>CM044319.1:36710000-39210000 GCA_024291935.2 Okapia johnstoni
TATACAGTAGGTTCTCGTTAGTAATCTATTTTATACATAGTAGTGTGTATAGTGGTTAGTCACTCAGTTGTGTCTAACTCTTTACAACCCCATGGACTATAGCCCACCAGGGCTCCTCTGTCCATGGGATTTTCCAGGCAAGAATACTGGAGTGGGTTGTCATTCCATTCTCAAGGCTTTCTTCCTGATCCAGGGATTGAACCCAAGTTTTCTGCATTGCAGGCAGATTCTTTACCATCTAAGCCACCATTGTATATATGTCAGTCCCAATTTACCCCACTTCCTCCTTTCTGTCCTTGGTGTCCATATACCTGTGTCTCTATTTCTGCTTTGCAGATATGTTCATCTGTAGCATTTTTCTAGATTTCATATCTTTGCATTAATATATGATATTTGTTTTTCTCTTTCTGACTTACTTCTAATGTTTCCCACTTAATTCTCACTACAACATAGTTCAGGCCTTTTTCACCTCCTGCCTGGAGTATTGCAAATGGGTGGAAGAGCATTCCTCCAAAAATACTCATGTTTACCTGGAACTTCAGAATGTGACTTTATTCAGAAACAGGGTCTTTGTAGATATAATCAGTAAAGAGGAGGTTATATTAGAAAAGGGCAAGTCATAAAACCAATGTAATTGCTGTCTTTCTAAGAAGAGATGTAGAGAAAGAAGAGGCACACAGGGAGAGAGCCATAGGACAATAGAGGCTGTCACAAGCTACCACAACGCTGCCACAGGCCACCACAATGCTGCCACAAGCCACCACAATGCTGACACAAGCCACCACAATGCTGACACAAGCCAAGGAGCTCCAAGGATGGCTGGAAACCACCAGAATCCAAAGACACAGGGAGAGAATCCTCTCCTAGAGATCTGGCCCTGATGGCCTTGGTTTCAGTCTTCCAACATCCATAACTGTGAAAGAATGAATTTCTGCTGCTTTAAGGTCCCCGGGTTGTGGTAATTTATTACAGAATTCCTAGGAAACAAATATTTCAGTCTCTCTCCAACTAAAATCCCCTTTTCATGTTTCTTCCAGGTAAAATTTCCTTAATCTCTGCTCTCATCAGATTCCTCTCCTAATTATTTCATTTGAAGAAACATTAAATTTATTGAGAAAATACTATGTTAAAGTCACCATGATAATACTGATTGTATGGAGGTGAAAAACACCAACATGGCCCCTGTCACCATGGAGCTTTGAGTCTAGCAGGGAACAAACAGTCTCTCCATCTGATGTATAATCATAAATTGTGATGCACTAAACATGAGAAGAATTGGTTATCATGAAGTCCAGTTGGAGGGCTGAGGAAGAAGGGGTTAAGCTGATGCTTGCAGGATGACTAGGCACCAACATGACAAAGAATGAATGAAAGAACTTTCTTAGTAGAGACAACATATGATCAAGAGGCCCAGAGTGGGAAAGAGCTTGGGCTATTTAAGGAACTAACATGGAAAGATGGCTGCTGTGGCTGAAGACTGGTGAGTAAGGAGAAAGTGACACAGGATGAGGTCAGGGAAGAAAGCAGAAACCTAATCACAGAGGGTCAAGTTCAGATCTTAACACTTTATCTTAATGAAATGAGATGGCACTGAGAGGTTTCAAACAGGAGCATGACCTGAAGCATGTATGTTCTTAAAGATGTCTCTCATTACAGTTAGGAGAGGGATGTATGGAGTCAAAGCCAAATGATCAGTTAGGAAGTAGTGCAGTTGCTATACATGAATTTGGGTTGTAGATGAATTGAAGATACTTTTTAGGTTCAACCAATAGGCCTTACTAATAATTTGAATCTGAAGAAGAAGAATGGAGTATCAACAGATTTCTGGCTTGCAAAATTAGGTTGATAAACATACCATTTACTGAGATGGGGAAGACTAGGTGGATGAGTTAGGAGTATAATCGAAGCTGCAATATAGAATGGTCCCAAAGCACAATGGCCTACAGAATATGAACCATTTCTCTCTTACATAATAAGCCATAGGTAGAGAGTCCAAGGCTGGTATGACAGCTTCACCACCATAAGCACAATGTTTTTTGGATCTAAGTTGGTTGCTACAGCTTCAGCCCTCACTATAGCATCCCACCCAGCACAATTTTGGGGCCACCAGCTAGAAGTGGCTCATGTCACTTCCACTGACCTCTCATTAGTAAGAGCTAGCTACATGACCACATCTAACTGAAACGGAGACTATGAGTGCAGCTTTTGGCTGCACCTCTATATGACAAGCAAAAATTGGAAAGTTCTTTTACTAAAGTAAGAAGAGTATAAAGGTTGCTTATGGGCAACGGCAGTGTCAACCACACTGAAGGGTGATCAGTATTAAGTAGGAATGGTAAATGTGTAAGTGGGAGCTTCCCGTAGGACACCAAAGTGGAGATGTCAAGTCGGCAGATGGGAATATGGTTCTGAGAATTCGAAGGATAGTGTGAGGCCAGAGACATGTATTTGAGAATTATCTCCATGCAGATGACATTTAAAGTTATGACCCTAGATTAAATCAAGTACAGTAGCTACAGAAAGGGGCCAAGGACTGAACCCTAGGTGCCTCTAACACTTAGAGGTTGGATAAAGGAAGACAGACTTGTTAAAGAGACTGGGAAGACCAGTAAGGTTAGAGGGAGATCAAAAAAATGTGTGGTTTCTGAGAGCTAAGAGCAGAGAGCATTTCCAGAAGGATGGCCCATTGTGTCACATACCAATTAGAGGCTTAGTAAAATAAAAATGTAGAAACTTATGGGGCTTCCCAGGTGGTGCTAGTGGTAAAGAATCAGTCTGCCAATGCAGGAGACATAAGAGACGTGGGTTTGATCCCTGGGTTGGGGAGATCCCCTGGAGGAGGGCACAGCAACCCACTCCAGTATTCTTCCCTGCAGAATCCCACATACAGAGGAGCCTGGTGGGCTACAGTCCATAGGGTCGCAAAGAGTCGGACATGACTGAAGCAACTTAGCATGAACATGCATAGACACTTATAATGTATCTCTGCTGCCTTTTCTACTTTCTGCTTTCCTTCAGAGAAGTTAGAATCTGTTTTTAGCCTATCTATTCAAACATATTTCTACTTCTCATTCTAGAACCATGTCCATATTCTCAGTTTCCACATATATCCACTGGTCCCCACCTTTGATCATACTCTTCCCTGAATTAATATTTCTCCCCATTCTCCCAGTTACCCAAGTTATCCTTGTTCCTCAAGTTTCCCCATTCATGTCACCATCTTTGACTCTTAGAACCCGCACTAGTTGAACAGTAAACAGGTTTCTCATTATATTTTATGCGCTCTTTTTCCTGACTCTTAAGGGTGGAGACCACGTTACATTTATTCCATATCCCAAACAAGCTAACAGAGTTAGCTGAGTACCCAAATGAATGGGTACCCAGTATTTGTTGACTAAGGCATAAATATAATGCTTTCTGGATACAATATGTGGAAATAGAGCATTAGCATTTTAGATGTAGAAAGACCTTTGGGATTACATGATTCAAATCTACAACTTACACATGGAAAACCTAAAGTCAAAGCAACATGAAAATGTTTTCTCTGTATTTAATACAGAATCAAGTTAATAGTCAGTCACCTTCCTCATCAAGGAGCACCAATGAAACACTGTGCCTCACTAATTGTGCTTTTCACCAATCTTCCCTTTGCTTCAGTTCCTTCTATAATGCCCCATAAAGCATCTATTAAACACCTGGTGAGTGTCAGGCTCTGTGATTATGAGCAAGATGAGGTTGTGCCCTTGAGGACTCTGTAGATATAGCAGCTGGAGACTACATCAGTTTCTACCTTCCTGATTTCCAGCAACGCACCAGTTGTCCAAGAAACATTGAATCATATGCACAGGCATAAAAGAAAGCCCCATCTTTACTGCTTCGGTTGATGAAAAATACTCCCTAGCAAGAGCTGACTTTTACTTGCCTCACTACAATTTTTTCCATTTATATGCTGTAAGTTGTACCAAATTTAGTGTAAATATATCGAGCAAATAAATATATTTAACATTTGAAGGTATTTCAGTTCAGTTCAGTCGCTCAGTCGTGTCCGACTCTTTGCAACCCCTTGAACTGCAGCACTTCAGGCCTCCCTGTCCATCACCAACTTCTGGAGTCCACCCAAACCCATGTCCATTGAGTCAGTGATGCCATCCAACCATCTCATCCTCTGTCGTCCCCTTCTCCTCCTGCCCTCAATCTTTCCCAGCATCAGGGTCTTTTCCAATGAGTCAGCTTTCGCATCAGGTGACTCAAGTATTGGAGTTTCAGTTTCAACATCAGTCCTTCCAATGAACACCCAGGACTGATCTCCTTTAGGATGGATTGATTGGGTCTCCTTGCAGTCCAAGGGACTCTTAAGCGTCTTCTCCAACACCACAGTTCAAAAGCATCAAATTTTCATTGCTCAGCTTTCTTTATAGTCCAACCCTCACATCCATACATGACCACTGGAAAAACCATAGACTTGACTAGACGGACCTCTGTTGGCAAAGTAATGTTTCTGCTTGTTAATATGCTGTCTAGGTTGGTCATGACTTTCCTTCAAAGGAGTAAGCGTCTTTTAATTTCATGGCTGCAGTCACCATCTGCAGTGATTTTGGAGCCCCCCCCCAAAAAAATAGTCAGCACTGTTTCCACTGTTTCCCCATCTATCTGCCATGAAGTGATGGGACCAGATGCCATGATCTTAGTTTTTTGAATGTTGAGTTTTAAGCCAACTTTTCACTCTCCTCTTTCACTTTCATCAAGAGGCTCTTTAGTTCTTCTTCACTTTCTATTTATTTCTTTTCTAATTCAAATAGCCTTGTATGAACCTCATTGTGATATGTCAATCGTCCATATGATGACTTACAAATGTTTATGGTGGAACAGAGATATTCTTAACCAGCATTTAACCACCATGGCATTTGTTTTGAGAGGGCCACTTCAGGGCACGTGCAGGTCAGAGATGAGAGAAAATTTACTAAACACTGGAAAGGTGCCAGGGAAGGGTCAAGGAATCCTTTGGGGGAAATCTTATGAACACTTTAAGAAGCTACTCAAAAACTGGGTAGCACCGTTTTACACTGACCTGGCTGTGCAGGTCACAGAAAATAGACAAGTGGCTAACAGAGTGGTAGTTCGGAAGTCCAGCATCACTCTCACATCTGGGATCCTGGAATCCTCTGCCTCGTAGAGGGCCTCACTGGTGGGGAGTTCATGGGAACAAAAGGAAATGTCCAGCAGAACCTGTGCCTCAGGTGCTCTCAGCACCCAGGACCTGGTAAGTCCGTATCCTAATAGTTCTACGCCTGCTGCCAGGCTGTGAAGACCTCTTCTCTGGGTCATCCTCCTGAGGCCAGAATATATCACCAATATGCATACTCTTAGGATCAAGGGACAGCTTTTTGAAAGCGTAGGGGATGGAACTTGGATATGCCAGCTAGGTGTCCCCAGCTAAGATGGAGCTAGGAGTAGAAAGAAAAGGGTGGCTTGAAGCCTCCATTTGCATTTTGCTCAGACCTCCAATGTCAGGGGCAGGCCAGTTCAAACTCTTGTAAAGGGAACTGCATTATAAAAACACCTCATGCTCCACACCAAAAGACTTTCTATGACTAAGTCCCTTTGGGGATCCTCTAGCAGGTAACAGCCATGGATGGCAGTGTCTGCTGAGAAAAGGGCTTCCTGAGATTCACCTGCTTGGGTACCTAATCACTGATGAGGGTAGAGAGGAGACTACCTCATGGAAACATCTGGGGTGTGGGTTTTGGTTCAGGGCTCAAAGTCAGGTATTGATTTTCACATCTACTCAGCTCTGCCCAACAAGCACAAAGCTAACAGGCTGGAATGGATCTTCATGTGGTAGAACATTATTTGTATGTTTAAATGTTTTCTTTAAAAGTTTTAAAACTCAAAGTTTAGAATTTAGATTTTTAAACCCTTACTTTCAAAATGAATATAAATTTTGGCCAAGATGCTTATTTTGCCCTACTTGGAGGTAGCAGGAGATGTTTAGCCCTTAGATGAAGCCTTTTAATTGTTCTAGAAAAAAATTATACTTAATATATGTATTATATATTTAACATGACTATTATCTGAAAGTGCCTACTTATTTTTTCTTTGTTCTTCCCCCATCTTTTTCCTTCTTTTCCTCTACTGACTCCATACACGTGGCTAGAGTACACATGCTAATGAGTTGCCCAGGCACTTGAGGATCTTAATCCCAAATCATAAAGACCCTAAGAAGGACCTCAGCTGCCATCCAAAGTGGAATTAATTCAGCACAGAGTTAGTGCAGCAACAGGAAAAAAAATGTGTCATTTCAAAATACTTATGTGTGTCCCTACCCACCCCAAGCTCATAACTTTTGCACATGCTTAATAGGTCATGTCATAGTTAATGCTTCTTCCTTCCAAGAATGGCTTCATAAACCCCTCTCAAATCCAGTCATCACAGATGATCGGGGAATCGAAACACAGGGGCAACTCTCTACTTTCTCTAACTGGAATGACTAATTCAGCCATAACAGCAGTTCCATCCAGATGCTCAGATTGGTTCAGAGTATGGAAATCTGCAGTGAGGGGATTTACTCAGGATGCTGAACAAAGAAAGCCATCATTATCTGTGGTCAGGAAGAAGTATTCTAATTAGTGTTAATATTCTCCTGCTGAGCTCCTGTCATCCACGTTTTGATCTCCGTCCTTGGGCTTTCCAGGATCTGATGTCCTGGCTACATGCAAGCAAGGGTCAGGGTCCTGATACAGGCAGATGGGAAGCAGAGACTGGGTGTGCTGTCCAGAGCAAAAAAGTTAGCTTAAAAATCTCACCCACATTGACTTTCTGAAATGAGATCTTTATAAAAATTTGCTCAGCAAGTGTCAGCCTAATGCACTCAATTTATAAGCTCATAATAACAGACAGCAACCGAATAAAAGCATGACAAGAATCTGTGGAACATTGTCTTCAAACATTTGAATTACCATCAAGGCTCATCTGCAAATCTAGCTGAGACATTTGGTTATCCATTAAGGTCTGAGATTTCTAAGCAATAAATTTAGACTCCAAGGGAGATTAGGCACAAGTCAATGCTTAATAAATCCCTTCTGAAGATGTCAGTGACAGGAAGAGGTGCAGGTGGGCCTTTCTCTGGATTCCTTTCTATTCACATATCCGCTGAAGTCAGCACACTAATGGGCTGATTTGAAAGCCAAATAAATGGCCCAGAAACAGACTAAGGAAAAGAATCTTGATGTGCTTAGCCTCACGTGGAAAAGAGGAATGAAAAAAAGGGCCTAGCAAACCCAAACCATTAATGTCCAAGGGAGACTTAAAAATTGAGAGCTTTAACTGATGGTGTTGAATCCTTTCATATGATGTTTTCTGAGCACCAGGCACTCCGCCAGCCACATATCTTATGTCACTTGTAACATGTGTGGCTCATGGTCAGAGCCAGGATCGAAGAGAAGCCAAGAAGGCAGTTATCAGCCACAGGTAATCCAAGCAGGGAAAGGAAGATTCTGCCCCCTCTTCCCCCTTCACAAACTTCCCATCCCTGACCTGCTTCTTTACTCTCCTCCTAAAGTGAAAACGACTTTAGGAAAATAATCTGTGACAATGTCAAAAATGTCTGAAATGTCTAATGGTGGAGTTCAGCACATGCTACCCCAAAATACAACACCTTGACATGTTAAATGGTGTAGGTGGAAAGACTTAAAATCAGCAGAAGCAGGAAATTCACTGTGATCTTCACCTCCCATTCCTCCTTGGAAGAGGTCATAAAACCCTTCTGTGAGAAGTACTGTCCTATATCCAGAAGAAAGGAGCATCCTTACCTCCAAAAACAAATGAATACCAAGAGTCCGAAAAATTGGGCCTTGCTAAATTCCCCGCCCCCCCCGCCCCGTTCACTATACTTACCTTATAATCTGAACCTATCATGTTCCTCCACAACTGTTCACTCATCATCAAACCTAACATGAAAAATACCCAAGGGGCTTCCCTGGTGGTCCAGTAGTTAAGATTCTGCCTTCCAATGCAGGGGGCACATGTTCAATCCTTGGTTGGAGAACTACCATCCCACACACCACAGGGTACAGCCAAAATTTTTTTTTAAATACTCAGGTTTAATTAATTCTTCAGATCTTCATTTCTTTATGAAGGCCCCTGTGTCATGTAAAACTTACATTAAATATATCTGTATGCTTTCCTCTTATTAATCTGTCTTTGTCAGTTTAATTTTCAGACCCACTCAGGGTCCCTAAGAGGATCAAGGAAAACTTTTCCTCTCCTACACTACACTAGAAACTAATACATATGAATTATTAGAGGAAATGCAACTCAAAACTACAATAAGCTATCGCTTCACACCAGTCAGAAAGGTCATCATCAAAAAATCTACAAACAATAAATGCTGGAGAGGATGTGGAACAAAGGGAACCCTCTTACACTGTTGGTGGGAATGTAAACTGTTACAGCCACTATGGAGAACAGTACAGAGATTCCTTTAAAAACTAGGAATAAAACTACCATATGACCCACCAATCCTACTACTGGGCATATACCCTGAGAAAACCATAATTGAAAAAAACACATGTACCCCAATGTTCATAGCAGCACTATTTACAATAGCTAGGATATGGAAGCAACCTAGATGCCTGTTGACAGAAAAATGGATAAAGAAGATATAGTACATATATACAATGGAATATTACTCAGCCATAAAAAAGAATGAATTCAAGTCAGTTCTAGTGAGGTGGATGAACCTAGAGACTGTTAGACAGAGTGAACTAAGCCAGAAAGAGGAAAACAAATATAGTATGTTAACTTATATATATGGAATCTAGAAAAATGGCATTGATGAACCTATTTGCAGGGAAGAAACGGAGATACATATATAGAGAACAGACTTGTGGACACAGTGTGGGAAAGAGAGTGGGACAAACAGAGGAAATAGCAGCAACATATTTACAATATCATGCGTAAAATAGATAGCTAGAGAGAAGTTGCTATATTACACAGGGAGCCCAGCCTGGCATTCTGTGATGACCTAGAGGAGTGGGATGGGGGGAGGAGTGGGAGGCTCAAGAGGGAGTTGATACATGTATAATTATGGCTGATTTGCATTGTTGTACGGCAAAAACCAAGAACATTGTGAAGTAATTTTTCTCCAATTAAAAAATAAATTTAATTAACTTAAAAAAAAAAAAAGTAATTCCATTCACTATTTTTTTTCAACTCTAGAGGTGGAAGATGATAGATTTAAAGCTTCCTATGAAAACTGAGGTTCATATCTTTATCCAACTGATACTTAAATGCTGAAGTCCCTGACCATAAAGGCAAAAGGAAACCTACCATGTGTTTGGCCTTTTATAGTAAGATTTCAACCTGAGTCCAAATCTGCTTATCTATTGTGCTATAATAATAGCACAATATTATTTATAATAATAGCTGCTTATTTATTTTTTCATAATAAAGTTATATAATAAAATATCAATTATACATGTTGTTCCTTTCAAAATCTAAGACATTAGCTCACTAACAATAGCTGCTGAGAAATAGGAGAAAGATTTCATTTCATGTAAATCCCAGTATAACAGGATTTTTTTGTCTTATTATCAATTAAGTAGTAAATAAATATAATTCTGATTTTAAAGTGCAAATCTTGTGGCTATTATCTTCTGTGTAATTTCTCTGTCCCTTTATTTACAAGTATAAGTAAATAAAGGAAATGCTTAAAGTAAATACCAAGAGGCCAAGATAAATATCTGAAGTAAGAGCAGGGAAAGGAAGAGAAAGGAAGTCTCAGAAATAAAGCTTTGTTGTTATTGTTGATGATGATGCCATGGATGCTGCTGCTGCTGCTGTTGTTCCTTTTTTTTTTTTTTTAACAGTTTTCATTTTTTAGTTGCTAAGCATATATTTGTTACCACCATGAGAGTGGTTTCCACTATCAGACTCTGCTCATATCCAAAGAACCAGTCTTTTAAAATCAGGAAAATTGCCATTTTATTGACTGTGCTGAGTCTTCATTGCAGCAGGCAGGCTTCTCTTGTTGTAGCATGTGGGTTTAGTTGCCCCGTGGCATGTGGAATCTTCCCCCAAACAGGGATTGAACCTTCATCCCCTGCACTGGAAGGCAGATTCTCAACCAATGAACCACCAGGGAAGTCCCACTATATTCTCTTTTAAATATCATTCTATTGTTCAGTTGCTAAGTCGTGTCCAACTCTTTGCAACTCCATGGACTGCAGCACACCAGGCTTCCCTGTCCTTCACTATCTCCCAGAGTTTGCTCAAACTCATGTCCATTCTATAGTGGAGGAAAACTCTTTTTCCTACTATCCTCCTAGGTTCTCTGGCTGAGGCCCTGACAAATGGTCTGACAAAAGACATATTAACAAGAGAAAAGAATACACATTTATTTGATCTAAGTTTTACATGACATGGGAGCCTTTGTAAGGAAACAAAGACTCAAAAAAACAGTTCAATTTGGGTATTTTTTATACTATGTTTGATGAAAAGTAGAAAGTCAAGAGGGAATGGGATAGGATGAAAGGGTGTGAGGTTAAGTGTAGTAAACTTCCAGAAACTTAGTAAGGCCTGTTTGTTCAGCTTCCTCTGGGTGTATTCGCATCTTCAGAGAGATGGATGCTCCTTCCCTCTGGATGTAGGGAGTGCAGCTCTCATGTGAGGGTTTGATGCTCTGCTTCAGGTGAAAAGGGAGAAGTCAGAGAGTTCTTCCTGCACCTGCTGTTTCTCAGATTCCTTCAGCTTAAAATATTCAATATGCCGAGGTGCCATATTTTGAGGTAGTATGTTCTGAATTGTCAATCCCAATAAATTGCAGCCATATTATATTTTTGTTTTTACTTGTGGTAAGAACACCAACCCTTCTTAACAAAATTTTCAAGTGTACAACGCAGTATCACTAACCATGGGCACAATGTTATAGGATAGATCTTTAGAACTTGTTCCCCTTGCTTAACTGAAATCTTATACTCTTTGAATAGCAACTCCCCGTTGATGAGGTTTTTAACGGAGAAAATCCAAGCAAACTAAAGCTTTTCTCATCTTAAGACAGACAATTAAAAATTACTGGGGAAGAGAAATAGGGGTCTATGAACTGAGGTAGAAGAAAGCAAATAAAACAATATCTCCACAGATGGAAGTTTATTTTCACCTGCCAGGCTTCAGTAAGTGTTAATTTACAAAGAGTTAAGGATGATGGGGTTCAGGACACAGTACCCCAAAATACGGCACCTTGGTATATTAAATATTTTAAGATGGAGGAATTTGAGAAAACAGCAGAAGCAGAAGGTTACTCTGCTCCCCCTTCTCCCCTGAAACAAGTCATCAAAACCCTCCTCAGAGAGATGCCCTCCTAAACCCAGGAGAAAGGAGCATCCTCATCTCCAAAGACAAAAGGACACCAAGAAGAATCTGAACAAATAGGCCTTACTAAGTTCCTCCAAAATTACTACATTTACTTCATACTCTTTGTCTTTTCATATTTCCACACAACTGTTCACTCTTCATCAAACCTAGCATAAAAATACTCAGGTTTAATCATTTCTTCACTTCCTTATGAAGTCTCCCATGTCATAAAAAACTTACATTAAATAAATTTGTATGCTTTTCTCTTTTAAATCTGTCTATGTCAGCTTAATTTTCATACCCAGCCAAGAACCTTAAAGATGTCAAGAAAAAAATTCTTTTCTCCCCTACAGAGAAGAGCAATGAGCAAAGGATACCTCAGCCAATACACACAATATCCACTTCCCGAGCTCTTTGCTCACCTAACCTCACTATAAGTGATATTAATGAAATTCATTTATTCCGTGATTCAATAAATATTTAATGAGAGCCACTGTGTGCCTCAGTCTTTCATTCAGTATGTATCTATCGAGAGCCCACTATGTGCCAAGAACTGTTCTAGGTCATAGGAATTTAAAGCTGAGTAAGGTAGGCAACAGAAGCAGAAGATATTAAGAAGAGGTGGCAAGAATACACAGAAGAACTGTACAAAAAAGATCTTCATGACCCAGATAATCACGATGGTGTGATCACTCACCTAGAGCCAAACATCCTGGAAGGTGAAGTCAAGTGGGCCTTAGAAAGCATCACTATGAACAAAGCTAGTGGAGGTGATGGAATTCCAGTTGAGCTATTTCAAATCCTCAAAGGTGATGCTGTGAAAGCGCTGCACTCAATATGCCAGCAAATTTGGAAAACTCAGCAGTGGCCACAGGACTGGAAAAGGTCAGTTTTCATTCCAATCCCAAAGAAAGGCAATGCCAAAGAATGCTCAAACTATCGCACAATTGCACTCATCTCACATGCTAGTAAAGTAATGCTCAAAATTCTCCAAGCCAGGCTTCAGCAATATGTGAACCATGAACTTCCAGATGTTCAAGCTGGTTTTAGAAAAGGCAGAGGAACAAGAGATCAAATTGCCAATATCTGCTGGATCACTGAAAAAGCAAGAGAATTCCAGAAAAACATCTATTTCTGCTTTATTGACTATGCCAAAGCCTTTCACTGTGTGGATCACAATAAACTGTGGAAAAATTCTTCAAGAGATGGGAATACCAGACCATCTGACCTGTCTCCTGAGAAACCTGTATGCAGGTCAGGAAGCAACAGTTAGAACTGGACATGGAACAACAGACTGGTTCCAAATAGGAAAAGGAGTACGTCAAGGCTGTATATTGTCACCCTGCTTATTTAACTTAGATGCAGAGTAAATCATGAGAAATGCTGGGCTGGAAGAAACACAAGCTGGAATCAAGAGTGCCAGGAGAAATATCAATAACCTCAGATATGCGGATGACACCACCCTTATGGCAGAAAGTGAAGAACAACTAAAGAGCCTCTTGATGAAAGAGAAAGAGGACAGTGAAAAAGTTGGCTTAAAGCTCAACGTTCAGAAAACTAAGATCATGGCATCTGGTCCCATCACTTCATGGCAAATAGATGGGGAAACAGTGGAAACAGTGTCAGACTTTATTTTGGGGGGCTCCAAAATCACTGCTGATGGTGATTGCAGCCATGAAATTAAAAGACGCTTACTCCTTGAAAGGAAGGTTATGGCCAACCTAGATAGCATATTTAAAAGCAGAGACATTACTTTGCCAACAAGAGTCCGTCTAGTCAAGGCTATGGTTTTTCCAGTGGTCATTGAGAGTTGGACGATGAAGAAAGCTGAGTGCCACAGAATTGATGCTTTTGAACTGTGGTGGTGGAGAAGACTTTTGAGAGTCCCTTGGACTGCAAGGAGATCCAATCAATCCACCCTAAAAGAGATCAATCCTGGGTGTTCATTGGAAGGACTGATGTTGAAGCTGAAACTCCAATACTTTGGCCACCTCATGCGAAGAGCTGACTCATTGGAAAAGACCCTAATGCTGGGTAGGATTGGGGGCAGGAGGAGAAGGGGATGACAGAGGATGAGATGGTTGGACGGCATCACCGACTCGATGGACATGAGTTCGGGTAGACTCCGGGAGTTGGTGATGGACAGAGAGTCCTGTCGTGCTGCAATTCATGGAGTCGCAAAGAGTCGGACACGACTGAGCGACTGAACTGAACTGAAGATAAGCAAGATGTCTTCTGATTCTCATGGAGCTCACATGATAGTAAAGAAATAAACTAATAAGCGAACAAGATAATTTCTGCTTGTAGTAAATATTAGAAAGAAAGTAAAACAATAATATAAAAGAGGGTGACCAGGCAAGCTATTTAAGGTTGGGAAACATCTAATCAATAATCCATCCATCTCTCAGCAAATATACATTGGGTGCTTAATCAATTAGTTTTTGTAGCATAACAAACCACCCAAACTTAGTGACTTAAAATAACCACCATTTTTTTAGTTCATACTTCTTCGGGTGAACTTTTGGGTTGGGCCCAGCTGGACAATTCTCCAGGTCTCAGCTAGATTCACTCACACGTCTGTGACCACCTACTGGCCATGTTGGCAGCTTATACTTGGGGTGATTGGTTGTCAGTTGGAGTGATAAGAGCGACAGAGCCATATATCTGTAGGCCATCCTAAGCTTGTTCATGTGGAGGTCCTGTGGGGTCCAAGAAGGCATGACTCAAGGCCAGAAACTGCAAAGTCATACTGCAAAAGGCAAGGATAGAGGGAAGGGAAGAATTACTGGGGTTTTCGTTGTGTTTTTTTTTTTTTTTTTTTTTTGGCCATCTAATACACGTGCTTGGAGTAAGCCAGGCAACTGAGAATACAGTGGTAAACAACACAGGTATGAACTCTGTCTTCTTGGAGCCTACAGTCTATCTATCTGTGACTTGTGCTACAGTGGGAAATGGCTGCCCACTGATCTAAGAGAATGGGTACGGAATGGTTGTTTACCTGTGGGACTGAATGTTGGTTTCATTAATTGTCACTTGGCACCTGAGACAGGGGATTCTGCCTGTTCAACATGGGACCTATTAACACGCCTTATTGAGAATAGAACTAATTACTAAAATTGGATTCTAACCAAGCCATCCTCGGCCGCTTCTCTACGGAGTGCCAATCCTATTGAGCAAAGGACAGACGCAGCTCTGTTGAAATCATATTTTCTTTTAAGACGAAGTCATTCCCTCATTTGTTCATTGTCTCAGCTCCCTATTGCATCTGGTGCCCCTGGACTGGAATTATTTGTCCAGAAGGTGACCTTCACCACCGTGGCTTTCTCCTAAAACACAACTTCCAGCGAACATGCGGTGAGCTTGAGGGCCAGGAGGCCGGGCCAAGGCCTGTTAGTCGTCCACCTTCCAGATGTCAAAGCCCAGAGACAGAAGGTGATTGTCTCCAAATGGCCTCATCCTTTGGCACTGCAGGGGGGCAGCCATGTGGTAGACACGACAGGCCCCTCGCTGCCAAGGCCGCACAGAGCTCACCATGGGCCAAAATGGAAGAGAAAACTTGTCAAATTCTAGCAGAAGGGCTAAGCAAAGCTCTTCACGTGCTTTGTCTAATTTTTCTTCCTGAAAAACAGGGCTGCAACCACTTTATTCTCATTCCCACATTTTTTCAGAATGCATGCCCTGATGTGTCCACATTAGTTGGTCAACAAACTTTTATGAAGCACTATATTGGAGTTACAAAAATAAATAAGACCCAGTCCCTGTTCTCAAGGCACTTGTTGGCTTAGAGAAGTGTACAATGAAGCTTCTTAAGGTCTGAGGCTGCAATTATAAGATGGTTTTATTTAGTGTCACACAGAGCAGACTTGCACAAAACATGGGTGGTGCTAATTATGATGTTAATACTTACTGTAACTTAAAAGGAAAGATCTTCTTTGAACTGCAGGTTTTAATGTTGCCATGGCTATCCTATTGTGTCAAAATTCTTCAGCCAGTGGGTTAAACATTTTGGAAAAGCCCAACTGTACTGAGATTACTCCTTCAGAACTGGAAGAGGGGAATGTTTCATGCTAAGAAGTAGAATTTTCATGGCTGAGTGAGGTTTTGCCCATCCCCTAAGAGCTGGGGGAAATGAAGACTGGCCAACCTCTGCCAGCTCTGGCACCTCACCTTTCACTCCACTGACTGGAGACACATACTATGGTCCCACTTTCATGTCCTTCTTTGGTCTATGGCCTCCACTTTCTTTCTGCATATGCAGATTCCAGCTCTACTATAAAACTCAGCAGAGAAGACCCCTCTCCCATGAAGTCTGACCTGACCATCTTGCCTGGTAGTCATAGCTCTCCAAAAGTTCCACAGTATTTATCTAAAACTCTTGGTAGCATTTTCAATTTGTTTCCCCACCGTGCCTCACACATTGCACCAGATGCTTAATAGAGTCTCCATAAATATCTGCTGGAAATGAAAGGGAGTGGAGAGGAGAGAGGAGATAAAATGGAGAAATATCAGTGGGAAAGAGAGAAATGGAGAGAGAATGGAATGGAGACTCCTAGGAAAGAGACAGCACCACCCCAAAATGGAAAACAGAAGAAGAAGACTCCCTGACTATTGGGGGAACTACCAAATCCTATGTCTAGTGGCACTGACTTTCTGAGTAAGCAGATTTAAGATCTGGTTATCTAGGGGGAAGCTTTATTCTTTCCCTTTTGTTCTGATATGTGTGATGACCCAGGGACCAATCCAACATGCCAGTGCACAAAAGAATCCTGCTTAAACAGCTGCAAACTGAACACAACCGCTACCAGCCCCACTGGTCCCCCAGTCGAATTACAGATAGCCTCCAGGCTTGTTGATTTCAAAATAATAGGGACTTGGGTCCTCCAAGGCAGCACAATTTCCTCTGGGTCATGAAACATGATGATTTCAAAAGATCACCCCCAGAGCTGAAGCCAGGAAGAAGAGGGAGGGGACACTCCAGTATAAAAGCTGAGACTCTCTCGCCAAGTCCCATTTTGTCCCTAATCAGCTTTTTGGTTCTTCTTTTGAGCAGTAACATACCACAAAATAGCTGCTAGGCTCAGAGGAAGAGAGAAGTGGCAAGGTCACCCAGGTCGCAATAGAACTGTCATCCAGCGGGCCCCAGGACTGGCTGTCCTGTTAGTCACTAAATCAAAGTTTCTACTTCCTGCTGTCTGAAGGTCAACTCCGAGAGCTCCTGGCAACACTTCTCAGGTGCTGAAAGCATTTCTACACTCGGTCTCAATATGATCTGCAAAAATCACAAGCTGTTCGGTAGAGAGAACTGGTAGTGCTATTTCCATCTTACAGATAGGGAACTGAGAGGCTGAGAGGTTAAATGACTGGTCCAAGGTTACAAGCAAGTAAAGGGGACCAGAACCAGGACCCAATACCTGCAGGACACTGTGTCTCACTCATCCCTTTCTCCCCAACACCCTCTCTTTCTTCCTTGAGCTCCCACACTACTCTGTGATGACCTCCATAGCAGATTTCCAGTTTTCCATCTCTTAGCCATAGTTTGCCTTACCGGTTTCATCCCCAGCTCATGACATATACCTGACTCATAAAAAACATTCAGTGAATATTTGTTGAGTTAAACTGTACGAAAGCCCAAGACTTCTAACTCTAAACTCATAGTTCTAAAATCCATTCCTCGCTAAAAGTGCAATTTACTGGCTGCAAAAAGAATTCATCAAAGATTACTTGGAAAACAATGACAAACATCCAAAAAAAATAGACTAGTTTCATGACCCAAAGGTAATTACAAGTTTCATTTTTATTTCCTCCACCTTTTTTTCCCATGAACATATGTATTTTACAGATTGAGTTTGTAAACAATTTAATACTCAGTTGTAAAACTTTTTCCTCATTATCGTTTTGGGAAAAATCTTTATTTTCAATGGTTCTTGAAATTTGTATTCCAATATTTAAATACATCCCAACATTATAATATTCAAATATATAAGTATCTGAATTTATTTAGCTTTTCTAACTGTTTTTTATCTAAGCTGGTTCTGACTTTTAAATTATTATTAACAAATCTAAGATAAACGTCATTGTGAATAAATCTCTGTTAAAGTTTATGACTGTTTCTTTAAGACAAAGTTCTAAAAGTGAAGTTACTTTTAAAGTTTTTTAGAAATTATTGTTATATTGCTTTTCAGAAAGAGTATAGCCTGAGGTTCTTTTGTAACATTAGACAATTAGAAATATAATGCTGAAAGAAAGTTTAGGTATTCTTTACCAAAAATCAAGTCATTTTATGGATAGGAAAACCAAGGCCTGTGAATGGTTTGTTCAAAGTAATATTGTTGTTAGGTTAATATCTTTGAGAGTAAATAAGCAAAAAGAAGGAAAATTGACATTCTTAAGGTATAGGTACAGCCACAAAATATGAAGGAAATTGGTTTAAGATATGCCCAGCAGGCCAGGGGGTAAAGAGCTCATTCAACAAAGCTCTCCACTGCTAGCTGTACATTTCACTAACTACTGTAATTGATTCTTCCTCTGCCTCTAACTGACTCTCAAGGGAGTCCCTTAAAGTTTTAACATCCTCACTCTGACTCCTGGCCAAATTGTTAGTCCGCAAACATTTCAAGTCAAGAAGACTTAATTGAGCACCTACTGTGTTCTAAATATTGTGGTAGGCACTGAGGACACAGTGATGAGCAAGAGAAACAGAGCCCCTGTACCCAAGGAGCTTATATGCAGAAAACAGACCATAACAAATAGATAAATGATGTGATTTCAATGACCAATAAATGCCATGAATAAAATAAAATAGGACAAGATACGTGATGGAGAGAGCTGCTAATCCAGAGTGATCACGGGGCAATTTTCTGATAGTTGAGTTAAGACCCAATTGAAGACAAGGAATAGCCAATGAAAGCTCTGGAAGAAAGCAGTCTGATCCAGTGGCTCCGAGCCAGGAGCAAACAGCCTAGCAAAAGGACAGAAAGAAAACCAACACAGAACAGAGGGAAAGGCAGGCAGAGACAATCTCATGTAGGGCTTTGAAACTCACCATAGGAGGGACCCTGGATTTTATTCTGTGATGGAAAGCCATCGGGAGCTATAAGTCCAGAGCTGTGTGCTGAGCTTTCTGCTTTGTGGCGATTAAGATCACCTGTAGAGAGAGTGCAAATACCTAAGACTGAGGGTCTGCAGACTGAGCCCCAGTGACCCCACAATGAGAGGTGTTGTTGGAGAGAAGGGAGTAACGGAGACTGCCATGTGTGTTATTTAGGTAGGAGGAGAACCAAGAGATTGTGGTCTTCCAGAAGCTCAAAGAAAAAAGTGTTTGAAGGAGAGTGTGACCAGCAGCATCCAATGCAGCTGAGAGGATAGACAAGGTGAGGACATTGACCACAGGCCTTGGCAAAATGTGGATCATCACCAACTCTGTAAAGAGTGAGTTCAGTGAGGTGACTGACATGAATTGACATGATTGACATGAATGGTATGGACTGAGGAGAGAAAGAGTGGTGGAGAAATGGAGATAACAAGTAGAGATGACACTTGGAAGGAGTTTTGCAGGGAGGAACAGCAGAGATGTGGGACCAGTCACTAGCACAGAGCATGGGTCTAGGGAGGTTTTGTAGAAGCACCCTCCAATGGAACTTTCTGCTATGATGGGACTGTTCTGTATCTGCCTTTGGGCACTTGAGGAGTGATGGAACTGAGGAGCTGAATGTTAAATATTACTTAATTTTATTTAATTTAAATGGCTGCGTATAACTGATGGCTACTGTTTGGGGAACACAGTTTGTAGTTGTTCCTTTGAGAAGTGATATTAAGACACATGTGCCTGCTGATAGGAATAATTACACACGTTAATCCGATGGGTACCTGAGTAACTCTGGATTCTGGGTCACTTTTATACCACCACCTCCTTCATGTCCTTAAACCTGTTGGTGTTTGACTCATAGTTTGTCTTTTACTATAAGATAAAAAAATTCCTCTCTTATGGTCAAATCCATGAACCATTATAGTTCTATGTGAGTCACATTAACCTCTATGTGCCTTAGTCCCTCCATCTAGAATTGAGGCTTGAAATGAAAACAGCTCAGTTTCCCTTTTCTAAGGAAAAAAGAAGTCATTGATGAATCTAGTTAGAATGGCTGTATGATAAGCAATTAAGACCAGAGGCTTTGGGTAGAGCAAGCTGTAGACGTCCAGCTCCCAGCTCTATGATGTATTAGCTGTGAAACTTTATGTGAATTACATGAACTTCTCAGTGTCTCAGTTCCTACATCTGGAAAATGGGATAATAAGAGTCTAGGGTAAGGATCAAATGAAATCACTTGGGCACAGTGCCTGCCTGGCATATAGTAGGTATCAATAATAAAACAAAAATTCAGAAATGTTAACTATTATCATTAACAGCATGCATGAGAGAGACCAGCCTTGGAAGCAAGCACCAATATGCCCCAGTCTGGTGCTGGTCTGAGGACGCTAATGTCTCAATGTATACGTTTTCTTATCTGAAAAGTAGATACAAAGGCTTATATGACACCAGGATAGCTTAATTTTCTAGGCCTGGGATCCAGGATTAGGATAGAGCTTCTCTAATTTGTAGCATATGGCTCCTTCCTGGAAGTGGGTGCAAGGACAGGAGACTTTAGAGGACTTCTCCAATGAACATTACCCACTGCATGACTTGTTATTTTTCCCAAACCCTTATCTACCAGTGCTGCCCACGTAAACCAAAAGACTTACTGATAATTCTGATCCCAGCTGCTAGGCCAGCAGTCATCTGTTTAGAACTTCAAATGAATGCCCCCCCACATCCGCCTACTTTCTCCACACAACACTACAAGATAAGTCTCCCCTGGCTCCTGATAAATGCTTTGAAGAACATCTTGTCTGTTAACAAACAGCTTTTGATTATGCCTGGGTTTGATCTTTATTTTGTTCTTATTCATCAGACCTCTTTAAATGGATTCTTTCACACTCTTCAGATTAGCCTAAAGGAAGCCCCATGAAACAATGCGTCCAATTCTCCCTGGGTGCAGGGAGTGGGCTGTCAAAAGACCACATATGGCCTCCTGCAAAGCTATGAATGGAAAGAGTGGTTGGTGATGTTGCCAGCACCAGTGAAGAGTGAATTAGGCTAGCTTCAAAAGCGGTAAAATAGGATAGAAGAGCAGAAACACAGCACACAGCCCTCTGGCCCAGGACAATCTTCCCTCACTTTCAAAGAACATTTGTTTCCCTTAGAAATAGACAGCTTCTTCATCAGAAAGCCCTAGGTCATCACTAGTGTCTGGAACACCAAAGCTGACCTCCCACTGACAGAACAGGAAAATGGCCAGTGTGATTTGGAGAGGTAGAGAATATACCCCCACCCCAAGCTGGTGTATTTCTGAAAGTATTCTGTTAAAACATTTTTTTTATTTTGGAGAATCATCACCCTTGACCTGGAAGGACTGTAGCCACATTTCCCACCTTAAAAGCTAATGTACAGCTTGGGCTGGCCTATCCATCTGGACACTGATTAGTTGAGGAATATGTGTTTGACAATTTATTTTTAAGATAAATTGGTGAACAGGCACCAAGTTGCCCATAATCTTGGCATCAGGATTTTTTATTTCAAGCAGTGATATAAAACTTGGAGTTTTATTTCAACTGCAAGTGATTAGAAGAAAGGAACTTTATGTAAAGGATATAGAAGACCCAGGCTCTACAACTTGGTCAAGCTGTTTCTATTACATAGAGACCTCAACCCTAAAGATGTCTTCTTATTCTTGAAAGTATCCAAATCACTATAATTTCAATGAGAATTTTTTTTTAAAAAATTGAACTGAACATTTTCTACAGATGTGTTCATGATGCACAAGCCATACTGACTAACTAATTACTTATACCAAATAAGCTACAAGGGGAGTGGTTAGGACTCAGCACTTCCACTACAAGGGAGCACAGGTTTAAGATCTCATGGTCAGTGTAGGCAAACAAAAAATCAATAAGCTCTTGATTTTGGACTCTCAGTCTCAGAACTGTGAGAAAATTAATTTCTACTGTTTTTGGTACTCAATCTATGCTTTTTGTTATGACAACCCTAGTGATTAAATGCAGTGTATTTATTCATATGCCTTTCCCTAGCTGCAAGGGAGAATGGGAAGTGACGGGCAATATCATGAAGGATAAACCCAAGAGACTTCACACATAAAGATAAAAGATGATTTGATGACTAATTAGAAATGGGGATGAAGGTAGAGGATGCATCAAAGAGGTCTCTCAGATATAGAACTCAGATCATTGATAATGACCTGGTAGAGACAGAGAAATTTCACAAAAAAATTAGATTGGGAGGAAGTCAATCCTACACATACTGAAAGGTGGAAGTAGCTAGTGGAAATTTTAAGTGGGAACCTGAGGCAGGGCATACAACTTAACTCTAGTGCATGGAGGCAAAAGCTGAATCTATAAGAAGGATACACTGAGGGAGAGAGCAGGAGATCCAGGATCTTGTGGAAAGCCTAGCTAGGGGTGGTGAGAAGGAATATATCAGGTAGATCAGTTAGGGTGATCTAAGTTATGCTTCAGTAACAACCCTAATATCTTAATGGCAATAAAGGTATATTTCTTGCTCTGATTCACCTCCATTGGGTTGACTGGCGGATTCTTTCATTTTAATCCCTCAGGGACATACGCTGACAGAAGCTCTATCTGGACATGTGCTTCAGTGATCACCAACCATGTCAGGGAGAAGTGAGTGTGGCAAATCAGGCACAGACTCTTAAAGCTTGTATACAGAAGTCACGTCCATTCACCTTTTCTTGACCAAAATAAAACACATGCCCACACTCAACCTCAGGAGGATGAGAGTATAATTCAATCATGTATCTAAAAGGGATCGAAGTGAAATTATTTGGTAAACAGCAACAGTGACAACCACAGAGGACAAGAGGATGAACAGGAACCAGTAGAAGAGACAGGAACAAATCATTTAGAGAAAGATTGTGAAACAGGGCAAGGTAGAACCAGAAAGGCCCATGCAGGGACTTCCCTGGTGTTCCAATGGCTAAGATCCACACTCTCAGTGCAGAGGACCCAGGTTCGATCCCTGGTCAAGAAACTAGATCCTACATGCCGCAAATAAGAGTTCGCATGCCACAACTATAAATTCGCATGCTGCAACTATAAAGATCCCACATGCCACAACTAAGCCTTGACACAACCAAATAAATCAATCTTTTTTAAAAAAGAGGTCCATGCAAAATATAAGCAGGACCACTTATTGCTTTGATTGCTGGAAGAGTGTGTGTGTGTGTGTGTGTCTTATGTTATTTTGTTTGGTTTTCACTCTTTCAAAAAGGGAGGATTTCCCCATAATGTATATTAATAATTTAAGAGAAAAGTCTGAGGCAAGATTTTCCCCCAGGAATCAAGGTACAGGCAAGTGGCTTGACAGGCTCATGACCTTTAAATCTTGACTGCTGCTGCTGCTGCTAAGTAGCTTCAGTCGTGTCCGACCCTGTGCGACCCCATAGACAGCCACCCACCAGGCCCCCCCCGTCCCTGGGATTCTCCAGGCAAGAACCCTGGAGTGGGTTGCCATTTCCTTCTCCAATGCGTGAAAGTGAAGTCACTCAGTCATGTCCGACTCTTCGCGACCCCATGGACTGTAGCCTACCAGGCTCCTCCACCCATGGGATTTTCCAGACAAGAGTACTAGAGTGGGTTGCCATTGCCTTCTCCACTAAATCTTGACTAAGAAGAGGTAGTAGTGGAATCCACAGAGTCCAGCAGCCCCTGAGGTGATGTCAGGGCCTGACCATTACCACTGAAACATCAGCTTCTCAGCACTCAGGGCTGCTTGGTTTGAAGCCCACTCCCAAATCTTCACTGCTGGTCTCCAATTGGTTCTGTAAGCCATGCTGTATCCCCCAGTAAATTAATTAAAATATCTAGAATTGATCTCAGACTCTTGGATCTGAGAGCATCCTCATTCAAGTCCACACCAGGGTAAGTCCTGCATGTGTAGAAGGAATTTATGCAGTTTTTCTTATTTTTAGCCAGAGCCCTGATGATGGTTTCATAGTTAATAGGACATAAGAAAATAGAATAATGTCAAAATTGTTGTTTCTAAAACAGCAAGATACCCAACAATGGGAGTGGAGGTGGAGGGAAAGTGACTTTGAATCACCCAGGGAAAACTGTTGCCTACCTACCCTTACAATCCTTTGGATTGGGAGTGGAACTCTATGTAGTATCATCTCTTTGACTGGCCAATATCTAAGTCCCCTTCCTCTGCTTGGGAAATTCCCCATTGTGTGTCTTGGTGGAAAATAGGGCCTGCCTCCCACCCACAAAGCTGCATATGCCGGGTGCTCACTATCTGGCTTCCTGGTAATCATGGCACATGAACTAGGCTCAGCCCCTGGGGTTGCTCCTACCTAGGATATTGGATCTAAAACAAGTGACAGAGGGCCAGAGGTAGTAGGGCAGGCTGGGTGTTCAGTGTTCTGGAGAAGAGACAGAGGCAGCCACCTAGTTAGTCATGAGTTGGGAGCACTGACTCCCTGGGCTATATCAGTTTCTGCTCAGTGTCCAACCTGGTTCTTCAGTCTTCCCAGGAATCAAGGGAAGTCTGTGATACACCTTCAGTGAATTCCTTTTCTGCTTAAGCTAATGTGACAGTTAATTTTATGTCAACCTGGCTGGGCCACAGCACCCAAATACTTGGTCAAACATTATTCTGGATGTTTCTGTTAGGGTGTTTTGGGATGAGATTTACATTTAAATTAGTAGACTTTGAGTAAAGGAGATTGCATTTCCCATTGTGGGTGGGCCTCATCTAATCAACTGAAGGCATGATTCAACTCAAACAAAGACTGCCACCAACTCACCTCCCCAGCAAGAAAGAATTCTGCCGGCAGATGGCCAGCAAACTTGGGCTACAACCTTGGCTCTTCTGTGGGTCTCTAGTCTGCTAGCCCACCCTGCAGATTTTCTACTTGCTAGCCTCTATAATGATGTGAACTGGTTCCTTAAAACAAATCTCTTTCTACGTATATATATACCTATTCTATTGGGTCTGTTTCTCTGAAGAATCTTAACCAATACAACTAATCAGAGTGGCTTCTGTTAGTTGCAGTCTAGAATCCTATGTATTTTGAAAAAGGCCTCCTTAGGGAATTCTAGTATATTACTCACTTTAAGAATTATTTTTTAAACTTAATTCTCTACCTGCTTAATTCCTTGTGTTGTCATTGTTCAGTCACTAAATCACGTCTGACTCTTTGCAATCCCATAAACTGCAGTGCGCTGGGCTTCCCTGTCCTTCACTATCTCCCAAAGTTTGCTCAGATTCATGTCCACTGAGTCAGTGGTGCTCTCTAACCATCTCATCTTCTGCTGCCTCCTCCTCCTTTTGTCTTCAGGCTTTCCCAGAATCAAGGTATTTTCCAATGAGTCTACTCTTCATATCAGGTGGCCAAAGTATTGGAGCTTCAGCATCAGTCCTTCCAATGAATATTCAGGGTTGATTTCCTTTAGGATTGACTGGCTTGATCTCCTTGCTGTCTAAGGGACTCTCAAGAGTCATCTCCAGCACTACAGTTTGAAAGCATCAATTCTTCGACACTCAGCTATCTTTGTGGTCCGTTTCTCACATCTGTACATGACTACTGGATTATGTGTTATAGTTTGTAATGTATTACGTATGGTTTGTCTGTATTATGGTTGATAATAATACCTTCTGTTTCTATCATGATTTTTTTAATTGTGGTATAAAACGTATAACAAAATTTACCATCTTAACCATTTTAAATGTGCAGTTCAGTTGTGTTAAGTATATTCACATTGTGAAATGAATCTCCAGAACTTTTTCATCTTCCAAACCTGAAACTCTATACCCATTGAACAATAACACCTTTTTTCTCCTCCCCTCAGACCCTGGAAACCACCCATCCTACTTTCTGTTTCTATGAATTTGACTACTTTAGCTACTTCATATAATAGAGTCATATTTTAGTATTAGTCTTTTTGAAACCAGTTTATTTCACTTAGTATAATATCCTCAAACTTCATCCATATCATAGCATGTGACAGGAGTGCCTTCCTTTTAAAGGCTGAATAATATTCCATTGAATATGGACCTATCACATTTTATTTATTCATTCACTAATGGACATTTGGGTTACTTCCACCTCTCGTCTATAGAGAATAGTGCTGCTATGAACATGAGTGTACAAATACCTCTTCAAAACTCTGTTTTCTATTCTTGTGAATAAATACCCAGAAATGGGACTGCTGGATAATATGGTAGTTCTATTTTTAACTTTTTGAGAAACTTCTGTCTTGTCTTTTATTGCAGTCATACAATTCTATCTACTATGCTTTAAACTCCTCAAATGCTTTTACATTTATTGTTTTTTTCTGACAACCCTATGAGGTTCATAGAACATAGATTATTATCCCCATCTTGTAGAGGAGGTAGTTGAGGCATACAGAGGTTAAATGATTTGCCTAATGTAACAGCTATTTCATGACAAATTGTCTTCCTAGTCCACTGCACTTGTGACTGACCAAGGACACTCAATCAGAGGTAGGGGGTAGGAATGGTCTAAATCTATGGAAAAATTTTTTTTTTCAAATTAAAACTCTGACCCTTTCCCAAATAAATGGAACAAAAACTCCTTTTAGTGAGAGCTGATACTGATGGGCATGGATTGTGCATGTGAACGGTACAGAAGTGGGGGAAAATCTCAGAACTGCTATTGCAGATGACACTGTATCTCAGGGACTCTGCTGCATTGGTTTATTTGGTCTTCACCCAAGTCCTCCTCTAAAGAAAGAGTGTCTGCCTGATGACTGAAATAGACCTAATGATTCTCAGTGAGGATATTTGGAAATGGGGGAATCATTGGTTTGGCTGTTAGAATGACAGCCCCCTCTTCCCTGACATGTAGTGAGCCGGGTGGGGGACACTGAGAGTTGTGCAGCACAAGGTGGTCCCCAAATAAAGAAAATGGTCCATTCCAAAATACCAGTGGTGCCCTCTTTGAGAAACACAGGCTTAAGACAAGGTTAGTGGTGCTGGTCAATGTGGTGGTTTAGGGGCTTTTGATTCAAAGGTTCTTCAAGTCACTGCAAATAATTACACAATCTAAGTGGCAACAGTGTGCTTGCTACACAAACATAGCCTCAAGCCAGGTCCCCCAGCCACTCCTATTCTTACAGATCTCCACTCCTATGCCCTCTGGTAAAAAAAAATTGTAAAGATGCTACTGAGCATGCTCAGAATTCAATCCCCAGAAGTTCTGGAAGGTCATTTTGACTGCCAACTGGTGATTTCCCTTTAAACAGCAACAAAAATAAGATTTTTAAAGGAGCACTTAAAAACAAAAATCACTTAACTTAAACCCACTTGCTGCTCCAATGGAAATGTGAGATTCCCAGTTTCAGGTCATCTTTTAGACTAAGCTAAAGGAATACCATCTCCTGCCAGGCCTCGCCTTAGCAAAGACGCTTTTACTCTGGTTGATGGGTATTTTGCAAACAACGAAATCTTTGAAAAGGTAAAACAGCCCTTTTCTAAAATGTGTGTTCCCAGCCTTGGAGCTGGTCATTGCCGCATGCTTCTTCAAGCATTCACTCTACATCCATTGTGTATGGGGCCTCTGACCTACCTGGTGCTGGCTGAGGGCATCCCGGAGGTTCTCAGCTTGAACAGATCTAACTCAAAGGGGAAAGACAGGAAGGAGGGGCAAGGTGGTTTCATGCTCATTAGCATTTCCAATTTCCTCTCTCACCGCTCCTCCTCCTCTCTCAGATACTGTGTGGCACAATGAACTAATTCTTGTGATTGATCAGGTCCTATAGATAACAGGGCGTACTTTCTTGCTTTCATATTCCCTTGTTGGTCACATAAAGCAACCCACAATGCTGTCTACAAGGAAAGCTGGCATAAATCTGAAAAACTTAAATATTCATGTAGAGAGTTTATAGAGCTCAATTGCAAGTAACTTCTTTTCTCCGCAGTTTTCATAAAAGCGGCAGAGGGGGTGGGCAGCAGTAGGGATGAAGATGGCAAACTCTGACTACTTCAGCCTTACTCTTTTAGAATTGCAGTCAGAAAAGATTGTGAGTCGTTTGGAAATGAGCACTTAGCCCATCTCTATCACACTCTGGAAACTATGAACATTTTCATGGCACGTACACGGATGATCACTTTCTAAGCACATCTTTGTTTTTCCTAAATAGCCGCATTATTTGTCTGATGTTGAAAATGGCATCTGTACTGTATATAATTTCCATACTCGTTTGGCACCATCAACTGCCTTTGATGACACTCAGGACTGTTTCTTTTTTGTCTCCTTCTTCCCTCCAGCTGCAAGACCCAGATGTCAGGTTCAGGAATGCATTTTCTCTGGCAGAGCTATCTGGCTTCTCTCAGCAGTCCCTAAGTTGGTGGCTATAGCAGAACTGCCAGCCAAAAAGCACAAGATCACACTAAAGACAGGATTCAGATGTTTTTGTGGAAAAGAGAGTCCGAAACTGGGAGGAAAAAACACATTTCTTATGCCTCTAATTATAAGCCAGGCGAGTGGCAGGCCGTGCCTGAGCAAATTGCTGTTCCCCCCATTTATCTGCTGCTCATCCATTTTCCCCTCTTGACAGTTTTGTATCTCCCCAGCCTGCATCTGAAATCAGCAGCTGGGTATGATGAAGGGTTTGCCTAAGTTAATCAAACCTGGGGTATCGACAGGGTCAGGCCCTATGTAAAATACGTGGATTAGAAAGAAAAAATAGAAAGGAAGGAAAGAAGGAAGGGAGCGAGGAAGGAAAACAGCCTGAAGGAATTGGTAACGGAAGCAAAGACCAAGGACAGAAAACCACCCGGAACTGCTGTGCCCAAGGAGACGATTTGTAGCAGCCCTCAGGTCACCTGGGTATTGGGATGCCACAATTCACTTTTCTTTTTTAAGCAGTCTTTGTAAATATGAATGGAGATAGACCTACCCTCTATCCTAGCCTGGCTTCTACTGAGTCTTGCTTCAGACATCTTGAAAGAGGCAGAAACTCAAAGATGCATAACCCAAAACATCACATACCAGTGGAGGTACCAGGAAGTGAAGAAAATCTTAAGTCATAAAGGAGGCTTGTGATGTCTTTGTTTTTTTTTTCCTCTTCTGAACAGTTGTTCTGGGCCAAGAAGTTGAGTGCAGGGCAGAGTTCGGAAGCTTCCTACACTCAAATCTGTCTACCGGACGCCTACCAGCTGCCCCTTGTTCGCTGCCTCTAACACTCCCGACAGTTCAAAGAAGTTTGCTGAAACTCCGTCAGGGAGAATCTGTCTCCCAGACCAAAATTCAGGTTATCCTGTGTTTTTAGAAATATGAAGCAGTGTTGCATCTTAATGGAATTTACCCTGAACTCACTCACCCCCAGTTTGCGCCACGTCACACGTGGCTCTCTGTGGTAAAACAGATTATATCTCTGTTTAAGGGTGGACCACTCAACTGCAGGTTGATTCTTCTGATGCCCTCCACAGGCTAGGTCCCTGGGACATCCCTGCTCTTGGAGCTCAAGGTCGTCTAAGTACAGGGCAGATCTGAGTCATTCTCCATCCTCCATCCTTGAATCTAGAGACAAGTCAGTGCTCAGGAATGTCAGCCAATCAGAGTAAACCAACGCCAGCAGGTTCCCCCAGGAATTCACACCCAACCAAGGCTCCTCCTGCCCCTCACCCTCGCTGATGGAACTCAAGGGTTATTTTGATTTGGTGTGAACACAAAGAGTAAGCCAGTTATAAAGATTCTGAAGGCAGGTCATATAACCCAGAGCACAAAAAATGCAGCACATCCATATTAACTCTGCAGGGAAAAGTGGACATGGTGAATTTGTTGAAAGAAGATACTTTTATGTCACAGGGCATAAATAAAAGCATGAACTCTACTTTTCCATGTAAAGCCTTTTCTTAAAAATCTCAAAACTTGAAAATGATTGGATTTTTAAGGGCATTTTCACAGAAAGTATGAAATCCCAGTCCCTCATCATCTGCCTTCTCCCTACCATCTTGCCCTCAGTTAGGCTCCCCTGCTCCTGCTTCAGCCAGACCGGCCTCCCTACTGCCTCCTTATTGGCTTATGCTGAGTTAGCTTCAAAGACATCTTGAATACTTCTCTCTGCTTTGTGAACACAACAAGCTTTTCAGTAACCCAGAGCTTTCAGATGTCTTCCCAACTGGTGAAATGCATACAGCCTCTGACGTAAACTGCGTGTCATACCCGAGGGTACCCAAGTACTCCAGAAGACTTTTCCAACCTGGTCCTTCTTATTCACGTGCTATCTCCCTTCCCCATCAGTACCTGTCTTGTCTCCATCATGCATTTTGACATGATCTTATGCTTCCACACTGGGATTGAAGAAAGAGTGAAGGTTCTTACAGGGCCATGCCTCTTACTGCCGGATTTTCCCCCAGCTGTGTAACACAGCTGGTGCCAGAGCCATACCCAACATCTGTGGAACAGGCTGCCTGGCAGCCTCTAATGGGGCTGTCCTGCCTCAGCATATACATCCATGATGGGTGGTGATTTGAGTCTACTCAGCTCAAGATGTCTGGTTTACAGTACCTGAGGGGCTTCTTTAAGATTTAAGAAACAGCAAAACGAATGAGATGAGAAGGAAGAGGATGAATGACCTACACATGAGTTGTTTAACAACCTACTGTCCTAGATAAGTTTTTCATATGTGTAATAAGTTAGAGAAAATTCCATTTATGGTCATCTTGCCAGGAAGACTATGTGAGCGCTTAGCAGAAATATTTTATTTGCTCTTTGAATTGAGGGTGGGACCCCCTGAGGACCTTCTCTAATAATGATAGGTGGTCCCTAAACTGCCCTTCAGAAAGGGTCTTTGCTTTGCAGACTGAGTAGATATACAAGTTGGGGACTGAACTGGGCTGTCTCTTCTGAGAAGGTAGAAGAGATGGAGAAGGAGAAAAGGATTTGGGCAAACTTGTCTTGTGAACGTATTTGCAGTTGCTTGCTATGTAGTATAGGAATTCCCTGGTGGCTCAGACAGTAAAGAATCCACCTGCAATGCAGGAGACATGGGTTCAGTCCCTAGAACAGAATGATCCTCTGGAGGAGGGCATGGCAACCCGCTCCAGTATTCTTGCCTGGGAAATCCCACAGACAGAGGAGCTAAAGTCCATGGGGTTGCAAGAGTCGAACACAACTGAGTGACAAAACAACAAAGTAGTGTGCAAAAGAAATTACTTCTTCTGTTTTCTCTACAGAATCTTTCATCAACTCTTTTTAAAAAATCATAAAATACAAATATGATTACATTTTTGCTGTGGAAATGGTTAAGGCACCAGGTCTGCCTGTAAGAAGCTATAGTGCTAAGCCTATACAGATGAGGGGCACCTGTATAGCCCAATCATGGGTGTGCCACAAAGGGTATCAAGTTTACCTGCTTGGGGTTTTTTATGCTAATCTTAGGGTCTCTCTGTGATTTGTTTTTTTATTTCTAGTGATTATAATGCAAGAACTTTCTCCTTCTACCAGCGAATTTTCTCTGCTATAACAGCTGTTGCTGCTGCAACTGGCAGCTTCTTACCTTCTCAGCACATTTGTATGTCCTACATAATGCCATAGTTGACTCAGGTTTCAGGGGACTGACTGCTTTGCCTGCTCTGTGTACAGTTTTGCCCACTTGTTCCTGATGATGGCTGTTTTCCAAGTGACTCCCTACCCTTAAGCACATGGTCCGAGGGTCATGACCTCACAGATCATACCTTGCTGTCCATCTAATTACAGCCCACACGTCAACCATTCACTCACTTTACAGTGTTTATTGAGCACCTTCTTTGTGCCTGGCACTGTTTTAGTTTCTGCTTCCACAGGGCTTACAATCTAATGAGAGGGAAAAAATCAACTAATAAACACAGCGAGTGCTGGACAGTCTGTCTTTGCTATTCCCCGCTCTTTTCCACCTTGCTCTGTGCCCCAGGAGGCTGACCTTTACCTGTTGCTTCACTTGGGCTTCCTTGACCATTGGTTTTTGGATGGGTTTGTCCAATGAGGGCACCAGCAGGGAATAGGAAGTCAGGATGAGATAGAAAGCATTTGCTCCCCTGACCCTCCTTCTGCCCGATGGTCATTTGGCAGAGGCTATGTTCCTCTACCTAAAGCCACATCTCAATGGAAGGCCTCTCCACCATGGCCAGAGCTCTTTCTGGGTTCCAGTATCAGCTTCCTTTCTCGTCCTATCAGGACCACCAAGCTTTCCTTAAGATAGTTTCCCCTGTTGCCAAACCCTAATGCTTAACCATCTCCGGTTGGTCTATTAACTCTGCCCACATCCTTGAAAATAGTTTTTTCATTAAATTACATCAAGAATGTGTCATCTATTTCCTACAAGGATCCTACTAATCTGTATGCAATTCCATACAAATGTCAAATGGCAAGAGCTATTTTAACAACAACAACAAAATATATACATATATATAAAGGAGGGTAAGGGACAGGAAGTGAGAGGAAATGAGGAAATAAGGGCTACTTGGTCTAAAGTAGACAGTATTCGGAGAAGGCAATGGCACCCCACTCCAGTACTCTTGCCTGGAAAATCTCATGGACGGAGGAACCTGGTAGGCTGCAGTCCATGGGGTAGCGAAGAGTCAGACATGACTGAGCGACTTCACTTTCACTTTTCAGTTTCATGCATTGGAGAAGGAAATGGCAACCCACTCCAGTGTTCTTGCCTGGAGAATCCCAGGGACAGCGGAGCCTGGCGGGCTGCCATCAATGGGATCGCACAGAGTCGGACACGACTGAAGCGACTTAGCAGCAGCAGCAGCAGCAGACAGTATTCAGGGGAGGCATCTCTAAAAAGACATTTGAGCAAATGCACAAAGGAAGTAGAGATTTCAGGTGAAGAACTCTCCTGGCAAAAGGAACAGCAAATGCAGAAGCCTGAGGAAGAGGTTTGCTTAAGTGTTTAAAAAGTGGCCTGGAGTGGAGTGATTACAGGGCCATGGACAGAAACTGAGACCAGAGAGGTGATGTAGGCTAGACTAGATAGGGCATTTATTACAGATTGAATGTCTATGTTCCCCCAAAATTCATGTTTTGAAATCGTAATTCCTAATGTGATGGTATTAGTAAGTGGAGCCTTTAGATAGTGATTAGGTCATGAGGGTAGAACCCTCATGAATGGGATTAATGCCCTTATGAAAGATTTCACAGGGGTCCCACACCCATCCCACTACGTGAAAAGTTAGCAGTCTGCAATGTGGAAGAGAGTCTTCACTGGAACTCAACCATACTGTCACCCTGACCTTGAACTTACAACCTCCTGAAATGTGAGAATTAAATTTCTGTTGTTTACAAGCCACCTGATCTATGGTACTTTGTTATAGCAGCCTGAATGGATTAAGACAGCCATGGTAACAACTTTAGAATTTATTCTGAAAGAAATGGGAAGCCATTGGAAAGTTTGAGCAGAGTGTTAAAAACAAAGTTCAACTGAGTAAATTTGAAGATCTAATTGCTTCATTAGGCAATTCATGCATTGGGCAGCAACTCATTAACACCTAGGAGGATGCTCTGAGAGGCTATACAAAATGGAAGGTTTTTAAGGGGAAAGAGGTGGAACAAGGGAGCTATGAGTAAAAGAAAAGAAACAACAATTTTTAGGTAGGACATCTTGTGTGGAACAAGGAACCTGCAAGGATTTTATCATGCACATGCCTCTTCTTCCTCTGGGAGATGGAGAGGAATCACTTGACAGATAACCTCATTGCTGCTGATCAGACAATTCCAGACTAGTTGATTAAGATTACATTTCTGAGAAAGTAGAAACTGCAAGTAAATCAGGTAATAAGTCTAGGTTTGGTACCATCAACTTTAGCACAAGTGATACCATTTGAGGGCCTGTGGTTTTCTCTTTAATAGGAGAGATAATATGATCTGACTTTATTTTAAAAAGTAAATCTCTGACTGCTATGTGGAGAATATACTGCAGAGGGATAAAAGCAAAAGCAGGGAAAACCATTAATGAGCAATTCCAACTGCTTAAGCAAGAGATAATAGTAGTAGCTTGAACTGAAATAGAAAGGCAGCAAGATGTCAGAAGTTTGTTTTGTAAAGGTTAATTTGAGATACTTATTCTGTATCCAAACGGAGATGACAAGTAGGCAACAGATTTTCATCACTGGAGTTAGCAGGAGTAGTCAGGATTTACAGATTAGGGAGTCACAGATTAAGAGGAGTTGTTATCAATTAGGGAATTATCAGTTTATACCTGGCATTTAAAGTCATGCACCTGGATGAGGTCAACTTGTGAGTGAGTGCCAATGCAGATAAAGAGGTCTGAGTGCTGAGCATAGGGGTCTACCATCACTTAGAGTTCAGAGGATCCAGCAAAAGTGACTGAATGAGGTAGGAAAGAATTCAGAGATCGTCCCCAATGGCTAAGTAAAGAAACTGTTTCAAAAAAGAGGGGGTGATCAACTGTGTTGACATCAGATAGAGCTGAGAGTTGATATATGTATTCAGCAACGTGGAGCTCATCGCTGACAATAAAGGGAGCTGTTTGGTACAGTGGTGTGGATAAACTTTGTTTAAATTGGTTTGAGAGAGAATAGGAGGAAAGGAAATGGATTCAAGGATGAAATAAAATTCTTTTGAACATTTTGCTATAAAAAGAAGCAGAAAACTGAGGAGGTAGGTGGAAGGGAACATGGGGTCAAGGAAAGATTTGTTTTGTTTTGATTTGCAGGCTAATGGGAATGTTCCAGGAGAATGGGGGAAAAACAATAATGTGAAAAACAGAACAGAACCAAATCATGCAGAAGATATGGGCTGGCCTTCCTTAGATAGGATCAGTGTCAATTCATTTGGGATCACAAAAGGCAAGACAGGGAATATGGATGCAGATGGAGATGGGTGGGGAGTTCAAGTGGTAGAGGCTTATGGAAGTTCTCTTCTAACTACATTTATTTTCTTAACAAGAAATAAGAAGCAAGGTCATCAGCTGAGAGTAAGGAAGTGGGAGGTGTTTTTGGTTTAGGAAAGCGAAAGTGTAGAGCAGACATCTACAACAATAGTGAGTTGACTGGGCAACGCAAAGTATCCCTTGAACTTTGTGGTCACACTGACAGGGAACTTGAACTGACATAGATCTTTCTGGTCTCACCAACCCTTATGTATGGCTCTGTGTTCCATCTTTTTTATATATACTCTGACCGTTGGGAAGCACTCTTCTCTCTGCTTTCATCTCTTGGTTTGCTGAGAGGCCATTTCCTAGGACCATGACTTGGAAAGAATGATAGTCCCTCTGAAAACAAGAGTCTTTTCTATTCTTCCTATTTCTCTCATTCAAACTGCCTTATCTGGAAGACAGGGATTAATGCTGCAATGAGTTAGGTGCATTGTGTTAGGTGCTTCAGAAATACAAAGCCTAATAGGAATCCTGCCTGCACTCAATATATGTATAATTGGGTTGGGGAGCAGAGATTTGTACACAAGCATCTATGTACTATAGCTAAGCCTTCTTGATCATGAGCACTTCCAGGGCTGGAGTTGTGAATAACTGAGTAGGGGTGTGCAATGCAGGTCAGATGCTAGAGGGGATCAGAAGTGCAGGAGATCAGCAAGGGCTTGGAAATGTCTAGGGAAGCTCTACTGAAGCAATGGGACTTAAGTACAATCATTAGGCATGCAAATCGTCTTGTGGGCTTTCCAGCGTGTGCACTGGAAAACGTTAATGAGCTCAATTTCCCCTGTGCTAAAGCTCTGCTCTGTGCCTTTGAACTGACACACCCTGTTGAAATATGTGGAACTTGTGTACCTTGAGTCCAGACCTCCCATGGAGAATCTGAAAGAAAGAAAGAAGAAAGTACTTACGTGTTGGCTGCCACTACCTCACTCCCTCCCAGGCAGCTGGATGTAGGAGACTTTACCCACCCTTCTCAGCTCATTTCAATGTCAAGATGACTTTACCCTCCATGTTTGTTTTAACCAGTTTGCCCATATTTGAGGGTGGAGGAGGCATCATGGAGAGATACAGTTCCACCCTCCCAGGATGGCCACCTTCCAGTTCCTAAGAGTCTGGGGTGTGTCCAACAATCTGTTAAAAAATGTAATTCAACTGAATAACTTTAAATATCTAATAACTTTAAATATTTAATGATTCATGAATGGGACAGCACCCCATCTTAGCAGATAGAAAAGAGTTCTGAGAAACTGTACAAAATGGAAAGCTTTTATAGGCAGAAGGGATTAGAAGAAGGAAGTTTCTGGCAAAGAGTGGATTATTTCAGGCAAAGTCACCTTCCTTTGGGGGAAGGCAGGGGTCTAGCAGGCAGCAGGTCTGCTAGGGCTGACCAGGTAATTCCAGCCTGACTGATTAAAAGTCACATTCCTGGGAGAGGCTGAAACTACAATTAGGTTCGATATTAAGTCTTGGTGAGGCTTAGCACAAGCAACTCCATTTTGGGCTCGTCGTTTCTTTTTTTTAACACATCTCTATTCTGGAAGGCTATGATTGGGTTAGGAATTAGCTCATTTTTCCTATTTAAACCAATAAACTGTAAGAGTGTTGTTTGTTTCAGAGCCATAATGTGGTTTGAGTGATAGATCTATGCCTTTGCCTGATGCTGAAGTTCCATGGGAAACAGCATGTATTCTTGCTGAACTCTGATGGAAAGGTAAGTGCCACAAACCATTTAATTTTAGATTGTACCTGTTATTCACTATACCTTCCCAATGCTTCTCAGTGATGAGAAACTCATCTAACATCTGTCATTCCAAAGACGCTAAAACAAACCTAGTTCATTCTGTAACCTTTAAGAAGTGGCAGAAACTGCATTATGGCAAATAATAAAAATACTGATACAGAGTGCCCTGGGGTAAGCATTAGATTAGTAAGAATATGCTTATGAAAATAATACGGAATAAAATGACTAACAAAATAAAAATGCATAAAATCGATGTAGTTCAAGCTTAAAGGGCAAACTAAAAATACCTGAAATCACCAACCTCAAAGGCAAAGGATAACAGAAAAGACAAAGACAAATTCAGGTTAGACATGTTTAGACCATAGAGGGATTTACTTCCTGACTAATGTCAAAAGCCGATTGTCCTTTGCCACGAGTGGAACAAATAACACCCCCTTCATCCAGTAAATCACTTTCTTTTTCCTTTTTGTCTCTATAATGCTTATGTATTCAAAATATAAAGAACTCATACAAATCAGTGAGAAAAAAAAAAAAAAAACAGGCAATCCAATAATAGTGGGCAAAAACATCTGAAGCAGAACTCCACAAAAGAGGATATCTAAACAGCCAATAAACATGAAAAAGCACTGAATCAGTCTTTAAGGATCAGAAGAATTCAAATAAAAATTTCAGTGGGAAACTCCAATACACCTACCAAGATGACTGAAGTTAAGACTAAGAATACCAGGTGCTGAAAAGAAAGTTAAACAATTAGAAGTCTTATACTCTGTTGCATTTCATCCAGTGAGCTCTGATTTTCCACTTCATTTATGGAGGAAATACAAAGGGTTTAAAATATGGTTTTTTAACTTGATTCAACTATATAGTGGATGAAACAAAAAGGCCCTCTAGAGAAAAGAGAAATTTTCTATTGCATGACACCCTCCTGGCAAAAGCCATTCAGCCTACCACATCCAGTACCCTGCTTTCTAATTGATGTTCTCAGGTTGACATATATTCATGGCTAGAGCTGGTTACAAGTTTTCAGTAAAGAACTAGCAAGAATTTTGTTTCTGGCAACCAAAGGAGCTACTTTGTCATTAGACAAGCCTATGTCAGAGCAAGTGAAAATGTTACTTGTCCTAGGGAAGGAGAGACTTGTGTGGTTGAGAGGGCAATGGACACCACAGCCTCAAGGCTCAGGGCTTGGCCAGTCTGCTGCTTGCTGAGGAAGAGCCTGGAGGCAGAACTGGGAGCAGATGGGGTCTTTGGATGAGCTGGGAGTTAAGCCAGTGAGAACTCAGCAGGAGGCTCTGCCTGATCTGGGAGTAGAACAAGGACAGGACTGAGAAAATCATTCCTAAATGAGAGAGAAGGGCTAACTGCTGTAAAGTGTGTGTCATCAGTACACATACTTGGCAACTCCACTCTCTGCTGTTACTTAACATTATTTTGAGTCAATATTGCCCAACTTGGGGCTTCCCTGAAGGTCCAATGTTTAAAACTCTGCACTTCCAATGCAAGGAGCACAGATTTGATCCTGGGTCGTGCAGCCAAAAAGTGAAAAATAAATAAATAAATAAATAAATAAATAAATAAATAAATAAATAAATAAATAAATAAATATTGCCCAATTAGGTCATTGTAATCTTGAGGGCAAGTTTTTTTATGATGAGCATTTCCTCTCTATGGCAGTCTGGGCAAGTAATACTATTACTTGCTCTGTTTTTCATAGGAGAAAACGGAGGCGGCAAGAGATGTGTAAGCAACTAATCCAGGAAGATGCAGTTAGGGAGTGGCTTCTTACATTTTTGTTGACTAAAAGAGTAAATCAATGAAGACCAATGTGTACATTTTTAAAAATATACTTTTCAACTTTCTTTCTCAAGCAAGTTTAAGATGCCATTTGGAATTCATAATTAAAATACTGGAAGCAAACTATTTGCAGGGAGTAATCAAAGTAAGTGCACTGAAATAGCAAAACAGTCAAAGAGTGATCTTTAATTAGTTTATTTGACTGTAAAATACAAAACAGTGAAGCCTGTTATCTAAAGCAAGAGATAAAAGACAATACAGAGTCAAAGATAACAGATTTCAGCAGTCACAGATTTCTTTCTCTCTAGAAATCACAGCTGTTTTTTTGTATCTGTCAACCAACTGGAACTCATCAGACAATTTATTGAAAGCCCACAATGTCCTGGCAGGGCACATAAGAGCTTGCAGAAGACAGGGGCTGTCTCTTTCAGGGGCCTTACATTTTAAAATAGATTCAGGGCATCAGAGAACTCAAGGAGAAACTGACCATGTGAGGGTGAAAGGACAAGCTTCAGAGCATATCCTCACACACTCTAACTTTTCTACCAAGGAGCACAGCCCCTGGACACCTTATACAACAAGGAGGAAACAGGGACACCATAAAGTCTATATTCGCTGAAAGCCTACTATTGATTTTAATATTTATAATTAAGGCTGCATCGTGTTTACAGTCATCAGTCAGTCAGTCAACAAGCATTTGGGAGGACCTACTTTGAACTGGGCTCAATACTGATTACAGATTTGCCAGTATAGAAAGCGGCCCCTAGAGTCTGTGAAACTCAAAGGACCTCATTCCTCCCTAGAAACCAACAAACTCAAGTTGCATGTTAACTCAAGTCGGCATCAGAGAGCCAGCTGGCTAACAAGTCATCTAACTAGCTCTTACCCAACCAACAAACTGCGTCCTTGCTCACCTTGCTGTCATCAAAGCAACAGAAGCAGGCCTGGAACTGGCTGCTAAGTTCCCTCACTCCCAACCCTCTACTCTTTTGGTGATACTTCCCTCATCTCCACCACCTTAACTGCCTCACATCCCTTACAACACTTCTACCCACTACTCTCCCTGGTGTTGACACTCATCCTGATCAAGGCTGCCTTAGAAGTTTCATTTTTACTAGCTTTCGTATGTCTGCTGCGTCACTGGGGAGTGGGTACAGACATCTTATTCTCAGAATGAAGCCCTGCAAATAGCTGCTACCAAGTAGTCTAGCTGAGATGAAAGGAAAAACTGGGTTAGTATTTACCGAAACTGGTCAGGCTGAAGTGGAAATCCCCAAAGAGAAAGATGCAAAACACTCTACTGTTTCTAGTAGGAATAGAGAGATGTGTGGAGCCCAAGCAGGAGCGGGGGGTGGGAATATGGTGCAAAGTTGGTTATATGGCAAGAGAAAATAAACTGGGGGCTACATCTCTTTAGATGACAAATTTAAAAATTTCAAATGTGCAGAATAGTAGAGAAAATAATCTAATCATGTCCAGGTTAAACAAAAGTTAACATTATGTCTTTTTGCTTCAACTCCTTTGTTTTAAGAAACAGGATGTTGTAGTCTAGGGTGGGGTGGGAGACATTGGGATGTTGGGCTTGACACATACATACTATTGATACTGGGTATAAAATAGATAACTAATGAGAACATACTGTATCTCACAGGGAACTCTACTTAATGCACTCTGGTGACCTTCATGGCAAATAGATGGCGAAACAGTGGAAACAGTGGCAGACTTTATTTTTGGGGGGTTCCAAAATCACTGCAGATGGTGACTGTAGCCATGAAACTAAAAGACGCTTGCTCCTTGGAAGAAAAGTTATGATCAACCTAGACAGCATATTAAAAAGCAGAGACATTACTTTGCCACCAAAGGTCTGTCTAGTCAAAGCTGTGGTTTCTCCAGTAGTCAGGTATGGATGTGAGAGTTGGATGATAAAGAAAGCTGAGAGCCGAAGAATTGATGCTTTTGAGCTGTGGTGTTGGAGAAGACTCTTAAGAGTCACTTAGACTGCAAGGAGATCCAACCAGTCCATCCTAAAGGAAATCAGTCTTGAGTATTCATTGGAAGGACTAAGGCTGACACTGAAACTCCAATACTTAGGCCACCTGATGCAAAGAACTGACTCATTTGAAAAGACCCTGATGCTGGGAAAGATTGAAGGTGAGAGGAGAAGGGGACGACAGAGGATGAGATGGCTGGATGGCATCACCAACTCAATGGACATGAGTTTGAGTAAACTCTGGGAGTTGGTGATGGACAGGGAGGCCTGGTATCTGGGAGTTGGTGATGGACAGGGACTGCAGGCCTGCTGCAGTCCATGGGGTCACAAAGAGTTGGACACAACTGAGCAACTGAACTGGACTGAACTGACCTGAATAGGAACAAAGTCTGAAAGGGTGGGGATATATATATATATGTATGTATATATACATATATATATATATATATATATATATATATATATATATATATATATATATACACATATATATATATATGACTGATTCATCTTGCTGTCCAGTAGAAACTATCACAACATTGTATGGCAACTATACTTCAATAAAAGTTAACTTTTTTAAAAAGATGTTATAGTCTGATTGAAGCCTGTTTGTAATCCTCTGAATTCATTTTACCCCCTCCGCAAAATGCAGATAATTTTCAAGAATAAAAGCTACTAAGTTATCATATTGGGGTCGTTTTTATAGCCTACCATTTGTTTTTGCTTCATATGAAATATAATAAAGCTTTGTTCAACAACTACCAGTCTGTTAAAAATGTATGAAAAATAAGACAAATTCTATTTCTTACATACCCCGCTGTTCTCAAGTGAATCAGAATTGGTTCATGTCACATTTCTTAGAGAAAGTCACTCCTTGCAGGATATACCCCTTAAAGAAACGGAGATTAGCATGTCTTCTATATATCCCCCTTAGGCTCTGGAAAAGGATCTGTCCCTCTGAGCCCCATTTCTAAAACTCACCTCTTTCAACATACGTTTTTCACATGTGGCCTGTATCACTTCTGTTAGCTAGCTAGCTAGTACCTTCTTCTAAAGAACATTTCTCCATGTGTGATATATAAACCAACAGGGATTAGTCTAAGCACTTTATGTATATAAACTCATTTAATCTTCACAACAACCCATTGAGGTAGAGACAGTTATTATCCCCATTTGACAGATGAGAAAATTCCTCTGCAGCACATACAGGACTTCATGTTCTTCTGCAAAGGAATAATGTGGTTATCATGAGCTCTTGTGTGCAGCGTAAACTATAGCTGTTGTCCAATTTGATGTTATTGCACTATGTAATTACTGGGGCTTTAATAGCCTAGGGCTTCAATTCATCCAGCCATTATGTCAATTCCTACTGGTATTGTAGCTACTCCCTTAACGTTCTTCAAATACAGAGCTTTCATTGCTTCGTAGAGAACTCACTAGAAGACATGTCTCATTGGACCCAGATCACCCATTTTGCACACAAGAACATAGTCATCATCCATCTTCTTGGGCCTAAGAAAGAGCTGGGACTTAGGGAGAGCAAATCAGAGCACTTTGCAGCAGCAGCAGGACACGAGCCATCCCTGCTCATGTCCTCCCAGCCCTCCCAGATCCCTCCCAGGGAGAGTGGAAAGATGGTACCCCTTCAGCTGCAATGACTCCCTGCCCTCTCTTCCTTTCATTCTACTTCTGACCATCCTGCTGGCCTGGCCAAAACATAATCATTCTTCAAGGCCCAGCTTAATCTATATGTTCAGTGAAGCCCTCTTGGACAAGGGCAGCCCACACTTGTTTCTCATCACATCTTACTACTGTGTAATTGGTTCACATTCTTCTCTCTCTCTCCTTCTCTCTTTGACTGGCCAATCAACTTCCAAAGGACAGAAATATTTTATACGTATGTATACCTAATGACAATCATTATAAAACTCTTCAGGGTTCCACTTGTTTTCTGGCTTAAGAATATAGAAGGGAGAATGTGGAGGAGACCAGATGAAGAAAGGTTATTATCATGACAACCCTACCCCTAGGAGGCAGATGGTGTTGCTTGGCAATTGTATGACTACACAGCAATCTTTCAGCCATAGAGAGGACAATATTCTTTCTTTCCATTCCAAGCCAAAAACAATATGGACATCTAAGGGATCCTTAAATGCCTTTGTACCCTGGTTTACAGGAGGCTCATCAGGACCCACTATTAGATTGCATCTGATCAGAGGAATTAAACAAAGGTAGTAGAGTTACAGGATTAAGAACACAGACTCTGGAGCCAGAATGCCTGGGATCAAAAATGCTAGCTCTGCCACTTACTAGCTGAATGAGCTTCAGCGAGCTATTTAATCTTGATATGCCTCTAGTTCTTAAACTGGAAAATCAAGGTGATGATAATATCATGTGTCCTTAAGGTTGATATGAGCTTTAAATATACTTCTATTCATAAAGCACTTAGAACAGTGTTTCATTCATACCAAGTGGCAGCATAGAAGTGTTTGCTACTATTTTTCATGTCCCTCCCTTCTCTTCTAATTTTTTTTTTTTCCTAATAAAATAAGGCCTTCATTCAGACTGCTTAACTTTAGCTTTTCATACTGTGCTTTGGGTCCAACAGACTTCCTTAATGTATATGAATCCTTTTTGCAAAAATGATCAGCAGAAATGCATTTATACACCCATGGAACCACCAAAACCATCTATGCCATAAACATATCCATCATTTCCCAAAGTTTCCTCCTGCCCCCACTAAAAACAAGTTTTTCATCCTGTTTATATTGTAAACAAACCTCTAAGTTTCCATTTTAATATGCACATTGGAATATGATTGTAAAACCATTTTCAAAAAAGGAAGTCTTGGCTTCAGTATTATTCTTAAAAATGGTTATAGGTAGTGTCGGGCATCACTATTTTAAAAGAGAAATCAAGTGCCAAAGGAGTATAGTGGGAGTTTGATCAGGACATACATTGCCTACAGAAAACATTGTGGTGAAAAAGCAATTACTCAAAATCCTTTTGAAGTCACAAGGGATTTGCCCCTTGAAATCATTTTCAGAGTTTAAAAGACCATTTTTTCAAATAATGAATAGCCTTACCTTTATTCGGAAGACTCTATAGAATCATGGCATGTTAGAGCTATAAGAAATCATCCTAAAGGTAATTTTAGGATAGTTATCCCACTCTACAGATCAGGCACTTGGGCCCAGAGAGGTAATAAAAGTAGCTCAGGATCAGTCTTTTATTATCTCTCACAGTTGGTCAACTCTGGGCCAGAGTTCTTACATTTGCACTAAACTCAAGGGCTACTGCATCTCTTCTCTGACTGCAAATTTATATAAATGTGAGAACTGACATACACACACCCAAGGGAAGAGAATTTATACCCCTGTGTATAGGTAACATTAGCAAGAATGGTAAAAGGGAAGCATGATGGAGAAATATCCCTTTAACATAATTCTGCTTTATCAATGACTTGGACTCTCCATCATTTTTTTTTAATTATTATCTAAAAAGTATCTAGCCAAACACTCACTTCTTGGTGAGGCCTAGGAGGCCTTGACTAATCAAATGTACAAAGTCACAAGAAGGCACACACAGAGTGCTCACATCAGGTCAGGCAGATTACAGGAAAAACCCTTGAGCAGAGTTGTATTAGTCAACCTGATATATATGGTTATAATGCATATTTATGAAAAGCCCCATCATTCACAGCGACTCAAATAGAGCAAATCCTTCACAGATGCTGGGTATGAATTCTATTCTCAAGCCATCTTACACTGTCCCTCTTGAAGTTACTGAGCGCTCTGTTTCCCAGAGGAAACCAGCCAGTACCCCATGAAGGCAGCTCGAAAATGGCTCTAAGAGGTGCTTCCACAATCTCTGTTAAATTCCATTTTCTTAGACTTTGTAAAGGGCTATCAGAAACCAAGATTAGAGACACAATGCAAATACAAAGCCAGATTAATTTCCTCATTGTCCCTATGTGACCTTCTTCACTGACTATTCCATCCTGTGTATGGAAGCTACCCTCCTCCACAGATTATGCAAAAATTATTTGAGGAAGGATGTTGTCGTAGAGTCTGAAGTTGTTTTATAGGATGGAATGACTCACTAAAATTCTTGTTATATTCTGCTCATGTAGCTCACATAGCTCCCAGGAATGCAGAAGGGAAATGGAGATGATCACCCCAAGGTACCCCAGTTTCCTCAGTGCATTTTCCTCATGATTACTTTCTGGTTATGTAAATGTGGGTTAGTTTGAAATCTGCATCTCTTACTTTTTTGACTCCTATTAATTAACTCTTATTGTTATTTCACTGCTCATTAGCACTTCCGCAAAAGAAGACAGGGAAAGAAATGAAACTCACCTGTAATTAGATAATACCAAGAAAGATAATTGATTTGGAAGAAAAAGAATCATAAAACAAAGTGACTTTAGAAATCATTCCTTTGTAGCCATTAAGATGCCTTCAGATGGACCGGCTTCAAGGAAGAGAAAAGCTGGCTTTGCTAAGGAGTTAAATTTGACTTTAAGAACTAAAGACATGTGATTTACTTCATATAATAAGTCCATTGGTGAGCAACAGGCCAAGGGCTAGCCTATTCCCATCTCCAGGCCTTGTCATCCTCAGAGGATTGGCTTTTCATCCTCATGCTTGTTTACACATGAGGCAGAACAGTTGTCACAATTCCAGGCATCCTTTTCCCCCCAACAACTGCTTTCAAGGCAGGAAGTGGAAGGCAGAGAACAGGTTTTCTCCCCATATCTCTGCCACTTTCTCTAGAAAGAAGATCCTTCTCAGAAACCCTTCAGCAGCCTGCCCCTTGGGTCACATGAGGCAGGCGGAATTGCAATGGAGGCTAAGCAAAGTCATATTTCATCTTTCAGTCTCTATTCCATTACTGAGAAGTAGACAAGGAAAAGGAGAGGGGGTTAAAATGATTACAGGATTAGCCAAACAATAGCATCTTTCATAGATGACAACTATCTTATTTGTCAATAAGAAAATTGAGACTGAGAGAATTTTAAAAACTTATATTTAGCATTTTTTGAACATCCAACGGATCCTGGTCCCACAAGCTAGTTGGTGACAAAGCCAAAGCAAAAAACTGGGTCAGCCTGACCCACAGCTCTACACATGTATTAGATCATACCACAGAGAAGAGGATGGTGCACACTGGAAAGAGAGGCAAGCAAGTTTTCTGTGTTAGTTAGATGAAATTATTTTTTTAATGGGGTGTTATTTGACTCTTCTTAAATAGTATAGACAGAAATACCTCTCTACTAGATATTAGCACTGGTAAAAAGATGCATCAGGGGCAATTTTGAAAATACTGGCTGGTAGTAGTACATTGGGACTTCTGATTTTTGCATATTAATGACCATTGTCAACACTGATGTACCTTTAAGATTTGGGGGAATTAAATGTAAATTTCTTCTACATCAAGTCATGGTGTGCCATCATAAAGAATTCTACCACAGAGAATTGAGAATCTACCATTCAAAAGACTAAAACATAAAAGTATGAAAACAGTCCTCTCTTTTGGAACATTTTTATCAACACTGATTTCATGAATGAAGAAGCTAAAACTAAACAAGTTTCAATGACTCATGTTAAGTTTCAAGGAGATTCAATGACACAGTGCAGGTCAGTGATCAATGTAATTTTTGTATGATCTCAGGCAGTAGAGCTTAAGTCATACATTTAAGCAAAATACATGTTTTATTTTTCTGGAGCATGTCAGCTCTGTCTAATTTCCCAGGTAACCCAGGTGAAGGCAGGGACATTCACCTGAATCACCTCTGGGATTCATTCCAGAGTTGAGACCGTTTCCTGAATGATTTGGATACTAAAGCTATGGTCCTATTCACTATGGACCTACAAGTAGCTTTACATGGAGACTTCTAATGACAAGTATAGAATGCCTGATTTTTAGCTTACAAACAGAAATGAGAGTTTCAAAATCATACTCTGTTATGAATATTAACAACACCAATACAAGCTGTGGCCTAAATAAATGGTCACAACAACCCTACACATCGAGGGCATTGCTCTCGCCTTGGGCAGGGTTTGGAGGGAAGGGGATTTGACTATCTTCACCCTACTCCCTGAGTAAGACATTGTTCTGGTCTAACCAAGCCCAGTTCTTTGGAGAAAGACAGAGACCTCTTTGTTAAATCCAGGGGAAATCCACATTAAGTTTAGCATGGAGGCCCATTTTTCTTTTACTAATTTATGTCACTGTGTAATTCTATGCATGTGAAGAAGCCCAAGAAACATATGAATTTATAACCATGTTCTTGTTCCCTAATTCAGACTGTTTACTTTAGAGAGAGAGTGAAATTTAGGGACAGGAGGAGCTCTAGAGATGATCTACTTAGATCCCACCCTTCGACAGAACAGAAAAAGATGCCCTAATGGAGCTAAGAAAGCAGCCATGCTAGAACCATAATCCAGAGCTCCTAACTTTTTGATTCTCTTACTTAAGAGAAACAGTTTCATAAATAGCACTTGGTAAAGGCAAAATCGTACTACACTTCAGATATATTGTGATATTTTGTGGGCTTGCTAGTCAATCTAATTATTACTATCTCTATGGGAAAAAATATATTTAAGGTTCTAAATAACCAACTTGCACATGTAATTTTGGAGTAAAGAGAGTCTGTAAATAGTTTGAAGCTAAAACCCCTGCGGTATAGTTCTTGGAAATTCTTGCATGGTCACAAGCACCCCATGACTCTGAGGTGGCAGCAATGATTGGCAGGAAGTTCCCCAGGCATCTTCACTGAGGTCTCTCCTACTGATGCCCTTCATGGTGTCAGAAAGGCTGCACCTCCAGCAGCTGCTGTGGCACATCTCCGCACCTGTCACAGAGGTTCTCTGAGGTACACAGTGCTGGTGTGATGGACATGGACATGCACCACCCAGATCTCCATCAAGGAGGAACTGCCACCCAGCTGCAAGGAGCATGGCCAATAGATGGCCTCCTGCTGTCGGCTTTTCCAGGGCCAGCCTCTTTAGCTAGAGAGCCATTCTGCCCATGACTGTGCCTTCCTGGCACAGTCTGCATCTAGTGACTGAGTAAGGCAGCAGGATAAAGCCCAGACATGCAAATGGGCAGTACTGTCTCAGAGCCTCACAGTGGGCTGGCCAAAGTTCTGTTGGGCATGCACTGCAGTTCAACATTTTCTTCTGCCAAGTACTGTTACCTCCCCCTTCCTTTGACAGGTGTTTGTTTGTTTTATAAAATACCTTCTTTTTTAAAATAGTTTTTAATGCACAGAAAAATTGAGAAGATAGTAGAGAGTTCTTACATATTCCATAACCAATTTTCTCTTATCACTAGCATCTTATATCAGTATGATGTAGTTGTTGTAATTAATGGACCAATACGGATACATTACTATTAACTAAAGCCAATGGTTTAGTTAGATTTTCTTAGTTTGTACCTAATACCCTTTTGCTGTTCCAGGATTACAGCCAGAATACATTGTATTTAGATGCTGTGTCTCTTTTTTTTTAAATTGGAGAATAATTGCTTTACAATGTTGTGGTGGTTTCTGCTGTACAATGAAGTGAATCAGTCCTAAGTATACATATATTCCCTCTTTCCTGAGCCTCCCTCCCTCCACCCCTAGATGCTATGTCTCTATAGGCTTCTCTCCTCTCACAGGTTTTGATCCTAATAAATAACTTACATCTCAAATTCCCTTATAGTCTGTTTCCAGAAAATCTAATCTGCAATAGTTGGTTGCCATCTCAATAGTCATTCTCCCCTTTTCTTGATAACATCATTCCAATTTCTTAACAGCAACAGTGGGCCCAGCCTCAGAACATGAATCACAGTGGTTCTAATCCAACTGGGTAATCCCCAATCTAGTTTGCTGGTGATTGACCCAGTGGTGGCCATATGACCCAATCATGGTCAATGAAACACAAAGAAACTTCTGCCAGGGGCTTCCTGGGAAGATTTCCCACCCTGATAAAAATTATCAAAGAAGTTCAAAGAGAAGGGTTGCCCCACGCCCACCCCGCTTCTCTCCCTATCTACTGAAGGCTTTATCTGGTGGCTCAAATGGTAAAGAATCTGCCCACGATGCAGGAAACCAGGGTTCAATCCCTGGGTCAAGATCCCCTGGAGAAGGGTATGGCACCCCACTCCAGTAATCTTGCCTAGAGAATTCCATGGACAAAGAGGACTGACAGGCTACTGTCCATGAGTTTGCAGAGAGGTGGACATGACTGAGCAACTAGGGCAAAGGCTAATAGAGTTTTGCCAAGAGAACGCACTGGTCATAGCAAACACCCTCTTCCAACAACACAAGAGAAGACTCTACACATGGACATCACCAGATGGTCAACATCGAAATCAGATTGATGATATTCTTTGCAGCCAAAGATGGAGAAGCTCTATACAGTCAGCAAAAACAAGACCGGGAGCTGACTGTGGATCAGATCATGAACTCCTTATTGCCAAATTCAGATCAAAATTGAAGAAAGTGGAGAAAACCACTAGACCATTCAGGTATGACCTAAATCAAATCCCTTATGATTATACAGTAGACGTGAGAAATAGATTTAAAGAACTAGATCTGATAGACAGAATACCTGATGGACTATGGATGGAGGTTTTTGACATTATACAGGAGGCAGGAATCAAGACCATCCCCAAGAAAAAGAAATGCAAAAAAGCAAAATGGCTGTGTGAGGAGGCCGTACAAATAGCTGTGAAAAGACGGGAAGCGAAAAGCAAAGGAGAAAAGGAAAGACATACCTATTTGAATGCAGAGTTTCAAAGAATAGCAAGGAGAGATAAGAAAGCCTTCCTCAGCGATCAATGCAAAGAAATAGAGGAAAACAATAGAACGGGAAAGACTAGAGATCTTTTCAAGAAAATTAGAGATACCAAGGGAATATTTCATGCAAAGATGGGCTCAATAAAGGACAGAAATAGTAGGAACCTAACAGAAGCAGAAGATATTAAGAAGAGGTGGCAAGAATACATAGAAGAATTGTACAAAAAAGTTCTTCATGATCCAGACAATCATGATGGTGTGATCACTCACCTAAAGCCAGACATCCTGGAATGTGAAGTCAAGTGGGCCTTAGGAAGCATCACTACAAACAAAGCTAGTGGAGGTGATGGAGTTCCAGTTGAGCTATTTCAAATCCTAAAAGATGACGCTGTGAAAGTGCTGCACTCAATATGCCAGCAAATCTGGAAAACTCAGCAGTGGCCACAGGACTGGAAAAAGTCAGTTTTCATTCCAATCCCAAAGAAAGGCAATGCCAAAGAATGTTCGAACTACCACACAATTGCACTCATCTTAAACTACTCATCACAATTGCACGCTAGTATGGAGAAGGCAGTGGCACCCCACTCCAGTACTCTTGCCTGGAAAATCCCATGCATGGAGAAGCCTGGTAAGCTACAGTCCATGGGGTCGCTAAGAGTCGGACAGGACTGAGTGACTTCACTTTCACTTTTCCCTTTCATGCACTGGAGAAGGAAATGGCAACCCACTCCAGTATTCTTGCCTGGAGAATCCCAGGGACGGCGGAGCCTGCTGGGCTGCCGTCTATGGGGTTGCACAGAGCTGGACACGACTGAAGCGACGTGGCAGCAGCAGCAGCAGCACATGCTAGTAAAGTAATGTTCAAAATTCTCCTAGCCAGGCTACAGCAATACGTGAACCATGAACTTCCAGATGTTCAAGGTTTTAGAAAAGGCAGAGGAACCAGAGATCAAATTGCCAATATCCGATGGATCATTAAAAGAGCAAGAGAGTATCAGAAAAACATCTATTTCTGCTTCATTGACTATGCCAAAGCCTTTGACTGTGTGGATCACAATAAACTGTGGAAAATTCTTCAAGAGATGGGCATACTAGACCACCTGACCTGCCTCTCGAGAAACCTGTATGCTGGTCAGGAAGCAACAGTTAGAACTGGACATGGAACAACAGACTGGTTCCAAATAGGAAAAGGAATACGTCAAGGCTGTATATTGTCACCCTGCTTATTTAACTTATATACAGAGTACATCATGAGAAACGCTGGGCTGGAGGAAGCACAAGCTGGAATCAAGATTGCCGGGAGAAATATCAGGAACCTCAGATATGCAGATGACACCACCCTTATGGCAGAAAGTGAAGAAGAATTAAAGAGCCTCTTGATGAAAGTGAAAGAGGAGAGTTAAAAAGTTGGCTTAAAGCTCAACATTCAGAAAATTAAGATCCATGGCATCTGGTCCCATCACTTCATGGCAGATAGATGAGGAAACAGTGGAAATAGTGGCTGACTTTATTTTTCTGGGCTCCAAAATCACTGCAGATGGTGACTGCAGCCATGAAATTAAAAGACGCTTACTTCTTGGAAGGAAAGTTATGACCAACCTAGATAGCATATTAAAAAGCAGAGACATTACTTTGCCAACAAAGGTCCATCTAGTCAAGGCTATGGTTTTTCCAGTGGTCATGTATGGATGTGAGAGTTGGACGGTGAAGAAAGCTGAGCACCAAAGAATTGATGCTTTTGAACTGTGGTGCTGGAGAAGACTCTTGAGAGTCCCTTGGACTGCAAGGAGATCCAACCAGTCCATCCTAAAGGAGATCAGTCCTGGGCGTTCATTGGAAGGACTGATGTGGAAGCTGAAACTCCAATACTTTGGCCACCTAATGCAAAGAGCTGACTCATTGGAAAAGACCCTGATGCTGGGAAAGATTGAGGGCAGGAGGAGAAAGGGATGACAGAGGATGAGATGGCTGGATAGCATCACCGACTCAATGGACATGGATTTGGGTGGACTTAGGGAGTTAGTGATGGACAGGGAGGCATGGCATGCTGCAGTTCATAGGGTCGCAAAGTGTCGGACACAACTGAGCGACTGAACTGAACTGAACCGAGCAACTAACACTATCCTGTGGGGCAACAAGGCAATGCAGAGGGCAAAGTCTCCAGGATCTTTCCTGACATCATGAAGTTGCAGAACCAACACTGGAACTGGAATTATTGTTATATAAACAGTAAACATCCTTATGTTTAAGACACTGACAGCTGAGTTTTCTGTTCCTTGTAGCTGAAAGCATTTCTAACATGAACTCACTGGAGGTGGCCCAAGAAAGGGGCTTAGTATAAGGATTCACATGACTAAGAAGGAAACAGAATGTCATAAGACTTTAATAACAATCCAGGACTCCCAGAGCCTTAACTGAACAGTAGTTTTAGCAGGAATCCTCACTTGGCGATTTTAGAGGTCTTCACTCCTGTGCTTGACTCTGTATTTCTTTTCTCTGCCTCATATCTTCTGCTTCCTCACAATATAACTCACTTAGGACATCTTAAGTCTCTCTTAATTTAATGATCTTTCAGCTTCAGCTCTTAGTAGAAATTTTCAATATTTATCTGTTGAAAATCTTCATGGGAGAGAATATAATCAACACAGCACTTCTTCCTCCACCAGGTCATACTACAGGTCAATGGCCAGTCTACAGATTGCATTTGGCATGTCCAATCAACTATGCTTGGAGGAGCAAGGTCACATGGTATAAAACCAAGCCATACTGAGCTATGCCTTCAACAGCACTGTGCATGGGACAATGAGTTGTCAGGCACAGAGACATGTGGGGTCTGGCAGAGCAGCAGTTGGGAGCAGAAAGATGGAGATACCAATGCCCTACACTCTTATCCCTCATCTCTGTCCATCCTTACCAAATTAGTCCAGTTCTAAGTCTTTTTGTTTGCAAATTACTGGAAACATTCCTATCTAACACAAATAAAAGACAAGATGTCTCCAAATAAACTTTAGTTACTACCTCTACTAGGAAGCAAGCAAGAGAGGGAAGGAAAGAAGGAAGGAAGGGAGGGAGGGAGGAGAAGAAAGGAGAAAGAAAGAACAGAGCAAGTGGCTATTGTCTTTGACAGGCACAAGCAAGTGTTGATGACAAAGACTTGGCACATTAGCAAGAGAAGAAGACAGAAAGCAAAGTCATAGAGGAATGAGGTCCAAATCTGCTTCCAACTCAGCCCAGAGCCAATGGGAAACAGAGGCGGTTTCATGGAAGACAGAAGTTTTAATGGGTGACATAAACTGGACTAATCCAACAGGCTCCTGCGGTACAATCCTGCCCCATGGAAAGCATTCCATGGATTCAGCCATACCATGGATCATACCATTCTTCCCCCGGGAGTGTCATCTCCTTTCCCTGAATTGGCATTGTGGAATATTTTTACAGCACTTATCAGAGAGGCCCAAATTAATTTTGTTTCTAAAAAAGCAAAAGTACCCGATTTACCCCTGAGAATAAGACATACAACAGGAAACTCTGGTTCAATGTACCTAAAAGCACAGAGTGAATTATGAAAATGGGATTTCACTCCATGACTACCAGAGGTTTCCTGCAAGCATTTGCTTTGCAGAAACCTTGGCTTTCATTCTTCTCTTGATTTTTTTTTAAGCTGTTCTTTGAACACAACTCAGTAGGTAGTTGGCCCTTTTGATGTTTGGCACTGGCATAAAAAGGATGAGTTATTTAATTTTCTGCAAAGGCGGCCAAGCCTGTTCTGTATGTAAAGAGGCAAGCCGTTCATGCATATGTGACTGCAGGAGTGAAAACTTTTTGTTCTTTGAAGGTTCAAAGTTAACATGTCAACTGAATTCCAAGGAATTGTGCATCAGACCCTGAAATGAAAAACTAAGTCAGGCAACTTGAAGTGTGGGGTTAAAGCAATTATCACGAACATTAAGAGGAACTTAAGGATCGCTCATGGTAGAAAAATGTTTTTTTCCTTTTTGTCTTCAATTTTCTAGGTTGGTTGTCTTCTGACCAAAGAGAATATTGGCAATCCAAAAGAAAATCCAAAAGGAACTGAAGTTGGCTATGTCCACAAAAGCAAGACAAATTAGAAATCTGACTTGATTTATAGGATAGAACATGTGCTAGTAGGGAAGATTCCTTTAGTCTGAATGGTCCAGATCAGTCACTTGCAAGGAACTGAACTGATGTGTTGTGATAGAAGTTTTTAGTTGTATATAAACAAGGCCTGAGGGGAAGCAAACAACACCCAATGAGTTATTGAATGCCTGTACAAGTTAGGTTGTGTGCTAAGTGCCAGGAATACAGAAATAAAAAAGATAAACATCCACCAAAACTATTCCATTAAACAAATGTAATAAGGATAAAGTGGAAATAAATTAAAATAGATGCCTATGCATTTGGAGGATGGTTAGGATGGTTCATGAGGTTCATGAACTTTCCAAAGTCACTGGCCTGCTTGAATACAATCCCGTTACCTTAACATGAAACTGAAGACCTTCTACAATTTGGTCTCAGATACTTTTCTATTCTTCTCCCCTTCCAAACCTAAGTTCTTCAGCCCCAAATCCTGAACTCTGGGGTTAACACAACTGTTTTCAAATACACTGTAACTCTTTAGCTTCAGTCAAGCCATTGTCTCAGCCTGGAATACCCTCTCTGCCTGCATTCTTTATGTCTCCCTTTCTTCCTGCCACCATTCCTTCTGCCTTATGATTTCTGTTGGACTATTAAAGCCCACTTTTTTTTTTAGCCTAATTAAATGCTAAAGCCTCCACGAAGAATATCACTGATTCCTCCTGGTCCAATTTTCATGCACCCTTCTGGGCTCCTATTACAGGTTGTTTATGCCTCTAGATTGGTGGACACTGTTTATACCTAGCATTACAGTCATAATATATCCACATCTCCCTCTAGATTGTTGCTTTTCTGAAGAGAGTCATGGTATTATTCATTTCTATAGTCCTGCTAGATTTACACCAAGTAGGTACTTAAACCTACTTTAATGTATTGAATTGAGTTGAAGAAGGACAAACAAGATACGTGAATGTGTTCTTCTTAAATAAGCATAGCAAGTTTGTAAAGTCCAAACACCCTATGAAAATTCATGTGTGCTTTATTTTTTTAGTATCTTTCATTATTTTCTATATCAGTATGTTTCTTTTTACATGGGTTTCCCCTCCAGACTTCTGTATTCTTGATATTTCTCATTTTTAAAACTTATTTTTGTTCTGAACCACTCTTTCTTTGTGTCTGTATCTGTACCAGGAAGTCAGGCCACTTCAGGAAAGCATGGACCAGTACACGCTAACAGAATTTCCTTATCATCAGAGCATGCCCCTGCCCCAGACATGTCAAGGAAATGTACATTCTGAAGATATGTTCACAACACCATCAGCTGGATGGGATTTCTTTATTCCAGAGCATATTGGTCAGCTACATGAAGAGGGGCATGTGGACAGACAAACCTTAAATAAAGAGCTTCCCATTTGTAATCAAAACTGATTAGATCTCTGGGCTAATTTTAGTTAACTTTTCCAAAGACTAAAAGAGGAAAAGAAGGTCTAGAATGAGGACTGTTTTTATGTCAAGAACTACAAAAATTCAGGATAAACAGAAGAGAAGGAGAAAGGACAATAGGGAACATGAACCTTAAATGAATCTTTGGTTCTGACTTCACAGACTTTAGAGGTTTCAAGGAGAAGGTGGTCAACATTACTATTGGCAGCTGAGAGACAGAATCACTCATTCAATAAACTGTTCAATAAATATTTGCTGAATGTCTGCTAGGTGGCAGGACTGTTTGAGGAACTGAGCAGGGCAGCCATGGTCTCTGCTCTTGAACTTTCAGTCTAGGGAGGAGGCTGGATCTTAAATAAACAATTGCACAATTGATTGTGAGAAGTATTACTATGCAAAAGTGTATGGTGCTTGGAGAACACATATAATGAGGGGTGTGTAATCTAGTCTGCGGGGTCAAGGAAGGTGGCTCTGTGGAAATGACATTGAAGGGCTCAGGAAGACAAGTGGATATTTGCCAGGTAAAAAAAGGTAAAGAGAATTCGCCTCAGGGTGAGAGAAAGTGAACATAGATGCAATCAGGCCTAGAAGTCAAAATAGGAAGTTAGACTTGAGGGATGAGAAAAAATGGATTTATACACTGGTGGAACCTTTCTTTGACTGTGCCAATTAACCAGCCTCCCCATGGAATGTTCTTATAGCACCCTGTCTCTGTGCTCCAGAGTTCATAATTGTGTGTAAGATCCATGTCTGAGAATGTGTGTGTGTGTGTGTTTGTGTGTGTATGTTAGATCCATGAAGGTGAGAATCACTTTATGTTTTATTCACTACTGTAAGTCCATCTTTGCCACAGAACCTGGAACATCATATGCTCTCGATCAATGTTTGTGGAATGAATGAATACCAAGTAAATAAACGATTGGTATAGCAATAAAAACACTTCTGAGTGTTGAGTTCCAATTCTGGTTCCAGTAGTAACTAACTGTTGATATTGGATATTTCATCTAACTTCTTTGGGATCCTTTTTTTTTTCCCATGAGCAAAATTAAAATGTTGAACAAGATTACCTCTAAACTTTTCCAGTTCAAAATTCATATGTGCTCTATTCCCACAAGTTTTATTTTTTGTTTCCATATTTTCCACAGAACAGGGTATGTTTTTCCCAGTTTTTATTATCTGCCTGTTCACAGGCAACATCCAGCACTCCAAGCGCTGCCACGCAAAGTCAAAATTTGCAAGTTTGTCAGACCCTGGTCAGTGGAAGCAAATTCTGAAGAGCTGGCCTTTCCTCTACCCCAAATAATTTGGGTTATCAAAAGATGAACATCAAAGCTGATGATTGTAAGTTTCCCAGCCAAGTAGGCCTTTGATTTGCTTTTACTACTTACACACTAAGACGTTAGTTAAAAAACAGAATTCAAAAGCTCTTTTCATTTATATATTTGGCTCTTTCTGTAATCTAAAAGTAATTAACCATCTGAGGGGTATAATTACCCCTACTAAACTCGCGCTGAAACACACTCACACACATATATTGGGTTGGCCAGAAAGTTTGTATGGTTTTTCCGTAAGATGTTACAGAAAAACTATACGAACTTTTTGGCCAACCCCAATTCATAAGTAGGATAGAGTCCCAGAAAGGTGATATTTTTCCTGAAAATTTTCTTAGAATTAACATGATTACATTTCAGTGGTTTATTAACATGTGGTCTTTAAAATTCCTATATTAAAAATGAATGTGGTTCAAGAGAGAGGGGACATATGTATACCTATGGCTGATTCGTGTTGATGTATGGCAGAAACCAATACAATATTGTGAAGCACTTTGCCTTCAATTAAAAATAAATAAGTTTGGGAAAAACAGAATAAAGAACATATTTATCACAACAAAATTAATGCATGTTAAAAAATGAATGTGTACTGCTATATTTAAAATGGATAACCAATGAGGTCCTATGGTTACAGCACAGGGAACTCTGTTCAATGTTATGTGACAGCCTGGGTGGGAGGGGAGCTTGAAGGAGAATGGACACATGTAAATATATAGCTGAGTCTCTTTGCTCTACACCTGAAACTATTATTGTTATTAACTAACAGTGTCAATCAGCTATGTTCCAATACAAAATAAAAGGTTTTTTAAATGAATATGTATAAGATAGCATAATTATCTTTGTATCTGAAAAAATATCCTCATTAATAACCTGGGGCAAGAGTTGAAATAGTTTATGCTTTCACTCTACTGGATTATAACTAAAGGAGAAGTTTACAATTACTAAGTGGGGATAGTAAGACAAATCCACTAGTAAAGAAAAATCATATAAGGTTAGAAAATCAGAAAGTATTTCATGGAAAAGTTGGTATTTCTAATGGATCTCTCAAAGGGGGTGAATTTTGGAACTTCCCTGGTGGTCCAGTGGTTAGGAATCTGCCTTCCAATTCAGGGGACATGGGTTTGATCCCTGGTCAGGGAACTAAGATCCCACATGCTGAGGGGCAGCTTAAGCCTGTGCACCTCAACTACTGAGCCTACATGCTTATAACTAGAGAGAAGCCCATGTGCCACAACTGAAACTCGATGCAGCCAAATAAACAATAGATAAATATTCTTTAAAATTAAATTAAATTAAGGAAGGAGAATTTTGAAAAACAGAGAAATGGATAGGGCATTTTATGCAGAGGGAACAGCACAAAAGGGACACAAGGGCACTGGTGTTCAGGGAATGATAAGAGAACAGCAAGTAGCTGTTTGGCTAGAGAATGGAATGAGTAAAGGCTAGATGATGAGGCTGGGAGAGGTTAGATGGGAACATATTTTGGAGGATTCAATACCAGGTTAAGGGGTCTGTGTTCAAATCCCTAAATCAGCAGTTATCAACTGAAAGCAATTTTGGCTCCCAGGAAATACTGGCAATATCTGGAGACATTTTTGGTTGTCACAACTAGTGACACTATTATTAGGGAATAGAGGCCAGGAATGGTGGTAAACATCCTCCAGTGCACTCCAGCCCCCTCCAAAAACAGAATTCTTGGCTGTGAATGTCTATAGAACTGAGGTAAGCCCTCTCAACCTACCACTTTGAAAGAGTTTTTCATGCTGTAGCACACAGAGAATGATCCTGACAGAGCCCAGTGATTCCTCCAACCCATCAAATTGAGATGATGAAGCTGAAACTCTAGAGGAACCAAGGTAGCCAGTGTTCCTAATACAGAAGAGGGGAGAACTGCACAGAGAGAACTCCAGAGATGTGAAGAGGGTTCCCCTTGCAACTAAGCACTGATAAGCACATGCATGTGAGGAAGCTACCCAAGTTCAAGTCAGGGGAAAGAGCCACCTGAAAGGATTAAAGGGAACAATGTTCACACAAGGTAAAGAATAGTTCCTGTTACCAGCAGCCAGAATGGAAGACCTTGTGAGTCACACTATTTATACCCAACAAGGTAAAATTCACAACATCTAGCATCCAATCAAAAATTACCACACTTTTAAAGAAGCAGGAGGGGACTTCCTTGGTGATCCAGTGGTTAAGAATCCACTTCCCAATACAGAAGATGCAGGTTTGATCCCTGGTTGGGGATCTAAGATCCCACATGCCACAGGGCATCTAAGCCCATGCATCACAACTACTGAGCCCATGCACTCTAGAGTCCATGCTCCACAACAAGAGAAGCTCGCGTGTCACAACAAGAAACCCACGTGCTGCAACTAGAGAAGCCCCCACACGCTGCAACTAAAGAAACCACAGTGAAGAGCCTGCTTGCCACAATGAAGACCCAGCACAGCAAAACAAACATACAATTTAAAAAAATAAAGAAGCAGGAAACAACAATCTACGATGAGGTGAAAAAAACAATCAGTTGAAACATAGATATTAAAATTAGCAGACTAATATCAAAACAAACATTTTAACTGTATTCCATATTGCAGAAAGTTAGGTAGCATCATGGAAGATACATATAAAAAAATAAATAAAACTTTTATGATTTACCTGGTGGTCCAATGATTAAGAATCTGCCTGCCAATGCAGGAGACACAGGTTTGATCCTTTGTCTGAAAAGATTCCACATGCTATGGGGCAGCTAAGTCCATGTGCCATAACTACTGAGCCCCTGAGCTGCAACTACTAAAGCCTATGTGCTCTAGAGCCTGTGCTCCACAAGAAAAGCCACCACAATGAGAATCAATGCACCAAAACCAGAGAGTAGTCCCTGCTTGCCACAACTAGAGAAAGCTCACAAGCAGCGATGAAGACCCAGGGCAGCCAATAATTAATTAATTTAAAATAAATAAATAAAACTTCTAGAAATGAAAATGCAATGTCTAAAATGAAAATATACTGGATGTGATTAACAGCTGAGGAAATATGGCAGAAGAAAAGATTAGTCAACTTGAAGATATAGTGATAGAAATTATAGAAAATGAAATGCAAAGAGAAAAAAATAAAAGAAGAGAGAAAGGAAAGGGAATCAGTGAACTGTAGGATTATTTCAAGGGACATAATATACATGTAATTGGAGTTCCTCAGATAGTTTAGGTATAGAAAAGAAGAATTTACGGACAAAATTTTTCCAAATTTGATGAAAAGCTACAAAACCACAGATCTCTCAACAAATTCCAAGCACAAGAAACAAAGTAAACTATACCAAAACACAAAATAACCATATTACTCAAAACCAATGAGGAAGAAACAACTCATGTTAAAAATCAGAGAAAAAAGACACATTACACACAGAGGAATAAAGATAAGGATGGCTGCAAATTTTCATAAGAAGCAATGCAAATGAGAAGACATTGGAACAACATCTTTAATGAACTGAAAAAAAAAAATTGTTGACCTACCATTGTATACCCAGGGAAAATATCTTTCTAAACAAAGACAAACTTTTTAAAAAGTTAAACCTAAAAAAGCTAAAAGAATTAATTACCAATTATCCATGAAGTGGTACTGTAGTATTTGAAAGAGGACTTAAACTAATCTTAAAGAAATGTGGCAAACCCTAGGGCAACCACTTAGAAAGTTATTTAAGGAAGTATAATTGATATGCTTAGAGAAGAGAAGAAACAGAATCACACGGAATGTTCAGTTAAAATCAGAGAAGGCAGAAAAAGAGAAAGATGAATGGTACAGGAAAAGATATACCACGTTAATCAAAAGAAAGTTGTAGTGACTATATTAATTTCAAACTATGCAGACTTCAGAACAAGGAGTCTTTAGGACTAAAGAGGAGCATGACCTAATGATAAAGAGGTCAGTTCTCCAAGAAGATATAGCAGTCCTTAACATGGACTCCTAACAACAAAGCATCATGACACAAGAGGCAGAAACTGGTAGAACTGCAATAACAGATAGACAAATATAATAGTTGGAGACTTCAGCACCCATCTTTCAGTAAATGACACATTCAGCAGAAAAAGGAAAAAATAGTGAGAATATAATTGAGCTAAATAGTATCATCAATCAACTGAATCTAATTAACATTTTTAGAATATTTCATCCAACAGTTAGCAAATATACATTCTTCTCAAGTTCACATGGAATACTCACCAAGATAGGCCATATTCTGGGCCTATGTAAAATAGGCACCTAAAATAAATTTTTTTAAACAAATTTTAAAGATAGAAATCATATAAAGAGTGTTCTTAGGCCACAGTGAAATTAAGCTAGAAATCAGTAACAGAAAGATAGCTGGAAAATCCTAAAATATTTGGAGTTTAAACAAGGCAATTCTAAAAAGACTAATCATAGGAAGTGTTTGTATTGTGTACAACTGGAACTCTTATACACTGCCAATAGGAATGTAAAATAGTACAAGCACCCTGGAAAATAGATTGGGTTCCTTAAAAAGTTAGACATAGACCTGCCAAATGATCTACCCATTCCATTCCTAAATATTTATCCAAGAAAAATGAAAGCATATATTTATATAAAGACATATACATGAACATTCATAGCAGCTTTATTTGTAATTACCAAAAACTGGTAACCGTTCAAATATCCTTCAACGGCTATACGCATAAATGATTGTGGTATAGCCATACAATAGAATGCTCTATGGCAATAAAGAGTAATGATCTACTGATGAATGGTACAATCTGGGTGAATCTCAAAATAATTCCTGAGTATAAGAAGCTAGACAAGAGTGCATACTGTATGGTAACTTTATGTAAAATACTAGAAAAATGCAAACTAATCCATAGTGACAGAAGGCAAATCAGTAGTTATCAGGTGATGCTAGGTGGAAGGATGCATGTAGAAATGTTTGGGAGTAATGAATATGGAATATATTCATTACCTTGATTGTGGCAATGTTTACATGGGTTATACATAGGTCAAATTTATCAAAATGTTTATTTAAATATGTGCATTTTAAACTGTATATTTAAATATTTATATGTCAATTATACCTCAAGAAAGCTGTTTTTGAAATGTATGTAATGCAAGTATCCAGGAAAAAATGAATTTACATAACGTAATTATTTCTTTTGCCCTGAACCAGATTAAGGCATTTTCTAATTTAAGTGGTCTCTAATTTAACTGGTTAGTTCACCTGGCTATCACAAACTACCGAAATCTAAAAGCATAAATGATAAACCAACTTCATTGCAGTCCATCTCATTTTGTTTTGTTCCATGAATTATTCTTTCAGCCAGAAATCATGTGCTTGGCTGTGAGGGTAGCAAGGCCATGAGGTATATGGAAAGAAAAGAACTTCAAAATAAATGATGGTAGGTTAGGAACATTATCTTCTTATACAAAAGACATACATTGGTGCTAAGTTGCTTCAATCATGTCTGACTCTTTCCAACGCTATGGACTGTAACCCACCAGGTTCCTCTGTCCATAGGATTCTCCAGGCAAGAATACTGCAATGGGTTGCCATTTCTTCCTCCAGGGGATCTCCTCGACCCAGGGATTCAACCGCATCTCTTATGTCTCTTGCACTGACAGGCGGATTCTTTATCACTAGCACCACCTTGGAAGCCCTATACAAAAGACAGCACACTATGTTTCTACAAGAAGGTCTTTTATATCTATACTTGCCTGAGCATCTTCTTGCAAATGTCAGCTCCTAAATACAGAAACCACATTATTTATTTTGCTTCATGGAGCATCTGTGGCTTAAACATACTCTTTGATGAGAACAAGGATATTCCTATCAAATCTTAATTTTGCTCTAAACTGTTTCATTATTTTGCAGCTGCTTAAAACAAATGTGGTCTTCTAGGGCTCTAAAAAAAGTAAATGAGCAAATATTACCCATTCTCTAAGACACTCTCTGAATATCATGAGGTTCACTTTGTGTAACTATGTTTTAGATTCTGGGCATGTGGACCTTTACTTGTTTTCATAGCAGACTAAAGTTCCTTTGCAGTCTTTCCCTAGAGATCTGCTGATGACTTCTTTCATTATGGGATTCTCAACCAAAGGGCTGTTTACCAAGCATTTAACTTGCTTCAGCCTGTCACCTCTACATAACATTAACTTAATCATGTTTGAGAAGGAAGAGAGGAAGATTAATATGCTTTTATAAACACTTAGTAAATAAGCTTAAATAAAGCTATGATTGTAAAAGTTTCTGTTTTTACAGATAACATGAATAGCAGTTCTCAAAAGAACCAGCTTCTTCATTTCTCTCTTCCATGAATAGTCTTTTCTTTCTTGGCACCTCTGAAATTAGAGTCCACTGAGAGGTACAATTAGAGCCTTGTAGACTCTGCCTAGGAGACTGAACACTCTTCACTCTGAACTTAGATTTAACACATAGTTAGAACTGCTCACGTGGACTTCAGCAAAGTGTACTTAGCATCATTAGTTTTTTGTATTAATCCTTTCTCCCCAACAAAAAATTGTGAATTAACTGTATTGCCGCTTTGAGTCTTGATGTTGAACCTATCTAACACTTGGTATTGTTACTTTTTAAAAATCTTCTTCAGAAGTTACATATAAAGGGGAGTAGAATTTGAGCATATTACATCATCTTACAACAACATGTATGGAGCACTGCCCTTGATGCCAAGAGTTGTGCTAGACCTGTTGGAAATATCAGGATATGTCAAGTTGGCACAGAAGTCGAATGAGATCAGACCGCAAACGGTTCCCCAGTGCAAGGCAAAGGGGTTTGGACAGGATGCATGCTTAGCTGCTCAGTCCTGTCTGACTCTCTGTGATTCCATGGACTGTAGTCTGCCAAGCTCCTCTGTCCACGGGATTCTCCAGGCAAGAATACTGGAGTGGGTTGCCATGCCCTTCTCCAGGGGATCTTCCCAACCTGGGGTTCGAACCTGTGTCTCCTGCATTGGCAGGTGGATTCTTTACCACTGGGCCACCTGGGGAACCATTAAAGGTTTTAAAGCAGGAGGAGGACAAAATGAAAGTCAGTTTTTAAGAAGTCTGATCTGATAGAATTATATAGGATGAACAAATTCAGGACAAACTAAGGCAGAAAAAAAACCTAATTAGTAGAGTAGGTAAGGATTGAAGTTGTCCAGCTGTGGGATCAAGACAGAAAGGAGTGGAAGCAGTTCAGGGAGAAAGGAAGACAACTATGGGCTGAAGGCTTGATAATGGAAACACTACTTCTATTATTTAAGTCTTAAGTATTTTTCTCTATTATTTTTACTCTTTACTTATATATCTGTCTTCTTCCAAAATAGAATTTCAGAAAGTTTACAAAACTTTATGCAGGATAACATGAAATTTAAAATAAGTTGGTCACAAAATTAGAACAAAGGAATGATTCTGGTTAGACAGTAAGGGAAAACAACCCTGAATACTCATTGGAAGGATTGATGCTGAAGCTGAAGCTCTAGTATTTTGGTCATCTGATATGAACAGCAGACTCACTGGAAAAGTCCCTGATGCTGGGAAAGATTGAGGGCAGAAAGAGAAGAAGGCATCAGAGGATGAGAAGGCTGGTTGGCATCACTGATGCAATGGACATTAACTTGGACAAGCTTCAGGAAATGGTGAGGGACAGGGAGGCCTGTCATGCTGCAGTCATGGGGTCACAAAGAGTTGGACACAACTAGGCAACTGAATGACAAAAACAAGGTAGTTATAGAAAATGCATGCTGGGAGGAGAACACAATTTGATACTTGAATCATTGTGCAAATAAATGTAAAAAATTAAGATAGGAAAAAAACCAATTTCTCAGTAGAAGCCCAATAGTTTCTGATACCAAAAACAAAGAGAAATGTCTCTCCGAGGCATGCAGACAGAAGATACTGTGCTCTTTGGTGAAAAATAACTGTCTTCAAAAAAATTTTTGTGTGCATGACTGCCCCACACAGCTTTCAGGATCTTAGCTCCCTCACCAGGGCTAGAACCTGCCCCCACCTCCCAGGGTGGACAGGAGGAGCTCTAACCATTGGACAACTAGGGATTTCCCCTCAACAATATTCTTAGAGTAAAAACATCTAGTAATGTAGGCACTTGGTATAACACAAGGAGGAAAAAAGTCAAAATTAGTGAAAATAATAACAATGAGAGGCTCCAAAGCAACAGTATCTCTTTTTGGCTAGTCTGACTGACTTTGGGGATGGATTTCTTTTTTAATCTCCAGACGTCATGTTTCCAAAAATATGACCTACATACCATCAATATAAACTGAGGCACTTGATAAAAATGTAGACTCCTGGACCTCCCACAAGTTGTAATGAATCAGAATCTCTGGGGAAGGGGCCTCAGGAATTTAACATTTTTATAAAGATTCCCAAGTAATTCTGGTACATACTGATGTTTGAGAACCTCTGACTAAAGCCAAGTTTTTTCAATCTATAGTTTTTCAAATCTATAGACTTGTTACAGGATGTGAATTCAGTGAGTCATGATAGGCATTTTAAAAAATGAGAACAGACACTTCCCTGGTGGTCCAGTGGTTAAGACTGAGCTCCCAATGCAGGGGACCCAGGTTGGATCCCTGGTCAGGGAACTAGATCCCACATGCCACAACTAAGAGTTTGCATGCTGGAACTAAAGATCCTGCTTGCCATAACTAAGACCTGGCACAGGCAAATAAATAAATAAATAGTAAAATAAATAAATAATGAAATACAAAACAGAATAGACTAGAATATATCAGAGTGCCCCAAGTCGTAAGGGTATGGAACACGCGTAAGTATTCTTCAGGGTAAATTTTGTGAATATATACATATTATTATGTGAAATACATATAATTTAACATAATACATAAAATATTTATATAGTATATCCATATATATGTATATATAAAGCATGACTATTATATATATATATGACATCATGACATATATTAAAGTCTTACAGTCACTATATATTTTTTCATGACAATACTAGTTATAGGAATTCTTCAGAGTATATTTCCTCTGGCTTGTTTTCTCCACTCAGTTTTCATCAAGTTCTGAGCAGCAGTGTGTCTGAACTCAGACCTGAGGGAAGGGCCCTGTAAGTAGGTGTCATGTGTCCTAAACCATCAGCCCAACTGGGCAGAAGCAAGTTACATTCGTGGGGAGTTGAGAAGTTAAGACAAGAACTAGAAAATAAATAGAAGGCCAGAGATAGCAACTGTGTTCCCGAAGGCCAACCCAAGAATCTCCTCAAGATATAACGGGTTCACCTAATACAGAAGTGGAACAAGCATGTCTGAGTTTACCTCTACAACTGAACAGTTCTTTTCCTTTTTGACCACTTTTCTTTCTCTTTCTAAAAACAACCTCCCCTTCTACTCAAGAAAGATCTTATCTCTGTGAATCCAGGGCCTTAAAGTTGAGCCATCTGTTCCCTGCTTTCTCTACCTAAGAAATACACATATTTCAAGACCAAGCTAAAGTTCCACCTTCTCGGTGGAAACATCACAAACCACAGTCAGGGTTCTTTGCTCTGAATTTCTATACTCATTTATTCATTATTACAATTTGTCTTTTATAAATTCATGTATTCACTCAGGACAAATGTTTATTAAGAATCTATCATGTGTCATGTTCTGTAATGGTAGAAAATTTACTTGGCTGTGAAGACACAGCACTCTGGTCAATGACTTGCATGTATTAAGTACTTAACATACATTGTTGACTAAAATGCATTTTTGCTTCATACTTCTGTTTTTTTTTCTTTTTCTTTTTTTCTTTTATTTTTCTAATTAATTTATTTTAGTTGGAGGCTAATTACTTTACTCTTTTTCTTTTTTTAAATAGTAACAGTAGATACACAGAAAGAACATGAAAATGTGTAGTAAATTGAGTGGCAGCTAACTGTGTTCACTTTTTCATGTCTTTACCATACAAGACTGTTCTTGTGGGTGTAGATATGACTTTCTTAAGTTATATTTAGTTAAATTAAAAACATTTATCAGAAATGTATCTGAATACATTCCAAGCATCATTTACCCTAAAAAGGCAAATCGATTTTGAATTCACGAAATTTTGAATTTAATTTGTTTCAATTTGTTCTACCTGAGATGCTTAAACGAATACATAACACGCTCACATCTCCCTAGGAATATCCTAAACCAAAAGCTAAGAATGACTTGCTCCTTTCTTTGTTAAACAAGCTTTAGGAGTGAACGTATCATCTTATGCATTTTTAAGCAATAAAAATATCTTCATGGAAAAAAAAATTTTTTTACTCAGTTTCTATGGTTGAATAATTTGAAACAGCTCGGAAGCTAGGTACATTAAACCCACTTATAGCAAAGCTTTTAAAATACAAAATAATATGTATTAATTGTAGTAATTTTTAAAAATCTAACAAATCACCTATAACCCTATCATCTAGGAATAAGTACTTGGAAACTATCCTGCTAGGTTTATTTTAAGAAGTCATTAGTTTATCAGTTACCTATGAGAAATATTTATTTTGGGGGGGCTACAAAATCACTGCAGATGGTGACTGCAGCCATGAAATTAAAAGACACTTACTCCTCGGAAGGAAAGTTATGGCCAACCTAGATAGCATATTAAAAAGCAGAGACATTACTTTGCCAACAAAGTCCGTCTAGTCAAAGCTATGGTTTTTCCAGTAGTCAGGTATGGATGTGAGAGTTGGATGATAAAGAAAGCTGAGAGCCAAAGAATTGATGCTTTTGAACTGTGGTGTTGGAGAAGACTCTTGAGAGTCCCTTGGACTGCAAGGAGAGCCAATCAGTCCATCCTAAAGGAGATCAGCCCTGGGTGTTCATTGGAAGGACTGATGTTGAAGCTGAAAACTGCAATACTTTGGCCACCTCATGCGAAGAGTTGACTCATTGGAAAAGATCCTGATGCTGGGTAGGATTGGGGGCAGGAGGAGAAGGGGATGACAGAGGATGAGATGGCTGGATGGCATCACCGACTCGATGGACTTGAGTTTGGGTAAACTCCGGGAGTTCGTGATGAACAGAGAGGTCTGGCATGCTGCGATTCATGGGGTCGCAAAGAGTCGGACATGACTGAGCGACTGAACTGAACTGAACTGATGAGAAATCTTTGAATTTACTAGCCTTAAGGATGGAACTTTGTCATCCAGGCTTAGACACAGTGGTAGAATCAAACAGAAGAAAACAATGTGGAATAGGCAGTCTTTTCGGAGAGAATTCATCATACATCTTTCTTAACAAAGCTATTAAGATGGGGGAGAGAAACAGTTAACAAAAGGTAACTTTATCTCTGCAACAAGATATGCTATTATTGCCTTAATAACCAAATTACTCTGCAGTATTACTTTCACTCAAGAATGTTATATGCTTAATAAGAAGCACCAAGATGGGATGTGCTCAGCATTTTCATACTCATTTACTGCAGTACCTCAGAGCATTATAGAATGTTCAATTGAAATGTCATTTTCCAGCTGAGTTACAGCTCTGCAAAGAGTTAGGGAAACTAAAACTCTAGATTTTGTCCTAGAGATTGTTAAATTTAATGTTATTATGACTATCTCACATGCCAAGGTAAAGCCAATAGTGTTAACTTACACCCAAGAGAATAGAGTGAAACTACAATCACTGACTGACAACTGACTTAAAACAAAAAAATCTCCACAGGCTTAAATTTCTGCTTTAAAGGAGACATAACTAATGTCAGTACTAGAGAGAGGAAAGCAACTTGATCCCTGTGTATTCATGTCAGTATGTCAATGCATATCTATCTGACTATGATCTCAACATAAAAATGGAAGAAGGTCAGGATATCTGAGCATGGTGTTAAAGTCTAGACCAAATTTGATCAAAGATCAAAGCTACTGTAACTACCAATCTTAACCACATTCTGTTAGGTTTAATTACAATTAAACTCATAATTCATTTCCAGGATCTCGACATCCTGGCTAGTACTCTGGAATTTTTTACCTAACCATACAGGGATTGAGATATTTTAAGATTCTAAGCCTATAATACTATGTTTGTAGATAATTATATGCTATGGGATGCATAATGTGATTCCCTGATCTTTAGATAACCCTGGGACCGTTGAATGAGAGCCTGAGTAAAACCAGTAATTCAAAATTTCCTTCCTTTGTGATTTGTATGTCTAAATCTCACCATTACTTTTTCATTGTTTGGACCTTATTGTATTAAAAGGCAGGGCAAGCCTGATAAGAGCAAAGGAAAGGCTTAACACAGTTTGGAGAAGGCAGCATGGATTTCCTCCAGAACAGGGACCCACCCTAGGGGCCTGGAACCATGGGAATTTCCTGAAGGATGTGCCAGTCTAGAGCTTAATTTTCACCCTAAGATTAATGGACCTGGGCGGGTATGGAACATTCTCCAACTCTGGGTGAAATCAAATATCACAAGTGAGAAGTTCAGGTGAATTTCTCTTTTTTATGGATACCAGTATACTGTCAAGTAGACTCACAGATTACATGAAGGGAGAAAAAATGTTTTTCCTGCAACTCCTATGAACTGTGAAGAATTGAAATTATATGCTTGAGGACAGCAACAGCACAAAGCCTAAGAAGAAAAAAAAAATTAAGCTATTTCTGAAAACCGATGAATGTCACATATTATGCTCACAGGATATCCTATCCAAAGGATTTGCTTCTTTCAACTGTCCTGCAACTCACAGCTGTGACTGTCACATTCTTGAGGTGAAGTTGTGCTCCATGTCCACTTAAGCATGATCTGCCTACGAAGACTGCCAACCACAAATATGCAGGCATTAGATCATCCTGCCTTCCCATCACTACCACAAACACTTGGGATAGTGCTAGATGTATTAAAGTGATTAAGTGATTCTACAGCAGTGGTTCTCAACAGGGGCTGGTTTTTCCTCCTATGGGACTTTTGGCAATGTCTAGAAACATTTTTGATGGTCACAACAGGTGGGGTGGGGGTGGGTGTTGCTATTGTCATCGAGTGGGTAGAGACCTAAGATGTTGCTAAACAAGGCACACAATAGCCCTTCAACAGCAAAGAATTATTGTGCCCAAAATGTCAATAGTACCTAGGTTGAGATACTCTGAACTAGAGTTTTCTTTTTCTCACAATTGCTCTGTGGAGGTGTGCATGGATGTGGGTATGTAAGGATGACAGAGGAATGTATTTGCTCCCTTATTTCTGCATCCTTCAAAATCCTCTTCACTAACTTTGCGTAACTGCTTACCATTCTGCTTTCACCAAAATCTACGGCTTCTAAATGAGAGACACCAAAGGTCACTTTTAGCACAAAACAAATGTTTCTCTCTTCCAGCAGCCAAATGGTGCATCCTAACTTTTCAAGTGTCTTCAACTGTTTTGACGAATTGAGGTTCTTCTCTAGCTGGTGAAAAAAAACAACATAGATAATGGTGTCTGCAGCTGCTGGGAGGTTTGTGTGTTGTGTACTTTATTTTGTCAAGGTTAGCTGCCCTGGCTACATCAATTCATGCACTTGACCAAGCAAAATGCCTCATTCCTAAAATAGGGTACTCAAAGAAACCAGATCAACCTGGAAGGAAACATGAAACTGTGGAAAAGAAGATAAGGCTGACCACCCAATCACCTCATTTTCAGAAGAATCAAAGTCTTGCCATGCCAAGGCCACCTGCTAAAGTTCAGAAAAAGAAACATTGGAAGAAGAAAGAAATGCTGATGCAGATGCAATGATAGGCCAAATTAGAACTAGAGGTTGTGGGGCCAAGGGAGAGCACATTCTTTTCCCATAACTACTTCATAATCACGCTCCCAAATAGAGGTATTTGCCTGCCTTATGTTAAAAGCATTAAAGGATAACCCATGTCCTCTCTTGCTTACAGACATCATAGCCCTATTCTAATCAAAAGGAAGATAACTATTTCCAGGAAAGTTTGAGTCTGCAAGCAGAGTGGTGTAAATAACCAATAAGTTCTTACCTGTTAACAGCCTTTGACATAGAACACATTTTCATTCTATGTGCCAGTGTTGCAGAGAATACAATGCAAGGAGGGGAAAGCCAAGACTCTATCAAAAATCATATACCCTTATGAGGGAAATAGATTTGAACTTATATTTAGGCAGAATGACATAAAGGTGGATCCCTTTCTCAAAATAGGTTTTCCAGTGCCTATCACAAAGCCCACCATCAGTCATCCATCCTCCTTGCTAATTAAACTCCAGTTATGTACGGAAGCGTGATTTTTCACACTTCAGGACTGTGTTTCCTGGCCTCTTTCCCTTTATCATGCTCTTCCTCACCATTATCCCTACTTTTGTCTTCCCTTTAAGATTAGACTCAGGTGTCAGATTTAGGGAACCTCCCTATGACCCTCTCTGTCCTTTTTCTGTGCTTCTATAATAATCAATTAATATCAGTATCATTCTTTATGACATTTTCCCATCTACTCACATTTCCAGTGGATATCAGATGTTTAGTATTCAAAATATTCACTTGAGGAATTTGCTAAAAATACAGATTCCCTTGCCCTGTGCAGAGATTTTTGGATCAGTAGGTGTGGAGTAGGCTCAGTGATCCTGATGCTGGTTATCCACCAACAACACTGGAGAACTCAGTTTTGTCTCCACCCAGAGCTCCTTGCAAACTGAGACTAAAAGCCATCTTTAATTATTCTTCATATTCCCAGCTCTAATCCAGGATCAATCCATGGCACAGAGAAAGTCCATGTTTCAAAAAGCTGTTGAATAAGTGAGTCCTGAAATATCTCTGGTTGAAAAAAACAAACATTAAATAAATTCTTTATGTAGAGTAGTTGTGAGTATGAGGCCAGGAAGAGAAATTAGATGATAAGAGTGATGGAAAATCCCTAAAGTCAAATTTCTAACTGCTTCATATTTTGCCAAGAAACATTACTGCAAGTCTCTTCTTCACTTTCAGAATCAACTCCCATTACTGAGCCCACCATGCCTGGTATTACACCAATCAGCTACCTGTGGACTTTTATATCATCTTTATCCTGCAACACTGGCACATAGAATGAAAATGTGTTCTATGTCAAAGGCTGGTAACAGGTAAGAACTTATTGGTTATTTACACCACTCTGCTTGCAGACTCAAACTTTCCTGGAAATAGTTATCTTCCTTTCGATTAGAATAGGGCTATGATGTCTGTAAGCAAGAGAGGACATGGGTTATCCTTTAATGCTTTTAACATAAGGCAGGATGAATGCATCCTGCATTCTTCTAGCATTGCATCGGGAAGAAGGTGTGCTTTATGCTAAATGCCCTCCTATACTTTCTGATCATCCATTCTTAATCAGTAGTGCCCAACCTGAGATAGAAAGTTTTAAATCTCAATTTGAACACAGATACAGAAAGTGTTTCATAATATTACATCACTTTTAGACAAAGATAAATAATACTCTGTATTTGAACAACAAGTAAAATCAGGACAGGAACAGAGAACCTGGATGTTAGCCATACTTGAAAAGAAGTGTGTGTGTGTGTGTGTGTGTGTGTGTGTGTGTGTGTGTGTGTGTGTGTACATATGTTGGTGTGCAGTTAAAAATGAGCTTCCCAGGAATTTTCAAATTTTCCATTAGAGAAAAATGGAGTTGATTCTTTGTCCTAGTGTCTTCCCATCCTGATTCAGTGGGAGCTGAAAATATTCTTCATCCAACTCTCAGGGTCAAAGAGTTCTCTGTTATTGGAATGCTATTTTGTCTTCAGGCTATGTGACGTTAATGGCCTGATTGCCAATATGGTAGTATAGCAGGAGTTTCATTTTAGGAAATCTGCAGTGAAGAATCTGCCTGCCATTCAGGAAACTCAGGAGATATGTGTTTGATCCCTGGGTCAGGAAGATCCCTTGGAGGAGGAAATGGCAATCCACTCCAGTATTCTTGCCTGAAAAATCCCATGGACAGAGGAGCCTGGCAGGCTATAGTTCAAAGGATCACAAAGAGTCGGATATGACTGAATGACTGAACGTGTACCATATGTCAATGAAACTTTAAAAAAATATTTCTTTATGGCTTCTACACACACACACACACACACACACACACACACACACACACCCACTCATTTACCCTCTCCCATAACAAATCCCTTTCCAAACATTCTGTCTAAAAAGTTTGCCGTTTAAATATATTTAAATAAACTTTCTATTTTGGAATTTTAGGTTTACAGAAAAAATTACAAAGAAAGCCCAGAGAGTTCTCATATACCCTTAATCAATTTTTTTCTAATGTTAACATATTTTATAACTGTGGTCCATTTGTCTAAACCAGAGAATGACGAACTATAGCAGTCTACTGGCCAAATCCAGCCTGTTGCTTGTTTTTGTAGAGCCTGCATGTAAAGAAGTTTTTATATTTTTAAAGGGTTGAAAAATCAAAAGAAGAATAATATTTCATGACACATGAATAGTAGATGAAACTCAAAATTCAGTACCCATAAATAAAATCTTACTGGAAGACAGCCACGCCCATTTTTGTACAAACTGTCTATATAGCCCTTTATCACTATTATGGCTGAGTTGAGTGGTTGCAACAAGAGACCACAGAACCCTCAAAGCCCAAAGTTTTACTTTCTGATCTTTTATATAAAAGTTTGCTGACTCTTGGTCAAATCTAAGAAATTTACAATGGTCCAATACTACTAAATAAACCATAGACTTTTAATGACTAGTTTTTCCACTAATGCTTCATGATCCAATCCAGGATACCACATTGCTTTGCAGTGTAGCCGTGTTTGCTACACTTTTGTATGGTGAATGTATTCACTCACCAGGTGTTATGTATGTGTATATTCACCCACCAGGTGCTTGATCCAACTTTGGAAAATATTCCGGCCTAACAAATGGATTTCAGCTGGCCACTTGAACGGGGTTTGTTTTTGTTGTTTGTTTGGGATTGTTTACATGTTTTACACAATAGGCAGACAATTTAATGCAACATCTGGGCTAGGAACGCTGTGAACTTGAAGTTGGAGGAAGAGCTATATTTGTTCAAGCAGTCCATGTGCTGGGCCAAGGCAGGATACCAACTCGGGCCCTTCATCAAGGAGGCTCCCAACGTCCACTCTCGTGCAGTGTGAGGCCTTCCCGTGGTCCCACGTAATCCCTGTCCTTTGTTTCCTCTTCCATCAGCCTGGCCTGTGAACAGCACCGCTCTCCCTTTCACCCGGCGGCTTTCAATGGGCTCCGCAGGCACAGGCGGGCGGCGTCCGGTTGCTGGGCAACGGCCAGAAAGGCAGCGCACGTTGCCGCCAGGGCCGAGACACATCCGCACCAGCCCGTCTGCACCGCGAGACTGTGGCCTGATTTCTCCCTCTCCATTGTTGTAGCTCACACAAAAGACTACAACTCCAGTAGAGTCCCGGGCCCTGCATTAAATTACGCGCCAGGCCATTCTTTGAACCCCAGTCTTTGTGGGCTGGGATGCGTCCCCTCCCAATGCCAGAACCCCAAGCCTGTCACTCAGAAGCCGAAGCGCTTCCCCGAGCGTGGGCGAGTTGTCTCCCTCCCTCTTTCCCTTCGCCATATCCGCCCACCAACTGACTTTGTTCCTTTCAGCGGGAGGCCAGGCTTTTCGTGTGCCTTTTGACTAGTATGAGATCACTCCAGTGGCGGCCTTGCGCATTCCTCCCCACTTGCTTCCTTCTTTCTCAAACTTAAGCGTCGCATATAAAAATCCCAGGCCTATGTGGTCATCTTTTCTTATCTCTTTCTCAACCATCCCCCTACCCCCCATACCTCACTCTGAAGGTTTTCAGGCTGCCGTTGCCAGGGCACTCAAACAACTTAAGAGATGAAGGGAACTTTTCTCTGATGTCTGCCAAACTCCTCAAACTTCAGAGGCTGAAGTCATCGCTGAGTCCTTGGGATTTGCCAACCCTCCTCTGTCCTCCAGTCTGAAGAGAGTTACCTTTTATTCACCACCTCTGTTCCCAATCCTTTGTTCAGCGCCGTGTTCAGATTTGGGGAAATTCGCTGGTGAACCGAGAAGAGAAATGTTAAGTCACACTTGGGAGCAACTGCATGTGAAAGCTGAAGGGGGTCTCCTCCAAAGGAAAAACATTCTGAGACGAGTCTGTTTCTCTTAAACGTGGACAAAGTGCATCCCATTAGATATCTGATACCAGTTCTTACTTGCTGAGGGCAAAGTGCATAAAGGTAACACTAACTTTTCTGGCTTTTTTTTATACTGTTATCTGAAATGCTTGTTGTTTAGCAGAGGTTCCCAAGTGTGAGCTCCACCCACAATGCCTTCACAGGCCAGGGGTGGAGGCAGGCACTTGCCTCAGGTCTCAGCACACTGGCTACTGGTAGTGTGGGAATGCAAGTGTACTTGCAGCCTCCTGCCATCTTTGTGTGTCTCTCATTAGTACTGCTCCCTTCCCCATCAGTTCAGTTCAGCTCAGTCGCTCAGTCGTGTCTGACTCAGCGACCCTATGAACTGCAGCATGCCATGCCTCCCTGTCCATCACCAACTCCTGGAGTCCACCCAAACCCATGTCCATTGAGTCAGTGACGTCGTCCAACCATCTCATCCTCTGTCATCCCCTTCTCCTCCTGCCCTCAATCTTTCCCAGCATCAGGGTCTTTTCAAATGAGTCAGCTCTTCGCATGAGGTGGCCAAAGTATTGGAGTTTCAGCTTCAACATCAGTCCTTCCAATGAACACCCAGGACTGATCTCCTTTAGGATTGACTGGTTTGATCTCCTTGCAGTCCAAGGGACTCTCAAGAGTCTTCTCCAACACCACAGTTCAAAAGCATCAATTCTTTGGAGCTCAGCTTTCTTTATAGTCCAACTCTCACATCCATACATGACCACTGGAAAAACCATAGCCTTGACTAGACGGACCTTTGTTGACAAAGTAATGCCTCCGCTTTTTAATATGCTGTCTAGGTTGGTCATAACTTTCCTTCCAAGGAGTAAGTGTCTTTTAATTTCATGGCTGCAATCACCATCAGCAGTGATTTTGGAGCCCAGAAAAATAAAGTCAGCCACTGTTTCCACTGTTTCCCCATCTATTTGCCATGAAGTGATGGGACCGGATGCCATGATCTTAGTTTTCTGAATGTTGAGCTTCAAGCCAACTTTTTCACTCTCCTCTTTCACTTTCATCAAGAGGCTCTTTAGTTCTTCTTCACTTTCTGCCATAAGGGTGATGTCATCTGCGTATCTGAGGTTATTGATATTTCTCCCAGCAATCTTGATTCCAGCTTATGCTTATTCAAGCCCAGCGTTTCTCATGATGTACTCTGCATATAAGTTAAATAAGCGGGGTGACAATATACAGCCTTGACGTACTCCTTTTCTTATTTGGAACCAGTCTGTTGTTCCATGTCCAGTTCTAACTGTTGCTTCCTGACCAGCATACAGGTTTCTCAAGAGGCAGGTCAGGTGGTCTGGTATTCCCATCTCTTTCAGAATTTTCCACAGTTTATTGTGATAAGATGCTGCTAAGATCCATGCACAATGAAACAAGATGGGTCACGAGACTAATTCAACCTATACAGTTAAAACTTACTTTTAATGCAGAATTCATATTATGGGAGTGGGAGAGAGAGAGCAAAAGCCTGTATGTCTTTAGTATATTTTAGCTTTCAGTTGGCTAATGTCAAACTCCAGCTACCATAAATTAATGAAGCACAGACCATATGCAACTATTTGTCAATTAATGTGTCACAAGCACTGACCTATCAGAACAGATGCCCTAGTAGTGAGCATGGACCCTGGCCAGTAACTTGCGTGTGTAGGAACCCACTGAACACTACTGCTGTTCTCCACAAGGATCACAAATCCATGCCAAGCAATTGAGTGAGGGTGAGTAGAGTTCCAAAAGGTAAAACATTGTCTTTTCTTTGAGGTATTTATTATTTAGTTTTTTTAAAAATTAAACTAGTATACACTAAATGATGAGATAGAGAAGGAAATGGCAACCCACTCCAGTACTCTTGTCTGAAGAATCCCATGGGCAGAGGAGCCTGGCAGGCTACAGTCTATGGGGTCACAAGAGTCAGACATGACTTAAGGACTAAACCAAATGATACCAATTGATAGAAGACAATAAAATTAACTATTCACATCTTGGAATTTTTCTTGGTAATAATAATAGCTACATTTTTAAAGCAATCCTATGAAGTTATTGGTACTATCATTCTCCCCATTTTACATATATGGAAACATAAAGAAATATGAGAGACTTCCTCCTCTAGAAAAAGAAGAGTGAAGTCCTTATTATTTGCCTACAGGGTTTCAGGTACAGTTCCAGGCAAGATGGCCATGAATACAGATGACCACACTTTAGAAACCTGGATTTAGCAGCTCTGTGCAGGCAATGGCACCCCACTCCAGTACTCTTGCCTGGAAAATCCCATGGACGGAGGAGCCTGGTAGGCTACAGTCCATGTGGTCACTAAGAGTCGGACACGACTGAGCTACTTCACTTTCACTTTTCACTTTCATGCATTGGAGAAGGAAATGGCAACCCACTCCAGTGTTCTTGCCTGGAGAATCCCAGGGACGGGGGAGCCTGGTGGGCTGCTGTCTATGGGGTCGCACAGAGTCGGACATGATTAAAGTGACTTGGCAGCAGCAGCAGTGCAGGATGAATAAGAGGAAGAAAATGCTGCAATCAAGGGCACTGGGTAGGAGAAGTTTGGAAGAATCTAGGTCAAAGACTGTAAAAAGGAAACCAGGGTGTTGGAGTAAACTATCTTCAGTTACCTAGCAAATTCAGGAGAGCAGACAAAAGATAATCATGTTTTGAAGAAAAAGAGAAGAGAGATGTCAGGGGTATGGAGGCTCTCTGCGAGAAGAGGCCCCAAGGTTCAACCACAGGCTAGAGGTGGCAATTGTGTAACAGGGCCTTTAAGACAAGTGGAGGAAGAAAGAAAAAAAGTTATGTAAGAGGAACTTGGGAAAGAATCTTAGCCACTGATTTATGTGGGGGATATGAGACCAAGGAGTAAAAAGTGATGGAGATTTCAAATTTGCACAAGATTTTTATAATAAACAGCTCTCAAGTGGTATCCAAGAGTAAACTCAGCAACTCCCAATATCAAACTTGCCTCAGAGTAGTTTACTGACAGAAAATCTGAGCTAATAAATAAATATTAGATTACTTTACATCACATAAAGTAGTCCTGGGCACCTAGTAGAAGCTAACTGAATATTTATTGATTGACTGACTCCTAAAATAAATTGAGAAACCAGGGTATGTGCAAATCCTAAACTTTTCTTCAAATCAGCGTGCTTCTGAGTTTCTGCCCTTGGGACCATCCGAAGGCACCAAGGTGTGGAGGAACAATGGAAAGGACCAGGAGACTTGGGCTCTGTCTCTAGCTTGGATGTAACACCTAGACAGGTTATTTAGTTCCTTTGTACTTGGTCTCCTTGCCTGTTAAACATTGAGGCTGAACTAAATAATCGAAGGGATGAACATTCAAATTTTACAAGTGTATATCCATCCAAAGCATATGAAGAAAAGTAAAGTATCTGGCACTGAGCAGAGCTTGATCATTTTCTCCAAAAGTAACAGAAATGCATCTTACAAAATAGTAAAGGATGGTATTTCTAGGCTTTTTTCTCATAAGAATCCTGGCAATTCTCTAAGTGTGGAAGGGCTTTCCCATCAGTTTTGATTTCCATGATTTCACACCCATGGAAAGTGCTTTCTCAGAGAAGCAGTTTCTCTTGCAGCCCTGTGTTCACGATCTGCTTAGTATCAACGGGAGTTCTGCAGACATGTCAGCAGGGGGATAGGCCTCTTCTGGGCAGTGGGAAAAAGGAGCTGTCTCCTTTTATTACCAAAAATAAATACAGAAGGCACAAAAGATTTTTATACTACACTTGTCACATACGGTGGAGTAAGTTGAAGATGGAACTAAAGCCTCCTCTATAAAATAAAAGGCTTTTTGTGTGTTTCAAAGGCATTTTATGTTGCGTAACATGGAATTAGCCCCAGCTCCAGCCCTTTGAGCTTTGCATATTTATATAAATATATTGTCTAAAATGAAAGAATTTTTAATTCTTTCTTATATTTACCCTCCCAGGAAATTAGAACACATTGGAGGGAAAAAAAGCTGAAAGGAAACATTGTTTGGGGAGAACTTATCTATAAACAATGAAGTGCCTTCAACAGTAAACACTTAGAGCAAATTGTTCCAGTGGTCAAACTCACTATGTTTAGTACTTGCTATAATTTTCAAATCTAGACTTAGCTTTGATTCATGACTGTTTAGCCCCATGCTCTACACAGTGTGGTCCATGGATCAGCACCAACAGCTTCACCTAAGTGTTTGGTAAAAATGTAAAATTTCAAGCCCCACCCAGATCCACTGCACCACAATCTGCATTTTAACAATAGCCCAGGTGATTTTTATGACCGCTGGAGAAGACTACTCTAGTCTACAGCGGCCCATCCAGTAGAAGTAATGTTTAAAAATTGTTTGCTTATTTTGAAATGAAGTTTTATTTTCTGGGGAAAAACTTGTAAAAATTATTGGTTACATCTGTCAAAAATGGGACTAGACCCTCCCTAGAGACAGAGAACAATAAAATACAGAATGCTATCAGCAGTATAAAAAAATTGCCAAGAGACCTACTATCAGCGAGGCTTGCATTTGGGGTAGTTTCAGGACTCCTCTATCTACATTCTCTTGACACAGCCTTCCTGTGACCAAATACACACTTTTGAAAGATGACTAAGGTTAACAGTGCAATCTGGCCACAGAAAGGAGAAAAGCTCACCGACCCATGCTGGCCTCTGACCTTGACCTCATTAGCTAACCAAATGAGATAACCAGCCATGGACATCAGAGAGCATTATGTGTTGATTAAGCCAAAGCATAAGAAGAACCAGCAAAAGACCAGTTACACAGATGTCTCTACCTTGATCACCCATATTTATTAACACAATATACACATATTCTTCCATTCTGTTATTTTCCCCATTGTAGCACCGATCAAGGACCTGAAGATAACAAAAAGTTATTCTCTTTCGTAGCTCTCTAGTCTTTTTCTTCAAAGCACTTAAGACAAATTTTAATCAAAATTTTATTTTTGTGTTTATTTTTTTATAACAATTTCCACCACTAAACTCCCCAAGGGCAGAGACCTTCTCCCTCTGGTTCACCCAACACTTAGCAAGATCCCTGGCATCTAATAGAGGTTCAAGGAACATTTGTTGAGTGACTAAGTAAATGAATAGTAAATGTGGATCATATCTCTAAAACCAAACCTACTTAAGCTACCTGTAGCATTCAATAAACATTGAATATTCTATTATGCTAGGGATTAGACATACACATTTGCCCTGCCTTTGAAGACCTTATAGTCTAGTAGAAAAAATAGATTTATTACCCACATTAATAGCTAACATTTTAGTCAGTATTCTAAGAATATTATACTACCAATTTATTGATTCCAATAATTTTAGGAGTTAGATATGATTATCTCCATTCTGCAGATGTGAAAACTGAGGCTCAAAGAAGTTAAGTTACTTTTGCAAGGTCACACATCTAGTACAGGATGGACCTGTATGTGAACACAGGTGATCTATCTCCAGAAACCATACTCTTAATTAGGCACATTGATAAGCCACCTTCTAATAAGCCATGAGAAATGATTAGAGATATGCACAGAATATAAGGAAGCAGAGAGGGACAACTAGTTCTGAAATCAGCCTGTGCTCTTCACACAAATAACCAAAAGCAAGCACTTGCTGCCAATGAAGAATTTCCTAGGCAGGTCTGCGCGATGGATGCAGCCCAGTGTTCCTCGGCGGTTGGAGTTAGCCTGAAGTCAGTCTCATCTTGCCTCAGCTTGCTCTTTTCAGCCTTGGTATTCACAGAGATTCCAGTCCAATAAAAACACATATTAACCTATACTGTAAGCTTGGTGCAGGAATTGAGCAGTGGCTTCAACAGTTTAATGGATTCAAAGGAAGACTGAACAAGGTATCAGTGACATCCAGATTCAGAACTTAGGACACAACAAGATAATCACTTCCCCAGACACAATGCTTGTAACTGTTTTCCCTCTTGGTCATCTCTCTACCTTTATTCTCCCTTTCTCCCCACTCTAGAAAGGGCCCTACCTCCTCCAGTCTTGACATTAGGGTCTTTCAAGTGGAATCACTTCCTCTAATTCCTGACAGGTTCTGAGTGTGAACTTAGGTTCCGCTTCATGTGTTTCAAGCTGAGATACCATCAGAACTCGCATTTCCCTTCCAGGGCTCCACAAATTACTCTGGTGTGCAGATTACATAAAAATAAAACTCTCAGTTCCTCGAAGTAGTTTAACAGAATTTGGAATTTAGGGGAATTCATGCACTCTGGAGCAATCTTTAAATAATGTGATTAGACCAGCTAAATTCTGAAAGGGAAGATGCCCTTTAATTCAAATCTTCTCTGGGGTAGCTATATATAATTAGCTCCTTGGCTACTGAACTGATCAAGTAGATACCTTTTTTCTAAGGGATAAACCATAAGAAATAAAATAAACCTTCTACTACATTAAAAGTTACTTTGCACAATCTGCCTCTACTTTCTACCTCTGTTTTTGGATAACTGCATCTCTCAATATATTTTTGTTTGTTTGTTTCTTATTTCTTTTATATTTAGAAGATGCCTCAGTGTTTTATTCAAAGAAAAATCTCTTCTTACAGTGATTCCACTTACTCTGTGGTGTTTGGTTGGGATTCCCTCTACTCCTCTAATTTACTGGCCCCTCCTAAATTCTTTTTCTTCTCTACTTCTCCCTGTCTGTAGGTTTTCCCACCACCACAATTTATCTTCTTTCTCCCATTCTTACATGCCTAGATAGTTCAAAATCAACAGTACAAGCTGAATGTTTTTCTATGTGTCCTTCCATCTGCCACTTCTCAGGTGGCACTAGTGGTAAAAGAATCCACCTACCAATACAGGAGACGCATGAGATGCGGGTTGGATCCCTGGGTCAGGAAGATCCCCTGGAGGAGCAATTGGCAACCCACTCCAGTATTCTTGCCTGGAAAATTCCACGGACAGAACTGCTGGTGGTCTACAGTCCACTGGGCCACAAAGAGTCGGACATGACTGAGCGACAGAGCACTGCACTTACATCTGTCTATATTCTTTCCTCTCTGTGGATATGTTATCATAGAACTTGGTCACTCCTTGGAAAACACAGCCAGTGGCTTGCAACTCAGCATTAACAATCTCCATGATCCCTATTGTTTGTAAAATACAGCCATATCAATTCGCAGCCAGATCAAATAGAACTGATGGCCAGTGTGAAGGCCAGATAGTGGTGAGCACGCTCTCCTCACTGCTCAGAGCCCCTCCCTGCAGTGGTCTAGATGAAGGGGGCCTATTAAGTGACAAAACACTGAGTGGCTGGGTGGCTTGGGGGTAGGGGGGCCGCAGTGCAGCAGTGGTGAATGTCCTTATTAGAAACCATTCTGTTTCATTTGCTCTGAGAGCTTTAAACTTGACATGAATAACTAACCACTTATCTGTGATTTTCCAGCCTTGTCTACTTTCTGTGTACCTGAAATATTTTTTCTCTTCCTGATTTCAAACAAGCATTACTTTCAAGGCACAAAAATTGAATATGTAAACTCAGTAAAATTGGTAGAAATAATAGTGTAGTCACGCAATGTTTCACTATTAACCTTTTGCAGCCTGGCATGGTTTTTTAATACTTGGATAAGTATTAAATTTAACTTCCTAATTTTAACTTTCTTAGAATAAGTTCTTCCTAAATCTAGATTTAACTAATGCTTGTTAATAAGAGTAATCCTGAACTGCCTGGAGTTTTCATTACCTTCCTAGCCAAAAGTGCTGTGACCATGGTTTAACTCTCCAGCTCACCAAAAGCATAAACAAGAATATTCAGCAATTCTACTTTCATTGTGAAATACCAATTTCATTAACATCCAAAGAAAGTCTGGACAAAATAAATACAGTTGAGGGGTTGGACTGAGGTGGTATGGCTCTAACATCATTTTCTGCTAATAGTATTTCTAAATCTATTACCTTGTTAGTATAAAATATAATTGATAATTTCCTATGTGTGCTATAACAATAGAAATCAGGCTGGAAGCTTGTTTCTATCATAGGTCTTCTGCACTGTCACTGTGCAAAACAAGGTCTCTTTCAACAAAGTGCCCACATCCGACAAGTAATGTTGAAATGCTAAGTGATTTGTAATTCCTAATAACAACTTTCATTTGTTAATCTCTTTCTGCCCTTTAGCATCCTTCAAAGCTTTAATGATCCATATAATTAAATTATAACTCAGAATGAGAACTTTCTAGATATATAATACTAGAAATATAGATTTTGTTTAAAATCAGAGCAATACAATTTAAAGACAAAAGGCTATATGTGATTGAAATTGGAGGAGCATGCACCTGAAACAAAAAGCACTTCTAATAAAGAAGTGAGCTGAAAATGTGTGAGAGGACAGAGAACCACACCCCAGGGGCCAAGGTCAAGATTAATTCACTTTCTAACCAAGACAGATGAGAATCATTGCACACAAGCCCACAGAGATGAGGGCCATGCATCAAGCCCTGATGCCTATGGATCCCAAATGCTACAAATGGCCACTGAAAACTCATCAATTCCGTTTCAGAGGGGAGCAGTCTTTAATGAACAGGGAGCAGGGCTCACACAATCTCCTAGTTTAGACCTGGGGGACTTACTGCCCAAAGAGTAAATAGTGTCATATTCCTGCTACAAACAGAACTACAAGAAAAAAAGAAAACTGGGTTTCATCATCATAAAATGTGTCACTATTTTGTCATCTGGAAAGAAATAACAGCACAACTGCACTGCACTTGGAGTGCTGCATTTGGATAAGGTTCTGCTATCCTGGGAGAAAGGGGAATGTCCCTTTGAAAAGTGTGGCAAGTTTCAATCTGGATTCACCACTTTCATATTTTAAAAACGGTGAAAAAGTTGAAGGTATGAAGTGAATGCGAGCAGGGATGTGTGTGCGTGCACATGTGTGCACCAACCTCACAGTTGAATATGTTGTAAGGATCCTTATTTGCTAGACAAAGCAAATCAGCCATGCTGTTCCAGGTGGTCAGGGACAAAGAGCTCATCCCCCACCCCCACTCCTACTGGCAAGGAGAAAATTTCTCCTAGCCATTACAGTGCAGGAGGCACCGGAGAGGATGATTAGCCTGGTCAGGTCCATTCTAGCATAGCATTTTAGCAGAGCACATCTGTTAGAATTTCTAGACTGGTGCCTCACTGTCTGCTCCCCAGACACTTAATTTTAGACACCTACCAGAGACCAGAATCTCTGGATATTAAGTGTTATCTACAGATCAAAATATTTGGCCATGTAACAGCTCTAGCTCCATCTAGCAGTTTCCACATTATCCCAGCTCTGATCCATTATCTGCAGTGCCAAGAACTCAAATTATCTTGGAATTGTGAAGAAGTAGCCACAATTCAGATTAGGCAGAGACTGCCCATTGGGTTTCTCTTTCTATCCCTTAGAGACTTTTACTGTATCTTTCTTATATCCTTTTAATCATACTTTTTTGAAGTTATAACAGTTCATAGCTCTACGGCACTTTCAAAATATGAGGAAGGAGGTTTTCCTGGACAACTTTGCCAAGTGTGGAGAGTCCACACAGAGGGGTAAGTTAATTTACAAAGTACCAGCTCGATTTAAGCCTGTATTTAAGCCGTGAGGTTCTCTCTCTTAGACTCAAAGCCCAGACTGAATCATTCTGTTCTGTTTTGGTAACAGCAGTGCTGCCTATACAATTGGTCTTCCAAGACAACTTACATATTGGACTATCTGAGAATTACAGAAAGCCGGGCTTCCCAGGTGGTACCATGGTAAAGAATTCACCCACCAGTGCAGGAGATGCGGGCTGGATCTCTGGGTCAGGAAGAGCCCCTGGAGAAGGAAATGGCAACCCAATCCAGTCTTCTTACCTGGAGAGTCCTATGGACAGAGGAACCTAGTGGGCCACAGTCCATGAGGTCGCAAAGAGTCGAATATGACTGAGCATGCATACCCTCACCGAAAGCCAGTTCACTGAAATTCCGTCCTATCTGGAACCCAACCAGCACTGGAAACCCTCTGGCATCTTGACCTTGTTAGTGCCTTTTCCACACCTCCTAGATTTTCTCCCCTCCCTCAAGAGGGAGACATTCAAAAAGAAGTTCTGGGAAACAGCAGAGAGAGGTATGCATGTGCCTGCGGAACTTGGAAAAGAAGAAAACTCTGTGAAGTGGAATGCCAGTAGAGCTTACACTGTGTTTGGAATGCCAACTGAACAGGGTCCTCAGGAGAGGGATTTTTAGAATAACATGTTTGTATTTATGTACCCACCATGTGATACTTAAAGTTCATAGGGAAATGCAAAGTGAAAGGCAAATTTGCCATACATTCCCCATGCTCCAATTAAATATTCCCACTGTAACTTGTTTGCTCTCTGCTTCATACAAAGGAATTTAGGACAATATAACCCCTTCCTTTAAAAACAAGCAGTTTTCCCTTTTGGCCACCACACTGTAATACAATTGCAAGCCTGGCATGTGGGATGGGCCCCACGCAGCCTGCACCCTCCCCTTCCTCAGGCTCTGGGAGCTTCCTCCACACACTGTGCATACTCTGAGAGTTTCTTTGACTTTGCCTGTTTATAGCACTGCGGGAGGAAGAAGCAAAGCAATTGTGAAGCTTAAGAGGCAGTTCATATGATATTAAAGGTGACCTTGCCACTTCCAGTTCTATTTATTCCACTTCCTTCCAAACCGGGGCAAATCCTTCCTTTCAGTGCAAGAGCATCACTCTGTGGATGCAGTCTGTGGGAATGGAGAAAAGTTCAAGCCCTCAGAGGTTATTCATTACCCAAATCGGGAAATATAGTATTTCCCATTGGTTCACATGTAGGTCTTAAATCACTGCTACTTGGCAGAGGGAGTGAACCTTTGTTTGGTGAAAAGTAGTTTTTGTTGTTGTTTACTGATAAAAATAATTCAGTGAGGCTTAATTTTGCCACACTGGGAAGTTAAAAAAAAGGAATGGTTCCCCCCTACACAAATTATAAATACATATGTATACACGTGCATAGATTCATGCATACATATACAGTGGAATCCATAGTGTGGATTCTCCATATTCATCAGAATTTTTTATATAAGAATTTCTTTTGCAAACTTGGCCATAGCATAACCTGCAAATACTAATCACCCAAGTATCTAACCCTGTCACAAGGGGAACCACAGTTCACAGTTTGTTGTCAGCTGGCTGCAGCGGTGTTTTGTGTTGTAGTTTGTTGCATTCTTCAGAAAGTTAAAGGCATTTTCTGAAGGCCCACAAAAGGCAGAAAGTGTATTGGTAAGTACAATATAACATGTAGGCAGGGGTTGTACCAGGTGGGTCAGAAAATGCCTTAGCAAGACTTAAGCTTGACTATTTTGAACAGTAGTTCAGCTGCTCAGATTATTAACTTCCTTGCTGATAGTGTTCTCACCATCAACATGAATGGCATTTATGCTGTCTATTGAATCTAGAAATGCATAAATCAATGTGTATTCACTAAAACTCTTTCAAATTTCTTTTTCTCCCACGGAAAATATTTTTATTTTGCCTCTCAGTTATCTGAATAATCCTCATCCCTTCATTTTGGTACAAATGTGCTGTCTTTAAGCCTTGCTGATTAAAGCAGATGCTATTGGGATAGTAAATGAACTTATAACTGATCAGAGGTGCTTACTTTCCTTTGCAAAGGTCTTCATCAATTCCCCCTCTTCCACTAAATGGAGGGGGTATGCATGAGAATGGGGGAGATTGCAGTTTGCTTCGTCATCCTGGTTTTCTCTCTCGACAACTCCTCTCAGTCCTGGTCTTTACTATTCTCATCATGGGTCAGATGGAATACATCAGCCCCCTGCCACACAAGAGGGAGGAATCAAAGAGCATCTTTTGCACTTGTCAAGCTCCTCCTATGCCTGTGGAGATCATTAGAATTCAACTCCAACTGCACTTCTTCTTTCACTCATTCATTGAAAAACCATACCCATCATGCTTTATAACTATGGGAGATATAATTCTGAACACGACTGGCCCGTCCTCAAGCTGTTTGAAATCTTAGTAGGGAAAATAAAATTTATATTCAGATCATTTTAATATAGGACAAAGGTAAGAACGGCCACCTACAGGAAGATAACCAAATTCCTATGAGAGGACGGAGAAGGGAATAAACACTCCGTCTGAGTGATTTAGGAGAACATCATTGTAACATCATGTAGGGAGGCTTGCAAAACTGAGTCTTCAAGACATGGATAGATTAAGGTAAGGCCCTCAGACAGTGTGAGAGGCATGAATGAGAGCAGGGAGGCAAAAAAGTGTGCAGGGTCAGTTAAGGACACAAAGAACAAGCAGTTGTGTTGGCCGGTGTACAGAATATCTAAGAGGAGGAAATGAAGGGAAAGGGGTTGACCTTAGGGAGACTGACTTACACTCAGGAAGATTTTTTTCCAGACCATGGTTTCTAGGTTTCCAGGTGAGTGGACCACCACTATTTCTTTCCTAGTATAATACTATATATATATTACCCTATTGGGAAACATTTATTTCTTTACTGGTTCTTCCCAATAATAAAGCACTGAGGAATATTTTGGTACATGAGTATTTGCACACATCTGTATTGTTTCCTTAGGGTTCCCAGGTGGTTCAGTGGCAAAGAATCTGCCTGCCAATGCAGGAGACACAGGTTCAATCCCTGGGTCAGGAAGATCCCCTGGAGAAAGGAATGGCTACCCACTCCAGTATTCTTGCTTGGAAAATACCATGAACAGAAGAGCCTGATGGACTACAGTCCATAGTGTCAAAAGAGTTGGACACGACTGAGAGACTGAACACACTGTTTCCTTAGAAAAGATTCCTAGAATATTGATGAGCTGTAGGACATGGACTGTCCCTCAGCTCTGATGAACCAGGCAGTACTTCACAGGCAAGGAGGAGGCCTGCTCCTCCCATCCTCCCCAACACTTTGGAGCTGTTAAAATCTTTATGAATTTGATAAGCCAAAATACTTACAGTATTACGGTTTAATTTTCATATTTTTTCATCTTTAAATATTAATGAGGCTAAATATTCTTATCAAATATTAGTGGGCATAGAGCCAACATACAAAACCATTTAAATTGGATTTTATTAGTAAGAAATGAACTAAAAAAGTAAACAGATTCATTTTCATTTTGCTTCCTAAAATAAAATTGTAAAACTATTGATCTCGAAACTACATCTCCAAGAAAATAAGGGAGGGCGCCCTGATTTTCCCATTGATTGCATCTACCCTCATCCTTGGGCTTCATCTGACTGGGAACAGCTGGCCTTTGAAAATTGGCCATGCAATAATGCACTGCACCAGAACCCCAGTTGTACTCCTGATCTTAGGCTCTTTGAACCTTAACCTCCTTTTCTTCCAGCTCTTTGAAGCTTCATTAAAATTTATTCTTCTCTAAAGGCATGTATCATATTTTGCTTCAAATAGGTACTTATCTTTCCCTTCCACTAGATTATCGGCTTCCTTGAGAGCAAGTTACTTTGTCATATTCAGTTTCTCCCACAGCACCTAAAATCCGCCTCCAGTATTTTTGAATGGAAAGAAATGTAACAGCTTAAAAAGTATTTATTTCCTTTTCTTGAAGACAATTTCTTTTGTTGTCATTGGAATCTCTTATTCTTGGAAAAACTCCTGCACACACACACACACAAAATCTCGGGAAAGATATAACCAAATTAAATAGCCACAGTGAATTAAACAATGCCTTTAATATGTAACACCTGAGGAGGATATTTTCTCCTTTCTAGGAACCTTCCCCTTCATGGGTCAGCTGTCATTGAACCATTACATTATTTTGTATTCCAATAGACGTAAATACCAACACATTTTTAAGGGACTTATCTTTTGATTTACAAATAAATTTGGATTTTTTATATATATTTAAGGAATATTAGATTCTAAACACTGTATGTTTTATTTTTCCACTAAAAAGATTCACCTCTGTTAAGCACAGGGTTTCTGGAAGGGAACCTTAATAGCATACTTAGCAAAGGAATAGTTGCCAGCTGACTAGCTATTGATTTAATGTTCCATAATTTCCATGCTTCAATCACTCCTACCATGGTGAATCAGATGGAGCATCCTCAATGAACCAATAAATGAGCAATTTCCCCCACCAGAGGGATATGTTTCCTGTGTGGCAGAGGCATACATAACTTATCACAAACAATGTGAAGCTTCAGTGAAGCATTGATTTACCTTGGATCATCCAGCGTTCTGTTTTCAGTAATGGTTTATTCTTCTAATTGGCACTCACCACACACCAGCTTTTTGTTTAAATGTTTGGGTATGTGATCTATCTCTGCTTGAGGTCAGGGACCATTTCACAGACACTTTATCATTTTCTATGACATATATTGGGTGGTCAATAAATATATGTCAAGTGAAAATCGTATGTGACCGCAGAATAGGGCCAGAGTTTGCTGTTTGCATGCGGTTCTCAACCCTGGATTTCCATCAGGGTCACCTCAGGATCTTTTTCAAAAAGACCCAGGCCCCATGCCAGAGCTGTGGATGTATTTGCTTAGAGGTAGGGTCTGATCATCCTATCCAGACCCTATGTTTTACAGGTTTTGCAGGTAATTCTAATGGACAGCAGAGCTGAGAATCACTGCTCTAAGTCATTGTGATACAAGAAGACAGGCAGGCAGATCAGCAAGTAGTCTAATAAATACAACGATTTTGCTTTCTCTCAAAATACAGTGCTTCTTAAAGCCTGGTATCCGGATCAGCAGCTTCAGCATCATCCCACAACTTGTTAGAAATGCAAATTCCCAGTTCCTCCCCAAACCTAGAGAATCAGAAACTGTGAGTGAGGTTCAGCCCTCCATCTGACTCCTGTTATGGGAACCGCCACAATAGAGAAATATGTTGAACTAAAAATGACAATGTTGTGGATGTCTTGTGGAAATTGATTTCAAGACTATTCAACTCAAAGCTTCAGATTATGCTTTATGAAACAACTCTCTGGTCGATAGTTTTTCTTAGTATTAGCCTTCTGGCACCTAGAAGAAAGTAAATTTCAGCATATACGGAAAACATTCTGTAAGGCTTGACAGTGGCAATGACTGCAGTTGACATCCCATACACAGTAACACTTGACCAGGAGGAGGGAAGCAATCACATCTCAATCAGCTCCCGTCCCATTGTTCTATGCCGTGTGGTGGCCCTCAGTGCTTGGGCAAGAGATCTATTACTCAACTTTAGGTTCTACTCAGTTGTAAAATCAAGACAGCAGGAAATTCAAACCACAGGCACAACTTTCCTACCAGGTTACAGAACTCCTTAAGAAGCCAGGGTCAGAAGCAGGTGTTCCTTTGCTCCCAGACGTGGGATTGTGAATGCAGGATGAGAACGACCTCAGCCTGCCTTCCACAACATGCTTCCCTGTGTGCTTCCTCAAGTGCTCCACAATGGATCTGACTCAGCCTCAGAGGAGGAGGGGCCTGAGGGGTGGTGGCGGTTGGTGGTGGCCAGGGGAAGTGACAAAGGGAAATCTGACAGTGAGCGGCAACAGCAGAAGTCGTGACTGGCAGCACATGATGTGGTGGGGTCTGATGCCTTGACTGTCACACCCTACCATGACAGACACCTCCTCTGCCACACCTTTATCTGGGACCCATCTGAGAGACAAGGAAGACTTGGGTTACTGGTTTAAAAAAATGATTAAAGGCCTAACATCAAGTAAGGTTGGTGATTTGGACCTGTGAGCAGATTTCTCCAAGTGCAATCCCTGTGCTGCCCACATTGAAATCATTCGGGGGGTACTTGCTAAAATTGTAGCTTCCTGGATCCCAGAACCTACTGAAGAGGCATTTCTGAAGGTGGGAGGTTCAGAAATCTTCACATTAAACAAGTCCCTCAGGTGCCTCAAGATCTGACTTTCACAAAGCTGCCTGAATATAATTTTGTTGATTCGAAATTTGAAGTCACTTAACATTCATTGATGACTCTGTGCAAGGAAATGCAGGAGATACAGAGATAAGTCTTAAGATACAGTCCCTTACAAAGAAGAGTTAACCACAAAAAGGCGTAGTGGTGATAGTGGTAGCAGTAGCAGTGGCAACAGTAGTGATAGATAAACAAATATGTGTTAAACTGTAACAAGGTAGAATGAGGTAAGAAAAGTGAAAAGGAAGACCTGTGAACATTCAAATTAGATTAAAATTCAGGATTCAGGAAAGGCATTGGTAAGGAGATGGCATTTCAGATTTTAATAACTTTTTTCCTAAAACAGGAATACATATCTAATAGTAATTTGTGTTACTTATAGATATCCCAGATCATACTTGGAGGAATGGGGAAGATTTCAACAGGAAGGGGAAGAACAGGGATTCCAGGTAAAGGGAACAGTGTAAGCAGTGCTGTGTATTGACCAGTATTTCTGCCTTCTCTGAATTTCCTCTTAGTAAGAGTCCTCAAGGTCCTTGGAGTTAGTTAGGAAGCTGGATTTCCTTTCTGCTTTACTGACACTAATCTACATTTATTGTGTCCAGTGATTTTTTCAGTAATTATTTCTGGTACCATAATGTATACATTTGGGGTATCAAATAATTAGACAAATAATGATAAATCATAATTAGATAAATAATGACAAAGCATAATACTGATTTAAGGGAAGAGTGTAGATGTCTGCAGTTCACTTTAAAATGCATCCAAAGGACTTCCCTGGTAGTGCAATGGATAAGAATCCGCCCACCAATGTAGGGGACATAGATTTGATCCCTGGTCCTGGAAGATTCCACATGCTGTGGGGCAGCTAAGCCAGTGGTACGCCGCAACTACTGAAGCCTGTGTCTCGAGCCTGGGCTCTGTAATATGAAAAGGCACCACAATGAGAAGCCCTTGCACAACAATGCAGAGGAACCCCCACTCACTGCAATGAAGACTGAGCACAACCAAAAATATATAATAAAATAATTTTTTTTAAAAAAAAGTAAAATACATCCAAGAAACTTCCCTGGCAAAGAGTACAGGTTCAATCCCTGATGGGGGAACTAAGATCTCACATGCTACAGAGCTCAGCTGAAAAAATAAAATCCATCCAAATAATAAGGCAGGATGATAGGGAGATGGATAGATGAAAAGATACATGATGAAAGAGATTACTAAAACGGTAACGGTAGAATCAAGGTAATGGGTGCATGGGTATTCCCTGTAAAAATCATTCCAACTTTACTATGTGTTTGAGATTTTTCACATCAAAACTGGGGACAGGGAGGATGGTCTGCTTCCATAGGTCATGTGACCTTGAGCACATTTCTACTTAACCGTCTTGGCTTTCCTTTGTTCAGTTATCCAAGGGTTTGAACTAGTTAATCTCTAAGTTCCCTTCTGGTTCCCAAATTCTCTCGTTCCTTTTGCCTTTCTGACAGGGAACAGAAGGGTTACTACCACAGAGAGGCAGTCATCTAACCTACCATGACTTAGCTCAACTAATAAAGGTAGATAATCTTCCTCCTAGCATGGCAGAGATGACTTAACTCAGACCCAGACAGAGTTACGCTGCCGTCTGTGGTCCTAGAGCAGGTGCTGTAAGAGTCAGACCTTGAAATTTGTTTTGAAACCTACCACCTGTTACTGTGATTGTGTGGCTCTTTTCCTGGCTTATGGGATTTTACTTCAGCTGTTGTTCTCAGGCAAGAGTTTATTTCCTCTAGGAATCACCTCGTTCACTGGCCCTAAACTTAGCATTTGTGTGCAGGGATCTTCCGGAGACTGATTCAACTCTGCAACACTGAATATTTTGCCAAAAGTCCTGAAGTCACTCACAGACTTGAGTAACAGATTTTCAAGCTGGTGGGGGAGGGGGTGGAAGGGTGTTAGGAATTCTCTTTCAAGTCTTTTGTCACAGACAATCATCTTTTTGAATTTTGATTTGGGGAGAAGGATTGAAAGAATCAGATTGATAGCAGCTCCTGACTTTTTTTTCCTGCTAACAATCAGCACTGTGCTGAGTCAGCACTTCCCTGGCCTTCATGGCTTCTCTGAAAATTCTTGTGCCCATAAAATTTTACTGCAAGTTAAAAACTTGGCAGATGAAAATTCAATTGCTCTCTGACAGTTTGAAGGGAATGATACAGTTTGGGAACTAGAATGGATTTTAGTGATTAACTAGTTTCAATCCTTCATTTTGACACTGAGGTACATGAAGCTCAGTGACATTATTATAAAGAGACTCGCTCAAGGTCATAAACCTCATTAAGAACTGAGCCTGAAATCTACTTATATTACAGTGTGTGCTCTGTAAAGCAACAATAAAAAGCTTAAAAAGATGTGCTTATAAATATTAAGTTATTTTCTTAAAAAAAAAGCCATGGTGTTCTAGTTTCCTATTGCTGCCTAACAAACCACTGCAAAACTGAGTGACTTCAAAGAACAATATCTGTCATGGCTCCATGAGAGAGAAAAACGCTTGGCTCCACTAGGCAGTTCTCAATTGGAGTGTTTGGTGCTGTTGCCATCAGATGGTGGCTGAGGCCCAACACCTAAGAAGGCTCCTTGATTTCCATGACTGGTACCTGAACTGGGATAGCAGGGAAAGCTGGGGGCTGGTCAGACATCTCTCTCTCCATGAAGATAAGTTGGGCCTTGGTTCCAGGGAATCAGATCTCTTTCATGGCAGCTGGCTTCCTCCAGCACAAGTATTTCAGGTGGACATTGTGAGGCTTCTTATGACCCAACTTCTGCTACATTTTATTGGTAATACAGGACCAACCTACATACATGGAATGTGGATTATAAAAAGGCACAAGGGACTTTCCTGGCAGTCCTGTGATTAAAATGCCACACTTCCACTGCAGGGGCACAGGTTCATCCCTAGTGGGGGAATCAAGATTCCACATGCCACGTGGTGGGAGTCAAAGAAAGCAGGGGGTGGGGAAGGCATGAATACCAGGAGGCAGAGTTCATTAGGGACCTTCTTTAGAGACGGCCTAACATACATGTTTTCACCACTACTCTTTAGAAATAAATATTTTAATAGTCTGAAAATAAAGAGAAGTAATTCTAAAATCTATGGCTCTGCTCAGGTAATACCAAAGACTGCATGAGATGGAAAGAGTTTGGAGTTAGAAAAGCCTGAATTCAATTTCAACTATTATCATTTACAGAGACCTCAAGCAAGCAATTAATTGCTTAGAGTCTTGAGTTTCAACACTACATAATTAGAATGACATTGACTTCAAAGGATTATCTTTAAAAACTAGATAAATAATGGGTGTTAAGCTCTTTACACGTAATAGTTACTCAATACATTTCAGTTCCTCTTACCCTAAGCCATCTTGGAATCCAGAAATCTAGTCAGGTATTCACTGACATATGTTTGTCTGATTGACCAGGTTCTGTCATTGAATTGTTATTGGATTATTGAATGTCTTATTCAAACATTACTAAGACACATTCTCTTCCTTCAAGGAGCTCATACTTTGATGAAGGAGAAGAAAATAGAAACACAGCTGTAACCTAATGAGAGGGGTACTATAATGAAGGCTCCGATGGGATTACAAAGGAGGGAACAGTCCACACCCAAGAGGAGTCCTCAGGGAAGGCTTCAGAGAAGGGAATACAGAGCAGTATCATAAAAATCGAGTAGGAGTTTGCCATACACAGGGGGTGGGAAAGGAAAATCCGTAGAGCAGAAGTCACATGCGCAAAGGCACAGACGGGCAAGACAGCATGAAGGGGGAAAGCAGCTGGGTTACATTGAAGCAAGGAACAGTGGGAAATAAAGTCAGGTAGAAGCCTAGGTAAAGGGGCCACCTTGAAAGCCATCACGGTGGCCTAAGGAAGAGACAATGAAGGCCGGAGGTGGAGCTACAGTGGAGATGAAGAGGAGGAGAGGGATCAGAAAGAGGGAAGACTGGCTATCCACTGCAAGGGAGAAAAGAATCCAGAGGCAATGCCTATACTTCTGGCTGGGATGATGCAAAGGATGGTATAGTCATCAGCTTATAGAGTGTATCCAGGAAGAACAATGGGCGGAGTGGTAATTAATTTGGATTGGCACACTCCAAGTCTGAGAAGTCTGTAGGACATTCAGAACAGAATTGTTCCACCCACAGTTGAATTTAGGATTCTAGAGCTTATGGAGTGGGTTGAGCAGGAGAGAGAGATTTGGGAGTTACCTGACAACTTGGAGAGTTGTCACTTGTCTGAGAGTGGTAGCTCAGAGGGTAAAGCATCTGCCTGCAATGCAGGAGACCTAGGTTTGATCCCTGGGTTGGGAAGATCCCCTGAAGAAGGGAATGGCAACCCATTCCAGTATTCTTGCCTAGAGAATCCCATGGATGGAGGAGCCTGGTAGGCTACAGTCCACGGGGTCGCAAAGAGTCGGACACAACTGAGTGACTTCCCTTTCTTTCTTTCCGACAACTTGGGGAAGTCTTCTTAAAAATTAATCTTTTCTTACTAGCCATGTAAATAAATGATGTCTGAGGTTTAAAAGATTGCTTAAACATCTGTAGCTTTAGGCTTTTTTTCTTTTTCTAAAGTTTTCTTCTTAGATAGATGTATGCAAAGGGAAGGACTACAGGTGTACACTATCTTACAACTCCCATAGCAGGAAAAAAATTTTTTAATTCCTGTATCACAAACTAACAAAACACATCAAACTTAAATTGATGGTCCATTTAGCTAATTCCATAATAATCACAACTAAATCATATACTAAAAATAGCCATTATCAACAGTCCATTATCATTGGACTTGATTCTCCCTAGCTTTCAAGGGTAGCAAACAGAGTTAGGGTCTAATAAAAGTGACAGAATTATAGAGACATTGGCTTAACTATTTTCACTAAAGGTTAACCATTTGTACTTACTCTTCTCAAGACCCTATAGCAGTAGCACAACAAACGTGAGAGGCTATATATTCTAATTTCCATTCTTCTATGTTCCAGCATAATTTGTTATCAAACTTTTTGGAGCTTCAGATTCTCCCAGGAAGTTTTTTTTCTCTGTTTTAAATCCATGTTTCTGAGCCTCAGCCACAGTGATTCTCATTCAGTAGATCTGGGGTAGAGCCCAGGTATCTGCAATTTTTACAAGTTTCCCAGATGATTCTGATAAAACTGTATGACCAAAGGCAAACTGAATCATTTCTTAGGGCCCAGTTTCCTAATCTATAAAATGGCAATGACACCTGTCTTAGTGGTATGGATCATGAGTCGGGTGAGCCCTGGTGGCTTGGACGGTAAAGATTCTGCCTGCAATGCGGAAGACCTGGGCTCGAACCATGGGTTGGAAAGATCCCCTGGAGAGGAGAATGGCAACCCATTCCAGTAGTCTTGCCTGGAGGATCCCATGGACTGAGAAGCCTGGCGGGCCATGGTCCATGTGGTCGCAGAGAGTCGGACAAGACTGAAGTGACTGAGCACGCACGAGTGACTAACACACACACACGCTGTATATGATATAGTCTAGCTCTTCCCAAAGTTTAGTTTGCATGCAAATCACTGGAGATTCCCTTAAATGCAGAGTCTGATTCAATCATCATAGAATAGGGCCTGAGAGTCTGCATTTCTACCAACTGAGCTGCTGCTGCTACTGCAGCTCATATCCAGACCACACTTTGCATAGCAAGAGTATAGAAAATATTAGGAAGTAAAGAGAGAATGTTCTATTATCCTTCATTGAGAGAGAAGTGATATTTTTCTTGAAAATACAGATGAAAGTTAAAGGGAATGGTAGAAGATGGGGGACTTAGGATAAATCATGATGTTGGGGAATTCCAGATGTTAAATATTATTCAGAAGAATCTATTGTGTTCCTTTTAGCATATAGATTTAAAAGTTAAAATATTGTCATCAAAATAATCTAGATAAAATAAGAATTCCTTTTGTAGTTTATTTAGAAGCAACTTTAACAGATTTTACAGAACGAGTTTTTCTGCTCACAGCTAAGTGCTGCTGCTCTGTCCTAGGCCCCCACTAGCCCTGCTTTCCCCCTGCTTGCAAACATGAAACCATTTCTACTACCTCTGTGGCTCCCTGGGATTACTGCCCACAGCCAGAGGTCAGAGCTGCCTACCATGGCCTCTCTCGAACTTTCTCTTCATCCCTGCTAACCAATGTTGCCAGCCGTTCTCCCTCCATCCCCTTGAAAAGGACCCAGGACTTGCCTAGATTGAGAGGGGAAGCGGATGACTAAGGACAGCAGGGAGAAGGGGTATGGAAGATGCCTGTTGCCTCTATAGTGCTGCCTGCTTTGTAGCCTTGGAAGTAACAGAATCTGCTTCCCCTCCTCCCACCACTCCTGGCTCTAGAGGCAGGGGTGGGAACTGAGTTGTTTTATGTTATAAACCATATGGCTTTTTCTTTTAAGGAATAATCTTCTTAGAATGCATCCAGAAGTACAGCAGAGTTAAAAAAAATAAAATCTAAAAATCGGATGCCTCTTTGCATAAACTTCTATACCACACGATAGATTCCTTGTTTGTTATCATAAACACGTGTTTCCCCCAAATTTCCTGTTTTTAGATGATTTGTGAATTGAAAATTTTGTGCATGGAAGGAAAGCCACATTATTGAAGCTGTAAACAATAGAATGACTATGGCTTTAATCCTTTGAATACGACTTTGTTTCCCATTGACCGAAAACTTCCTAAAGGAAGGAAAGCTAGGAACATTCAGGAAGGATTTGCATTTTATTTTATAACAGCTTTGTGAAGAGGGAAAATCATTTGGAAACCTTAGATTCCCTTTCCTGGTTGATGGGCATCAGAACACACAGCCGTGCTGGGCTCTGTTTGCAGACGGTAGCTTCCCGCCCACCAAAGACTTCCTGACCTCAGTGCCAGCTTTGTTTTATTATTGTCACACTGACACCAACAGACGTTCATCCTGTGCCAGAGTTTCACATATTCCCTAGACACACTAGGAACAGGTGCACCCACCATTCATCTCAATTTATTTATACAGATCAAAAAATGTTTCCCTAACATAGTCTATTGCATATTCCATAATTCACGGATTATCTGTTAATTAAAGGGATGTAATAATAACAATTGCAAAATTAGTCATCATCCATTGAAATCTTATTACTAAATCACTTTAAATCCTCTCCCCTGAGGACTGTATTTTCATTTACTTTATACACCAACAAACATGCTATTTAAAAATAACGTACAAACAGGGAACTGTATTCAGTATCTTATAATAACCTATAATGGAAAAGAATCTGAATATGTATATATTTAGTTTTAATAGGTATGCATATGTATATATATGTATATACATATATATATATATAACTGAATCACTTTCTATACACCCAAAACTAACATTGTAAATCAATTATACTCCAATAAAATTTGTTTGAAAATGAGTACATATTACAAGAAACTAGAAAACATTAAACTTAGTAGTGAAATGTTGAAACTTTCCATATTTTTTAAAAAGTTATTAATTAGCTGGATTATCCTTATAATTTGGGAGACAGGGGTCTGTGGATAAGAGAAACTAACCTTAAATCCCTAAATGCTGATGTGACCATCCCTGCTTTGTGTGTATTCTGTGCCGGAGGCATAAATTACAGACTCCAGTGCTCGGGCTGTCAGTCCCCACTGCAGAAGCCAAAAGGGCCCCTTGGACACCTGCCCCTTCCAAGAGTCTAAGTGATATCAGCCTCATTTAATAATCCCCACTAAATGAAGACCACCACACACACTCCTTGTGGCCATCAGCCCTTAGGGCTTTGCCTCAGGTATGTGTCTGGAGATGTAATTTAGATATTCGTCATCCTGAGAATTATGTTTCAGGTAGCAAATCTTCATTATCAATCTGCTCCATCAGTGACATCCCAGAGACAGAAGGTGCAGCTGAGGTTAGGCTTTGGTCTTGTCAGCGGTAATTAGGGAAGGCAACACCTCTTCATCCACAAGGTCCTGTCTTTACAGCATTACCTGTGCCAGCAGGAACAGCCAGCATCCCATTCTGTTAGGGACACACTGGGGAAAAAAGACTCGCTGTAAGAGGGGATCCATTTCCACTGCTTTCCAGAGCAGTGCTTGCTTTGTCTTAAGCCAGGGAAGGCCTCCAAGTTACTTTCAGTAGAAGATTTAAATGACTGTTCCTGTATTAGAGTTTTTTAGTCTTTTGTCTAAGCATGGACCCTTCCGGGTGCCTGTTGCTAATTATGAACCATTTTCCCCCACCAAAAGTGCATGTACATGTAGACACACAAAGTGTCGCATACCTTTCAAAGGGGTCAGGGACTCTTGGAGACCAGGAACCCTCAGGTTAAGAACATGTGATTGAGACTGAGATACTTTTTAAACTTATAAATGTCAGTTTCATAACACATACCTCCAAAGACTTTAGGGGTTGAAATTAAAATGAAAGCATTGAAAAAGACCGTACTTTTCTAAAGTAGTTGTGACAGTTCTTTCTTCCTGAGTAAACATTGTATAGTTGAGCATGAAACACCAGCTCCAACCTTTGCATCTTACACTTTAAGGCAGCATGGTAATTCATGGTTATCTAGATGCCCATATATACTGTGTATAGAAATAATAGGTACCCTGATTGTAGCTTAGTTTATATGAAACCAAGAAGTTTGCCTATAGGATTTATTTAGCCCTCACAACAACCACACAAGGTAAATACCACTAACCCTTTCTACACCTAAGGACATTGATGCTCAGAGAAGAAAGCAATTTTTCCAAAGCCACACAATTAAGCAATTAAGCAGCAGAGACAGGACTCTGACCCAGAACTGTTGGTCTCCAAAGACCTTGCTCTAAATACACATGAGAATGCAGATCTATCCAATTTTATAATTAGCTTTTTTATATCCCCCAGAGTTCTTGAGGCAGTTATCAGGAAGATAGGGAGCAGAAGGACTTTAAAGCTACTTGAAGCAAAATCACACCCTGTCTTCACAGTAATATCTCTAGAATGCCTGCCTAAGAGGGACCTGAAGGCAGTCGTCCAGTTTGGAAAGTGGCACTGGGAGCTCATGTTAAGGCTGCAACTGCATACGAAGCACAGAGGCTACTCCCCACTTTAAGTATGGCTGGCATCACTTTGGCTGCCCCTGGCCTCTGTTATGAGAAGCAGCAGCTGTCCCCTCCACTCTGATGATGATGAGGGACTCTGTGCTGCACTCTCGCCTGGCTCTCCCTACCCAGCCCACAACAGCACTTCCTTGGTCCTCCCTGCCAGCTCTGCTTCTCTACCCACTCCTCCAGGTGGCTGCCTGCCTGTCACTCTGCTGCCCTCTCTGGTGGCCACATGGGGATGAGAAACCTGTGAAAACTGAGCAAACACTCCATACTACCCACTGTGAATGTAGAAATAGCCAAGCATTTAGGCTCCTCTAACATTATGTTTTTCTAAATGTAAGTGGCAGCATGCAACACAGTCCAGAGCCTAGTATTAATAAAAATGAGTGAAACAGTCAAAGCCTGAAAGAACTTTCTTAAAGTGTGAGGATCAAGTAACATAAGTGAAAGAAATTTCACTTGCTTAAGTCACTGTAGGGATAACCTGATGAGCATGAGGCATTTTTTGTGGGAAGCAGTTTGTGGCTGTGGAATCTGATGCTTGGGTTCTGCTGATGATTCCTTCACTTGCTATTGGACTTCACACAAGTTACTTCACTTCTCTGTGCCTCGGTTGTCCCATCTGTAAAATGGAGACAATAATAGCATCTAGCTCAAAGTTCTTCTGGAGGTTAAATATATTAATAAATATATTACATTTAAAATAGTGCCTGACACATGATAAGTATTCAAAAATTGTTATGACTACTTTGGCTATCACTTGGCCATTTTCATAAACAAAGAAGGGTGAATTACTTTGTCCATAGAGCCAAAAGGATATTGTGAAGTCCCAGAAAGTAAGTTACACTTGTCCAGAAGTCTAGGGGTGGTGAGGTAAGCAGGTGAACTTGATGCAAAGCCTCAAAACAAGGTGAGTAGAGCCCCAGCAGTCCAGTTAGGTTCTGGACTATAGCCCACCAGGTTCCTCTGTCCATGGGATTTCTCCAAGCAAGAATACTAGAGTGGGTTGCCATGCCCTCCTCCAAGGGATCTTCCCGACCCAGGGATGGAACCCACGTCTCTTGTTTCGTTCATTGGCAGGTGGGTTCTCTACCACCAGCACCACCTGGGAAGCCCTTTACTCATCACAAATCGTCTGAAAACATAGTGGTTTTTACAGCAGCAACTCATTATTTACCATTTTTCTTTGAGTTAATCAGGCAGTTCTAGTTCAGAGTGTTGGTTAGGGCCCTGAGATGGCTGGAATGTCCAAAATGACCTCATTCACATCCCAACTGGGAGCTCAGCAAGAGTTGCTGATCAATGTCTTTCATTTTCCTCCATAAGGCCTCTTCACATGGCTTCTTGGACTTCCTCACAGCTCACAGCATGGCAACTGGATCCAAGAAAGATCACCCCAAGACATGAAGGTAGAAGCTGCAGATTTCTTAAGACTCAGCCTTGGAGGCTGCAAGGCATCATTTTTTTTTTTTTTTTGCTGTATTCTATTGATCAGAATAAATCATTGGCCAGCCTAGATTCGTAAGTAATGAAAATAACCTCTATTTATGTATAAGGGAAATAGCACAGTCACACTGCAAAAGAACATATAGGATGGGAGATTTTTTTTCATGCCATCCTCAAAAACATTCCTAGCTCACGGAATAGGAACTAGATTTTCTTAACAATTTTTGGATTGAGTGACTCAATTAGGAAGACCAGTCTGAGTTTGGATCATTGAAAAGAGAAATAACTGGAATTAAGTGTTTTAATGTAGCATGACTTGTTTATAAGTGACTTGAAGTTATTCTTCAGAATACAGAAAATAGTTCCCTTGGATCTAAAGTCATATTTAGAATCATTAATAAGAATAGATAAAAGACATTAGGCTGATGTAGAGAACGGACTTGTGGACACAGAGGAAGGAGAGGGTAGGATAATTGAGAGAGTAGCACTGAAACATATACATTACCATATGTAAAATAATTAATAGATAGCTAGTGGGAAGTTACTGTATGGTACAGAGAGCTCAGCCTGGTGCTCTCTGATGACCTAGAGGGGTGGGATGGGGTGAGATGGTGGGAGGAAGGTTCAAGAGGGAGAGGATATATGTATGCAGTGTTGGCTGCTCAGTCATGTCCGACTCTTTCTGACCCCACCCACCAGGCTTCTCTGTCCAGGGGATTCTCCAGCCAAGAAGACTGGAGTGGGTTGCCATGCCCTTCTCCAGGATATATGTATACTTATAACTGATCCACATTGTTGAACTGCAGAAACCAATACAATATTATAAAGCAATTATCCTTCAACTAAAAATAAATTTTTTTAAAAAAAAGGACATTAAGACTAGAGAACATAGTTATCAGTGAAGAACATTTCTAAAAGTAAAACACTTTTCTTTAAAGAAGAAATAGATGATAAAACTTCACATGCTCCCTGAATGACAGGGAACTTACAGTGAAAAACTGTATTATGTTAAAGTGAACAAAGTAGAAAACAACAAAAGGACACCTGAATAATGAATAAGAACAGTCAAACAGCGAGAGGCCCATGAGAGCCCTATAATTGCTATTACAGAGAATTTGATTGTTTCCCCACTTCCAACCTCATGTACAGTTCTTTTAAAAGTGCTATATACCTTGCATTTGCTTCTTATTTTATATTTCAATTTATTGTGAGGAGGGAGTTTGAGTCCTTTTATAGAATTTCTGGATATGGCTACAGTCAAACATGGAATCACAAAATAAGATTGGACATAATAATCCAACCAAATGAATTACTATTTATCCTGAACTCTAGGTCCCCACGATTGTACAAAGCCTGGTCTTTGGGATAAGTTATAGATGAATAATGTGAAAAAGTCAAGAGCAGAAACATTTGGTTAGATTTTTCAATGTTGGGGAGAAGAGAAAGCAATAAGAAATGACACTAAAATTTGGGGCCTGGATGTTATATGAATAGCTATTTGCTAGAGTGATTAAGAAGGTAAGTAGGAGGGAAAGTGAATTGTGTATTGCAAGGGAAGATTACAAAAACAAGTTTGAGACTAAAAGAATATTTTAAGACAAAGTAGCAGCTTGCCAGCATTTTCATAACATACTAATATCCTCGGCTTGCTTCTATTGGGAAAGGGTCCCCACTCATTCTCCTTTTATGAGACTATAACTTTTTATTATTCATTTTACTGTTTGTCATTTATTGAGTTGTTTCTACCCAGTGTGTTTACAACTCACATAAAATACAGAAAACAATCAAATATACAGAAACAAGCCTGGGAAATGCAACTCACCCAGCGAAAATATCATTAGTACCTAGCGGCAGCTGCACACTGTAAAACAATTGGAATCGTCTCAGCTAGAAGGCAAATGAAAAACAAGGGAAATGAGTATCTAGATGCCTCAATGGAAAACTTTTTTTTTTTTTTAATAGAAGGTAGTTTTAAATGGGCCATCAGGGAAAGAGGATAAGTTGTGTAAGTGAGAAACAAGACAATCCATCAAGGACAGAATGCAAAGAAGAGAAAAAGGTAAAGTTCTCATGGGAACAGGATATAAAGTTGATGACAATGGGCCTTCATAGAGGATGAAGAGCAACATAACAATGTGTGCTATGTGTTATTTGCATAAACTCCAAAGAACTTGGCACCATCTACATTTTTCACATCACAAACATAAACTAGGAAGTGGGGGGAAAAAGCGTTTCAAGCAGCCAAACTAGGAGTGGGAGTTTTCAACTTTATTCAAGTCCCCAGGCCCTCACTCTGCAATAATTCCAATAAGCTTCGCTACTTTTTCCAAACTCAACCATTTAATACAAGATTCAAATTCAACATCTATGTAATTTCCACTATAATAATAGTTCACGCTTGTTGAGCACTAACTATGCACCAGGCATTATTCTAAATTCTATCTAGATGGACTCATTTATCACTATTGCAACCTTAGAGATAAGGACTGGGATTATCTTCATTTTATAGATGAGGCGATTGAAACACAGAGAAGTTTTTTCAAGTACCCAAAATCACACAACTAGTAAGTGGTAGATCTGGGATCTGAACCTAGATTAATCAGGTTCCTACATCCTAAATAACTAGACTGGCCCCTCCCAAACTTGAGTACTCATCAGAATCATTCAAAAGGCTTTTAAAACACAGAGTGCTGAGTTCCACCCTCAGAGTTTCTGACATTAGCAGTTATGAAGCCAGAGCCTTTATATTTCTAACAAGTTTCCAAGTATATTAGTTAGCTAAGGCTGCCGTAACAAAGTGCTGAAACCATGCAGCTCAGATTTGCGACGTGAACCCTTGTGAGGAGACTCAAACCCGGCCTAAACCCAGACTGGGACTTGAACCCATGGTCTTTTAAATTGAGATCTCATAGCTGGTCTAAGGACTTAATGAAGCTCAGGTTCTTAATGCCTCCTCACTGAAAGAATGCAGTGAGAGACAAAGTGATAGGAAAGAAACAGATCTATCTAGAGAGAAACACAGATGGTGAATGCAGCCATGAAATTAAAAGATGCTTGCTCCTTGGAAGAAAAGCCATGACCAACCTAGACAGCATATTAAAAAGCAGAGACATTACTTTGCTGACAAAGGTCCGTATAGTCAAAGCTCTAGTGTTTCCAGTAGTCATGTATGGATGTGGGAGTTGGCCCATAAAGAAAACTGAGCACCAAAGAATCGATGCTTTTGAACTGTGGTGTTGGAGAAGACTCTTGACAGTCCCTTCGCCTGCAAGATCAAATCAGTCAATCTTAAAGGAAATCGGTCCTGAATATTCATTGAAAGGACTGATGCTGAAGCTCCAATACTTTGGCCACCTGAACTGACTCATTGGAAAAGAACCTGATGCTGGGAAAGATTGAAGGCAGGAGAAGGGGTCGACAGAGGATGAGATGGTTGGATGGCATCACTGACTCAATGGACATGAGTCTGAGCAAGCTCCGGGAGTTGATGATGGACAGGAAAGCCTGGCATGCTGCAGTCCACGGGGTAGCAAAGAGTCAGACATGACTGAGTGACTGAACTGAAGAACTCAAAAATCCTGGCAATTCACAAAAGGACAAATATTTTATTATCCCATTTATATGAAATACCTAAAGCAGTTAAACCATGAAAACAGAAACTAACATGATGGTTTCCAGGGAACTAGGGAGGGAGGAAATGGTGAGTTGTTCTTTGATGAGTATACAGTTTCAGTTTTATAAGATGAAAAAGTTCTACAGATCTATTATACAGAAATGTGAATACAGTTAGCACAGCTGAACAGTACTTTTTTTAAAAGTTAAGAGCAAAAATTTTATATTATGTGATTTCTTGATTACAATTTGAAAAAAAATTGTGTGAAAAAAATTGCTTAGCAAATCTGAGTCATTTAGGCTCACACTTCAGAGACCCTGAGACATTACTTTGTTGTATAGAATATTTGCATTGTTCCTCTCACCTTAAGTCCCATTGGCTGTTCCCTTGCCTGGAATGCTTCTTCCCCAGATATGTTTCTGGCCTCGTCTCTCACACTCTTTAAATTGTGAAATGTCACCTTCTCAATGAAGCCTACCCTGATCATCATATTTAATATTGCAGTTCACTCCATGCTCCTGCCACTCAGCACTCCCCATTTCCCTTATCTTACTCTACTTTTTTTTCTTTCTTATTATCACTGTCTAATATGTTTTTGAATTTACTCATTATAATTTTTTTTATTGTCTACCTCCACACCTCTAAAAGGTAAATCTACAAGAGCTGGTATCTTTATCTTACTTTGTTCCCTGATGTATCTCAAATGCCCAGACTAATGCCTTTCACATAGTTGGCACTCAGTAAATATTTGTTGAACAAATGGATGAGCATTAGTCATCAGCTAAGTGTCTTATATGCACCACATGTGTGTGTGTGCTAAGTTGTTTCAGTTGTGTCCGACTCTTTGTGACCCTGTAGACCATAGACTGCCAGGCTCCTCTGTCCATGGGATTTTCCAGGCAAGAATATTGTAGCAGATTGCCATACCTATCTCCAGAGGATCTTCCTGAATCAGGGATCCAATCTGAATCTCTTACATCTCCTGCATTGGCAGGCGGGTTCTTTACCACTAGTGCCATCTGAGAAGCCCGTTATCTGCACTAACATTATAAAATAAAATATGAAAAATGACTTTTGTGTTAGGATGGCAGATCCAGTCTTGCTTCTGCCCCTAGTCCTACAGAAACTAAAATCAAAAAGATGGGAGAACAGAAGGGGGAGAATACCCCCAAAATTCGATGAGCTGGAGAGCAGACAGATCAGTGCTAACCAATTTTGCAGATATGAAAAGCTGAATCCTAATGCAGTAGTCAGGAAAGCTGAGAATCAACCTAATTTATACCATAGAAACCTCAGAATACTCAAGATAAGCAGCACCAACTACCTCTGCAAATAGAAGTGGGGAGGAGAACTTACAGGGAAAACTGTGGGAAACTACATGAAAAGTCTGATCCCTACATCCCTCCCTACTTCACTATTTTGTCAAGAGTCCTCTTCTACCCTGACATGATGTATGCTCTGGAGAGAGTAAAAGAGTGGGTCCTTGAACTTTAGAACCTAGGTACTATACCAAAACTAGAATTCAGTGACCACATGCATGTAGAATGCTAGACATTCCTAGAACACTAGAAGACTTTTATCTTCAGGCAGGAGATTAGAAGCATTTTACACTGAACAGTCTGACTTAGCCAAAGGGAAAGAACTAAAGATATAGACATCTAAGGTTGCCCATCAAATGGCCCAACCAGATCATCACCCACTAAAACTTGAAATTGGCAAACTCCAGTCAAATGCTCAGAGCTTCTAATTAGCTTTTTTAGTGCCCGGTTTTAACATGAGCCAACAATCAAACAATCACCCATAAACAAATGAGTGAATGAATGAATGCTGAAACATCACAATATACAGGAAATATAAATAAACATAAACTTATTTACGCCGACTTAGCACAGCATAAATAAATAAGGATTCACCAGACAGCTGATGTGGGTCTCTAACATGAAAGATAGAGGCCAAAAGCAAACAAAAAGCAACTTGTAAGACATGGGCTATTCAGAGAGAATACTTTAAAACTTACCCCCCAAAATCACCTTATTAATATGCTCAGAAAGATATTGCATTCATGAAAAAAGATCAGGATTCTATTCTTTTAAAACACAATTCAGAGAACAAAATGGTGTATGGGAAATGATACACATGACAGCAGAAATGAGAAAATCTCAATTGAAAGATTAGAAGATAAAGCTGAAGAAATCTCCCTAAAGACAGTTTAAAGAGGCAAGGAGATAGTAAATGGAGAGAAATGATAAGGAAATAAGATGACCAGTTTGGAAAGGCCAGTATTTGAATAATAAGAATTGAAGTAAGAAAGCAGAGAGGAATTAAAGGGGGAGAATCATTGAAGAAATTTTTTAAGAAAATGTCCCAGAATTAAGTGAGTTTCCGGGTTGAAATGCCTGCTGAGTGTCCAGCACAATGTTGAATTTAGACCCATAGGTTGGTACACATTGTGAAATTTCAGAGGGTTAGGAATAAAGAAAAGGCCTAGTGGTAACTTACTTAGCAGATATCCTGTAAACTTTTTTCCATGGGAAAAAAAATCACATACAAAGGATTAGGAATCACAGTGATGCTTCAAACCTCTTAACAGCAATACCTATAATGGATCAGATGGCTGGACGGCATCACCAACTCGATGGACATGGGTTTGGGTAGACTCCGGGAGTTGGTGATGGACAGGGAGGCCTGATGTGCTGCAATTCATGGGGTGCAAAGAGTCAGACACGACTGAGCAACTGAACTGAACTCAACTGATAATGGATCCATGAGTCTCATAGTCATTTTCCTGGTCTCTAAATGCATAGTACCAAACACATACCAAACACATTTGGTAGTTGGCAAACTCTACATTGGTTCCTGGCAAGACAGGAACACACAAAACAAGCAAGGCCAAGGTCAAACCCTGACAGATTTGATCAGTCAAGATATAACAACCACTTTTAAACAGTTTGCTACTCACTTACACAGTAAAAAGAATAGTCAAAGGTGCCAGCCCACCTTGATCCTTGCCCTTCATACCAAAAAAGGACAACACTGAAACAAAAGGGACCAGATGACTGCAGTGTGACTTCTGGGACACCCTGTTGCTGAGGAGGCTAGACACTGGTTATGTAGTTTTACATTGCTTAGCTTCACTAGTGGGGAGTAGGGGTAGGGAGGATGGCAGAAAGTGCCATACATCAGACAGCCTCCTAGAGGAGACAGAGAAGCCAGTGGGAGATGGTTTTCATCCCCTCTGTTACAGGAGTATCACAAGGTGTATTTCCAAGACTCAGATTAGCTGCACTTCAAGCCAGCCCCTGCCTACATGGCTTATTTGGATGCCTACAAGGAGGTCAAGTGACAAGGCAGAACTGTACCCTTACAGTTCTTTGGCTTGTGGGTTAAAGCTATCGTATTGTAGAAAGCTAACAGGAAAACTTTTAAATTTGCTTCCCCAGCCTCCAACTAGGATGATAAATCATAAACAGTATCCATGCTCAGGGGGGAATGGCAGAGATGAGTGCATCCCTTGAAGACCTGATAGCTAACAGTCCCCATCATATTCCTGTTTTGGCTCTCGCAAAAACCAGAACAATCTGGGAGGTTGGCGGTTGACTACTACAAATTCAACCAAGTCAAAGCTTTAGCTGCAGCTGTATCTTCATTAGAGCAGATTAATAAGACCTTAGGCACATGGTATCAGTGGCCACTGATCTGGCAAATTCTTCTCTTCCATCATCATCAGGACAGAGAACCAGAAGCAAAAGTATTCCCCCAGGGCTATGTCCTAAATAAGAATAATCTATCAAGGTAAGGGATCAGAGTAAGAAAGAAGTGCATGAGGAGGCTTAACAGACAATGGAAAGTTAAGATCCATACCCTAGTTAAGGGACAATATATGGGATTTTTGTTCAGATTTCTGAAGAGCAGTTCATATATTAGGACTATATCTAATTGAGGGAATAAAAGCTTTAAAAAAAAATCCTAAGATGGAACAGTTTCAGAGACTCACTTCTATGTTGGAATCTCATGAGTATGATAGAATGTTTCATTGATCACAAAAATCCAGCGATGTTCCCTCACAAAGGAGTAAATTATCCTGCCCTGTTGAACTCATGAATAGCCATGTGACTTGTGTGGCCAATGAAATAAGAGTACAACATGAAACGTGTCACCTCCAGGCAGCCATTTTAAGAGCTAGGTTCTGTTTTCCCTGCTTCTGTGATCAAGGAAGTGAGGTAGTGTTACTGACACACAAGTCTGCATGCCTGACACACAGTGAGGCCAAACAATACTAAAATGTTGGAGTAAAGAGCAGAGAAACGTTTATTGCAATGCCATGCAATGAGATGGGTGATTCATGCCTTCAAAACCCCAAATTCCCCAAAAGCTTTCAGCAAAGCCCTTTTCTAAGAAAGGTGAGGGAGGGGCATGGGTAGTTGTCGCAAACTTCTTGGTGTCAGAACCTCTGTTCTTGAGGTCAGGTCATGGTCAGGTAATGATGTTCCTGTCAACCTCCACCAAATAGATTTATTCCCTGTTCTGACAAGAACAGGCAAGGTCCCAAGGCATAACTTTCACCCTCCAAGGTCCAGGTCCTGGCTGAGAGGAGGCAGATCTCAGCTGATAGCTTCCTAAGGCCATGTTCCCAGACTTTGCCCAGCTGTTGTTGCTGAGGGAGCCAGGCGCCCGGGACCCAACTGACCCTCAGGTTCCTCAGCCACCCAAATGGCAGGGGCCAGGCCCAGAAGACTGCGACCCAGGCAGACTGCTGCTGCCATTAAGTCGCAGAGGTGGTAATGGGAGACAGATTCACCAACTCAAAGGCTGGGGGGCCTTGGCGAGTAATCTGGAGCCATGAAGGACACAACCCCCAGCCTGTTTCCTGTGCCTTGCCACCCCCCACCACCCCAGCTCACCCACCAACCTGAGGCCAGGTAAGCTGGAGGGCCCACAAAGAAGGCCAGGATTTACCTCTTACCTCACTCTCTGCCTGACGACCACCACTCTGAGGACCATTGACTGAATGGTCCCAGTAACAGTTGCTCCTTGACAGTTAGCTGCTTGAGGGAAGGGCACACTACAGATTGACCAATGGCTAAGCAGGACCACTAACGGTCACTCATTGACAGTTGGTCGCTAATGGTCCTGTAGTAACCACTGCCTAGTAAGCGGGGTATGGGTTAACAGCGGGTGCCCCAAGAGCCACGCTAAGGGCTGCACATGGCCAGGCTCTAGCAGGAGATAGATAGCCCCTGAGCTGCACAGCTGGGGTTTGTCAAGTGGAATAAAGTTGAAGCTTTGCTCTTACCCAGACACTCCAAAGTCAAAACTAGCGGCAGAAACTGAGCTCTGCTGAAGTAAAGAAATAAGGTGACCACTCCTGAAGTCAAGGAAAACTTTCCTGTCTGCACTTGCACAGGAAAGCTCCTTGGGGGTCAAAAAGTGAGGGGGTACCACCCCATAATAAGTATGGCCATGACCCACTTGCAAGGCCTCTGCTATGGAATCCATCTTAACAAAAAGATGTGCACACAGGTTGGGAAGTGTCCTAGAACAGGTCAGGTGTAAAAAAGAAACAAGGTAATTGGCCAAATGTAAACGAAGTCCCAGAAGGACTGTCCTGTATGATTTAAATCACCTCTTTACTATACTCCTCCTCGTTAGGGAGGATGCCCATAGTCTTTGTCTCTGAGTGTGTATTTCTGCCTTGCTTCAGTCTTAAATAAAATGGTTTCTCTGTGTGCTGTCCCACTTAATGTGTTGTGTCTCTAAAAATAAACTTTGTACCTGCTTTTACAAGTTTTGCCTCCCTGAAACATTCTTGTTTTCAATGAGGGTAAGAGCCAGGGAAACTTTGCTTTTAGCTTCTAGCCCCTGGTGTTCTAGCAGCTAGGATTTCTGGTTTTCATTCAGGATGTGCGTGCATGTGTGCTAAGTCGTGTTTCAGTCGTGTCCAACTCTTTGCTACCCTATGGACTACAGCCCGCCAAGACTCCTCTGTCCATGCGATCCTCCAGGCAAGAATACTGGAGGGGGTTGCCATGCCCTCCTCCAGGGGATCTTCCTGACCTAGGAATCAAACCCACTTCTCTTACTCATTTCCTGCATCAGCAGGTGGGTTATCACTGGCGCCACCTGGGAAGCCCTTCATCCAAGCTACCCAGATTCAATTCCTGGGCTGGAAATGAAGATCTTTCTTCAGGACTGCTCCCTGCTGTCTCTCCGAGATCAGAAGCATGTGTCAAGACGGAGCATCTATCATCCTAGGTGCGTGAGTAACTACATGAGCACAGTCCCTCTGCTAACCTACTACAGACCTAATATGAACAAGAAATAGGTGGTGGTGGTTGTTGTCTCTGAAGTTGCTGAGATTTGGGCATTAGTTTGTTACTAACACAGCATATCCAAACAATCCTGACCAGATAGGAGGAGGCACTCCCCTGGAGTCTGTTTATCTGTCCAAAGCCCAGCTTCTTGACCTCTACAATGGTTATTTGTAGTTGCCTTTCCAGGGTCCATTTCCCTGTCCCTTAGCTTCTGACATGGTTCCAGTAGGCTAACTCTGTTCCAAACTCCAGGGGAAATGCAACCTAGGCTAAACCAACCATTCCATTTTCCTGACTGTATGGATTGGGTCAGTAATGGACTTGTGTCCTTAACTGGCCCAGTCAAAGTGAATCTTAGGGTTCTCACTGGAAATGCACATAGTTACCAACACTACAACAAGTTTCACATTTCTTTATCATTAGTTATATGCTATCTTATTAAGCAGATTATGTATTATTGAGAACCAAGATCCTAATTTATCTCTTTATTGCCAGAACCTGGCATAATTGTTGGCACAAAGTAGATGCCTATAAATAATCATTGATCAATTAAAAGGGGAATAAAATTTACTCCTTTTCTTCAAATTTCACTCCTCAAATTTCAGGGCCACCTATCCATCTACAGAGCCACATTCAGCTGTTTGCATCTCTGTTCTTTCCTTTCCTCCATCCTGACCTAAGAATAAATGATATGCCCAATGTTGGTCTTTCAAAAAAAATTACAGATAAAATTTTCTTTCTCATTTTCCTAAGATGTGTATGCCATTTGCATGAATACTTAGGGCAAATCTCTTCTGGGCTCCCTTCTGCTGGACAGTGTCAGCACCAAAACCTCCACAGTGACTGAAGTAACTGTTTGCCTCTTTGTGACAATTAGCCATGTGCTACTGGAGAAGTCTCAGTTCCAGGACCAAATCATGGGTCCTTATTAAATGGGTCCTTACAATGCCCAGAAATAATACCAAATACCAAATAACCTGAAGAACTATAAATATTTTAACCTTTTCTATTCTCCTCAAATCACCAATCTCCCTTTTCTACCTTCCCTGGAACCTCCAAACTCATCATTCATAACTTAGCCTCCTCTTCTAGAGAAAACAGAAGTCATCACATGGGAGATCTCGAATCGCCCTAAAATCAACATCTACCACTATCCTAGCATCCTCACCTCCAGCTGAGATAGAGGAATTGTTCCTCTTCCCCTTGTCCCACCTCCTATCTCTTCCTTATTAAAAAAAAAAAAAAGCTTTTACCATCACTCAATCATTTTCTGTCTTGTATATCCATCTACTTTTTCATGAATCCTTCCCATTAGTTTTTAAGTGCACTGAGGTCTTCTCTTTAAAATAAGCTTCACTTATTCCTTGTTAACTACCATCTGTATTTTTCCTTCCACTCCCATCTTATCTTCTCATTATCTCCAAAAGACAGGAAAGGCAGTGAGGTACAGTGAGGCAGTGGTTAAGAACATGGATCCTGGCACCACACTACCTGCTTTGAAATACATCATACAATGACTCTGAGACCATGGGCAGATTACTTCACTTCTCTCTGCCTGAATCTCCCCATAGACAAAAAGATTATAACACTGACACTAGTGCTCAGCACAGAGTAAGCACTATATAAAGGCTGGCTGTAATCACTTTTATTTTTATTTCTTTACTTTCATTCACTTCTCAGCCCATTCTGACCCCATCACTTCACCTGTTTACTAAGAACACCAATGACTTCTATGTTGCTAAATCCAACAACTATTTTTCAGTTACTGTTTTACTTGAAGTCTAGGCAGCAGTTGACAATGTTAACACTTTCTTGGAACATCATCTTCGCTAGTCCAGGGGCATCAATTACCACCTATCTGGAAGTGTCTTGTTCATCTTTATTTGCCCATCTTTATCTAGACCCCACAAAGCTAGAGGTTTCCTGGACATTCTCCCCTTAAATGTCTCAAAAGCATTTTATATGCACTACGTCCAAAACTGATCCATGATCTTTCTCTCCCTAATCCCCTGCCTTGAATATTCTTTTGTCTCTTCACCTGGCTAACTCCTACTCCTTCCTTAGACTTCAGCTGAAGTATCAGTTTCTCAGAGAAGCCTGAGGTGAATGGCTTCAAAGAAAATTTTAGCACTTGGTACCTCTATATCACACCTGCAATGAGATGGTAAGTTACACGAGGGTAGGGACCATGTGTTTTCTCACTATCCTATCCCAGGACATGAATGCAGTAGCCTCCACAACCCCTTCAGTCGTGCTAGGGTCTAATGGCACTCTTGAAAAGTATAAACTGTGCCACTTTGTGCCAGGTTAAGATTACTAAAATAATTAACACTTGGCAGGGTGCCAAGAAGTCTAGCAGAGGAAATAGTATTTTACCAAGCCCCTAAATTAGTTTCATCGCAATAAGAGGTTCGTGGATGACAATTTAAAAAAAAAAAGCTTAAATTGGGGAGATTCATCCATTAGACAACCAACACTATACACTGCCTTTAACAATTCAATCAGATCAATTGTGTGGCAATCAGTGCAACTGTGTGGAAGGTTTTGCCATTGGGTTTACACCTCACATATGACTTGGACACCGGTATTCAATCCTACCTCAACAAGCCATCTACCTCTAACCCAGCACTCCTGTGTCCCACTACATGGCAGCTTTTTGCGAAGTCTGCCATGAGTCCAGGCAGCTACACTGCCGCTGGGGAGTACTCACGGAGACGTTCAAGGGAGGAAAAGTCCTGAGCGTGTGTGGAAGTTTTAGCAAAGTTTGCTCTCAAAGCAAGGAGGAGTAAATAGGGCTGAAAAGAGAACACAGTAGACTTCGCAGGTGGGATATGGCCGAAAAATGAATGAGTGGAAGATCGTGCCACTGGCATGCCCGGGATCCTTCCCCTCAGAGTCAATCTCGCGAAACTGTAACTAATTCCCGGGGAATTCCCAGGGATTCCCTCTAACTCCAAGCAAACTCCCGTAGGGGCGGGGCAAGAAAAGGAAACGCCAGCGCGCGGCCTTCAGCCTCCGGGATCTCGAGAGAACTGCGGTTATCGCGATCTTTCCGGAGCCGACAGTCCACGCGGAGTCCGAGCTCGTGTGCGGTGACCGGAGTGCAGGGAGGGCGGAGACTGTGCGGGAGGGAGAAGCCCCTTTGGCCTGCCCTACGGAAGCCTGCGAGGGAGGGTGGTGATCGCTGCCCCGTCCAGTTGTCCAGATGCCCAGCGCCAACACCAGCCGCAGGAGTCAGGAGAAACCGCGGGAGATCATGGACGCGGCGGAAGTGGGTTTCCTCCTTCTCCGGGCCTGGAAGAACAGACCCTTGGGCCGGATGGCGCTGGTCGGGGGGAGCCGGGGGTAGGGTGAGCAGGGGCCCTGGCCTCAGGATCCCTGGCGGCACTTTGCCTGCAGGCCAGAGGCCTGCGGTCCGGACGCCCGGAGCCTTCAACCGGGCCTCCAGGGCCCTCGCCCGAGCAGCTTAGCCAGACCCACTCCGGATCGCATTTCTCACTGGGGCGCCTGGAGGCATGGCTTACGAGCAGCGTGTCTCTGTGCTGGAGGGCGAGGGAGCGGGGCGCGGAGGGCGTGAAGTACCAACTGCCCCGGAAGTAGGAGCGGCCGGGTCAACCTTAAACCTCGCCGGGTTAGGCACGTACTTCACGTACTCCGTCTCTTCCCCGGAAATTTTCAATGTCCTCTGATAATCGATTTTTGCTCAGCACTCGTGTACCTAATGTTTTTCAAGTAATGACAGTACTTCGTAAAGCGATCTGCCACTATAATGACCGTTTTCCGTTTGACAGCTTTAGAGAAAAGCGGTCGTTTTTATTTCCTTTCTTCTCTTAAGTAACCCAAGTGAGGTAGGTGGGGAAGTTTGTGGAGAATGCGTTTGCAGATGAAGTGACAGCAAATCATCTATGTAATTCATAATACCCTGTAGTCCATCAGTGCTTTTCAGAAGTGAATGTTTGAAACCTTTCTACAAGTGATGTGTGCTCTTAGTGAAATGAGATTTCTACTTGGCTGCTGATTTTTCTATTGAGATATGAATTTGTGATGATCTGTATAAGAAATAGGTCATTTTAAAAACATTAGATGGAATAGGGTTGCTGAAATATGAACAGTACTAATAAGTGATCCCCTTTTTTCTGTTCACATGCTGTAACTTTTTTATGCTGCCCTCCTACCACATTTTGTGACTATAGTAGAACTGGGATTATCTTTGTCTTTAAGGTTATTTTTTTTTTTTAATTTGGAAAAAGAAATTGTTCAGTAAGCACCTTAACATGTTGTCTGGTTTGTTTTGGTATAAATACAAAATCTAATATCTTCCAAATCTAAAGGAGAGGATTCCAACAGATAACTGTAGTGACAGAAACGAATTGTTTTATTCACATCCTAAATTACCTTGAAGGAAACCATTTTTGTGTATTCTTGATCTGATTAAGTATGTAAACTAGTAGTGTGCCTTTGCAAATAGTGGAGGTCTGTAGATTATATAAGGTAGACATTGTGGCAGAGGTATGTCACTTTATAGCTGGAAGGATCTTAAGAGATCATTTTCTCAGTAAAGTGAGATTAAAATAAAAGGCCGCTTACCAATTTAATAAATATAGTTTGTCAATAATAGTCTAGACTCTAGGTCTCTTTTTCCTGTTCCTGGCTTAAAATCTGGAATAAGAATTTTGGTGTCGTATTGTCAGTGTTGAAAGCACTTGCAACCTGATATCATGAAGATGGTTTTAGAACAGGAAGCTGGCAAATTTTTTGATGATGTTTTACAAAAGGAAAGTTGTAGTTAGCTTTTATCCAACATCTCTGATTTCTAAAAACTGAACATCTGGTGCTCAGAAAGCTTATCCCTAACTGTTGGTTCTCTTTGAACATCTCTTCCTGTAATAGGAAGTTAATAAAACTGTGGTACCTCACCCTTCTCCCTTCAAAAAGAGGAAATTTATAACCCTTCTTTGAAGTAGTTTAATCTCCTTTTTGAAGAAAGTAGTTAAGATGTGTTGTACATGTGTGTAAATTTTATTTGAGAGTGCTGTTCTGTATGGTATATCAATCCAGGAGTGGTGATCTTCAAAATAAATTATCCAGAAGCTGGGTGCTTATCCTTTTTCTATGGAGTGCATATATAAATGATATGACATATTGCCACAGTTTAAAACTACTAGTTTGAATTAATAAAATAGTCCTGAAAGTTAAAATGAATTCATCTTTTTCTGTTGTGTTTATTAATACTATGCTATTAGTGTTTAAATAAAAAGTCATAATGTAAAAACTTTTTTTGTAGGATTATGCAAAAGAAAGATACGGAGTATCTTCAATGATACAATCACAAGAAAAACCAGGTTAGTAGTTATGTGATAATTTAAAAAGGCTTTTTTTACTTTCTAATTCCATGAAAGATCTTCATAAAGTTTTAAGTAAGGCTGACATAACTGAAAACATAACTCCGAAGGCATAATTCTGAAAAACTTAAATGGCAAGCTTATACCATTGTTGTTGTTTAGTTGCTAAGTCGCCTCTGACTCTTTGTGACCCCATGGACTGTAGCTGGCCAGGCTCATCTGTCCATGGGATTTCCCAGGCAAGAATGGAGTGGTTTGCCATTTCCTTCTCAAGGGGATCTTCCCAACCCAGGGATGGAACACACATCTCCTGCTTGGCAGGCAGATTCTTTACTACTGAGCCACCTTGAAAGTCCCAAGCATGTGCCATAACCCAGTGCAAACATTGTCAATTTAGGGTCCCTTATCTAGAAAAGGAAGAAAATACATTAAATTAGTGTATTTTAAGCGATAAATTATATTAGAAAGATATTCCTAAGTGATCATGTAAAAAGATTTGACTCTGGCCTAGAAGATAAAAGATAGTTAATAGTAGCTACCTTCTTCATATGCAGCCTTTTTTGCATGCCTCATGAAGCTACCTCTTTTAGTACCCTCCTTGACTTCTAAAAATATTTCTTTGAAAATGATTTGTTTCTCTCAGATCTGTAAGTTTTCTATTTGTAAACATTTGTCTTCCTTTTATTTCTGTTTCTTTTTTGTTTGTGTCTATTTTTATTTCTCTTTTTTTTTTCTATTTTATATATGCAATTTCAACAAGTTTATCCTGCTCAACTATTTAACAATCATTTTTCTTCTGGTAGACACCCCAAATTATGTCTTTCAAGCTTTGGTACACCTGCAGACCTTTAGGCTCTGGCCCATTGGAAGCACCAAGTACTTCTAATATATATGCCTGCCTGTGAATTTTATGCTTTGAAAATAATATACCCCAGGTCAGTTTTAATTGTTATTTTAGATTTAAGTTATTGCATGGTCGCAACATCACTTTTCGTCCCCAACTTTGTTGGGAAAATGTGCAATGAAAGACCAAAATAGGTTGCTGAGAATAAACCATTTCCAAAAGATAAAGCTAGTGAAGTAAAATAATTGAGTATAAAATGGGATAGAAGCGATATGCTATAGGAGAGGACTACTACCCCTGCCAGGACAAGCAGAAGAGGTCATGTGAGACTTTTTCTCAGCTTATCTATCTTCCTGAACTGCACTTCCTTGAGCTCTAACATCAAAAATCTTAACTGGAGTTTGACTCTTATATAAGCCTCCGTCACCCTTTGCCACAATTATTGTTCCCATGTAGCTATCAAATCCAGACTACTGTTATAGTTATAACAGTAGCAATAACAGTTATAAACTTCCCTACCAAAACAAAGGTTAAACTACCTATGTAATCTGATTACATTAAATAACAGCAAAATTCTACCCTTGGTTTTACCTCTGTTAAAATCAGAAAATTTTGTTCAACATAAAGTTATCTGTCTGCTTCCATTTCTCCAAAATTCTTTTATTCTAATATGAGTGACTTAACTGTGGAGGAGGTAGTAGGTTTTCAAATTGAAACCCTACTGCCACTAATCTTTGCCTTAGCCACTCATATTGGTGGGAGTGTGACATGCACCTCAGCCGTGTGTGGATACGTTAAAGGTTGAGAACTCCTATGCTAATTCATTGGAATGCCACATGAAAGAAGGGCCATTATTCTTTCTTTTCCAAAGTACTATTAAAATTACTGTAATCATGATGCTTATTTATAAGTCTATTCTTTTAGACTTAGTTTTGTTTTGAATTTTGATTGTCTAATAAGTTGCTTGCTCTTTCAATCTTGGCATTTTCAGATCTGTCTTTTAAAATATTATGTTACTATGTCTGTCTTTTCTCTTTCACACTTTCTTTTGTCTGAGTTTACACAGCAGAATTGGAAGTTAGCTTAACTTCTAAGGTCCATGTACAGAGTTTTACAGTAAAGTCTCTTGTGATGAGTAGGGCTTGAAAATTTCACATTCATTCTCTTTGCTTTTGGCATTGAGAACCATGGTATTCTCCTGTAAACCAAATTCTCTCTAAGCTGCATCTTTACTTCAAGAGATAAATTATAAATACATGTAGGCAAAGTAGGTGAAATATATTTATAATTTGATTTTATTATAATACCCCCCACAAAAGTATTTTTAGTATTAGGGTAACTAGGTTTTAAAGCATGTGATGTTGACAAATTTGGTTACAGTCAGGCCACATAACCATTGAGACTTGAGATCTTTTATTATTTGTGATGTTGTGATATCATTCTATTAGAATATTTTTAATTTATGCTTACTTCTTTTTCTTTAATACTGAAATTATTGCATATTTAGGACAATATCAAAATAATTTCTGGATCATGATTGCCTTGTATCACTATCTTCACACCATAGTTTTTTCACAGTTTTCCTGTTTGGGGGACTCTAGTACTTGGCTATTCGTATTGGGGGGCATAATTGTTGGGGCTCACTTATAGTCAAAAGGGGAATTTATTGGTTCAAGTAACAGTAGGAAACAGAGTGTAAGATGGCATATGCCATGATAGGATTTAGAAGTTTGAGCATTATTGATGGGGCTTTCAGTCTCTACTTCCTGGCTCTGCTTCCACTAGGCTATTGACCTCATTCTCCCATCCTGCAAATTCAGGTAGTAGGAAAGATGGTGGCTGCAATCCTGGGTCAATACTATCTCAGCTCAGTGACCTGGAGGAAGACAGCTTCATTCCCATTATCTGTATATTACGTACCAGAAAAGGACTTTGATTGGCCTAGTTTGAATACAGTCACTATGTCCTGGGGAATGGGGTGCTATGACTGTCCAGGCCTGGCAGAGTCCCCTCATGTGGCTAGCTGACTTACATACTATGACAGGCAAGCAAAAATACCATGTCCACTCAGGCAGAGGCAGGAGAAGACAGGCTCTGTTTGGCTTTATAAGTCATTGAAATGTTCAGGAGATTTGCATTTTGAAATTATGTTGACTCCACTGTAGATTGAATTATCAAGGGATTGCCAGTTAGAATGCTTTTGCTCTCATTTAGGCAAGATATAATATAGTACGTTGGTTTAGAATGGTGGCAGTGAAGATGAAAGAGAATTGGTTAGGTTTTAGAGATATATTTAGGATATCCAAGTCATAAAACTTGAGGCAAATTGCATACAGAAGGTGATAGAGAAGGTGTTAACCCTCAAACAACGGGAGTAGGAATGTAAATTGGCTATAGCCACTATGGAAAACAGTACAAGGGTTCCTCAAAAAATTAAGAATAGAACTACCATATAATCCAGCAGTTCCACTTCTGGGTATTTATCTGAAGAATATGAAAGTACTAATCAAAATATATGTGCACCCTTATGTTACTGCAGCATTTTTTCCAGTAGCCAAAATATGAGAACGCCCTAAGTGCCTGTCGATAGATGAATAGATAAAGAAGATGTGGTATATATGTGTGTCATTAAAAAAGAAGAAATCTTGCCTTTTGCAACAACATAGATGCAACACAAAAATTAATAGATGAGCAAACCAAACAACAAAACATAGAGCAGAGTAGTGGTTACTAGAGGGGAAGGAGCATGAGGGGAGGGTGAAATGGGTAACAGGGTCAAATCTGTGGTAATGTTTGGAAACTAACTTTTGGTATTGAGCATGCTGTTAAGTATATAGAAGCGGAAATATAATGTTACACATATTGAAGCATATGATGTTATAAACCAATAAAAAGAAAAGCAAAAGAAAAGAGTGTTGCTAGAGATGAGACTCATTTAAGATAGTATGAAGTATTTATGTTAGCTATCAAACCAAGTAATTTTGGTCTTGATCTCTTTGTAAATTCTGAATTACAAAATTATTTCACTTTTCTGCTGCAGATCGAGTTTTGGTTCGAATTAGTGATTTGACAGTACAAAAAGCTGATGAAGTTGTTTGGGTGCGTGCAAGGGTTCATACAAGCAGAGCTAAAGGTAAGATTGATTAGATGGTTACAGGTCTTTTGGTAATCACTGAATTTTTCTTTTGCAAATTTCTCACAAGCCAAAGCAGATCTTTAAAAACAAAACAGAAACACCTGTTTTCCTTCTTAAATCAATGTAAAATATTAGTACATGGTTAATTTTAGGTTCTTATATTCTTAATTTGGCCTTTCCATCATCAAAAAGTCTACAAACAATAAATGCTGGAGAGGGTGTGGAGAAAAGGGAACCCTTTTGCACTGTTAGTGGGGATATAAATTGATATAGTCAGTATGGAAGACGGTATGGAGATTTCCTTAAAAAACTAGGATTAAAGCCACCATATGACCCAGCAGTCCCACTCCTAGGTATATACCCTGAGAAAACCAAAATTGAAAAAGACACATGCGCCCCATTGTTCATTGCAGCACTATTTACAATAGCTAGAACATGGAAGCAACCTAAATGTCCATCAACAAATGAATGGATAAAGAAGTTGTGGTACATCTACAAACTGGAATATTACTCAGCCATAGAAAGGAACACATTTGAGTCAGTTCTAATGAGGTGGATGAATCTAGAGACTGTTAACACAGAGTGAAGTAAGTCAGAAAGAGAAAGAAAAATATCATATACTAACGCATATATATGGAACCTAGAAAGATACTAGGTTCTGATGAATTTATTTACAAGGCAGCAGTGGAGAAACAGAATGGACTTATGGAAACGGAGAGAGGGGAGGAGAGGGTGAGATCTAAGGAGAGAGTAAAATGAAACCTTACATTACCATATGTAAAATAGGTAGCCAATGGGAATTTGCTGTATGTCTCAGGGAACTCAAACAGGGGCTCTCTATCAACCTAGAGGGGTGGGATGGAGAGGGAGGCGGGAGGGGAGAGTCAAGAGGGAGGGGACGTATGTACACCTACCGCTGATTCATGTTGATGTTTGACAGAAAACAAATTCTATAAAGCAATTATCCTTCAATTAAAAAAAAATAATAATAATTGGCCTTAAAACTCAGATGAAATCTAAAACTTTAAAGTACTTTTCTAGAACCTCTCAAAAGTTTGATTTTTTTGAAGTAAAGAGTGTTTTTGAGAAGTTTTTCATTTGTTAATATGAAAATATTCTAATATTTGTAATATTTAGATAAGAAGAGAGGTAAAAGAGAGATACAGCTAGACTGAGTTGTCAAGTAGCCACTGGCTACACTTAGCTATTAAATTAAAATTCTATAGTTCAGACATCAGCTGTATTTTGAGTGCTTAATAGCCAGAGTGGCTAGTGGCTTCCATATTGAACAGACAGGACAAATATAAAATATTTTTACCATTGTAGAAACTTCTGCAGTGCTAAGAATTTAGCGTTAACAACAGAAAAGAATTACTAGGGGAGTTTAGACGAACTTCAGTTTCTTATGGAAACTAGTGTTCCAAATTGCCTGAAAGTATTAGTGACTCTCATTAGTTTATAACTTTATACTTTTGAACACTTTTTCACCCTTGGTCATCCCCACAAACTTGTGAAATAGGCAGAATAGGTATTGCTATTCCTTATAAGTGAGGAGAGTAAGGCTCAGACTGATAAAGCTACTTGCCCTAATTCTCATAGTAACTGGTGGAGTATGAACAGAATTCAGAAGCTTTTTAGGACACCTTCTGTTGCCCTAGCAGTTAATTACTTCTGTGCTATTTTTAATACATTCTGTGTTACAACACTTTTTATTTTAAAATATTTATTATCGAACTAATATAGGCCTATTATTTTAAAAAGTCCAGCATTTTATACCTATATATATCTTACGGTCTCAGAATCACTTTTCTTAAGAATTTGTCTATCCTCTCCCACATAGATGACTACTACTGGACTTCGAGAAAAATACTGGTAGAATTTTAACTTTTTAAAGAAATGTTGACTTGCCTTCATGAAAGGTTGGGCAGTTTATTCTACCAGCAGATAATCACATTGTATTGTAATCTTTCATTTATTTGTCTTTCTCCCATTAGACGAGGAACCTGTGTTTTGTCCAAATTGGCACCTTGTTTCCTAAACAAAGTTATTTAGCAAATTAAAAGAGTGCATGCTACCTGTAATCCTGAACCAACAGTACTTCCCTTCACACTCATCCAAAAAATAGAACAGTTTGAATATGAGAAAGGGACAACTACAGTGAATTGAAACACATCAGATATGTTTAAATCCATAAGTTTATAATAATGCTAAGGCAAACAAACAGAAAACCTAGTTGGTCATAAATAGAACAAGCTCATTATTTTCAAATCTGATAAATGCTGGAAGTGTCATTTCTGTATGAATTGTATATCACTGACCAACCAAATAGTAGGTATGGGGAGGTGTCCCTTTAGAGAAGTATCTAGCTAATAAAATGAATATTAGAACATTGTTATTTTGCCCCCAGTGAATTATCTAGGTATTGATCATCAGTGATTGTTAACAACATATAATAGAGAGACAACCAGAAGTATTTTATGTCTGTTTGTGAAAGAATACAACACCACCCAATGAAGTAGTCTTACCCAAAAAGTTACACCCACATCTCGTTAAGCCTTTAGATCTAACTACAAACTTACAGAAAAGTCATAGGACAAAGGAATATGTTAAATGACAATGGGGATACAGGCAGCAAAATCTAGACTGTAGTAAACTACCAGGCAAAAGGCCTGATCTCTTCAAGAAATAAATTGAACCAGGAGAAGGAACCTGTGGATTAAAACAGATATATCTCAACTAATCACTTATTTAGATCCTAATTTAAATATATAGTTGAAAAGGCTGAGACTGTTGAATATTTGAACATTGACTGGATATTTGGTGTTAAAAAATTGTTCATTTTTTTTTGAAGTTGAGATAATACTGTTGTAATGTTATTTTTTAAAAGATATCTCTTATGGATCCATACCAAATTATATATGGATGAAATAATAGAGAGTTTGCAGGAGTTTGCTTCAAAATAGTACAGAAATTGAGGGATAAGGCTGAAACGAATGGCCATGAATTGATAATTATTAAGATACATGAGGATTATAGGTAGGCATTGATATCATTTACAAATAATCCTTTTGTCCTTTTCTTCCAAATGTTTATCTCATTTCTTGTTTCTGCAATAATTAGTAGATCGCCCAGTTTTGCAAGGATTCTCACAATGAAGAATTTTTCAAACAGTAGAGGTATAAATCTCCTGCTGAGTTATTTCATGTCGTTACGTGTTCTGCATACAGTTAATAGGAATCAATACCAAAGTTTAAAAAGTAGGTTAGAAGTTTTCATCTAGTCCAAGTTTTCTGTTATCAGGAATAGGTGTTAAATTTTATCATTCCTTTTCCAGAAAAATTTTTCCCTCAAAATATCATCGTGTTGAGCATATTTATATAGAGATTCAGAATACTCTCCTGTTTGTTTTTTTGTTTGTTGGAAATAATCAGTTGATCTTCATTATTCACAGATTGTGTATTTGCAAATTCACCTACTATAACATGTATTTGTAACCCCAAAATCAACACTTGGAGTGCTTTCACTGTCATTCACAGACATATCAGATATTCACATGAGCAGCGGTGAGAAATGTGAGTCTCCTAATACAACATTTTCAGCTGAGGTTAAACACAGTGAAGCTCTGCTTTATATCAGCTCTCGCAAACAAGTGTCCTCTTTGCAGTCTATTTAATGCTGCATTCTTCACACTTTTCTGCTTTATTTTGGTAATTTAACTGTTTAAAATTGCCCCTGAAGCACAGTGCTGAAGTGTTCTCTGGCATTCCTAAATAACAGAGAGCCCATAATATACATTATGGAGAAAATATGAATTATTAATAGCTAAGTTTTGTCCCAGCATGAGTTATAGTGTTGTTGGACATGAGTTCTATGTTAATGAATCAACAATATATACTAAATAAGGTGTCTTTAAACAGAAATACACACAACAGATTTATGTATTGTTGGACTAATAAAAATACCGTGACCAGACGTGCACAGAAACCTCACTCTATATTTCCCCTAGGAGCAGTGGTTCAGTATTAATTCATTGTTCCTGGTGACTTTATAAAACATGTGTGTATGCTCAGTTATTCAGTCATGTCTGACTCTGCAACCCCATGGAAAACATATAAAGCCACAAGTAGCAAGAACCAACTGTATGTAATTGTATTGGTTTACAATAATGGATTTCTTAATGTTGAACCATTTTTGGATTCTTTTAATAAACTGAATTTGGTAAAGGAGTGGATAGTATTCTTTTAGTATAGTACTAAGCTAAATTTCGGTAATTTTGTTTTTGAATTTTCATTAATCTGGTTTTTATAATTTTTACTTAGAAGATGATCCTACTTTGTTTTTAAGTTTGTATACATGTGTGTATGTAAGTTGTAAGTTACCCAGGTAATACATTAATGTTTTCGCATGGATTTTTCAAAGAGTACAAATAATATCTTCCTTTTTCTTCTCTACTGCCTATCTTTTGCCCCAGCCTTTTCTGTTAATTCTTAATAGTTTGTTCAGTGTCTTTCCCCCCAAATCTTTCTTTTTAATGCACATATGCACACACACACATACGTACATGATTTTGTTTTGTATGTGTTTTAACTTGTCTTATTTTATGTAGGTGATACCATATTTGTACATGATTTCTGTACCTTTTTTTTAAATTTTCAATTAACAATGTTTCTTGGAGAAACTTCCATGATACCGGGTACATATCTACATAAGGCAGTATTTCTCCAAAGTAGATTTCTAGAAGTTAAATTGCTGGGTTGAAGGGTTGGCATACGCATGTTAAAATTTTCCAATACCAGATTACACTCCCAAAATGCTATACTCAGTTATACTCCCCCAAGTGTGTGACAGTACCACTTGCTCCACACTCTTGCCAGTAATGATTGTCAGTGCTTTTTATTTCTGACAAGATTATTTGAAAAAGATAAATAAAATCTTTGAATTTCAGAATCCTGGTTGCTCCTACTCCCTTCTTCCTTACATGGAAAAATTATAATGACAATAAATATGACTGATTTGGAATCATTCATGTGTTTTAACTCTAGAAGTAGTAGCACATTAAAATTGGACGTAGAAAAACTACAAATGCTGTCAGTTTCAAGTAAAGTGCTGAAAAACCATGAATAAGGAAATTAAGGTGTCAAAAGTATGACAGCTAGAATTCTGTTAAGGGTGGGAGGCCTCTAGTCTGTTTATATAACAAATATTTGTATATTTTCTCCTCAAATTAAGGGCAGTATTTTACATATTTTTAAAGATTACAAATCAGATTAGGTTTATGTATCAAATCCCTAAAATCAAGAAAGTGAGAAGTTTTTAACTCTTATTGAAACATTTAGCATTAGTTTCTTTGATTGTGAAAGCTTAAGTGCTTATTGAAAGTAATTGAAATGGCTGATTCATGTGAATGTATGGCAAAAACCACCACAATATGGTAAAGTAATTAGCCTCCAGTTGAAATTAATTAATTAAAATAAATAAATAAATCTTTGAAATGAAAAAAAAAAGAAAGTAATTGAAGTATGTATGATTCCTTTCAAATTTTGCACATACTGCATGAAGTCATTGGCACAAGATTATTCTTCCTAAAACCTTAACTTACTTCCAAAATAGCTGATTTATTTAGGTGGTCAGATAGAATTTTTATTTGTTGTTGTATTTAGTCAATAAGTCGTGTCCGACCCTTTGCCACCCGCTGTGGACTATAGCCCGCCAGGCTCCTCTGTCCATGGGATTTTCCAGGCAAGAATACTGGAGTGCGTTGCCATTTCCTTCTCCAGGGGATCTTCCTGACCAAGGGATCAAACCCACATCTCCTGCATTGACAGGTGTATTTTTACCACTGAATCACCAGAGAAACCCTTAGAATTTTTAATACCAAGAGTCAAAACCTCAACTTCTATTCATACAAGAATATTTCAGAGTAAATAATAAATGGAAAGTATTTTAAAACATATAGGTCTTTGTGGTTTATTCCATAATTCAGTAACATAAGCAGTGAAGGAAGATGTTAATGTTGGGTGTTAGGAAGTGAAGATACATCATCTAATAAATTCAAGAGCTTGGCAAGCTAAAGGACAATAGGAATAGATGAAAACGTAAGATTGCCTCACATCTTTGATAACTGATTCTTCTACCAAGGCTTGCTTCTTTATTGAGCCATCACTGAAGTGGAGATAAGAGTAAACCTTTTGTCTTGAATATGTACCATGTGTGTTCTTCAGCTTAGAAATAAGATTGTACTTGATGCTCTAAAGGAAGATTTCCAACTTTACACTTTTCTAAAACAGTCCTCTCGTGTAAATTTAAGAAACTGCTTCTTCTAAAAACTTAAGGATAAAAGTGCAACACAAATTTTTAACTGCTGAGGACTTAAATTTAAAATATTTAAAAATAGTGAATTCATTTTGCTGTTTTGAACATTGACTTTCCTTTCTATAAACTCACTTCTGACTCGGGCATTCCGTGAAGAAAGATAAATTGTCGTTCAGTCACTCAGTCATCTCTTGACTCTTTGCGACCCCATGGACTACAGCATGCCAGGCTTCCCTCTCCCTTCACTATCTCCCACTTTGCTCAAACTCATCCATTGAGTCATGGCGTCATCAAACCATCTCATCCTCCGTTGTTCTCTTCTCCTGCCTTCAATCTTTCCCAGCATTAGGGTCATATATAGCAATTGATTAATCTGTCATATAAAGTTCTTGTACTAACTTAAGTAATGAGAGCTCTTTGCTAAACTGAGAAATTATGTAATTGCTTCTTAGAATAAAAAAGAATATATTGCTATAGTAAAAATTAACATCCTATAGTTCAGAAAGATGTAAGATAAACAATAGAGCTACACTATGATCCATAAAGAAGATGTGCCATGTTATCTACCTATCTGTTTTATCTATCTACCTGTCTGTACTTTGCTGTACACCTGAAATTAACAGTGTTGTAAATCAACTATTCTTCAGTTTTTAAAAAGGAAGAAAAATATAAAGATCACAAATCTAGCTCCAATCTATTCCTCTCCCCGCCCCCCAAAATAACCACTGTTGTTTCTTGTGTATTCTCTCAGGAGGAAAAGTGCATTTACAAGTATGAGCATATCCTTTGTTTTTAAATTTATATAAAAGGAGTCACACACACTGCCCCTTATTATCACTCATCAGTGTCTATAGGAAAATGCCGTTCAGGACATTGAACCAAGCAGATCACGCTGTGCAGTGTATCACTGACTAGAGTCAAAGAAAGAACAATTTAGCTTACTAACACCTTTCAAGAACTTGCTGTCAAAAGCACTTGATAGAGGGTGTCTGAGTGGACAGCTCTGTTACCAGGAAACCAGTGCTGATTTTTTAAGTCTTTTAAAAATCTTTTTGAATGTACCATCAAGGTTCTAGTATTTGAAAGTGCTTTGAACACAGAAAACTTGGGACCGTAGCATTAGAGTCACATGTAGATCTGTTCTGCTAGTGAAAATTGCATAAATATGGGGTGGTGTTAAACCTCATTTCTTTTATTTAAATAATGCTATTATGAACAGCTTTGTCAGTAAGACGTTCCCTGTTTAATTTTCTTAACATACATTCTAAGAAACATATTTTTTGAATCAGAACGTTTTAAGCCCATTGCCAAATTGATCTCTGAAAGCATTGTACAAGCCCATCTTGCTATCGACAAGTTATGAAGGAACGGTTTTCGCTTAATCCTCCTGAGCATTGAATAATAGTGTATATTTTGAAATTTATTCTAGTATGAGAGGTATGTGTCATAACCAGTATTTGTTTCAACTTATACTAGTTTCATTTCCAGTAACATTTTTCTCCTTATGTTTACTTACTGTTTTTCTTTCAGATTAATTGTTCTAGTCCGTTACCCATTGGGATCTCAGTGTTCTTTACTTATACATCTTTAAGATCTTTATGTGTTAAAGATATTAACTCATATAGGTTATATGTCATTCAGTAGATATTTTTGCCAGAGTGTTTTTTTTTTTAATGTATGAGCATTCTATAATTTTCAAACTTAGAAAGTCCCCCCCTTTTCTATTGTATAGTTTAATATTCAGTTCCATTTCTTATTACTCAGTTTTTTAGTTTATCTCCTGAATTCCACTAGAATGAAAATCTCTTTGCTATAATAGGGCATCTTCTCAGTTCTTTTTTATGCTGCATTATCTGGCTGTTTCTGTACATTTTTACTTACTGTGGCTTTATAATATGCTGATGGTATTGGTCTCAGACTTCCCAGGTGGCCTAGTTGTAAAGAACCCGCCTGCCAGTGCAGGAGACCTAAGAGACAAGGGTTCGATCCCTGGGTTGGGAAGATCCCCTGGAGAAGGGCATGGCAACCCACTCCAGTATTCTCACCTGGAGAATCCCATGGACAAAGGAGCCTGGTGGGCTACAGTTCGTGGAGTCGCAAAGAGTCAGACATGACTAAAGCGACTCAGCATACATTGGTCTCACCTCCCCTTTCCTTTCACCTGTTGGCTTTTTTTTTTTTTTAAAGATTTAAATTTTAAAATTACATAGAGTAAATACATTAAACATTCAAAGAGAACAGTGAACATTCTTTGCTTCACTCATAATCATTGATTTCATGATTTCTGTTTCCTAGCAGGCATGTTAGCTCTTAGGAGTACGATTGCTTCTATGTGCTCCTAAGTACATAAGAGTTCTGCTTACTTCCTGTGTTGAATCTGGAACATGGCCACAATTTTCTTTTAACCCTTACCTTTCTTCTGAACCTTCATCTTTGACTTTATTGGTCTCTTAAAAATTATTTTTTCTGATTAAAAAAATAGCACATACTTATTGTAGAAAGTTCAGAAAATATGAAGAACAGAATAATTCTCCATGATTTCACCATCCGTTAGTAGCCACATTTTTTGGTGTTTTTCTTCCTATACAATTTCATATTTTGGTGGGTTTTTTTATGCAGTCAGTTTTAATATCTCTTAAAATTATGATTGGCTTTATCACTTTGTTCACATAATAGTCTGTCATGAGGGTCTAACAAATACGTACTTTGTGTTCCCAGCACCCGCCATAGTTTTTGGACATAGTGATCCAGCAGTGAAATAGAAATGGTCATGCAGTGCATACATCTGTCATGTCCAACTCTGCGATCCATGGATTATAGCCTGCCAGGCTCCTCTGTACATGGAAATTTCCAGGCAAGAATACTGGAGTGGGTTGCCATTTCCTGCTTCAGGGGATCTTCCCGACCCAGGGATCAAACTTGCGTCTTTTGTGTCTCCTGCATTGGCAGACAGGTTCTTTACCACTGGTGCCACCTGGGAAGCCAGTTTTCATAGTCCTCAAATAAGTAGGCAGTGGCAGTAGTGCTATTAGTAACAATAATAACAGTTAAAAGGTAGTAATACTAGTTTACAGTTAACATTAATTGGATGTTCGTCACAATTATATACTTATTATATAATCCTCAAGAGTATAGATGAAAACTCAAGAAAACCCCATGAGTAATGTACTGTTATTTTCTTCATTTTGCAGATGAAGAACTGAGACATAATTAATAATCTGGTAGGCCCCTTATAGGAAGTAACGGGATATGATCCCATATCTTTGGATTTAAAAGCTTTTACTCTTTACCAAACCCTTACACTACATGTCACCCCTTAGTGCTTAACCTAAAGAAATGGTCACCCTTTGTAAATACTATGGAGCTCTCTGTTCTCTCCCAGGGTTTTTGTCTAGCATTGCAGTTCATCAAAAGATTGCTTTGTAGTGCAGCCAGGTCAGTGCTGCCTCTGTCTGCACTATTAGAGCAGCTAAAATGCTTACTAAGTCATGCACATCACCTTCTATTTCCTGTTAACATTCTGTTCTGAGTGGGCTAATATCTGGCTATAATTCCAGTAGTTCTTGGGATAATGTCATTTGATTCATCTGCAGATTTCTCTAGAGTAACAATCTTTATCAATTCAGCATCTTAAATCCCTTTGAATTTGTACAGCTCACATAATTTTCTTTTTTTAAGATTTTGCTTAGAGCTTCCCTTTAAGTCCGGTGGTTAAGAATCCACCTGCCAATGCAGGGAACACAGGTTCGATTCCTAACCTAGGAAGATCCCACATGCCCCTGGGCAACTAACTACTAGAGTAGTGCAACAACTACTGGAGTTGCACTGTGGAGCCCACATGCTGCAACTACTGAGGCCACACACCTAGAATCCATGCTCTGCAACAAGAGAAGCCACCACAATGAGAAGCCTGCACACTGCAATAAAGAGGAGCCTCCTCTCGCCACAACTTGAGAAAGAAAACCTGAAGCAACAAAGACCCAGTGCAGCCAAAAATAATTAAATAATTTTTAGAAAGAGAGAGATTTTACTTAGTAACTGGATCATACTCCAAAGGAAAGGGAAAATGGTATCTATGTAGTGTAAAAATATATCAATCATACATGATTTGGAAGTCCATAGATTGTGTCTGTGTTGGCACTCTGCAGCCTTTTTTTTTTTTAACATGACTGCTGTCAGATTTGCATTTCAAAACTGTATATTGAAAGTATTAACTACAAGTCTGCTTGAGTCTTTTGCTTTTTTAGGGGAGAGAGTGAGGGGCAAAGCTAATTCTCAGTGTAAAAGATAATTCTCATTTTAAACCACCCCCCCCAAAGTCTTTTGATGTTTTGAAAGACAATCTGATGAGAAAAGTGGTGGAAAAGATTTAACTTGTTTTATGAGAAAGTAGTGTCCCAAAATGTGATCAGAGACTTGTAAAAAGAATCTATTTTAGAAAAAAAGAGTTGCCACAATGATAGTGACTGGATCTATTATGAATATCTTTCAAAAGGTTAATAAGGAATGACAGTTCCTTATGAAAGAAGAGAGAATCACGAGGCTCAGAATTACGCAGAAATAAAACTGGTTTTAGGGCATAAAGAGAATGATCTTTTATAGACAAAGTAAACTATTGGGGGTTAAAAAAAAGTGGACCAATTATATAGGATGAAAGATTAGGAAGATCATAAAGAAACAATGAGTAAAATAGAACATGAGATAAGCTAGTCTGTTATTCTAAATGCTCTTTAAAATGTACTTTGGAAGCAAATAAAAGGAACCTCCTGCAAAGAACATTCATGTTCCTGTGACTAAGCACTGTATTAGTACTTTCATGGTTGCATCATTTGAGTCTCCTGTGATTGTTAGCGTAGTAGCTTTGCCTATAGAATATACTAGCTTTTGAATGAATGGTGAAAGTGATCTGAAGTTACCTGAAATTTGTTTAGTAAGTACATACAGTGACAAATAACTCTCGATAAATAATGTTTTTTGAAATTGATGATTTGCCTACATCCTCAATAACATTTTAAAAGCATAGGAGGAAGTTGGGTTTCTTTAAAGCCTGTCAGTTGAGTATGAGTATTTTGGCTGTCAAAGCCAGATACTCAGGTGTATGGCCCTATTGAGTATAGTAAATTTGGACCCAATTTCTAAATAGGAAAACATTTTTCTTCTGTGTAAAACCTGAACTAGCATGTTGTAAAACTAGCATGTCCTTAATACACTTGTATACTTTTTGTCTTTTTCAGGAAAGCAGTGTTTCTTAGTCCTACGACAGCAGCAGTTTAATGTCCAGGCTCTTGTGGCGGTAGGAGACCATGCAAGCAAGCAGATGGTTAAATTTGCTGCCAAGTAAGTAAGCAATTATATCCTGTTGTCAGAATAAACAATGGTGGGAACCAAGACTCCCAGGGCTTTGGACCATTTTCATACATTAACATCAATGCTTCGTTTGTTTAAAAATGTAGTTATTTAAATTGTCAGTTCAGTGTTGCTGAATACATTAAACTTACAAAAGAGAAAATATGGAGCACAAGCTTGAAATTCATTTGGAACTGCTGAAGCAGCACTCTCTACAGACAAGTCACATTTACTTTCAAGTAGAGTAACAAAAAGCCTGGCAGCCTCAACACTGCAAAGCAACTTTATTTTGTTGTGTTTGTTGAGCTTCATTTCCTCCCTCCCTTTCCTAGTTTAAGATTTGCATATTAAGCAACAAGTTTTCTAACTGAATAACAGAAGTGTTTAAAATAAGAGAGTGAAATTTTGCAAATGATTCCATCCTGAAGGAAGTAAAACAATTGCTTTAACATGTCACAGCTTTTAACTTGGACACCAAAAGGGGTTTTGTTTTTTAAATAAAGCTTGCTTTTTCCCCCCACAGAAGTATTACTTCCTGGCCCAGGATTCCTGCAGAAGCTTATTGTTTTGTTCAATTTGTAAGGGGCAGGATATAGGGTTAGGATATCTCTGCTTTTTGTATGTATACACTTTAAAGATGAGTTAACACAGATAGAATTGTCAATTTTAGAACTAGAAATAAACTAAAAACTGATCTAATTTAATATTTTAATTTGTGTTTGACCCTCCCCGAGTCCCTTAGCAGAGTGGTCTACATATAGTGACTGCTTAGCAACTAGTTTTGGTTTACCCATTTATCTATCAAATTTAGTTTGATTGTATCATAACAATACCTGCCCTCTGGTTTAAAGACTCCAGCCCATTAATTACATCCGTTTACCTCTGATGAGCTCAGAGGTATCAGTACTGCTAGTACCACTAGCTCCACCCCTCCCTATCTCACAGTCCTGCTACTGAGAGACTATCACTTTCATCTTTTCAACCTGTATCTTTTGGTGATTCATTTTGCTGTTTTCATCCCTAGTCTTTAAGGGTATATGCTTGCAGGGGTGCCTTTGTCACCTAGCCTTTTCAGTTCAATCTGTATCCTATGAAGTAGGACATAAGTAAATTTGGTTCCTGGAAATAAACTATTTACAGTGAGGCTTCTGTAAGAGCCCCTGAAAACCACCGATGTATATGCTTAATTATATTTAATATACTGGAAAATACTGGGGAAAAGTCAGCTTCAAGTTGACAAACAACTTTTAGGACTTTGTTACAGGAAGGGGTACCCTTTTTAGGGCCTGAGAGTGGGCTCTTGTTTAACACTTGGAAATGAATTGTCCAAGGAGACACACATGCTGACACAGCTGCTGCTACTGCTGCTGCTGCTAAGTCGCCCAGTCGTGTCCGACTCGGTGCGACCCCATAGACGGCAGCCCACCAGGCTCCACCATCCCTGGGATTCTCCAGGCAAGAATACTGGAGTGGGTTGCCATGTCCTTCTCCAGTGCATGAAAGGGAAAAGTGAAAGTGAAGTCGCTCAGTCGTGTCTGACTCTTATCGACCCCATGGACTGTAGCCTACCAGGCTCCTCCATCCATGGGAATTTCCAGGCAAGAGTACTGGAGTAGGGTGCCATTGCCTTCTCCATGCTGACAAAGCAAGAGACTTTATTGGGAAGGGGTACCTGGGTGGAGAGCAGGAAGGGAAGGGAACCCAGGAGGAGCGCTTTGCCATGTGCTGTCAGTCTCAGGTTTCATGGTGATGGGATTAGTTTCCCGGTTGTCTCTGGCATCATTCTGACTCAGGGTGCATTGCTCAGCCAAGAGGGATTCCAGCAAGGAGGATTCTGGGAGGTTGGTAGGATTTGTGGTGTTCCTTTTGACTTTTCCCAAATTCTTCTAGTTGGCGGTGGCTTGTTCCATATTCCTTACCAGGACCTCCTGTCATAAAATAACTCACGCAAATGGTTACAGTGGTGCCTGGCCAGGGTGGGTGGTTTCAGTCAGTGTTTCCCCTAACAGCTTCTGTCTTTTATATATTAAATTGGTTCTCAAAACTAATATATGAAGCTGACAGTTTGGGTTTTTTGTGTTTTTTTTTTTTAACTTTCTGTTTTGTCCTGGGGTGTAACCAATTAACAGTGTTTCAGGTGAACAGCAGAGGGGCTCAGCCATACGTAGAGCTGACAGTTTTATATCAAATATATTTTTTATTTAAACTGCATTATAACCTCAGTATTATATTCTTAAAAGATTAGCAGTCTGAAAGTCTTTTGGAAATCCCATTTGTTATCAGTCACTTAAGAGTCATTCTGATATCAAGAGAACAGTAACTTCATTTGGTGTCTTTAGAGGCAGACACATTAAAGTAGTCTACAAATAGTTATTTCTTATTTTGGATCTTCTCAGAAACTCCTGGAACTTGATTGACTGACAGCAGTTGACCATATCAGATGTCAACCAAAGCTTACCAGCTGGAAAACATACTGGCACACAGAACTTAGTTCACTGATGCCCTTATTTGTCATTTAGTTGCTAAGTCATGTCCAACTCTTTTGCGACCCCATGAACTGTAGCCCACCAGGCTCCTCACTCTGTGGGTTTTCCCAGGCAAGAATACTGGAGGGAGTTGCCATTTCCTTTTCCAAGGGATCTTCCCGACCCAGGGATTGAATCTTCCTGCATTGGCAGGCAGATTCTTTACCACTGAGCCACCTGGGAAGCAATGCCTTTATAATGAATGTTAAAGAAAGGCTTTCGTCTAAATGGTATAGTGTATGGGTGACCTTTTTTTTCTTTTTAGAATAAGGGAAGAATTCAGATAATTTAACCTGGATTTCATAATCCTGAAGTGGATTAAACTCAGTCACAATCTATCAATAGACCTGATTTTAACCTTTCTCTTTTGTTTTTGTTTTGGCTGCTTGCAACACAGGGGTACTGGTTCTCTGACCAGGGATTGAACCAGGGCCCATCAGGCCTACGGCAGTGAAAGCACTGAGTCCCAACCACTGAATCACTAAGGAATTCTCAAGATCTGATTTTAATCTTAATTCAAGTTTGACTATTAACCAGGACTTCCCTGGCAGCTCAGTCAGGGAAGAATCTGCCTGCATTGCAGTAGACCTGGGTTCAGTCCCTCAGTCGGGATGATCCTCTGGACAAGGGAATGGCTAGCCACTCCAGTACTCTTGCTTGGAGAATTCCAAGGACAGAGGAGCCTGGTGGGCTATAGTCCATGGGGTCACAAAGAGTCAGACATAACTGAGAGACTTTCACTATTTCACTATCATGATGTGACTTTGATTTCTTTTCCTTTTTTTAATTAATTAATTTATTTATTTGGCTGTACCAGGTCTTAGTTGCAGTGTGCAGGATCTTTAGTTGCAGCATGTGGGATCTAGTTCCTCAACTAGGAGTCGGACCCAAGCTCCCTGCATTGGGAGCATGGAGTTAGCCACTGGACCTCTAGGGAAGACTTGAATCCTTTTTTAAGCCAGAAAAGAACATGTAACTATTTTTAGTCCATTTAAAAAACTGCATTTTATATAATTAGTAATGTGTGGGAAAAGATGGTTTCATAATAGAGCTGTTGCAAATTATAAAGCCTTTAATTGGTTATACACAAGTTCAGTTCAGTCGCTCAGTCGTGTCCGACTCTTTGTGACCCCATGAACTGCAGCACGCCAGGCCGCCCTGTCCATCACCAACTCCCGGAGTCCACCCAAACCCATGTCCATTGAGTCGGTGATGCCATCCAACCATCTCATCCTCTGTCGTCCCCTTCTCCTGCCCTCAATCTTTCCCAGCATCAGGGTCTTTTCAAATGAGTCAGCTCTTTGCATCAGGTGGCCAAAGTATTGGAGTTTCAGTTTCAACATCAGTCCTTCCAATGAACATCCAGGACTGATCTCCTTTAGGATGGACTGATTGGATCTCCTTGCAGTCCAAGGGACTCTCAAGAGTCTTCTCCAACACCACAGTTCAAAAGCATCAATTCTTCTGCACTCAGCTTTCTTTATAGTCCAATTCTCACATCTATACATGACCACTGGAAAAACCATAGACTTGACTAGACGGACCTTTGTTGACAAAGAAACGTCTCTGCTTTTTAATAAGCTATCTAGGTTGGTCATAACTTTCCTTCCGAGGAGCAAGCATCTTTTAATTTCATGGCTGCTATCACCATCTGCAGTGATTTTTGTATATTCAAGTGAATGGAGCCAATTTTATACAATAGATTTAACATGTGGTACTTAAGTTGCAATTATTTAACTTTTGGCACTACTTACATGTTAAGGTATCCTGTCTGAGTAAGAATAAATGTGTTAGTAGCTTTTGCTACCTTATGAAAAAGGAAAATTCTCATGACTCTCTATAGTGAAAGATGATAAGCTTTTAATTTTTGTGGCTGGTTGAGAAGATAGTTTTCTTAGGAATATGATTTCTTGATATGTCAGTCAGCTTATCTTTTTTTATGTGATTTTGCTATATTTCTAAGTTAGTTCAGAAATCCTGATCTTTCTTGGTAACAAGTCTAAAGCACATGTCCTTTCTAACAAAGCCAGCAGTACAATCTTATATTCAAAGTACCAATTTTAAAAGAAGAAATCAAGAACAGAAAAATTTTACTTTGAAAATTACCTGCTCTATTCATGAATAATAATAGATCAGGTAAAGTTGTAAATTCTAAAGAACTTTCACAACTTTTTTTGGAAAAAGACGGGTTGTTTTTTTTCTTCATCCTTCGAAATCCTTTTCTTAAAATGTCCACACATGCCAGAAGTTTCTAAGTGCTATTTTTATCTAAAATGTTCAGTGGCTTCCTATTTCCAATCATGTCCATATTAATTCTGCCTCCCAGTTCCTCCTGTTATTTCCCACCACTTCTCAATATATATGCTTCAGATGGGGTAGTCTCTCCATATCTACAGTGGCCTCTTTTCTTTTTTTATTTTAAAATAAAAATTAAAAAATAATTATCTTAAAGATACATAAAAAATACTATGCCATATCATTTTATAGGCTGACTTATAGAAGAGAGCTGCTGTGTAAATTGTGTTCATGCCAACTGAAGCCAACAATATCCATGTTCTGTACAAATGAAGATTTCACTGTCGTTTGAAAAGTGACCTGCTAAACAAATTACTTGGTGGTACTTGGCAGTTAAGAAGTTCAGCAGATAACTAATAGTACAATAGTTTCCATACTAGGGAAAATGTTTCTGTTTTCAGTTCTCGTATTTATCAGATTAGATACCTGTTTGATTCAGATATCAGTTAACATACTACAGTATTAACTTTGACTGGAACACTATGGTTTTATAAAGTCATCTACTGATAAATTGTCATTCGTGGATTGCTCTTTGCAGTACTTTGGTTAATTATGAGGCCTAATTATCCTGAACCAACCTCAAAGTTAATGTTCTATGTAATTGTAAACAAGCATTCTTCACATTACTAGTATTAAAAATACAGAAAAATTAAATCCAGAACTGTACATGAGTCTACAGCTTTATACAGTAAACCAAATGTCAGAAATTTACTGTTAACAAACTTTAAAGTGATATTATTAATTTGAATTTTTTGGTTTTTAATATTTGCTTTTATTTTCTTTAAAAATTCACCTTGAGGGGGAGTTTCCTAGCAGTCCAAAGGTAGAACTGCTCACTTTCACTGCCGAGTGACCAGGTTCAATCTCTGGTCTGAAAACTAAGATAATCCCGCAGGCCATACAGAACAGCCAAAAAAACAGACTGTAAAAATTCACTTCGATTTAAAGTTAAGGGCTATGACAGTAAGGCATTTATTTCTACTAATTTTATATTTGTAGATATTTAAGTAACATGATAAAATGAAGTGTTCACTGAGGGTCCCTGATATTGTAAAGAGAGACCACTGATCTATGCCACATTGAGTAGTGCTTAATTTTTACCAAGCTTATTTTGAACATAAAATTCCTGGGGTTTTGATGAAGAAAATTGAGTTCACAAAATAAGTTATCATAGAACTACTAAGATGATGTAGAAACCAAACTGAAGTGCCAGTGAACAATGGAGTGTAATAGAGAGCCCAGAGACTTGGCTCCTTACTAATTATGCACGTGACTTCATAAATTGTTTACTTGTATGTTAGTCTTACTTCATTCTTCACAACTAAGACCCTTCTTTAAACGTCTTTATTTCAGCTTACCTGAGAAATACTAAAGTCTGAGGTTGGAGGTAGTGCTAATTCACTGTAATTGAAGGAAGTTAAACCAAGCTTGTGCCTGCCTTAGAATTGGAGTGCAGATTTTTATTAAGGTGGTTTATTATTTTAAAAAATACATGCACAATTGATGTTTTGGGGATACTATTTTGATGTAACTGGCAAATATATGGTTTCTCATGTTTGGGCATTTTGAGTTCTTTGCTTCAATGAATTGTTTATTGAATTTATATCACTGAAGTATTTTATGTTGGTACATTACTAGAAAAACTAGCATGTAGCAACTTTATAGCTTTTTGTCCTCTTTTCAACTAATCTTTTATTATACCTTGCCCAGGATTTAAAAATTATTCATTTGAATGTGAGTGGCTGTGTAAGTCTGTGGACTACATTTCTCATTGAGTACAGTAAGATTCAACAAATTATTTCTGGCAACCAGAAAGCTAACAACTTTATTGGCAGTTTTGCTGAAAACCTTTAATACTCAAGTTTCTATAAGTGTCTAAATTTTAATAGTTTTTTATTGCTATTAGAATATATAAAGATGCAGAAAGAAAAACTTAGAATAGTATCATTTTCACCATTATTGATTTTGAAGGGGAGGAGTAAAGGGGATAAATAGGAATAATGTGGGAATTGTTTTGAAAAATATGAAATAACAACTGCCTAAAATTATAATTTAGGTCATCACCTAGCTTTCAGCTCTCAACTTTATCCATACTATTAACAAGTAACAGTCAGCATATATCAATATAGTGTAGGATTTCTTACACATTTTAGACCTTTATTGTGACAATCTATTATAATAAAGCTTAAGGGCTTTTGAAGGGTTTAAATCTGCGGTGTTAACAGCAATGTAAAATAAAAGGTAAAAATCACTATTCATACAAAGCTTATTTTGCTAACCTTCCATCATTATCTTGTGTATATTAAGCAGATTATATGAATAATGATGGGATACTGTTCTGTGACCTCTGTAACAGGTGCCATAGATTTTTTGCGGGGGGAGAGGGGCATCCATGAATGGGCATGCCATAGATTTTTTTTAAACGAAAGTCCATGGAAAAAAGCTCCCTCCCCCATGCACATATACTTGGACTTTTATTGCATGTGAAATAATATTGTTAATATTTAAGAAACTTAATCTACAATTAAAATTTAGTATGGTGATTGCTCTTGCTCAATCTTGCCAAGCTTTCCAGTGGCTACCATGAATTTTTATGTTTATGGGGTGCACCCCAGTAAAGGTTCAGTGTAGTGATCACCAGTAGCTTCCCTATATCATGTACAGGGGAAATAACAGATTTGCTTGTAACAGTAGCAGCAATAACAGCTGACTATTACTGTATATTCAGTATGGAGTTGCAAAGTACAGTACTTGCATTTTTCCCCTTGAGCCTCATAACAGCACTGTGAGGTATAGATACCCTTTTGTCTTTTTTTTTTCCTCTTGTCTATGCCCTTTACAGATAAGAGCCTTGATACTTAAAATACTAAGGTCTCTGACCCTAGGCTCATGCTTCTCCTGTGTCATCCTGCCTCTCTAAGATTGTATAAAGATACGCGTTCAAAGCCCTCCACAATATATATAGCTCACTTAGAATACAACTTTAACGTCATTGAAATGTGTTGGTAACTGGAAAAAGGAAGCCCTATTGCTTTTTTGCCTCAAAAATATGTTTTCTGGAGTGTGCAGTTTATTCTGGTATACATCCTCAAGAAGTAGATAGCTGTTTTATTTCTTGAGGGTGATAATGACTTTTATTTATTGTCCCCAAATTATTGAGAACCAAAACTGATGAAAAATAATAATTTTGGCTTTAAAAAGTACAGCTGATACTAAAGTAATAAAAAAGACGTTTGTGTTGAATCATAAATTGATGCTAAAGACAGTTCCAAAGGAGGAATTAAATGTTTTTCTAGCCATCAGTAATACTAATGAGCTTATCTCCTCTAGCATAAAGCAGTAGTTGCCATTCGTAAAGCAGAAATCGCCCAGTAGTTTAAAAGCATGCAATAAAAACAGTAGGGGAGAGGGGGTCGAGAGTTTTATGTTTGCAAAGACAGTTATGTTTCGAATAATTTCAATATAAAAATATTTGATAACTGTAAGTATAAATATGAAGCCTAAAGCTCCCAAGCCAAATTTACATCTGTTTTTGCTTAGTCTTTTGGCTTTTCCTTATCATCATCATCAGGCTTCCCTGGTGGCTCAGATGGTAAAGAATCCCCCTGCAATGCGGGAGACCTGGGTTCGATCCCTGGGTTGGGAAGATTCCCCTGGAGAAGGAAACAGCTACCCACTCCAGTATTCTTGCCTGGAGAATCCCATAAGACAGAGGAGCCTGGCGGGCTACAGTCCATGGGGTCGCAAAGAGTCGGACACAACTGAGCGTCTTTCACTTCACTTCACTTCTCATCAGTAGCACTGCCACACAGTGCATTTTACATGTTCTTTTCACTCTTGTAAGAAATAAAACGCAGTCACTCAACAAAGCAGCTATGTGATACATGGAGCTGATGTGGAAATTAAACCACACTCAGAATCTAAAATAAGAATTTATCCTTTACCAAGATGCTGGACTTGGGAAGGAAATGAAACAGTTTAGCTGGGTAACTAATGCTGTTCCTTAATATATTAGGCCCTTTGTAACACACTTGTACTGATAGAATTGCTCTGTTGTCAGCAAGGGAAGAGATCTTGGACATTGAGGTATGGGTGTCCTTTTGGGTTAACTTTTTGTAGAGTGGTGCTAATAGTCAGTCAGTTCTGTTGTTGTAATAAATACTTTCCTAAAAATCACCCTTCTATGCAAAATTATGCAATAAAACCCTCAAGATTTATGCAGAAAATAGGTATACAGCACAACAGTCAAAAACATCAGTGATACAGTTTTATAAAAAGAACCTAATTTTTTTAAAACCATAGTTTTGTACATATTGAATATTGAGAATTACATAAATATCTCACTTTATCTTTAAAGAGACTCACTGTTTCTGAGTGGAAGTGGGTATCAGAAGAGTTGCAGCTTATAAATTGTTGTGTAATGGTGCAAGAAAGGCTGTCTGAAATCAGAAGGAAAGTTAGACTAGCTGATGTGAATGAGTGTGGCTTATAACACAGGTAGACGATTGAGGTGTGAATGTTTTATGTATTCTTCTTTGTCTGAGTTCACCTGAGTACAGTTTCTGCATTGACCTAGTGTTTCTCACTGATGAAATCTGGCATAGGCAAACACAAATTCTCATTATTCTCAGATTGATATTTAATATATCAATTGTGCGTTGCGTGTGTGCTCAGACGCATCTCTTTGCGAGCCCTATGGACTATAGCCTGCCAGGCTCCTCTGTCCATGATATTCTCCAGGCAAGAATATGGAGTGGGCTGCCATTTCCTCCTGCTCCAGGATCTTCCCAACCCAGGAATGGAACCCTCAATTCCTGTGTCTCTTGCATTGCAGGAGGATTCTTTACCACTGAGCCACTGGGCAAATCCCAATACATCAATTGGTTAGAATTAATTCATGTTTTCAAAACAAGTGTTAAAGCAGAACTATACTCTTAAAAGAGATAATAATGCTTGCACAGTGAGTGGATCCAAATGTAAGAATCTTATCTGTTTGCTGGCTGCTTATGTGCAGAGGTGAGGAAAAGAAAGAAGTGAAAAATGGCTTCAAAATTTCTAGTTTGAGAAACTGTATGGAAAAAACACCATCATTCTGGAATCAATTCCCAGGGTGGGCTGGGACTAAAACACAATTCATTCTCCAGAGCTGGGAGGGGCTCACCTTCCCTTAGGACACCTGGCCAGGTAAAGGTGGAAACTGAGCTGGGTGGGGCTCAGTTAGCAGTGAACAAGGGGAGAGGGATTTGGACAGTGTCTCCTAAACTTGCTTAAATGATGTTGAGTAAATTGGAGAGAAGTTCCAGTCTTTTGAGTTCATGAAAGCCAAAGATTGAAATAGATTGTTTTACTGAAACCATTTTCTTTTTCTGGCTGATAGAATTCTGTTCCTCCTATTCCAAGTCATTGTCTCATTTTAAATGTTTTCAAGTGACTACTATATGGAAAAAATTGGCCTTGAATTTCCTTACTTTTCCTCCACCATCTTCGCCATTGTTTGACTTTAATAAGAATCCCAGGGACGCTGGAGCCTGGTGGGCTGCTGTCTGTGGGGTCGCACAGAGTCGGACACGACTGAAGTGACTTAGCAGCAGCAGCAGCAACTGTGGCCACAGGCTTAATTTTGCCTGTTAGAATTTCATTTTAAACTCCAGTAGCTGTTCTCTGTGTGGGCTTCCCAGGTAACTCAGTAATAAAGAATTCACCTGCCAATGCAAGGAGACATAGGAGATGCGGGTTCAGTCCCTGCGTCAGGAAGATACTCTGGAGGAGGAAAATCTTTCCACTTTCTTCCAGTTTTTTCTGTCCCCTTTTGACCTCACACAACCCCAGTTCCATTCCTAGAACTACTTTCACTGCATCCTTATCCACTGTTCTCTTTGTTTCTTTTGCCCTGCAAATTCCTTACTAACTCTGTGTCCCATATGCTACTGTTGCCATAATCTAACACCAGGCTTAAAGAGTGTATTGTGTATTTATGGCCGAACAATTGATTTTTATTCCTCAGCTGGGCCTAGGAGACTATATTCTACTTTATAATGAAAGTAGAGGTTTATAGGTTGCTTCTGTTTTCATTGTTTCACTGAACTCTTCAGGATTTCATTCCTGTTTATCCCTTGTTTCCGAGTATAACTATAATAAGAAAATAAAAATTTGGAAAATTCTGTGGGTTCCATTGCTGAATATATTATTGTGTATGTTAATGTTAGGTGCTTAGTCGTGTCTGACTCTTTCCGATTCCATAGACTATAGCCTGCCAGCCTCCTCTGTCCATGGGATTCACCAGGCAAGAATACTGGAGTAGGTTGCCATGCCCTTCTCCAGAGGATCTTCCCAACCCAGGGATTGAACTTGGGTCTCCCACATTGCAGGCAGATTCTTTACCTTTTGAGCTACCAGGGAAGCCCTAATATATTATTAACCTTCTGTTGTGATTGAAAATACATATTAGCAGCAACATATAAATTTTAATGGATTCTGTTACTTATTTAAATGAAAAAATCCTTATAGATTTTTTTTGCCATAGAAATTTGAGGATCAGTGAAGCGTGAGGTAATTCAAATGAATATTTAGTAACATTCACTTTGGCAGACTCGCAGTTTAGTTAGTAAGCCAACTAACCATTCTGCTAGAATCTTTGCTTTGGAAAATAGCATAGTAGAAAATAGGTTTATGAGAAAAAGGCCATTTCTAATCCTTACTTAATTTTCTTTCTATCTTAGATTTTTATATTAAATGGTTGTAATTATCTTTAGTACAAGGGGAGTGCCTAAGGACTGTTTATTCTCAAGGTGTTTCCATGTTGAATACTGCAAAGATACTGGACATTTAAAACATGTGAACTCCTACACAAAAAAGTGGGAGAAAAATGGTATTTATATGTTAATTCCATGAGGCCCTACATTTAACTCTATTCCCTCTGGCCATATACCAGGTGGAAAAAAGCAAGGACTCCACTATTAAAAATATCAAATCAGATTTTTCCAGCTGAGGTTTCCTAATCATTTAAAAGGCAAACTATGAGGTCACTTTTAATATCTTAAGTAGATAACTATCTTAGCATTTACTTAAGATATTAAATCTTAGGTGCTTATTTTTGCCTTATTGACTGGATTGTACCACTAGCAGTTTCTAGCTTTTTAGTATTTTCCTTACGAGCAACATGAACAATATGGGGTCAGCTGTTTTCCCCATATTATCTTCCCTGGGAATATCCAATTCATCAATATACTAATCTGAAAAGTTGACTCACTAATTGGATTTAAGTGTCACAGGACTCTTCAACACATTATTTTAATCACTTTGTTGGAAGGATCAATTTTCTCATGGTTGAACGCATATAGAAATGAAACAACTAAATGAGTTACATAGGAAGGTTGGCACATCTCATTCCCTAGAGGTCTTTAAGAACGGATTCTTAATTGTGTATCTGAAATGGTTTGAGATCTTTAAATGAAATTCATCTGGAACCAGGAAGATGGGATACCCATCTAGGCCAATGTTTCTGGATCCCCATCTTATGTTGACATTAATGTCCTAATATTTAGTAGCTGGTTTTAGAACTGAGGCAAGAAGTCATCCCTTTTTTTCTTTTTAAAACTACTGTTTATTCAGTGACGTTTAAAAATAATGAAAGAGTAATCTGTATTAGTTATGATTGAGTCTTGTAAAGGCAAGTTTTTTTAAAAGCAGCCGTGTAGGCCTTTTTGTATTGACTGCTTTTAACAACTGGAGTAAATGTAAACACAGGTTTTTGAAGTTTAAAATTAAAATCATAGTGACTTAGTGCAGAAGCCTATAGTTCATTTAAAGAACAGATGTTAAAGTTAAAAATTGTATTTTGCTATTTGTGTTTATGTAACCCACCAGCAGCATAGAGATGTTTGGATTCTGAGGAAAAAAAAAGTCTTTTCAGGCTATAATATTTGTAATAAAATGTGTATGTTTTATTTTCTTTTTCTTTGTATTAGTCATTGTGGTTAGGTTATTTATTGGTAGCTGGTGAGTCACAAGTATGTTTCTCATTCTCTAGTGAGTCACCTAACTATTTACAAGTTTGATTATTTTCTTTCCTTTCTAGATCTTTCACCTGAAAATAACTATTTTACTTAGTTAATAACCTAAATCTTCAGTTTGCACATTGATTTTTAGAACTATAAATAGCAAAATAATACTCAGGAGAAGGTTCATTGATTTAGGAAACTTACCTCTGCTCTGGTCCAGGCACTCTGCTGGGCTTAGTTGTTTAGTGACACTGTATATCACATAAGGAACTTAATTTGGGGAGAGGACAAAAAATAAACAACTTCATGAAGAGACATGTTACAGGTCCTGTGATGGAAGTATTTCTATACATCATCCAAGTTGAGGCCCAGACACTGGTGGGCATTTGGGTACCTCTTGAGCATCATGTGGATTAGTTGATGAACATAGGCTGGGTTGTTACACTGTTCTGGATTGCAGCCCTTTGAACAACTGTACTTAGATAGTTTACACCTCTTTGTTGGAATGAGGTACTTATCTATTGGATCAGAAACAGAACTTCTATATCTGGTCCTGTCCAGTTCAAAATTTGTAGTGAAAACCTTGGTAAATAAGTGCTCTAAAAGTAGGTCGAAAATCTGGTGTCACTAGTTCCCAGTTTATGGGATTAATTCTTCTAAGTTATTAAGTAATAACTTAATGTTGTTTTATACAAAGATTCTGATGAATATATGTTGACGCTGGCAACAGCAGGACCTCAGGATACATCAGCATTACCAGAAAAGGCAGCATGACTCTTGGGCATTTTGAAAACTATTTGTGAAGGGCCTGTTATTTCCACTTTCTTTCACACAAGCTATAAAGGAATCTGGCAGCTCATGAGCTTCTAAGAATGGGAATGAATTATTTCAAAGTGAGCTGACAATTCATTCTGGAGTATTTAAATTTGGAGGCTCATTTGTGAGTCTGTAACAGAACTATTTAGTGCAGTAATCTGTACATGATCTTACTAGCTGCATGATCTTGAGCTAATTACTTGACCTTTCAGTCTCAGTTTTTTCAACTATAAAATGGTAGTATAACTACCTTGTAGGCCTTCGTGAGGTTTAAGCAAGATGATGTATGTGTAAAGCACTTCACATGGGAACTAGAACATAAACGGAAATTGCTAAAGTGACATGGAAATAATACTATGTTATGTATTTATATAAAGATCAATTTCATTGAAGCTGTAGAAATAAAACTGCTTCTTCAAACTTAAAAAATACGAAGAAAATGGACAAAACTACTGTAGATGCATTACATGTTTTTTGTAAATGAGAAAAAATGTAGAGAAGTATAGAGAGCAGTGATTAGAGGAAGAGGGAGTTGTGTATATGTTAGGGAACCTAAAATTTTAAATTTACACATTATTGAACATTGCAATTTTTAACAGTAAGTATGTTCTTTTATAATAAAAAATACATTTTGAAATAATGTTTAAAAAATAACTTAAAACTGTAAGAGCAAACCCTGCCATTTCCCCACCCCTTGCTGGTGAGAGGCATTGTGAATTGGGGGTTATTCTTTTTTTGTTCTCTGAAAGGACTTGCCAGAATCAGTACCTCACACTGGGACCCAGCAACAAAAAATTGGTGAAGTACTTCTTTACCAGATCTATCTCTCCACTATTTATATGCAAGATCAGGGTCTCTCTGACTCAGTTACATGCTATTAAATACATTTTCACCTGCAAAAAATCTACCTGCTCCAACAGCCTTTTCTCAGTTGTGATTCTTGTGTCCTATCCCAGTAACTCCCAAAGCGTGATTTGCTCAAAATTACCCACTTAAGGAAAGAAAATAATCCTTTCTTTCCTTTCTATTTTTAACTAAGAGTGATAGGAAAAATTTAAGTTTTTCTAATAGTTAATTTGTAGATAAACACTGGACCTATCACTTGGATTGCACCTCATAAGGTCACACACATGTCACCTCTAGCATGTGAGGTCTCTAAAGGAAGACCACAGGATTCCAGGAACACAGAGAAGCAAACAGTGGTACCCCAACTCTCTCGTTCACTTTCAGCATATTACTGTTTACTGAGTCTGGTTAAATGGTTTGGGGGATTATATTTATTTATATTTATTAAGATAATAAACTGACCATCACGAAGTAGACAAGCGGCTTAAAGTGATTTCTTCCAAGAGACTCTGTTCAGTTCAGTTGCTCAATCGTGTCCGACTCTTTGCGACCCCATGGACTGCAGCATGCCAGGCTTCCCTATCCATCACCAACTCCCAGAGCTTGCTCAAACTCATGTTCATTGAGTCGGTGATGCCATCCAACCATCTCATCCTGTCATCCCCTACTCCTCCTGCCTTTGATCTTTTCCAGCATCAGGATCTTTTCCACCGAGTCATTTCTTCGCATCAGTTGGCCAAAGTATTGGAGTTTCAGCTTCAACATCAGTCCTTCCAATGAACACCCAGGACTGATCTCCTTTAGGATTGACTGGTTTGATCTCCTTGCAGTCCAAGGGACTCTCAAGAATCTTCTCCAACATCACAGTTCAAAAGCATCAATTCTTCAGCACTCAGCTTTCTTTATCATCCAATTCTCACATCCATACATGACTACTGGACTCTCTAGATTGAAGATAAAACTTAAAAGCACAAAGTGTTAATGCTGATACTTCTGATAATGTGAAATCTTTGTATCAGCCACATGATGAAGCGTTTTTTTGTATTTTTTTAAGTGACAATCCAGTCATATCTGACAAGATTTCCATACTTCCCTAGCTAGATAGAAACGATCAGGAAACTATGTAAAGTATGGATTTTCTGTTACTAATTATGGATCACTATTGCTAATTATGCATCTCACCTTAAATTTATATTTGCGTAAAGGTAATAATTTGCATTTAGTATTACATGTATATAGTTTTTTAAAATAAATAGAATATCTACATTTTAGGGGATGTACTTACCACTTTTTTACTGATAGAGTAAATCAAATTATCAGAAGTGTTTGGAGAGAGCTATTCAAACCTATAGTAGTTATATTAACTACCTATAGCTATCTTTTATAAGCTTATAATGAGGTTAATGTCTAGCTGTTAACCCTATAGTTTATATATTTAAATATCCTCTCCTTTTTGAAACATGTTACGTCCTTGCACCTCTAATGCCATTCAGTTGTTGTTGTTTTTTTCTTAAAGTCTCTTCTCTACCCTCTGGAGTTCTATTATGATCTTTAGCATTTCTGAAGGATAGTAAACAAGAGGGATAAGTGAGACTTGCCCCCCCAAAAAACTGATTGGTGTGACAGAACCAAGAAATAATTCCAGATAAGTTGTTTTAAGATCGTTTTAGGCTGTGCTGATTTTGAAATGTGTTTATAACCCCTCCCTCCTTCCCCTGAGCAGTCAATTTGAAGAAGCCAGTATTCACTTGAATGGATAAATTCTGCTGTACACAATCCTAATGCTTCATAGTTAAATTTTGTGTATCTGCTTTTTAAAAAATCTCTTTACAGTGCATAATACCCACTGTAGGTTTGCAAAGTGTATGTGATGATACACAACATTAAAGAATAAGGCATCACTCAGTAGTGCATTATTTTAGACTATGAAGCTTACTCCTTCCCTCAAGTACTAAAACTATTTTGACAACCTTAACGGAATCGTTGAAGCCTATTTTATACATTCTTCATTTTTAACTTTTTCTTAATGACACAGGGCCATTACTGTGAACTTCAGTTACTATGCAGGGTTATACATATGTTGTTTGGTGCTTTCATGTCTTTGTTTGTTTTTTAATATATTTTCTTCAGTAGTCAGTTGTTACTTAACACCACAGTCGAGCCTACTTCTAATCGTTGCAACAGACTTTTTTTTAGTTTGTTGCTTCTTATGTAATGTGGTTTTAGTCACTAAGTCAAGTCCGACTCTTGCAACCCCATGGACTGTAACCCACCAGACTCCTCTGTCCATGGGATTTCCCAGGCAAGAATGCTGGAGTGGGTAGCCGCCATTCCCTTCTCCAGGGGATCGTCCCAACCCAGGAATCAAACCCAGGTCTCCTGCATTGCAGGTAGATTCTTTACCAACAGAGTTAAGCCCCAGTATCATATAATGTAGACATGACAACTTATAATCACAATTGATAGAACTGTGGATAATGAGGGTATTCCCATGGCTGATGGAGAAGCCCTAAATAGCAAACTATATGACACTCATGTTGAAAAGATGAGATTTTATTCCTTCAGATAACTGAGTACTGTTTGTTATTTTCGCGCAAGCTGTGTTCTATAATTGTTTGAGTTACTCATACAGTATATCATTTATTTAAAAAGAAAAACTTGAAAAAACCCACAAAACTTGATGTACTTATTTTAGTCACTCAGTTGTGTCTGACTCTTTGCGACCCCATGGACTGTAGCCAACCAGGCTCTCTCCATGGAATTCTTTAGGCAAGAATATTGGATTGAATTGCCATTCCCTTCTCCAGGGAAACTTCCCAACCCAGGGATGGAACCCAGGTCTCCTGCATTGCAGGCGGATTCTTTACCATCTCAGCTACCCATAGTCCACCTAAAATATTTTTATAAAACACTTTATATGAAGAATGGCGATTTTTACGATTTTTTTTTCTAAAGACAGTTTAAATTAGAAGTTCGGGTCCTGGATAAAAGAAGTTAGAAGTAAACTAATTAAATTGAATGGTTGACAGTTCCTAATGCATGACATAAAGTCTGTTCTGCCTATTAGGGTATTTCTAATATCAAGACTCTACTAATTTTATTTGTAGAGTGATTCCCTATATTCTGGGGCAGAAGGGTAGTTGGAAAATGAAAGAAGTATAAAAAAAATGCTGTGATAGTGTGTTTTGGGAGGTGTTGGTAATAATAAAAAATAGCTGACTTAGCTCTTGAAAAGATATATTTAATTTACTTCATCTATTTCTCCTATAATAAAGTAGTTCCCAGGAGTTCCTCTGCTTCCACGCCTGCCATATCCTTTATAAAAACCAAAGGCATTTAGTTGCCTGTTAGACATAACACTCTTTCAGAGTACAAAACACAGTGACATATTAGTTTCAAAATGTAAAGCAAACTTTAATAGGATCTCTTTATGGCAGCAGTCAGGCTGTAGTTTATATACAATATAGTATTAAGCCATCTTAACAAACAGTGTCAGATGAAATCATGTTAAATAGACTTCTTCTACAAAATGGAATATTGCAATTAACTTATTCAAGTATTCCAGTCCCTCTTGTATTGACTCTATACATACAAATACATGTCAGTTCAGTTCAGTCGCTCAGTTGTGTCCGACTCTGTGACCCCATGGACTGCAGCACTCCAGGCCTCCCTGTCCATCACCAACTCCCGGAGTTTACTCAAACTCATGTCCATGAGTCGGTGATGCCATCCAACCATCTCATCCTCTGTCATCCCTTCTCCCGCCCTCAATCTTTCCCAGCATCATGGTCTTTTCAAACGAGTCAGCTCTTCACATCAGGTGGCCTAAGTATTGGAGTTTCAGCTTCAACATCAGTCCTTCCAATGAATATTCAGGACTAATTTCCTTTAAGATGAACTGGTTGGATCTCCGTGCAGTCCAAGGGACTCTCAAGAGTCTTCTCCAACACCACAGTTCAAAAGCATCCATTCTTTGGTGCTCAGCTTTCTTTATAGTCCAGCTCTCACATCTGTACATGACTACTGGAAAAACCACAGCTTTGACTAGACAGACCTTTGTTGGCAAAGTAATGTCTGCTTTTTAATATGCTGTCTAGGTTGGTCATAGCTTTTCTTCTAAGGAGCAAGCGTCTTTTAATTTCATGGCTGCAGTCACCATCTGCAGTGATTTTAGAGCCTAAAAAAATAAAGTCTGCCACTATTTCCACTGTTTTTCCATCTATTTGCCATGAAGTGATGGGACTGGATGCCATGATCTTAGTTTTCTGAATGTTGAGCTTTAAGCCAACTTTTTCACTCTTCTCTTTCACTTTCGTCAAGAGGCTCTTTAGTTCTTCTTCACTTTCTGCCATAAGGGTGGTGTCATCTGCATATCTGAGGTTATTGGTATTTCTCCCAGCATTCTTGATTCCAGCTTGTTCTTCATCCAGCCCAGCATTTCTCACGATGTACTCTGCATATAAGTTAAATAAGCAGGGTGATAATATACAGCCTGACGTACTCCTTTTCCTATTGGGAACCAGTCTGTTGTTCCATGTCCAGTTCTAACTGTTGCTTTCTGACCAGCATACAGGTTTCTCAAGAGGCAGGTCAGGTGGTCTGGTATGCCCATCTCTTTCAGAATTTTCCAGTTTATTGTGATCCGCATAGTCAATAAAGCAGAAATAGATATTTTCCTGGAACTCTTGCTTTTTCGATGATCCAGAGGATGTTGGCAATTTGATCTCTGGTTCCTCTGCCTTTTCTAAAACCAGCTTGAACATCTGGAAGTTCACGGTTCACGTATTGTTGAAGACTGCTTGGAGAATTTTGAGCATTACTTTGCTAGCGTGTGAGATGAGTGCAATTGTGCGGTAGTTTGAGCATTCTTTGGCATTGCCTTTCTTAGGGATTGGAATGAAAACTGACCTTTTCCAGTCCTGTGGCCACTGCTGAGTTTTCCAAATTTGCTGGCATATTGAGTGCAGCACTTTCACAGCATATCTTTTAGGATTTGAAATGACTCAAATGGAATTCCATCACCTCCACTAGCTTTGTCATAGTGATGCTTCCTAAGGCCCACTTGACTTCATATTCCAGGATGTCTGGCTCTAGGTGAGTGATCACACCCTCGTGATTATCTGGGTCATGAAGATCTTTTTTGTACAGTTCTTCTGTGTATTCTTGCCACCTCTTCTTAATATCTTCTGCTTCTGTTAGGTCCATACCATTTCTGTCCTTTATTGAGCCCATCTTTGCATGAAATGGAATCTCTAATTTTCTTGAAGAGATCTCTAGTCTTTCCCATTCTAAGCCCTCATATAAGCTTTTACTAGTTTTAACTAGCAAGTTTAGCCTGACCCTTTTTCACAAATTTGACTCTTCTTTTAGTTTTGTTTTAATGTTTATTCTTCTGAATTCATTCATGTGCATGAGTAAATAGGGACAGATAGATATATATAAGGCCATAGAGATATTAGAACGGAATTATTTTATCATGATCTAAGTCTGCTCTTTTAGCACATAACTACTAGAAATAAAGGCAAATATCAGGATTGGAAGGGCAAAAAAAGTTTATTGTGAGAATCTTCTATATGTAGTTAATCCTACCTTCTTTCTAATTTATTCAATAGACCAATTTGTGATAGTGGAAGTTTAGCTTTGGCCCTAGTTTAGAAATAGGTTAGGTTTTCAAAGTTCTTTTGTCGGTTTTTTAGTACTAGAAACAATGTTTAAATGGTGGTAATTTTCTAGTCTAGATGATCAAATATTTTAGCGCATAACACTATTGAATCAATGAACTAAAGGTAGTCCTAATTTCAGGTCCTGGATAATCATCTTTTTGGAAGGACACTCACTTAGTGCTCAGTCCTTAAGAGTAGATGTGTTTAACGTGGCTTGAAGAAAAAGTCCTGATAATGGAAGGCCTCCTACTAGGGAGTTGAAGGAGGTGAGATAAGAGAACCAAATGAGCCAGGGACACAGCAGACTGTCTCAGGGTGGGGTGCTAGTTGGGGCAGGTCAGGGTACTCCATGACGCAATTCACTGATGAATAAGGAAGAGAGAACCTGTCCCATAGACACATGTCAGATAAGCAACAGAATTCTCACAAGCTCTGAATTATATACTCAGGTATCAGGTTTACCCATGTGAACAAATAAAGCAACGGTAGGTGGCTGTCACATTATAGAAAGATTTCAGTGATCCTAGATTGCCAGTATTAGAAGCCCTTTTATTAATAAACCGAAGCCTCTCTATCCCTTCTTATCTCAGAGGAGTCTTATCTTAGTTCACCAACTACTTCTTTTACTATAATAAGTTTTTTTAGTTTCTTCAGTACACAAGATGTTTAGCTGTAGATATTAGGTGATAGGTCTAGTGCAGGAGATTTATGAGAGAGAGTGTAAAAGATATAGATAGATAGATAGATAGATAGATATATGTTGATTTTTTAAGGTAGTTATTATAGAATTCTAGGTAGTGCAGCAAAGTGAATTGGAAATTTTTCTGCCTTACTTAACGACATTTAACCTATCATATGATCCTTTTCCAACCCAAATGTTTGTTGAAATGGCTTGTAACATAAGTTGTTAGATTTCTGGAATCTTGTCAGATAACTCCGTAACTAATAAGGACCCAGTTCCTTATCCAAATGAATAGACTTTTTCTTATGAAGGTTAAATCTTTTTATTGTTGTTTTGCTTTGTTTAGATTCTGGTCATCCATCTTGCAGAATTTTGTGTAGGGATACTTGAGCCGTGAGACCATAATGCAAAAGTTAACTGGAGCTTATGACAGCAGATAAACAGGGAGTCCAGGACAGATTTTCCTAATCCATTTTTGCCCTTTCTATTATGCCGCTGCACCAGGAAATCTACTATCTGTCAGTTGTCACTTTGGCATTTTTCTTCTTTCCTTCTCTTTTCAACTCACTTCTGTAGCTTCAGTTACCACCTGAGAGTTTTAACTAATAGTTTTACATGGGAATTTGCATTTTGCCAGTTGAACTGCCATCATACTGACATCACTCGCCAAGATCTGAAAATTAAATTTTATCCTTTTCCACAAATGTACAGTGACATGTTCTGTCAGTACAAGAATATACACAAGAGGAGAGCTGATACATTTTGTATGGGAACCACCATTTTAGATTCCACTTTTTTTCTCTTGGTTATATACAAGAGACCAAAAAATAATCGGTTATCTCCGATTTTGAGTATCTGGTATTCAAAATTCAAGTTTGTTATAGAATTAAATTGCTCAGGAGATACAGTTTTTTTACTCATAGTTTATATTAAGCTAGCTTCAGGTAGGCATTCTTAAATGAAAGCACACAATCCAACAGGGTATGTGCCACAAATCCAGTGACAGTGTGTACTCAGAAGCTTCAGGCAATGAAGATTTCATTGTAGCACTCTAATGTCCTCTTATTGCCTTGAAATCTTTTCAGTTGATCTTTTTCTATTATTTAATGTGTTTCTATATTAATGTACTTCTATTACATACCAGTAATTGCATTTATTAAAGCCAATGTTTCGGAAATGCTGATCTTAGTAAATTTCAACTGTGGGTAGGGAGATATTCTTTAATAAATAACTGAAAGACTTTTTCACAGTTCAGTGCTGGTCCTGTTACCTGTTATGTCTAGAGTATTTTATAAATGCTAACTAAATTATGGGGTCTGGAAAATCATCTCTTCAAGAAATTTCACAAGGTGTGCTACATGGTAGCTTATTATAAGTAGGTTAAAGAGACTGGTTTTATTTCAAGTGGCTTACTGTGTTAAAGAAGAATTTAATATATTCAGCTTTACTGTTGAAACACCAAACGAGTTCTGACACCTCTGACAAGATGATTAAAGTTGGGAATGTTTTTCTTTTGACAGCATCAACAAAGAGAGCATCGTCGATGTGGAAGGCGTAGTGAGAAAAGTGAATCAGAAAATTGGAAGCTGTACACAACAAGATGTAGAGTTACATGTTCAAAAGGTAATTTTTTCCAAAATATAAAATTGTGTCCAGAAATAGATTTGAATAGTTCTTAAAACTGTTCACATCAACTCTGTAATTAGAGTTGATATAAAATATTGAGATTTATAAATTGATTATTGACTCAACTAGTTTTTGTCATAGAACAAACCACTTCAATACTTAGCGACTTAAAACAACAAACATTTATTATTTGTTCATAACTCTGTACAGTAAGGGAATTAGGGTCAGCATCTGGGATGCGTGATCTGTACCATGTGATATATCAACTGGGCTCGCTGATGTTCTTGGGACATCTCTCCCTGTGACTCTCCTCATCCTGCAGGCTAGCCCAGGCTTGTTGACATGGTACATCTACCATAGCCACGTACAGTAAAGTATAAAACACATCTGAAAAGCTTTATTCACTATCATGAACCTATTTTGCTGTCAGCTTCTTTAAATGAAGGTTGATTCATTATACTAACTCTTATTAATCATTGTATTGCCTTATAATCATTGTATTTCTGGTATTTTACAGTATAGAGAAGTCAAAAGAGATAATACTGTATCGGGCTTAGATTCCAGCAATAACTTTTTCGCATAAGATTTATCCCACATTTATTTTCTTAGACATACAAACTAAAAATGTTATAAGTGAATTCATATATATTTAGTACTCTTGATTGATTTGCGGATGTTGAAGAATCCTTGCATCCCTGGGATAAAGCCCACTTGGTCATGATGTATGATCTTTTTAATATGTTGTTGGATTCTGTTTGCTAGAATTTTGTTAAAGATTTTTGCATCTATGTTCATCAGTGATGTTGGCCTGTAGTTTTCTTTTTTTGTGGCATCTTTGTCAGGTTTTGGTATTAGGGTGATGGTGGCCTCAGAGAATGAGTTTGGAAGTTTACCTTCCTCTGCAATTTTCTGGAAGAGTTTGAGTAGGATAGGTGTTAGCTCTTCTCTAAATTTTTGATAGAATTCAGCTATGAAGCCATCTGGTCCTGGGCTTTTGTTTGTTGGAAGATTTCTGATTACAGTTTCAATTTCCGTGCTTGTGATGGGTCTGTTAAGATTTTCTGTTTCTTCCTGGTTCAGTTTTGGAAAGTTGTACTTTTCTAAGAATTTGTCCATTTCTTCCAAGTTGTCCATTTTATTTGCATATAGTTGCTGATAATAGTCTCTTATTATCCTTTGTATTTCTGTGTTGTCTGTTGTGATCTCTCCATTTTCATTTCTAATTTTGATTCTTCTCCCTTTGTTTCTTGATGAGTTTGACTATTGATTTGTCAATTTTATTTATCTTCCCAAAGAACCAGCTTTTGGCTTTGATGATTTCAATAGATGCAGAGAAAGCCTTTGACAAAATTCAACATCCATTTACGATAAAAACCCTCCAAAAAGCAGGAATAGAAGGAACATACCTCAACATAATAAAAGCTATATATGACAAACCCACAGCAAGCATTATCCTCAATGGTGAAAAATTAAAAGCATTTCCCCTAAAGTCAGGAACAAGACAAGGGTGCCCACTCTCACCACTACTGTTCAACATAGTTTTGGAAGTTTTGGCCACAGCAGTCAGAGCATAAAAAGAAATAAAAGGAATCCAGATTGGAAAAGAAGTAAAACTCTCACTGTTTGCAGATGACATGATCCTCTACATAGAAAACCCTAAAGACTCCACCAGAAAATTACTAGAGCTAATCAACGAATATAGTAAAGTTGCAGGATATAAAATCAACACACATATATTTAGTACTTTTGAAATAACCCTGCAGTCTTGAACCTACAACCTACAGTCTCAGATCCAGACCTAGTTTGTATCCACATTATTCTTCATTGAATTTCTCTTACGGAGTAGTCCTTTCTCACTCTAACCTCTGTGTGTGTGTGTGTGTGTGTGTGTGTGTGTGTGTGTGTGTGTGTGTGTGTGTGTGTGATCCATACACGCTAATTTGGGAGCAGAGGTTGTATTTAATTAAAATTGATTGTCATGAAACTCTTTAAGACTTAGAAAATCTTGTATTTTTTACTGACCTAACTTGCCAAATTACCTTGTTCTCTTTTTGTAAGTCTTATTTCAAACTAACCACACCAGGAAGTCTATAACCTAATAAAGGCAAACTGATCTAAAGGTATGCTGACCAAGGGGGGAAACAAACCCTATCTTCCAAGTAACATCTTTTTCAGTACTTGAATAAATACGATACTAGTGACTGGAGCAAGTAAATGTATTTCTAAAATATTTTAATTACCTAGGATCTGGTTCAACCTTAATAAACATTAAATATGAAGCCTAAAGTGCTTGCAGACAAATTTTGCCTTAAGAAAAATAATTATAAAGTATCTCACAAAGCATAAAACACTGTATACTAAATAGAATTTTATAATAAGCAATGACTCTCTTATCATTTATTTATCCAGCCCACAGTTACTGAGTATATACTTTGTACCAAGCACTATGTGAAGTTCTGGGGATGAAAGTGGTCACAACCTAATGAAGGAGATTTTTCTACTAGTTAGAAAAATGAAAGAGGTAGCTGTCCAGATCTCCAGCTTTGCATTGGAGATCAAGTTTCTGTTAACTAATCAAAGGGAAGCACAGAAATTTGGGTATAGGGGATGGCAACAAATAGTTCTGTTTTACTATGAGTAGGACTGGAGTATCCTTCTGATACTTTTTCTTGAAGTATCTGAGCTGAATGCTAAATGTGATTTACCAACTGGAAGAATGTAATTTCCTTTCTGTAATTAACTAAGTAAAGTCTGTTTTCCTCTTGTGCTTTAGCAGATTTTCCAGGAATAGTTGGGGAAAACTAATAGGGTAACATGCATTTAAGTGGCTAAAAAACCCAGTCTCATTCTCTATGACCTAACTGCTTTTTAGCACTAAAATGTGCATTTAGTTTGAATAAATATTGAGGGATTTTAACACCAGCAGCTCCCAACCAGGAGAGCAGCAGGGAGTGAGATATACTTGATACACTTGATGAAAGAAGGCAGTGAAGGGATATTTAGAATATGAATGAGGAAAGGAAGGAGCTGTGCAGCAAAATTGAGCTGACTTTGGTCCTGGTGGTAGAAATGGCCAGATACTGTTAACAGTTATGATAACTTATTTGTTAATGGTGCCTTCAAACGATCAAAGTGTTTTCTTATTCTTTATTCCATTTGATTCTTAGCACCAACCTCATTTTACAGAAGAATATTGAAGCTCTAGGTAAGGTGATTTGCCTGTGACAAGTTTCCGGTGAGAAAAAGAGGCCTTAAGCCAGACCCCTCAACTCCAGTTATTATTTGTTTATGATACTGGTGGGCACCTTAGAGTTTACAAAGTCTTCATACATATGTTATCTCATTTGACTATTCCAGCAACACAGGGATGTAGACAAGAAATAACTATTAACCCCATCTTACAGGTGTAGAAACATGTGCCATCTTGTTTGATTTTAGCAAGTAGTTTCAGTTAAGGATGTATGCAAACAGTGTTTCTCATGTTAAGTCAACTGTAGATTTTTTTAAGCAAAAGATAACAGGTTTTGTGTGCTTCTTGATATTTTTGGTAATCTCTCACTTTCAGATTTATGTGATCAGTTCAGCTGAACCCCGCCTGCCCCTGCAGCTGGACGATGCTGTTCGGCCTGAAGTGGAAGGAGAAGAGGTGAAAACTATAATTTTGAAATAATGTGCTTCCTCTGTATATTTAGTTTACAAAACATTGAAAACTTGATGTCCTACTTTTGTAAGAAGGGTACCTCTGAATTAATTTGAGCTTCATTTTCATTAAAAACTACTCTTACATTAAAAGTTCTCAAACTTTTTGCTCTCAGGATTTCTTTACATTTTTAAAAATAATTGACCCCACAAGCTTTTATTTTTATAGGTATGTCTACCACCATTTACAGTATTAGATACAGTATTAGAAGTTAAGACAAAAATTTTTTTATGACCTTATTAAAAATAATAATATAATTAGATTATGTGTCTGTGTATTCCTATATAAATAATAAAAATAGCAATAACATATGAAATGTATTTTTTAATGTCAAGAGTAACTTTGTGTTACATGTCTATATTCTTGGTAATGTCTAGCTCGATACGCAACATTTTCATATCTGCTTCAGCATTCATTCTGTTGCTTCTGCACACATCATAAAGCCTTTGGAAAACTTCTAAATATAGTCAGGAAAAAATGGGTGTTTAAAGGTATTATTGTGAAGAATAGGTTTGACTTCACAGACTCCCTGAAAGTGTCTCACTGGTCCCCAAAACATACTTTGAGAACCACTGTTCTTTGTCAGCTTTTATTTGTTTCTTCCATTTTCAACTAGCGGGTAAACTCCAGGGATCAGTGATTGTGCCAGTTGTTAATTATTCTGATATCCCAGTAATGAGTCAAAGGTTTGGGGGTGGGAGGTGGATAAAAAGCACTTAGCTTAATTCATTCTTATTTCTCTTCTTTCGAGCTCTCTTTCTCTTAATAACTTCTCTCTGGCCCCACTTGTTTCTAGCATCTTTGATTTGGGAGTATAATGTGAACACACATGAAGATACCTATTCTCATTTAAAAATTAACATGACTTCTACAAATGTTGTTTGTGTCCTTAAAAAAAGTTAATAAAATCTTTTTTTTTTTAATCCTTTTTTTTAGGAAGGAAGAGCTACTGTTAACCAGGATACGAGATTAGACAACAGAGTCATTGATCTTAGGGTATGCCTCGTTTGTTTATTTAGTGACATGATTGTGCTGAAATCAAGGTGGGCAAGAATACCATACCTGACTCAGGTTTATAGAACTAATTGGCATTTGCCTATATGTAATATGATAATACAAGAAGTAATTTACCTGACTGACCCTTCCCCTAAAAAGAATTGCAGGCAACAAGGACAGTCAAGTAATAGTTCACAGGATACTGACTTGCTTCATTTTAAAATGACAGAGGAGCTTGAAGCTAATAAGTGGGCTTACTTCCAGGTAGTACCTGTTTCAGAAAAGATAGTCAGCAAGAAAAAAACATAATTAGTTTTCACTACATAATTGTGAAAGAAGTTCTGTGCACATTTTAGAATGATTAGGTAGAGGTTAGCAGTTAATGTCTCAATCCTTTGAATTTGATCTGAGCACAGAGTTCATAATAAAGAAGTAGTTGGCTCTGGTGGTGTATATAGTAATCCCATACAAAGGTCTTCTGTTTCCCTTTCTGGTTTGGTTGCAAGTGAAAGAGTTCAGTGGTTTCATCATCGTAGTAAAAGCAGTGTCATCTCTCTTTCTTAATGTTTTGACCACATCTTCCTCCTTTACTTAAATAATCTACCTAAAGCTTAAATGCTTTGTCACCTCAAGAGTTCTTTCTAACTTGTCTGCCCTTACTGTACACTCATGTTTCCCGTGATTATTTGCTTTTTGCCTGCTTTTTACCTTTTCCGTTTTCATTTACAGTATATAGAGAAGGTTAGCAGTAATCAAAAGTTCTCTTAATACTGCCTAGAAACCTCAGGTTTTTCATAATTTTGGCCGCAATAGTTAGACATCCTACTGTATTTGGCTGTTTGTTCACACAGGTTATTGGTTGTGCCTTTAGCTAGCATTTGGCCTGAAAAGTATTTTTCTTTGGTTGGAAATAAAAGAGCAAAATTGTAATTCTCCTTCTAGAATATGAAAAATTCCAAAATATATCCCTATACTGATTGTCATGCACTTAACTTTTCTCTCATATAATGAATTATTTTCTCTATGAACTTTCTAGGCATGTGGCCTGATTAGAAAGTACTCTGTCTCAGTTAAAGTGTCAAATTGATTTAATTAGATTTTATTATTGTCTTACAGACATCAACTAGTCAGGCAATCTTCCGTCTCCAGTCTGGCATCTGCCATCTTTTCCGAGAAACTTTAACTAACAAGGGTTTTGTGGAGATCCAAACTCCTAAAATTATCTCAGGTATGCTTTAAGTTGTTTCTCTTGATGTGTAAAAATAAATTGGTTTCCCTGAAGTTGCTTCAGATTAGATTTTTTTATGGGGGATTTTCTTTCATTTGTTTCGTTTTTTAATGTAAGAATCCCAAGTGTCCCTTAAGGTTTATTGCTATGAAACTGTATGCTATATAGCAGCAGTCAGATATCACTGACACTAATAATGCTAAATTTCCTATTTCAGGAGTCATTACATGATAATGATTATAAAATAAGGCAGTAACACATAGAGCAAGATTTTTTTGTTAATATAAGGTACATCAGAAACTACTTTCATGATGTAGGTTTTTTTCTAATTGGTATTACAATTTTGTTTTTTATAAACTGCAATGTCAAATTACTAGATAATACAGATGGGAAAACCTCATTAATTCTTATTCTTAATGAGAAACTTATCTTAATCATTTTTAATCATTTAACTTTTTTAGTTACTTAAATAACAATAAAATGATATGAATGGATTTTAATTATAAGTTTAAAATTTGAACATTGCATTATTGATAATTAGGAAATTATTAAGAATATATCTTTTTTCCCATTTAAAAAAAATTTTTATAACTCCAGAGTAGCTTTAATAGATTTAAAATTGATGTAGAAAGAGAGCATATATAGCCAAAGAAGTAAAATGGAGGTATAGCCAAAGAAGTAAGTCTGTCCTAAATGTAAACTGTTTACAATCAGATATATGACATATTATGATTATAGTTTCTCTGCAATTCTTGATTTTCTAGTTGTTTCTTTTAGTGAAATACTTGAACCGAAAGTATAAACTGTTTTTACTAGAAGTTTGCATTGATAAGTTTACAATTACTTGTAATAACTTAAATGTTTACATTTCAGCTGCCAGTGAAGGAGGAGCCAATGTATTTACTGTGTCATATTTTAAAAATAATGCATACCTGGCTCAGTCTCCACAGCTGTACAAGCAAATGTGTATTTGTGCTGATTTTGAGAAGGTTTTCTGTATTGGGCCAGGTAAGGTTTTTGGCAGTTACGGTTTTCTCAAAATTCAGTAATTGTACCATAGTAATGATTTTAGAAACACATTTTACATGCAGACTTTTTGAAAGCTTAAATTTTTTTATATGCTGACTACATAAACCCTAGACTTTGAGGTAAAAAAATGACAATGTACTTAGGTAGACCTTCCAAATAATAAATTTTGTTGTCCTTGATAGCCCCTTTACTACTCTTGGAAGTTTACAAATGTGCTACCAATTTTATTCCAAAGCTGTTCTGTTTTACTGTTACTATTTGTACTGTTCTTAGTATTGTTAATATGCTAAAGCCCATTAGAAATTAGTACAAATGTATGATATTTAGTAGGTTATATTAACATAGTTTTTAAGATATAGTTGCTACAAGTCCAAGTATGCACACATAATCATGTGACAGATTCTTTTACGAGACTAATTATAAGCAAAAACTAGCTTTACTTCATTTTTTAAAACTCACCAAATTATTTTATATATGTAAGTTTTTTGATGGCTTAATTAAAATTAAATACCTGCTAATAGAAAAACTGGCAAGATCACTAAGTTTTTTAGTTTCCTGAATCAACTAAACAATTATATGTTGAACACCTACTGCATGTAATATAGCCTTGCTCTGGGTTCCATGTACATAAAAGAAGAATCAACCAGCACTTCTCAAATGTTAATGTGCACATGAGTCACCTGGGGACCTTGTTAAAATGCAGAGTCTGACCAGTAGGTCAGGGGTAAGGCTTAAGATTCTGCGGTTCTCACATGTTCCCAGGTACGGCTGATGCTGCTGATTTGCAGACAGACCATGCTTTGTGAAAGGAAAATCATTCTTCCTGCTTTCAAGACAGAATAAGACATGTATACATATAGCAGTCACAGGGAGTAATCAACTGATTCTCACAGCAGATAATCAGATTGTGCTGTGCAATCAGCAGATTGGTGTTTATTATATAGTACAGAGAGTGTAAAAAGGGGAGAAGATGGAATTTGCTAGAGTCACAGTAAGAGAGAGTTCATACTGAAGTGGGCTCTAAGGACAGAGTAGGAGATATAGACAATGGGGATTGGCGTTCTAGTCAGAGGAGGCGGGATGAGTAAAGAGCATGGGAGGAAATAAAAATAAGACTAGTTAGTGTTAAGAAATGGGAAATACAGGCTAGGACTAAATTATGAAAGCATGAAGGTTTTAAACATTTTGTCTTATTACGGTAGTCATTTGGGAACCATTGTAAGTCACTGAGCAAGGATGAGTTATAGAATATATCAATCTTGCAGTGATACGAAAAATGGAGCAGAGTAGAGTCAGGAAGACTGGAGAGGAGGAAAGTGCAGTGAGGATAATAGCAACTGGACTGAGGTAATGGCCGGAGTGTGTAATGTTACTTCATCTGCACAGATTTCATTTAGCTTGAGTCAAATTTTAATAAAATTGAGAACTCACTATATTGAATCTATTTTAATTATTGAGAAGGCACTTCAGAATCTTGCATTCCCTCGGGATTCACATGAGTCTCATTTATTAATTTACATTTGTTACAGCTTTTACACGACTATAGGAATTTGTAATGAACTTGCCATCCATGAGAATGCTGAGACAGATGACTTATCAAAGATTTTTTTACAACTCTATAATGATAATGAAATAGTGCCATTGGAATACTAGTAAATAGAATTTTTGTATTTAAATCCCAATTTATCCAAAATTTAAAACACCATTTACTATGCTGTGTAATATATGCTAAGTATGTATTTACATACTATGTAAACACCATTTACCATTTTCTTTTATTAATGTTACAGTATTCAGAGCTGAAGACTCTAATACACACAGACATCTGACTGAATTTGTCGGCTTGGATATTGAAATGGCTTTTAATTACCATTACCATGAAGTTGTGGAAGAAATTGCCGACACTTTAGTGCAGATATTCAAAGGACTTCAGAAAAGGTAAAAATATATATAGTTTATAACCTTAGATGAATATAATTTTTAAAGCAGTTTAAGTTCTTCAAAATGAAGCAGTTCTTAAAACACGTAAACTAAGTTTTTATTGAAAAAAAAATATATATGAAGATTTGCCAGTTAGATTATCAGTTAATTAGTGGGAAAATCCACACTCAAAAGAGTACTTCTGAATCCAAGTCAATTAGGGCTGCAGCCAGTTAACCTAGCTAACTAATCTACCAGATTGTAAACAGCCTAACTATGTTTGTTTTTTCCTCAATATTTTACATCCTGAATTTCTAAGAAATAGAGCCTGTATTACCTTTATAGCAGTTTATTATTTGAGAGGTAGTATGAGATAATAGCGGAGAAGGCAATGGCACCCCACTCCAGTACTCTTGCCTGGAAAATCCCATGGACGGAGGAGCCTGGTAGGCTACAGTCCATGGGGTCGATAAGAGTCGGACACGACTGAGCGACTTCACTTTCACTTTTCCCTTTCATGCACTGGAGAAGGAAATGGCAACCCACTCCAGTATTCTTGCCTGGAGAATCCTAGGGACGGTGGAGCCTGGTGGGCTGCCGTCTATGGGGTTGTACAGAGTCGGACACGACTGAAGCGAATTAGCAGCAGCAGCAGCATGAGATAATAGGACTTCCCAGGAGGCTAAGGTAAAGAATCTGCCTGCCAGTGCAGAAGACTCTGGAGACACAGGTTCAGTTCCTGGGTAGGGAAGATCCCCTGGAGGAGGAAATGGCAACCCACTCCAGTATTCTTCCCTGGAGAATCCCATGGACAGAGGAACCTGGCAGACTACAGTCCTTGGGGTTTGCAAAGAGTCAGACATGACTGAGCAAGAGAGCACAGGGAGGGAATAGTATTTCAGAGCTTCAACTCAGCTAGGTCCAGGTAGCCTGAGATCAAATCCCAACTTTGCTATATATCTTGTGTGGGCATTTTGGAAGTTATATAACTCTGTGCCTCAGTTTCCTCTGTTGTTACAAGTGAAGATAATATTACTTACCTCAGAGTTAGAGAGTCCCTTTAGTCTTTCAGTTTCTAATCTTTACTGAATCTGTGTAAGTTAAGCCTATGTTGGGACTGTTTAATTTTTCGATCAATATATATTTACAGTGAGAGCTCAGTAGAAATTAGAAACTAGTATACTGAAAGGACTTTCAGCTTATTTAGGCCTGGTGAAATGACACATTTATAAAAATTATTAGGCCTGTTCTGGGTGTTCAGAAAATTGAATTATGTAGAATGTTCACTTTCTGTACAACCTTTAAACTGGCAAATAGTTTCTGCCTTAAAAGGGCATTAGAAATTGTTTTTTTCTGATAATGTTTAAAATAGAGAAAATAAGAAAAGAAGATAGGAAGCACATTAACTAGGATCGAGTGTCTTTTTTTCTCTTTCCTCCATACTTTTGAGAGTACTCCAAGTATTAAGTTGGATATGACAGATTTATCTAGTGCTTTGATAATTGATGAAGGATTGTATTTAAAATTTCATTTGAACATAAAATTTCTATTTGTTTTTCTCAACTAGCTGTACCTTTCAATCCCCCATAACCCCACCCCCCAGAGAATAACCATCATTAATATTTTGATGCTTTTTTTAATTGAGGTATAATTGACCTATACAACTATGTTGATTCCAATGCACAACATAGTGATTCCATATTTCTGAAATATAATTGATTGTATTTCTCATGCTGTACCTTTCATCCCCATGACTTTTTTTTTTTTTTTTAAACTGGGAATTTACTTTTCTTAATCCCCCTTACCTATTTCACTCATCCCCCAAGCCCCCTCTACTCTGGTAACTACTAGTTTGTTCTCTGTAACTCTGCGCCTGTTTCTGTTTTGTTATGTTAATTTGTTTTGTTTTGTTAGATTCCACTTATAAGTAAAACCATATGGTATTTGTCTTTCTCTGTCAGACTTATTTCACTTCACATAATCCCCTCTACATTCATCTATGTTGTCACAGATGACAAGATTTCATTCTTTTATGGCTAAGTAATATTCCAGTGTGTGTCTGTGTTGTTGTTTAGTTGCTCAGTTGTGTCCAACTCCTTGAGACCCCATGGACTATAGCCTTCCAGGCTCCTCTGTCCATAGGATTTTCCAGGCAAGAATACTGGAATGTGTTGCCATCTCCTCCAGTGTGTCTATATATATGTGTATGTGTGTGTGTGCGTGTGTGTGTATATATATATATATATACACACACACACTGCATCTTCTTTATTCTTCTATCAGTGGACATTTAGGTTGCTTCCATATCTTGACTGTTGAAATCATAATGCTGAAATGAACTTAAGGATATATATATATATATATATATATATATATCAAATTAGTTTTTTTTTAATTTCTTCAAAAAATATCCAGAAGTAGAACTGCTAAATTGTATCTATTTCTAATTTTTTGAGGATGTCTATACTGTTTTCCATGGTGGTTAATTACTACCAACAGTACACAAGGTATGTTCCCTCTATACCTTTTTTGAGAGTTTTTTTTTATCATAAATGGGCATTAAATTTTGTCAAAAAGTTCTTTTTTGAGATGACAATATGATTTTTATTCCTGAGTTTGTTAATGTAGTGGATCACATTGATTAATTTGTGGGTGTCGAACCATCTTTGCATTCCTGGGATAGATCCCAGTTGATCATGGTGTATGATCCTTTTAATATATTATTGATTTCTGTTTGCTAATTTTTAAGGATTTTTGCATATAATTTTTCTTTTTGTCTGGTTTTGGTATCAGTGTGATGCTGGTTTTGTAGAATGAGTTCAGAAGCATTTCTTCCTCTGGAACTTTTTAAAATAGGATGAGAAGTATACCTGTTAATTCTTTAAATGTTGGTAGAATTCACCTCGGAAGCCATCTGGTCTTGGACTTTTGTTTGTTGGGAGTGTGTTTTTTTATTACTGATTCAACATCATTACTGTTAATTGTTCTATTCACATTTTCTATTTCTTCTTGATTCAGTCTTAGGAGATTTCACATTTCTAGGAGTTTGTCCATTTCTTCTAGGTTGTTCAGTTTATTGGCATATATGTATTCATAATAATCTCTTATGACCCTTTCTATTTCTGTGGTGTCAGTTGTAACTTCTTTTTCATTTCTGATGCTACAGATTTGGATTCTCTTTTTTTCTAGTCTATTTTATTTCTTTTTACTCTGATCATTATTACTTTTTTCCTTTTAGTAATCTTGGGCTTTGCTTGTTTCTTTCTCCTTCCTTTAAGTCAGGTTAGATTGTTTGAGACTTTTCTTATTGCCTGAGGTAGGCTTTTATCACTGTAAACTTCCCTCTTAGAACTGTTTTTGCTGCATCCTACAGACTTGGGATTGATGTGTTTGTTTTCCTTTGTCTCCAGGTATTTTTTATTTCCTCTTTGATATTTTCTGTAACCCATTGGTTGTTTAGAACCATATTGTTTAGCCTCTATGTGTTAGTGGTTTTTGCTGGGTTTTTTGTTGTTGTTGTTTTTCACCTTGTAGTTGAATTCTAGTCTCTGTGAGTGTGGTCAGAAAAGATCCAGGATAGGATTTTAATTTGAAGTTTACTGTGACTTGTCTTGTGGCCTATTGTGTGATCTCTCCTGGAGAATGTTCCTCGTGTACTTGAAAATAATGTGCTTCCTGGTGCTTTTGGATGGAATGGTCTGTGTGTGTGTGTATATGTCTGTTAAGTTCATTTCATCTAATGTGTTTTTGAGGCCAGTGTTTCCTTATTGATTTTCTGTCTGGGTGACCTGACTATGGATGTAAGTGGGGAGTTAAAAGCCTTCTACTGTTTTGTGTTATTTTTCCCTTATGTTTGTTAATATTTGCTTTATTATTTAGGTGCTCCAATGTTGGTATATTTATAGTTGTTAGATCTTCTTGTTGGATTGATCCCTTTATCGTTATGTAATGTCCTTCTCATTTCCATTTGCATGGAACGTTTTTTTCCATCCACTTACTTTTGGTCTGAGTGCATCTTTAGATCTGAGGTGAGTCTCTTGCACACAACATATGTATGGACCTTGTCTGTTTTATCCATTCAGCCACTCTGTGTCATTTGGAGCATTTAGTCCATTTACATGTAGTATGTTCTTATTGCTATTTTGTAAATTCCCTTCAGGTTTTTTTATTTCTTTTTTGTTTCTCATTTTTTCTTCTCATGACTTGATGATTATCTTTAATGTTAATATAAATTCCTTTCTCGTTTGTGTGTGTATCTATTATACATTTTTGGCCTATGGTTACCATGAGGTTTATATATAGCAGCCTATATATGTAGGTTCAGCTTGAGTGATTTCCACCACTTGGTCTTCCAGTACACTAATTTGTTCCTCTGTATCATCTGATCTACTTATGGTAGTTCCCTTGTAGTAATCAGTTACTTTTCCTTTGCTGCTTTTAATATTTTCTGTCTTTAATTTTTGCCTAATTACAGTGTGATAAGGAAGCTACAGGGCTTCCCTGGTAGCTCAGCTGGTAAAGAATCCGCCTGCAGTGCAGGAGACCCCAGTTTGATTCCTGAGTCAGAAAGATCCCTTGGAGAAGGGATAGGCTACCCACTCCAGTATTCTTGGGCTTCCCTGGTAGCTCAGACAGTAAAGAATCTGCCTCTAATACAGGAGACCTGGATTGGGAAGATCCCCTGGAGGAGGACATGGCAACCCACTCCAGTATTCTTGCCTGGAGAATCCCCATAGACAGAGGAGCCTGGCAGGCTACAGTCCATGGAGTTGCAAAGAGTAAGACATGACTGAGTGACTAAGCACACACAGTGTGACTTGGTGTGGACTGTTGGGGTCCTTTAATGGACCGGAACCTGGTGGTCCGGAGTCAACGATAAGAAAGTGAAAGAGAGAAAGAGGCTGATATTCCCTGGTTTATGCAGAGAATCAATAAAACCCTAGACAAAGGGTTTGCACTGCTTGTGAAGGCACAGGGTGCCCTCTCATGGAGGTCTTGAAAGCCCGGGCGAGAAAGTGAGCTCAGCAGATTTCTACGCTCCAGAGAATTAGCCTGAGGGAGAGAGAGACAGATAGAGAGAAAAAGAGAGAGAAAAAGAAAGACACGGGGACCCAAGCCTCTGGTGGAGGAAGGGTGCTTTAATGATCTCTCTGTGAGTATATGTATGCTGTTGTATAAGAAATTTCTTTTGACAATGATAAAGATCAGAAAACCAAACGTACAGCAACCATTAGCAAGGGAACAAGGGATTAGTAATAGTCACAAGGTCAGGAGACAATCCATATCTCAAGAAAAAGGATCGAGACAAACCAGTTTTGTCATAAAGAGAATCTTTACTGAAGGATATTCGAGCCTGTCTCATCCTATGTCCTCAGTCCTGGGAGCCGCGTGCTGTTCCACTGATAAGGAACAGAGGATTTATGAGAAACAGCATGTAGGAATCCTCCTATTAAACAACCCCTGATAGTGGACCTCTTCGGGTTGATCTTATTTGGGACTCTTTGTACTTCCTGAACCTGGATATCTTTTTCCTTTCCAAGGTTAGGAAAGTTTTCTGCTATTATGTCTTTAAATGCATTCTCTGCCCCTTTCTTTTCCTTCTTGGATTTGTATAATGTGAATGTCAGTGTACTTGATGTTGTCCCAGAGGTCACTTAAACTGTCCTCATTTTTTTTGTTTGTTTCCATTTTTGTCGGAATATATAGTTGATTTACAATGTTGTGCTAGTTTATTCTGTACAGTAAAGTGAATCAGCTATATGTATACACATATCCCCTCTTTTTTGTATTACCTTCCCATTTAGGTCACCGTAGAGCACTGAGTAGGGTTCCCTGAGCCTCTACAGTATGTTCTCATTAGTTATCTATTTTATACATAATATCAGTAGTGTATATACCTCAATCCCTATCTCCCAATTCCTCCTTTCCGCCTCATCCCCCCTTGGTGTCCATACCTTTGTGCTCAACATCTTTGTCTCCATTTAAGTTGGGCAAATAATGTCTATACCATTTTTCTAGATTCTACATATATGCATTAATATACAATATTTGTTTTTCTGACTTCACTTTTTTTTTAACTTTTTATTTTGTATTGGGGTATAGCCAATTAACAATGTTATGATAGTTTCAGATGAACAGCGAAAGGACTCAGCCATATGTATACACGTATCCATTCTCCTTCAAACTCCCCTTCCATCTAGGCTGCCACATAACATTGAGCAAAGTTCCACGTGCTATACAGTAGATCCTTATCGGTTATCCATTTTAAATATATGGATATATTTACATATAGTGTGTATATGTCCATCCCGAACTTCCTAATTATCCCTTCCCCCAACCTTCCCCTTGGCAACCGTAAGCTTGTTCTCAAAGTCTCTGAGTCTGTTTTTGTTTTGTAAACTGTCCTCATTTTTAATTTTTCTTTTTCTGTGTATTAGGTAGGTTAATTATGTTTCCTGATCTTGGAGAAATGGCTTATGTAGGAGACATCCTGTAGGGCCCAGCGACACACTTGCCTTTGTTCAGCAGAGCAAAGGGATGCCTGCTGTACATGAGCTATGTAGGCCCTCTTGACAGGGCTGACTTCTGTGGGCATGCTGGTGGGCTTGGATGGCCCCCAGCCCAGTTGGTGGCCAAGTGCTGCCTAATGCTGAGGCTTCTGGTTACTGGTGGACAAGACAGGTCTTCCAGAACTGATGCTGGCCCACTGTTTGGTGGGACCCAATCCTGGGCCCTCTGTTGGACGTGGCCAAATCCTGGGGTAGCTGGGGGGTTTTGAGCAGGGGGTCTATGGCTGTTACTGGCCTGATGGTAGGTGGCACTGTATCCCTGTGTGGCTGACTGCTTGGCCTGGGGCTTCCTAGGACTAGTGCTAACTGGCTGTTAGGCTAGACCTGATACTTGCTCCAGTAGGCTAGAAGGAGAATTCCAAGATAGTGCTTGCCAGCATCAGTGTCTTCATGAGAGAATGAGCGCCCCAAAATAGATGCTGCTAATGTCTGTCCCCAGGGGTAAATCTCAGTTGCCTCCTGCCTCTTTAGGAGGCTCTGCAAGATCAACAAGTGAATCTGACCCAGGCTCCTTTCAAATTACTGCTTCTGCCCTAGGTCTCGAGATTTTACATGTTCCCTTTAAGTGGATTCACTGTTTCCTACAGGCCTTCAATTCTCCTAAGTGCCTGCCCCACTGGCCTTCAAAGTCAGACCTTCTAGAGGGTGCTTGTCTTCCTGGTGCATGATCCCTAGCCTGGGGAGCCCAGTATGGGACTCAGACCTCTCATTCCTTGGAGGGGATCTCTGCAGTTGTGATTATCCTCTCCTTTGTGGGTTGCCTGCCTGGGGATGTGAGTATTGACTTTGCCACATCTCTGCTGCTCCTACCTCTCTCGTTGTGGTTACTTCTTTATATCTTTGTAGAATATATTTTCTGCTTGCCTTCAGGTCATTCTCATTGACAGTTGCTCTGTAAATAGTTGTAATTTTGGTGTGCCCATGGGAGAAGGTAAATTCAAGGTCTTCCTATTTTATGATCTTGGCCACTCCTCCCAACTTTTTTTTTTTTTTTTTTTTTTTTGCCTTTTTTCTCTGAAACATTTCTATACAGTTTATTTTAAGCAACTTCCATTGAGATAGTCTATAGAACAACTAATGTCTCCTTGTAAAACAAAATATCTTTTGAAACTACAATTAAGGCATAGAGCTTTTCTCATTATTTATTTACTATATATTTTTAAAATTTATTTATTTGGCTGTACCAGGTCTTAGTTGTGGCACATGAGATCTTCCTTTTGGCATGTGAGACCTTCAGCTGTGGTGCTAGGGGGATCTAGCTCCCTGACCAGGGTATGAACTGGGGCCCCCTGCATTGGGAGCATGTGGTCTTAAGCCACTGGACCACCAAGGAACTCCCTCATTTTTTTTACATTTTTATTTCATTTACATTTATAATTGAAGAAAGTTTATGAAACTCATTAATTTTAGATATTGATATCTTCTCTACTTAATATTGGAAGTGGAATTTCCACTTTGGTTTTTGTAACAACAGAGCAAGCATGAGCACTTGGGATTAATCAAATCTGTTTACAAATGAGAGATTCAGACACCATTATCACTGGGCTTAATGGGTAGGCTTAAGATGGCAACTTGGAAATAAAAGCCTTCTTCCTGTCTTCTATACATCATTTGGGAATTTTAAGTTTCTGTGTCAGTTGTAAATTGGGTTATTTGGTGGTTGTCTTATCCCTCTTGTGTTTATCATTAGTACTTATCTCTAACAGAAGAATAAACAAATGTATTTTAAAATGTTGATACTCATATTCTTTATTACCATTGATTAACATGAATGGGGGTTAATGTTCAAAACAAAGCAATTTAAAAATTAATTCTTGGTGTCATTTTGACCCATCTTATGTCAAGATTTGAATAAATCAATGATTTCTTCTGTTTTCATAGAATATAGACATACTTTTTTCAATTCTGTTGATTATGAAAAATTTTAAATATCATACAAAAAAAAAGATGGACTAGCCTAATGAACCCTCATATACTTATCACCCAATTTCAACCATTGTCAATCCATGGTCAGTTTTGTTTTACCCATTTCCCTCGGTGCTCTGTTATTCTGAAGCAAATCTCAGCTACCATTTCATCCATAAATACTTTAGTAAAACTACATTTTTAATCTTACCACTCTCTACAGCAGCAGTTTAGTACAATGAACATTTGTTATATTTAGAAGGTAGACGATGAACATACTCTAGGGATTATTAAAATGGGAGAGAAATAGGTACTCTCCTAAACAAACTTATGGTATAATGTGAATGGAGGAAGATAAGACAATATTCATTAATTTGGTCTTCCTCAATGATGACAAATGTTGTTAAAGTATTAAAAATCAGATTTTTTTAGTGCCTCATAAAATGGGTGTTTTATGTTTCTAACAGTGCTAGTTGATAATGAATTATAAAGGAGGTTTTTCATCCTGTAATGCCACTGCGGTGACAAATAATACAGGATTGAGAAATGATGTTAAATATTTTTTTAAGTATTTGCATTTAATTATTTAACTTAATTTCTTGGTAACAGTTTTTTTCTGATGCATACACTAATTCAAAGAATGATTTTATGTGACAAACAGGGACTCAATACCTATTAGATATTTTTTTCTTAGCTGCCGTTTCTACTACTAAAGAGCTTGAAAGTCCCTGAGGCAATTTCTACACTGAGGCTGAACTTACAGGAAAGAGCTTTGCTCTAAAAGCATTTCCTTTTGTTATCTCTGAATTCAAAATAGTTACCAGTGGAAACATGGAAGAGTAGTACAGTAGGCTCTTGGGTCCATGTCAACTGGCCTCTTGAGTACAGGCTCCCTCAACCTCCCTAGGAGGTCTGACGATGAGTGGGGTGAGCAGGAAAAGGCATGTTTCCACCCTGGAACCTGCTCAGGTTGCCCTTTTCTCATAACTGCACATGTAGTAATTTCTCTAAAATGTTAAAAATGTTGCTTTGTTTAAAAAAAAAAAAAGAAAAATGTGTATCAAGTGTATGGAAGAGAAAAGCTTTATGTTCCTTACTTCAACAGTATTGCTTAAAATTTTTTCTTTAATTTATGTATTGCCACAGTGACCTCTTGTGTTAAAAACATTTATTTCACATTTTTATTAACTCTTGTACAAATAGGTTTCAAACTGAAATTCAGATGGTGAATAAACAATTCCCATGTGAGCCATTCAAATTTTTGGAGCCAACTTTAAGATTAGAATATTGTGAAGCATTGGCTATGCTTAGGGAAGCTGGAATTGAAATGGGAGATGAAGAAGATCTAAGGTTTGTTTGTATTTGTGATTTTTAAAACTTTAGTAATTAGATTTAAGATATGAAAGAATGACGATGTTGATGAATGTTTTTCATCTACTTGGTAAGCTTAAGTTTTATTAACTTTGGTTATATAGTATGTTCAATGTGTGATCTGAAATAAAATGTTATGTTTAATGTGGTTTGCCTAAGCGTTAATATTTTTGTATGTTAAGGTGTGGAACTTTTAACAATCTCTAAAAATTATGCAAGTCTCTGTTCTCTATTTGATGTACTATATTTTATTATCTAAATTCAGATCAAATAATTTATAATTTTGAAATGATAGTTTAATAAAGATTGGGGATTTCTGTCTACTTATATTTTATTCAGGGATTCTTAAGATACTTTAAGCCAACACAATGATTCATAATTGATATCAGAAGGAAGAGAGGGTTATTATTTTTTTAGGTTTCTTTTTTAACATATTTCACTCAAAACACTCATTTACTTTTATTTGTTTAATGAATATATATATGTGCATATATATATATACACATATATATATACACATATATATATATATTGTTTTAAGCATCTCTACATTGCTAGATAACAATTTAACGAAAACTATAAATTCTATAATTTGGATATTTTTGTAAGTATTTTGGAAGTTTTTCTTAAATAGGACAGAACTTAAATTGGTTTATATAAACACTGTTATATTTTACTTTGAAATACTGATTTTTCTTTTATAAACCTTTAATAAAGAGTAACAAAAAAGAGAAACCATTTTGCAGTAGAACCATTTTAATGGCAAAAGTAGTCTATGTTGGTGTAGTAGACTCATTATATGTAATTGTAGGAAACTACTTCATCCATGTTATTTCTGAATCAGTGAATTGCTAAATTCTGTTTGTACTTTTATTTAAATACTATTGCATAGCACTGACTAACTGTCCCAGGTATACCTATGAATGGTTTCCAGTAGTAGTTGCCTTTTCTAAAAGGAGCAGAATAGACAGCTGTGTATTTTGGCTGAATTTTTTATCCTCAGAGAACTTCAAATAGAAGAGGTTCCTTATAAACTTAAAACTCTTTTAAGTTGCTGTTTGATCTTCAGACACCTGATTTCATGTTTCTTTTGCAGTACACCAAATGAAAAACTGTTGGGTCGTTTGGTAAAGGAAAAGGTAGGACTCTTATGCATGCTGGATTTCTTTTTCTAAATCTGAAATGCATCCAAATTCTAAAGAACATGTAATAAGTTACATGAGGGACTAATCTTCCTAGAATGGTAATATTCCAGAATAAATAAAACCCAAGGGGGATAATATTTTTTTTAATTCTTAGCAAAATAAAAAGTATTGAGGCTTTGCAAACCCAAATGGTGTGATTAGCTCAGTGTTTGATTTTTGTATTAACTTGTACTAAGGTATCTCTAAAAGTGATATCTCTGGCTCTGATTGTCAGATTAGTTAGAGAGGACCTTAAGGTGATTGAAATTATTTAGAAATGGTCTTCCCTGACTACCCTTGCTGACTCGTGGGACTAGAGGGTGAATGAATTTTTTTTCTGCCTTTTACGTGAAAGCTACTTTCCTATCTTATTTTTCTATAAAACTTCAAAGAGAAAAGCTAAACTTAGTGCAATCTTGAAAGAAATTAAGAGAATTGTGTAATTGAATAAAAACAGTCCTTGAGCTCCTCCTGCTGGTTGCACTCAAAATGGTTGAACTGACTGGGGAACAAGTCTGTGAAACTGCACAGTGCTGAGTTCATACCTTTAAAACACTATTTCAGTAGAGCCAGTGTCAGCTCTGTTGACATTCCCTCTACATGCCAATTTTAGGAAAAATGTTTAACATCAAAACAGTTAAAACACAACTGTTTCTTTTTAATTAAATGTAGGTCACATAGTAAATATTCTTTTTAACAAACATATCATAATTTCATGTTAATGTTATTCATTTCAATTGTTTTCATTTGAGAAGAACTACTAAATTTATTTTAGACATCTTAGTGAAAAATGTAAATCATTGGGGAAATAATCAGGGTTTTTTGAAGATAAAAGATGTCAGTTTTTCCCAAAATAATTTATAGATTTAATATAGTTTTTATAAAACCCAATGAGATTTGGGATAATTTAACAAAAACAGTTTTAAAATACATCTAGAAAATTAAATGAGCTATAATTGCAATGGAAAAAGGTGAATATAAGTTTATCACAGCATAGTTTTCAGCAGAGGAGAAATTGAGAAGAGATGATATGTCCAAAAAAAGAAAAATAAAAATGCATATGTGAACTATGATTGAATAGTCAACAGCTCCTAAAAATTAAGTATATTGGAAGAATTTAAAACATCATGGCAAAATACTGTAGGATACAGCTGTAAGAAGCAGAACTGTTATTGTATATAGAGTGTAATTACAGTAATTTTGAAGAACAAAACTTATATATAGAAAAAAGACAAAATGGTAGCCTTCTTTTTACTTTCATTAAATGTCTTAAAAATCTGTTTTAATCATATTTATTCTTTTTATAGTATGATACCGATTTTTATATTCTTGATAAATATCCATTGGCCGTAAGACCTTTCTATACCATGCCTGACCCACGAAATCCTGTAAGTAATTTGATTTTAAATAACCTGTTTGGGGGAAGAGGGAAAACTTGATTGTCACTGTGTCACATTATACAGTGGAAATAATGGTTTTCATTAATAACTTGCAGTTTTAAAAGACACATTTTTATATGTATTACTACTAGTTTCTGTCAATTCAGGTCAAAGTAATACTGTAAAATTTGAATATTCTAGCAAATTAGTCCCCAAAACCTGTATTAAAAATAATTTTCATGTATCATTTTTAAAGATATATAAAGAAGAAACACTATATAAATAACAAATAGTATTAATAGACTTGAAGACTTATCAAATCATTTTTATCATTGACCTTGAACAAAGAACTCACATTCTATCCTGTTAGTTAATCTAAATAATGTTTTGTGGCCTTTCACTGGTTTTCTTTTGCATTGGTTCCCCAACTTTAGAGAGTATCAGAATCACTCAGAGGGCCTTTAAAACACAGATTGGGGCTTCCCTGGTGGCTCAGTGGTAAAGAATCCACCTGCCAATGCAGGAGACACGGGTTCAATCCCTGATCTGGGAATGTCCCATGTGCTTTGCAAGCCTGTGCACCAGAACTATTGAACCTGTGCTCTAGAGCCTGGGAGCCACAATTATTGAGCCCATGTGCCACAACTTGTGAAGCCCATGTTGTCACAACAAGAAAAGCCACTTCAATGAGAAGCCCGCACACCATGACTCAAGAGTAGCCCCCACTCACCACAACTAGAGAAAAGCCCTTGTAGCAGCGAAAACCCAGCACAGCCAAAAATAAATAAATAAAAATATTTTTTTAAAAAAAAACTTTTTTTTTAAGTGGGGCTTGATAATTGATATTTCTCATAAGGTAATAAGTGAAGCTATCAGTCCAGGAATCACACTTTGAGAACCATTGGTTTACTGAAAGATAAGGAAAATAAATTAAAACCTGATAAAGAATGAATTGAGCTATGGTAAATTGATGTTCAGTTCACTTTCCTTAAAATAATAACTTTTAAAAATTAAAAAGACTAACACCTGTTGATAATTTGAAGTCCCAAAAGTGATCCCAAAATCATATCACACTTAAAAACATTTCAGATGATAAAGTGAAATAAGAATCAGCACTACGGGGATTTCCCTGGCAGTGTAGTGGCCAAGACTCTTTGCTCCCAATGCAGGGGGCTTGGGTTCATTCCCTGGTCAGGGAACAAGATCCCACATGCTACAGCTGAGACCTGGCACAGCCAGATAATTTTTTTAAAAAAAGAATCAAACTACACTCCTGCTTTAAAGAAGATGTATTGTTCTGATTTAGTTATTGGAAGGTGTGGGAGAAGGGGAGCATAAAAACTGATAGAGGTAAAGAAGAAATTATCATTCAACCCTCATTAGTTTAATCCCGTTTTAGAAAAGCAAATAATGTTTATTGGAGCAGGTTGTATAATTAATTGTACGAAAAAAATGATATTGTTCTTCATGCAACAGAGAGTGTTTTTCCACATATGTGTGATAGAAATAGGATGATAGCCTGTTGAGTGGAATTTTTGTTTGTTTTTCCTACAGAAACAATCCAACTCTTATGATATGTTCATGAGAGGAGAAGAAATACTGTCAGGAGCTCAAAGAATACATGACCCTCAGCTGCTAACAGAGAGAGCCTTACATCATGGAATTGGTAAACAACTTCAGTATATTGAGAAGGGTCATGTATATTCTGAAAGCAATATGTTTTAAAACCCTTTAAAGACTTTTCAGAAACACAGTCATTTGTTTTAATTTTCATTGCATGGTAACTGCTTTTGCAATTTTTTTAAACTAAATAAGATGATAAATTATGTTTTTTTGTTTTATGTTTGTTTTGTAGATTTGGAGAAAATTAAGGCATACATTGATTCCTTCCGCTTTGGAGCCCCTCCTCATGCTGGTGGAGGCATTGGTAATATTCCTTTATATGATGACAGTATTTCCAACCCAAATTTCATTTGGCAGAGTGTTTCTTCAGTTCTAAATGTCCTCAGTATTAGACTCCAAAAAGTAAATTTTGTATTTTGTTATTAATTACAAATAAGTTTATAAGTGCTAAATGTAATACAAATTTGAATTAGAAGAATTTTTAAGTGAGTTATGACTAAATGGTCTGAGAGTGATAGCTCAGAGGGTAAAGCATCTGCCTGCAATGCAGGAGACCTGGGTTCGATCCCTGGGTCAGGAAGATCCCCTGGAGAAGGGAATGGCAACCCACTCCAGTATTCTTACCTGGAGAATCCCATGGATGGAGGAGCTGGTAGGCTACAGTCCACGGGGTCGCAAAGTTGGACACGACTGAGCGACTTCCCTCTCTTTTCTTTCCTTTCTATGACTAAATGAGATTTTTGAGTATCCTCTTTTCTCTCTGTATTCATGAGTTCATTCCAATTAGTCCAAATTAAAGCTGTCCCTCAAGTTAGTTCCGATGACTGCTAAATGTTTTTGTTGAAAACATTTCATTGGCTTTTAGAACCATTTCTAGAGTATGTGTAAGATACTGCTCTGTGTAAATGAGTAAATATTTAACTCAACTTTGGTATGTTTGTATCAAAAATTCTTAAAAAGAATTCTGGGGCTTCGCTGGTGTCTCAGCGGTAAAGAATCCACCTGCCAATGCAGGAGATGCAGGTTCTATTCCTGGTCCAGGAGGATCCCACATACCCCGGAACAACTAAGCTCTTGCGCCACAACTATTGAGCCTGTGCTCTAGAGGTCTGAGAGCTGCAATTACTGAGCCCACATGCCGCAGCTACTGAAGCCCATACACCCTAGAGCCTGTGTTCCGCAACAAGAGAAGCCACCTAATGAGAAGCCCATGCATTGCAATAAGAATAGCCTCCACTCACCACAACTAGAGAAAAGCCCATGCAGCAACAAAGACCTTGCACAGCCAAAATTAATTAATTAGAATTTTTTTAAAAAGAATTCTGTGGAGTAGGAAATGGCAACCCACTCCAGTATTGTTGCCTGGAAAAGTCTATGGACAGAGGAGCCTGGCAGGCTACAGCCCATGGGGTCTCAAAGAGTCGACACAACTGAGCATCTGAGCGCAAACAAGGGCCCACCTTAATCCAGACTGAGCTCAAAATCCACAATCACACGTACAAAGATTGATTTTCCAAAATCAGGTCCTCTTTGTAGGTTCTGGGGGTTACAACTTGGGGATACTTTTGGGGCTGCTATTAAACCTGCTGCAGTCTGGTAAGAAAAAAAAAAAGAATTCTGAATTTATAGTTTTGTTGAAGGTTTGGTTGGTTGTTTTGGGTTTTTTGGTAAACAAGTAATATACAAATTTCAAATTCAAAGCAAATAGAATAGTGTATATTCACCTCCCTACAGAAAACTATTGCTTCTAGTTTTCTCTTTACCTCTACAAAGATAATCTTTGCATATGCAAAACTATATAAAATAGATTTTTTACACAAACTGTAGTGTGCTGTATAAACCATTCAGTACCTTGCATTTTCACTTACTGTATTTTGCAAGTTGTTCCTTGTCAACACTTAAAGAACTTTTTAATTCTTTTTTTTTTTTTTAATCACTACATAGAATCCATTGAAAGAATTCATGGTAATCTTGGTAACCAGGTTCCTATTGATAGAACCTGGTATCATTTGAAAATATAATAGTAGGCTTACATTATATTTTTTGTTTGTTTAAATCATAAGTTTTGGATATTTATGTAGATTTGTGGTTCACATTTCACAGAATCATACAGCTTAAGGATATCTCATTTATCCTTCTCACATACAGCATCACCTGTTTCTGAATCAGACCCAGAATATTCCATTTTAAACTCATTTAAAATAATAGAAGTCATTTCCTTTCTAACAAGGAAAAGCATTTTGTTGCTCAATGATGTTATTTTGGTAGTTTTCAATAAGTATGACCCTGAATGATTAATTCTGAAAATGAATGAATGATTATTTTGTTTTCTCCAGGGTTGGAACGAGTGACTATGCTGTTTTTGGGCTTGCACAATGTTCGTCAAACCTCGATGTTTCCCCGTGATCCCAAAAGACTTACTCCTTAAAGAAAATGTTTTTTTATTCTTTCCAGTAACCTGCTATTAATCAGGCTGTACCTTAGGTACTTAAAATATGCAATAAAATAAATGTCTTATCCAAAGTGCCACAATTACTTTTGGACTAATTCAGTGTACGTTTCTTTAAAAGAGAAGATTTTTATAACTTTGGACATGCTTCAGTAGGAAATGGTTAAACATTTTAATGAAAAATTCATATTGTTATGTTAAAAGTTCATTTTGCATTACTACAATAAATGTTAAACAACAATTTTAAACAGTTAATAATGTGTAAATTTTTTTTTCTATATTACAGTGGCTATAATATTAATGTCTTAAATTTTCAATATTTGGTGTTATTTTTTTAAATCTGACATTGAGGTGAGAACAATTTTAGGGAAGTATCGAGGTTTTTAATGAATGTGTAACTGGCATATCATGGAAAATTAGGCAGAAAATATCAATCCTTAATAATTGTGCCTGGAAATCATGTAAAGCAGGTGAGGATACTGGTTAGAAATTATACAACATAACATAATATATTAAATTGTTAACTAATTAAACCTGAATTTCAATAAAATTTTAAAGCTAATTATGGATGTTTCTGTGTAACTTCATGGCAGTGTGATTTTATAGCTGATTCTTGGCATTTATAATTTGGGGCGGGGGGAGTAGACAACCAGTTTATGTAAATGCCTAAAAGCAAATGAAGACTGATATATTCATGACATGTATTAATCAAGAGATAAATTCAGATGAGTATAAGGATACAGTTCTCAAAGCTAAAGGCTTAGGTTGCTTAATAGTTTATTTCATATAGATTAAAAAATATTGCAGAGTTTTCTGTTTTTATTTTTAACTGGTAGGCATTTAGTGAGTGTCACTAAAATGCACTCCCACTCCCTCCCAAAAAGAATTACAGTTAAATACACTTTTCCTCTAGATTATTAAATATGTCCATGCTAATATAAGTTTTATGATGAACCACACATAATACTTATGAACAAAACAATTTAATGCAGTTATTTTCCTACAGGAAAAGGAAAAATAATACAGAAAAGTAAGAAGGTCAGAAGGTAGGATATTACCCTTGGTTCATAAGCATCTGCGCATTATTTTTTAAAGTTAATTTATTTCACCATCCTAGATTATGAGTTCTTTGAGAGTAGAGACTCAATTTTAAATCTGTCTTTTATAACCCACCAAAGTATCTCAAGATACTTTTGTTAGACACCCCAGAAGTGTTAAATACATTTAAGCCACACCAAGACCTATTTTTTTCTGTATTATATAATCCCCAAACCCAAAAATAGTATAATAATAGCCTTAGAGCTCTTCTCAAGTTCATAGAATTACAGCTCTTTCAAAATAAATCGTTTATAAAGTCTAAGAATGATGTAATTTTTTGTTTGTTTTTTATGAAGTATTTCAAACACGTCAACCAGATTAGAGCATAATAAAAAAAGGACACCCCTGCACTTGCCACCAAGCTTTAGCAAATCTTAACACTGTCATATTTGCTTCAGATGTTTATTTTCTTTTTTTAGGGAAAAAGTAGTGGATACAGTTAAGGCTTCCCATTTAACCACCCTGATCCTATTCCTTCCTACCCTAGTGGTAACTACTATATAAATTCCATGTTTTTTAAATTTCTTTCCATGCTTTTATATTTTACATAAATATTTGTTTCTATGAACATTGTCTGGTATTATTTTGCAGATTTATTTAATATGTATATTCTGGGATTAGATGGAATTACCTTGAATTTATGAAACAATTTGAAAAGACTTGAAATTTTCAATCTCTTCAGTCTACTAGTTAGTGAACATGGTATATAGCTCTTCCTTTTTTGGTATTTTTTCCTTAATTGTGAGAAAATATATTGTTGTTCTTTAATATCTTTCAATATTACTTTTTAAGGAATTCCCTGGCAGTTCAGTGGTTAGGACTCCATACTCTTACTGCTGAAGGCCTGGGTTTGATCCCTGGTTAGGAACTAAAATAACACCAGCTGCACAGTGCAACCAAAAATAAATAAATTAAATAAATAAAAGCACTTTTTAATTTTTCATTTATGCTAAAAAACTTTACCGTTTTTTTCTACTGGAAATGAGACTTTTAAGTATGAATTCTATGGCTATTTCACCTGGATTAGGATTCTCATGTTGCTGTTTATCAGCTATGTAACCTTGGGTAACTTGCTTCAACATTCCTCATTTTCATAATCCTGTTTCATGGGACTGTTGTGGGGATTAAAAAGCATGAACCCCTAAGAACAACACAGAATAGTATCAGGTAAATAAAAAGAATTTGATCTCTTCCTGTCTAATTTTCATGTCATATTTACTTATTAGTCAAGCTCTTCAGTGGAATGTTGAATAAAAGCAGTGATGGGAGCATGCTTTTGTTTCTGAATGAATTTTAAACACTCCTAAAGGCTCAAGATTAAGTGATATTTTCTGAGGTTTTTGATAGTTGCCCTTTAACAGGTTAATGAGGAGTCCATTTGTTAAGAGTTCTGTTAAGAATGACTGTTGAATATGTCAAGTACTTTTTCTGTATTTGCTGCAATTTTTTTTCCTTTAGTTTTGAATATGACATGATAGTAACAGAAAATCCTGATATTTTTCTGGAATAAATACTGCTTGAATATGATGTATTATTAGTATTTTATGTATGTACTACTGAATTCAACTTGCTAATATATACAACAAAATTCGTTCATCTTAAGTGTGTAGTTTGATGTATTTTGGTTATTTTATATGGTTAGGTCATCTCCACCTTAAGTACAGAACAGTTCCATTGCCCTAGAAAGCTCCACAGTGCATTAATAGTTGCCATCTCCAGCAATGAAGATCTTTTCTAGAGTTTCATATAAATGGAACAATATATAGTCTTTTGTGTTTAACTTCTTTCTTTAAGCATGATGTTTTGAGATTCATCATGGTGTTGCATATATTAATATAGTGTATGTATTAGTATTGATCAGTAGTATTCCACAGAATAGATATACAATAATTTGCTTATTTCTTCACCAGTTGATATACATATAAGTAGCATTCAGTTTTTAATCTGTAGTGAGTAATGGTGCTATGAACATTTGCTTGCAAGTCTCTGCAAGCATGTTTTCATTTCTTTTAGGTAGATAGCTTGTAGTGAAATGTCTGGGAACTATGAGAAGTGTATATTTAACTTCAGGAGATACTGCCATTTGTTTTTTCCAGAGTAGCTGTTATCACCTTGCATATCTACCAACAATTAGAGTTTAAGCTGCTCCACATCATCACCAACACTTAGAAATGTCAGCCTTTTTCATTTAAGCTATTCTCATGATTGTGGCTTTAATTTGTATTTCCCTAGTGATTAATATTAATGATGCTAAGCATCGTTCCATGTGCTTATTGGCCATTTGTATTAATATATTTTCATATCTCTTGCTCATTTTTTTTTGATTGGTTGATTGTCTTCTACTTGATAAGGGCTTTTTATGTATTCTGAATATGAATGTATGTCAGATACATTTAGCAATTAGCCTCTCAGTCTGTGGCTTGCCTTTTCTTTTGTTTTCCTTAGTTGCCTTTCAAAGAGCAGAAGTTTTTGATTTTATGGTTGTGCTTCTGTGATCTGTTTTACAAAATCGCTGCTTAATCCAATGTCACAAGTATTTTTTGTTCTCTTGTACAGTTTTAGTAATTTGATCTCTTACATTTAGATCCATGATCCATTTCAAGTTAATTTTTGTCTATGGTATGTATGGTATTTGTAATGGTCAAGGTTTCCACACACACACACACACACCCATGTAGTTGATCCAGACCATTTGTTGAAAATATTTGCCTTTCCCTGTTGAATTTACTTGGCACTTTTGCGGAAAAGAGTTAACTATATAAATATGGGTCTGTTTCTAAACTCTGTTCTATTCCCTTGATCTATATGTCTGTTCTTACATCAATACCACAATGTCTTGATTTTCACAGTTTTAAGTAAATCTTGAAATCAGAAAGTTTAAGTCCCCCAGTCTTGTTCCTCTTTTCAGGATTATTTTAACTATTCTAAGTCCTATGCTTTTCCATTTAAATTTTTATATCATCAATTTTTTTTTTTTTTTAAGTTTTTAGTGTACTAGTTCTGTATACTAATTCATCATATCTTTCTGTAAATCTAACCATGTGCTTTTGGAAAGAATGTGTTAGGTATCTGCACTTTTATAATTGTTATGTCTTCCTGATTAATTGACTATTTTATCTAATAAAATGCCACTTTATAACTCCAGTAATGCTTTCTTTTGAAATCTGTGTTATCTGATATTAATATAGCCATTCCCATCTTCCTATGGTTATCGTTTGCATATATTTCTCCATAATTTACCTTCTGCCCACCTTTGTCTTCATATTTAATGAGTTTCTTATAGATAGTGTATGGTTGGATCTTGTTTATCCATTTTTAATCTCTACATTTTAATTGGAGAATTTGTCCCAAAAAATTTAATGTCGTTAATTATATGGTAAGATTTGTATCTTCCATTTTTTTTGTTTCCTCTTTGCCTCTTCTGTTTTTTTTTAATCTGTTCTTTCCTTTCCTGTCTTTTTAATGACTCTTTCAATCGTTTTTAGCATTTCATTTTCGTTTTCCTGTTGGCATTTTAAGTAAACTATTCCTATTGTTTTTTAATGATTGCTGTAATGATTGTAATATACATTCTTAACATTTACACTCATAGTTGCTAACTTTATATAAGGATTTTGTATCTATGTTTATAGCCACTATTTTCTTTTCATGTTCTCTTTCAGTTTAGATATCTACGGCATGTCAGTTTCTGTTTTTTGAAACAGTTTAAGAGTGAGGTTTTTTTTTTTTCTGTTTTTTGGCCATGCCGTGTGGCTTGTGGGATCTTAGTTCCCCCACTGAGAACCAAACCCTGACCCCCTATACCGGAAATTCAGAGTCCTAACCAGTGAACTGCCAGGGAATTCCTGAGAGTTTTCTATTTAATGGGGTAATGTTCCCAGTATTCTCATGGTTTTTTAAAAAATTAGTCTCATCTTTGTGTGCATTTTCTAACTTTTTAAAACTTGTTTTACTAGACAGTTATCTTTTAAATCTCTTAGCTAATATTTTTTAGCATTTGATTCTATTAATCCTCTCTATGTTTTGCTTTTAGTTCATTAATTTCTACTCTTGCATCATTTTCTTCATTTAGCTTTCTTTCAGTTTTTTTTTTGTTGTTGTTCCATACTGTTTTAAATTCTCTTGTTGCCTATGAGCAGTTTGCTGTTAGTACTGTATAATTATTTTTCCTTTGTAGATAATCTGCCCTCTTTCCTTGGTAGGTAAAGTTGCTTCTTTATCTTTGATATACTACTAATTCCTTATGGTGTTTGTATTCATCTTGTTCATTAGTCAGTTTGCCTATGTCTAAGAACTGATATCTTTTCAATTATGGAAAATTCTGAGCAAGTCCCTGTTCAAATATTGCTTCTTTACTATTTTCTCCACTTTTTGGTATTTTTTTGAAATTCTTAATAGCTAAATTTGGGCCTCTAACCATTCTATTATGTCTCATGTTTGTCACCTTTGTCTCTGTTCTGTGTATGGAAGAATTCCTTAATCCTGTCTTCTAATGTATTTAATTATTCTTCAAATATGCCTACTCTAAAATTAACCTGATTTGCTGCATTTTTTATTTTGAGGACTTTTTTTCACAGCTAAAATTTCTAATTAGTTTTTATCTCATTTATGTCTATTTTTGTTCATACATTCTTTTGTGATTTTGTGACAGTTATGCCAATGACATGACGATTATCATTTCTGTCTTTTAATAAATTTTTTATTACACTGTCCAACAAAATATTTTTGCCTATGTCTAATTTTGTTTTTGTCTATTCTTGATGTGTTCACATAGAAGGGGTTGTCACATGTAAATTCACTGGACCATCTTGAGGAAGATGACTATAATATGAAAGAAGAAAATAATGCTTAAACGAGGAGTAGATACTATCTCCTAGCACAGTAGTTTTGTGCTAAGTTGTTACCAGTTGACATTTGCAGAGGCTGAGTGCAACAAGCTCCGCAGGAAGTTCTGTCTAGCTATTGCATGGAGCACAAAGAGTTCTGCTAGAGTCAAATTTGTATTGAGGCTTTTGTCATAGACCATTTCTTGTATTGCATAACTTCCTGCATTTCAGATTTGTTTTCTTTTTAACTTATTTATAGTAACAGTACTTTCTGAAGTATAACTTTGCTAAGCTGAAACATGTTTAAGGCTTAAAACAATATTTTTCCTTTAAGTTACTGTTGTATACCATACATTACTGTATAGATGGGTCAGATAGGAATATGTTTTTCAATGTAGAAGCTGCAGCATACTCTGGAAGGTTTGGGATTTTTTGTTTGTCTTCATTTTTTAACAGCTTTATTGAGATATAATTGACATATCTGGAAGTTTTTAGACCATTAAAATAGTCTTTTTTAATAAAAAAAAAAAGCCAGCCTTTTTTATGAAAAAATTAAGTTTTAATGTTTTAATAACTGACTTACAATGCTAGTTTCAGATGTACAACATACTGACTTGATATTTTTATACTTCACAAAATGATCACCAAGATCAGTCTAGTTACCATTTCCACCATAACAAGTTATTACAATATTATTGACTATATTACTCATGCTGTACATTTTATCCCCATGACTTAGTTTATAAGTTTTTGCTTTTTATTTCCACATATAAGTGAAATCATATGGTATTTATCTTTCTCTGTTTCACCTAGCATAATATCTTCTAGGTACTCATGTTTTCACAAAGGGCAATATTTCATTCCTTTTTCTGGCTGATTAATATTCCATTATTATATATACCAAATCTTCATTCATGTATGATGGACACTTAAGTTGCTTCCATATCTTCCTTATTATAAACAATGCTACAGTGAACATAGAGGTGCATATATCTCTTCAGATTGGTGTTTTTGTTTTCTTTGAAAAATACTCAGGAGTAGAATTGCTAGATCATGTAGTGTGTGCTAAGTAGCTTTAGTTGTGTCTGACTCTTTGTGACGCTATGGACTGTAGACTACCAGGCTCCTCTATCCATTAGATTCTCCAGGTGAGAATACTGGAGTGGGTTGCCATGCCCTCCTCCAGGGGATCTTGTGTCTCATGTCTCCTGCACTGGCAGGCAGGTTCTTTACCACTAGCACCACCTAGGAAACCCTATGGTAGTTCTGTTTTTAATTTTTTGAAGATCCTCCATACTGTCCATAGTGACTTGATTAGTTTATATTCCTACCAACAGTACACAAGGGTTCCATGTCTTCCACATCTTTACCAACACTTGTTATTTATTACCTTTTTGATAATAGCCATCTGATAGATATGAGATGTTACCTCGTGATTTTGATTTGTATTTCCTTGATGATTAGCAATGTTGAGCATCTTTCCATGTGTGGTGGCCATCTGTATGTCTTCCTTAGAAAAATGTCTAGTCAGATCCTCTGCCAATTTTTTAATTGGGTTGGGCTTTTGTAGGGGGTTGTTTTGTTTGTTTGATGTTGAGTTGTATGAGTTCTTTTTGTATTTTGGATATTAACCCCTTATCAGATAAATATCTTCTCCCATTCAGTAGGCAGCATTTCCATTTTGCTAATAGTTCCCTTTGCTGTAAAAGAGCTTTCTCATTTGATATAATCCCATTTGTTTATTTTCATTTCCCTTGCCTGAGGAGACAGATCCAAATATATATATATATATATAAGGTCAGTGTCATTGAACATACTGCTTATGTTTTCTTATAGGAGTTGTGGTTTTTGGGTCTTACACTTAAGTCTTTAACCCAGGTTGTGTTTATTTTTGTATATGGTGTGAGAAAGTTCGGTTTGATTGTTTTGGATGTAGCTGTCTAGTTTTCCCACTACCATTTATTGAAGTGGTTGTCTATCCCCATTGTACGTTCATGGCTCCTTTGTTGTAAATTAATTGACCATGTAAGTGTAGGTTTATTTCTGGGCTTTCTGTTCTGTTGCATGGATCTTTGTGTCTGTTTCTGTGCCAGGACCATACTATTCTGATAATAGTAGCTTTTTAGTATAGTTTGAAGTCCAGAAGCATGATATCTCTACCTCTTAAGACTGTTTTGTGGACTCCCCTGGCAGTCCTGGTGGTCCAGTGGTTAAGACCGTATGCTTCCAATGCAAGGCGCACAGGTTCGATCCCTGGTTAGGGAACTAGGATTTCACATGCTGCTCAGGTCAGTCAAAAAATAAAATTAAATGCATCCAAAAATAAGGTAAAATGATAGGGGGATGGATAGATGAAGAGTTACATGATAAACAAGCTTAATAAAGATAGTTTTAGCTATTCAGGTTTTTTGTGTTGCCATACAAATCTTAGAATTATTTGTTCTGTGAAAAATGCCATTGATGTTTTGCTAGGGATTGCATTGAATCTGTAGATTACCTTGAGTAGTGTGGTCATTTTAACAATATTAGTTCTTCCAATCCAACTTTCCATTTGTTTATGTCATCTTCAGTTCTTTGGGACACTAGCCCACCACTTCAGTCTGCTGGCTTTCCAAATAAAGTCACTATTCCTTGCCCTACCCTGCCCCCCAAAATGTCATGTGTTTGATATTAGTTATAAGTCGATGGGTTTATTTTGGGAGTTCAGGGATGAAGCTGTTAATAATTAGCCCAAGGTAAAATGGAGTTTTACATAGGAGTTTTACTTTATATTCACATCTGAAAGTTTTCTGTGTTCATTTAAATGTAACAATGTATTATATGTATATAGTTAAAACACCAAAGTGTTCCCCAAAGGCCTTTAAAAATAAGTCATCAGTAGGTTTCCCTGGGGCTTCCCTGGTAGCTCAGCTGGTAAAGAATCCACTTGCAATGCAGGAGACCCCAGTTCAGTTCCTGAGTCAGGAAGATCCCCTGGAGAAGGGATAGGCTACCCACTCCAGTATTCATGGGTTTCCCTGGTGACTCAGATGGTAAAGAATCTGCCTGCAATGCAGAAGACCTGTGTTCAATCCCTGGGTTGAGAGGATCCCCTGGAGGAGGGCATGGCAACCCACTCCAGTATTCTGACCTGGAGAATCCCCGTGGACAGAGAAGCCTGGTGGGCTACAATCCATGGGGTTGCAGAGAGTCTGACACGACTGAGCAACTAAGCACAGCACAGCATAGGCTTCCCTGGTGGCTCAGTGGTAAAGAATCCACCTGCCAATGCAGGAGACACGTGTTCAATCTCTGGTTTGGAAAGATCTCACATGCCATAGAGAAACTAAGCCTGTGTGCCACAACTATTGAACCTGTTCTCAGCTTGGGAGCTGCAACTGTTGAACCCATGAACCTCAACTACTGAAGCACGAGCTCCCTAGAGCCTGTGCTCCACTAGAGAAACCAATGCCGTGAGAAGCCAGTGTACATCAATGAGGAGTGGCTCCTGCTTGCTGCAACTAGAAAAATGCCTGCACAGCAATGAAGACCCAGCACAGCCAAATATAAATAAGTAAAATTTTGAAAAATTAAAAAAAAAAATTAGCCATCTATGACAAGGAGCCTAGATGAAGAAAATGGGACCTTAGTCCTACGATCCCAAGTAAATTATTTCTTCCAAAAACCTGGACAAGCTTCATTGTAGATGCCTCTCCAAGAGTTTTCAGAGAAGAGGCCAGCTAGATTGATATCTTGGCTTCAGCCTTATGAGACTCTAAGCAGAGTACCCAGCCAAGCCCTCCTAGATTGCTGATCTATAGCAAGGGTCTCCAACCTTCTGGCTCTAATGCCTGATGATCTGAGGTAAACTGATATAATAGTAATAGAAATTAAGTGCACAATAAATGTAATGAGCTTGAATCATCCCAAAACCATCCCCTAACTCCAAGGAAAAATTGTCTTCCATGAAACCAATCCCTGGTGCCAGAAAGGTTGGGGACCACTGATCTACAGAATTGTGAGCTAACGAGTGGATGTTGCTTTAAGTTCCTAAATTTGTCATAAGTTGTTATATAGCAGAAGAAAACCAGTACACTGACTGACTTGTATTCAAATCTTAGTTTTGTCCTTTCTTCAATTTGTGATCATGTGCAAGTCACTTTATCTCTGTTTCCCCATGTGTAAATGGAGATACTAATGCGCAGCTCGGGACTTCCCTGGTGGTCTAGTGGTTAAGAATCCCCAGGCCAATGCATGGTACTGGGGTTCAATCCCTGGTCCAGGAAGATCCCATGTGTTGTGGAGCAACTAAGCCTGTGCACCTCAAGATAATTGTTAGTGAGAAAACTGGGGAAAAGAAAAGAAAGAGAAACTGGGGATATATAAATGGTATGGTATTAAGATCTTTCACCCATGCTAAGGATGGTTTTTGACCTTTCCAGTAATCACTAAAAACAAGGACACAACGATGGTATACAATTCACAGAGAATTGTGCTAAAAAAAAAAAAAAAAAGCAGAGACCTGGATCTTTACAAACCAGACACCACATCATATTGGGCAAGAGTTCTTGGAAAATACACCATAGACGTTTATAGTTCTTCTCGAACGTTTATGTGTGTGTGTGTGTCTTTTGCATATTTTTAACTCAATTTTAGTGTTTTTCTTCATGGGCTTCCCTGGTAGCTCAGATGGTAAAGAATATGATTTATATGGGTTTGTTACACAATAAGAATAGCTTCTTGTCACATCTGTTGTCTATAATATTGCAACAAATACACCAAGAGTTAATATCATAAATGTACTTATTTAATTTTGTTGTATTTTGACATGAGTTTTAAATTTTGATGTAGTCTAATATATAGGTATATATTTTTCCTTATATATATGAAAAAAAAAAGAAGAAGAAGAAAATGGATATTATAAGGATACTTATTGCAGCATTGTTTATATCAGTGGGGAAAAAATTATCAACTTAAATTTCCACTAATAGGTCAATAAATAATTTATACACCTTATATAAAATGTTAATCAGTCCTTGAAGAGCACAATACAGGCTGTCCTTGTTTTGCATAGTTCTGCAGGATCCTAAAAATGACCATACAAACCTAAACTGTGCAAAGCAATGTCAAGAATCAAAGGGGGGAAATATAATTGTTCTGTGACCTTTAAAATTTGTCAAATGTTAAAAATTGTCTTAGTGTTGATTATGAGTGTATAGGAAAGTAAAAAATAGCAAAATCAATATTTAATTAATTATATATTATAATTGAAAACATTAAAAATATGGAGAATTAAACTGTTTTCATCCTTTGTTTTAACATTTTATTAAGAGTGTTTCCCTTCTTCTTGTTTCAACTTTTAGTACGAAGACCATCTGTTCTATGCTTTGGTGAATTGTCATGTTACTTCTTAAGTTCAGATAAACTTCTGACACTTAACCCTTTGTACTTTCAATGTCATGAAGTATCTCCAGGCATTCTTTAACTGTGAAGGTTTTTTGCTCTTGTTGCTTTTTCTGAAATATCTTCATACTTTCCATCACAGCCACTTTCCTTGTTTATGTTAAGTATTTCATCTGGCTGCATATCTTTTTTTTTAATTTATTTATTTTAATTGGAGGCTAATTACTTTACAATATTGTAGTGGGTTTTGCCATACACTGACATGAATCAGCCATGGGTGTACATATATCCCCCATCCTGAACCTCCTCCCACCTCCCTTCCCGTCCCATCCCTCATGGTCATCCCAGTGCACCAGTCCTGAGTGCCCTGTCTCAGGCACTGGACTGGAGATCTATTTCACATATGGTAATATACATGTTTCAATGCTATTCTCTCAAATCATCCCACCCTTGCCTTCTCCCACAGAGTCCAAAAGTTTGTTCTTTACATCTGTGTCTCTTTTGCTGTCTCACATATACAGTCACCATTCAGTTCAGTTCAGTCGCTCAGTTGTGTCCGACTCTTTGCGACCCCATGAACTGTAGCACGCCAGGCCTCTCTGTCCATCACCAACTCCCAGAGTCTACCCAAACCCATGTCCATTGAGTCGGTGATGCCATCCAACCATCTTATCCTCCGTCGTCCCCTTTTCCTCCCGCCCCCAATGCTACCCAGCATTAGGGTCTTTTCCAATGAGTCAACTCTTCACATGAGGTGGCCAAAGTATTGGAGTTTCAGCTTCAACATCAGACCTTCCAGTGAACATCCAGGATTGATCTCTTTGAGGATCGATTGATTGGATCTCCTTGCAGTCCAAGGGACTCTCAAGAGTCTTCTCCAACACCACAGTTCAAAAGCATCAATTCTTTGGCGCTCAGCTTTCTTCACTGTCCAACTCTCACATCCATACATGACCACTGGAAAAACCATAGCCTTGACTAGACGGACTTTTGTTGGCAAAGTGATGTCTCTGCTTTTAAATATGCTATCTAGGTTGCCCATAACCTTTTTTCCAAGGAATAAGAGTCTTTTAATTTCATGGCTGCAATCACCATCAGCAGTGATTCTGGAGCCCCAAAAAATAAAGTCTGACACTGTTTCCACTGTTTCCCCATCTATTTCCCATGAAGTGATGGGACCAGATGCCATGATCTTAGTTTTCTGAACGTTGAGCTTTAAGCCAACTTTTTCACTCTCCTCTTTCACCTTCACCAAGAGGCTCTTTAGTTCTTCTTCACTTTCTGCCATAAGGGTGGTGTCATCCGCATATCTGAGGTTATTGATATTTCTCCCGGCAATCTTGATTCCAGCTTGTGTTTCTTCCAGCCCAGCGTTTCTCATGATGTACTCTGCATATAAGTTAAATAAGCATGGTGAAAATATACAGCCTTGACGTACTCCTTTTCCTATTTGGAACCAGTCTGTTGTTCCATGTCCAGTTCTAACTGTTGCTTCCTGACCTGCATACAGGTTTCTCAAGAGACAGGTCAGATGGTCTGGTATTCCCATCTCTTTCAGAATTTTCCACAGTTTATTGTCATCCACACAGTCAAAGGCTTTGGCATAGTCAATAAAGCAGAAATAGATATTTTTCTGGAACTCTCTTGCTTTTTCGATGATCCAGCGGATATTAGCAATTTGATCTCTGGTTCCTCTGCCTTTTCTAAAACCAGCTTGAACATCTGGAAGTTCACGGTTCACGTATTGCTGAAGCCTGGCTTGGAGAATTTTGAGCATTACTTTACTAGCATGTGAGATGAGTGCAATTGTGTGGTAGTTTGAGCATTCTTTGGCATTGCCTTTCTTTGGGATTGGAAGAGTCACCATTACCATCTTTCTAAATTCCATATATATGCATTAATATATCATATTGGTGTTTTTCTTTCTAACTTACTTCACTCTGTATAATAGGCTCCAGTTTCATCCACTTCATTAGAACTGATTCAAATGCATTCTTTTTAATAGCTGGGTAATATTCCATTGTGTATATGTACCACAGCTTTCTTATCCATTCATCTGCTGATGGACATCTAGGCTGCTTCCATGTCCTGGCTGTTATAAACAGGGCTGTGATGAACACTGGGGTACACGTGTCTCTTTCAATTCTGGTTTCCTGTGTGTATGCCCAGCAGTGGGATTGCTGGGTCATATGGCAGTTCTATTTCCAGTTTTTTAAGGAATCTCCACACTCTTCTCCATAGTGGCTGTACTAGTTTGTATTCCCACCAACAGTGTAAGAGGGCTCCCTTTTCTCCGCACCCTCTCCAGCATTTACTGTTTGTAGGCTTTTCGATAGCAGTCATTCTGACTGGCGTGAGATGGTACCTCATTGTGATTTTGATTTGCATTTCTCTGATAATGAGTGATGTTGCTGGCTATGAATCTTGAGTTTCTTAAATGGTGGCAGTGTCAACACTCCCATATTCTTATTTCCTCTATAAATCCATTTATGTTTGATTCAAATTTTACTTTTTGGTTCTTTGCCACACTTTCCTTTTTGTTGGACAATTCCCACTTTTTTTCAATTTTTATTTATTTATTTTTGGCTCTGCTGGGGCTTTGTCTAGTTGCAGTGAGCAGGGGCTACTCTTTGATGCAGTGCACAGACTTCTCATTGCGGTGGCTTCTCTTGTTGTGGAGCATGAGCTCTAGGCACATGGACTTCAGTAGTTGCAGCCCATGGGCTCAGTAGTTGTGGCACACAAGCTTAGTTGCTCCAAGGGATATTTGGTCTTTCCAGGCCAAGGAGCGAATCCGTGTCCCCTGCATTGGCAGGCAAATTCTTAATCACTGGACCACCAGGAAAGTCCAATTCCCACTTTCAATGATCTATTTTTGTAAAATGTCACGAGTTCATCAGTAGATGATGCTATCTGTATGAACTAACATATGCAGTCATCAGTTACTGACACACTTTGAAAGAAGTGATGTGAAAAAATAAAAAAATAAAAAAATAAAAAAAAAAAGAAGTGATGTGATTGGTCACTAATTATGATGAATATCTGTTATTTATGGAGGGATCTGTAGACTGAAGAGCTAGCAATGACATTTGTATTTTCTGGTAACTGAAATCTGAACCATGTTGTTAGAGGACAGGTATAATTTCACAAGATGGTAGAAACTGAAAATCGTATTTATCAGAACCATGCAAAGCTAGGACTACCTATAAATGTGTCCACTGACATTGAAAAGTCTTCATGTAAGCTGGATATTATTTGCCCCTTCACCTTTCTGCTGTTGGAAGGTCAGTTTCTATGGACTACATCAACCAGGTAACCTTCATAAGGTCTTCTAATTGGATTTAATCATCAGAAGGCACCAACAAGAAATCAGATGGAGGCAGAAGAGAAAGATCAGGATATTTATTTTCCTTCTATGCTAGGCCACAATGTGGCCTTGGCTGCTCTCCTGTCCTGAAGGTCACAGCTTCCTCTCTATAACCACAGCTTCTTCTCAGGTCCAATTGCTGCTTCCTCTCTTTGCCCCTTCAGGCCTAACGAGGGTAACAGCTTCCTATGGTTGCTGGCTCTTGGATGCTTCACTATCCCTTTATAGTTTCCTTTAAAGCTTCCCAAACCTTTGTTTGGGGCTTGCCTGGTGGCTCAGATGGCAAAGAGTCTGCCTGCAGTGCAGGAGACCCAGGTTTGATCCCTGGGTCAGGAAGATCCCCTGGAGAAGGGAATGGCTACCCACTACAGTATTCTTGCCTTGGAAAGAGGACAGAGGAGCCTAGCCAGCTACAGTCCATGGGATCGCAAAGAGTTGGACACAACTGAGTGACTGAACAACAAACAACAACAACAATATATATGTGTGCTCAGAGAGAGGTCTGAAAGGATATAAACAGTACCCTTGTTTTTAGTCCTTTGCTTTTTTCCTGTCTGCTTTTAGAAATAATTAGATTACAAATATTAATGGTTATATGAGCTTCAAATTAGTTATTCATTTCTCTGATTTAGTTGAAACTTTATATAAGTTTCCAGATTAATCACTTTACTTTTTAACATACTCAGCCAGACATATCTTTGAGTGTGCTTTAAAGCTGTTCTAACAAGAGTTGATCATGCAGCAGTTTGCATTAAGAAATTGCTGAACAGAGGCAAGTTTTAGGAATTAAATGAGATCATTTGTCTGCTTTCTTAAATGAAGAAACTCAGATCATGCTTTATTCCCTAACAGGCTCTTGCACCTGGGCTGTCACTGGATCTAATTTGGGATAGCTGACATTTTCCAATTTGCAGGAAAACTGTCGACAAGCACACATAGCTTTATTGTTGCTCTGGCTGATTATTAGCCATAGCCTCCATGGATCCAACTTAATATTTCCTTCAGAACCAGACATAATTGAATTTTCCACCTGTGAGAAGCATTAACATGCTAATTCCAAAACTGTTTTGTTTTCTTATTGCTGGTCTTTTAATTTTTATTTTAAGGTACTAAGAAAGTAAAACATTTCTTGAATATTTTTAAGGAAACCTATCATAGAAGAGCATCCTTGAAGATCTGTCACTGGAATTCCTTCCCTTTGCCCTAAAAGTTTACACAGCAATATTTGCAGGATGCACCATGCTGCTTTTCTGATTCTAGATTAATGAGATATTTCTTCAATAACATTTTTATGTTTGCCCTACTTTTTATAAGACATTTAAAAACTGTAATAATAATAGTATCCTAGTTTATTTTTACTTTCCAAGTCTAGTAGACATGGAACGAATAACTGTTGAACAGAATACTTCCCATTTTGCTCTACTGCATCTACGTGAAATGCTATCAGGTTTGAGTAGTGCCTAGAATAGGAGAAGGATCTTAAGCAGGTCCAGGCTGTAGGTCAAGTAGCAGAACCTGTAGTTATTATGGTATCAGTGGTAAGAAAATGTACCATGTGATGTTTATAGGAAGCCCCAACAGGAGAATCACAACATAGACCTATTAGCTTCTGGAGCAAGTCTATGCCATTTGCAGCAGAGAAATACATACCATTCAGTAAACAACCCCTGTTTGCTACACGGCCCTGGTGAAGATAGAACATGTGACCATAGGACATCAAGTGACCATGCAACCAGACCTTTCCATTATGTGCAAGGTTCTATCAGATCCACCAAATTACAAGGGTCAAAGCAATCCATCATAAGATGGTGGTAGGTACATCTGGGACCGGGCATGAATAGAAAAAAGCCCAAGTAGGCTGGATAAGCAGAACTCCCAGAGTCCCTTGTCATCACCACAGTTACTTCCTTGGTTCCCTCAAACTTATGGCCATGTATGGGGTAATCAGGAACAAGGAGATTTCCTTAAGCCCAGCTGGTAGAGGGGGAAAAGGCCATGATTGGTTCCTGGTTGAGCTGACCTGGCAAGTGGCTGCTGCTGTTTCACTACCACTCAAAAGTGGCCTTGAAAGGCTTGAAATCCTCCCAATGGACAGTGCCTCTGGCTGTCTTTGGCTTTTGTATGGAAAGAGAAGTGGCCCAAGGTAAGACCATACATAACATTTGTGGGCACACGTGAATGGCTAGGCTGATTAGTCAGAGGCCAAGAAAGAGAAAGATTGGAAATTCGAGAATAAGGAGGCTTATAGAGAAGGCAGGGACTTCCCTTGTGGTCCACTGGTTAGGAATCTGCCTGCCAGTGCAGGGTACATGGGTTCAATCCCTGGTCTGGGAAGATCCCACATGCCACAGAGCAAGTAAATCCATGCGTCACAACTACTGAAGCCCACACATCTAGAGCCATGCTCTGCAACAAGAGAAGCCACCGCAATGAGCCCGCGTGCTGCAACAAAGACGCAGCACAGACAAAAATAAATAAATGAATAAATAAATTAAATTTCTAAAAAGAAAAGGCATATGGACAGATGTATGGGAGCAGGAACAAAATGTAAAGATCTTAGTACTACATGTTGCTGTTGTTGAGTCGCTAAATGGGGTCTGACTCTTTGGGACCCCATGAACTGCAGCATGCCAGGCTTCTCTGTCCTTCACCATCTCCCAATGTTTGCTTAAACTTACGTCCATTGAGTCAGTGATGCCATCCAACCATCTCATCCTGTCTTACATGTTAATGCCTACCAGAGAACATCCAGCACAGAAGAGGCACTAGTAGACAGTAGGCCAGTGGATGTCAGCTGGGGTCTCAGCAGTTGCAGTTCTCAGGCTCTAACGAGCTGGCTCAGTAGTTGTGGCACATGGGCTTAGTTGCTTCAGGGTATGTGGAATCTTCCCAGAACAGGGATTGAACCCGTGTCCCCTGCATTGGCACCAGATTCTTATCAGCTGTACCACCAGAGAAGTCCTGCCAGAGCCTTTTCTTCAAGGCTCCGTCAACAAGGAGATGACCCCCACATCTGCATGGATTCACCTAACTCTCCACCACTCATCATTCCATGGGAGAAAAAGAATGGAGGTGTCTGTTCATTCTGCCTGGAGGGGGAAACTCTGAGACTACATCTTCCCCATTGTCTTGGTCCTCAGAAACGCACTCTGACACAGAGATTTCTGTGCAGGAGATTTAAAGGGGAGTGACTTTGGGGTCAATACCTAGTAGAATTAAAGAAAGCACAACCAGGAAGAGGCAGAAGCTGAACTGTGATGCAGAGACCTCAGTCAACCCCACAGATAGCCCTGGAGGTCAGATGTGCCCTCAGAGTTGTCCCAGATCAAGGCAGGGGACTGGGCCTTTGCCCCAGTATCAAGCAGTCATTGAATACAGGCTGCCCTTGAGGAAGAAGTGTAACTTTAAATGAAGCACTTCCCTTCAGTCAAGGGCAATTCCTAGAAAGGGATGTGGCTCTGAGTCTTCAACAGCCACACTTCCTCAGCTGGTGGTGAATGAGGTCCTGAAAGGATGTCTGGGTGGCACATCACAGCATCTACTACAGCCCACGCTTGCATCTCTCACATCCACTGGCTTTCTTTAATTCTACTAGGTATTGACCCCAAAGTCACTCCCCTTTAAATCTCCTGCACAGAAATCTCTGTGTCAGAGTGCGTTTCTGAGGACCAAGACAACGGGGAAGATGTAGTCTCAGAGTTTCCCCCTCCAGGCAGAATGAACAGAAGAGCATACCCTTGTATAAGCCACAATGAAATCAAAGAAATCCAGGTTCAGTACAATCCACTGAGCTATATTTACTGAAAGCTGGTAAGCTGCCCTAGGAAATAGGATATATGTAAAACCTAAATGTGGTCTCAGTTATTCTTTTTAAATTGGCAAGGAGGGAAAAAATTGCAAAACTACCATAATGCCAGAGAGAGTGCATCATTTTTCTGGAGGACAGTTTGGCAACACCTGTCAAGAGTATCAAAATGCTTTTCCCTTTGACTCATTAATTCCTCAGAAAATTATCTAAAGACTTAAATAAAATTTGTAAAAACATACTACATGGATGAACTTTATAGTAATCTAGATAGCCATTAAAATAACACCAAAATATATTTATCAACTGAAAATGTTCATGACATATTGTTGAGTTGTTAAAAAAAACCAGCTGTACAATAATGTGTTTCACATGGAAGAATACACATCATCAAAATACTAACCAATAATATTTCTGTGTGATACAATTTGGGGTGGCTTTTATTTATTCACTTACTGTATTCCTCTGCCTTTTTCTGTTTCCCTCTGAATATGTGTTACTTGGAATTGTTAAAATTATAATTTACTGTAAAGAATGAATGATTGTTTTGCCTCCCAATAGGTTTTTCTCAATAGATTATCCCAATAGGTTATACTTTGGCCACCTGATGTGAAGAGCCGACTCACTGGAAAAGACCCTGATGCTGGGAAAGATTGAGGGCAGGAGGAAAATGTGGCTGCAGTGGATGAGATGGTTGGATGGCATCACTGATTCAGTGGACATGAGTTTGAGCAAACTCCGGGAGATAGTGAAGGACAGGGGAGCCTGGCGTGCTGCAGTCCATTGGGGTTTCAAAGAGTCGGAAATGGCTTGTGACTGAACGATGAACAATGATGAGGTTACCTAATTTTATAGAAAATATCCTAACTAGAATCTCCCATTTCAACTTTCTACTTTTATGTCACTTTATACTTTGTATATTTTGTTATACTTGAATTTTTCTACAATGTATATTTATATTCATAACCTGCCTCCATCATTAGGTTGTAAGTTTCTAAGAGCCCTATCTACAAAAATGTCTGCCCACTGCAGGATATCCCAACACACTGATGACTGAAGGACAGGATTCCTACACACAGCTGTAGCACAAACGGAACCAGTAGCAGCACAAAGCACTATAGCCCTTTGTTCCTGTTAATTAAAATATTAATTAAACAACAACAAAACCCACACATGCCACACACCCTCAGAAACTCTAGTAGAAGTCATGCTAGGAGTCAGACTAGCTGTCCTTACCGCCTCCCACATAGCATGCAATGCAATACTTTCTGAAACATTGCTATCAGTCAAAACCCCTGAAGGGAGCATGGGCTCTTTTTGGTTTTGTGCTTCCTTTTTATTTTGTTTCATTTAATTATTCAGAATAACCTGGTGGACTGCATTCAGATCAGAAGAACATTTCTTGGTTCCATGTGATCTGCTTGTAAGTGCCTCTTATTCTGAGCTGCCTGTCAACCCACCAGTCTGCCGGGCCCAGGATGAGTCTACAGAGGCTGATAAAAGATGGATGACTAGCCCATGATGCCTGCATAGCCTGCCACAGCTGTACATGAAGAGTACGAATCCCTTTTTGTCTTGAAGAGAGTGTTGTGAAATTTCCTTTCTCAATTTAAAGCCAAGATGTGTTTGATCTCTTTATGAAACACTAGGTAATTATTGGGCTAAACCGCAACAGAAAAAGTTTACCTAGTTGAGGCTCAACAGCAAGAAGGAATGAATTCTATCCAAGTCTTCAGTATGCTCCACTTCAGTCTGGCCCTGTAGAACGTAAGCTCCACAACAGACAGCCACTGCGGTATCGCTAATACCTTAGTACCGACACATAATAGGTCTTCATTAAATACTTGTTGCATGGTTGAGTAAATGAATGGATGGAGCAAAGTTTGGGGATTGCTGAGATTTTTAGGGGTACCAGGTAGCTTCTGTTACACAAATAACTGTTTCCCACCGGCAGACTGTACCCTGTAATTCTAAGGTCAGAACTTAACCCATTTGCTTTGAGGTTTTTATTTCATTTAAAATGAAAATGCCCTGTGCATTGGTAAGAGAATAAAAAATTTTAAGCCTTTGTTGAATTTGTTACAACACTGCTTCTGTTTTATGTTTTGTTTTTGTGGGTCACGAGGCATGTGGGATCTTAGCTCCCCAACCAGGGATTAAACCTTCATGGCAAGGCAAAGTCTTAACCACTGGACCTCCAGAAAAGTCCCCAGTAAAAGAATAAATTGGTACAAGCTACTGAAAAGCAACTTGGCAGTTTATGGAAATGGAAAATATTCATTCACTTTCACCTAGGACCAACCCTTTCAGAAATGTATCCTCCAGAAATACACACATACAAAGAGGTTGATTGCATTATTGATTCTAATGGGGGGCAAGGGGAAGCAAGATGGGGAAAAAAATCCCTAACCTAACCTACATACCCATATGTAGAGGATTGATTAGGGGGAAGCAATTTAACCACTGACTCTCCTCTTCCACCAATCAAAGATTCTCTGTGATCTTGACTCCCTCTCTCCTCCAGGGTGCTTCTAAGAGACATGAGCCAGTGCCTCAGTGGTGACAACTGAGACACCTGAGAGGCACAGAGGACAGGAGACACCAAGCGGCTCAGAGCCTTCATGGATCGGGAACAAGAGACTAGGTAAGGATCTGAAGGGGTGCATAAGAGCATCTGATATCATAGCTGTATTATTTACAAGAATGCTTGTCTTTTAGAGATATATACCGGAATATTTACAAAAGAAATTGTATAATGTCAGAAATTTATTCCCAAATAATTTGGTGTCAGGAGAAGATGGGTTATAGATCCAAAGACTGAACTAGGTGATAGATACATGGGGGTACATATTTGAAATTTTCTATAACAAAAAATTTTCTTAAGAAAATGTGCTCTTTGGTTTCTTAGATGTTACGACTTCCCAAGTTCCCAGTTTTAATCAGTCAGTAAAAATATTTGATATCAAGCCAAAAGATAACCAACCTAATCAAGGCAGAAAACTACATATGGCAACTGGGAGATGGAATGTTTCCAGCATTCAGAGAAAGGAGACAGAACCATAGGCTGGGAGGCCAGAAAGCCTCATGGAGAAGGTGGGACAGTAAGGAGACAAGTCTAATCATAATGGACACATAGCCCCTGTTGGCAAGGGGTCTCTGGGTCCCTGGAAATGGGTATGCCAGCCACCTCAGCCCTACCTGGATCCTCATATCAGGAAGTGGATTCCTGGAACACTGGTGTTTGCTCTCGGATCGCCTCAAAAATTCTGAAGTTAAGACTATGCCTTGAGCCAAAGTTTCTCCCAGGCACATGTCATACCATTCTTGGTCTTTCCTCCCAAGTGGCAGTGATGTTTATGAAGCCTTTCATAACATCTATCTTCCATCAGTCTCCAATGGGTGGTCCTAAATACAGCTAGATTGCAGAACTCATTCACTTCGGCAGATGGTGGTGTGCAGTTCTATGGTGTGGTGGGCTAACCAACCTTTACTGGTACAGAGCAGGCAGTACAGTGGGCTACAGTGGTTCTCTTTGGCTAAGCACTAATAAGAGTACTCCCAACAAGGTTAGACACACACACACACACACACAGACACACACACACACGTTACACCATAGTATGTTTACGTTATACAAGTATATTTTTATGGAAAATTCTTCAGAGACAAACAGCATTATAGTGAATCAGTACTGAGGAGGGTTAAATAGCATATGAGTATGATATCTATTAATAACATATGCCAGGCATATCTGCACATATTATGAAGCACTTTACACATGTTATCTCTTTTTTAATTTTATTTATTTTTGGCTTTGCTAGGTCTTCATTGCTGTGCATGGGCTTTCTCTATTTGCAGCAAGTGGGGGCTACTCTCCAGTTGCAGTCTGAGGGCTTCTCATTGTGGTGGCTTCATTTGCTGTGGAGCACAGGCTCAAGGGTGCGTGGGCACAGTAGCTGTGGCTTGAGGCTCCAGAGCACAGGGTCAGTAGTTGTGCTAAGCACACAGGCTTAGTTGCCCCACAGCATGTGGAATTCTTCCAGACCAGGGATTGGACCCACGTGCCCTGCATTGACAGGCGGATTCTTAACCATTGGACCACCAGGGAAGTCCTATTATCTCTTTAAATCCTTACAATGACAGCCCTATTGGCGGGTTTTATTATCATCCCTCAGATAAAAAACTCATTATAAATTATCTTACTTACTCTTCATAATGATAGTGCAATTAACAGGTTAACAGGTTCCATTATTGTCCCACAGATAAAAACATACTGCACAGAGAGGTTAAGTAACTTACGTAGTGGAGCCAGGACTCAAATCCAGAGCTCAAGTGCTTAACTGCTGAGGCTATGCCAACAACTCGAAAACGTTGCTTCAGATACAACTGGATTCTGGTGCAAGGTTCCAAGTGAGTGCTCCTTTATTGTACACACTTTTGTAGAGCAAAAGACTTCCCCATATTTGCCTTTTGAGGAGGACAAGTAGGATTAGCTAATGCCAATTTTCTTGGGGAAGGGCTGTATGCAGGGAAGTTGCTAGCCCATCTAGTAACTGTGCAATCCAGAACAAAGTTCTCTTAGTCCAGGGTAATTGGCTGGGCTGGTAGAGTCTGACTAGATTTCAGCAGCCCTGGACCTTGGCTACCATAGATGGTAATCCCAGCCATAGGAGTGTAAGAGGGAGTCACAGGAGACCTTCCTGGAGTGAGAAGCTCTCATTCCATCACAGATGTTGGGGGCCATGTAGTCTCCCCTCTATCCCTGAGTTGCCAGAGGGAGTAACTGCTGACTGGCTCCCTCTCCCTTCACCTTTGCTCCAACAGCCAACAGTTTCCAAAGCACCAAAGCCTGTGTCAAGGGCCTCTAACACAGACAGAGCAGAGCAGGTCTCTGTAGCCCAACTTAGTAAGCCACCACTGACTCTGCTTTCTGGGCTCCCATCACACTCCCCTGCAGTCTAACTCCCACCCCCTCCACAACCCTGAAACCCCTTCGGCCATGTTCAGTCTCTGTCCTTCTTGACCGCGCTGCAGCCTTCACTAACGACAATGACTGGTTCTCGAGTCTTCTCTTTTGGTTTTTCAGTTTCTCTTCCTATTTTTTTTTTTTTTTTTTGGCTGTTCTTTCCCAGCCTCTCTCATGGCATTTTCCTCCTCAGCCTCCTTTTAAATGTTGGTATTCCCCAGGGCCTCATGCGTGGACCCACCTTCTCTTTCTTCAGATGCTCTCTGGGGGATCACATCCATTACCGAGGCTTCCTTCATCTCTCTTCTGAGGAGTCCTCAATCTGTTTCTGTTGCCTAAATCTTTCTTAAACATGAGAAGAAAAAAAAAGTGAATTTCAACAAACCTCTGCTTATACAATTCTTTAAATTAAAAAATTTTTTATTCCTTTTTAATTCTCTCTATTTTTTCTTTGCAGTCTTAACCATTGGGTTACCAGGGAAGTCCGAGTACTTTCATTTTACAATGCTCTTTAGATACACATTAGCCAAAACCTTAGAGCTCAAGATTTAGGTCACTCAATATCCAGAAATATCCACTGCAAAACACTTAGCAAAGCCTATCCTTGTTGTAAAAAAGTTAGCTAAATCACACTTAACTGTTTTGTTAGGGAAAAAACCCAACTTTGTTTTTCAGTTCAAACAAAAATGTTAATATTGTTTCAAGAAATAGCCTTAAAAACCACTGAGAGACAAAATACAGAACATACTTAGTAAAATTAATGATTAAAAATAGTCAAATTGATATTAAAATAATACTGATATAATTCAGTTCAGTTCGGTTACACAGTCATGTCCAACTCTTTGCAACCCCATGGACTGCAGCACGCCAGGCTTTCCTGTCCATCACCAACTCCCGGAGCTTGCTCAAACTCACGTTCATCGAGTCAGTGATGCCATCCAACCATCTCTTCCTCTGTCGTCCCCTTCTTGTCCTGCCTTCAATATTTCCCAGCATCAGGGTCTTTTCCAATGAGTCAGTTCTTCGCATCAAGTGGCCAAAGTATTGGAGTTTCAGCTTCAGCATCAGTCCTTCCAATGAATATTCAGGACTAATTTCCTGTAGGATTGACTAGTTGGATTTCCTTGCAGTCCAAGGGACTCTCAAGAGTCTTCTCCAACACTGCAGTTCAAAAGCATCAATTCTTCGGCACTCAGCTTTCTTTAGAGTCCAAGTCTCACGTCCATACATGACTACTGGAAAAGCCATTGCTTTGACTAGATGGACCTTTGTCAGCAAAGTAATGTCTCTCCTTTCTAATATGCTGTCTAGGTTAGTAATAGCTTTTCTTCCAAGGAACAAGCATCTTTTAATTTCGTGGCTGCAGTCACCATCTGCAGTGATTTTGGAACCCCCCCAAAATAAAATCTGTCACTCTTTCTATTGTTTCTCCATCTATTTGCCATGAAGTGATGGGACCGGATGCTATGATCTTAGTTTTTTGAATGTTAAGTTTTAAGCCAACTTTTTCACTCTCCTCTTTCACTTTCTTCAAGAGGCTCTTTAGTTCTTCTTCGCTTTCTGCCATAAGGGTGGTGTCATCTGCATATCTGAGGTTATTGATATTTCTCCTGGCAATCTTGATTCCAGCTTGTGCCTCTTCCAGCCCAGCGTTTCTCATGATGTACTCTGCATATAAGTTAAATAAGAAGGGTGACAATATACAGGCTTGACGTACTCCTTTTCCAATTTGGAACCAGTCTGTTGTTCCATGTCTGGTTCTAACTATTGTTTCTTGACCTGTATACAGATTTCTCAGGAGGCAGGTAAGGTGGTCGGTATTCCCATCTCTTGAAGAATTTTCCACAGTTTGTTGTGATCCACACAGTCAAAGAGGTGGCAAGAATACACAGAAAAACCATACAAAAAAATATCTTAATGACCCAACCTCGATGATGTGATCACTCGCCTAGAGCCAGACATCCTGGAATGCAAAGTCAAGTGGGCCTTAGGGAGCACCACCAATGTAATCAAATTACCAATTTTTATAACAGCTATAAAAACAGGAATACATTTATACGCTGTTTCTCTTTTCTTAATTTACAATAATGTAAAGCAAGTATAGTCAAAAATAATGTTTTTATATAAATTGAAAAGTCTAATGAAAGTTTTCAATATTTTTGCATTAATTGTGTTTGTGTATAATTCTTTGGAAAAAATTACATAGGAATTATATAAAAACAGGTAAGGGAATTTACTGGCAGTCCAGAGGTTAAGACTCCATATTTCCAGTGCAGCAGGTGTGGGTTTAGTCCCTGGTGGGGGAACTGAGGATCTTGTGTGCCATGCGGCACAGCCAAGAAAATATTTGTAAAAATAAATAAATATAATTTTTAAAAAAACAGATAAAAACTGCCATCATTGCCTCTTCCCTCATCAGTCCTTTTGCCATACATCATGACTAAACTTCTCATACATAAGTAACTAAAGAGGAAGACAAATGACTAAAAAGGCATTTAATCATGTACTGCTAAAAATGAATTTGTCAACAGCTAACATATAATTCTCTTATTTTGCTAATAAGAAGTAATATATATTAAATATATTATGAGGATTGACTTTCTTTCGAGGAAAATATTTCATACTTTGATTTTTGATAAATATATTATTGGATATTGTATATCACCTAAAAAACCATGCAAAAATCTAATCTGCTGGTTTTATTCAAAATATACTGAAGTGTTAATAAGCCAGGAAAATATTACAATTAGCTTTAAAAGATTCAGTATCATCAGCCTGTATTGCTACAGCCCAGCATAAGATATGTTTCAGGAAAGAAGAGCCCTTATCGTTTAGAGAGTCTTTCTGAAATATCTACAAATAATATGAAATCCTTTTGAAGGATTTCCTTCAAAGTCATAAGGGAGTGGTGAGAATTGTACTTTACCTCTATGGTCTTCCTCCCAAACCCCCTAACTACAGTCTAAACATGAGAAAAATATCAGACAAATCCCAATTGTGGGATTTTGCAAAATACCTGAGCAGTAATCCTGAAAACTTTCAATGTCATCAAAACCAAGAAAATTCTGAGAAAGTTTCAGACAGACCAGAGGAGACTAAAGAGATACAAAAAGTGAATGTGATATAGTATTCTGGGTGGGATCCTGGAAGAGAAGAAGGACATTAGGTGAAAACCAGTGAAATCCAAATGAAGTATGGAGTTTAGTTGATAATACTGTACTGAAATTGGTTCTTTAGTTGTGACAACTGTACTGTGATAACGTAAGATGTTAACAATAGGGGAAAATGGGCATAGAGTATATGAGCACTCTGTACTATCTTTTGCAAGACTATTTTAAAAGACAATTCCAGGGACTTTTCCGGTGGTCCATTGGCTAAGAATCTGCCTGCCAATGCAGGGCACATGGGTTCAATCCCTGATCTGGGAAGATCCCACATGCTGCAGGGCAACTGACCCAGTGAGCCAAAACTGTTGAGCCCAAGCTCCACAACTAGAGAAAGCCCTCAAGCAGCAACAAAGACCCAATGCAGCCAAAAATAAAAATAAATAAAAGACAATTCTAAAATAAAATTTTTAAGGGACTTCCCTGGCAGTACAGTGGTGAAGACTCTGCTACCAAGGTGGGGGATGCTGGTTTGATCCTTAACTGGGAAACTAAGATCCCACATGCCATGCAGCCAAAAATAAATAAATAAAATAAAAATTTTAAGATAATCATTATGGAGAGGGAAAAGCAGATGGGGTGTATGGTTGGGACAGAATTGGACATGTGTTAGTGGTTACTGGGGCTATGTAATGGAAGTTCATTATACTTTTATGTCTATATTTATTTATGATTGAAATTGTTATAAGGTTAAAAAATACATATATTGTGTTGGGGCGTCCTCAAAGCCATCCACAGGTTCTATGATTTGCTAGGAGGACTCTTGTTATTCAGTGGCTCAGTCATGACCGACTCTTTGCAACCCCATGGACTGCAGCATGCCAGCCTTCCCTGTCCTTCACTATCTCCCAGAGTTTGCTCAAACTCATGTTCATTGAGTCGATGATGCCATCCAACCATCTAGGACTCAGCATATAATCATACTCACAACTATGAACTTCTTTTGTTTATTATAAGCTTTATTTGAGTTAAATATAGAAAACAGTATACTTTTATTTGCAATTTAATGATGCAAGTTGTTATGGCAATCTAAAATAGTTTACAGTAATTCCTTTTATATTACATATCATATTATCCTTTTGAACATTATATGTATGTAAGGAATAAAGCTAATCATTTATGAATTTTAACAATAATCAGAAAATTTTCTTCCAAAACAATTTCCTTAAGTGTGATGCTAGGTATAAAGCTCATAATTGCCAAAATATTTACATTAAGTGCATGAACCCATCATTAAATAAAGATAAATATCCTTACAGTGAAACGACAGAAAATAAAATCAGCAAAGGGAAAAAGCACAGGGAGCAAAGTTCAGACGAAACCAAGCACAAGCTTCCTAGTGTCCTCTCCCTCTGAAGTCATAGAGAATGCACCTAATTCCTTCCCAGGATCACACGTGTCTACCAGGGAAGCTCAACTGGAGAAACTCAGTGCTGTTACTGAAGATTGGTTACATAAGCACCCTCTGCCTAGCACATGTCAAGATTCCAGACTCTCAGAAAATATTCAGTATCAACCACACTGTAAAACATTTTATGCACAGTGAGCCATCTATACCATTTAGGTAAAGTGTAATATCAACATAGGGAAATATTCAGCAGTCAAGTTCCCAAATGTGAGCCAAAGGCCAACCCTGCCAGCAAGCCTTTATAAGGATAGTCTTAGGGCTAAACACACACACATGCATACACACGCACACACAGAGGCATACCACTCTCTGATACAGCACAAGGATGTTTTATAGCTCACATTCTCCTCTTCTCACATGCACACACAGAGGCATACCACTCTGATACAGCACAAGGACGTTTTATAACTCACATACTCCTCTTCTATGGAAGGTACCTCCACAATACTCACTTGGAGACCCCATCTCCTATTCTGGTCCACAGGTGCGTGTCTGAAGGCAGGAGGGAGGACCCTGTGAGGTGTGGAGGGCTGAGAAGAACAAGTTCCAAGTTTCTCTGTGGGCATAGCCATAAATAAGCCTGGAACTCTGCACTTTTGTTCTTTGCTTTTTCCCTTCTGTAGGTGGCACTTTAGTTCTGAGAAGTCTACCTGGAGAAAGAGAAGGAAAAGAAAAATGGAAGAGAAAAGAAGGAGGCCTTCTGAGAGACTGAGACAGAATCCCGTCAGCAAAATGCTCCTAGATATCTCCTGGATCCATTCTTATGCCAGTGCAGGAGGGTTGGGAATATCATGAAACAGGTGAGTTTAAGGTTCACAAAGTATATACAAGTGGTGATGTTCTGTGGGCAGGCAGATCTAGAGCTGGTGAAGAGCTGAGGGATACAGATCTGCAAGGGTTCCCATCCCCTTCAAATGAGGTAATACACACCATCTGATATACTATACTACACAAGCAATGAACTTTTTTGTTAAACCTTGTAAATGTCTTGTGAATAGGGCCTTCAAATTATGTGTGTGTGTTAGAAGAATGACTGTAGCTTCTCTCATCCTGTTTGGCATTAAAAAAAAAAAAAGTTCCTTTTAATATGCTTAGAAGCCTCGAAAAATAGAACTAAGCCAAGTTTCTCATAATTTTCGGAGGCCCAAGAAAGATAACTGGTCGGTAATACACCTTCAGAATTCATCAGCAACCAGATCTTGGTGAATTGAAACAAAGGGAGTACAGCTCCTTAAGAAGAAAAGAGGGTTCTGGAACCAGAACATTTAAGGGACTCCCTAAAGAGCCACCTATAAAGGGGGCTAATCATAAATGGCCAAAGATATAGGAGAAAACAAGTGAAATGAAGTTGGGGAAATATGGCCACCAAGGGGTGGAAAGGAAAGTCAGAAAGACCCAAGTCAAGAGTACATTTGACAGAGGAATTAATCAACTGCATCAAATAATCGCTGATTTTCCCCGGTCAGCACCAACCAGAGTAATTCTGCCAACTCCCCTTTCTCCTTTCCCCCGGTACTCTTTATACATCACTTTTGACTCTTTTTACAGGATTTTAACCGGTGGTTTACCGTTTATGTCCTCCAATTGGATGGCTCCGGGAGTTGGTGATGGACAGGGAGGTCTGGCGTGCTCCGGTTCATGGGGTCGCAAAGAGTCGGACACGACTGAGCGACTGAACTGAACTGAATTGGATGGCTCAAGCAGGAGGTCTGAATCTTATTCATTTTCCTCTCTAAAGCCTTATGCCTCCTGCTCAATTAATATCACTGAAACGATCTGAAGAAAATTTGAAAAACCACCCCCAAGCCCACCCCCGAACAAAGATCTTATCTTTTAACCTCCAGCAGCCAAATTTCCCTGGACACGACCAACTGCGCAGGCGCAGAAGCAGACCGCCCAGCTTTCTCAGGTCTTTGCATTTGGCGCGAAATCTCCGCTCCGTGGGCGGGGCTGAGAGAGAAACCGCGCTCATTGGACAGGTTTGGCGCGAATCCCGGGACTGCTGAGCCACGATTGGCTCCGGCCTTCCAGCGAAGGGGCGGGACGGAGGCGGCGCGCTCAGAGCGGCAGCGTCGGAGGAGAAGCAACTCCAGTGTGGCGGCAGCTGCCCTTCAGCGTTAGGCAGATATGGACCTCGCTGCCGCAGCGGAGCCGGGCGCCGGCAGCCAGCATCTGGAAGTGCGCGACGAGGTGGCCGAGAAGTGCCAGAAACTGTTCCTGGACTTCTTGGAGGAGTAAGTCGGCGGTCGCCCCTTAATCGCGGAACTGCCCCTCCCGGCTTCCGGAGTCTGGGGCCGCCTAGGGCCTCGCGCTTGTTTGGGTACTGAGGGGTCGCGCGCCTCGGAGAGCGGGCCGCGGGGAGGAGCCTGGGCCGGGCTGGGCTGGTCTCCAGGGTTGGTGAAATTCATCTGGAGCCCTTCCTCGGGCTCCTGCCGTGTGCTGTGTCCTGGGCCGAACGCTTAGGCCTGTTGTTCAGTCCTCACAGCCCGAAAGGCTGGTGGTCGCGTAGCCCCCGGTTCCCTGTGCGGACGCCGAAGCTGGGTGGGAATGAGTAACTCGTCCACTTAGGCCGCACGTCTGAGTCGTGGGAGGGGGAGGCCGAGCTGGCGTGGGAATCATGGCGGGGGCCTCATGGGGTCCACCGAGGGCCCGGCGGCACTGGAGCCTGTGGAGGTGAATGTACGGTAATGAACCCGGTGCTTGACAGATGCTCGAGCTAGGGGCGGCCCTGCTTTGCTTACGGCACTGAACGCACTCCATCCATCTCTTCCTTCCTTCCCTTCTAATCCTCCAAATCCCTCTTTTCTTTCTTGTCTTTTTTTTTTTTTTTTCTGTTGCTTTTTTTTAGGCTCCAGGCATCTCAAACCCCCTCTCTGGCTTGCAGCCACTGACACCAGTTACTTTTCTTAGATCGCGCAGAATATCGCTGCTCTCCCTGAGTATGGACTCTATTGCTTCCAGGAAGAAGTGGAAGCACTTTGGAATGAGTTAGGAAAAAATTTTTTGTAAGAGTTTAGCTTTTTAATTTGATCATTTCTTGCATTTGAAGTACTCTTCGATGACATCCTTGGCCTGAGACTCTGCAATAGTCCTAAAAAATATACGATTTTACTAATATTTAGAAACTCTACTAAGTTGTCAGCATTAGTTATACTGAAGCTTTAAAAAATTAGCACATGTCTTATGAAAATACTTTCCATCATTAAAATTTCTTGTGGCTATCCTTAGGGACCTTAATGACTTCAATATCTTTAAGCATAACGTGACAGGAAATTCTTTTTTTGTTGTTGTGGTGGTAAAAACCCATTTTAACCTTTTTTAAACAGAGTTCACTGGTGTTAAGTACATTTGCCTTGTAATATAGCCATCACTAACATCCATCTCCAGCTTTTCTTCTTTCCAAACTGAAACTCTGCACTCACTAAACAATAATTCACCATTTCCCCACCCCCACCCCCCTCCCCACCTCCAGCACCTGGCAACCCTTCTATTTTCTGTCTGTGAATTGGACTACTCTAGGTACCTCAGACTTGGCGTTATACAATATTTGTCCTTTTGTGACCAGCTTACTTCACTTAGCATAATGTCTTTGAGGTTTATCCATGTTGTAGCATGTGCCAGAATTTTTTTTTTAAGGGTGAATAGTACTCATTATGTCTATTCTACGTTTCATTTGTTTACTCATCCATCCATGGACATATGGGATGTTTCCACAGTTACTGTTAATAGCTCTGCTGTCTTAATGAAATTCTGATATACTTAATACCACAGTTTATATTTCGCCACAGGACTGGAAAAGGTCAGTTTTCATTCCAATCCCAAAGAAAGGCAGTGCCAAAGAATGCTCAATCTACTGCACAATTGCACTCATCTCACACGCTAGTAAAGTAATGCTCAAAATTCTCCAAGCCAGGCTTCAGCAATATGTGAACCGTGAACTTCCAGATGTTCAAGCTGGATTTAGAAAAGTCAGAGGAACCAGAGATCAAATTGCCGACATCCGCTGGATCATCGAAAAAGCGAGAGAGTTCCAGAAAAGCATCTATTTCTGCTTTATTGACTACGCCAAAGCCTTTGACTGTGTGGATCACAATACACTGGAAAATTCTGAAAGAGATGGGAATACCAGACCACCTGACCTGCCTCTTGAGAAACCTGTATGCAGGTCAGGAAGCAACAGTTAGAACTGGACATGGAACAACAGACTGGTTCCAAATAGGAAAAGGAGTACGTCAAGGCTGTATATTGTCACCATGCTTATTTAACTTATATGCAGAGTACATCATAAGAAACGCTGGGCTGGAAGAAGCACAAGCTGGAATCAAGATTGTTGGGAGAAATATCAATAACCTCAGATATGCAGATGACACCACGCTTATGGCAAAAAGTGAAGAAGAACTAAAGAGCCTTTTGATGAAAGTGAAAGAGGAGAGTGAAAAAGTTGGCTTAAAGCTCAGCATTCAGAAAACTAAGATCATGGCATCTGGTCCCATCACTTTGTGGGAAATAAATGGGAAAATAGTGTCAGACTTTATTTTTCTGGGCTCCAAAATCACTGCAGATGGTGATTGCAGACGTGAAATTAAAAGACGCTTACTCCTTGGAAGGATAGTTATGACCAACCTAGACAGTATATTAAAAAGCAGAGACATTACTTTGCCAACAAAGATCCATCTAGTCAAGGCTCTGGTTTTTCCAGTGGTCATGTATGGATGTGAGAGTTGGACAGTGAAGAAGGCTGAGTGCCGAAGAATTGATGCTTTTGAACTGTGGTGTTGGAGAAGACTCTTGAGAGTCCCTTGGACTGCAAGGAGATCCAACCAGTCCATCCTAAAGGAGATCAGTCCTGGGTGTTCATTGGAAGGACTGATGTTGAAGCTGAAATTCCAATACTTTGGCCACCTCATGTGAAGAGTTGACTCATTGGAAAAGACCCTGATGCTGGGAAGGATTGGGGGCTGGAGGAGAAGGGGTCGACAGAGAATGAGATGGCTGGATGGCATCACCGACTTAATGGACATAAGTTTGGGTAAACTCCAGGAGTTGGTGATGGACAGGGAGGCCTGGCGTGCTGCAATTCATGGGGTCACAAAGAGTCGGACAGGACTGAACGACTGAACTGAACTGAACTTTTCATAATGTTATTCTCTGCCTGATAACTATTAATCCTTCAAAGCCTAGCTAAAGATTCATACCTGTTAGTTAAACCCTGTGAACCTTTCAGGCAGCACCAATCCTTTCTTCCCCTATGTTTCCAGGCTGCATTTTCCATTATCTCTGGTAGTGTATCTACTGCCAGCTATTTCATCTGAATGTGAATCCCATGCTTAATCCCACCTAGCCAACATATCACTTTACAAAGGTCCTCAACTATGTTTGATATTAACAAATAATATAGTTACCTTCACTTCCTTGCAGTTTGCCTTGCAGCTAACTGCTGGGCACAGTGATTAACAAGACAAATAATCCTTGTATTTGTTGAGAAAAAAATATTAACTCCCTCTCGAAATACCAACTTTGATTTGCCATTCCTTATGAAATAAAGTCCAAATTCTTCACAGCTGCTCTTTCTAGTTTCATCTTCCACAGCCATTCTGTCATCACCCACAGCCCTCCCATACCTTTCCTGACTGTCACATACTTGGAAACATCTGTGGCCAGTCTGTCTATCACTCAATTTTCCTTTCAGATTTTAAAAGTGTTTCCAGGCCAAATTCCAGTGCCACCTGTTATATGCATAAAGCCTTTTTAGGTGTTCCTGTTAGGCAAAATTAGTTTATATTCACCTGTCACATTTCTTTCACCTTTTTTTTTTCTTTTATTGTGGAAAGAACCCTTAACCTGAGATCTACGCTCTTAACAAAATTTTAACTGTACAGTGTATTGTTCAGTAGATTCTGTTAGAACTTATCCATCTTGCTTCACTGAAACTTTTTTTTAACTCATAATTTTTATTTATGTTTTGGTTTCAATATTGTGTTTCTGCTATACATCAACATGAATCAGCCATAAGTACACATATGTCCCCTCTCTCTTGAACCTCCTTCTCACCTCCCACCCCATCCCACCCCTCAAGGTTGTCACGGAGCACCAGGTTTGAGCTCCCTGCATCATACAGTAAATTCCCACTGTTATCTATTTGACATATGGTAATATATATGTTTCAGTGTTAACTCTTTCAGTTTGTCCCTCCATCTCCTTCCCACACTGTGTCCACGAGTTGTTGTCTTTGTGTCTCCATTGCTTCCCTGCCAATAGATTCATCAGTACCATCTTTCTAGATTCTGTATATATGCGTTAATAAACAATGTTTGTTTTTCTCTTTCTGATTTCAGTTTGTTTAATAGGCTGTAGGTTCATCCACCTCATTAGTATCGACTCAAATGCATTTCTTTTCATTGACTGAAACTATGCCTATAATACCTCCACATTTTCCTTTTCCTCCAACCAACATTCCACTCTTTGATTCTATGAACTTGACCTTTGTTGGGGGGGCTTCACCCCATGACTTGTGTGATGTTAATTTCCTGACCAGGAATTGAACCCCGAACCCCACGCCCACAGCAGTGAAAACACAGAGTCCTAACCATTGAACTGCCAGGAAATTTCCAAATTTGACTCTTTAAGATACCTCATTTAAGTAGAATCATGCAGTATTTGTCTTTGTGTGATTGGATGTTCATTGGAAGGACTGATGCTGAAGCTGAAACTCCCAATTCTTTGGCCAACTGATGCAAAGAAATGTCTCATTTGGAGAGACCCTGATGCTGGGAAAGATTGAAGGCAGGAGGAGAAGGGGATGACAGAGGATGAGATGGTTGGATGGCATTACCAACTCAATGGACATGAGTTTGAGTAAACTCCGGGAGTTGGTGATGGACAGGAAAGCCTGGCATGCTGCAGTCCATGGGGTCGCAAAGAGTCAGACACGACTGAGCGACTGAACTGAACTAGACTGAGTTGGTTTATTTCACGTAGCACGATGTCCTCAAGATTCATCCACATTGAGACATTGCAGAATATCCTGTTTTAAGACTGAGTAAACATATAGAGAGAGTAACAGGGAAACTTACATTACCATGTGTAAAATAGATAGCCAATGGGAATTTGCTGTATGGCTCAGGGAACTCAAACTGGGGCTCTGTAACAACCTAGAGGGGCAGGATGGAGAGGGAGATAAGAGGGAGAAGACATATGTATACCTATGGCTGACTTCAAGTAGATGTTTGGCAGAAACCAACAAAATTCTGTAAAGCAATTATCCTTCAGTTAAAAAATAAATTTTAAAAAAAGATTGAATAAACATTTTGTTTATTCCTTTGTCTTAGACATTTAGATGTCTTATCCCTCTCTTTAATAGAGATGTCCCCATGAGAGTGTCAACCCTAGGAGAAGAGCAATGCTGTTACTTCCAACTCATGGTACCTCTGGCATAGTGCTTTCCATAGAGATGTTCATAATGTATTAAACGGAACATGCTGTATTTGAAGGAGGAATTTAGTTTTTCTCAAAACTATTTCTGCATAGTTATGTTAAAAGAATAAAAAGTAAATAGTAGGATACTTGTTAGGAAAAAACACCCCAGCTTTACTTTGTATGTACATTTTCATTTCCCTGAGGTCTTGAGCCTGAAGCACCTTGTTTCTGTGTATTTATTGATATTTGTGTTCTTAAATCAACAATTAATCTGTCAGTTTTCCCTTTAGAAATTAAATCTTTGGATTATAGCCTGAGGGTTTTTTTTTAATATTTTCTAATCAACAAATGCTAACTGTTCTTTTATTGTTGTTATGTACAGTTAAGATTGGGAAATGTTAGATCAAGAAATTCAGATTTGAGATTTCCCTGATGGTCCAGTGATTAAGAATCCACCTTGCAATGCAAGGGATGTGGGCTTGATCCCTGGTCAGGGAACTAAGATCCCACATACCATGGAACTACTAAGCCTGAGAGCCTCAACTACTGAGCCAGCTGGCACACCACAACTAGAGAGTATGCGCTGCAATGAAAGATCCCACACAACGCAGTGAAGATCCCATATGCCACAACTAAGACCCGTTGCAGCTAAATCAATAAATATTGGGGGGGATTCAGATTTAAATCTGAAGACCTAGATTTTCTATGTTCCCAACTTTGTACAAAAGATTTCATAGGCATTCTCTCATTTAATCTTCACAGTTAACCTTACAGGATGATGTTCTAATCTTTTTCATTATTATTATATTCAAAAAGAAGAGGGACAAGTTTAGAGAAGACAGGTGACTAGCCTTAATGTATACAACTACTAAAATGGGCCTCTCTGGCCCTAAAGCTGATGACCTTTAACCAGTACACTGACTTATCAGGCATTCAGATTCTTCTTTTACTGCCTAATTTCAGTTTAATCTGATTTGTATGTATCTGCAGGTTCCAGAACAGCGATGGAGAAATTAAGTACTTGCAGTTAGCTGAGGAGTTAATTCGTCCTGAGAGAAACACGTTGGTTGTGAGTTTTGTGGACCTGGAGCAATTTAACCAGCAACTTTCTACCACCATTCAAGAGGAGTTCTATAGGTATGGTATATTATTCTTTAAGTAGACATGGAACCTGGGAAGCCAGCTCTTGTTGGAATGGAAGTGTTAATTTGTGAGGATAAAGGCAGGGCAAGTGTCACAGAAGCCCTTTTTTATAGCCATTGGTCATTTTAATGCTGCTCTAAACTAATTTAGGCCTTTGTGGAGTTGACTATTTTTCACATGCAGATATTGAAAATCTCTGCTTTCTACTGATAGTTTTTCCAAGTGTTAAGAGAATTTGCTTACTTTGTGTCAGGCATTCGGTGCTATTGCTATGTCATTCGTTTAATCCATTCCCCATCCCATATTAAATAAAATCCCTTGAAACATTTTAAAAGCTGAACAATATTTTGGGGGCAGAAGTTAGACATTAGGCTTTTAATTTGCTTTTGATTGCTATGTAAAGCAAGAAACATCTTTCTACACAAAATTCTGTCTGCATTTGGATTAAATGAATATGACAATCTGTATAAATAAAATCAGGTAAATAAACACTGTGGACAGTTATGAAGGAGAAATGAAGACCCAGGAATAAGGAGTCACAGTCCTATTTTTTCACCTGGTGGACTGGGAGATGGATTTGTCTCAGTGTTTCTAGTCATATCTGACTATCAAGAATGGCTAGAAGGATAAGCAGCAGAGTTTGTTGTGAAAGTATGTAGTAGGAAAAGTTGTCCTGACAAGTGAGAGGGAGGTAGAAAATTGGGCTGATGGTAGAAACACCTATGTCCATACCTCATGCACAGACTGCCATGCAGTTCTGTCTGCTGAGAGTAGCTGATCCTTCAGAGGACTTCCAGATCCTACTGCTTAAACCAAGCTACTGCAGCTGTTTAAAACTTAAATCAAGGGGACGTGCACACACACCCCCTAACCAGCCAGCTGAAACGTTTCTGCCAACTTGCTCTCACATCAGTACACAGATTCCTTCCCTACCCTTATTCATTTCCTGTCAATGAAGACTTAAACCTGGAAGAATATACTAGGCCTTGACACCAAATGGGATGCTGCTTTGCTATTAAGAGGTAGTATACTGCCCAGGTTCAGGAAGAGTAATCTTGGACAGAGGAATGGTCTGTGTTGTGCATGCTAAATGATTATTTAAAAATAATAGCTATCAAAGAATAGCACTTTATATTTGGTGTTTGTGTTGTCTTAGATGTATTTGTGGTGTAATAGAAGAGGATTGAAGAGGTTCCTGGACCAGATGATAGAATGGTCCTGCATAGTTAAATTCTAAAGCTTGGTTGTAATCAAATGAAATTCCTTAGTTTCAGCTATTGGGAGGCATGAAAGGGAAAAGAGGGCTTGGTAAGCCTCTTAAAGTTGTAAGTTGATTTTCTTTTTGCTTGCTTTTCAGAGTTTACCCTTACCTCTGTCGAGCCTTGAAAACCTTTGTCAAAGACCGTAAAGAGATCCCTCTTGCCAAGGATTTTTATGTTGCATTTCAAGACCTACCTACCAGACACAAGTAAGAAACTCTTTGAAAGGAAAAAGAATTCATTGACTAGTATAGCTATCACTTGTCAGAAAGCTCAAAAGGTTGTAGTCTTACATCTGTAAAGGGTTATACCCAGTTATCCAGAACATTTAGTTTTGGGAAAATCTGTATTTCCAGGGAAATGGAAAGGGAACTAAGTTAGGTGAAGTCATTTCTAGGGATTATAATACTTTAGGACACCTTTTAAGGGGTGTTTAGGTGAAAGCTTAGTTTAGAGAGAAAATATGAAAATTGAGAGCAGTCACAAAAATTAATGAATTGTCAAGAGCTTAAAGAGCATAACTTTTAAACTGTTTTCCTCTTTAGCAATTCTTTAAAGAATAATTTATTGGAGGAAATAAAAGTGATATTTTGAAAACTTTACTAAAATTACCTATAAAGTTACCAAGTTATTTAATATAAAATGAATTTCTGAAATAAAATGTTTTCTAAACCTTCGAGTTCAAACAAACAAAATTTCCCCCATGACAACTATACTATGAAAATGCTTATTTAGAAATGGAGGTCAGCAGAAAATATATTTGTGTGTGTGCTCAGTCACACAGTCATGTCCAACTCTTTGTGATGCCATGGACTGTGGCCACCAGGCTCCTCTGTCTGTGAGCTTTTTCCCAGCAAAAATACTGGAGTGGGTTGCCATTTCCTCCTCCAAAGGATCTTCCCAGTCCAGGGATCAAACACACATTTCCTGCGTTGCATAGAGTCTTTACCACTGCGCCATCTGGGAAGCCCCTGTTTTATAATTGTAATTACATTTCTTTCATGTCCTTTACTTAGGTTTTATTATCATTATTATTATTCATTTATGTATTTTGTTGTGGACAGATGTACATTATACTTCAGGAATGGGCATGTTGACTAAATCACTCTTTTAGGAGAGTCTAAAGAATACCTTGTCTCTTATTGTTTTAAGCATAAATTATCTTTGAACATCCTCTCATTAAAAGTGAAAATTTTTAGTTTGGAAATGAACGTTTACTAATGCAGTATCTTTCTTTAAACAGAATTCGAGAGCTCACCTCATCCAGAATTGGTTTGCTTACTCGGATTAGTGGGCAGGTGGTACGGACTCACCCAGTTCACCCAGAGCTTGTGAGTGGAACTTTCCTGTGTTTGGACTGTCAGACAGTGATCAAGGATGTGGAACAGCAGTTCAAATACACACAGCCAAACATCTGTCGAAATCCAGTTTGTGCCAACAGACGGAGATTCCTACTGGATACAAATAAATCAAGATTTGTTGATTTTCAAAAGGTATTAATTCTGTTTAGATCAGATTCAGCCTATGCTAATAATTCACTTCTGCTGCTGCTGCTGCTAAGTTGCTTCAGTCGTGTCCAACTCTGTGCGACCCCATAGACGACAGCCTTCCAGGCTCCCCCATCCCTGGGATTCTCCAGGCAAGAACACTGGAGTGGGTTGCCATTTCCTTCTCCAATGCATGAAAGTGAAAAGTGAAAGCAAGGACACTCAGTCGTGTCTGACTCTTGGTGACCCCATGGACTGCGGCCTACCAGGCTCCTCCATCCATGGGATTTTCCAGGCAAGAGTACTGGAATGGGTTGCCATTGCCTTCTCCAATTCACTTCTAGGCACTTGTAATTATTATTATAAGCTTAACTTAGGCAATGTTGTAATTGCCTAAAGATCCGTGACTTACATAAAAACTGACTGCAAGTTTAAGCTAAAAATTTGTCATGCAAATTTCAATTATCAGTGTATAAATGTGTTCTAACTTTTAATAACTTGGAAGCTCCTTCAGACAAATAAAACGTATTTGTCAAAGAATAAGCAGTAACTTATTAGTTATCACTATAAGTTAGAGTTATGGAAACTTTGTAGAAGTAGAGACTTGACTTGGTATAAGATTTGGAGATGGTGGTTAAGGAGAAGGAAGGCATAAGTAAAAGGACAGGTGAAAATGGACACCCTTGTCAATAGCTATGGGGATTATCGTGATTAAAGTAGAGGAACCAAATTGGAGATCGTCTGAGAGATGATTTCAGATGATTTGATATGAGGCATGGAAGATCCTCAAATTGAGAAGTTTGGACCTGTTTTGAAAAGCAAGAGGAATACATTTTCAGATGTGTATTTTTCTTCGTTTCAGGAAGATTAATGGGACAACAGTGGTAGTATTTAACAAGAGACTAACAGGCAGTTATGGTTATCTGGGCAAGAAATAGATGGTAACAGTTAAGAATGAAGGGGCTAAGTCTCTTTAGGACTGAGTAACTATGGAATATGCAAGGAGGAAAGAAAAGTTGCAGCAGCTCAAGCACTAGGAGAATGAGTAGCAGACTGAAATAAATAATATTAAATTCAACTTTTAGTTTTTACTTAGTTTTCTTGTATTATTTTGATACTTGGTTAGTAAGAAGCCTGTACTGTACCCACAACTTTGGGTAAGAGATGCTTTGTGTCTGATAAAGAACTTGATATAAAAACCAAATACCAAAATATGAATTTAGGTTGGAGGGAGGGGAAACAGCTGTAATAAAGGACATTCTTGACAATTGGGGAAATACGAAAGTGGACTAGATAATAGAAGACATGGAATTAAATACTTAAATCCTTAATGTGATTGATGGCATTGTGGTTACATAGGAGATTGTCTTTATTCTCAGGAGATGAGTGCTTTAATATTTAGGGGTAAAATACCTTGATTTTTGCATCTTCTTTCAAATAATACAGTAAAAATATGTGTGTCTTAAGTAATGTTAACAGTTGCATTGAGGGGGAGGGTATAATATATGTGAAATTTTTCATAAAATTTCCCTGACAATTTAGAGGAGGATGGGACCCAAAACACAAAGTAAATTTCAACAAAGAGAACAAAATATGTATTGTTTAATGAGAGTAAAAGTGAAGTTGCAGTTTTTAAATAGATGTGATCTCTTACCAAATTGAAAAGAGTTTTATGGTAGAGAATTTTTAAGATGAATGTTGGCACATGTCAAAAGTCTTCCAACTGGTAAGATAATTTAGGATATATCAGTATTTGTGCATTTAATTTAGATCACATGGAACTTGAAAGAGATCTCTTCTCATCCTTGGCCATTTATTTGTCTCTGTTATAGGTCCGTATTCAAGAGACTCAAGCTGAGCTTCCTCGAGGGAGTATCCCCCGCAGTTTAGAAGTGATCTTGAGGGCTGAGGCTGTGGAGTCAGCTCAAGCTGGTGACAAATGTGACTTTACAGGGACACTGATTGTTGTGCCTGACGTGTCTAAGCTTAGCACACCAGGTCAGTAATCTGAGGCTTAGGTTTAACAAGTTCTCAGTTATTGCAGGACATCTAGCCTCTTGCCTCTTCCTTGTCTTATTTTTGGCTACCAATCAGAGTGAGCAAGAAACTATAATGATAACAGACTAACTGGTTTTGCTACAGAAGGTACTGTTCTGAAAATTTCAAAGCCTAAATGAAATTTTTAGATTTCTAGGTTTCATTTATCTGAGCAGTTTTGATTATCAGTACCTTCAGTATTTGAGTTGTGAAACAACCTGTCATTCAATGTTTCAGGAGCACGTGCAGAAACTGATTCCCGAGTCAGTGGTGTTGATGGATATGAGACAGAAGGTGTTCGAGGTCTCCGGGCCCTTGGTGTTAGAGACCTTTCATACAGGCTGGTCTTTCTTGCCTGCTGTGTTGCACCAACCAACCCAAGGGTGAGTGTCTTAGTAGAATGGCAAAGCTTAAGAAAGACATTACCTGAGCTGCCTCAAATTCAGTGTTAAAGACAAAGATTTGGGTTGAGATCTGCTTTTTAGCTCTAAAACCAGATTTTTTCATGCCTTGTATTCCTGACCTTAAGGAAAAGTCTTACTTATTTTTGTGTGTTAAAGTTCAGTGCTTTAAGCGCATTGGTGCTGTTATTAATAATGGTGGTTTTTCTGGAAGTGGGGGTGGTCTTGTTTGTTTTTTAATTGTTACAGTTCCTCTGTCACACTCCTTGAGAAAGTACAAATAGAAAAGTTTCATAATCTGGGAAATAGCTTATAAATTACTCTTTCTGAGAGTGATTGACCCCTGGTATTATAGTTTTTGAGAACTTAATTTTGTTTGCAGGATGAGAAAGCAGTGAGAAAAAGTTTGGAAAATAGTCCAGTGTTGGGAAATGAGGAGTGAACATAATATTCTGTTCATTCTCATCTTCATAACAATGATTACCATTTTATTATGGCTCATCTCTTGAGCATCTGGATTCATTTAGATAGCAATGCAAAACAATGGTGGTAGCTTTTTTTGTTATTTATAAATCACTGGACAAATGACAAGCTCTTTGGTATCTTGGCTAACTTAGGCCATACTGGTTAGAAGATTTTTTTAAAAAAAAACCTTTATAGTCAACAGATTTTGACCTCCCAGGATGTATTTTGTTTGTGGTGATGTTTCTTCTCTTTCACATTATTTTGACTATTTCTATACTATTTTTTTCCTTTCTTCTCCCCCTCAGTTTGGAGGAAAAGAGCTCCGAGATGAGGAACAGACAGCTGAGAGCATTAAGAACCAAATGACTGTGAAGGAGTGGGAGAAAGTGTTTGAAATGAGTCAAGATAAAAATCTGTACCACAATCTTTGTACAAGCCTGTTCCCTACTATACATGGTAAGAAGTCTGTGAAATAAGCTTGAAGTCAAAGTAATGTTTGTAAAACAGCAACATGTGACTTCTTAAAATACACAAATCAGATGTTAAAAGGATTTTAGTGGGTTTAGAAGGGGTTTTAAAAAGTCATTTATAAAAGGACAGATATTAAATGATTCCAGTTAAAATGAGATATTTAAAATAGGTAAATTCATAGAGAGAGAAAGTAGAAAAAGATTACCTGCTGAGGAGAGAAATAGGGAATTGTTTAATGGATAGAATTTGTATTTGGGGTTATGAAAAGTCCTATAAGTGAATGGGTGATGGTTGTAAAAGATAGTGAATGTACTTAATTCCACTGAACCCCTTAAAAGTGGTTGCAGTGTTTAATTTTATGCTGTGTATATTTTGCCAGTTTTCTTTTGATAAAAGAAAAAGTCATTTAGTCTTCTTTTTCTGGCTTTAGGACAGAACTGCACTTAAGTATATTCTCATATGCCAGATTAATACCCTGACCACTTTTCTTGTTAGTTTGCACAATGGGAAGAGATTTCATATTGTTTTTTTGTACTGTGCCTAAGCCTGGCGTGCTGCAGTTCATGGGGTCATAAAGAGTTAGACATGGCTTAGCAATTGAACAACAACTATGCCTATACCTTGTGGTTTCTACTTTCACACTTTCTTAGCTCTTGGTTGCTAGCTGCTTACTGTCATTAAATCCCCTTGCACATGACTAACTTTTCAGGTCTCATGCTTTATTTTTGTTTTTTTTTCCATCCCTCCATATTCAGTTGTAGTAATGGCAAGAGTTCATAATATTATAGTTATTTGTCTTAGGTATGTATTTTTAATCATTGAAAATTAGCCTTTTTTTCTGCTTAAATATTTGGTCAGTGAAATTGAACTGAAATCCTTTGTGGGTTTTAGAGTATCCTCCCTTACAATGAGTAGGTATCAAATTTGTATACTGTTCCATTCCCCCACCATAAATTAATCTATTGCTACGTAACAAATTATCCCAAACTTAATGGCTTAAAACAACAAACTATCTCATATAGTCTGTGGGTCGGGAATTTGACAGAGACTTAGCTGTGTGGTCTTGGTCAGTCATTGTAGCCAAGATGTCACCTAGGGCTGTAGTCATCTGAAGGCTTGACTTGAGCTGGAGGATCCACTTACAAGGATCCACTCACTGCTTATCTGTCAGTGCTTGTTGTTAGCTGGAAGCCTCAATTCCTTACATGAATCTCTTCACTGGACTGTTTCAGTGTCCTCATAGCACGACAGCTGTCTTCCTTCAGAGCATGCAGTCGAAGAGAACAGAGCAAGGAGGGCAAAATGCTTCTCAGGACCTAGTGCTAGAAGTTATACACCTTCACTTTCACCATATGCTGTTTGTGAGAACCAAGTTACTAAGCCCAGCCACACTTAAGGAGAGTTAAGCTCCGTCTAGAAATGAGGATTATCAAATAATTTGTGGGCTGTTTTAAACTACCACACCTCCCAACACATTTGTTTCATACAGGTTATAAGTCAGAGAAATTTTGTTTTTGGAATGGATTTTAAATTTTCTGCTTCTAAGGAGTGCTTTGTGTACATATGCCAGCATTTTGTTGATGGCATTCACAGAAAGTCATAATAATTAAGACAGAAGAATGTTTCTTCCAATATCACATTTCTAAAATTTGGTGTCTTTTTTTTTTTTAATTATTCATTTCCTTCTTATATTTAAAAACAGTTCTTAGAAGCAGCTGTAGATCACATTCAGCATCTTGCCTAATCCATATCAGTTCAATTAGCTTGTATTTATATGCAGCTTGGGTCACTACTCCTGATAGAAAAGAGGTAAGTCATGGACCATTTCCTGAAACTCTTGACAGAACTGTATAATCTGCAGTTGGAAAGAACTAGTAAATATGGTAGGTTGTAGTGGACATCGTTTATTTATGGGGAGAGATATTTGAGGACTTTGACATAGGGAAAGACTTTGTGTAGGAAGCAGGACTTACAGACAAGGAAAGACTCTTAGAATGGTGAGCATCAGCATCTGTTTCAGGTGAAGGTATTAGTACAGTGATTAGGTGACTTTACATTCATAGGACGAGAACCAAGATCAAGATGAGAAACCAGATAGATATTTTTACTCTGTTCTTAGCTTTGCTTCAGCTGCCTCTGCTCTTTTGATTGGTAAACATGCCTTTGTAGTGTCCTGTGAAATTGTTTCAACTCATGTTGGAAAATAACTCGGGTTTTTATTTCAGGTAATGATGAAGTAAAACGGGGTGTCTTGCTGATGCTCTTTGGTGGTGTCCCAAAGACAACAGGGGAAGGGACCTCTCTTCGAGGGGATATAAATGTTTGCATTGTTGGTGACCCAAGTACAGCTAAGAGCCAGTTTCTCAAGTAAGTGTTTGCCTGAGATAGTACAACAAAGAAAACAATACACATAGTTGCAGGCTTTCAAAAACTCTCTTAGGTTAAAGTACATCTTAATTTGTTAAGGAGAATGTAACAACATTTTACAGATTTTGGAATAGGTAAAAATTGTAATTACAATCCCACATAGAATTCTTTTAATCTTTGTATAAAACTCTTTGAATGTATGAATATATATATATATATGTATATATCTCCATGGTTGTAAGTCACAACATGTGTATTTTTAATTTTAATTAATACCTTACTTTTCGGTGTTTATTTTCACAGTTGTTTTTTGTTGGCATATTATAGCTTAAAAGATAATTCCCCTACCCTGATATTAGACAGTTTAACAGAGTAACTTATTTTAATGATCAAATACAGTGAACATCATAATATGTATAAGTTTTTTATTTTCTTATTTTCCTTTGGGTAAATTCCTAGGCATAGGATTGCTGAGATTAAGAATACAAATGTCTTCACAGTTCTTATACAAGACACAGTTTCCAAAAACAGTGTGGTAAAGATGAGGCATTTTATGCTGAACTTACCAATATGAATTTAGCAATTTCTGCTTATTTTTAAAAGCTATGATAAGTACTTGCTTACTTTCAAACTTTTAAGAAACTTAGAGGTCAAGATAATGGCAACCAGTTTTTGAGCACCTCTTGTGTTCTTGGTGCTGTGTGTGTATGTGTATTATGTCATATCCTACCAGCATTCAGACAGGCATATAATATTCTCCTTTTTTTCAGGGAGGCAAACAAAACTCTGAGTCTCAGTAAATTGTCTTAACTCCTTAGAGCTGACTGGTGGCTCTAAGCCATGAATATTAGAATTCAGCCTTTGATTGCAAAGCATGTGCTTTTCATACTGTATCAAGCTGCTTTTCCTTTATTTGGGAAATTTTTAACATGGCAGTGTTCTAGAACATAAAATTTTTAGCTCGAGTTTTATAGTTAAATATTATTTCCTTCAAGTATATCATGGACTGAGTTCTAGACTTGATGATAACAGTCCTGTGTTAAATGAATTCTCTTTGTTTTTCTTCATTTCTGTTGCTCCTGCCTCCCATCTCCCCATCACCACCACAAAAGATGTACTACAGTGTTGCCTCTGAGCAGTATTGTATTGTACCTCATTATATTTGCTTTTTAACAATATTAAGTCTTTTGATCCATGAACATGGGTTATCTTTCCATTTATTTAGGTCATCTTTAATTTCAGTAATGCTTTGTAGTTTTCAGTGTATATGCTTGTGCTTCTTTTATTAAGTTTATTCCTAAATATTTTATTCTTTATGATGCTAATATAAATGGAACTGTTTTCTTAGATTCATTTTTGGGTTGTTGCAAGTGTGTAGAAATACAACTATTGATCTTTTATCTTGCAACATGCACAAACTGATTTACTTTTGTTTTAGTGGACTTACTAGTTGTGTTTTAGTGGATCTAACTTGTCTGCAAGATCATGCTAAATGCAAATAGTGATAGTTCTTTTTTCTTTCAAATCTGGGTGCCTTTTTCTTTTTCTTGCCTAATTGACCTGGCTGAATCTTTCAGTGTAATGTTGAATAGAAGTGGCAGGAATAGACCCCTAAGTCTTATTCCTGTTCTTAGGGGAAAAGCATTCAGTCTTTTATTAGTAAGTATGATGTTAGCTGTGGGTTTTCTTAGACGCCTTTTAGCAGGTTGAGGGAAAGCCTCTTCTAATTAGTTGAGTTTTTATCATGAAAGATTATTAGATTTTTTCACGTTTTTTGCATCTGTTACAATGCTTCTTATCTTTTTTAATATGGCATATTATTGTTTCTTAGTTGTTAAGCCAACCTTGCCTTTTTGGAATAAATTTCACATCTATTTTATTTTTGTTGTTGTTGTTTGTTTTCATTTTTTAAGTGCAAGGTCTTCTAATAGATTACTGGCGCCAAACTGTCAATTGATGTTTTTGTTGGGTATGAATTTCATCTTGCTTTGACAGGAATGGATTTAGCCTATTCAGAAGACCAAAGGAGAAAAGACTTTCTGTTTGATCTATGGCATATATCTCTATTAATTGCATTTTCTTAATGCCTTTTCCAAATGTGCTCTTAAATTCTTACCTGATGTAAATTCTTCCTTAATGTAAACTGTGTCAAGCTGATAATCCTGAAAAGGATGCTTTATAATCATATATTAATGAATATGATAACCTTGAACAGGCACGTAGAAGAATTCAGTCCCAGAGCTGTCTACACCAGTGGCAAAGCGTCCAGTGCTGCTGGCTTAACGGCAGCTGTTGTGAGAGATGAAGAATCTCATGAGTTTGTCATTGAGGCTGGAGCCTTGATGCTAGCTGATAATGTAAGAACATTTTACCTGATTAGATACAAAGAAATCAGAATATCCCCTACCCTATCAGTAAAAACCTATAAGTTCCTATTAAGGTGTTCTTTTTCAAGAAAAAATAAAATACTTTTAGTAAATAATTTATGGTTTTATTAATCTAGAAATTGGGATTATCATCATTAGTCAACACTTTCTGAACTTCTGTAGAATATATTGCCTGCCCTGAGCTTATTTGTTTGCTATGACTAATATGTCTCAGCACTTTTTCCTTTCTAGACTGTGATACATCTATGAGTATATCTATTGCATTTTGCATGTATTTGTCATAGATCAGTTAGATCTGTGAATGCGTGTAAATTGTAGCTGTATATAGTTACAAACATTATGTTCCAACTTCATCCTTCACTTTGAGTCTAAAATCAACACTGAGGTGATCCAGAATGTTTTGACCCTGAGATTTACACATTTTGATGTTGAGTAAAAGTGCAATAAGTAACTGCCTCTTTTTAGTTTTGCCCTTAGTTAAAGGGCAAACTAAAGTTTAAAATGAGTTGAAAGTTGTATGGTTCCCTTGGGGATATTGTACTATCTTACTCTAGTAGAGGGAATTAGGGTTGCTTACTTACCTTAGTTGTTTAAAGTCAATATGGTAGCAAACTTTGAGTTTCCTTGCCGTTTGACATCTGAAAGGAAGTTTCTTATGCCAGGCTTATTTGATTACAGGGTGTATGTTGTATTGATGAATTTGATAAGATGGATGTGCGGGATCAAGTTGCCATTCATGAAGCTATGGAACAGCAAACCATCTCTATCACCAAAGCAGGAGTGAAGGTATGTGTGTCCACTTCTGTTCCACTGCATCATGCCTTAGCTTTGTAGACTAGTGTAGCTCTGGAGATGATCACTTGTATAAAATGCATTACTTCAACATTAAATGCTGTTTAATGGAATGGAAAACACAGCCCTGAGGATTATTAATCCAAATTACAGGTGTTGGGGGCATAGCTCAGGGGTAGAGCACTTGACTACAAATTACAGGTGCTGTTAAAGGTACTGTGAAAATTGTTATGACACAAAGTAGAGGAAGTACTGGTGAAATTTTAGCTCTTTCAAAATTTCCACAAAGCTTCTCTGTAGTCTTTGCTAAAATGTGCTTCCAGTTGTAACAGAAATAAAGTTAACAAATCACTTAAATGGAAATAATAAGTACAATATTATAATTAGCATTAGAGAGAAATAAATCTTAAAAAGTAAAAGTCATACATTCAAATAGTTAAGAAAAATGTAAGCGGTAAATACAAATTAAAAAGAGAAATCTCCTCCTCCCAGCACCAGTAGATACTCAGAAGTGTCTGCTGAGTTTATGTCCCTGTCAGGAATATTTTACCGTAAATAAACATAATGCACATAAAGTTTTATTCCTTGCTCAGTTAACTTTATAATTTTATTTTGGTAATCTTTCTATACCAGTATATATTAGATCCACTTTGGTTTTTTATTACTCCATGATTTTCACTTGTGTATACCCCAGTTTGACTCATTAGGCTCTTATAAAAAAGAATGATGTTTAGGTCATTTCCAGCCTTTTGTATTACAAACAACATTGTAAGCATTGTACGCCTCTTCCTATATCTAGCTGCAAGATGAATTTTTAGTAAGAAATTGCTGACTTAAAGGTCATACACATCATACCAGCAACATCGTATGGGGATACCTGTTGCTATATCAGACTTTGATGATTCAGTAGGTGAAAGATGGTATCTTATTATTTTGGTTTTCGTTAATTATGAATGAGGTTGAGGTTTGTCATATGTCATTCCAGTTGTCTTTAAACCTGTCATGATTTTTTCCTTTTGTGGTCAGGCTACTCTTAATGCCAGGACATCCATTTTGGCAGCAGCAAACCCGATCAGTGGACACTATGACAGATCAAAATCGTTGAAACAGAATATAAATTTGTCAGCTCCTATCATGTCCCGATTTGATCTCTTCTTTATACTTGTGGATGAATGTAATGAGGTAACTACATGAGCTGTCCCTCTGAGCTTCCTTTATTATTTCCAGTTTGAATAATTGTTTGAGACAAGCCTGGAAGATGTACTTGTGAAGAATTGGTGCATGCATTGGCACTGACCTTTCATATTTGAGTGGCACAGGATTAGATAGGTTTATTAAGCAACTCAGAATCACTTAAATTGATGATTCTGCTTAATTGTGTTAAGGAATATCAAGTTTGTTGTTGAATTCTAAAAAAAAAAAAAAAGCACAGTTCTCAACCATACCCTTTAAGATTTTTTTTAGATTTTTGTTTTTTCATTAAGGTTGAAAAGAATTCGGATACCAAATAACTTTCCTTTTTTTCCACAAATTATGAGTCATTTGTCTCCCTATGTCTTCCTGTCAAATTATTGCATGTGTCACATTTTTTTCTAATTATGTAGCAGTTTTAAGATTGAATATAAAATTGTGGATTTACTTACATTCTAACATGTTAGTATTAGAGTTGAAAGAAAATGAAAGTCACTCAGTTGTGTCCAACTCTTGGCGACCCATGGACTATACAGTCCATGAAATTCTCCAGGCCAGAATACTGGAGTGAGTAGCCTTTCCCTTCTCCAGGGGATCTTCCCAACCCAGGAATTGAACTCAAATCTCCTGCATTGCAGGCGGATTCTTTACCAGCTAAGCCACAAGGGAAGCCCAGTATTAGAGTTACTTAGACTTAAATATTTAACAACATTGCATATCGCAGATGTATGCAGAACTGCAAAATGACCTTAGAAGGTAATATTGTACTGTACTTTTAATTACTGAGCATGGAGAGCCTACATTACATTAGGCAGAATACATAACTCTTGCTTACAGTAAAGTTTTAAATTGATCTAAATAAAATTTGCCTTCCATTAATGTGAATGTTAGAGGGTTTTCATGTTCTATCTTTGGGTTTGGTTCTTTTCCTTCACAAATCTATATAAAATGTTTAACCCAGTCCCCACCCCCCATTGTTGGGCATTGACTGGTTTTCATATATTTATGTCTCTACATAATTTATTAATTTTTAACTTTTTAATTAGAAATAATTTCAAACTTACAGAAAAGTTGCAGGAAATACAATAATGCATATAGTACCCATATACCCTTTATTCAGTTCACATAAGTTTTTGCCCTATTTGTTTTACCATTTGCTCTGTTACATTTCTACATTTTTTTATATACCATTTGAGAGTAAATTGCATATTTTTAGTATGATTTTATTCAATGTTAGTAACAGTTTTATGATGATTATCTTCATATATTCATAAGTGGCAGGATGATATAGTGGCTAGGAGGATGTATTCTGAAGCTAGACTCTTCAGATCCTTGCTCAGTTACTAACTGTGATGTTGGACAAGTTACTTAATTTTTTCAGGCCTCAGTTTACTTATCTGTAAAATGAGGTAATGTTATCTACCTAATAAGGTTTTTGTGAGAATTGTATGAATTAATGCTTCTCAACAACACTTAAGGCAACAGAGCCTGGCATTTACTGAGGGCACTAGAAGTCTTATTTCTGTCAGATTAATTAAGTCAGTTAATTTCTTCAGAAATAGTCTTAATTAGAGTAAGGCACAGCTATACATTTAAGTGTTTGATTTTGGATGAAACTGGTATTAAAGTTTCCTCAGAAACTTGAACCCATTAATACATCTTATGGTGGCATATTAAAGCTTGAGGTTATCATGCTACAAATAATTTCTTAATGCCTGGGATAGTCTGGAATGGATGTTATTATAACTGATCAAAGTGATTTTCTTGTTTGAAATTAGGTTACAGATTATGCTATTGCCAGGCGAATAGTAGACTTGCACTCAAGAATTGAGGATTCCATTGATCGTGTGTATTCCCTTGATGATATCAGGAGGTATCTTCTTTTTGCAAGACAGTTTAAACCCAAGGTAACCTGGCCTTTTGTACTGTATTCAGGCATGATGAGTATGTGGCATTTAAACAGATACGTTACTTGGAAATTAACTGAACCTAATTTGAGGATTTTTTATGGTTGGTTGGTTGGCTTGATCTGGGGGGTTGTTTTGGCTTTTTTTTTTTTTTAGATAAGTCTATTTCTTCAGCAAGACTTGAGAAAAAGGAGTGTTTTAAAAAGTCTGAAAAATTCCATTTCTTCTACTTACTATGTGCTAATAAAAAGGTTTTTATGAGTGAAGAGTTTTGAATAACCAAACAAACTAGAATATCCTTTTATTTCAATCATTATTCCTAAGAATCTTTAAACTGTGTATGCTTAAATCAGTAGTCTACATACGCTCTTGAATCTTTCTTTGAGGAAAAACTTGAAATCCTCTAGTTCATTGTAATGAACATAAATAACTATCTTACAGTACTTAATGTAGATCTTTGGATTAAATCTGCACTGGATTCAGGGTGCTCACTTGGATGTTTATTTTTGTTTGTTGTTACTATTTTTTTTAATTTATTTATTTATTTTAATTGGAGGCTAATACAATATTGTAGTGGTTTTTGCCATACATTGACATGAATCAGCTATGGGTGTACATGTGTCCCCCATCCAGAACCCCCCTCCCACCTACATTAAAAAAAAAAAAAAAACTCCATAATGCATATGTTGTTTGGCATTTTCCTAAAATAGAATATAGAAAAAATTTTCATTTGATTCTTGTTGAAATGTCTACACTATTTCTGGCTTGACTTTTGGGAGTTATGCTTAGATTTTAATTATCTGTCACCTTCACTTGATCATCCATAATATCAGAATTGACTCTCACTGTCCCAAGGAAAGGGTAGAGTATCACTTTTGTTTGCAGAAGCATTTGTTCTTCATGCCTAACCTGGTCCCTCTATAACTTTGGCATGCTTCCTTAACACACTTAGTTCCTTGCTCTGAAAAACTGAGTATCCTTTAGTTTGCCTTACTTTGTTGTTATTATTGAACAAATGATAAGGTTTACTGAAATAGCTGGTATGTATATCCCAAGTGGATACCTGAAATCACAGATAGTACCAAACCCTATATATACTATGTTTTTTTCCTATAAGTTAGCACAGTAAGAGAATATCTGAATTGCCAGCATCACTGCTCCTGCGCTTGGGAAGCATTATTAAGTAAAAAAGGGTTACTTGAACATAAACACTGTGTTACACTAACAGTTGATCTGACAACTGAGTTTGCTACTAACTAATAAGCAAGTGCCATATACACTGTGGATACTCTGGATAAAGGGATGATTCACATCTTGGGTGAGACATTGGAAAGCTACTAAGATTTCATGACATTACTCAGAACAGCACACAATTTAAGACTTATAAATTGTTTCTGTCTGAAATTTTCTATTTAGTATTTTTAGACTACAATTGACCATAGTAACAGAAGCCACAGAGTGGGGAGGACTATTACATACATATTGAAATACTAACTCTACTGTCTTCCTGTTCGTAAAATTAGTGCATGGAATTCATAGTCCTCCTTCGTATTAGTTTCTTTTGAAAGGTATTTCAGTACTAATTTCTTGTCATTGGTTTTAAAGTCTTAACCCTCTCAGTTCCCCCAGAGTATCTCCATCTGGGAAGCTTTTAACCTTCATGTTTAATGCAGCTTCCATTAAGTAGAAATGCTCTGACTTCATTGATGTTCTGAAACAGATTTCTAAAGAGTCAGAGGACTTCATTGTGGAACAGTATAAACGCCTCCGCCAGAGGGATGGTTCTGGGGTAACCAAGTCTTCATGGAGGATTACAGTGCGACAGCTTGAGAGCATGATCCGTCTCTCTGAAGCAATGGCTCGGATGCACTGCTGTGATGAGGTATCAAAGTCACTTTAACATAATGGGAAAGAGAAATTGATATTTGGCTTTAAGTGTGTTTTTATCTTTGGTATAGAACATACTACCATTCACTGCAGATTTATTTTTATATAACCGTTGAGTTCTCATAGGATACATGACTCCTGACCCTAGGGGCTTTCCCTTAAAGAAGGTTGCTGTCAAGCATTTATTGAATGTAGTAGTTAGATTAATGAGATAATCATGACATAGATTATAGAGTACAAATAGAGGTGAGTTCATGATTAGTGCCATTCGTTCAAGAAAGATTTAAAGCTTACAATGTTTAATCCTTACCATTTAAACCTTACAGTATGCTAGGCTTCTGGGCATAGGATACAAATGTGATAATGTCACCCCCAGTCACCTAAGAAGGGAATTTTCCTCCTTAGTTTTGTATAATGTGTGGATATTAAATTGTTCTTTGAGCCCTGGGTTTTACAGGTACATGTCAGTGGGCATTTAGGGAGTAAATGGGGAGCAGTATGGAAGGATATTCACACCCTTATCTCTGCTTCATGCAAACCAGCCCTGCTTTATATAACTTTATATTTTTAAACAGTGTAAGATTTTGTTTGAGGAAAGAGTTTGGCTATTTTTCTTAAAATAGTATGATTGAGGTATAATTCACAGAAGAGACTGTACTGCTCTGACTTTTTACATACACCCTTGTGGCCACCCAGCTCAGAATATAGATTTACAACATCTTAGGAAGTTCACTTACACCCTTCCCCAGAAGTAACCACTGTAGTGACTTCATTCACATTTTTGTCCCATAGATTTCATTTCTCAGGTGTTTGTTTGTTTGTTTAATTTTTCAAATTCTCTGCTATAGCGCTTTACTACTTACAAAATACTTTGACACTGTCTTACTTGTTGTTCTTTGAGTCTTCTGACATTTAACGGACATCTTTGTAGGTTAAGAGATGAATAAAAGAGCCCCTGTCTTCCATTGCTGATAATTTGGTGGGAGAAGACATGTGTTTAATTAAATATGTGAACTGTCAGAGAGGTTATTATGGTAGAGTGTCATCAACAGAGAGTATAGAGATCAATGAATTCTTTCCTAAGGAACGTGGAAGGTTTGGGGAGATGCCAGCATTTGAACTGAATCACTGAAGGGCATACGGAATTTTGATATGCATTTTTAGAGTGAAAGGAGGAAAGTTTAGCAAGAATGTAGTGGAATCTGCAGAGAAAGAATAGGTCATGGTGGAGGGGAATTCTTAAAAACTATGCTAACATTTGTACCATTGTTTTTTTTTTCCCATTGTAATGTGCCTAAAATGAGTGTCATAGAACTGATGAGTCTTGGAGAATTTTCCTTCCTTTCTTTTTTTGGTTTTTTAGTAGGTAGCAGATTCACATGATATGAAAATAAATATGCATATATACACAGAAATACATTTCCTGAATAAAATTGAGTATTTTTGCATATATTTAAAAGCCATTTCTACTTCCTTTTATGATCGTATTCTTTGTTCATTTTTACTTATTATAAAGGCCTTCCCTAGTCTAAGATTATAAAAGAATTCTGTCAGGATTTCCTCAAGCACTTATATGGTTTCATTGTTTGTATTTAAATCATTTGAACATTTGGTATTTATTCTGCTGTAGGATGTAAGCTATGAATCAGTTGATTCTTTTTCAGCTAGTTTCTTAGTTCCAACACCACTTACTGAACAATCTATCTTTTCCACACTGGTTTGGTGTGCTTTTATTTTATATTAAATTCTTATGCCTATTAAAGTCTCCTTCTGAATCTTTTTTTCTGTTCCTTTGGTCTTTCAACCTTCTTTTGCATTAGTGCCACAATATTTTACTCAGTGGAGCTTTATATTTTAAATGTACGGCTAGTTCCGCTGCATTGGCATTGTTCTTTTTTGGCTGTTGTGAACTTAATGACCAGTTGGCTTAGGTGTTTTGTTTTGTTTTTTTATTATTACTGATATTCACTAAGAGAAAAGCATCCTAGGAACTTGTTTGAAAAACTCGGGAATTTCCCCTTCTCTGCACCTCCTTCACCCTCCCTGCCATTGGCTATCTGTTTTACATATGGTAATATAAGTTTGCTTGTCACTCTTTCCATGCATCTCACCCTCTCCTTCCTCCCCTGCCCTCCACATCCATTAGTCTCTGTTCTCTATCCCTGTGTCTCCATTGCTGCACTGCAAATCTTTCTCAGTACCATTTTTCTAGATTCCATATATATGCTTTAGTATAGGAGGTTTATCTTTCTCTTTCTGTATAATAGGCTCTAGGTTCATCCACCTCATTAGAACTGACTCAAATGCATTCCTTTTTATGTCTGAGTAATATTCCATTGTATGTATGGAATACACACCTTCTTTAAAACCTGGGAACTTTTGAAGAAAGCACTAACCATTCTATCTCTAGACTGCTGTTCTCACCTACAGATTCTAGACTTGAGCTGCAGTATTTCCAGCCTCCAGCCACCTCTGCTCACTTCAGACTGGCCCCTACAATCCTAATTGGCAAGAACCAATTCCTTGATACCTATACTGTTGCTCCTGTTTGTCCTGAATTCAGTGGTTTTTGTGTACTGACAAACTCCTTGGTTTGTCTGAAGGCAAGGGAAGAATCTGTTAGCAATCAAGGACCTCTCTGTTCAATCCTAAAGTGGGTTTTTCCTCCAGTTGCATGGCTTGTTCCTATACTTGTGCTACTAAATGTGTGAAGTTATGTAATTATAGCACCCCCTAGATTTTCTCTTAACTGTTGAACATATTGTGTAGTAGTGAAATGCATTATACCCTTAAAGCTGTCTATTCATTTATCTTTGTTTAAAAAAATCAGAACATAGGGCCAGCATATACTTGAGCTCAGTGCTTGATACTGTTTTAGTATTTTTATACTAAAATAAAAATAGTATACCCCCCAAATTATAGATATTGAGAGCATGTTAAATTTGTTAATAAGAAGAACTGACATCTCTATGATGATTTTTCCTATCTAAGAAAACAGGGTAGCAATTAGAATCTAGATTATGCCACTAAAAATTGGCGGTTGTTTAAAACAGAAACAATTATTTTTTTTCCTCATGCTTCATGTTCATTTATGTTAGCCAGAGGCTCTCTTCTCCACATTGCTCAGAAATTCAGGCTGACGTAAGTCTCTTTGTTGACATACACTTCCATGATCATAGAAGATAGAAGAAAAGATGAATCATATGCTGCTTCTTAACCTTCTATCTAGAAATGACATGGCACTGCCACTCAAATTTCGTTGGTCAGAGGAATTAACATGGCCATGCCTAAGTTTAAGTGGTTAAAGAAGTGCTTTCCTATCAGGTGGCTAGAATGAGAAAAGCAAACATTTGTGAATAGTTCTGATGATTCATTCATTATCTTTCCACTTAAGTCTTTTGTTGTTTCACCTAATAGCTTTTAAAGTTTTCTTCCTATAATTTTTGTATGTTTCTTGTTGAATTTATTTCTTGGTGTTTTGTTTTTCTTGGTATTGAAGGTAGACTTTTTTCCATTTTATATTTTAACTGGTGGTTGCTTGTATATATCAACTATTGGTTTCTGTATGCTAGTTTTGTACTATTTGAAACCTTTAGTTTCTTTTTCAGTCGAGTCTATTGATTTTCCAGATTTTCATTCTTTTCTCAAATGATAAATGGCATATGCTCGTCTTTCTAGTCTTACTGAAAAAGTAAACTTAATCTTTTCCCATAGTCTCTACTAATTTGCTTTTGCTATTGTAACATAATGTCTAATAATTATGAAATTGGACATTTTTTTTCTTGTTCTTAGTTGGCTCTGTAGCTGAGATGTGTTTTTATCAATAACTATACATTTACTATTCATATATTGAATATTGCTGTCAAGAGATTGTTTTGTTTTTTGCCAGTGTCTTTTTAGTGTTGTGTGTGTGCTTAGTCATTCAGTCATGTCCAACTGTTTGCAACCCCATGGACTGTCACCCACCATGCTTTTCTGTCCATGGGGATTCTCCAGGCAAGAATACTGGAGTGGGTTGCTGTACCCTCCTCCAGGGGATCTTCCCAACCCAGGGATCAAAACCAGGTTCCCCACATTGCAGGTGGATTCTTTACTGTCTGAGCCACCAGGAAAGCCCTTTAGTGTATATGAGTTAATCATGATTTTTTTCTCCTGGATCTATTAAAATGAAAATAAATTGACTAATATCAAGGCTTCCTGGACTAAATCCCACTCTTTTAATGCATTTGTCTTTTGCTTGCTGTTATTTAGAATTTTTAAACAGTACTCATAAAAAACCATGGTTGTTATTTCATTTAAATTTTTGGAAATTTTCCCCGTATTTTCTCTATCCTAGAATGGTTTTCAGTTGTATTAAAGTGATCTGTCCAGGAATTCCCTGGCAGTCCAGTGGTTAAGATGCTGCTGCACCTCCACTGCAGGGGGCACAGGTTCAGTTGCTGGTCAGGCAACTAAGGTCTTGCATGCTGTGTGATACAGCCAAAAATAAAATGAAATAAAAATCTGCTTTTACTGATAAGAATTCTCAAGTAGAACTCTCTTGAGTCTAGTATATAAAATTTCTTGTTTAAATTTTCTCTCTCTTCTTAGGTCAGTTTTGGTGAGCTATATTTTCCTGAAAAAGTATCCATTTCTAAGAGTTTGCAGAGTTTAGTAATATCCAGTTAGAATGTATTTTTTTGGTTGCTTGTTTTAATACTACATTGTGATTAGACAATGATACCTGTTTCTCATTTAGTTTCTTGGATGCTTTCTTTGTAGCCCGATGTCCTTTTTTGTTTGCTTGCTTTTGGGCTGCTGGGTCTTGCTTTCTCTGGTTGCAGCAAATGGGGGCTACTCTTCGTTGTGATGCACAGGCTTCTCATTGCTGTGGCTTCTCCTGTTGCGGAACACAGGCTCCTTGCATGTGGGCTTCAGTAGTTGCAGCACGCAGTCCTCAGTAGTTGTGGCTCAGGGGTTTAGTTGTTCCACAGCATGTGGAATCTTCCCAGACCAGTGATCGAACCCATGTCCCCTGCATTGGCGGGCAGATTCTTGATCACCAGACCACCAGTGCAGTCCCCAATGGCAGTCTTCAAAGATGTTCCCTGAGTACTGTGAAGGAAGACCTGGTTTCTGTTTGCATGCCTTGCACGTATGTGCAGTTGTGTTCAGCTCTGCGACCTTGTGGACACTGGATTCCACTGTCCATGGAATTTTCCAGACAGGAAAAATATCGAAGTGGCTTCCCATTTCCTACTCCAGGGGATCTTACATCTGTGAAGCAGGAAGTTAACTTACTATAATACATAGGCCTTCTATTTTTTTTGTGGGGTTTGTGGTCTACCATATCTTCTCTAGATTGCAAGTTTAAAGTTTCTTATGAATACTTTTTTATTTTTCTACCAGTAATATAGTTTTGTCTCTTTGTATTTATCCTTTTACCTCCTATCGTTTCTGCTTTACTAATATTGTTGTTCTCTTAACTGATACATATCTTTTCATTTTGATGTGTACCTTCTTTCTTTGTCTCATTTATGCTTTTTGGCCTGAACTCTACCTTGCTTTCTTTTTCTGATATTCCTTTGCATAACTTATTATTTTTAGGCATTTCTGAGTAAGTTAAGTGTGTATACATACACACATAGCATAGAGTTAGGTTTTGTTTTGTGATCCAAACAAATATTATTTTAATGTATGTCAAACTCATTTACATTTATTGGTATGAGAGAGGGTTTTTTGTTTGTTTGTCTTCTTTTTATAGTTGAAATGGTTTTTCATTATGTGGTAACTTTGCTTTTGCTTGTATGTGCAGTTCTGAGATTCAGAAAGTTTACGTTTTATTTTAGTGGTTACTTTTGTTATTATAATTTGATATTATACCCTCCTTTCTCTATTGGTTCCCTACCAGGAAGAGTGTTAAAACTAGCGTGTTTCATCTTCCTTTTTCTTCTCTTCCCTCTCAACGGCATGATTTTAGTAAATAATATTTTACAGTTTTCCTTTGCACAGTCAAATATAGTTATCCATCGCTTGATTTATCGTCTTTTGACTTGCATCTGTTACGGGTGGGAGGCAATCAGCAAATTCACTTTGGATCTCCCTTTACCCCTCTGTCTTCAGGTCATACCATATATATTGTATTCTGTCACTCTTTAATTCCCATGCTTGTTTTTAAGTCATAGTTTTTTAGATAAATATGTGCACAGCTCATTGAAGATAAATTTGTTATGATTTCCTAATTTATCTCTTGGCTGATTGAAATTTGGTCCTTTTTTCAAGGGTTTGGTGAAAGATGAGTTCATGAGAATAATTTTCCCTGAGTGTTATGTGCAACAAAGTTATTTGTAGTCTTTACCTGAATGACAGATTGGCTTGACCTACAACCTATGGCTCATACTTTTCTTTTCCTATGAATTTTTCTACTGTATCCTGAGATTAGTTGTTCCTTTGGGGAAATCTGAGGCCAGCCCTTGATTATTAATTTCTCTCCCATAAGTAACTGGATATTTTTCTCTTGCTAAACTATTCTTTATAGACCAGTAAGTTTACTAGGATATGTCTTGATATTGACTGCTCTAAAATGACTTAAAAGTTTCCTTGTAGGCAGTAGTGTATTTAAAAACAAAAAGTGCTCTGCTGGATTTATCTGTTGTTATGGGGCTCAGCTAGTTAGGAAGAGAATATATTTAGAGAGACTATTGGTTATTTATATAAGGACTTAAAGCAATGCCGCCTGCCCCCAAAATAGACTTGTAATTTTTCTTCTAAGTAAACTTTTTTGTTGAGGCAAAACATAAGTACAGAAAGTGCACAAATCACAAGTGTACAGTTCAGTTAGCTTTCAGTGAAATACCTCTGTAATTTACACCCAGATCAGGAAGTCAAACATTCCTTATTATCATTTCCAAGAGCTACCCTTTGAGCTTTTTCTTTATAGTCACTGCTACCCCCTTCTCCGAGGGTAACCTTTTTCTTTTCTTTATTGCTGTATAGTACTCACTTTTCCTGATAGTTAAGTTGTTTTCAATCTTTTTCCCCCTCCCAGTTTTGGTTAAAAACATAAAACTGTCAGTAAGTGTGTCATAGTGATTGGCTCATTCTTCTATTGATGGACATTTGTATAGTCTCCAGTTTGGGTTCTTATGAAATGTATATGTCTTTTAGTTCATCTGATGTGTATATGTGTACATTTCTGTTCTGTATACCTGCAAGTGGAGTTATTGAATTATTAGGTCATAGATTGTATGGGTACACAATTTAGTAAAGACTGAAAAATGGTTTCCCACAATGGTTCATATTTTTATGTCATGTGAGAGGGAGAGTGTGAGAAAACAAAAATGCCACTGAAATTTCATATGGAGAAAATCTTTGGTATATCAAAAAGACTGGCTTACTGGTTTACCTCATCATCTTGACTGGTTTAGGTTCAGCCTAAACATGTGAAGGAAGCTTTCAGATTACTTAATAAATCAATCATCCGTGTGGAAACACCTGATGTCAATCTCGATCAAGAAGAAGATGCCCAGATGGAGGTTGATGAGGGCCCAGATGGCATCAATGGTGAGGTGTCTGTTCATGACTGTTCTAGAGTTAGGGGCCAAAATGTTCTCTGAGATGTCGTGATAAAAGTGCACTTACTGATGGTTATGAAGTCTGTGTAGCAAAAAGGGGGAAAATAGATAGTGAATTTTATTAACTGTTTATAAGTTAAAATATAATCAAATACTTGACATAAAATATATATTCTTGAAAGACTTGAGAGAAAATACACCAAAATGGAGATAGTGGACTTAATATTGCAGATGCACTTTTAGATCATGAAATATTTTTTATCTCCGATTCTTCCCGTTTCTTCCAAATGGGTTTTTGTCTTCAATAGTAGCATTTATAAAATTGCTTCTAATTTATTTGTACAGTTACTGAATAGTGGGTATAATTATATGGTTGTTTTAAAATTAGTATTAAAATATAAATAGTATATTTATAAAAGCAACTGGGTGGGGTATTGGCACAGGAAGAAGATTCAAATGGTTAGTATTTCACTTAGGTCACGCTGATAGCCCTGCTCCTGTGAGTGGAATTAATGGCCACAGTGAAGACATGAACCAAGATTCTGTTCCAAAAGCCTCCTTAAGGCTGGGCTTCTCTGAATACTGCCGAATCTCTAACCTTATTGTGCTTCACCTCAGAAAGATGGAAGAAGGTGAGGCCATACCTAGTGCTGCTCTTATGCTGAGTCATTTACATAAACTGCTTGTGGTTTGCTAAAGACTGTGTTGTTTTGCTAGAAGAGATGATAAATTGTTAAGACAAGCTCACTTTGGCAGACAAAATCTATGACGGAATGTCAGCATATCCACCAACCTGGATGTTTTCCCTACACGTTCATTGTCAGAGGTTTATGACTCATTTTTATTAATGTCCTTGGCCTATTCTAATATTTGTTAAGCCAAATTTGGGATCTGATAATATGTAAAGAAGCACTTAACAAATTTTTTACAGATGTAAAATCTTCCTTCTTTACAATGGCTTTGTTTAAAATGGATGGAATCCTTCATTCCCAATTTATGCTTTCCATTGTTGTTGACAAACATTGTCTGGGTGGTGAAGCATAAGAAGGTGAAGGAAACACCTTCATACTTTGAAATCATAATAGCTTTAAGAAACTTGTTTCTTATCATCTCTATTTTTTTAATTTTTCTTTGCAGGATAAAGTAAGGATACTTTAATTGAAGTAATATGGCAGGTTATTTCAGGCTTATGCTGGAACATTGCAAACCTTATTTTAGCAGATATGTTTTCTGACAGATTGGTTATCTAATCTATACATTATTTGGTTGTGTATGCAAACTCCAAGAATTGGCAAAACAGCTTGCTACCAAGATAATTTAATCCTTTTTAAATGTATTTTTTGGTTGCAGAAGAGGATGAGTCGGCATTAAAGAGGAGTGAACTTGTTAACTGGTACTTGAAGGAAATTGAATCAGAAATAGATTCTGAAGAGGAACTGATAAATAAAAAGAGAATCATTGAGAAAGTCATTTATCGACTTACCCACTATGTATGTATATAATTAAGTTTGCCTGGGGTATTACTGAGGGAATTTTCATGTTTCATATCTTTGTAGGTTCCTTAGATGTTCATTTATTTTGAATCATGAGGGTCTAGTCAGAATTAAAAATTGTGCAAAATAAGAAGGGAATTAATAATTAATTGACTTATTTCTTCTGCCAAAATAAGCAGAATTTATATTAAAGCTGGGAAAGTGAATTTGGGGTCTTACTATTTGAGTTTTTAACCTTTGTTTTTTACTCTTTCTACCATAAACCTTCAAGCATCCTGACCACTATCATCTAAATTCTGCATTTTATCCTTCCTCCTGTTCTTATCTCCCTCCGTTACCCAGTTTACAGTCTGTCCCATATATTTTTTCTTATACTTTCCAGTTCATTCTCTTTTTATAATACTTGCTTGGTAAAACTCCAACTTTGATTAAAACTAATTTGTTTATTGTACCTATATCTAAGAAGTTAAAAGTATCTGGAGAAAAGCATACAATCATGTACTCACTCTTACTTTAAATTAATGACCACAAATCTCAAATGGACAGTTCTTAACTTCTGTCTTATCTACTTCACAGTAGCACTGTCCTCACGGTAGCACTTCCCGCTGCCATTACTTTTCCCTCATCTGTTCATTCTCCCACTCTCTTAAAGGACCCTTACATACATACCATCTCACTGCTCCAACCAGTTGGCTATTTTCAGTATTCAACCTGTCGGCAGCATCTGTCACAGTTGATCACTCCTAGAAATATTTTTTTTGCTTGGCTTCTGAGTTATCATATTCTCCTGGGTCTTCTCACTGTTATTTCCTCCTCTTCTCTCTCTCTTTTTTTTTTTTTTTAATTTTGAGCTGTGTGATTCTGTTTTATTTTTTGGCCACATAACATGGCATGTGGGATCTTAGTTCCCCATCCAGGGATCAAACCTGTGCCCCCTGCATTGTAAGCACTGAGTCTAAACTCAGGACCACCAGAGATGTCCCTCCTTCTCTTTTCTTTTCCTGAGCCTTTCTCTTGTCACTTTTTAAATGAAGTACTATACGTAGTCCTCAAACCTCTTTTTCTGTTTACATTCATTGCCTAAGTGATCTCATTTGGTTCCATGAATTGAGAACCATTTGTGATGACTCCCATATATATATCTCTAGCTCTCACCTGTCCTCTAAATTCCTAATGTATATAGCTAGGTGCTTACTCTCAAATTAATAGGCATCTCACACTCAACGTGTTCAAAACAGTTACTTCACTGTAGTGTTTCACTTACTCAGTTGCTGTAGGCCAGATATCTGAGAATTAACTTTGATTCCTTTCCCCTCACAACTTCTTTTATCAGCAGATCTCATGAGCCTTGCCTTCAGTATTTTCCTTAGACACACAAAGTATGAAGGCTTTTGCACTTGCCCTTTGTTTCTTTCCCCATATTCCCTCCTCCATTCTAATGTCTGCTCAAATGTTGCCTTCTCAAAGCAGTTCTTCTTGTCTAGTCTTTTGAATTAGCAGCCTTCCTCCTTGCTGTCACCCCCTTTACCCTGCTTTGTTTCTTCACAGTGTTTATCACTGCCTGGCAGTATAGTCTTTGTTTAGGTGTTTAATAATGTGCAGCCACCATGAGGGCAGGGACTTTATTTTGTTAATCCCTGTATCTGCAGTGGTGCCTAACTCAGAGAGGGGTCAAATACTTGTTAAATGATTGAATTTTTCTGTTCAAATGGCAGAGATTGCATTTCACTTCACAATGCTCACTTTATAAATACAGTTGTCACTCATCAGAGTTTATCATCTGATGAAATATTTCCCTGTAGAGCTAGATGAGTCTGTGATTACAGATGGGGGGATTTGAAGTACTATTCCATTCAGAATTTAATAAATAATATGTATAAAAATAAAGCTGAAGTGGGGTGGTGGTGTGCTCAGAGTTGTCTGTCTAGTGGTGGACAATGTGTTTGCATCAGGCCAGCCCTTCCCTTCCTAGTGGCCCTGGAATCAATGTTAAGATAAAATAATTCATGCAAAAAATCCACATTGGGACACATTGTAAAACTAACTGATCTAAATTGGGCTTACGTTTTTAAGTTTGATTCACCTCCTGAGCCAACTTGGTACAAAAGACTAAGGAACTTGTACTGTGCTGGTCAAGTGTGCTTTCTCTGAAGATGTGATAGTACATAGAGTACTTGAAATTGTCTAATCTGTCTTAGTGGTATTAGTGCTCGTACTGTTGAACTTTTCCATCTTAGGATCAAATCACTATTTCCTGAGTTCCTCTGTATGGGCCTTAGGTAGGAGTCCTTCTTGTTTGTGGACGTATTAGACTGACTTATAATATCATGGCTTCAAATCTGTCATCAAGTTTATTAAGCCACGTGGCATGTTCTACTTTTTTTTTTTTTTTACTAGTTAATAGATCAAAGTGAAAATTTTTATGTTAACTATCTTTAGATTCTACTTCTAACTGAATTGTGAATGGGTGGTATGTGAAAGAGTTCAGTGGCCGGTAATTAAAAATTAACATTAAGTATTAAACACTTTGAATGATAAATAGAATGATAAACATATTTATCAGGATTTATACAATTGCATGATCATAAAATTCATGTTTTTTGAAGTTATTTTTAAGTACATGATGTGATATGCTAGGGAACTTGGTTAAAATCATAATGTTGATCTTACTGATATATTTCTTAATTTTTCAAAGAAAGTTTATGATGTGAAAAGGTCTGTATCCTAATGGGATGGTAATTTAGCAGAAATTTGATATTGGTTTCAGACCAATATCCTCCTTTTTCTGAGAGAGAGTCCTTTTTCTGAAAGAGTTTCTGGGGGAAAATGAAAGAAAATGTTAGCAGCAGACATTTAGAAGGAGGGTCAAGTCCTGTGTATCTTATCATTCTTATAATACTGCTAAAGAACTGAGGACAACCATTTGTATTTCATAGGATCATGTTCTAATTGAGCTCACCCAAGCTGGATTGAAAGGCTCCACAGAAGGAAGTGAGAGCTATGAAGAAGATCCCTACTTAGTAGTTAACCCTAACTACTTGCTTGAAGATTGAGCTATTGAAAGAAACTGGAGAAACTATGGCCCTCCACCTCGGGCCTGGAGTCTGGATGGAGTTCTGCTAGCCAGAGAAATGCTTCTGGGAGCGATGATTCACGAAGATGTACTTTGAGGAACAAGAACCAAGTTGATTGTCCTATCCTATATTGTCACATTCCTTTTATACCAACACAGGTTTTATCCCTTTGTTTAGTGTGCTTCTTGTCTAAAAAAAGTTGGATTGCAATAATGTGTTGTTTCTATAACTAAGACCTTGTGTTTTCATGTGTAGAAAAAGGTCTGCTGCTTATATGTTATGTGATACCTTATTGGAGAAATAACTTTTTTCAAGTCTCAATTACTGCTTTTTTCCACCAGAAAAAACTTTTTCAGCAGTTGTCTATTGGATTTATTTCTAGTCTACTCAAATTATTGCTTGCATTTATTCATGAGTATAGCAAAGGGATGGAAATATGACATTATGGTAAACATTTAGGCATAACTTACTGTGAGGAGAGTCCTTATTAGAATTTGTTAGTATGAAAGCTAAGAGGCCTTGGAGATGACTTTTAAAAGTTAAATCAAGTTCTATTTGTTTTTTTTAAGAGAGTTTATGAAATAAAAATTTTATTATACTTTTCCACTACTTAATAACTTTTAAAATTCTTATGTTCTGAAAGTAAGGTCTCAGAATTATTTTCTGACTGCTTTTTTAAGGGAACTTTATTATTTTCTATACTATAACCATCCTTAAATTTTTTCAAGGAAGAAGAATTATTGCTGTTTATGATACTAACAGTCTCTGAGGCTTTAGCTTTGATCATGTTCATGATGTACCTGTTCCTATTGTTGCAGCTTTTGACAACAGATGGGAAATGTCATTTTTCTATATATACAACTACCCTTAAATTTTATAGCATTTTTCTAGGAAAAGAATTACTGCAGTTTGTGATACTAACAGTCTCTGAGGCTTAGCTTTGATCATAGGTTCATGGTGTAGAAGTTACTGTTGCAGCTTTTGACAGCAGATGGCATTCTGGGGTCTGTGGGGCCAGTCAAAAATGTTTATATATGTTACTCAATTTCATTAATAGAAACTTCACTCACCACTAAAGGTAAGGGAGATTAGAAACAGAGAATTTGCACAGTTAGCAGATGTAGGGTACAAACTTGTGTGAAAACTGTGTTACTAATTAATGGGGGTAGGCAAGCCTTTTGAGACAAGGGAACTTCAGTGTACAGGATCTCAGACTTATTTTTGAGACAGGAGCTGCTGGAATAAGGCGTGGACTAAGACAGAAGGTTCCAGCAATAGGTGGTAGGAAGAACAACTAGTAAAAACTCAGAAAACAGCAAGAAAGAGTTCCTTCCCTGTACTAGTTCCCAACTTGATAAAGAAGATGGGGTAAGGAGTTTCTGAATAGAGAAACAGCCTGACAGGAATTTGAACTTCGGTTTGATCAAAGGAAAGTGTGAAGCCCAGGAAAGATGAGTTCCTTAATGGTGAATCTGTCTTCTCCCCCAATTTTGCTATTAGTGAAAGTGGGGACTCTAAAGCAAAGTGAGGCTGCTAATACAACTAATACAACCAAAATAAGTTTTTATACATCTGAGTAAGTGTGCTTACATTTTCACACAAACCCCTCTGTCTACATGTTACTTGTCAGAGAAGTGAAGTGGCTAATGGATGATGGAGTATGTATAAGATCTTTATCAAGAAAATTAGACAAGTATTTAGTAAGTGGATAGATGTAAGTTGTTTCTGAAAAGGACATCTTGAATATTGTAAATTGTCAACCATAAATTTAATCTATTTTGAACCAAATCCCAACAAATGTCCATCAGAAGGGAAATGACTATATAAATTACGCTAACAGCCATGCTCTCTGCGTTGTACAAACTAAAATGAGGGAAATGAAGATGTTTGAAATGGAACTATCTCTAGGATGTATGAAAAAGATATGTAAATAAAGCCATGGAACACCTAAATATATGATGCAGATGTTAACAGACCTAAGGGAGAATAGACAGCAAAATAATAATAGTAGACTTAAGTATCCCACTTTCATCAAAGGACATTATCAATAAGCAAGCATAGACTTCAAGTAATATGTTGAGGCCAGATGGGCTTAACAGGCACTGAACATTCTGTGCAAAAGCAACAATACAGATTCTTCTTAAGCACAAATGGAACGTTCTTCAGGATAGATTGTATGTTAGGCCACAAAACAAGTCTTACTAAGTTAAAGATGACTGAAATAGGCATCTTTTCTGATTATAAAACAAAACTACAGGCAGAAACCTGAAATGTTCACAAATATGTAGGAATTAAGCAACATCCTACTTAACAACCAATGGGTCAAAGAAGTCAAAAGAGAAATTTAAAAATGAAACAAAAATGGAAAAATGACTTAGCAAAACTTAATGGGAGGCAGCAAAAGCAATCCAAGAGGGTAGTTCTTAGGGATAAATGCCTTTATCAAGAAACAAAGATCTCAGCCTAAGTTTATATCTTGGGTGGGGCCCGAAGTTGGTAGGAAAGAGCAATAAAACTAAGCAAGAATCATAAGATGTTGATATTCACCAGCAAATTGGACAATCTAGTAGATAAACTGCTAGAAAAACACTATCAATCATGACAAAAATGAAGAATCTAATTAGTCTGGTTAGTAATGAGATTGAATGAAAAATCAGAAACCTCCCAACAAAGTCCGGGACCATATGGCTTCACTGATGACTTCCACCAAACATTTAATGATGAATTAATATGAGTCCTTATCAAATATTTTATACAAATGGAAGAGGAGGTACTATTTCCAAACACATTTCATGAAGCCAACATTACCCTGATACCAAAATGAGACAAGGACACCTAAAGAAGAGAAAATTACAGGCCAATATCCTTGATGTACAAAATAGATGCAAAACTCCTCAACAAAGCTTTAGCAAAGTTAATTCAATAATATGTTAAAATGATCAAGTGGGATTATTCCAGGTATACAAGGATGATTCAACATCTGCAAATCAAACAACGTATTATACTGCTTAACAAAATGGATAAAAATCCTTATCCCCATAGGTGAGGAAAAAAGGCATTTGATAAAATTCAACATCCAATTATGACTTTAAAAAACATCAAAGTGAGTATAGAAGGAACGTATCTCAACATTAAATAAAGACTAAATGGCAAGTCCACAGCTAATCATACTGTTGGGGACAAGACAAGGATGCCCACTCTATTTTTATTCAATAAATAAAAAGGTAATCCTAGCCAGAACTAGAAAAGTATCCAAAGAAGTAAAATTGTCACTATTTGCAGATGACATGATGTTACATATAGAAAACCCTAAAGACACCACCAAAAAAAAAAAAAAAAAAAAGTCAGGGGTACTTACTGATGGTCAAGTGGTTAAGAATCTGCCTGGCAATGTAGGAGATACAGGTTCAATTCCTGATCAGGGAACTAAAATCCCACACGCTGCAACTATTGAAGCCCATGTGCTATGGAGCCTGCATGCCACAAGTAGAAAGTCAGTGTACCAGAACAAGAGCTCTGCATGACACAGTGAAGATCCCGCTTATTACAACCAAGACCTGATACAGCCAAGTATTTATTTTTTTAAGTATCAGAAAAAGATAATCCCATTTACAGTTGCATAATAAGAAAAAAATACCTAGGAATAAATGTAACCAAGGAGGTAAAAAACCTGCATACTGAAAACTACAAGACAGTGATGAGAGAAATTGAAGAAGATAATCATACACGGGAAGATATTCCATGCATATGGATTGGGAGAATTAATAATTGTTAACATGCCCCTTCATTTCAAAATGTCCCTTCATTACACATTCAGTGCAATCTCTCAAAATACCAATGGCATTTTTCATAGAAACAAAGCAGACAATCCTACGATTGTGTGAAATCACAAAAGATCCTGAATAGCCAAAGCAATATTGAGAAAGAACAAAGCTAGAGGCATCATGCGTCCTTATTTCAAGCTATATTACATAGGTATAGTAATTAAAACTATGGTATTGGTACAGTAAGGAAAGACATTCTCTTAAATGGTGTTGGGGAAACTAGATCACTACATTACACTATACACAAAAGTTAAAAATGGATTTAAAAGTTGAGCGTAAAACTTGAAATCATAAACCTCCTAGAAGAAAACACAGATGGTAGGCTCCTTGACATCAGTCTTAGCAATGATTATTTGGATTTGACACTAAAGCAAAAGCAACAAAAGCAAAAATAAATAGGACTATATCAAACCAAAAATTACTACACAGCAAAGAAAACCATCAGTCGAATGTGAGAAAACCTTTGCAAATAATATCTGATAGGGGTTAATATTCAAAATATATTTAAAAAACTCACATAACTCAATAACAACTATCTAAAATAGGCCAATGAACTGAATAGGCATTTTTCCAAAGAATGTATTCACATTGCCAACAGGCACGTGAACAGGTGCTCAATATCACTAATCATCATCGAAATGAAAATCAAAGCCACAATGAGATATCAATTACACCTGTTATTAGATTATTATGAAAAAGAAAAAAAAATAACACGTGTTAGCAAGGATATGAAGAAAATAGAACCCTTGTGTACTACTGGTGAGAACCTCTGTATGGAAAACATAGAAGTTTCCAAAAAAAACTAAAAATGGAACTACCATGTAATCCAGCAATTCCACTTCTAGGTATTTATCTGAAGAAAATGAAAACACTAATTCAAAAAGATAAATGCACCCTCATGTTCATTGCCGCAATATTTACGATAGCCCAGACATGGAAGCAACCTGTGTTCACTGATGGATAAATGGATAGGGAAACTGTGTACAATCAAGTATTACTCAGTTCTGAAAAGAAATCTTGTCATTTGTGACGTGGATGAACGTGAAGGGCATTATACTCTAAGAAATGTCAGACAGAGAAGGACATATAGTGTATAATCTAAAAAAAAACTTCTCATAAAAACTGAACTCACAGGTACAAAGAACAGACTGATGGTTGCCAGAGGTGAAGGTGGTAGGTGGGTGAAATGGCTGAAGGTGGTCAAAAGGTACAAACTTCCAGTTACAAAGTAAATGTCATGGGAATATATGTACATCATGGTGATTATAGTTACTGCTATCTATCTGAAAGTTGCTCAGAGTAGATCTTAAACATTCTCGCCACACGCAAGAAAAAATCTGTATATTAGTGATGGATATGTTAACTAGTCTTACTGCGGTGATTTTGTGCAATGTATATGACTGTGTTGTACACCTGAAACAAATACAATGTTATATGTCAGTTGTGTCTTTTTAAAAATTAATTTTAAAAAAGGAAAATATGAGCTTTTCTTATAACTTTGCAGTAGAAGAGGCTTTCTAAAACTATATCTAGAGAGCCATAAAGAAATTAAAATTTTGACTATGCCAAAATTTAATACATTAAAAATTAAAAACCAAAGCTACAGATTGGGAAAATGTTTTGTCAACCTATAATACTAGAGAAATGATTAATGTCCAGAATAAATAAGCTGCAGAGGAGAAGAAGATACTCTATATATTTACTATATATGTATATAATTATATATAATTTCAATAGCCATATATTTTCTCAATTTACAATGGTAATAAAGATTATTTCCCAAAATAGATACAGAGCTGAAACAAATTTTTTAAATCATTCAAAATTATAAAAAACTAATAATTTGATAGTATTATAATAGCACTGGTAGGTTTGCTAGGAATTTGATGTTGTAATACACTACTGGTTGGAGTGTAAATTTGTATATTCCCTGCTTTCAGGGAAAAATTTGTTAGTACCATTAGAAGTTAAAATATGACTGACTACCCTATTACCCAGCAAGTGTACTCCAGTATTTTTCCTGAAGAAATACCTATCTGTGTATAGAAAAAGCCATAGATGATAACACCCAGCCAACAAAATAATGATGGTGCAGTGTCACACAATGCAGCCCTTGAAAAGAATCAGATATATCAATATTCACACAATGTGAAAAGATCTCCAAGGTGTGCTATATGGTACAAATGCTAGTTGTACATCAATACTCACATTATAGTACCTCTTATTTTGAAAACGTGTAGGTAAAACTATATTATTTATGTACATACATATGTAATAAATGATGAATATTTCTTAGGAAGTACCTGGGATTAGGTGTAAGACAAATGGAAATATTTTATCTAAATATCAGGGATATTTATGAGAATGCATTTATTTACTATTTCTATAATTATATATATTTAGAGAGATAGCAATGATTATAAACAGAGGAATTTGAAAATGGTATATTGATATGGAGCTGTCAGGGTCACCTTGAAAATTCCACTAAACGAAATAAAACTATTTCTATTAAAAAGAATATATATATCACATATTTCTAAGACAGTTTCAAGGAAAAAATGATATGAGAGGCCATGTCCTTTCATTAAGTGAATAGATAGACAAGGAATAAAAAGTCTAGAAACACGTCTAGATAAATATTTCATTTCCTTTTTTTTTTTTTTTTACTCCACTGAGTCTTTGTTGCTTTATGTGGGCTTTCTCTAGTTGTGGTGAGTAGGCTTCTCACTGCAGTGTCTCTTGTGGAACACAGGATTTAGGCATGCAGGCTTCAGTAGTTGTGGCTTGCAGGCTCAGTAGTTGCTATGTTCAGCCTCTAGGGCAAAGGCTTCAGAAGCTGCAGCACACAGGCTTGGTAATGGAAGCTTGTGGGCTCCAGAGCACAGGCTCAGTAGTTGTGGCACACGGGCTTAGTTGCTCCGTGGCATGTTGAATCTTCCTGGACCAGGGATTGAACCCATGTCCCCTGCATTGGCAGGCAGATTCTTATCTACTGAGCCACCAGGGAAGTCCCAAATATTTTGCTTCTGATAAATGGCATTTCAAATAGTGGGGAAGGAATGGCCTATTCAACAACCCATTAGAAGTTTATAAACCCTAACATGCAACGTAGATTTAAAGATGGGATAAAGATCTAAAGATTAGAAACAAGAATATTAAATAATACATTTGACACAAGCTTTCAAAAATATGGTACTGAGTAGTGTATTTTGAAGGATGCTATAAGCCAAATTTTAAAACTGGGGGACTATTTTTTTTTCTATCACATTTTAATACGTGCTATCCAAACTATTGAGTTCCTATATCATAATAAGTTAAATAATAAAAATGTACAAAGGATATGAACATAAATTTCAGAAGAAAAACAGGTAGCTGTTTAACATGAAAAGCTACCCCTCCAAACCAAAAATGTGTCCAAATGTGAATTTATAACAGGTATGAGCAAACCAGAGAGATTTAGACACGCTTCTAACTATAAGTAGGATTGAAGTTTGAAGAAGCCTGTTTTGGAAGACTTTGGATTGCAATTAAAATTCCAAATGGGCACACCATTGAGTTAGCAACTTAATTTCTAAAACCCTATCTTAAATGTGGACAAAGATGTATAGCTAAAAATATTAATTTGCACATATTAAAATTAAGAATCAACCAATATTCAATATGCAAGAGGTTAAATTGAAGTTCAGGGGGGAAAAATGCTAAAGAACACTGCATTAGACATAGTTCCATATATGTTTTATATATTTTTAATGTTATACACGTTATATTTGCATTTGTATATGTAATAATAGCTATCGTTGAGCTGCATGGTTCTAAATATGCTAATGAATGACCTCATTTAATTCTCACAACTCTGTATATCCCCATTCTACAGCTGAGAAAACAGAGACACAAAAATGAAGTAACTTCTGCCAGATGAGATTTAAACTCCTGGCACTCTGACTCCTGAATACCATTAATATATGCAGAGAAAGAAAATTGGAAGGAAGCACAGTATTGAAAATGATTATCCTAGGAAGGGAAACAAAGCAGGAAATTTGTAAGTTTTTATACATATTTCTATATTGTTTGAATCTTTTATAAAATGTATTCATCATTTATATACTTATGTATTTTTAAACGAGGAAAAAAGTTTTGTGAGGAACTCACTTTTGTTCTGCTATGTAAATAAATTTTAAAATAATTTGTAAGTAAAAAAAATATATATTAGTAAACTCCAGGAGTTAGTGATGGAGAGGAAGGCCTGGTGTGCTACAGTCCATGGGGTCACAAAGAGTCGAACACGACTGAGTGACTGAACTGAAGTAAGAAAAAATGTGAAGGACTTTTTTCTTCACTTTCCAGGTTCCTTGGCTTAAATTGTATGAGAAGTTTGAGGTTATTGTACTATTTCTTATGGCTTTAAAACTTTTTGATATTACATTGATGAATCATACTGTTCATGGGGTTCTCAAGGCAGGAATACTGAATTGGTTTGCCATTCCCTTCTCCAATGGACCACATTTTGTCAGAATTCTCCACCATGACCCATCCGTCTTGGGTGGCTCTACGCAACATGGCTCATAGTTTCATTGAGTCAAACAAGGCTGTGGTCCATGTGATCAGATTGGTTAGTTTTCTGTGATTGTGGTTTTCAGTCTGTCTGCCCTCTGATGGAGAAGGATAAGAGGCTTATGAAAGCTTCCTGATGGGATAGACTGACTGAGGGGGATACTGGGTCTTGTTCTGATGGGCGGAGCCATGCTCAGTAAATCTTTAATCCAATTTTCTGTTGATGAGTGGAGCTGTGCTCCCTCCCTGCTATTTACCTCAGGACAAACTATGAAAGACTTCCCTGGTAGCTCAGATGGTAAAAGTATCTGCCTACAATGTGGGAGACCCGGGTTCAATCCCTGGGTCGGGAAGATCCCCTGGAGAAGGAAATGGCAACCCACTTCAGTACTCTTGCCTAGAAAATCCCCACTCCAGTACTCTGGCCTGGAAAATCCCATGGACGGAGAAGCCTGATAGGCCACACCCCATGGGGGTGCAAAGAGTTGGACACGACTGAGCGACTTCACTTCAAACTATGGTGGAGGTAATGAAGATAATAGTGACCTCCCTCAAAAGATTCCATGCATGTACTGCTACAGTCCGTGCCTCCAACCCTGCAGCAGGCCACCACAGTCTCCAGTGGGGTCCCTGTTCCTTTCGCCTGGGTCTTGGTGCATAAGGTTCTGTTGTGCCCTCCAAGAGTCTATTTCCCAGTCCTGTGCAAGTTCTGGCAGCTCTATGGTGCGGTTAATGGCTACTTCCTCCAAGAGGACTTATGCTATACCCAAGTCAGCTGCACCCAGAGCCCCTGTCCCTGCAGCAGACTACTGCCTACCTGTACCTCCACAGGAGTTGCTCAAACACAGTTCTGTCTCAGTCTCTGTGGGGTCCCTGGGTCCTGGTGTGCACAAGGTTTGTTTGAGCCCTCTGAGCGTCTCTGGCGGGAATGAGGTTTGATTCTAAAGGTGAATTCGTCCCTCCTACCATCTTTCTGGGGCTTCTCCTTTCCCCTTGGACGTGGGGTATCTCCTCACAGCTGCTCCAGTGCCTACCGTCCTACTGGGGTTTCTCTGACCTTGGACGTGGGGTATCTCCACACGGCTGATCCAGTGAAGTGTAGGCACTGCTCCTGACCTTGGATGTGGGGTATCTCCTCTCGGCTGCTCACCGCGATTCCTTATATTGACAAAGGAGGCAAGAATATACAATGGGGCAAAGACAGCCTCTTTAATAAATAGTGTTGGTTCCAAATAGGAAAAGGAGTACGTCAAGGCTGTATATTGTCACCCTGCTTATTAACTTCTATGCAGAGTACATCATGAGAAACGCTGGGCTAGAGGAAGCACAAGCTGGAATCAAGATTGCCAGGAGAAATATCAATAACCTCAGATACGCAGACGACACCATCCTTATGGCAGAAAGTGAAGAAGAACTAAAGAGCCTCTTGATGAAAGTGAAAGAGGAGAGTGGAAAAGTTGGCTTAAAGCTCATCATTCAGAAAACAAAGGTCATAGCATCCGGTCCCATCATTTCACAGCAAATAGATGGAGAAACAGTGGAAACAGTGGCAGACTTTATTTTGGGGGGCTCCAAAATCACTGCAGATGGTGACTTTAGCCATGAAATAAAAAGACGCTTACTCCTTGGAAGAAAAGTTATGACCAACCTAGACAGCATATTAAAAAGCAGAGACGTTACTTTGCCAACAAAGGTCCGTCTAGTCAAGGCTATGGTTTTTCCAGTAGTCATGCATGGATGTGAGAGTTGGATGATAAAGAAGGCTGAGCACCAAAGAATTGATGCTTTTAAACTGTGGTGTTGAAGAAGACTCTTGAGAGTCCTTGGACTGCAAGGAGATCCAACCAGTCCATCCCAAAGGAAATAAGTCCTGAATGTTCATTGGAAGGATTGATGTTGAAGCTGAAACTCCAATTATTTGGCCACCTGATGCGAAGAGCTGATTGATTTGAAATGACCCTGATGCTGGGAAAGATTGAAGGTGAAAGGAGAAGGGGACGACAGAGGATGAGATGGCCGGATGGCATCACCAACTCAATGGACATGAGTTTGAGTAAACTACAGGAGCTGGTGATGGACTGGGAGGCCTGGTGTGCTGTAGTCCATGGGGTCGCAAAGAGTCGGACACAACTGAGTGACTGAACTGAACTGAACTGATGAATCATGTAGTGATTTCATTATTGTAGATAATCCAGTTACATATTAAGTGTTAATAGTTGTTTGGTATTTTACAACCTCAACTGAAGTTATAAAGTAAGTATTCCACAAACCTCCTGACAGTTCCTTGAAGATGGAGCTGGCCTGGCATTTAGTCCTTATTGTCCTTTCAAGTTTTTCTTGCTGGGGTTTAGACTGGGACTCTGATAAAAATTTCATCTCAGCTGCTGGTCCTCTAACCAACAACTTACTACACAACCTGAGGGATCCCCTGGGAAACCAGGATTCTCCCTTTGTAGCAGAAGATGAAGAAATTTACATTTGTCGCCAGCCACTGCCTGCATTCCTGCCAGAGTACTTTAGGAGTGTCCGTGCCAGTATGATCACCCATTACAAAGTATTTCTGCCGTGGGCACAACTTCTCCCAGAAGGAATCTCCGAGAACCCAGACAAGGAAACAGTGCTGTGCTATCGGCAGCTGCTTGAGGCCCTCAAGACTGCTCAGCTTCAGCCCCTGGTGGTTCTACACCACCAGACCCTCCCTGCCAGCACTCTCCAGAGAACTGAGGCCTTTGCCGATCTCTTTGCTGCCTATGCCTCCTTCGCCTTCCATTCCTTTGGGGACCTAGTTGAGATCTGGTTCACTTTTAGTGACTTGGAGAAAGTGATCACGAAGCTTCCCCACCAGGAATCAAGATCTTCACATCTGCAGATCCTCACTGATGCCCACAGAAAAGCCTATGAGATTTACCATGAAAAATATGCTTCTCAAGGTGAGTTCACACAACCCTGATGGCTGACCCACCGGCAGCCTTCATCATCCACCTTCATCCACCCTTCTTAAAGCAGGACTCAGCATTTCTTTCCATTTACTTTCAACAGTCTCCTCATAGCTATTTATAAGTGAGAAATTAATACCATCCTGAAGATTTCTTGGTGGAGGTAGGTAGGGGCAGCTTGCATTGTACCATGCCCAACATCCCCTTTGAAAAATGTCCTTAAACCCTCCTTACCCAGTCTTGAGTCTACACTATTATTAATTATCTTTTTGTCCTTCCTTCTTCAGTCTTGCCTCCCTGACTCTCCCTAGGACTTCAAGATTGCCCATTCTCTCTCAACCTCCCTGCTTTCTTTTTTACGTTTTAATTTTTTATATTTTTGGACCATGCTGCATGGCTTAGGAGACCTTAGTTCCCCAATGAGGGGTCAAAACCGTGCCCCTTGCAATGGAAGCTCAGAGTCCCAACCACTGGACCACCAGAGAAACCTTGAGCCTCCCTGTTTTTCTTATGTAAAGCGAATGACATGTTCTAGTTGAAGCCTATATTCCAGCAGGGGAGACAAATACAAGATGAAATAATGATATGCTGATGGATAGTGAGAAGAGCATGATTACAATTGTCCATATTCCTGATTCATAGCTAATTTAAGCTTCCAATTCAGTAGGTCTGGACAGACTCAGGACATTGATTTTAATATGTTCCCTAGATGAATCTGAGGTATACCAATTTTGAGACCCAATTAGATTAATTGGATCAGATAAGCTTTTTAGTTTTTATTATATACTGTATATTTGTATACATATTATATATCTGTATACTTGTATATTCTACTTTTTAAATTTATTTTTAATTGGAAGATAATTGCTTTACAATTTTGTGCTGGTTTCTGCTATACAACAACATGAATCCACCATAAGTACACATATTCCCCCTCCCTCTTAAAATTCCCTCCCACACCATATTCTACTTTTGAAACTTAACATATTTAATTAATAGATTCTCGTTTTAACAAAAACTCTTTGAAAGTATAATTTTCAGTGTTCTTATACATTCTTATATTAATGGCTCGTTTAAGATATTTCATTTTTACATTTAATTTAATTTTCACAATTAAAAATTATGTTGCAGTGAACATATGTATAAATGCTTGCCTTCAGATAAATTCTTTCTGACAGATTCTTTTTTTAAAAAAAATTTATTCATGTAATTTATGGCTGTGCTGAGTCTTCATTGCTGCACACGGGCTTTCTCTAGTTGCACAGTGAGAAGTGCAGGCTTCTCATTGCGGTACCTCCTCTTGTTGCCGCTCCCAGGCTCAATGCTTGAGGGCTTCAGTAGTTGCAGTGCATGGGCTTAGTTGCCCCATGGCATGTGGGATCTTCCTGGACCAGAGATCAAATCTGTGTCCCCTGTTTTGGCAGGCAGATTCTTTAGCACTGAGCCACCAGAGAAGCCCTCTGAGATTCTTGAAACTGTAATTACTGGGTCAGAAGATGCGCGTTCTTTAAGACTTCAAAGGATGTTGCTAAATTATTTTCCAGAAAAGTTGTAACGTTATACTAACAATTGCAAAATTGTTCTTCTGACCCCACTCAGCCTGTTTTCAGTGATGTAATTATCATTCCTATAGACAGAAACAGTTGATAACCGATCTATAATAAAAATAGAAAAGAATTTTATTCAAGCCAAATGAGGACTATATCTTTGGAGAGAGCCTCTCAGAAAGCTCTGAGGAACTCCTCAAGAAAAACATGGTTTTAAGCACGGTTTTATATTTCATCAGAAAAAAGAACATCAACCATGACAGGGGTATATTCCTGCAAAATTTTGAAAAAGACAGATTAGAATGTGCATAGAGAGTGTGTGTGGCTTGCCACCCGGGAAGGAAGCCTTCTTAGCAAAGGTGTACTAACACTGACGTCCCAGGAAAAAAGGCATTCATCTCTATCTTCACAACATTCTTTACTTCTGGACAATGCATCTTCTTCTTTAATGGTTAAAGCACATGGACAATGTATGTTTAATAGACTACAAAAAAGGATGTTCTAGTTAGCAAAAAGTTTATGTTAAATCATGCATAAGCCAGAATGACTTCTCCATATCTCAGTATGTGAAAATTTTCTTCCATCATTGGTAATTTGATGGCTGAAAATTATTATTTCCTTATATTCTTTCTTTGCATGTGTTCAATTATAGAGTGGTTAAACATTTTCTCTGTGTTTAAAATAAAATCAGTGCAAGGGAAGAAAGAGTGGGAGTGTGGATGGGGTTATTTTAGATATGATTATCAAAAAGGCTGTCCTTGGACCACCTTTTTAGCCAAGTGGAAGGAGGGAGAGAGCAACCACAGGATCTGGAGGATTACATGCCACTGGGTGAGAGAACAACCCTGCCGAGGGAACCGCAAAAGCCCAGCTGTCGGTTTCATAAACTGTAGAGCAAGGGGGAAGAGGAGATGCCGGATTTGAAACCAGTTTCTTTAAAAGCCTATCATGGGATGAGTGAGAAAATAAATAAATATTTATTGACTGTAATTCTACTGAAGAAGCTTTGAGTAAAATGAACTTTGAAAGAAGGCAAAGCTAGACGTGGATCATCTGAAGCTAAAGAAAATCTGTTTTATTTTGAGGATGAATTCCATACAATTATTTTAAATTACAAAGCTACATATACATGTTTGTTAAAATGTTTTACATATTTCATTTTTTACCTTCATCAGGTTACTAAAGACTATTTATTTCTTAAATTATTTCTCTCTTAAACTTTCTTATTTGCCTTCTTTTCTTCTTCTGCTCATTCCTCCCCACTTTCATTTCATGTTTTATCAACATCACTATATTGTCTGTCCCTGATATAATGCAGGACACAAAGTAAATTCTCTTCTCAGTCTCTTCGCTATTGCAAAAAGCAGTTTTCCTTCTTCCTTTCTCTCTCTCATTCATCCCCCTGCTTTTAATCCAATTCCATAATTTTGTTTTTCTTTGTAAAATACATTTTTAATATACCCCCAAAAGTTACATATGTTGATTAAAAGCAAAACATAACTTTTCAAAGGCAGGGATATTGAATAATATCCCCTGAACTGAAAAGAAATCTTGAGACCGAAAAGTGAAGCAGGCAACTCCATAAAGTGTAATTATGGGATTTATTGTGAGTAACTTACATATGGGTTGGATCGGCGATCTGGAAGCATTTGCAGCTGCATTCCCCACTGCTGGGCTTCCCTGATGCTCAGTTGGTAAAGAATCCGTCTGCAATGCAGGAGACCCTGGTTCAATTTCTGGGTCAGGAAGATCCCCTGGAGAAGGGATAGGTTGCCCACTCCTGTATTGTTGGGCTTCCCTTGTGGCTCAGCTGGTAAAGAATCTGCCTGCAATGCGGGAGACCTGGGTTCAATCCCTGGGTTGGGAAGATCCCCTGGAGAAGGGAAAGGCTACCCATTCCAGTATTCTGGCCTGGAGAATTCCATGAACAATATAGCCCATGGACATAGCCCATGGACACGACAAAATGTCAGACACGACTGAGCGACTTTCACTTCCCCACTGCCAAAAGGGGTACGAGGAATTTAGAGGGGCCAAAGCTAAAAATACAATCTGACTACTAAGGGAGTAGCACATTTGCACCAATGGGAGCTGGGGGGTTTTCCTCCCCCTTGGGGTCTCATGACCATTATTTCTTGTGGACCATTAACTATCTGTGTTAGCTGAAGAGCATTCTTCCAGTTCTTGCATCAGATGAAGACAAGGGTAAAAGTTGATAGGAAACTTATCTGGCTTGGGTGCATTTCTTGTGAGTACACTAGAACTCAGTCACACAGGAAGGGAAGTGGGTAGGACTGCAGGCCTAAGAAGGAGCTGACAAAATGGAGTCAGTGTGATTCAGCTACATAATAGTTAACATCCATGAACTGACCACTCAGTCCAGCAATTAAGCTATAACAATACTGTGATGGTTTTGTAACATATAGAAATATTTAATTACTATTTATACACATGAAATAACAGTGTTGTAGGTCAATTATGCTTCAATTTTTTTAAAGCAAGAAAACAGCAAAAAATGAAATTATATGTACAATATAATACCTCCTAGGTAGATACCCAAGAGAAATAAAAGCAAATGTCAAGGCAAAAATATTTGCATCACAAATATTCATAGCAGTATTATTCATAATAACCAAAAGTGGAAACAACCCTAATGTCTATCAATTGATGGATAAACAAAAAGTAGCATATTAGTAAAATGGAATGTTACTCAGGACTTGAAAGGAGTGATGTATTGATTCATGCTACAATATGATAATTCTTGAAGACATTATGCTAAGTGAAAGCAGCCAGCCCCAAAAGACCACATACTATATAATTTCATTGATATTAAATATCCAGAGTAGAAAAATCTATAGTAGAGATAGTAAAGTAGAGTAGCGATGTCTGGGGCTAGAAGAGAGAGTGGGAACTGACTGCTAATGGGTATGTAATATCTTTCTGGGTGACTAAAGTGTTCCAGAATTAGCACAGAGAGTTGCACAGCTTTGTAAATGTACTAAAAATAACAAAATTGTATAGTTTAAAGGGATGTATTTTATAGTATATGAATTACATCTCAATTTTAATGTAAAAATTAGTTAGAAAGTTGAGAGTTTAGAAGACAAAACAAACCATATCACAACTTTTGTCTACTTGTATATTTTTCGCTATCTCATCTCTCATTCTCCCCACTCCATCTGAGGTTAGCACTGTGCTAAATATTCCATCCATCTTGTTTTAGACTATGGCTTTCCCCCTCCCACATTTGGTGTCACAATGGATGTACAAGGTCAAGTATTTCAAATAAAATTATTAATTACAGGAAAAGTGGCATTTTACTAAATACACTTTAGCCAAAAAATCACCATGTTTAAAAATTAAATTCCCATTTATTGCTGATTAGAAAATAAACAATCTGAAATGAAGTTCTGATTTTTTTCCAAGGAATTTTTTTGTCAGGGTATGAGTTACCTACAGTGAAATGCATGGATCTTAATTTTAGAGTCTGATCTGTAAAATTGAACCCATACCCTTATCTAGATATAAAATTGAAGCCATCCCCTCATCATGATATAAAACATTAATCAGCACCTCCAAAAACCCTATTTCTGATAATTGTATCCCTTCCTAATCCTAACCCCAGAAACAAACGTTGATCTGGCTCCTATCAGTATAGATATGAATGGAGTCATACAGTATGTACTATTTTGTGTCTGTGTTTTTCCATCCGCATGTTTGTGAGATTCATTTATTTTGTTGCTGTTAGTAATTTGCTGCTTGTTTCTTCTAAGTGGTGCTCTATTATGGATGTATCACAATTGAGGGGCACTTGGGCAATTTCCAGTTTGTATCTCTTATGAATAAGTTGCTATGAACATTCTTGTACAAGGTTTTGCATGGGCGTATGTTTTCGTTTTTCTTGGATAATACATAGGAGTGGAAATGCTGGATTACAGGGGAGAGATATGTTTGACTTTGTAAGAAACTGCCAATTTCCTAAAGCAGTTGTTCCATTCTATACTCCCACTAGCTATGTGTGAGAATTTCAGTAGCCTCATAATCCTTTCTAACATTTGGCATTTTCATCCTTTTCTATTTTAGCCATTCTGATGGTATCTCATTTAGATTGCATTACTTTTTTAAAAAAAGTTTCTATCCCAACTGCGTATGTATTTAAATAATTTAGAGTCCAGTTTTGCTTGGTTTGGAATTTAGCATGATGAAAGAGTATTATCCTTTTTGTAGTCCTTTAGACTTTTTTGTTCAAACAAAATTGTTTCCAAGGCTTATTCATATTGTTGAATAGAGCTATATCATCTTCTTTTCACTGCTAAATGATATTCCACTGTGAGACTAAACCAAGTTCTATTAATTCATTTTCCTGCTTATGGACATGCTAGTTTTCAAATTTTGCTATTATGGACATAGCCGTTATGAACATTCTTGCACATGCTTTTTACTGCATATGTCTAAGAGTTTCACTTGTGTTTATACTCAAGCGATTGCTAAATGGGGGGGATGTAAATATTTAGCTGTGAGAGACAAGTTGTTTTCCATTGTGGTTATACCAACTTACATTTCCTTGAGAAATGTATAAGTTCCTGTTGACCTTTTCCAACACATGTAACTACCAGAATTATAAATTTTTGCCTATCTCACAGATGTAAAAAATATTTCTTTATCATCCTTTATCATCTTCTTTACCTGATTCCTATTCAGATTGAGCAGGTCTTCATGTGTTTACTAGTCATATTTATTTGTTTTGTATAATTCCTGTTTTACCTTTTATCCATTTATGTTTTGACTTGTTGGAATACTTTATATATTCTTTAATCTGCATTGGGATGATGGTATTTTTCCACTTCTTATCTTTTCAATTTTTTCTTGGAGACTTTAAGGAACAGAATTTCTTACTTTACACAAAATTATCAATCTTTCCTTTTGGTAGATTTTTTTTATAAGCTCATTTGTATCATTTCTTAAAATAATTTTGTTTATTTATTTATTTTTGGCTGTGCTGGGTCTTCATTACTGCGTGGGCTTTTTCTCTAGTTGCAGTGACTGGGGCTACTCTCCAGCTGCCGTGTGCAGGCTTCTCATTGTGGTGGCTTCTCTTGTGGCAAGCATGAGCTCTAGGGCGCTCAGACTTCGGTATCTGTGGCTTATTGGCTCAGTAGTTGCGGACACTGGGCTCTAGCACACAGGTGCAATAGTAGTGGCACACAGGGTTAGTTGCTCCGAGGCATGCAAGATCTTCTCGGATCAGGGATCAAAACTGTATCTTCTGCACTGGCCGGAGAATTCTTTACCACTGAGCCACCAGGGAAGCACCCAATCCCTTTCCCCTCTACTGTGAATCTCAAAGATATTAGGTAATTGTACATTTTTCCAGGCACACTATTTAGTCATTTTCGGTCATTGTGTCATTGTTAATATTTCTTAATGATTAAGGGGTTAATCATTTAAAAGTCAGAGATAACCTGAAAAATTAAAAGCTATTGGTGGTTAAGAGTTTTTTCCTTTCTAATCAAGACTTTTAAAAAATTAATATTACTTTTTTGTTTGCTTTGATTTTTACTTGTTTTGTATATCCAAGGCCAAGGAAATAATTTGTTCAGCATGTTGGTAATATATCCATAGGACGATAGTCTATCAATGCAGGCAAACCTTTAAAGCACTTTTACTTTTTATTATTTTATGTCTTTATTTACATGTTTATTGAGTTAGAGGTACATGAGAAAATGTTAAACCAAACAACTACTTTGAAAACAGATTGAGTTGGTGATTTGAATTTATTTGGCTATTTTAAAAAGTACTTTGCCTTACCTAAATTCACTTGAATACAAAATTTGAAGTATCCAAGTAACTCACTGAAATAACTGAGGTAGTGACTTATTTGTTTAAAGATTGCATACATCCTACAATAATATTACTTTTTAGAACAGTTAGATTTATAGAAAATTTGAGCAGATAGTACAGCGTTTCCATATGTCCCTGTCCCTGAAACCAGTTTCCCCTAACATAAACATCTTACATTATTGTGGGACATCTGTTGCAATTAAAGAACCAATGTTGATACCCTATTACTAACTAAAGTCCATGTTTTATTCAGATTTCCTTAAATTCTCCTGCATGTCCTTTTTCAACTCTAGCATCTCTTCCAAGATACCATATTATATTTAGTTGTCATATCCCTGTAGGCTCCTCTGAGCTGTGAGAGAAGTTACAACCCTGTGCATTGGTGGCCAGGATGTAAATGGTGTAGCCACTATGGAAAACTGTATGGCAGTTCCTCAAGAAATTGAGCATACAATTACTATATGATCTAGCACTTGTGGGTATACACCCAAAAGAATTGAAAGCAGGAAATTGAACAGATATTTGCACACCCATTTTAATGGCGTTATTCAAAACAATCAAAAGATGAAAATAATCCATATGCCCATACAAGGATGAATGGATAAATAAAACATGCTAGATACATACAATTGAATGTTATTCAGCCTTGAAAAGAAATGAAATTCTGACACATGCTACAGCATGGATGAACCTTGAGTATACTACACTAAGGGAAATAAGCCAGACACAAAAGGACAAATACTGTATGATTCCGTTGAGCGACTTCTCTTTCACTTTTCTCTTTCATCCATTGGAGAAGGAAATTGCAACCCACTCCAGTGTTCTTGCCTGGAGAATCCCAGGAATGGGGGAGCCTGGTGGGCTGCCGTCTGTGGGGTTGCACAGAGTCGGACATGATTGAAGCAACTTAGCAGCAGCAGCAGCCACCTATATGAAGGATCTAGAATGATCAAACTCCCAGAGACAGAAAGTAGAATAATGATTACCAGAGACTGGATGGAGGAGGGAATGGGGAAGTATTCATGGACCCGGAGTTTCAGTTTGAAATGATGGAAATTTGGGGAGGTGGATGGTGGTGACAATTACCCAACAAAGCCACTTTAAAAAAATTTAATGGTGAATTTTATGTTATGTATTTTTACCACAATTTTGAGAAGTTCTTTCCTAATGACTGTGTGTTGTTATAAACCTCCTGCTCATGTTTTCAACATCCTACCGTGGGAAGGATATGAAAGAAGATTCTTGGCAGAGAGTTAGAAGACCAGCAGGAGCGTGAACATCTCTCTCACAGGAAGAGTAGAGTTGCCCACACGCCTCCCGCCTGCCAACACTGGAACACAATCTAGGGCAACACTAGGAACTCCCACCCTCCTCCTGAAGCAGTGATACTGGCAGTTCAATACTGGCCTGATGGATTACTTTTATTTAAACATTTGGGGCAAAAGGGAGAGGAGCAAACAAAAAAGGGCTGTTTTGTATGAACAATAACAATGGCTTTTAGAGGAATGGCATACTTTTGTGATGGAAACAGAACTGAGCTTATCCTTAAACAAAATCTAGCAATACCTGTAAGGGACGTGAACTCACACATTGCCATGCAGTAATTTTCTACATGGGCTTGAAACAGTTAATACTCAACCCCCAGCAAATACTGATTTTGAGTTCTGTAGACAAGAACACTGACCTTTAACCATATCCAGCAAAAATTACAAGATAAATTATCTTAAGCCAGTGCAATTACCCCCCACTTCAGTCCCAAAGAAACATGAACTGCCAGCTTAGAATGAGCTTCCAGTTTTGAGTAACCTGCATTTTATGTTATTTTAAGAATTAAAGTTTGTGCTTGCACTAGGAACCAGTTGGGAATAATATCGGAAAGTTTATTTTGTATGATATGAGCATTTCTGGAACCTCAGGTACGTTTGTTCACTCTGAGTGTAAAAACAGCTTGTAAAGTCAAATAGGAGTGATGTGTGAGTCAGTTGCACTTAGGGATTAACTGTCCTCCTGTGCCATGTCATTGATCCAGAGATAATACTAAATTGGACATTTAAAAATGTTCAGCACAGGCTGAGAACATATGTTCTACATGTGCTGATGTGATGATAGATTGAAGTGTGGAAAATCTGTGGAAGGTGAAATGGCTCCATGGGGCACAATCACTGAATAATTGGAAAATAGCATTATCTTATCAGAATGAGGACCAAATGTCTGAGTGATATTCCCTGCTCAGAGGATTTCAAAGTTCCATTATGCTTATCAAAATAAGCACTTTGGTAGTTGGCAGCGGTTATTAATAGTGGTTTCATTGACTGGGGAGATCTTTCTCCTGTATAGAATTTGAATGTAGGGGAGAGGTCAAGCATATAATCTTGTAGTTTAAGTCTCAAACTCTGGCTTTAGGCCATTTTGTTTACTGTTTCCAAAGCACAGGTCTGAGCACCTGCCTATGCACCCATCCCAAGCTTGCTATTTGGAGAGACTCAAGAAATGTTGAAGCTTGCTCCTCAGGGAGCACACACTCTCAGCAGGAGATAAAGACTTTTGTGCACCAAGGAGTTAGCTGGTGCTTCTAACAACTGAGGCATCCCAAGTCCACCACGTGAATGGGTGCATGCTCAGTCATGTCCGATTCTTTGCAACACTTTGGACTGTAGCCTGCCAGGCTACTCTGTCCACAGGATTTTCCAGGAAACAATACTGGAGTGGGTTGCCATTTCCTCTTCCAGGGGATCTTCCCCACCCAGGGATGAAACCCGCATCTCTTGCATCTCCTGCATTGGCAAGTAGATTCTTTACCACTAAGCCACCTTAGACACCCACAGCAGTGTGTTTCAAACTGTGGTCTGAGCACCACTGTATCTGAAGCACCCAGGAAGCTTGTTGAAAGGCTCTCATTCCTGGGTCCACCCCAGTTGGCTGACAAGAAGGACAGGTGATTCTGATGTACTTAAGTTTCAACACCCCTGTTAGGTAATCAAATGTCAAAGTGAGAGGGTATAAGCTGCACAGATCTATATTTCCTTCATATTCTCCTCAATGCACAGTAAGGGTTGAATGGACATTTGCACAGTGAATAAGGACAGGTAACAGCAGTCCCCTGAGAACACCCTTCCTTTCCAAAGTCTCTCCACTTGGAACTCTAAACTGTTGTTTAGACCAGCAGTTCCCAAGCTTTAGTGTGTGTCAGAATCACCTGGAGAGCTTGTAAAGCACGCAGAGGCCACGGCTTATTAGGAACTGAGACGCAGTTCTTTCCATTCTGCCTTTTACATTGTGTGGGGTTTGGGAAAGGAGCTGTTTTTATTCTTGCAAAAGACTTCACAAGTGTCCTGCACTTCACCGTTCTGATTTATATGAAACAGTCTCTAAAGGGACATTTTTTTAAAAAGCTTGTTTTCTAAAGTCTTTCAGCTAGAGTAAAATCATGTGAGTGATTTCTGCAGAAATCTTTTTTAAAGTTGGTGAGCATGGACTAGAAAGGCCAATAGAAAACGAGTTCACCAGTGGCTTCTGGGGTCACAGCCTCCTTCCTCTCTCACCTACATCCCCTTGTCTGGTTGGTTTCAGGTGGAAAACTCTCCGTGGTCCTGCAAGCTGAGACGGTCTCCAAGCTCCTGCTAGAACCATCTACGTCTGCACTTGTCAAGGTAATGACAGCCCAAAGAAATAGAATCTGTAACTTCTGAGAAAAGTTGCAAGTTTAATTTTTGAAAAAAATAGAAATTTTTGTCGACTTGACATTCTTTCTTTTTAAATTTATTTTTATTGAAGTGTACTTGACCTACAATGCTGTGTTAATTTCTACTGTACAGCAAAATGATTCAGTTATATATATATATCATATATATATATACATTCTTTGTCACATTCTTTTCCATTATGGCTTATCACAGGATATTAAATAAAGTTCCCTGTGCTATACAGAAGGACCTTGTTGTTTATCCATCCTACATATAATGGTTTGCTTGACATTCTTACAAATGCCTCTTCTGAGTGTTATGCATTCTCTAGATTTATAATTACTTTAAAACAAAATCTTATTTGTTGTAGCCCCACCTCTCACTTGGTCAAGTGTCAGCTTTTGCCTACACAAAGACGTCAAATGCCTCTGGTCTTGCTCCTTCTTAAAAAGAACTTATCAGAAGTGAGGTCAGTTTTGTATTTTTTGTTTGTTTTTTAGCAAAACAGATACTAAGGTAAGAGTGTGTTTTTTTTTTAAATAACAGTAATAATGTGGTCCCTAGAGTGCCCATCCTGCTTTCTACCTCCTCTAAAAACAACTTTTAACTATAATTTTAATGAGAAATGTTAAAACATTTGAGAATTTAACAGCTTTGGCCCTTGTAATGTTGACTGCTGGGCGGCATGGAAAGCCCTCTGAGAAAGCAACTGACTCCTGTGGTTGTGCAGCACTGTGTCTGTGTTGTGATGGAGGCCCCATATGTCAAGGTCCAACTTCAGATTTACAAGCTCAGGGGTTTAAAAGCCAGACATGATAAGGTTCTGAAATGACCAGGTCCAAGACTGATAGTATGATCAGAATACCAGAATATCTAAATTCTTTTACAAGGGGCGATAGCTGCTATCAGTTATGAGCTCAGGAGACCAAAGGGCTGATCAGAAAATGCTTGTCAAGCAGTAGTCTTTGAACTGGTCTCTCTGCCCCCAGTTCTCCCCCATGCAATGCATCTTTCGCTGAATTCCCTGCTGAGAAGCTGCATGCCCCTGAAATGGTGAAATTCCTCAGAGCCTTCCAGAATGCGGCTCACCAAGACCCTCTTGCTGTCTCTCTGGCCTCACCTTTTCCCCAGTGTGTATGCTGTGCTCGCCACCAGCTCTCCGGCATTCCCTACCTCTGAAGTCCTATCCTCCTTGCCTTCCTCAAATCTCTTCCAACAAAATGCTACCCATTTTTAACATCAGTGTGAATGTGCCCACCATAAAGAGGCTTCTGTTAATAATACTTCCCCACCAAACCTGATGTGGTCTCTCCCTGCTTGGAACATTTTAGCCATTTGTTTAGATCAGCAGTTCTCAAATTTTGGTATCAGAATCACCTGGAGAGCTAATAAAGTATGAAACTTAATGTGGAGGGACGCCCTGGGCTTTCATAGCCTTCCCACATTCCCAGGTGAGTCTAATCCCCACCAAGATTTGAGGTGTGGGCTTTTCTTATATCGCTTAGAACTTTCTGCCTGTTCTTCATGTGGTCAGTACATTTACTAACTCTCTCTATCAAGTTGTAAGTTTCTGTGAATCCTACTCATCTTTAAACCCAGCACAGTGACTTTCAAGAGTATGAAGTCAATGATCACGTGCTGTATGGAGCTGATAGACAAAGCAAGGGCTGAGAGGGCCAAGGGGAATGTTCCAGTGGCCCTTGCCAGTGGGGAGCAATCCTGTGGAATGTTGAGCAAGCATGACAATAACTTGATTGGAAAAGCCGTAGGGGGCAGTGGAGAGTCAGTCATCTGAGGCTGCAGTGCACTGGGTTGTTCCCAGATGCCATCACCCACGGTCTTTATCCCAAGGGAAGAGAAGAGGAGAACACGGCAACAATCTGGTTGTGGCCAAGAGAGAAACGGCTGGCTGAAAAGCGTGGAGACTCTGAATCTGTAGTTCTTAAAGTATATGCAGACAGAGACAGGGTGGAGAGATATGTCCTTAATTGGAGCACAGATAGTAGTGTCCACGGACCATGAGAACTCTGTTTTTGGATTACAGTATGGGCCAGGCTAGGGCCAACGAGAGTGGACTTTAAGCTGTGTGTTTGAAAGTAGCCAGTGACTATAGCCTACAATTAAAACTCCAAATTCCAGTAGGGTCTGCAGAGATTACTAAGTGGACGGTGGGTGGCTGAAGCGCCACTGCCTCTGTCCTGCAGAGTGGAAGGGCCATGAGAAGGGTACCACCCAGGGCAGCTCTGGCCTCTGACCCCTTTCCTTAGAGTTCACTCACTCGGTGGAAACCCACCCTTTCTGGCCCACAGTACTTCTTTTACTCACTCAGTCATTCAGTCGTATGCATTTATTGAGCCCTTCCTGTGTGCCAAGCACTTTGCTGAGTGCACACATGATGCAGTCCTCACAACACAAGAGGTGCACCCCATTCGCATTCTCACCTTGTCCCCAGCTTTTCCTCATTCTGCTTCTCCCTTGGAAAATCCCAGTTTGGAGTATTCCATCCAGTAACAAGGGGAGAAACAAAGAAAGAATAGTTCTGAGCAGTTCTTCATCTTGAAATTGCTTATGTTCTAGTGATTCTATTTGTTTATTTCCAGGATGCGGTTGACTTCGTCTCTCTTGATATATCTTATGAATGCCACAATGAGGTGGATTTACCACAAAAGTTGAGTGAACTGCAGGTAACTTAAGCTATTTTCCATATTGATGATGAATGGCAAAGGTTCCTGAGAGCATACTAGGCATTTAATGCTTCAGCTGATGCATAAACTGTGGTCCAGTGGTTAGGACTCCATGCTTTCATCACTGCCAAGGGCCTGAGTTCAATCCCTAGTTAAGGAACAAAGTTCCCACAAGCCTTGCAGCACAGCCAAAAAAGAAAAAGAGTCCATATACATGCAGACTTCCCTAGTGGCTCAGATGGTAAAGCGTCTGCTTACAATGAGGGAGACCCAGGTTTGATCCCTGGGTCGGGAAGATCCTCTGGAGAAGGAAATGGCAACCCACTCCAGTACTCTTGCCTGGAAAATCCCATGGACGGAGGAGTATGGTAGGCTACAGTCCATGGGGTCGCAAAGAGTCAGACATGACTGAGCGACTTCACTTTCACTTTCTTTCATACATGCAGAGTTTGGTCTGAGGAAGTTTCTATAGAGAACCTCTGGAGGTTAGATAGTCTTCCCTGGAAAGGATAAAGAGGGTTGGCTTGTTAAGGTGAATATTTACATGGATCCTCTGCTATCTCGTGTAGAAAGCTATTGAGAATCAGAATTCCAGTGTTCATTCTGAGATCAAAAAAGACATTTCGTAGATGTGGTCATGGAAATATTTACCTTAACGAGCCAACCCTCACTCTCTCTCCACTCTCCCCAGAGCACCTGCATGCCCCTCTCTGAGCCTTAGCTGCTGCTCCTCACCGGCACACAGGTGTCTTAAGGCCTGGCGACCCACCACGTGTCCGCAGGTTCTGAATTCTGCAGGAGCTGCATGTGGGGGTCCTGCATTCCCTTCTCAGAAGAAAGCCTGCTTACCAGGGAATTCCCCACTCAGCAGACGGCTCCTCCATCTCTCCAGCCCTGTGACATCACAGGCTGTCCCACTGTGAATGGATCTTTCAGGAAAGAGAAAACCCTCTATTCCCTTAGTAATTTGACTTTATCACATTGACCCAGCACAGAGAAGGAACAAAGCTACATGAGTCACAGCCCCACTAACTGGTTCTGAGCAAGTTACTCTGTTTCTCAGAGCTTAAGTCACCTCATTGCTACTGGTGGCTCTGAGAAAATAAAGAACCTGCCAGGCTCCTGTCTGAGTAGTTGCTGTGGGTATTTCTCAGTAGCTATTAACTATTCAGAGGAGGGGAAGATAGTGTGGGAAAATGACCAAACCCGAGAAAAAGTAACTTAAAGTGAGGTCAAACAACTTGTCAGCCCAAAGATGTTCCTTTTGATACTGAAATGGCTAGAGGAGAAAAATGACACCTGCTCCGATTTTAATGAAGACAGTTTCTTTTCAATTTCTTTATGGAACATGTCAGACATATCCCAATGGTAGAAAGAAAAACATAATGAAGCCATCTCCAGGTTCAGAAGCTGTCAACTCAGGGTTGATCTTCTTTCATTTATACCCTACCTCCTCCCTCCCCAAACCAGACTGTTCTGAAGCAAAGCCTTGACATTATAAACATCATGATGGCAGCACCTGATAGAACTTCTTGCAGTAGCTCAGGCCCCTGACGTGGGCAGATGGCCTTGTTCCTGGTCCTAATACAGCGACTAGTTCTAGGAGGTACCTTGTGGCCTGAGGTGACAGGATAGATGAACCTATGTCTTTGGTGGGGGTCTGTATAGAGGATGGCCAATGTGATAGAAAAGTGTAGATTTTTTCCTCTCTCAAGTCTGGAGTCAGCTCCCTTTATTAACTGACACGGCTAGCGGTCATTTCCAAAACCACAGAGTGTTGTGGCTTCACGTCTTGAAAATCTGTCCCTGTTAACTAACAACTTACTCTCAGCAGCTTTGGTTCACTTGCTGGCTTATATCATTTTCAGACCATTGAACCAAAAGTGAAAGTTTTCATCTTCAGTCTGAAACTCCAGAACTGCCTCTCCACCAGGAACAACATAGCCCATCTGCTCTTCAGCCTTCTCAAAGGTGAGCGGACCATCACTGGAGAGGTTTGCAGTGACATTTGGTGCATTGGCTTGTAGGGTAGCAATCTGGAGAGTCTGGGGTTCCAACAGGAGGAGCGACCGGAGAAGGTCTGGTCTGAGAGCCTGCCCTAGATACGTGTAGTGTTCCTTGCCTTCTTATTGTTGGTCACTTAGTTCCCACTGACCCAAGAAAGAAGAGAAGTTCTGTACAGCATGTGAAGGATGCCAGGGTCTCATGGAGATAAAGACCATCAGGCCAGAGATGTCAGGTGTAAGCATGGCAACCGCCCTGTGCCCGTCTGTCTGCTTCCACTACTCCTCCCTCTGGGTCTGTCATCTGTGCCCCTCTTTGCAGGACTGCTCTCTGCCCACCCCAGACACTTTTACTTTTGTTCATTTCCCCATTGCCTGATCAGCATCTTCAGTTATAGGACCCCACAACTCATGGACCATCTCCACAATGTCTCTTATTTCAAATTCTTGAGAGTGAATCTGATGGGTGGGCCATGCATCAGAAAACTTCTCCTGGGATTTCCCTTGGTGCTCCAATGGTTAAGACTCCATGCTTCCAATGCTGGGGTTGCAGGTTCAATCCCTGGTCAGGGAACTAAGATCCTACATGCTGTACAGCATATAAAAAAGGTTAACATTACACTTGATAAAAATTTTAAAAATGATTATTAAGAAGAAGATTGTCCTGGTCCAATCTGGTCAAGGGAAAGCGGTGTCCATTAAGGCCTCAGGGGCTGAGGACCACTAGACACTCTGCAAGAAGGGGCCAGGGGCAGGCCCCTGGGTGCCTGATATCTAGTTCAGTCTCCCTGTAAGATCAGAATGTGGGAGATGTTGGTCGTGCCCTTTCTATCACCTGTAACCGGTGCTGAGCTGGCTTCACAGATCCCATGAACCACATCCATGAATGCCACAGTAACTGTTGCCCTAAATCATCTTTGGAGTAATGATCTCTGTTCTTAAATCCCATCCCTTTCTAAGTGGTTGAAATAGTCAATCTTATGTTTACAGTTTCTTACAAAAAAGATTCCACCCTCTCCTGATGTTTGAGGTCTTCTAAGTCAGTTGTTCTCTGCGTTTGGTCTCTAGAAAAGCAGCATCAGCATCACTGGGAACTTTTTAGATATTCACATTCCAGAGCCCACCTCAGATCAGAAAACTCAGATCAGAAACCTGGGAGTGGGCCCAGCAATCTGCATTGAACAAGCTCCACAGGTGATGCTGATGCACATGGAAGTTTGAGAACTGCTGTTCTTAGTAGGAAAAAACATCACATGTGACCTCCTTAAATCTTAACCTTGGAATTTTCCAGAAGGGCTTGGAACCATTGCTTGGAGTTTGGCTGTGGTATATGAGTGAGGAGAACTGTTGATGGCAGTCATGCATAGTTGGGTGGGCTTCAGGTGGAGTGAATTAAACTTCTTCTCTTACAGCCATAAATGAAGACCAAGTGTTCACCATTGGGCTTGATATTAGTACATTCCTGAGATGTTCATCAAGTTCCAAGAAAAGGTAATGTTAGATTTCCTGTTGAACTATCAATAACTGATGTTTGCAGAAAGTTCTGCTGTTCTTCACCTGTGTAAACTCACGGGACTGTTATCATGTGCCCTTTGGATTAGTGAGTCCTCTGTGGCCATTCAGGACATGAGAGATGGAGACTCAGAGGGGAGAGCTGGGAACAGTGTCCCTGGGCCCCTTGCGGTTCTGACATTCTCACCAATCATTCAGCCTCCTCTAGTTCACCAAGTGCACACAACGAACAGAGCTGATGTTTGAACCCCTGCCTTCCAGTTAAGATCTTTTTGGAGGCATTGTTAGATGATGAAGAGCAGGCTGGGTTAATGATAGACTGCCCATCCCTGAAGTTGTGTGGTCTGAGTAAAGTGAGTTCTCTGCACCATTTTCTCTCATGAAATTTGAGGCGTATTTCCTGCAAGGAGACAGCATAGATGGGAAAGTCAGCCATGCACCAGGCAGAAGCCTAATTCAGTGGTTTCTCAGGACAAAGGTTTTAAATTATTGTGGGATTGCAAATAATTTCTTAGCACATGACTAAAGTACAAAATTTGTAAGATACATACTAAAAAAAAAAAATTAGAGCAGATCTGCAATTATCTCCATAATTATGTCAGTCTTTTGCACTTACCTGGAGAAGGGCACAGCAACACATTTCAGTGTTCTTGTCTGGAGAATCCCAGGGACAGAGGAACCTGGTGGGTTACAGTCCATAGGGTTGCAAAGAGTTGGACATGACTGAAGGGACTTAGCACCCATGCATGTGTGCACTTACATTCCAATGCATTTCTCAAGCGAGAAAAGCTTGGTGTGGAAGCCGGTGCAGGGAGTTTCCCAGAACCCTCAGCACTTCACAGGAGCATGTTGCACAATGGAATGTCTTGTACCCGGTGTTAAGGAAGGACTACGGTCAACCATTAGCTTCCCAGACCTTCAGCTAGAGCTCACTGAGGACATTTCTAGCATAGCTCTGTCCAAGATCATAAGCTTCAGTGCACTACCTCTTTGTACCTTTTTTCTCCCGGCACTTGGCTGTCCTCAGCCATGTCTCCCTCTACTGTTCAATCCTCTCAACTAACTTCAAATCAGCAGTTCACATCACCAGACCCTAAGAAGCTACATGTCAGGCTTTGTGCTGAGAGCATGAGAAGTATATTGCAGGTATACTGCATGAGCAAGCAGGTCAGAACTGTTCTCTGTTTATACTTGGAATCAGCTGAGGAGTGCTGGACTGTGTTTTTCGGAAAAGAAAACTGAAGAGGTCAGAATAAAAGGGGCAGTCTGAGAATGCAGTGATTATAAAACCACAACATGACATAAGACATCAGTTCCAGGATTCTCTTTCTAACACCTTGATCTCTCGCTGCTTCTCCTGAAGGGAAAGTCCAATATTGGCTAACAAACTGAGAGTGGGTGAATGTTGCTGGAGAACCTGCAGGTGCTGGGGCAGGTGGAAGCGGGTTCTGGGAGGACAGACATCATTTTCTCATTGGAGTGTTTTAGACTCAGAAGTGAGACAGAGAGGCCCACCAGTGACTCGAGCAGAGAGTGTGGCAGGAGATACAGCACTACTCCCCAGAGGAGAGGATGAGAACATTACCTGGGATGCTCTGAGGGGTTAGAGTAGAGGATGAGGGACAGCTGAAGGAGGGACACCTGGAAGGCTGGGCATACGGACTTCTTGAGCTAAATCTCTACCCAAGTGAGGCAAACCAAGGCTCCAAGGCCTGTATGGCAAGTTCTGTTTTATCCAGGTGGAGTTTATTTCTTGAAAACCTCTTTTAATCCAAGCCAGAAGGACAGTCATGATCAGATGGGTTAGGTCAGAACAGCTGAGTGGCACCCCTCCTTGTCCCTGGTGTGCTCCAGACTCATGCATCTGTTTTGGATAATCCACAGCTATAGGCCATCAAGTCCCGTCACCACTTTTCTACCAAATGCAGATGAGTTGATGCTTCATAAAACAGAAGGAGCTTAAGTTTGAACCCTGGAGAAGGGCATGGCAATCCACTCCAGTAGTCTTGGCTGGAGAACCCCAGGGACAGAGGAGCCTAGTGGGCTACAGTCCATAGGGTCGCACAGAGCAAACATGACCAAAGGGATTTAACACACACAAATTTGTAAGGCCCAGGCCCCACTCCATGGGAGAGAGGTCTTTCTGCGCTCTGGGCCAACCTTATAAAATGTCAGCTCCTCTCCACACGAGAGCCCTAGGACAGGGAGTTGCTCTTGTACTTCATTGCCTCTCCCCATGTGGGTTCTCTTCTCCAGGCTGAACACACCCACCTCTACCAACACTTCCTCAAGGCTGCCCTCTGCTGGTGAAACTGCTGCATGTTCTCAGGCACTGCTCTCCAGCCCACAGGACAGGACTCAAGGAGGGAGGGAGAGAGGAAGGAGAGAGAAGGAAAACAGACTAGAATTAAATAGAATATATCAGACTTTATTGTGTATGAAAATAGCTTTTTAAAAATAATTTTATTTATTTTTGACTCAGCTGGGTTTTCATTGCTGCACGGGCTTTTCTCTAGTTGAAGAGAGCGGGAGCAGTGGGGTGCTACTTTTCATTGCAGTGTGCAGGCTTCTCATTGCAGTGGCCTCTCAGTAGTTGCTGCACAAGTACTCAATAGTTGCAGCTCCCAGGCTCTAGAGTACAGTCTCCATAGATATGGTGCACAGGCCTAGTTGCTCTGAGGCATGTGGGATCTCCCTGAACCAGGGATCAAACTCATGTCTTCTGCATTAGCAGGTGGATTCTTTACCACTGAGCCACCAGGGAAGCCCCCAAAATAGCATTTCTATGTTATGTTTTATTTCAGCTATGTTTATTTCAGACATGTTTATTTCTGAATAAATATTTATGTTCATAAAACATAACACATATATGCATATGATGTCCACACATCTACACATATACATAGTGATATGTGGTTAAGCAAAGACTCTGAGCTCTATCATTTGCAAGCTATATAATCAAGGAGCTCTCATTTTTAAAAAAGATAAAAGTTTATTGACATAAATGAAGCCCAGAGATGAACAGTCTAGAGTGGGTAAAATCATCAGGAATCCAGGTTCCTCTCTTGTTGCTTTGTCACCCTTAACAAAACTTCTGCCTCATGGTGCTGGATAGATGCTTGAGCTCCTGCCATTATGACCATAACCCAGGCAACATAAGAGAGGAGGTTGTAGCTGGGGGTTATATTTAAGTGGTATACATCAGTAGAGCTGTATTGGTAGTTCAATTACTGAAATATTTCTGTACCAGCTGGTAAATAGCTGCTGGCCCCTCATGCCCAGAAATTACTCACTTCTTTAAGTCTCAGTTTCCTTCTCTGTAGGAAGAAGATAAATAATGTAGTGCCTATCTCATATACTTATTTTGAAATTTAAATGAGGTAATTAATGTACATACATTTTTATCACAGTGGCCAATATAGAATCAAAAGACTCAATAATTGAAGTCATTATCTTTAGCTGTGTTTTATATACATTATAAGAAGAAAAACTTCATCAGAACTGAAGACAGTATTTAAGGGTGATCTAATACAGAGAATAGTAGCATCAGCACAGTATTTTCAGTCATGCAGGAGCAGTGATAACTTGCCCAAGTTCAGTTCAGTTCAGTTGCTCGGTCATGTCCCACTCTTTGGGACCCCATGGACTGCAGCATGTCAGGCCTCCCTGTTCATCACCAACTCCCAGAGTTTACTCAAACTCATGCCCATTGAGTCGGTGATGCCATCCAACCATCTCATCCTAACTTGCCTAAGAAGGGGTAATAATAATTATTTCCCATCTCCCAGTCACTTCCTGCCCATCACTTAGAGTCCGTGTTATTGGAATCTTTACGGACTAAACACATTGTCACCATTCATCAGTCTCAGGTCACCTATAAATTAGAGTCATTACTTATTATATCTCTTTATGTCACTTCACTCCCTCAGCTGGTCTTGTTCTCTGAGTGACAGCCTGACCCTCCAGACTGCCCTGCAGCTGGGCCCAGACACAGCAGTAGATGCCTGGCCGCCCCGCTCAGCCTATCAGAGAGTCTGGGAAGCATTTGCCAACCAGTCCAAGGCAGAAAGGGATGCTTTCCTGCAGGATGTTTTTCCTGAAGGCTTCCTCTGGGGTGTCTCCACGGGAGCTTTTAACGTGGAAGGAGGCTGGGCCGAGGATGGAAGAGGGCCGAGTATCTGGGACCGAGTCGGACACCAGGACACCGCCAAGGGCCAAGCAACGCCAGAGGTGGCCAGCGACAGTTACCACAAGGTAGACATTGACGTCGCCCTGCTCCGTGGCCTCCAGGCCCAGGTCTACAAGTTCTCCATCTCCTGGTCCCGCATCTTCCCCACTGGGCAGGGGCATAACCCCAACCCCCGGGGCGTTGCCTACTACAACAAACTGATTGACAGCCTGCTGGACTCACACATCCAGCCCATGGCCACACTGTTCCACTGGGACCTGCCTCAGGCCCTGCAGGATCACGGCGGGTGGCAGAATGAGAGCGTGGTGGATGCCTTCCTGGACTACGCGGCCTTCTGCTTCTCCACATTTGGGGACCGTGTGAAGCTGTGGGTGACCTTCCATGAGCCGTGGGTGATGAGCTATGCAGGCTACGGCACCGGCCAACATGCACCGGGCATCTCCGACCCAGGGGTGGCCTCTTTTAAGGTACTTCCCATCCTTGCAGTGCCTACTTGTTGAAAGAGGAAGGGCATTTGATTGGAAAAACACTCTTTTACCTTCCTTTTTTTCTTCTTATCTCTGTTCTGGCAAAGTTCTCCCTGTGCTCATCGTCTCCGTGTGGGTCGCATGCTCATCCCTGAACCAGTCACTGGGTCTAAGGTGGGGGGCTGTGAAGCTCAGTGCAGATCCCAGCTCTACCCCTCAATACTGGCTGCAAGATGGGGAGGTGGGGACAGAGGAAGGTGATCTTTCCAGGGAGCAATCAGAGTATCACTTCAACAAGAAGGGGATGTATATCCTGAAAACAAAATTTTTTTTCCTTTTTTTTGACCACACGTGGCACGTGGGATCTTAGTTCCCCAACCCGGGATTGAACCAGTGCCCCCTGCAGTAGAGGTGCAGGGTCTTAACCAGGGAAGTCCCTGGAGACAAAATTTTAAATATCTTCATATGGGTCCCGAGCATCGTCTTCCTTTTTCTTTGAAATCTCCCAGAAAATCTACCAGCTTCACTGGCAACATTCTTCAGGATAAGCACGTCAGTCTGGCTTTTCCCTGCCACACTTTTGGCTCTGTTCTGAAATGGGCTTGCCTAGTAGTTAATATGGTAAAGAATCTGCCTGCAGTAAGGGAGACCCGAGTTCAATCCCTGGGTCAGGAAGATCACCTGGAATAGGGAATGGCAACCCACTCGAGTATTCTTGCCTGGAGAATTCCGTGGACAGAGGAGCCTGGCAGGCTACAGCCCAGGGGGTCACAAAGAGTAGGACATGACTGAGTGACTAGCACACACAAACTGTTCTGAGACAGGAGTATCCACTGTGCCCCATGCTAGATAAGTGTCATCAAGACATTAAAACCTTTAGGGGGAAAATGATACTAACACACATTAGAAAATTAGAAAGCAATTCAAAATATGTACAAAGTGAGCCCTGTGAGTAAGTGACTCAATATAATGCCAAAACATAGCACTTAAGTCAAGGCTTCCATTCTGCTCTTGTTCAGCACACTTGCTTGTTCCCATTCAGCACACTTGTTCACCACACCCACGGAGAGAGAGGACACTACTGAAAGGGAAAAGTTTGGACCTTTCTGTGTTTTTATGGTGAAGCTCATCCCAACTTTTTCTCCTTAGGCTTCTTATCCTTACAGCTAGGTCTCCTGAGATTTTCAAAGTCCACCTCACTTTTCTCTCTCAATTCTTCCTTTTACTTATAAAACATTATGATACCAGTAAGGAAAAATCTCAAAAAAAAGATCTCTCTCATAGTCTCACCAGTATTTCATTCCAATCACAGTGTCCTTGCATTCACAGTGTAGTCACAGTGTACCCTCGACTTAGTACCTTTGTTTTTTGTTGTTGTTGTTGTTTTTGTTGAGGTACAGTGAATTTACAGTGTTGTGCCAATCTCTGCTGTATATCAAAGCAACTCAGTTATATACATACATACCTTTTTTAATATTCTTTTTCATTATGATTTACCCCAGGAGATTGGATATAGTTCCCTGTACCATACAGTAGTATAGGATATACTATATATATTATTATATACGGGTGTTTATCTACCCCATATATAATAGTGTGTATCTACCATCCCCAAATTCCATCCCTCTCCCTCCCCGTTTCCCCCTTGGCAACCACAAGTCTGTTCTCTATGTCTGTGAGTCTGTTTCTGTTTTGTAGATAGGTTCATTTGTGCCATATTTAGATTCCATATATAATATCATATGGTACCTGTCTTTCTCTTTCTGATGTATTTCACTTGGTATGATAATTTTGGTTGCATCCATGTTGCTGCAGATGGCATTATTTCTTTCTTTTTTTATGGCCAAGTAGTATTCCAGTGTGTATATATATATATATACAACATCTTGTTTATTCATTCCTCTGTCAATGGACATTTAGGTTGTTTCCATGTTTTGCCCTGACACCAGCAAGCTTAGAAGGGAAGCATTCCTGCTTTTAAGAAAGGAGCACATTTTGCTGCTGGAGGTCAGGGCCTAGTTAAGAACTAATATTTGGTACACTAGAAGCAGTCAGGAGCTCCTCTTCATAGAGCAATGTTTTTGTAAAACATTCTTCAAACACAGGTGTCATCATCTTCACATGATGAAAAGGAAAAGGAGCTCAGTGGTAACAAACCCCTTCCCGCACCCCCAGTCTCTGCTCTATGCTCTGCTCACACAGCTGCCCTGAGTCCTTCCGGGAGGATCCAGGATGACCTACCTCCTGCAGACAAAGATGAAGTCGAGAGAGAAGATGGTTGGAGTTTACTGAGCATGTGACAGAGTCGATTTAAATCTAGACTTGTCATGCTCCACACACCCCACCTTTGCCCAGTTTCTCACGGTGCTCCACCAAGGAACGATGCTGACTTTTGTAAGACCATGAGTTGAGTCTACAAACAGATCCTGATGGTGGTTTCTCGTCCTAGATTGCATTAAGTAGAAAGGAGATCAGGCAGTCTAGAAAGAATTTTCCCCTCCTTTGTGTTAACTAAAACGATCCCCCCTTCCAATCAGTTGTCGGCTAGTTAGTCAATAAGCGCTTGCTGAGCACAGAGGCAGTATAGCACTATGATTGACAGTATAAGCCTGAGGCTGGACGGCCTGCATTTACCCCTCCTCTGGATCTGTGCTCCTCACCTGTATTGTAGAAACAGTATTTGTACTTGTCGAATAAGTGAGGATCACACGAGAGAAGCCATTAACCCTTGTCATTGTTATCTTATTATAACATTTATTTAAAAAAATATTTTTTTATAAAATAAAAAATTTTATTGTTATATTATTATAACAATTATATTATTAATATTGTTATATTATTGTTATTGTTATATTATTGTGGTGCTATTGCTAATGATCTGATGGTGTGTTGACTTGTTGTCAACACTTGTGGACATTGTTGACATTGTTGCTGTTGACTTGTGAGGCTATCGTCCATGTTGCTGATGTTGCTGGCACTGGTGGTGGTGTCAACATTGTCCATGTTCTAGCCTTCTTTACATTGTTAGCATCAGTCTTAACTTCTTTTTGGTGTTGTTGACTTGATGTTTTGTTGATTTGTTGCCAATGTGACATAGGTGTTAACTTGTTGACTTGATGACATTGTTGACATCAGTGTTCATACATGGATGTTGACATCATCAGTCTTACTGCTTTTATTAACTTGCTAGCATCATTCACCTTGGTGTTAACTTGCTAACATCGTTATCATTGACTTGTTACTGACTTGTGGATGATGCCGCTGTCCCTAAGTCCTGTATTTCCTTCTTTCTTCCTTACAAGGTGGCTCACATGGTCCTCAAGGCGCATGCCAAGGCTTGGCACCACTACAACAGCCACCACCGCCCACAGCAGCAGGGGCATGTGGGCATCGTGCTGAACTCGGACTGGGCAGAACCCCTGTCCCCAGAGAGGCCCGAGGACCTGAGAGCCTCCGAACGCTTCCTGCATTTCATGCTGGGCTGGTTTGCACACCCCATCTTTGTGAATGGCGACTACCCAGCTGCCCTGAGGGCCCAGATCCAACAGATGAATGAGCAGTGCCCCAGTCCTGTGGCCCAGCTCCCTGAGTTCACTGAGGCAGAGAAACAGCTCTTGAAAGGCTCTGCTGATTTTCTGGGTCTGTCCCATTACACGTCCCGCCTTATCAGCAAGGCCCGAGGAGACACCTGCATCCCCAGCTATGATACCATCGGAGGCTTCTCCCAGCATGTGGACCCCACGTGGCCCCAGACAGCATCCTCTTGGATTCGTGTGGTGCCCTGGGGCATAAGGAGGCTGTTGAAGTTTGTATCCTTGGAATACACAAAAGGCAAAGTTCCAATCTACCTAGCTGGGAATGGCATGCCCATAGGGGAGAGTGAAGACCTCATCAATGATTCCCTGAGAGTTGACTACTTCAACCAGTATATCAATGAGGTGCTCAAGGGTAAGAACATGGATATGCTGGTGATTGAGCATGGTTGGTACTTCGTCAAGTCTTCAGAGTTTTGTTTTATGGGAAAAAAACGGTCTCCCATGGAAATGAAGCCAGAAAGTAGTGTTTGTAGTAATAGTCAGTCCTTTATATCAGCCTCCTAACCCTTTCCCTAAAGGCCTGAAGTCTTTGCTTTTATATTCCTAGTCCCTACAAAGCTCCTTCTATGCTCTGCCCATCTGAGTCCTAACCATTCATCAAGCCTCATCATCTTTTTGTTGTTGTTCACAGCATGTGGCTTGCAGGATTTTAGATCTCTGACCAGGAGTCGAACTCATGCCCCTTGCATTGGGAGCGTGGAGTCTTAACCACTGGACCACCAGGGAAGTCCCCTCCAATCCTAATTCTAGATAAACAACTTATGTAACCTTACAGGCTTTGCCTTTACAAGCCTCCCCCATTTTATAGCAGAACACAGTTCAAGTGCTTCTTAAATCTGTCTTCTGGGCTGCAGTGCTCAGTTCAATTCAGTCACTCAGTTGTGTCTGACTCTTTGTGACCCCATAGACTGCAGCACACCAGGCTTCCCTGTCCATCACCAACTCCTGGAGCTTGCTCAAACTCATGTCCATCGAGTTGGTGATGCCATCCAACCATCTCATCCTCTGTTGTCCCCTTCTCCTCCTGCCTTCAATCTTTACCCACATCAAGGTCTTTTCCAATAAGTCAGTTATTCGCATCAAGTGACCAAAGTATTGGAGTTTCAGCTTCAGCATCAGTCCTTCCAATGAACACCCAGGACTGATTTCCTTTAGGATTGACTGGTTGGATCTCCTTGCAGTCCAAGGACTCTCAAGAGTCTTCTCCAACACCACAGTTCAAAAGCATCAATTCTTCGGTGCTCGACTTTCTTTATAGTCCAACTCTCACACCCATACATGACTACTGGAAAAACCATGGCTTTGACTAGATGGACCTTTGTTGGCAAAGTAATGTCTCTGCTTTTGAATATTCTGTCTAGTTTGGTCATAGATTTTCTTCCAAGGAGCATGGCTGCAGTGCTAAGAAACCCCAAATAAACACGTCTATTTAAAAAATAACAGCAGAGACTTTAGAACAATCAGTAACAGAGACTTTAAAGCAGTCCCAATTTTGTTTTTCTCCACAGCTATCAAAGAAGACTCAGTGGTTGTTCAGTCTTACATCGTTCGTTCCTTCATTGATGGCTTTGAAGGCCCTTCTGGGTATAGCCAGAGGTTTGGGCTGTACCACGTCAACTTTGATGACAGCAGCAGGCCAAGGACTGCCAGGAAATCTGCCTATTTTTTCACCAGCATGATCGAAAAAAACGGTTTCCTCAACAAGGTAGTAAAAAGACTGTCACCACCCAATATAGCAAATGTCCCTCAGAAAATCAGAGCCATCACTTTTCCATCCGAGGTGCCCTCTAAGGCAAAAGTAGTCTGGGAGAAGTTCTTCAACCAACCCAAGTTTGAGAGAGATCTGTTCTACCACGGCACATTCCGGGATGACTTTCTGTGGGGCGTGTCCTCATCAGCCTATCAGATTGAAGGAGCTTGGGATGCTGACGGCAAAGGCCCCAGCATCTGGGACAACTTTACCCACACAGCAGGGAGCAACGTGAAAGACAACGCCACTGGAGACGTGGCCTGTGACAGCTATAACCACCTGGATGCCGATCTGAACATACTCCGAGCTTTGAAGGTGAAGGCTTATCGCTTCTCCATCTCCTGGTCTCGGATTTTCCCAACTGGGAGAAACACTTCTGTCAACACACATGGTGTCGATTATTACAACAAGCTGATCAGTGGCTTGGTGGACAACAACATCTTTCCCATGGTGACCCTATTCCACTGGGACCTGCCCCAGGCCCTGCAGGATATTGGAGGCTGGGAGAATCCTTCCCTGATTGACTTGTTCAACAGCTACGCAGACTTCTGCTTCCGGACCTTTGGTGACAGAGTCAAGTTCTGGATGACTTTTAATGAGCCCACCTACCAGGCCTGGTTGGGGTACGGCTCAGGGGAATTTCCCCCAAATGTGAATGACCCAGGCTGGGGACCTTACAGGATTGGCCATGCAATCATCAAAGCTCATGCCAGAGTCTATCACACGTATGACGAGAAGTACAGGCAAGAGCAGAAGGGAGTCATCTCCTTGAGCCTCAGTTCCCACTGGGCAGAGCCCCAGTCGCTGGTCCCCAGGGACGTGGAGGCAGCTGACCGAATGCTGCAGTTCTCCTTGGGTTGGTTCGCCCACCCCATCTTCCGAAATGGAGACTACCCAGATGCCATGAAGTGGAAGGTGGGGAACAGGAGTGAACTGCAGCACTTGGCCACCTCCCGCCTGCCCAGCTTCACGGAGGAAGAGAAGCAGTACATCGCAGCTACTGCCGATGTGTTCTGCCTCAACACTTACTCCTCCAGGATCGTGCAACACACGACACCCAGGTTAAACCCACCCTCCTACACGAGTGACCAGGAGCTGCTGGAGAGAGAGGACACTTCCTGGCCTGCCACAGCCACGGACAGGGCTGCCGCCTGGGGAATGCGGAGACTGCTCAACTGGATCAAGGAAGAGTATGGGGACATCCCCATTTACATCACGGAGAACGGAGTAGGGCTCACAGACCCCAATATGGAGGATACCGACAGGATATTTTACCACAAAACCTATATCAACGAAGCTTTGAAAGGTACGTGAGGGTCCATGTTCCCTTACAGAATCTCCCAACATCCGTATGTCAGGAGCCTTGGCAGAATGGAGTACAAACCATAGACAGGTCTCTCATTTATACCCTGATCCTATAACTCTTTCCCTGTCTGAGGTTACATATCCCTCTGGAATCTGAAAAAAAGCAATGATCACCTCCCCAAATGTGCACACAGAGTCCCACAAGAGTATTTTCATTATTGACCAACTACTATGTGACAAATACTATTCTAAGTGCTGGGGACACAGCAGTGAACAAAACAAACAACGTTATGCTGTCAAGGAGCTTATTATATTCTATTAGATTCCATCTGTCAGGCTTCTCTTCCATCTGGCTCAGATGAGAAGAATCTGCCTGCAATGCAGGAGCCCCAGGTTCTATCCCTGGGTCATGAAGATTCCCTGGAGAAGGGAATGGCAATCCAATCCAGTATTGCCTGGAGAATTCCATGGGCAGAGGAGCCTGGTGGGCTAAAGTTCATGGGGTCACCAAGAGTCAGACATGACTGAGTGACTAGCACTGACTTTCAGGTTCCATGTACCCCAGAGGAATAACTTCTAAAGTGGGCTAAGACTCTTGAATTTCAGACATGTCCCTTTATTCCAACAAAATAATTTGATTTTGCAAAGATCAGCCATTAATACTTGTTATGGGGTTATCAGTGTTAACAAAAAGATGATCTATCATGGCACACGTTACTTGTGTGTACAAGTAGGTGGTTGAAGACCGCCTGAAGTGAGGAGCCAGTATGTGACTGCACTTCTTGGGCCCTGACCCTCCTGGTGTAAAGCTGTCCTCTGCCCTCTGTGCAATGTCCCCAGCCTACAGACTTGATGGTGTCAACCTTCGAGGATATGCTGCCTGGTCCCTGATGGACACCTTTGAGTGGCTGAATGGCTACACAGTCAAGTTTGGACTGTACCATGTTGATTTCGATAACGTGAACAGGTCTCGCACAGCAAGAGCCTCAGCCAAGTACTACACAGAGGTCATCACCAACAATGGCATGCCGCTGTCCAAGGAGGATGAATTCCTATACGGACAGTTCCCCAAGGACTTCATCTGGAGTGCAGCTACCGCCTCATATCAGGTGAGGAGTTAACAATCTACAGTAAACCTACTATGTGCCAGGCTCTGTCAGGGCTGCAGAGGGCAGGCAGGAGCAGTGGATTTTCACAGACCTGTGGGCGGGAGGTACAGATACCGCAGGGTGGGGATGGAGGGGTGTCTGGGAGGCCCTCTTCCCAGACAGCCTGGCTTCTTCACATCCCCAAATTCAGGTGGACAAGCACAGTTAGAAGGGCCAGGCTGAGATAGGTGTTAGCGGGCCAGATGGAACAGGTGGAGCCAGGCAGAAACCCTTAGGCAAAGATGTACAGATATGAAGATCCTCAGCTGGATGCCTTTTTTTCTTACCTAGTATCTTCCAAGCAGACAGTTTTATCAAAATGACTATCATGCGGACCTGGGCTTTTTCTGAAGTCCTAATAACATCATACCTTTACCTTATTCATGCTAAATGAAGCTCACTAATACAGAAAATACGAGGGTTCACTTTTCCTCAGAGAAATGAAAGCTACAAAGGGAAGTGTGACTTGCCCAGGCAGTTAAGGGTGGGACCCTGCTTTACATCTCCTGCCTCCTTTTATTTTCTTTGATCCAGTAGTGGGGGCTCTGTATTCTCAGTGTGGATCCTGGGCGGGGTCAGTGGTCTGAGCTGACCTGACTCTGGGTTGCTCAGCCCTTGAGTTTTTTCTAGGTGACCATAGCTGCTGAAACTGTTTCCAAGAAAGGTGAGGGTAGCCCCGCCAGATGACCTGACTACTATGATATAATGACATCTTAGACCAAATTCTGCAGTATCCCGACGTACATTAGCTAAGCACACAAACGTAGAAACTGTTCATGTGTCCTGTTCCACGGCCTGGAAGAAACCACAGTTCTTGGTCCTCTTTGGAGCGCTGCTCAATACTGAACATGAAAGGTTCTTTGGGGGAAATGCCAAGATTTCAGAGATATGATCCTCTGTAGAAGAGTTTCTCTAGCTGGGCCAACTGACATTTGGGGCTGGAGAACTCTTTGCTGTGGCTTGTCCTGTGCACTGTGGCCCATCCTGTGTACTGTGGGTCCATCCTGTGTACTGTGGGTCCATCCTGTGTACTATGGGTCCATCCCGTGCACTGTGGCTAGTCCTGTGCACTGTGGCCCATCCTGTGTACTGTGGGTCCATCCTGTGCACTGTGGCCCATCCTGTGTACTGTGGGTCCATCCTGGGAACTGTGGCCCGTCCTGTGCACTGTGGCCCGTCCTGTGCACTGTGGCCCATCCTGTGTACTGTGGGTCCATCCTGGGGCACTGTGGCCTGTCCTGTGCACTGTGGCCCATCTGTGTACTGTGGGTCCATCCTGTGCACTGTGGCCCTTCCTGTGCGCTGTGGCCCTTCCTGTGTACTGTGGGTCCATCCTGTGTACTGTGGGTCCATCCTGGGCACTGTGGGTCCATCCTGGGCACTGTGGCCCATCCTGCGCCCTGTGGCTCGTCCTGTGCATCTGTGGCCCGTCCTGTGCACTGTGGCCCGTCCTGTGTACTGTGGGTCTATCCTGGGCACTGTGGCCCATCCTGGGCACTGTGGCCCGTCCTGGGCACTGTGCACTGTGGCCCGTCCTGGGCACTGTGCACTGTGGCCTGTCCTGTGTACTGTGGCCCGTCCTGTGCACTGTGGCCCATCCTGTGTACTGTGGGTCCATCCTGTGCACTGTGGCCTTTCCTGTGCACTGTGGCCCTTCCTGTGTACTGTGGGTCCATCTTGTGTACTGTGGGTCCATCCTGGGCACTGTGGGTCCATCCTGTGCACTGTGGCCCATCCTGTGCCCTGCGGGATGTTTAGCAGCAAACCTGGCCTCTGCCCAGTAGATGTCAGTAGACCCGTCCCCCAGCTGTAACAACCAGAAATGTCTCCAGACATTGCTAAGTATCTCCTCGGGGACAAATAGTCCCTGGGTGAGAACCATGGCCCCATGGGTTTCCAGCTGGACTTATTCTAGGGCCAGGGAAAGGGTCTTATTTTAGGGCATGGGCTGCAGGCCTGAATCAGGTATTACTGTGACAGTTGACAAATGGTGATTTTTCTCAGTCCATCATTGCTTTTATATTTATTAGGTGGCAGTCAACAGAAAGGTCGAGTTTTGTCTTTTCTTCTGCTTTTTTACATTTTATTTACATGTAAATGCATATTCATAAGTATGGCCTCATGAAGTTCTATTTTGTTCAGTGGGTTATACTTTTGTCATCATTAGTATGGAGATACTTAAATCATCCCACATTTTGCCAGGTGGATGGTCCTTTAGCTAGAGCCTGTGTCCTTTTGATGTGGCCCATCGTCCTTTGAGCACTTTCCTAATTCTTTCCGGTACAACAAGATGTTCCAAGTATCTTCTGTCTTTTCCGCCCCAGCCCTGTAATCAGCCATTTCTCTAATGAGCCCTGGTTTCTTTTATTGGATAAGGGCATCTAGAAACCAAGATCTAGGTGCTTAGTATGCTCACAGGTCATTACTTCTAGGCCCTCTAGAAGTGGACAGAGGAAATACATGTGTACACACACAGTGTGTGTGCACATATATCTATTTCTACATCCACCCACATATTTATGTATGTTAAAAAAAACACCTTGATACCTCCAAGTCCAATCCTATTCCACAATGTTAATGCTGGCCTTCCTGCTTTTCATATTCATATCTCTTTTCTCCAATGATGAGAAATCTAACTCCTAATATCCTCAACATAGTCACTTATTGTCTTAATCCCCCTGCATTAACTAGTCTCCCAACCACCAAGCCATCTCCTCCACTCAGATGGACAACAGCTGGTGCCTTCCCGCTGCTCCATCACTCTGCCACTCTCACAGGGGCCGTGCAGGCCAAGCCTGGATGTGCATTCTTGGTTAAAACGCCACACTGCCTTAGCCGCAGCCAGTCACAGAGTATCACACCATACCTGTCAAAGTGTTTTAAAGTAATTTATAGAAATTACACATCTTGGACTACCTAAGCCCATGGGTAGGCATTTGCCCAGTGGCTTGTGGTCAGTTTCCCTGTAGATTAGGTGAAAGGAGGAAAAGGAGGCACAGAAACAGTGATACCCATCCTGATTAGAAACTCTGCCTCCATGTCTGGCATCATTGGGATTTGTCTGACTGTGCTTGGGGTTAAGGCACATCAGATTGTTCACTGAAACGTTTAATGAGCACCCACCATATACCAGACATTGCTGCACTGACAGCTGGGCCACCAAGATGAAAGAAGCCACATCTGGTCTTGCCTAGTCTTGCTGCAGGGAAGCCAGTCAGCAGGCACATAACTGCTCAGTGCAGTGATAGTGCCATGACGTTCAGAAAGTGTGTACAGGAAGCTACAGGAGTTCAGAAATCGGGGGGAGCAGAGAAGGTGATGCTGACTTACATCCTGACTCAGGACTCCCCCACTGACAGGAAGGGCTTGACTACTTGACTGACTTGACCATGTCTTGTCCTCTTAAGATCGAAGGTGCATGGAGAGCAGACGGCAAAGGACTCAGTATTTGGGACACGTTTTCTCACACACCCCTGAAGGTGGAGAACAATGACACGGGAGACGTGGCCTGTGACAGTTACCACAAGATTGCTGAGGACCTGGCTGCCCTGCAGACCCTGGGCGTGACCCACTATCGCTTTTCCATCTCTTGGACTCGCATCCTCCCTGACGGGACCGACAAGTACATCAATGAAGCAGGCCTGAACTACTATGTGCGGCTCATCGACACGCTGCTGGCCGCCAACATCCAACCCCAGGTGAGGTGGGGCCCTGAGCAGGCCTTGCGTCCACGAGAGGAGCCAGCTGGGCTGGGGAGCGCATCTACTGTGAAACAAAAAATGCTGTTGTTAAGTTTAATTTTTGAGTTTTCTGTAAAGATTTTCCTTCTGTCCCTGACCGTCCCCTCCCAGCTATCTGTTCCCCTCCTTACAGGTGACCAGGGTTGCTGAGTTTTCATGTCCTTTTGGGTATCTGACCAGTAGGCAATATGTGTGTGTGTATATGCTTTTTTCCCTCCTTTTTCCTAATGGTACGAGTGATACGTATAGTTTGATACTTTTTATTTAACAATAGTTCTTACAGGTATTTCCATATCCATATATATTTTCCTCATTTGTCCTTCCTGTCTTTTTAGTTATGTGGAAATTTTACCTCACTTCTCTAATCACTTCCCTATTAATGGACATTCTTCCCTGTTTTCACTCTTCTGTTGTAACCAACACTACAATGAGTGTGTATGCATGCTAAGCTGCTTCAGTCGTGTCCAACTCTTTGCAACCCTATGGACTTTAGCCCACCAGGCTCTGTCTGTGTAACTGTAGTTACATAATTACACTAAGGTAGAAGTTTATAGGATATGGTCCTAGGAGAAGAACTGCTGAGGCAAAAGTTCGTGTGCTTTTAAGCCATGAGTTTTTATGAATAATAAAGCTCACGTGGGGGCTTCCTTTGCTGTCACAAGATCTTTTGCATTTTACTTGGGAGCCTAAGAACTCTTTTCCTTTTCTCCTGGGCCATTTATGATAAAGGGCCAGAGGGCACTAGCTCTACGGTACTGGTGTGTCCTCTGCTGTAGTGATTGGAGATTGCGCACTGCAGCCAGAGCATCATCTCCACATTACAATCCCCTTCTTCCCACCCCACAAAGCAGAGACTTTTACAAATGAAAGTGCTACCTGGGTGACTTTCCTGGTGGTCCAGTGGCTAAGACCTGAGCTCCCAATGCAGGGGGCCTGGGTTTGATCCCTGATCACAAAACTAGATACCACATGTCACAACTAAGAATTCGCATGCTGCAACTAAGACCCAGTGCAGCCAAATAAATAAATAAAAATAAATATTTAATTTAAAAAGTGCTGCTTGGACTCCTCACACTGCTAACACTGCAGGAATAAATTACTCATGCAGCGTTTATTACAGTGCATGTGAGTGCCAGCTGTGATGGAGATGAGAGGGCCAGTGGCTGTCCTGTAGTACCCCAAGATCAGGGGGAATTAATATCCATTACACACAATTCAGAGAGAACACAACTCAGGGCTAAATTATTTTGTGGTCCTTATTTTTTAAAATAGGGTTTAAGCTTTTATTTATTTATAGATTTTAAACTTTTATTTATCACATGGCTTGTGGAATCTTAGTTCCCTGACCAGGGAATGAATCTGGGCCCTGGGCAGTGAATGCTCGGAGTCCTAACCACTGATCTATCAAGGAATTCCCTGTAGTTCTTAAGGACATTGAGACAGTGCAGAAATGTGATGTAGCCATAAAAAACTTCAAGGAGGTGTGGGTCTTAAAAAAAGAATAGAATTTGGGTGGGTGGGTGGGCAGAGAAAGAGCATTTCAAGGAAAGGGAAAGACTGGGTCTGAGCTGAAGGCGGTTGACAGCCCACTGGAGACCACGACATGGGGGTGTGTCAGGAGCATCAAGGGGAGACCCGGGAGAGGAAAGGCCACCACATGGGTGTGGCCAGAGGGGCCTGTCTCCAGCAAAGTGTTCCCACTCCACATGAAGAGCCTCCAGACACACTAGATGTCCTTGGGGATGCCCCTTGACAAGCAAAATGCCTCCCTCCTTCTGAAACCCTCAGAGCATTCTATCCAGAAGGTTCTAAAGCTCTAGCATTTCTGATCCTTGATTACAGTCATAGCTAACATTTGCCAAAGAGCTGGCAGGATGTCAGTCACTTTTCCTGTCCTCTGCTGTGTGATTTAGGCTGATTCCGGGACATAGAGGTCCTAGTGCCTGAGCCGAGGTCACATAGCTGGTAGGTGGTAGAGCTGAGACTCAAACCCAGGCTTCTCTGATCCAGATGTATGAACTTTTCTCACATTTCAGCTCTGCTGTCCTACCCTTCCTGCCAAAGAATCTTTGAAGCTTTTTTGTCTCATCATTTATCCTCATCCTTACCAATAGACATTTATGTTGGCCCTTATAGCATTGGTGGGTTCCCATGAAAAGCAGGTTGATGGAAATGCTGGTCTTGCTGTTTTCACAGGTGACCATTTACCACTGGGACCTGCCCCAGGCACTCCAGGATGTTGGGGGCTGGGAGAATGAGACGATTGTACAGCGGTTTAAGGAGTATGCAGACGTGCTGTTCCAGAGGCTGGGGGACAAGGTGAAGTTTTGGATCACATTGAACGAGCCCTACGTCGTTGCTAACCAGGGCTACGGCTACGGGACGGCAGCTCCAGGTAAACGTCTCAGACCCCACTGGTCAGCAATTGGAGGGTGGTTTTCTCAGCACCACAGGCATGAAATCCAGGTGGCCCTGGAGGAGGTGGCCAGGAAAGCCCCATGGCAATGCCTCAGAGGTCCTGCCTCCTCCCCCACCCCGTTCTGACACCACTTCTGCTGAACGTGAACCTCACATCTCAAACCACCAAATGGCTTCTTTGCTCTGTGCATCTGATCTGCCTCTGATAGGAAGCTCCCTGAGATCAAGGGTGTGAACTAATTGATACAGGAAAGGACAATACATCAGACTGTACAGATCCACAGTGGGTTTCTTTTTTTTTTTTTTGGCAAATCCCCAAATGCCAAAGTTCCCAGTATTTGATTTGGCTGACCTGGGCTTAACCTGATGTGAACCAGTATAAAGTTGACATCCCACTTAGTGTAAAATTTCAAAAATTCTGCTGCAGATACATCAGTGTCTTTAATTATGGAGAGCTGTCCTGAGCTCTGCTGGGGTCATATGTAAATATGTTATATGCAACTTATTACTTTTCTAAGACACAGAAACCTTTTAATGTCTAAACACATCAAACTCTGAGTTGTTTTTTTTTTTTTTTAACAGAAGTATAATTGACTTACAATGTTGTATTCCTAAGAGTTTTGAATAAGGAATTGTGGACCTGTCCTTGTCCCTTGAGAACCCTCCGATTTTCCTTTTCTCTAATTCTGAGCCTTAGAGAGTAAATTTATGTTCATTTCTGTGATTTCTTGAGATTATGTGTCCCAGCTGGGAAGAGCCATGGGGAGATCTGCTTCAACTCAGTATCAGACGCATCAGCCGTTGGTCCTTGGCTGACGTGTTGGTTTTTTGTTCCTCCAACACATGAGAGGCTGCCTCTCTCATAAGGTTTGCTCTCGAGGAATCCGTGTCCACTGCTTCCATCAGCTATACACTCCAGCTCTTACTTGCATGGTGGGTCCCCGAAGAGAGTCAGGATGCCAGCCCTTGAGGCACACACTCTTCCGGGCACTCTTCCCGAGACACGTGAGCCACTCTTTGGGTATAGAAACCGACATCAAGTGCCTTCTCTTTCCCAGACACAGTGCTTCTGGGTGCTTCACACACACACACTGTTCACAAGAACTCTGTATTGCTCATTTTGCAGAGGAAGAAACAGAAAGGCTGAATTACTCACCCAAAGTTACATGGTCAGCCAGGAAGAAGAGGAGCCAGGATGTGAATTCCATTCTTCCTCAAGAAAAAATCTACAATCTTTCTCCCAAACACCAAGAGGCCATCCATAGGCAGAAAATGATATTCTTGGCCACATTTATTCTTGTGCTGGGTCTTAATTGCTGTGCACAAGTTTTCTCTAGTTGCAGACTGGGGGCTACTCTCTAGTTGTGGTACGTGGGACTCTCATTGCAATGGCTTCTCTTGTAGCTCACAGCTCTAGGTGCATGGGCTCAGCAGTTATGGCGCACAGGCTTAGTTGCTCTGAGGCATGTGGGATCTTCCTGGACTGGGGATCGAACCCATGTCCCCTGCATTGGCACGTGGACTCCCAACCACTGGACCACCAGGGAAGTCCTGGCCACATTTATTCTTCACTGACGTCTATGTCTGTATTTCCAGGAATCTCCTTTAGGCCTGGCACTGCCCCCTACATTGCTGGCCACAACCTAATAAAGGCTCATGCTGAGGTCTGGCATCTGTACAATGATGTGTACCGTGCCCGTCAAGGTGGCATCATTTCCATCACCATCAGCAGCGACTGGGCTGAGCCTAGAGACCCCTCCAACCAGGAGGATGTGGAGGCAGCCAAGAGATACGTTCAGGTCAGATTTTCCTCTGGGTGTTGTTTTTACTCCTTCTCTTTTCCCTTCCTGTCATGATCTAATGAAAACAGAATTATACTGTGAAACAAATATTTAGGATCTAGGCCTTGTTCTGTTGTTACCTTATTTTGTGCACTTGGGAAAATCATCTAACCTTTTAATATCTTAGTTTTCTTGTCTTTAAAATGGAGGTGGCCTAACTACCCTATAGGTTTGCTAGAATTAAAGTTCTTTGGGGTTGAGTTTTCTTTCAAGTCTTAAAAAATCAGTTATACATACAACTCTTACTGGATGCAACATTGGCTTGAGGCTCAATAATAGAAGTTCAGCCTTTCCAATCTGTGGTTTGACTATAGGATTGGGCTGCAATGTCACACTTCACCTCTAGGTGTCACCATCTGATTTTACTTTCTCTGCCTAAGACTTCCTTAAGCTGGAATTCTGTGAAACGCATGAGCGCCCCTAATTTTCTAATTCCATGAGTTTAATACAAGGACTTGCATCTTTTGGTCATGGAATATTGCTCTTAGGAGACACAAGTAAGCAGGGGCCAACATGGCTCCCCTTATTCCAGTCTGGGTCCCTGAAAGGAGAGAGAGAGAACAGCCCTCTTCAGGCATTGCTTGTCCCCAGCTCCTGCTACTGTCTCTGGGAGGTTGGAAGGCGCCCTCTTCCGTGTTTCAGGATCAGGAAAGAAAGGCAAGCATCTCTCTCTCCAGACTGCTCCCCACTTTTGACCCTAAGGAGAGCATGCAGAATGGCATTTCTGAAAGGACACCAATGGCCTTGGTTTGCCAAATTCTTCACAAAGGAACTTGACAAAAGTGGTCAAATGAATTAAGTGCAAACAAGAATTTAATGTCCCCATTTGGTAGCCAGCCGCAGGGAAAGCCTAGGACCAAAATTAAGGCATTCCCTCATTTCAGATTCACAGAACTGATGAATTAGAGCAGTAATTCATTTTCGGAAATAAAAAACAAACCTGAGGAAATGTCACACTGTAGTCTCCTCATCAGTTTGTCAGTGAGCTATGATCCTGCAGCTCAGGACAGTGATCCGCACACCCCTTCATGAATTCAGCTTCCCTGGAAACACAATTCCTCACCTCCCAGTGAACTGAAGCTTCTTTTACTGGAGCAAGTATGTTCTAAACCTCATCGCTGGCTGAGAATGGAAGGCTGCTCTCACCCCACATTCCAGGCAGCAGCCAGCAGTTGCAGGGAGGATGTGAAGAGACAAGCCTCTCAGGACCCACAGCATCACAGCACTCAAGTGCCGTGTATACCCTCTAAGGGTAACGGTGGCCTGAACCTCACTCAAGAAAACAGACAGGAAAGTTCCCCACTTTAGGGCTGCAAGTCCAAAGCCCATGAAGAATCACCCCTTGCCTGGGTAACCAGGAGAGCCTCACATCTCTGCCTGCCCTAGAAGGTTCTGATGGGTCCTTAGGCATTAGACCTCCTCTGTGGTCAGTGAGGGAATCAGGGCCTGGAGGCTTGGAGTCTCTCCCCATCTTGGGCCTGGCCCCTCCTAAGGGCAGCCAGACAGCATCTAGCAGGCCCAGGGCTCAGTTCAGTTCACATCCCTCCAGCTGCAGTGGGTGAGAACACGGCCCTGCCCATAGTGAGCTCCCAGCACGGTGACAAGACCCATGGGCGTTTAAACTGCAACATGGGAACAGCCTTGGAAGAGGGGTGAGTTTAAGACGGGGTTGGGAGAAGGAGGCCTGAGGTCAGTGACTCCTGGGCAGGGAGCCTGCTGTCTCCTGTGGGCCTGCCTGTTAATGCCAACGCTGACTGTCCCCCCAACCCCCACTGCAGTTCATGGGAGGCTGGTTCGCACATCCGATATTCAAGAATGGGGATTACCCTGAGGTGATGAAGACGCGCATCCGTGACAGGAGCTTAGCGGAAGGCCTCAATAAGTCTCGGTAGGTCCTGGCGCCACACCCTCAGCCACTGAGGCTCCTGGGTGGCCAGCACAGATGCTGGTGGGGTTGGAGAGGAGTGTCTTAGGCAAGTTACTATCTGAGCCTCCATGCGTGCTGGAAAGACAACATGAGTGTGTATGTGGAGCTCTCAGCCCCGGACAGGCACTGCTCTGACAAAGGCAGTTGCTCTTGATATTCTTCAGAATTGGCAGGATGTCTGGGGCACCCACTTCTAGGTGACCCACTAGCTCCCTCTTTGAGCTTCCTATAGCCCAGCTGTGAGGATTAAGTAATCCACCCCAGCCCTTACATTCACGCTTGTGCTGGCCTGGTTAGGGCAAGTCCTGCTGAGCCAAAAGGTCTGATCTGTCAACCCTGGTCTCCAACAAGCAAGTGAGTGCTCCAGTCCATCAACACAACTGTGCTGAAGCACCTACTGTGTACCAAGGCCAAAGCCAGGCCCAGCAGGGTCCACATAGAGGTGATTCTAAGTATGGCTTCCTCAGGTGCTGACACACCAGCTGGGAAGACAGTGACCTTCATCACTCCAAAGAATTCTATTCCCCAATTTCTTCATGTATTGAAGACTCAGATGAGATCAGGGCAGGCTGGGTCGACCCAGGAGACTCCCTAGACAAGAGAGGACATCAGCTGACATGGGCCTTGACAATGAACAGCACTGGGGAAAGCAGAGGGCTTTTGAACCAAGGGGAAGGGTGTGAGCACCGGCCTAGAGGTAGAAGTGAGTGGAGACACTGCAACTGGGGACACTGGCCCAGCAGCGGGGAGGGCCAAGGCCACATGGTAGAGGACTAGAGGCTGGACACAGGGGCTCAGCCTTGAAGTCACAGGATCTGAGAAGCCCTTGCTGGCTCCTGAGCAGGGAAGTAAAAGGTATGGCAGGGGTGGTGTGGGGAACTTGAGCCTTAGTTTTGGCCCAGTATTTCAGAAACTCCAGGAAGTAAGGTTCTTTCCTAGGTTAATGGTAGCAGGAAGGTCAAGATGAAGTGTCAGACACCTAAGCAGGGCATTCTCTCAACAACTCTAAACCAGCAGCATGAGGTCAGGATCTGGGAGAGGGGAACCTCTAAGTGCTGCACACGAGAGCGTATTAATCACATCACATAGAAGAGTCTAAGAATACATGGAAAGAATGTCTATATGTATATAAATGAGTCACACAGCAGAGACTGGCACAACATTGTAAATCACCTGTACTCCAATTTTAAAAAATATCTATATGGAAAATGTTCCACTAGATGTTTAAAAAGTAAGTGCAGTAAAATCATGTGAGCAGAAAAGTCCAGATCTCAAAAGATCAATCAATTAATGAAAGCATTTCCCCTACTAGTAAGGACAGACTTTGGAGAAAAGAAGCATGTCTAAATAAACTACAGTAAAAACTTAAAACTGGAAGAGAGGGTCTGTGAGGGAGGTGAGGTCCGTGTTCTGGTGGAAGGAGGCTCAGGCGCTTTCAGCAGCACCAGGGAGAGCCTCTCCTCTCTCCTGGTCAGCTGCCCGTGGGCACCTCAGGTACCTGAGTTTAGAGCCCTCCACCCACCCTGCCCTACGACAGTCTCTTCCCAAAGCTCCACGCCCTTAATGGCTCCTCCCGCCCAGGCTTCCTGAGTTCACGGAGAGTGAGAAGAAGAGGATCAACGGCACCTATGACTTTTTTGGGTTCAATCACTACACCACTGTCCTGGCCTACAATCTCAACTATGCCTCTTGGATCTCTTCCTTTGATGCAGACAGGTAAGGAAGCGCACCTGGAACAATCTTTGGGAAAGACAGCAAAGTGCCCTCTCTTTCTTAGAGGCCTGTACAGCCTCTGAAACTGCCTCCTGATGCTGTGTACCCTGGGGTTTGCAAGACAAGCCCCAACTCCTGATATACACCTCTATCAGTCAGACAGTTATACAGGCTAGGATTCCCAAGATGCTTTTAATTAAAGCAGACAGGCTTAGAGTTTTTAAAAATAATTAAAACTTTCAGTTCAGTTCAGTCGCTCAGTCATGTCCGACTCTCTGTGACCCCATGAATTGCAGCACGCCAAGCCTCCCTGTCCATCACCAGCTCCCGGAGTTTACCCAAACCCATGTCCATCGAGTCAGTGATGCCATCCAACCATCTCATCCTCTGTTGTCCCCTTCTCCTCCTGCCCCCAATCCTACCCAGCATTAGGGTCCTTTCCAATGAGTCAACTCTTCGCATGAGGTGGCCAAAGTATTGGAGTTTCAGCTTCAACATCAGTCCTTCCAATGAACACCCAGGACTGATCTCCTTTAGGATGGATTGATTGGATCTCCTTGCAGTCCAAGGGACTCTCAAGAGTCTTCTCCAACACCACAGTTCAAAAGCATCAATTCTGTGGCACTCAGCTTTCTTCACCATCCAACTCTCACATCCATACATGACCACTGGAAAAACCATAGCCTTGACTAGACAGACTTTTGTTGGCAAAGTAATATCTCTGCTTTTAAATATGCTATCTAGGTTGGTCATAACCTTCCTTCCAAGGAGTAAGCATCTTTTAATTTCATGGCTGCAATAACCATCTGCAGTGATTTTGGAGCCCCCCAAAATAAAGTCTGACACTGTTTCCACTGTTTCCCCATCTATTTCCCATGAGGTGATGGGACCAGATGCCATGATCTTCGTTTTCTGAACGTTGAGCTTTAAGCCAACTTTTTCACTCTCCTCTTTCACTTTCATCAAGAGGCTCTTTAGTTCTTCTTCACTTTCTGACATAAGGGTGGTGTCATCTGCGTATCTGAGGTTATTGATATTTCTCCCGGCAATCTTGATTCCAGCTTGTGCTTCTTCCAGCCCAGCGTTTCTCATGATGTACTCTGCATATAAGTTAAATAAGCAGGGTGACAATATACAGCCTTGACATACTCCTTTTCCTATTTGGAACCAGTCTGTTGTTCCATGTCCAATTCTAACTGTTGCTTCCTGACCTGCATACAGGTTTCTCAAGAGACAGGTCAGATGGTCCGGTATTCCCATCTCTTTAAGAATTTTCCAGTTTATTGTGATCCACACAGTCAAAGGCTTTGGCATAGTAAATAAAGCAGAAATAGATGTTTTTCTGGAACTCTTTTGCTTTTTCGATGATCCAGCGGATATTGGCAATTTGATCTCTGGTTCCTCTGCCTTTTCTAAAACCAGCTTGAACATCTGGAAGTTCACAGTTCACATATTGCTGAAACCTGGCTTGGAGAATTTTGAGCATTACTTTACTAGCATGTGAGATGAGTGCAATTGTGCAGTAGTTTGAGCATTCTTTGGCATTGCCTTTCTTTGGGATTGGAATGAAAACTGCCCTTTTCCAGTCCCGTGGCCACTGCTGAGTTTTCCAAATTTGCTGGCATATCGAGTGCAGCACTTTCACAGCATCACCTTTGAGGATTTGAAATAGCTCAACTGGAATTCCATCACCTCCACTAGCTTTGTTCATAGTGATGCTTTCTAAGGCCCACTTGACTTCACATTCCAGGATGTCTGGCTCTAGGTGAGTGATCACATCATCGTGATTATCTGGGTCGTGAAGATCTTTTTTGTACAGTTCTTCTGTGTATTCTTGCCACCTCTTCTTAATATCTTCTGCTTCTGTTAGGTCCATACCATTTCTGTCCTTTATCGAGCCCATCTTTGCATGAAATGTTCCCTTGGTATCTCTGATTTTCTTGAAGAGATCTCTAGTCTTTCCCATTCTATTGTTTTCCTCTATTTCTTTGCACTGATCGCTGAGGAAGGCTTTCTTATCTCTCCTTGCTATTCTTTGGAACTCTGCATTCAGATGGGAATATCTTTCCTTTTCTCCTTTGCTTTTCACTTCTCGTCTCTTCCCAGCTATCTGTAAGACCTCCTCAGACAGCCATTTTGCTTTTTTGCATTTCTTTTCCATGAGGATGGTCTTGATCCCTGTCTCCTGTACAATGTCACGAACCTCTGTCCATAGTTCATTAGGCACTCTATCAGATCTAGTCATAAGGGGTTTGATCTAGGTCATACTTGAATGGACTAGTGGTTTTCCCTACTTTCTTCAATTTAAGTCTGAATTTGGCAATAAGGAGTTCATGATCTGAGCCACAGTCTGCTCCCAGTCTTGTTTTTGCTGACTGTATGCTGCTGCTACTAAGTCGCGTCAGTCGTGTCCGACTTTGTGTGACCCCATAGATGGCAGCCCACCGGGCTCCTCCGTCCCTGGGATTCTCCAGGCAAGAACACTGGAGTGGGTTGCCATTTCCTCCTCCAGTGCATGAAAGTGAAAAGTGAAAGTGAAGTCACTCAGTCGTGTCTGACTCCTTGAGACCCCATGGGCTGCAGCCTACCAGGCTCCTCCATCCATGGGGTTTCCCAGGCAAGAGTACTGGAGTGGGGTGCCATTGCTGACTGTATAGAGCTTCTCCATCTTTGGCTGCAAAGAATATAATAAATCTGATTTTGGTGTTGACCATCTGGTGATGTCCACGTGTAGAGTCTTCTCTTTTGTTGTTGGAATAGGGTGTTTGCTATGATCAGTGCGATCTCTTGGCAAAACTCTATTAGCCTTTGTCCTGCTTCATTCTGTACTCCAAGGCTAAATTTGCCTGTTACGCCAGGTGTTTCCTGACTTCCTACTTTTGCATTCCAGTCCCCTATAATGAAAAGGACATCTTTTTTGGGTGTTAGTTCTAAAAGGTCTTGTAGGTCTTCATAGAACCATTCAACTTCAGCTTCTTCGGCGTTACTAGTCGGGGCATAAACTTTGATTACTGTGATACTGAACGGTTTGCCTTGGAAACGAACAGAGATCATTCTGTCGTTTTTGAGATTGCATCCAAGTACTGCATTTTGGACTCTTTTGTTGACCATGATGGCTACTCCATTTCTTCTAAGGGATTCTTGCCCACAGTAGTAGATATAATGGTCATCTGAGTTAAATTCACCCATTCCAGTCCATCTCAGTTCGCTGATTCCTAGAATGTCGACGTTTACTCTTGCCATCTCCTGTTTGACCACTTCCAATTTGTCTTGATTCATGGACCCAACATTCCAGGTTCCTATGCAATATTGCTCTTTACAGCATCGGACTTTGCTTCTATCACCAGTCACATCCACAGCTGGATGTAAGACTTTACATATATGTATGTTTTTTCATCAGATTTCTCACTTATCAGATGTATTTCAGTTAAAATAACTTTCTTTTTTCCCTTTGAGGGTAAAAGTTAAACTATTTCTCTATTACAATAATGTATGTTCACAGTAGAAACATTAGCAAGCAAGAAGAGAAAATTCTTGTCATTTCAGAAGTGTATGTGTGTGCATAGGTATACTACCTCTCTTTATATATATGATATATATATTATACAGTTTATATAGCATGTCAGAAATGTCATACAGGAATGTATTACAGAAAAACAGGATTACACATATGCACAGTATCTGTTCCTTTTTTAAAAATTGCTAAATATCTAATATTTATTGAGACATTTACAAAGACATTGCTATTTTATTTAATAACATTTAATACTTACAAAGACATTGTTATTTTATTCCCCATCTCAAGAGGAGAGGTTTAATATTCCAACATTCATTGTCTTCCGTAGGGTTGTTTCTTTTCCTGCAGACATTCTTTATTAGATTAAGAAAGCTTTTTTTGGTTGGGTTTTGTTTTGCTTTGTTTGGCTGTGCCATGTGGCATGCGGGATCTTAGTTCCCCCTGCAGTGGAAGTGTGGAGTCCTAGCCACTGAACTGCCAGGGAAGTCCCTTTTGTTCCTTTTCTGACAAGCACCTTTCCACATCAGTGGCTCTGAATCTGTCCGGATTCTTTGGAAACAACCACTGACATCCCCATTCATCCTCCAACCAGCAGAGTCAGGCTTGCTGAGGGGCTGAGGTGGCGCCCCTGCTGGTTCCCGTTTCAGCACCCACTCGACTCTGCTACCTCACTGGTCCTAGGACTGTCTTCCCGGGCACCTGTGCTCAGCTTATGAAATGTCCCACATTCAGTTCAGCTGGACAAGATAAACCCAGCTGCTGGTAAAAGCTTTTTTTAATTGAAGGATTGTGGACGTTAAATATCTAAATGGCTGGTCCTTATAATGAAATGCATGAGCCTGTGCCTCCCCTGGCAGCACACCTTTGGCACAATGTGATACCCTTTCTTTGCCCATCACTGGAGAGAGAAATAGGGTCTTGGGCACTTAAGGCAGGTCCTAGCATATCTACCCTATCATCACACTAATGGGGGCCCTAATATTCGTTCCTGTGGGTGTACCACCTTTGGCCTGCATGAGGCATTGACCTGACATAGGTGACTCAAGGGAGCCCCTTCTCTGAAGACCTAGCACTTGCACTCGATGGGAGCGCCAGCACCCTTCCACGTCTAGTGTGAGGTGTGGCCTGTTAAGCCAGGTTTCAACAGTACGTGAACCGTGAACTTCCAGATGTTCAAGCTGGATTTAGAAAAGGCAGAGGAACCAGAGATCAAATTGCCAACATCTGTTGGATTCTCAAAAAAGAAAGAGTTACAGAAAAACATCTACTTCTGCTTTATTGACTATGCAAAAGCTTTTGACTGTGTGGATCACAACAAACTGTAGAAAATTCTTCAAGAGATGGGAATACCAGATCACCTGACCTGCCTCCTGAGAAATCTGTATGCAGGTCAAGAAGCAACAGTTAGAACTGGACATGGAACAACAGACTGGTTCTGAATCGGGAAAGGAGTATGCAGAGTACCTCATGAGAAATGTTGGGCTGGATGAAGCACAAGCTAGAATAAAGACTGCCGGGAGAAATATCAATAACCTCATATATGCAGATGATACCACCCTTATGGCAGAAAATGAACTAAAGAGCCTCTTGATGAAAGTGAAAGAGGAGAGTGAAAAAGTTGGCTTAAAACTCAACATTCAGAAAACGAAGATCATGGCATCTGGTCCCATCACTTCAAAGCTAATAGATGGGGAAACAATGGAAACAGAGACTATTTTGGGGGGCTCCAAAATCACTGCAGATGGTGACTGCAACCATGACATTAAAAGACACTTGCTCCTTGGAAGAAAAGCTATGACCAACCTAGACAGCATATTGAAAAGCAGAGACATTACTTTGCCAGCCAAGGTCCGTCTAGTCAGAGCTATGATTTTTCCAGTGGTCATGTATGGGTGTGAGAGTTGGAACCATAAAGAAAGCTGAGCACCGAAGAATTGATGCTTTTGAACTGTGGTGTTGGAGAAGACTCTTGAGAATCCCTTGGACTGCAAGGAGATCAAACCAGTCAATCCTAAAGGAAATCAGTCCTGAGTATTCATTGGAAGGACTGATGCTGAAGCTGAAACTCCAATACTTTGGCCACCTGATGCGAAGAACTGACTTCTTGGAAAAGACCCTGATGCTGAGAAAGACTGAAGGCAGAAGAGGACGAGAAAGGATGAGATGATTGAATGGCAACACCAACTGTATGGACGAGTTTGAGTAAGCTCTGGGAGTTGGTGATGGACATGGTAGCCTGGCGTGCTGCAGTCCATGGGGTCACAAAGAGTCAGACATGACTGAGCGACTGAACTGAAAAGTCAAAGGGTTTTTTGTTTTTTAGTGTAAGTCTTGTTCATGCTTTGTGCAGAGGGTCTCTTGGGATTTATAAACTGACACCTAATCCCTAGTGTTTGAACTTGCAGGGGAGTGGCCTCCATCACAGACCGCTCCTGGCCAGTCTCTGGCTCCTTCTGGCTGAAGATGACCCCTTTTGGCTTCAGGAGGATCCTGAACTGGTTGAAGGAGGAGTACAACAACCCCCCCATCTATGTCACAGAGAATGGTGTCTCCCATCGGGGAGAAGCAAACCTCAATGACACTGCAAGGATCTACTACCTCCGCAGTTACATCAATGAGGCGCTCAAAGGTATGACAGGCTGACCCCTTCCTCTGTGTGCACCTTTTATTGTTGGAAACGTCTAACGTCTACAGCCGATACTGCACCCACGAGTCTCAGATGAGAAAGATGAGGCTTCTACCTTCTTTTGGGTTTAAGCCTTTTCTGGGGGCTGCACACTAAGATTTTTCCTTCCTAGATTAAAGCTCAGCAAGCAAAACCCAGTTGCCTGATGCAGCTGGACTCTGCCCTTTTCTCTGTTCCTGGCCTGCCCTTTTCTCTGAGCCTCCAGGGTCCATGTCCCTGAAGAGCAGCACCCTCTTGTGGACAGTCTGGGCAGGGCCCAGGAGGAAGGGCTGGAGAGATTGTATGAGCTTTTGTGACCCAAGCAGAAGTCTGAGACCCTTACAGCTCAGCAGAACAACCAGGGATGGGACTATGACAGGGGGATGTAAGTAATGCTGAGTAAAAGAAAATGAGCAATGCAGCAGCAAAGAGAAACAACTAGAAAATCTTATTCCAGATAAAATCTTTCCCAAGGGTCCCTTGAGACTTTGCCCAAGACCAGTATCCCAAGGTGTGAAGACGATGATAGCTGACGCAGAGGGGTTACTTTACGCATGTTCCTGGCTCCCGATCAGGGCTGAGCCTGTCTAGAAAAATGCATATGGCTTTGTGGTAACACCCACAGGGGACCAGCTAATGATTCCTCTGTGCAGGGTGGGCTGCTCTCTCCAAGAGCTGAAAAAAAGCTCGCCTTGACCTGCAAGTGGGGACTGTGGGAGCACTGTGGGCAGGCATGGCCCCAGCAGGCCTGGTGGAGAGGGGCTTAGACCACCAGAGAAGCTCATGCTTGGGCCTCTGTCTTTGAGCAGCTATGCAGGATAAAGTGGACCTTCGAGGATACACGGTTTGGACTCTGATGGACAACTTCGAGTGGGCCACCGGCTTCTCAGATAAGTTTGGTTTGCATTTTGTGAACTATACTGACCCTGCTCTGCCAAGGATCCCCAGAGAGTCAGCCAAGATCTACGCCTCCATAATCCGGTGCAGCGGCTTCCCCGACCCTGCTGCAGGGCCACACCCTTGTCTTCAGCAAGAAGGTGAGCTGTGGCTCTGGGATGGACAAAGCCGGGGTGGGGGGGCGGTGGCAAACAGGCCTTTCACAGTCCATTTTCTTCTAGTTTATTACCAGCCCTCTCTGCCTCTCCATCCCCTTCATTCATTCAACCAGTATTTTTTCTTTGAATGCTCCAGACATTCTCAGGATGGAACAAAGGAATTAAGGGCTAAACTTACATCTAGAAACTAGGCCCTGGCCTGGAAACAGCAAGTTTAGATTCTTGCCCCAGCCCTACCACTAACTTGCTGTGTAACCTTAGGCAAGAAATGAGGCAAATGCTGTGCCGAGGCCAGGATCAAATAGTGACTAAAAATATTGTGCCTGGCACAATGTAAGGTGCCCAAGATTTGCTGAATGGCTGACAAAGTATAAATTACTATACAAATTAAGAGACAATTATCCAGTATAGGTTATACTCCAATTGCTGAGAGAGATGCTTAAAACTAAAACTACGTGACTTCTCTCATAACTCATGAAAAGGATGTGCAGTCACCTCAGCAATGTGCTGACCTTGGATACCAGGGTAGCTTCTCTCCTGCAAGGATCCGGCTTGGGCTTAATAATCTAGGTCAACATGATCTAATAACTCCATCTGTACTGGTACACAAATCGCCTGTTGTCCTCTCCTAGATGCTGCGCCCACCACCAGCCCCGTGAGACAGAACATTCAGTTCCTGGGCCTCAGGCTGGGTACGACGGAGGCCGAGAGAGCGCTTAATGTACTCTTTGCTCTCATGCTTCTTGGAGTCTGTGCTGTGGCATTTCTGTCCTACAAGTACTGTAAGCGCTCCAAGCAAAAGCACACACAACCAGGCGAACAAGAATTGAGCCACAGTTCTTCATTCTGACCCAGAAGTCACCACCTCCTCCAGTTCTGTAAAATATGCCTAGTTTCTTTGCAAGTCTTTGCCACCCCCAGGACCACTGAGGATCTAATACTCTGTCTGTAACAGACTTTGTAAAAGTCTCTGCACTCTTAGACACTAATCTTGAAGGATTTCAAGTCCCTGATTAAAATGGAAGTATCCCCACATTGCCCCAGGATCAGGAATTCATCTGGACATTAGAAGACCCTGCGAGTGGCTCCTGTGGAAATATGTAGTTACTGAACTCAACTACTAGGTTCTGTGAGTCATTTAACTGAGCTGTTTTAATTTTCAGAGATTTTTAAAGTTGTAAACGTTAGTAAAAACCATAGCAATCCTTTTCATGAAAAGATCAACCACAAGGTAGTCTCCTGCTTTAAGATCCCTCCCAGCCTCTTTACCTTGTTTCTCAGAAACTGAAAAAGGTGCTATTAACGGTGTCCTGTCTCCTATGGGTGCTTCTCCTCAGAAGACGGGTTCCACAGAAGTTAGGAACATCCCCTTTTACAGCTTTACCATATTAATCCTCTGCTATTGGCTTCTGGAGGCCAGAGGACCATGTCTCAGTGTCTCTGGCAAGCACATTTTGGAGACAGGACAGAAGGAAGCACACCCACTACATCTGTATGTTTATTCACAAAACATTCAGAGAAGTGGGTGAGTCTATCACTTCCACTCAAATGTGCTCATGAGACAATCACAGTATGGGATACTCAAACTTATTTAACCTATATATTCTTTCTAGATATCGAGGAGATTTTTTAAAAAATAGTTTTCAATTGGTTTTAAAGGGTTGATCATGCTCAAGATGTTGCTTCTGGTAAGCGTTCTTACCTGAATTGTATCTATAGAGAATTCCTACCAGAGTGTCCCACTGCAGTGGGCCCCAACCTGGCAGTCAAGATTGTGGGGCACAAGCATTTTCTCCCACCAATAGACAGGAAAAGTTGATCACATGGGGTGAAGATGGTTCTAAAACTATTAGAGATTTTTATAAGCTGTCAATTTTACATAAATTAATCTTCAAAAGTCAGTGTAACTTTTCTGCAGTGGTAGGGCAGGAAATGGAAAAAAATAAAGTTGCACATAAAACACACTTGTAAAAAGAGCCAGGATAAATCTAGGGGGAAGAAAGAGAAAAATATAAAGCTAGTTATAGTTTTGAAACAAGAGTGAACAGAAAGATCAAAAAAGGAAGACAGAGCCTACACACAGAGCAGCTGCACACCAGGGACAGGGTGCATGACAGAGGTGACCTGCCAAATGGGGGGCGGTAGAAGGGGTGACGATGGACCAGTCCATAAATGGAGGTGGGTCACAGGTCAGTTCCAAGGATGTTAGTCACAGGCAGGGGAAGGGAGCCACATTCCTTACTGGGATATAAATGTTAAAAAAAATTAAACCCATGAGAATGTTAGAAACCCATGAGAGTGCTAGGACAGACAGGTGAGGTTTTTTAAAATAACTTTTTGAAGTGGGAAAAGTATTTTATATTCAAGACTTAAGACCCGGAGGTCATAAATAAAAACACTGATAAACAGGACCACATAAAAATTATGGCAAGAAATTACTATTAACATACTCATCAAAAGATGAACAGGGAGAAAATATTTATAGCATATGCTAGACAAACAGCTAACTTTCTAAATATACATGAAATTTGTTGTAAATCAGTAAGAAAAAGATACCCACAAAATGAAAATTGGCAAAGAAAACACAGGCAGTTCTCAGAAAATAAAATAACCAATAATATTAAAAGATGTTCACCTTCATTCACAATCAACACGATGCATATAAAATGCATACAATTTTTCATCTATCATGTGGATAAAGATAAAAAAGTGTAATACAGTGTTGGCAGGGATGTGAGCATATCCACATTCTCCTACCTGTTAGTGGGGCTGTAAATTCACAGAACCTTTAGAGGAGGCAATTTGGCAGCATTTTTTATAATCCAAACTGCAGGTACCCTTTGACTCAGTGATTTACAGGTATATTTCCACAGCTAAGAAGATACCTTCCCAAAGATGATGTTCACTGTAGCAATGTTTGTAATAGAAAAACAAAAACAAGCACATAAACTGTAATAACCAATGAAAGCAATAAGAGAATAGGTAGTTTACCAAGTAAATAGCTTTGCAGCCATTAATAAGAATGAGGTAGCTATGTGTTAATGGGGAAAGATCTTCAAGACCGTGTATGTTAAAAAGCAAGATGCAGAGTAGTATACATATAATATGATCCCATTTATTTAAAAAATAAAGATTACATATTTGCCTATGTACACATAAAATTTTTCTGAAGACAACAAGAGAAACTTAAAGAGAGATTACTTCTGGAGACTAGAACTGGGTGTGTGATGCCAAGAGGAAGACGTCATTTTATAGCCTTCCATACTGTTTTGAATTTACCATTATACTTTTTAAAATATAAAATTGAGGAAGGATCCTCGTACTCAAAGACTGTAAATCATTCTTTTATGTATGTTTCTCTAAGATTTTGCATTTGATTTTTTTTCAAGGGAAAATTGTCTTTTAATTCACATATTGCTGTATTTTTCAAGATGACAAACCTTTACTTAAATGAGATGCTTGCTGGAGATGTATTTCAAGCTCATTCCTTAAATTATGAAAGTAATTTCATTACAGAAAACAGAAGACATGTAAGGATGCACAAAGAGCTATAATCATAAACTACTCTTACTACTGTTGGTTCTTCTTTCTTTACATTATGTTAACACACACTATATATGATGTGTTTACAAAGTTGAGATCATACTGTACCTACAGCTCTGTATCCTGCTTTTTCCCCTGAACACATAACAAATAGTCAATAAATATGTTAAATCAAATTGTTGAATAAATATTGTCCCGTTTTTCCCTAGCAAAAGTTAATTCTGCAGAAGGCATGTAGTTGGTTTCTAATTCTGAGGTAAAATAAATAAAACTTAACAGGTTTATACCTAAATTTTGCCTGTATTTATGATCATTCCTTAGAAACACTTTTTAGATCAAAAAGCATGAAATTTTTAAGGTTTCTGATAATGTTTTTTCAGAAAGATTATCCTAGTTTTTACTCCTACCAACAACATACCTGGTCTGCTTCCTTGCCAACACTATTACCATTGTTACTTCACAGGTGAAACACAAAATTTGCTCTGAGAAAATTTCCTCCTCCCATTACAAAATAAAGTCAGGGTCCTTCTACAATGTTAAGTATCTTCCAATCTAAACACAAAAGGTTAGAGAGGTACAGTCAAAATTATCCTTTTCCAGACATTCTCAGTGTCTTCACCAATATAAACATATCACAGCATGTAAATCAGATTAAGACCTAAATTCTTAAGAAAACCAAATGAGCAAGAGGCAAATCTTAATTGCCTACTTCATGTCCAACAGTACAGGTTCCTTATTTCTTTGAAGAGTGACTATCAGTATTGAGAGCAAAACTCCAGTATAAAAGTGAGAACCAGCAGTTGTTTTGCATCTAATGCGAACAAAGGCCACTACATTATGCAAACAAAATGATGCCTCCCTGACTTAGGAGAGACACTAACATAGCATCAGTGTGTGTCAGAAAATTTCTTCCTGCAGTGGTATTTATGGTAAAGTGGTCCTTCCTTTCTTGGGACAGCTCCAGGCAGTACAGGTGGGTGGGGGGATTCAGAGATACATGACCTCCACAGAGCCCTGTTCAACAAAAAGATGCTAGAATAACAAAACTTAGAGCAAAGATAAGATCATTCTGATTTTTGGAAAAGTTTTTTTATTCAGTGTTTAAGTAAGATTAAAAACTACAAGATTTTGCTTGCAGCTGATGAGCGAGAAAAGTTAAACCCAAATTATCACCTGGCTGGCTAGTTAAAATGCTCTGACTCAGAGTCAGATTACTCAGTGACATAACAGTTACCTTGTGTTGGCTTAGGGATTCGGAGCAAAACAGCCCTAAACAAATGTATCATCTGAGAGCATAGGGCTAAAATGGGTGTATGAAATACTGAATAAGAAAGCTGATAAAAGGAGGCTGTCACAGACTTTTTGATTTTTTTTTAGGCTTCTAGCAGTTGGTTACCACATACAAGGACCTAGCACTCAGTTATCTGATCTCTTAATTTGTCTGAGTTAAACAACTTTAACCCACTAAGCAGGAAAAGAGAGACACTTGGTAGATGAGCTGGAACACATAAAGCAGTCCCACTTCTCCAGCAGAATTTTAGTTGAATTAAATCATAAGAGAAACAATGATTTTTGCACATATTGTACTTGTCACACTACATCTGTTGAGTAGAATTCCCATTCCAAGTGTTGTTTTCATCTTCACCATCGTCTTGAGTCCTCAATCTATATATCTTGCCTTCCTTTTTAAAGTCTTCCCCCCGTTTCTCCAGCACTCTTTTTCTGACTGGTTCCCTGATAAAACAGAAGAGGGAGAAAAAGGAAAATGATATAAAATGAAAACAGCAGTAACACAATTTTTTCCTTTAAACTGCCATTAGTACAAAGACAACTACAGTTTAAGGAAAGTCCACGGGAGACCACTGTATCTACGAATGCTGACTTATATTGGGTGATTTTTTAACTCCATCTGTCCTCTAAGCCAAACCAGTCAAATGTTTCCCATGTCCATGTATTTTTTGATGACTTATTAAGTTTTAGAACAGTGGGACTATCTGCCAACTAAATTGCTCCTTTATTATTTATGCAAGTTGATATAGCTACTAAAATATTTATAATTTACACAGCACCCTAGTGGTTATCCCAAACTCCATTCATAGCTTAATATACGGAAATGGTCAGTTATCAACTCTTAACTCTTTCAAAATCTTTAAGAGTGATTTATTTCTACATGGACAGTTAAGAACAAACAAACCTTCTTCATCTGAAAATGGGAAGGAAACAGGTGAAATTTAAACTAATACATTCTCCAATAATAGAAAAAAAAAAAAAGCAATAATGGAACACAAAGCTTCACCCACTGAGATAAACATTTGCCCCGTTCTTTGCCCCAATACAAGATCTTTTCCCTTATTTGAAATAAGTTTTTAAGACCCATTCAGCAAGCTCTTTCATGATGAAATGCTTCCACTCATTGCTCAGTAGGAGTTCTAAAATTCAGACCTAACAAGACCTCCTAGTTTGAATGCTGCACTATAAGAAGAGAAGAATTTCTCTGTGTCCTCCTCACTTGAGTAATGTACTAAGGATATAACTGGTCTTCTTGTATAATAGTTAAGAAGGACATCAAGATAAAGACTATATCAGCCCAGTAACAATATTCACTTAAATCTTCATTTAGACAGTCAACAGGACACAAGATCAGGGATCTCCTTACAGCAGACAGGGGATTTCCAGGTGGTGGTAGGGGTAAAGAACCCACCTGCCAATGCAAGAGACATAAGAGACGTGAATTCAATCCCTGGGTTGGGAAGATCTCTGGAGGAGGAAATGGCAACCCACTCCAATATTCCTGCCTGGAGAATCCCATGGCGAGAGGAGCCTGGCGGGCTATGGTCCATGGGGTCGCAAAGAATCAGACATGACTGAAGCAACTTAGCACTCACAACAGACAGAGGCAACAGTTTTCATTAATTATCAAAGATTGGTGTGAGAATTTGCTATTAATGGCCCAATAAAGTATTGAACAGCAGTAGGTATATAGTGTAATAAATTATGCTGTTAATTATTAGAAGGGGGTATAATCTTAAATTTTAAGAAAACACTTCCTCTTAACCTCTTTCAAATATTTAGAATTTTAACAGAGGTGTGAGCTAAGATCATTAGTGCTGCCTTCTAGCATTACCATTCTAACCATGGCCATGTGCAATAAAAGTAAGGCCTCTTGGTTAAGGAACTAGTCCAAAGTAACTCTCTGAAGGAGACACCATTTTCAAATGAATATACAGTTTCTTCACTTTGGTCTTCTCTAAATGACCCAGAGAAGGCAGTTAAATTATCTAGAGCAAAATGATCCCTTCCAAAGTAATCATGTGTGATGACTGTAAGAAATTAATCGAATGAAATATCTCGTCAGACAAGATATGGCTAACAAGAAAGAAAATACTGCTATTTAGACCTGAAAAAAGTGTATCTTTTGTTATAGAATAAGAGAATCCAATAAATGAAATAATAAAATCAGTAGCAGTGAAGCTGCTTTGCATGGAATAGGTTTTACAAAGATAGCTGAGGAAACTTAGGTAAGGAGTTTTCCACGATAGAATAAAGCTTCAGAACATGCTGAGTTTTCCCCTTTACATAGAAAAACGGCAAAGTACCTATAAATTTTCTTTTTCATTTTGAATAAGGCATCGGGCATTACTAATATATTCTGCAAACGGGCAAAACACAAATACCTTTTTTCTGAGTTGCTAGACGATGCAAGGTTTGAGGTTTCCAATGATGCTGCTCTCACCGAGGTCTGTGCAGGAGGAGGATTACTAAATAAGAAGTTGCTTATCAGTCTCCAGATGGCAAGGAATGGGTAAAGCACTGTCCCCAACAATGTCCAAAAGTCTCCACTGGAAGAATGTACCATGGATGTAGTTGGTCTTCCTGCCTAAAAACGAAGAAAGAAACCAAAATAAAGACTACATCAGCCCAACCACATCACACTCAAGGTTCTAGATAAATTTTTTATCTAAAAAAGTCCTATGGATTTTAGTTTACTGCAATAAAGTAAAACTGCCATCTTTTGCTATTTTTCAAGTGTATATAAACTTCAAGGAACTCCTCGAACTCTTTTCCTTTTAAGGAGTAATCACAACATAGAAACCAGAAAGTAGTTCTCAATGAAATGAACCAATTACTTTGAAGACAACTAAACTTTTGTAATGAAGTTAACAACTTTGATTTTAAAAGTCTTAATGATTTTAAAAAAGAGAAAGATATCAAGTATCAATGACTCAAAAAAATCCTGAGTACTGGAGGACTGTTTTAGGTTTGAGGCCCTGCTTTCGGTCGGGGTGAACTATAGTCATCCACCCTTATCTCAGGGGATACTTGCCAGGACCCCCAGTGGATGCCTGAAACCATGGATCGTACCAAACCCCACATATACTATTTTTTTCCTATACAAACATACATACCTGTGATAAAATTTAATTTATAAATTAGGCACAACAAGGGACTATCAAAATTGCCAGCATCACCAGTATTGAGCTTTGGGGCCATTATTATGTAAAATCAGGGTTAACTGAACACAAGCACTGCAGTATTTCAACAGTCTTATCGGATAACCACGAGGGCTGCAAGGTGACTAATGAGCAGGTAGCGTATAGAGTGTGGATACGCTGGACAAAGGAATGATTCATGTCCCAAATGGGACGACACGTGATTTCCTCACACTATCACAATGGCCCGCAATTTAAAACTTATGAATTATTTCTAGCCTTTTCCATGTAATACTTTCAAAGTGCAGTTGCCCATAAGTAACTGAAAGCAGGGAAAGAGAAGCCGCAGATTTGGGAGCACTGCCATATACTAACCAAGCTATGGCAGACCCAGGCTGTCATCCCAGCTCTGGCACTTAAGGTGGCACATTTAAATTTTCTTAGCCTCTTTTTTTAATATCAAAGATTAAAATGCTGTTAAGATTAGTATTTTTAAAACTTAATGTGATTTTTATGTTAAAACATTTTTTTAAAAAAATTGACAAACAGCAATCATACATAAATACATGACGTCAAGTCAGGAGATTAAACAGATATTCTACATTGTTTTTCCTGTTCTACTGGTCATTTTCTGTACATGAGAAAAGCTGAGGGAGGAAGTTGAAAATGTGTTTAGTGTGTTTAGTGTTTTACTAGCATTACAAATATAAAGCCCAGGATAATGGAACAATAAATTAATCTAACATTTTTGGATAATTTGGATTCTAATTATCCACAGCATATTTTTTCACTTTCCCTTCCTCTAATTATAAGAAAAAATCAAGAGCAGAACAGACAGACCTATAAGAATAGAAAAAATATACATGCATATACATACTGGCAACAGTACCACTGAAGCACTTGGGGCAAGTTCCAAATCCAATAATTTCTTTTTATAATCTTCTTTGGTAAATTCCCTCCTGGGAAACATTGTTGCTAATGAAAAGTTACCGTAAGTGTTGCCAACAGTCTGTAATATAAAAATAAGTTTTAAAACCTTACAGTGGAGCCTTTTTAAAGTAAGATATTACAAACTCATATGCATTCAAAATGACTGATTTAAAAGTTCACTTAAATATAAAATCAAAACATTCATAAAACTGTGCTTTAAAAAACAGCTGAAGGCTATCAAATACAAACAGTACTTAAAAGCTTTCATAACTCAAAAATGACCACAAAATATCAAGAATATGTTTTCTAATAGCAAAACGAAATAAGATGAATAAAAATGAACAATTACATATCTTAACTATGACTACAGTTTGCAATTAAGAATTTTCACTGTCGTTTGTCAAACTTACGTTAGTATCTCACAAATACCCATTTAGGTTATAGGTATTTCATATTAAAACCATGAACAAATTCTAATATGAAAAACCAAAATTTAAAATTCTGGAAAAGACCATAATTTCCCTCATATTATATATATATATATAATGACATGAGTTTTTGCCTCCTCCCTGACTCAAAGAGTAAATGGTCCATAATCAACTCACATTATACACATAATCCAGTCCTAGGAATTTACAGTGGGCAAGCAACACAATCACCTTCACACTGTTAAGTCACCTATACTTGTAAAATCTTTTAAAGGGAGAATGTAACTTTTGTTTTTTTGTAATATTTTACTCTAGGTCATATATATATATATATATACCCCTCACTGTTCTCACTCAATATCAGGTCACAAAATTAGATCACTGTACTGAGGCAAAGTTCTAACACGACTGATGCAATCAGAGATCTCTCTTTACTCATGTGATTTCCTCACTTACCTGTGGCAGAAGCAAAAGACTCAGGCCAGGGCAGGCCATTTGAGGAGGCCCCAAGTGGGGCCCCAAGGCAAAAGAGGAATGAAAAAGGCTATTTGGAGTGGATCCTACTATAAAGCTTGGGGAAAACAGTTAATAAAATAAGTTTATTATCCAGCCAAGCTCACCAGTGGAAGCAGCTTTTTAGGTATCCTTTTCTTGGGACCTATTAAGTGAGACAGCCGACTAAATGCAGAAGAGATCTAGCAGAAAAGTCTGAACCCTAATTTCAATCTTGAAGTGATACATGAAATACTGGTACATGTAATAAGCCTAGGTTCTAAGGGACATCTGATGCCTCATTTTGGATACATAATCTATCAGAATAAAAAGTAATTGGAAAGTACTCATATCTTATTTTCTAAGATGTTTACTTCACATCCACTCAGATTTTGAACAAGGCCAAGTTCTGGAAGTAAATTCCTGAGGAAGATACTTGTTGCCAAATACAGATTGATTATTGATCTTTAGGTTTGACCAATAAGCAGATGGTGGGAAAACTGCCAGCCCCACAGCATTCTAAGCAACTTGCAGAAAATCTGCAGAGGACTAAGAAAAACTGCATCTTTTACCGAGGACAACTCCTTTAGATTAGACTTCTGGAAAATCACTTGCTTTTCATTCCTCCAGCTGAATGTACTAAGCAGTGAGAAAAGTTTCCAGAGTCTATTATACGGTGTCAGCAAATCCCTCTTTTTGTAGAACAAGCAGATATGCTGTTCCCATATGACACTCATATATGACGGAAGCTCCACAACATCCCAGAGGCATCTTGTGCCTCCCTCCTGGGGATAAGTCATGACTTACTCATACTCTTCCAATTCTGCCCGGAAATTTTTCCCTCTTACACTTAATAACCCATTCATCGACCTTCATTACAACTCAAGACATAAATTTACCTGTGCAGCAAACTGCCTTGCTTCTTCCAGAGGTGCATCAGAAGGGAACTGATTTGTAAAGGAAGAACCATCTGGAAGACGGAACTGAATTCTCGCAACAGTGCTGTAAGAAAATGAAAATTAGAAGTCAGCATCTTTACAAATTCTCAAACCGTATCATTAAAACTAGGAGAAAATGGAACTGAAACTGTGTGATGAAAACAGGAATTTATGGAGAGTGAGGGAGGGGGAACTGGAGGAAGGTGGTCAAAAGGTACACACTTCCAGTTTAAGGCAAATAAGTACTGGGGATGTAATGTACAACAGGGTGAGTACACCTAACACTGCTGTGTGGTATAGGGAAAGCTGTTGAGAGTAAATCCTAAGAGCTCTCACCACAGGGAGAGGCTTTTTTTTTCTTTTTATTGTATCTCCCTGTGGCCCTTGAACAGGGGTCCACGTATAGGTGAATTTTTTTTCAATAAATACATACTACAGTACTGCACTATCCATGGCTGATTCAATCCACAGATGCAGAACCACAGATATGGAGGGCCAACTGTAAAGCTATATGTGGATTTCTGACTAGGCAAGGGTGGTGCAACCTTGGATGCAACCCTGACTGTTGCATCATTCAAGGGCCAAGTGTATATGAGAAAATGGATGTTAGCTGAACATGTTGTGTCAATCACTTCAAAACATATGTAAATCAAACCATCATGCTGTATTCCTTAAACTTATTCAGTAATTATGTCAAATACTTCTCCAATTAGAAAAAAATTTTTTTCACAGTACAATCTCATGTTATTTTTAGCAACAGCTATTTTGAAATATAATTCACATAAAATTCATCCTTTTAAAATATACAATTCAGTAGTTCTTAATATAGTCAGAGCTGTGCAACCATCACTAATTCCAGAATATCCTTACTGCTCTAGAAAGAACGGAAGCCCATCAGCAGTTCGTCCCCAGCTATCCCTCTCCCTGCCCCTGGCACCCTATTCATCTGCTCTGTCCTTGTGGATCTGTTTCTGGCATTTCATGTAATGGAACCGTAAGCTGGGAGGCTTCTGGCTTTTGTCACACGGCATTTTGTCCTCAGGTTCATACATGTTGCACCATGTCAGTCCTTCATTCCTTTTTTTTTTTGGTGAATAATATTCCATTGCACGGCATACAGCATGTTTATCCATTCTTCAGTTGACGGACATTTTGGTTATCAGCACGTTTTGGCTATTATGAAGAATGCTGCTATGAATACTCAAGTACAGGTTTTTGTGTGGACAGTTTTCAACTCTCTCGGATGTATACTTAAGAGTAGAATTGCTTAGCATTTTGAGAAACTGCCAGGTTGTTTTTCCAAAGTGGCTGTACCATTTTCTAATCCCATTAGCAATGCAGGAAGCTTCTAAAATCTCCACATTCTTGCCAAGACTTGGAGGTCACTTTAAATTGAGGCATCCTAGAAGCTGTGGTTTTGATTTGATTTTCCTAATGACTGATAATGTGGAGCATCTTTTCATGTGCTTATTGACTATTTGTATATCTTCCCTGGAAAAACATCTATTTAAATCCTTTCTCCATATTCAAATTGGGTTGTTTGCTTTTTGTTGTTGACTTCAAGTCTTCTTCTTATATTCCAGTTACCAGTCCCTTATCAAATATATGGCTTAAATATTTTCTCCAATTCTTTTTTGTTTGCACCACGTGGCATGTGGGATCTCAGTTCCCTGACCAAGGACTGAACCCATGCCCCCTGCAGTGGAAGCATGGAGTTGTAATCACTGGAGCATCAGGGAAGTCCCTCCAATTTTGTGGGTTTCTTCTCCCTTTCTTGATATCTTTTGAGGCGCATAAGTTTTTAATTTCGGTAAAGTCCAACTTATCTGTTGGTTTCTTTTGTCACTTGTGCTTTTGCCGTCATGTCTAAGAGGACTGCCTAGTCCAAGATCACAAGAAGTCCTTATTCTCCCCCCCCCCACAAGCGTTTATACTTTTTAACTTTCACACTTAGGTAGATGATCCATATGGTGTGTGAGATAATGGTCCAAGTTTATTATTTTACACGTGGATATCCACCTGCCCAAGAAGCATTTGTTGAAGAGACCATTCTCTCCCCCACTGAATGGTCTTGGTATCCTTTTCAAAAATCAACTGATCATAAAGATACAGGTTTATTTCTAGAGACTCAAATTCCTCTTAGAGGCATACCTCAGAGAGATTGATTCCACACCACCACAATTATCATAATAAAGCAAGTCACATGGAATTTTTGGTTTCCCAGTGTACATAAAAGCTATATTTATACTATACTGTAGTCTAATAAGTGTGCAATAGCATATGTCTAGAAAAACCATGTACATACCTTAATAAAAATATTTTATTAAAAAAAATGTGATCAACTGACAACATAGGTTTGCCACACAACTTTCAATTTGTAAAAAACTGCAATAAAGCATTAGCACAATAAACCAGGTATGCCTGTACATCAATCTGTATGTCCATTTTTATGCCAACACCACATCTTGGTTGATCTACCTTCATAGTTAAGATTTAAAATCAGGAAGTCTGAGAACTCTGTTCTTTTTCCAGATTGTTCTGGGTGCCTTGCATTTCCATATAAATTTTAGAATCCGATTCCTGCAACAATGCTGGCAAAAAAACCAACTGGGATTTTGATAGGGATTGTGTTGAATCTGTAAATCAGCTTGTGGGTAACTGCCACCTTAACAATATAAAGTCTTCTGATCTATGAAAACAAAGTATCTTTCCATGTATTTAGTTAGGTCTTCTTTAACTATTTCAATAATGTTTTCTAGTTCTCAGTGTATAAGTTCTACACTTCCGTTAAATATATTCTTAGGTATTTGATTTGTTTTGGAAAATAGTTCTTAAAAAGTAATTTTTCTGGGCTTCCCTGGTGGTCCAATGGTTAAGAATCTGCCTGCCAATGCAGGGAACATGGGTTTGCTTCCTGGTCCAGGAAGCCCCCACGTGCCTTGGGGCACCTAAGCCCATGTGCTACAACTACTGAAGCCTGTGCTCTGGAGCCCATGCTCTGCCACGAGAAGCCACTGCAATAAGCCCGCTCACCACAACCAGAGGGGAGCCCCTGCTCACTACAACTAGAGAAAGCCCATGTGTAGCAATTAAGACCCATCACAGCCAAAAATAAATGAATGAATCAACAAACATTTTTAAAGTAATTTTTCTGATTACAAAAGTAATGCTTTTTAATTTTCTAATATGGAAAATACAGAAAAGTACAGAGAATAAAATAAGAATTAATAGTAATCCTACTTTCAGTATGTACTAGAAATCTGAATTTCTGTCTTTGCAACACACTTTTGTTTGGGGAACTGCCTTATCCCTCCAATATGTCATTCATTCTGGTATGATTATCAGTAATATCTCTCGTATCTATCTCACCACAGGAGTGGGCATGTCTATTACCCCAATCAGCTAGCCCATGCAAGTGACAAAGTGACTGAGATGGGCATGTGACCCAAGCAGGGCCAATCAGAATTCTCAGTGAATGAAAATTCACTTCTTTCCTCTCTAGGATCAGAAGCTCAAGATCAAGAAGGTGCCAGGAGGCCCTAGGCTCTCCTGACAATGTGTAAAGAGTTTCTCTGAGAATAAAGCTAAAACAGAAACCAGGAGATTAAAGAGACAAGGTCTAATGATACCCTTTAGGTTCCTGGATCTAGCGATGCCTAACCAAATCTATCACTGTAACTCCCAGGTGTAGAGCCAGGGGATTCCCTCTTCTGCTTAATCCTATTTGACTTGATATTCTGACAACTGAAGAATTCCAGTACACATGTCGCTGTTGTTCAATCTCTAAGTCGTGTCCGACTCTTTGCGACCCCATCGACTGCAGCACACCAGGCTTCCCTGTCCTTCATTGTCTCCCAGAGTTTGCTCAGACTCATGTCCACTGAGTTGGTGATGCTATCCAACCATCTTATATCTTCTGTGGATCATCACTATAATCATTTTGATGAACATGCTTTGTCTTTTGAAAGAGATTTTGGCTTTCTTTAAAACGTCATGTATTTAGTACTGTAAGGTTGTACATTCACATTCAATGACAAATACCACTGGCAGCTGCCAACTGATCAGTATATTCTTCTGAACTATTTATTAAGCCACAGAATAAATCAATGTTAAAAGAGAAGCCCACAACTGCCACATACATACATACACTTTAGCAAGAAATAGAGTACCTTCTTTCTTTTGTGGAAGTGTCTCTTTTGACTTCCATCTCTGCCTGTTTGGCCAGAAGGGCGGCAGCTTTAGCAGCTTCTACTTCTTCCTTTGTCTTTGCAAACCGAGCAGCTCTCTCCGCACGGTCCTTAAAAATAGTTGTTAGATATTAATTAATTATCTTTCACTGCCAGAAAGATCTAGTTACACATTTCCAACATATGGAACACAGATATGCATGAATTCCTTAAGACCATACATGAACTTCATCACTCTGGATCTGGCATTTTTTAGTTTTATCAACTGTCAGGGACTGCAGTTATTGTTAAACAAACAAGGACTTGATTTTGGTCACTATCTCTCAAGCCTGGAACAAGATCAGTAGATAAAAAATATTTACTGAATGAATACATAAACAAACAATACTAAGAAAAGAGGTTTTCACATGTATTACAACTGCTTAATTCTAAAACCAACTGATGCAAAACCATCCTAAGCTTCATATGCCTAAATCCTTTGAATGTCCTAAAAAAGAATGCTTATGACTAGAGGAGACTGTGAGGGAGCAAACTCTTGGCTTCTTTCCTGGGGAATCTTGAAAACTATCTTTGACTACTGATAAAATTCATAACATAACATGGAGAAAAATTACTTCAAAAGATTATCTCAGTTTTAATCTTAACTGTATTTTAATTAAAGAGACAATTTCTAGTAAAAGAAAACTGAGAATTAGTACTCTCTGAGTTACTAAAATCTACTATTTCTGTGCACCCTGTCTGGTAGTAAACCAAAACCACTGTGCCTGGAAAAACAATTTCACCAATGTTCTCGAGTCAAGCATTAAAAATAAACAATACTCACCAGAGCAATCTGCTGTTTTATACGCTCTCGAGCTGCCCTATCTTCTGCCTTTTCTCTGTTTCTTTCCTCTAACATTCTTTTTGTTAATTCTTCTTCTTGCTTTCTTTTATAATCCAACATTTCTTTTCCAGTTTTCCTCCTCTCAATTTCCTTCTTAATCTCTCTCTGAATTACAGAAAAAGTAAGTTTTATGAACCAGAAACAAAAGTTAATAATCCTCTGTCAATGCCATTTTGTACACAGGGAAAGTTGGTTGTAGAGTACAGCTAAAGGAACAGAACAACTTCACAAAATGTAGGGGTCTAGTAGAATGTATTAATAGCATGGGTCAATGGTCAAATCCTATCAATTCATAAGTCTTTGCCAGTGGTTTTGTAAAGATTATCATGTGGTCAATGTAATTTGGAAAAAAAAACAACAGAATTACACGTTGTCCCTACAAGGACAACAAATTAGTCATTTATCTGGCCTGAAGACATAACCTTCGTATATTAGAGATGATGAAGTTTAGGTGCACAGAGGAAGAAAAATGAATGGTGAACTAGAATACAACACCACCAGAGGAAATATTCAGCACAATGTCTACCCATTTCTTTTTCACAAAAAGGAACTAAAACTTTGATCTGCATCAAACCAATTTTAACTCAAGTCCCTTTATTCTTAGTGTAAAAGATTCACTGCAGAGGGAGAAAAGATGGTCTTATTTATTTCTAGCAATTTCCAAAAATTACAAAAAAGTGTACACTGACTTTACGACAGAAGACTGGTAATGCCCCTTACTGTGCTGCAGTGTTGAACTATAGGACCAGGAAGTCATTCCATGTGCCAAGCTAAAACAAGAAATCAAACATTCCCTCATGGAAAGGAAGAGGAAAAAATGCTAGGCACATCAATTTACCTGTTCTTCCTCTTTCCTTTTCTCTTCTCTCCTTTCTTCAAGTTTTTTGGTTAGTCTGTATTTTAAAAGTTTAAAAAATACATTAACTTAGAAAGTTAAAAAAATGCATTAACTGAGATATATTATATTGAAATAAATTACATTTAGAAAATTTCTTTAGCTAAAAACTGGGGAAATGTGGAGACAAACAAAAAAAGCTCCTAAAGGCTAAGCAGCAACTTCTCTACCTAGCCCCTGGCCCTGAAAAAAATCCATGCGAGTCAGGGGGAGCCATAAGAAGCCTCCCTCCAGCTCTAAGGGTCTTACCTCCTACTTACCACTAGTTCCCTTTCCTCACCTGATTTATCAGATACTGATTTTTTTTTTTTGGCTGCACCATGTGGCTTTTGGGGTCTTAATTCCCCAATTAGGGGTCAAACCTGAGGCCTTAGCAGAAAAAGCACAGAGTCCAATCCACTGGCCCACCAGGGAATTCATCAGATATTGATTTTAAAATGTCTTAAAAAATATATATATATATACACACACATATATGATAAATCAATGACTTAAAAATGCTTTACCTCTTACATAGAAGAGGAATGTAGCACAGAATTGATAAAAGCAAAAAGCTGAAGGCTAACATTTATAAAGACCAGTAATACCAAAATTGATTTTGAACTCTGAGAAATTCATCAATTAAAAACTAATGATTCTGAAAGCAGACAGTGGTAATGGTTCCACAACCTTGTGAATATATAAAAACCCACCCAATCTGCATACATTTTGCATTTTACAGTATGTGAATTTTATCTCAATTTTTTAAAACTAATGGCACTTTTTCTCAGAGGGGTTTGGGTTGCATAGGCATATGCATTTGTTAAAACTCAGCTGAAGAACTCAGCCAGAAATCTAAGGGATGTTCAAAGATGATGATTTAGAACCCCAAAGAGATGATGCGGTTTAGGGGCACATGGTGAGAAAAATGAATGGTGCACTAGAACACAGCAACACCAGAGGAAAAATTCAGCAAATGTCCACAGGTTTCTTCTTCATAAAAAGGATGTCAGAAGGACTTAAGACCCAACATGAAGGGGTTCTGCTATAAATTTGGAGTATTCTGTGCACTAAAAAAACTTACGAGAGAAATTAACTGAAACACATTAGAGGGAAAAAAAGGACCCATGAAACATCTTACTGCTGAGGGAAATTATAAACTTGTATAACCACTTTGGAAAACTGTTCAGCCAGCATCTACAACCCAGAAATTCCCACTCCTGAAAACACACCCGAAAGATACGTGCACCAAGACATGTAATAAAAGAATGTTCACAGCAATCCTATTCATAACCAACTCAAACTGAAAATAATTCAATCCATCATCAGTAGAATAGATAAATAAATCATGGTATAATCAATACACAGTCACTACAGCTATACAGTAATGAGCAACAATTTGAAGTGCTTATATGATTTAATTATATGATCATGGCTCAAATTTTTGAAACATCAAGCAGCTAATAGTTACTTCCCAATGAAACTGTTTCATTATTAAGATTGTTTTCAACATTTTATCTAATTTCAACATTAGAATTCCTTTTTAAAAGTTTTTAAAAAATTGGGTGTATGTATCTTCTAAGAGCACTTTGAAGTTTTTTTTCTAGTTAAGGAATCTCAAACAACTCTAGAACCACTCTGTCCTGATAGGCTAACTATAAAAGTAATAATGTTCAATGAAGAAAATTTGGCAACCCCAGAACAAAACAAAGAAACCTCTAATTCCAGTTTCACAGATACTAGTATAAGCATTTTGTGCATGTCTTCAAATGTCTTCTGGGGCTCATTATCCTACATAACACATACACACCAGTATGTGTACATATCGTTATTTTTTAATTAAAAATAGCTTATTATATTCTATTTGCAGAACCATACTGCCAGACACTGGTAGACATCCCTTCATGTAAGAATGGAAACTATTTGGGGGAATTCCCTGGGAGCCCACTGGTTAATACTCGTACCTCTCACTGCCAAGAGCTCACTGAGTTCAATGCCTGGTAGGGGAAAACTAAGATCCCACAACTCATTTGGTGCAGCCAAAAAAAAAAAAACCCAGAATGGAAACGATTAAATAACAGAAGCTCCCCTTTCCCACAACAACTAAATAGCTCTTGATCCCACCTCACAATAAAGGCCTACCTGCCATGTTTCTTCACATTCCCTCCAATTCTCAAAATCCTTTCCTGCATTTTCATTCTCACTTCACTCTAGGATCCCAGGGTGATGCATGTAAGGTTGCATGGTGAGGGATGTGGTGTTAGCAAAGTAGAATGAAACAGAAGAGGAAGGAAGAGCTTCTGAAACTCTCGTTCCCTACTGCTCTTCTTCCAGACACACACCATTTCTCTCCACTGCGAGAGGTGTATCCTGCTGTGCACCACCAGATTCTGGCCCTGCCATACTCATAAAGAACAATCAGAATCGAGGGAGGTTTTGCTAAAATGAAGTTCATTTATACTGAACCATGCATGAACTAACCCAAAAACCCAATGACAGCAATCATTATGAATCTTGGTTCCCCATAATATCTATGTGAACAAGAAATATCAATTCTAAGTAGTTTTTCTTAACTTCCATATAACACTGAGTGATTTTTAAGTCAGGATTTTAAAATATTCCTGCTTATCCATTAATCATTAACTCAAGTATCTTTTAAGAATCATAGTATAAGAGTATGATTTGATAACTACTATAACATTATAAAGTACTAAACTAGAAGCCACAAAAAGTCAGAAATTTGATTATCAGACTAATAGCACGTGACACTTAATAGACAGCCACATATGCAGAAACCAGACTCAGTGCATAGTCATAAAATTGGCTGCCCATCTGGAACTTATCCTGTGACACAGAGAGATAAAAGCAGAAGTGACAGATGGAAACACATATACCAAAATACTAGTGAAAGAGGGACTGTTAAAATTATCAGACCTAAAGCTAACCAATGACTTCAGAGATATACACAAGTTCTTACTTCTAGAATATAATTTCTATGGATACAAATAAGTTGGTCAGGAAAAAAAAATTTCAACCTACAATTTTAAAATTTTTTGTAATTTTAGCCCAAATTCAAATTAATGAAGTAACTGAAAACCACAGTCTATTAGTAACAAAACACTGTCTAAAAATGAGAGCAAACCTTTCCACTCTGACGGTGAGGTCTTCAGTAGGTCTCTGATTTGAACATCCACTAGGCTCTTGAGACATAGTGGTCTGGCCTGAACTTTCTCCTCCTTAAATAATAAAAGAAAAACAAAAGAAGAATGTCGATTTTTAAAAAGATATATATATATATCTTTTGGGTTACAACATCTGTTAACAATCTTGTTTCTTAAACACTACATATTTTCCCTAGGGATGGAGTAGGAGATAAGAAATGAACTATTATTACTAACTCTGCAAGTTTGAACCTGGAAAGACAGTATATAAGTGGGAAATAAGGCAGTTACTCAGCTGAAAGCCACCAAAATAAAACATGCAGAAATATTAATCTGGCGGGAGGGGATATAACAAGAGCAGACTAAGCATGCCCTAGCCAGGGGAAGGCTCTGCTATAAAGCAGCAGGGTCCAGTATCTTTGCTATCCATTAGGGCAGTCACTAGTCAGTCACGTGTGGCTACTGAGCACTTGTAATAAACTAGTTCAGGTGAGAGACTTTTTCAACTGTATTTAGTCTTAATTAAAAATGCCACATGTGGCTGTGGTTATGGTATTCAAGAGCTCTAGGGAATTTCCTGGTGGTCCAGTGGTTAGGACTCTGCAGTCCCACTGCAGGGGGAACCGGTTAGATTCCTGGTCCCACAAGCCTCATGGCAAAAAAAAAAACGCAAAGCTCTAGAGGCCAAGTATGATACTGGGTATTACTAAACTTATGATGACCCATGGGATCTGCTTCTGCAGACCACAATGATTCCTTAGGGAGGCTTTTCATACCTACACTAGTATTAAGGATTTCCTGAAGGACAGAATTTTGTCCTGGCCTGCAGTAGAGGATAGCTATGGTCTGGTACTCCCTTTTAAAACCTCTGCAATTTCCTTCCTTACCACTATCAACTTAATTATTCCTTATATGTTTGATCTTTGAAACAGTATGGACTGCAGAGCAACAAAGTCTGGGTTAAATCTTGTTCTGTCACTTCAGTAGGTTATTCAATCTCACTATACCTTATCTATAAAATGGAGGTAGTAACTGCATAGACTTGTTAGGAGAAATACGTGCTACAGAAGCACAACACTGAAACTTGTACTAGGTAGGACTAGCACGAAGTAAGTGATTCAGTTATTACAGCAGTAATAGAAATATTTGAATTACTAAGCAGAATCAATGGTATGCATGTATTCCTACCCCGACATTCCTACCCCTACATAACTTGAAATCAGCCACAGAAGGATTATTTACACTTTGGAAATTAGTGAACACTACAAATGAGGGCTTTTCTCCCCCACTACAAAAAGCTTTTGTTAAATATTTACTAGCATATCATGACTGCAACTCTTGAATAAGAAGTGGTAACCTCTGGCAGCCAGTGTGTGTTCAATAGGAAATTAATGTTTTCTTTAGTAAGTAAAATGAATGTCAAGGTCATTTATATCTTGATATTAGCAAAAAATATTTAAGAAAACTTCTGAAAATAACCTGTGGACAAGCTGAAAAAAATAGTGTTGTGTATAACAATTAGTGAGGTGGATCTATGACTTACAAACAAAGAAAAATAGATGGTGATCAGCTAAGACAACTGATAAAAATCCAAACACAGTAAAATTACTAGAGGAGGTTCTGTCTTTAGGTTTAATGACAACTGGATTATCATGCATAACTTATCTCCTGATAAAAATGCACAGCAATACCCATAAAGTAGTCTTGACAAAAAAGAATAAAGAATAAACCTGACTTCAACAACTAAAACAAGCCTGTAGTGTTACTACCAATTTAGAAGAATTTTTACAAATTATCATAGGGATGTACCAAATCCAGACTGTGGGAAACTACAGAAAAAAACCACTGATGACAGTGGGAATCTATGAAAACCACCAACTAATAATGATATATTGGACTCCAACTCAAACTGAAAAATTTAGTGTAAGTATAAATATTGCCTAGATAATTAATGATAAAAAAGAATCAATGTTAAACTTTCCAGGATTCATAAGAGATAATCACATTCTATTTACATTTTCTAAAATGCTTTTTAAGATACTTTTTTTTTTTTTTGCCACGCTGCTTAGCTTATGGGACTTCAGTTCCCTGGGCCCTTGGCAGTGAGAACATGGGGGAGGTCCTAACCACTGGACCATCAGAGAAGTCTCAAAATCAACATTTTTAAAGATGAAATGATATAATGCTTAAGTGTATCCTAATAAGTGGCAAGGAGACATGGAAAGAAAGCAGAGATGAAACAATACTGGCCATGAGTTAAAAATAGTTGGAAGACAGGCAATGGGTTCATGAGATTTCCTATACTATTTTCTCTACTTCTGTACATTTAAAATTTTCCATAATGAAGCTAAAAAAAAAAAACAAACTACAAAGAACTAAGATTAGAGTTGCTGCTCATCTCAGATAAGAGAGTATAACAGTCTGAGCCTAACCAAGTTATTTACCTACTAAAACAAAGACAAGAACATTCTTTGTGGGAATATAACAGAATCCAGAGTGTTATGTGTAACTCTTTAAGTAGTACTAAAGTTAATGGGAAATTATAGAGCATCGAATATGGGGAAGAATTTTGCTAAAACCTAAGGGCTTCAACAACAGAACAAGATTCCTAGCAAGGTAATGAGCTTCCTCTTATTAAATATATTCAAATACAAGCTTGATGATTATCTATCCAGGATGCTGGAGCAGGATCATCTTTTAAGATACTAATTTAGTTTCTTGGACTTCCCTGGTGGACCAGTGGTTAAGAACCCACATGCCAGTGCAGGAGACACAGGTTCGATTCCTGCTCCGGGAAGATTCCACATGCCTTGGAGCAACTAGGCCTGTGCACCGGCGCTCTAGAGCCCATGAGTTGCAACTGCTGAGGTCCATGTGCCCTAGAGCCCGCACTCTGCAATAAGAGAAGCCATTGCAATAAGCAGCCTGTGCGCTACAACTAAAGAGTAGCCCCAGCTCACCACAACTAGAGAAAGCCCATGAGCAGCAATGAAGACCCAACGCAGCCAAAAATAAATAGAATGAAAAAAGTAATATTCTGGCTTTGTATCTAACCCTACATTGCCTGACACAAAGCTATATTATACGAAACAACTCCGAATGTACATGATCCTTAAAATACTGTATAGAATTTCTCTTTGCCTTTTCTATCAACCCCTCGGCAGTCACAACTCTTATTGCTACAAGCTCTATTTTACAATTAACTTTTAATTCTAATTTTAAAAGTGCAAATACAATTCTCTTAATGTGTACAGTACTCTATAGGCTAACAAAAATAATTCCAAGTACATCAGTTCATTTGGACCTTTCAAAATTCTCTGGCTGAGAAGAGATTTACAAAACTGATGAGTGTAATAATGACAGTCCCTGAACCATAGCACAGCAGCAGAAATTACTACCATCAGCTGTTCTGGACTGTTACCTGTAAGGACACAGTCACTGACTTTATCTCCTTCTGCCACTAAATGACAAACATGTGTATCTAATACTGCCCGTAAATTTTAAATTAAGTGAATGTGAAGGGGAAAAATACAGTATTTTTATTTTTAAAGACATTAATCCACAGCCTTCAAAGTGAAGTAGAGTGTTTAGTGTACCCAAAAGGGTACACTAAAAATTACCTGTTGCAGATGTATCAGAAGTGGATGGCGTCTCACAGAGCTCTACATTTCTGGGCTGACAGTTTTCAGAAGTGTTGTTATGTTCAAATGAGGCAGATGGAGTAGAGACTGAACCTTCTGATTGGCTGCCATTTGCCAATGATGCTTCACCTTTTAATGAATGCATCTATGGAGGAAAAAACACTGATTTTAATTACAGATAAGAATCTAAATTTACCATAGTATATGAGACCAAAATGAGGAAGTCAATCTGTACTCCACAGAAGTGAGAAGTACTGAACCTTCCAAGTAAATAAATCTAAAATGTATAGTCCTAAACATGACATAATCACATTATGGAATTCAAAAGCAAGGTGACAAGAGCATTAAAAGATTTTTAAAGCACACTGTTGATTTTTCTTAAAATGAGAATTCAAGGAAAAAGGTTACAAGCTGTATTAGCCATATGCCCAAAGTGGATGGAAGTGAGAAATTGGGTAAGATCCGTAAAACAAGTCAAGCAATATACTGTTAAGGACCTTAATGTGAGAGCAATACTCACTTGCAACAAAGTAATAGTGACTACATTGTGTGGTTGGGTGACGGAGGAAAGGGAAGGAAGAATAAGAAGTCACTCATGTATAAGCTTGCCTGGAAAATCCCATGAACGGAGGAGCCTGGTAGGCTACAGTCCATGGGATCGCTAAGAGTCAGACACGACTGAGTGACTTCACTTTCACTTTTCCCTTTCATGCACTGGAGAAGGAAATGGCAACCCACTCCAGTATTCTTGCTTGGAGAATCCCAGGGACGGCAGAGCCTGGTGGGCTGCCGTCTGTGGGGTCGCACAGAGTCGGACACGACTGAAGTGACTTAGCAACAGCATGTATAAGCACCTCTAACTTCATAAAGTGGTTCTGAAAATTAGTACAGAAAACTACCTTTTAAGTTTAATAGTGTGGCTATTTCCTGAATATTTAGAGTGACTCCAAAAACATTCCAATGTCAAGTTCTTGACAGATCATTTTCCAATGTTTATACAAAGAACCAATTCTGTTCCTTCTCACCTGCCGGACTTTGTGGATTCTGGTAACAAGTTCATCTGCAGAAATACTTCCTGCTATTACTTCCAAGGGAATTCCACTGTCTCCAATAAAAAAACTGGATGGAACACACACGACAGGATCTACACAGTGTTATCAAGTCCAACAACTCATGAGAAACAAGGGAATAATTTTATTAAACACTACTGATAAAAAAAAAAAGCAAAATAAATTCTTTGTGAATTTCACAATAAGCTAACCTGTTTACAAAATAATTTCACCTCGTTTATCACTATTTCTGTAGTACATGTGACACATGAATTATGATTTCTATCACATATATATAAGTGGAAAACACTCATTACATTCTCCTCTATCATGACTTTTATATCTATCTTATCACTTGCCAGCTACTTCTATTAAATAACATTCCAACTGCATCATATTGCTTTCCAGCTCTAGTAATCGCAATTTTAAAAAGCTCCCCAAGGGGATTTCCCTGGCAATCCAGTGGTTAAGACTCTGTACTCCCACTCCAGAAGACATGGATTCCATCCCTGGGATCCCTGGTTGCAGGATCCCACATGCTGCATCTCACAGTCAAAAAAAAAAAAAAAAAAAAAAAAAAAAAAAACCACACACAACAAACACCCCATGACCCCATTTGATACAGTGCACTGTTTTAAAGGACACGTAGTAATATAAAGTTTCCATAAACAAGAATGCATCAGTTCCTAAATAAAAACTAATAATTTCTAATAGTCATGCATCAACCAAAAGAAAGGTAAATCCTCAAGCAATATTCACATATATACAACTGATTCTTCATGGAAAGGATACAGATCTGTGAAAATTGTAGGCAGGCTTCACTGTAAAACAAAATCAAACAAAAAATCACTAGATGAATGTAAGTATTTCCCATATACTGAGTTGTTTTTATAAAAATGTACTGTATCAATTACAAGTATTTTTCTGAAACTACAAGTTCCTTTCTAGCGATCAACTGAAAGGGGAAAAATGTATTCCTTATCTCACAGACCATTTTGGGTTTGTTTTATAGTTTTCAAATTAGAGAGACACTTGCTCTTACAAACCACAAACTAGTGGTCAGATGTGGTACCTAAAAATCATCTTAGTATCTGCCATGTTGCTTCCTCAGCAGCATGTGTTTCTGAATACAATATTGTAGCTTGTAATAAGAAGATATTAATACCTATGAACTACTTGTGCAAGTGATAATGCAATACTTTGTAATATGAAAGGACTCAAAACAACCTAAATACCCACCGGTTAAAAACTGATGAATCATGCAATTATAAAGAGGAAAAAAAAAAAAAGTATGTCAAACTACTATCATTTTTTTTAAAAGAAAGGGAGAGGAAAACAATGGTATTCTCTTGATTTGGTTTCCTCCAGAGAAGAGAACTGAGTGGTTAGGGACAGGGACGGGAGAGAGAGCCTGTATAACATGAATAAAAGACTAATAAATGTAGATGAGTAATTCCAAGAACCAAATTAATGCTTCAAAGAACCAGATATCTGCTTCATCTTTTTCTGAATCTGAGACATGATTATAATAAAAACATCTGAAAATGAAAAACTATAAAGAAAAATAGTACCAAGAATCCTACTTTCTCAGCTATAACCACTGTAAACTTTTGATACATTTCCTAAAAACCTATTTTCAATGCAAGATACCTCAAACAAATAAAAATAAACTAACATGTTCCTAGAACATTAGCTTTACTATTATATAATATATTTACTTTTCATAATTTAAAAGACATACTAGATTCCATCAGGCTGCCCATAATGAAACCACCACCAACCAACACTATACACAAGTACTCCTGCATCTGCTAATAGAAATTTGTTTTTAAAAATGCTCAATATATCAGTCTGTATATAAATCACAAAATTCTGAAGTTCTCATTCCTTCCACATTCCCAACAAACCCCTACATTCTTCCTGCCATTACTGACTCTAAAAGGTGCTTCTGGAAGAGAATGGACAATATCAATATGATAGACTCTTAAAAAGAAAAAAAAAAAGATTATAGCTCAATAATTTATAGCTCAGTAACTACTGTGAAGCAAACTGTACTATGATTTGCTTCATGTTTTGTTAATGAAGAAAACATTTTTAATAAAAAGTTTACAAACTTACAGGTAAATTTCTATTTTAATGTTGACAGTAATTTTCATTTTGATATTATCAATACCAAGAGAACAGAAATACCACTTTAAAACTGCTCGTGTTTCCAGGCATTCATCATTGATGGCTGTGGCTAACATCATAAAAACAAACAACAGAGCATTATGTACCCTGCGGTAGAAGAATGGAAGACATACCACCATCTAAGCAGTAGTCTTAAGTGGGAAAAAAAAAACACCTGAATCCAACTGTCAATTTACAGAAAATGGAGGACAGAGTAATAAACTAAATGACACTGACAGGACTACAATGAACAAAACCTATACTGTAGGAAACTATGTAACAAATCACCTGGATTCTCAGAAAAAATAGACTGCAAAGAAAAAGACAAAGAGGGAGATTCAGAGGAGAAGCCTCCAGAGTAAAAGAGACCTGACAGAGGTCAACGCATCACAATGTGTAGATCTTTATGGATCCTGAACCAAACAAATTGTAATAAATTAAATTAATAATAAAACCTGACTGATCAAACAACTGAAAATGTAAACACTTGGTTGATATCTGATATTAAGAAATTAGATTAATTTTTGAAGTATTATGTTAAAAAATTAAGAATTCTTATCTTTCAGAGACATACCAAAATATTGATAGATGAAATGATACGATGACTGAGATTTACTTCAAAATTATATGGGATGAGTTGAAATGGAAAGGGTTGAAATGGGTGGGGGAAAAGATGAAACAAGACTAACCAAGAGGTGACAGCTGTCAAAGTAGCTGACATGGGGGGGCAGGGTTCATTACACTACTCAAACACTTCTGTGTATGTTTGAAATTTTCCATCACACACACACAAATTTTAATGGGGGAAGAGGGATATATTCACAAATGAAACAGACTGGTGGTTATCAGGTACTATGATGTGCTTATAAATGCTCTTATTTTTATTGAATTAAATAACTCCATTTTCAAAAACAGGATCCAAAAGAGTGGTTATAACCTTTCAGAGATATTCAATATATTGTTTACAATTACTTCCAAGTTTTTGGAATCTAAGGATCACAGTTCCTTTGCATTACTGGTATATGTTACATAGCTGCTTGGTAGACCAAGAATTTATCAGTTTTTCAATAAGATATCAGGAGAAATTTGAAAAATGGCAACCAGAATATAAGCCCTCAACATGCCTTAGACAAAAATCAACATTCTTATAGTCCAAGAGTATCACCATAAATCACAACCAGAGACAATGGTTAAATTTTTTGTTAAATTACAAGAGTAAAACATAAGCAAACCTTTTGGTATCGATTTTAATAGCAACAAAACTGTTTGAAGATGCTTCTGTCACTTTCTCATCTTCCCAACTTGCAGCCATTTGTGTAGACTGCTCATCTTCACCTGTAAAACATTTCAAGCATTCTTATAGCATAAGGCCAGTATCTGCTGATTCTTTTCCCTGTAAATCTGGAACTTCAAATAAAATGTAAACCCACAAATACTATTTTCTACCAAGTTTGAAAACTGAATTTTTCCATAAATGAAGTGACATATATGTACTGTTAATGTTAATAAAAAAGAAAAAAGAAAATACTGGTATTTAGGTTATACAAAATGTTTCTAAATGAAGACATCCAAATTATGATGCAAATATTACCACAATAATTAGAAGTCATGGGCAGAAATGTGTCTATTTTGGCTTTGTACGTATGATTTTAGAAAACAAAGGTACAATACTTTTCCTTTATGTAAAATCTTTCTGTTGAGTTTGATGTCCTCCACACACACACCACTTATTCTCCAGAATCCCTCCAAGGTAGACAGAAGCCAGGTGTGATTCTGTTCACAGTTTTGCACCTGCCTTTTGTTAGAGGTATGCCAGCTATAAAAGGTATGTTGATCCAAAACTAATCTATGGTGATAGAATTGAGCAATGCATGCATGCTACCTTGGTGGAGGTACTACCGACTGGCAGAGAGGATGAAGGAGCCTCCAGGGTCTTGGAAATGTTTATGTATCTATCCCTACCCACCCTTCCCCCCAGTTACCATAAATTCATTTTGTTTATTTCTATTTTGTAATTAAATTCATTTGTATCATTTTTTTTTAGATTCTGCATAAGTGATGTCATACGATAGGAAACGTTTATCTCTTACACAAGTGTATTCACTGTAAAAAATTCATTTAGCTGTTCACTGAATATATTTTACTTAATACACTGTATGCAACACCTCAGTGACAAAATATTTTAAAAATTACACCCATCAAGAGATTATTTCCATTTTAGACCTGTAATATCTAGATTTTGGCATAACCATTTATTGATGGGCAAAGGGAAACTTACCAGAGTTAAGTCACTGAAAAATTTCTAAGGTTAGCAGAGCTATGTTTTCAGATCACACTTCTTGCTTTACAAAAGTGACATCTTTCTATACCTACTCTTTTGTAAGTTGTTTTCTTCCCATGTGTGTTCCCCTTCCTCAGTTTAATCTACCCTTAGTCTTCTCCATCTCAGTTATCTGATATTGGTAACACCATCCTTTCATTTCTCAGACCAAAAAGTTTAGTTATTTCTGCCTTCAGTTGACACTCTTCAAAATATATCTGGAATATAACTGTGTCGTAACACTCTCATTGCTACCACCCTGACTTAAGCTATCATATTCCCACATCATGATTACAATAGCCTCCTAACTGGTCTCCCTGCTCAGTCTACTCTTAATGCAGCATCCTTCTTTTAAAAAGTCAGATCAGGGAATTCCCTGGCAGTCCAGTAGTTAGGACTCGGCACTTTCACTGCAGGGGCACAGGTTTGAGCCCTGGTTGGGAACTAAGATTCCACAAGCCACAAAGCACAGCAAAAATAAAATTACACATTTCAGATATTTCCAAAACTTCCTCATTTCCCACTTTCCTTTCTGTAACACTTATAACCTTCTAACAGACTATTTGTTTTACTTATCATGTTGACTGTTTGCTGTCTGTCTCCTTCCACTAGAACTCATGCTCCATGAGGGCAAGAATTGTTTTCCTTCTTATTTACGGATACAATTCAAACACCTGCAACAGAATCTAGCATACAGTAAATACCTGGAGTACAGCAGGCTCTCAATAAGTATTTTGTAGAACGAATAACTAAATTTCTGGTATAGTATTTGGCATGCCTACAAAACTTGACTAATGCTACACAGTTGAAAACATCTTTTGTGAAATGAGATTCAGGAATATTCAGTAAGAAGGGGCAAGAGAAATACGGCCATGGAAAACTAGACAGGGATAGAATGTATGCACAGACCAAGACCTAAAGAATGCCCGTTAGTAGACACCTAGATGTTGAAGCAGCAGACAGGAAAACTATCATTTGCCATGAGATCATTCTGAGCATATCTTCAGACACTATGGGGTGATGAGAGATGCAAAATTCCAAGTAAATGACAAGATTATCAACCTGAAAAATAGCTAAAAAGGAACATCCTTAATACACTTAGAGAAGGCTGTGAGGTGTGAGAGATTGTTTTTATTCATTCTTTCTTTCATACAGTCACTATTTTACTTCGCATTTATACTGCGCTAGGCACCTGCTAACTAGATATAAAACAAATGAGATACTATATGCCCTCAGTGGAGCTTAAAAATCTAAAAACAGTGTTTGTTTGGTAAACTATAATTATGGTAAGAAACGCTCTGAAAAAACAGAACCCTTTAGATTGGTCAGGGAAGCCCTCTCTGAGGTGATAGGTAAGACCTAAAGGATGAAAGAGGTGAACCATGCCACAAGCCAGAAAAGTTCACTACGCAGAAGGAATTTCCATGGAGGGAAAGGGCTGTATGGTTAGGAGTGTTGTGAACACTAGGGACAAGGGAACAAGATGAGACTGAAGAGTTGAGTCCAAAGATGACTCCCATGCTTGGGTTTATCCAACTGGATATAAGGTGGTGCCATTTACTTGGCAGCAGAATACCAGGGGGGTGGGGAACAGATTCAAGCAGTGATACTTTCAGGCTTGAGAGTCCTGTGAGGTATCCAAATGGGGATGTCAAGCAGGCAGCTGGAAGGATGGACCTGTCACTCCTGAGGCTGATGTTCTTCACTCCCTCACCTAGGCTGTACAATGCAGATAGCTTCTCAAGGGCTCCATCTCCACTAGCAATGTCTGCTCATGATTCAGTGGAGGGCAGCAACAGCTGCCTGACCAACAGAGATGGAAGACTGAATGGAATTACATAACGAGAGTTGCCTTAGCTCTACTGGGTGAGATTTTTAATTGCCAACTTTGGTATCTTTAGTTTCTTATTTTTAATCAAACTATCAACTATGCTGTGGAGTTAGATGGGCCCAAGATTTCAGGAGAAAACGTTACATTCTTGGTGGTATCAGCAGTATCCAAAAGTAAAGCCACTTAAAAAGAGCAGTACAAACTCAGAAGCAGTTGCAGACCCTACAACCAGGAATTTCAACAGAGAAAAACTCAACTGGTCTAAACCCAAATGGCTTTTTAGTCTATTTTAACCAAAAAAGGCGGGGGGGGGGGGGGCATAAGTAGTGTTGGTCAAGGAGATTTTAGCCAACTAGAAACATTAGTCGATGACCAGTGTTTAGTTGTCTAGTCAGTGACAAGACACCTCTGCTTCAGAATCCTTGTCAAATTATCGTGCATTCCCAAGAAAAGAATCAAAACCTGTTTCAGTTTTATTTCTTTTAACTTACACACCTATAATAGTTTGAAAATACTTGTTTGACTTAACTAGTAGTAACCTCTCCAGTCTCTTAACATTAATCCCACATATTCTTTAATTCATCCATGAAAATTTCACTAAAATATAAACAATCTGCCTAAAATGTTTCCCACTTTAGTGGCTATATGAACCAAAGTATACATTTATAACCACTCCTTCCAACTATAAAGCTATTCTTTTAATTTTCCAGTGAGTTGGCACATTACTGTCGAGGTCTCAGATCTAAGAAAATCATGAGTTCTGACTGTATTCTTCAAAGTCAAGAATAAAGGTCTAAGCAACCTCCAAGTGTTGCAATTTCATGACTCCACTGTCTACACACTCTACCCAGTCTTGGAGACTAACTTCCTAAAACTCTAGAAAAACTAACAGTATTTGAATGGGTCAAGCGATGTGGAAGTGACTCCTTCCACAGATTGCTAATAGTCCACCTGCAAACATTTAACAGTCACTGATATTCTAAAAACATGTTACATGATACATGCTCATCAGAAAAACTTAAATTGAAGAAGGTATATATTATATAAAGATGCAAAGCCCCAAAGACCTATAACTTTATTTTTCTATTGTAATAATTAGGACTACTGTTTCCAAATGGGTTTCTAAATGTTTGTTAATTAAGCCTAGAATTTCTTTCAAATTAACAGGTTAGTCCAAGGGTGCCTTCAAGGAACCTTTGGATACTGATCAAATGTGCTTTCTGTTTAAAAACATGACTACTGGGGACGTCCCTGGCCAGTAGTGAAAAGTTCCTCCTGTCTTCTTCCAATGCAGGAGGTGAGGGCTCCACACCAGTCACAAAACAGAAAGGTTGTAACAAACTCTATAAAGACTTTCGATTTCCTGATTTCTACACCAATTTCAGTAATAACCTAAGGTCTGTTGTATAACTACCTAAGGTCTGTCTGTACAATGGTTGTTTTTTTCTCTCAAGAAACAAAAAAGACACTTTTTTGGAAGCTGATAAAAAAAATCTGTCAAGAAAAGATATATATTCTTTTTGTGACACTGGTGTATGTCACTTAGCCACCGTGGACCTTATTCTTTTTGTGACACTGGTATATGTCACTTAGCCGCCATGGACCTAAGTTTCCTCATCGATAAAATGGGCATGATAAACCCTGTTCCACCAACGTCCAGGATCAACTGAGAGTATATGTGAAAAACACAACTTAAAATGGTGTTAAAAGTATTACTGCACTCTTAATGAGCATATTCAGTATCATTAGTTTTCCTTTTCTTATGATTTTATTTATCTATGGCAGTGCTGAGTTTTCCTTGCTGCTCCGGGCGTAGGATTCGTTTCTTTTCCTGTAGAACGGAGGCTGCTCTCTAGTTGCAACGCATAGCTTCTCACTGCAGTGACTTCTCTTATTGCCCAGCACCGGCTCTAGGCCTGGGGGCTTCAGTAGCTGCGGGCAGTGTGCTCAGCAGCTGTGGCCCATGGGCTTAATTGCTCCGTGGCATGTGGGATCTTCCACCATCAAGGACTGAACCTGTGCCTCCGGCATTGGCAGGCAGATTCTCTACCACTGAGCCACCTGGGAAGCCCTTCCGTTCCTTTTTAATCCACTTATTTTCTTACAGGCTTACAGCAGTTACTTATTATGTGAAATGTAACTCTAAATAAAACAGCATAAAAGAATCTGAACTATTCCAGCTCTTCTAGTTAATAGCAATGAGTCAAAATTTTACCATAATTTAAAACAATTCAAAATTTCAAATTTAATGTTAAGTGAAACTCATATTTCAGCAACTTGCTCTTCACTACAGTGCATAAAGCTAGAGTTATTACTGAGCCTTCCAAGCCATAAGTTAATAATGAACAAACCGTTATTAAACACAAATAGTTGAAATAATGCACCTCAAATTAACGGTAACCGCAAATACTAATTCGGTTCATGTAATGAGGATCTGCAAAACTTCACAGAGACACAAGCTTACTGTAAATCTAGAAGACTGCAGTAATAAAATACGGAGCAAAATAGCCCAGAGCAACACAGAAGAGTTAGTACACATTCTGAAACTGTTATCTATACTAGGAAGACAATAAAAACAATCAATGCTTGTGTGTCTACTTCTAAACAAACGGTTAAAAAACAATCCACTTGCAACAAATTATTTCATATTAAATTCTCCACTCCTATGGCATTAAAAAAAATCCAATTTATATAGATCTCAAAAGTTTACGTTTCAGGAACACACGAAAGCCAGTAACAGTGAACATCAGGTGGTTTCTCTTTGTCGATTACCGATGACACAGCTTTCTTCCTGAAAGTCCACAACTAATTACAAGCAAAACTGCCTGTCTTAGGGCCCGTCTCTCTCCTCACCTACACACTAACTATACGGGACTTAAAGTCTCTCCAAGTGGAGCACTCCGTCGGGGGCGCCAGGAGGCGACGGTGGGATCTGCGGGTGCCAACTCCGCAGGCGGCGCGGAGTGAGGCTCGACAGCGAGCAGGGCGGCTAGGGCCTGCTCGACCCGTCCCCTCGCCCGGCACAGGGGAGGCGGCGGCGCGTTTGGGGGGCGAGGCCGGGACCGTGCCTCCCGCAGAGGGGCCGGGAAAAGCGAGCGGTGGGAGTCAGGCCAGGTGTGCTCCAAACGGACGCGGCAGGCGCTGAGACGCCAGGAACTGGCAGCCGGGCCTCTCGGCGCCCGGAGGAAAGGCTGGGGGCCCCTGGGGTTGGAGGTAGGCCGGAGGGGGTGTCCCTGCCACATCTCGGGCCCTCGCCTCCTTCACCTGCCACGAAAACCACGAAGACCGCGCCGCTCCTCTTGGCCGACGCGATGGCGGCCGGAATGGCGCCCTGGAACCACAGCATCGCTGCCCTCAGACGAGGCGCTCGCTCGGTGTGTTGTCGCTGCGGTCCCGGAGCTGGCCCCGCCCTCTCCGTCGCCTGGCTCCGCGGCCCCCGCAGCCCCAGACGGTCCGCACCCCACCTCCGGCTCCGCACAGGCGCGCAAGCCCGTCAGCGGCCCACTGTCGGTCGCGCGCAAGCGCGCAGGCGAGGCGCACCCCGCGACACGTGACGCCAAACGTCGGCGTAAGCGCCGCGCCCCCGTGCCTTGTCTCGTTGGCAAGTCGGAGCGTGAGCGCGCCCGCGAGGCCGCAAGGCGCTGCAGTCCCGGAAATGGGAGGAGGCGTAGGGAAGAATGACTAATCGCTAAATCGCGTCGGTGGCGCCTTCCCGATGTATGACGGGAATTGTAGTCTTGGCTTGGTCCCTTTACTATTGTAGGTAACGTTAATTGTGGTTTGCCAGGTACGGCTAAGGGGGCGACCGTGAGAGCCACTTCACAGTCTATAAAGAAAAGGAGAAATGGTGTTACTCATCGGAAGATGCCCTTCTTGGCATTTTCGAGACCTTAAATAAGGAGGAAATCATCCTCGCCCCGGATGGAACTCTGCCTAGTGCGACGATGTAATTCTCTATTATGATTAGTGGCTATTGTGTAATAGGATGGGTGTCTCTCGGTATGAAACTTAATGGGCTTTGTAGGGATTTACTACAAGGCTTTGATTTCTATTTAACTTAATTTATCAGCTCGACCTTGAAGAAAAGAAATACAACAGTCACCTTCTGTAATACCATACAGCCCGTGTACCTGAGGGGAGTTTTTGGTTGAACGCAGACCTTGAGTAAGGTCGTTGGTTAGAGATCACTACAAACCTCAAAACACTTAGCTATGCTGTTGCCACAGCTGCTTTCAAAAGTTAAGTCAGGGCTTCCGGTGGAAGCGTCTGGGGAAGCGGCGGCAGGCGCCACGTCGGACCCCGAAGGTGGCAAGAAGCCCCTGAAGCAGCCCAAGAAGCAAGCCAAGGAGATGGGACGAGGAAGATAAGGCGTTCAAGCAGAAGCAGAAGGAGGAGCAGAAGAAACTCGAGGAGCTAAAAGCAAAGGCCGTGGGGAAAGGCCCCCTGGCCACCGGTGGAATTAAGAAATCTGGCAAAAAGTAAGCTGTTCCTTGTGCCTGAGGCAATGATGACCCTTAGTTCCATTCCTGTTTAAACACCTGGATTCCCTGCCATAATATCTGTTGCCACCTATAGCTAGAATGAAGTGTTGTCTTGGAACCTATTGTACATTTAAGAATAAACTTTTGTAAAAAAAATGTTAAGTCAGAAGCAAAGAATCATGATTTCTTTTCCAGCTACTTTTCATGGTAATACAAATGTGAATAAATAGGTTTGTTTACCATGATATATGACAAAGTACTACTATCAGGATATAGCACTTTTTGGTTGGTTGCCACTAAAATGAAAACTGACCCAAATTTAATACTTTCATGAAATTACACGGTCTCTAGCAGCTATTGGCTAAAGGTTTCTGTGATTTATTTAAAGTTGCATAGGCTATTATATTGTACATCCTACATCACTTAATTTCTCCTCCAGCAGCACGGCCATTTGACAGTCTTTGCAGGATTAAGGAAGGGCTACATCTGAAAATACCCCTTTCCTAAAAGTATTTAACCTAAAAATAGCAAACAGATTGAATTCTGATTTTTGTTTGCTTTTTTCCAATCAGGCCTCTTATGTAGAGTTCTTACAAACTGAAACATAATGCTGATTACAGACAGTTGCTATTTACAGAGGATATCATTCCTCAGGAAGAATTAGAGTTGATTTCAACATCAACTTTAAATAGTTTCCTTAAAATGTGATCAACATATATATTCTTCAGTAGAATAATGTCTTTAATTATTTCTATTGTTAGAATTAAATATTAGAAGAATCATTCACAGCCTCTCACTCATTCATCAAATATTTATTGCACATCTGCTATGAACTAGGCATTATACCTGGCAGTGATAAGGAGGTGAGACAGTCAGACAAAGCCCCTGCCTTTGTGACCGAACAGCCTGAAAGGGAAGACAGGCATTGAGTAAGTGACTGTGATGATGAATACCACAGAGGGAAATTCTGAGTGCTTCAGAAATGTAATGATGTGACCAAACATGGATGTGAAAGTCGCTCAGTTGTGTCCAACTCTTTGCGGCCCCATGGACCAATCTAACAGGAACTTTCTAGAATTCTTACATGTGTGAAAATTTGAACAGTATTACTCAAAAATCAAATGGAAGGAGTGCGTAAAATGGTATTGCAAGACATCTAAAAGTTTACACCGACATTAGTGAAAGTGAAAGATGCCTAGTCCTGTCCGACTCTTTGCGATCCCATGGACTATACAGTCTATGGAATTCCCCAGGCCAGAATACGGGAGTGGGTAGCCTTTCCCTTCTCCAGGGGATCTTCTCAACCCAGGAATTGAACCCAGGTCTACTCGCATTGCAGGCAGATTCTTTACCAGCTGAGCCACAAGGGAAGCCCAAACATGGATAGCAGGGTTAGAAAAGGCCTTCCTGAGGAGATGACATGTGAGGAGAAGTCTTAACTCTGTGAAGGAGAAGACTATTCCAGACAGAGGAAACAGCAGTGTGAAAGCTCTGAAGCAAATGAGAATAGAACCCTTGAAGCACTGAAAAATGTTCAGCGTGACTGGAACATACAAAGAGATGTATGGTGTGAATGAGGCTGACAGATAGAAAAGATAACTCATCCGGGGCCTTGGGCATCATGTTAAGGATTGCAGACATTTTCCTAAGAATTGTAGAAAACTGTTGAAGAATTTTAAACAGAGGAGTTAGATAAAAAATTTGTGTTTTCAATATGCAGGTATGCTGCAGTTCAAGTGGATTGCAATGGAAGTGGAGTGGGTAAATGTGAAGAAACTGGTAAAGAACCCACTGTCCATGTATAAGGGAGATGCAGCAGTGGACACCTTCGAGATTTTCGGAGGTAGACTCGATAGGTTTTAGCTATGGAATTTGAGGAAGGAGGAGTCAAGAAGGGATCTTGGGTTTCTGTCTTGAGAAATCATATAGAAGGTTGTGATTGATAGGGACCATTGAAGGAAGAGCAGGTAGGTGGGGAGGTGGGCATGAAGATGTGAGTTCAATATTAGACATGTGTTGGGAGTGCTGGAGAGATAGCAAGTTGTGATGTTAAGCAGGCACAGGGGATAATTGAGGCTCTGCAGGAGATTCTCACAGAGTGTATGAAATGAGGTAAGACAAGAGTTATGACTGAGGTCTTGGGAATTTCCTGGCAGTCCAGTGGTTAGCACTCCACACACTCACTACCACAGGCCCGGGTTCAATCCCTGGTCAGGGAAGTAAAATTCCACAAGCCACTCGGTACAGCATGGAAAAAAAAACCCAAACAAACAAAAAACAGATTGAGGATTGTGTAGGAAAGTATAAACCAGTAACCAAGACTCAGGAGAGGCAGGGGTGTATGTGGGGGTGGGGTGGGGGACTATGAGAGCTTGTGATACCAGAAAAGCCCGGGGTAGAGTGAGTTTTGAGAAGGGAGTAAGAAGCCATTGTATTAAAGGCTGCTGTTGGGTCAAGTTAAATAAGATTTTCAAATGTCCACTGCTTTTAGCAATGAGGTGTTTCAATGGGTTCTTCAGCTTAGCAAGAGGTGTTTCAGTGGGTTCTTCTGTGTGGAAGCCAGATGGCAATGGGTTGTAGAGTGATGGGAGATAGAGAAGGGGATGTCAGTAAATGTGAAGAGAAGGAAGAAGAAAGGACATCAGCTGGACAGAGATGTGGACTGAGAAAGACAGGGGTTTTTTTGCTAAAGATTGGAGAGACATGTACACAATTATTAATGGAAAGGAGCTAGTCTTGGAAAGACTGAATACACAGTAAAGAGGGAGGACCCTAGGAAGATGGGAAAATGAAAGTGAAAGTGTTAGTCGCTTAGTCGTATCTGACTCTTTGTGACTCCACAGACTGTAGCCCTGCCAGCCTCCTCTGTCCTTGGAATTCTCCAGGAAAGAATACTGGAGTGGGTTGCCATTCCTTTCTCCAGGGGATCTTCCTAATCCAGGGAATGAAGCCAGGTCTCCTGCATCGCAGGCAGGCTCTTTATTATCTGAGCCACCAGGGAAGCCCAGAGAGATGGGAGGGAATATGAAATATATGGCAAATTCTACTGATAGCCCACCCAGCAATCATGCCTCTATCACGCTCCCCATTGTTCTTTGCTGGCAGAGTTTCCCCACTGAGAGGGGAACTGCTGCTGCTGCTGCTGCTGCTGCTGCTACTAAGTCACTTCAGTCGTGCCCGACTCTGTGTGACCCCATAGACAGCAGCCCACCAGGCTCCCCCGTCCCTGGGATTCTCCAGGCAAGAACACTGGAGTGGGTTGCCATTTCCTTCTCCAATGCATGAACGTGAAAAGGGAAAGTGAAGTCACTCAGTTGTGTCCGACTCTTAATGACCCCATGGACTGTAGCCTACCAGGCTCCTCCGTCCATGGGATTTTCCAGGCAAGAGTACTGGAGTGGGTTGCCATCAGGGGAACTGCTAAATACTTGTTTTTTCAGCCTCCCCTTGGAGCCAGTTAGGACCTCATGGGAAGTAGCAGGGGCGGGGGTAGGGGGGGTAGTTCTAGGAGAAATTTTCCTTAAAAAAAGCGACACATGGAAAAAAGTACAACCATTCTTTGCTAGATATGGTTGTGTGTGAACAACGCCCAGTTTGCTGTGGCCAGAGGAATGATGTTGCCAACACTCTGAGAGTGGTAGAGTGGAATATGGAAAGCACTTACATCTATGATGACTGAAGTCTTATCTTGTGAGAGAATAACTGTCCTCATAGATTAGGCTACTCTGTAAGTTGGATATGGTTGCTTGTAATATCCCCTGGGATCATCCTAAGCCTCAGTTACCTCTGCATTCTACCAACGATGTTACAGATGTAATTTACTCCCTAATAAACTTCCTGGAAGCAGATCTTCTCTCAGTCTGTGAACCCCCACAAGACAGAACCCCAGTTGCTTGAGAGATTCATACAACTTTCTTCACTGCTCTTTCTGACTTCTCTCCAGTCCATCCTACACAGTGATGTCATAGCCAACTTTCCCCAAAATTATTTTTAGCATTTTTGTTCAGCTTAAAAATCTTTACTGGCTCAGGAATTCCCTGGAGGTCCAGTAGTTAGTTAGGATGTCATGCACACTGCGTGGGGCATCAGTTTGATCCCTGGGTCAGGGAACTAGGATCCCACAAGCTGTACAGCACTACAAAACAAAAATGGAAAACAACTTTACTGGCTCTGTAGTACCTCTAAAAATAAAGTACAAATTCTGTAGCTCGCCGTTCAAAATCCTCTACAATTTGGCTCCAACCTTCTTTTTCAACATTCATTTTTCCATTTCCCGACCTGAGCTCCCTGGGCCAACCAGAACATTGTATCCACTGTCCAGACCATGTTCCTCACAATCTCTGTTTTTAATCATTGGTTCCTCTTGCATGGAATTCTCTTTCTCTCAGTCAACACATATTTGGGTGCCCACATGGGACAGACTGGAGGCCAGGTGCTAGGAATAGAACTATTTGTTGACCGATGACAGATACTATTTTTGTTCTCAAAAAGCTTAAAGTCTAGCTACTGGAAGAAACATACATGAACATATAATGTGTTGATTTGGGTAAAACGAAAGAACAATGTCTAGGGTATTATCAAGAGGAAGGGAAGAACAGGGATGGTCTTTTGGAGGAAATGGCAACAGCCCTATTTTTCAAATGAACCTGAATTGCTGATGAAAAGCTACAGCTCAGTTTTATAATCAGACCCATAAAACAGAAGTTTATTGGTGTACAGCAGGCAAACTATGAAATGAGTTATATCTTTTTTTCCTTCCCAACACCCCACATCATTCTGGACTCCAAGGATTTATGGGCTTCTTTGGTGCAAAAAGAGTGGGTTTTATTGCAATGAGCTCTTCTCTGAGGGATCGTAGATACCAGGCCTGTTCCCGGGTCCAGAGACAGTGAGGAGGAAGGCCTGGTTTCAGTTGGTGTGTCTCTGACCATTGGAAGAACCTTCCCCCACGACAGCTTGACCAAACACTTGACTCCAGTATGAATTCTCAAAGTCCGTCTTCAAGCCATCAAAGATATAGAGGTGGTTCACAGTGATTCTGGGCCGAGATGGAGACTCTTCCCAGTTGGCTGACCATAAATCCTCTCACCTTCCACCTCTTGAATCTGTCGGCTGTCCTCTGTGATGTATCACTACCTGCTGCTTCAGATTTGCCAACAATTCCCATGACCCTTTACCCAGGACAGGACCACTGACTTTCTTCATGTCTTGATAGAGTGGAATCCTGGAATGCTTCGGTCCTGTACTTGGGCTAGAGCTCATGGACTATACTGGTGTCCCAATATTATTGTGCTTGCACAAGGTTTTATAAAAGTCATGTGCATTTTAGTTTGCCATGGCCCCTCGCACTCATTTACTTCCTTGCTGGCATACAGATAGCTGAGTTTGCCAGCTATACACATTGAGGTGGCATCAGAATGTGTGCAGGCATGCATGAAAAAACCACCTAGGCTGCTGTTTCACCAACCTGCTCAGACCAGCTTCTAGTTAAGAAGCTGAAAGACAATTGGTCAGGGAATGTGGCACAGCTGGAAGAAGAGTGTAGTTTCTCATGGCCGTTTTATCTTGTGAACATTTTATTTCATGTATATTTAAATTCCTGGGGTTATGTTTTTCTTTCTCCAAAAGATGAGAAGGAGCAACTCGACTTAATTTTCTAACTCCTACAATGCCTTCTGTTCTTTGCAGATTGAATGAGTTACTAGTGTCATGAGGCCAAAAGTTCCCCACTACAAAGGTTTTTATTTCAAATTGCACAGATAAAAACCCATCACAAACTGAATTCTTAACTCTGGTCACTCAAGTATATTCAGATATTCATAAGAAAGTAGAAAGAGTTTATGATTGCTTGGAAAAGAAACCAAAGTGTATTTCTTACTGAACTTGAACTATCCCACACTATGCTTTAAAAAAAAGGATGTTTGTTATTCCATAGAAATTTTCGCTTGTTTACCACTAGGGGAGGCTGTATGACTTCATGTTGCAAAGCTATTTATATTAAAACAAAACCAAAAGAAAAAGCATGTAAAGGTAAAATAGTCTCTGTCCTTACTTTTTCATGAGTGAAAAGGGGAAGTGTAAAAAAGTAAAATGCTTACGGAAAGCATAATCATTCATCTACAGACCAGAAATCAAATTGGCAACATCCGTTGGATCCTAGAAAAAGCAAGAGAATTCCAGAAAAACATGTACTTCGGCTTCATTGACGATGCTAAAACCTTTGTGTGGATCACACAAATTGTGGAAAATTCTTAAAGAGATAGGAATACCAGACCACCTTACGTTCCTCCTGAAAAACTTGTATGCAGGTCAAGAAGCACCAGTTAGAACCGGACATGGAACAACAGACTGGTTCAAAATTGGGAAAGGAGTTTGTCAAGGCTGTATATTGTCACCCTGCTTATTTAATAACTTATATGCAGGGTATATCATGCGAAATGCTGGGCTGGAGGAAGCCTAAGCTGGAATCAAGATTGCCGGGAGAGAGATCAATAACCTCAGATATGCAGATGACACCACCCTTATGGCAGAAAGCCAAGAGGAGCTAAAGAGCCTCTTGATGAAGGTGAAAGAGAAGAGTGAAAAAGTTGGCTTAAAACTCAACATTCAAAAAATGAATATCATGGCATCTGGTCCCATCACTTTATGGCAAATAGATATGGAAACAGTGACAGACTTTATTTTCTTGGGCTCCCAAATCATTGCAAATGGTGACTGCAGCCACGAAATTAAAAGATCCTTTCTCCTTGGAAGAAAAGCTGTGACAAACCTAGACAGCATATTAAAAAGCAGAGACATTACTTTGCCGACGAAGGTCCATCTTGTCAAAGCTATGGTTTTTCAAGTAGTCATGTATGGATGTGAGAGTTGGGCTGTAGAGAAGGCTGAGCATCAAAGAATTGATGCTTTTGAATTGTGGTGTTGGAGAAGACTCTTGAGAGTCCCTTGGACTGCAAGGAGGTCAAACCAGTTAATCCTAAAGGAAATGAATCCTGAATATTCATTGGAAGGACTGATGCTAAAGCTGAAGCTCCAATATTTCGGCCACCTAATGGCTAGAGCTGATTCACTAGAAAAGACCCTGATGATGGGAAAGATTGAAGGCAGGAGAAGGGGATGATAGAGGATGGGAGGGTTGGATGGCATCATGGACTCAAAGGACATGAGTGTGAATAGGCTCCGGGAGATGGTGAAGGACAGGGAAACCTGGTGTCCATGGGGTCACAAAGAGTTGGACACAACTGAGCGACTGAACAACAACAGACCAGGAAGAGGATTATTTAGTTACTGTATTAGGATTATGGATGCACATAAAATATAAAAAGGAAAGAAGAAATATTTGAATATGTTGTCAGCTTCATTCACGACAATTCAATTTTCAGAAGTAAAGATAGGGTGGCACTCCTCTCTGACTCTTCCTATAGATCCAGGTGAATAAGACAAATAAAAACTGGCAGTCCACACAGACAAAGACAACAGACTTGTGGTTGCTAAGGGGGGAGGGTTTGTGGGGGACGGATGGATTGTGAGTTTCTGATTAGCAGATGCAAAATATTATATATAGAATGGATAAACAAAGTCCTACTGTATAGCATAGAGAAATATATTTGATATCTTGTGATAAACCATAATGAAAAAGAATGTATATATGTATAACTGAATCATTTTGCTGTACAGCAGAAATTAACACAACATTTTAAATCATCTATAGTTCAGTAAAAAAAAATTTTTTTTAATGGCAGTCATTACATTGACAAGGCTTAAGGCAGTAACTTAAGTGGTTAATCCCATGAACTTGGGAGTCAGCAGTCTGATTGAGGTATATAGCCAATACTCACTGCTCGGTGACCTTGGGCAAATTTCCTCACCTCTCTGACATTTCAGTTACCTCACTGTAAACTGAGGTAATAATAGAACTTACCGTTTAGGGCTATTGTGATGATTAAATAAGAACCCTTATAAGTGCTTAGCAAGTAGGTGGCACATAGTAATTAACTGCTTTACAAATGTTAGCTATTATTTCTGCCTGCCTGCCAAAACCATGCTTGAGACAAATATATATACATGCCTTTCAGGATTCAAGGCTTTTGATTCGTCGGCTCATTTCTTCATTTAATCATAAGACAAATATTTACTGAGAAAGGCACTGGTGGGGGCCGGGGATGTATTAGTAACAAAGCCATAGATGTTTTTCCTGCCCTGAAGATTACATATTGATGGATTGAAAACATTAAGGAACTAATTGGCCAATTACACAATTACTACTGTGATTAATGCTTTGAAGAGAAAGCACAGGATATTATTAAAGCTATTACTGGCAGAAGTGACTTAGTCTGTAGGACAGAATTAAGGAACTCTGGAGGAAGAGCAGGCTATCTGAAGGAAGAAATATTTGAGATGGAATGTGAACTGTGAGTACAAGTGAACAGAGGTGGAGGGTAGGGTGGGAAGAATAAATGTTCCAGGCAGAAGGGAAATTACATGTAGAACAAAAACAATCCACAAGTTAGTTATGGATAACTTGTATAATACAAATTTCAGTTATTTCAGGATTATTTCTCCTTGACTTCATGATGAATGTTAGTCATAGAGGTAGAAGAGGGTGGTTGTGTAAGGGGCTTTGCTTCATCCACTCTTTCAAGAACTCCTGAATTCTCCCATCAGTGGCTTCCCCTTTCCCTGGAATCCCAGAGATCTTTATGACACCCTCTATATGCAGCCAACATGCAAATTTTAAAGTTTACAGATCACCTGGAAATCAGGTTAAAAATGTAGATTCTGGGGCTTCCCAGGTGACTCAGTGGTAAAGAATCTGCCTGCCAATGTAGGAGGAGTCACAGTTTCAATCCCTGGTTAGGGAGGATTCTACATGCCACAGAGAAACTAAGTCTGCATGCCATAACTACTGAGCCTGTGCTCTGACCCTGGGAACTGCAACTACTGAGCCAACATGCTGCAAGAAGACCACATGCCCTATAGCCCAGGCTCTGCAACAAGTGAAGCCACCGTAATGAGAAACCCATGTATTGCAACTGGAGAGTAGCCCTTACTCACCCTGACTAGAGAAAAGCTCCATGCAGCAATGAAGACCCAGCACAGTCAAAAATAAATAAATAAGTAATGAAATTTTATTAAAAACAAACCAATGTAGATTCTGATTCAAGTCGGCCTGGGATTGGATATGAGATTCTGCATTTTTTTAAGCTTTGTTTTTATTTTATTTTATTTATTTTTTTAAAGAGGTTATTAAGTTTATTAAATGCTTATTATGTGACAGAAACTTTGCTAACAGGTTTATGTATCTTGAAAGTGAAACTGAAGTCACCCCGTTGTGTCCGACTCTTTGTGACCCCATGGACTGTAGCCTACCAGGCTCCTCCATCCACGGAATTTTCCAGGCAAGAATACTGGAGTGGGTTGCCATTTCATTCTCCATAAGCTTTGTTTTTAAAAGTACTACATATTTATTTAGGCTGTGCCCTGTCTCAGCTAGGGCACACAGGATCCTTGGTTGCCATATGCAGGATCTACTTCCCAGACCAGGGATCAAACCCAGGAGCCCAGCATTGGGAGCGTGGAGTCCTAGCCACCGGACCTCTGGGGAAGTCCTGAGGTTGTGCATTTGTATCAAGCTCTCTGGTGATACTGATAATTGATGGTTTCTAGCCCCCACTCTGATTAGCCAGAGCAGGAAGAATCTCTTAGATGGTATTAGACAACATATATATTAGAATATATATATATGTCTAATATATGTATATAGAAGGTATTAGACAATCTAGACAGCATATTAAAAAGCAAAGACATTACTTTGCTAACAAAGGTCCATCTAGTCAAAGCTATGGTTTTTCCAGTAGTCATGTATGGATGTGAGGGTTGGACCGTAAAGAAAGCTGAGCATCGAAGAACTGATGCTTTTGAACTGTGGTGTTGGAGAAGATTCTTGAGAGTCCCTTGGACTGAAAGGAGATCCAACCAGTCCATCCTAAAGAAAATCAGTCCTGAATATTCATTGGAAGGACTGATGCTGAAGGTGAAACTCCAATACTTTGGTCACCTGGTGCGAAGAACTGACTTCTTGGAAAAGACCCTGATGCTGGGAAAGATTGAAGGCAGGGGAAAAGGGGAAAATAGAGGATGAGATGGTTGGATAGCATCACTGACATGATGGACATGAGTTTGAGCAAGCTCCGGGAGTTGGTGATGGACAGGGAAGCCTCACGTGCTGCAGTCCATGGGGTCACAAAGAGTCAGACATGACTGAGCGACTGAACTGAACTGAAGAGGTCAAGCACAGAAGGGCATGCATCATTTCTACTTTAATTTCATTGGCCAAAACTCAGAATCATGGTGCATCTAGGTGCAGGGGGCTGGAAAACCTAGTCTGGCACATGCCAGCAAAAAAGAGACATTCACTTCCTGCCACAGTTTGCTGAAAAACTAACCACAAATGGGGAGAATCCCAGTATCTAGCAGAAGATGACCACTTTACAGAACCCAGAGACAAGAGAGTATAGCATGTTTGAGGAATTTAGGGAAGTCCAGTGTGAATAGAACCTAGAAACAGAGAGGGCCAGTGCCAGGTAAGTCTAGAGATGTAGATAGGCAAGGGTCAGAGCATCCAAGACCTGGGAGGTGATAAAAGATTTTGGAGAGTGAAAAGTCATGTGGCTATTGAACATTGGAAATGTGGCTAGTGCAACTGAGGAAGTGAATTTCTATTTTATTTAATTTTAATTAATTTATTCAGTAATTTAATTAAATTTTCTATCTACATGTGGCGTGTAGTTACAATTCTGGATAGCACAGCTCCAGGAATTTGGATCAAATATTTACATGAGAAGATAACCAACAATACTTGATAGTATATAATCAAAACCAAATAAGTCACACTATGTTATATTGCAGGATAGAAGAGCCCGTGGATGAAGACAGTCTACCCTGATGACATTGCAGATTCCCTGGATCCAGCCATACCTGAGCCAATAAATTCCCTTGGTTACTTCAACCACCTTGAGTTGGGTTTTTTATAAATTTAAGTGCTATAAACAGAACAGTATCTACATACAAGTGTTCAATAAGCATCAGATGTTATTTTTATCTCAGTGGTCTTGAGTAACCACATAAGTCTTTATGGGTGAAGCATGCATAGGATTCAAGGAAACAGAAATCCCAAATGGTATGTCCTGATAGGTAGAAGATAACAGTGGTGCAGACTGCAGAATCCACAATAGCCAGTTTAAACAGAAAAGTAATTAATTCAAGGTCATCTGCTTACAAACCCTCAGGAGGATAAGACTGAGCAGTTTTGAAATCTCCTGGGATTGCACACAGAAACAATCCAACTACAATGAGGAATTCTATGTACAGCCTGCCTCCCCCCCGGTTCTCTTCCTGATTAAAATTTTCTGGATGTGAATGTGGCTGGTGGAGCCCCAGATCCCATGTCCAGAACACAGCCATGTTGGGATGCAGCTTTTCTGAGCAAAAGTGAAGCTGAGAATTGAGTCATCCTAGCTGCTGTTTTGGGGTAGAAAGATTTGTACATGTGAGATTTCCCCAAATACAGGAAGGGTATTTATAAAGTTTAAATTTGACAGATGACCACAAAAGTGAAATGTTGGATAATGTAGACAGCAAACAAGGAGGACTAACTCAAGGACATTTGTATTGATGTGACATTGCAGGAGCCAAAATATGAGTGTTTTGTTGGCTTTTGTAGACCAGCCCCCCTACCTTACCTCAGCCATTAAGGAATTCAGTGCCAAGACAGCCAGAGACATGAATTATGCTTCTCCTCCAGCTCCTTCCCATCCCCTGACATCACTTAGTAGGAGATCTCCAGACCAGAGAAATAGCCAGGGTTCTCCTGAGCCTCTTAAACAGTTGAAAAATATTTGTTGACAATTAATGGGTGCTTAGAAATAAAGGTATAAGCAAGGCAAGGTCTTTGATCTCACGGAATTCATATTCTAGTGGTAGAAACAAACAAAAGATCTGATAGGGATGATGATATGCAGAAAATTGAGATAAAGTGATTGTGTTTGGGTGGTGACATTAAATTGGGTGGCTCATAAAGACCTTTCTGCTGAAATGACATTTCTATGAAAGATAAAGGAGTTGGTCAGGAGCAAAATATTCCAGGTAGAGGGGAAGAACAGATCAGAGATGTATGCTAGACTGAGTTTTGTAAACCAGGATTGAGGAAGTCATTGAGGGATTTGGGGCAGGAGAAAATGACATAAGCTGATTACCTTTTACATCATTCTGGCTCTGTGAAGATGTGGGAACAAGAGTGGAGGCTGGGAGACCAGTTTGTTGTTCAGTCACTAAGTCATGTCTGACTCTTTGTGACCCCCATGGACTGCAGCACACCAGGCTTCCCTGTCCTTCACTGTCTCCTGGAGTTTGCTCATACTCATGTCTATGGAGTCAGTGATGCCATCCATCCCAACTATCCATCTCATCCTATGTCGTCCTCTTCTCCTCCTGCCCTCAATCTTTCCCAGCATCAGGGTCTTTTCCAATGAGTCAGCTCTTCGTATCAGGTGGCCAAAATATTGGAACTTCAACTTCAGCATCAGTCCTTTCAATGAATATTCAGGGTTGATTTCCTTTAGGATTGACTGATTTATCTCCTTGCTGTCTAAGGGACTCTCAAGAGTCTTAGGAAGGCCATTTCCATTCAATATAGGAAGATGACAGCTTGGACCAGGGCGGTAGTGATGAAGACAAATGCTAGTATCCTGAGAGAAACTTCAGAATGTGGTTTGGAGGCAGAGTCATTGGGGACTTTTATTGGGTATTTGTGCTTGTGGTAACTTATCTCCAAAGAGAACTGTAACCATTCTCTTCCATTCTACATGGCTTTTTGCTGCTTCTCTCATCAAGAGGTAAGGTTATTCCCTCTGCTGTGAGTGGACCCTATGATTTTTTCTTTTTAGCCAACTGAATGCAACAGAAATGACATCTTGGACTTCAATATTGTTACCCCCAAACTGGGTTTGCCTCTTGGTGGGTGTCCAGCCAAAACCAAGCCAAAGATTGGGATAGGGAAGATTTATTACTTGCAGCAAGTAAGGAAAACACCAGGGATCTTTCCCAAAGCAGTGTCTCCCCAAACAGCACACTGGGGATGTTTTAAGCTCAGGATACATGCATATTCATGAAAGGGCTTGAGCAGAGAATTCAGGTTAGACCTTGCGCAGAGGTTTACTGAGTCCAAGCTTTAGTTGACCAAAGTCATGAGGGTTAGAAAAGGTCAACATCATCATCCTTTAGGTTCCAGTCGTTCTGGTGGCTGAATGCTGGAGGGGGGTTGAAATTCTCTAAAACAGTTCAACAAAGTGCTTCGAGCTAATCTTTACCATTGAAACAGAACTGAGTCTTTACAACTGATTTATTACCTTTGCTATTTTTACTTTTCTTGCTTGATAACAAGCTTGTTCTATTGTTCCCTAAAGGTCATTATTACTGAGACCTGTTCAACAGCAAGCACTGTGACCAGGCTTAGATCAAAAATAGCTTCTCTAGTGTCAAAAATGCATCTAATACTTTCAAATTGTGTTGCTGGAGAAGACTCTTGAGAGTCCCTTGGACTGCAAGGAGATCAAACCAGTCCATCCTAAAGAAGATCAGCCCTGAGTGTTCATTGGAAGGTCTGATGCTAAAGCTCTAGTACCTTGGCCACCAGATGCGAAGAGATGCATTGGAAAAGACCCTGATGCTGGGAAAGATTGAAGGCAGGAGCAGGGGATGACAGAGGACAGGATGGTTGGATGGCATTACTGACTCAATGGACATGAGTTTGAGTAAACTCCGGGAGATGGTGAAGCCTGGCATGCTGCAGTCCATGGGGTCACCGAGAGTCGGACACAGCTTAGCAACTGAACAACAGTCATGAGTTCACTTTGGAACTTCCAGCCCAGCTCAGCTGAGTGCAGCTGGTATCAGGTGGAGAAGAGCCAAGCTGTCCTCTTTAAGCCTTGCCCAAATTCCTGACCCACAGGATTAGTGCTGTAAACCACTAAATGTGGGTGGCTGTTAAGCAGCAAGAAAGAACTGAAAATATGCTGGTTTTTTTGGGGTGGTGGTGGTAGGTAATGTAGCTAATGATTTGTCTATTTCAATGATTCTCTCTACCCCTGCAAAGAACCAACATCTTCAGTTTTCTGATTAGAAGTTCCTACAGTCTCTTCCTTACACTCCTCCAATATTCTTATGTTGGTGAAATAAAATCCAGAGTGGAGACACGAAAGGGGAAAGTGACGAACAAATACGAAAAACACAACCTGAGCACATGTGGCCATGGGGGAATAAATAGCGCCTGTATCTATCTTGTATCTTGGGCTGGTGAGGGCTACCAGCTGAATGGATGTGAGTCTCTGTTCTTTTTTAGCATGAGCTCATACAGGATTGAAGATTTCCAAGCAACACGGGACCAGTTTTGAATCCTGCCACCATCATGCGTGCACACTGGTCACTAGAAGAGGCTGGAATTAGTGCTCTCCATCTCTGAAGACAACACACAATACACTGTTGTTTAATCACTCAGTTGTGTCTGACAGTACATACCAGGTCTCATTATATGCTGTGCAGGCAGGAGACTGGGTCAGTGGGGACCTGGCCACCTTCACACAGGCCCTTGGCTGCCCTCTGCTGGTCTTAACACTCACATTTTTTTCAGTTGTTGATGACACATGGAGCACGCAACTCTGCTTCCCGCGGTAGTTGAGGATGTGCTGGGTTGCCTCTTTCCAAGCTATTCTGGCACTGTGGGCTCTCCTGAGACCTGTAGGTTTCCGCACTATTCACAGGCCATAGGTCCCTCCCTGGTGGGGTCAAAAAAAAACAATTTCTTAGTGTGGGGAAGGGCTCAGATACCTACTTTGTTAGTTCAGGTGACAAACTAATTCTTTTAAGTTACTGTTGGCAAATACACTTTGTACTCCATATTTACAAGCACATCTATTTACATTCTTTGTGGACCAAGGGCTTAAAAACCTGTAAGCCTTTACTCTCAGCTCCCTAATACATAAGGTAGCAGAAGTGCCCACAAAGTTATCAGATGCCCTCCATTATTCCCAAAGGGGCTGCTGGAGCTGCTAATATTAATACAGCTAAGAATAACTCATCTTATTGGTAAAAGTACTGTCTGCCCCTAAATACGGTCAGTGCTCTGGGAAAACCCACAGCCAGGACTGTGGTGCAGGGAAGCTGTCCTTCGGAAGGTTTAAAGTCTGGACCAAATAACATCTTTAAATGCCTGCTTTGAGTGCTTCTTCTTCCCAGCATTTTTCTGCAGGTGAAATCAGATTCTAGATCAAAAAGAACAGAATATAGTCGAGGGAATGCATGTGTATTTTTGTAATGTGTATGTGGGGGGTGGCAATTTGGATATATATATATTTAAAAGCACATGCAGGATTTTATATATTTAAAAAATCCTAAAGAAGCAAGTATTAAGCTTGTGAAAAGAATTCAGTATCTTTGGACACAATTGAGAACGATTATGAAAATTATGTGCTGTTCGCCCTTATATTAGAAATGGTGTTCATTTAGTTGACTCTCATCAACAGGTCACTTAAAAGATGTTCACATTAAAGTTACAAGGCCAATTTTAAAGCTAATCATTACAGTTGTTTTTTAACGGCAGGCTCCTTGGTTTCAGGAACCTGTGATTGTCTGGGGACAGGGGTGGGGAGATGGTGGTGGTGAAGGCTCAGAGCTGACTTCACAGTAGCTTCAGCTCTGCCTTCCTCTGGGCAGTCTTCAGCTCCTACAGGGTAAACCAAATGTCTAAAGCAAAACTGTAGGTTTAATGTACAGCACGGTGACCTCAGTCATTAATACTGTTTTGTATATTTAAAAGTTGCTAAACAGATCTTGGAAGTTCTCGTCACAAGAAGAAAATTGTAACTATGTGATGAATGTTAACTAGACTTATTGTGATCAAGATCTTGCAATATATAAATATCAGATTGTTATGTCATATGTCTGCAATGAATACATGTCGATTATATCTCAAGTAAAATAACCCCTCACTTTACCAGGATTTCTACAGCAAAACTTAAAGAGAATATTCAGAGAACTGAAATATATCATAGGAGTGTAGTTTTGTCTCCACCCCCATGATTAAATAAATTCCTGCTGCAGTGTTGGCCCTAATTATGTATCCTCTCCATCTGTGATACTCCTCAGTCAAAAAGTTAAAAATTCAATAGTCCTTGGAAGTGAGTGATTTTCACAGTGCTCCTTCCTACTTCTTTCTGTGTCTGGCTCCTTAATCTGACTTGGTTTAGAGGCAGCTCCCACTTCTGTATTCAGGAGCACAATATCCATAATCGCAACACACCAGCTTGTGTGTGCGCAGGGGGGCGGTGGGTTTGGGATCCCCTGGGACAAAGTAGGGTTTTGCAGATGCTCTAGAGGGAGAGAACATCTGCGCCAGAGCCTGGTAATACCTATCGCTCTTGAACTGCAAAAAGTTAACCCCTATTCTGGGCTGGAAGCCAGCCAGGCTCCAGCAAGCTGCAGATGGCAGAACCCCCTTCCCCTCGCCCCCATATTGGGTTTCCTAGCAGTTTGATTCTGCTGGGTTGACAAGTGGGGAAAGCTTTCTATAAAGAACTTGAGCTAAACTGGACAACTGGGTGCTCAAAATATCAGCTAAAACCACAAGTTCTTTACCTAAATGATCATAATGTTCTATTTTCAGCTGTCTCACTATATATTCATTCATACTCACAATTGTCTACAACTGACTGGTATTAGCTTATGAGAGGACAAAATGACATGAGTTATACCCCCACAAGAAACACTCCCATAGAGAAACTGATGCTTTGTAGAATATTTGTAAAGCGAGGGGATTTAATGTCTTTCATCTTCCCTAAGTCTGAAATTGAAATCTTCAAGATAGGTTAAGTCTTCAGTACTGACTCTCATTTAAAAAGGTGATTTTAATTCACAAAAGACAAAGTGGGTATATATTTGTAAACATTTATTCTTTTGAACTGAAAAAGGCTTGCATCAGCACACATTGTACAGCCTTGCAAATTGAAAAAAAGGTTCCTTGTTCATAAGTGCAATGAATCTTTGATGTCCAGTGATCCGCTGCAAACAATGAAAACACATTTTAAACCACTTAAGAAGTTTCCAGCACTCATCAAATGCATTTCCTCAGGTGACCAAAAAAAAAAAAAAGAAAATCCACAAGGAAGGGAATGCAAGTAAGTGGCATTTAGTTATCGAAGGGACACTTAAATAAAAAAAAAGTGGAAGTATTTTCCTGCTTAGAATGATTCCTATTCCCCTTTGAATCTAAGTGGTTTGATTAAGAGGTGTTAAGAACATAATTTACTTGACAGTGTTCATATGACCTAAGTGAATAAGGAAAGGACCCTATGAGGGAATTCTTTATTTTCTGGAAATTGTTTCTGTGTTTAGAAATACAGGGGAAGAGTAATCTTCTGTTTGTGAGCTCTCCTTAGTCACCTATTGGGGGCCCCCCAACAGAGAGTATGTAGTTTTAACTTGGCTACTCCACTCCTGCATTCTTATTCCCTCAAATTCTATGTTGGGTCACACTGTGCTGGCTGCAAAAAAGAAATACAGGTTGCAACTGATGGTACTCATTTTGAAGAATAATTTGCTGTACAATAGAGCTTTGGATCTGATACAAGAATTGAGAAATATAAAACAAAATAACTATAAAAGTTAGGAGGCATTTGAACAGCATTTCCTCAGAAAAAGCTGCTAACTCTGTATCATTCTGATGTGGATTCCTACAGTCATTTGGGATGAAATGTGTATTTTTCCCCTCTTTGCTGGATCACCGGTCTGTCTTCAGAAGTTATAACGCCATGACCACACATCCTAGGAGTCTCTATCATGTTAACAGAAGCTCCCGATACCAAGCCAGTTAAATATGGGTGACGATGGGGGGATCACAAAGGCCAAGGGTCTCAGGTGGCTGTTACTGAGAACTTGCCCTTTCCAAAATGTGAAAGTCATAGTGCTTCTTGCTTGTTCTCAGCTTAAACTTGTTAACCGAGTTAATTTGTTTCTTCAATGCATTCTGCGCAGCGGAGATGGAGGGGAATGTGGCTAGGACGGTGTACGTGGAGGCCAAGTCACTGGGTTTCGAGCGTTCGGGGTTGACAGTGCTGTCACCACTGCCACAGCAGAGTGGGTGACGACGCATTTGGGGCTGGGACTGAGGGTCCCGGAGCCACCGGATCTTGGCGCCAATTTTAAAGAGTTCCCCAAAGAGCTTCTCGGCTTCCATGCGAGTTATTCCATCTGGTAATTCAGTAATTTCCAAGACCTTCCCTACAACTAGAATGGAAAAGGTAGAGAATTAATCCCTGTTACCAAGAGGTGGGCAGAATGTACTGCAGACTCAAATGACACAGGAAATGAACACAATTTTCTGAAACCATTCAAATCCACATAGTTGTACTTGGTATGGCCATCTTCTAAATATTTCCTACTTATCCCCAAGCAAGGGGTGCAGAGAGACCCATGCCACCGGCCACACTCACAGACTCATGTACAAAATGCAGCCTGTGCAGGGGCTTCTTCAAACTAGGTGTGTGATCCTGGCTACAGTTTCCTGAACTTCAAATTCCCACTGTCAAATTATACATTATCTTCAATTTTTATTTTTTGGCTGTGTCGTGAGGAATGTGGGATCTTAGTTCTCTGAAGGGGGATGGAACCCATGCCCCCTACATTGGAAGTGCAGTCTTAACCACTGGACCACGAGGGAAGTATTCTGTATGTTATCTTTAAAATAGCACTTACCCTAACAAACCCAAGGCTATTGAATAGAAAGTTAAGGTACAGACTTGAAAGCCCTCTGCCATAGAAAGGCAATGCATTTGTTCTTCAGACTATACTGTCTGAATGGTGTAAAGACTACTTCTTTTCTCAAAGAATACAGAGGCAATGCATTTCATTCTACCTGTTCCTCTCTCACATCTCTTTCAAATCCTTTTGTTTCCTGCACTCCTCCTAAACCTGCCTTTGCTTTAGTACTCCCAAACCCAAAATGAGACAGAATTAAAAGAACATTCAAGAAGCCTGCATTATAGACAGCATAATTGTCTTAAGACTTTGTGTAGGATTCTAGACAAGGAAAACCCACTCCTGTGGTGTGGCAGTTTTAGACTCTCAGGCCAAGAGTTTATAGAAGCACATCCAGATGCCTCCTGGGGACACACCTGCTTCTCCTGCACCCAGGTCAGTTGATGCAGCTTTTTTGGCTTGTTTCCTTCCTCGGTTTCCATGCCTGTTGCCAGACTGACCCTGAAAATCCACAAACATGAGAAATAAGGTTGATGCTGCTGCAAAATGTAATTGCAGTGTCACTTAACAACTAACCACACTCAGTCTGGGGTTTGTACCTTATAAGAAAAAAAACCCACCTCCCGGCCTTCTGAATTCTGCCTCAGTGGCAGTGGAACTTTGGCCCATCACTTGCTGACAGTCTTTTGTAAGTCATGGCACCCAATGTCTCCTGCTGCCCGCCCCCGACCCCTATCTGGACTGTGCTGGGAACCGATGCTCCACCAAGCATCCCACCACCTTCTCCCTCACTCTGCTCTCGGTAGGGCCAGGGCGCCCCACTCTCAGCAGCAAAAGTACAATGCTCTGCCAACAAAGCCCGGAAGTCAGACAGCAGCTCTCATACCTGTTGGGCTGGAATGTGTCCGTGAAGAACAGCAGGAGGGTTGTACTGCAGGGTCTGGCCAAGTAACGGGTATCTGGCATCTCCTGAAAGTTAATAAAAAACCATTTTCACATTTTCCTTTACTCCGGTACAAAGTACTTCATCGAGTTTTCTCAGCTGTCTCAGGATGAGAGAGGGAACATATTCTACCAAATAGAATAAAAAAGTGGAGGTACTGACATATTTTTTAAAAAATTAAAAGCCTCCACATATCCTTCAAAGAGCTGGGGTAAACTTCTGCAAGCACTAGGGACTAATAACAACGGTTATGAAGGAGGTTAAGTGGGAGGAGCTGGTAGACAAGTTAGCACGGAGAGAAACTTCTCTGTATACCTTAACATTCTATGTGAAATCCTCCAAAGGAACCATAAGAACTCATTCCACCCGTCTGAGATAATAAAATCCACATTTTCTCTGATGGTTAAAAGTGAACAGAACATACATTCAGGGGACAAAAGAAACCTTGGAAAAACATGAAGCTCTCTATCTCCCCCAAACCATTATTAATTACTATATTTTCTTTCACACCTTAGTGCCTAGAGTCATCCCATGGAAAGCGCTTCACACATGCTGACTGCAAAAGGTTTGTCTACATAGTTAATGTTTTCATTTGTTGTATCCTCATTTTAACTTTAAGTCCCCAAATGTAGCACATTCATTGTCTGGAGGAGGGTTATGGGTGGGTGCTAAGAGAGTATCTTCAGGAAATCATACAGTGCTTCTCCTGATAGTTTCCTAACAGAGACAAGCAAGGCGTGAACCTCTTGCCACTGTGTGGAACTCTTTCTGATGAACACTGTTAGGGTGCTTGGGCAGCTCCCTGGTAGAACACACGTATGACATACTTGTTCCTTCCTAAACACTAGCTGAAGGGCAGATACAACATGAAGGTTTAACACTGAGACCAGAGACACAATTTTAAGCACGAAGATGAAGTGAACTGGTATTTCATTGAGATTTTAATACTCCTTTCCTTAATGAATATTGAGCACCTTTTCAAGGGCTTATTGGACATCTGTTTGTCTTCCTTTTTGAAATTACCATATAACTTGTTCTTAAAAATCACTCACTATACAGAGACTACTTTCCTTTTCAATGATTCTTTAAGACATTATTATTATTTTTAAAATATTTACTTATATATTTACTTGGCTGTGCCAGGGCTTAGTTGTCGCATTTGGGATCTTAGTCCCCAACCAGGGATCAAACCTATGATGCCTGCAGTGGAAGTGTAGAGTCTTAACTAGTGAACTGCCAGGGAAGTACCACTAATTAATTATTAATTGTGATGAAACATTAAGGCTAGGAAAGAAAATGGTAACAAATGAAAATGCCTGAGGAAGGTGAAAATGCAGTCCTTTGGAAAAGGAAAGGTAGCAGTACCAGGTAAATTACAAATTAACAGGGAGTGAATGGATGTCTTAAAACTCTCTGAGGCTGTGACTAGCTTTCTGCACTTACCTTGCCCAGAGACAAAAGGTCTAGAAAACTGGGGTATGATGGAAAGTGGTGGTCCAGAGGGACGGACGGTTTTCAGGGTAGACAGCTGAGCTGGTGCTGGTGACTGAGCTGGTGAAATAATGGGACTACTGAGTTGAGGACTGTGCTGCAATTACATCAAGAAAACAGGTCAACATTTTAGTCAGGGTTTTTGAAGAATTCCTTTTGGACAGAAATTTTTATTCTTCCTGATTACAAATATGTATACACTACATCATAATAGGTACTTGTTATTTAAGAAATTAAAACAGTATAGAAGTTTATAATTTCCAATTCCCAAGGATAAACACTAGTAACACTGTTTCTATGCATATGTAACCATACATCTGCTTTACAAAAATGGAAACAGACTATACATCCTATTTTTGAATTTTACTTTTGTACTTTTAAAATAGTATTGTAGATACTTTTCCATTAGAAAATATACACTATACACTATATTGGTAGAATTTTACTAGCTTTTAAAATTGCCCATGTACTTAGCTGAGGGTTTTTTCTCCTAGTATGGCTTCATATTACTATTTGGTATTATACTTTCATTTCCCTCTGCTGTGGCTCCTTTGAGAATTTCTTGTAGGGCAGGTCTCAAATTTTGTTTTATCTAGAAATTTTTAATTTCTCCCTCACTTCTAAAGAAGTTTTACTAGATAAAAAATTCTTGACATTTTTTTTTTAAGTTTAGCACTTTGAATATATTTATTCACTTTTTGCCCCAAAATGTCTTTTGACTTGTATTCAAGGAAGATCCCCATACATTGCATCTGATTGTTAGAACTCTTGAGTCTTTTTTAATTTATAACAGACTTATCCTTCAATTCAAAATGCCATTTATTTTATTAAAGAAATAGACAATTTGTCCAATAAAATATCTGTGGTACCTATAAACTGTTTATTTTCTGTAAATTAATAGCTAGACTTAGAGAGGCTTGATTAGATTCAGGTACTATTTTCTTTGGCCACCCTAGGCACAGCTTGTGGATTCCTTAGTTTCTTGACCAGAGATGGAACCTGGGCCCACTTTAATTGACGTTACAGTTGATCAGTTGCTTCAAGTGTTGTCTGCCTAATCTACTTATTTGAAAGCTTCCCATACATCTTTTCCTGATGTTTTTGATGTTCCTTTGTTCATTACTTTAATTGGATTCCAAAATACCACTTTTAAAATTCTATCATTGTTTTTAAATTTATTGATTGCATTTCTTCTATGATGAAGAGCCTTCCCTCATCAACCTTCTGGTTACAGTAAAATACAGTTCATATGGGAAAGGCAAGATAGCAACTTAATTCATTTTCTTTAATACAATTCAGGTCTAGTTTATCTTAATTTCTAAATTAAAAAATGTTTAATTATGCAAACACTGGGAAACAGTACTTAAATTAGCTGGCTATAGAGAATGTCCAAACTAATCTGTTTGAGAAGATTTCAAATTCAGCATCAAGTCATAGGTTGGTCAATCTTATGTGACTTAACTGTTCAAAGTTTTAAAATTATAATAGACAAAAGAAGTATCTTACCTGAACAATATTGTCTACACTACTAAATTCCACACACTTCTGTCCTCTCTGGTGATCACAGTAATATTTGTTTTGCTTCCACTGTGGGGGTGAATGGGCACGAGACTGTGGATTGTTTGGGACGCTGAGCTGCATCATCACCATTCCGCCACCAGGTGGTGGAGGCGGCACAGCTGAAAATCAGAATTAGGACCCAGCAATTAGCATACGTTAGAAACATCTAGTTTCTTTAAACACCAAGATAATGACAATACTTTTATATCTCTGACCTAAACTTTATTGTTATTTATGTAAGCCAGATTTAAACTCTGATGCTTCATACAAGTGTTGAGTGTTAAAAAAACATTGAAATTGACTCTGTAGACCTCAACATCTCACTTATCCTAAACATAATAGGTCAGGAACGTCCAATTATCTAAAAGACCTAGTAGAGAGTAGCACAACTGTGATATGACCTATAAAAGTGCTTAATTTTTAAAATAAATTTATTTTCAAATAAGCATTATTCTAAATACATAAAGGAAAACTGGGAAAAAGGAGTACCTTACAGAAATTTGGATATATGGTAAAAAGTCATCTTTTGAGTGAATCAATTTCATGTGGTAGGGAAAAGTTTGGCATATGAGATTCAGAAAGCATAATTTCAGTGCTCTGAAATGTCCTATGACTCAGAGAAAATTATTTACCCTCTTTTATTGTATTTTCTCATTTGAAAATGGCTAGGAAGACCACTTTGGCTGACTTTAAAAGAGCTGAAATAATCACATGAACAACCACTGATAGCTGTCAGTACAAGTGGACTACAATATCTTATCTGATTTATTCCTGTTGTGGCATCAGTACTGCAGCACTACTCGTATTAGGAATGTAACCGCCACTCACCATTTCAGTGTAAGGTAAGGTACCCTGGGGCCTGCCTCCAGGACCACTGTTTGCACTGCAGTAATCGTATTGGCAATTTCCAGTTCCCCAGAAACAGCACCAACCTGACCTGGCTAGGCACACCACAGAAGGGCTGACTGCTTAGGAGTATCTCAAGGTTCTCCTTGGCCACAGCAGCCCATATTGATGCAGCCATTATTAGTCATATATTTCATAATCATCTATTGTTTCTCTGTTTCTTCGAGAGATTACATAGGTCAACAGATCATTACAATAAAATATGGTCTTATGATAAAGGACTGTTTAAGAAACTAAGGAGGCAGAGAAAACAAAGCACAAACTCAGTTTTAAGGACAGAGCAAGACTTTTGCAGAAGACATGATTTCTGAGTCAAATTTTAAAGATAGGCAGGATTTTGGCAATTGGATGGTGGACTGGCACTCAAGGAGGGAAGAACAGGTACAAAATTATTTTTGACATGAAAAAGCATAGTACATTCTAGAAACAGAGTTCTAATATACATATGAACAGGAGGCTTAATTGCCAGGGAATGGAGATGGAGAATCTATGCAAATTTTTAATTCAGAGGAATGACATGAAGAGACATCTGTTTCAGGACAATAATTCTTGAACTGTATGTATGTGTGTATGTGTTGGGGAGGAGGAAGGTTGGGTATGGAGACAACATGAAAGAAGCAAAAGTAGAAGCACTGAGGAAGGAGAGAAGGCACCAGATGTGAGGAAATGGTGATAGCCTAAGTGTGAGAGAGGAGAACAGAAGAGAGTCATGATTTTGAAATTTGTATTGGTCCCAATATGGAAGGTGAAGAAAGGGATGAAAAGGGAGAAATATTAAATCTAAAGTGCCTTTGACATATTCCTCGTTAGGAAATGTCCAATAATAGGCAGTTGGGTATGTGGTCTCATCTTGGCAGAAACAAATTTGGGAGACAGTGGCAAAAAGCCAAGGTTGAAGCTTGGGAAGTGGTTGAATTTCCGAGGAAGCACCCAAAGAGTAATGAAAGAAAGTATCTTAGAGAATATCAGTAATAATGAGAGGCAAGCAGGAAGGAGAGCCTGAGGAGAAACAGAGAGCAGGGGTACTGGTAGCAGGGGAAAAGGAAGAAGCGGACTGAACCTGTTAAATCTGACTTCTTATGCGCCCTGAATACCCTGGGCATATCTCAGCACCTAACAAGTTGAAAACCTTTTTCCTAGAAATGTCCAAGGAACTTATTTCTCAAATGGACAAACCATCCCCGCCACCCACCCCTGGCCCCACTTATCTATTCATACCTGCACACTGGTGGCCTTGGAGCTGCTGGGAATTGCATGGTGAAGTAGGTCGAGGAAACTGTACTTGTTCTGATCCTGGATGTTGCAAGTAACCTAGTGATGAGCTATGGGGAAAAAAATCAAACAAATACAAAAACACAGCACAGTGAGATGGAGATGACTGTGAAGAGTCTTTGAATGAACAGTCCTGCAAATTTATTTAAATAAAATTATTTTTCAAGTAGTAAGCTTAGTACAAGTCAAATGAACTCTTTTCTAAATTGTGCGTTATATGTAATTACTTTTTGAATAAAAATCACTTTGTTTTTGACAATAACAAAGATATAAAAAAAAAAAAAAACCCTGCTGATTTCATTGCTCTTATTCTTTTACAACTTATTCTAAATAGGGTTTTTGTACTGTTCAAATAATTATTTTAAAAAGAAGAAAAAACTCACTAATTTTACAAAATAAAAAAGTACTTTATTTGAATCTCACTAAGCTATATTTTAGAAAAGAAAATATACAGTTGGACAATGATGAGACAGAAAAAATGTTTTATTCCTTAAAAAATGTAATATATAAGGAATAAAATAAACACTAGAACATGATTCTGACATTCTAATATAGATACTGACAAAAATAAAAGGCTGTTATTGTAAAATATGTCTTCAAGGTTTTCCCTGTTAAGCAATTTTTCAGGAAAAGAGTGAAAATCATAGAGCAATACTGTGAATTCTGAAGTAATCAGAAATATTCATTTACTATAAAACTCTGTTACCATCCTTTTTTCATCATTTAAGTCAACTTTCTTTACATGGTATTTTATTTCTTAATATAGCTTTACCACTTTTTGCATTTACATTTCATATAACTGCATCAAAAATACATATTTGAGTCAATGATTGAATTACAAAGAATACAGGGAGACTTGTTAACACCATGATGACACAATCAGTCAAATTTAGGCTCTGGGACACTCTACAAGACAAATGTGTGAAAACATAAGCAGTATATGTGAGGTAGTTGATAATACAAAGACCAATTGGGTATTCAATATAATTAAGAAATTAACTGTTAAATTTTTTAGAATGTGAAATAGTACTCTTAAGCTAGGTAGGTTTAAAAAAACCTTTTAGAGATACCTATAATGAAATACTCATAAATGAAATAATATAATACTTCGGTTTATTTTAAAATAACATGAAAGGAGGATGAAGTAGAAGTTTAAATGAAAACAGATTAGTTATTAATTGATAAATGTAGAAACTAAGTGATGGTACACAGGGCTTCAGTGTACTTCTGTTTACATTAATGTGTATTTAAAAATGTCTGTAATGAAAAGTTTATAAATGATTCTCTCAGGCTGACAATTCTCCAATTAATAATAATTTGTCAAGTTTTACTGTTTTCTGTGGCAGTAACTCAGTATAGTTCAATAAAAGGGAACAAGAAAGGAATGTAAAGGGAAGAATTCATAAAAAGTGATTTTGGGCCATATGACAAAACGGAAAAGTTGTACTTTCTAAAATTGATGTTAATTATTATCAGAATGCGTTATGAGTATTAGCCACCTGTAGAAATAATACAGCTCAGGCATAGTTTGTAAAATGTACTGTGACTGGGTAGAATAGAAAGCTACACCATAGGATAGAAGGATTTTTAGGTTCTTTCATTGGGATAAAAATCCAACAGGATCTTAACTATGTTAAAACTACATGAAAGTGAAAGTCGCTCAGTCATGTCTGACTCTTTGAGACTCTATGGACTATACTGTCCAGGGAATTCTCTAGGCCAGAATACTGGAGTGGGCAGCCTTTCCCTTCTTCAGGGGATCTTACCAACCCAGGGATTGTGCCCAGGTCTCCCACACTGCAGGCGGGTTCTTTACCAGCTAAGCCACAAGGGAAGCCCAACAATACTGGAGTGGGTAGCCTAACCCTTCTCCAACAGATCTTCCCCATCCAGGAATCAAACCAGGGCCTCCTGCATTGCAGGCAGATTCTTTACCAACTGAGCTATCAGGGAAGCCCTAAAACTACATACAATGAGAAGAAAGATTGAGAGAATGTGATATGAATATGACAACAGAAGTCACCTTAGGGTTGTAGATATATTTGCTGATTCCTGATAATTTATGCTTGCTTTTGCATTTTCCAAAAACACATGCATACATTTTATAATCACTAAAAGTACCCTATGAAAACTGCTTGAAAGGTTCTACTTTTAAATGTTGTAACAGGGATTTAGTTATCAATTAATAATCTGAATCTTCTTCAGAAGTCACAGTATGGCCTGTGATCTTCTGAAATATAAACCACCTTCAATTCATCTGAAGGACAGACCTCAGTCAGGTTTGCTCTCACTGGAAGAAAATATTAGCTTTCTGCCATATAAGCCTTTTGCAATTCAAAGTGATTTCCACTTTATTTACTTTTTATGATGAGGGTATCTATTTAGGACAATATAAATAAGCCCTCAACCAATTTGAATTTGACCAAACTAATATGCTAGATCAATGAAAATGAATGTCAAGTAAAACTTCTGTTGTCCAATATCTGGAGTTTTCCCTTAAATGCAAATGGCTAATTTTTTTAGGTTTTCTGGTTAAAGGCTTCTGTTCCTAAATGTATCCATTTATAGCTCACCTATTTTCAATCTGAAACATGGAAAAACAAAACAAAACTATGTAGACTAAAAAACAGAGAAAATATTAATATTTCAGAGACAAAACAAAAAAGGTGTAGGGACATCTAGGATAAGATTGTTGCTTTCACTGAGAACTGAATCTACTTTGTATCCTGGCAGCTAAGACAAATTGTTGAATCCAGAGAATTATAAGACTCTGCCAGGATGATAAAGGAAGCAAGTATGTAAGCCTTTGGAAGGTGCTGGATTACAGACATATCATAATTGTATTCTATGATGAATTCAAAGCAAGTAGTTAATTATAGAGTAATGTAGTCCTTTGACAGAAGATATGAAACACAGTTCATATTTTACTGGGCAACTGAGAGGATAAAAGAGAAATCTTGCCCAAGGAGAGGATTACTTCCCTTTAAAAAATAGATAGGATGCAGAAGTACTTGCAGTAAGGGCTAATGTTTTCCTTAAAAACAAACTTGTATTTTTCAAGGACTTGAATGAGACCAGAGGGTCTGCACTGCACACTTTACATAAAAGATGCCTTTGGTTTGAGAAATTTACGGGCAGCTATTATCAAACACAATCAAACACAAAGATATCTATGGTGCTTCTGGGTGAATGACTTGAGTTTGAAATGGGCCATATTCTAACCAACCCACTAGTATAAACTGGTTCTCATCAAGCACCCGTGTTAGTGGACCTATGGATATATCTAGCTCACTGAAGTGGTAGAAAACATTCACCAAACAGTAATTTTAGTTTTAGTACAGCTGGTCCTAAGGTGCTCTTTTTGACAATACCTTAGCTACTTATTAAGTCTGCTCCTACAGTGAGACTGTAACATTGCCACTGGCACTCAGGATGATGCTTGTACACCTGCTGTGTGATATAGCTGGAGAAGAGGCATCCCATTTCTCAAACAGCTTCATAAAATCTTTTAAAATAATTTCAAAAGACAGGAGGCCAAATAATATAATTTCTTATTTTTTGAACCAAATTTCGCCTATTAGAAAATGACTTCTAGCACAACAGCTTGAGTTTACTCATCTTATCTCCCCACTAAGACTGGTGAAAGCTATTAAAGGTGATAGAAATGATCCTAAGGATGAAAAGCAAAATAGAAACATCTCTTCAAGAACATCTATGAAAAGCTGGTAAGAAAAATGAGTCTGGTATTTGAAACAATATCGCTCCCTCCTGCCTTTCTCAGTGAAATACAGCCTACTCAAGATCACTGCAGCAAAGAACACAGAGCTCCCATTCCCCACAACACCCAGAGGGAGGGTTTCTTCCTAGGAGTGGTATGTCAGCTTTCTCATCTTGCTCCCAGGTACCTGCTGCTGAAGCTAAATCCTGAGTGAATGAAGGTGAGAGGTGGGAACTCCTTTTCCTTCAACATCCATGTGTAGGACAGAGGGTCTACTGTGGGTGTGGTGTGCTGAGAATACTGGGGTTTTGGTCAGATCACCCTTGCCCCATCTCATGAAGTGGTGATTTCACGCCAGTGATCCTAGGCTGTGGTCTCTTCATCCTCCACCAAGTGCTAAGCTTATAGGGTAGGGTGTAATTTTAAGAAAAGCTAATCATTGTCCACACCCCCAGCTTCTGAGCCCTGGCTCAGAGATTTCTGGGGAGAAAACAGGTCATAAAACAGACAGCATCTAATGTTTTCTCAAAAGAATGGTCTTCAATTGTAACAGAGAGGGAAGACGTTCACGCCTACAGGTGCTTTCAAAACCGGTGAAAAGTGAAAGTTGCTCAGTCTTATCCGACTCTTTGCAATCCCATGGACCGTTGTCTGCCAGGCTCCTCTGTCCATGGAACTCTCCAGACAAGAATACTGGAGTGGGTAGTTGTTCCTTTCAAGAACAGGAGTAGGTGTGATAAAGACAACTGGGAGGAGACATAAGATTCAGGCTAAATTGTAGGCCTGCTAGTTCGCAGGAGGGAAACAGGTAAAAATACAGCAGGAATGATCCTTTCTAGGGCAGAATAAAAACCAAATACTGACTACAAAAACTTTTCCTTCAAAGGAGCCAGATTTTGATTGAATTACTTTGTAGAGCAATCTGTGAGTCAGAGCATTATTGGAAGCAACAGAGTAATCAGCTGGCAGTTAGTGGGTATCGTCCAGGAAAAAGAGAAACAGAGTCCTACCAAAATTACTGTGATTCTAGGATGACTGTGAGAATACCCAAAGTAGCTTTCCCTGCTTGAGGAACAACATCAGAGGCTGAACATTTGGTGTGGTGGGAAGCTTAAACAGATTTCACTAAAGTAATCCAGTCAGTCAGTGAACAAATTAACAAGTGAACAACAATAACCAGACTGGCTACATTATTTAAGATATCCAATTAAAAACATTACAAGGTATGCAAATAAACTGTAAAGTGTAACCCCTAGTTTGGATACAAGTAGGGAATAGAAACTGCCTGAGAGAAAGATTTTTCACATTTATCAGAAAGACCATAGTGTAGCCATTAAAGACATGTTCACAGAAACAAAGGAAATCATGATTAAGGAAGTAAAGATGGAATGGTGACAAGGTTGCATTAACAAATAGAGAACATTAATAAAAGAGAGAGAAATTATATTAAAAAGTACCAAATGGAAATTATGGAGTTAAAAAACTGCTAAAATATAAAACTCACTAGAAAGTCTCAGGAGCAGATGTTAACTGGCAGAAGAAATAAATGAACTTGAAGACAGACTGAAAGATTACACAAGCTAAAGAACAGAGAGAAAAAGGGACACAGAAAAAAGAGCTTCAGAGAAATGTGGGGCATTGTTAAACAAACTAACACACATATAATGGGGATTATCAGAGAGGAGAGAAAAGAGCAGAAAAGATATTCCAAGAAATAACGGCTGAAAACAGCTCCAATTTATTGAAAAAAACAATGACCTATTCATCCAAGAACCTGGAAAAACTTTTAGCAGAATAAATGCAGAGACCCAAAGAGATACCATAGTAAAAATACTGAAAGTTAAAGACAAGCAGTATAAGAAAAATGATTAGTTATTTATAATGTAACCCCAGTAAGATTTACAGCTGACTTCTAAGCAGATACATGAAAGTCAGAAGGCAGTGGGATAACATACTCAAAATGGTCAAAGAAAAATACCTTTCAGCAAAGATTCTTAAATTCAGTAAAGCCATTTTCCAAAATGAAGGAAAAACAAAGACTTTCCTCTGTAAGTAAAAACTGAGAATTTGTTGCTGGCACACACACCTTACAGTAGGTACTAACTAGAATAAACACAGAGAGTACAGTATTATGGTCTTAATGTTTGCATCCCTCCCAGATTCATATGTTGAAGCCCTAACATAATATAATGGTATTTGGAAACAGGGTCATGGAGAGGTAACTAGGGTTAGATGAAGTCATGTGGGTGGGGCCCTGGTCCAATGGGATTAGTGCTCTTGCAAGAAAAGACATCAGGGAACTTGCTCTCTTTCTGCTTGAACACACTTAAGAAAGGCCAAATGAGCTCACAATGAGAAAGTGGCCATCTGCAAACCAAGGCAAGAGCCTTCAGCACTTATCAACCCTGCTGGTACCTTGATCTTGGACTTCCAGTATCCAGAACAATGAGAAAATAAATTTCTGTTGTTTATGCTACCCAGTCTATGACATTTCGTTGTGGCAGCTTGAACAGACTAACACAACCAAACACAGGTATTTATGTAATTGGAAAGACAGTAGAAATGAACATTTTCCCTTTCTTCTGATTTAAGAAGCAAATGTATAAAATAATATGTACATAATGTAATGTCAGACCTGTAACATATGGAAATGTAACATATGTGCCAATAATAGCACAAAGGATGTGGGTAGGAACAAAGCAGTATGGGCTAAGAAAATACCTACTGATGGTAAGGTAATTATCATTATAACAATCTATTGTGTTTGTAACATTAATATAATATGCGTAACAAGAATATCAGGAGAAGGGGGGAAAAGAGCAGTTATGTAGGAGTAACTTTTCTCTATTTCACTGGAATTAAGCTAGCATAAATCAGAAGCTGACTGGATAAGTTAAGACACATATGCTAAATTCTAGAAAAAACACTAAAAAAAACCCCTCTAGACAGAGGAGATAAATAACAAAAGCAAAATGGCAGACATAAGGCAAGTACATCAGTAATAACATTAAATGTGAATGCATTAAACAATTCAATCAAAGGCAGATGTTGGAAGGACAAAAAATGATACAACTATTAATATATGCTGTCTATAGGAGACACAAAGGCTGAAAATAAAAGGACCGTAAAAGATACATGAAACAAACAGTAACCAAGAAAGCTGGTGTGTCTGTATTAATATCACACAAATCAGACTTTGAGACAAAAACTGTACAAGATAAAGCATTTCATAATGAAAAAAAGATCAGGAATATTTAACAGTTATAAACTTATCAGCTCCTACTAAAGGAGCAATGCATGAAACATACACTGAAAAATGAAAGGAGAAATATACAATTCAATGATAGTAGTTGGAGACTTCAATACAACCTTTTCTTAACTCAACAGCTTGCTGGATCTTAGTTCCCCAGCCAGGGATTGAACCCAGGCGCAAGGCAGTCGAAGTGTGGAGTCCTTACCACTGGACTGTCAGGGAATTCCCAATACTACACTTTCAGTAAGGAACAGATCAACAAGGAATAGAAACCCTGGAGAACACTACAAACTAATTAGACCTAACAGACATCTACAGAACACTCTATCCAACAATAACAGAATTTACAATCTTCTCAAGTATATGTGGAATATTCTCTAGGATAGACCATATGCTGGGCAATAAAGTGAACTTCAATAATTTTAAAAGGATAGAAATAATACAAAGTAAATTCTCCAACAACAAAGAAATGAAATTAGAAATCCATAGTAGGGTAAAGTTGGGACACACACATGTAAGTAGAAATTAAACATTACAATACTAAGCTGCTGCTGCTGCTAAGTCATTTCAGTCATGCCTGACTCTGTGTGACCCCACAGACGGCGGTCCACCAGGCTCCCCCATCCCTGGGACCCTGCAGGCAAGAACACTGGAGTGGGTTGCCATTTCCTTCTCCAGTGCATGAAAGTGAAAAGTGAAAGTAAAGTCGCTCAGTCATGTCCAACTCTTTGCAACCCCATGGACTGCAGCCCACCAGGCTCCTCTGTCCATGTGATTTTCCAGGCAAGAGTACTGGAGTGGGGTGCCATTGCCTTCTCTGTACTCAGCTACCAATAGGTCAAAAAAGAAATCAAGAGAGAAACCAGAAAATACTTTAGGATGAATGAAAACATAACACACCAAACCTTATGGAATGCTGATACAGCAAAAGTTTAGAGGGAAAATTATATCTGTAAATGCCAATACTAAAAAAGAAGAAAGGACTTCATCAGTGGTGCAGTAGTAAAGAATCCACCTCCCAATGCAGGGGACATGGGTTCAGTCCCTGGTCTGGGAAGATTCCACATGTCATGGGACAACTAAGGCTGTGAGCCACAACTATGTAAGCCCATGTGCTCTCGAGTCCATGTGCTGCAACCAACAAGCTTGTGTGCCACAACTATTGAAGCCTGTATACCACAGAGTCCATGCTCCATAATAAGAGAAGGCACAGGAAATGAGAACTTCATGCGCCACAAATGGAGAGTGGGGGCTACTCTCTGCTTGCCACAACTAGAGAAAGCCTGCATGGAGCAATGAAGACCCAGTAAAACCAAAAATAAGTAAATAAAATTAAAAAAATTAAAAAAAAAAATCTCAGATCAATAACATTCATTTTCATGTTAAGACACTGGGGGTGGCCTGGAGGAGAGATCACCAAGCTTAAAGCAAGCCAAAGGAAGTAAATAAGAAAGATTACAATGGGAATAAACAAAATAGAGAACAGAAAAGAGAAAATCAATAGAAACCAAGAGCTGGATCATTGAAGAGATCAATAATGACAACTTTTTGTTTAACTGACCAAGAAAAAAGGAGGGAAAACTCAAATTACTAGAATCAGAAGCAAAGAAGGGAGATTCCTACAGACTACAGAAATAAAAAGGATAATGAAATAGTATAAAAAACTGTATACTAAGAAAATAGATCAAGTTCCTAGAAACATACAAACTGCCAAAACAAACTCAAGTAGAAACTGACAATCAGAGTGGACCTAGAACAAATGAAGAGATTGAAGTAGTAATCATAAAACAACTTACACACACACACACACCCTGGCATACGAGGCTTCATCACTTTATCACACTTAGAGAAAAGTTAACAATAATTCTTCATAAACTTTTTTTTCAAAACAGAAAACAATCATTCTATATTACCCTAAAACTAAAACCAGACAAAGGCACCATAAGACAACACACCAGTATCTCTTATGACGGTAAATGAGAAAATCTGACTGAATGTGATTTATCCCAGGAATGCCTGGGTCATTTAATATCTGAAAATCAATTAATGTAATATCTATTTTTTCTCAACATGATACAGAGTACCTACAGAAAATTCACAGTTGGGGCATTCTCTGCCCCCCTTCTGATGTCTGTGTCAGAAGCTTTCTCTGTCCCTTTCTCACTTTAATAAAACTCTGCTACACAAAAGCTCTTGAGTGATCAAGCCTGGTCCCTGGTCCCGAAGCTAAATCATCTTCTTCGGAGATCAAGAATCCAACACCGTTCACTGTAAGCTATCAATACTGCCCCTGTTGAGAATGTATGGTATAAATATATCATGTTTCTAACTTTTTGTTGCAATGAAGAGCCTGAATTTTGTATCTTTATACATATGCATTAAAATATTAATATATCCCCCCCCCAAAAGAAGAAAATCCACAACTAACATCATACTTAAGGTGGAAGACTGAATGCTCTCCAGTCATGAAGACAAGGATGTCAGCTCTCACAACGTGTACTGAACATAACAGTAAGGTTCTAGCCAGGGCAATGAGGCAAGAAAATGAAATAAAAGGTACCAAAATTGAACAATGTTACTGTCATCATTCCTCTCTTCTCTTTGTGGTTTTGCAAATATTATGATTGTTATTTCAAATTATTATTTTTTTTTGATGGGAGAAAAGGACCCACTGTATTCTTAAGTAATAATTAGTTCACCTGAAAAGCAAGCCCCACATATCTACAGCTTTTACCAGCTACAAAAGATGATATCTTTGAAAATCCAAGAACAGATGGCAAGAAAATGTGTTCTAAGAAGTCATTTGAAGGAAAGAAAAAAAAAAAGCAAAACCCCCCAAAAAACCACAACAACAAAAAGAAAGAAGTCATTTGGTTTTCTGCCTTTTTAAACCATTTGACATCTTACTGCCAATGATAGGCAAACAAGCTACCTGAACATTACTTAGCAGACATGTGCTGTGTTTCCTGAAGATGCTGTAAGTAATCCATATAATCCATTTGGGGACTGTAGTAGTCTGAGTATCACAACATTTAATTCATTAATAATGAAAAGAATGAAGCAGTTAACAAAGAACAAGCACTCTGAATCTCACTGGTCCCAATAACTGATTCACCACCTGTGACAACCTGAGTAAATTCCACGAGAATTTAAACCAAATTTAATCAGTCTAGCAGGAAAAAAGAGAGAGAGATAAATGAAAGTCTAAACCATTCAAAGGTTACTCTGTATTTTTTTTAGATCATTTTTGTTGGATTTTCCTATAAATAACAACACTTTTTACAACTTGTTCGGAGCAATTTTAATTTTGGGAGGTGGGATAATAATTGTGGCAAAACTCTGAGGCAGACTTACAGAATAAAAAAGGACAGGAGTTCTGTGTTTTGTTAAATATCATCGGACTGATTTATGGACAAAATGGGCTTCATATGCCCAGAACCCAGCAATGTTTGTCTCTTTGCTTAGTATAGCTAAGTGTTTTGTCCTTTTGGGGTTAAGGGTGCATTAATTCTCATTTCTTAAGATAGCTGGTGAAAGTGAATATTTTCTTATGTGATAATTTATCACTAGTTCTTGCCAAGTGGGTAAACTACTTATTTCCATGAACTATTTATTTGTAGAGTTGCAATATAATCATTCTAGAACATAGAGATGATAAAAATGCTTGTAAGCTTTTATCAGACATCTGTCACAGTTACCATATCTGATGCTTCCTTTTAAAAAATCTGTCTTGATGTAACTGTGCTGAATCTTTATATTAAAACAACCTTTAAAACATTCATCTACTCTTTGATAATGCCTATCTTGAATCTTATATCAGTGAGAAAAGCAAAGCAATTAGGTATATTCACAAGCTCTTCACCACACCCATCTATGTAATAATATCTGTACCCATGCACTCTGCTTTTTTTTCGATTTACCACATATGAATCCTTTACATCTTATATATGGCTAACTGACTTCCATTTGAGTGTTTACTCTCATCCTTCTTGGGGACCTTACTGCTCTTCCCTCTCTCATATAGCAACATACCTCTCTCTGCTGTTTTTCAATTTCAGCATATAAAGACTTCTTTTTTCAATTAAGAACAGACCACTCTCTCTTAACCTTATTTTCCCCTCCCATATACTGCTGAAATTCAATGCTCCTGCTTAGGGATGCAATTCTCAAAAGTTGTCTCTACTGTCTTCGTTTCCTGTCCTCCCATTCTCTTGGCTTTTAGCTCTTGAAGTCTTCCCCCCCTTAATTAAGTGGTTTTATTACCTATTTAAAGGGTTTGAAACATATATACAACAAGAATACCCAGAAATATGAAGAACCTTGAAGAACTGAATCTTAAAGAACTGTATGATATAAAACTATGTAACCTCCATTTGGATTAAGAATATCAAGTCTCCACACCTTCTCTCACCATTAACTCTAACTGTTGTGTAGTAGTGCTCCATATGGTAGGTTTAACCTTTTAAACAAGTTGTTTCTGAAGGTTTTTTATTTTTAAATTATTGAGTTTTAAGGATTCTTGCAAGTGAGATATTTTCCACCAAGGTATCTCAAATTTCCCCTTAATTCTCATTTATATTATCACCAAATATTCATTTCTTCTTTCAAAGTTCCTCCCTTCCTACTGCTACCACCACAGTTGACCAACCTGTCACGTAATGTGCTTAAATTACAACAGTTCTCCTTGTGGTCTCCACCCAATTCAAATCCTTCTTAAATGACTGCTACTGAGCTAATTTTTTTCAAAAAGATAAGCTTTACCATATCAATTTCATACTTCAGAAATCACAAACACTTGATAACATCAGGAGTCTAAAATATAGATAAATTCAGGTACTCTGTGGAAAAGATGTTCAAGGCTAATAAATCCAATGAAAAAGGCAAGATGACAAACAAAACATTCATAAAAATAATTCCACACATGCAGAAAAATTCAGTGACAAATGAATTTTGAAACACAAATGAAAATATCCCTAATCTATTTCAAAACAGAAACACTAAACCTCCCTCCTCAAACCATAAAGTTTTTCATGTATTTACTTAAAAGTAGAAAAAGCGTTAGAACGATAAATGGCAAACTCTAAACAGTGATTACTTTGGTCAATGAACAGTAACTGCTTTGCCTGAAGGGCAATTTCATGAGTGTGCGGTTTTTTGGCTGCTCTGAGCAGCTTGTGGGATCTTAGTCCCCCCACCAGGGATTAAACCCGGGTCACATCAGTGGAAGCGCCAAGTCCTAACCACTGAACCACCAGGGAATTCCCTTACTCCATGTGTTTTTAAGTGGTTTAATTTTTAAATCAAAGGTTATGAATAATGTAAATAAAAATATAATCATCAAAATTTAACAGCTATTATCTCTTGAGTAGTGAGGTTGTGGCTGATTTGCTTTTTCATCTTTTTTTACAGCTTGAAATTTTTTATATTTTCAAATTTTCTACAATGACTATATGTATTATATGTATAATCAGAAAGACCCAAACAAGTTAAATACAGAAAAATGCTCTTTTAATGGACAAAATGCAAGATGTATGAGAAATGTTTTTCTCAATAGAAACTCAGTGAGAGACTGAAAAATGAAAAGATTTTTGCATGAGATATTAACTTTCTTCCCTATTCTTTAAAGGTATCTATTTAAAAATTATTAATCTAAAATATTAATTATTATCACTCATTTTTGGTGAGTTCACAAGAAATGAAATAGCTATAAGCATTCTCTTTCCATTTAAATTATTTTTGTCAATAAAATTTACTAATTAATTTTTCTGCTAAATACATGCTTACAAAAACAGCTGTTACATCCAATGGAGAGAAAATAAATACTCTGAAAAGGAAATGTTTTAGCACCAAAAGTAACTTTCTTATTACATTTTATTTCTCTAGGCTGTGTTAACAACTTCTCTTTTAATAACAGAAGTAAAATTTCACTAAAAGATGTGGTTCAGATTGAGACTTTGTTATTGACAATTATTTCAAAGGATGGCTGAGGCAAACAAAAAACCAAAAATGCACAACGAGACGTTTAGGAGAAATAAAATGAATCTAAGACAGTTCCAGAAATAGGACAAAGGGGACACTAGCAGAATACTAGTTTACAAAGATGAGGAAACACAGACTATGCAGATGATAAAAAGAACAAAACTTAAAAGTAGGTTTTCTTTTCTCATGTTTCATAAAGATTCTGTGAAGCATCTTTTTAACAAAGTTCTGAAAAATAAAGGTTACAGTCTCTTCAAGTTCCCCTCTCTGTATGCTAGCCTTTGAGACTGCAGATCAAAGACAAAAGTACATTCTCCTTTTGAGTTTCAAGATAAAAATGGGAAAATAAATGGTAAAATAGGAAGAAAAAAAAAACAACACTCAAATAGAAGCAGTTTGAAGATATTATCCAACCAGCTTGTCACTTCTGAAGACTATAAGAATGAAATAATTAATTTTTTTGAAATTATTTTTTTGTCTACATCATTGACTGAAAGAAGTACCATGATTAGTTGTAAAACTAGTTTTTGTGACTGGTACATGGCTTGCTGAAAAGTGACAACACACATGATCTGAATCAGGCTATGTTAAATCCTCACAGTACATGTAACAACACAATCAAATACAAAATTGCCTCAGTGATAACTGATTGGTTGAGGTGAAAGTAAAGATAATTCAAATTCTACTTTTCTGCATAAGGAGCTTTCACAAGAAAATGGATTGTTAAGCAACTCAAGCTAAGGAAGACATTTTTCAGAACAAAGGCTCACTTATTGTTCTTATAGAAACCTTATAATCTGATTATAGTTTAGTAAAAACATGAGTGTTTGGCTCAGGACTACAGCTTAGAGTTTACTAATGAACAATGAGAGACACTGTGACTTTCTCATAAATGTGTAAAATATTACTAGGTTATGGTAACTTGTGTAAGGATGACACGCAAATGCGTGAAGTATTCCATATTAAAAAAATTAGCAACAGACCATAATCCTGATAAACAACGAAGAGCTATAAGATCAGGCTTTTTATTCACTCACCTTAAATTATTTTGTTGGCCAGGTGGAATGACGCTATAGTAAACTGGCATTCCTGCTGCAGGCATAGATCCTTGATTAGACTGATTAGGGAACATAACAGGCTGTTGATAAGTGTGATGGGCAATTCCTTGAGAACATTGAGGCAGTGAAACCTAAAATTTGAAAGACAATTTAAAAGGAAAAAGGTTTTTCAAAACCTTGCAAAGGTCAATGTCTCCAGCCTCCATAAGCTTTTCAAATATGAGCAGTTAGGAATAAGCTAAAACTGCCCATAGGCTGTCTTGATAATTTAGTTACAGCATTACCACTTTATTTTTATGTTTTTTAAGCCAGTTATTGTTTTTTGGCTAGCATTTATCAATAGCACAGTAGGCTAGGAGTTGTGTTCCAAAGTAGAAGTTATTTAAAAAAAGAAATTGTTTCCAAATAAGGATAACCATTTGACATGGAAAGAATAATAACATTTACCTCAGGTTGAGCTAAGTAAAACTCAGGTAAGGGTACTGGTGAGATACACTGTATCAGGAAGTATGAGCTTTGGAGCTTAAGATACCTAGATGTGATAATGATCCATCAACTTTACTGTACATGTGACACTGGGCAAACAACTTAACTCTTCTGAGGCCCCAGAGTTCATTATCTGCAAAAATGGGATGTCTCTTTCACCTCAGGAGGGCTTTATAATTTCTATTTCCAGGATCTAGTACAGAAGGTATCTGAGGAACAGCAGATCTTTCAATTCTGTTTTCTACAGTATCTACATAGAAACCATATGAACATAATGGATTCATTTCTCCAGTTTCCATAGTTATCTAAAATAAAAACCACAAAAGCATAAGGGTTTTGTAATTTACAAGTGTGCCACATTACATGTGCATTACAGCAGTTTTGGTCAGTATAAGCTTCTGTTGATGCTGATGTCACAGTAGTTAATAGTGAAGACAGTCAAGGTTGACATTATTGAGTACTTACTACCATGTTCAAGTTCTGTTCCAAGAACTTTATGTATATTATTACATCAAGTCTTCCTAACAACCCTAAGAAGGTATTTTTATCATCCTTGTTTTATAGAAGGGGTTAAAACCTTTTCCAATGTAGTATAGTTATCAAGAAGTCAGGGTTTGAACCCATGCCCATTGGCTCCAGAGCTGTAGTTCTTCAATCACTTCATAATTCTCTGTATCTGGGCTCTGTGATTTATAAGTTTTAGGTTTTTCCTATAGTCCCTTCAAAATACACAGTAACCTCTGAATTACTTTCAATTTGGCTCAAAGGCAAAGATACCGTTACTGGTTTGATTTACTCAATTTTGTATGACAAAATATATTTCAGTCTTTTTGTCTACTGAGGTAGTGTGCTGCTGCTGCTGCTAAGTCGCTTCAGTCGTGTCCGACTCTGTGTGACCCCACAGACGGCAGCCCACCAGGCTCCCCCGTCCCTGGGATTCTCCAGGCAAGAACACTGGAGTGGGTTGCCATTTCCTTCTCCAATGCATGACAGTGAAAAGTGAAAGTGAAGTCACTCAGTCGTGTCCGACTCTTTGCGACCCCATGGACTGCAGCCTGCCAGGCTCCTCAGTCCATGGGATTCTCCAGGCAAGAGTACCGGAGTGGGGTGCCACTGCCTTCTCCGCTGAGGTAGTGTAACATTCTATTATTATTTTCGATTGTATTTAAGTTAGTGTATATGCTAGGTAGATCTAAGAAAAATAACACAGCTCAACCTAGATGACTGAAGCTACAGATTAAATTTTTAACTAGCAGTAAAGAAAACACCTGAAGTACCAAAAGTGAGGAAATGGTACTTGAGAAGGTAAAGCTGTAGAAAACACTCTACTAAATAGATGACTTTTCAGGCTTATTTTTTATTTAAAAAATTTATTTTAATTTTTTCAGCTGAGCCATGAGGCTTGCAGGATCAGGGGTTAAACCCAGGCTCTTCGCAGTGAAAGTAAGGAGTCCTAACCACTGGACTGCCACGGAATTCCCTCTGGCTTATTATTTAGGTGAGTTGATCACCACCTAGCTTCTCTAACCAAATGTGGTAGGAAAAATAAAGCAGGCTATCATTCATCGCTTGTCAGAGCAACATTTCTCACAATCATTCACCCCATGTAAGGATTATGTGAAGTACCATGAGAAAATGTACCTTGTAAAAAAGTATGCTATAGAAGTTATAACAACTGTCTCAGCTCTGAAACACTTTCAGTATCTAGCTCCATTTGTAAAAACTACAATAACAAGGAGAAGGCAATGGCACCCCACTCCAGTACTCTTGCCTGGAAAATCCCATGGACAGAGGAGCCTGGTAAGCTGCAGTCCATTGGGTCTCGAAGAGTTGGACACGACTGAGCGACTTCACTTTCACTTTTCACTTTCATGCATTGGAGAAGGAAATGGCAACCCACTCCAGTGTTCTTGCCTGGAGAATCCCAGGGACAGCAGAGCCTGGTGGGCTGCCGTCTATGGGATCGCACAGAGTCGGACACGACTGAAGTGACTTAGCAGCAGCTTTATTTTAAACTTATATTTCAAGGCACATCTTATTTACATAGTGTCTGGGTATCTGATAGATGCTAGACAGACTAGGTAGGTAGCATGACCAGGGTCTTTGAGAAGGCAGAGTTCTTGGCTTGGTAGTGATCCTGTCTAATGTCTAGCTACTGAGGAAGTGGGGGATGGGCAGTCTCATGGGCCTCTACTTAAGCAGGGATGGCGGTGGTTTAGTCACAAGTCGTGTCCGACTCCTGTGACCCCATGGACTGTAGCCCACCAGGTTCCTCTGTCCATGGGATTTTCCGGGCAAGAATACTGGAGTGGGTTGCCATTTCTTTCTCCAGGGGATCTTCCCGACCCAGGAATCGAACCCAGGTCTCCTGCCTTGCAGGCAGATTCTTTACCAACTGAGCTATGAGGGAATCCCCTTAAGCAGGGAGGGCTGGAGTAAAAAGCAAGGAGTATGTGAGAGAAGATGTAAAATCTGTTCCCATAATGTACCTTCTTTATTCCTTAGTTGCTTTCTATTATCAAAGGGCTTCAAAGCTAGACATATTCTTCGTGTTCAAAAAGTCCTCAATAATTTCACATTTTAATTATGGCTTTCATTTTCTGGAATTACACAGAATATGTTACCTCCTTTGCTCACATCCTGCCCTATTCTCAGAATGTCTTAATTAATTTATGCCCATAATTTTCTTTTAAGAGCTAATTAAAGGTTTATATCTTTCTCTTCTGTATTAAGTCTCCAACTTATTCATGGCTGTATTTCATAATTCCTTCAGTTACTAGTCTGTAGATTATAACCAATTTGTTGACCTGTCCTTAGATGAAATACACGTACATTTATCTTACCAACTTGATTATTTTTACGTTATTTTTACGTTGTGGGACTGAATGAAAATAGCCTCTGGATTTCTTAACATTAAGATTCAACTATGGGAAACCATGAGGCTAAGAAAACAAACTCACTCGCAGGTTATTCCAGAAAGGTAAAGGAAGATAAAATAAATGTCTGAAAATGTGACACAGTATGGGCTAAAGAAATCTGACATATTAATGAAATAGTAGGTATTTCTACTTGAGAATTGTGAATTAAAATGCATGACATTTTCAATACAAGACATACTATCTCTTTTCTGCATTGAGTGGGGGGGAGGGATATAAATTCCAGCATGGGGAATTGCATTCTTTATTCTATAAATACTGATTTATAATCTACTCTATTTCATACACCCACTTACACCTTTACTTTTCCCTCCTGTTCCATTCTCTCCTCAAGAGACTTTGTAAGGAGTGAAGAATAGAATAAGATATTTGCTCATATATACAGGTAGTTGGAAACACAAACAGTGCCAGAAAAATTTACTTCTCAATATTAATATGGTTCAGATATTTTTCAAAAAATTAATGAAGTGAATGAATAACGCAATAAAGTAAGGAAAGAACAGAACTGCAACGAATAATAAAACTCCTTTAAGACTATAAAGTTAGATATTACAGAAGCCATTCCCCACATTAAACGGAGAAGAAAGTAGTCCACATTTTATTTATTGAAAATTACCTCTAGCCAATGCAGGTAAGAGAGTGACCACGTACCTGATACGATGGCACTGAAGGATAGGGGATGACCACTCCTTGAATCTGATTTCCAATGCCATTGGGCTGGCCACCAACGAGGCTCTGGCTCTGGGGTTGCTGGACTCCAACTATCCCTTGGTAGTTTTGCTGCTGGTTGGGCATAACTTGATAACCTGTAATGGCACAGTGAGTTAAATCCTGCTTTGAATTTATTGCACTAGCAGTATGTTTTTGTATTTTAAGCAAGTTCTAAAATGACAGAATTTGTTTAAACAGCCAATCTCAAAAGCCCTCTATTATGGCAGCCAACATTTAAAAGGTTTACTATGTAGGTAACTCAAGTCAGTCAACACTTCCCTACCCCAAAACATTCAAATTAAATTTGTGTTCAAAGACTTCCTTTGCACTTGAGGAAATTTATAGGGCCAAAGACTTGGTTTATACAGACTATTTACTATTCAGCATATATTACAATTTGATATTAAAAATAAGTTTCTGTGGACCAAGTCTGTCTACATAATTTGTGGGGCCAAGTGCAAAAGCACAATGCAGGGCCTCTGGTTAAAAAATGGACAGTTTTGAAGTGGTATCGGCAGAACTAATCCTTTTGGAGACTGGAAATAATGGAAGGTGGGATGACTTTTATAGAAGAGCTGTATGTTTGAATTCAGACTAAGATATGAATCCTTATATTAGGAATGTCTCCAGGGCACAAGGAAAAATGGAGTTATCTAGCAACTTTTAAGATTATCTCCTTATTATTAAGGCTACTTAACAAAGAATCTGGGAGAAGGCAATGGCACCCCACTCCAGTACTCTTGCCTGGAAAATCACATGGATGGAGGAGCCTGGTAGGCTGCAGATCACGGGGTCGCAAAGAGTCGGACACAACTGAGCGACTTCACTTTCACTTTTCACTTTCATGCATTGGAGAAGGAAATGGCAACCCACTCCAGTATTCTTCCCTGGAGAATCCCAGGGACGGGGGACCCTGGTGGCTGCCGTCTATGGGGTCGCACAGAGTCGGACACAACTGAAGCGACTTAGCAGCAGCAGCAGCAACAAAGAATCTGATTGCTAGAGAGGTTAAGCAATCTGCCTGAATTCATAAATCAAACACCAAAGGGACAGTTCTTCCTAAACTTGAGACACTGCTGGTAACTTTACTAAGTTAAGAGTATAAATATACTTTTATTAAGTGAATTTATTAGTTATTTAAATGACTCCACAATAAGGTTTGAGTAATGAATATGAATTTTATTTGTCTCTTGACCCTAAAAGGATTTCCTTAAGTAAATTAATTAGCTCAAGACATATGTAAATTACTAGAAACTACCACAAACTCTTTTTTCTTTTTAAAAAGAGAAACCAGATTAAAATAAACAACCAACCTTCCAGCCAGGGAATCTAAAAAGCTTTGACAAAGATGAACCAAACGATGGCATTGCCTATACAAACTTCTACAACTAAAGGTAAGCTAAATGATTTTTCTAACACCATAGATCTATTTTGCTATCTTATAAACACCAGTTTTTATTTCTATTCTCATTAATTCCTAAAACAACAGGAATGGCAAAGATCCCATCTCAGGTGTTGATTTTGACAATGATATCAGTGTACTTGCCTGAAGTCTCAATGATTCTTCTTAATGACTAAAATAATTGAATAAATTTAGAATCACCCTTTTCTAAAGACATGAATACAAAACATATTTGGTAACTAAGCAACATATTAACAACAAAGTAAAAATACGGATATAATCAATCCTTTAATAATGAAGGGCTTTATAAAATGATGCTATTTCTATGGCAACAGTGCTTTATTGCCATGTTTCAAATGACTTCTCGCCAGTAAACCTTTCCCAAAAAATGTATATTATGGTCTTTAGCGGTAATAAAGTGACTGACTATAAACATGCTATTTCCTAAACATCTCTCCCTGTGAAATTCCTATTAATACTCAAATTTGCAGACAAATAAACTTCTTTCTTGCTCCTTAGTCTAATACTTGACATCCAACTCGATTTTCAGTTTATCAAATGACAAGCATTTCAAATTCATACTCTAAAGTCCAAATACCATCAAACATACACAGACACATTTCCACTCCTAGGAAAATAAAGGGCAGGAATGGAAAAGCGATGTGACGACCCCTTCTTGTGTTGGAAATGTCACCTCTGAACACCCACACAGCATCTATTGCAGTGTCATAATTTGGGCATAGCTCTTTATACCCTGGGAAAGTAACTTCTTACAATGGACTTGTCAGAATCACAGTCCACTAAATTAAAAAGAAAAATCTGAACACCTAACAGAATTCACTGTAACATAATTTGACTTAAATTGTCACATCCCCTAAGAAAGTCAAATGTTTTTCATAACATTTTTGTATTTTATTCAAAATATATTCAGAGTTATAGGTTGCCTCGAAAGAAAACTTGGGGGGAAAAAAGCCAATTTATGTGCAAATGTGATTCTGATTTTCTTTATCTAAATATGTCAGTATTTGGAGATTCACTATTTGCCTCCTGCCTGCAATTCCCTCTTATGAAAAAAAGTCTGACACAGAAAGCTTTAATCAGTAGCTATAGATACCATGACACAGTGGTCTAATGCAGGGCCACTTAGAATTTACACTAATAAATTTCTAGTGGTATTTTTATTCTTTACTGCAACCTTATCTCCACTAATGTTCATGCCTACTAATGGATGTATTTATCTGCACACAAACATCACATTTTGAAAATGTGATGACATAAAATCCAAAACATGATTCCAGCACCTCATTTGTTACAGAGGGTAGTGTAAGGATTCTGTGAGCTCAAGATGTGCCTGCAGGGTGATAAAAGGTAAGTAAAACACAGTCTCTATATTTGAAATTAGGCATTCTTAGCCCTGACACCATATCAGAATAGCAGAATACGTAGGGTATTATGAAATTAAGAAGGAGAAATTAATCCTGGCTGATATCCACAGAGGTACTAACATTTGAGCCTGGAATTAAAGAAAAGGTCTGGAAAAATGAAAAAAATGAGTAACATGTTTGAGGAACAGAGAATAGTAAGGAGTGGCTGGATATGGCATATGGAGTGAAAAGTGGAAGATGAAAGTAGACTATAGGTAGAGAATCAAAGATTTTACAAGTAGAAGAGCAGTGAGAACCATTAAGAAGTTCCAGATTTTAAAGAGTGTGAAAGTAGAAAAATAACTAATATTACTACTTCATTCAGAAGTAGCATAAATAAACTGGGAACATATTCTTAACTAAAAGTGGAACTATTAAAAATAAGAATGCCAAACACTTTAAAAGAAAATATCTTCCCAAGAAGCTCTCCTATTAACCTTCCCATAATTTTGTTTATTGCCTTAATCCATATTTCTTAAAACTCGACAGGTAATATAAAATTGTTTCTGTTAACTGTTCTCTCATGGCTTGTGTATACCTTAAAAACAACAAAACTGAAATGGTGTGCTTTGTAAGGGCAGGGTTATCCACCCTATTAAAGGGAAAAAACCCCCAAATATCCATACCAGCTATTAAGCAAATAAGCCGAGGAAGTGGGCACTCATTTATATTTACCAAATAAATAGTGAGGAAAAATATATTCTTAACAAAATAGAATCAAAATAATATATGTTTCTATACTCCAATACTTTGGCCACCTGATGTGAAGAACTGACTCATGTGAGAAGACCCTGATGCTGGGAAAGATTGAAGGCGGGAGGAGAAGGGGACAGAGATGGTTGGATGGCATCACCAACTTAATGGATGTGAGTTTGAGTAAACTCCGGGAGTTGGTGATGTACAGGGAGGCCTGGTGTGCTGCAGTCCATGGGGTGGCAAAGAGTCGGACACGACTGAGCGACTGAACTGAACTGATGCTTCTATACAAAACCAGGAGCTCCCTATGTGCTGACACTGTTCACGTTTAGTGAATGGCTTTTGACAGCAAAAGTCATACTTAAGTTTTAAGGTAACATGTCTATAGTAAGGTTAAACATATTTGCATTCTCATTAAAATAAAACTTGATCCCATGAATAGAAATTAACCTCAGTCCAGAATTCATGAATCACTCATTAAGCCTTTCCTTAAAAAACGCACAGCCACCTCAGTGTGTACTTGATAAGGAAAAACAGAACTGTAATATGTAGAGCTTGAAATGAAGGTTTAATTTAAACATTGCTGGGGGGAATGAAGGGACATTAAAAATACCCTTGAAAAAGCTTTATTTGACTAAAAAAAAGGTTTTTATCAAAGAAAATTTGGAAAACACAAAAAAGGGAAAAAGCCAGGGTGGAAAAAACCATTTTTGTAAAACAATAACTTGCAGATAATCATTCTTTACATGTTGTATTTATGGCTAGCCTTATTTTTTCTGCATAGACAGCAACATACATTCCCACTTCCATTACTCATAGAAATGGGCCATACGACACATTGTTTCAAAACCTTTTCCCAAGCAATGTTGCCACAGCTAAACAACAAGGATTTTACAAAGCTATGGGAAGGAAGTATTTAAGGAAATTTTCTTAGAACATATTTAGACCTACCTCAAGTTAATAATCTTGGAGAAGGCAATGGCACCCTACTCCAGTACTCTTGCCTGGAAAATCCCATGGACGGAGGGGCCTGGTAGGCTGCAGTCCATGGGGTCGCAAAGAGTTGAACACGAATGAGCGACTTCACTTTCACTTTTCACTTTCATGCATTGGAGGAGGAAATGGCAACCCACTCCAGTATTCTTGCCTGGAGAATCCCAGGGACGGGGGAGCCTGGTGGGCTGCTGTCTATGGGGTCGCACAAAGTCAGACACAACTGAAGCGACTTAGCAGCAGCAGCAAGTTAATAATCAAAGGATGAGAAAAAGACTCTGAACTCTCCATTGCCTTTTAGGAAGAAGGTGTGTGTCAAGAAGTGAACAAGACAAAAAGACTAAGTATTTCAGAACAATAAATCAGCTTTTGGTTTCCATTGTGGAATCCAGCCCAAACACAAATGAAGCCTAAATCCCCATGTGTTTTCATTTAGAATACTAAATAATTATCATTTATTTGATAGCACAAGGTACTACTAGTAGCTAATATTTACATGACATTTATTAGGTTTTAGGTACTATTTTAAGCACTTTCATGTGTGAACTTTTTCCATGCTCCCAATCTTCAATCTTATGACATCTTCAGTTTAGTTCAGTTGCTCAGTCATGTCTGACTCTTTGCCACCCCAGGGACTGCAGCACACCAAGCTTCCCCGTCCATCACCAACTCCCAGAGCTTACTCAAACTCATGTCCATAGAACTGGTGATGTCATCCAACCATCTCATCCTCTGTCATCCCCTTCTCCTTCTGCCTTCAATCTATTTCTTACTATCCTCATTTTCAGATGCAAACAACAAAAGCACAGAGAAGCTCACACTTTGTGTAAGGTTAACAGCTGTTAAGTGTTGTAGCTGGATTTGCACATAGTACCCTGATGCTAAACTTTACTTTTCTCAGGGACAGATGTTGACACAGACAGAGTATTACAGTAATACTGCTCCAATAAGCAGAACATGAAATGCCTGACCTTCCACTGTCTGAGCATTTTGGCTAATGAAGATTTTTACTACAGTTTCACATACCTGAATCTCAATAACAATTTAATTACAGGAAAACAAAGAATTATTGTAAATGGTCAATATTTGTGAGTATTAAGTGTTATCCTAAATAGGAATCGCAATGAAAGGCTTTTAAGCAGTTAGTCCAGATTGTAGGTAAAGGAACTTACAGCTGAAAACAAGGCCGAGTGTCACAAAGTTTATTCCATCAGTCCATAATGTCCTCTCTCTCTCCTTCACTTTTTTTGCCCACTACTCTCAAGATGCATGGGTTGTGCCCTCTAACTGCAAGGTTACACTTCTTTGCCTCACTATAATATGATTTCACATGGACATAAAGCAATTGGGAAGGGGAAGAAGAGGCTCAAATGGTGTCATATTTCAGCTTCCCTGTCCCCTGGTCTGTGCCTCTCAGCATTTTGTGTGCATCTCCAATGTTCCTCTGGATTTTAGCTTTGCTATTTTGCTTCAAAGCCTGCGTTTGTGCTCAAGATGCATACTCTACTGTCACATTCCAGAGGAGTCCACAGATTTCTCTAGCAGAATTTACATAAATTTGGCTCCCCTCTTCACAATGTTGAGTTCCTGTGCCAAGAAGTGAGCCTTTACTCAGTGAGACAATGCCAAATTTAACCTGGATACCATGTATATAGGGGGCATGTCCTGTAACAGGAGTGAAGCCTTGAAGTTCCTGTGAAGGAATGGCTCTTTTCTACATACTGAATAAGTTTTACATTACTTTTATATTAGAGGAGGGGAAACCCACCAGGTGTGAACCATACTGAACAGAAAGCTACCAGGACCTCAGAAATCTTTCTAGGTTAAAAAGAAGAAAAAAAAAAAGGCATCATTTAACATTTGGTACATTGCATGGCTGGTATCCTAGGAAGGAAATTCTACAACATTAAGAAAGGTGCCTGAACAACTTTTTCCAGAAGTCATGATAAGGTGCTTGACCATTCATTCCAATACTTAAACAATCCAGTTAGTAGTTAAAAAGTATATAATTTTAGAATATACTCTCTAAAGAACATGATATTAAATGCTGCAAAATGATTATTGGACTTTTTCAAATGACATAAGACCATGGGATATATATTGGTTAAAGTTACTACAATCACAAGTAAAATTAGAAATATTCAGTCAGAAAGCACTAAAAAAAGAAAGAAAGAAAGAAATGCCCATCATTCTAATAGTAGATTCTAATAGTAAAGATAAGAACCTTACTATTGTTTACGCAAGACAAAGCCATAATAGTGTGTTAGCAACATAAAGAACCATGTAATAACAGACATGCCTCACTTTATTCACAGCTGCTTAATAAAATTTACATCTTAAAGAAGTGTTGCTTTAAACCTGTGTTTAAACATTCAGGTTTCATAGCATCACTGTTACAGAGTGGCATTTATTAGAGAAGAGGCACTGTGGTTCAGGTTCATTATCTAAATCAGGCCAAAGGAGGGGAGGGATATAGCTCTGATATGTTCAAAAGTGTAGTTTGAAGACTGTCAAATATGAGAAAAAAAAAAAAAATCCAATGATCTGGAAAAGAGGGAGAAGGGTGAAGATCAGGAAGGGTAAAGTAGACTCTCGAGAATGAAAAGTATTGCTATGTTTTAAAAATACTACAAGAAGAGTGTTTCCAGTATTCTGAGGCTCAATACATCCCCAATTTGGCTACTACCTAAATTATTCTTTTGTCAGTAAAGTGTTTCAATACATCTAATTAAAAAAAATCCTTCCTGTGACAAATGTGGATTCAACCTGGGTGTATAAGGAAAATAGAATATCTCTTGTAGAAATTTCTGAATATTGTAGGAAAGCATCTATTTTGTAAAGCAAGCAATGCCATTATATGTGATATCAAACAACAGAATAAACACCCAGATTTCAGTGTAAGTGTTATTTAACACTGACATTCTCCTTTGTTAAAAGATTGCAGTTTTGCAATATTATCCCATTTCTTCCAGCACTTTCAGAGGAAACCACAATCAATTCTGCAAGCCGAGAGAACTAGGACAATACAAATTGATGGCTCAGGCACTTCCCCGGAGGGCTCCAAAGAATATTCTATTTTTAACTCTCTTTCACTTCAGCAGGGAAAAGAGCAAGAAGGAAACACAGTGCTCAGCAGAAAAGTATTGCACAGGCTTTAACAGGCTAGTTTTATTTTATATAGGTGACCTGAACTATAATTTGTGCTAAAGGAAAGCAATCTTAATAGTACGGATTAGACATAATCAGAAAGATAAGAAAAGAAACTGAAGAAGTGCTTAGTCAGAATAGTCATAAATATAAGGTTATTTCATTTAACGGTATTATTAATTTTTTTCAAGACTGAATTTGCACAGCAGAAGCACTGCTGTCAGGGTAGATTTTTTTCTTTCTTGGGTGAGCCATTTTGCCAAATCTAAATTTAATTGTAACCAAATATCTACAAGACAGTTTATGAAAACTGTTTCCAAATCATCAAAATCTCAAGTTTGTAATCTGATTTGTATTACATCTGTGGCATTATTTTAGTGAGCAGGCAAATTTAGCTGACGATAAGTCTGTTAGGTGAACGTGGAAGAATACACATTAGCCTAACACTAGCACACAATCGCTGTTCTTTATCCTCTATCACCCTCTGCTCTCCTACTTCTGTGCCTTAAATTAACAAAATTACAAACATAAAATATTAATCTAATAAAAACAGGTTCATACAGGTTACAGGTCAAAGCTATTTAAATACAGTCCTATGGAAGAGGGTATACAACTCAATGAAATCTATGGGTACTTACCAGATACGTTTGGCTCCAGTGGCGGCAGGTTAATGAAGAAGGGAAAAGGGAAATATGTGGATTTGTAGGTAATATACAATGTTTGAGTCTGTGGTGGTCACGCAATACTAAGAAATGCTTACAGAATCAATGATAAAACAAGGGTAGCCAGGACTACCACCTAGTAATATAAATACAAAATTCCTATTACTCAAGTCAATAGTTGTCAGTAAATGACTTTGTAGCTAGAGTCCCTATTTGACATAACTAATCTCTTACAAGTATCACCACTCCTCTGCTTATCCAATAGGATCCTTTCTTCCTTGCTCGTCTTTCATATCCTGGTTACTTTTAAATTTGTGCCCTGCAAAGCTGCCATTATTCTTGGGCATCTTACAGACTGTTTAACCCAAAATGTTTCTCCTGTGGTTGTGGTTCAACAGGACCCTACTGTAGTAGTCTGCTAATTGGAAAGCTAAGATTACAGGTATAATGCATTGATAATCTTTGAATTTACCAGAGGTTGCAAAACTAAAATGATATTTAGCTTTATGGAGTCATTTTGGCTTCCTACATGCATACACTATCACAGTTTGGAAAAAAATTAAACTATATCCCTTCAAATTGAAACTTCAAATGCTTTTATGTGTCTTAAGTCCATTTAATGGCATGCATAATAATATTCCTAAAAAGTTATTTAGTAATAGGGAAAAAGATGTATTTGACTTTCGCTAATGAATCTGGCATGCTTAGGACATTAAACTTTTAAGAAAAGCTCCAATCAAAAGCAATCTGCCATTCAAGTCTTCTTTGGAAAATAAATTAAAGCAACAGCTTTCATGAATTTTTAAAAAGTAAATTATATTAAGCAAAAGTTATCATTTAAATTCAAATCCCTATTTCTGAGTATGAAGCATGATTAGAAGGCATTACAATTAATGGAAAATATAAGCAAATGTTAATACTTCAATATAGCATTAAAAGAAAGAAGAAGGGAAAAAAGAAAAGAAAAGAAAGCAGTGGAAACCTGAGTAAAAAGAAGCCAGGAAGCAGCTGAAAAAGAGACCGGTTCACTGTGAGAAATGTAAACCTCTCAGACAGTGCTACGGCCCCGAATCCAACAGCTCAGGAACAAGGCCAATTATTGCAAAATATTAAACATATGGTGAAGCTGCAAACTTTTCAAAAGAGTCCTAAGAATGAAAGCAGCTAAACAGAGAACAGCCAGGCCTCATAAACCTAAAATCTTTGCTGTAATTACTACCTGCAGGAAGTTTCTTTATCATATACTTCGTAGTATTCAAGCTGTACATTTATGTTAAAGGTAAAGGGTTTATGGTAAAGGGTTAAGATAACAAATTCTTACTATTGCAGCTGGCAAGTAACCAAATCTTTTAAAATCTTTGCTTGTATGGTTCCTGTTACAACAGTAGGCACTAAGCTATTGCAAACCAATCTTCTAATATTCTACCCTTCTGAACTAGAAATGACTTATCTAAGACAGACACACAGAATCATGGAATTGTAGGGTACACAGAGGCTTCAACAGACGTATTAGCAAAACTCCCTTACTTTCCAAGTGAGTAAAATGAAACCTAGAGGGTTTAAATGATATACCTAATACCAGTTAAATACAAATAAGGGCTGTTAGGATTTGACTCCTATTTTGTTTTCTTTCATGTTACACAATACATTGTCCAAAAGGCCTTATGTAGCCAGAATTTCTTCTGCTTCTGTTGACAGGGTTGACTCAACCTTTCAACCTTGTTTTAATGACCACAGTAGTTTCACATTCATAACAGAAGATTTGTACATTCATTCCCCAGCAGTAATGTTAAGTACTGATTTCAATTCAGTTCCCATAATAGATGGGTTTATTGTCAAGGAGATCAGTAACTATAGTAGTCCTCTGGCATGTGGATGAAGACCAATCCTTGAGATATTTCCCCAACTTCCTTCCTGCCCTCAAAAGGGAAAATAACAGAAAATCCTGTTTATATTGCTCACACCCTACTGATCTGAGAATATCTTATTCAACTGGGTTTGTTAATTTAGGGCAAAATTTTCTTCAGATTCATATACAAACATTTAAAAATTATTTATTTGTGCCTCAATGGAAATAAATTGTTCCAAGTATATCTAAGGGATATAACAAATTACTTCTAATTTTTATCAGGTGGGGATGGTGGGATGTATAAAACTATAAGAAAAAAAAAAAAGAAAACCGGAAAGTATAATGTTTACATACAAAAATGTAAATTACTGAGAAATAAATTGCTTTAAATCTGTAAAAAGAAAATCAGAACCAAAAAGCTACTGTGTCCATTTCCCAGTGCATTTTGCTTTTCTGTTAGGAGACATACAAACATAAATGCACATTTTTTTTTTAATGTCTTTATTCGCATACACTGGGGCTTAGTTGTGGCACATGGGCTCTTGGTTGTGGTGCATAGTCTCTAGCTACAGTGCTCAGGCTTAGCTGCTCTGCAGCATATGGGATCTTAGCTTCCCGACCAGGATTTGAACCCATGTTCCATGCACTGCAAGGCGGATTCCTAACCACTGGACCACCAGGGAAGTCTCAAATGCACATTTTTTTTTCTGTAAGCTTAGACATGAAAAATAATCACTGGCTAATCACAAAAAAAGTCTTTAGATTATATATATTAATCATCCAACTCCTACAAATTCCATACAAAGGTTCAATATAATGACCAACAAAGTAAGTGGCACTGGCATGACTGAAATTTTCTTTAAAGGGAAATTTTCTTTCTGACCTATTAGCATAACAACATTTTTTTCCCTTTCAGGTAAGGGTGCTTTGAGGATTTATTTCTCTTCTACTCTTCAAACTGAATGACATGAACCTTAAATTTGAGTTGAGAAGACATTATTACATAAAGTAACTGGAGGAACCAACTCTACTTATAAAGTGTTATGTTAATATTATGACTGACTCTTTTAAGAGTCAAACACAATGGCAAAGTCGTTCAGACACATACACTTTTCTGTGCCTGTACTGTCCAGATGCAATCTGACTTATTGTTTCTTTCCTTCTCACCACAACCACCAGCAGTAGGAAAAACCCAACAATTAAAATATCACTGATAATGAACACATGTCATCTGTTAATGTAGAAATTCTGGCCCTGGATTGGGAGGTGTGGCATTTACAGTTGTTTTCCAGTAAGTGGGAATATTTTTGGTAGAGAAGCATTTGCATGAACACAGTGGTCCAAACTGTGATTTAAAGTTTTACTTTTGCAGGCACTTTGACAATGGAGAGGAATAAAATTTAGCCATGAAAAAGAACAAAACTGAGAAGCTCACACAAATACAAAACAAAGTTTCTTTGCCTGCTTCATTAACTGGGTATACTAATGAACTAATAAGTTAATTAGTCACATGCAAGGTATTTGAATGGGGAAAGAAAAGGCCACTTTCTTTTTTTTACTATAAAATTAGCTGTAATCTGTATAAAATAATAATAAAATAATTAAACATTAAAATGTAATAAGTTAAATAATAAAAATAATATAATGTTTTAAAAATAAAAATAAATAAAATAATATAATAAAAATATCAAATATAATCTGTATTATAAATAAATAATAAATAAATATAATAAAAACAAATAAATTAAAAATAAAAACAATAATAAAAATAATAAATACAATCTGTTTTTTAAAAAACTATTATAATTATGATATGAAAAGTCAGTAAAGGAGGTCCAGGAAACTTAGGAAATAATTTCTATTAGACTAAAACAACAATGTATTTAAAGTTAGTGAGCAGTGTCATGACCAATGTCTCCAGGTATAAGGGACAGCTTCTGATGCCTTTCAAAATTGAGCATATACCAGCTGAAGTGAATTTATTACTAAACCTCAGGAAACCCTGAAATTAAAGGGAATCAATTTTGAGACAGAGGACAAATTCTAAGTTGGCCAAAATGACCACTGTATGTACTCAACATCCTTTGGAAGAACATTTGTCACACATACAATTCAAGGCCAGTAACACAAAAACGGGAAAAACCTACACATTAAGTACAAGACAGCTCCTGAGAGCAACAGATTGAGGCCCCGGAAATTCCCCTGCTGAGGTGGTAAGTAAGAGTCTTATCTGGTAAAGCTGATGATGAGTGAGGACTGCACAAGAGGAGAGGCAAGAACACTTCTCTCATCAGACCACGCAGGGCAGATGTCTTTCTCCTGAAATTGTGGAACCCATCAAAGGCTACATTCATTATCAAGAGCAAGAAACTGTCCAGTACAGATGGAGGGTTATGTGGCCTCAGCAGTCATGCTGACATAGTCTGAGCACCTTCAAATGGTGACAAGCAGCTAAAGAAACCAACAAAAATTCTCTTTCAATACCTAGAGTTATATAAAAGGCTGAAAAGAATACCTTATTAAACATCTGGGGCAGAAGTACACATCTAGGTGGGAAGCACAGAGAGAAATGAATTCAGTAAAATTAGTAAGATAGCTTTTACACTGAGATCATAATTGTTTTCACAGAAGGCTTAGAGAAAATTTGAAAGGGGCAAAAGAAAAACAACCTTTTCAGTTTTAATACATTTGATATGTTTAGGATTAGACTGCATTTGGTTTAAATATACCTTTCACTACACAACCAGAAAACTGAAAAACAAAACACAAAAAAGATGTGTAAGAACATCATTCCTTTCAAGGCATTCCTACAGAGACGAAGACACCAAAATGTCTTCACTAGGCTAGAGCTCTCAACCAGAGTTAGGTCATTTTGGGCCTTGTTTTGGGTTACCTGTTCAGCAGACATCTTAACTTGCCTTGTCTGTAAGTTTTGCTGTCTACAGGATGCAGTGAAGGCTGCAGCTACAGTGGCAGTCAGCACTGCGAAGCTGCTCACCTGGTACAGTCTTCTCACTATGGCTCTCAAGTCTTTAGCATGGAAACTGCCAGTGTGCCATTCTCTGGATGGTGCCCACTCTTTTCATCTAAGATCTGCCTACTCTTTTCCTCTCACTGGTTTGCATATTCACATGTATTCACCTATCTGAAATCCTTGACTGACTGAGTGTGGCAGTACTTTGGCAGTACCTTAATAGTAAGATGGAAATAAACCAGGATGAAAAAACATCAATACTCAAAGCTAAGAATTCCTAACCTTATGAATTCTACTCACCTGTCTGCTGTGCAGGCTGTGGCAGTGGTTGGTTTAGATGTGAATTGTAATGGACCGAAGGGACTGGGCGATACTGAGGTTGATTAGAGTGGTAGTGGCCTGGAGCACAGTAACAGGCTGGTATCTAGAATAAGGATTGAGGGAAAAATAATTAATTTTATTTTCAGTAGAAATCTTTTCTTCCCTGTCAGAAATATCAGAGTGTAATGAGTAATAGTTCTCCCCAGTCATCTGAAAACCGATTTTTCTTTGCTTTAAATGTACCTGAAAAAAAATTAAAAAATTTCAAACATATAGTATACATAACAAAAGATATATACCAATTTCCTCACTAAATTAGATTTAGTAGATTTAAATTTTTTGGTCATATTTGTTTCAGATTTTTCTGTTACAAAACCAAATACTACTGAAATACTTAAAGGCTCACTCCAACATTCCTTTGCTCTACATGGCTAGAAAAAGCATCATTATCTTATAGTTCGTGTATATCATTCCCATAAATGTTTTTAAACTTCTAGAGTCTGTGTGTGTGTAACCTATTATCAATTATCTATGTAATCTACTATAGAATTGTTGAGAATTTTAAAAACGCACATTTATGGTCACTCTACATAACTTCATAGGCTTTTCTGGTGGCTCAGCTGGTAAAGAATCTGCCTGCAATGTGGGAGACCTAGGTTAGATCCCTGGGTTGGGAAGATCCCCTGGAGAAGGGAAAGGCCACCCACTGCAGTATTCTGGCCTGGAGAATTCCATGAACTGTATAGTCCATGGGGTTGCAAAGAGTTGGACATGACTGAGCAACTTTCATGCACTCATTCACATAACTCCATGCAGCTTATTTTGCAACTAACATTGTTTTTGAGACTCATTTTGGTTAAAGCATGTATCGGGAGCTCATTCAATTTACCTGCTGAACAGCTATCACCACATATGTAAGTCAGTTTATCCTTTCCTACACATGCACATTAGCACTGATTTCATTCTTATATTTTTCTCATATTTATAATGCAAATTAAAATGCCAATACACATTTTGTCAATTATACTTTAATAAAGCTGGAAAAAATGCCAATAAGACTAGCCTGATTTAGTTTTCTATCCAAAGCTATTTGTATCAGTTGTGAATTTCTCTAAACGTAATCTGATCTGGTTTGGGGTGAAGAATAAACAATCAATCCACTGATACTGAAGTATGTGGCGAGTTAACTTCATTAGGTTCATGGGCTCTCAAGTTCTGCTCTTCTGATTGGGCTTCTTCTAAAAGAAAAAAGATCTGTGGAGATCTTAAAGAGTGCCCATTTTGTCTGGAAATCAGACAAGCACAGGATTCTTGAATCAGTTATAAGCCAAGAATCTTCTAAATTTTCTGTAATATTCCTTTGTTTTTGAAACATTATAGACATAATATACATGTGATTCCTTAATTTTTCCTGGAGGTATCAGGAAGCAACAGATGTATCTGCATCTAACAATGTCAATTGATATTTAAAGATAAGGGGACTAAACACTCCAATCAGACTGAATAAATCAGCAAATATCAATTATATACTGAATTTGAATGACACACTTTAAGTGTAAATATATGCATATAAGTATACATATAAGAGAATGGAGTAAGACCTACTATTTAAGTGCTAATCAAAAGAAGGCATTTACACTTTTACAATCGAATTTGGTCTTGACTGCTATATTTAAAATGGATAACCAACAAGCTCCTACTGTATAGCACAGGGAATTCTGCTCAGTGTTATGTGGCAGCTCGGAAGGGAGGGGAGTTTGGGGGAGAATGGATACATGCATATGTATGGCTGAGTCCCTTTGCTCTCTACCTGAACTATCATACCATTGCTCATCAGCTATACTCCAATATAAAAGTTTTTTGTTTTTTTTTTTTAAAGGATGCTTAAGTCACTATATTAAAGTCAGACTAAAGTAAGTTTCAAGACAAGCAACAGTACTAGAGACAGAGAAAAACATTTCATAATAGTATGAGTCAATACACTGGGAAGATTATATGTTCAAATACAATTATACAATATGACAGAATTTAGAGAGAAACAGACAAAAACATTATCATCTATTGATAGAACTGCAAAAGTTAAATTAGGACGTAGAGGATCCAAAAGTATCAAACACATATACTCAGTTGATACTGAGAGTATACTAAATGCAAAAACAATATGAGAGAAATTAAAGATGACCTAAGGACATGGAAAGACATCTCACGATCATTAAGACTGGAACATGTAACAGTTAAAATGACAATACAACCCAGAACCATCTACAGATTCAATGCAATCCCTATCAAAATTCCAAGGCCTCTTTTTCAGAAATGGAGAAGCCATCCTCAAGTTCATATAGAACCACAAGTAACCTAAATAGCCAAAACAATATTGAAAAAGAAGAACACACTTGGAGGACTCACACTTCCTGATTTTAAAACTTACTAGAAAGGTACAGTAACAAAACAGTGTAGTACTGACATAAAGATAGATATAGTACAAAACAGTATAAAAGTGAGAGTTCAGAAATAAACTTTTACATTTATGATCCAACTGATATTCAACAAGGGTACCAAGATTATTCAGTGGGTAAAGAATAATATCTTTGGACTTCCCTGGAGGTACAGTGGGTGAGAGTCCCCCTGCCAGTGCTGGGGACATAGATTTGATCCCAGGTTCGGAAGATGTCATAGGTAGCAGAGCAACTAACCCCGTGCGCCACAACTACTGAGCCTCTGTGACACAACTACTGAAGGCTGTGAGCGTACAGCATGTGCTCCACAACAAGAGAGGCCACTGCAATGAGAAGCCCGCGCACTGCAACTAGGGAGGGACCTTCCTCGCTGCAACTAGAGAAAGCCTGCACGCAGCAACAAAGACCCAGTGCAATAAAAAAAAAAAAAAAAAAAAAAAAATAGAATAGTATCTTCAACAAGTAATGCTGGAATAAAGAGATATACACATGCAAAAGAATGAAGCTAGAACCTTATCTCATACCATATACAAAAACAAACTCAAAATATATGACTTAAATATAGGAGCTAAACCCATAAACTCCTTTAGGAAATAAAGGAGGCAACTCATTTTGAGATCAATACCACCCTGGGTACTACAATCTGCAAAAGAGCTTATAAGGAAACTATAGACCAGTATCCTTCATGAAAATACATGCAAAACTCTGTAAGAAAATACTGACAAGTCAAACCCAGTGATATACAAAAAAGATAACTATATCATGATATAGATATATCATAAGGTATGTTCCAGAAATGAAAGGTTAGTTTAACATTAAAAAGTCAGAGTAATTCACTGTATTAATAAAGGGGAATAAAACCCCACATGATCACCTCAACAGAGGCAGAAAAAAAAAATATTTTACAAGATTAATATCCATTCATGGTAAAGACTCTCAACAAACTAGGAATATAAGAGAAATGTACAAAAAAATCCACAGATAGTTTCACAATTAATGATGGAAGACTGAATGCTTACCCCTAAGACTGGGAACAATGTAAGCATAGGTACTTCAAAACATATTTAAGTTAATACATGGATTCTAGAGATTTTACTTCCCTCTCCTGTGAGTATATTCAACAGTGGTGCACTTAGCTAATGCAATAAGACAAAAAAGAAACAAAAGGCAAAGAGATTGGAAAGAATAATATATGTAGAACAATCAAATTTAGAAAGTCCGCAGGATAAAAAGATCAATATACAAAAAACAGTTTTATTTCTACATATTAGCAGTTAACAAATAGAAAATAAAATTTAAAAATAATCTCCTTTAGAATATCACTTTCAACATTCAATATTTAGGATATATTTTAAAAACTATATGTAATACTCGTGTAATGAAAACCACAAAATACTATTGACAAAAAAATTATAGAAGATCTAAATAAATGGAGAGAGGTAACATATTTTTGCATAGGCCATTTAACATTGTTAAGATGCTAATTCTCCCCAAACTGATCTATTTCTTCTTAAAATGTACCGTTTTATTTTCATAGTGCATTTACTTTACTGTGTTTCTCTTAAGCTAGTTAAAACAAAACAAACCTCTCAGAGTCAGAAGAGAACTCAAAGATCATATAGTTTAATCCTCCAACTGAAGTATCTACCAGTCATGTAGTTGTCTAGAATGCATTTTAGAGTCTCTAAAAGGGAAGATGGCTGACAAGTTTTGTTCACACGTTCTCACAAAGTCTCTCTGTGCAAAATTAAAATTAAGTTCTCTAAAGTTAGAAGATGAAAAAGCAATGTACCTGTGGAGAGGGCTGCTGAATATATCCCTGCTGCTGGAGAACTGGCTGGCTGACAGGATGACCAGAGGCAGAATAGCCAGGAGTAGGGACTGGCTGCCCAGGTGGTAGGGGAGGAGGAGGTGGTGGCGGTGGCGGAGGTGGTGGTGGTGGAGGGGCTGCTGTCACAATATAACCAGACTGCTGTGGGGACTGAAGAACAACAGTGGACTGGAACATGGTGGCATGAGGGTCAGAACCATCTGCTGATGGCTGGCGGGCAAGACTCATGTGGCTAAACTGAGACCCAAGGTTGTCCTGCTAAAAAAGGGAGAGGTCAGAAATCGGTAAGCTTTCCATACACAGACCAATCTTATCAAAGAAAAATACTTCATGTATTTAAGATGAGTTGCAGTAGTATATATTAATATCATAGAAATTATATATCTACAACAAGCATGATTTAATAGAAGAACAGCTTCAAGAAAATTGTAACTCTGAGGCAGGAAGGTAGTAATATTACAATGCTGTCAATGCTGTCAACACAAATTACTTATAAAATATATCTCATGGAAATGTATAGCATGCAGAAAAGAGTAGGGTATAACAACATTTCACAATAAAAAAATGAAGACACTTATTTAAAATGAAGATTAAAGGCACACTTTTATATTAGGCAACTAACATTTTCTGAAAAGACTTCAAAGACCAGGAGTCTAGCCAGGCATGGTATTAATTAATTACTCTTTAATGTCCTTCTTCCCAGAAGGTAAGAAGATTCAGGTTCTATGCATTTCTGTATTTCCTCCCATACCTATCAATCAAATATAGTAGCAGAAATGAAATAAAAAATATATATAAATATCTACCCTCTCTGATCTCTCTAATCTCAAAAATAATTTGGTTATCAATTCTATTCTTCCCTGGTATTTTTTGGTCTACTCCTTAAATCAGATGCTAGGCAAATATAAACCAGGTGACAGCTTCCTATTTTTTTTGCTACTTGGAGAGGGCAGGCAGTGGTGTCAAGAAAAGGCTATAATCTATATGTTATCTGACAAATATTTATCTGACTCAACAAAGTAAGGACCAATTCTGACTTGTCTACATAGTATCAACTGAAATGACTACAATGGGGTTAAAACAGCATTCCCTTGTTTCCAAGGAGCCAGACTGACAACAATGTGTATCACATTTTGCTGAGAGGAAAAATTGGAAAAAAGGAAAATTACTTAAAAAATTATGGCAAGTGAGTCTTCATATCAAAGTTGACATGTCTGCAATTTCTATAATCTACTTGTTTTTGCAAAGTAAATGAAGGCTATGGAGATGATAAAGGATGAAAAAAAGGAAATCTGACTTAGTGACTGAAAATATATGGCATAGCTTTACCCTTCTCAAATGGTTGTTCTGACTTAGTCTAGCATTATTCACCTAATTCAATGAATAACTTCAGAAGAGGAAAATATACCTAAAAATGCTTACCAGCTGTAATGAAAATGTAATATGTCCAAATATTTTAAAAAGAGATACCATAATGATTGATATATACCACCATTACAGTCATCTTGGTGAAAAAGTCATTTTCTTACTCCAATGATCTGCCATTTTTCAAAACATTTTTGAGGCTTTTACGTTATTTTTTAAAATGTTCTCAATCTTCTCAATACTGGCAAAATTTCATTTTTTCAGACTGAAAGTGATCTTTGAAAATCATTCAGAGCCAAGGCTGGTAAATAAGGTTGCCCTACAGCTCAAAACAAAAACACCCTCAGCAAAACAAAACATTAAAAAAAAAGTTGCGTGATTTTAAGAGACATCTTATAATTTAACTTGGATGCAATTTCAAAATGTGATGACTGAATAGTCTGAAATGTAAGAGCATCACTGGGAAAAAGTATACAGGTGGTTAGGTAGATTCAACTTACTGGAAAGAAATTAACGTTTACTGAATATCTATTTCATTTTAGGCACTATGCAGGAGGTACTTTATATTGTGGTCCCATATGTTCACTAACTAGAGATGGTCATTACTGAGCTCTTACTGAGAGGTATAACTTGGGGCATGCTTTGGATTAAAGGCAGTACCATTACTTTATAGTCACAGATTAAATATCTAGAGATCTTAATGTCTTATGAAACTGGAAGTTCCAATTCATCCCAACGACTGATACTAAGTTTACTGGACCTGGTGGGGAAAGAAAGTCTAAACCCAGATGAAAGCTGCCACCCCAGGACTGCACAGATCTGCAGCAGCCTCAATGAGAAAAGTAGTTAAAACATCTTAGGACCTGAAGACTATTTCAGTATGAAAAACAAGGAAAATATTAGGCTTTACATAATTGCCCAAATAAGCCAATATAACAAATATTTTATGGAACAGAATAAATTATTTCTAATACAGTTTAAAAAAATGCTTTTTCAAAATATATGTATCTCTGACTTTAGAAAATCACAAAAGAACATATCACATTAATCACATTCACAAGGATTCATCACACATACACCCATAGAAACAACGCAGGAGGTGAATAGAGATATAGTACCACGGAGTATTGCTGAGTGGGTGAGACTGGCAGGAGCGGGGATGGGTAAGGGGCTGTAGAGTACTGAACAGGCTGTGAAGAGGGCTGCAGAGGACGAATAGGCTAAGGAATAACAGGTTGGCAAACAATGTTAATGTCAGAATAAAATGTTAGAAGAATTACATAAAATGGAAAGTTACAGTTTTTTGGCAATAGCTTAAAACTACAAAGTCATCTTAAAAACAATATAGGAAACAACAAAAACAATAGTAAGCAAAGAAACTCTACATAGAAAATTTCTGAGAACATACATTTAAATTTAAAACATAATTAGAAAATAATTTTTCATAAAAATATTTATTTGATTCACTACAACAGGTAATTTAGAGATTTCAAATGTTATTATCCTACAAGACCCTTGGGTTAGGTCAGTAAAAGCAAACCCCTTTATTCTTTCTTCCTGGTTTGATAAAGGGGCTGCTCTACTTAGCTATATAAACACTAAGCAATAGAATTTTTCTTCTATTCTTATTATCAAACAGTGTAACAAACATAATATCTATGTCAAGTACTCTATTTGACAAGGCATGATTACTCTTTTGGGACCAAAGTGCCTAAATTTTAGCAATTTTTTTTTTTTTTGCAATTTTTCAAGGAAAATATACTGTAGGTACCATTACAAATAGCCTAAAGAAAACACACACACAAATAGATCTCTTTTATATAAGGAAGATACATACAGTTTACTTCTAACTAAAAATTTTTATTGAGAGAATATTAGAAGTTGAGAAACTACACTGGGCCTTTGAACAACTCAGGGCTTGGGGACGCTGACTCTCTGCAGGGTCAAAAATTTGGGTGTAACATGGCTGGCCCTACATCTGCAGATTCCAGTCCATGGATCCAAATAATCACAGATCATGTATACCGCAGTATGTACGTGCTGGGAAAAACAAACAAATCTGTGTATAAGCAGATCCTTGCAGTTCAAACTTGTACAAGGATCCACTGAAGTTCTTTGAAATTTTACTAACAAAATACTCCTGCATATTAGAAAGAAAAAAAAAAAAATCAAGTTTTATATTTTCCAAGGGTACTCACAGGTATTTTAAAGAATGAAAGAAGTTTCAATCATATTTAAATTTTAGGGAATACACCTGGCTATTGATAGGCAATTGGTTTCCCAATCTTACCTTTATGTAGTTTGTTACAAAGGACTAATATACATATTGGTTTAATAACTATCATAATCCAGCATACAGGTGGCAATCTGTTTAAGTCACCTGCATACAGTCATTTAACTTTTGAATCTCTCTCTGGACAGTACTTCTGAAGAGTATACTTTAGAAATGCAAAATTAACAAAATAAGGTTACTCAAGGAATAATTTAGACAAGGAGAAATTCCTATGATTAAGACATATAATGCAGAGCTGCCCTTACACCACAAAATCAAGTTTCTAAAAAATGAATGGCTTAGAGTAGTTTAGAATTCCACACACACTCACACACAAAACACAAAAAAAACTACAGTTAAAGTACTAAAAAAAGCAAAAGTTGAAAGATCTAAAGAGTAGCCACTGATGGACAGAGAGGCCCGGTGTGCTGCAATTCATGGGGTCGCAGTGAGTCGGACACGACTGAGCGACTGAACTGAACTGAGAAGAAATTAGCAAGCTTCCTAATGGATGACAGCATGTATCACACCAAATGAGGTGCAGTACCTTTAAAACTACAAAGTACAAGCTCTTCAATGTGTTATTAAGTCAGACAACCATAAAGACACAACTTTCTTCCAGACAACTTAACCTACTATGTAAGTGTCAGATGAAACAAAAGCTTTAGTCTGCTGGGGAATAAGAGAAAGAGGAGTAATATGAGCACCAAGGGTATGATTTTATGTCTGCCAGTGTCAAGTGGTAATGAGAAAAATGTGGTCTGGGAGACTGGCTGATCAAAGTGAAACTCTGACAACTCTTAGAAAAGAAAAAGCCTTAGCATGTCCTTTTTTCTACTTCAGTTGCAACTGGCTGCAAAACAGCATTCACTTAAAGTGACTGGTTTCAAGAATGTGGCCCATCTGAAGGCTTTGGAAATCACAGCATTATTTTGTTTGGTTAGCTGAAATTTCATGGATGGATTATCTCTGTGCAAAAGATCATTAGTGAGTATCATTTGTTCATCAATTCTCTATTCTTGTATTCAATGAAAAATTACAAGAAGCACTTGAAGCAATGCCAGGAAAAACAGCCATGGAGTTTGATACATACCCCAAGATTTCAAATTATAGTCTATTAAGACATCATTTCTAAAGTAAGCTGCCTATATCTTTTAGGACTGTCTCTTGAAACTAATCAGACAAAGCTGTTTCTAAGAGATAATAATCTGAAATATGTGACTGTAGATAAAACCTTAGGATTTTTTTCTGAAGCTGCCAGACTATTTCCATTGAATTAAATCAAATGAAAATCTGCCCTGTAAAACTCCTGATGAAATATATAGTACTGCAAAGATGACCATGTGATAGCAAATTAAAGAGAAATACTTCAAGACCAAGTTGAATGAAACCTAGTCAGAGAAAGACAGTGAGGGAGTTTTATTCTGTCTAATATCTACCTGAGTGCATGTAATCAAATGAGGTTGGGAAGTTAAAAAACCTACAAGTCCAACTTTAGAGAAACTGCCTTGCCTAATAAGGAGTCTTAATTGCCAGAGCAGTACTTATTTTAATTAGTTTAAAAATATGATCACTTCATCAAACTGCTCATACATTTTTCACTCCTGTAATACAAACAATTAACCTGTGAACAAAACTAATAAAACTTCTCCAGTTCAACTTTACCACTATACTTCTGTCACAAAATATTCTCCATGTTCTCACCAGTGGAATACTTAAGATTGTCTTCCAGGGAAAAAGAGGTGCAAATAACCGTACAAACTGTCTTTGACATGCTCTACAACCTTTTAAAAGACAGAATGAAAGTGTGAGTTTACACTGGAATAATCAAGTCCAGTAAGAATGAGTAACACATCTCTAGAAGAAAAGCCTGAATGTGAAAATATATGTGGAAACTCTAAACATTTATACAAATTCAAAATATTATTAAAAGTGCTTTTGATAATTCTAACTCAAGTATTTTTGTCTTTATTTTTATTAGGGTAGGTGGGATGGAGAGTACCTTGAAGCAACAACTCAGTTTCTTATAAGTGATTGATTTGTTGAACTTTAAAACAACTCACTTTGTTCACGGGAATAATGTATAATCTTAGTTTTGATTTCTCTTGTCCATTCCCTGCTACTGTGAAACAGGGATAAAATATTCACCACACAGGATCATGAGATAAAAATTTCCCTTCACTGAAAAGCCCTTGAAGTGAACCTCTCTTCCTAGGAGCAGTGAGTGGGACATCATTGGTGGAGAACATTAAAGTTCTAAGAGATACTTACTTGGGCTATGTCAATTAAAATTAGTGAATTTAGCCCCAAATATGCAAAGGTAGATGAACTTAGCATTATGTAATTGTGGATATGTGCACCTGTGAGAAAATGTGATTAGCTGCTTGTTGTTGAGGTGGTGGGGGTGGCAGAGGTGGCTGCGGAGGTCCAGGCACTTGGGTTCTAACTGGTTGTTGCGTCATTGGAGGATTATACACAACTGGACTCCCATCTGGGTTTATGAAGGGCTGACCTGAAAATTTTAAGAACGAAGGAAAAAAATCACTTACAATGGAAACTGAATATAGGTCATTCTACAAACAACTTATAACATGTCTTCAATCCTTATTCATAATTCCAAAGGCCTCAAGTTTCTGAAAACCAAAAGTTTTTTTTTCTTAGCCTGGAAAGCAAAGTCTGATTTTACACAAGGCTATTTCTAGTCTTTGTATTTCCCATTTAGGAGTAAATATTCAAAAATTTTCTTGCAGTGTTTCATTGTGGTGCTGTCACTCCAGAATCCACTCACATTATAATACACAGTATTATCCAAAAAACTTAATTCTGAAACACACTTTGCTCAAGGAATTGAGTTACAGGATGGTGTTACATCTCAGTTTTGAAGGAAAAACAAAACAAAACAAAACTTGACTTTGGGATACTGGAAATTCATTAATTAGTCTGTTAGATGGGAAATATTTAACATATAGGTCACATTGCATATATTTAACTAGTAAGATTAAAACCTGATGAAAATTAAATGGCTGATAACTTCAAATTTCAAATTGTGGCTTTGATGGCAGTGTCCTGATTTCATAGATTCTAACTTGTTAAAAGTAGAAAATAATTTAAAAATTCTAAATAATTATCTAAAATAACTTCCTTTTAATTTCAGTGAGCTTTATTCCTAGGCAAAAAATAAAACGAGAGGATACTTCTGTATTGATTTTGAGGCTTATTCTTATTGGTCATCAATTACTGGAGGAATATTTTAAGTAACCCTCTAAACAGAGATTCTGAACAACTTTTTATTACACGAAGTAATATTTTTATTGTGGGAAAATAACCAACAAATACAGATCAAAAGGAAAATAAATTCCCCGTAACCTTACAGTTAATTTGGATACCTTCTTCCAGACTTTTTTCTCAATGCACATACAGATTCAAAGATTAGTATTTTTCCTTACTATACACTGAATGACTAAAAAAAAAAGTATGAAATAAAAAGATCATTGATTATGATACCCTTTTAGGATGGGAAAAATATAAAATAAGAGAAATTTGACTGAATAATAGTGTCTTTTTTTTTTTACGCTCTACATTAATGTTTTATTATACTTTTGTACTTCCTTATCACAAAGGCATTGATTCATTCAATTTGTTTTTTTAAAGCTCTATTGAATACAATAATTTAAATGGACAGTATGAGGATTTTTTATTAGGTTTATAAAAATTCTGCAATGATTTTCACAAGCCAGTTTTAAAATATTTCCATCATCTTCCCAAAATTCCCATGCACAGTTTGCAACCAATCCTCAATTCCACCCCCAGTCACTGGCAATACTGACTGAATAATAGTGTCTTAAATAGCCCCTAAAACATTCTCTCTTTTTTAAAAAAATAAGTATGTGACACATAATAAGATAATATTTGGGAGAGAAGAACACACTGTTCCATTGCGATCAAGTAGAAAGTTCTCCAAAGTCAAATTATTTTCATCAGTTAATTTCCTGACATTTATGTGATGGAAATAGAGAACTAAAACGAAATCATGCTGGATATTTGTGGATTGTTAATTTATTTTTAAAACAATGGTAGATTAGATTTGAGTGAAAGTATGTTTTAGCATAATTTAAGGACTGCTTGAAAAAAGCTGGATGTGTTATAATGCTTTTCTCAAAAGAAGGTCACTTTTGGACTAACTTAAAATTAAGTATACAATTCAGTTTCAGGTTGATTAGTTTCTCACTTTATAATTTCCTACTCAATTGACACTTCCATGTTTCCAAAAACATATTAACTAATGTTTGGAATGAAAAACAATAGAAAATAGTAAAATATTAAATCATCTTATATCCTGCTCCAGGAAAATAGGCAGTTTAGTTATATAACAGACCTAAAATATCAAAAGATAACCATTATAAACCAAAACCGAATTTCTTAAGAGTCAGTTTCCTATGCTAATTTAATTTTTAGAAACAAAAGATACAAATGAGATCTGAAGGTAACAAGTTCCAAGCCACGGTTGTTTCTACAATGAACAAAAGGAAAGTTTCAGGAACACTCAGAGACCCTGACCCTCTACCTGGATCTACCTTGCCCAACTACCATGCTAGTCTGACCATATCAGCTAAATCTGTGAATATTTAAGGAAGATTAACGAATGATTTAAGGTTGTTTTCATTATCTAACTATATGATTGGGCTATGTTGTTTTGATTAGAAACCAAGACTTCTTTTGACTTAAGAAAAAAATTAACATATATAATGACTGCAGTTTCTTAATCTCTCTGAGGTTCAGTTTCTTTATCTGTAAAAGTAGATTTAACCTAATAGGGTTATTATACGGAATGTATTTAAAGCACAACACAGTATATGCCACATAGTAAACATTCAATAAACACAAAGTACTACCTTCTAACTGCAAACAATGTGTTGTCAATATTAATTAACAATGACTATTTTTTCATTAATAATAAGATGTAGCTTATAATAGCCTTTCCTCAGTAGAAAGCAATTACCATATTCATAAGGACAATTACTTATAGGTTCTTTTCACTACATTATAAAAGAAGTAAGAGCTGTTAATGTTCTTTTTCATGAAATGTATACTATTTTCCCCAGGATAAAATTCTTCTTTTGAATAAAGCTCTTTCAAAGGTGGTGGTTGCACTTCTAGGAAATGAATTGTTTCATTATTTGACCTAAAAGACGACGTCACCAATGTCACAAGGAGAAAAATATATTCTCATATAAATATGCCTTCTAACATTCTCTAGCATTGTTTTTAATAAAGTTCTAGGGAAAACGCTAATCACTCATGAAAAATAAAAAGCTGACAACACATATACAGTTAATACATTTAATATACGTTCTTTAATTTAAGGATAACTCCTGACATCTCAACTGAAATAAACCTTTTTCTGGACACCAACCTGTTTGAGGGTTGATCAGAATACTGCCAGGTGGTATGCCTGCTGCTTCCAAGGGAAGCAAAAAGAAGCTTGTGCTAGGAGATGCAACTTGCCCGTTTAGGCCACCATCAAAGGAAAGAGAACTCTGAGTGCTGACAGCTGGATAGATGATAGGCGCACCATGAGAAGACTGGCTAAGAGCTGTGCCTGGGAGAGGCTGCTGGATGTGTGAGAGAGAGCCCGTAGATGACCCTACACTACCAGAAGACTCAGAACCTAGGGGAGCAGTAATAAAAAAGGGAGTTTTTAAAACCTCATATAAAGATGCAGGCTTTAAATACATAACAATAAAATTCACATTGCATAACATGCAGTTAACACATAAAAGCATGAATTATTTTTGATTTACTGTACAATTTTGCCTCCCCTCCCCGCCAAAAACAAGTTTAATACACCAAGATTGATCACATTAAGTTGTCAGGTAAGTCAAAGCCAAAGCATGCAACTTAAGCAAGTCTATAATAACATCAGCCACAGACAGCCACAAAAAACACATTACCCACATTCCCAAAAGGACAAAGTTATGTACATTTTTACCTTTAGATTAACATCTAGGAAAATATAGGTTATAATTTTCCCCCCAGGACAAACAACTTAGCACAGTCAAATGCCCAAACCTCTTATATCAGAAACCCCTTATCTATAAGAACACAGAAAGATTTAAGAGTAGTGTAGGAAATAACAAAAACAATAAATTCTCTACCAAGAGAAACAACCGTCAAGTTTCACTGAATACTTTCATTTTCAGCTCATAATCATAGCATCTTCCTACAATGTACAGTCAACTTTTAATTTTTATCATAGCAAGGGACAAAGATAAATAAAAATATTCCAAGCAATTACATTAGCACTGGCTTAAATTTTTTTACCACACTTAATAAACTAATTTGATGTATAATGGCTAAAGGGAGACAATGAAACAATGAAGAAAGGGAAAGATTTTGATGAATTAGGTTAATTAGGTTTAAAAAAAATAGAATTGACTCTATGAGGAGAATTAATTTTTCATGAAAGAAGTAAACAAATATGATACACTATATAGATTTCCCTGAAGGATAACTTCTATTTTACACTGTGCCAAAATAACTGTTTCCGATAACTATATGAAAAATAAATATACTTATTTTCATCTCTGAAGATAATATAGATTATAAATAGTACATGTTCTTAAAATGTTTTGATTTGGCTGTATGTCTAAATGACTTTTTTAGGACACATGAGTAATTTTGTTATGACGACTTGATGACTAAGTGACCATTTATCAAATAGATGCATATTTGGTACATATGCATATTTCTTACATTAATAAAACTTACCTTTCTTTGGTGATATATCATATACACTAAGGTGTTTTAAATACCCACATTATATGTTAAAAAGATGACAACTACAATTCAAAAACCTTAAGAATTTAAAGCACTGAATAGAGATTAAAAAATACTGTCATCTTCAAATTTACACCTCTCCCTTCAATTGTTATCTGTAAAACTGTATGTCTAGGTTTTAACCAAAAGGATAAGGAGAGTGCCATTTCTGAGTTTCCTGATTATTTTGGGATAAAAATAAAGATCCACAAGGATCCTAAAAGAGACATAAACTTCTTTAGTATTGAAACCAGTTAGTGAAGAGTAAATGCTATGAGCCTAAAAGTTATGTAATCTAAAATAAAGAAGCTTTAGAATGAAAATGTCACTGACATTTCTACTCATCTATAATAATTATATTGTATTACATTTCTTTAATTTGAAAATTCCTCAAAAGTCTCAGCAATTTTATACATTTTTTGAACAGCGAGTGAACTTTACCATGAAATGCAAACAATATGACGGTAGTTGAATTTCAGCTAATAATGGTATTAGCTAAAAATGCAATCAGTGTTAGCTAATCCTACGTGAGAAACCATGGCTTCTAACTATACCTTAGCACTGAAGGACTTCCAATCACCTAAGGCACTTAAACAAGAGATGACATTTCATTAACCAACCTGATTTAAGTTTACATCACAGTGGAGGATTCTTATTTTAACTGATGTCTGTGAATCTGTCTCACAGAGAATAAATCCTAATGTCAATACACATATTACCTCATAAGCACTTTGGAGGTGCTCAGTGTACTGCTGATAAGAATCTTTTATTTAAGGATAATTACAGAAGCCATATGATAAATGCCAAGGCAACATTATGGAAACTAATGTTTGACTGCACAGTTCTAGACAGATATTTGTACCTGTTTTTGAAAGCCTGCCTATGCTTTTGCTGCTTCCAGAACTATCACCTCTTGTTAGAACTGAAATTCCACTGAAGCTGCTGGCTTTGGTTACAGCAGGCTTGAAGTTTCGGAGAGAGCTGTCTGAATCTGTGCTACTCCAGGGCCGTGGTTCAGAGTACTTCAAATCATTCTCAGTGCTGCTTTGATGGCTATTTGTTGATCTTCCTGAAGCATCTTTATTAACTCTGTAATTTAGAAATAAAACTTTGAAAAGCCAGTAGAGACAAAAAGGAAAATTATGAAGAAAAAAAAGCTCTAAATTTTCAATACTGTACTGCATGAAAACATGCTTCCAATACCTAAATATCTGGCGCCTCTGCTGAGTGCTATTAGCATCCTCGTCTTGGATTCTGTTGGCATTTTAATAAAACATTTTTACTTTTATTAGCGTCAGTCAGACACTTACCAAAACAAATGTTAAGTTCCTCACCTTTTGTCAATAATATAATTCTCTTGGGAACACAAGGACTAGAAAGAAAGAACAGATATAAAAAGTTGAGCATTTGTCAAATAATGCCATCTGTAAGCCAACAATGACAACAAAAATCATGTGTAATAATTAAAAAGAAAAAATAGTTACTCCCGGTCCTCAAATCAAACATGGTGATAAGGTACACAAATAAATGATAACAAAAAATTTTTTGGCTTGGAAATACTATGCTTACTTTTAACAGACACATATTTTTGAAGCAATTCATTTCTGTTGTACAAAGTAACTTGAAATTCAAATATTGTTTCGAACAAGTAAACCCATTTTCACTGTTAAATATTCAAGATATACACAAGTCTGTAGATTCCACTTTATTCACTCAACAAATACCTTGATCAGCTCTGCTTTGGCAGCAGCTATAGCAGTGAACAAGCAGCTATGCCTCAATGTAGCTTATAGCCAAACGCCTCCCAGTGCTAACAACCCGACTCAGATAGCCATCATTTTTGCATCTTGTATTAATTACAAATCTTCTAGTTTACCAGCTATCAGTTTTGCTCTTTTCATCCAATTTAAACAGCAGAAGCCATAGAAACCTCTCTGATCATGACTTTCCACTCCTTAATAGCTCCCTGATCTTCTAGTACTTAGTATTAGTTGCTCAGTCATGCACAACTCTCTGCAATCTCATGGACTGTAGCCTGCCAGGCTCCTCTGTCCATGGAATTCTCCAGTCAAGAATTCCTGAGTGGGTTGTCATTTCCTTCTCCATGGAATCTTCCCAACCCAGGGACTGAGCCCAGGTCTCTTGGATTGCAGGCAGATTCTTTACCTTCTGAGCCACCAGGGAAGCCCGATCTTCTAGCACAGGGGTCAGCAAACTACAGTCAGCTACCTGTTTTTGTAAATAAAGATTCACTGGAGCCTAGCCATGTCCATTCATTCACATATTGGCTATGGCTGCTTTTGTATTAATAATGGCAGTTTTGAGTTGTTGCAATGAAGGCTGTATAGTTGAAAAGCTTAAAATACTTATTATTTGCTCCATTACAGAAAAAGTCTGCTGAACTCTGCTCTAGCTAAAAACTCAACTCCCTTCACTAGATTTCAGGATCAAGCTGAAATAAGATTCCTGCTTAATTTCCCAATTTTAACGTCCCTCACTTCCTGCCCCCTAGGCCATTATCCCGGTGGATTATGAATTCTTCAGTTCCTCATGAGTCTAGTTCTCCTTTATCTCTGGTCCCTGCAGACGCTGACCCTGGACATGGACACTTCAGGTCTCCTCTTGGAAGCTAACTCTTTCTCTCACTCCAGAGTTCTGGTTTTTGGTGCATCTTTACTGTGTTCCCTATTTCACCTTCATGTTTCTATACCAATCACACACCGTACTGTCATTACCACAATACTCATCATGGGTAGAGACCTCATCCATCTTACAATTACAGAGGAAAACAGATCTAGGTTAGGCCCTGTGCTCAGAAGACCTAGGCTGAAATCCTGTCATTTTCTAGCTAGATGGTCTTTGTCTATTTTAGTTAAGTCTCCTGGAGCCTCAGTTTCCTCATCTGCGAAATATAAACAGTGATACCACATATAGGGCTGTTTGGGAGATAATTGATCGTAAATGTGCATGGATACGTTTATCTAGTGTCCAGCACAGTACCTACTATAGGTGATCAATAAGATTTGCTGAATATTATAAACTTTTAACTGACAGTCTAGATTTTAGTGTCATTTCCTTTTTTTTTAAATACAGAAAAAATTTCTATCTCTGAAAGTATTAACACAAATTACATATATTCTTATATCCTTGACTAGTCCCTAGTACTGCACAGAGCAGATACTGGTAAAACCAAACTGATTCTCTTCTTGAATATATGTGTAAAATAAGCAGCCACTTAAAAGATTTGTTCCATATAATCACATATAAAGTGGAAAATAAGTATTAATTTAAAATCTCCATCCTGTGAGAAGTCTGAGAGGAAAAAATACTACATAAACTATATACTCAGTCCAATGTACTACTTCTTACTTGATCTGATTCCAACTTTTGAAAAGTACACATAACTGGGGCAAGGTAGTATTTAACAAACTATTAAATCATTAACATGAATAGGACAGACTATAGTATTTCTAAAAAGGTGACTCTATATGTAACAAATGTAGCTGAAAGTAATTATGATCAATAGATTAAGGGAGGAGTGAATATGCAATTAGCATATATTTAAACATGAAGACCTAAATATAAGTCAGTACATACATCTTGGGAAAATATTCGGTCTCTAGCTCTCTGGTACTCTTCTTCTCTTTCTTCTATTGATTTGCTTCGTCTGTCATCTTTCAAACGTATTCTCATCTAAAGAAAAGAGGACAATTAATCTTGGGGAAATGATCTGCCAGGATAAGTCCAGCATCTATAAAAATGCTCCAAATGTGCTAGGTTACCTGGTTATCATCCTTGTCAAAGCTAGAGTTATCTCTCTTGAGGATATATCGTTTCTGAAAGTCTTCACCTTTATCATCCTTAATATGTTCAGTAAATTTCTGATCAGGTCTAAAAAAATAAACCAAAAACCAAGGGAACAAAACATAAAAAAGTTAAGTATTACATTTTCTGAAAAGTGGTAAAAATAGTATCTTCCTACTCACTGGTGCTATTTACAGATACTTACGTTATCTCAGTTATTCCTCAAAATAATCTTATGAGAAAACATTAACTATCCCACATCATGACTGAAAGGACATATGAAGTACACTGTGGGCTCTGGCATATGACTGCTCAGGTTCAAATACTCAGCTTTAACATTTAGTTACTTATTAACAACCTTTCTTTTCCCTACTTTGCTCATTACAGTATACCTACTTCATAAGGTTGTTCTGAAGATGAATTAACAGATGACCAGCACTTAAAACAATAAACAGTAGAAGTCTGTTATTATTATAAATACTACTGACAAAACTGAGGATCAAATGACTAAAGCAACTGTCCAAGATCAGGGGGCAAGGAAATGACTGAGCGGAGCCCTGGTATGTAAGCCTGTCTATCCTCTTTGCATTGCCTCCTCTAATTCAAAGAAACAATTCTAGAACAAAGGAAAAAGTATAGCACAGTATCTTATGTTACACTCTTAAAGTACTTGCTCTGGTGTTACATAACCAAATATTTTGTGGTTGAATTTAATAAAACTTAAGAGACTACATCAAAATGCTACCAAGTTACCAAGTATTCTTAATTACAGCGGGTACATCTTTGTTTTGTATTAACTGAAACAGGTTAAAAAGAGAAGTTTTTTGAAGGTTAATGTTATGACCTAAAGAAATGATTATGAAGTCTTAACAACATATTTCATGGCTGACTGGTTTTTCCTCTATAGAAATGCTGCAAGTTCTACTGGGATCCAGAAAACAGATGGAACCCTGTTGCCTCACAAAATTATAATCATATAAAATTTCACTTTCTGAAATATATTCTCAGCTACAACAAATTAATTCATTCAACACTTCTGAGACTTAATATCACCCTATTATAAAACTGAAATATGTGATCCATAAAAAATATATTTACAGGTGATAAAGGCTAACTGAACTCCTAAGCAATTTTTTACATATACTTAAAATAATTTATTGGGCTTCCCTGGTGGCTCAGATGGTAAAGCGTCTGCCTGCAATGTGGGAGACCTGGGTTCGATCCCTGGGTTGGGAAGATACCTTGGAGAAGGAAATGGCAACCCACTCCAGTACCCTTGCCTGGAAAATCCCATGGACCGAGGAGCCTGGTAGGCTACAGTCCATGGGGTCGCAAAGAGTTGGACACAACTGAGAAACTTCACTAGCGGAACTCCGAAGCAATTTTCTACATATACTTAAAATATATATTATGCAGTCACATAATTTATTATGGGTACCTTAAATAAATTTCTAAACCAAATAAACCTGAGTAAGGACATCTTTAGCAAACTTGGTAAGATATTTCATTATACATAGTAATCAAGTAACACTTCTGAATATTTGTTTTACCTTAATGAATTTTTAATAGAGTACTGTATCTACATCCTGTTAAATGATGCAAAGATTTTAAATGAGAATTATCTAAGTAAGCTGAAGAAATCTTTATTTTAAAATATATTTAGATATGTGAGACAGAAAATATCTCCACATAGAGCTATGCTGCTGCTGCTGCTAAGTTGCTTCAGTCGTGTCAGACTCTGTGCAACCCCATAGACAGTAGCCCACCAGGCTCCCCCGTCTCCGAGATTCTCCAGGTAAGAACACTGGAGTGGGTTATACACAGAACTAAAGAGAAAAATGAAAAGAGTAAAAAAAAAAAAAAAAAAAAAAAAAAAAAAAAAAATTCCATGACCAAACTGATGAGAAAAAGACTGCTTTCTTTAAGAATTTGAAAGATTATTTAATCCTGACAATGGCAGTATACTGTTATTTGTCACATGATTGCCCCATTGATTTATAGCAACTATTTTTGCAGCTGTTCAAAATCACCTTTTCTTTTTCAAGGAGTTTGTACTTGGGTGAGAGACTGTTATTCCGATATGACTGTAAGATTTAACCAAGAGCCTGGCAACTTTTCTAAGAGCAGCTGGATTCCCACACCAAATAGCATTAGCAGGCATTTCAGCTAACCTTAAGACTGTCTTACCTCTGTCTTTTATAGATGCCTGAATTTACTGCCCTGCAATCGCCAACTTCCCGCTCCAATGAGACACCCCAGTGGACACCGGGTTGTTGACGTCCACAACACCGATTCAAGGCTGGAGCGGGTAATCTGCCTATGAGGAAAAGGCAAGTTTGTTTTTATTCAATGTGGAGCAGATCTCTAAGGTTTTCTGATTTACATCCTTCTTCATATTCCAGAAGAAAAAAATAAAAATACAGTGTAACTTCAATGATCTGAAATGTCTAGTTATAATTATGCTATTGATCCATTCTTCTTTAGGTATCAATATATTATAAACATCTGTGTTTAACTAAACTCTTGACTACCTGGATAAAGAGAACCCTGATGTCATGTGTAGCATTCAAATAACTGAGGTTACACTGCATTGAAAACCTTAGAGAGTCACCAGTCGAAATGTTAGTCAAAATGCCTGCTAATGAACACATGCTTGAGTATCCAGCAGCTCTGAGTAATGTTGAAAGGTATTGGTTAAATGAAGTAGATTTCCATTCACATTCAGTACAGCTCATATCTTACGGTTACTGTCCCCCTTTAGTCATGATATAACTAACTAGGAAAAAGCTAAAAGATATTTAAAAAAGACTAAAAGATAGTGGATTCATGTCAATGTATGGCAAAACCAATACAATATAAGAAAAAAAAAATTAAATCAGATTCACATTTGCAGGTAAAACTTAATCCCTGAAGAAATATGGGATCCTTTTCAAAGACAGCTGTCTTCATTAATTTAATTTTAGTTGTAGTAACAATCATTTAAAAAATACAAGTTTCCACCAATAAATATACCTTTTTGACAAAATACTATTTGAAACGGAAGAAAATCAACTTAGTTCAAGCAAACAATATGATAGCTACAAGGGTAAAGACCATTATAACAAAAGAGAGATAAATGAATTAAATATAACCTTGAGAAGTCTATCTTCAAGGAAGGAAGAAAAATTATGAACTGAAAAGCATTATTTATGGCATCTAAAGCTGACTGATGCTCACAGACCCACTGCTCTCACATACGAAATTAATACAGAAAATTCTTTTGATAGATTACCATGAAGAATTTTAGCTGAACTCAACAGGTTGCTTTAGGATTAGTTTTACTAATAGGCAAAAGAGGTATTGTGAACATATAACTTTAGGTGCCTCTGCATTGCGCCTTTTGCTCCCAAATATCAGAACTGATTATCTACTTCACCATACTACAGAGCTATCACTTTTTAAAGCAAATGATTCCTCTTAACTTCTTAAAATTTTTTGCTCACTAAGTCATACATAGCCCAAAAGGGTACACAATATTATGGATAATATTGGATTCACCAACCAATAGTCCCACTGTCCTGAGATCTGTGGAAGAAAAGAAGCAAAAACAGAGGTGGAAAAGACAATGAAATGATAGAAAATTAGTGAAAATGTAAGGGTTTTAAAGTTTGCTTTTGCTTTTTCCTTTTAAATTTGCCTGAAGTTGGCCACAGCTATTTAAATTGTATTAATTTAAAATCCATAATAAAACAGTTGTTAAACATCAATGACATCGTGACTTTAGAGGGTTTTCCTGCTTTTTTTAAAAGCAATCCTCATTCACCTGTCTCATTTCAGTCACCTGTCTTATTTCAGTACAGACTGGTGCATTTTATTGCTCTCGTGAGCAAAGTGTAGTTTTTAGACCTGTCACATAAGGTTATCACAAAGCTGAAGCAGGCTGCTAAAACATGTGGAAAACCTGAGATAAAAGACGTTACAGAATGATAAAGAATTATTACACACACATATAACAACCTTTCTTGATACTTACATTCTTGTATTGCTAGTTTTGTTTACTATGACAGACTTCCCACTCTGATCTACATTGTGGTCTAATCCAAAGTAAGCGGCGACTCTGTGCAAGAGCATCCTATGGTAAGATGTCATTGGGGGGAATTTTTTACGGGGAGACCTAGAAGTAGAAGAAAGGCTAATTTAGCAGATCTTGAATAACTGTGATGATAATTTATTTTCTTGTTAAAGGTCAGGACTTACTCATTATTACCAATGAAATCTAAAATTTCTTGTTCCAATTTCAACAGCATCATTCTGTCCCTGAAACAAAATATGAAAACTCATAAAACTTAACACTGAAATAATCATAAATGTTGAATTTACAGGGCTATATATATTTTTTTTTGTAAAACCTGTACACTGAAGAACATTACAAGCTTGATATATGCTTTCTAAAAAAGTAATATTTTAAAAGAATAAAGATGACTTTTTAAAAAATTTGTGGAAAATTTCACACATACACAAATGTAGAGAGAATATGATCCAATTTCAAAATTATCATTATATCATTATCTTTATCTGTTAAGTACTACTGTATTATATTGGACTCTGTTCCACAAATACATGGATTATAACAGAATATTAGTCTTTATTCCTTACTCAATAAAGTATGAAGCAGCAGGAAAACAGACATCTTTAGGTAGGCTCATGACTTTATTACCATGCTCAACTCCATAGAAACAGTACTCTAAAGAACATGCAATGCCAGTAACAACAGGAGTACTCCAATGGGAATCCAATGCTAGTATATAAATGGAACTACAGCAGAGAAGTATAAACTATATTACTAATCCTAACTCAGAGGAAGAAGACTGCAAATTATTCTGAAAATCGCTATAATGCACTTTTAAGATTTTGGGAATTTTTTTGATAATATCAAAGTGAACCAAAATATCTCCAATATTAAAATAAATAAGGACACTAGGGAATACCTGCATGTGCTCCTTCAGACCACTAGGGTCCTATTTAGTGCACTTACAAAACAAGTTACTGGTACCACTCCCCAAAGGACCTCCTTGCTCACACACCAAGAACATAGCTCAAGAGAGTATTCCTGTGGTCACTGTAAATTTCATGTGCATGTGGGAAAAACAAAACAAACCTCAAGAACCTTAAGGCTAGAAGCAGCTTTACAGAAGCAGCTTTCTGTTTCTGAAATTTTATAAATCAAGAAAACTAGGCCAAGAGGTTAATGTTTCCCTCTGAAATAAACACTACATAGTGGATCCCTCTCAGATTCTAAGGGGAAATGATGTCCTCTATTTCCCCTGCTTAAGTTGTCTGAAAGTCCATACATCAGCCCTGAGTTTGATCTTCTCTTTATATTGCAAAAGTAGTCTTATAAAACTGACTAATATTAACCATACACGTTTTTATATCAGTTGAAAAAAATCAAGACAATAACACGCCTAAGCAGTGATTTTAAACCCAAAGTGGAACAGGACTACATTTTAATACAAATTTCAGCAACATTCAATTTTTCTCCTTTAGTACATACTCCACCTTAGCAAGTGGCACCACCTTTCACTCAGCAGACTGTACTACAAGTACTTTTTTTTGCCCATTACTATGCTTTTCCAAATCCTCCCGTGCAGTTAATTGCGACTGCAAACTTATATCTATCTTTGATCTATTTTTCTTCTCTTTCCACTGCCATTACTCTGAATCCAAGTATTCAGGATTGCGACTTGACCTCTATGATAGTAGTATATTATCTCCCTGTATCTTCCCGTGTTCCCTCCAAATTTGTTTTATCTGGAACATCCATAACAATCTTTTAAAAATGTGAAGACATGTCATGGTCTGTGGTAAATATTTATCACAGGTTTCCCATTGCTCTTAGGTTAGAAATGAACATCTGTAACATGGCCCATGGGGCTTCCCTGGTGGCTTGGTGGTAAAGAATCTGCCTGCCAATGCAGGAGATGCAGGTCCAACCGCTGGGCCAGGAAGATCCCCTAGAGGAGGACATGGCAACCCACTCCAGTATTCTTGCCTGGAGAATCCCATGGACAGGGGAGCCAGACAGGCTACAGTCCATGGGGTCACAAAGAGTCAGACACAACTGAGCACCCACACACACTAATGCAATGTGCCTTACAAGGCAGGTATGACCTTCACCTATCTATTTAGCTTATTTCCTGCCCTTTTCTCATAAAACCTTCATCATTTTGGCTTATCGCTGTACTTCCCAAGCTCCTTCCTTTCACAGGTTCCTCGAACATGCTGTTTCCTTTGCCCAGCACACTTTTTTTTTTTTAAAAAAAACATTTATTTATTTGGTTGCACCAGGTCTTACTTGTGGCATGTGGGATCTAGTTCCCTGACCAGGGATGGAACCCAAGCTGCCTGCATTGGGAGCGCAGAGTCTCAGTCCCTGGACCATCAGGGAAGTTTCTTACATTCTTTCTTAGAACCTGTTTCTTTCATACCTTTTAAGAGTATTTATCACAATTACTTTTATATAGTTATTTGTGCTATAGTGAGGAGCTCAACAAATCTATCTGAGTGGAATAAATTAATCAGATTATTTTACCAATGTCTTTTAATGTTTTTCCTTAAAATTTTAGGGGAGGATGGGAAATTTTTACTTACTTCATATGGTTTTCACTGAAAAAGATTTACTTAATGTTAAGACTCTTTTCTTCTAATGTTTTTGGGAGTCAGTTTGTCTTGACAAGAATACTGAAGTGGTTTGCCATGCCCTTCTCCAGCATATTTAAAAGCAGAGACATTACTTTGCCAACAAAAGTCTGTCTAGTCAAGGCTTTGGTTTTTCCAGTGGTCAGGTATGGATGTGAGAGTTGGATGGTGAAGAAAGCTGAGTGCCACAGAATTGATGCTTTTGAACTGTGGTGTTGGAGAAAACTCTTGAGAGTCCCTTGGACTGCAAGGAGATCCAATCAATCCATCTTAAATGAGATCAATCCTGGGTGTTTATTGGAAGGACTGATGTTGAAGTTGAAACTCCAATACTTTGGCCACCTCATGCGAAGAGTTGACTCATTGGAAAAGACCCTAATGCTGGGTAGGATTGGGGGCAGGAGGAGAAGGGGACGACAGAGGATGAGATGGTTGGATGGCATCACTGACTCGATGGACATGGGTTTGGGTAGACTCCGGGAGTTGGTGATGGACAGAGAGGCCTGGCGTGCTGCAATTCATGTGGTCGCAAAGAGTTGGACACGACTGAGCAACTGAACTGAACTTGTCTTGACATGGTAAAATTTTCTAATGTATTTTATACACTTAGTGTAGGGGAAAAAAAGGAATTGGAGGCAGACAACTTATTTAGCATTCATGAAACAGTGCATTTAAATTGGTTCCTCTGTTTGAGCTAAACAGCAAGCCTACAATATGTGAAATATTCTTCAGTGAATGAACTGGTATTCCAAAGAAATTTCTGTTGTCTCCATGAAAGAAAACGAAATCTAACAGTTTTATTAGTAATTGATACAAATTCAGGCTTTTTTCCCTTTCATATGTGGATTTATGGGTTGCAGAGGATTTTCTATTATTACCTGGACCACTTACTATTAAATTAAGTTCCTCTGCTTAGTTTACTAAATTTTTAGCTAGCAAAAAGTAAAACTTGTTAGAAAAATAGCTTTCCTAAGTTCTCAAGATTTACACTTCCTGCCTTGTATCTGCTACAGCTTAGTCCAAGTTTCCAAATTTTCAAATCTGTCATCAAGGTTAGATATCTTGGTAATAGCCATAAGTCAAAAATTAATAATCCTTTACAGAACCATTACATACAGTACTCAAACTAACAGATCCATAAATTAATTTTCATATAGCATATTATTAGCACATGAACTTATAGGCACACATAGAACTTGGCATCATATAATCTTTAAAAGAAACCAATACATGCTATCTGTTATTAAAGAAATATATAAGAAAAACAAAGATCTCAATCAAATTGACCAATAAACTACCTGAAGTTAAAATGAAGGGGCAATAATCTTGTAGTTATTAGTGTTCTAGTCATTGTACCAGAACTGACTTTTGAGAAAGTATGTGTGGCTGGTACACAAGTGGCAATTAAAAAAGAAGAAAACAAGAATGCTTCCCTTTGACCATCCCCTTCCCAGTGTTCTATATGAACTGGGTCAAATATCTGCAACAGGCAAGAAATATGATGATTTAAACATTACTTCTAATAAAAGTAAATTCAGAAAATATTTCAAGCACAGAACAATTGCATGATGTTCCCCAGAACAAAACTACTTACTTTTAAAACATACGCTCTTAGAATTTATCCATGGGGCTGTTCCCCTCCATTAATGACACAGTTGCCTATACTGTCCATATTTCTTCAGTATGTTGTAGAATTTACAAAAAAATGGTTATAAAACCAATACAAAAACATGTATAAAAACCATGTCAGTGAGTGTAATCTCTATCTTGGGCAACTGCAGGTTCCTGGGTTCTAATCTAATAATGACTAGTTATTACAATTTTTTAAAGTATTTCTTAAAACAGGAATTACAGATAAACGGTTATTTAACACCTGAAGTTAAGTTTATTCATTGGGATGAGAACAAGATTTAAGCACCTGAAGGAAAATTTTGAAATAAAATGTAAACTAGATTTTAGTATGATTCAAAATAAACCTGCTTAACATCTAGAATGCTCTGAGCAACATCTTGAAAGTTCTACTGGAAATTTGCCAGACTTATTACTAATTTTTTGCCACCTATGTCTGGCAATTAATGGTGTGTTTCATTGAGAAAACACTGAGCCATCAGGCAAATTGTATTTCTCACAAAATTTAACATTAACTACAACCACACTGACATTAGTATTAACTTACTCATTAGCCATTATATGAATGGTTCTCTTACATATTTTTTTGAATAAAAATGCATACACAGAAGGATCAATGTTCTGATACATGCTGCACGACATGGATGACCCTTGAAAATATTATGCTAAGTGAATGAAGCCAATCACAAGAGACCACATACATATGATTTCATTCATATGATGATACCCAAAAAAGGGAAATCTGTAGAGACAAGCTAGAATAGGGTTCAGGGCATAAGGAGGTGATAGCAAAATGGTTAAGGATTTCTTTTGGCGGTTGATGAAAAAGCTCATAAATTGACTGTAATGATGGTAGCATGAATCTGTGAATATACTAAAAATCATTAAGTCATACACTTCAAAAACACATATGCAGATAACGTAAGAACTTTTGCATTTGTAGAGGAAAACAGAGAACTGCACAAAAGAAGAATATTTTGGAATTTCTTCTGAACCTGCTATGGGTTCAGAAGAAAGAAAAATCCTCCCTGTTTAGGATCCCGTCTTGCTTTACAAAAACTAGCTATGTATTTTCTACCTTCCCCTTAACCTACTGAGTTCTCATTTCCACCAGTCAACAGCAAATGAAATGCCTTGTTAAAGTAGCCAACAATTTCCTAGTTCCTTAATCTAATGGGTTGCTTCATTTTACCTTTAATCAAACTGTTGCCGTTTGGCTGATTTCTAAGATAAATGTTCTCATGATTCTTCTGCAATCTTTAGGACTCAGTGTCTCTTACTTCTCCTCTATCTTTAAGATACTGTTTTTCCATAGAACTTCACCCTTGTCATTTATTGCATCTCGCTGGCCAAACTCACACAAAGCAAGGGTCACCTCTACTGATGACTCCTAATCTGTAAGAGCATCCAGGCTCAATTACTTGAAAATCACTTAATCTTGCCACAGCATTTCATCAGACACCTCTAACTATACTTATTCATAACAGAACATGCCTTACTTCATTCAGGCTTGTCCTTATTACTTCCCCCATTAATCCATCAGTCCAGCTGGAAACCTAGCAGCTGTTCTGTTCTAACAAACCACTACTCTTCCATATCCAAATAATCACCAAGTCCTGCCATGGGAGTAATTCTTAAACACCTTCCGAGTAAGCCTTTTCCTCTCTGTTCTTCACTATGTTCTTCTACCCAAACTCCCTGCTCATGATTCTTGGCCCCTCACTGATGAAGTAATCTTCCTAAAATGCAAATCTTATTCTGGTATTACCGTATTCAAATTCTGTCATGACTTCTCCACAGAGCATGCCATACTCAGTATTTCTCAAATGGTGCACTACTGCATCTCAGCGAAGATGATTTTTAATTGTTCATCACATCCCTGGCTTCCCATCAGCACTTCTTACTCAGTAACCACCCCAGTGTGTTGGTACCAATCTAGGTTGAGGACAACTGAAGAGTCTGTCTTCACACATCACCAACAACCTCCCCATCACTTTCTGGAATGACTTGCTACATGCCTTCCTGCCAGAGCCAGTGTACAGTCTTGTCTGCCTGGGTATACCACCTCCCGCTCCTACCGCTGTGCCCTAGCAATGCTCTTGTCTCTCCCATGTTCTCATGCTCCCATTTAAAGCACTGTGAATTCAAAATTCAGCTCAGGCATTATATTTTCAGTGCAGCCTTTCCAGATCCTCTCAGAGGTGGGATCCCATCACTGTGCTTTTATAGCACCCTGAAAAACTTCTTTTACAACATTTATTCTATTTTAATTATATATCATGGGGTTTCCTTTTTTCCCTAGCACAAGAAAGTGAATATTTTAGGGTCAGAGTTTATATTTTGCTCACCTTTATATCTACAATGTTTAGCACAATGCTTAGCACATGACAGATACCCAACGAACGCCTGTTCAATGGACTAATTTCAGTTGGGACCACTGAGGAATCAACTTGAACTGAAAAAAGAAGTCATGCAGAGTTGACTGACTTCACACTTATACTTCCTACTATAAGGAGACTACTTTCCATTTTAGTGGGTCTCCATTTGGGATTAAAGTTAAATGTAAAATAGAAAATCAAGGTGGCACTGAAACAATAAATCCTGAACAAAATAAAAGGAGTATCTTGAAGCAAGACATGAGATAAGCCTCAGCAATACTGAAGAGACTTGCCATGTTTTTTTATCACGTGTGCTGACCCAATGAACTGAAAATTTCACAAATTTTAACTACCATTCTGGGGAGCTAACATCTAGAGGAGGGGTTCTTAACCTTCAAGTCTTCTACTCCAAGAATGGGTTGGTCAGATATTTTGTGGATAAACCTTTTTCTGGGAAGAATGCCTCAATAGGATTGATGACCTGCCCAAAAGTTAAAATCTATTTATCTAGTACTCTGGCAAAACAAAGGATTTCACAATTAGTTAGTGACTCAAATAAGCACCTTAAAAATCTTTGGGTTGGAGGTTCATAAACTAAGCAAGAAGAAACAAAAATTCTATATTCAGTTAAGTCCAGAAACTTGTTATAAGTGAATATACTGAGTAATTTGGCTGAGTGCTTTATCATGAGGTATATTTCTCTCATATTTCATGATTAATGATAACTCTTTAACCTCAGTTAAGACCCAAAATATCTTAGTGATTCTTTAGTTCCCAAAATTCCTACAAAGAGTATGAATTATCTTTATATCATCATGATATACATAATGCAAAAAAGGTACATGTCACACATGTGTATATAGAGGCCAGCAACATCTTAGCCCTAAGAAACTGAAATGTTTCTGGTGTACTTCAAATATTCTAATCTTATTCTAACTCAGTAATGAAACATATATAACAAAATTATGGTACTCTAGAAGCAATGTAAACCTTATAAATTTAATTTTTACCTGGGATTGTTTTTTAATGTATTTACTAAAAATTCATGTAGATCTATGCCAGTTGAATCAGTGTATTCTTGACTGGAATCTAAAAAACAACAACACAAAAACCCAGTATAAAGTTGTTTGAAACAAATTCCTTTCCCTTCACACATGATGCATAGCAAATAAAATGAGATGCCCCACAACGAAAGAAAACTGATGAAGTAGGAAAATGGAATTTACGACGAATTCAGATGACCACAATTTTGCTACTCCTATATAATGAGTATGACATGGATTTATGTAACTGCATGTTTATATACCTTCTTAAAAAGAAAATTTCTCTCTCATATGTGCCACTTTAATTTACTCTGAATTCTTAAAGATCCTTTTATATACTCACCACAATTCTCATATTCAAAAATGCCTCATTAAACAAAAAACACTCAGAATGATTCAGACAGCTATATTTGTAGCAAACTGAGTCTGCTTAGTTCAGTTGCAAATAAAAGGAGGTAGTAATTTGGAGATACACAGGAACTTTAGCTCTGAAAGAGTATTTATCATAAGAAAATTTGCTTTAAAAAAAAATTTTTTTTTTAACAAATATTCATGTTTATTTCTTCTCCTTAAATGTAATATCCTTATGCTATTTACAAAACTGGTCAATATAACTGTGTCTATAAATTTAAAAAGCATTTTTATAGGCTTGTAATGATATATGATGAAGTCCTTTAAAATTCACTCTGAAAGATAAACATCTCGGGTTTCCAAGAATATTCTTATTGCATACTCAACATTTTGGCATTAGCTCTTTGTATCGTAAGGAATTAAAATACATATTTTAAATGGAATCAGTATTTAAATTATAGTGATGCCATTATTTTGATACAAGAGACAGACCAATAAATGATCATGAGTTATCTTCCTTGGTGACTTTGACATGAGGTGCAGTTTTTTTGGCTAAATCATCTGATGTTCAGAACCGTGTTATGCCATTTCGTTCAGAACTATATCATCCCTTCAGTCTGTTCTAGATTACTTTTATTAGAAATATACTATATAAAATTATTCAAGGGGTAAAGGGTGGATCAATGGTGAAATAAAACCTTTGTTTAAAAAATAAAGAAATAAATTGCAAACCTCTTGATAACATTTTTCTGGACAACTTATCACTGGCTTTTTCTTTTTCTGCTTCATCTTTTGAGGGCTTCTCCTCTTTTTCAAATGATTGTGTTAACTGGATCTGAATTTTCTCCTGTTGGAAGGTAAAATCAGTTATTAAGTGAAAATGTAAAAGTGATTCAGTTAATACCCCACATTTGTATTTCCTGATTAACAAAACTGCATGGAGGAAAAAAAAGGTTTTTATTTTATCCAACCAGATTCTTCAAGCAAGAAAATACAACTTACAATAGCTTTACCATGTTAATCAAACTCTTGATAAAAAAATGTTAAAATTAATTATTTGAGCTGAACATATCAATTGAAACATATCCCTTGAAAATATCAATTGAAAATTATCTTGGAGAAAATAAATGTTTTTTATAATAGTTTCAATGAATCTACTTAAAACCCTTGGAGGATCAGAACAAAGGTCTTTTTAACCTATTTTTGCAATGGAGATACCATGGTCAAACAAAAGTATGATAATTATCATCAATCATGACAATAGGAACATATGAGTGTCAGGTTAACACTTACCAAAAACTAATTTTCTTAAGTATCCACTTTAAATTTATATTCCTTCATTTTCTTATCATATAAAACTGTAAGTAAAAACTTCAAAACCAAATCCCAACTTCGATTATTTCCTGTTTGAGTCTACTATCACTGTTCCTCCTCTAAGTACCACAAAGTTGTTTTAGAAAGATTTCACACAAGATTGTTTCCCTTAGTGATATGTAACATTTACTTATAAAGTAACCATTGTCTAAGACTGAAAAGGAGAACTAATCTTACATTTTTAGAACAATGTCATTACATGCAATTTCAGAACAGAAAGGAATTACTAGAAATACAGCTGAAATAGGTTAAAAATCACATGACTTTGATTATTCAGGCAAAGTTATAAAGACAGACAGACTAACTTCCAGAACATTTCTACTAAAGATAAAGGTGTAGCCTATCTAGATGTAGGCTAAATTGCTGTATACAGTTGTTCTTTAGTGATGGAAAATATTAATAAATGACTTTGCTTTTCTGGCGGAGAAGGCAACGGCAACCCACCCCGGTACTCTTGCCTGGAAAATCCCATGGACGGAGGAGCCTGGTGGGCTACAGTCCATGGGGTCGCGAAAAGTCGGACACGACTGAACGACTTCACTTTCACTTTTCCCTTTCATGCATTGGAGAAAGAAATGGCAATCCACTCCAGTATTCTTGCCTGGAGAATCCCAGGGACGGCGGAGCCTGGTGGGCTGCTGTCTATGGGGTCACACAGAGTTGGACACGACTGAAGGACTTAGCAGCAGCAGCAGTAGCAGCTTTTCTGGGTGAGGGTTGGTGTTGGCAGTAGGCACAGTAAGTCAATATTGAAGGGATATAAATTTCAAGATTCTGAAACTTGCAGCCACCAGGATTTCTATTAAACATTTTCTCCCCATATATATATATTTTTCAAAATAGTATTTGGCAGAAGAGTTTCAGATCTAATACATATACATATATATGTATATATATCCCCCACCCCATGGGGTTTCTGACTGCTATTTTTAACTTTTCTCAGTTCTGATTCCTATTTCATCTTAGTTCAAAGTTGTGCTCAGAATATAGGACAAAAGTGAGGCACTGGCAAATTCCACTAAAATGACAAAACATCTGCTTTATACCCTCCTTTGTCTTATTTACCAAACCTCATGCATTAATCAACATCATGTATTCATCAAACAGTCATTTTTCTCATTACGACTCACTTTCTAATTCACCTTCCTTATATTTTTAACTATAAAATAGATATTTGAAAATGAATCCCAGAACTGTTTCAGAAGTAGAGTATTTAGAAGCTTCCTTGACTTATAACTTCTCTCCTGTTACTCAAGGATAATCTATGAAATCAAGGTTGGAAGAAAAGATTCCACATTTAGACAGATATTAAACTATTTTATCAAGGTGAACTGTATTTAAAAATCTAGTAGACATAATGTATCTAGGCCTGTCTTCAGTGTGTACTGAGGCCTTGTTTTCAGCAGCAAATAAACAAGACACATTTTAATTTTAAAAGCCTAAGGCCTTATACATAAACTCTCTTGACTACAAATAAGTGACATGATAGCACTATCTCCATGGGCAGCCATAATTCCTTTACTCTTCACTCTGTCACTGACATCAGTTACTGAGGTCATTTCCTTCTCATAAGCTCTCATCAGACACAAGTGACATCTCTTTTTTAATTGCCTCTCAACCTTTCAAATAATGAGTTTTATTCCAGATTAATTCCCCAAAAATCACATTCTGAAGCAAGCGTTATTCGCTGGAAAGTGCCTGCTGTCAAGGATTAGATGCTAGTACATTTTATGAGAAATAATTTATTTTTCAATTCCCATTCAGGTGCAATTTAGTTAACTCAATGCTTGGAAAAAGATTTTCTATTAAAAAGAGTATCTTTTGTTCATAGAAGGTAATAATAGGTTATTATCCCAAAAGAAAAATTTAACTGTATCCAAGAAAAATTGAGAAATAATATATTATGTGGAACAACTGAACTTTGGCATAACCAGCTTATTCATTATCCCTTTGCTGCAACTCAGCTTTTTTGAATAATGTATACATCAATATACAACATATTTTCCTCATATTAATTTATTTCTTACATAAATTTTCACTAGACAAATTTATGTAGTACTGTAAGAACCCCCTCCTCCCTTCCATCTTCTATAATAATTTTCAAATAGGTGAAATGTACCACATCAAACCAAAGATCATGTTTGTTACAGTTTTTCTCAAAAAGAAGGCACTTTTTCTGGATTAACAGTCTTATGAATGTCTGGCTCTTCTCATTTCCTCAATCTCCTTGGACAAGTTATTCTATGGGACTGATGGTGTAACATTTTGGTCAACAAAATGAAGAAATTAATTAAAAAAAAAAACAACCCATTACATTGCCTACTGCTCAACCCTGAACAGGTATATTTGTTACTCTGACATGTACAAAAGAACTTGTAAAACTGCTTTTTAAAACTTTTTAAAACACGATTTTATTGAATTTTTTTCAGAGTATAAATAACTCTTCAGCCTCATCAATAAGCATGCAAAAGCCAAGTTAACATCTGAAAATGTTCTCCAGGCAATAGTTCTTAGTAAAACATTTTGAGTATATTTCTATTTTTTTGGAAGTTTACTTTTTATTGCTTAAAAATATCTGTTTTTATAGAATTAATACATACAACTATCTTCTATTTATGTAAGGTTTTAAATATAAATCAAAAGTAAATTTTGATCCCTACGTTCCTAGACACTTTGTCAATAATCTATTAAAAAATCTTCTTATATAAAATAAAACCACATAGTGCTTTTTAAAAACAGAACACATTCTAAACATGTGACAACTACCTTCAGTATTTACAGTATACTTTTGACTGCATTGTCTTCTAAATCAAGGCAAAGCATCAAGTCTCTGCTTGAATCAACAAACATACAATTGGCATTAAAAAAAAAAAAAGGGGGCATACAACCTGTCATAGTTCTTTTTTCTATTTCTCCTTTATTCATCATCTCTCTTAACCAAAATACTGCCTCAATTCTTTGGAAATTAATTTTTAGGATACAGGGGGACTTCAGGTTATTTAAACTCTTAAAGTAGAACAAGCCACAAACAGCCAAAGTTATCACACTAATAAACATCGTTAAAGGGGTCCAAAAATAATTATATGTAAATGTACAAGTGTAAAGTAAGACAAAGATCAATCTGTAGCTAAGATTAACAGAAAAGTAAAGTCATAGCATTAAAAAAATATATAAAAAGCAAAAAACCAAACTATTTGTTGAGCCTCAGTAGTTCTATACTTTCTCAACAACAGAGTAAGAAATATTAGACAACTATTAGAGCCAAGCTATTATGAAAACTGGCTTCACCATGCATTCAGGTTAAGCAAAATGATACATATCAAGCGGAAGTCTTGGGTAGTCTCCCCTTCACACTTAAGAGGTGTCTGACAAATTTTTAAAAGCCAAAACCAAAAGGGCAAATTTCATCGCAATTACATTACCTGGAAGTACTACTTAAATATAACTTTTCCATAATAACTTGAAAATTCCCCTGAAGCCATATTCTCAGTTAACTATATGATCTCTAAGTTTTTCCAGAGAGAAATCACTGCACCAAGCCTTAGACTTATTGGTAGTTTTACTCAGTAAAAACATATACAACACATGTACATGCACATACAACTTTTATTTAACATTATGAAAAAATATTCTCCAGGAAGCAGGCTTTTCCATTGTACCTTTGAATAATAATTGTTTTGTTTTGTTTATTGTTTTGGTGTTTTTTTTTTTTTTTTTTTTACCTGGTTCTCCTGTGATATCTCTGCTGTAGGGGGTGGTGGAGATTCTTCACACACTGCAAGGCTCCGAACTAGCTTTAACTTTGAGCTTGACTGAAGAAAAGTATTTAAAATTAACGCTACATTTCATAAATCTAGGGCTAGAGTTTAAGTTTCTTTATAATAGTTTCTGCTGTGTATAGATGTAGGTGAAATGTGCAAGTTAAATATATCATTAAACACCATTAAAACTCTTTGTTATGAGGGAAAACAATAGCTGCAGTTTTAAAAATAATAGCAATAGCAAGAATGGGAGTAACTTCAATCTCAAAACCCAAAGAATGATGAGAGCCATTTTCTCTACAGATAAAGAACCGTTAAAGATATAAAAGCAATGCACAAAAGCGACTAGGCAAGACAAAAACCCCAAATAAAAACAAAATAAGCTTTCTGCCCCAAACAAAATGTGACAAAACTAAACTGAATGCAGCGCTGTATGAAAACAAAGATTCATCAAGCATGAGGGAAGGCCCTTGGCATGCCAGCACAAAATATTTACTATACCTTAGACCTTTTTCCTGTCTGTCCAAATGACTGCAATGGCCGCTGAATACACAAGAAAGATTTGCATTAAATTTCATACTGAAACAGAAAAATTGCTTCTTAGTTCATAATCCTAAACCACAGAGAAACTAACTGCACAAAGAATGGAAAACGAGGAAATCAGAGTTGGTTTCAAGTAAATAAATATTGATTCCTCCCAAAAGCACACTTGTAGAAGACTTTCTAAAATCCTTCAGTGAGTTGGCCATGTTCTTTAAGTGAGCAAACAGCCATAATTTCTGTGTTGACTGAGCTAAACTGAATTATAAGGTAATGTCTTAGTAGCAAAATAAAATACACATTTTTTTGTATTCTGTAACATATACACTTTAGTCAAAGTTGGGGGGGGACCCAAAGAAACCATGAGGAATTTTAAGTAGCTGTGCCTAGCAAAGTTCCAAACTTACGATACTAAAGACAATGTTTCAAATACCCATTGAATCAGAGTACAACCACTTCTCTATTGAGCCTTTTTAGCACTGTACTTCACAGTGCTAAAAGCCAAAATCAAAAGGGCAAATTTCATCGCAATTACATTACCTGGAAGTACTACTTAAATATAACTTTTCCATAATAACTTAAAATTCCCCTGAAGCCATATTCTCAGTTAACTATATGATCTCTAAGTTTTTCCAGAGAGAAATCACTGCACCAAGCCTTAGACTTATTGGTAGTCTTGGTTGTACTTCACAGTACAACCCCAGTTTATCAGTCGGAATCCTATTTGTCTGGTCAAGGGTAAGACAACGAAGCAGAAATGAAGAAAGCAAAGTTCCAATATGCATGTTCAGCTTAACCACCAGATAGATCATCAATCACACAACTGGGGAACCCACTCGGGTGAGTGGCTCTGGTCTGTGATACCAGGCTTTGGTTTGAGCAAACAGCTGAAGGGCTTGTGAACTGGACTCTGGAAGCTTTTCTTTGCTTCCATCTCCTTCTAATCATCTCTCTAATCCCAAACCCAAACAGTACAAGGCCTAGGTATCTATCACTTAAAACTCATTAAAACCAAGGAGCCAGTCTGATACCAGACATAAAACAAACTCCTTAATACCTAGATTAGTATGCTTCGCATATGAAAAAAAAGCCATCATTTCATTCCAGAATCCGAAAAGGCCTTCCTTGTAGAACCAACAGAAACAAGAATCTATAGCACCAGTGTGGTCTGTCTCCCATTTTGAGGTCAAAGTTCTTGAAATAAGAAGCACTGTACTCTTGGGATTTTGACCCTGGGTTTTATTCAACAGTAAAAATCAGCAGTACCAACAACAAAAGAAAAACAGAAAAAAAAAAAACAGAATTGACTTTGTTTCTTCAAGAGAAGAAATGATACGGATGCACGCACAAATGCACATGATAGCACTGGCTAAGAGGACTTCATGTTGGTTCTGTCTTCCATTTATTCACTTCTTTAATTTATTCAAGAGGATTTCTGTTACCACTACATATAGAATTAAAAGAGGCTATGTTACATAGAGTAAGGGTTTACAGGAAAAAATTGGAGAAAAATCAATAGATGAACATGAGCAAAATGCACATGACTAAATAAGTTCTAAGGAAAACAATTTATGATTTACTTTAGTCGTCTGATTTAATCCCTTACAATTCTAAGTATCAATGGCACAACACTTTCTCTTAAAATTTTATTTTTTTAATGAAAAAAATCATTAACTGGCAAGTAAAAACTGCATTCATATGCTGGACCAGATTCAAATTTCTAGCTTTGTTTCTTATGAGTAGGTGACCCTAGTCAAGTTACGTCAGTTTACTTTCCTTGTATAAAAGTTCATAGTACTTGTATTAATTCTCAAAGTTCTTGAAAAAGTTCAGTGAAATGGTAGATTTAAAAAATGAGGGACTTCCCTGGTGGTCTAATGGTTAGGTCTCCGCTCCCAATGCAGGGGATCCAGGTTTGATCTCTGGTCAGGGAACTAAATTGTACATGCTGCAAGTAAGATCTGGTGCAACCAAATAAATATAAAAAAATATTTTTAAAACAGAACAAAGAAAACGGCTTTGGGGAGGCTGTACGCTGTCCCTATAGTAATGGTTTAGAATTTTCATAGATTTACACATGCTTTAACCGTCTCTGTTTTAACTCATAAGAGCTCTTTCATGAAGGAAGATTAAACCACAGAGAGGTAAAATTATCTCAGTGTGACTTAACATGTTCTAAGTTCCTGCTACATGCCAGACTCTGAGCCAGGTAGTAGGCTTATAAAGATGAATAAGACACAGACGTTGGTCTCGAGAGCCTTACAGTCCAGGATCAGAGTTACTAAATAGTCAAACAGAACCCAAGATCTTCAGAATCTTAGTCCCGTGCACTTTATATCACACCTATCAACAAAACCTTCTTGTGAGTCAAAATACTATTTGTGATTGATAAAATTCTAAAGATAGCCTTCCAACATTTCCCTCCTCTGGTAAATCAATGAAATGCTAATCTAAATAAGGTTGTGAAAGAATTTTGCACATGTAATTAAAGTAGCAAATCAGTTGCTCTTAAGATAAGAGATAATTCAGCTGGGTCTGACCCAAACAAGCGAGCCCTTTAAAATTTCTTTGGTTGGGAGGGGGGCGGCAGGTCACATTCAAAGGGTGAGAAGGACCTGACACTGCACTGCTGGCTTTGAAGAGAGAGGGGACAGAAGAGGGCTACAGGCAGCCTCCAGGGGCACAGAGTGGCCCATGGCCAAAAGTCAGCCAGGAAACATGGACCTCAGACCTCCAGCTGCCAAACACTAAGGTACTGCTGTTGTTGGTATGAGTGTGAAAACAAACTCTTCCCCACAGTCTTCAGATTAAGGGCCCAGCCTGGCCAACACCTCTGCTTTCAGCCTTGAGAAACCCTAAGCAGAGAACTCAGCTGAGCTCAAACAAACTCCCAACTTACATAACAATGAGTTGATAACTGGACATTGTTTTAATCCTCTAAATTTGTGGTGATATGTTATGCAGCAATAGAAAGCTACTACATAAGTAAAGCATAAACTGCCAAAGTGGCATTATTCAATAAAAATCACTTATTATTTCATATCAAATGACGAAGATCCTAATTACATAATAAATACCAGAAAATCTGCCATATACACACATGCACACACAACAGAGAAAAGAAGTTTGTCTTTAAATAAGAATGAATTATTTCTAAAGTGGATTTTATTATTTAAAGCATGCCTTTCACTTTTCCACCCCCATTCCACTCCACCCCTCCACCTTCCATGTAGCCTACATATATTTGGATTTTAGCTCAGCCCAAGCCAAGCCTCCTTCTCAATTTTTTTTACTGTGGAGAAGTACATTTAAAATTTACCATTTTAATCATTTTTAAGTGTGCAGTTCAGTAGTATTACATATATTCAAAATGTTGTGTCACCATCCACACACTCCATATCTGTAACTCTTTTCATCTTGTGGCCATTAAACATTACTCCCCAATCTTCTCTCATTCTAAACCCTGGTGACTTCCATTCTACTTTCTGTCTCTGATTTTGAATCAAAGAATGGCACCCCACTCCAGTACTCTTGCCTGGAAAATCCCATGGATGGAGGAGCCTCGTAGGCTGCAGTCCATGGGGTCGCTGGGAGTCGGACACGACTGGGCGATTTCACTTTCACTTCTCACTTTCATGCACTGGAGAAGGAAATGGCAGCCCACTCCGGTGTTCTTGCCTGGAGAATCCCAGGGACAGCGGAGCCTGGTGGGCTGCCATCTGTGGGGTCGCACAGAGTCAGACACGACTGAAGCGACTTAGCAACAGCACCTCAAGTTAGTGGAATCACAAAGTGCTTATCTCTTAATGACTAACATTTCAGTTAGTATAAGTATAATAACCTCCAAGTTCATCCATGTTGCAGCATATCACATAATTTCTAAGGCTACATGTTATTCCACTGTACGCATAGTCCATATTTTGCGTATCTATTTATCTCAAGATAAATGCATTTGGCTTGACTCAATGTTTAACTATTGTGATTAATGCTGCTATGAACACGGGTATACAAATATCCCTTCAAGATTCTGCTTTCAATTATTTTGGTATATATCTGGAAGTGTAATTGCTGGATCACACACTAATTCTATTTTTTTAAGAACTGCCATTCTGTTTCCCATGTTTGTATCATTTTAAATTCCCAACCACAGTGTACAAGAGTTCTAATTTCCCCACACCCTTGCCAACACTTTTTTTCTACTTTTTGACAGTAGCCATCCTAATGGTGTAACATAGTATCGCATACTTCTCATCTGCATTTCCATAGTGATTAGTGATGTTAAATATCTTTTCATGTAATTACTGGCCATTTCTATATCTTCTTTGAAAAAGTGTATATTTAAATCCTTTCTCCATTTTGGAATTGGGTTGTTTGGGGTTTTGTTGTTGTTGTGTTTTAGGAATTCTCTATATATTATGGTTATAATATCTTCTCAGACAAATGATTTGCAAATATTTTCTTTTAGTCTATGGATTGTCTTTTTACTCTATTTATAGTCCTTTGCTGTAAAACATTTTTAAATTCTCATTAAGTCCAAACTGCCTGCTTGTGGTGTGACAGCCAGGAAATCACTGCCAAATTCAATGTTGTAATGCTTTTGTCCTATGTTTCCCCTCACCTCTTCTTAAGAGATTGTGATTTTTTCCCCCAATTTGGTACTCCGATTAGAAAAAGAACAATGCGAATCATGCTTTATTATGCTAATCAGAGTACCAAATTTTGATACTCCGATTAGAGTAAGAACATGAAATCAGTGACAACAAACACTGAATTATCACTAAAATACTGTGATGCAGCTTTACATTGACTGTAGAGAAAAAAATAACCTGGGGTTAAGGCAATAACCACATTTGCAAACCAAATACATTACCCTGACATAGTCTTCAGTAAAAAGCTTTTTCCTTAGGTGATGGTTAATACTGTTGTATTTGGGTCAGTCTTCATCTTGAAGGATTAGCTTTGAATGGCTTCATTAAAAAGATTCCTCTTACTGGCCCACAATGGTCAGAAGCAGCCTTTGATGATCTCCTCTCATGTCACTTGAAACTACTGGGTCCAGAGTCTTCTGATACACTTGACTAAACATCTGTTCTACTGGGTTGGGCATGAAGTTCATTAGGGCATTTCCATAACACATGCATAAACCTAAACCAACTTTTTGGCCAACTCAATACATGTTACATGATCAATATCACTTTAAGGGACCACAATCCTGACCAGTGTGAAGTCATCTGTGCCAAGATCTTTCACAGAATAGTACAACCTCTCAGCAAAGAAAGTTGGGTGGCTCAGGGCAAACTGCAAGATGGTCTTCAGAACACTTTCAGCATTTCTGGAAAACTCACGGCTAATATACTGCTTAATAAATCTCCATTAGCCATCCTGGAATAAGTCTCCACAACAGCTTTCAGCTAAAGAAAGCTTCTTGTGGCATGAATCAAGATAAAGTAAGATTCACATGTCCAGAGTCTTCTCCCCTTACCAGCTTGATAAAGACACTGAGCATCTTCCTGAGCCAACTGGTGGTTTATTTGTGTGTGTGTAGGGGGCGGGGGGGGGGGGGGGGGGGGGGGGGGGGGGGGGGGGGGGGGGGGGGGGGGGGGGGGGGCGGGGGGGGGGGGGGCACTTTACTTAACCCTTTCAAACCCAACCAACTTAACATCAACCTGGTGTCTTATCTGGCTCTCATCAGTCAAGTCTCACAAAATAAAAAGCAAGTCCCACTCCAGGGGCGGCCCCTTGGAGTGTCCTCATTTCAGCAAATGTTGAAACTTATACAAGACTCAACAAGTGTGAGTTCACTGTAAAATGCACTGAAACACAGATGCTACGTTTAGGGGAGTTGGGCCCAAACAAGGTTGGGAAAGATCATGAATGGGGCAGTATAGTGCTCCAGAAGTACACAAAGGTAGAAGGCTAGGGCTGAGTCCTGCCTGTGCCACTGGATCTCCAGGTGACACTGGCAATTCATTGAAATAAGTCTCTGAAATATGGAAGGTTTGTGGGGCTTAGTTTTGAGTTGTGACTCTTGAGTTCTATGACTCTAATGCCAAAATGGTTGGTCATAACCTTGAGCTCCTCTAGCCAACTCGGAATCATTTTTGGAAGGAATGTCATCAGAGAGCATCTTTCCCCTGGGTATTTCTCCCTCAGGTTCATGAAGGATGGTGGTGGTAAAGGTAACTTTCACAAAGGTCTGTAGTTTTCTTTTTTTTTAAATTAGTTTATTTATCTATTTTTTAACTTTACAATATTGTATTTGTTTTGCCATAGCCAGAAAGAAAAACACCAATACAGTATACTAACACATATATATGGTATTTAGTTAATCGGTAAAGGTCTGTAGTTTTCAAATGGAAACCCAGCCACCCTGAGGCCACCAATAAACCACTCTTGCCCTAAACCTGAGCACTGACTCTTTTCTTAGAAATACCATTCTCTCTCTGGTAAAAGTGAGCTGTTTCAGCAACTTTCCTCCCACTCTGTGTGAACAAGATCAGCATGTCTTCTCTGCAATGTATGTTTTCGCTGTGGGCATCACACAGGGCCTGTGATCCTGGAAGATGCCAAGGAGCAGGGAGTATGGCTTCACTAACCATTTGATAAGAGTAGCTTCCACAGCTTAACAGTTGTTTTCTTATATCAGTGCTGTTCAACGTACTGCCCACAGACCTGTCAATGGGTAAAACTGGCATCACCTGGGAGCTTGCTGAGATGCAGAATCTTGGCAGTTTCACCCCACACTTTCTTCAGTCTCGTTTGTGGTTTTGCAGTCTTCAGCCTTTGCCCTTCTTAAAGCTGACTTTATAAAATGGGTCCAGCAGCTCTGGCACTATCGTCCCTTCCCTCTTGGGTGTACAGTTTATAGCAGGCATCCTTGGGCAGTGGGATGTCTTAGAGGCAGGCCTGGGGACTGAAAAAGCTCTCTTGGCTGGCCCCTTTGGTGTTATGTCTAAGAAGTCATCACCAAAATCAAGTCATGAAGCTTTTTTCCAGGGTTTTCTTCTAAGACTTTTAGAGTTTTATAGCTCTTAGAGGTCTTTGATTCATTTTGTGTTAACTTCTATATACGGTCTTAGGTAACAGTACAACCTCATTCTTTTGCCTGTGGATATTTAGTTTTCCCAGCACCATTTTTAAAAAGACTGTCCTTTCTCCATTGCCTTGGCACTCCTATCAAGGATCATCCGATTGTATATGCAAGAATTTATTTCTGGGCTCTAGTCTATTCTACTGGCCTATGTGTCTGTCTTTATGCCAGCACCAGACTGCTTTGATTACTGTAGCTGTGTAGTAAGTTCTGAAGTCATGAAGTGACCCCTCCAGTTTTGTTCTTTTTCAAGAATGTTTTGACTATTCCAGGTCCTTTGAAGTCCCACATGAATTTTAGAATGGGATTTTCTATTTTTGCAAAAATGACATTTGATTTAGACAGAAATTGCACTGAATCTGTAGATCACTTTGGGCAGTATTAACATTTTAACAACACTGATGTTTCCAATTCATGACAATGGATGTATTTCAATTTAATTATGTCATCTGTAATTTCTTTCAGCAATGTTTTGTAGTTTTCACTGAACAAGTCTTTCACCTCCTTGATTAAGTTAATATACTTGTTAAATACTTGACTAAGTATTTTATTGTTTAATCCTTCTTCAAATCAAACTGCTTTTGCAATTTCCTTTGCAGATTGTTCACTGTTAGTATATAAAAACGCAACTGATTTTTGTGTGCTGATTTTGTGTTCTGCTACTTTAGTTGAATTCATTTATAGGAATAGTGTGTGTGTGGCAATGGAAACATTACTAATCAAAAACTCTTTGTATAATTATTTGGGACCATACCAACAATTCAGAACTCCATAGCAATTATGTGGGAAAGTGAACTTCTTGAGATTAATGTGACAGATTGCTTGAATTAACTCTAAATAATTCTTAACAAAGTAGTCATAAAAATTCTTAAAAGATTATAGTCCCTAATAAAACTGAATAAAAAACACAATCAACACTGTCATACAAGCAAAATTATTTATACAAGAAGTGGTCAAAGAACTTTCTATTAATTAAGATAATATCTGCTTGGAAACATTCAAGGAGATGTCTAATGTCTGCTGGCCTCTCTCCAGCTTGATGATATTATTGTTATTATTATCATGTCTTATGCAGCTTTACTGAAGAAAAAATCAATTACTAGCAGAGCTATTAGTTGATTACTCATCCACTGACAACTGGCATCATTTATTCAGTGCTATATTAAACACTGTATTTGAAGACAGATTAACTAACAGCTCCAAGACTCCTAACAATATATACATAAAAATTACAAAATGTTTGAGACCCTGTTTTAGAATACAAAGGGTGTTTGACTTCCAATTTCCACTCTCTGTAGAACAAGAACAGGTCACTCCTTTATTGACATCCATAAAATATGTCACATTTTCTGTACTGCTGATGCTATAAATTCAACACCAATTCTCCAGCACATCAGTTATGAACATGAAGCATATTATGTAACCTCAAACCTCTAACAGTGGAAGGTTTAAACAAGGATGGATACTGCTAGAATAATGCTGCTTCCTTTGATGTGACAACTCAGCATCATCTCCCTCACCCTCAGATGCCTCTTCAGTATGATAAAGCAGAGTGAGGAATGGTTTCAGTCTCATAATCAAGTTAGAGTGAAGAAACTGGTCACGTAATACACATGCTCCATTTAAAAAAAAAAAAAAAAAAAACCGCACCTTGGGCAACTGTCCTCTTGTAACTACTTCACAGTTTCTAGAAGCATTTATTGTCTGAAGATAGAACTTAAGTCTTCTCAAATGAGCAAATGAATGAATGGATGGAGGTAAACAAAAAATAACATGAAAAAAAGATGAGGCCTGACAGGAGAGCACCCAGATAAGAAAATCAAAAAAGGAACAATAATTTAAAATTTATTCCAGCTATAATGAAGGTTATTCTAATTTTAAGGTAGCATCACATGGCACAGTTCTGAGTCCATTCCCGAGATACTCAGTAGTGCTTATCTCTGTTTTATAAATCCGTGCAATCTCTGGCGCCAGGGAATCATCCAGGTTTGGATCACATATCAGTGAACAAATGGATAAAAGAACAGTATTAGTGATGGACAGGGAGGCCTGGTGTGCTGTGATTCATGGGGTCGCAGAGTCGGACACGACTGAGCGACTGAACTGAGCTGATATAAATAATATTTTTAACAAACAGTAGAAAATCATAAGATTTCTTTACAATTTTATACTATGACATCCCTTCATTCAAAAATTAGTTTTCCTCAAGAAAATACTAAAGGGATGGTCAGGCAATTAAGACTTGGAACAGGATGAAATGTTTGCTTCCTTAAGAAAACATTTCCATTTTCCTAAGTCACTTTTAATCAGCACGTACATCTAAATTTGAGTAAAAATAATAGCTACTGTTTAAAATGAAACCTTCAGGAAGTATCTTAGAGGTAGAAAAAGAAGATAAAAAAAAAAAGAAAAAGAAGATGAAACGTCTATTAATATCTTAGAAAAAAAGGCATTTCATAATAGGTAACTCCATGTTAAGAGGTAACTATATAAAACAGATTTTTTTTTTAACAGGACTCTCTATTCCCTTTTCATTCTTAAAAGAGCTGACTTATTTATATGAAAACATAAAAACTTTTTTCTAATTTTATCTATTCCCATTCCTAATTTCCATTACTTAAATCTCGTGTACATTATTTCGACTGTAAAGCCCTTGCCAGATACCTTGCATAGAGGCATCTTGAACCTTAAAATCACCAAGCAGAGTAAATATATCCACGTAAAAGTAAAATCTTAATAAACATTTGAATAAACAAGGAATACAGCATTTCAGTGGATTAACCAACCCTCATATTCTCTTTGTTCCTCTTCCCAGTCTTTATATTCACCATGCTATATGGAATGTGATATGAGAGACCAGGCCCATTTTTCCTTATTACACTATTTCCTTGCCATGGCATAGGTTTTCAGTAAGTGTTTGCGGACTGCATGAAATTCTCCTGCAGTATGAACGACTGAGCCATGATTCAATAGTGGTCATCAGAACATTTTTGTGTTTACTGCCAAGAGAAACACACAAGAAACATGGTAGAAAATGTAATACAAGCACACCTTGTTTCACTGTGCTTGGCAGATACTGTGCTTCTACAAATTGAAGGTTTGTGGCAACCCTGCTTCAAGCAGCACCATTTTTCCAACAGTGTTTGCTCTCTTTGTGTGTGTCACGTTTTGGCAATTATCACAATATTTCAAACTTTGTCATTATTACTTTATTTGTCATGGTGATCTGTCATCAGTGACCTCTGATGTTACCACTGCAATTATTTTGGGGTGCCTCAAATCACACCCACATAAGATGGCAAGCTTAACCAATAAATGTGGTGTGTGTTCTGACTGCTCTGCCAATCAGACAGCCGTTTCCAGTTTCTCCCTCTCTCCAGGGACCCCTATTCCCTGAAACACAGCGATGTTGAAATAGGTCAGTTAATAATCCTATACTGGCATCTAAGTGTTCAAGAGAAGGTAAGAGTCGCATTGTTCTCAGTTTAAATCGAAAGCTAGAAATTAAGCATAGTGAGGAAGGTATGCTGAAAGCTGAGATAGGCTGAAAGCTAGGCCCGTGTGCCAAACAATTAGTCAAGTTGTGACTACAAAGGAAAAGTTCTTGAAGGAAATTAAAAGTGTTACTCCAGGGGAAAACATGAATGATAAGAAAGTGAAACTTCCTTACTGCTGATGGAGAAAGTTTTAGTGGTCTGGATAGAAAATCAAACCAGCAACAACATTCCCTTAAGCCAAAGCCTAATTTAGAGCAAAGCCCCAACTCTCTTCAGTTCTATGAAGGTGGAGTGAGGTGAGGAAGATGTAGAAGTTTAAAGCCAGCAGGAGCTGGTTCAGAGAATTTAAGGAAAGAAGCCATCTCCATAGCATAAAAATGCAAGGTGAAACAGCAAGTTATGATGTAGAAGCTGCAGCAAGTTAGCCAGATCTAACAGCCTTCTATTGGAAAAAGATGCCATCTAGGACTTCCACAGATAGAGAAGAGAAGTCAGTGACTGGCTTCAAAGCTTCAAAGAACAGGCTGATTTTCTTATTAGGGATTAACACAGCTGGTGACTTTAAGTTGAAGTCAGTGCTCATTTACCACTCTGAAAATCCTAGGGCCCTTAATAATTATATTAAACCTATTTTGCCTGTGCTTTATCAATGGAACAACAAAGCCTAGATGATAGCACATTTATTGACAACATGGATAACTGAATAGTTTAAGTGCATTGTTGAGACCTACTGCTCAGAAAAAGGATTCCTTTCAGAGTACTACAGCTCACTGACAATACAGCTGGTCACCAAGAGCTCTGATGGAGATGTACAAGATTCATATTGTTTTTATGCCTGCTAACAACACAACATCATTCTGCAGCCCATGGATCAATGAGTAATTTCAAGTTCTTTCAATTTCTTAAGTCTTATTACTTAAGAAATACATTCTGTGAGGCTATAACTGCCATAGATAGTGATTCTTCTGATGGATCTGGGCAAAGCCCAGAAAGCCTCTGGAAAGATTCACCATTCTAGATGCCACTGGTGATTCATGAGAAGAGGTCAGAATAGTAACATTAATAGGAGTTTGGAAGAATTTGATTCCAACCCTCATGGGTGACTTTAAGGGGTTCAAGACTTCACTGGAGGACTTCCTTAACCACATATGGAGTGGAAACAGAAAGAGAACTAGAATTAGAAGTGGGGCCTGGGGACTTTCCTGGTGCCCCAGTGGTTAAGAATCTGCTTTGCAATGCAAGGGACATGGGTTCGATCCCTGGTTGAGGAATTAATATCCCAGTCACAGGTTAACTAGGCCCATGTGCTGCCAACTACTGAGTCCACACACTACAACTACAGAGAAGCCTATGCAGCTCAACAAAGATCCTGCATGCTGCCACTAAGACCTGACACAGCCAAAAATAAATAGATAAATATTAAAAAAAAAATGAGAGAGAGACAATGAAAAACACTATCCTTAAAAAAAAAAAAGTGGGGCCTGAAGATGTAGCTGAATTGTTGCAATCTCGCGATAAACCTTTAACAAATGAGGAGTTGCTTCCTGTGCAAGGTGAGCAAAGTGGTTTCTTGAGATGGCATCTACTCCTAGTAAAGATGCTGTGAACATTACTGAAATGACAACAACGGATTTAGAATATTACATAAACTTCACTGATAAAGCATCGACAGAGTCTGAGAGGACTGACTCCAATTTTGAAAGAAGTTCTACTGTAGGTAAAATGCTATCAAACATGATTGCATGCTACAGAGAAACTGGACATGAGAGGAAGTGTAAGTTGATGCAGCAAATTTCAATGCCTTATTTTAAGAAATTGCCGGTGACCTTTAGCAACCACCACTCTGATCAGTCAACAGCCATCAACATCAAGGCAAAACACTCCAACAGCAAAAAGATTATGATTTGTCAAAGGTTCAGATGATGGTTAGCATTTTTACTAATAAGGTATTTTTAATTAAGGTCTGACTATTTTTTTTATACATAATGCCACTGCATTCTTAACAGACTACAGTATAGTGTCTTTACATGTGCTGGGAAACCAAAAAATCTGTGTGACTCGCTTTAATGTGGTATTTACTTTACTGCAGTGGTCTGGAAACAAACCTGCAATAAATTCAGGGTATGCCATAATCTAAGTTAATCGCCTGCTGAGAAACATGACCTGGAAGAGCGAACCTTAGGTGTAGGAAAGAGACTAGAAAGATACCTTTTACCATTTCAATAGCAAATGCAATAGAATTTAAGCATTTTCTCTGATCCAATCAGGATACTGACTTTCTGCCATCACTGGGTGTACTGATGGCAGGCATGACAATTTTTTGTTTTAAAAAGTGCTATTTCTAAAAATGACTAGAAAAACTGTTATTCCTCCAAATTTTTTAGATAATAGCCACCTGACTATACTTAAGCAGTGGGATCTAAATGCTTTTTTACTGCAGTATGAGTTGATATCATTTTCTAACACATTTTTGGCATATAATGAAGAATAAAGTTTTTCAGTGAATGAAAGAATAAAACAACCTTTAAAAGAACCTTCTTAATTTATTCTAAAAAAATAAAGTATCAGTTTTGGCACATAGCCTTCAAGGTCTTTAGGATGTAGAAAGAATGATAAGAGTATTTTTCTCCCCAAATAGAATTCTTTATTTCTAGGGCTAACTAAAACAGAAGTATAAGACATAGTATTTTAATTTAACAGTTTATGGGCTTCCCTGGTGGCACCAGTGGTAAACAACCCGCCCGCCAATGCAGGAGACATAAGAGACACAAGTTCCATCTCTGGGTCAGGAAGATCCCCTGGAGAAGGAAATGGCAACCCACTCCAACATTCTTGCCTGGAGAATCCCATGGACAAAGGAGCCTGGTGGGCTATAGTCCATGGGGTCACAAAGAGTCTGACACAACTGAAGTGACTTAGCAGTATAGGGCTAACTAAAACAGAAGTATCAGACAATATTTTAAATTAACAGCTTATGGTAGATTAAAGGTCTTCCCTACTGAAAGACAGGGTCAAATGCCCCCTCCCCTTGAATCTGGGCTGGCTTTACTAACAAGTGTTATCAAAAGACAACAGTGGAAGTGACATTCTGGGACTTCTAAGCCTAGGTCACAAGGATGCTTGCAGCTTTATTTGGCTCTTGGAACATTCTTTCTGGAACCCCTGAGCTTCCTATAATGAATCTGATTACCTGGGCTGATTGTGTTGGAGGCAGTCCAGGTATGTGATCCTAGTTCCAGCTCAGCCTACATTCCAGCTATTGCCACCAACAAGCCAGATAAGTGAGCAAAACAGTTATGGACCTTCTGGGCCAGCCCACCTGATATTTAAATATCAGTGAAGGATCTCTTTTGATGCCTTGTATGGACAAGATTCACTCAGTCAAGCCATTGCTCCATTTCCCGACACACAAATCATGAGATATTAAGAAAGAAAATGTTATTTTAAAATTGCAAGCCCTTATTTTGTGATCATCCATTGTTCAGCAACAAATAACAAGAACACTTAAAAGTAAGCATTGTTAAGTACTACGTGACACAATTTTTACCTACCTTGAATCTGTGGACCATCATCAGTTTTCATCTATGCCTGGAATTAAAAGCCTTCTCAGTGGTTAGTGAGGTCATCACATATGTGTAGCCTCAAAAGCCTCAAGTGACCTTTTTTTCTTCACCAATCTCTTTTTTTCCCCTCAGTCACGGTTGATCAATTGCTTCCCCAGGGCTGTTTTTGCCAATGGAACTCCTGCAATTTCAATCTCTCTATTCTAATCTCCTCTAATCTTAGGTTATTTTGAACTCTCACAACACTGATAGGTGCAAAATGGAATGAAAAAGTATAAAGCCACTAGAAGAACAATATTGGCCACATACAAATAAAAAGAAATAGGTTACACAAGCAAATCAAAGAGCTAGATTCAACAAGCTAATCCAGGTGACCACCCAAAGCAGCTGGCAGGCATGTGGCAAAGGGTCACCTTACCCTTATACAATTCTGAAAGTGAGTTTTGTATGAAAAGTATAATTATGTATTGAATATTTAGTACTTGTAGCCAGAGGAAAAAATCTTGTTTACCTGCAAATCAATATTGTCAATACAATGTTCATTCTTCTCTGCCAGAATCTTCCCATAGTTTTCTGATTTGGTAAGATTTTCAACTCCGGTTGTATCTTTCACTTCTGCCTCCAAATCCTTCATTGTTTCAGTTTCATTTTTTATAGTAACAGTATCAGACATCCTCATTAGCAAAGGTTATTTTAGAATTCTACAGGGAACTTGAAGCCTTAGCAAGCAAGAAAAAAATTTTAATTCACTTTGAAACATTCTTTACATTCAGTTAGCGCACAACATTGACTAAGCATCTTCTCTGTTCCAGGAATAATGTCAAATATACACAGATAAATGCAAAATTCCTGCTTCCAAAGAGCATAGAGTTTAGTGGCAAATATATCTAAATTAAAAAATCATAAGACAATGAGATAAGGGATATAGTAACGGTATGAGGTGATTTTGATGTGCACAGCACTGTGAAAGTTCATAAGAAACATTAAGGTCTAAGTCCTATACAGATGAAAGGTCATGGATGGAGAGTTATAGATATATACTTAGTTGACATCAGAAACCTTTTTATCTGAAGGGATATTACGAGTATTGACCTGTGGGAAAAAAACTCTTCCTGTCATAGCTTCAGAGCTTTCAACTAGCATTCCTAAAATTTCTAATTTCTTAAATTAACCTGCAATTCCAAAAGGAAATAACTTAAAAAACAGCGACATTCTATACAAAACACAGTTGTGAATTTGCAGTAATAACTGCCCAGCATTATGAATTAAGCATTGAAAACTCTCCTCATTTACATGACTCAGGGCCAAACAACATACATTACCAGATGCTTTAGTACTTAAAAGGAGATCAAACACAAAAGAAGCCAATATATTTCATATCTTCAGTGAGTTTAAGACAACAATGGGAACTTTACACCAAATATCAAATAGGAACTGATCAGATAAAGCTCTCATTTTAGGACATGTGAGATATGTGAACCTGAAGAGCAGAACTTACAAACCACTTGCTATTTTTTTCTAGACTTACTGAGATACAACTGATACATAATAACATATAAGCCTAAGGTATACCATATGATGATTTGATACACATATATATTGTGAAACGAATAATGCAATCCATCACCTCACATAATTAAATTTGTACGTGTGTGTGGTAAGAACAATCTATTTCAAAATGCATCAAAAAATGAATACGAACTGATGGGCAGGCAGAGGGATGGGTACAGATGAACAGACGCAGGTTAAAGCAAATATAATAAAATGTTGATGGTAGAATGGAGGGGTGGTAAAACGGTTGGTCATTGTAAAACTCTTTCAACTTCCCTGTGTTTCTGAAAAGTTCATAATTAAATCTTGAGAAGGGAAAAACCCAGTAGACTTTGTTTTTTCTATATGGAAAATTCAAGAGTTCTTTTCCTAAAAGAATGTTTTGCAATGAAATACCTAAACCTATTTTAGGAATCCATAAATACATCTAAAGCTTAAAAAAAAAGTCTTCCTTAATTATATTCATACCAAAGTTAAGTGATTCTTTCTCAAAACAGTGAAGTTACTAAGGGAGAAGGGTTACTTAAAGTACTCTCATTGCTTACGATTTTGAAAGAAAAATCTCTAATCCTTCTCAAATGATAAAAGAGGTTAGGTTACCTGATGTGTCCTATGGATTTGGGATTGTGGTGTTCCACAAAAATAAAATAAAATAATCCAAGGTTCTTTTTCACAGTTGTCAGCCAGGATGTCAATTGTCTTGACCCATTTGGAATCTGGCAGGAGGAGTCCCATGTCCTTGTCACCACTGTAGATTCCTGGACTGAAATGGACTGTCTTGGATCAAATATATCATACCTCTCAGCGGCCTAAAATTAAAACAAAATAGCCAAGGGAAATGAAATACTACACAGTAATTTGGAAATTAAAAATACTACTGTTGGTTACTTTACTGCTTTCTTGTCCTAAACAAGGGCCAGAACACTTAGTTTTAGACAATTTTGACATACACTGGTCTCGTGAGCCTGAGTAAGTCATGAAGCCACCTAGACTCTTCTGCTGTAAAAGCAGAAGGAAGAAGAAAGCAAGGGAATAGATATATAATAAGAACAGAGTATATGGTCAGTGTTGTAAAGGAGATGATGATTTTCATTTTAAAAGTTTGCCCAGTATCAGAACCAGGGAATTCCTGCCTCCAAGAACTATGATTTTTAGAGTTTTCTTCCAAAGCTACAACTCCATGGATGTAAAACAGTAATTTTTAAAAATAATTACATTCTAGATTTTTAAAAGTACAAAAGAACAAAAGCTGTAATAAGCCATTTAACACGTTCAAAGAAACACACATTACCTGTTAAAAGCAAATGTCTATAAAGGGTGACAGGCTATTTTTAAAGACATCTGAAAGATTAATGCCAAGATTCTCTCAGTGTCATCTGTTTTTAAAGTCAGTTTCATTTAAAGTTTTTTTTTCTTGTACAAGTGACTACATCACAGCAAAAAACACTTCCTGTATCACTCTTCCATCTTCCTTTGACAATTTTGTTGTCAATAAATAGGACAGCACAGTTTTAAGGTGAACAACTGCACATAATGGGGTCTAATCACCAAGAGATGCAATACTAATACTGCTGAGCATACATCACAGAAGAATTCACATTTTATACGAATTCTTTAAAAACGACTTTGAAATGGAATTATTTTGAACCCAAACACAGATTCATATTAGTTTTCATATCTCAATTACACTGTGTTTGACTACAGGATAACAGAAAAGGAGGTATTACAAACAAGTGTCAAACTGTTTTTTAACTGACATTGGCATTTCAATATGACCAAGGTTGCTGGGCCACTAAATATAATGACTAGGCTTAAGAAAAAAATCCACCCAAAACAAACCAAAAAATACTTATATATATTATTTTTCTCATTAAAAATTTTTTCTCATAAAATGGTAGATAAAAGATAGCAGCACTCACTAAGCAGCAAAATTCTTTGCGTTCTTGCAGAAATTCTGTGATTTAATTGTGACTCTTTTACATTCAAAACTCTAAGAAAGCATGGTTGCAGTTCACTTAAGAAGTGAATAAGGCACCACGAAAGGAAAAGCTGCAAGAGATAATGAGGAGGAGGCACAATGTGAAGATATGAAAGAGGATTAGAAGGTCTTAGGACCCAAGGAATCTTAGGGACCACCAAATCCAAATGTATGATAATCAAGCAAGTTATTAGTACCCAGAAGTAAAATGACTTGTCCAAAGTCATACAACCAATTTATATGACCAATACTTGCTAAAAAGCCACACTACTTGACAACAAATTAATGAGTGCTGCTGAACCAACTGGCCAGTTATTGCCTGGAAAGGAAGTGGTATAATAGAAAACTCAAAGGCACTAGCATTAGTGTGTGTGTGCTCAGTCACGTCTGACTCTTTGCAATCCCATAGACTGTAGGGAAAAAATATTTAGCTGATAAATGGTTAGAAGATTTGAATGGCTTAAATGTAAAGCACTTGCCACAGTATCTCTCACAGAGTGGGCACCCCAAAAATGTTATAATAGCTTTCTTTCATGGTCAGAATCACCTTAGGCCAGCAGTTGGCTGAAGCTTTATCTGCTATGTCCTGGCTGCACCCTGCATGATAGCAGACTGACCGAGGCCCACCAAGGGTGCACAGTGGCCTTGTATACCTCAAGTTTTCTTACGCATAAATCCTACAAAGCTCAACAGAAGAGAATGACTGGAGTTTGTATGAATGTGCCTATGTTGGGGAGGAGGGTGCTTGCCTCAGTGCACAGCCTCAAGGGGCTCTCATTAGAGCTTTGATATTAAACATTAAAAATTCAGATCAACTTTACCTCTCAAAAATAATAATGTATTTATTTTAAATACAAATGTTTTCCTCTCTAAATCTTCAAGTAAGAGATATTCCAGCTTCTTGGTACTTACTCAAACAAAATTACTTTTATTGTGGCACAAAGCCTACACTTCTAGGGTTACCTAAGGCTATGTGGACTTGTAGGTGTCAAGTACAGGAAGCCACAGACAGAAATGGAATATTATATCTCTGCCACAACACTCAGGAGTCAATTAAATGCACCTTCCTTATGTAACAGATAGCTATACAGTAAGTCAACATGATTAAGGAACTTAAATGATTGGGTAGGTTTTTACAATAGAAAGACAAGAGGAAAAAAATATTGACGTCTATTAAATGCATATATCTGACTACCTACTGTTGCTGCTGCTACTGCTGCTAAGTCGCTTCAGTCGTGTCCAACTCTGCACAACCCCATAGATGGAAGCCCACCAGGCTCCCCGTCCCTGGGATTCTCCAGGCAAGAATACCGGAGTGGGTTGCCATTTCCTTCTCCAATGCGTGAAAGTGAAGTCGCTCAGTCGTGTCCGACTCCTAGCGACCCCATGGACTGCAGCCTACCAGGCTCCTCCATCCATGGGATTCGCCAGGCAAGAGTACTGGAGTGGGGTGTCATTGCCTTCTCCGGTGCCTACTGTTACTGATATTTAAAAACTGAGTTTCTGAGAATTTGTTTCAACATAAAAGAGATGGATATATGCACTCAATATTCAAACTCGTCTTTGAAAATACATTCTTCCAGCCAGTAATGTTATTTATTAGGGATATATCAGAGATCTGATTGCTTCCCTGGTGGTCAGCTGTAAAGAATCTGCCTGTCAATGCAGATGTGGGTTCAATCCCTGGGTTGGGAAGATCCCCTGGAGAAGGAAATGGCAACCCACTCCAGTGTTCTTGCCTGGGAAACCCACGGACAGAGGAAAATTCCATAGCCCCGTGGGTTATAGTCCACAGGGTCACAAAAGAGTTGTACATGACTGAGCAACTAAACAACAATAGAGATTTGATTATATACAATTTCTAAGCTACCGGGTAGCTAACAAAAGAGAAATGCCACACGTATGTATTATACATAATAAAATGTTCAGAACCTTATGCACAGAAAGGCTGACATCCACCCAACACCATAAGCAAACGGGCATTAAAGGGAAAATTAAATTTTTATAATCTAAAAAAGTAAAACTATAAAAGTATATGAATATAGGAAATATTTTATAATTATTGTGTGAGAGTCCTTCCCAAGAATGATGTAAAAATTTAGAAGGTATCAAAGAAAAATATTAACAAAACTTACAATAAAGTTTCAATATATTTTTGTATGACAAAATGTTAAGAGATTAAAAGGCAAATCATGTAACAAAAATACTTCCAATATAAAACGGCCCAAATCTCTAAAGTAAAAAAGGTCTTAAAAACCAAAGAGAAAAGGAGAGAGAAATGGGAATTGGAAGTTTACAAAATAAATACAAGTAACTAGCACCAAAAACTACTCATAAACAGCCTACCAGTGCAGGTACTGTTCTAATACCTTTCATAATTAACTCATTTAAAGCTCATAACATGGAGAAGGAAATGGCAAACCAATCCAATATTCTTGCCTGTAAAGTCCATGGACAGAGGACCCTGGTGGGCTGCAATCTATGGGGTTACATGACTGAGCATGTATGCATGAGGGTGGAGGGAGATGGGTTGGTAGCAATAAACTGGTAGAACTAAAAAAAAAAAAGCTTCCTCCTTAGAATTGTTATTCTAGGAAGTAGGCTGTATTAATATCCCCATTTTACAGATTAGGAAACTAAGGCACAGTAAAATTGCTTTGTCCATGGTCACATAGATGGTAAGAGTAGGATATGAAGCAGGATATGAACCGGGGCAGACAGATGCTCCACTCTAAGCTCTTACCCATAATGCTGATCATCACTAATATGTACCAAGAAGAGAGACAATTTGAGTTTATAGAGCATATTTATTTCAAAAAATACTTAAAACGTGTAGTAACTTGGTAACATTGTGTTCAAGAAAGAAAGTAGTAAACTTACCCTTTTCACGTAGATAGTACATAGTAGTACAGAGATCCTATTTTATTTATGGCCAGTCAGGCTAATCGCTACTGAATTAGTAGAACTGTCAGGTAATCATCCAGTTTCTCTTAATTTCTCTATCACTTGTGATCTTAAGTATTAAACTATGTAAACCTGGCTGGCAATAAGGATTCAGTTTGTGGTGAAGGAACAACATGAAGCCAAGGAGCTTACAAATGATAAATATGCATAGTTAGGTACCTTTCTCAGGGTAACAAAGCAGGGCAGAATTAGGATCAACATTTTGAAAGCATATGCAGTCCATGAACAAACAATTTCTCCAGTGAAAATTTCAGACAGAATTTTCAGCAATAAAAATTAACCACTGCCAATTCAAAGGATTGCCTTATTCTGCATATAGCCTAATATATGTGGTTCTATGAGTGTGTTGGTTGCTCAGTCATGTCCGACTCTTTGCTAACACATGGACTGTGGTCCACCAGACTCTTGTCCATGGAATTCTCCAGGCAAGTATACTGGAGTGGGTAGCCATACCCTTTTCTAGGGGATCTTCCTGACTCAGGGATCAAACTGGGTCTTCTGTGCTGCAAGCAGATTCTTTATCATCTGAGCTACCAGAGAAGCCTATGTGTTTATATAACACAAAAGAATTGAAAAGTTAGGTAATCAGAAAAATAAATATTCTAATTTCACACACTGAAAACCAGTTTATTCTAGATAAAATATCAAAAAATTATTTAAGGGAATCCCCTGATGATTCAGTGTTTAGGATTCTGCACTTCCCCTGCTAGGGGCCTGGGTAAATCCCTAGTGAGGGAACTAAGATCCCACAAGCCCATGGCTCACCCCCCATCCCCCAAATAATAATTATAATTTTGTTGTGGGAAAGAAATGTGGCCACACAGGTTAAAAAAAATGTTTTTTTCACATAAATATGGGGGGGGGGGTGTTGCATTATTGAAGTTATCTGAATAGAATTTGGCACTGCAATGTCACTTTATTAGATAGACACAATGCTCTATTTTTTCCCTTAGAGAAGGAATGTAATCAGGCAGGCACATTTATTAAATAAGCCAAATGCACAAGATCAACATACAGCTTCTCCTAAGGTTAAAAACTGACACAAACCATTGGCCAAAGGCCTCTAGCTAGAAAGACACCCCTTCCCCCCAAAAAAACCACAACCACCCATGGTTTACGTTATATTTAGAAATAGTGGAAATTCACATTCTCAATCACTTGTCATTTACTTGAAAAGAATACAAGCAGCAACATTTCAAAATGCTAAATGTCTATGTGATTTATCAACAGTTGCTGTCATCCAACAAAAGGTATGGAGTGACCTCAGGAAGCTGCAACAAGTATTAGCTATACTATTAAAAATGAGCAGATAGAAAGATCTACCTTGACGCAAAGAGTTTGCTAAACCCAAATGAGGAGGTTAATAATGACATTTATCAACAAACACATAAAATAATTTTAAGATGACATTAAAAAGAGGAAAAAAGATAAAAAGAAAAAAAAACTTTAAAAAGGAGAGAAAATAATTAAAAAAAAGAAAAGTGAAAAGGTTTGGTAAGTTAAAGAATGAGAGGGAATAACAGATTAGTGGAGTCCTACAGTCCATGAGGTCGCAAAAGAATAGGACACAACTTTGCGACTACACAACAACCAGATCCTGAGACAAATTACTTTTATTAAAAAACGTAATGGGGAGGTAAGGTGTTACATGAATCTGCTGTATTCTGCATACAAAGATGCCAAAGGAAAAAGAAGCTCATTTAACGGGAAAAGAGTGTATGAACTGAGGCTGAAGACAAGAAATGTGATGATAACTAGAGTTGGCAAGGGCATGGGGAATGGGAACTCTCAAATACCATGAGTTTATGTCAGTAATCTGTGATAACAAGTGAAGTTTAAATTTGTCCTATCCTATGCCCAACATTTCCACTTCTGGATCTATACACTGAAGAGACTCATACATGTACATGAGGAGACTACAAAAATACTCACTGAATTGTTTTATTTTAATACAATGAAACTTACGGAAAAATTTTAAAACCACACAATCATGAATTGGAAGGATACACATCTATTTTGTGTTAGTAATTCTCTCTGGAGAAGAAAGAGTTTCTGGTGAGACAGTACAGGAATTTTAAGCATGTCTTGATTATTTTATTTCTTGAAAAAGATCTCTAGCAAACAACAAAATGTTAACAATTTGCTAATTCTAAGTAGTAAGCACTGAACATTTTGTTATAATGCTTTTTTTTTTGGTCTTGACATTTTATTAATTAATTTAATCAACCTAACAACCTTAAGATAGGAGTTCTTAATGTCTCTATTTTACAAGTGAGGAAGCGAAGGCAGAGAAAGATCAGGCAGCTTACTCAAGGTTGCATGACTACTAAGTGGCAGAGTTAGAATTTGAATTCAGGTAGTCTGGCTCCAGAGCCCTTGCTATTAGCCACTGCCTATATATACTGCCTCTAGAAACAAGGATGTTAATAGAATAGAAAGTAATTAACTAGGGGAGACCAACTAGATACAGAGGTTGATACAGATACAGGCTAGGGATGTGATATGACAGGATACAAATGACTGTGCAGGTAATGCTTGCTACCCACTAACAGAGGAAACATAAGAGGGGGAAAAAGAGGATCTGGTGTAGAACAATCTCATTTCAGTTTTGTATACAGTATGTTCAAGGTGCCTTCAGGACATTCAGGTGGAGAAATCTAACCAGGAGTTGTACCATCAGGTGTTAAGCAGAGAAGGAAAGGCTGATACTGTTGACTGGGTAGAAGTGCTCAACAGATAGAAGCTCTGAGTTATCAACCTAGATGCAGTTGCTGAGAAGCCACTGAGGAAGAAAACAAGTGGACTTAGAATTCCTGGGGAATACCAAATCCTTAGGAGATGGGCAGGAAGGTGGAGAAACAAAAAGAGTCTGCTGAATCTGGTAAAAAGGTTAACAGGAAATGCAAAGCTAGGGGAAGGCTGTCAGGATAGAAAGCATGTGGGCAGAAGAGAAGCCAGTAGAGAAAGGACGGAGGGAAGCTGGACTTTTGAAAAGGAAAAAAGGATGAGAATGAGAAGGAAAATCTGAAGTAGAAAGAAATGCAGAATTGGAGTCAGAAGAACAAATAAAAGGATAAGCCTTACAAATACTTACTGTTCTCAGAAAAATGAAGATAATGTGACAAGAAACTGAGGGGATTCATATCTAATAAACACTTTCTCTATTTCAAACCTAGGACATTATGTGCTAAAAGTGAGGAAGTTGGGATAGCTGTGGACTTGTCGAAGAATGATGGGTGAGGATATATACTGGGGGTGAGTCTGTAGCGGGAGGCTCATTACAGCTGACCCTAACATCCAGAACTGTTTAGGCACAGTCCTTTTGAGGGGACGTATACAGATATCAAGACTACAGGCTTCTGAGATTCTTTAACTGAAGTCACTGCAATGGGAGTAAATGAAATGAGACAGCTCAGGTGCTATTGGACAGCCATTTCCAGATCTACCATTATAACATTATATGGTACAGTGCTTAAGAAGCCTAACAATGCCAATCAAAAGGTAAAATGCTGGAGGCTAGGAATGCTAGAGTACTAAAAGAAGTCTTTCTATATTTTTACGTAGTGGGGTTCCTAGTTTGAGCTGATGCAGAGGCTAAAGAAAGTGTTTCCCATTAGAGAACCAAAGCAGGAGAGAGAAAGGGGGAGACAAACAGTTCAGGGTATATAAGGGATCAAGGCCAGTACAGAAGATTCTAGTGAATATGGTCCCCTAAAGACTAATTGTATCAGGAGCTCTAGGAGACAGAACTTTAGGCAGGAATATTAGCAAATTTATGGCAAGCACTAGCAAAAGTGGCAGTGGGCCAGAGAAGGACAAAAACTGAAACAGCATGAAAGGGCTGTTCATGAGCTCATGAGAGACGCTCCCTATGTATGTGTTAAATGCAGGACTGACATAAACATATCAGGTTATAATAAGATCTGTTGGCACATAGTAAGATCTCCTTTAAAGACCACATGGAAGGAAAAAGACAGGTCTTATCATTTGATCATGCTTTGGGAAATAAAGAACATTTGAAGGTTTAGATTCTTGGAAACTGAGCACAGATAAGAAGGATGTGAGAGGAGAAATTAAGATAATGGGCATGTAAGAAGAGAGAGTATAGATTTTTTGTTCCATACTGAGTTTGAATTGATTTTAATTCATTCTTTACACAGTGTATTATCTACTAAGAGTTGCTTTTAAGCTATGGAACCTGCTAAAGGGAACTGGTTAAAGGGAAAAATATCTGTTTATTCAACCTTGACTTTAGTTATCTCTTGGAATAATGGCAGCCAGAAAAGTAAATTATTTCCCTAATACAGAATACAAAAAAAAAAAAGGGAAAAGAAAAAAAACAAAGAATACCAAAGACACTATCAATATTTAACAGAATAAAATATTGTGTAGTAAAGAATTTGGCTGGCCTTTGTCTCCAGTTCCTGGGAAGTAGCATCTAAATTCTTGGAATTTGGGGGAATTTCCCAGCAGTTAGGACTTGGTGCTTTCACTGCCATGGCCTGAGTTCAATCCCCGGTCAAGGAACTAAGATCCCAAAAGCCACATGGCAAGACCAAAAAATAAATTTAAATTCTTGGGAGTGATAGGAATACTGGGTACTGATAGTTTATGTTACTGAGGTAACTTACGGTGAAGGCCCTACAGAATTGATGTGAAGAAGATGACTCAAGATGGGGACTGGTGACACCTGAATGATTAACGGGATTAGAAAGTTGGGGCTCTGAGCCAATGTAATATCAGCATGACCTCTGGGAAGGGAAAGGGGTGGTGAGAGACTGAGTTCAACCGATGGGCCAATGATTCAGTCAATCATGCTGATGTAATGAAACACTAATAAAAACTCTGAAAACTGAAGCTTGGGTGAGGTTCCCAAAACTGCAATATTCTGTCACATATCTCTACCGGGAGGGTAACACATCCTAACTCACTCTACAGACACGATGAGGGAAGCTTTGCATTTGGGACTCTCCCAAATCTTTTGTATCGTTACAATAAAGCTGTAATGGAAGTGCAGCACTTTCCTGAGTTCTAGAAGTCATTCTAGTGAATTTTTAAAACCTTAGGGGGTAATGGGAACCTTCAAATCTGTAGCTGGCTGATTAGAAGTGAGGGTAGACTTATAGAGGACTATGCCCTTAACCTGTGATGCTTGGTCTAATGCTGGGTTACTTAGTGTCATGAGCCATTGCAGTTATTAACCTTTTGTATAGTCTAGTCTCATTCATTACATTCTTACTAATGTAGTTTGTGCTAGGTTCACAGCATGATAATATCTGTAGTTTACAGTTCATGAATAAAAGTGAATATTGTGAACATAATCCCAGTTTATTCAGCCATTCCTAATGCCATCAATGAGAAGGCATATCTGTATATGGCACGCTAGGCCACTCCATCAGAAGCCTTTAGTCTTTACGGTATTTTAGCTAGACTCTAATGTGGTATCCCTTTACTTCTTCAGAACTTTTTCACTTGATTCCCCCCTGCCCCGTACTACTAATATAACTAAATGAATTTAGCTCTAATGTACTTTTTATCCATGGCTAGCATTTCAATTCTTATCACTGGATCACAATGGAAGTTCTTTGAAGGCCTTAAAGGTATTAAGCTCTGTCATCAAAGAGTCTTAGCAAAATTCACACTGAGCTCCTGGCACATTTATATAATCCATCCAAAGGTTCTTTGATGGCTTACTGTATTTCATCAACATGTGAAACTTCATTTTCTCCAGCATTTGAATCAGTAGGTCTAACATGACCCATTTCCTCCTTATGACAAAAAATGTTTCCTCTACAAGATTTTAATTTAGGTTACAATTGGCAGACATTCTGTTTTATAACTACTAATGTGCCACCCTTCACTTCTTGAACTGCCAACTACATTCTTTCTAACAAAGGATCACAACCCTCTTTCAAGAAAGCAGCTAGGGATTATGTTCAGGGGAAAAAAGGCTCAAAAATGTTTTATTTCTTTTCAGTCAAAGAGCATTTCATGGTCAGTAAAAACAGCTTAAAAACAGCCTGAGGTAGAACAGGTGCTGTCTTTCAATGGCCACCATCTACCGTCCTACTCTATAAAAAGATGTGCAGAACAAAGTGCAAATACTATTACAGCTTGAAGATGCTGCTGCTAGGCATGTGTGAACACCACTGAGAATCTCCTGGTCTCCAGAAATTCACACTATCCACTACATTTGTGGAATGAGCAGATATAGCTTCTATTTAAAGTACCTAAGGTTCCGTCCAATTTAATTAGTTCAATTTCCTATGGCTGTGCACAAAATGAACAAATCCATTCTAATACGTTTCAGATTGCATTTATTAATGGCTTTCTTTCACTATTCCTTGAGCTATACCCACTACAGCAAATTGTTTAGTAGTTATTAATAGCTTATAAGTTTCTGTTGCTTTCTTTACAACTGTCACTGAAATTCGGTGGGGCATTCAGTCTACAATTTCTGATGTCATTCATTTCCTACCTGTTAAAAGAAGTTGTGGTTTAGCTAGCACTTTGAAAATACTGAGATAATAAAATGTTCTGCTGTCTCTCTCTAGTGATCCTGTATTATGGCATGACATCAGATATGCTTGGTAATCAGCACTGCATATGTTCAAACTACTTGAGAAAAAAAAAGAAAAGGCATGTGATTTTTGTGGAAGTGCCTTCTGCTGAAGATGGAAACCATATACCCTTCTAAGTATTTGAAAATAACAGAAGAGAAGATGTCAAACCAGCATAGTAGATTGAATAATGATTTACAGACACCATAAAGCAATAATTCTTAATTATTTTTAGACCATAAAAGGATCTGGCTTGAGAAGCTTATTAAACCCAAAGATCCTCTCTGCAGGGATGTAGCACTCAGACATGAGTAGGTTCATGGACATTTTTCCATGTGGTTTTAGGTTATTTAGAAGCACATACATAAATCCTAGTTGGCATCTCTTGTTTTATATTTTATATATGCATGTTATATACAATATTTTATATGTGTTTTACGAAATATAAAACAAGGACTGTTAATTAACATTCAAGTATAGGCTCGGGAGAAACACACACATATATCCACACAAGCACATGTGTACATACATAAACACACATTCTACACAAACCCGTAAATTTCTAGTGAGAAGGTGGGACTGGGTTGAGAGATATTAACTGGGCTTCAAGCATTTATCTAGTTACTAAAGTACATCTGAGGAATTCTAGGGCTTAGAGGAACTTAGTTGAAAAAAAAAATAACTGTATTAACTCTACTAAAGACATCTTATATCAATTCGAATGGGGGTTGCTCAGCTAGGGAGGTGTGACAAGATTTTCAGAGATGATTTTTGGGGGGTTCTATTTCACTCCTACCCCATGTCCCACATGACCAAGAATCTGATTATATAGCAGAGAAGAGAACTATGACAATCAGCAGAGGCACCAAGAGAAATGTTACATGATTTCACAGAAGGGAAAGTTAAACATGAAGATGACATTTAACTCAGCTCTGAAAACATTTTTATCTTATACATCTTACTTTGTGTCTTAAACATACATAACCTTTTAGCTGAAAATTTAAGTATCTTCCCTGATAGCTCTATTTGAGTAATCACAAAACCACAGTGCCATTAAGACAACTATGCCTTAATCAACTTGTTATCTTAATCTGTTTTACAAAACAAAATAAAAACAGTATGATGACAGTTGCTAGGTTTGTTACTATGTACATATGTAAATGTTAAGTGAATTTCTGTTCCTCAGACCATTTGAAATACAAAGATACAAGGCACAAAATCTTGAAAAAAACATTTTTTAAATGTTAAAAATCTTTAAACACATGAGATTTCTCTAGTATTTTGCTATTTCTGTGACTCTACAATTATTTCAAAATAAAAAGCTAAAAATCCCATTGTACATCCACTGTAACACATTTGGAAAAATACAGAATGGTATATTAAAAAATATGACCTGGAACACAATTATGAAGTAGGTATTGTTTTAAGTTATCTTGAAAAGTGAAAATTTTAAAGCTGCTTTCTAAGAAAAATAGGAAAATTAACAGAAAAATCATTTAAGAGAAAAAGAATTCCCTCTAACAGTCTAAAATGTGTATCTTTGGAAGACAAAATATGTTAAATGACAATTTCAATATGTGATCATTTCAATCCACTTATAAGGCCTGAAACATAAATTTTTAAAAATTAAAGAAATTGAACAAAGGGTAAAATTTGTTTATTTAAAATATATTTAACTCAATAGTTTCTTTTTTAGTAAGTGCAGAGTTTAACATAAAGTGTCACCAGTCACTGCTATTAAATAACCAAAGAACATTTAAAGTCAAGTGCAGATTTGGTTCCAATGAAAACTGAAAACCTGAACAATGAAAATTTGGAGAGTGTATGTGTATGAGTGAAGGTTGGATGGGAAAGAGAAAGACCGGGGGATAGAGTAGAGAAGGAAGCAAAACGCTAAGAGGGAGAGAGAAACGGAGGCAGAAAGACCAACAGGACAGTGTCAAGGACACTGGAGATACAAACAGGGACAGAGAGGCAGGAACAAAGTCAGGCACGGAAGAGTAAAAGAAGGGCGACTGAGGAAGAAGGAAGGGGTGGGGGACAGACAGAAAGCTGGAGGAAGGGGCACAGAGCAGGGCACACCACGGACAAAGGAAGAAATGTGGACAAAATTAACAGAAAGGGAGAGGGAGAGACAGAGGCAAACAGAGGAAAAGGGAGAGACAGTGGTGGCAGGGAGAGAGAGACACCCACAGAGAGATGGAGATACCAGAGGGAGGGAGAATCAGGTGAGCAGAAGAGGAAAGGCAAGACTGACAGACACACAGAGAGAGGCTGATTTGGTCAGAGAGGGAAAGGGACTGTGAGACACCGGGTAGAAATGCACAGAGAGGGAGACAGACTGAGACAAAGTGAGAAAGACTAACAGGCCAGTGGAGGGAGACAGAGGGAAAGAAGAGAGACAGAGAAGAGACAAACACTCAGAAAGTCACTCACACACGCACACACACACACACACAGGGGGGCAGGGAGCAGAGAGACATAAAAGGAACCTGAAGAACAGAATCAATGTAAAGGGGGAAAGACAATTAAAAAGGAGAAAAGCAGAATGCAACAAAGGATGGGTAAAAGCAGTTGTAGGTAAGAACTGAGAGTATGAGCTGTTAATTTTCATTTTTTTTCTTTCATTGTTCAACATAAAATTTAAAACTTGAAGCATAAAAAAGAAATGATGATTGAAATTCTCCTGACATTAGATTGAAATAATGTACCTAATAAAACTCCCTAATTTTAATAATAGCTATTAATACTTTCAAAATTCTAATTACTTACACAATTGGGAATCAGAAAGAAACAAAAGAAAAAGGAATAATGATATTCAGCAATGAAAAAAGGCCATTTAGTGAGTCTTCTCCTGTCTCCTCTAAAAAAAGATGAGTTATTTCTCAAGATTAAAATACTTGATTCTTATGGGGGAGGGTGGAAACAACACAGCAATTTCAAAAGCTGTTAACATTTTGGCCAAATCCAGGAAAAAAGCAAGCAAAACTCAAAAAACCTTCCAAACAAGTCAATTATATACTAATGGACATATTTCAGTTATTCATATTGCCCATATGGTGGGATTTCAGTTTTGAAGACTCATAACATATCAAGATAAATGTCAAAGTTTTTAGATAGTATGATTAGAAATCAGATAGTTCTCAAAAATTACAGCTTGGTTAGCATTTGCTCTCTTTTGCAATGTGATAATTGATTATGCTAATCAGAGCAATGACAAATCTAGGTTTTCCTGTTATAAGCACTTTAAAAACTATTCTACCTCTTCTCCCAAAAAGGGGTACAAAAATTTACATCAGGTTTGAAAGTTAAGGTTCTTTGTTTTATAATTTCCAAAGTCTCATCCACACTGTACTGGTTACACAATGAAAAATTTAAAATGAAAAAGCCATACAGCATGTCTATTTTGAGATGAACCTGAAAGAGAAGACATCTTCCCGACTGACAAACTGTTCTGTTACACACAAATATCAATGAGCACTCAGGTAAACCATTCTATCAACAAGGTACAAAGAGTATCACAAATTTGGGGGTTAGGGGAGAAAAAACTTGTACTATTACTGAGAAGCAAATGAATCCTACTCCTCATTCTACCAACTTTAACAAACATATCTTTACAAAAAGAAACAAAAATCATTTAAAAAACATGCTCTTGTGTTGGATTTTATCACAAGTCCCTAGCAAAATTAGGGTACTAAGTGAACATGAATAACTCTTCATACATCTGATTTACCTTTTGCACACATTATTAAATGAATTAAGAATCACATACCTTCATCGTATTGGTATTTGCTTCATCATACAGAGTGAATGAAGATGTACTTGCCATAGTATCTGTAAACTGATGCTCTGCATTGCTCCTCTACAGAGCTCAGTGCACACACAGCCGGCTGATTAGTCAGGCATTGGGAGAGTGCTGCGGGAGCGGTCTACAGCACTTGCAGAGGACTCAGACAATAGAAAGTCAACAGCTGTATGTTGTGATGTCAGTAACACTCTAGCCAGTCACCACCCAGAATATCTGAAATGCATCGGAAGCTATATTGAGCTCTTCATTAGCAATTCAGAAGCAATGATGCAAAAGTCTATGAAACTGTGAATGCGCTAAGACTATCAGGATTTTTTGAGATTTCTCGCTATTAAATTTTTGTTGCACGCTGATGAGAAAAGTTGAGATTATTATATTTTCCAGAATTCCTTTAAGAACAAAATGTATGGGATCTAGGCAGTTAATACATCAGGTTTTTCATAATGCTCTTTAACACTTCTAATGCCACTAACAAAAAGCCTTTAAAAAAAACTCAAAGAAAATCTGCCTACAAAAGCTGACATCCCATAATGGTTTCTCATTTTCAAGCTGACTTAACTGTCACAAAGAAACAAAATGCATTAAGAGCATAATTCCTTATTTCTTAATTTGTTTCTGCTAAAATTTAAATGAGCTGGCTTCTTCTGGCAAGAGCATTACTTCTCCACACCAACAGATGGAGACAGCAATAGAACTCCTATCAGAAGACAATTCTGCCTTGTGTCAGATGAACTGAAAACATCATTCAACAACCAAGAAAAACAAAATACTTTCCATAAACATATGGGGGTACTGCAAAGGATCCTACCAGACATTTATTACCTGTACTATTTGAAGAAAAAAATGTATACCACCAACCAAAAATACTTTTCTCTGCTACTAAAATGGTTAAGTCTTAGAGAGTTTAACGTATCAGCAGTGCTCTGTATACAAGCTTGCTGCTGCTGCTGCTTACATGTTCAATTATGTCCAACTTTTCTGCAACCCCATGGATTGTAGCCTGTCTGGCCCCTCTGTCCATGGGATTTCTCAGGCAAGAATACTGGAGTGGGTTGCCATTTCCTTCTCCAGGGGATCTTCCCGACCCAGGGATTGAATCTGAGTCTCCAGCTTGGCAGGTGGATTCTTTACCAGTGTGCCACCTGGGAAGCCGTATATCAGCTTAGGAAGTGGCAAAATGAAAGACACTATAACTATGTTATTGCTTTCAATAGGCTATATTTCAGACCTATATATATAGATTTAAGTTTGTAATATATATAAATCCACAAAACCTTTCCTGACTATTCAAAGGTGTTAAGACAGTGATTCTTGTCTGAGATGTTTTGCATTAATTGACTTAAAGTTTCCCAAAATACCTATTTCCCCAGCGTACAATCCTTTACCATGTCCTATACTTTTTGCTACTCATCTGCATGTAAGAGGTAAAAACCAAGTACCAGCCTGGGTACCAAAACACAAACATCCAAGTCCCTAGCTTTTCCCTAAATGGCTATTGCTTTCATTAAAATGTACAAGTGATATTTTCTCAGATAAAACTTTGTTACTTTTGAGAGATATAAATTCAAGGCAACATTCCTTAAAAATCCTAACAAAAGCTCTTGTTATGAAACAGGAAAACAAACTGAAATGCAGAATAATGAAGGAACCCAACCTCATTGTAGCATAATTAAACTGAATATTTCTATTAGTCAGAAAGGTCAGGATAAAACCACTTGTATATATGGATGCTATTTCAAATGATTCTATTTATCTTTGAGCTTTGGAAATTGTTGTTTTGTTGTTAGTTGCTAGGCTGTATCTGACTTTTTTTGCGACCCCATGGACTATAGCCCAGCAGGTTCCTCTGTCCATGGAATTCCCCAGGCAAGAATATTGGAGAGGGTTGCCATTTTCTTCTTTAGGATATCTTGTAGATGCAGAGATCAAGCCTGTGTCTCCTGCATTGGCAAGTGGGTTCTTTACCACTGAGCCACCAGAGAAGCCCTTGGAAACTGTTAGGTCTTATAAATTCAAATAACTCTGAATTAATGAAAAATCATAATAAAGAATATTTTAAAATGTAGTTTCATTACTGTCAGGTAGAGGTCTCCCTCTAACTCTGAAAGAACTTAGCTGTCACTAGTGAACTCTATCAATAGTGAACGCCTAATTTAGGAACAACCTATAACATGCTAATAAGACAAAAAATCTTCAATATTTTCTTTGGATACTATATCATTAATGACATAAATTAGCTTTGTTGTACCCTGTAAATGTTCAATACAAATAATAGTGAAACAGGTTTAAAAAAGGTTTCTTATAATAAATAGCTTGGAACTGTGCTTAAAACATGGTACCAAGATCAGGTAACAAAGGAAACTTTCAAAGAATAAATCCTCAATAAAAACAATATGAATTAGGGGCTTCCCTGGTGGTCCAGTGGTTAAGAATCCGCCTTGCAACGCAAAGGACACTGGTTCAGTCATGCTGGTCCAGGAAGATCCCACATGTCCTAGGCAACTAAGCTCATGTGCCACACTACTGTGGCCTGTGCCACGGAACGAGAAGCCACTGCAATAAGTCCATGCACCACAAAGAAGAGTAGCCCCTGCTCTCCTCAACTAGAAAAAGCCTGGACGCAGCAATGAAGAACAACCATAGCCAATAAACACATCTTAAAAATAAAAAGGAATATGAATTAGTAAGATTTAATCTTTTGCTTGCATCTCAAGTTTCATTCTGTACATTTCTGAATGCTCAACAGCTTCCTCTGCAAAAGCATAAGCACACTGACTCTATTAACACTGTTTAACTATAGTTATAACGTAAAAACTTAATTCCCAAACGAATTAAAGGAACTGGGGCAACTATGGGACTAATAACAGAAATTTAATTTTCTAAATCTAATTACTGACACTGCTGATAAACTTTCTTAATTTTTTGATGCCTGAGCTCTTAAGAGGTGACTTTTAAGTGCTCGACCTTTAAAGGTGAAAACAACATTTGAACCTAATTCTCTCACATATTGCCTAAGGCATTTTAAATAAAAAGAATAAACGATTACCATAACAGGAGACACCTTATGGGAGCCAACGTTTTTAGAAATTTAACATTTTCTTTTTAAAATTTATCTATTTTTTTACAATATTGTATTGGTTTTGCCATACATTGACATGAATCTGCCATGGGTGTACATGTTTTCCCCTTCCAGAAGCCCCCTCCCACCTCCCTCCCCATCCCATCCCTCTGGGTCATCCCGGTGCACCAGCCCTGGGCACCCTGTATCATGCATCGAACCTGGACTGGCGATTCGTTTCACATATGATAATTTACATGCTTCAATGCCATTCTCCCATATCATCCCGCCCTCACCCTCTCCCATAGAGTCCATAATACTGTTCTAATTATCTGTGTCTCTTTTGCTGTCTCGCATACAGGGTTATCTTTACCAACTTACTAAATTCCATATATATGCATTAGTATACTGTATTGGTGTTTTTCTTTCTGGCTTACTTCACTCTGTATAATAGGCTCCAGTTTCATCCACCTCATTAGAACTGATTCAAATGCATTCTTTTTAATGGTGGAGTAATATTCCATTGTGTATATGTGCCACAGCTTCCTAATCCATTCGTCTGCCGATGGACATCTAGGTTGCTTCCATGTCCTGGATATTATAAACAGTGGTGTGATGAACATTGGGGTACACATGTCTCTTTCAGTTCTGGTTTCCTCGGTGTGTATGCCCAGCAGTGGGATTGCTGGGTCATATGGCAGTTCTATTTCCAGTTTTTTGAGGAATCTCCACACTGTTCTCCATAGTGGCTGGACTAGTTTGCATTCCCACCAACAGTGTAAGAGGGTTCCCTTTTCTCCATACCCTCTTCAGCATTTATTGCTTGTAGACTTTTGGATAGCAGCCATTCTGACGGGCGTGAAAAGGTACCTCATTGTGGTTTTGATTTGCATTTCTCTGATAACGAGTGATGTTGAGAATCTTTTCATGTGTTTGTTAGCCATCTGTATGTCTTCTTTGGCCCACTTTTTGATTGGGTCGTTTATTTTTCTGGAACTGAGCTGCAGGAGTTGCTTGTATATTTTTGAGATTAAGTCTTTGTCCATTGGTTCATTTGCTATTATTTTCTCCCATTCTGAAGGCTGTCTTTTTCACCTTGTTTATAGTTTCCTTTGTCGTGCAGAAGCTTTTAATTAGGTCCCATTTGTTTATTTTTGCTTTTATTTCCAATATTCTGGGAGGTAGGTCACAGAGAATCCTGCTGTGGTTAGAAGCGGCAAATCAGTATTTTGCAACCTCCAATGTAATAGCTGATTCCAGCAAAGACTAGAAATAGATGACAAAAACCTACCAGATGAAAGATCGTTATTGAACCAAGATAGTCTTTGATTATTGTTAACTTTTTTTTAGTCTTACATGAATATGTTTATCATAAGATACCATTAACTTTAATTTCAAAGAGTAGAAGTTAAACCAGCAGACTCTACCTTACCCAAGTGAGCAACTTTAACATCACCAATTATAGGACAGGCTAATATAATTGGGAACAACAACAACAAAAAATCACTCATGTACTACTCATCTGAAAATATTTAAATGGAATCTGTCATGATAAAACAAATAAGTTTAGACTGTGGACCATTCTACAAGACAGCTAGCTTGAAGTCTTCAGATACCAATATTATAAAAGGAAAAATAGGCAAAATTGTAAAAGACTAGAGAGATGTAACAAATATAAAGTGGTTTGAGGATTTTTGAGTGGTTTCAAGATTTTTCAAAAAGCTACAAAGGATATTAACTAATAACTGGGGTAGCATGAATGTGGTTGGTATATTAGAGAATAATATTATCAATGTTAAATTATGGGAGTGTGATAAAAATAGGAGCCAGTGAGGTGAAATGTTTAGAACTGGTAAAACCAGAAGGCTATTTGGACATTCATGACACCATCTTTCAACTTCTCTGTACAACTTTTTCCAGCAGTCCTCCTTTTCTCTAGCATTTTTTATTCATTAGGATAGTAGTCTTAGCGTGAAACAGCTAATCAGATACTACAGCAAGTTTCTATCACGTGTTACTTGGAAGTAACCAAACATTAACCTTATCTAACCTGTTGCCTTGTGAGCTCTTACTGGATCTTATTAACTGCAAAGGTGGATAATATAAACATAAAGGGACCGTGTCCCTCACGGAATGTATTCCTTTCATTTTGTAAAGCATGAAGGTCACTCCTGGACTGCTTTTTCCACAGTAGTAATGAGTCTCGTTATCTTATTACTTATATTTAGAAGTCATGCAAGCATTGTTAACACTTACTGCACCTGAGATTTTCCCCAAGTGAAAGTACTTCATGGTTTAAATGTTTCCTGTTGTTAATACATGTGCAGTTAACATTAAAAATATATAACATATATTAGGTGCTTCAGAACTGATCATCTAAGATGAATATTAATATACTTTTATTTTCTACTAGTAACATAAAAGTGATATCCTGTAGTATGCCAAGTAGTCGTTTGCAAATATTAGGTATTCCTCATGACAAAAACCTTGAAAGAAACATTGCCCCGTACCCCTAACTTCAAAGTTGAAAAGACAGAGGTATAAATGGATCAAGTGATTTCTCCTGTGTAATGTTAGACCCAAGCTGTGAGGCTGGCTTTATATTCTACAGCCTTTACTCTTAATTGGTACAGTTGGTACACTATTTCCTCTCTCTGTAGAAATTAAGGATAAACAAATATTGGCTCAATTATGAAAGACCTTTAAAATCAAACATTATAGTTTAAATGAAAAGATTTTTAAAAGGAAGAAATACACCAGGGGATATATACTTATAAAGCACTCAACTATTATCTCATTTAATACTTTCAATTCTGGGGGGAAATTCAGTCCACTGAGATAATTCAATATCAAAGCTTAGCATCAACATAATTCTTGCAATTCTAAGTTAAAGATAATAAGGCAGAGAAGTTAAGAATGTAAACTAGGAGATTCTTAGAATAATCTAGATGTAAGATGACTATGGTTGGGGTAAAATGAAGATAGTGGAGAGACACCTCAAAGCAAAATTTGACTAGTCATGAATGACTCATGAAAGAGAGGGCTAAGTCAAGGATAATCCAAACACTTTTAAAAACTGGGTAACTGAAAGAATGTTATGAAAGAACCATAAAGGTATCTACCATGGGCAACTGATATAGAGGCAGGAAAAAACCCCTAGTTTCTCATCTACTCTTGGCTGGATGCTCAATCGCTTCAGTCGTGTTCAGCTCTTTGCGACCCTATGGCCCGAAGGCTGCCAGGCTCCTCCATCCATGGGATTCTCCAGGCAAGAAAACTGCAGTGGGTTGCCTTGCCATCCTCCAGGGATCTTCCCAACTTGGGGATCGAACCCACATCTCTACTCCTGGCTACCACTCACAGCAAGCAAACAAGCAAGCAAGCAAATAAATAAACTCAGTTATCCTTTTCAACTTAACATGTCAAAGAAGATTAGAGAGTAGTAAGGAAAAACTGAGATATTCCCCAATTAGAAGAACTGAATCAACATTTCATAACCAGTGGAATATCCAAAGTGCCAGCCTCATAGACTTCCACAGATAATTACAGAAATAAGGCATCAAGACAGTTAAGAATAAAGTGAAATATTCCATGGGCAGGAATCAGAGTCATGCTTGTAAGGCAGGATTTGTGAGAATTTCCCTGCTATGAAATCTACTGGCAAACAGGACAAACTGCCCTCAAGATTTTCCAAACTTTCTAAGCATCTTTGAATTCTATCTCCACTGGCAATATCCTTATATAGGCAAATGTTATTTCCTGCTTGGATTTCCCCATGAGGCTTCTTACTGGTCTCTAACCTTTAAAACGGTCTTAACATGCTCTTAACATGCTCAGTCGCCCAGTTGTGTCCACCTCTTTGTGACCCCATGGGACTACAATCCACCAGGCTCTTCTGTCCATGGAATTTTTCAGGCAGGAATACTGGAGTAGGTTGCCATTTGCACCTCTAGGGGATCTTCTCGACCTGGGGATCAAACCTGCATCTCTTGTATCTCCTGCATTGGCAGGCAGATTCTTGACCTCTTGCGCCACCTGGGAAGCCCTATTAAAATGGTCTTGCCCCTTTCTAATTTATTCTTTACACCACAGATGGTCTAGAGAAAGATACAAACATTATTGTATCAGTGTTGTAAATGCTAGGACAGGGGAAGAAGCATTGAAGTGGGCCTTGAAGACTAGTTCTGGAGAGTCAGAGAATGTTTTGCAGAGGAAGTGACATTTAAGCTATCTTTTGAAGGAATCTGCCAGATAAAGAAGCAAGAGAAAAGTATTTGGGGGAGAAGCAACAATATGAGCGAGAGCCAAAGGCAGAGGAGGAGTGAATTTGGTGCATGGTAAGAAGCTCAGCAGGGCAAGAACTGTTAACTAATGTACAGATCTTACTTAAATTCTTTAAGCAAAGGAATTCTTCCGTTTCCCACCAACGTCTTCTTTCCTGATGGACGATGCAATCTGGGATCTCATACTGCACTGTCACGTCTGCTTCCTCTCCTCCAGCCTGCGACGGTTCCTCACTTCAGTCTTTGTCTTTCATGACCTTTATTCTTCTGAAGAGCACTGGTCAGTTATTCTGTAGAATGACTGTCAATTTAGGCTTACCTTGTATTTTCTCATGATTAGACTAGACTGAGCTCACGCATTTTTGGCAAGACCACCAGAGAAGTAAAACTACCCTCAGTGCATCATAATCAGGGTATATATGATGTTGATAAATCTTACAACTGTTGATTTTTACTTTGATTACTTGGTTAAAGTGGTGTCTGCCATGTTTTTCCTAAAGTTACTATTTTCTCTTTTGTAATTAACAAGCATCTTGTGGGGAGGTATTTTATGACTTTGAAAATATCTTGTTACTCATTATAATTTCTCTAATTTTAGCATCCATTGAAAGTTCTTGCATGCAATAATTACTACAGTGCTGTCTGCCTACTGGTGATTTTAATTTCCCTGGAATTCCACTGTAAGAAAGTACTCTCCCTTCTCCCAATTTATCTATTTATTTTTATGTATGAGAAATGTATTTTGTTGTGGGTTAAAATCCAAGTCCCATTTTTAAAATGACTTTCTGGTACCACATGATATTCCAGCCTTATCTTGTTATTTTCCCTAACCCAGCCTCAGACTCAACTGTTTCTCCCAGGAACCACAGTTCCTTTTTCTGGAGAAAGCTATTTAGACAGGATCTAGGCACTAACATGTTTACTGTTACTAGGATCTCACTGCTTTTCGCCTCTCTCAGGACAGAACCAAGACATGTACATACGTGTACTAACATACATATTCACATGTCTATATTTCTGAATTCTGCATCTGCATATATATGAAAAATCATGGGTTCCTATGGATATCTCCAACTCCAAAGAAAACAGGGTTCATAATTGCTTATTTCCTTATCTGTAGCTTCCTTATCCAACACAGAAAAACTGTACATTCATTATCTGTTGATACAATATATTCACTTACTTGTTCAAACTCAGAGTCAGTGTCAGAATTCCTAAACAATGCTTCTGTGAGAAACACTTTTACCACACAGAGTACAACATTTGTTCTTTCAATCTTTAGCCCTCTAGTGTATAATCAAAACCCTGTTTTCCAAAATTACTTAGTTCCTTTCTTCCCCACTCAGGTCAGTGATTTTGTTATTCATTTGTAATACAGTAAGGTTCATTTGTTAGTGTTTATATTCCATCTTAGAATCACCACCTACCAAACACACATCCAGGTTGACTTTTACTTATTTTTGGAGGATATGTGGAAGTTCTAAGAGTCAGAACCATACAAAAAAATGTTGCTCGCCTTCCTCCCCAGTGTCTTGTTCCTACTATTGCTGATCTTTCTACTCCACTTTGACCCCCTTACCTGTAGGAAAGCAATTTTATAAATTTGAAAAAGTTTCTGGTTTATCATTCCTGCATTATTTTGCAGGAATAAGCAGATACACATATATATTGATATATCTCCTTTCTTACATGAAGAGTAGCCTACTACAGATACTATTTGTACTTTACTCTTTTCTCTTAATTGCACCTTAACAGTTCGGAGACTTTTCTCATTTCCTTCCAACTGCATAATCCTTCATTGTGTGGCTGTACCATAATTTATGCAGTCATTCTCCTATATGAGCATTTAGGTTATTTTCAATATTTTGCAATTACAAACACTCCCCAAATGAATAAACTTGTGTGTATGCAAGGGTGTCTTTGAGAGTCACAGTGAGAAAGTCTTTTCCTAAACTAAGGTTAAAGAAAAAACCCATGTTTTCTTTTAGCAGTTGTATGGTCTCTTTTTTTGGTCAGCATTCGCAGCCTGCAGGATCTTAGCTGTCCGACCAGAGACTGAACCAGGGCCCTTGGCGGTCAAAGCGCAGAGTCCTAACCACTGGACCATCATGGAATTCCCTATCTTGTGACTTTTTAGAATAAAAAATTGTTTTTGGTAACCATTTCAACCTTGTTATCTTGCTTTGCATATTTATGCTTTCTTCCTTTACATGATCAAGGTAGCTAGTGATTTGTCTAATTTGATAATTAAAAAAAAAATAGTATAGGTCTACTGGTTTTCTATTCTCTACATTACTTCTTACTTTCTATCTTTATTATTTCCTTCCTTGTACTCTCTTTAGGTTTACTTTGTTGTTGTTTTCCTAGATTTTGTTTTGAGCTAGAAATTTACCTCACTTATTTTCATCTTTACAGATAAATCTGTTTATTGCTATGAATTTTTCATTTGCACACTACTTTATTGGGATGTTTTACAGATTCCTATTTTAATGGTGCCCTCTTCTGTCAATATTGGAAAGTCCAGATATTTCAGTCAGTTGTTTTATTATGAGGGGAGAAGTTGGTTATGAATCCTACAATTTTGTGGTTCTCTGTCTTGCTGCATTATGAATTTTCTCCCTTTGCTTTATTCTCCCTTTACCTGCTGAAGGGTGCTTCTCTCTTTTTTATGTGCCTTTTTGTCTCCTCTAGAAGCTATGTATTTTGAAGGCTGCCACTTTGAACTGCATGTATTTTTAAGCCCCTTCCCTAAGGTTCCTGTTCCAATCTAGATTTTTTTTTCTTCTAGAATTTTTCAAGGTCAGTTTAGTCCTTCTGCCTGAGTGTTCAAATCAAGCTTAGCTTCCCTTTGTTTGCCGCCTCTTTTTTTTCAAATGAAGTATAGCTGATTTACAATATTATGTTACTTTCAGGTAATTGATTCAATATTGATTCAATATTTTAATAGATTATACTCCATTTAAAGTTATTAATGGCTATATTTTCCTGTGCTGTACGGTGCATCCTTATTGCTTATTTATATACAGTAGTTTATATCTCTTAATCTCTTGTCCCATTAGCACCCCTCTTTCCTCTCCCCACTGGTTACTACCATTTGTTTCTACATCTGTGAGTCTGCTTCTGGTTTGTTATATACATCTGGTTTGCTTTATCTTTTAGATTCCAAATAACTGATAAGAGACTATTTATCTTTCCCTGTCAGACTTATTTCACTAAGCATAATACTCTCTAGGTCCATCTATGCTGTTGCAAATGACAGAATTTCAGTCTTTTTTATGACTGTGTGCGTGTGTGCTCAGTCGTGTCTGACTCTTTGCAACTCCATGATCTATAGCCCTCCTGGCTCCTCTGTTCATGGCAATTTTCCAGGCAAGAATACTGAAGCAGGTTGCCATTCCCTTCTCCAGGGGATCTTCCTGACCCAGGGACTGAACCTGAGTCTCTTGTGTCTCCTGCGTTGGCAGGCAGGTTCTTTAGCAGCTGAGCACCTGGCTGAGCTCCCCACCCCCCACTTTTTTTTTTGGCCTTTGCTTGCCACAAAGGTTTATGGCAGGCAGGAATGGAGTAAGAGTGTGAGAGATCACATGTAGAATTTGGTGAATTTTTGTTGGTTTGTTTCAAGTTATTTTGAAGTTTTCAATTCTCTCAAATTACGCTATGTCTTTAAATTTTTCTTTTTGCTGTTCTATTTTTTGAAGGAAAATTGGGAAGCAGTAGCTAGAAGACCATCATTGTCTTCTGTTATCTGGAAGTCCTTGACATTTACATTTGGTAACAGCTTTATTGAGATATAATTCACATATCATATAATTTGCCTATTTAAATATACAATTCAATAACTTTTAGTATATTCACAGAGTTGTGTAACTATCACCACAATCAATTTCAGAATGTAAAAACTGTCCCATAAGGAAAACCTGTACTATTTAGTTTTCATCTCCTAATCCCTCCATCCACCACCTACCCCTAGAAAATCCTTAATCTACTGTTTCTACAGATTTCTGTATTCTGCAAATTTCAAATAAATTGTTTTCTGTCAGCTGATGGACACCTGGGTTATTTCTTTTAGCTACTATGAATATGCTATGAACATTCATCATGAATTTTTGTGTGGACATATGTTTTCATTTTTATTGGTTATACACCTAAGAGTCAAATTGTTGGATCAAATAGTAACTGTATTTTTCCAAGTGGATGCACAATTTAAATGCTCACCAGGAGTGTGTGAGGGTTCCAATTTTCTATATCCCTGATAGTATTTATTACTGTCTTTTCAATCAGGATCATCCTAGTGAGTATGAAGTGGTACCTGTCTGTGCTTTTGATTTGTATTTCCATTGATGGCTAACGATGTTGAGTATTTTTCCATGTACTTATTGTCTGCATGCATATCTTCTTTGGAAAAACCTCTCTTCATTCATATCATTTACCCATTTTAAAGTTAAGTTATGTGTCTTTAATTACTGAGTTGTTAAGAGAATTTTTTATGTATTTTCTGTATATAAATTCCTTACCAGATAAATATTCCAAATATTTTCTCCCTTTCTAGGTTTTTTTTTTCCCATTTCTTAGTGGTGTCCTTTGAAATACAAAACTTTTAAATTTGATGAAGTGTAATTTATCTATATTTGAGAAACAATTTCCAAAAAACATCTTATACTACTGATTAAAAATACATACTGATTCTAGAAATCTGGTAGTATGAATATGTTTTAAAGAACAACGTGGGCTCAAAAGAAATGAGTCAAAGAAAGCTAATAAGTATACACTGACTTTTTTTGAGAGGCAGAGAGTAGTTTTTGATAAAGTCATTGCCTAAACGAGTCTTCTCAAAGGACATGTATGCCAAAAATAGTTTTGACGGTAAAGAATCCGCCTGCAATGCAGGAGACCTGGGTTCGATCGATCCCCTGGAGGAGGATATGGCAACCCACTCCAGTATTCTTGTCTGGAGAATCCCATGGACAGAGGGGCCTGGCAGGCTACAGTCCATGGGGTCCCAAAGAGTTGGACAGAACTTAGTGACTAAGCAAAGCACAGCACAGGTGTTTAAATAAATTTATAAAAAAAAGTTTTGAAAATGAGACAACAAAGTGGAATCAAAAGCCAGGGGACTTAGAATAATGAAAATACACATCTGATATCATGTAAGAGCAACAAGGCCTCTGGCAATGCTGGCAAGCAGCTTTATTATACAACAGTGTCTGAGAATTACTTAATTTCTTTCTTCTCATGCTTATTGCTACAACTCTGGGAGAACCACAGAGCTGTAAAGGGAAATTGATTCTTATTCCTGGAGTAGGTGCGGGATGCATAATGTAATTAATAACTACACCCCTCCCCGCTGCCCCGAAGTTTTCTATCCATTTGGTTATATGAACCAATTTTCCCAGTGCTGATCACTCCCTTCTTAGCTGATAATTGGGGCTTCCCTGGTGGCTCAGCTGGTAAAGAATCTGGCTGCAGTGCAGGAGACCCAAATTACACCAAATAGACTTCTGAGGGGTGGAAGGTAACCAACGACGATGCAGTCATCTAATCCCTAACGACAAACAAAAGATAATTCTTTGCCAAGGCAGCATCACAGACATCATCAAATATGCAAAGTAACATTTCAGAAAGTGCTTTATGATCCTACATAACATTCAGCTCACTTAACTCATTAACAAAGACAGAATTAATCCAAAATCAAATGGTGGAACACAAGCTTGAGTGGAAGAGGGTAAGGATAATAAGGATAATTTAATTGCTATATCTTAAAATGACTCATCTCAAATACCCTATGAAGTAAAAGAGCTGTTATTAACAGAGTCAAATTCATCAGCTGAGAAACAGATTCTTTTCATTGTTGAACAAAAACAACAAAAGGACCAAAAGCTAACACTCTACTATGTGATAAGTAGGACAGGGGAGGTTGGTGGGCTGTCGTCTATGGGGTCGCACAGAGTCGGACACGACTGAAGCAACTTAGCAGCAGCAGCAGCAGCAGCAGCAAGCATTCCCTATGAGGCAAGTAGTATTAAGTATCTTTATTTAAGAGTTGAGAAAATGGAGACACAGGTAGATTAAGTAACTTGCCCAAGGGTACACAACTAGTGAGCTGCAGAGAACAATCTGAAGTAAGCAGTCTGGCTCTAGAGTTCATGAGCTTAATCACTTTGATATATCACCTATTTCTGATTGTATAATATTTAAAATGTCTTCCACATTCTGAATTAGTTTAGCTGACAGACATTACCACTCATTCTTACCTGCTGCTTCCTGTGGTACAGAGTAGAGCAAGCGTGGTCCATAAACTCAAGAATATTAAGCCAGCAGAAATTTAGAAGCTAGCATCCATAGTAAAATCTATAGGACTTGTGAATGATCAGATTAGGGGATAGAGAAAATACAATGCTCAAGTTTCTGGCTTGTGCAACTGAGTGTACAGAGGTGAGGTTTGTTAAGATCAGGACTCCTGGGGAGGAGGTAGAGGAATGGGAAGTCTTCCCTTTGCTGTTTCCTTGTACATTCTTTGGCTTTGAGGACAAAGACACCCCAGGACTGAGTGGTTAGACCTTAATCTCCTTGAGCTGGTTCCCTACATACAAACTGTTCCCTTAGCAGCCAAGTGATAGCTCCTTAATCTCCTGCCTCTCTAACAGATCACCAATAACCCCTTTGAATAGGGTTCCTTTTAGTGAAAAAAGTAAATTTAAGAATTACTGTTGGGACTTCCCTGGTGGTCCAGTGGTAAGGAATCTGCCTTCCAACGCAGGGGATGCTGGTTTGATCCCTGGTCAGGAAACTAAGATCCCATATGCCATGGGGCAACTAAACCCATGCACCACAACTAAGACCTAATGCAACCAAAAAAATAAAATAAAATAAAATTTTTTTTAATTACTGTTAAACTTACATCAACACTGAACTGCCTTTCAAAGAAAAAAAAAAAAAAAAAAAGGAAAACTCCATCCAGAAATAAACCTGAAATGAGACCAGTTGATGATTCTTGGGCATGGTTTAGCCTTTCAACAAGAAGAAGCTGTTATGAATACCATGCCGATTTAGACACCTAATTAAAAGTAAGAAGAGCTAACTTTCCTTTGTTTTAAAAGAAAGATATAATAGCTGCATCTTGATGTACTCTGGGATATTCACCCTATCGGTATACATCAAATGTGGCAGCATTTCAAGCAAACAGGGAGCCCCTGGCCCTCTCCTCAGCAGTGGTAAAAAGACTACACTTTGGGAGAGAGAAGTAAAGCTTATGTGTATGTCCTTGTGCACACACATGATGCAGTCATCCATGCTTGGGAATAAATCTGTAAACATGACTCCAGAGTTCAATAGTATCCAAAGAACCCGAGTATATAATCTAAAGCTGCTGCTGCTGCTAAGTCGCTTCAGTCGTGTCCGATTCTGTGCGACCCCATAGACGGCAGCCCACCAGGCTCCCCCGTCCCTGGGATTCTTCAGGCAAGAACACTGGAGTGGGTTGCCATTTCCTTCTCCAGTGCATGAAAGTGAAAAGTGAAAGTGAAGTCGCTCAGTCGTGTCCGACTCTTAGCGACCCCATGGACTGCAGCCCACCAGGCTCCTCCATCCATGGGATTCTCCAGGCAAGAGTACTGGAGTGGGGTGCCATTGCCCTCTCCATAATCTAAAGCAGTGAGTACTAATTAATTATAGTGAGCCCTAACTGGACCAAGTCTACAAAGAGAAGCAGGATTGTTAGGCTGCAGCATGGATTACCAGACTATGGGCTGCAAACTGCTATGGTACTGCTGAGTTATAGCACGGGACTCTTACCTCCACCTACATTCAAAGCACCATTACTGATCTTTTTTGAACTTAATAAGAAAGTATTTTCACAATTGGGAAAGTTGAGAACCTAACTTTGGAGACAAGCAGTAGTGCCCATTGTGCCAATCTCAGTAACAGAGAAAACATTCTGCCCAGGCCTACAGATCTGACCGTTTCCTTGCCTATGACAAGTATCTTCGTAGCAGTCCATCTAACCAAACAAACTCACCTTAATCTGAAGCCCTGCTTAACCAACAGCCTTCTAATTACAATTGGACTAGTCCATGCAGATTAACCTGAAGAGAATACACTATTCATGCTGACAGGAGCAGAACTCAACTCTCACAGTAACCGACATTCACATATTCAGTCTCCATAAACTTCATTAACATATATGACCTGAGTATTTGCTTTACTTTATGTGAGCCTACAAAAACAAATTCTTGGGTTTTCAAAACTGAGGTCTCCTACTAAACACTAGAGCTGTGCAAAGCCATTGACAAAAATGTGCTGTGAGGTCTTGTGACAGTACCACTCTTACATCTAAGTCATCCTTTTTCTAGTAATGGGAACATGTAACATAACAAAGAGTTACACACATATCCTAAATCAGTATTCCAAAGAAACGGCTGAGTTTACAAAGAAAGAAAATCTAGTGTTCTATTCACTTAAATAACAAGTGTCTAGCTCAGGGCGAGTAGAAGTTGTACAGGAGAGCATTTCAGATAAAGTAAGATGCAAGAGTGATATGTGAATCTCAAATTAGTTAAGAAAGGTTTAAGCTCATTGCAGCATTATGTACAACAGCCAAGATATGGAAACAGCCCAAGTGTCCATCAATGGATAAACAGATAAAAAAGCTGTGGCATACATATACAACAGAGTATTATTTAGCCATAAAAAAAAAAAAACAGCGCAGTCTTGCCATTTGCAAGCACATGGATGAACCCTGACGGTATTAAGCTAAGTTAAATAAGTCAGAGAGAGCAAGACAGATACAGTATTCCCCTCTTATTCATGGGGGATACATTCCAAGACCTCTAGGGGATGTCTGAAACAGTAGACAGTAGCAAACTTTATATACACTATCTTTTTCCCTATACATACATACATAGCTTTGATAAAGTTTAATTTATAGAGACAGTGAGAGATTAACCACCATAACTAATAATAGAACAATTAAAACAATACATTGTAATAAAATTTATGTGACTGTGGTTTTTCTCGTTAATTAACTTCACCTCTGCTGAAAAGCAGCAGTAGCTTCTTTGCAGCAGACAGCCTCTCCAGTAACTTCTTCATTTTTCAGTCCAAACCCATTTCAGAATCTGCGTAACCTCCCTAACTTGCAATAAATGATCTGGTTCACTCATTTCCCTTGCTGAAGTGTTCCTATAAGCTCAATGCTTTCTGGCACAACACACTGCTGTCAATCACCTCTCACCCAAAAATTCAATGTCTTTTCCGACTTAACTAAGCACTTATCATGTGGCCATAATTTTTCACTCTAAGGTGTGACAGCAAAACTAGCACAAATTTCTTTTTCCTACTTTGCGAATTCAGAGATAGAAGGTTTATCCTTACTGTAGACCTTAGCAACCTCAGACAAACCTATAGTTTAGCAAACCTTAGCAAACCTATAGTTTGGGGTTTTTTTTCTTTCCAGTTAAGAACTTTTACCGTTTTCACTTAAAGGAAGTACTTTTTGGCAAATCCAAACTGACAGCAACACTACTCTTGTGCTTTGAGGCCATGATTAAGTAAAATAAGGGTTACTTGAACTAAGCACTGTGATACTGTGCAAGTTGATCTGATAACCAAGACAGAAACTAAGTGACTAATGGGTGGGATACACCGGATAAAGGGGTGATTCACATCCAGAGTGGGACAGAGGAGGACAAGACAGTATTTCATCTCTCTACTAAGAACGGCACACAATTTAAAACTTATGAATTTTCCATTTAATGCTTTCAGATGTTGGTTGACTGCAGGTAATTATAACCAGGGAAAGACAGAACTCAAAAGGTAAGAGGAAACTACTGTACTGTATGATCTCACTTATATAATATGCAAAAACCTATAACCAAATCCAAAACAAAAGCTAAGACCACAGATACAGATAACAGATTTGGTAGCTGCCAGAGTGGTGGTGGTGGTGGGGATGAGTGAATGGAATTAAAAGTGACAAAACTCCAGTTATAAAATAAGTATGTCGTGGGGACATAATGTACAGCTGGGTGACTATAGTTACTAATACTCTATATTTGAAAATTGCTGAGAGTAAAATCTTAAAAGTTCTCTATAAAACATTTTTTTGTAAATATGTATGGTGATAGGGGTTTCCTTGGTGGCTTAGTGTAGGAGAATCCGACTGCCAGTGTAGGAACTGTGAGTTCGGTCCCTGGGTTGGAAAGATCCCCTGGAGAAGGAAATGGCAACCCATCCAGTATTCTTGCCTGGGAAATCCATGGACAAAGGAACCTAGCAGGCTACAGTCCATGGGGTCGCAAAGACTTGGACAAGACTGAGTGACTAAGCACGCATGGTGATGTATGTTAATTAGACTCACTGTGGTGATCATTTTACAAATACTGAATCATTATGTTATATATAATGATTGTATGTAATCATTATGTATAATATAATGTAGTATGCAAATTATACCTCAATAAAAAAGGAAAGTTTAAATTTTATTAAATATATATCTGAATTTAAGTCTCAAAAATATTTTTTATTGAACAAGGCAGTAATTTAGCCAATTATTATTACTGAGGCTGTAAAGAATCTTCAGTTAGCTCTGTGTAGTAACGATTATTATTAAAGGTTATTTCTTATTTTGCAAATAAAGAAAAAGATGAACATACCTGTGAAAAACAGCCCAAGAAATAAATAGGTACTTCACAGAAATTATAAAGATTTTTTGATTAAAGAAAAGCAATTTTTAAAAAACAGCACTTTCCACTAGCAATGATAAAAGAGAACTCCGCCTCTGCCAAGTGAATGGAGGCCCCAGAAAAATAGACATTCTTATACACTGTTTGTGGGAGTGAAAAATGGCCCAAACTCTTTGGAGGCCAATTTAGCAGTATGTATCATCAAAAGCCCCACCTTTGATCCAGGAAGACCATTTAGACGATTTTAACCCAAAGAAAGAGTTTCAATGTAAATGATGGTGCTGTGTAAAAGTGAAAAATTGTGAACACTACAGGACTGGCTAACTAAATGAAAATACATTCAATAAGCTGCAGAAACTCATTTGTTGGCAGCCAAGATGATGATATTTCAGGTAAAAGAAAAAAAAAAAAAAAACTAGTTCCTGAAACAGTATGTACAATATGATCTGGTTTATTTGTTTAAAAAAAAAAAAAAAGAAACCAACGACTTACTTTCTCTGGATGATAGTAACTTACTTACTCGTGGCTAGTTTTCACAGTTTTGTTTATATTTTCTTATTTGTCTTCTGCAAATGTATATTACGTATTTATTTATAAAAATATCAACAAAAATCTACGTGCTCAGATTTATACTTAGGGAAATGTGACTCCTCAGATCTATCTTACAGCTCTCTTATTTCTAAGACTGCACATAGTAAGTAAGCAACTGCTCACAACTAACTTACTGCCTACGTAGAAATACAAATTATACAGGATAATACAGAATAAAGAGCCAAGTTTGTAGTAAGTATTACAAATTACTTTAAGGCTAATATTGTGTGGCTTATTTTTAATGATTGGTCTTTTTTTCTCTGTATCAGGGTTTCAAAAGAATTCCACTGGGCTTTGGGTACTTTCCCCACTCAGCCTCAAAAACAGTAATGACTGACATTTATTGAGTGCTCAAAAGGTACCTGTTATGATTTTATTATAGAATGTCCAAATATCATCTCACAGACTACCTGCTATTGTAAGAGATAAATGAAGGAATCGGGTTGCTATCAGCCAAACAAAATGGAACACTTTAATACAAGAAATTTCTGACAATCACTGTCAAAAATCAATGATCAATAAGATAATCATATAATTTTTTTCCTCTAAACTGGGCAGAGTTAAAGGGGGTATGTTATTTTGTTATGCAACAGGTATAAACTCGTATATGTGGTCACCCTGGTTATCAACCTAACAGCAAACAGTAAAGGTAGGAAGTAAAAGAAGGAATAGCTCATTTATTTCCACCAGAAATTAAGTGAAATGAACATGAACACCTACTGAAGCTAAAACAGGACGTCTACCTTTCCCACAGTTGAGTTTGTCCTGGGCAAACAAGGTTAGTGTATTCACAACAATTGGCTTTAAAAAGATACCTGTTGAAAGTACAGGAATAAGGCAGGGATAATAAGAAGGTGAATGTACCTAACCAGGAAATGGCTACCCACTCCAGTATTCTTCCTGGGAAATCTCATGGACAGAGAGGAGCCTGGCAGGCTACAGTCCATGGGTTCGCAACGAGTCAGACTGACTGAGCGACTAAACAACAGCACCTAGCCAACTTAAATTAGTTCAACTGTTCAGGTTTTCATGAACCTGAAACTGTAAATAAATCCAAAATGAAAAGTTTTACAAAACTGAGAACATAAAAATTTTCAAAAGTTTAGGTATTGATAAGTGATCTCCCAATTTTCAACAAATGATGTTAAGGACTGGTAAAAGTGGTATCATTCCCCAGGAAAATTATTACAAAAAAAGCAATTAAAAAATACATGATCACTTATTACAATTTTATAAAACTTGACAACAAATAAGAACCTACTGTATAGCAGAGGGAGCTCTACTCAGTGCTCTGTAGTGACCTAATGGGAAGAAATCCAGAAAAGAGGAGAGGTAGGAAATGGCAACCCACTCCAGTATTCTTGCCTGGGAAATTTCATGGACAGAGGAGCCTGGCGGGCTAAAGTCCATGGGGACACAAAGAATCTGGCAAGACTAAGTGACTAACGACAACAACAACAATGTATATGTATAGCTGCTCCACTTTGCTATACAGTAGAAACTAACACAACATCGTAAAGCAACTAAACTTTACTCCAATAGAAGTTAATTTAAAAAAAGATAACTACTATGAACTAGCACAGACAGTAAATCGCGTACCTTTTAAATTGTGTTTAGTAAATACTAAACCACATATCATTTTTGACAGACTTACTAAATAGTTAATATACTACAGACTCTTTGAGTTTCAATTTCAAATAAGTTACTGGCCAAACAAATATTCTATGGAAGCTTTGAGGTTCAAGCTCAAACACACACAGGAAAATGCTGGCTCAAAAGATCAAATGCAAAGCAAACATTCACTTTTTGGAGTAAGTACTTAAAATGCATGTATTAAAAAGTGATCCTTTTGGCCAACCCAATAGTTTACATAACTTTTATTATTTTGAGTCTGTTTCTTTTTTTATTGCTTAATATACTATTCTGTTTTCTTCTAAGTTAACAGATCAGGGGAGACCTAAAGCTATCTTTGGATAATAAAAAGCTGTCATAAAGTGTAAATTTATCCATAGGTAGAAGGGGAATCAATAGATAAAATGGAATCAGGACTCTGGCTCACTTAAAAGAGAATAGTTTCTTATACATGGAGTTGTTCAAGAGTGGAATAGGCCATTTCACAGAGTATGTAGTATACAGACTTCTGACATCAGAAGCATTCTTCAGGTATCTGGTGTGGTTAGGGAGCTGGATGAGATCACAGGTGCATTAGTCAGACATGCTGTGATAATTAGCACCTACAACTTACTGGGTTAATACAAAAATTTTTGTCTGGCACCACATATTTGATACCAGTCAGGTGACTCTCTAGTAGACAGTAAACCAGGGCTTGTTTTCATATGTCCTTTGAGCTATAAATGGCTTTTTCATTTTAAAGATTTGTGAAAACAATATAAAACACAACAAAAGAACATGTGAAAGAAATGACTCGTGATCTGCAAAGCCACGTAAAACATTATCATCTGCCTTTGCAGTGATTCAGAGATTTGGCTACTTCCACCTTGTGGCTCCTTCCTTCTCAATAGCTCTGTCATCTCAACAAGTAGCCTCCACCATGGTCTCCTCTGGTCACGCTCCAGAATGAGTCATGTGGCACCACCTAACTGCAACAGGCCTGGGAAGTGTACTGATCCAGATGCCCAAGGGAGAAAAAGAATACCAACATGGGAAAGCACCGTAAGTCTCCACCACCGCTTGTATTATTTTATTCCAACTCCGAGATTCTGTGATTCTAAATATTTCAACTGTGATTTTCATTTTTAGTATATATCATAATGAAATGCTTTTAAAATTGATTTAGAAAGAAATGTTTCAAAATATCACAGCTGGTGGTAGAGCAAAAATGCTTTATATTTGAGTTAGAACTAAAACAAAGGAAACTAAATATCATATATAGCATGTGTAGATTAAATTTCTTCAGTTTGCATCGATTTCACATTTTAGCATGCTTCAATGGTACTAATGAATCATAACAACCTGAAATTTTAAACATTACATGATTGGAACAGAAGAATTGGTAGGCCTTGCAGAAGAATATATACGTGTATTGACTGTAAATGAAAATAAAGTAAGTTCTATGCCATCACTGAGGGAAAACTTGGTAATTTGGTCATTTCAAAATCTCAACACTTCTCATTGAATTGATTTAGTCAGTATGAAACAGCTGCAAGCTAAATTATACATGATGATAGTGAAATATTTTATAGATTGTTTAGCCATATCTACTGGGCATACTAAAAGACATAAATTAGAGTAGCTCTTTTCCCTTTAATCTAGCAAGTGAATGTTGTATTACATGGTAAGACTTCATTTATACAAACTCACCAAGCTTTATAAAATTAGTTCCCAGTTCAAAACCAGTTTAATTGTACCAGAATATGCTGTTATACTAGGAAGACAGAAACACAATTTTAAGAGTCTACACCTCACAAGCAGATCACAAAAAATAGGATTACAATTCACAAAATATCAATAATCAACTGTCAATATGCAAAAATGAGGGAGAAAGTATGAGAAATTAAAAAAGAGGATGCACTGAAATATTTAAACTAAACAAAGTTGACCGATATTACCATGAGAAAGCTAAAAACTTGAAAATGATTTCAGCTGCACATTTAAAAAGGATTAAAGGGTTCTGTCAGGGCATACTACAAGTATTAATTGGAATAAATCTTTCAAACTATTATTAATAAGACATAACGAACTACAAAACAATTGTTTAAAATATTAAATTGGAGAGGTGACGGGGAAAAAATTACAAAAATCAAAGAAATCTGAAGAAATGAAAAATGAACCCAGTGATTTTTTTCAGTATCTCAAAATACTGTAGGGGACAAAATATAAACTGATACTAAGGGATGAAAAGAAGGATGACAACTAACATACTCTGTAAAATCGTCAACACCAGTGATAAAGATACTTTGGTTTTCAAGTTTCATTGAACAAATGATTTTAAAATGGAAGTAGATTAAAAAGTAGTAACCTCTAAATTTTGTGTAATTGTATTTTGACATTTAGAGGATATCCTTAAAGAAAAATTCTGCTAAACATGTCTAGTAGGAAGGCCATAGGTATTACTGGCAAATAACTTGAAAATATTTAAAAACATGATTATCATTTTAAAGATTTTAAAATACATTTATTCACCTTAAAAATGAAAAATACCAACCAAAACACCATGAAGCATGTTCAGGGACCCTAGTTTGATATAAATTAAAATTTCCCTATCTCTCTTGGCAACCAATTCCAAGAACCAATTCCAATTCACAATATTTAGCATTGAAATGTTCTTCCCGAAACGTCCCCAAGCTACACCGTAACTCCATTTTCTGTACTCAGTGAACAATAATGTATACATTATGAATAAATAGCCCAAGTCTCACAGCTAAAAGACCTTCAATGAAAAACTTTAATTGCTGGGACTATTGGCCCTTAATTTCTTTGGCTTCCACTCCAAGGGTGGTGAAAGGATGGGGGCCAGAAAGACAATAATGACTAACATTCGAGCATGGCATGCCAGGTGCTATGGTCTAAATGCTCGGTTCCCCTCAACCCTTATGTTGAAATCCTAATCTGATGTGATGGTGTTAGGAGGCAGGGCCTTTGGAAGGTGCTTAGGCCCTAAGGTCATTAATTCATGGAGCCCTCGTGAATGGAAATGGAGCTTTTATAAATGAGAAACCCCTAAGAATACCCTCAGTCCTTCTTTCCGGCAAGAAGCCCACAATCTGCAACCTGGAAGACAGCCTTCACCAGAACCCAATCACGCCGGCTCCCAGATCTTGTACTCTAATCTCCAAATCGGTGAGCAATACATTTCTGCTATTTACAAGTCACCAGTCTAAGGGCTTCCCTGGTAGCTCGGATGGTAAAGAATCCACCTATAATGTAGGAGACGTGTGCTTGATCCCAGGGTTGGGAAGATTCTCTGGAGCAGCGATAGGCTACCCACTCCAGTATTTTTGCCTGGAGAATACTAGGGACAGAGGAGCCTGGTGGTTTACAGTCCATGGGGTCGCAAAGAGTTGGACACAACTGAGTGACTTTCACTTTTCATAGCCTATGGTATTTTGTTGTAGCAGCTCAAACTAAGATAGTGAGTGCCAAACACACATAAACGAAGTCATTTAATCTCAAAATAGCCCACTGAGCTAGGTATATATTTCCCCCATTATTTTTTTTTTTTAATTAGTTTATTTTCTATTTTTTAACTTTACAATATTGTATTTGTTTTGCTATACATTGACATGAATCCACTATGGGGGTACATGTTTTCCCCTTCCAGAACCCCCCTTCCACCTCCCTCCCCATCCCATCCCTCCGGGTCATCCCGGTGCACCAGCCCCAAGCACCCTGTATCATGCATTCAACCTGGACTGGAGATTCGCCTCACATATGATAATTTACATGCTTCCATGTCATTCTCCTATATCATCCCACCCTCACCCTCTCCCATAGAGTCCATAATACTATTCTATTTATCTGTGTCTCTTTTGATGTCTCGCATACAGGGTTATCTTTACCGATTACACTAAATACCATATATATGTGTTAGTATACTGTATTGGCGTTTTTCTTTCTGGTTTACTTCACTCGGTATAATAGGCTCCAGTTTCATCCACCTCATTAGAACTGATTCAAATGCATTCTTTTTAATGGCGGAGTAATATTTCATTGTGTATATGTACCACAGCTTTCTTATCCATTCATCTGCTGATGGGCATCTAGGCTGCTTCCATGTCCTGGCTATTATAAACAGTGCTGCGATGAACACTGGGGTACACGTGTCTCTTTCAAGTCTGGTTTCCTCACTGTGTATGTCCAGCAGTGGGATTGCTGGGTCATATGGCAGTTCTATTCCCAGTTTTTTGAGGAATCTCCACACTGTTCTCCATAGTGGCTGTACTAGTTTGCATTCCCACCAACAGTGTAAGAGGGTTCCCTTTTCTCCACACCCTCTCCAGCATTTATTGCTTGTAGTCTTTTGGATAGCAGCCATTCTGACTGGTGTGAAATGGTACCTCATTGTGGTTTTGATTTGCATTTCTCTGATAACGAGTGATGTTGAGAATCTTTTCATGTGTTTGTTAGCCATCTGTATGTCTTCTCTGGAGAAGTGTCTGTTTAGTTCTTTAGCCCACTTTTTGATTGGGCTGTTTATTTTTCTGGAATTTAGCTGCAGGAGTTGCTTGTATATTTTTGAGTATTTGTTATCAACTTTGTATCTTCAAGAATCCAATCTTCAGCACCCATTTTTACTTGGGAACGAGATCACTGGCTTGATTGCTCTCTCCCCCTTTTAGCTCTCCTTTTTCTCCACCCAGTCGCCTCCATCTCCCCTCTCCCCCTTTTAGCAAATGGGAAAAAAGAAAAGGTATAATTTGAATGACTCTCCCTCTTCTTATCTCCTTGAGGGAAAGCAATCTTCTCCCTTTCCACTTAAAATTTCTCTAATTCTAGAAATATAAAGAAAAATGCACAAATGACAAGGATGAGAATAATGGAAGGGGCAGGAATGGGGATCACAAGCACAGGCCAGTAAGCTTTAGGGCAAGTAAGAATCCTTAGTCATTACTGTGTCTCCTAGAAATCCTATCACAGTCCCTGGCATACAGTTAGGGACCAACATATTCTAAAGAGAAATGAGCTAGGGTTCAAGAAAAGGGACATTCCTTCACTTGAGTCTGGTAGAAGACAAAAAGAGTATGAGTACTGGGAAAGATTTTTAAAGTACCCATGGATAAATCAGTAACCCTCCAACTGTTATAAATAGCCTCAATATCTTCACAAAGATAGGAGAAAAATTTATTTATGAAAATAAAGGCAGGAGATGGCAAAGGGCTTAAAGAGAAAGGAGAAAAGTCAATTGTAAATTCAAGTCTAGACATACAAAAGATAGTTATAAAAGGATTACAGTTACCAATTCAAAACAAGAATTGATTAAAAAGGTTTAAAAAGGTCTTTAAGGTTTTAAAAAGATTTTTAAAAGGTTAAACAGCTTAGTTCTACATCTTCTTTTAACCACCCCCACATATCAGAAAAAGCATAAAAATGAGACCATGTGGGTGATCTAGAAACGAAGGTCAGGACACTGGCCTCTGTGAAGTAAGAGAGTGTTATGCATTTACTGTGAAACAAAATGGGTGAGCAGATGGCTAGCTCTGTGTAAAAGTTCTTCCGTGAGGTAATTTTAATAAGGCTTGATAAAACAAGAGCATACTACAAAACATTTTTTTCAGATTAATATTCTTTATCCTTAGGTCTTCCCTAAGGAATCCGCCTGCAATGCAGGAGACTTGGGTTCAATTCTTGGGTTCAGAAGATCCCCAGGAGAAGGAAACGGCAACCCCCTCCAGTATTCTTGCCTGGAAAATTCCACGGACAAAGGAGCCTTGGCGGGCTCAGACACAACTTAGCGACTAAACCACCATTCTTTATCCCTTAGCAGTTACACTACCAGTTCCTTCTATGGTAGAATTCAAAACAGGAAAATGTTAATGAGCATAGCTTTGAAAATCAATTCTCTTAACTAGAAACACAAGTTCTAGTTAAACACAAGTTCTAGTAGAAACACAAGTTCCTCAAGTAGCTCTTAAGACATGCCTCCGCCTAGAGGAAAAATATGAGACAGTATCAAGAAGGATGAGGACAGTTCAGTGCTAATGACCAAATCAGCTGATGCCAGTGTTGAGACTGGGATTTGGTATTCTCTGGGACACAGACATCAGGAGTGAGTCATCAGTTCATTTCATAAAGTTATTTCTCAGCTATCAGACTGTAATCACTTCTCATCTGAGACATAAGGGAGAGAAATTTTATTCAAGTCAAAGTTTTGATAGAATTTTAACTTGAAGTAGAATATATCTGAATTTTTTGAAAAGAAAGTTTACTTTTCTAAATCTTTCTCTAAATAATTTTTCTTGAGCTGTAAGTTTGATTATCTTAAATCAATTTAAGATACCTAATTATGAAAGAGATGGGAATACCAGACCATCTGACCTGCCTCTTGAGAAACCTGTATGCAGGTCAGGAAGCAACAGTTAGAACTGGACATGGAACAACAGACTGGTTCCAAACAGGACAAGGAGTATGTCAAGGCTGTATATTGTCACCCTGCTTATTTAACTTATATGCAGAGTACATCATGAGAAATGCTAGGCTGGAGGAAGCACAAGCCGGAATCAAGATCGCCGGGAGAAATATCAATAACCTCAGATATGCAGATGACACTACCCTTATGGCACAAAGTGAAGAAGAACTAAAGAGTCTCTTGATGAACGTGAAAGAGGATAGTGAAAAACTTGGCTTAAAGCTTCAATATTCAGAAAACTAAGATCATGGCAAATAGATGGGCAAACAGTGGAAACAGTGGCTGACTTTATTTTTCTTGGGCTCCAAAATCACTGCACATGGTGACTGCAGCCATGAAATTAAAAGACGCTTACTCCTTGGAAGGAAAGTTATGACCAACCTAGATAGCATATTAAAAAGCAGAGACATCACTTTGTCAACAAAGGTCTGTCTAGTCAAGGTTATGGTTTTTCCAGTAGTCATGTATGGATGTAAGAGTTGGATGGTGAAGAAAGCTGAGCACTGAAGAATTGATGCTTTTGAACTGTGCTGTTGGAGAAGACTCTTGAGAGTCCCTTGGACTGCAAGGAGATCCAACCAGTTCATCCTAAAGGAGATCAGTCCTGGGTGTTCACTGGAAGGACTGATGTTGAGGCTGAAACTCCAATACTTTGGCCACCTGATGTGAAGAGCTGACTCACTGGAAAAGACCCTGATGCTGGGGGCAGGAGGAGAAGGGGATGACAGAGGATGAGATGGTTGGATGGCATCACCGACTCGATGGACATGGGTTTGGGTGGACTCCGGGAGTTCGTGATGGACAGGGAGGCCTGGCGTGCTGCAATTCATGGGGTCACAAAGAGTCGTACATGACTGAGCGACTGACCTGAACTGAGAGACATCTCAAATGGCCCTTTACTGATGAACTGATAAAAAAAAAATGTGGTATTACTCATATTGTGGCATATTATTCAGCCACAAAAAGGAACAAAATACAACATGGATGGACCTTAAAAACTCTATGCTTAAGTGAAAGACAGTCACAAAAAATGACATACTGTATGATTTCATGTATATGAAATTTCCAGAAGAGGCAAATCTATAGAGACTGAAAATAGATTAATGGTTGCCTAGGGCTAGGGGAAGAGGAAAAGAACACGGAGAATGATTGCTAATGGATATGCGGTTTCTTTATGAAGTGATGATAATGTTCTAAAACTAGATTATGGTGATAGTTGCATAACTTTTTGAATACACTATAAAACCCAATGAACTGTAAATTTGAAGTAAGTGAATTTTATGGTTTTTTACTGCTGTCTATGGGGTCGCACCGAGTTGGACATGACTGAAGTGACTTAGCAGCGGCAGCAGCAGCAGCAGATTAGTGGAAAATTCATGCAGATCACTGATGTCTGGCTATTGTCAGAACACATTTGCTATGATCCTAAATATGACAAACGTTAATACTTCACTTCAATGACATATACTGAATTTCCTCCAGTTTAGCTAAATTTTAGTTCAGAAAGACTACTTCAGGTATAAACAAAAATAACCTAGATAACAAAGAAAATTACTCATGGAACGAATACCAAGCAATGTTAACAACAAACCAGCTATGAAAATATTCTACTTCACAAAACTTACTTTATTTAAGAAATACATCCTGGTTTACAAAATAAGTACAACATTACTTAATTATGACTCACTGACTTTGTCTACTGTGTGAAGAATTAAAATTTGGGGTTAGAACAAGTTATCAAGTTAAAAAGAGATGCAGGTACACTTTCATATTTATTATAGGGTCTATTTCCTTATCATTAGATCTCATTTAATGCTGAAAGGAAAAATTCTTACAGGGTAGAAATGAAAAAACCTCTTTACTAAATAAAATTATTTTTCTTATTACATGGACACCTTATGCTAACATTTCAATTTGTAATTAGCACACTCTAAGTAGCTCAGGGTCACTTACAATATAATACAATAATTACAATATAATACAATAACTTCACATTCTATACTACCAATCAGGTATGATGGTAGGATAGAGACTTCAGGCATACAAGGGCTAGACAGCTTTCCTTCCTAAGCAATCTTTCTTGAGAAAACACTTCAGGCTACTGTCTAGTAAAATGAGTGTGAAAATCAAGAAAGAGGAAGGACCTACAGGATTCAGTAAACAGTTGATTCAAGCTAGGAAGACAGTGAAGGCAAGTCCCAGGCTGAGAGCAGGACACAGAATTCAAGAAAAAATCTGAGAGGTCTCTATGAAACAGACATTGAATAACATTGAGGACATATTGATAGTATATTATTATTCGTTCATCAGAAAAAAAGGAAAATTAGAAACCCCAGGAAAACTGAAAAAAAATATTTTCAAGTGCTAATTATAATACTAGCACTTGAGTCAAGACAGAAGGTCTTCTAAGTATGCAGTAAGTAGTTTTAAGCAACTGGCAATTCTGGGAGTAAAATAAAGTCCAGAAGAACAAAATATGGAGTCTGATAGTAATAATTCTGACAAGCTATCTATTTTGAAATCTTCCCCAATAAACGCCCTTATAATATTCTGGGGCTAAAAAATAGGCACATTAATTGACCTATTAATTCCTTTATACTTGATACAGTATAAAGCTGAACTTGCAGTACAGAGTCATGGCTGGGCCATTAACTGATTATGCTAATTTTGGGTAAATAATTTTGTATGTCTGAAATATAGGACGCCAGGTGAAAAGTTGTAAGAAAAATGAGGGCAAGACAAAAATGCATGTATTCCAATTTTACAATAGGATATGTAAAAGCAATTCAAGTAATGGTTATCTGACCACCAACTTTCACTTGGTTCTTTATTTTGCATTTAGAAGGTGTAAACCTCACATAATCCTTGGAAAAGACCACCTAGAGACCATTGTTTCTACTTTATCATAGTTCCATTAATCTTATCTCTCTTTAATCTGTCCAAAGACTAGGGGAAAGAAGAGAAGGACAGGTAGGATAAGGAGAAAGAGGAATGGAAGCAGCAGCCATTTACAATATGGAAATCTTGATTCAGGTGGATTCCCAATAAATCATGAGTTTCTCGAAGGTATGTCTTTAAGGACAAAAGCGATTCAATTACTAGCCCTTTCTGTGATCTTAGTGTAACTCTCACAAACAAGAACATCAATTATCCCTTAATAGCATTTCTGCAAGCTTATTTATTGACAAATGCCACATAAACCAAAACAAAAAAATGACATGAGAAAAGATAAATAAGCCCTTTCTAAAATTATCAGTATTAGATGCAAGTAAAGTAGATATAAGCTTCATTTAACATTTACGTCAATCCTCTTAAACTCACCTGTTTTACCATTGGGTTTTTCATTTTAGTAGTAAGGTAAACACAACTGAAAAGTTGTGCTTTCAGAAAAACCATGAAATAATTTTCACATGTAAAATAGAGCTTGAATACTATGCTAAAAAACCACTTTACGCTTTTATAACTTGAATTAAATTTCAAAATTAGCATTCACTAAAAAGAAAATTTAAACTCATAAAAAGGATGAAGGTCCAAAAAAAAAAACAGAGTAACTGAACACTGAACTCTAGTTACTCATATGTATGCCAAAGTGTTCAGGACTGAAGTACACTGATCCTTGCAATGTATTTTGAAACGCATCAAAAAATAAGACTGATACAGGATAAAGTTAAAGGAACAAAATGTTAATAACTGTAGTTATTAACTGAGTCATCCATCAAATTTTTGTATGCTTAGAAAATTTCATCAGTATAGAAGACACTAGTGATATGTCTAAGTACAAGAGAGAAATGACTTTGCACTTCGCATTCTATACTACCAACCAGGCATGATGGTAGGATAGAGACTTCAGGCATACAAGGGCTAGACAGCTTTACTTCCTAAGCAATCTTTCCTGAGAAAACACTTCAGGCTACTGTCTAGTAAAATGAGTGTGAAAATCAAGAAAGAGGAAGGACCCACAGGATCCAGCAAACAGTTGATTCAAGTTAGGAAGGCTGTGAAAATCAAGAAAGAGGAAGGACCCACAGGATCCAGCAAACAGTTGATTCAAGTTAGGAAGGCAGTGAAGGTAAGTCCCAAGCAGACAGCAGGACACAGAATTCAAGAAAAAATCTGAGACAGGCCTCCATGAAACAGACATTGAATAACATTGAGGATATATTGATGGTACATTATTATTCATTCATCAGAAAAAAAGGGAAAATTAGAAACCCCAGGAAAACTGGAAAAAAATATTTTTAAGGAGATCCATACTTTTAACGTGTAACAAAACAAACTGACATGATGTTGACAAATTGATGGAAGTTTAAAAAAAAAAATCCATTTGACTTCTGAGGCTAATAAGATTCTACTTGTGGAAACAGTGGCAGACTTTATTTTTCGGGGCTCCAAAATCACTGCAGATGGTGACTGCAACCATGAAATTAAAAGATGCTTACTCCTTGGAAGGAAAGTTATGACCAACCTAGATAGCATATTAAAAAGCAGAGACATTAGTTTGCCAACAAAGGTCCATCTAGTCAAGGCTATGATTTTTCCAGTAGTCATGTACGGATGTAGAGTTGGACTGTAAAGAAAGCTGAGCACAGAAGAATTGATGCTTTTGGACTGTGGTGTTGGAGAAGACTCTTGAGAGTCCCTTGGACTGCAAGGAGATCCAACCAGTCCATCCTAAAGGAGATCAGTCCTCGGTGTTCACTGGAAGGACTGATGTTGAAGCTGAAACTCCAATACTTTAGCCACCTCATGCAAAGAGCTGACTCATTGGAAAAGACCCTGATGCTGGGAAAGATTGAGGGCAGGAGGAGAAGGGGAAGACAGAGGATGAGATGGTTGGATGGCATCACCGACTCAATGGACATGAGTTTGGGTAAACTCCAGGAGTTGGTGATGGACAGGGAGGCCTGGAGTGCTGCGGTTCATAGGGGTCACAAAGAGTCGGACACGACTGAGCGACTGAACTGAACTGTCTTCAAAGGACTCATCAATTCTGATAACAGTAGACAAAGGCATGATAATCGATTATAGATCCACTTTACTCTTTGATTTTTTTGTGTGTTTACATGTTTTGATTCTTTTAAAGTTTAACAAGTTTACAATCTGTTGAGTGTACTGAATAAACATGAAATGTTTTTGATTTGAACAGAGGTTGGCAATATTACCTATGTAAAAACATTTAAATCTGAACATCATTTTTCTCAAAACGACTTTACTGTTATCAGAATGTTCTAAAAATAGATTTTAAAACTGTTTCTAAGACTTTCATTTCCTGTGATCATCTTTATGGTAACTTTTCAATTGTGTTTGGGACCAGTTGAATCTCCTCTTCTCTGACTATGCCTTCCTTCCCTACACCACCCCCTATACACATACACTATATGCAGAAGAGACAAGTCCCTTGAGCATGCACTCCTGTCCTGAGAATAGTTCAAGCAAAGGCTAAATCACTATCTGCTTGATTTCCCTCTCATGTAAGTTCCCCACAACAGCCTGCTCAAAAGGGCATGAGTCAGCTATCTCCCCCATTCTAATATTCTTTGAAAGAAGAAAGTAAGGAAAAGAGGCTAACTATGAAAAGCTATCTAGGTAACTGGACCAGTCCTTGAGAACTACTAAGGTTGGACTAGATGACTTCTCAACATTCCAAGAGAATAATTTATCTTGTGGGGCTTCCCAGGTGGCTCAGTGGTAAAGAATCTGCTGGCCAAAGAGGAGACACGGTTTCAATCCCTGGGTTGGAAAAACCCCCTGGAGTTGGAAATGGCAAGCCACTCCAGTATTCTTGCCTGGAAAATTCCATGGACAGAAGAGCCTGGTAGGCTATAGTCCATAGGGTCTCAAAAGAGTTGGACACAACGTAGCAACTGAGCTCACTCACACACTATGTAAATACAGATAATTCTAAGAAAAACTACCAGATCTCTTGGTTTAGCACTGAAAAGACAAGAAACCTTTAACAAGTACAGATTAAAGACTTGGGTTTAGGCTTTAATGTCCCTTAAAATTCAGTACATTTGGTAATTCCAAAGAGGATCTACAGAGGAAATGATTCACTTAGCTAATAAATACGCATAGATGACAGCCCCAGAGCCACACTTCAAAGTGTTCCAATGTCCTTGGTTCCTTTAAATCCTGAATTTGAGAGAACACCGCTGAACTTCAGTAAACAAGTGTAATTTCCATCTCCACCCAAGTATGCCCCTATGCCATGGCTCTTGTACTTTCTGTTCCTCCTATTCAGAATGTTGTTCTTCCCTCACATCACCAGTTATGTCAAGAGGCCTTCTGACCACCACGTCCAAATTGGACCCCACACCTCATTTCATTTTTCAACCTGCTTTGTTGGAAAAAAAAAAAAAAAACAACCCTGCAGCAATGTTGACTGGATATTTGGTTCAGTATTTAAACAATCACTGAGGATTTGAAATCATTTATATTTTAACTTAATTAATTTTTACTGGGAAAATACACGCTAAAGAACCATTCTCTAAGGCAGAATTTTTGCAATTTCCTTCCGTCTTCCAAAAGTTAATAGCAGGACTGCAGTAAGATAACAAAGTGCCTTAAAGGAGACATCAGTTTACCCCGATTTCTGAATAATTTCTTTACCTTTTTTGTTGGCCCTTTCTCATCCTTGTTTGCTATTGTAATCTGTAGTTAAATAGAAAATTATATGAACAAAGTTCAGCTTCTAAATAAATACTATTATTACAATGAACCAATTTTACACGAAGGTTACCATGATGTGGTATGTACACTTCCAGTGGGAAAAAAATTAGCCAATCCTATATAATGTGCATGTATGAGTGTGCTCAGTCGTTCAGTCATCTTCGACTCTGCAACCCCATAGACTATAACCCTCCAGGCTTCTCTGTCTGTGGAATTTTTCAGGCAAGACTACTGTAGCGGGTTGCCATTTCCTACTCCAGGGGCTCTCCCCTACCCAGTGTTTCCTGCGTATCCTGCACTGACAGGCGGATAATTTACCACTGAGCCACCTGGGAAAAGAAAAAGAAAGAAAGTGAACTCACTCAGTCGTGTCCAACTCTTTGCGACCCTGTGGACTGTAGCCTATCAGGCTCCTCTGTCCATGGGATTCTCCAGGCAAAAATACTGGAGTGGGTTGCCATTTCCTTCTCCAGGGGAACTTCCCGACTCAGGGATCGAACCCAGGTCTCCCGCACTGCAGGCAGACACTTTACCCTCTGAGCCACCAAGCCAATCCTATATAACAGAGGTTGACAAATATAAATGAAACAAGACAAGCCTCAATCCTCTGGTGGTGGCTGGAGAAGGCAGTGGCACCCCACTCCAGTACTCTTGCCTGGAAAATCCCATGGACGGAGGAGCCTGGTAGGCTGCAGTCCGTGGGGTCACTAAGAGTCGGACACGACCGAACGACTTCACTTTCATGCACTGGAGAAGGAAATGGCAACCCGCTCCAGTATTCTTGCCTGGAGAATCCCAGGGACGGGGGAGCCTGGTGGGCTGCCGTCTATGGGGTCGCACAGAGTCGGACATGACTGAAGCGACTTAGCAGCAGCAGCATACACCCAAAAGTTAGGCTTCCCTGGTGGCTCAGACAGTAAAGAATCCGCCTGCAATGCAGGAGACCTGGGTTCGATCCCTGGGTTGGGAAGATCCCCCGGGGGAGGGCATGGCAACACACTCCAGAATTCTTGCCTGGAGAATCCCCATGGACAGAAGAGATTGGTGGGTTGCAGTCCACGGAGTTGCAGAGCAACTCACAGACACCAATTTATAGGCATGATCTTGTTTCCTCCTTAAAAAAACCCCTCATTTAAAAGGTGAAGGAAGACTGAGAGGCTAAGTAACTTGCTCAAAAACCACATGAGCTGTTAAGTGGCAGACTGGTGATTTTCAACCAAGTTTCTGAGTCTCCAAACATACTTCTTTCCACTGGACGAGCTATTCTTAAAGCGTGGTTCAATGACCACTGCAGATCAAGATGCTTTCAAAGCGTTCATGAGATCCTTCCCCTTTCCTCTACGTATCTGTATGAGGCCAAATTGTCTTATACTTCTATCAAAATCACATATAATATCAGAGTGAATGGAAAAATATTTAAGAGAATAGATATTTTCTTATAAGCCAGACATTATGGAGTTTTGCAAAGAAGTAGAACAATGCCTTTCTTCTCATTTTTATTTTGAAAATATATTTTTCACAAAATACATTACAGCTGTCTCTCAATATCCATGGGGTATTTGTTCCAGGGTCACTCTCATGGTTACCAAAATCCACAAATGCTCAAGTCCCTCATATATAATGGCACAGTATTTGCATATAACCTTTGCAAATCCTTCCGTAAACTTGAAATCATCTCTAGATTACTTACAACACCTAATGCAAAGCAAATACTATGTAAATAATCATAAATATAATATAAATGCTATATAGTCACCCAAACATGGCAAACTGTTTTGTTTTTGGAACTTTCTGGATTTTTTTTTAACACTATTTTTCAATCCACTGCTGGCTGACCTATGTATGCAAACCAGCAGATATGGAGGTTCAACTGTATTTATGTTACAAGCAATAAACTTATTATCCTTCTAAAATGAATCTCTAAATATTAAAGAAATCCTCTCAATATTGTTAAAATGACAATACTCCCCAAATTGACCTATTTGATACAATCTTATCAAAATCAAGCTGGTTTCTTCAAAGAAAGCGGTCAGCATTCAGAATAGCCAAAGCAATCCTGGAAAAGAATAACAAAGTTAGAGGACTCACATGTTCTAATTTCAAAACTTTTTCCAAAGCTACATAATTAAACAGTATGGGACTACTAGCATAATGATAGACAAATAAATCAATGGAATAGAAATGAGAACAAATCTCCTACATTTATGGTCAACAAATGTGTTAAGACAATTCAATGGGGGAAAGAACAACAAATAATGCTGAGATTAAAAAAAAAGATATCCACATGTAGAAGAATGCATTTGGATCTCTTCCTCACAGCATACACAAAAATTAACTCAAAATGGATCAAGATGATGCATATCACAGAAAGTGTATCTTCTCCAAGTTGGTGACCTATGACTTTTATTTTTGACCTCCACATTCCTCCTGCATTGCTTAAAACATTTAATACTTTTGTACTAAAAGGTTCATGGTCACCCAATAAACACAGTGTAACTATAACTTTCTTCCCTCAAATTATATCTCATTTGTTGTCTTTACAAGGGAACAAAATCTCTTGTTTTACAGATAATCAACAGCTTAAAATGCAACTATCTAGTTGAATAATGAATGTACAGCCTCTCTTGACAAAACCAAAATTCTTTTATAGCAACTGGGAAATGAACAAAATAATATAGATGACCAATATCAGATTCTTTCCAGTTTATATGAAGCAAGGCTGGAAAGAGAAAGTGCAGCAAGCCTGAAAAATAGAAGAATGGGGACTTCCCTGGTGCTCTAGTGGTTAAGAATCTACCTACCAATGCAGGGAACATGGGTTTGACCCCTGTTCTGGAAAGATCTCACATGCGGTGGAGCAACTAAGTCTTTGCGACACAACTACTGAACCTACGTGCCTAGAGCCTGTGCTCCACAACGAGAAGCGCCCACACTAAGAAGCCTATGCACTGCAACAAACAACAGCCCCTGCTCACCGCAACTAGCAAAAGCCAGCGCACAGCAAGACCCAGCACAGCCATAAAGAAATAAATAAAATTTAAAAAGACTCCATGCTCCCATTGCAGGTGGCACGGGTCAATCCCTTAGTCAATTCCACCCATCTTAGTGTGGGTACTAAGATCCTTCATGCCACACAGCACAGCCTAAAAAAGTAAAAAATTTAAAAAGAAGAATGAACTCGCATTTAGGGAAAACAAAGCATATAAAATGAAAACAAACTGCACATTGGATACATCTAATGTAGAAGTATTTCTACTGCGTGCAAATGCACGTGAACAAGAAAGTATAAATAACACAAAGGAACAATAAGAAATATATGAATTGGTTGTTGCAGAGAGTATTTTGCTTCTCCCCGCCCCCCATACTATACAGGGACACACATATAAGTAATGGATATTTTTTGTAATTGACTTAATAATTTTAAAATGATGATAGATTCAATCGTAAAAAATAATACAGCAACCACCCATGTACTCTTCTTCATCCAGTTTTCCCCAATGATAACATTATACAATTGGCCCTCCTTATCCACGTTTCATATCTCTGGATCCGACCAACCTCAAACAGAAAACATTCAGGAAAAAAATTTCAGAAAGTTCCAAGGGCAAAACTTGAACTTGTCATGCACTGGCAACTATTTATATAGCATTTGTATTGTATTTACAACAACTTACAAAGTATTTGATATTATAAGTAATTTAGAGGTGGATTAAAGTATATGGGAGTATAAATGTAGGTTTATATGCAAATACTATTCCATTTAATACAGGGACTTAAGCATCTGTGAATTTTGGTATTCAAGGGCAGTCCTAGAACCAACCCCCAGTGGATACCACGGAATGACTGTATAAGTGCAGTTCAATATCAAAACCAGGGACTGACACTGATATAATCCACAATTTGATTCAGATTTTAACAATTTTACACACACTGTGTGTTTTTATGTAATTTTATCACATGTATATAGATTTACATAACCACCACCACAATCAAGGTACAGAGCTGTTCAATTACCACAAAGATCTCTCATGTTAACCCTTTACAATCACAATCACCCTGCTCCTCCCACCCAGCAATGCTTGGCAATTGCCAACCTATCTGCCTTCTAACTTGTCATTTTGAAAATGCTATACATATATATACATACATACATACATACATACATACATATATGGAACCACATGGTAGTTCCATTTCAAGATTGGTTTTTCACTTGGCATAATTCCTTTAATATATATCCAAGTTGCTCTGTACAATAGTTTGTTCCTTTTTATTGCTGCATAGTATTCCATGGTGTAGAGACAGCACTGGTTGTTTAACCGTTTGTTCACTTAAGGGTGCCGGGGTTGTTTCCAGTAAAAAACATACTTATTTTTACCCAAGAGGACTTTTAACATGAAGGCCTTATGCTTATTTAAACCGCTGCTTTGCATATATTGGAGAAGGCAATGGCACCCCACTCCAGTACTCTTGCCTGGAAAATCCCGTGGACGGAGGAGCCTGGTAGGCTGCAGTCCATGGGGTCACTAAGAGTCGGACACGACTGAGCGACTTCACTTTCACTTTGCATATATATATATGTGTGTGTGTGTGTGTATATATACATACACACACACATATGTGTGTGTGTGTATATATATATATATATATACACACACACACACACACACACACACAGATTCCCCCCCCCCCACATTAAACCTTAAAAAAAATTAAATCCCACAGCTTCCCTCCTCAATGAGGGCCAAGACAACAAAGTAAATCTGCAGATAGTTAAACCTCTAACTCAGACTGTAACGTGTTATTTTACACCAGCATGGAACTTCTTTCATGTAGAAGGCAGGTTAGTGAAGTTAACTGCACAACTAGTTCACAAAAGTAATTTACATCTGTCACTGAATAAAACTAAAGTTGGGAGAAGTCAAATTATAGTCTTTAAACTCTTAAGACAATATCAAATAATATCAAATTATTGACTTTTAAGAACAAATGTGAAGAATTAAAAACAAATGGAGTTTATGCTCCACATTTAATTTCTTTTGGAGAGAAAGTAGTTTTAGGGAGTTGTGGATGAAAACATTAGTCAAGCAGGCTTACAAGAACAATCATTTAAACGTGTTATGTGATCTAGCATTTATGAAAAAGAGGAGGAACAAAAACCTCACAATTTGCCTGGAGAAAGGAGCTTATGGGTAGAAATTAAGAAAAAAGTCACTAATCTACAATTCAGAGGGCAAAGAGAGAATAACAAAGATTAAGAAGTGTAGGCTTGCAAAACTCATACAAAAAAATTTTAACTTAATAAGTATGTGTTAACTATGGAGGAAAGAGGAGGCAGAATAATAAGGAATAAAATCTGGGAATAAAAAAACCAGATTTTTGGAAAATAAGGTAGAGAACTAGTTTTGAGCCACGATTAAATAAATCATCTCTTAGTTCAACCATCAGTCAATAACTAATTGAAATAAATCCTGAAAAAATACACATGCTTACCAGGTATAAGCAAATATGTTTAATTATATAACATATACTTATTTGGAAAGCAAAGTTAACTTGATTTTATTATTTGACTCTTTGCCCATGTCTGTAATATTAGTAAACATCATCAGAATTCACATGGATCAAGTGGAAGATTTTACTCTTTTAGAAAAAGACTATTATTCTGAGAAGAATGGACACGCTCCCTTCTCTTTATGATAACCATCTTAGTTTACTCATCTTAACTGATAAGCAGTAAGGTATCATCATTGTATGTAGATATGACTAAACAGATAGTGTACTGATTCTGTGGTTTGGAGCAGCAAGTGCTATCTGAAAAGTTGGCTACCATTTGTAATCACACCTCTTTTGACACACACACTACCCAACATATTTATAATAGACCATGAAAGTGGTAATAGTGAGATTTTCTAATCCAAGCAGCAACAATATAATATAAACCCATCAGTCTTAAAGTGTTTATTACTGTAACATTTTTAAGAATGGAAAAAACCCACAAAACCCGCTATCAACTCTCGGTACTTCTTTCTTTATTTCTGAGGAATTAGAACTTAACATTAACTGAAATGGGTATAATTAGGTATTCTAAAGTGCCAGTACTAGAAAATCTTTCATTACTCAACGATTCTTGTCTTATGCATACTATTTTTAAAAGCTTATTTCAATTTTACAAAATTTTCTACTGCTGCTGCCACATAAGGTCCCTCAAAGGAGCACCCAATAGTATGGGTTCAATAACCTGGGAGGAGTGCCACAACATTATATACTTCAGCTCCTATTCAGCATCAGGTAGAGCTGCTTCGAACCCTGGCCAGACACTACTGTCAGAAGACTCCATAAAAAAACTGTTTTCAAGCTAACCTTAAATTTGTCTCACTGTACACACTCCAAGGACACCACTATGTGTGAGACCCAGTACATTTTCAAAAGTTCCTGGGAGGAGAAAGGAACAGTGTGTCTGGAATGTTGTTACACAGAAAAGAAACACGTTAGAACTGATAAATAATGAGAATTCAAAGCAGCAACAGAACAGTAGTCAATCTATGGCCATAATGAATTCAATAACTCACTTAATCTTACTAACACTATAAAAAGTTCAATAGCTGCCTGCCCCGGGTGAATATGGAGAGCAAGTACATAAACTTGATCTTGAAAACAACAGCTCAATAACACTTTAGAGGTATTATATTTATCACTAAAATAACCTGACACATACTTTTACTCCAGATAATCCATTTGAAAGTCAATACTTACACTTTAATGCAAAATAAAAAAATCTTCTATAAAATAACTCTTCTGTGCCTCATGACCAATTTCTCACGTCTTTCACTTTGAAAATGGCTAATTACAAATTGCACTTTAAGTTACAATATAAATGAAAACCTCCACAGAACTCCTCACTAATAGAACATGTCCTGAGGCTCCAACACCATAGGCATTTGAGAAACCAACTCATTCTCTCAATATGCGTGACGGTAACAATAGTTAATGTTTAACATACATACTAAATGTTAGGTGATGCTAGAGGTTTTATTACTTCATCTCTAAAATCTTCACAATTCCAAGAGCCGAGCATGACTATTCCCATTTTATAGATGAGGAAACTGAACTAAGGGTCCTAGAGGGGTCCTGTAGCTAGTAAAAGAATACAGAAGCTGTCTATATTTTCATCAGCCCTTTTGGTACATAAGGCACATGAGATATGAAAGCATTATATATTTATCAATTAACCAACAAGTTTTAGAAAATGCTGGGCTGAGTAATGTATGCTCTGGGTACTTTTTGTGGGGAGCTGAGAGAACTTACCTTTCAGAGTTACAGGTTTCATTTTTTAATTCTAACGCACAACCAAATTTCTTTCAGATACTGAATCTATGAATCCAAGTCAATTCTATATCTAGGTATATTAGTTATGGAATATGGTAGATCATTAAGCCAGTATAGTCTTCTCAGACCCTGAAGAAAATGGTCCAATTCAGTCAAAACGCAAGTATTTCTTCAGAACCTTAGTTTATGCCGGTTACAAGTAAGCCTCAGAAGTGGGCCTAGGGTTTCACCTGTGATTACAAACATGTCCACAAAAAACTATAGAATCCAGTATTTACGGACATATTCACCCAGACAAAAAAGCAAGGACTGAAAAGATGAGCACTCAATCAACATATGAGGAAGAAGAAATCCCTCTCAAGTATGGCCAAATGTGCCAAATTTTGTCAAGTCGTGTGTCCAATTAACCTAGTCATACCGGTATCTTACTATGTAAAATATGACACAGAGTTTACTGTTTCAAATATTACAAGTAGGTGGGCTGCCAGTTCGACTTGAACCATCTTTTTGTTATTCAAAAAAGTGACATTGCTCAGTCGTGTCCGACTCTTTGCGACCCCTTGGATTGTAGCCTACCACGCTCCTCCGTCCATGGGATTTTCCAGGCAAGAGTACTGGACTGGGTTACCATTTCCTTCTCCCGAGGATCTTCCCGACCCAGGGACTGAACACGGGTCTTCCGCACTGTAGGCACGCTTTACCATCTGAGCTACCAGGGACGTCTGTTATTCAAAAGTTCTTGTAATCAATGCCATTTAGGCTAAAAGCAAACAGTTTCTTCAGATTACAGTTATGCAAACCATAATCTCAAGATACATATATATATACACATACATATACATGCATATATATTCATGTACATACAACCATATATACACACATTTTTTTTTTCTACTCTGGAAAATCATATTATAAAAACCATCTGCTACTTACTAAGCCTTCCTATTTGAGCAAGCACCTCTTCACCTTTTACTTAGTTGACCTGCTATCCCAATTATATACGGGACCTTGAGAGCCTCAACAGTTTGTTTCTGCAAGCTCAAAGAACAGAGGCACTCTCCTCTGCACCTAGCAACAAAAAAAAGAGACCGACAGAAAACTTCAACCACACAGGGATCTGGGGGGCAGAGCCGAAGGCTCAACCCTGATGGGTGTAAATCTGATCCCGGATGTCTGTGGCATTGACAGTCATTCAACTTTTTTTCCAATATTCCCACTGTGCTTTTTCTGGTACCACAAGCAAAATGTACCACCTAACATTTCATCAACCAGTCGGAATGTCTTATTTCCTTTCTAAAAATTTTCGGGGTGCAAGGCCAGGGGGCAGCGGCCGCGGGGTGGGCCGGGGAGTCCGGAGCATGGGCGCCAGCCACCCAGGAGAGCAGAGCCCCGCACGGCACTCGCTCCGGGCAGGCCTGCTGTGGCTGGTTCCCCAGTCCCTGGGGCTGCAAGAGCAGCAGCAGCAGCAGCCATGGCAGGGACTCGGGAACCTTTCCCCCGTCTCCTCCGCTAGGCCTCGAGGGGTTTGCTTTTCACATGGCCCCCGGGTGGGGGCGGTGGGCGCAAGGTACTAGATGCAGCTGCAGCCGCAGCGGCGGGCCAAGCGAGCCGGGGCTCTCTCAGAACCCGCCCGCCCAGCGGGGCTGGCAGCAGCAGCACCTCGGCGGGGCCCTGGCTGGAGCGTCGACCGCTCGGCGGGGAAGGCCACCTTCTCACACACCACATCTCTCCCTTGACTGCCTCCTTCTCCGTTAGCGCTACCGGCGGGAGCGAGGCGCGTTATTCCCGGGGAGCTGAAGGGGGGGAGGGGAGGACATCGCTTACCCGCGTTACTGAGGAGGAGGAGGCGGTTGGAGCGCGGCGCGGCGGGGCGACGGCGGGGCTGGGTGGGTGCAAGTAGGAGTCTTACGAAAGGGAATTAACCCCATCACCAGCCCGGACACCGGCTCCAGCGGCAGCCGCGGCTGGCAGAATCCCGCCCCTTCCCACCACGCACTAGCCCCGCCTCCTCGTTCTCTTTGAGGGCAGTCGAAGGAGGAAAGGAAAATTTTCGTCCTCCATGTGGTTGGAGGTGGGGAATGCTGCTGAAGGATTTGGCTCCTCCTCTCAGCGGTAACGGGCTCTAAGACCAACACCTGGTTTCTCCAGCTTCAATGGGGAAAGGCGGGGTGATTGCCCTTTTCGGCTTGCAGCCGACTACAGCTCCCAACGTGCTTTGTCCCCGCCCATATCCTTTCCTCAGTTTGCTTCCCGCGGGGCCTGACGGGAATTGTAGTTCATGGGCTGTACCCACGCCGCCTCATCGGCCAATGAAAAAGAATATACTTCTGAATGATTTGGAGTTTGGGGCTGGGAGGTAACACCAGGGCCGTGGTGAAGCCTTTTCGCCACCCTAATAGAAGAGCGAGAAGGGTTAGAAAAGGGAGTCGGGGAAGAGTATTTTCTCGGAACGCGGTAGGGGTTTTAGATTCCTGCTATTTGCACTCAATTACTTTCAGTTTGTCCCTTTGAAGTCACTTCCGCTTTGGGACCGACACAGGCCAAACCCGTGGCGGGAGTTGGAGATTCTGCAGCGGATACACCAGGTGTGGTCGTACGGGAGTGGCGTGGCGGGGTAGTTGGTAGTTTCTTGCGTGAGTGATAGGAAGTTGAACAGAATTCAATTGCATTTTAAGAAGGAGTGGGTGAAATGGGATGGGGGGTAGTTCCAAAGTCCAAGACGCCATTCTCTAGCCTCCTCGTCAATCCCGGAGTCTCACTTGTCTTTTGACTTGCCGAGTATTAGATTGCACGCATAGATTTCGGGAGTGTGCCTCTAAAACCTTCACGTCTTCAGTTTGACTAAAAGGAACCGACTCAGAATTTCTGAGCAAAGTCTTCCCATTTTTACGAACCAACTTCCAAAGGCTGGTTCCAAGAAGAAAAACTGCAGAAGGGCTCATGATTGATACTTGAGAATAGTCGCATTAGTTTTTGTTTTTTTTTTTTTTTTTTAGTAAAGCAAACATTAAACAAGTGTCGACAGGATCCCAACTATAGTACCCCGATGAATACAGATCATTAGGTGTTAGAGCCAAAAGCCTAACAAGTTGAACACGTTAGGCCCTGTTTGTGCCCCTGTCCGGGTGCTAAGTTGTATGTGTGTTTTTACCGTTGAACGTTCCCTTTGAGGTTCCTTGGATAACTCATAGATCAAAGGAAATGCAGAAGATGGTATCAGACAAGGTCTCCCCCCTCGCCCTCCAAAAGGACTCCCTCCCCAAGCCTGATGGCTTTCACCGTCGTTTTGACAGACTTTCTCCGATAAGTTCTTACTCAATTTTCTCTCTTCTTTCACTGAGACTTTGTCTTAGAAATTATGTTGTAAATATTTATTGAGAATTTAATACTGTATTAAGCACTATGCCGCTTTCCTGGTGGCACAGACTGTAAAGAATCTGCCTGCAGTACGGGAGACCTGGGTTCCATGCCTGGGCTGGGAAGATCCGCTGGAGAAGGAAGAGACAGGCTACCCACTCTTGTATTCTTGCCTGGAGAATCCCATGGACAGAGGAGCCTGGAGGGCTACAGTGCATGGGGTCGCAAAGAGTAGGACAAGACTGAGCAATTAAACCCAGGCCAACCAGGCACTATGCTGATTTAGGAATAGCAGTGCCAAAAAGACAGGCTCCTTACCCAAAAGTAGTGAGGAAGACAGAAGCCAAACAAAATTAATGGTAGGGTTACTTGTTCTAGCTCTAAGTCAAATCTTCATTAGTCATGTTTTGCTAGATTTTTCATTCTACTTGTGGGCTAAATTAAGCATATTTTCTGTTTTTTTTTTTTTTTTTTTCTCACTTCAAACACTGATAGGTTTGTGTCCTAGACTCATGAGTGGTGTTTATACATCAACTAGATGGTAAATTTTATAGTGTAATACTGGTAGATACAGGAATGTCATCACACTTTTCAGCCAAACAGTGTTCTGGGTCCTCCAGACAAAGTGTTGCCTCTTTCTTTTTAAAGCTAATTGGGAATTTCTTACAATTTAGCAGAAAGTTCTTCTATAGATGCTTAGATTTCGTTTTTGTCATGAGTGCTTCCAGTGTAAATCAAATCAATAAATAGTAATGTTGGCTTTCATTTTATTGACTATTTCCTCTGAGCCAGGAATGGTGTTAAGTGCTTTCAAGAGTGTCCCCTTCAGCAATCTGCAAGGATTGTTCTGTGACATTTTATAGTTGAAGAAATTGGAGCTCAGTGAAGACTAAAAATTTTTTTTATTGGAGTATTAACTGATTTCAAATGTTGCGTTAGTTTCTCCTGTACAGCAAGGTGAGTCAGTTACACATGTACATATATTCACTCTTAATATTTTTCCCCTTTAGGTCATTACAGAGTATTGAGTAGAGTTCTCTGTGCTATACAGGAGGCCGTTATTAGTTACCTGTTTTATGTATAGTAATGTGTATATGTCAATGGGCTTCCCAGGTCGCTCAGCTGGTAAAGAAGCCATCTGCATTGTGGAAGACCTGGGTTCGATTCATGGGTTGGGAAGATCCCCTGGAAGAGGGTATGGCATCCCACTCCGGTATTTTTGCGTGGAAAATTCCATGGACGGAGGAGCCTGGTGGGCTACATTCCATGGGGTTGCAAAGATTTGGACATGACTGAGCGACTAAGTACAGCACAGCACATATGTTAATCCCAATCTCCCACTTTATCCGTCCTCACCCTCAATAAGACTTGAAGGCCTCGGTCAGCAAACTTTGGAGCTGAGATTCACATCCAGCTCTGTCTCATTCCTGAGTTCTTAAACACTGCTCATCCTGCCTCTTATTTATTAATTCCTCAATATATGCCAGGCATATAGTGAGAAATGTGAAATTTCATCCTAGGATTCTGGAACCAATGGTGGCAGTCACTTCCTCTTTTGAGGTCTCCTTTGGCATCACATAATACATACTCAATGTATTTAAAAACACAGGAAAATATTAAAAAGGAAGTAAAGCTCATTAGTACTCTTATTGCTCAGAGATACTTCTATTGAATTTTGATGTGTATCTTTTCACATCTATCTTAATAGGTACAGATGTGTATGAATAGCATGAGATTACTTTGCTCTTTTGTAAGCTTTCTTGACTCAAAAAGCAGGCTATGACTGAAGATCAATATTACCATTTTTGATGGCTATCTAGAATTACCTTGTATATTTCTAACATATAACCATTTCCTAACTATTTTTGATTGTGGTAAAAAATATATAAACTTTACAATTTTCATCACTTGTAAGTGTACAGTACAGTAGTGTTAAGTGTATGCACCTTGTCATGCAACAGATCTGTGGAAATTTTTCATCTTAACAAAACTGAAACTCTTTACTTGCTGAACAACTTTACTCCTCTTTTCCTGCCTCCCACAGCCTTTAGCAACCACCATTCTACTTTCTGTTTCCAAGAGTTTGACTTTATATGCCTCATATAAGTGAAATCATGAAATGTTTGTCCTTATTTCACTTAGCCTCAGGCTGTCCTGGTTCATTCATGTCGTGGCATATGGCTGGATTTCCCATTTTTATTTTTTAAGGCTGAATTAATATTTCATTGCTTGTATATTCAGTATTTTATTTATCCATTCATCTGCCAGTGAACATTTATGTTGCTTCCACTTATTGGCTGTTGTAAATAATGCTGCAGTAAATGTTAATGTCTCTTCAAGAGCCTCTTTTTAATTCTTTTGGACATATGTATATACGTATGTTGGCAATTTGATCTCTGGTTCCTCTGCCTTTTCTAAAACCAGCTTGAACATCTGGAAGTTCATGGTTCACGTATTGCTGAAGCCTGGCTTGGAGAATTTTGAGAATTACTTTACTAGTGTGTGAGATGAGTGCAATTGTGGGGTAGTTCAAGCATTCTTTGGCATTGCCTTTCTTTGGGATTGAAATGAAAACTGACCTTTTCCAGTCCTGTGGCCACTGCTGAGTTTTCCAAATTTGCTGATATATTGAGTGCAGCACTTTCACAGCATCATCTTTCAAGTTTTGAAAAAAAAAAAAAACTTCCTGGTGGCTCAGAGGTTAAAGCATCTGCCTCCATTGCGGGAGACCCAGGTTCGATCCCTGGTTTGGGAAGATCCCCTGGAGAAGGAAATGGCAACCCACTCCAGTATTCTTGTCTGGAGAATCCAATGGACAGAGGAGGCTGGTAGGCTACAGTCCATGGGGTCGCAAAGAGTCGGACACGACTGAGTGAGTTCACTCACTTCACTTTCAGGATTTGAAATAGCTCAAGTGGAATTCCATCACCTCCACTAGCTTTGTTCATAGTGATGCTTTCTAAGGCCCACTGGACTTCACATTCCAGGATGTCTGGCTCTAGGTGAGTGATCACATCATCTTGATTATCTGGGTCATGAAGATCTTTTTTGTACAGTTCTTCTGTGTATTCTTGTTACCTCTTCTTAACATCTTCTGCTTCTGTTAGGCCCATACTATTTCTGTCCTTTATCAAGCCCATCTTTGCATGAAATGTTCCCTTGGTATCTCTAATTTTCTTGAAGAGATCTCTAGTCTTTCCCATTCTGTTGTTTTCCTCTATTCTTTGCATTGATTGCTGAGGAAGGCTTCTTATCTCTCCTTGCTATTCTTTGGAACTCTGCGTTCAGATGAGAATATCTTTCCTTTTCTCCTTTGCTTTTTGCTACTCTTCTTTTCGCAGCTATTTGTAAGGCCTCCTCAGACAGCCATTTTGCTTGTTTGCATTTCTTTTCCATGGGGATGGTCTTAATTCCTGTCTCCTGTACAATGTCACGAACCTCTGTCCATAGTTCATCAGGCACTCTGTCTATCAGATCTATCCCTTAAATCTATTTGTCACTTCCCTTGTATAATCATCAGGGATTTGATTTAGGTCATACCTGAATGGTCTAGTGGATTTCCCTACTTTCTTCAATTTAAGTCTGAATGTGGCAACAAGGAGTTCATGATCTGAGCCACCGTCCGCTCCCGGTCTTGTTTTTGCTGACCGTGTAGAGCTTCTCCATCTTTGGCTGCAAAGAATATAATCTTTGGACGTGGGGTAGCTCCTTTTGGCTGCCGCCCCCGACCTCAGGCATGGGGTAGCTCCTCTCGGCCGTGCTTCTGCATGGTCTCTTGCAGCCACCGTGCAGATGGAACCAGAGATCAAATTGCCAACAGCCAATGGATCATCAAAAAAGCAAGAGAATACCAGAAAAAACATCTATTTCTGCTTTATTGACTATGCCAAAGCCTTTGACTGTGTGGATGACAATAAACTGTGGAAAATTCTGAAAAAGATGGGAATACCAGACCATCTGACCTGTCTCTTGAGGAACCTGTATGCAGGTCCGGAAGCAACAGTTAGAACTGGACATGGAACAACAGACTGGTTCCAAATAGAAAAAGGAGTACATCAAGGCTGTATATTGTCACCCTGCTTATTTAACTTATATGCAGAGTACATCATGAGAAACGCTGGGCTGGAGGAAGCACAAGCTGGAATCAAAATTGCAGGGAGAAATATCAATAACCTCAGATATGCAAATGACCCCACCGTTATGGCAGAAAGTGAAGAAGAACTAAAGAGCCTCTTGATGAAAGTGAAAGAAGAGAGTGAAAAAGTTGGTTTAAAGCTCAACATTCAGAAAACGAAGATCATGGCATCTGGTCCCATCACTTCATGGGAAATAGATGGGAAACAGTGTCAGACATTATTTTTTTGGGCTCCAAAATCACTGCAGATGGTGATTGCAGCCATGAAATTAAAAGACACTCCTTGGAAGGAAAGTTATGACCAACCTAGATAGCATATTTAAAAGCAGAGACATTACTTTGCCAACAAAGGTCCATCTAGTCAAAACGATGGTTTTTCCAGTGGTCATGTATGGATGTTAGAGTTGGATGGTGAAGAAATCTGAGCCCCGAAGAATTGATGCTTTTGAACTGTGGTGTTGGAGAAGACTCTTGAGAGTCCCTTGGACTGCAAGGAGATCCAACCAGTCCATCCTAAAGGCGATCAGTCCTGGGTATTCACTGGAAGGACTGATGTTGAAGCTGAAACTCCAATACTTTGGCTACCTCATGCGAAGAGTTGACTCATTGGAAAAGACCCTAATGCTGGGAAGGATTGGGGGCAGGAGGAGAAGTGGACGATAGTGGATGAGATGGCTGGATGGCATCACCGACTCGATGGGCATGGGTTTGGGTAGACTCTGGGAGTTGGTGATGGGTAGGGAGGCCTGGCGTGCTACGATTCATGGGGTTGCAAAGACTTGGACACGACTGAGCGACTGAAATGAACTGATATATGTATGTATACTTCTGGGTATATAGCTACACCCAGAAGTGGGATTGCTAGATCAGCTATTAATTTTTAAAAGCAATGCTATCATGAGCATCATTTTTTTATGCTTTCCTGATTATCCCTTAAATCTAACTTTTTAGGAATAGTGTGATTTTTGTATTATTTATTTACTGATACAAAACTCTGTAATTCCTAAATTGCTTTTCAGAGAGATTATGCCTGTTTTCTTTCCTACTAACAGTGTTTCAGAGCACTAGTTTCCCATCTTTTATTCTATTCAGTCTGATTGTAAAAAGTGATCCGTCATTTATTTAATTCTAGCTAGTTGAATTTGATTGATGTTGAGCATCTTTTATGTGTACATTGTCCACTGTTGTTTAATCTCTTTTGACTAGACTGTTATCTTTCATAGACTCTTAATAATTTTAAAGAAATTACTTCATAGGTTTTTAACTCCTTGTCATGTGTTTTGCTTTTACTCTCATTTTGAATTTGATGTTTTTAACTTTTTAATTCTGTTCTTCTATGACATAGTATAAATTATTTTAGTGTTGAAATTTATGTCTTTTCCCTTAAGGTTTCTAGATTATTTGTGATACTTAAAAAAGCTTTATGATGAATAGAAAGTAGATAATAAAACATAATATGTATATGCAATTTTTATTTGTTTTTACATTTGATTTTGAAACCATGTAACCAGATTGAGAGTTGAACCCATGGGTTGGGACTTGGACCTAGCCAAAACCCAGACTGGGGCTTGAAGCCACAGACTTTTAACTGAGAGCACACATAGTCTTAGGAATTAATAAAGGTCACGTTTTTGATGTCTCATCACAGCAAACATTGAATGAGAAAGAAACTCATAGGTAAGAAATGTATTTATTTAGAGAGAAACACACTCCACAGGCAGTATGGGCCATCTCAAAAGGTGACAGTCGCCACAGACTGTGGGGTTGACAGTTTTTATGTTGTTTAGTTGCTAAGTCATGGCTGACACTTCTGGACCCCATGCACTGCAGCACACCAGGCTTCCCTGTCCTTCACTATTTTCCAGTTTGCTCAAACTCATGTCCATTGACTCAGTAATGCCATCCAACCATCTCATCCTCTGTCAGCCCTGCTCCTGCCCTTAATCTTTGCCAGCATCAGGCTCTATTCTAATGAGTCAGCTCTTTGCATCAGGTGGCCCAAGTATTGGGGCTTCAGCTTAAGCATCAATCATTCCAATGAACATTCAGGATTGATTGCTTTGATCTCCTTGCTGTACAAGGGACCCAAGAGTCTGCTCCAACACCACAATTTGAAAACATCATTTCTTTGGCACTCAGCCTTCTTTATGGTCCAACTCTCACATCCATACATGACTACTGGAAACCATAGCTTGGAGTATGTGGACCTTTGTCAGCAAAGTGATGTCTCTGCTTTTTAATACACTGTCTAGGTTTGTCATAGCTTTTCTTCCAGAGAATAAGTGTCTTAATTTTGTGACTGCAGTGATTTTGGAGCCCAAGAAAATAAAATCTGCCATTGTTTCCACTTTTCCCACATCTGTTTGTCATGAAGTCATGGGACCGGATACTATGGTCTTAGTTTTTTGAATGTTGAGTTTTAAGCCAGCTTTTTTACTCTTCTCTTTCACTTTCATCAACAGGCTCTTTAGTTCCTCTTCACTTTCTACATATGGTGTTATCTGTATCTGAGTTTGTTAATATTTCCCTGGGCAGTCTTGATTCCAGCTTGTGCTTCATCTAGCCCTCCATTTCCCATGATGCACTCTGCATATAAATTAAATAAGTACATTGACAGTATATAGCCTTGACATATTCCTTTTCTGATTTTGAACCAGTTGTTTTTCCATGTCCAGTTCTAACTGTTGCTTCTTGTCCTGCATTCAGGTTTCCTAAGAGTCAGGTAAGGTGATGTGGTATTCCCATCTCTTTAAGAATGTTCCACAGTTTGTTGTGATCCACCCAGTCAAAGACTTTAGTGTAGTCAATGAATCAGAAGTAGATGTTTTTCTGTAGTTCCCTTGCTTTTTCTATGATTCAGCGGTTGCTGGCAATTTGATCTCTGGTTCCTTTGCCTTTTCTAAATCCAACTTGTACATCTGAAAGTTCTTGGTTCACATACTGCTGAAGCCTAGTTTAAAGGATTTTGAACATTACCTTGCTAACATGTGTAATGAGTACAGTTGTGTGGTATTTTGAACATTATTCTGCATTGCCCTTGTTTGGGATTGGAATGAAAACTGACCTTTTCCAGTCCTGTGGCCAGTGCTGAGTTTTCCAAATTTGCTGGCATATTGAGTGCAGTGCTTTAATAGCATCATCTTTTAGGATTTGAAATAGCTCAACTGGAATTCCATCACCTCCACTAGCTTTGTTGGTAGTAATGCTTCCTAAGGCCTACTTGACTTCACACTCCTAGATGTCTGGCTCTAGGTGAGTGACCATACCATCTGGTTATCAGGGTTGTTAAGACCTTTTTTTTTTGTATAGTTCTTCTGTGTATTCTTGCCACCTCTTCTTAATCTCTTCTGCTTCTCTTAGATCCTTGCTGTTTCTGTCCTTTATTGTGCCCATCTTTGCATGAAGTATTCTCAAGTATCTCTAATTTTCTTGAAGAGATTTCCAGTCTTTCCCATTCTGTTGCTTTCCTATATTTCTTTGCATTGTTCACTTAAAAAGAAAGACTTTTTCTAATATCCACTTGCTGTTCTCTGGAACTCTTCATTCAGTTGGTATATGCTTCTCTTTCTCCTTTGCATTTCACTTCTCTTTCTCAGCATTTGTAAGGCCTTCTTAGATAACCACTTTGACTTCTTGCATTTCTTTTTCTTTGGGATGGTTTTGGTTACCACCTCCTATACAGTGGTATAAACCTCCATCCTTAGTTCTTCAGTCACTTTGTCTGCCAGATCTAATCCTTTGAATCTATTCGTATTTATGTTGTTGTTCAGTCACTCAGTCATCTCCAACTCTTTGCGACGCCATAAACTGCAGCACACCAGTCTTCCCTGTCCTTCACCATCTCCCAAAGCTTGCTCAAACTCATGTCCATTGAGTCAGTGATGCATCTCTTCCTCTCTTGTACCCCTTTCCTACCTTCAATGTTTTCCAGTATCAGGGTCTTTTCTCATGAGTCATCTCTTCGCATCAGGTGGCCAGAGTATTGTAGATTCAGCTTTAGCATCAGTCCTTCCAATGAATATTTAGGGTTGATTTCCTTTGAGAATGACTGGTTTGATCTCCTTGCAGTTCAAGGGACTCTCAAGAGACCTCTCCAACACCACAGTTCAAAAGCATCAATTCTTTGATGTTCAGCCTTCTTTATAGTCCAACTCTCACATCCATACATGACTACTGGAAAAACCATAGCTTTGACTAGACGGACATTTGTTGACAAAGTAATGTGCTTTTTAATATGCTCTCTAGGTTGGTCATAGCTTTTCTTCCAAGAAGCAAGCATGTTTTAATTTCTGGCTACAGTCACCATTTGCAGTGATTTTGGAGTCCAAGAAAAAGTCTGTCACTTTTTCCATTGTTTCGCCATCTATTTGCCATGAAGTGATGGGCCCAAATGCCATGATCTTCGTTTTTTGAATGTTGAGGTTTAAGCCAACTTTTTTACTCTTCTCTTTCACTTTCATCAAGAGGCTCTTTAGTTCCTCTTCGCTTTCTGCCATAATGGTGCTGTCATCTGCATATCTGAGGTTATTGATATTTCTCCCTGCAATCTTGAATCCAGCTTGTGCTTCATCCAGCCCTGCATTTCACATGATGTACTCAAATATAAGTTAAATAAGCTGGTGACAATATGCAGCCTTGACGTACTCCTTTCCCAATTTGGAACCAGTTTGTTGTTTCATATCCAGTTCTAACTGTTGCTTCTTGACTTGCAGACAGGTTTCTCAGGAGGCAGCTAAGGTGGTCTGATATTCCCACCTCTTTAAGAATTTTCCACAGTTTATTGTGATCCACACAGTGAAAAGCTTTAGCATAGTCAATGAAGCAGAAGTAGATGATTTTCTGGAGTCATCTTGCTTTTTCTATGATCCAACAGATGATGGCAATTTGATTTCTGGTCCCTCTTCCTTTTCTAAATTCGGTAATTTCATAGGCTAATGAGTGGGAGGAATATTCCAAATATTTGGGGGAAGGAGTTGGGATTTCTAGGAATTGGTCCGCTGCCCATTTTTTTGTCCTTTTATAGTTAGCCTTAGAACTGTCATGGTGCCTGTGTATGTATCATTTAGCTTGTTGATATGTTACAATGAGTGTATACTGAGGCTGAAGGTCTAGTGGAAGTCAAATATGTGCTATCTTGAACCTTTTTGGTTCTAATAAGTTTATGTCATGTTGTCAGACTATGTTCTTCTTTTAAAGGTTGTGCCCTGCCCACCTCCCTCCTGTTTCAGTTTCACAATTTATATATACTTGGTTTTGTTTGGGTTCTCTTCTCTTTGATTGTTCTGTCTTTTCTTTGATTTGTACCATACCCATTTTCTTAATTTCAGTAACTTTATGTTTTTGTATCTGGTATGGTGTGCTTTCACTTCTTTAGACATTTTATTGCCATTCTCACATTTTCTTGCTTTTTATTAGGTGGATTTTGGTGTCATGTTGTCAAGTTAAAAACAAATATCTGCACTTTTTATTTTTTGGCAGCACCATGTAGCATGCAGGATCTTAGATCCCAGTTCAGGAACCGAATCCTTTCCCCATGTAGATAAAGGGCAGAGTCTTAACCGTTGGACTGCCAAGGAAGTCCCAATATCTGTACTTTTATATTTTAACAAAATACAAGTTTGACATTTTTACAGATGTGGAATACTACCTAAAGGCATATTTCATTTCATGTTAACAATACAGAATTTTTCATTGTACAGTCAAGGTTAATTGGGGCATTCTGTGCTTTGTTAAAATATGTTTTTATTAGAGTTAGATCTGAATGGTGACAGTTTAAGAGCACATATAATTTTTAAAATTATATACTTTTTATACAGAGGCTAATATTTTGTAGGGGCTTTCTGTAGGATCTGATGACTTCTGAATGCTTTTATTTCAAATTATAACTACTTCTTCTACTGTGGCTTTTCAGAGTACCTCAGATTCACCCTATCTCCTTAATGTGTTCCTCTTCTTTTTTACTGTCTATATCAATTGTATATTTGATCAAGAAATATTGAGCATCTCTTATGAAAGTTATTAGGTAATGGTCAAGAAGATGCGCTCCAGGCTGAGAAGGCCTGATTGTGAGTTCTTCCTTGTACTCCTTGAATGACCTTTGGCAGAATACTTAACTATCAAGTGCCTTTGTTTTCTTCTCTGTAAAACTAAGACAAAGGAAATTGCAGGCCATTGTTAAGCTAAAATGACTTAATATATGTAAAACATTTAATATATGCCTGGTGCTTAGTGGGTGCTGGATTTTGTTAATATTATTTCTATTGACCTGGGCTAATACTAGAATGATGCTTCCTAAGACCCCCTTGACTTTGCAATCCAGGATGTCTGGCTCTAGGTGAGTAATCACATCATTGTGGTTATCTGGGTCCTTAAGATTTTTTTGGTAGAGTTCTTCTGAGTGTTCTTGCCACCTCTTCTTAATCTCTTCTGCTTCTCTTAGATCCTTGCTGTTTCTGTCCTTTATTGTGCCCATCTTGGCATGATATAGTCCCTTGGTATCTCTAATTTTCTTGAAGCAATCTCTAGTCTTTCCCATTCTGTTTTCCTTTATTTCTTTGCATTGTTCACTTTGGAAGGTTTTCTTACCTCTCCTTGCTTTTCTTTGGAATTCTGCATTCAGATGGATATAGCTTTCCTTTTCACCTTTGCCTTTAGCTTCTCTTTTTTCTCAGCTATTTGTAAGGCCTTCTTAAACAACCATTTTGCCTTTCTTTTTCTTGGATATGGTTTTGATTACTGCCTCCTGTACATTGTTAACGAAGTTCCATCCATAATTCTTCAGGCACTCTGTCTATCAGATCTGTTGCCTTGAATCTATTTGTCACTTCCACTGTATAATCTTAAGGGATTTGATTTAGGTCATACCTGAATGGCCTAGTGATTTTCCCTACTTTTTTCAGTTTAAGTCTGAATATTGCAATAAGGAGTTCATGATCTGAGCCACAGTCAGCTCCTGGTCTTGTTTTTGCTGACTGTATAGAGCTTCTCCACCTTTGACTGCAAAGAATATAATGAATCTGGTTTTGTATTGGCCATCTGGTGATGTCCATGTGTAGAATCATCTCTTGTGTTGTTGGAAGAGGGTGTTTGCTATGACCAAACAAGTTTTTGCCAAGTTTTGTTCTCTTAGCAAAACTCTTGTTAGCCTTTGTCCTGCTTCATTTTGTACTCCAAGGCCAAACTTGCTTGCAACTCCAGGTATCTCTTGACTTCCTACTTTTGAATTCCACTCCCCTATGATGAAAAGGACATCTTTTTTGTTGTTAGTTATAGAAGGTCTTGTTAGGTCTTCATAGAACCATTCAACTTCTGCTTTTTTGGCATTAGTGGTTGGGGCATAGATTTGGATTACTGTCATATTGAATGGTTTGCCTTGGAAACGAACAGGGATTATTCTTTCATTCTTGAGATTGCATCCAAGTACTTCTTTTTGTACTCTCTTGTTGAATATGAGGGCCTTGGAAGCATCACTGTGAACAAAGCTAGTGGAGGTAATGGAATTCCAGTTGAGCTATTTCAGATCCTAGAAGATGATGCTGTTAATGTGCTGCACTCAAGATGCCAGCAAATTTGGAAAACTCAGCAGTGACCACAGGATTGGGAAAGTTCAGTTTTCATTCCAATCCCAAAGAAGGGCAATGCCAAAGGATGCTCAAACTACCGTACAATTGCTCTCATTTCACATGCTAGCAAAGTAATGCTCAAAATTCTCCAAGCTAGGCTCCAGCTTCAACAGTACGTGAACTGAGAACTTCCAGATATTCTAGCTGGATTTAGAAAAGGCTTAGGAACCAGAGATCAAATTGCCAGCATCCGTTGGATCATAGAACAAGCAAGACAATTCCAGAAAGTCATCTGCTTTATTGACTACGCTAAAGCCTTTGTGTGGATACAATAAACTGTGGAAAATTCTTCAAGAGATGGAAATACAAGACCACCTTAGCTGCCTCCTGAGAAACCTGTATGCAGGTCAAGAAGCAACAGTTAGAACTGGACATGGAACAATGGACTGCTTCCAAATTGGGAAAGGCGTATGTCAATGCTGTATATTGCCACCAGCTTATTTAACTTATATTTGAGTACATCATGTGAAATGCAGGGCTGGATGAAGCACAAGCTGGAATCAAGATTGCAGGGAGAAATATGAATAATCTCAGATATGCAGATGACACCACCCTTATGGCAGAAAGCGAAGAGGAACTAAAGAGCCTCTTGATGAAAATGAAAGAGGAGAGTGAAAAAGCTGGCTTAAAATTCAACATTCAGAAAATGGAGATCATGGCATTCGGTCCCATTACTTCATGGAAAATAGATGGGACACAATGGAAACAGTGACACACTTTATTTTCTTGGACTCCAAAATCACTGCAGATGGTGACTGCAGCCATGAAACTGACAGACGCTTGCTCCTTGGAAGAAAAGCTGTGACAAACCAAGACAACGTATTGAAAAACAGAGACATTACCTTCCCGACAAAGGTATATCTAGTCAGAGCTATGGTTTTTCCAGTAGTCATGTATGTATATGAGAGTTGGACCTTAAAGAAGGCCAAAGAACCAATGCCTTTTAACTGTGGTGTTGGAGAAGACTCTTGAGAGTCCCTTGGACTTCAAGGAGATCAAACCAGTCACTCCTAAAGGAAATCAACCCTGAATATTCATTGGAAGGACTGATGCTGAAGTTCCAATACTTTGGCCACCTGATGTGAAGAGCCGACTCATTAGAAAAGACATTGATGCTTGGAAACATCGAAGGCAGAAGGAGAATGGGACGACAAAATACAAGATGGTTGGATATTATCAGTGACTCATATGGATATGGCATCACTGACTCATATTGATATGGCAGATATTAGATATGGCAGTTTTAAAATGGACATGAGTTTGAACAAGCTCCAGGAGATGATGAAGGACAGGGAAGCCTGGCATGTTGCTGTCCATGGGGTTGCAAATAGTCAGACACAACTTAGTGATTGAACCACAGTGCTAGAGTGGGTGTGTGCCTACTACGTCACTTCCGTCTTGTCCAACTCTTTGCGACCGTACGGACTGTAGCCTGCCAGGCTTATTTGTCCATAGGATTCTCCTGGCAATAATACAAGGATAAATAATAGTTTGCCGTGCCCTCCTCCAGGGGATCTTCCTGACCCAGGGATTGAACCCATTTCTCGTATGTCTTCTGCATTGGCAGGTGTGTTCTTTACTACTAGCACCACCTGGGAAACCCAATACTAGTGTACTGAAGTAAAACAGGATGAAAAGTTTGTGGTCCTTGACTTTATAAAGACATTCTGATGAGAGAAGAAACAGATGAAAATAATTTTCAATCGCAGTAAGTGCATAAAGGCAGTGAACTGATACTAGGGTAAATGTAGGATAGTCCTGTTGGGAAGTACTGCATATTCCTGTGGAACACTGATGGCTTGGGGTGGGTGATGCCTGTCGGAGTGGAAAGAAATGAATGGATTTGTGATATGTTTGGGGAATAGTTAATAATTAATCAATTTAATGTGGTTAAAGAAGAAGTAGAAATCAAGAATGAACTCAATTTACTGGTTTGAGTAACTTCATGATTGCACTATTACTGAGAGAGTTGGTCAGGGAGCACACAGTTTGGTAGAGAATAGAAGACTTTGGTTTTGGACATTTAGGCTAGAAAAGTCTGTATGTATGGTCAGGCCTGTCAAGATAGCTGTTCTGTTGTCCTCTGTGCCCTGCCTGCTCCACTAGTGAGTGCTTCACCTATACCCTACTCACCTGACTGACCTTCCTGCTTATATTTCCCCCAGGCCAACTAGTGATTGCTTTTATCAAAGAGATCTTGAGGGTGGGCTTCTCTACTGGTTTCCCAGGTAACTAATGCACCCACCAGACATCAATTCCCTACCTAACCCCAGGGAGCAAAGGCTGCCACCTTGTCCTGCCTGCTCTTAGCAGCACATGGTGGGGTACCTCTCCAGAACCCTGCTTTCAGACGTGTAAGTGCCCTCATCCATTAAACTGCTGTCTCTGTTGCTAACTCCAGGCTCTTTCTTCAGTCTTAAAACTGGGCAAGTGCAGGCCTTATAGGCCTGTGGGGTGCAGCCCAGCACTTTGAGACATCCAAGATGTCAGGTACGTGATTAGATGTAGGAGTCTGAAGCTAAAAGATTATATAATGTATTACCCAGACTATTTGTAGTACCCCTCTAAAAGATTGTCCTTGTCCCTGCATCCATTCTTCCAAATTTGACAAGGTAATCTTTGTAAAGTAGTGACTTGATTAAACTCTAGGAAAGGGTCCCAATTTCTTACAGAATAAAGTCTAAACTCTTTTTTTAATACGGCATAAGGAAACCTCCCTGACCTGACCTATTTTTACTTCTTTACCACTTGTCACAAAGCATCTGATTTTTAGCTATGCTAAACTGCTTAGGGTTTTCTGAAACTTTATGGTTTTGCAAATATGGCCTCTTTCTCTCTAGAATCTCCTTGATTTTCCATCAGCAAACTCCCCTCTTTCTTCAAGTTTTGAGTTACATCAAGTATTTAAATAAGGTGTACTGCATTTTTTCTAAGTGAACCCTCCTTTGATTGCTTGCTACCTCCCATGGTTCAACACTCCCACTTATGTGTGGTATTGTTATATGTACTTCTTTCATAGCGCTTACTGCCTTGTGTTGCAATTATTTGTATATAACTCTTATTTCCATCTTAGATTTAGCTGGAGGGTGAGGCTCCAATGGCACAAAGTCATATTTGTCTACCTGGCACCCTCTTCAATGCCAAATACATAATAGACACTCAACAATTATTGAATGAATGATTTTAAGAGGCAGTGTTGCGTAATAGCAAAATTCAGACTTTACATTAGACCAATCAGAGTTCTAGACTTAATATCACCACTTACTAACTGGTGATAAATTATTTAATATCTCTGAACCTCAGTTTTCTTGTCCTTAATGTGAGGGTAATGATAACTTATCTTTGTGAGTTGTTTTGAGAATTATAGATTTTCTAAATTTTCCTAGTGTACTGCCTGACAGAAAGAGATCATTCATTAGTGGGAGTTATTTTATCTTTCTGAAAACAGTTCCCTGTAGAATGGAAGATTGTAATGTCCTTGCTTTTAAAGTAATTAGATATGGCAATTTTTAAGTCCCATCAGTTATTTAAAAAATATTATGTAATTTTATAGTATTCTGAACTTGATCTTTTATCATTTTAGAATATTATTCAATTTTATTACAAAACATGATGTTAGTTTATTAAATTTAGTTTGTAACTTACTGACAACCCTTAAATATACCTATATCAGATAAAACACGAAGCAGAATATATTCTATTATGAAACTGTGAAGTAGGGTAAAATATGAAATAGGTACATTTATAAATTCTGATGAAATCTGAAGAGTTTCTAAGATTGAGTATATGATTTTGTGGGTAATAACTGAAAGTATCTGAGTAGGTAAGTGACATCTTCATAGACTGCATTTTCAAACTCACATTCAAACTGCTGTTGTTGTTTTTGTGAGTGTGTGTGTAACTGAGCAGGACCCTATAGGGCCTTCCCAGGACAGACCCCTCTGTCATATCCTCTGCTTTAGCTCCTCTGTGTTACCTAGATAATAGTCTCTGATGCCCATTTCCTGAGTGGTTTTACAGCGGCTAAAGTGAAAGTGTTAGCTGCTCAGTCGTTTCTGACACTTTGCAACTTCACGGACTGTAGCCCGCTAGGCTCCTCTGTCTATGGGATTCTCCAGGCAAGAATACTGGAGTGGATAGTCATTCCCTTCTCCAGGGGATCTTCCAGACCCAGGGATCGAATCCACATCTCCTGCATTGCAGGCAGATTCTTTACTGTTTGATTCTTTACAGCTGCTAAAACCCCCACCAACTGGAAGAAATTAACTACTTAATTGTTGACCTTGAGTACATAGGCCTTACAGGCTACAGGTGCCTAAGGATTGATAAAGTTAACCCCTGTGACACCACGCCGGTACCCCACCATCAACCAATCAGAGAATTGTGCACAGCTGATCACATGCCCTGAGATGCCCCTCCCTTTCCTTGCCTTTAAAAATGGTTTGCTGAAACCTTTGCGGATTTCAGGCTTTTTGAGCATTAAGAGCCCTGGAGTTTTTGCTTGGTGTCCTGTAATTAATTCTATGTACACTTTCCTTCATCACAACCTGGTGTCAGTAGATTGGCTTTACTGCATGTCAGCGTGTGGACCCAAGTTTGTTTTGGTAACTTGTGTTTTCTGGATCCATGCACTTTAGAGCCGAGTTGTCCTGTAGACCTCCATATTCACCATTTGTGGGAACTAGCAATTTATTTTAGCTCAATTTGTATTTCCAATAAGGAACTTGGAATTATTTCTGTTAATACATGCTTATTTCTGTACTTAACTTGGGAAAGCACCGGTGTTGCTAGCTTGTAGTCCTCCCTCATCTTTGACTACCTGCTTCCTATTATCAGTGGATGGGAGGGGAGGAGGAATGAGTAATCAAATTGCTTGTCATAGGTCACCCAAGATTTATTTAAAATATTTTTACATTTACTTGTGTCCATGTAACCAAATTGCCATAGAAATTAGGACCATTTCCACTAACAATTTTTGTTTGGGATGAATTTATAAAATTTAGTTATCTAGATTAACTGAACTTGTGTTTAAACTTAATTTTACTTATTTGGCAGTGCTGGGTCTTAATTGCAGCATGTGGGATCTTTAGTTTTGGCATGCAAACTCTTAGCTGTGGCATATGGGATCTAAATCCCTAACCAGGGATCGAACCAGGGCCCCCTGCATTGGGTGCTCGGAGTCTTAGCCACTGGACCACCATGGAAGACCCTGAACTTGTTTTTAAATTGAACAGAAGATTTGCTTGGTACTGTGTAGCATAGAATTTTCTACAGTATTCTAATATCCTGTTATTCTAACATTAAGCCATATTTTATCCATATTTAATCAACTACCCCCTCTCTAATCTTAATCACTTTGCAAACTGTGTCATTTTCCCTGCTATAACTTGAGCTTGGTTTACTTTCTGTCTACCTACATTCTGACTTCTACATTTGAATGCACACCTTAGCTGATCTGGTATGTTAGGTTTTTAGTTCCTCAACTGCCATATTGCCTGTGAACTTGATTTTCACACTAGTCCAGCTGTGCACTCCAGTGGTCCCATCTTATATTGTCTCATCTCTAGGAATTGTTCTACCTCTAGACTGTTTAATTATGGTCCCTGTTCTTTGAATTTTTTTTTTTTTTTAAAATATTTATTCATTTTTGGCTGTGCTGTAGTGTTTTTGTTGCTGCTAGGGCTTTTCTAGTTGTGGCAAACAGTAGGAGAATACTCTCTAGTTGCGGTGTGCAGGCTTCTCATTGCAGTGACTTCTCTTGTTGCAGAGCATGGGCTTTTAAGGAGAGCAGGCTTCAGTGGTTGTGGCTTCTGAGCTCTAGAGCACAGGCTCATTAGTTGTGGCACATGGACTTAGTGGCTCTAAGATATGTGGAATCTTCCCAGATTAGAGATCAAACCCATGTCCTCTGCATTGGCTGGCGGATTCTTTACCACTGAGCCACCAGGGAAGCTCCTGAAGTTTTAATACAACAAATAATACCGAGTGCATAGTGCCGGGCACTGGTCTAGATGCATGGGATACACCAGAAACAAAACAGACAAAAATCTATGCCCTTTTGGAGAGTTTATAGCCTAGTGGAAAGAGACAGAAAAAAACAAAACCCATAGTAAGTATGTAAATTATATAGTGTTTTACAAGTTGATGAGTGGTATCAAGAAATAAAAAGTAGAGCAAGTGAGAGATAAAAGGGAGTTCAATTTTTTTGTTTTAAAAAGTTTTATTCTGAAAAATTTAAGATATATAGTCTCAGTTCAGTTCAGTCGCTCAGTCATGTCTGACTCTTTGTGACTCCATGAACCTCAGCAGGCCAGGCGTCCCTGTCCATCACCAACTCTTAGAGTTTACCAGAACCCATGTCCATCAAGTTGGTGATGCCATTCAGCCATCTCATCCTCCGTCGTCCCCTTCTCCTCCTGCCCTCAATCTTTCCCAGCATCAGGGTCTTTTCAAATGAGTCAGCTCTTCGCATCAGGTGGCCAAAGTATTGGAGTTTCAGCTTCAACATCAGTCCTTCCAATGAACACCAAGGACTGATTTCCTTTAGGATGGACTGGTTGGATCTCCTTGCAGTCCAAGGGACTCTCAAGAGTCTTCTCCAATACCACAGTTCAAAAGCATCATTTCTTCCGTGCTCAGCTTTCTTTATAGTCCAACTCTCAGATCCATACATGACCACTGGAAAAACCATAGCTTTGACTAGACGGACCTTTGTTGGCAAAGTAACGTCTCTGCTTTTTAATATGCTATCTAGGTTGGTCATAACTTTCCTTCCAAGGAGTAAGCGTCTTTTAATTTCATGGCTGCAATCACCATCAGCAGTGATTTTGGAGCCCAGAAAAATAAAGTCAGCCACTGTTTCCACTGTTTCCCCTGTTTCCCCATCTATCTGCCGTGAAGTGATGGGACCGCATGCCATGATCGTAGTTTTCTGAATATTGAGCTTTAAGCCAACTTTTTCACTCTCCTCTTTCACTTTCATCAAGAGGCTCTTTCGTTCTTCACTTTCTGCCATAAGGGTGTTGTCGTCTGCATATCTGAGGTTATTGATATTTCTCCCTGCAATCTTGATTCCAGCTTGTGCTTCCTCCAGCCCAGTGTTTCTCATGATGTACTCTGCATATAAGTTAAATAAGCAGGGTGACAATATACAGCCTTGACGTCCTCCTTTTCCTATTTGCAACCAGTCTGTTGTTCCATGTCCAGTTCTAACTGTTGCTTCCTGACCTGCATACAGGTTTTTCAAGAGGCAGGTCAGGTGATCTGGTATTCCCATCTTTTTCAGAATTTTCCACAGTTTATTGTGATCCACACAGTCAAAGGCTTTGGCACAGTCAATAAAGCAGAAATAGCTGTTTTTCTGGTACTCTCTTGCTTTTTCGATGATCCATCGGATGCTGGCAATTTGATCTCTGGTTCCTCTGACTTTTCTAAATCCAGCTTGAACATCTGGAAGTTCACGGTTCACATATTGCTGAAGCCTGGCTTGGAGAATTTTGAGCATTACTTTACTAGCGTGTGAGATGAGCGCAATTGTGCGGTAGTTTGAGCATTCTTTGGCATTGCCTTTCTTTGGGATTGGAATGAAAACTGACCTTTTGCAGTCCTCTGGCCACTACTGAGTTTTCCATATAGTCACAAGAATGGTACAAATATGCTCTTGACCCAGAATCACATATTGTTAATGTTGTATCATATTTACTTAAAAATTCTCTCTCAAAAATATGTAACACTTTATGAATTTGTGTGTCATCCTTGTGTAGGAGCTGTGTTAATGTTCTCTATATTGTTCTAATGTTAGTGTATGTGCTGCCTAAGCAAGCACAAACATTGTAGTTTTAAATAAGGTGGTCAAGTTAAGTGTTCACTGAGAGAATGGCATTTTAGGAAAGGCTAGAAGGAAACAAGGGAAGTAGCCATGCAAAGAGGAAGCAGTGGGGGATAGAGATGAGGAGAGTGGAATAGGCAGATGGGCCAGCTGGGATGGAGTCCAAAGCAGAACCATGTAAGAACATAAGTTTGATAGGAAAAAGTGAGTTGGGGAGGTAATAGAAGGGTGCAGAGTGTAGAAGGGCTCGTAAACCATTAACAGAGATTTTATCCAGGTAAAATCAGGAGCCACCAAGGAGTTCTGAGAAGTAATGTGATCAGATTTACTTTGTAAAAGTGTTTCACTGACTGCTGAATTGAGAGGAGAATGTGAGGAGCACAATGGCATCTGGAGTATCAGGCTGTTGCAAGAATTCAGGCTTAGAGGTAACATGATGGTGGCTCAGATCAGGCGAGTAGGTGTGGAGGTGGGATTCTGGATATGTTTTGCATGTAGAGCCAACAGGAGATGGTGGTGGATTGGATGTGCACTGTGAGGCCAAGTGTGAAGTCAAGGAATTGGTGTGAGTAACTGGCAAGATGGGATGGGGAAGACCCTTGATGGAGTATGGTTTGAGAGAAAGATCTAGAGTTCATTTTGGTCACAGTAAGTTTGAGATGTCTGTTAGACTGCTAGGTAGATATGTCTGGTTAAAACAAATCTGAAGTTAAGAAGACGACTGATCTTCACATATGCGTATGGGAGTCATAGGCTTAGAGGTAGTATTTAAAGCCATGAAACTAATGAGATCTCTAAAGGATAGGGCAGAGGATGCTAAAACCCGAGCCCTGGTACTCTCTAAGAGGACAGGGAGATGAGGAAAAGGGAAAAGTTTAGACCAAGAAGGAATAATACATGATCAAATCCATGAAGGTGTAGTGTTCCAGAATCTAAATGAAAAAAAAAAGTGATTTAATGAAGAGGGAATGATTTACTGATAGTGAGATGCAGACTGATAATTCCTTCATGCTCTCTTCCTTTTACTTCCAATTCATTTCCTTTATACTTTAAAAAAATATATTTGTTTTTATTTATTTACTTGTTTGACTGCTCCACGTCTTAGTTGTGGCATGCGAGATCTAATTCTCTGACCAGGGATCAAACCTGGGTCACCTGAATTGGAAGCATGGAGTCTTAGCCTCTGAACCAGGGGAGTCCTTTGTGTAGACTTATCTGGTTATTGTCTATTTGTTCTTCAGATCTCAGTCTTGATGTGTATATCTGTTAAGAATCCTTCCAAAACCCCAAATCTGAACACTGTCCCTCTTATATGTTCCACTAACATCTGCCTGGTACATTCCCTGTAGTGTTTCTTGAAAATTGCGCGTGTTCTATGTTATTATATATCCAGAGCCTCTGCAATGTCTGCTCCACATAAACACGCAAGTATTTTTTTTGTTGAATACATGAAAAAAATGAAATTCATTAAGTGAAAATTTTTTAATTGTAATTCTTTACAGAGCAAATATTCTATTTAAAATAGATGTTTCTACTGGGATTTAGCCCTGAGGCAGAGATGGAGCATTCTTGTGTTGAAGAGAGTAAAGACCCAGATGTATTACCTCTGCCACTAGCTACATGATCCTGTTTTATCTTTTTGGTCCTCATTATCCCAAACTTTCAGATTCACTGTTACATGTTAAGCCAGTGTGTTTGCCTTTCCAACTTTCAAAACTGAAGTTTTAATTTTGAAGTCATTGTAAATTCATAGCTGTTGTGAGAAATAATGCAAAGAAATAATGCAGGTACAATCCTGTGTACCCTTTACCCAGTTTCCTACAATGGTAATATCTTGGAAAACTGTAACACAGTATCACCACCAGGATATTGACACCATTAAGATGGAGAACATTTCCATCTCATAGGGGTCCCTCATGTTGCCTTCCTAGAGTCACAATCTGTTCTTTCTTTTCCCCACCTTAACCCTTGGCAACTACTAATCTCTTCTCCATTTCTACAATTTTGTCATTTGAAGAATGGAGTCAAACAAATGTAACCTTTTGAAATTGCCTTTTTCAGCAGCACTATTCTCTGGAGATTCATCCATATTGTTGTGTGTGTGTCAGTTGTGCCTTTTTTTTTTTTTTTTTTTTTTTGCTGACTAGTATTCCATGATATGTGTGTACCAGTTTGTTTAACCATTTACCTCGTAGAGTGGTCCATTCCAGTTAGGTTGGTTTGAGGTTTTGGCTATAATGAATAAAGCTACTGTAAACATTCACATTTAGGTGTAGCCGTAAGTTTTGTGTAGACGTAAGTTTTGACATTTTTCCTCTAGGGTAAATGCCCAGGAGTACAGTTGCTGAATCATATAATAGTTGCATGTGTAGTTATTAAAGGAAATTATCAGATTATCAGTATTTTTCTAAGTTACTGTATGTATACTTCATAGAAGCATACATCAAGACAGGAATTGCTTGTTTGATAGATTGATTTTGATTGTGTTTTAAATGTTTGGATGAGGCTTTGCTTCATTTCAGGCTTTGTAGCCATACAAACATCCAGTCCCATCACTTCATGGCAAATAGATGGTAAAACAATGGAAACAGTGACAGACTTTATTTTCTTGAACTCCAGAATCACTGCAGATGGGGACTGCAGCCACGAAATTAAAAGATGCTTGCTCTTTGGAAGAAAAGCCATGACATACCTAGACAGCATATTAAAAAGCAGGGATATTACTTTGCCAACAAAGGTCCGTCTAGTCAAAGCTATGGTTTTTCCAGTAGTCATATATGGATGTGAGAGTTGGACCATAAAGAAGGCTGAGCACCGAAGAATTGATGCTTTTGAACTGTGGTGTTGGAGAAGACTCTTGAGAGTCTCTTGGACTGCAAGGAGTTCCAACCAGTCCATCCTAAAGGAAATCAACCCTGAATATTCATTGGAAGGACTGATGCTGAAGATGAAACTCCAATATTTTGGCTACCTGGTGTGAAGAACTGACTCATTGGAAAAGCCCCTGATGCTGGGAAAGATTGAAGGCAGGAGGAGAAGGGGACGACAGAGGATGAGATGGTTGGATGGCATCACCGACTTGATGGACATGAGTTGGAGCAAGCTACAGGGGTTAATGATAGACAGGGAAGCCTGGGGTGCTTCTGTCCATGGGGTCACAAAGAGTTGGACACAACTGAGCAACTGAACTGAACTGAAACTTGTATTTGAATCCTGGCTTTCTTATCCACCATGTTATAGTTTACTCATTAGTGAATATGAAAGTGAAAGTCACTCAGTCAAATCTGACTCTTGGTGACCCCATGGACTATACAGTTCATGGAATTCTCCAGGCCAGAATACTGGAGTGGGTCGCCTTTCCCTTCTCCAGGGGATCTTACCAACCCAGGGATCGAGCCCAGGTCTCAAACATTGCAGGTGGATTCTTTACCATCTGAGCCTCAAGGGAAGCCCAAGAATACTGGAGTGGGTAGCCTATCCATTCTCCAGTGGATCTTCCCAACCCAGGAATTGAACCGGGGTCTCCTGCATTGCAGGCAGATTCTTTACCAACTGAGCTGTACTTATTTCATAGGGTTCTTAGCAGAATTACATGAGATAGCATATGTTCAATTTCTTGGCACAAAACAGACACTCCAGAAATATTGGTTCTTTCACCACCTTCAGAATTAAAAACAGGGCCTATTTTTACTGGTGTTCGTGTTGTTTCAGTGGCATATAGGCATTATCTCAGGAGTTTGTTGATATTCTTATCAGTTCCAATTTAGTAACAAGGTTATCAATTCTTTGTTTTACACCTTCTTTTCAAGAAATCTTTTATAGTTTCCATATACAGGACTTGTGCATTCTTTTCTTAGATTTATTTCTGATCTTTGAATTTCTTGATGTTTTTAAGAATGGTATCAATTTTAACATCTTATTTTCTCATTTTTGCCTATGTAGAGGAACATAATGGATTCTGTATATTGGTCATGTATTCATGAACATTAATAAATTTGCTTATAAATTTCCTAGTAGATTTCTTTTCTTCTTTGTACATAATCCTATGTCATGTATGAATTAAAAATTTTTTTTCTCCTTTTCTTTTGCCTTATTCAATTGATTTCCATTGTTAAATAAAACTTGAGATAGTAAGCATTTTTGTGACTTTTCTGACCTTGCTAGGAAAGCTGTCAACATTTACCTTAAGATGTTCACTGAAGGTTTTCGGTTAAATCTTTTCATTATATGAAGTGTCTTCTGTTTTTCCTATGTCAGGGAGCTTTTACTGTGAACAGATCTTTAATTTTATCAAATGCTTCTCTCCCTGTACCGTTAAGATTGCCATATAAATTTTCTTCTTTATTTTGTTATTCTTGAAAATTACATTGATAGAGGTTTTTACAATGTGTTTTTTTGTTTAACAGCCTAATTGAGATAAAATTCACCCAAAAATAAAATAAAAATTCATTCATTTTACAATTCTATGGGTTTTGATATATTCAGAATTGTAGAACCATTATCATGATCTAATTTTTTAACATTTTCTTCACTCTAAAAAGAAACCCAGTAATCATTTGATGTTTTTTTATTCTTCTCCCCTCTATTCCTACCCTCCCTCCATTCCCCTGAGTCCTGCCCTAGGCAACCACTCATTTACTTTCTGTCTATGGATTTGCTTCTTCTAGATTTTTCATAAAAATGGAATCACACAATATGTGGTTCTTTGTGACTGGATTTTGTCACTTAGCATGTTTTCAAGATTCATCCCATGTTGTAGCACATACTAATATTTTATTCATTTTTTACTGTCAAATAATATTCCACTATATGGATTGATTATATTTTCTTTATCAGTTCATCAGTTGATAAACATTTATGTTATGTCTATTTTTTAACTATCATGAATAATACTGCTATGAAAGTTTGTATGTGAGTTTTTATGTAGATGTATATTTTCATTTATCTTGGGTGTATACCTAGAGGTAGAATTTGCAGGTTTTATAGTAATTATGTTTGACATGTGATGAACTGCCATATTGATTTTCACAATGATTACATTTGTATACATTTCCACAGTGTTTGAGGGTTCTAATTTTCTCCATGCTTTGCCAAACTTCTTGTCATCTATCTTTTTTACATTAGCCATCCTAATAAGTATAAAGTGATGTTTTGCTGTGGTTCTAATTTGCCATTTTCTTAATATTCATGATGTTGAACATTGTTCTGTGTGCTTATTGGCCATTTACGTATCTTCTTTAGAGAAATGTCTATTCATATCTTTTGCCCATTTAAAAATTGGATTGTCTTTTTTTTTCATTGAGTTATAATTGTTCTTTGTATATTCTAGATTTAAGTCCCTTGTTAGATATAGTTTGCAGATCGTTTCTCTCTTTTTGTGGATTGCTCTCACTTTCTGGATGGTATTATTTGCAACACCAAAGTTTTAAATTTTGGTGAAATCCATTTTATCTATTCTTTTGTTGCTTTTGTTTTTGGCATTGTATCTAAGAAACCATTGCATAACTCACGGTCACCAAGATTTATTCTTATGCTTTCTGTTAACAGTTTTTTAGTTTTAGCCCGTGATCATTTTTATTTATTTTGTGTATGGTGTGAGTTAGGAGTCTGGTTTCACTCTTATATGTGAATATGAACATCTAGTTATCCCAGCACTATTTCTTGAAAAGACTATTCATTTTCTCTTGAATTATTTTGATACCTTTGTCAAAAATCAGCTGACTCTAAGTGTTTGTTTATGGACTCTGAATTCTAATCCATTGATCTATCTGTCGTTATGCTAGTACTACACTGACTTCATCATGTGGCTTCATAGTAAGTTTTACAACCAAGAAGTGTAAGTACTTCTTTTAGAATAGTGTAAATGGGAAAGGGCTTTCTAAAAGTGTTTTTCTTTTGAGGATTAAGTAAAACATCCCTTTTCTATTAATTAGATTGTGCCACTACCTTTTTAAGTTCTTTATGCATTCAGGTACCTATTTGAATTATCAGTGAGCCAGCTCATAATTTTAGTTTAATTTTTTCTAAACATTCCTGTACTGTTTCAGAGTTCTTCCATCTTCATATTAAATAATTATTTTTTCTCTTGTTACTCTATTAGAACAGTTTTTTATAAAGATTATTTTAGTTTCATTGTTTATTTTTACTAATAATAGTGCCTGATTCAGTCCTCATAAAAGTGACCTCAACATAGTGGATATTTTTTTTTCTTGGAGTATTTGTTAAATTTTTTTACAATATTAAAAACCAAAGATAATAGGTAGTAAAATGATTTTTATATATTTTTCTCAGCTTCTTGCCAGTATCCGTCACTAAAACATAATATCCCTTATGCCACTTACCCTGAAAGGTTTCTAAGCCCCTATTCCTTCTGGAAAGGGAACATGCCTCTTTCTGCTGCTACTACCCTTACCAGAGTAAATTTCACTTAATCCCAATGCTTTTGAATTTTTACTTTCTAGGTTAAAGACTGAAACGGGTATATCTGATTAGCAAAATCTATAGGTGTAAGGCAAGCTGGGAGAGCAAGAATCTGTTATTTCCAGTTTTATTTTTGGAAGGTAATACCTGACTCCCACTCATATATGTAATGTAAGGAAATTTCTAAATATAACAGGGGTCCCAGATGTTAGGTGGCTGCAAAAAATGACATAGGTTTACTATCCGAAGTTGACTCCCAATACATATCCACCCTTGTTCTTTCCCTAGAGTTCCAGATTGATGTATTTTCAAGTCTGTTTGACATATCCACTTCATATCTTGTGGTCATCTCTAACTGTATATATTCCTAAACGATCTGTTGATTTTTTTTCCTTCCCAATCCATTTGTTCATTGGCCTTTAAGTAATTTGTGCAGCCTCTCAGTAAATTGTACAACTCCACACTAAACGTACATCATGATTTCACATTTCCCTCATTCTCCCCACGTACTCCATCAGCAAGTCCTATTAGCTTTACCTCTGAGAGATTTCCTAAACCTCTATAGTTCCATTGTTAAGATGATTTTTGCCATGTGCTTTGCAGCATGATAAAGAGTTTCATGCTTCCCCGCTTTTGAGCCATTTTTTCTATTCTTTATTCAGAGTTTTGTTATTATTGCTGACAAGGTACTGGGGATACTGACTCAGTGTTGCTTCTGAGAACAGGTCTGAGTTATAAATCACTTCTAAATTCAGTCACCATTGAGGCAGTATGGGCTTTGTGGACTGGCCAAGTCCTATAAGAACATTTCTCCCTGCCTTTCTATTGACAGCTTTATCCTCATCTAGTAGTTTTTGAACTATAAGTCAGATTGTGTTCCTGTCCTGCATAAAACTTTCCAGTGATTGCTATCCAATACAACTTTTAGTTGAGAATGAAGTGTTCTGTATATGTGAAGCATTCAATATTATAGCCACTAGCCATATGTGGCTGCTGAGAATTGAAACATGGTGGATGGAGCTGAGGAACTTAATTTTTTATTTTAATTACATTTAAATAGCTGTATCTGCCTAATAGTGTATTTGGCAACACATCTCCATTGACCTACCTTCATTCTTAAAGTGGAATCCAAAGTCTTTATGACATCCTTCTGTGATTTGACATTTGCTTATCTCAATAGCTTCATCTCATGTCGTCTGTCCCTTGGTTTAACCTCTTTGGCCTGCTTTCTGTTTCTAGAAATCACTAAGCCCTTTCTCAATTTAGGGTCGTTTCACTTACTCTGCTCACCTGGAGTGCTCGTCTATCAACTTTGAACCTGACTAGTTCTTTCACATCCTTTAGACTGTAACACATAACAACAGTGGACTTTCCTGGTCAGCTTGCCTAAAGTAGCTATTACCCTCTTAAGTTCCTTCATAATACTTGTACTATATACTGTAATTAATCTCCTTGTTTATTTGTTTATTTTCGGTCTACCCCGCAAGTTTGTAAGCTCTGTGGGGGTGTGATCCTTGCTTCTCTAGATTGTGGCATGTTGTACCTATTTGTTAATTATATTTATTTGTTAAATTCTTGATATTCTTAATTACTTTTTTAGGGGAGTGGAAGGTTAAAGTTTATAAGTCTGCAGGTAATTGATAATTAAAGCAAATTTGTTTTTAAAATGAAATGAGGTTATAAATAGATGAAAGTTGCAATCTAAATATGAAATGTCATATTAAAGAAGCTTTGTAGTTCAGTGATTTAATAGGATTTTTTCTTGCAGAGTTCTAAGAATTTGAAGATATATGAAATTTTTATGTTAGAAAATTAAAACTGTATCTGGAAACCGACTGGTGAGAAAGGTGCTATTCAGGCTGTGTTTATACTGTAGATTCAAGTGGTTAAAGAATTTTAATATTTAAAAATCAATCTCATTTAATAATATTGAGCTAATTTAATAATTATAAATTTGGAGTTAGTGTCTTTGTATCTTATCATTTTTAAAGTGCAATTTAGGAAATTCCCTGGAGGTCCAGTGGTTAGGTCTCTCCACTTTGACTGCTGAGGGCCCAAGTTGTATCCTATCAGGGAACCAAGATGCCACAAGCCACATGGTAGGCCCAAATAAATAAATTAATTAAATAAATGATAAAATTTAATTTGACTTCATTCTTAGAAAATCTGGTAAATAATGTGAAGATGAGTATCTATAAAAGGATCAACTATAAAAGGAATTTCATCTTTCTGTAACAAATTCATTCCTTATTTAAAAAATAATATATTTCATGTATAAATCTAGTTGATTTATAACTTTTCAGTAATACATTTATTGCTTAAAACAGGGGTTATTGCTACATTATGGCTCAACTGTTAATAGAAGTACAAATGAAATAGAAAATGCTGGTCCCTAGACAGTGCAACAAGTAATTGCTTTTGGATTCAGTGCTTTGAATTTTCTTAATTGCTTATTCTGAGAACATGATTTAACCAGTTTATATCTGGTATATCAAGACTACTAATAAGTACTTTAATATTATTATTTATCTTTAATTTTCTAATACACTTAATAATATCTATTTCCTTCACCCCCCCCTTGTGATTTTTTGTTTGTTTGTCTTTAGGGTCATCATGTCCAGAGGTCATAACATAAAAAAGTCTCTTATACCTCACGTTTCTTCTTCGACAAGTGAATCTTATAAACAGCTGGATTTTTTGCCTGACAAACTAAGAGCAAAGCTGCTTCCTTTCCAGAAAGATGGCATCACTTTTGCCCTGGGAAGAGATGGCAGGTAAGTACTTTTTTCAAGACATGGTAAAATGATAAATCTGTCAAGTGTGTGTGTCTGTGTGTGTGTCTGTGTGTGTGTATATAGTTTTTTTCGTTGTTCAGTAGCAAAGAGTCAGATGTGACTGAGCGACTGAACAACAATGAAAAATTTTTTTGTGTATACGTATTCTTCCCATTGATTATATTTATTTATTTTTTTTTACTGGATTATGAAATAATAGCTAGATCCTGAATAAGTAGAAAGAAGAGCTTTAGAGGACGTTTTTGGTTTAAGTGGGAAAACTTCAACTGGACTCTATTAGAGTGATGTTATCAAATTATAGATACAGTGATGGTGTTATAGTTGAACAGAATAATGTTTTTGTTTTGGGAAATGCATGATAAAGAATTTGGGGATAAAGAATCCTGCTGTCTAAAGCCTATTTTCTACGTTTTCCCAAAAGGAAAAGGCGTGTATTTGTTTAGAGAAACTTTGAAGGGTCAGCCAAAATATTAACACTGTGAGCATTTGAATGGTATTATAGTGTGTTCATCATGTTACTCTTTTTGGCTTTTACATGAGAATTTTCCAAAAAACAGAAATTGATCTATTTTTCATGCCTTTATAAATCATCTATCTTTTATCTGTATCTGATTTTAAGATTTTCTCTTTGTCTTTGGAGTACTGCAGTAGCACTATAATTTATTCTATATGATCTGCTTTTTATTTATCCTGGTTGGTATTATACATTTTTAATGTGGGATTTGTGTCATGTTGATTCTGGGAAATTTTCAGTCTTCAAATATCAATTCTCACCCATTCTCTTCATTCTCTTCTTCTGCTACTCCAGTTAGACTTATATTTGACCTTTTCTCTTTATCCTATGCTTCCATTAATGTCTCATTATCTGTGTTACATTAGGGTTGTTTTTAAAAATCTCTCATATATATGATTGAGCTGTTCTAATCTATTCACTCACATATTCAGTTTTTAAAGAACTTTTTAAATGATGAATAAGGTATATGGAAAAGCATGTGCTGATCATAAACATACAAGTTGAAGATAGCCGTTCACCAAAATCACAAAGTAGAACATTACCTGCATCCCAGAAACCTTCCTTTTGCCCTCTCCCAACCCCTCCTTTCCACATGTAATCACCATCCTGACTTATTATGCCACACATTACTTTTACATGTTCAAATGTATTATTGTAATCATCCAATGGACACGAGTTTGGGTAAACTGCGAGAGTTGGCTATTGACAGGAAGGCCTGTAGTGCTACAGTCAGTGGGGTCGCAAAGAGTCAGACACGACTGAGCAACTGAGCTGAACTGCACTGAATCATCCCTTTGTACTCTTTTGTGTCTGACTTTTCTCATTCACCATTGCTGCAAGATCCTTCAGTATTGTTGCATGTAGTTGTAATTGGTTCATTCCCATTGTTATATAAAATTCCATTGGGTAAATATACTATAATTTATTTATTCATTGTACTGTTGATGAGCACTTGGGTTGTTTCTAGTTTGAGGCTTTTAAAGGTAACAGTGCTGTGAACATTCTTAGACTATCCTTTTGGTAAAAATATATACACATTTTTATTGTGCATATATCAAGAAGGGAATCATTGGGTTATAAATATGTATATATTCCACTAAGTAGATGCCACCTGTGTTAATCTGTCAGTACTATCAAAATGAAGTATTGACTGGGGGTTGGGGGTTGGTTTAACAACTGAAACTTACTATTTTCACCGTTCTTGAGTCTAGAATTCCAAAATCAAGATGTTGGCAGAGTTGATTGCTTCTCAGAACTGTGAGAGGAGGATCTGTTCCAGGTCTCTCTTGGCTTTTTGTTGGATACCTTCTTCCAATGTCTTTTCACATCATCTTCCTTCTATTTGTGTCAAAACTTTCCCATCTTATAGACATCAGTCATAATTGGATTCAGGCCTACCTTAATGACCGGATTACATAGGCAGTGACTGTTTCCAAATCAGGTCGCATTTTGGGGGACTGGGTGCTAAGACTTCAACATATGAATTTTGGGGTTACAGTTCAACCCATAACTTGGCCATACATTTTTCAAAGTGGTTTTACCTATTTATACTTGTGTCCCCAGTGTGTAAGAGTTCCATTTGTACCACCAATACCTCATTTTGCTTATCTGTAATTTCAGTTTAGGTATTCTTATAGGAATATAGTGATACCACTGAATTTTTACGTACATTTTTCTGATTGTAAACGAAACTTGACAGCTTTTCATATGCTTATTAGCCGTTCGGATATCCTCTTCTGTTAAGTGCTTGTTCCTGTCTTATCCATTTTTCTACTGGGTTATCTGCTTGCCTTTTTCTTACCGTTTTGTAGAGACTTACCAGATTTATATTCTAGATGAGTCTTTTGTCAGGTATCTGTGTTGCAAAAGATTTTTCTCAGTCTATGGCTTGCCTTTACACTCTTTTAATGATGCCTTGATAAGCAGACATTCTCAAATCTAATTTCCTGTTAAATATTCTTTACTGGTATTGTGTTTTATGGCTGACACTTTTTGTGTCCTATTTAAGAAGTCTTTGTCTACTACAAGGCTGTGAAGATACTTTCTTGTGTTTTCATCTAAAAACCTTTTTGTCTTATGTTTTTACATTTATAATGACAATCTACTTGGTTTTTTTGTTGATTTGTTTGGCTGCTTGACTTGCAGGAGCTTAGTTCCTGGACCAGGGATTGAAGCCAGTCCCTTGGCAATGAAAGCCCGGAGTCTCAATCACTGGGCTGCCAGGGAATTCCCTGCAGTCTACTTGGAATTGATTTTTATATATGGTGTAAGGCAGTGGCCCCAACCTTTTTTGGCACCAGGGACCAGTGTCATGGAGGACAATTTTTCCACAGAACGTGGTGGTAGGGGGAGGGAATGGTTTTGGGATGATTCAAGAGCCCTGCATTTGTTGTGCACTTTATTTCTATTATTATTACATCAACTCCACATCAGATCATATAGGCATTAAATCCCAGAGGTTGGGGACCCTAGGGGTAAGGTAGAGGTGATGGTGGATTAATAGGTTATTTATTTATTTAATTTTTATATATGAACATAAAATTACACCATCACAATTTATTAAAAAGACCAGCTTTCCCCCACTGCACTAGAGTGTCACATTTGTTATAAATCAAGTAGTTCTATGTGTATCTCTCTATTATAAGTGCTGTTGAATAGAACTTTCTGCCATGATAGAAATGTTAGTATATGTACTGTTCAATTTAGTAGCTGGCCACTGAGATGTTGAAATGTGGCAAATGCTCAAAAGGACTGAATTTTTTATTTTAACTAATTTTAATTTATTGAAATAGCTACATATGTTTAGTGGCTACCATATGGGACCGTGTAGGTGTAGATTCTTTTTTCTGTTTGAACAATTGCCAATCTTCGTGACAGTACCATACTTCTTAATTGCTATAACTTTATAATAGATATTTTAGTATAAGTTTTTTAACCCTGTTCTTTTTTCAAAATTGCTTTTTCTATTGTTGACTCTCTGCGTTGCCCTTAAATTCTATAACTCATTATTCAGTTTTCACAAAAAAGTTGCTAGGATTGTGAATAGGATTGTTTTGCATATATAGATCAGTTTGGGGAGAATTGATATCTTTACAATAGAGAGTATTTTAATCCATGAATGTGAATTATTCTTCCATTTCTTTAGTTGTTCTATTTTTACTTTCACCTCAATCATTATATCATCTTCCCCTTATTTAATTTCTGTTTCAATAAAGTATTTTGAGTTCTTTTGTTTGTTGCTGTGTTATTGTTTTTTGGCTACACCTTGCATGGCTTCTGGGATTTTAGTTTCCAGGTGAGGGGTCAGACTTCATGACAGTGAGAGCATGGAGTCCTAACCACTGGGCTGTCAGGGAATTCCCTTGATAAAATTTTATAGTTTTCAGTATATAATTTTTCACATATATCATTAAATTTATTCCTAGGTATTTAATATTTTTGGTGCTATTATAAGTTGTCTTTCTCCTCCCCTTGCTGTTTTTGTTTTTTCTTTGCTCAGCTCTCCAAAATTTGACTATGATGTGCCTAAGTATGGTTTTCTTTGCCTTTATGCTTCTTAATCAGTGGACTGATGTCATTCATTAGCTCTGCATAATTCTCAGTTGTTAACTCTTCAACTATTATTTTTGCTCCTTCTTAATATGCCTTTAAAGTGAAAAGTGAAAGTGAAGTCGCTCAGTCATGTCCCACTCTTTGTGACCCCATGGACTGGAGCCTACCAGGGTCCTCTGTCCATGGGGTTTTCCAGGCAAGAATACTGGAGTGGGGTGCCATTTCCTTCTCCATGCCTCCAGTTATATCCATTGGACCTTTTCTCAGTGTCTCACATACCTCTTATTGCATTTTTTGCGTTTTCTTACTTTAAATTTCCCTGCTTCAGTTGGATATTTTTGTTTAGCCATAGTTTTGTTAACTTTTGTTATGTTTCACTGTTGTGTTAATCTATTGAATTCTCTTAAGGAAGAGATACCACTCAAAGTACCGGTAACCAAAACCCATGCAGTATGTCTAAAACAAGGAAGCTGAATTTATTACTTGCTAAGCAAGGAAGACTTAGACTTCTTAGACTTCTTGTGCTTCTTAGACTGGCTCTCTAAACAAAGTGAAAAGTTGGTATTGTATCTGGTTTGGGGGAAGTCTGTCGACTTTTAAAAAGCAGGATTATTTAAGAACTTGGTGAATTTCAGAGTATGGTTTATAGAGATTAGCTGACTAATGTCAAAGAACAGTCAGTTCTTTCCTTTCTTGAAACGGAAGAATAGGAGCATTTTGTTTTCTGTTCCTAATGTCAGATAGTATATCCAGTTTCTGTCTGCCTGGTATGTTGTTGGTATCCCTTTTCTTGCCATGTTTTAATTCCATCTCTTATTTCTGTAAATTTCTAGAACAGACTTTCATTATCTGAAGTCCTTTGGAGGCTCATTTTGCCTTTCGTTGTTATTGTTATTCGTGATAGCTTATTTCACAACTGTATTTGCTAATTGAAATTTTTTTTAATAATCAGGTAATCTTAATTTCTGGGAATTTTAAGAAACCTAAATAGTGGGTAAATTCTTTTAGGGAGAATTAACAAAATTAAATATTTGGTTTAGTGTTTTCCAGGTCACATGGGCAGTATCTGATTCATTTTTAGGTAGGCTGATGATTATAAGTTTTGATCATTGATTTTCTCCCCATGCCAAGCCTTACATCTCCTTAGTGGCTTTTAAAATTATTTAGGTATAATTAAATTTAATAAAATGAGCAGGTTTTAAATATACCGTTCAGTGGATTCTGCTGTATGTATACCTCTGTGTTTTCAGGCATGTCAGTCAGCATATAAAATACTTCCATCTTCCAGAATAGGCTGCTTTTTAGTCAACACCTTCCCCCTGAGTTAGATAACCAGTGATCTATTTTCTGTCACCAAAATGTACTTTTTTGTAGTTACTTGATGCTGTCTTAATTTTTTTAACTTTTTATTTTGAAGTAATTTTAACTTATAGAAAACTTAGTATGAAAAGTATAGAAATAGCTTTCATATACCTTTTACCTAGTTTAATTATAAACATTTTGCACTTAAGTTTTACTTTTTTAGTTCTCTTTCCCTTTCCCTCTCTCTCTCTACATACATGAATTTATTGTTTTTTTCTGAATCACTTGAGAGTAGGTTACATATATCATGATCCTTTAACTTGGAATATTTCAGTGTAGTATATATTTTTTAAGAGCACAGATTTCCTCTAATATAGCCACAGTACATTTATCAAATTCAGGAAATTTAACTTCTATATAATTCTTTAATCTACATGGGGGAGTATGCATGCATGTGTGTGTGCTTAGTCATTCAGTCGTGTCTAACTCTTTGCAACCCTTTGGACTGTAGCCCGCCAGGCTCCTCTGTCCATTGGATTTTTCAGGCAAGAATACTGGAGTGAGTTGCCGTGCTCTCCTCCAGGGGATCTTCCTGACCCAGTGATTGAACCTGCATTTCCTATGTCCACTCCATTGCAGGCAGACTTTACCTGCTGAGCCATTTGGGGAAGCCCTTAATCTACACATCAGCTGTCACTGGTACTAATAATATCCTTATAGCATTTTTTTTCTTTTAGCACAAGATCCAGTCCCAGATCAATTTTTGCATTTAGTGATATCTCTTTCCTTTAACGTAGGGCATTTCCACAGCCTTTCATGACACTAGTGTTTTGTTTTTTTTTTTTTTAAGAACTTGTGTGCTAAGTTGCTTTAGTCGTGTCCGACTCTGTGTGACAGTGTGGACTGTGGCCTGCCAGGCTCCTCTGTCCATGGGATTCTCCAGGCAAGAATACTGGAGTGGGTTGCCATCCCCTCCTCCAGGGAATCTTCCTGACCCAGGGATCGAACCAGCATCTGTTACATCTCCTGCATTGACAGGCAGATTCTCTACCACTAGTGCTACCCAGGAAGCCCCTTTTAAGAATATAGGGCTGTTTATTTTATAGAATGTCTCAATTTCTTTAAATATTTTCTCTTGACAGGATTTAGATTAGTCCTTTCTGGATTAGTATGTGAGATCAAGGTCCTGTCCTTGTCAGGATATTGCTTTCGTAGATAACACTGTATCTGTCAACCCCTCACTGGTAGTATTAATTTTGATTGCTAGTCAAAGAGTTGTAGTTTCTCTATATATAGTTATTATTTTCCCCTCTCTCAGTTGTTGCCTATTTAACAAATAGCTAACAAGAAATATTAAGACATACAAATATATCTCTCCTTATTCAGTTTTCCTCTTGAATTTAACATCCATAGATAATTCTTGCTCAAAATAATTTTTGCCATGTAGTTGTTAAAATGTTGATTTATCGACTGGCATTCGGCACTAAGGAAGAGCCCTCCCTCTGCCCAGCAATTTCTTTCTATCTCTGCTCTATTCATCCCTCCTCAAAATGGGACCACGGAATACTATATACACTGAATGGTATATATAAAATACCATTGGTATTATAAAATACCAATGGTATATATAAAATACCCTTTCGGTACCATAGCTTACATTTCTCTCTTTTGGAACTTGTTTTGAGTGGAATACAGTTTATATGTATCTGACTTCTCTTGTTCAACATGTTTTTGAGATTCATATACATTCTTTTGATCTATGAGCATTAGATATTTATTAACTTGATGATGGATATTTGTGTTGGTTCTAATTTAGGAGTCCTATAATAAAGATGGTATTAACATTCTTACAAGTCCTTTTTTGACATGCTTTCAATTCTCTTGCTTGGTTTTAGGGTAGCTGTCTGTTTAACTTTGTAAGAAAACTGCCAAACTGCCCAACTTTTTTCTCAACCCATCAGCAATATATGAGAGTTCTCTATGCTTGAAGTCTTTGCTAACATTTGATGTTGTCAGCTTATATCATTTTAGCTACTCACAATTAATAGATCTTCAAGAGGAAGCTCATTGTATTTTAATTTATGTCTTCCTAATGGCTAATGATGTTGACATTTTTTCCTGTGCTTATTTGCTGTCACTCTCTCTACATGACATAGATATATCTTATACTAATGCTTCACCTGTTTTCTTTTAATAATTGATTTGAAGGAGTTCTTTTCATATTCTGAATAAATGACCTTTGTCAGATATGTGAGTTATGAATATTTTCTCCTAGTCTGTACCTTGCCTTTTATTTTGCTTTTTGGCTGTGCTGCTCAGCATGTGGAATCTTAGTTCCCCAACTAGGAATCAAAACCATGCCCCCTGCAGTGGAAGCTTGGAGTCTTAACCGTGGACCTCCAGGGAAATCCTCTACCCATGCCTTTTAATTTTCTTCAGACTATCCCTTGATAAATAGAAATTTTTAATTTTGATAAAATCCAATTTATACAGTTCTTATACTGTAGTGGTTTTTTAAAATTAATTTTTATTGAAATATAATTGATTTACAGTGTTGTGTTTCTGCTGTACAGCAAAGTGATTCAGTTGTGTGTGTGTGTGTATGTGTTAGTTGCTTGGTTGTTTCTGACTCTTTGCAACCTCATGGATTATAGCCCACCAGGTTCCTCTGTCCATGGAATTTTTCAGGCAAGATGACTGGAGCGTGTAGCCATTCCCTTCTGTAGGGGTTCACAACCCGTGGATCAAACCCAGTTTCCTTCATTGCAGGCAGATTCTTTACCATCTGAGCCACCACAGGAAACCATATCTGTGGGGTAAGAAAAGACTTACTTCTGACAACATAAAAAGCACTACAATAAATCGACCTATAGCACAGGGTTCTCTATTCAATACACTTTAATGACCTATATGGGAAAAGAATCTAAAAAGAGTGGATATATATATTACATATAAAAAAAGTAGCGTTTCCTGTGCTATACAGTAGGTTTATTGCAGTGCTTTTTATGTTGTCAGCAATAAGTCTTTTCTTACCCCAACATCATAGATATGGTCTCCTGTGTTTTGTATTGAAAGCTTTATAGTTTTAGTTTTTGTGTTTTGATAGATTTTTCACCTCAAATTAATTTTTTTATATGGGGTGAGATGAGAGTTCTAGGTTCAAATTTCTTTCACTCTGGTATCCAGTTATTCAGCACCATTTGTAGAAAAGTTTCTATATATTCTTTTCTATAAATTACCTTTGTGCCCTTGTGGCAAAGCAGTTGACCAAACATGTATAAATCTACTTCCCATTAGTTTCCTTTTGATTGTAACTCTCTATTGTCACCCCTTTCCCGTTTTCACTTATGTTGTAGCTTTCTTAGGCTCATGTTTTGTTTAGGATCCTCACTTCCACTGTTCACTTTGTATATGTCTATTGCTCTGCTTGACTGTTAAGTCTTCAGGTTCCCTTTTGATGGTGTCTGCAGGCTCCTTCAATGTGGCCTGTAGCCTTATCACGAACTTGTTACTCTGGGTTTGAGTTTCTCTCTTGTTTCTGGTCATTGTAAAGTTTTTTTTTTTACTTTTCTTCAGGCCAGCTTTACATTTTATAATAAAATACAGTATTTTATCTAATTATTATTTTTCAGTTCAGTTCGGTCACTCAGTCATGTCCAACTCTTTGCCACCCAATGGACTGCAGCACGCCAGGCTTCCCTGCCCATCACCAACTCCCAGAGCTTGCTCAAACTCATGTCCATCAAGTTGGTGATGCCATCCAACCATCTCAATGTCATCTGCTTCTCCTCCTGCCTTCAGTCTTTTCCAGCATCAGAGTCTTTTTCAGTTTTTCACATCAGGTGGCCAAAGTATTGGAGTTTCAGCTTCAGCGTCAGTCCTTCAAATGAATATTCAGGACTGATTTTCTTTAGGATGGACTGGTTTGATCTCCTTGCAGTCCAAGGGACTTACAAGAGTTTTCTCCAAGACCACAATTCAAAAGCATCAATTCTTCTCCGCTCAGCTTTCTTTGTAGTCCAACTCTCATTTCCATACATGACTACTGAAAAAACCATAGCTTTGACTAGAGGGACCTTTGTTGACAAAGTAATGTCTCTGCTTTTTAATATGCTGTCTAGGTTGGTTATGGCTTTTCTTCCAGGGAGCAAGCATCTTTTAATTTCATGGCTGCAGTCACCATCTGCAGTGATTTTGGAGCCCCCCAAAATAGTCTCACTGTTCCATTGTTTCCCCATCTATTTTCCATGAAGTGATGCTACTGGATGCCATGATCTTAGTTTTCTGAATGTTGAGTTTAAAGCCAGCTTTTTTCACTCTCCTCTTTCACTTTCATCAAGAGGCTCTTTAGTTCTTCTTTGCTTTCTGCCATAAGGGTGGTGTCATATGCATATCTGAGATTATTGATATTTCTCCCGGCAATCTGGATTCCAGCTTGTGCTTCTTCCAGCCTGGCATTTCTCATGATGTACTCTGCATTACTATTTTTAGGTGTTTGAAAAGGAAAGGGTTTTTAGAATATCTAAACCACCGTAGTACTGGGAGCATAAATCTTAATCTTACTGTTAAATCTTCATTTGGGATTATACTCTTTATCATTATAAAATACCTGTATTATAAAATTAGTTAATTCTTTCATTTTATACTCTAAATTTAATCCTGTGTAATATCCCAACAACTATTTAATTTTAATTAAATTTTTTTTAAAACTTTATTTTATTGAAGTATAGTTCATTTACAATGTTGCATTCATTTCTGCTGTGTGTGCTGTGTGCTAAGTCACTACAGTCATGTCCGACTCTTTGCAACCCCATGGATTGTAACTGGCCAGGCTCCTCTGTCCATGGAATTCTCCAGGCAACTATACAGGAGTGGGTTACCATTCCCTTCTCCAGGGATCTTCCTAACCCAGGGATGACACCCGTGTCTCCTCCTGCATTGCAGGTGGATTCCTTACCTCTGAGCCACTGGAGAAGCTCTATTTCTTTTGGACCATACTTTTTTTTTTTTTTAGCATACTTTTAACTATCTTTCTATTTTCACCCTTTTTTGAGACACTTCTTTAGATGTATTTTTAAGTCTTAGATATCACTTTGTGAATCAATTGTCTTTTCTCTTGAGAATTATTAAGCTCACTTTCATTAATTGACTTTAGAGCTATGTTTGGTCTTAATTCTGTCATCATAGTATTTGTTATCGTTTCTGTTCCTAAAAATATGTTACTATACAATCTTTGTGTGAGCCAATAAACATGTGATTAACATTTTCTTCCTGGTTAGAATGAGTTTTTAGTAATTCAAAAGGTATAGAGTTTAAATTCACTGGTAATATTTATAACTATAGCTTATATTACTTGTAATTCCCAGTGTAGTGGTAGTTGGTGTAGTTCATTTTTCTCCCTTTCTACCTTCTTTCTCAGCATATCATAGTAATTGGTTATTTTTCTTGATGTCACCTTTGTATTTTTAAAAATACTTATAATTTATTCCTACTATATACTTAGATTACTTTCCTTTTCAACTTGAAATGAAGTTTGGCTTTTTCCTCTCTTACTTATTGATAGGTGTGTAATTTCTGTGTTGTTGTTGTTGTCTATAGCTGTTGCTTTCTCTTCTATATGCAGATTATTAAAACACTAAGTAATTTCATTACTTCCCTTCAATCCATTTTGTTTCTATATAGTATTCTTTGGTTGAAGTTAGCTTTTTAAAAATTTTTAGAAGAGCTGATGGGAAACCAGTTTCCTAGGTTCTTACATTTTAAAAATGTCTATACACAGAGTTTATCCTAAATGACAAGTTGGCTGGGTAAGAAATTCCTCAGTCTCACTTTCTTTTCTGGCTGATGTTCTAGGCTGTTCACTGTTTGCTGTAGATATTCTGAGGGCTGCCTGGGTTTTTTTTCTCCTTAGAGATGATTGATTTTTTTTGGTCTCACTACCCTTTTGGCAGTCTAGTACTGGACTATGTCTTAGTGTTGATGCTTCTATGTCTCTTTCCTGGATGTGCTATATGATTTTAATCTCTAGTTTACATTTTTCTTTCATTTCTGGAAAATTTACTTGAATTATATGGAGAACAGTTTTTCAATTCTTTCATTTTTTTAAAATTCTTTTAAACCACCAGATACTCTTGTGTTTGTTGATTAATCTTGGCTTATCATCTCTATCATTTGTATTTTCTGTCATTTTCTTTCATAATTTATTTTTTTCTCTAAAACCCTTTTTGGTCTGTTCATTCCCTTTGAAAATTTTCTTTCAATCATGTCCTGTGTGTTCTTTATTTTTTAGCAGTGCCTGTTTTTTCTTCTGCTTCCATTTGGTCTTCATTTCAGTGGTGTTTATTTTTCTTTTACTTCTCTGACCTGTCAATTCATCTTTAATTTCTTTTTTTTTTTTTTTGCTATAGCTTCGTCAAGTTTCTGTGTCTCTGCTTTATTTGTCTTGTGTTATAGAGGTAATGAAAACTTAAATTTATAGCTAACTGTTTAACTATGTTTTTCATCTGCTTCATAGCTAATGTTTTTCTTGTGTGTTTTTTCTTTTGATTTCTATTTTTCTTTCCTTCTTTATATTTGTAACATTGATCTAAAAAAAATTATTCATCATTCAATGAGGAAAATTTTTCCTAAGCCTACTATTTGCAAAAGGTCACCTCAAAGAGGCTTAATATTCTAAACTAACACCATTCTCTTTATGACACTATTTCTTCAAAAAATATTATTTTACTTTTATTGAAGTATGGTTGATTTACAATATTGTGTTTTAGGTGCATAGCATAATGATCTAGTGTCTTTGCAGATTGTATTCCATTATAAGTTATTATAAGATACTGAGTATAATTCCCTGTGCTATATAGTATATCCTTGTTGCTTATCTCATCAATATGTAGTAGTTTTTGTCTATTAATCTCATACCCCTAATATGTCCCTCTCGATCTTTCTCTCTCCCCTTTGGTCACTAAAGATTTGTTTTCTACACATTGGTATTTATGAGTCCATTTTGTCTATACAGTACATTCATTTGTATTATTTTTTTACATATAAGTAATATTATATAGCATTTGTCTTTCTCTTTCTGGCTTATTTCACTGAGCATAATATTCTCTAGGTCCATCCACATTCCTGCAGATGGTAGTATTTCATCCTTCTCTATGCCTGAGTAATACTCCATTGTATAAGAGAGTATGTATGTGTGTGTGTGTGTGTGTGTGTGTGTGTGTGTAATGTATCACATCTTCTGTTTTTTTATTTTATTTTCTGGCTGCCCTGGGACTTTGTTCCTGCATGTGGACTTCCTCTAGTTGCAGCAAGTGGGGGCTACTCTTTAGTTACGGTGCACAGGCATCTCATTGCAGTGGCTTCTCTTGTTGCGGAGCACAGGCTCTAGAGTGCAGGCATCAGTAGGTGTGACATTTGGGCTCAGTAGTTGTGGCATACAGGCTTAGTTGCTTCACGGCACACGGGATCGTCCTGGACAGGGTTCAAATCCATGTCCCCTGCATTGACAGGTGGATTTTTAACCTCTGGACCAACAGGTAAGTTCCATGTATCACATTTTCTTAATCCAGTTGTCTACTGATGGGCATCCAAGTACTGCCTTTCAGACTCTTTTGTTGACTATGATGGCTACTCCATTTTTTCTAAGGCATTCTTGCCCACAGTAGTAGATATAATGGTCATCTGAGTTAAATTCACCCATCCAGTCCATGTTAGTTCGCTGATTCCTAGAATGTTGATGTTCACTCTTGCCATCTCCTGTTTGACCACTTACAATTTGCCCTGATTCATGGACCTAACATTCCAGGTTCCTATGCAATATTGCTCTTTACAGCATTGGACTTTGCTTCTATCACCAGTCACAGGCACAGCTGGGTATCGTTTTTGTTTTGGCTCCATCCCATCCTTTCTGGAGTTATTTCTCCACTGATCTCCAGTAGCATATTGGGCACTTACTGACCTGGGGAGTTCATCTTTCAGTGTCCTATCTTTTTGCCTTTTCATACTGTTCATGGGGTTCTCAAGGTACTGAAGTGGTTTGCCACGCCCTTCTCCTGTGGACCACATTCTGTCAGACCTCTCCACCATGACCCATCCTTCTTGGGTGGCCCCACACAGCATGGCTTAGTTTCATTGAGATAGACAAGGCTGTAGTCAAGGCTACAGTTTTTCCAGTGGTCATGTATGGATGTGAGAGTTGGACGGTGAAGAAAGCTGAGTGCCGCAGAATTGATGCTTTTGAACTGTGGTGTTGGAGAAGACTCTTGAGAGTCCCTTGGACTGCAAGGAGATCCAATCAATCCATCCTAAAGGAGATCAATCCTGGGTGTTCATTGGAAGGACTGATGTTGAAGCTGAAACTCCAATACTTTGGCCACCTCATGCGAAGAGTTGACTCATTGGAAAAGACCCTAATGCTGGGAAGGATTGGGGGCAGGAGGAGAAGGGGATGACAGAGGATGAGATGGTTGGATGGCATCACCGACTCGATGGACATGGGTTTGGGTAGACTCCGGGAGTTGGTGATGGACAGGGAAGCCTGGCTTGCTGCAATTCATGGGGTCACAAAGAGTCGGAAACGACTGAGCGACTGAACTGAACTGAACTGATGGGCACTTGAGTTGCTTCTGTGTCTTTGGCTATTGTAAATATTGCTGCTATGATCATTGGGGTACATGTATGTTTTCTGTGGAATTTATGGGTCATATGGTAGTTCTATTTTTAGTTTTTTTTAAGGCACCTCCATACTGTTTTCCATAGTGACATAGTTACCTTCCCACCGACAGTATACGAGGTTTCCCGTTTCTCCACATTCCTCTCCAACATTTGTTTCTTGTAGACTTTTTTTATTGTTAATATTTATTAATTTATTTGACTGTGCTGGGTCTTAGTGGCGGCAGACAGGATCTTCCATCTTCTTCGTGATATGTGGGATCTTCAGCTGCAGCCTGCGAGATCCAGTTCCCTGACCAGAGATCAAACCCGGGACTGCTGCATTGGAGTTTGGAGGCTTAGCTGCTGGACCAGCAGAGAAGTCCCCTATTTGTAGACTTTTTGATGACAGTCGTCAAAAAGTGTGTGTGAGGTATGAGGTGAAGTGGGTGTGAGGTGAAGACCTTATTTTGTTTTTGATCTCCGTTTCTCTAATAATTCCTGATGCTGAACATCTTTTCATATGCCTTCATGTGCATGTCTTCTTTGGAAAGATGTCTGTTCAAATTTTCTGTGAATTTTTTGTTTGGATTGTTTGGTTTTTTGATATTGAGTTGTATGAGCTGTTTGTATGTTTTGGATATTAACCCTTTGTTATATGCATCATTTGCAAATATTTTATCCCTTTTCATAGGTTGTCTTTTCGTTTTGTCAATGGTTTCCTTTGCCGTGCAAAATCTGTTAAGTTTAATTTGGTCCTTTTTGCTTTTTTTGCTTTTATTTATTTTGCCTTAGGAGACTGGTCCAAGAAACTATTTCTACGATTTATGTCAAAGACTGCTTTGCCTGTTTTCTCTTCTAGGAGTTTTTTGGTTTCATGTTTATGATGTTACTTTTATATGTAACTTATTTCTTTTGGTTGTATTACTGGAGCAGAAGAAATCCACATAGCAGGGAAACTAATGATGCAGAGATTGTTGGTCTTCTCCTAGCTTCTCTCTACTTCTCCCATTTGGGGTTTCATCATTGAGCCTCACCTCCCCTGCTTCTCCTTGCAGCCAGACTGGACCCAGGGAAATTCTGGCTGCCAGTCTTTCTAGCCTGTTGTGTTGATTTAAAGAAGGGATTCTTGACCTGGCAATGCAAGTGTTCTCCTCACCCTGGAAATTCATCCTACTGTTTTGTTTCCCTGAGATGTGAAGCCAGGATTTTTTTTCTAGATATACTCCTTTAGATCTTGTTGGGCGCTGGTGGTAAAGAACCCACCTGCCAATACAGGAGACGTAAGAGACAAGGGTTCGATCTCTGGGTCAGGAAGATCCCTTGGAGGAGGAAATGGTAACCCACTCCAGTATTCTTGCCTGGGAAATACCATGAACAGAGGAGCCTGAAAGGCTACAGTCCTTGGGGTTGCAAAGAGTCAGACACGACTAAAGAACTTAGCACAGTTATCTTTGTTTTGCTTAGTGTTCAAATTGATTAATAACCATGTGTTAAATTTTTGAATCTGTGCTCCACTGAGCTCAGTGTTATATATATTGCTTAAGTAATTATTAGGTGATATATATATATATAAATGTATTTCTGTCTGGTTAATAATGTATATACATGGTTAAAAATAATTGACAAACATATTTTTAAATTTATTTTAGTTTTGGCTCTACTCAGTCTTTGTTGCCACACGTGGGCTTCCTCGAGTTGTGGAGAGTGGGGCTACTCTCTAGTTGTGGTGCTCGGGGCTTCTCATTGTAGTGGCTTCTCTTGTTACAGAGTACAGTCTCTAGGGCGTGTGGGCTTCAGTAGTTGTGGCAGTTGGTCTCAGTCGTTGTGGTGCATGGGCTTAGTTGTTTCATAGTATGTGAGATCTTTCCTGACCAGGAATCAAACCTTTGTGCCCGGCATTGGCAAGTGGATGCTTAACCGCTGGACCACCAGGGAAGCCCCACAAAATTATTAATATATGAAATTTTGGACTTCCCTGGTGGTCAGTGGTTAAGATTCCACAGTTCCACTGCAGAGGACATGAGTTCAGTGCTAGGTTGGGAATCTGTATTTTGGTCACGTGGCCAAAAATAAAGAAATTTCTAGTGTATACTTGAATCGGAAGATTTGCTATAAATGTCATTTACTTATTCACATCTGATGAGATATAAGACATCTGTCACTGAATGAATTATTAGGCTTAGCATTGTACACCATCATTGGTACCTTCATAATGAGTTAACACTCTTTGTATAGATGGTGTTCTGAAATAAACTGCGTTTCTTTTCTTCTGGAAATTCTGGAGAGCAAGTTGTTTTAATTATTTGTGTGCCTGGCGGAAGAGAAGACTTTGTGGTGTTTAAGGCTTTTACCAAAAGTATCAGAAATGATTTTGTAGTCATTTGTAGTCTTTAAAAGTATCACTTGACAGTGTGATTTCTTTCATTGTTTTCTTTGCTAAAGTTGAAGAGCTTTTTGTTATATTACCCATTTAGATATACTGCTTTTGTAATGTTATAATCCCTTCTTCTTTGGATGAATATAGATTGAATTTTTGCATCAGTGAACAAAAATATTAAAACACCCAGTGATTTTACTATAAGAAGTTTCTTTGTTAAATTATTTTAATATTAGGGTGTATCACCATGCCTATCATCTCAACATAATATGATAAGTAGGTGAAAGTTTGGATGAACTTTGAAGAATGGGTATAAAATGCTGAAGAAAAAAGTAACAAAAATTTACCTATTATTTTCATACAACCAGAGTCATCTAATTCATGAGAATTTAAATTTTGACCTTCTAAATAGTATTAATTTGAGTTGTAGAATAACTTCATTGTTTTGCTCCTTCCCCAAGCAATGAGGGCTCTATAACAGTATCTATAGAGAAACTTGACTGTGTTAAAAAGCATTATTAATCAACGCAATAGTGTAAAGCAATTATCCTTTTTTCCTTCTCCAAGGGATCTTCCCAGCACAGGGACTGAACCCGCATCTCCTTTGTCTCCTACAATGCAGGCAGATTCTTTACCACTGGGCCATCAGGCAAGCCCAGTTATCCTTCAGTGAAAAATAAATACATTTAAAAAAAGCATTATTGTTGCGTACATCAACAGGTATACATTTTGCATAAGCAGAAATAAACAAATGAGACTACTTTAAAGTAAAAAGCTTTTATACAGCAAAGGAAACAATCAACAAAATGAAAAAGCAACCTACCAAGTGGGAGTAAATTTTTACAAATCATATATCAGATATGGAATAGTACCCCCAAAACACTAGGAATTCATTGTTGTTATTCAGTCGCTCAGTCACGTCCGACTCTGCACCCATGGACTGCAGCACGCCAGGATTCCCTATCCTTTACCATCTCCCGGAGCTTGCTCAAACTCAGGTCCATTTGAGTCAGTGATGCCATACAGCCATCTCATCCTCTGTCATCCTCTTCTCCTCCTGCCTTCAGTGTTTCCCCGCATCAGGGTCTTTTCTAATGAGTCAGCCCTTTGCATGAGGTCCTTAACTCTATTTCTCACTTCCACTGTATAGTCAAAAGGGATTTGATATAGGTCATATCTGAATGGTTTAGTGGTTTTCTCCACTTTCTTCAATTTCAGTCTGAATTTGGCAATAAGGAATTCATGATCTGAGCCACAGTCAGCTCCTGGTCTTGTTTTTGCTGACTGTATAGAGCTTCTCCATCTTTGGCTGCAAAGGTGGCCAAAGTATTGGAGCTTCAACTTTAGCATCACTCCTTCCAATGAATATTCAGGATTGATTTCTTTTAGGATTGACTAGTTGGATCTCCTTGCAGTCCAAGGGACTCTCAAGAGTCTTCTCCAGCACCACAATTCAAAAGCATCAATTCTTCAGCACTCAGCTTTCTTTATCATCCAACTCTCACATCCATACATGACTACTGGAAAAACCATTGCTTTGACTAGATGGACCTTTGTTGGCAAAGTAATGTCTCTGCTTTTTAATGTGCTGTCTAGGTTAGTCATAACTTTTCTTCCAAAGAGCAAGCGTCTTTTAATTTCATGACTGCAGTCACTATCTGCAGTTATTTTGGAGCCCAAGAATATAAAGTCTGTCACTATTTCCTTTGTTTCCCCATCTATTTACTGTGAAGTGATGGGACCAGATGCCATGATCTTAGTTTTCTGAATGTTGAGCTTTAAGCCGAGTTTTTCACTCTCCTCTTTTACCTTCATCAAGAGGCTCTTTAGTTCCTCTTTGCTTTCTGCCATAAGGGTGGTGTCATCTGCGTATCTGAGGTTATTGATATTGCTCCCGGCAATCTTGATTCCAGTTTGTGCTTCATCCAGCCCTGCATTTCCCATGATGTACATTCATACAACTCAAAAAATAAATAATCCCATTAAAAATAGACAAAGGACCTGAATAGACATTTTTCTGAAGAAGACATACAGACAGAGAACAGGTACATGGAAAGATGCTCAGCATCACCAGTCATTATGGAAATGCAAATATAAAATCTCAGTAAGCCATCACTTTCTACCTTTAGGAAGACTTTTATTAAAAAGACAATAAATAACAAGTGTGGGTGACAATATGGAGAAAAGGGAATCCTAGTCCACTTTTCGTGGGACTATAAATAGCTATAGCCATTGTGGAAAACAGTATGGAATTTCCTAAGAAAATTAAAAATAGAATTGCCATGTGATCCAGCAGTCCCACTTCTTGGTATATATCTGAAGGAAATGAAATCACTACCTGGAACAGATATTTGTGACCCCATGTCCATTTCAACATTATTCACAGTACCCAAGGTGTATAAACAACCTAAGTGTCTGTTAATAAATGAATGGGTAAGGTTGTAATAATGGGAGTTGCTGGTGAAAGGGTAAAAGGTTTCAGTTGTAAGATGGATAAATTCTGGAATCTAGTGTATAGAATGGTGTCTACAGTTAGCAGTACTACACTGTATGTTTGAAAGTTGCTAAGAGAGTGAATCTTAAGATTCTTTACCATCTGAGCCACCAGGGAAGTCCCAGTGTTCTCAGCACAGATACAAAAATGGTAACTGTATATGATGATAGATATGTTAACTAACCTTACGGTAATCATTTCAAAACATATGTGTATATCAGATCATCACATCATAAATTTGTGTATGTGTGTGTGTATATATATATATATATACACACACACACACACATACCTGGGAAGTGCAATAAGGCTGTACTACTTCATTTGTAAATTTTAGCATGAAATGGAATTTTGCTCAAATGGTTCAATTTAAGAGGTTTTAATGAGGGGACTCATAGGAGTTGTGGGTAAGGTTAAAGAGCCACCAATTAGTTTGAGCCCCTAAGAAACCAGCAATAAATTGTAAGCAGCCAGTCATGCTCACTCCCATGTCTGAGAACACAAAGGGAGAAGATGGTATTATGGGAGCTCAGTGAGAACTGAAGCTAAGGAGGATGGGGCACAGGCAGAACCTGATGTTCTGGAGGGACCCAGTCATTTCCAGACTTTCTGTTCTAGACTTTCTAGACTTTCCCCATTATCTCCAACTGGTACCCCCATAGGCAAAACTCTGTATGAACCCACCCATAATCAGTGCAAATTTTTGACTTTGGAAAACTCTTGGAAAATTTGTATAGAATATGACATTTTGATCTCTATATACCTTTTGCCTCTAAAGTTCCATTTGGGGCAACTTTCATGTTACATACACATATCCATTCATCTGTCTCTTTCTGTGCATCTGCACACACACTGCACAGCAAGTAAAGTGAACATTAACACTAAATTTCAAATCACAATTAAAAACAGTGATTTATTCTCAGCGGTAAAGAATCTGCGTGCAGTGCAGGAGGTGTAGGAGACACAGGTTTTTGATCCCTGGGTTGGAAAAATCTCCTGGAGGAGGTAATGGCAACCCACTCCAGTATTCTTGCCTGGAGAATCCCTTGGACAGAGGAGCCTGGTGGGCGACAGTCGTTAGGATCTCTAAGAGTCAGACACTACTAAGCGACTGAGCATGCACACGTGCACATGATGGTACGAGTTAAAGCAATAAAAGAAATTTAAGTGATTGGGACTATGAAGGCTAAGTATTTGTTGGATTTTCAGGTTCTCTCTCAGTTGAGTTTTGCAACACAGTTACCCTAAGTTTTGTATTGGGTTAGCCAAAAAGTTCATTCAGGGTTTTCTGTTATGGGAAACCAATATTAGAAAGTTTACAAGGTGCAGTACTGCACTTTATTTTATCCAAACATTGTATTATGGGAATTTTCAAATGTATTAAAAAACAGAGAGAGTATTTTAAGGAACTTACAAGTAGTTATCAGCCAGTTTTAAAAATTAGGAACATTTTACCAGGTATTGATTGTTCTGTTCTACATTCTATACCTACAAACATACTTTTCTTTTTCTGGAGTATATTAAAGAAACTATTTATATAATATATATATAAGATATTGTATTATAATGTTTTACAATATAAGAAGTTGTATTATACCCATAAACACTTCACTTTAATTTCTAACAAATAAAGACTTAAAAAAGACGTTGTCTTTATCACATCTAATAAGTTAAAGGTAATTAATTCCTCATTACAGATATTCCCTGACTGTAGATGGTTAAGTTTATGATTTTTCAACTTTACGATGGTGTGAAAATTTTATCTGATTTTTGATCTTGTCTGAGGCTAGCAATGTGCTGTACCATACTCTCCTGCAATGCTGGGCTCTGACTATTGCTGCTGCAGCTCCTGAAAGTGAAAGTGAAAGTTACCAAGTCTGTCCAACTCATTGAGACCCCATGGACTATACATACAGTCCATGGAATTCTCCAGGTCAGAATACTGGAGTGGATACCTTTCCCTTCTCCAGGGGATCTTCCCAACTCAGGGATTGAACCCAGGTCTCCTGCACTGCAGGTGGATTCTTTACCAATTGAGCTATGCAGCTCCTAATCAGCCACATAATCACAGGGGTACTCAACTGATGCACTTCCAACCATCTGTACCTATACACCCCCCTGTTTTCAGTAGGGTATTCAATAAATTGTGTGAGATAGCGAGTACTTTATCATAAATTAGGCTTTGTGTTAACTGATTTTGCTGCAATAAAGGCTAACGTGTGTGCTGAATATGTTTAATTTTGTAGATTAGGTGTTTCAAATGCATTTTCAACTTACAATGAGTTTATTGAGATTCAATTCCAGCAATATAAGTTGAGGAAGATCTGTATATGTAATAATTTCACCACTTATCATAAAATTTCTTTGTACTGTTGGCTTCTTTTGAATTGTTTTTAGACAAGGGCCACATACTGCATTTGGTTGACTCTTATTTTTTTAAACTTTTTATTTTATGTTGCAGTATAGCTGATTAACAATACTGTGATGGTTTCAGGTGCACAGCAAAGGGACTCAACCATATGTATACATGTATCCATTTTCTCCCCCAAACTCCCCTCCCATCCAGGCTGCCACATAGTTCTTTCACTTTTAGATCAACAAATCATAGGAATATTATAGTGTTTTCATTTGTATACTTGCATTATTAACCTTTTAAATTTTACCTTGATTGAGCTTCAGTTTATTTTTAATGTAAGAAATTCTATGATGAATTTAAATATTCACCAGCACTTTGTATTTTTTTATGAATCCTCAAAATAACCTAATGGAATAAAGTAATACTTTAATGGCTGCTTTTCCAGAAATTATTTCTGTAGTGCCTATTACGATCCTGTGCATTTAATAACACTGGAGTGGAGCAAAAGCAGCATATTCTTTGGTCATAGCTGGCCTCATGGTCAGTCTTACACCCATTCTACCATTATGATAATGGGTGTATTCTTAAAATTCTTTGAAGTTGGGGATGATAATATGAAGCCCAGTTCAAAAGAGGTGCTCAAAAAATATTTGATTTAATTATCATGAATTACTTATTTAAATATCCATGAGTGGATGAGTTATCTCTGGAAGCCTCGGGCTTTCAGAAGGACTGTGGACAGAAAAGTAGATGGAGGGCCAGAAGAGCATACTCTACCAGTGGAGGCACAGTAAGTGAGACCCCAAAATTAAGTGAACACTCCATGTTGTAAGTATAGACTCAAAGGTTAGGCCTGATTAGTCTGTTGTACAGAGAGAGATAGGGAATTTTTATCAGTAACAAATCTTTTTTTTACTGAAAAACTAGACTTGTGAGAATAGTGACAAAATGAGGAGAATGTTAATGTTGATCAGTGTTACTGTTTTGGACTTCAGTTAAAACTGGTCACTGAGAGAGTGATTGATTGATTTTGGTCTTCTCCAAGGGGAGAAACCACTAAATGAAGTGCAAAGTAAAACAGCCCTTTGGTTTGCAGAAGAAAAATGCCACCATTTCTATTTGCTTATGAAGGCAGAAGCAGATACCCAATTTTCTTCTGTAAGTCCTGGTGTGTGAACGGAGGTGTATATTTGGATCCTCTTGAGTTGAATCTCAGTTCTGGATCTGTGATACCTTGCATATATATATTCATCCCCTTTCCCCACCTTTTTTTCCCTTTTTTTTTTTTGCCTTCTAGCTTTAAACAAGTAATGTCTGAGATTTAGTTGTTAACTTTCTGTTTATCATAGTAACTGAACTATATACAAACCACAGGTATTGTTGAAAATAATTCAGTATCCATTCACTTGTAAGAGGAAATTCAGGGCTAAAGTTAGGTTGAGTTAAATATGTGTCAAGGCTGTATATTGTCATCCTACTTATTTAACTTATATGTAGAGTACATCAAGCAAAATGCTGGGCTGGATGAAGCACAAACTTGAAATCAAGATTGCCGGGAAAAATATCAATAACCTCAGATACACAGGTGACACCACCCTTATGGCAGAAAGTGAAGAAGAGCTAAAGAGCATCTTGATGAAAGTGAAAGAGGAGAGTGAAAAAGTTGGCTTAAAACTCAACATTCAGAAAACTAAGATCATGGCATCTGGTCCCATCACTTCATGGCAAATAGATGGGGAAACAATGGAAACAGTGACAGACGTTTTCTTGGGCTCCAGAATCACTGCAGATGGTGACTTTAGCCATGAAATTAAAAGATGCTTTCTCCTTGGAAAAAAAGTTATGACCAACCTAGACAGCATATTAAAAAGCAGAGACATTACTTTGCCAACAAATGTCCATTTAGTCAAAGCTATGGTTTTTCCAGTAGTCATGTATGGATGTGAGAGTTGGACTATAAAGAAAGCTGAGTGCCAAAAAATTGATGCTTTTGAACTGTGGTGTTGGAGAAGACTCTTGAGAGTCCCTTGGACTGCAAGGAGATCCAACCAGTCAATCCTAAAGGAAATCAATCCTGAATACTCATTGGAAGGACTGATGCTGAAGCTGAAACTCCAATACTTTGGCCACCTGATACAAAGAACTGACTCGATGGAAAAGACCCTGATGCTGGGAAAGATTGAAGGAGGGAGGAGAAGGGGATGACAGAGGATGAGATGGTGGGATGGCATCACTGACGTGATGGACATGAGTTTGAGTAGGCTCCGGGAGTTGGTGATGGACAGGGAAGCCTGGCGTGCTGCAGTCCATGGGGTTGCAAAGTCAGACACGACTGAGCGACTGAACTGAACTGAACTGGAGTATGTGGCAGAATCCAAAGGATTCATCTTTACTCAAACTGGAATGAAATTGTTCTTGGTTTGTTCCTGTACATATATTTGTCTATGGGTAAAGTAAGATTCCTTTTTGAAAGTGTGTGGTTTTGCATTAGGAGATCTGGAGCTGAGAAAGTGCGGTCTGCTGCTCTGGGCCACACTGCCACCTGGGGGCTAATAAAAGTCTGCCGTGGGTTGTAGTCAGTGCCAGAAATCTTTGATACTGACCTTGGTTCTTTTAAGACAAAAACCAAAGCACTATTATCTGTATGTAGGCACCAAAATAATGCTGTTGGCTTGCCTAGTGATGTGGTATGATACAATGTTAAGTAATAACAACGTATTTAAAAATTGAATGTGGTACTTCTATATTACCTTTTTTGCTGTCTTAGACTTTCCCCCTGTGTTGAGGATATTACTATCTTGAGACAAAGTTAATGTACTTTTCCTGGATTTATATGTATTCTGCTGCTTAGTACTTATTAACAGTATTTTATGCATACTGGTAATAGTTTCCAGTTTATACCACAAAATTGATTAGTCAATGAATGTCCTTTTCTGAGCCCAAATATTTTGAGCGTATATAAACATTTTTATAATGTTGGTATGATTGCAGTTATTTATTTTAGATGTTTTTCTGAAAGGTGCTTTTTTTTATTAAATATAGTGTCATTGGATTATTTGATACTTTAAAACGTATAGCTGAAGAATGAAAATTGTATGATTGCACTTACATGGAGTACCTAGGATAGTCAAATTCATAGAGAAAGAAAGTAGAATAATAATTGCCAGGAGTTGGTGAGAGGAGGGAGAGAATAGGGAGTTAGTGTTTAATGGGCACAGAGTTTCAGTTTGGGATGATAAAAAGTTCAGGTAATGGATAGTGGTTGGTAATGGTTACACAACAGTGTGACTGTGCTTAATGCCACTGAATTATACATTTAAAAATGGTTAAGATGGTAAATGTAATGTTTTATATGTTTTACCACAATCACAAATGTATTACTGTGTACTAGTGTTGAATGCTTCCCTTTCTTAGGGCATAGGAATGAGTAAGTACATGAACTTAATTTGGAAAAGCACATGTTAGGTGCTAGAAACTTTACCTGTATAAGTCTAGAATCCTATGAGGTATATACTTTTTGCTAATTTTCTTCTACCTTTTAAGAAACTAAAAGTTGAATAGGTTTGTTTGTAACAAATTTAGGAATAGTGCACTGTTTGTTTAGCTCTCAGGATGATTTGTCTGAAATACAATACTTATAGGGCTTCCCAGGTGGCACAGTGGTAAATAATCCACCTGCCAATGCAGATGATAGAAGAGACACAGGTTCAATCCCAGGGTCGGAAAGATCCCCTGGAGAAGGGCATGGCCACCCACTCCAGTATTCTTGCCTGGAGAGTCCAACGGACAGAGGAGTTTGGCGGGCTACAGTCCATGGGGTCGCAAATAGACGTGACTGAGTGAGCGCGTGCACGCGTGCGTGCACACACACACACACACACACACACACACACACACTGTCTCTCCCATAGTCAGTAAAAGATGTAGCGGAGGCTTGCACCTATTTCTGCTTGTCTCTAGGGCAGGTACTCTTCCTGTTCTATATCCTTGCCTTCTATGAGAATACTGCAGCTTCATGTTAAAATAAAAAGCTGATGTAGCATTCTGTTATACTGCAGATTCTCACGTGTTATGGTTCCAGACTGGAAACAAAAAACTCATACAACAGCAGTGCAAGAACCCTGAGATAGCCCCAAACTGTGTGTAATGTCTGTGGGCTTGAAGCAGTTCATGTCTAATTTGAGTAGCATATGGTGGAAATGACTCATGTACCATGAGGTCATCAACTACAGTATTTTTTATTTTAAATTAGTTTCCCATCAGATATAAAGCTGGTGCTTCTCTTTAGTATACCATGAATCTGTAAGGGAAAAGATTCTTGTATCTATTTTATTTTTTTCTATTGGCTGTTTTTTTAAAATAGTTTTAAACAATTAATTAATTTATTTATTTTAATTGGAAGCTAATTACTTTACAGTATTGTAGTAGTTTTTGCCATATGTTGACATGAATCACCCATGGATGTACATGCGTCCCCCATCCTGAGCCCGTCTCCCACCTCCCTCCCTATCCTATCCCTCAGGGTCGTCCCAGTGTACTGGCCCTGAGCGCCCTGTCTAATGCATCAAACCTGTACTGGGGATATATTTCACATATGGTAACATACAGTGGCTGACTTAATTTTGGGGGGCTCCAAAATCACTGCAGATGGTGATTGCAGCCATGAAATTAAAAGACGCTTACTCCTTGGAAGGAAAATTATGACCAACCTAGACAGCATATTAAAAAGCAGAGACATTACTTTGCCAACAAAGGTCCGTCTATTCAAGGCTATGGTTTTTCCAGTAGTCATGTATGGATGTGAGAGTTGGACTATAAAGAAAGCTGAGAATTGATGCTTTTGAACTGTGGTGATGGAGAAGACTCTTGAAAATCCCTTGAACTGCAAGGAGATCCAACAAGTCCATCCTAAAGGAGATTAGTCCTGAGTGTTTATTGGAAGGACTGATGTTGAAGCTGAAACTCCAATACTTTGGCCACCTGATGTGAAGAGCTGACTCATTTGAAAAGACCCTGATGCTGGGAAAGATTGAGGGCAGGAGGAGAAGGGGACGACAGAGGATGAGATGGTTGGATGGCATCACCGACTCAATGGACATGAGTTTGAGTAAACTCGGGGAGTTGGTGATGGACAGGGAGGCCTTGCATGCTGCGGTTCATGGGGTCGCAAAGAGTCGGACACGACTGAGCAACTGAACTGAATATACATATTTCAATGCTGTTCTCTGAAATCATCCCACCCTTGCCTTCTCCCAGAGAGTCCAAAAGTCTGTTCTTTACATCTGTGTCTCTTTTGTTGTCTTGCATATAGGGTCATTGTTACCATCTTTCTAAATTATATATATATGCGTTAATGTACTGTATTGGTGTTTTTCTTTCTGACTTATTTCACTCTGTATAATAGGCTCCAGTTTCATCCACCTCATTAGAACTGATTCAAATGCATTCTTTTTAATAGCTGAGTAATATTCCATTGTGTATATGTACCACAGTTTTCTTATCCATTTGTCTGCCTATGGACATCTAGGTTGCTTCCATGTCCTGGCTATTGTAAACAGTGCTGTGATGAACGTTGGGGTACACGTGTCTCTTTCAGTTCTGGTTTCCTCAGTGTGTATGCCCAGCAGTGGGACTGCTGGGTCATATGGCAGTTCTATTTCCAATTTTTTGAGGAATCTCCACACTGTTCTCAATAGTGGCTGTACTAGTTTGCATTCCTACCAACAGTGTAAAAGGGTTCCCTTTTCTCCACACCCTCTCCAGCATTTATTGCTTGTAGTCTTTTGGATAGTAGCCATTCTGATGGACATGAAATGGTATCTCATTGTGGTTTTGATTTGCATTTCTCTGATAATGAGTGATGTTGAGCATCTTTTCATGTGTTTGTTAGCCATCTATATGTCTTGTTTGGAGAAATATCTGTTTAGTTCTTTGGCCCATTTTTTGATTGGGTCATTGATTTTTCTGGAATTGAGCTGCTTGTGTATTTTTGAGATTCTTTGTCAGTTGCTTTGTTTGCTATTATTTTCTCCCATTTTGAAGGCTGTCTTTTCACCTTGCTTATAGTTTCCTTTGTTGTGCAATCTGTTTGCTATTTTATTTTATTTTTATTTATTTATTTTTAATACATTTATTTATTTTAGTTGGGGGCTAATTACTTTACAATATTGTAGTGGTTTTTGCCATACATCGACATGAATCAGCCATGGGTTTACATGTGTTCCCCATCCTGAACCCCCCTCCCACCTCCCTCCCCATCCCATCCCTCTGGGTCATACCATTGCCCCAGCCTTGAGCATTTGTCTCATGCATCGAACCTGGAATGGTGTTCTATTTCACATATGAAACAAGTCAATGCTATTCTCTCAGAACGTCCCACCCTCACCTTCTCCCTCAGAGTGCATAAGACTGTTCTATGCATCTGTGTCTCTTATTCTGTCTCGCATATAGGCTTATCATTACCATCTTACAAATTCCATATATATGCATTAGTATACTGTATTGGTGTTTTTCTTTCTGGCTTACTTCACTCTGTATAATGGGCTCCAGTTTCATCCATCTCAATAGAACTAATTCAAATGAATTCTTTTTAATGGCTGAGTAATATTCCATGGTATATATGTACCAGAGCTTCTGTTTGCTATTTTAAATTGCATTTTTTATTCCTGTCTGCTTTTCTTGGGGAGACTCATTCCTTTCATGAAAGAAAATGAAAGTTATCTCATCATGATAAATCATTTAATAGAAAATATCTCAATATAATTAAGATTTTTTAAACTCTAGTCATAGAATCAGTGTTTTCCAAAAGTAGTATAAACATAAGCATTTTAGAATAAACAACAAAAAAAGATCTGGATTTCTATTTGGAGTTCTGGAGCTCTATCAACAAAAAAGGATTTCTATTTGTGTTAATCTGATTTTACAAACGTTCCCTTCCAATTACCCTTCAGAAATGGAACATTTGATGCACCATAAACTCAATCCTACATCTCTTGAACCCTAGTACTTAACTATCCTTGTTAGCCATGGAAATAACTCCCCAGAAAGAATGTAATTGCTAAATCACTACCTAATTAGTCGATTTCCTTTATGTACAAAAATGCCTGATATTTGGGAGAATACCTAGATTTTAAAATGACCTGATATTTCTGATTATGCAGAAACGATTTACATATTTTCTTAACAAATTCCCCTGAACACTTTCAGCACTGAAATAGTATGGAATGCTTCTTTGGAAGCCGAGGAGCTTGTTGCTGACATAGTAATAATTTGGTTGTTTGCACATTTTATAAAATATTAAAATGTTGTTAGTTGCCATATTCCTTAAATAAGTCATGGTGAGATGTTATCTCTGAAGTGTTGGCTTGTTAGTAGGAGGGAAATTATATGTTACAGTGTTATATAAAGCTGACTCATATGAGTGGGTGAAAAATCCCAAGAATACCAGGACACCCACACTTGCAAAAGCCAATATGTGCCATTTCTCTTTACACCACATTCCAGTGGGCTGCTTAATGGAACTGTGTTCATTAAGAAATTGCTATACTTTCTTTCATGACGTGGTGCAAACTTCCTGTTTAAAAAAAAAAGTGAAATGACATTTTGTTTTTATCATTTGCAAAATGTTTGTTGATTGGACAAAAAGTTTAATTCAGTATTTGAAGTAATTCACTTCTCTGGGCTTGTTTCATTTTTGGGGTATTTTTTTTTTTGTTAGTTAAAATCAAGACAATAAAACATACTTACTTTGGAAATGTTTTAGACTATTTACTAAATCCTAAAGAAACACAATTAAATATCTTTTAACAAGTAGTGTTCTGGTTCTTGATAAATAGCTAGCTTATGCTGTTTTATTGATAGTGACAAAAAGAGAAGAATGTTGTATTGATCAGTAGTTAACTGTTACTGGCAGCAGTTAAAACTGGTCACTGGGAGAGTGAATGGTAGATTTGTAGTAATATTAAATATTTTTTTAGTCATAAGCTTATTTTATTTTTATTTATTTTTAACATTAAATATCCTTATATATGTTATATTATTCAAAATGTTGTTTGAATGAAAGTGTTAGTCACTTAGTTGTGTCCAATGCTTTGCAACCCCATGGACTGTAGCCTACCAGGCGCCTTTGTCCATGGAATTCTCCAGGCAAGAATACCGGATTGGGTAGCCATTCATTTCTCCAGGGAATCTTCCTCACCCAGGGATCAAACCCAGGTCTCTGCACTGCAAGCAGATTCTTTACCGTGTTAGCCACCAGGATCAGTTCAGTTCAGTCACTCAGTCCTGTCTGACTCTGCGACCCCATGGACTGTAACATGCCAGGCTTCCCTGTCCATCACCAACTCCCAGAGCTTGCTGAAACTCATGTCCATCAAGTTGGTGATGCCATCCAACCATCTCATCCTCTGTCATCCCCTTCTCTTCCTGCCTTCAATCTTTCCCAGCATCAGAATCTTTTCAAATGAGTCAGTTCTTTGCATCACGTGGCCAAAGTATTGGAGCTTCAGCTTCAGCATCAGTCCTTTCAATGAATATTCAGGGCTGATTTCCTTTAGGATTGACTGGTTTGATCTTGCATTTCAAGGGACTCTCAAGAGTTTTCTCCAACACCACAGTTCAAAAGCATCAATTCTTCAGTGCTCAGCTTTCTTTATGGTCCAACTCTCACATCCATACATGACTGCTGGAAGAACCATAACTTTGATTATGTGGACCTTTGTCAGCAAGGTAATGTCTCTGCTTTTTAATATGCTATCTAGGTTTGTTATAGCTTTTCTTCCAAGGAGCAAGTGTCTTTTAATTTCATGGCTGCAGTCACCATCTGCAGTGATTTTGGAGCCCAAGAAAATAAAGTCTGTCACTGTTTCCATTGTTTTCCTTTCTATTTGCCATGAAGTGATGGGACCGGATGTCGTGATCTTCGTTTTTTGAATGTTGAGTTTTAAGCCAGCCTTTTTCACTGTCCTCTTTCACTTTCATCAAGAGGCTCTTTAGCTTCTCTTTGCTTTCTGCCAGAAGGTTGGTGTCATCTGCTTATATTTCTTCTGGCAATCTTGATTCAAGCTTGTGCTTCATCCAGCCTGGCATTCCACATGAGGATAGGAGTCCACAAATTATATCTTGCTTGTATGGAGATTTTGTTGTTGTTTGATTTTTAAAGAATGAAGGCTTCCCTCATAGCTCAGTTGGTAAAGAATCCGCCTGCAATGCAGGCGACCCCGGTTCAATTCCTGGGTCAGGAAGATCCGCTGGAGAAGGGATAGGCTACCCAGTCCAGTATTCTTGGGCTGCCTTTGTGGCTCAGATGGTAAAGAATTGCCCGCATGTTCCCTGGGTTGGGAAGATCTCCTGGAGAAGGGAAAGGCTATCCGCTCCTGTATTCTGGCCTGGAGAATTACATGGAACACACAGTCACAAAGAGTTGGACACGACTGAGACACTTTCACTTTCCAGGTTCTTCCACCACATGCTAAATTAGCCTTATTGTTTTATTGGAATTCTCTTTCCTGTTTTACCAAAGATTCTTTGTCCAAACTCAAAATCTCAACCAATACTTAGAAAAAGTTCTATTTTATTGACGAGAATGTTAACTTCATTTGAAAATAGCGAAAGGGCAGCTGTTAATGTGAAACAATCCTCTAGAAAGACACTTTTATAAGATTTCTGGGTGGTGTTACCCAGTTTTTTTTTTTTTTTTTAAGAGAATGCTATGGCTTTCAGATATTAAGTAACTTGCTGACTTAATGGCAGAGTTAGGGTTTGAACTTATATAAAACCTCTGTTCTGCACTTCTGTTGTGTTTAACCATAATATATCTGCGTTCGTACATAAATCTGTTTTTGAGAGTTGTGTTGCTGCTGCTTACAAATGTAGCATATATGTGATTTCTATTGCATTGCATGCCTGTCTCATACTTTATTTTTAAAGAAACCCAAACAAGCAGTTTGTCACTTTCATCCTCTCAAATTGAGATTCTATGCAAACTGATTTCTATTATGATTTTTATGGTTATATGTTTAAGATGAGTTTTAAATTATGAATCATCTTCTTGATCTGATAATGATTAAAATAACTCTCCTTATGGTCAGATAGTTTTATCCTAGAATCTTCATACCTAATCATGTAGCCAAAATAGTGATGAAATAACCAATATTATTTTATGAGCTGTTTGCTTTAGTAAAGAAGAGGTACAAAACTATTTTAAGTAATTTCAATTTCTGTGATATGATATAGATATGTTAGGTGTGTATATACATTTATCTTTGTGTGCATCAGATAAAATTAGGCAGTGAAAAGTTAATTTGATCAGCAGGAACCATAGAGGTTTAATTTTAAATATAATCAGTTATACTTGTATCTATGGTGATCATTACTTGGATTTATGTATGTTTCATCATTTATACTTTAATTTCTATGACCTCATTTTAGATGTTACTCCTAATAGTTAGATGTTACTATATGCAGGTAGATATGTTGAGATAGATAATTCTTGATGGTTTTCTCAATGTTGATTGTTACCAGATTCAGGCTGTTTATGATAGCTGATATTAGTTTTCACCACAAAATCATTGTTTGCAAATATGTTTGTTATTTCCACAAGAAAATTTTATTTTGTTTTTTTATCTTAATGATGAAAAGTAACTTCCAGATTATCTTTCAATTGAATAATAAGTAAATTTAAACTTAAAAAAGTAAGTGCTAGAGGTAAAATCTAATTTCCACTGAAGTGAAAGTCGCTCAGTTGTATCCAACTCTTTGCGACCCCATGGACTGTACAATTCATGGAATTCTCCAGGCCAGAATACTGAAGTGGGCAGCCTTTCCCTTCTCCAGGAGATCTTCCCAACCCAGGGATCGAACCCAGTCTCCTGCACCGCAGGCGGATTCTTTACCAGCTGAGTCACAAGGGAAGGTTTGTCAGGGAGCCGGGAAAATCCAAGCAGCCGTCTTTGCTTTGCTCTGACTCTTTGATTTACAGCTATTGTTCACCCATTTTTAATTCCCTGATTTAGGAATAGACTGTTGCTATGTTTTAAGGACATCAGGATAGCAAAAGTCTAACCATGAGGGCTAATTTTTTTTAGAAGCAGAATGAGCTTTATCTACATGTACCATAATCTCAAATAATGTTTATTTACTTTACTAGAGTAGCAAAAGATTTTAAAAACAAATATAAATCATGTAAAGGCAAAGAAATCACTAATTTCCAGTATGAATTCACAATTGGAATGACATTTCATAGAACTGAACTTTATTTCTCAAACAGGGTCCAACTATCCTGTTTATTTTCTGAAGTCATTTCAGATAAATATTCATTGATGGCTCTGCACTGGGCACCGAGTGAGGCCCTTGAAATGCATAAATAAATAAAATAGTGTCTTATCTCCAAGAAATACACTGCCTAGTATTAAATAGTAGATCATACATAAAGAATTTTTATTACATTGTGATGGATGTCACAGTAGGAGGATGTTCAAGGTATATAGGGGATATGGAATGAAGATGGAAGCATGGAACAGAGGTGGTCTGAGAATGTTTCTCAGGGGACTAAGTTGGGTTTTGAAGGACAAATACACATTTACTAACAGAGTGGAATATAGGTAGAGAGTTTTCATGGGATTGTTTCAGCAAAACGAAGTGCTTAGGGAAGTATCATAAGCAAGAAGAATCCACTGTTATTCCAGAACATTATTTTAAACGTGTTTTTTTCTTGCTTATCAAGTGAAACATTGCAGTAACTAGAGTATTTATCAAATAGTAGTTGCACTGGTCCAAGTTTCCAACCGTCTGCGATCGTTGCTAAGTATTGATGGTGGCACTAATGAAAGATACAGCAAGGAGACATCAGATAATAAGAGGGAGACAGAAGGATGAGATACTTGGATTATTTGCTGACTTTTTATATATCACTGTATTTCGAGGCTTGCCTGGTGGCTCAGATGGTAAAGCATCTGCCTGCAATGCAGAAGACCCAGATTTGATCCCTGGGTTGGGAAGATCCCCTGGAGAAGGGAATGGCAACCCACTCCAGTATTCTTGCCTGGAGAATCCCACGGATCGAGGAGCCTGGCGGGCTACAGTCCATGGGGTCATGAAGATTGGACACAACTGAGTGACTAACACACACATGTTATGGTTCACTGAAAATTTAACTTTATGTTGTTGAAAGTATAAATTCTGCGCAAGATTTAATTTTCAACACATATATATTGAGCTGGTGTCCCCACTTTGAAAATGATTATTCCTACTTTACAATCCAGAAAACTAAGGTAGAGAGGTGAAGTAATTTTTTTACACTTACTAGTGTAAAAGGAGGAGCCAGCATACATTTTGTTTCCAGAGCCAGTGCTTAAAGAAATTGTAAAAAGGGCTTCCCTGTAGCCCAGTGGTTAAGAGTTCCCCTGCCAGTGCAGGGTACATGGGTTCAATCCCTGCTCAGGGAAGATCCCACCTGCGGTAGGGCAGCTAAGCCTGTGCATTACAACTACTGAGCCTGTGCTCAGAGCCCATGAGCCCTAGAGCCTGTGCTCCCTGCCAAGAGAAGCCACTGCAATGAGAAGTCAGAGCACCACAATGAAGAGTAGCCCTCACTCGCCCCAACTAGAGAAAGCCCTCGAGAAGCAACAAGGACCCAGCACAGCCCCAAGTAAATAAATGTGTGTTTTGTTTTGTTTTTTTAATTGTCAGAAGGTAAGTTGATCTGGAGTACTGAGTGGGTGAGAGAGGCAAAAAATGAGGCTGGAAGCTTGGCTTTGAATTTAGAGTGACAAAGTAAGGACCACAGAGGCATTCTTGTGTATTTTTAAGGTGGGTAGTGTGTATCATGTGTAAATGATAGCTAATAAAAATGATCCAGCCAAGACAGAGAATCAGAAGGCACGGATGACAGAAATAATCATCAATACTTCTGAGAAAGTAAGACAGGGCATCATCCCTCTCAAGAGGGAAGGAAAGAGCATCATGGTACAGATACAGATGAACTGAAGTTAGCTTCAGAGGTGGTTAATATATCACATGTATCAGCCTTTAGTGATGCTTTACTTGTGCACTTCATCTTTAATTGGTCTCTGTGATTCACCTGAAAGAACAACCACATTGTATTTGGGAGTTTTAAGGGGGAAAGCTGTGACTGCATAGTACAAGGGAGAAAATGCGGTAATGCTCTGCTCATTTGTTTATATGGAGAATTAAACCACTTGGCACAGTCGCAGTCTGAGTCCAGAAGAAAACGTAACAAGAAATACAAACTAAGCCGTAGGAAGAGGAATTGGACAAAGAGAGACATGCCACCTACAATTCATCTACTTTAAAGGAAGTGAAAACCTATCTACAACAATAGTGATAGCATTACATCTAAAGAATCTAAACTTTTTCTAGGAGCTTTTACCTTTTATATACATTAACTTCAGATATAGAATTCTAAAGCTGAGGGATCCTTATATACTCTTATTTAATAGAAGCGAGAGCTGAGACCCATGCACAGCGGTTAGCTAAGATCTGAAGCACAGCTTCTAGTAGTAAGATCCAAACTTGAACTGCAGGTTTCTAACTCACAATTTACTGTTCTTTTCTCCACACTATGCTGCCTCCTATTTCAACACATTATTAAAACTATTTTTGCAAGGCCCTTATGTGCATGTGAATATTGCTATCATACCTGATCCTCACCTCTGCAAACATTTTTCCTTTTATAATAATTTATTCACCCATTCTTCATGTGTTATGTTTTCAAATTCTTTACTATTCTAGTCATTCTCCTCTGAGTTGTCAGCATTTAATTGATTTTTCTTTTCTGGTGTCTTATTTAGATTGTGAGGTACTTGGTCTGCAAAATATCTGTTAGATGAAGCCATCAACTTTATTTTGCCACCCAATTAATATTTATGATGTAGGATAAATACTTTCTGAGTGAATATGCTATTTCCTTATTAACTTACATTCTAATTACCTTATTGAAAAATTATATCAGGACATCTTTATAAAATTTTAATCCTAACGTTAATTTTTCTCATTTAGGAATCTTTTCATTAAAACCTTTTAAAATCTAAAAAGTTTAGGTCAAGTGACAGTTCGTCATTATTCTCAGATGGAATCAGGCTGGCTATTCCAGAGGGAATTTGGTCAACAAATGCAACAATGACATTTAATGTTTTTTCCAAATTCTAGTTCTTTCTTTTGGTGTATTGAATCAGTTTGCAGAACATGAAACTGATTACATATGTGAAGTTGAAAATAAACATTTAATGAATCAGACTTGTACTCCTGGATATAGATTTCATTAAGTTCTCATAGGGACAGATGGGTAGGATGATGACAGAAGTAGGTAACTGCAAGTTAAGGGGGAAATGTATACATGAACATTAAAAAGCAACTAGAACTAAAGATTTATGAATATAAAAATTTGCGTGGGTGTCCTGTGATAAATCAGCTTAGGATTCTTTTCCTCATCAATGGAAGAACCTGATCCATATGAATCATCACATCATACCTACTGTGCACCTCAAACTGGAAGGCACCATCCACTCCTAACCTTCTTTTATTCTCTTCTCCTTCTGCTCTCCTGTAGACTGAAGTAACTTCATTTCAGTCCCCCACCACACCCCCAAACCCCCTCCATCTTTAGTTCTTCTTAGTGCTAGTTTGCACTCAGGCTGGGGCTGTTTCTGAGCTCATCTTGCCTGCCCAGACTACAAAAGTCTCTAATTAAACGGTATTGAAGTCATTGATGTAGCTTCCTTTTCAAGCAGAGGCCAATGTCCAAACATCTGAACAGTCTTCCATTTAGCAGCTGTCATACATGCCTGCTGAATAGTGTCCGACTGTTTGCAACCCCATGGACTGTAGCCCTCCAGGCTCCTCTGTCCATGGGATTTCCCAGGCAAGAATACTGAAATAGGTTGCCATTTCCTTCTCCAGGGGATCTTCCCTACACAGGGATTGAATCCACATCTTCTGCACTGCAGGCAGATTCTTTACCACTGAGCCATCTGGGAAACCCTTTTTAGCACCTGTCATCAACTTTTAAAATATCAAATGGTAGAAAGATCCTTCTACCACAGAAGGTAGATGAGTGGCATATTCAAGCTGTAAAATCAGCATATGTACTGCTTAACTTTCTTCTTTGGATGCTTCAGAACTGACCCTCAAGTTTTCATAAAACCAGTTTGCAGGGGCCAGGCAAGTAACACATCCCAAAGTGGTCAGTTGATTGCTAGGTCATATGTCAGGGGGACAGCAGCTACCTGTGTGCAGCCAGTTGTCATGTCAGAGGACTTCCCAGTTTTTCAGAGATTTTGTGTGTGACACTCTGGTTCTTATATGTTAGCAACTAATGTGAATTTCCAAAACACACCCAGGGTTGGAAGCAAATCCTCCTGTAGATCTGCCCACCAGTTTGTCACCTCTATTTTAAGGAATGTGACATGGATCTTAGACCATCACATTGCCCACAGTGCTACCACTGCCATTTTTACCCTTGCTCTGAAGACACTTGAGGGTCTGGGGCTGTGTAGGAGAAAGAAGAACAAAAGACGGTGAGAACTTACTTAAGTTGTATTACGTCAGATCTTACACTTTTTGAAGAGGAAAAGTGTTAAGCAAAGAAAATCCCGTTTTCCTCTGAGAAACACTTTTCTGGGATAAGTTGAGGTCAAAATAATAACAGCTTAATTTCTTTTCAAGAATTGACCTTATTTCTTTGTTGAAATTGACTGTAGCACATCTTTGAGATTATCTTTGAGATAAAAATAGTTCAGCCCTTTTCTTGTCTCTTGTGCTTCCTAAAATTATGAGAGTTGTGGATATTGGCATCTTCCACAGATGCAGCAAACTTTAACATGTAGAAACTCATGATTTTATAAATGAATGGATTTGAAACTTTTCCTTCCAAGGTAAAAGTGATATTCCCTGAATTAAATTTAGTTCCCAACCTTATAACTCTAAAGTCAGTATCAGTGGCCAATTTCTAATGTCAGTCAAAGAGAAATGTTCTGATACAGTTTTATGGGAAAATAGGAGGAAAAATGGGGTTAATTGGCATTTGTAAGCAAGACCTAATGCAGTTTCTGGAAAGATAAGACTATTACAAATGACCCAATAAAAATTTCTAGTTTCTTATGTCATCATCCCATAAAATTATTTAAAATGTTTAATGTAAATCTTTTCAAGTATGTCTATGTGTGATAACCCAGGTAGATCCCCCATGCCCAATCCCTCCACAGGATTTTTTTAAGCAAATCACAGGCTTTTAAATGCTATGCATAGTTATACGTGTGTGCTTATCTTAGATATACAGAATTATAACCAAAGGTTATTTCTGTAACTGGATGTACCCTTTGAGAACATATCTTTAATGTGACCCTTGGGGTCACATTGCAGGGAAGTAAGGGCTTTGTAGTATTTGTGATCAATTAAAGTAATGAAAATGCCTTTGCAAGATTTATTGGGGAGACTGTCTATTGGTACTTTTATGTTTTCGCCTAGTAGTTGTGTTTATTAGTGGCACTTGGTTTATATGTACATACAAGTGCATCTATCTGAAGACTGAATAAAGTAATTAATGATTTTTTTTCTACCTTAAATTACATTTGCTTTCTAATTTTAATTCACATTGAATTCAGTCTTTCCCAGGCTAGGAATGTTTTTTGGGTTCTTACTTTGCCTGGAGACTCTGCTAAATTATTCACAAGTTTAAAGTTGTTTAATCCTAACATTCTTTTTGAGACATATACTATTATCTAGGTTTTGTTAACACGTAAATTGAGCTCAGTAAATTTGATGTTTTTCAGCCAGAAAATGGCAGAACCCCTATTTGAATAGTTTGACATCAGATAATGTCTTTTCATCATACCCCAGTGTGCCAAAGGGCCTACTGAGACTTGTACTATCAGTGTAAGTGCAGTTTATATTTGCAGTTTATAAGCTCACATCTTTAGACCCATACTTGTAGTACTGTATTATGCTAACATAATTTGTGCTGTGCTGTGTATGCTTAGTCGCTCAGTCGTGTCCGACTCGTGAGACCCCATGGACTGTAGCCCACCAGGCTCTTCTGTCCATGGGATTCTCCAGGCAAGAATACTGGAGTGGGTTGCCATTCCCTTCTCCAACATAATTTACTATTATATTAATGCTGATTATATTTATCTATAACAAAAAAACCTGCTTTATTAACTTGTCACCAAAGCTAAGTTATAGGCATTTTGTTTACCACTTATTTGATTGCAAAGGTCAAACCTGCTATTCTTATTGGTAGTGTAATTTGAGTCTCTTATCCATCAACTATCTGGAGTGATGAAGGTAATCATTACAGATTTTACACACTCATCTTTAATGGGAATATCAACTTCAGCAATCATTTTCAAGCCTGTACAATATGTCACTACCTAATAGAACTTTCTGTGCTGAAGGAAATGCTGTATATCTGTACTATCAAATATAGTATCTGCTAGCTCTTGTGGCTTAAGAACTTAAAATGTGGCTAGTGTGACAGAAGGGATGAATTGTAAGCTTTTATTTAATTTTAATTTAATTTGGCTACTGGCTACCATAACGGACAGCATAACTCTAAGAGATTATAGTTTGTATTAGATGTGATTCTTATGTGTTATGAAGTTCTTAGGTGTTTTAAGGCAAAATTAAAGTACTTAAATGAATTTCATCTTGTGAAACCTTATTGGAGCAAGGAGCATAATTTATTAAATTCAACACCTATTATCTTGGAAGCCAATGAGAAATTGCCCTTATTCAGATACCAGACACCTTTGGAATTAAACTTACTTCCATTTATTTTCTGTAAAAACTTACTAATCAGGAAGTTAGAAATGTTATTTAACTGATGATAATGCTTCTGGATGGGTGGAAAATTACAAGTTCACAAATTGTTAGGCTTTTGGTCTATTTGCTGTTGAAGCAGTAGACAGGAAAATAAAAATTATCATTGCAGTAGGGACTTCTTGTGGCTATATTTATAAAATCATTTTGAAATAGCAAATCTTATATCTGGAAGACTTTTTATTTTTTTGGCCACACTGTGAGGCACATTGGATCTTAGTTCCCCAACCAAAGGGATTGAACCTGTGCCCCCTGCAGTGCAAACTTGGGAGTCCTAACCCCTGGACCTTCAAAGGATTCTCAGGAAGAGAATTTTTAAAATCTCAAATAGTTTTAAACTTTAATATTTGGGATGAATCACCTAAATATTTGTTATTTAAAATTCTTTCTATTTTTAACTTAAATTTTTTTCATGGCCACTGTCAGATTAGTATAGATAAATTAGCCAGCTGATTCATTTTTCTTAGTTGTTTTCCAGAGTTGGTACTCTAGGAAATTATGTCATCATTGCAAATAATAAATCCAGCTAATGATAAATATGTTGCAAAAGAGTTTTATTCATTAGGAGAATTTCCAGATGTATTATGCTTCTGAAATTGGATGAAAACTGTTTTTTCTTCATTCAGTTTATTTTTAAGTCTTTATTTTTTTTCAGATTTTGAAAGTAGAAATGTAAAGTAACGTGTTTTTCTAAAAATTAATCAAACATAAACATAATTTCTTGGTGAAGCAAAGGATCCTGGTTTCTTCTCTCAAGGTCTCTCTTCAATAGAATAATAATAGAATGTTTTAAATAGGAATTTCTGGTAATATTCATTCTTCTCTGGGCATGCTTCTTTTTCTTTTGAATTGAGCTTTAAATTTTGCTCTGGACAGATTGAGACACTAACACAGTTAGTTAGAATAAACTGAAAAGGTATTAAAATGAGATGAAGAGATAAGTTTTATTAGCATATTGATGGCGTTGCAGCCCAAAATATCTCATGTATATGAGAATAGTCCTAGATTTTAATTGAGAGAAGAATGAGCCAGAAGGTGTTAACAAAGTAGAATGATTATTCCTTATATGACTACCAGTTCCATCATTACAGTACTATGATCCTCTGAAATGTGAGAATCTGAGAATCTGTTTGTCATGTAAGATATAATCGTAATAACTTTCATTTGGTTATGTTGTTGTTTTTACTCAAAGGGAAATTGTAAAGAGTGACATCGTTGGTGAAAAGAGGATTCAATAAATCTAGACTAGAAATCCTCAACCACAATCAATGTCTGTTAGACAAGCTGTTAAGAGATGTTGGTTCTAGTTTTAGTTCTAATGTTGATTAGGTTGGTCTAACCTTGAGCAGGTAGGTTAGCCTCTCTTGATCAGTGGTTTTTTCAGAAATCATTTTAAAAATTAATTTATTAATTAATTTATTTTTGACTACCTCGGATCTTCGTTGCTTTGCTTGGGCTTTCTCTAGTTGCCGCCAGCCAAAGCTGTTCTCTAGTTGTGGTGTGCGGGCTTCTCATTGTAGTGGCTTCTCTTGTTGAGAGCCTGGGCTCTAGGGCTTGCTGGCTTCAGTAGTTGTAGCTCATGGGCTCAGTAGTGGCACATGGACTGGTAGCATGTGAAATCTTACTGCATCAAGCATTGAATCCATGTTACCTGCATTGGGAGGTGGATTCTTAACACTGGACCACCAGGGAAGTCCCTAGACTTTTAAGAATAACATAAAAGCAATATGAGAAACCTCTGAATTTTCACAGTTTCAGTTTATATTGTGACTTTTCCTCTTACTACCTATTTGACTTTGAGTAAAGTTCAGTTCAGTTCAGTTCAGTCGCTCCATCGTGTCCGACTCTTTGCGACCCCATGGACTGCAGCACGCCAGGCTTCCCTGTCCATCACCAACTCCCAGAGCTTGCTCAAACTCATGTCCATCGAGTTGGTGATGCCATCCAACCATCTCATCCTCTGTTGTCCCCTTCTCCTCCTGCCTTCAGTCTTTCCCAGCATCAGGCAGGGTCTTTTCCGAGGAGTCGATTCTTTGCATCAGGTGGCCAAAGTATTGGAGTTTCAGCTTCAGCATCAGTCCTTCCAATGAATATTCAGGACTGATTTCCTTTCGGATGGACTGGTTGGATCTCCTTGCAGTCCAAGGGACTCTCAAGAGTCTCCTCCAACACCACAGTTCAAAAGCATCAATTCTTCGGCCCTCAACTTTCTTTATGGTCTAACTCTCACATCCATACATGACTACTGGAGAAACCATAGCTTTGACTAGACGGACCTTTGTTGGCAAAGCTCTTTGTGCCTTAACTTTCTAGTCAATAGAAGGAAAATAATTTTTTTTTTTTTAACATCGTAAGTCTATTGGTGAATAAGAAATTTTCTCTACCCCTCTAGGTTCTTCTGACTGGTCTAAGAGTTAAATTGACATGAGACAGATTAACAGGAGAAAATCAAACAAAAGTTTAATTACATGTATACATAGGAAAGACCCTGGAAGACTGAGTAACTTGGCGAAATCGTTGAAATCCTCACCTTAACTAACACCTTCAGCTAAAGACAAAAGAGGATGTTGGGGGTAGTGGTTTAGGACTTCAGAGGGCAGGAAGGCAATTCACGTGGAGATGAAAAAGCAAATGTTTGATAAACAAATGTTTGCTGGGCTGCTCAGAGACAATGGGACTTAGAGTGGAATCTGAACTCCAGGCCCTGTTGGAGTTTCTCCCTTCACATCTAGCACTTGCTCTTTGCAGATATCTCTGCTGATCATTCTGTTCCAGAAATAAGCCTTTTATCTAGTCTTTAGTTAGCTAAGGGGTGGAGGGTGGGGGTAATGTGAAAGTCTTCTTGAGTCTTACGTCTCTTAAAAATTATTAGCCTAAATTAAAAGACACATTTTTTGTGTGGCAAATTTGGTTCCCAACATTGTGCTTATGAAGATTAAAAGAGTTAGTACATGTGAAATGCTTCACAAAGTGACTTGCAAATAAGCTCTGAATACGTGACTTATCAGTGTTATTATCATAGAAAATTTCTAATGCCAAAAACCCTGACTTTGGAGTGAGAGGGATCTTTGTTTCAGTATCAGCTCTACCACTTATTGTGGCCTTATTTAATCTCTTTTAATCTCATTCTGCTCATTACCAAAAATGGGTAATAATAACCTCTACTCATTAAATATTTGTGTGAATGAAATGAAATAATTGTAAAGCACTTGGCACAGTCCCTGGCACAGAGTAGATGTTCTGATTGTTATATTCTGATTATCTATTGCTACATAATAAATTGTCAAAAAGTTTAGTGGCTTAGAACAGCAGTTGGTGTTCTTTTTTGTTTTTTTTTTAAGAGCTTCTAATTATTTTTGGTTGTGCTGGGTCTTTGCTGCTGCAAGGATTTTTCTTTAGTTGCAGAGAGCGAAGGCTACTCTGTATGTGGTTCAACGGCCTCTCATTTTGTTGGCAACTTGAACTGTGGTGTTGGAGAAGACTCTTGAGAGTCCCTTGGACTGCAAGGAGATCCAACCAGTCCATCCTAAAGGAGATCAGTCCTGGATGTTCATTGGAAAGACTGATGTTGAAGCTGAAACTCCAATACTTTGGCCACCTGATGTGAAGAGCTGACTCATTGGAAAAGACCCTGATGCTGGGAAAGATTGAGGGCAGGAGGAGAGGGGACAACAGAGGATGAGATGGTTGGATGGCATCACCGACTCAATGGACATGGGTTTGGGTGTACTCCGGGAGTTGGTGATGGACAGGGAGGCCTGGCGTGCTGCAGTTCATGGGGTCGCAAAGAGTCGGACACAACTGAGCAACTGAACTGAACTAAACTTATTGCAAAGCACAGGCTCTAGGCACATGAAACTTCAGTAGTTGCAGCTCTGGGGCTCAGTAGTTGCAGCTTGTGGACTCTCAAGTTTGGGCTTAGTAGTTGTGATACATGGGTTTAGTTGCTTTGTGGCACATGGAATCTTCTTGGACCACAGGTCGAACCCGTGTCTCCTGCATTGGCAGGTGGATTCCTATCCATTGTGCCACTAGGGAAGTCCAACAGTTAGTGTTTTATTGTCTCTAATGATTTAAAGGTTGGGCTGGACCCAGATAGGTAGTTTTCACTCAGGGTCTTTCAGGCAGCTGCAATCAGACAGTGGCAGGGCTGCAGTCTTCTCAAAGGCTTTCTTAGTCACATATCAAGCTGTTGATTCAGGCTCTTGGCTGGGATCTCTCTACTTCCTCACAGCGTGGTATCTGAATTCCAAGAACCAGCATCCCAAGAGGACTGGGTGTGGAAGCTGCATCTGCTTTTGTGACAGCTTCAGAAGTCTCCTAGTGTTCCTTTATCTGCAGTCATAACCAACCTAATTTCAAGAGGCGAGTTAACACCTTGCAAGAAGAACAGGTGTAAAATGGGAGGTACTGATGCAGTCATTTTTAGATGATACAGTTCACCACTGCAAGCTATTATCCCTGTGCATGTGTGTGAACATTTTACATAAAATGTTGGTGCCCTCCCACCCCCAATACACACAATTTATGAAGTTTTCCATCTAAGTTCTTTTTCTGTAAGCTGTTTTGTTCATACCTAAAGTACCTTATTTCTGGCAAGTTGTATTGGCATTCTTCTACCTTCCAGCTGAGACTTGTAAATCACTAGTTCTTCATCAGCGTGCCAACTTCATATTGTTTTAGGCTAATACCATGATTTTCTCACTTAGGAACCCTTTGATCACTCCTCTGTTTATACAAGATAGGCATATGAGGGTGAGAGGGAGGTATTCGGGGACCATCTTAGAATTCTGTCTGCCGTTAGCCCCTTGAAGAAATTTTTTCTTTAGTTTTGTACCTTTCCATTTCAGAATTTCGGTTTGGTTATTTTTTAAATATTTCATATTTTTATTAGTATTTCCTAATTGAATAATAGTCATATTTTCCTTTAATTCTTTGAACGTATTTATAATAAGTTCATTGACTTTGCTGAATTTGGGTCCACTGAGTTTTTATTAAGTGATTTTTTTTTTTTTTTTTGCTCCATTAATTTGGTTACCTAGTAATTTTTGATTGAAAACTGCACTTTTTTCTTTTTTCTTTTTCTCTACTTCCCTGCTTGTGGGCTCTCAGTTCCCTGACCAGGAATTGAACCCATACCACAGCAGTGAAAGCCCAAAATCCTAACCACTACGCCCCCAGGGAACTCTCTAAAACTGTAGATGTTAGATAATATACTGTAGCAGATCCAGATTCTCTTTTATATTCTTTATTCCCCACAGTGTGCAGACAATGATATTTCTGCTCAATGATTTTATTTTTATTTTTTTGGCTTAGATCCCTAGGTCTTGTTTCTTTGTGTGTATAGTATAGTCATCAGCCAGTGATTTGGGTAGAGATTATGTTGAAATGCTTTGAACCTTATGGCTCCCACCTTCTGTCAGTTTGTGTGTGGGTTGAGGTAGTCATTCACAGTTGCAGTCAGTTCTCAAGCCTTCCTTGGTCCTTACTTTTCACTAGGCTCTCCCGTCTCTCCGTTGCCTGTGTCTGTAGTTTCCTCATCGGCCAGGAACTGTGGGCAGAAACTTATCTCTGTCTTTTCTTAACTCTCTCATTTCTAGAATTCCCAGTGAAATTTTTGGTTTGTCTGTTGCTGGTCCCGGTTGGGACTACAGCCTTGGATGAGTAGAGCTGCAGATTTTCTGTGTTCATTTTCATCCAAGTCTACTACTGGTTTTACCACTTGTGGTTTTTTATTAATAGGATAATATATTTTCAAGGCAGAATGCCAGCATGTTCTTACTGAAGTATTAACAAGGCTGGCATCTATTGCTAATTCCAGTATATTTGTTACACAGTGAACACTTTTAAAATGTTATTCTAGTATGTTATTTTGTATCCCCTTCTGTTGCTTTTCAAACTTTAATCACAATGTAAGTCTACCACTTTAAAAGGCCAAAGCCATGGGGTGTTTTGTCCTCCACTTGTAATGGAGTTGAACCCTTCCTGGTTTCATTGCCAGCCTATGGTAAAACTACTGTCCTGAGAGTAGTCAGCTTCACAGAGACAGAAGGTAAAATGGGAGGGACAGGAGGAATGAAGAGTTTTTGTTTAATGGGTATATATGGAGTGTCTTGTTTTGCAAGATGAAGATTTCTAGAGATTGGATGCCCAACAGTAAGAATATAATTAACATTGTACACTTAAACTGTCACACTTAGGTTGGGGAATTTTATGCTATATGTTTACTCGGTTAAAAATTAAAAACAGAGAAACTACTGTTCTTGCTAACGATTTGGGAGAGTGGAGGGTAGTGCACATGTGGCCAGCCTCAGGCAAAAAGGCCACAGTCTTTTGCTATTCTTACTTGAAGCTTCAGTCTGATTTTAAGGAATAAATATTCTCAATTTGTTTTCTGCATCAGTCTACAGCCCTGAAATGGTTGTTTTTAAAATTCTGTCTAGTGTAATTATTGTTTTTTTGTGGAGAGGAATCACTGACCTTTTCACACCACCATAACTGGATATTACTTCCTTGACCGCTCCTCCTTATGTCTTTGTGGGTTGTCACTCATGTTTCCTCCTCCTAAATGATAGGGTCCTACAACATAGTTCTTGGGCCTTTTCTCTCTCTCTCTTTTTAATGGCTTCCCTAGGATATTTTATCAAGTCTCAACATCTTAAATATTAATTATGTGTGCTGGTGGCTCCGAAGTTTGTAGCTACTAACCAAACTTCTTTCCTACTCTCCAGACTTGTATATCTGTCTGTCTACATGACAGCCTACTTGGATGTTTAATAGACATCTCAAACTTAACTAAACTCCTGATGTGTGCTGCTAGAAACTGGCTTCTTTCTCAGTCTACCCTATCTCAGTTATTCATGTCTTTATTATTCTATCTTGTCAGGCTGATAACTTTGGGTCTATTCTTATTTGTTTTGGACTGTGCCAGGTCTTAGTTGTGGCATGTGGGATCTTTTACTTGTGGCTTGCGGAATCTTTGGTTGCAGCATGTGGAACCTAGTTCCCTGACGAGGGATCAAACCTGAGCTGCCTGCATTGGGACCCAGAGTCTTAACCACTGGGTCACTGGGGAAGTCCCTTGGTTGATTCTTGACTCCTTTTTTTCATGCTGTAAGTCCACCACATCAAAATACCCTGCCAATTTTGCCTTCAAAATAGGCACAGAATGTGGTCCTCTTCTCACCACCCTTACTGCTACCATCACTTTCAAGCCACCATCATCTCTATTAGTTGCTCAGTCGTGTCTGACTCTTTGCCATTCTATGGACTCTAGCCCACCAGGCTCCTATGTTCATGGAATTCTCCAGGCAAGAATACTGGAGTAGGTAGATATGCCCTTCTCCAGGGGATCTTCCTGATCCAGGGATTGAACCTGGGTCTCTTGCTTTGCAGGCAGATCCTTTACCGACTGAACCATAAGCATCTCTATATGAGATTATGAAGTAAGTTTCTAACTGTTTTCTTCTAGTGGTCTTTTGTGCCTATAATATGTTCTCAGTAGAGCATCAGAATGATCCTGTTTAACATCAGTGAGATTTTCTCACTTCTCTGCTCAGATTCTCCTAATGAAGCGTTTCTCATTGCACTCAGAGTAAGACCAAAGTCTTACCAAAATTCACTATATCCTCCAGAATCTTACTCCTTCTTACCTTTCTAACATCATAATCTCCTCCTCTCCCTCCCTCAGCTCAGTTTGCTCCCGCAGACCTTCACAAATGAATCTGTCTCAGATCCATTTTACTTATTTTCCCTTTTCCTGGAGTGGCCTCCCCTAACCACACTTCTCCTCATGCCCTAGCTTCCTTCCTTGCTTTAGGTCTTTATCCAAAATTGACTTTCTGTGTTAGGCCATCCTTGGCCTCCTTGTCCAAATTTCTATGACTTCTTCCCCATTATTTCTTTTTTAAAAAATTTTTATTTATTTGTCTGCACCAGGTTGTAGCTATGGCATGCAGGATCTTTGATCTTCATTGTGGCATACAGGATATTTTAGTTGTGGCATATGAACTCTTAGTGTCAGCATGTGGGATATAGTTCCCTGACCAGGTATGAAACACCAGCCACCTTTTTGGGAGTCTTAGCCACTGGACCACCAGAGAAGTTCTGCCTCATTCTTTCTTTTTTTTTTTTTTTTGAATAATTTTATTATTTATTTTTGGCTTTACCAAGTCATGGTCGCTGCATGGACTTTTCTCTAGTTGCAGCAAACAGGGGCTACTGTGATGCACAGGCTTCCCATTACACTGGCTTCCCTTGTTGTGTGGCACAGGCTCTAGGTTGCCTGGGCTTCAGTAGTTGTGGCACATGGGCTTAGTAGTTGGGACTCCTATAGAGCACAGGCACAATAGTTGTAGCACATGGGCTTAGTTGCTCTGTAGCATGTGGGATCTTCCTGGACCAGGGATCGAACCTTTATCTCCTATAGGCGGATTCCTTACCACTGAGCCACCAGGGAAGCCTCTGTCCCATTATTTCTTATTCTACTGTCTTGCTTTATATTTTAAACTGAGCACTTATTACTATTTTATGTACTATGCATTGAATTAATTTTGTTTACTGTTTCCCTTACTTTTTAGTTGAATGAGAGCAGACTTTTTTTTTTTAGTATATATTACTACTCATAGAACATGAAACAGTGCCTCGCACTTAAGCTTGCATTGTATAGAATGTTTAGCGTGAAAGTTGAAGATGAAGAAAAGCATGAATTTTCAGAGTAAAAGGTCTCCCTGAGTAATAAGTAAAATGAAGGAAACACATTCTTGGGAAATTTCAAAACATCAGTTGTAAAGAAGATCCCAAAAGCTTTTAGAGAAAAGAAATGAATGTCTACAAATTAGCACATATGGTGCTAGAAGGCCATGGAGCATGGATACAAAACAATGGGACTGTTCTACCAACATTTTGAGGAAAAAGAAATTTTAACCTAGAATTCTATACCCAAACTATCTTAAATATGAGATCAAAATATAGTCGTTTTCTCACATGCAAGTGTTGAAGATAAATGAAGAGATAAATGATGTTTCTCTTTGAAATAATTGAGGATTTTGTTTATCAAGACAAGGATGATAACCAAGAGAGGATACAATAATCAGTGAAACCCCCAAATCCAATGATTCCAAGCTCCAGATGACATTCATTCAGCAGGCAAGGAAAACAATTTTATTAAAGTAGGAATTTAGTTGTGTCCAAGAAGAATGGAATAAAATTTGATAAATTAGAATTAATAAGAGGCAGGATAATATTGGAACTGTGGTAAAGTAGTTTGTTTTTTCAACCAAGACGAGAAAGATGGTGGAAAGTTCAGATAGAAACAAAATGACTAGATAAGAATGTAACTGTCCACATATTGGGTAAACTCAAAGTAATATGATTTTGAAAAATTAATTGAGTAGAAGAAGAGAGATATCTTGTGACTTTGCATTATCATGGAAGAGAAGGTCATGTCGTGAGCATACTGATATTTTCTTCTCTAAGCAGTGTTCATATAAACCCTGATATTGGTTGTGTTGTGTATTGATGGTCATTTTTTAATATTTGCTTATTTAATTTTTATTGTAGGATAGTTGTTTTACAATGTTGCGTTTATTTCTGCTGTACAGCAAAGTGAATCAGCTATACATATACATATGTCCCCTCTGTTTTGGATTTTCTTGCCATTTAGGTCACCATAGAGCATTGAGTAGAATTCCCTGTTTTTCTTTTTTTTTTTCCTATTTTTCTACTTTTTAAGTTATGAAAGTATGATAACACATTTACAGGAGACTTGGAAAATACATCATGAGAAGTGCTGGACAGATGAAGCACAAGCTGGAATCAAGATTGCCAGGAGAAATATCAGTAACCTCAGATATGCAGATGACACCACCCGTATGGCAGAAAGCAAAGAAGAACTGAAGAGCCTCTTGATGAAAGTGAAAGAGGAGAGTGATAAAGTTGGCTTAAAACTCAACATTCATAAAACTAAGATCATGGCTCCAGGTCCCATCACTTCATGGCAAATAGATGGGGAAACAGTGGAAACAGTGACAGACTTTATTGTTTTGGGCTCCAGAATCACTGCAGATGGTGACTGCAGCCATGAAATTAAAACGCTTGCTCCTTGCAAGAAAAGTTATGACCAACCTAGATAGCATATTAAAAAGCAGAGACATTACTTTGCCAATAAAGGTCCGCCTAGTCAAAGCTATGGTTTTTCCAGTAGTCATGTATGGATGTGAGAGTTGGAGTATAAAGAAAGCTGAGCACTGAAGAATTGATGCTTTTAAACTGTGTTGTTGGAGAAGACTCTTTTGAGAGTCCCTTGGACAGCAAGGAGATTCAACCAGTCCATCCTAAAGGAAATCAGTCCTGAATATTCATTGGAAGGACTGATGCTGAAGCTGAAACTCCAGTACTTTGGCCACCTGATGTGAAGAACTGACTCATTTGAAAAGACCTTGATTCTGGGAAAGATTGAAGGCAGGAGGAGAAGGGGACAACAGAGGATGAGATGACTGGATGGCTTCACCGACTCAATGGAAATGAGTTTGAGTAAATTCTGGGAGTTGGTGATGGACAGGGAAGCCTGGCCTGCTGCAGTCCATGGGGTCACAAAGAGCTGGACATGACTGAGTAACTGAACTGAACTGAACTAAACTGGAAAAAAAAAGAACAAAGTTACATATAGTTCCACTATATATTACTATGTTTTTTATTTTTTAAAGAAAGAATTGGCTTTATATCCAAAGTGTGAAAGTCGTAATTATAGAATGCAACTTAAGTTTTATTGTATCACAGTAAGGAATGTTAAAAAAAATATTACAGAAGGTGGGTAGGACAGTAATGATAGTTACTACTAAAACCTTCATTCTGTGTAACAGTTCTCAAACTTGGTTGCATATTAAAATCACCATGGAAGCTTTCAAAATACTGATACCCACACTACATCAAACTGTGTCATACAAATTAAACCCACATCACTAGGTATCAGGTTGTTTGTTGTCTTAAGTTTGCCAGGTGATTCCAGAGTATAATCAAATTTGAGAACCAGTGGTCTACAGTTCATGGAGCTATATAACCAGAAGCTAGAAGTTTATTTTTCTAAAGTTACAAATGTGATGAATAGTAGAATCCTTCTTATAACTATTACCGTTGGACAGAGAAGGAAATGGTGAGGTAGGAGGCTTCTGGAGGTGAGTCTGATATTCCTTAGTGGGAAGCCAAATATTCTTTGGTGATGAGTCAAAATTCTGCATTTTAGGACTTCCCTGACTGTCCAGTGGTTAAGACTCTGTGCTTCCAATGTAAGCGGTCCAGGTTCAGTCCCTGGTAGAGGAACTAAGATCCTACATGCCTTGCATGGTGGTTAGAAAGAAAGAAAAAAAGATTCTTCATTTTGTTTCCAAGTTAGTCTGGTAGTCATTTTATTTTAATTGCAAAGAGGAAATGTCCCTTTAGTCATGTTCCTAATTTTATTAGAATCTGTACTGTCTTTTTATAAATAGTTTGCATTAATTAGAGCTAGATCAGTGAGTTTATTATGAATAATTATTATCTGGATGTTAAAATCAACTTCCTATGGCAAACTATACTTTTTAAAAATAGATAGTTTTCTATAAAATAAATTTTAGCAAATGCCATTTCTTCTGACAAACATTTTGGACACAACATTATGTGTTGATAGTGTTAACAATACTTATAAACAAAACTTTCATTATGTCAGTGAAGTCAATTTGTCTTTCTTAGCAAACAAATTGAGCAGAAACTCAGCTTTCTGAATTTGAGGTACAAAATAATTATGTTTCTTTTTTTAATTTAACAGTAGTAGGAATGTAAATACATTCCAACCTTTCTTCTCTAATTGCTGCAGGTTTTATCAACCTTGGCAGTGCATTAGAATTCCTTGGGGAAATTTCAAAAGTCAGTATTGTGTTTTTTAAAGTTCTTCATTAACAATTATTAACTGTAGCCTGGTACTCAGACCTCAGATATTCTTTTCTAGTCGAGCTAAAGAGTGAGTTTATGATTTTGTTTCCACAGAAGTTAATAGATAGTACCTGGAGTTTATGAATAATTAGATTGCATGATAAGTGTATTACTTTAATAGAAAATATCTGGAGTTTATGAATACTGAGATTGCACAATAAGTATATTACTTAAGATTATTTGGGAGTGGGAGTGGGACTGGGGGCAAGGAGGGGTGAAGGTGGAGACAGTTGGTACAATGCACTTTTTAAAAGTAAAAACCGTGATGATGAACATTTTGGTTAGAAAGTTTAACAGTTATAAAAGTTATTATCTCTTATTTTGAAATAATACATGTTCTTTATAAGAATCACATTCATAAAATCAACATTTTAGGATGTCTTCATATTAAAAATAATTCTAAAGTTTTAAAGACGATCCTTTTAAGAAGTTTCTTACTGATTTTTTAAGGTGAACGTTTTACTGAAGTATATCATACATACAAAAACTGCCCTCATCTTAACTTTTTAGAAAGAGAACACTCCTATGTAGCCAGCATTCAGGTCAAGAATTCTCTCTTGCCTGACACTAGAAAGCCCAGGTATGCTACCTCCAGTCACTGTCCCCTCCTTCTCCAGCTACAGTCTTGCCCTTGAACACCATTTTATAGATTTTTGTTTCATTTTGTTTCTGAACATTATATAAATAGAATGGTACATTATATACTCATTTATGTTTGGCTGCCTTCACTGAACATTATGTTTGTGACATTTATCCTGTCACATTGTGTGGTTGTAGTTTGCTCATCCTCACTGCCATGTAGAATTCTATTTTAAAGATATGCTACAGTTTATTTGTTCCCTGGTTGATAGGTATTTATATTGTTTTCAGTTTTAGTCTATTGTGAAGAATACTATTATGAACATTCTTGTACATAGCTCTTCTTGTAGGTTTGGCTGAAATTTAAGTTTAGGAGTTATTGCCAAGGCAATTACAGTCAGACATTAAATGATTATAAGAATAAGCATGAAATTAGCTTTTCATCTACAAAAGTCTTATGTGTGGTCTTAAGAATATATATGTGGTATACCCGTCTATTGTACAGCTTCACGATGGATAGTGAGGCTTGCACCAACTTCTGTTCTACCTTTTGAACAAATACATAGTTTGGCTTATGCAGTATATTTGGTATTAAATGGCAAAGCAAGATTGGTGATAGTAAAGCTCTGGATATGTATAAATTAATGTTTCTTCAGTTTCGCAGTAGCCTGTAGGATAATAATCAAAGGGTAAAGAATAACAGACTTTGAACCTGATACCTGAGCTATAAAACAAATTCCATTCCTTGAAATACTCACTTCTGGCCCCGTGTTTAATAAGATGCACCAGGAATCCCCTGGTGGTCCAGTGGTTGACTCCTTGCTTTCATTCACTGATAAGGGTGTGGGTTTGATCCCTGCTTGGGGAACTGAGATCCTGTAAGCCATTTTGTGTGGCCAAAATAAATAAATTTTTAAAAAATGTACAGTTGCATCATTAGCTGATGGATATGTTCCTGTGTGTGCATGCTAACATCTCCACTTGCCCACAAGTCTGTATTTTAGGACATGCCCTCTAATTCTGGCTTGGTTTAGATGTAATCCTACATCTCTTCTAATTTACCTCTAAAGCCTTTGCACCATTCACTCTTTGTATGAAAATTTGAAGTGTTAATCGCTCAGTTATATCTGACTCTTTGTGACCCCATGGACTGTAGCCTGCCAGGCTCCTCTGCCCAAAGAATTATTCAGGCAAGAATACTGAAGTGGGTTGCCATTCCCTTTTCCAGGGGATCTGCCTGACCTAGAGGTCAAATGCAGGTCTCCCACATTGGAGGCAGATTCTTTACCATCTGAGCCACCAGGGAAGTCCTCTGTCTTTGTTTACTAATAACCTATTTCATTTTGCGGAGGGTGGGGGAGCAGCTATTGGACTTTGTTCCCCTTGCCAGAGTATCTCCATAGATTAATAAACAGGGAGTCATGTCCATTTGTCAACGTTTGGAGCTTTAATAACCTTTCCTTATGGTCAACCATTACTGAGGTTGCCTTGCCTCAATTTTCCACCCCCAAACTGTTGTTACTTGCCAGATTCATCTGGAGTTGTTTTTGCTGTGGTGGTGGTTTCTTTTGAGGGGTGGGTAGGTGAGAAGCTTACAGGGTCTTAGTTCCCTGGCCAGAGATCAAAACCATGCCCCCTGCAGTGGAACCTTGAAGTCCTAACCACTGGACCGCCAGGGAATTTCCTGTCTAGAATTTTTAACTGGAGTCTGAGAATTTTAAACTTACACCACATGGTGTGCCTTCTGAAAGGGAGCTGGTGTGTCCCATCTTTTGATCAACTGCTCATTTAATTCTGAATTCTATCTTGGGGGATTCATTCCTCTTTGTTGAATGTGTCATTCTTATTTTTTTTTTCTTTTTAATTAGAAATATTCCATTGTATGAGTATACCAAAATTTGTCTAGCCATTTACCTGGTGATGGACATTTTGGATTGTTTATAGTTTTTCATGTTTATGAATAAAGCTATTCTAAACATTCATATGCAGGTATTTGTATGATATATATATATATTTAGTATTTATTTTTTTGGCTGTGCCGTGTCTTAGTTTCAGCACACGAGATCTTTAGTTGCATCTAGTTCCCCGACTAGGGATCAAACCCAAGCCCTCTGCATTGAGAGCTCAGAGTCTTAGCCACTGGACCACCAGGGAAGTCCCCTGCATGGGATATGTTTTTATTTCTTGTGTAAATAATTAGGAGTAGGATTGCTGGACATATGGTAAATATATGTTTGACTTTGTAAGAGACTAATGTGCTGTTTTTAAAGTGGGTATATATTTTCCATTCCCACCAGCAAATATATGAGAGTTCCAATCACTTTGCATCCTTGCCAATATTTGGAATTATAAATCTTTTCCATGTTAACTATTTTAGTAGGTGTGTAATGACTTCTTATTGTGGTTTTAGTTTGCAGTTTTCAGATGACTAATGATGTTGAGCACATTTTTGTTTGCTAGTGGCCATCTGTATATTTTTGTTGAAGTATCTATTCAAATCGTTTGCCCATTAAAAAATTGGATTATCTTCTTATTGAACTGTAGGAGACATTTATATATCTTGGATACAAGTCTTTTGTTAGCTACTACATATTCTCCTAGCTTGTGGCTGGAGAAGGCAATGGCAGCCCACTCTAGTACTCTTGCCTGGAAAATCCCATGGACGGAGGAGGCTGGTAGGCTGCAGTCCATGGGGTCGCTAAGAGTCGGGCACGACTGAGCTACTTCACTTTCACTTTTCACTTTCATGCATTGGAGAAGGAAATGGCAACCCACTCCAGTGTTCTTGCCTGGAGAATCCCAGGGACGGGGGAGCCTGGTGGGCTGCCACCTATGGGGTTTCACAGAGTCGGACACGACTGAAGCAACTTAGCAGCAGCAGCAGCAGCTTGTGGCTTGTCTTAGGTTTGCCTTTTTGAAGAACAGATGTTAATTTTGATCAAGTCCAATTTATCAGTTTTTCAGTAGTTTTGTGCTTTTTTTGGTCTTATCTAAGAAAACATCCATCCCAGATCACAAAGATATTTTTTTCTATGTTTTCTTCCACAAATTTAATACTTTTAGCTCTTATATATAGTTCTATATTTCATTTTTTTTAATAATACATTTCAACTGAATTTCTATATATAGTGTAAGGTATATTTAGGCTGAGAGTTTTGTTTTGCTTTTGCATATGCATGTCCAACTATTCTAGCATTGAAAAGACTGTTCTCTTCCCTTGACACCTTTGTCAAAAATCAATTGACTGTGTATGTGTGGGTTTATTTCTTAACTTCGTTGTGTTCTGTTGATTCATGGTGGTGGTTTAGTTGTGAAGTCATGTTCAACTCTTGTGACCCCATGGACTGTGACCCCTGCCAGACTTCTCCATCCATGGGATTTTCCAGACAAGGATAGTGGAGTGGGTTGCCATTTCCTTCTCCAGGGGGTCTTCCTGACGCAGGGATTGAATCCCGGTTCCCTCACTGCAGGCAGATTCTTTACCGACTGAGCTACTAGGGAAGCCCCTGTTGATTCATACTTATATTCATACATATTCTTATGCACATACCACATTGTTTTGCTCACTGTAACTCTATAGTAAGTTATGAAATTGGTATATTCATATTACAGGAAAAATGGTGTTGAGCTGAGAATTTTCTGTCTGTAGCTTCTTCCCACTGATTCTGTGTATGCCCTTCAGAATAAGACCACTTCTTATTTTATATGACACTCATTTGTTTGGACGGACTTCCTCGGTGGCTCAGTGGTATAGAATCTGACTGCCAGTGCAGGAGAGGAGAGTTCTATCCCTGGATTGGGAAGGTCCCTTGGCGGGGGAAATGGCAACTCACTCCAGTGTTCTTGCCTGGAAAATCCCATGGACAGAGGAGGGTGGCAGGCTACAGTCCTTGGGGTCGCAAAAAGTCAGACACGCCTAAGCCCGCTTGCACACATTTATTTGAATAAATATTCACACATTTTAACTTGAACTGTAAACTCTAGACCTTTTCATTTTGAGACATCTACATTGTTTTATATTCAGAGCTGATCACAAATTGGAGTTCAGTAAATATTTGTTGTACTGAATTAAATTGAACTCTGGATAATTGTTTCCTAGTGTCCTTAAAGCAGATTAGCTGAATTCACCCTACTGAAAAAGCATAGTTCTGGTGATATTCATGTCATTAAGGAACCATGATTCTCTTGATCAAGAAATGAATCTTTCTGGACAATTGCATTGTCACTTTTTTTTTTTACCCACTGGAAGGATCTTGATTTAATTTTAAGTTTCCTTCTGTGTCCATTATTTAAAAAATCATCAGCTCTATAAGAAACAGCCATCTGCTGGTATCCATCAGCCTTCCTCTCCACAGTTTGCAATTCCCCAGTGCTATCGGTTCTTTCAGTCTTTAGTTATTCATACTATATCTCAAAATATATGCTTATGTTGCAACTTTTATTTTCTAGTGTTGGACGTTGGCTTATTTTCATACTTTTTGCTAGGCACTGGCTGGTCAATTGAATGTGGAAGCTCATTTCCTTTTAGTTGAGGAATTTTAAAAGAATTATTAATGTTAGCATTATTTATATCATTCCAGTTTTCTCCACATTATTTTTTCTTTTTTCCCCTCAGATTATTCAGATATTGGATACCCTGAGTCATTATTCTAATGTTTTTTAATCTTTTTTTCCTATTTTTCAATCCATTGTCTTTTTTCCCTCCTTTGTGAGAATTTTCCTCAACTCCATCTTCTAGTTCCTTCATTGAGCTTTTAATCTGTTGTTATGTTTTTAATCACCAACATCCCTTTTTTTGTTCTTTGAGTTATTTCTTCTTACTAGCATTCTCTCCCCGCCCCCACACTAGTGTTCTGTTCTTGATTCACGGCTGACATGTCTTCTCTGAGGATGTTAATGATGACCTTTCATGAGTTATTTTCTTTTTAAATAGTCACTGTTTCCTTAAATTTGCTTCCATTTTGTGTTTTGAATTCTTTCATATTATTAGCTGTTAAATGTCTAGTAATCTGTTTCTGTTTAGTGATATACTCTTTTTCACAGTCTCCAGAAGATAAACTCAGAGTTTTTATAGTGTTCGAGGACATTGTATCAAGTAGGCGATCTGGAAGTCTAATTGTTTCATAAACTTTTAACCAATCATCCTGTTTTCTGCCCTATCTTAAGGCTACTTGCAGAATTACCTAGTTCTGCCACTCTGAGTCCTTTAGGGGTTCTTCAGTGCCAGTTAGTTTCTTTTCAGCTTTATAGTCTGCTGAAGTAGGGCTCCACTTGTCAGATCTGCTGAGACACTTCTGTGTTCATCTGCTTTCCACCTTCTGAAATTTGCTTACTGTCTCTTCTTCTGTCCTGCATATTTTTGTCTCCAAAAGAAAATCTGTTTCTTGTCATTTTAAAATGAGTTTACTCTTGATAAATAAATCAAGAAAATTTCTAGTTGAAAGATAATGCTTGAACATGCTTATGTAGCTCTGTTCCTTCTTAAAACTTCTCTTTAATCAGAGATCGTAATTTCTTCAGCCAAGTACCCAATGCTAATCTGACCTTTTTTTTTTATTTTATTTTATTATTATTATTATTATTATTATTTTAGTTGGGGGCTAATTACTTTACAATATTGTAGTAGTTTTTGCCATACATTGACATGAATCAGCCATGGGTTCACATGTGCTCCCCATCCCGAACCCTCCTCCCACCTCCCTCCCCATCCCATCCCTCTAGGTCATCCCAATGCTCCATCCCTGAGCATCCGTCCCATGCATAGAACATGGAATGGTGTTCTGCTTCACATATGACAATATACATGTTTCAATCTTATTGTTCCAGAACGTCCCACCCTCACCTTCTCCCTCAGAGTCCACAGGACTGTTCTATGCATCTGTGTCTCTTATTCTGTCTCGCATATAGGGTTACCGTTACCATCTTTCAAATTCCATATACATGCATTAGTATACTGTATTTTAATGCTTAAAATCCTTGTTTTCTATAGTAACTGTGATTACAGGTGGGCTAGTGTGGACTTGCGTAGCCTGTACCCTGTTGTACTCTTGCATTGTGCTGGTTGCTCAGTATGATACTCTGTTGCTTTACAGCCCTAGGTCAAAAGTATACTGAAGTTACCATTTAATCATTCTTTCCTACCTGCCCTCCCACAAAAACAAACAACAATAACAAACACATTTCTACTTAGTCATTGTTCTCACATGTAGCAGAAGTGGCTGTTTCTTCATGTTTTGCACATAAATACTTCAGGTATTCTTTGAGAGCTCCACCAGTTAAACAACATGGCCATTTGCCCTGCATATTTTACATGCTTATTCTTAATTTAATCTCTTGATTTCTGATTCTTGTTTTCTGCTGTTAAGGGTATCAAGTTCTGTGCTATGTATTTTATTGCATCCTTTTACCTATATTCTTTTTAAAAAGAAAGTAATCTCTTAAGTTTGTCATGTCTTTTACTGATCATTTCTTCTTGGATTTTTTTCTTTTGTGTAAAATGGCTAACTTTCATGGACCTAACTAAGCAATGAAAAGTATTTCCTCTAAAGTGGTGAAAACAAAGGCATTGGGTATATTGATTACCATCTTTGGCTTGTTAAAATAGCATTGATTGATTGTGTCATTTCCAAAGGAAATTTCTTCTATTTGAGAAGGGTCTATGCCTAGGTTTGAAAATGATTCTGGAAAAGATAATGGTTTAAAAAATAAGTTACTTTAATGGTAATACATGTACATGGAACAACACTAAAAAGGCACTAAAGAATATACAGTGAAGTCTCCCCCTCCCCTTCACCTGCTCTCTGAGCCCCCAAGTTCCCATTTCTTCTTCTCAGAAGTAGTCACTGGAACCATTTTTCCTCTACATCCTCTAGAGAGCTATAAATTGTTATGCGTGTGTGCATATGCATAGATCAGAATTTTTTTTTCTTTTGCCACTTCTGTTCAACATAGTACTGGAAGTCCTAGCCAAAGCAATTAGACATTTCTCCATAGAAGATATACAGATGGCCAAAAGGCACATGAAAAGATGTTCAGCATCTCTAATTATTAGAGAAATGCAAATCAAAACAACTATAAGCGATCACCTCACATCAGTCAGAATGGCTATCATCAAAAAATCCATAAACAGTAAATGCCTGAGAGAGTGTGGTAAGAAGGGAATCCTCCTACACTTTTTTAGGAATGTAAATTGGTATAGCCACTGTGAACAGTATGGAGATTCTTTAAAAAACTAAAAATAAAACTACCATATGATCCTGCAGGGGGCTTCCCTGGTGGTGCTACTGGTAAAAAATCACCTGCCAGTGCAGGTGACACAAGACATCTAGGCTCAATCCCTCCAGGAAGATCCCCTGGAGTAGGAAGCAGCAACTCTCTCCATTATTCTTGTCTGGAAAATTGCATGGATAGAATAGGGAAGCCTGGTGGGCTATAGTCCATGGGGCCACAAAGAGTCGGACAAAACTGAGTGACTGAGCACGTGATCCTGCAATCCCGTTTTGGGCATGTATCCAGAGAAAAGCATGGTTTGAAAGGATACATACACCCCAGGGTTCATTGCAGCACTGTTTACAGTAGCCAAGATGTGGAAGCAACCTAAATATTCATCAACAAAGGAATGGATGAAGAAGATGTGTTACATATATACAATAGAATATTACTCAGCCTTTAAAAACAATGAAATAATGCCATTTGCAGTGACATGGATGGACTTAGGGACTGTCATGCTAAGTGAAGTAAGTCAGACAGAGAAGGAGAAATACTGTATGATATCCCTTATAGGCAGAATCTAAAAAAGAAAAAAGATACAAGCAAACTTACTTACAAAACAGAAACAGGCTCACAGACTTAGAAAAGAAACTTATGGTTACCAGAGGGGAAGGGTGGAGGGGAGGGATAGTGAGAGAGTTTGGGATTGACATGTACACACTGTTATATTTAATATGGATAACTGGAGCTTCCCTGGTGGCTCAGTGGTAAAGAATCCATCTGCCAGTGAAGGAGACACTGGTTCGATCCCTGATTCAGGAAGATCAATCTCACCTACCGTGGAGCAGCAAAAAGACCTGGTTCAGCCAGACAAATAAAATAAATAATTTTTTTAAAATGTATATCCAACAACAACATACTATATAGCACAGGAAATTCTGCTCAATATTATATAACAACCTAAATAGGAAAAGAATTTGAAAAAGAATAGATAAATATACATGGTATAACTGAATCATTTTGCTGTACACCTGAAACTAACACAGTATTTGTGTCAACTATATTCCAAGATGAAGTAAAATTTTTTAAAAGAGAAATAGAAGGCACGCAAATCCAAAAAGAAGTAAAATCCTCTGACATGTAGGTGACATAAAATGTAGATGACATGGTCTTAGGTATGAAAAACCATAGGGACTATGTCATAAAAGTGTTAAAAATAAGAAAGTTAGTAATGTTGTAGGATACAAAATCAGTGTACAAAATTAAGCTGTGTTTCTATACTCTGCTAACAAACTTTCGAAAAGATAAAATTAAGAAAATTCCATGTACAATAGCATCAAAAACGTATAACATACTTATTTTACATACAGTGTATAGATCTATACACTGAAAACTATAAAATGTTGATGAAAGAAATTAAAGATACAAATAAATGTAAATATATTCTGTGTTCATAGGTTGGAAAAATTACTAAAATGTTTGTACTACCCAAGGCAATCTACTGATTAAGTGAAATCTCTGTCAATATTACAATGGCATTTTTCACAAGAAAACAAATCCTAAAATTCATAAGGAACCACAAAACGACTTGAATAGTCAAAGTAATCTTGAAAAAGAACAAAGCTGGAGGAATCACACTTACTGATTTCAAATTACAGTTGACCTTTGAATGATGCAGAGGTTGGGACGCACAGTTGAAAGTGCCTAACTTATCATTTGCCATCCATGTCCACTGTTCTTCCACATCTGCAGATTCAACCAACCTGGAATTGTGCCCTACTGTAGTATTTACTACTGAAAAAACAAAAACCACATATAAGTGGACATACACAATTTGAGGCCATGTTGTTCAAGGGTCAAATAGTATTACAAAGGTATAATAATCCAGAAATTATGGTCCTGGCATAAAAACATAAATATAGACCAGTGGAGCAGAATAGAGAGCCCAGAAATAAAGTGATACATGTGCATTCAAGTAATCTTCAGTGGAGATGCCCATAATATACCGTGGGGCAAAGATAGTCTCTTCAATAAATGATGTTGGGAAAACTGGATTTCCACATGCAAAAGAACAAAATTGTATCCTTATGTTTATGGTATCTTATACCATATACAGGAGAAGGCAATGGCATCCCATTCCAGTACTCTTGCCTGGAAAATCCCATGGACGGAGGAGCCTGCTGGGCTGCAGTCCATGGGGTTGCTAAGAGTCGGGCACGACTGAGCGACTTCACTTCCACTTTTCACTTTCATGCATTGGAGGAGGAAATGGCAACCCACTCCAGTGTCCTTACCTGGAGAATCCCAGGGACAGCAGAGCCTGGTGGGCTGCCGTCTATGGGGTCGCACAGAGTCGGACACAACTGAAGCGACTTAGCAGCAGCAGCAGCATACCATATACAAGAATCAACTGGAAATGTATTAAAGACTTAAGCATAAGATCTGAAACTGTAACACTCTTGAAAGAAAACATAGTGGGTAAGCTTCTGGATATTGGTCAAGGTAATGAGTTTTTTCAATTTAACAACAAAAGCAAAAATAAGTAGGTGGAATTACATCAGACTAAAAAGTTCTGCACAGCAAAGGAAATCAACAAAATGAAAAGGCAACCTATGGAATGGAAGAAAATATTTGCAAACTATATATCCATTAAAGGGTTAATATCCAAAATATATAAGGAACACATAAAACTCAATAGCAAAAGAAAAAAACAAACACCAAAGCAAAAAAAAAAAATAAATAATATGATCTAAAAATGGCAAAGCTCTTGAATAGACATTTTTCCAAAGAAGACATACAAGTACCCAACAGGTGTATGAAAAGGTGCTTAACTTCACTAATTTGTAAGGAAATACAAATAAAAACCACAATGAGATATCACCTCATACCTATTAGAACTGTTATTATCAAAATGTCAAAAGATAACAAGTACTGGTGAGGATATGGAGAAAAAGTGAATCTTTGTGTGCCATTAGTGGCAATGTAAATTGATATACCCACTATGGGAAATTGTGTGGAGGTTCCTCAAAAAATTAAAAATAGAACTACCAAAATAAAAGAGAAAACATAAAATTACCATATAATCCAGGTGTCTCACTTCTGGGTGCATATATCCAAAGAAAATGAGATCACTGGAAGAGATATTTGTACTTCCATCTTTATTGTAGCAGTATTCACAGTAACTAAAATAAGATATCTGTTGATGGATGAGTGAATAAAGAAAATATTTCTATATATAATGGAGTATTATTCAGCTTTAAAAATGAAGGTAGTATTAATTTGTGACAACATAGATATAAAGGGCATTATCCTAAATAAGATAAGCTAGACACAAAAGGACAAATACTGCATGGTTAACTTATATGTGGAATCTAAAAAAGCAAAAGTCAGATTCATAATAAAAGAGAATAAAATGGTGGTTACCAAGAGCTAGGGAGTGGGAGGAAGGGGAGATATTGGTCAAAGGGTACAAACTGTAGTTATAAGATGAATAGGTTCTGGATGCCTAATTTACAGCATGGTGACTGTAGTTAATATATACATGCAGTTTGCTATGAGAGTAGATCACAAGTGTTCTCACCACATACACACAAAAAATGGTAACTGTGGGAGGTGATGAATATGTTAATTAACTTGATTGTGATGTTTTACATATACTAAGGCTTTTCTCATAGTTCAGTTGGTAAAGAATCTGCCTGTGAAGCAGGAGACCCCGGTTCAATTCCTGGGTCGGGAAGACCCCCTGGAGAAGGGATAGGCTACCCACTGCAGTATCCTTGGGCTTCCCTTGTGGGTCAGCTGGTAAAGAACCCACTTGCAATGTGGGTTCGATCCCTGGATTGGAAGGGAAAGGGTACCCACTCAGGTATTCTGGCCTGGAGAATTCCGTGAACTGTATAGTCCATGAGGTCACAAAGAGTCAGACACAAGTGAGCGACTTTCACTTTCACACTTAATATATATATTAAAATATCATATTGTATATCTTAAACATATGCATTTTTTTACTTGCAAGTCATACCTCAAAAACCTGGAGAAAAGAAAAGTAATATGGTATTTTTAAACAGCAACCTCAGATAGCATTAGAACTTTAAGGGTTCATTCAACAGATGACATATTAAGTATGCCATCAACTGAAATTCACAGATTTTAAAAATATGTACCCTGTTGTGAAAAATAAGACTACAGATTCAAGGTTTATGGAGTAGGAAGGAATTAAAATGAAGATACATAAGTTTTAGTTGTTTGAGTATCTCACCTCAATTTCTAGATTGCCTTTTATAGTCTTTCAATCTATGCTCTTAAAAGCATACAAAATTAGAAGATTTTTTTTTTAGATATTTTAGATCATAAGATTATGATGTCAAGATATTATAAATCATTGCTTAATATTCTGCATTCACTTTTGAGTGTTATTTGTAAAGAATGCTGATAATATGCTTTTGAAAGAGAAAGATCTCAGTATTTAGTCAGAGGGAGTAAACTGTAAGATTCTATCAGTTTGAGATAGCTTTTCTCTAATCGTCTATCTCCATAACATTGTAGCTCTTTCTATCTATGGGATCTGATTTATTTTTCAACAATTACTTTGTATTCTTCAGTTGTGAATTTGTAACAATTCTGTTTATATACTCAAGCATAGTGCTCTGTAATTATTCCTTATAAAATTACATCTATTGGCATGCGCTCTGTGTGTTCACTCTTCTGATAAATCCACATTGTTTTTTCTTCATCCAGTCTGAATAGAAAGATTTAAGTATCAAGCCAAAATCATAATCCATTGACTTTGTACCAGAAATTACCTTCGGGTCACTACGGTTGCATTCTAAGATAGAGATTTGCAAACTTTTTCTTTAAAGGGCCAGATAATAAATATTTTAGAGTTTCTGTGTCCATACAGTCTCTAGTACTCATTTCTGTTTTTGTTGCACAAGAGCAGCCATTTAATATTGTGTAAATGAATGAACAGGACTGTGTTCCAATAAAACTTTATTTTAAAAAATTGACAGGCTGGGTTTGACTGATGAACACTAATATGCCAACTCTTCTTTTAAGGGAGTGAGAATTCTCTTTAGGTGCTGAGTTTCCCAGTAGAGTATAATCCAAAGAACAATACTATAAGAATATTCTGGATTATCTGAATAACTGCTTTAAAATCAGATGTGTATATTTGGTACTCCCAGTTGCATTTAGGATTGTATGAGGCATCTCTCCTCCTCCCCCATACACCTACACAAAATGCATCTTATTGTGCAATACTGAATGAAGAAAGTATTTTACTGTTTTTAAGAAAGATAGAATAGAGAAAAGGGGACTAATTGAGCTATCACCTGGCACATAGGGGTACATGCACGTAGAACATTATACTTGTGATGGCACTGATTGCTTTTTTTAGCTTCCAAACTTTAACATATTGATAATTATAATAGTCCTTATGATGAAGACTTTTCCTCCTCTGATTACAGGCATAGTTATATATCTGTTTGATATAGATTTCTGTAACACTTTGGAGAAAATTTGATCTTTATGTGAAAGAGGTGTCTACATTGTTTCCAAATCACTTCTTAAACTTAGCCTTGGAATTTCTGGCAGACCATGATATTCTCCAAGCTAGGCTTCAATGAACGGTATGTGAAGCGAGAACTTCCAGATGTTCAAGCTGGATTTACAAAAGGCAGAGGAACCAGAGATCAAACTGCCAACATCTGTTGGATCCTAGAAAAAGCAAGAGAATTCCAGAAAAACATCTGCTTCAATGACTACGCTAAAGCCTTTGACTGTGTGGGTCACAACAAACTGTGGGAAGTTCTGAAAGAGATGGGACTACCAGATCACCTTACCTGCCTCCTGAAAAATATGTATTCTGGTCAAGAAGCAACAGTTAGAACCTGACATGGAACAATGGACTGGTTCCAAATTGGGAAAGGAGTACGTCAAGGCTGTATATTGTCACCTTGCTTACTTAACTTATATGCAGAGTACATCATGAGAAACCCTGGGTGTGATAAGAAAGCCTTCCTCAGTGATCAGTGCAAAGACGTAGAGGAAAACAATAGAATGGGAAAGACTAGAGATCTCTTCAAGAAAATTAGAGATACCAAGGGAACATTTCATGCAAAGATGGGCTCGATAAAGGACAGAAATGGTATGGACCTAACAGAAGCAGAAGATATTAAGAAGAGGTGGCAAGAATACACAGAAGAACTATACAAAAAAGATCTTCACTACCCGGATAATCACGATGGTATGATCACTCACCTAGAGCCAGACATCCTGGAATGCAAGGTCAAGTGGGGCTTAGGAAGCATCACTACAAACAAAGCTAGTGGAGGTGATGAAATTCCAGTTGAGCTATTTCATATCTTAACAGATGATGCTGTTGACATGCTGCACTCAATATGCCAGCAATTTGGAAAACTCAGCAGTGGCCACAGGACTGGAAAAGGTCAGTTTTCATTCGAATCCCAAAGAAAGGCAATGCCAAAGAATGTTCAAACTACCGCACAATTGCGCTCATCTCACACACTAGTAAAGTAATGCTCAAAATTCTCCAAGCCAGGCTTCAGCAGTACGTGAACTGTGAACTTCCAGATGTTCAAGCTGGTTTTAGAAAAGGCAGAGGAACCAGAGGTCAAATTGCCAACATCCATTGGATCATCAAAAAAGCAAGAGAGTTCCAGAAAAACATCTATTTCTGCTTTATTGACTATGCCAAAGCCTTTGACTGTGTGGATCACAACAAACTATGGAAAATTCTGAAAGAGATGGGAATACCAGACTACCTGACCTGCCTCCTGAGAAACCTGTATGCAGGTCAGGAAGCAACAGTTAGAACTCGACATGGAACAACAGACTGGTTCCAAATAGGAAAAGGAGTACGTCAAGGCTGTATATGTCACCCTGCTTAATTTATATGCAGAGTACATCATGAGAAACGCTGGGCTGGAGGAAGCACAAGCTAGAATCAAGATTGCTGGGAGAAATATCATTAACCTCAGATACACAGATTGACACCATCCCTTATGGCAGAAAGTGAAGAAGAACTAAAGAGCCTCTTGATGAAAGTGAAAGAGGAGAGTGAAAAAGTTGGCTTAAAGCTCAACGTTCAGAAAACTAAGATCATGGCATCCGGTGCCATCACTTCATGGCAAATAGATGGGGAAACAATGGAAACAGTGGCAGACTTTATTTTCTTAATCTCCAAAATCACTGCAGATGGTGACTGCAGCCATGAAATTAAAAGATGCTTGCTCCTTGAAAGAAATGCCATGACAAACCTAGATAGCAGATTAAAAATTAGAGAATCATTTTGCCGACAAAGTTTCATCTAATCAAAGCTATGGTTTTTCTAGTAGTCATTTATGGATATGAGAGTTGGACCATAAAGAAGGTTGAGTGTCAAAGAATTGATGCTTTTGAACTGTGGTGTTGGAGAGTCCCTTGGACTGCAAGGTGATCACACCAGTCAGTTTTAAAGGAAATCAATTGACTATTCTTTGGAAGCATTGATGCTGAAGCTGAAGCTCCAATTCTTTGGCCACGTGAAGTGAAGAGCCAACTCGTTAGAAAAGACCCTGATGCTGGGAAAGATTGAAGGCAAGAGAAGGGGATCGCAGAGGACGAGCCTGTTGGATGGCATCACTGATTCAATGGAGATGAGTTTTTGCAAACTCCCCAAAACAGTGAAGCACAGGGAAGCCTGGTGTGTTGCAGTGCATGGGGCCGAAAAGAGTGGGACATGACTGAGTGACTGAACAACAACAATGATGTTACTTTCCCCAAATCCGTCTTCCCTTTACCCTCACCGACTCAACCCTGGGGGGTGGAGTCTAAATGCCCAGCCAAACCCCCCTCTTTTCTAAGCTGCATTTCAACTAGGAGTGGTTCTGTGACACAGTGTGGCCAATGAAACATTAGTAGAAGTTTCTGGATAGTGATTCTGGGAAAACTTGTTAAAATAGGGTCAACTCACTTGGGATGTACCCTTTTGTCCTTTTCTTTTCTTCCTGCATCAAACAAGGATGCCAAACTTGGAACTGTAGCAGCTATCTTATGGCCTACTAGGAAGAAAGAATGAGTAGATTGTAGAGGTGTGGCTTTGACATCTTAGCTGCTGCTCTAGCAGGCACTACTAACCCCAAGCTTCCTGATAAGTAGCAGGAGAGGCAAAGAAATGGGGAAAATAGTCCTGTCTATTTTGGTCATTACTATGTGGCATTTTATTTGTGTGGCTGTTCTCAATTCTCTCTCATTACAGAAGTAAATACAGGATATGGATACAGCTTAAATATTAAGTAGACGGAAGTCTATTTCTTTTTACCATAAAATCCCAAGGCATCAATTTAATTTCTGCAGAATGATACCATCTATCAAATTAATATTGTTAAGTTGAATTGTTTTTATTTTGTGGTTTATTCCTCATTTCGTAAATGTGTTCTCATTTTTAAAATACTTTCTAAAATCTGTAAGTATAAGGAGATTGTTCCTAGTTTTGGGTTTGTACTTATTTGACATAATTTTTTTAAATTAATAATAAGGTTTTGGGAGATTATTTTCCTTTGAAATAAGTTTGATGATTACTCAAATATGAGGCCCTGCTTGAGGCATTCATTCTGAACCCAGTCAATATTTTAATGCTTCGTCATATCCTTTTGAATGTAACTTTCATTGCACACTTAGATAGAAGTGGCTACTCCTGTCTTTGGCCTTAGTCTTGACCTTGAAAGGACTTCTACTTTAACATGAGTAACACTTAGTACACTTATTGCTTATATATTTGCATCTTGCTCAGATAAAAGGCCTAGCACTATGCCTTGGTCTTAAAGGTATATCTGGTGAATGACCAAATGAATATTAATGAATATCATGTGCTTGGTGGTTGTTGAAATTTAAAATAATTTTTAATATGTACTTCCACTAATTCAGCCTCACAGCTCCACAAGCTTGAGACAGTAATAAAAGTGCTCAGGCTTTATTAATGTATAATTCAATAAATCCAAAATACAGGCTAAAAGGAATTTGTAAGCAAAAGATTATTTTATTTCCATATTTTGAGAGAATTCTCAGTTTGTAATAAAACTGTTTAACTTATTTCTCCATCTACCTAGCAATATTTAAGCATCTTTACTGTCTGAGCCACAAGGGGGCTTCCACATCAATGGTGCACATGTCTTTATTAAGTAACTTTATTACTATAAATCATTTTTACTACTTATAAATGGGGCTTCTCTGGTGGCTCAGCTGGTAAAGAATCTGCCTGCAATGAAGAAGACCTGGGTTGGGAAGATGCCCTGGAGAAGGGAATGGCTACTTACTCCAGTATCCTTGCCTGGAGAATCTCACGGACAGAGGAGCCTGGCGGGCTACAGTCCATGGAGTCACAAAGAGTTGGATACAGCTGAGTGACTAAGCATACAAAGTCACTTTAGACTAGATCAGGCAGACCTGAATTACTTCTTAGTTGCTTTTTATATGAACTATATTTTTGTTTTTAACTCCAAAATATTGTAATGAATGTTATTGTCTAATCCCTTAAAATTCTCCCACTAATTATTGCAGGAATACTCACCTTTTTTTGACCTGAAGTTTTATAAATAATAATAAATAATTGTGTGAAAACTAACATGTGATATAATGGCCCAGGGGAAATTATTATACACCCTGAAAACTAATCATTCTCTCAAAACAGCTAAGATACACCATTTCTTTAAACCACCTAGGAGGATGCAGACACTATTTCCTGTTTTGCTCTTTACTCGTAAAAGTTACAGGGTAATTTTGTGCTAATGAAGTCAGACTAATGAAGCATAATATTTTCAAGATATTATCACGCATTAGGGGTTAGTTTAATTTTTAAAAAACTCATGAACAGGAAAAGCAATTATTTTTGAAACTTCATAGGGTTGTTGGTATACACACAGATTTGTTTATACTCCCCCACATCTCTTATGTACCTTGAAATTATTACCAGGCTTTTATGTCCTTCCTGTGTGTGATTGGTGTTTCATAATGGGTAAAAAGAACTAACACAAAAGAAAACACTAAATGTTATCTTAGTCTGTTTTTCAAAGTCATAACGTACAACAGATGTGGGTTGCTTCATGTAAAATCTTTCTCCTCTTCCTTCCCTGTGAACAGAGTCTACAATTCTTTGGATGTACCTTCCATGTGTCTTTGAACATGGTAGGTAAGAATATGTTCTCTGGAGCTACTTAGGATGAACCAGCAGAAAGATGACATGAGTAGGCTACTGAATTAATCACTTCAAATCATCCCAACTTGGATTTCTCATTATATATTACGTGATATATTAATTCTCTTTAGTGGTTAAGCCATTTTGAGTTGTTTCTTTCCTTGCACTGCATCCTCATGGAAATAGTGTTTATAAAACCAGTTTTTAAAGTCGTCACATTTCCTTCCATTTATAATGGCTAAATTGGAAGCCACAGCCCTCTGTTGTTTAGTCACTAAGTTGTGTCCTACTCTTTTGAGACCCCATAGACTGTAGCCCACCAGGCTCCACTGTCTGTGGAATTTTCAAGGCAAGAATACTAGTGTGGGTTGCCATTTTCTTCTCCAGGGGATCTTCCTCCAACGTCTCCTGCATTGGCAAGCGTATTCTTTGCCACTGAGCCACCAGGGAAGCCCATTGTCCTTTGTATCTTCCCTTTGTTCATTGCCAGTGTTTACTTTCTGACAGTGAACATAGTTATTTGGAGTTTATTGAACAGAACTCATTATCACCATCATAACAGCACTAAACTTTTATGGTATCTTTTTCTTTACAATGTATTATCTCCTTTTATCCCAGCATAGCTTACTTGACTTGTTGTTCAGTCGTTAAGTCATGTTAGACTCTGCGACCCCATGGACTGCAGCACGCATGACTTCCCTATCCGTCACTATCTCCCAGAGTTTTCTCAAACTCATGTCGATTGAGTCGGTGATGCCTTCCAATCATCTCATCCTCTCTCACGCGCTTCAGGGTCTTATCCAGTGAGTCAGCTCTTCACATTAGGTGGCCAAAGTATTAGAGCTTCAACTTCAGAATCAATCCTTCCAGTGAATTTTCAGAGTTGATTTCCTTTAGGATTAACTGGTTTGATCTCAAACTTGGCTTAGTCATTTCATAAAACAGATGAGACTAAGAAACTGGCGATTGAGGTCTAGGATATGTTTAACTATATGCTTGCAAATAGAGCAGTGCTTTAAGCTTTTACAGAAATGCGGCAGACCGATTTGATTTGCAAACAAAATAAATACTGCTGTTTTGTAGTTTTTATTTTTAACAGAAATTTCTAACCTAAGGGTAAGAGTCACAGACTCAAATCCATTGTTCAAGTAATCCCTCTTGAGGTTTGATTGTTTTTGTTTTAATCAAGTGCTTAATTAGCTTCAGTTTCAAATATAAACGTGCATCCTATGCCATAATAACTTCAGGATATTCAGGGAAAAGTTCCAAAAAGAGGTTTTAAATGTGCATCTATCTGGAGTATATTGTAAAAGCCTTCAGTTCTGTCGCTCAGTCGTGTCTGACTCTTTGCGACCCCATGAACTGCAGCACGCCAGGCTTCCCTGTCCATCACCAACTCCCGGAGTCCACCCAAACCCATGTCCATTGAGTTGGTGATGCCATCCAACCATCTCATCCTCTGTTGTCCCCTTCTCCTCCTGCCCTCAATCTTTCCCAGCATCAGGGTTTTTTCAAATGAGTCAGCTCTTCACATGAGGTGGCCAAAGTATTGGAGTTTCAGCTTCATCATCAGTCCTTCCAATGAATATTCAGGACTGATTTCCTTTAGGATGGACTGGTTGGATCTCCTTAGGTGCAGATTTAGGGCTTGTGTATGTGTGGTACTTAAAACTATGAGAATGAACAATAGCTTTAGGCATTTAGGAGGAGCACAAGGAGAATATGACTGAAAATTGAACACGAAAGAGGTTGAGTAGCAGAGGAGGCACCAGAAATGGGGCAGAGATGAAAGCTAGGAGAAGAGTAGCTGGGAGGCCCAGGAGATCTTTTCCAGAAAGTGTTGTTCTACTGCAGACAGTATGAAAAATCAAGCTAGTTGAGAGCTGAAGCAGAGGGTTTCGTGACCACATATATTTACCATTTGTCAAAGAAAGAAGCTTTTTTTTCTAATTTTCAACTTCAATTTTTTTCCTTTTTTTCCCCTTTTCTCTTTTATGTTGCATGTTAGTATCATGTTACGGTATTATATTGCGGACTTTAGGGATTTTACATAAGATTAGGAAAGGTGTAAATCTTAAGTTATTATTTGTGACGCACATACATATCTATATATATACACAAACACACAAACACACACATACATACTGTAAACACATGCATACACATATATTAACTTGTATTCACAGAGCCTGTTTCTAGAAAGCTACACAAGAAATTGGTTACAGCCGATGTCTGGGACACCCTTGAGGAATAGGGATTGGAGAAAGATTTTCTACTTTTATACCTCTTAAATCATGTGGATATAATGTATCCCCAATTCCAAAAGTAAACAATATTAAAACTAAACAAATAAAACACAGGCCATTTTATCATGTTGAACTTTGATAATTATGCAGAAAGGGATTTTAAGATACGGCTATAGCTAGAAAAAATGTTGTGACTTGGTTCTCTAAACTCCTGGCCCTGTGGCTTAGTCTATAGGGAATAGTGGTTGGGTTTATTAAAGTAACATTAAGTTGTTGTTCGGTTGCTAAGTCGTGTCCAACTCTTTACCACCCCATGGACTGCAGAACACCAAACTTCCCTGTCTTTCACCCTCTCCCAGAGGTTGCTCAAACTTATGTCCATTGTGTCAGTGATGCCATCCAACCATCTCATCCTGTGTCATCCCCTTCTCCTCCTTGCCTTCAATCTTTCCCAACATCAGAGTATTTTCTAATGAGTTGGCTCTTCCCATCAGGTGACCAGAGTACTGGAGCTTGAGCATCAGTCCTTCCAATGAATATTCAGGGTTAACTTCCTTTAGATTTGACTGGTTTGAACTCCTTGCTATCCAAGGGACTCTCAAGAGTCTTCTCCAGCACCACAATTCGAAAGCATCGATTCTTTGGTCTTAGCCATCTTTATGGTACAACTCTCACATCTGTACATGACTACTGGAAAAACCATAGCTTTGACTGTACGGACCTTTGTTGACTAACATTAAGTTAGCATTGGTCAAATATACCATACTAAAGGGTGGTTCCAGATGTTCAAGCTGGTTTTAGAAAAGGCAGAGGAACCAGAGATCAAATTGCCAACATCCGATGGATCATTGAAAAAGCAAGAGAGTACCAGAAAAACATGTTTTTCTGCTTCATTGACTATGCCAAAGCCTTTGACTGTGTGGATCACAATAAACTGTGAAAAATTCTGAAAGAGATGGGAATACCAGACCACCTGACCTGCCTCTTGAGAAACCTGTATGCAGGTCAGGAAGCATCAGTTAGAACTCGACATGGAACAACAGACTGGTTCCAAATAGGAAAAGGAGTATGTCAAGGCTGTATATTGTCACCCTGCTTATTTAACTTCTATGCAGAGTACATCATGAGAAACGCTGGGCTGGAGGAAGCACAAGCTGGTATCACGATTGCTGGGAGAAATATCAATAACTTCAGATACACAGATGACACCGCCCTTATGGCAGAAAGTGAAGAAGAACTAAAGAGCCTCTTGATGAAAGTGAAAGAGGAGAGTGAAAAAGTTGGCTTAAAGCTCAACATTCAGAAAACTAAGATCATGGCATCCGGTCCCATCACTTCATGGCAGATAGATGGGGAAACAATGGGAACAGTGGCAGAGTTTATTTTCTTAATCTCCAAAATCACTGCAGATGGTGACTGCAGCCATGAAATTAAAAGACGCTTACTCCTTGGAAGAAAAGTTATGACCAACCTAGACAGCATATTAAAAAGCAGAGACATTACTTTGCCAACAAAGTCTGTCTAGTCAAGGCTATGGTTTTTCCAGTGGTCATGTATGGATGTGAGAGTTGGACTGTAAAGAAAGCTGAGCACCGAAGAATTGATGCTTTTGAACTGTGGTGTTGGAGAAGACTCTCGAGAGTCCCTTGGACTGCAAGGAGATCCAACCAGTCCATCCTAAAGGAGACCATTCCTGGGTGTTCATTGGAAGGATTGATGTTGAAGCTGACACTCCAATACTTTGGCCACCTGATGCAAAGAGCTGACTCATTTTAAAAGACCGTGATGCTGGGAACGATTGAAGGCAGGAGGAGAAGGGGACGACAGAGGATGAGATGGCTGGATGGCATCACCGACTCGATGGACATGGGTTTGGGTGGACTGAGGGAGTTATTGATGGACAGGGAGGCCTGACATGCTGCGGTTCATAGGGTCGCAAAGAGTCAGACACTACTGAGCGACTGAACTGAACTGACTGAAAGGGTGGTATGGTAGTATATTAGCCATATTAAGTTGTTGATTCCTGCTACTGGACAGTTTCATATGAATATCCAAAAAGTCAGTGTTCTTCCTGGGATAATAGCCCACATCTGAGGTCACAGCATGCATGGTAATTAATTAAGGAGATTCTGTTTTCATGTACTGAGTCCTGAATTCTCTACTTCTGATTCAAAACAGAATTTGTTGTTTAGTCACTAAATTGTGTCTGATTCTTTGCAACCCTATGAACTGAAGCTCACCAGGCTTCCCTGTTCTTCACTGTCTCCTTGAGTTGGCTCAAACTCAAGTCCATTGAGTCAGTGATGCCATCCAACCTCTCATCCTCTGTCGTCCCCTTCTCCTCTTGCCTTCAATCTTTCCCAGCATCAGTCAGGTGGCCAAAGTATTGGAACTTCAGCTTCAGCATCAGTCCTTCCAAGGAATATTCAGGATTGATTTCCCTCAGGATTTCTTGGTTTGATCTCCTTGCTGTCCAAGGGACTCTCAAGAATCTTCTCCAGCACTACAGTTCTAAAGCATCAGTTCTTCGGTGGTCAGCCTTCCTTATAGTTGAACGCACATCCATCCATGACTACTGGAAAAACCATAGCTTTGACTATATGGACCTTTATCAGCAAGACAATGTCTCTGCTTTTCAATACACTCTCTAGGTTTTCATACAGAATTAGAGCAGTAAATTCTTAATGTCATCAAAATATTCTCTTGAAGAGTTTTTCTGTTTTCTTTTTGAAATTATTTATTCAAAAGAGATATGGGTGTTAAAAAAAGGTCTTCCAGTTAAATATGAAGACATTGGAAAAATTCAGTTCTAACACACATTATTAGATTAGAAATTTGGTGGTGTGTAGAGTGATTGTTAGGAAAGTATAATGCTGTTCAGTTTTCTTTTTTCTACCTATATTTGAATTTGGGTTTAAAATAGCTAACACTGAACATGTGCATCCATAGATATGGCTGCTGCAAATACAAAAAAATATATATGTCTTGATACTGTAAGTTGTGATTAATGTAAGGAGCCTCAAGGTTTTGGAAACAACTTAGTGAAATGGAAAGTTGCTTTTCTGATGCCTGCAGCCATGCTGGATAAGCTATGATTCAAGCAATTAACAATGAATTTGGAACAAAGAATATTATTTATTTTTTATGAAAATGGAAAACTGAACTGCTTGTTAAATTCAGATAAAATTGTATAGCTATTGGCATACCAAACCAGGTTTGACAAATAAAATGCATATTCTTTAATGAAGGAAGTTTTCTTTTTAGCTGTAGGTTAAAGTCCTTATAATACGGATTGTATTTCCTATCTCCCAGTGGGAGAAAAAAACTGTTTATATTTCCATGGATACAATGTGATTATGGGCAGTCCTTCATTTACAAATGAAGTTTAGACTTTAGTTTCATTCAGATATGATATAAAATTTCTATGAAGTGAGAGATTGGATTAGCTATATTTTCACTTTTTATATTATGGTCTCCATCAGTCATTTTTATTGTTTTCCTTCTCAGTGTTGACTCCATGCCCACTGTTCAGGTTTCCAACATGTTATATGGCTACTTCCCTATTTTTAGTTTTTCTCTTGTTTTTTTGCTTTTTGCTACCAAAATTCCTTTCTGATTACTCTGTATCTGTTGCCTCTCCCCCCGCTTTTTTTTTTTTCTTTTACTATCCACAATCCTCTTAACAAATGAGAACTGCAAGTGAGCTCCTTATAACTTTGTATGGTGGCCTTTTAGTCATCCTTTGCAGCATTTGACACTGTTAACCCGTTTACCCTGGTTTGAAATGTGTATCCCCTGGACTTCTTAGTCCTTGAACCTTGTTCTCTACCTCCAAAAGTATTTTTATTTCCTTCCCTTCGCTTTCAGAATAAGAGTGCTTCCAAAGGTTGTAGCCATGAAAAAAATTCCTTCCTTTTTTTACAGTTTTTGCAGGAGAACCCCATTCATTTCTACTTCTTCTGTTACCATCTTAATGCATAGCTACTTGACCATTTTTATTTGTTGTCTTAACTTGATTGCCAAGTGTCTGATCCACAGATGTTACACTCATAGAGTCAGTGCTTGGGTTATGTATAGTAATTTGTCTTTTTAAAATATCTTCTGTGTTCCCTAGTTTTCTTTTGAGCTACTACCATATTTATTTGTTCTTCGTACAGGATAATTCCTTTAGACAGTAATCTCTACTCAGTCTCTGCCCTCTTCTCCTTCCATTGTCTCCTGAACCCTTTCACGTGAGGCTTTTGTTCCCTACTGTTCTATCAAAGTTGCTCTTGTCAGGGCTGTGAATGATCTCTTGCCAAATCAAATGATCAGTTCTTAGACCGCATTTCTCAGCAGCATTTGTCATAGTTGTTCATTAGCTCCTTCCCAAAACAGTTTCTTAACTTGGCTTCAAGGTCACTACATTCTTCTTGTATCTTTTTGTATTACTGGATCCTCCTCAGTTTCCTTTGCTGGATCCTCCTCCCTTTTGTGACCTCTTATTGTCGGAGCTCCAGGGCTCTGTCAGTAGTTCTCTTCTTCCTAGGTGATCTCATTTAGTCTCCTGACTTTAAATATCACCTATTTGGTTTTCTGGAGCTTCCCTGGTGGCTCAGTGGTAAAGAATCTGCCTACCAGTGCAGGAGATGTGGGTTTGATCCCTGGGTTGGGAAGATCCACTGAAGAAGGAAATGGCAACTCACTTCAGTATTCTTGCCTGGAAAATCCCATAGACAAAGGAGCCTGGTGGGCTACATAGTCCATGGGATTGCAGGAGTTGAACACAACTTAACGACTGAACAACAAGAACAAATTTAGTATTCTGCTTTAGAATAATTTTAGTACTCCCTCTCCTTTGTTACCTCCCTTCAGTTTTTCACTTTCAGATTGTAGAGTGAGGTCCTTCCACTTGTAGAGTCTTCATTTAGAATATACATCATCCGCTAAATTCACGTATATATAGTTTCATTGCCAATTACATTTCCTTTTCATCTTCTATCTTGAATCTATATTAAGGTGTTTTTATTGTTTGGTTACTTTTCTCAAGTATTTTTCTTCAAATGGTTTGCTTAAGTGATATAATCTTGGAGATCTTGATTAGCTGCATGTCTTTTTGCCATCCCTTTTAATTAATGGGTATCTCAACTGGATATAAGATTCAGAAGTTCTGCTTTCCTTCCAAGTAGTCTAGATTAGCTTCCATTGTTTTTTAGTTTCTGATGTTGATGATAAAAGTGCAATGCAGTTGTTTTTTTTTTTCCCTTTATTTATAATTTTTCTTTCAGTCTGAATACTTACAAGGTTTTCTTTTTATTCATAAGATTAATGAATTTTATAAGGATGTGAGTAGGTATTTGTCTTTTCAGTTCACCCTGAAATGTGGTTCCCCATTTCAGTTATCCATCAGAGGTGTTTTCTTTAGCCCAAAGAAATTTTCTTTTATTTACTTAATTTTTGCTTCTCCTTCGTATGTTGTGTCCTTTCTCCTTTTGAACACCAATTTTTCACATTAGTTTTCAGATTCTGTTATTCAAGTGTTTTTTCTTTGTACTTCATCTCGTAGTCTACTGATTTAGCTGTCAGTCAATTTGTTTTTTTAATCTACTCATTTTAGTTTGGAAATCCTGAAAAGGAGTGTGTGTGTGTTACATTAGAATTTATTTAGGTGCTATAACAATTTTTGTGCAGGTGTTTAGTCTTTCTAGCACTTCTCTTTCACTAGATATATATTCTGATTATTTACTTGTATTCTGCTCTTTCAGATGATGGGGCCTCTCACATGATCAGTTATTTTTCTATGATTGTTATTGTTGTTGTTCAGTTGCCAAGTTGTGTCTGACTCTTTGAGACCCCATGGACTGCAGCCCTACAAACTTCCCTGTCCCTCATCATCTCCCGGAGTTTGCCCAAGTTCATGTCCATTGAATCGGTGATGCCATCCAACCATCTCTCATCCTCTGTCACCCTCTTCTCTTTCCGTCTTCAGACTTCACCAGGGTCTTTCCCAATGAGTCAGCTGTCCGCATCAGGTGGCCAAAATTTTGGAGCTTCAGCTTCAGTGATGGCTGTTTCTATGATAGCTCATTGGAAATCAAGTCTGGTTGCTGAACTGTTGTAAATAGCAGGACTGCCAGAGGTTGGGACAGATATAATGCCTAAATTTGAAGGACAGTCAGCCTGACTAGAAATACCTGAAGGAAGCTCAGTGCTCTTTGATGTACTTGAACTGTCCTGGTTTCCAAATTTGGGAAGACCCACCTGTCTCATGTTCGGAGAATCCAGCATAACCAGAGGGCTGGAAGAGAATCAATCTTACAGCTGGAGTGTTCAGATATTTAAAAGCCAAGCCAAGGCAGTGATCCACAGCCATCCGTTGTGTCAGTTGTTGCCCGGGGCTCTGATGCTGTTTTTCAGTCGGTTAACCACCCATGGGGTGATTTAGCTGCCTAACAATTTGCTCTGATGTTACTTCACTCGAGCCAGAAACCTTATCTAGAAGCCTGCAGGTCACAGTAGCTGCTTAACTTTAGAAAGTTAAGGAACTTGGAGTTGGGCATAGAAAACAAGCCACAGTCAAGGTGGTATATTACAGATTATCCTTAATCCTTTCTCATTCCAATGCCTTTACATTCTAATGACTCTCGGATTTATTATATCAGTCCCTTCTGTTCCCCTGAGTCACATATCCCGTGCCCCACCCAATAGTTCAACTGGGGTATCTAGTGGATACCAGAAAGGTTACAGATCCAAACCTAACTTTTTTTTTTTTTTTTAAACCTTGCTGCAACTTGCAGGATCTTAGCTCCCCGACCAGGGACTAAACTGTCCTCCCTGCAGTCGAAGCACGGAGTCCTAACCACTGGACCACCAGGGAAGTCCCCCAAACAGAACTTCTGATTGTGATCTCCAAACCTGCTCTTCTCCTCACTCTTCCTTTCTCGCTGAATGCATTACCACCATTTTTTTCACAGTTAATTGCTTAAGCCAGTATCTTAAGATTCATTTTTGACTTCTTTCCCCTGTTTCATATCCATAATATCCCTATCCCAGTTGTTCAGCATATCCTATTGAATGCTTTCAAAATGTGTTTAAACTGACCACTTTTCACCACCTGTGTCTCCATATATTGTTGTTCCTCTCCTGTTCTATTTCAGGTGCCTCTTATCTGCTCTCTCTGTTTCTGCTCTTGTTCTCTACAGTTTACTCTCTAGAAGCCAGAGTAATCTTTTTAAAAAGTTAAATGTTGCTTACTTCCAAAGGATTCTAAGGAAATCTAGACTTCATGCCATTGCTTACGGCTGTCCATGGTCAGGACCTAAGGTGCTTCCAACCTTATTTTCTACCATTTGCCATGACTCAGTGCATTTTAGTCACATTAGACTCCCTCCGCTTGCTTAACTATATCATAACCATCTTATCTCAGAGCTCTTGCATTTGCTCATTGCTTTGTTGAGAGTACTCTTCTTCCAGATTTTCTCGGAGGCCGGCAGGCTACAGTCCATGGGGTCGCAAAGAATCGAATATGACTGAGCACACAAACTTATGACAGTGCTAGTTACATAATGTTGTTCAGTTGCTAAGTTGTGTATGACTCTTTGCAATCCCATGAACTGCAGCAGCCAGGCTTCCCTGTCCTCCCCTATCTCCCAGAGTTTGCTCAAACTCATGTCCGTTGAGTCGGTGATACCATCCAACCATCTCATCCTCTGTCACTCTCTTCTCTTCCCTATTGAGTTACTTAACAGGCACTCAGTAAATAATATATACTTCAAATGACATCTTTACCAAATTTGAATTGGATTTTAAAATGAAAAAGTAGGTATACATGTAAATCTTCCTGGAAATGTCATATTTTTCAAAGTATTGCTTTTTAGTTTTCCGCTTTTCCAGCCTGTTTGCAAAAAATGTAATAAACTTGTTACTACTGCATATGTTTTAAATTTCAGTTAGAGTATTTGTATTTTATTTTCCCATAAAAACTTAATATGTAAGCTGCCATCTTTTTTTCATTTTAAGAACAAAATTCCATTTTACCTGTATGTTATTTCTTAATAATATATTTATTACCAAATTCTTAATTTGTATTTTATGTTAAAAGAAAGCATGTAATATAGTATAATGTCAAGGCCACTGGGATTAAAGGAAGGAGAAAAATGCAAATAGGGACTTTTTTCCTTTCTGATTTTTATAATATCCTAGTTTTACTTTTCTTTTTTTTAATTTCCTGGCTATCACCTTGGTTAAGAGATTGGTTTTTCTCCTTATGATGTACTCACTGTCTCTAAAGGACCCCTGATGATCTTGACCATATCTGCTGTCCTTTGTTTTGTTCTTTGCTTTTTTCTTCTAATTACAACCTTAGTTTATGCCCCCATCCTCAATTTCCAGCGGATAGAATTTACTTCTGTAGGTTGATAAGAAAGAATAGGGAGGAGAAAATTTAGTGAAATAATAGTAGAATACAAAATTCAGCTTAAAAGTGGCCTAGCATGTATAATATAGCATATATTAATATAATTTTATGTATAACATGCTAATGCACTTTAATACAGCGTTCTTCTAATCTCTAGGGGAGACCAGTAAACCTTACCAGTAAGTAAGGTTTACTGGTAAGGATGGAAGTCATTGGTACAATCACTTGCTGTTTTGCTCACGTTTTCAAAGGGTCATTGTAGCTATCGCCATGGGTGGGCATTGGGAAACAGCATATCTGAAACTAACAGTCCCACATAGCCATATGCTGTTGGCAGCTGGAGAGTCTTGTCAGTCAGGAAAGGCCCTTAATTCTTATGCACACTTATAAACACCTCTCTCTGGCTTAGTGTTATAATGTGTAAACTGTTTTGTGGCAAGCTACTTAACACAACAACACTTAATCAAAACTTTTTAAATGGTTGACTTTGGTAATTAAGACATTAATTTGGTTTTATTTTTATTTTTTCCAGGTGTATGGTGGCTGATGAAGTAAGTGTTTTCATGATTTTTATGTCGTTTATAAAATTCCCCAACCAATTTTTATTGTATGCTATTTACCCTGTACTCTCTCTCATATGACTGTACATCTGTATATGGAGAGGAGAGGGGAGGGCGAGGAGGCGGGTGGCAGGGCAGCAGCAGAGAGAATAAGAATGAGAAAGAGAATGTGTGTGTGTGTGTGTGTGTGTGTGCATGCATGCAGGGCGTGCATTTGGAACATGTTAGTATTAACATTAGTGATCCAAAAATTCTATATTTTTGGCCTCAGAAGAATGAATGCAACCCCAAACAAAGCTGAACTCTTCTTTACTTGTCAAAATGCTGCTTGCTTAGAACCTGGACTTTTAAGATTTTGCTCTAAAGGTTATTTTTAATTGTTTTGTATGAGTGTGAAGTGTACTATTCAAATGGTGTTTTATTGTCACTAATCAATTTGATACCTTTGAGTGGCATGTACTTGTATATAGTCATATTCAGATTTTTCCATTGAAATGGAAGCTCTTGCTACATAAGCTGCAGTACTCTGCATATATTCTGAGTAAATTTACACCAATAAAGTTCTGATTTTTGATATCATTTTGAAAAATGTGTTACTGTTTTCATGATATCTTTAATGATAATAGCAAAACATATACATTTAAAAATATATCAGAGATGAAGAAAATGGATATTGAATTTTTTAAAAAGATATAAATGAAACCATAAAAAATTCTCCCAATTAGCTATTTTTTAATTTTATTTACATGTAGACTCACCAATGGCATATCTCTAGGAAAAAAGTAAATAAGAGTATAACATGCAAATGAATGCCAAGCAGAAGGTTGATATATGGCTTCTTGGTTCATGCTGATTTATAATTACTGAAGTTTTTAGTTTGAACTCTTTATAAGCATTTGTTTAGACTAAATGTTACAGTTAGAAACATACTCATTGCCTGTGAAAAAGTTCAACAGTGTAATTAAAGAGACAGGACATGGACTTTTGGAAAAAAAGTAGAAATTTCTATTTTGGAACAAGATGAATTATGAAAAAATCTACATAAATTTAGATTTGAGAGTCCAAAATAACTAAAAGAGGCTTATGTTTTTAGTCCCTGAATATGTTTTCACCAAATAGGAGTATAAATTCATACTTCAAATCCTCAAAACTAGGCATAGCCATTTTATATAATGTATAAATGTGTGCCACATGTATTGATGTATATATAAATTATTTTTTAAACAGACCAGTTTTATGTTCACAGTCAATAAAACATGTTGTATTATATGGTAATCTCCTCAAGTGATTCATGGGGAACATTTTACTGGCTATGACATGTCATTGCTACCTTGTTCTTCAATTTGGTTGTGGTTTGAATGTGCCTTAAATGTGCAGAATCATTCATGGATTGAAATAAACATTTGATTAGCACCTTAACTCTGCTTAGCATTTGTATTTCCCTGTTTTCTCAGTTAACATTAGACTAGGGATGGTGCATGATGAGTTCACGATGAGCGCTTTAGCCAACAAGAGTTTTTCGTTATACTCTTGACTTTTCATCTCCTATTATTTACAGTTACACTTGTCACATGTATTAGGATTTGTGGTCATCTTTTGAAACTAGTATTTTTTAATTTAATAAATTTAAAAGAACCATTTAATATTTTCTCAGTACTTAAAAGAAGATTCCCCTTTTGTGTCCCTCATATCTCCTCCCTTTTCACCAGCATTTTAAAGACTCTTAATTTTTACACTTATTTGACTTTCCACAGTTCATTATGTTGAATCCCCTATCAATAAGGTTAATTAAGGAAAAATCCTCAATTTAACATATAAGTACAAAAAATAGTCACAGAAATAGCATAGTGTTGTAAATTCCAAGATCACAGCTCAAAATACAATAACATCCTCTGTTTTTTGATTGAGTTGAAATGCCATTTCTGTGGAATCTTATTGAGCTAATATGGATGAAAGTGAGTAAATTAAGTATTGAAATAGAAAGAACTTGTATATATGTAAATTACATGAACTCTGGTTTGACCTTCATTTTATTTTCTAATACTGTTCTCCTTCTCTTGCCCTTATCACAAGACAGAAGTGAAGTTAGAGAAGGAAATGCAGTTTGTAATTTGGAGGTCAACCACGTTTTGATTTTAAAATTAAAAAATATATTTTGATATGATGAATATTTGACTTATCAATAGATAGAACTTTAGGAGAACAATTTTACATCTCTATTATTAACCTCTATTATTTTTTTTTAAATGCTTGAATACCTACTTGGAGTATTGTATAATTTAACTGTCTGCTGTGATCTTTCCTCCCTAGCTTTAGAAGCAAATGACTTCCTTCACTGGTATAACTGCGTCCTCTTCTATTATCTTTCCACTAATGTCTTTTCTAATGTATAAAATCTTTGTGGAATTATATAACCTATCTATTGCATATAAGATAGTCATTAACTTAAAATTGGAATGGTGACTTACTTCTCTCAGTATTTATTGTAAAACTATGTTTCAGATAACCAACAAAGCTGCAACTTTTAATAAAATTAACTTTGCAGACTTAGCTTAAGCTCTTTTAATTCCTGTTTCCCCTTCTTCGTTTAATATAGTTAAGTGTTGTCTCAAGAGCTATACGGTAAACATACAGAAACTCTTTTGGAATAGTATTCCTTTAATAAAGGAATTTCAGGCCACAGTCTGTAGTGAGGCTCTTGCACTATTACCTTTATGTTTTTTAGTAGTTTTTTAACCACTGTGTCCTTGTTCTGTTGAAAATTTTTATTCACAAAAAGATTTTAAATGTGAAAAATAATTTCACATTAACGTATACCAGGTAATTCAAGTGGATACACATGAGAAAAATATTAAACCTACACACTTAATACCTTATTTTCAGGGATTTAAAGGCAATTATTCTTGGTAGAAGCTTAGTGTTTACAAAATTATTGTGATGTTCATTTTTATTTAAGAAAATGAGATTAACATCCTGGGTTTAAATGAATAGCTTAATAATTGTGCAGCTATGGACAAAATGTTGTCAGTACATGGATCTGTCTTCTCTGTGTATTGAATCTTATTATCAGAGTCAGAAAATTCCTACTTTCCTCGTTTGTAATATTTTTGTTAGTACTCTACTTTAGGCCTCTCCCCCTATACTTTTCCCTAAGTTTCCTTCCTGTTGCTTGAGAAAACATTTGGAGGCAGAGGGATGGTATACCAAATAAAGTATTGCTTTCCTTCCTTTTTCAGAAGAAAACGAAACTGTTTGTCAAGGCTAAGCCACTTGGCTTGGCTTACTTTGTGACTATTTTGGGATTAATAGATAAATATTTGGAACAGAGACCAGAGAGTTTTCATTATGGATGCTTTTTTTTTTTTTTGGTCAAGGTGCTTCTCTGGAAGAGAAGTTTGGAGGGGAAAGGCTGTGGAAACTGTTGAATGCTTGCAGAAGTTTTTCTGGAGGCTGAAGTTTGAAAAGCCTTGTGATTCTCTCTGCAGGCAGAAATCTGTAGGTGTCTCAAAACACCAAAGAACCCCCTTTAGAAGATTATTTCTGAGCAGAATACCTTAAAATTGATACTGTGATACAGACTCTGCCAACATTTTAGGTTTGAGGACTAAGAAATTAAACCAGACGTGAAGAATTTTAGTTTTCCTCTTATGTAAGCTGACCTTGGTTTGACAAAGTGAGCTGAGATGATAATTTTTATTCCATTTGCTTCTACAAATCCTTCTTTCCCTTTACTAGTCCCTGGTGGAATTGAATCCCCTCTGAGCTTTTACTGTTTCTGATAAACAGAAGCATAACGCGGGGTGGTGGTCCATTTTTGTTGAGTGAATAGACTGATTAAAAACTTAATACTTAATTAACACATATATACCAGGTTCTGTTCTGCTGATGTACATGTATTCATTTATTTCATCTCTGGACAACCCAATAGAATGTTATGATTATTATTACCACCATCAATTTTTAGATGAGAAAGCTGAAGCACAGGTATGTTAGTTAATGGAGCTGGGACATGCTAGGAGCTAATATCTAATCTGAAATAATCCAGCTCCCAAGTCCATTATTGCTGTTTTATACAAAGTCTGCAGGAACTAGACTTTCTATGTTTTGAAAGGATTCTTAAATACAGAAGACTCTGTAAGACACAGTGCTCAAATGGATGAAGCTGAATGATAAGTGATAGCATTTGTGCTGTTGAGACTGTCCTCTAAAACGGTATCATTTGCCTGTTTGTTCCTCATTTCTAAAGTCAGCTTTACTATTTTTTGAATGTCCTTTCTTAAAAATAATTTTTAAATTTTAGAATAGTCTTTTTTAATTTTTTTTTGGTTGCACTAGGTCTTCGTTGCTGCTTGCAGCCTTTCTCTAGTTGTGGAGAGCAGGGACTACTCTTTGTTGCGGTGCATGGGCTTCTCATTGTGGGGGTTACTGTTGTTGTGGAGCATAGGCGATAGGCATTGAGCTGCAGTAATTGCAGCAGGTCGACTCTATTTGTGGGGTGCGGGCTCCAGGGCATGAGGGCTTTAGTAGTTGTGGCTTATGGATTCTAGAGCATGGGCTCAGTAGTTGTGGTGAACAGGCTTTAGTTGCTGTGTGGCATGTGGAATCTTCCTGGAACAAGGATCGAACCCGTGACCCCCCCAATGGCAGGTAGATTGTTATCCACTGTCCCACCAGAGAACTTCAAGAACAGTTTTAGTTTTATAGAGTTATTGTGAAGATAGTACAGAGAGTTCTCTTATGCCCCAAAGCCAGTCCCTCATTATTAGCTAATTTACTATACTAATAGTAATGTGTCTCAATTAATGAACCAATATTCATATATTAGTACTGTTAACTAAAAACCATACTTTATTTAGACATCCTCAGGTTTTTACTGATGTCCTTTTTCTTTTTCAGGAGTCCATCCATGTTTTATAACATGTAACTCCAGTATATGTTTTAAATAGACAGGTTGTTGTTGTTCAGTTGCTCAGTCATGTTCAACTCTGTGACCCCATGGATTGCAGCACGCCAGGCTTCCCGGTCCTTCACCATCTCCCAGAGCTTGCTCAAACTTATGTCCATTGAGTTGGTGATGTCATCCAACCATCTTGTCCTCTGTTGTCCCCTTTAACTCTTGCCTTCAATCTTCCCCAGCATCAGGGTTTTTTCTAATGAGTTGACTCTTTGCATAGGTGACCAAAGTATTGGAGCTTCAGCTTCAGCATCAGTCCTTCCAATGAATACTTAGGGTTGATTTCCTTTAGGAATGACTAGTTTGATCTCTTTGCAGTCCAAGGGACCTCAAGAGTCTTTTCCAGCACCACCGTTCTAAACATCAATTCTTTGGTGCACAGCCTTCTTTATGGTCCAGCTCTCACATCCACATGATGAACCAATAGCTTCTCTTAGTTGTGAGTTTCTCAGACTTTCCTTGTTTTTGAAGACCTTTACAGTCTTGAGAATTAATTGTTTAGTATTTGGTAAAATGTCTCTTAATTGGAATATGTTGTCTGATATTTTTCTCATGATCAGACTGGGGTAATGTGTTTTGACAAGAAGACCACAGAGGTAAAGTGCCATTGTCACCATGTAATAGCAAGGGTACATAATATCAATTTAACTTATCACTGTTGATGTTAACCTTGATTATCTGGCTTGATGTAATGTTTCTAAGGCTTTTACCCTGTAAAATTACTGGGTTTGTTGTTGTTGTTCCTTCCCATACTGTGTTTTTGAAAGAAAATAACTATGTAGCCCATACTTAAGGAATGGGGATTTATGTTCTACTTCCTTAAAGGCAGAGTAAACAGATAAATTGGGCTACCCTGGTGGCTCAGTGGTAAGGAATCTGCCTGCCAATACGGGAGACACAGGTTCAATAACTGGAGAAGATCCAGGAAGATCCCCTGGAGAAGGAAATGGCAACCCACTCTAGTAACTCCAGTATTCTTGCCTGGAATATCCCATGGACAGAGGAACCTGGCAAGCTAGTTCGCAAAAGAGTAGGACATAACTGAGCTACTAAACAAAAACAAATACATAAATTATTGGGAATTCATTCATTCACTCACGTACTTTACTGTGTATTTATATCACTCACTTACTTTACTGTGTATTTATATCTATAGGACTCATGGACATTCATTTTATATTTTGGGTTATTATCAGTACTTTTTTATTTTGTTACGCAAGTGGCTCCAGCTTTGGCTGTTGGGAGGTCTTTTAATTCACTCCTGTGTTCCATGACGTGCCCACTTCTCTATAGGTTGTTCTGTTTGGGGTTTTGTGCTTTCTTTCTTTCCTTTTTTTTTTTTTCCAGCATTTTCTTACTTTCTGGCACTACAAGATGCTCCAGGCTGCTCTTGTATATTTCCTATCCCAGTCCTTAAATCAGCCATTTCTCCAGGAAATCCTGGTTATTCTTGTTGGAGAAAGATACTGGAATCAGATCTAGGTGGTAGGTGTACTATTTTTCCTGAGGTGTCATTTCTTCTAGGTCCTCTCAGTCTGACAGAACAAAGAGATAAATGTGTGTACTTATATATGTGTGTGTATGTATATATTTATAGATATTTATCTATGCAACCAGCTGTATCTGTATTGAAGCTAAGCATGAATTCTTCTTGATTTCTCCAGCTCTAATCCTTTACCACATGGATCATTCTACCTTTTTCCCTTGCTTAACTGTAACTTCCCACTCCATCAGTGAGAATCCTAGCTCGCACCATCTGATATCTGTTTAATTAATTATGCATTTGTAGTATACAGGCATGGTGGTTTCAGTATTATTAGCCTGTACCCTCACAGGAAAGAAAATTATTAACTAGAGTTCAGTGCTTATGTACATTTCCTTTTACCTTTAGTTTTACAGATTCCATTCATTTTCAGAGTTATTTCTCTTTGTGATCCAGTGAAGTTGTTTCATACACTTATAATACATTCCAATTATTGTATCACACATTACATTGCATCATGAGATCCCCTCACCTCCTAAATTATTTTCAAATTATTTATATATATCAAAGTTTACTTTTTGTAATGTATTATACTGTTCTATTGATTTTCACAAACACTTAATGTCTTGTAGGCACCATTACAGTATCATACAGAATAATTTTACTGCTCTAAATAATCCCCTGTGCTTCACTTAATTCCCTTCAGGCCAAAACCCCCAACAACCAAAGATGTGTTTAATGACGCTATCATTTTGCCTTTTCCAGAATGTCATACGATTGGCAGTTTACAGTTTGGAGGTTTTTCAGACTGACTTTTTTCACTTAGCCTTATGCATTTAAGTTTCAACCATGTCTTTTTGTGGCTTGATAGCTTTTCTTTTTATCACTGAATAAAATTCCATGATATGGATGTGCCATGGTTTGTTTTTCCATTCACCAAGATGAAGGGATGTATTTGTTGCATCCAATTTTGACAGTTATGTAGGTATTTGTGTGGGTATAATCAGTTGAGTAAATATCTAGGAGTGCAATTGCTAGATTATAAGGTGTGTTAGTTTCCCAGGGGTGCCATGAGAAAGTACCACAAACTTGGTGGCCTAAAACAACAGAAATTTATCCTCTCTCAGTTATAGAGGCTGGAAGTCTGAAATCAAGGTGTCAGGAAATTTGTTTTTTTCTGAGGGCTCTGAGGGAGAATCTCTTCGAAGCCTTTCTCCTTGCTTCAGATGTTGGTTGGCAGTCTTTGGCATTTCTGGGGCTGTAGATGTGTCACTTCAATCCCTGCTTCCCTTTTCACGAGGCATTCTTCCCTTCTGTCTGTCTGTCTCTAATCCTCTTGTAAGAACCTTAGTCAGATTGTATTAATGGCTTACCCTACTGTGATATGACATCCTCTTCACTAATTACATCTGCACAACCCTATATCCAAAAAAGGTCATGTCCTGAAATACTGATTGGGTAGGACTTCAATCTATCTTTTGGTGAGTAAACACAATTCAACCCATAATGTGTGGTGAGAATATGTTCACTTTTGTCAAAAACTGTCAAACTGCCTTTAGATGTGGCTGTATCATTTGACATTCCCACTAGTTGTGAGTGAGAATTCCCCTTGCCATACATTTTCACCAGCAGTTGGTAATGTCAGTTAAAAAAAGATTAAAAAAAAAAAATTTAGCCATTGTACTAGGTATAGTGGAATTTCATTGTTCTTTTAATTTCCAATATTCAAATAACAAATGATTTTGAGCATCCTTTTGTTTATTTGCCATCTATGAATCTTCTTTGACATGGCCTTTGTTTAGTTCTTTTGCCCATGTTTTAATTAGATTATTTTTTGTTGCTATTGAGTTCTAAGAGTTCTTTGTATATTTTAGGTACAAGTCTTATCAGATATGTGATTTGCAAGTATTTTCTCCAATGCTTTGACTTATCTTTTCATCCTTTTAAAAGTTTCTTTCACAGAGCAGAAGTTTTTACCTTTAATAAAATCCAACCTATCAACTTTTTCTTTCATTGATTGCCCTTTTGGTCTTATTTCTCATTGCCAAACCCAAGCCACTTAGATTTTCTCCTATGTTACCTTCTAGAAGTTTTATAGTGTTACAATACACTTTGGTCTATTGATTGATTTTGGGTAAAGTTAGTGCATTGAATATTTTTTTTTTTTTGCATATGGATGTCCAGTTGTTCCAGCACCATTTGTTGGAAAAATTACTTTTGCTTCTTTATCAAAGATCAGTTGACTTTATTTGTATGGGTCTATTTCTGGGCTCTCCCTTTTGTTCCCAAGACCTGTGTCTATTCTTTTGCCAATACCACACTGTCTTGATTACTATAGCTTTATAATAATCCTTGAAATTTTAGAATCAGTATCTCAGTCTCTATAGACAGCTAGCTGGGATTTTGATTGGTATTGCATTGAATTTATAGATAAAGATGGGTGGAATCTATAAATCTATAGATTTATAGACCAACTTGGGAAGAAACCTTAACGAGAGGAGCCTTTAGTCCCTGTGAAACCGTGTATTACTCAGATTGGGACTTGAACCCACGTACTGGGACTCAAACCTGGGCCAAAACCCTGCATGGCTGGGACTCAAACCCAGCCAAAACCCAGTTAGGCACTTGAACCCAGCCAAAACCCTGCTTGGAACTTGAACCCACATGGCTGGGACTGGAACCCAGTCAAAACCCTGCTTGGGACTTGAACCCATGTGGCTGGGACTTGAACCCAGCCAAAACCCACAGTACCTGGTTTTAGGGCCTAATGAAGCTCAGGTTCTTGATGTCTCTTCCCAGAAAGAATTCAGTGAGAGACAAAGTGACATGTAAGAAATGAATTTATTCAGATTCAGAGAGAAGCACATTCCACAGACAGAGTGTGGACTGTCACAGAGGGCAAGTGTGGCCAGGAAATGTGGCATGGTTGGTTTTTATAGGCTGGGTAATTTCATATGCTAATGAGTGGGAGGATTATTCCAACTAATTTTGGGAAGGGGTGGAGATTTCCAGGACTTGGGCCACTGCCCACTCCTTGGTCTTTTGACAGTGTCTTAGAACTGACAGTGCCTGTGAGCCCCTGGCATGCTAGCATAAGTCCTTTTGAAGGAGGTCACCATTACCGCCATTACCCCTAGAATAGTTTAGTCTCCGGCCAAACTACAGGGAGAGAACACAGCCCCACCCATGAACAGAAACTTGGATCAAAGATTTACTGAGCATAGCTCTGCCCATCAGAGCAAGACCCAGATTCCCCCCACAGCCAGTCCCTCCCATCAGGAAACTTCCACAAACCTCTTATCCTTATTCATCAGAGGGCAGACAGAATGAAAACCACAATTACAGAAAACTAACCAAACTGACCACATGAATCACAGCCTTGTCTAACTCAGTGCAACTATGAACCATGCTGTGTAGGGTCACCCAAGATGGAGGGATCATGGTAGACAGTTCTGACAAAACGTGGTCCACTGGAGAAGGGAATGGCAAACCACTTCAGTACTGTTGCCTTGAGAACCCCATGAACAGTATGAGAAGACCAAAAGATATGACACTGAAAGATAAACTCCCCAGGTTGGTAGGTTCCCAATATGCCACTGGAGAAGAATGGAGAAATAGAGAACAAGAATGGAGGAATAGCTCCAAAAACAACGAAGAGGCTGGGCCAAAGCAAAAACAACATGCAGTTATGGATGTGACTGGTGATGGAAGTAAAGTTTGAGGCTGTAAAGAACAGTATTGCATAGGAACCTGGAATGTTAGATCCATGAATTAAGGTAAATTGGAAGTGGTCAAATAGGAAATGGCAAGAGTGAACATCGAAGTTCTAAGAATCAGTGAACTAAAATGGACTAGAACGGGCAAATTTAATTCAGATGACCATTATATCTACTACTGTGGGCAAGAATCCTTTAGAAGAAATGGAGTGTCCCTCATAGGTAAAAAAAAAAAAAAAAAAGAGTCTGAAATTCAGTACTTGGGTGCAATCTCAAAAACGACAGTAATCTCTGTTTCATTTCCAAGGCAAACCATTCATTATCACAGCAATCCAAGTCTAGGTCCTAACCACTAATGCCAAAGAAGCTGAAGTTGAACAGTTCTATGAAGACCTACAAGACCTTCTAGAAATATCAACCCAAAAGATGTCCTTTTCATCATAGGGGACTGGAATGCCAAAGTAGGAAGTCAAGAGATATCTGGAGTAACAGGCAAGTTTGACCTTGGAGTACAAAATGAAGCAGGGGAAAGGCTAACAGGGTTTTGCCAAGAGAATGCACTGCTCATCGCAAACACCCTCTTCCAACAACACAAAAGATGACTGTATACATGGACATCACCAGATGGTCAATACCGAAATCAACCTGATTATATTCTTTGCAGCCAAAGATGTAAAAGCTCTATACAGTTGGCAAAAATAAGACCAGCAGCTGACTGTGGCTGAGAACATGAACTCCTTATTGCCAAATTCAGCCTTAAATTGAAGAAATTAGGGAAAACCACTAGACCATTCAGGTATGACCTAAATCAAATCCCTTACAATTATACAGTGGAAGTGAAAAATAAGATTTAAGGGACTAGATCTGATATACAGAATGCCTGAAGAACTATGGACAAAGGTTTGTAACATTGTACAGGAGGCATTGATCAAAACCATCACCAAGAAAAAGAAGTGCAAAAAGGCAAAATGCAAAAAGGTTGTCTGAGGAGGCCTTACAAATAGCTGAGAAAAGAAGAGAAGCCAAAGGCAAAGGAGAAAAGGAAAGATATACCCATCTGAATGCAGAGTTCCAAAAACAAGGAAAGATAAGAAAGCCTTCCTTAAGCAATCAGTGTAAAGAAATAAAGGAAAACAATAAAATGGAAAAGACTAGAGATTGCTTCAAAAAATTAGAGATACTAAGGAAACGTTTCATGCAAAGATGGGCACAAATAAGGCAGAAACGGTATGGACTTAACAGAAGCAAAATATATTCAGAAGAAGTGGCAAGAATACACAGAAGAACTATACAAAAAAGATCTTCATGACCCAGTTAACCATGATGGTGTGATCACTCACCTAGAGCCATACATCCTGGAATGCGACGTCAGGTGGGTCTTAGGAAGCATCACTACGAACAAAGCTAGTGGAGGTGATGGAATTCCAATTGAGCTATTTTATATCCTCAAAGATGGTGCTGTGAAAGTGCTGCACTCAATATGCCAGCAAATCTGGAAAACGTAGCAGTGGCCACAGGACTGGAAAAGGTCAGTTTTCATTCCAATCCCAAAGAAAGGCAATGCCAAAGAATGTTCAAACTACCGTACAGTTGCACTCATCTCACACACTAGTAAAGTAATGCTCAAAATTCTCCAAGTCAGGCTTCAACAGTATGTGAACCAAGAACTTCCAGATGTTCAAGCTGTATTTAGAAAAGGCAGAGGAACCAGAGATCAAATAGCCAACATCTGTTGGATATTTGGAAAAGCAAGGAATTCCAGAAAACCATCTACTTCTGCTTTATTGACTACACTAAAGCCTTTGACTGTGTGGATCACAATCAACTGTGGAAAATTCTTCAAGAGATGGGAATACCAGACCACCTTACCTGCCTCCTGAGAAATCTATTTGCAGGTCAAGAAGCAACAGTTAGAACCAGATATGTAACAACAGACTTGTTCCACACTGGGAAAGAAGTACATCAAGGCTGTGTATCAGTTGTGTCTGACTCTTTGCAGCCCCATGGACTATACAGTCCATGGAATTTTCTAGGCCAGAATACTGGAGTGGATAGCCTTTCCCTTCTGCAAGGGGTCTTCCCAACCCAGGGATCGAACCCAGATCTCCTGCATTGCAGGCGGACTCTACCAGTTGAGCCACAAGGGAAGCCCTTGTGAAATGCTGGAATGGATGAAGCACAAGGGGAATCAAGATTGCCAGGAGAAATGTCAACAACCTCAGATATGCAGATGACACCACCCTTATGGTAGAGAGCAAGAGGAACTAAAGAGCTTCTTGATGAAAGTGAAAGAAGAGAGTGAAAAAGCTGGCTTAAAAGTCAACATTCAAAAAGTGAAGATGACGGCATCTGGTCCCATCACTTCATGGCAAATAGATGGGGAAACAATTGAAACAGTGACAGACTTTATTTTGGGGGGCTCCAAAATCACTGCAGGTGGTTACTGCAGCCATGAAATTAAAAGAAGTTTGTTCCTTGGAAGAAAAGCTGTGACAAACCTAGACTGCATGTTAAAAAGCAGAGACATTACTTTGCTGACAAAGGTCCATCTAGGCAAAGCTATGGTTTTTCCAGTAGTCATGTGTGGGTAGTCATGTATGGGTGTGAAAGTTGGACCATAAAGAAAGCCGAGAATTGATGCTTTTGATGCGCCAAAGAATTGATGCTTTTGAACTGTGGTGTTGAAGAAGACTCGAGAGTCCCTTGGACTGCAAGGAGATCCAACCGCTCAGTCCTAAAGGAAATCAGTCCTGAATATTCATTGGAAGGACTGATGCTGAAGCTGAAACTCCAATACTTTGGCCACCTGATGCGAAGAACTAACTCTTTAGAAAAGACCTTGATGCTGGGATAGACTGAAGGCAGGAGGAGAAGAGGCAACAGGGGATGAGATGGTTGGATGGCATAACCAACTCGGTGGACATGAGTTTCAGCGAGCTCCTGTTGCAAAAAGTGGGGCACTGACTGAAACTGTGTAAGGGAAATTAAATAAATAATCTTGTTTAGGCTTCAGAGACAAAGCAGAGCAGCCTCTGACCTTGCTTCTAACCTGCCTAGACTCTGCCCTTCCTGGGAGTGACTATGAGTGACTGCCTGCTGTTAGTGCAAGACTTGTAGCACCATAGATAAGATCAGGAAGGAATCTTGAGATTTTTGAGCCCCTTGAGGGGCCTGACCAACCAAACCCTAGCAACATTCCGAGTTTTACAAGAGAAAACAAACAGAATTAACATAAAACCAGGCTTTCAATTTGGTCACAGATTGATGATGATATCACTTTGCGTCTGTCCTGGAATTATAAGCGGGAACCCTGAACTGCAATTTTTGAAGTCTCACCCACAGAGTGGACATGCTGCCTGGGACCCTTTCCCAAGTGGGACTCCAGATGTGCTATGACTTGGAACTTGCCACCTCTGTTTAAATCTGGATGTTAGTCAGAACCCAATTTAGTGATGTGTCCTCTGCTCTTCCTATTTCTCTTTTCTTTTAATTTTGGTGTATTAAAAGTAAGCTAGATAATTTTCTAATAAATGTCTGTATTATTTATTTGTATATAACAAATGGCTTATTTCGTTAACAAATCGTTTGAACAAACTGTCATGGCACCTCTGGGTGTGTCATTTAGCTTGCTGATTGAGGATCAGAATCTAATCAAAGTCCACTTGTCTGCCATCTTGGACCCATTTGATTCTAATCGGTTTATGTTGTGTCCTTGGGCTATGTTATTCTTTCAAAAGTTGTGTCCTGCCCCTTTCCTTCCTGTTACAGAGGAATGCAGACTCTCTCCATTTATTTAGGAATTCTTTGATTTTTTTGCTTATTAGTAAGTTTTTTGTTTTTTACTGAGGTCTAATTGGCATACACCGTTATAGTCTCAGGTATACAACATAATGTTTTGATATTTGCATATATTGCAAAATGATCACCACAATAAGTCTAGTTAGCATCAGTTACTATACAGTTGCTAATTTTTCTCCTTGTGATGAGAACTTTTAAGATCTGCTCTTTTAGCAGCTTTCAGATATACAATACAGTATTATTAATTACAGTCACATAAAGGTACACATGGTATCCCCATGACTTATTTATTTTATAACTTGAAGTTTGTACCTTTGGAGTCTCTTTACCCATTTCGTCCACCCCAACCCTGTGCCTCTCTGGCAACCACCAGTCTGTCCTCTGTATCTGTGAACTCTGTTTGTTTGCTTCCACACATAAATGAAATTGTACAGTACTTGTCTTTCTTTGTTTGACTTATTTCACTTAGCATAATGCCTGCAAGATCCATCCATGTTTTGACAAATGGCTGAATAATATTCTATTTATATGTGTGTTGGACACAAGTTATTTGCATGTCTTCGCTATTGTAAATAATGCTGTAATGAAAATGGGAATACATGTATCTTTCGGAATTAGTGTTTTCATTTTCTTTGGATGAGTACCCAGAAGTAGAGTTGCTGGATCATGTGATAGTTCTACCTCTAAATTTTTTGAGAAATATCCCGATACAGTGGCTGTACCAATTTTTATTCCCACCAACAGTATAGGAGTGTTCCTTTTTCTCCACATCTTCAGCAACACTTGTTATTTCTTACTTTGATAATACCTATTCTAATATGTTGGAGTAGGAAATGGCAACTCACTCAGGTATTCTTGCCTGGAAAATTCCATGGACAGAGAATACTGGTAGTCCATGGGGTTGCAAAAAGTCAGACATGACTGAGTGACTGAACATACACTCACACTCTAATAGGTAAGAGGTGTTATCTCAGTGTGGTTTTGATTTGCATTTCTCTGATGAGTAGTTACATTGAGCATCTTTTCACATGCCTGTGGGTCATCTGTATATCTTCTTTGGATAAATATCTATTTGGTCTTTTGTCCCTTTTTTAATTGGCTTTTTGTTTTTGTTTGTGGGTCCCTCCACTCCCTGTGGAGCTGTAGGAGTTGTTTGCATATTTTGGATATTAACCTCTTATTAAATATGTGATTTGTAAGCCCTTTCTTCCATTCTATAGGTTGTTTTCTCATTTTGTTGATGGTTTCATTTGCTGTGCAGAAGCTTTTTAGTTTGAGGTAATCCCACTTGTTTATTTTTGCTTTTTTTGCCTATGCTTTTGATGTCAAATTCCAAATCATAGGCAAGACTGGTCCTCCTGCATTTTCTTCAAGGAGTTTTAAGGTTTCCAATCTTACATTTAAGTCTTTAATTCATTTTAACTTAACTTTGATGTGTAGTGTAAGATAGTGGTCAAAACTAATTTTTTGTGTATGTGTGAGTAACTGTCCATTTTTTCCAACACTGTTGATTGAAAGGACTATCCTTCCCCTCTGTGTATTCTTGGTTTCTTTATTATAAATTAGTTGATCATATAGGCATGAATTTATTTTTGGCTCTATTCTGTCCTGTTGATCAATATGTCTGTCTTAATGCAAATATGATAGTGCTTTGATTACTATCACTTTTTGTTGTTTGTCACTAAATCTTGTCCCACTCTTTGCGACCCCATGAACTGCAACATGCCAAGCTTCCCTGTCCTTCAGTGTCTTCTGGACACTGCTTAAACTCATGTCCACTGAGTTGGTGATGCCATCCAACCATCTCATCCTCTGTAGTCCCCTTCTCCTTTTGCCGTCAATCTTTCCCAGCATCAGAGTATTTTCCAATAAGTTGGCTTGTCTCATCATGTGACCAAAGTATTTGGAGCTTTAGCTTCAGCATCAGTCCTTGCGATGAATATTCAGGGTTGATTTCCTTTAGGATCGACTGGTTTGATCTCCTTGTAGTCCAAGGGACTCTCAAGAGTCTTCTCCAATAACACAATTCTAAAGGATCAGTTCTTTGGAGCTCAGCCTTCTCTATGGACCAACTCTACATATGACTACTGGAAAGTCTATAGCTTTGATTATAGGGACCTTTGTCAACAAAGTGATGTCTCTGCTTTTTAATATTCTGTGTAGTTTTGTCATAGCTTTTCTTCCAAGGAATAAGCATCTTTTAGTTTTGTGGCTGTGGTCACCATCCATGGTGATTTTGGAGCCTAGGAATGTAAAATCTGTCATTGATTCCACTTTTGCCCCATCTATTTGCCAGGAAGTAATGGGACCAGATATAATGGTCATCTGAAATTATAAGCCATGAAATTAAAAGATGCTTACTCCTTGGAAGAAAAGTTATGACCAACCTAGATAGTGTATTAAAAAGCAGAGACATTACTTTGCCAACAAAGGTCCATCTAGTCAAGGCTATGGTTTTTCCAGTAGTCGTGTATGGATGTGAGAGGTGGACTTTGAAGAAAGCTGAACACTGAAGAATTGATGCTTTTGAACTGTGGTGTTGGAGAAGACTCTTGAGAATCCCTTGGACTGCAAGGAGATCCAACCAGTCCATCCTAAAGGAGATCAGTTCTGGGTTTTCATTGGAAGCACTGATGTTGAAGCTGAAACTCCAATACTTTGGCCACCTCATGCGAAGAGTTGACTCATTGGAAAAGACCCTGATGCTGGAAAGGATTGGGGGCAGGAGGAGAAGGGGACAACAGAGGATGAGATGGCTGGATGGCATCACCGACTCGATGGACATGAGTTTGGGTAAACTCGGGGAGTTGGTGATGGACAGGGAGACCTGGCGTGCTGCAATTCATGGGGTTGCAAAGACTTGGACACTACTGAGTGACTGAACTGAACTGAACTGACTGAATGGGACCAGATGCCATCAAAATCAGGGAGCATGATGCCACAGCTTTGTTCTTTCTCATGATTTGCGTTGGTTTTCGGGGTCTTTTGTGGTTTTATACATATTTTACAATTTTTGTGAATTTTTCTATTTTTTGAAAATTTTCTATTTTTTTCTATTTTGTGAAAAATGTCACTGTAATTTTGATAAGTATTGCACTGAACCTTAAATTACTTTGGGTAATATGGACATTTTAACAATATTAAATTTTCTGCTCCTTGAGCATGAAATATCTTTCCTCTTTTTGGTGTCTTCTATTTTTCCAACAATGTATTAGTAATTTTCACAATAAAGATCTTTCACCTCCATGGTTAAATTTATTCCAATGTATTTTATCCATTTTGATGTCATTAGTGGTTTTTTCCCCCTTATTTCTCTCTCTGGTAATTTGTTGTTAGTGTAATAGAAATGCAACAGATTTTTGTGTATTGATTTTGTGTTCTGTATCTTAACTGCTTGTGTTTATTAACACTCATAGTTTTTCATGGAGTGTTTTGGGTTTTCTGTATATATAATATCATATCTACAATCTATATACCTTTCATATCCTTTTCTTATCTTTGTACTACCTATTTCTTCTAGCACAGTGTTGAATAGGAGGTAAGGCAGGACATCCTTGTCTTGTTCTCAGCCTAAGAAGGAAAATGTCTAGTTTTCTTACCATTAAGTATGATGTTTGCTGTAGATATTTTGTAGATAATTCTTTATAACTCCAAAGAATTAAGTGGAGGATATTCCCTTGGCTTCCTAGTTTTCTGAGAGCTTTTGTCATGATTGGGATTTGATTTTTATCAACTGCATGTTTTACATCAGCTGATAAAGTTATATGGTTTTATCTTCTTTAGTCTATTTCTTTAGTGGATTACATTTATTCATATTTAAGTGTTGAGCTAGTCTTGCATATGTAGGATAAATTCTACTTGGTCGTGGTATATAATTCTTTTTTATACATTCTTAGTGTTGATTTGCTAATATTTTGTTGAGGATTTTTACATCTGTGTACCTACAGAGTATTGATCTCTTGTTTGTGTGTGTGTGTGTGTGTGTGTTTAATTTAATATCATTGTTTTTGGTTTCAGATAAAGCTGACCTTGTACAATAAGTTCAGAAGTGTTCCCGTTGTTTTACAAAGGTCAAAGCTGAGTTAAATGAAAATAGCTACTCTTTGCTGCTTGAGTTACATTCCTCAAATTCTCCATTTCCTCCTGTTGCCTATAGAATAAAGCACTTCACAATGTAATTGCTACCCATGTCTTACATTCTCTTCTGCCCTTCTCTGGCATAAATTGTGGTGATACTTCCAACTTCCTACCTATTATAAAATCTACCACTTGTTACCCGGGTTGTATTAGACAGTTAACCTCTCTGAGCCTTAGTTTCTTTGGGTACAATTGGAGATAATACTTGTCTCATGAAATTAGTTATGGAAGGAAAAGATGGAATATATCTCAGATAGTCCTTTCCCCCTTTCAATGCCCAAACACCATGACTTTTTACACTTTGTTAACTTTATATATGCTGTTCTTTTTCTGATTAATTCCTTTCCTTTTGTGTCCTCTTCTTTCCCCAAGTTCATCTAACAAAAATCTAATTCAAAATCTCTTCAGATATCACTTCCTCTGTTTCAACATCTGTATCATCAGTCTTTGAGCCTCTTGGTTCCTATGGCTCTGACTTCTACTCTATTTAATTTTTACATTTATTTTATTTTTATTATTTATTTATTTGTGCTGAGTCTTAGTTGTGGCGTGTGGGATCTTTTAGTTGGGGCATGCAAATTCTTATTTGTGGCATGTAGAATGTAGTTCCCCAACGAGGGATCAAACCCCAGCCTCCTGCATTGAGAGCTCAGAGGCTTAGTCCCTAGACCATCAAGAAAGTCCCCTCACTTCTACTTTGTTTGAATCATGTTACACCGTATTATCTGGTTCTCTCCCAAATATTGGAACTCCTAGGATTCAAACCATGTGTACCTAGCAGTGTCTAGGGAATAGTAGATTTCCAGTTAATGCCTTCTGAATGAGTGAAGAAGAGAGAAAACAGAACTTTTGTATCATTAATTGTTGTTGTTGACTTGAGTCCTTGTGGGCTCATCTCAGACTCTTTAACGTAACAAGAGGGGCATCTTATCTATAGTCACCAGTACTTTAAATTAGATCCACACTTCACTACTATCCACCTCCAGTTATTCTTGGCATGGAGTTAATGGAGAAACTATTCCTTTAAGTGTTTTAAAATTGTATTAAAATGACTAGCACAGGAACTTCCCTGGAAGTTTAGTGGTTAAGACTCTGCGCTTCCAATGCAGGGATCACATATTTGATCCCTAGTCGGGGAACTGCTATCCCACATGCCACGTGGTGTGGCCCAAAAAAAATCAACTAAAAAAGTGTCCAGCAAGGGGTTGTCTTGTTTTTCTGCAGTTCATCTGAAATTGTTTTTTTCTTGAACACTTGAAATGTATGAATGCAACTGATTGCATTTTCAATTTTTAAGAAGTTTACCCTGAGTTCTTTGAGAGGGGATGTAATTTTGTTCAGGGCTCCTGCTGTTTTGCACAGCTGGGTTATTACAGTGTTCTCTTGGTAGTCTTGGATAGGATTCAAAATGAAATGCAGAGATGACAGCAGTGGTAAGTTAAACCAAACCCAGGTAGAGTTAGACACAAGGCATCTTCCTGGAATATCAAGCATTGAAAGGCACAAAGCACTAATGCCATTATCTCACCCCTAGGCACTGTTATTACACATTAATACTCCCAAGTCCATTGTTAGGAGGATGATATAAACATTCCTACCTTTAAATGAAATGTTCTTAATGGGATAGAAATTAGTTTAAAATCTGGAGAGGAGGTTAAAGTTGATTATCACCCTATAATCTGCCTTTTTTTTTTTTTTTTTTTTAAGTAATGGACTTAAGTGTCCACAGCTCTTGAACAGCTGAAAGGGGCCACATCTGCATGGAGAATTAGACAATTCTGAATATACATAAATGCTACAGCCCTATCATAGATAGCAGTTAGGGACTGTTATCAATCCAAGTCTTATTTCTTTACGTTAGAACATTAAACCATTTGTTCCTCTAAGCCATTGATTAACCTACCTTTTACTCCTATCTATTATTGAGGGTCTTCTGGCAACCCACTCCAGTATTCTTGCCTGGAAAATCCCATGGATGGAGGAACCTGGTAGGCTACAGTCCATGGGGTCACAAAGAATTGAACACGATTGAGCAACTTCACTTTTCTGTTTGACAAGTTATGAATGTAGATTAAAACATGTCTACTCTCAGAGAAACTTTCAATCAGGAAATGAGTGTTCGGTATGTGTCTCTATGTGATACATATAAAATGTAGGATACTGGGAATGTTAGAAATTAAGTTTACAGTGTAATTTCCGGGTACTTTTGTGGAAGGAAACATTAATTCCTGTTTGTGGAAGTCAGAATGCTTTCTGAAGGAGGTAGATTTAAGGTGGATCTTATAGAAGAGTTAAGTATAAAACCAGCATTAAAACGGGAAAAAGAAAATCGACGAGTTTATTGACCTTCCATGGTTTGTGAGTTGTATTTCACAGAACTGAGGTAGAGACTTGGGGGTATGATGCTACAAAGTTTCTACCTTACTTCAGCTACAATTACCTCACTTTTTCTATTTGATCAATGTTGAGTTTCTATGTACTGGTTTATTTGAAAATGGCTTACATTGCTTTTTTTAAGAGTTTAAAAACTGCTTTTCTCTATTCTTGGTGTCTTCTTGTTCTGTATTGGTGATATGAAATGTGTATCTTTCTTAACCTTTATCTAAGTTTACTCATAAGTGATCCACAAGTTTTCAATAGAATGATTCACTCTGGCATTTTCTGCAAGTTTTAATCACATTCTCCTCTCAAGCTATAAAGTTAATTCAGAAAGTTAAACTAGACACCAGGGAACAAGGTTGTGAGGAAAGGAAGGCTTGGTGTGCTGCTGCCATTTCTTTCACCTTCAGCGTCTGTGCTTTTCACAGAGCTTCTGACAGCGCTGTGTTGGGAGGTTCACAACACTTGTGATCTGTAGAAACTACTGTGAGGAGGGCCAAGAGAAGCGTTTACTATTTTTAGTGGAAAACAAGTGGTAGTTACTAGTTATGATTCTTTTGTACTTTGAATCTGGATTTGCTGCACCTTGCTTTGTAGTAAGACACCAACTGCTTAAAAAACAATCCATGGAACACATATGAAGAGGTGCAGTCATTTTGAAAAAAGGTCTGTCTTAAACTCAGCATACTAGATATGTTTGTAAATAAAGTGAAAGAAAGTGTTAGTCACTCAGTCATGACTGATGATTCTTTGCAACCCCATGGACTGTAACTCACCAGGCTCCTTTGTCCATGAACTTTCCAGAAAAGAATACTGGAGTGGGTAACCATTCCCTTCTTCAGGGGATCTTTCCCATCCAGGGATTGAATTCAGGTCTCCTGCATTGTAGGCAGATTCTTTACTGCCTGAACCACCAGGGAAAATTAAATAAACTTAGGGCATTAACAAAAAAAAGAAAAACATATATACTAATTTAATATATATAATAAAGCATATTAAAATATATAAAATATATAAAATTTATTTTAATATATTATTATAATATTTAATATTATATATTGATACATACTATATACTGTATAATATAAAATATATAAATATTTATATTATAAATATATCACTAATTATAATATGGAGAAGGCAATGGCACCCCATTCTGGTACTCTTTCCTGGAAAATCCCATGGACGGAGGAGCCTGGTAGGCCTGCAGTCCTTGGGGTCGCCAAGAGTCGGACAGGACTGAGCAACTTCACTTTCACTTTTCACTTTCATTCACTGGAGAAGGAAATGGCAACCCACTCCAGTGTTCTCGCCTGGAGAATCCTAGGGACGGCAGAGCCTGGTGGGCTGCCGTCTATGGGGTCGCACAGAGTCGGACACGACTGAAGCGACTTAGCAGCAGCAGCAGCATATTATTAATATATGATGTTAAGTATATATCATATATTAATAACATATTAGTATAAATTACTATGTCATATATGCATATTTTTTTCCATGGCATGTGGCTTGTGGGATCTTAGTTCTCCAACCAGAGATTGAACTTGGGCCACAGCAGTGAAAGCACTGAGTCTTAAACCACTGGACCACCAGGGAATTTGCTACAATATATTTTTAATAATAATATTTTCCTGCTTTTTAAAATTTTATGTATTTAAGCTTAAATGACATATTTCCCGAGTAAAGTTTTAGGACAGTGAGGCATTCAATTTTATTTTTGTCATAATATTTGAAAGAAAGTATTTTTTTCAAATGCTTTCTATATATTCCTGCTTCTTTAAATTTAGTACACTAAGCATGAGTGTTACTCGCTCAGTCGTGTCTAACTCTTTGAGCCCCCCTAGACTGTAACTTGCCAGTCTCCTCTGTCCATGGAATTCTCCAGGCAGGAATACTGGAGTGGGTAGCCAGCCATTCCCTTCTCCAGAGGATCTTCCCGACCTGGGGATCGAATGTGGGTCTCCCACATTGTGGGCAGAGTTTTTACTGTCTGAGCCACTAAGCATAATTTAACTCAAGATTATCAACTACTGAGTCAAGTTAGGCCCTTTACTTAAATCTCTTACATTGTTCTAAGTTATGTGTCTCCTTCTTACTCTTCATTTTTGCTGCTCCAAGACCTTTTTCTTTCCTGTCCTGTGTGAGTTTACATGTAAAATGAAATGATTCTTTATATATTTTGTTAATATTAGTACTAAGGGTATTAATGACAAATATTAGAATAGATAGATGAAGTAATATTATCGGTTCCATCACTTTTCAGTATACTTTTTTTTAAAGTCCATATTTTAGGTTAGGTTAGTCACTCAGTCATGTCTGACTCTTTGCGATCCCATGGACTGTAGCTCACCAGGCTCCTCTGTCCATAGAATTCTCCAGGCAAAAATACTGGAGTGGGTTGCCATTTCCTTCCCCAGGGGATCTTTCTGATCCAGGAATCAAACTCGTGTCTCCTGCATTGCAGGCAGATTCTTTACCATCTGAGCTACCAGGGATCCTTATATTTTAGGTTATTTCATAATATATCAATTTAACAATTGAGTTTATCTTACTTTAAAAATTCTGCCATTAATTCCTAACATGTATTACTTAAATTTTTTTTTTCTTTGTTTTTTACTGTGCTTGGTTTTTGTTACTATGCATGGGCTTTCTCTAGTGGCGGCAGGTAGGGGCTACTCTCTAGTTGTGGTGCTCTGGCTACTCATTGTGGCTTCTCTTGTTGCGGAGCACAGGCTCTAGGGTGCATGGGCTTCAGTAGTTGCTGAACATGGCCTCAGTAGTTGGGGCTTCTGGGCTCTAGAGCACAGGCTCAATAGTTCTGGCACATGGCTTAGTTGCTCTATGGCTTGTGGGATCTTCCTGGACCAGGGATCAAACTTAGGTCTCCTGCATTGGCAGGTGCATTCTTCACCACTGAGCCACCAGGAACTCCTGTATTATTTATTTTATTCCAACATTTTCATTGTATTTTAATTTTCCTTAACATATGTAACTTCACCATATGAATTAACTTTCGGCTGATCATATTGATGTTTGGTAGAAACAAATACAATACTGTAAAGCAATTTTCCTTCAATTAAAAATAAGTAATTTTTTTTAAAAATTAACTTTTATTATTTTTTATTGTTACAGTTATTAGCACTTTGCAAGTAGCATTTATTTTGATTCTAAAGCCAATTTGACTTTGTGTCTTAGGAAGATTTTCTTAGATAACATTTCCTTAAAATTTCTGAAGTTCAGATATATTACATTTTCTCTAGTCAACTGGTTCTATAAAACCAGAGTCAATTTTTTATTTTGAAATGAATAATAGTTAATAAATGAGTACTGTGACTAGAATATGTTGCCATTATCATAATATTGACATATCTCATTTCATTTTATGGATTAAAATTGAATTCCTTAAGTAATAATTGACAGGCTATGCACTCCTGAGCATATTCTGTACATAGATTCATTTAAGAAATTTGGAGCCATTGTTAGTTCTAATAGAAGACAGAAGAGAAAGAAGAGTGAAGTTATCCATTAATATATTTAATTATATTGGGAAAACAAGGTGCATCCCTATATAATAAAAATGTCAGAAACCAAAAATATTTCACCTTGCTATAGTACTTCCCTGGGGTTCATGTGACATTGCATTGTAGAAGAAATTATCTGTAACTCTAACACTGAAACAACCTATACAGATTCTACTCTAGTGGAGAAAACTGGTTTGAACCCAGGAAATTTTGCCTTAATGTGATATGGTTGATTTTTAGCCCCCCAAATCATCTCTTTAAAGATTCTCTAAACATACAAAAATTAATTTTTCGTTATTTAATGTTTTCAAAACATTCATCATTTTCTCTGTCTTATTCCTTAAGAGTCCTGAGTTTTTCTTTACTGCCTAAGTCAGTTTAAACTGCAATTTTTATTTTTGGTAACATCTCATGTCTTTTTCTTAGAATGACAGATTGATTTCGCAGCCTAATATGATTCACATTCTTATTTCCTTTCCAACAAATAATGCCTAACCTCAGGCTTTTGTGATCATCCTTTATTTTTTAACCTTTGAAAGCTATCTACCTCACTCCTTAGGGCTCCGTCTTCAGTCATTAGTGGCATTTTGGCAACTGGTGGAAGATGTGGTTAGGATTTTGTTTTCTTTTTGCTTGTTTTCTTTTCATTTTATGTAACCACTTACTATTCTTACTTTTCTTTAAAAAAATTAAAAAAAATTATCTTAGAAAGACTTCCTGTTTGTTGTTGCTCAGTGCTAAGTCATGTCCAACTCTTTGTGACCCCATGAAATGCAGCACACCAGGCTTCCATGTCCTTCACTGTCTCCCAGAGTTTGCTCAAACTCATGTCCATTGAGTTGGTGATTCCATCCAACCATCTCATCCTCTGTCTCCCCCTTCTCCTCCTGACCTCAATCTTTCCCAGCATCAGTCTTTTCCAATGAGTGAAACCTTATCTTATGAAGACTTCCTGTGTACTTCCTTTGTAATACATGTAAAGACCCATTGTTAAATGAGTCTCAGTTCTGAATCTGAGTAGTGAATCTCTGATAATACTTCAGTTCAGTTCAGTCGCTCAGCCGTGTCCGACTCTTTGCGACCCCATGAATTGCAGCACACCAGGCCTCTCTGTCCATCACCAACTCCCGGAGTCGACCCAAACCCATGTCCATCGAGTTAGTGATGCCATCCAACCATCTCATCCTCTGTCGTCCCCTTCTCCTCCTGCCCCCAATCCTACCCAGCATTAGGGTCTTTTCCAATGAGTCAACTCTTCACATGAGGTGGCCAAAGTATTGGAGTTTCAGCTTCAACATCAGTCCTTCCAATGAACACCCAGGATTGATATTGCTTAAATTACTTCAAAAATTCCTGGGTTGAAATTTCAGGTTCATTCTAATGGTTGTAAAGTGATTGTTATGTGTCAACACAAGAATTGACAGATAAAATACAAGTACTTGTTCAACTGAAGGCATTCTAATAACCTTGTAAAAATTTTGTCTGAAACTTTTGATTGATTTACATTAGTTTCTTATTTGAAAACAAAAGTAATTTTCTTGTCAGAAATAAGTGGTGACCTTATTTATTTACTTCACTTCCAGCATGATTTTTATGCCATTATATAATTGAAGAAAATATTATTTTAATATACTATCAGAAATTCAACATGAGGTTCTTTGTTCTTTACTCTGATGTTGTCTTCAAATTAATTATAGTCTTGCCACATAACAAAAGGATACAAAACACAATGCTGTAATTATTTACACTACCCAAGCAAAAGACTTACTAATTTTTCTTTTATCAAATATCTAGCTGAGTTGATTTGTGATCATTATTGGCAATAACCAGTTTGCCAAGTGTAGATATTCACTGTCTGTCCTTTGTTTCTTAGTCTTTGTTTTCATATACTTTTGAAAGACCCTATTGTTTACGTTTGTGATCAGCATATTCACAGCATTATTATAGAACATGGATAATTTTGTATTTTTCATACTTTTTTCTTTAATGCACTCTTTTATTTCTCTGTTCATTACAAATGTAAATTTTAGTGATGTAAGTTAATTTATTCCTCCAGTGGTTAAAGACAGTTAAGTTTTGCTTATATTGACTTAAATATAGTGCTTTGTTTACCTGAAATAATTAAATTAATACACAAATTAGATTCCTTCTCAGAGCCTGTATTAAACTTCTCAAATTAATCTTTTTCTATTAAATTGTTAGTTTATCATAGATTTAATAGATTAATCTAAATAGATTGTGAAGTTAGTAGCCAAATTCTTTGTTTCTTAAAGTTACTCTGTATAGTATATTATAGTGAAATAGAAAGTACTGTGTTTATACTGCCTCAGAAATGTAGTTGAAAATCAGTTAAGCAACAAGAGTCCCCAGCAATTAATAAGTTCAAGAATAAAATCCTGCAAGTGTTTATTTAAAAAAAAATTATTAATTTTGGCTTCACTGGGTCTTTATTGCTGCAGGGCTTTATCTAATTGTGGCTAGCGGGGCTGCTCTGTAGTTGCGGTGAGCAGGCTTCTCCTTGTGGTGGGTCCTCTTTGTTGTGGAGCACAGGCTCTAGGGCTCATGGGCTCAATATTTGTGGCTCACGGGCTTAGTTGCTCCATGGCATGTGGAATCTTCCCAGATCAAGAATTGAAACCATGTCACCTGCATTGGCAGGTGGATTTGTAACCACTAGACCCCCCAGGGAAGTCCTGAAAGTGTTAATTTTGGTTTCTTGTTCTCTTTTTTTTTTCTTAGAAGAATGTGGCAAAAAAATTAGGCAAAAGCACTCTGATATTTTTCTCCGACGTTTAATCTTTAGAGTAATTGATCTCAACATGCAGCCTGAGAGCCATCCATATGAGAATCACGTTAGGGCTCCTTATTTTTTGTTTTAGGGGTCCTTATTTTAAAAGTCCAGTTCTTTTAAGTCAGGGTTGGGAATTTGGTGCCTCGAAGTCTAAATTTTTATTAGTATACAAACCATTCATAAGTTTAATAGATTTTAAGAACCTAGAACATTAACAAAAGATTGGTTCACTTTTTCTCTTTCTCCTTTTCTTTTCTTTTCTTTCTTTTTATTCCCCTAAGCATCTGTAATTGTGTTCTTTGTGTTGTGTTGAGCTCTCACTTTCAAGAAATTGCCAAGGCACTAATCCTGTAATACATATGCTGCTGCTGCTAAGTCGCTGCAGTCGTGTCCGACTCTGTGCGACCCCGTGCGACCCCATAAACGGCAGCCCACCAGGCTCCTCTGTCCCTGGGATTCTCCAGGCAAGAATACTAGAGTGGGTTGCCATTTCCTTCTCCAATGCATGCATGCATGCTATGTCGCTTCAGTTGCGTCTGACTCTTTGCAATGCCATAGATGGCAGCCCGCCAGGCTCCTCTGTCCACAGGATTCTCTAGGCAAGAATACTGGAGTGGGTTGCCATTGCCTTCTCTTGTAATACATATGGAGAAAATGAATCTTATTAGAGTTTGCTCACCTAATTTTGATTTTACAAAACAGGTTTTTTAAAGATAGGAAAAATACATGAAAACATCTACTTCTGAACTACTTAGTGTTACCAACCTATATTATTCTGTCATGATCTTTTAGTAATACATATTTTACCTTAGGAGTACTACTGTTTGAATGATAATACATATATTTGTGAGCATTTTACATTAAAGTTATCTCATTTTTACTATCTTGTGATCATTTCAAGATTAAATATGAATGTAGGAGAGGAAATATAATTTTCCTTCTACCTTTTTCAATTCTTGGTTGAGACTCCTTGTAATAAAAGACAGATTAACAAGAGAAAAACAAAGATCAGTCTATTAACATATATACAAGGGAGATACTTAGGAAATGAGTAAACTTCTTTAAATGACTCAAGCCACCACCTTAAATACCATGTTCAGCTAAACACAAAGGAAATATGACAGGGGCCAGGGACGGGGAAGAGGGGTTATAGGGAGTTTCCAAGAAAAGCATGGTTAACAAGGGTAAGATTTGTTAGGCGGATTTCAGTCAGTGCCTTCGCCATTGCAAGAGTGTCTTACGATTTTAGAGTGATCCTCTATTCCAGATATTAAGAGGGAGATACCTTAAAAATAGAGATCTCTTTTATAAATGTGAATTTTCCTTTCAAAAGGGTAGCTTCTACTTCAACTTCAAAGCTTCTCTTGTGTGTGCTGTTTCTCAAAAACACAGCTCAAAATAATCCTTATTCCAAAGAGGCTTATTTTGGGGTGGTGAAGGTTTTGAATATGGTTATGAACAGATTGCTTCCCAGAATACAACTATAACTTGAAATTCTTCTAAAATGTTATAGTCTATGTTAATTGTTTTTCATTCTGTTTTTCAGTTCAAAACATCATGACTGTTTTTTTTTTTTGACCTAAATTGTTTTTTTCCCAGGAAACATCAATTATTCCTTATACATTTTCCCACTTATTCCCTTGAAATGAGTATTATAATACATAGCTGCCACACTGTTACATATTGAAAATCCAAGCATATTAAGGAAAAGTGACTTACTTTGAGTCTAGACCTAATAATCATCATCAGAAATAGGATGAAACACACCACCCTAGACTTCTTCGTTTTGCTTCTTCGTTTTTCCCTGAGTGTGGGTTTGACCAATATTTCTTTTGGAAAGGGACTTTTTTCATTTTACACTTAAATACATGTGTTTAGTTCACATCTCTCCCTTTCCTCATTCCTCTCCCATTCTACCCTTACCCTCTCCCTCCTTCACCACCCTACCCCTCCACCTAAAAGTGACAGTACTTCAGTATACTGTGACTTTTTTAGAAAGTCGTAGTAGATGCCCAGATGTTGGCATAAACATTACCAATTTAATACTCAGAAATTTGTATTTCTCAAATGGTCTCTTGCATATTTTTTTAATTTAGTTTTTAAAAAAATTGGAATATGGTTGCTTTACATTGCTATGTCAATATATATTTGTATATGTTTATAGATATAAATATCCCCTCTTTTTTGGATTTCCTTCCCATTTGAGTCACCACAGAGTTCTGAGTGAAGTTCCCTGTGCTATATAGTAAGTTCTTATTAGTTATCTGTTTTATGCATTGTAGTATATAGATATAAATCCCAATCTCCCAATTCATTCCAACTCTACCCTCTCCCTTGGTATACATACATTTTTAATGTACACTGTGTCTCTATTTCTGCTTTGTGAATAAGATCATCTATACCACTTTTCTAGATTCCCCATTTCTGTATTAATGTATGATATTTGTTTTTCTACTTCTGATTTACTTTACTGTGTATGTCAGTGTCTAGGGCCATGCATGTCTCTGCAAATGACAGAATTTTCTTCCTCTTTATGTCTGGGTAATATTCCATTGTATATGTGTACACATCTTTATCCATTCATCTGTTGTTGGATATTTAGATTGCTTCCATGTCCTGGATATTGTAAGTAGTGCTGCAATGAATATTGTGTTGGATGTATCTTTTTGAATAAGAGCTTTCTCTGAATATAAGCCCAGTACTCTTGCCTGGAAAACCCCATGGACGGAGGAGCCTGGTAGGCTGCAGTCCATGGGGTCGCTATGAGTAGGACACGACTGAACGACTTCACTTTCACTTTTCACTTTCATGCATTGGAGAAGGAAATGGCAACCCACTCCAGTGTTCTTGCCTGGAGAATCCCAGGGACGGGGAAGCCTGGTGGTCTGCCGTCTATGGGGTCGCACAGAGTTGGACACGACTGAGGTGATATCTTCTTCTTCTTCTTCTGGATATAAGCCCAGAGGTGCGATTGCTGGGGTCCTATGGTAGTTCTATTTTTGGTTTTTAAAGGAACCTCCATACTGTTTTCCATAGTGGTGGTATGAATTTACATTCTCACCAACACTGTAAGATTCCCTTTTATCCACACCCTCTCCAGCATTTATTGTTTGCAGATTTTTCATGATGGCCATTCTGATCACTGTGAGGTGATACCTCATTGGAGTTTTGTTTTGCATTTCGAATGATTAATGATGTTGAGCATCTTCTCATGTGCCCCTTGGCCAGCTGTATGTTTTGGGAGAGATGCCTATTTAGGTCTTCTGCCCATTTTTTTATTGTTGTGTTTTTGTTTTTTTATACTGGGCTCATGAGCTATTTGTATATTTTGGAAATTAATCCTTTGTCTGCTGCTTTGTTTGCAAACATTTTCTCCCATTCTGAGGGTTGTCTTTTTGTTTTGTTTATGGTTTCCTTTGCTGAGCAAAAGCTTTTAACTTTAATTGGGTCCCATTTGTTTATTTTTATTTTTATTACTCTGGGAGGTGGGTCAAAAAAGATCTTGCTGTGATGTATGTCAAAGAGTGTTCTAAGTTTTCCTCCAAGAGTGTTATATTGTCTCACCTTACATTTAGGTTTTTAATCCATTTTGAGTTTATTTTTATGTATGGTGTTAGGGAGTGTTCTAGTTTCATTCTTTTACATACAGCGTTCAGTTTTCTCAGCATCACTTATTGAAGAGACTGTCTTTTATCCACTGTATATTCTTCCCTCCTTTGTCATAGATGAAGTCACCTTAGGTGTGTGGGTTTATGTCTGAGCTTTCCATTTTTTTCCATTAATCTATATTTATGTTTTTGTGCTAGTACCATAATGTTTTAATTACCATAGCTTTGTAGTACAGTCTGAAGTCAGGAAACTTTATTCCTCCAGCTGTACTTTTGTTTCTCAAGATTGCTTTGGCTATTCAAGTTCTTTTGTGTTTCCATACACATTGTACAATTTTTTGTTCTAGTTCTGTGAAAAGTGTCATTGGTAATTTGATAGGGATTTCATTGAGCCTATAGATTGCTTTGGGTCATATAGTCATTTTTCACAATATTGATTCTTTCCATCCAAGACCATGATACATCTCTCTGTCTGTTGGTGTCATCTTTGATTACTTTCATCAGTGTTTCATAGTTTTTTGAGTACAAGTCTTTTGCCTCCTTAGGTAGTTTTATTATTTTTGTTGCAATGGTAAATTGTTTCCTTAATTTCTCTTTCTGATCTTTTGTTGTTAGTGCATGCTGCTGCTGCTAAGTCGCTTCAGTCGTGTCCGACTCTGTGCGACCCCATAGACAGCAGCCCACCAGGCTCCGCTGTCCCTAGGATTCTCCAGGCAAGAATACTGGAGTGGGTTGCCATTTCCTTCTCCAATGCATGAAAGGGAAAAGTGAAAGTGAAGTCACTCAGTCGTGTCTGACTCTTAGCGACCCCATGGACTGTAGCCTACCAGGCTCCTCCGTCCATGGGATTTTCCAGGCATAGAAGTACATTAATTTTGTATCCTGCAACTTTATCAGAGTCATTGATTAGCTCTAGTAGTTTTTTGGTGGCATCTTTAGGATTTTCTTTTTATACTATTATGTCATCTGCAAACAGTGACAGTTTTACTTCCTTTTGAGTTTGTTTTCCTTTTATTTCTTCTTCCCTGATTGCTGTGGATAGGACTTCCAAAATTATGTTGAGTAAGAGTGGCAAAGAGTAGGAATGCATGTCTTTTTCCTGATCTTTGAGTAAATGCTTTCACTTTTTCACCACTGAGAATGATGTTTGCTCTAAACTTGTCATTTAAGGCCTTTATTATGTTGCAGTAGGTTCCTGCTGTGCCTACTTTTTGCAGTTTTTATCATAAATGCGTACTGAATTTTGCCAAAAGCTTTTTCTGTGTATATTGAGAAGATCATTTGGTTTTTATTCTTTAATTTTTTAATATATTATATCACATTGATTTATTTGTATATATTGAAGAATCCTTGCCTTCCTGAGATAAATCCTTCTTTATCATGGTATGTGATCCTTTTAATGTGTTGTTGGATTCTGTTTGCCAGTATTTTGTTGAGAATTTTTGCGTCTGTGTTCAAATGTAGTAATGGTCTGTAATTTTCTTTTTTGTGTGATATCGTTGTTTGGTTTTGGTAGCCAGGTGATGGTGACCTCTTAGAATGAGTTTTGTAGTATTTCTCCCTCTGCGGTTGTTCCATTTGTAGATGTATTCTTGATATACTTACGAGGAAAGACGAATTTCATGTCCTCCTATTCTGCCATCTTGACTCCTTCCCACTCTTGCTTATTTTTAAAAGAACTTTTCTGTCTCTTCTTTACTGCCTCCTCCAAGTAATATTTATTCAGGGGGATAAGTACACTGCATGGAAGACTTAATACAAGCTCAAAGTCAGTATTTTCCTTCCAATCCTACCCCTGCAGGCCCTTCCTCCAGTGGTTATGCTATCAATAGTTCCTATCTTTCCTCCTCCTTTTCTTTCCTCTTTCCCTTTCTTCCTCCCTCTCTCTTCTCTTCTCTCTTTCTCTCTCTCCTTTCTCAGTACTAACTGGATAATATTCACCATACTATTTTTCTTTCAGTACAGTATTTGCATCCTATGGCTTTCCAGTTTTTCCATATAAGAATATTACATAATGTCTCATTATATGGAGGTACCATAATTTCTCTAACCAATCTCTTCTGTAATGATTTTGTGTACTATGCAAGCATATCCCTGGGTAAACTGAAATTATTGGACTTGCTGGATGGTCACATCACTATTTAGATCCACATCTGTGTAGAAGTGCAGATTTCTTCGTACTCGCTCCAACACTGTTTCCATGTCTTTAGTTTTTGTCCATCTTATTCTATAGGTGAAAAAATGGGTTCTCAAAGTTATGATTTCTTCATCCCTAAGTATGAGTGACCTTGGGCATTTTTTGATGGTTGTTAAGCGTACTTAACATATATAAGTTGGTTGTTCAGTTCTTTTCTCCATTGGGTTGTCTTTTTTTTTTTTCTTTTCCTTTTTGACTGAAGCTTTTTATAAATTGAGGAACTTGGCCTTTTGTCATTTTTACTACATTTTGTTGTTGTTGCTTTGTTTCCGTGTAGTTCTCTTTGTATTTTACTTTATGATTTTTGGATTTGGTATAGTGAATTAAAATGTCTACTTTTTATTTCTACACGTATTTTTCTATTACCTTTCTTTGTTCCTTCTTAGTACATAAATGTTTAATCTTTCTGGAAACTGTCTTCTAGTGAGGGTGAGGCAAAGACCTACTTTATTACATCTCCAAGTGGTTAGTGCAGAGAAATGAAAAGTTTTCCTTGACTCTCTTAGGGTCCCTGGCTGGGTCTGAAAATTAAACTGACCAAGATAGATTGGATAACAGGAAGGTATGCAAATTATGCTGATTTTTTTCATGTGCTTGAGAGCCATCACAAGAAAATAAGGACTTGAAGTGACCAGAACAGGAAATCGATACACCTTTTAGACAATGAAACAGTAAATTTGTGAAAAATTGAGGAGGCAACAGGGTTTGGGCTAGGGGTGGTATATGGTGAAAATATAACTAGGAAGAAAGGGGTTAGTTTAATGAGGTTTGTTTGTAGATTCGTCTGGTTTCTTCCTGGAGTGATAAGAGTCTGTGGCCAGAAGGAGAATTTATTTCCTGCCTTTAGGTGGAAAAGAGGAAGCGTTTTCTGCATTTACTACTTCTTATTTGCCTTCAGCTGAAAATAAAGTTTATGTTAGGCATAATTTGGGGCATATTCAGATTTCTTTAATTTACCAATTTCCCTAACATCATTGATTGAATAAAGCACTTTTTTCAAAATGCTGCCTGTATTATATCCTCAGTTACCGCACGTACTTGCCCTGTCCTTACATTCTCCTCTATTTCATTGCTTTGTTTGAATATTCTTTCCAAAGGACCAGACTTTTTTGTTGTATTTTGGAAGAAGCTATTTACCTAAATTTTTTAGCTAATACTTATGTATTACTACCAATAGTAGTAGTCATTTTTCTGTTGATTATTTTGATTTCTGTGTACATAGTCACATCCTTTGTAACTCATACACTTTTTGCCCATCTGTTCTAATACAGCTCTCATTTTCTTTTCCTGTTTCTGATACTAATGGAAATGTTTTTTCTCATTTAAACATGATACAGCCTTTTTGGTTGAGATACGTATTTTTCTTAATATGAAGAGATTTTCCTTTTATTAATAGTTAATAAAAAAAAGAGCTTTATCAGGAATTAAAAGTCACATTTTTAGTTGCCTCTTCAGCATCTAAAGATTACCATATGACATTTTCCCTTTGATCTATTAATGTGAATTATAGTAACTGAATTTCTTACACCAAAAAGATTTTTTATTCCTGGACTTAAAGTCCTCTTGGTCATGTTATTCTATTACTGGTCTACTGAATTCTGTATTCTTAGTCTACTTCAAACGTTTGCACCAATGCACACATGTGAAATTGATCTTTGATTATCTTTTGTGTTGCCTTTAATGTTTTAGTATCCATGTTATGCTGAATTTTTAAAATAATCTAAAGAGAATTTAGAAGTTTTCCTTCTTTTAGTACTGTCTAGAATAGGTTAGTATCATTTCTTCTTGACCACTTCTTTTAAAATGTAGGACAGCCCTCCAGAAATAGTGACACAGACATAGAGAATGGAAATGTGGACATGGAAGGTGGGGGAGGGAGAGAGTGGGACAAATTCAGAGAGTATCATCGACATATATACACTGCCATGTGTAAAACAGATAGCTAGTGGGAAACTGCTGTATAGCACAGGGAACTCAGCTTGATGCTCTATGGTGATCTAGATGGGGTGGGATGGAGGTGGGATGGGAAGGGAATTCAAGAGGGAGAAGATATATATATATATATATATATATATATAGTTGATTCACTTCATTGTACAGCAGAATCTAACACAACATTATAAAGCAATTATATTTCAAGTAAAAAAATTTTTTAAAAAAGGTAGAGTACTCTTGTTTTTCCAACCAGCACAACTGATAATAGGTTGTAGAGCATTAGCTTTTTTCTTAGCTTTTTATTTGAAAATTATTTCAACTTTACAGGGATGTGAATAGTATGAAGAACATCCTTATACCCTTCACTCAGATTTATCTGTTGATAGATACTTTATCCCATTTCTAAAGCTGTGACTTTTAATAAAACTTTCTTAGAGACTTGATTAGAATAAAACTTCAATTTTAAGTCTGTAGCAATTAACTACCAACACCAGAAATGGTGTCCTTAAAGTACATTTAAGGGTTTTCCCTGATACCTCAGTTGGTAAACAATCTGCTTGCAATGCAGGAGACCCTTTTTCGATTCCTGGGTTAGGAGGATCCCCTGAAGAAGGGCTAGGCTACCACTCCAGTATTCTTGGACTTCCCTTGTTGGTCAGCTGGTAAAGAATCCGCCTGCAATGTGGGAGACCTGGGTTCAATACCTGGGTTGGGAAGATTCCCTGGAAAAGGGAAGGGCTACCCACTCAAGTATTCTGGCCTGGAGAATTTCATGGACTGTATAGACTATGGGGCTGCAGAAAGTCAGACACGACTGAGCAACTTTCACTTGTAGACCTGTAAAGTACATTTGCTGAGATCCAGCCACTCTGTCCACTGCAGAGCCTTCTCACGGCATCACTTTTTGCTATCCCCTTCATGGGCCTCAGTGAGCTGTGCTTTCGAGTAAAGCCAACTTGAGTTCAACTCACGTGGTTCATCCTCAACTCACTATCCTGTCTTTAGAGAGAGAAGTTTTTTGCCCCATCCTGCTGACCTGATGGAAAAAGCTGACTTATTGGAAAAGACCTTGATGCTGGGAAAGACTGAAGGCAAAAGGAGAAGGGGGAGGCAGAGGATGAGATGGTCAGGTAGCATCACTGACTGTATGGACATGAATTTGCACATACTCCAGGAGATAGTGGAGGACAGAGGAGCCCGGTGTGCTACAGTCCATGGGGTCACAAAGAGTTGGATACAGCTTAGTGACTGAACAACAACAAGCTGCCCTCTAAGGCCCACTTCCTTTCCAGCCTCACGTGATCCTAGTGTATTCCTTCAGGGAAAATCTTCCTTCCATTCATGAGGAAGAGCCTGACCATGAGGAAAGTGTGACAGCACGGTTCCCAAAGTGTAGCCTCTTCATTCTTGAGTAAAGATCAGGCCTGCATGTCCACATTCCTATGGTCTGTTTCCTGCTCCTAGTCCCCTGTGAGACAGCACATGAATAAATACACACACACAATCACTCTCACTTGTCTAAAAATAAACAATAATTTTCAGATATATCATCGAAACCTCTATGTAGGGAAAAAAATTAAGAACATTTAAATAGTTCTGCTAAAACATACACTTCCTTAGCAATAATAAATAATATAACACAGGATTTCAGTCTCATGTTTTTCTATGTGGATTTCTTTAATTTAGTTCTTCATTAAAATTTTAAATCTACACACCTAAAAGGGTCCCCCAAAGGGGTATCTTCTAGAACAAATAGACCACCTGTTCTAAAGACAATCTACATCTCAACCCTAAAAGCTACAAGCTGCTTATAACTTGAAAATCAGCAAAATTTTATGTTTCAAAAATTTTTCAATCACCAGGCATCTTCTGTATACAATTTCTGTATAAAAGCTATCATGGAAAAAAAAAATGAAGCAGATATTAGGATGTCAGGACCATTGTTATTTAGTTGATCTTAATAATTTTATGGAAAAAGACATTTAGAAAATGTAAAATTGTTCTCCCCAGTATAACAGTGATTCATTATTTTGAAAATATTGATAAAATGTTCTCTTGAAGTTAGTATATTCTTTATAATTCTTCCTATGTAGTTACCTAAACAACTGTGTTATTATTGAGTCAAGGATTTTGTTCCAAATAGGTGATTTAGGCTTAATTGTTCTGAAACACTGTATTATTCTACTTTAACAAATTCTATGGTAGTTAAAGCCAAGAGCTTTGAACCACCTTTTGAATGGGGTTACTTCTTTATGCTTAAATTACTTGAAGTGTGTTATTGCTTTTATAACTGAATGTTAGGCTAATTTAAACTTATTTGCAAAATATTGAAACCTAAGTATATAATTTGAAAGTGTATACTCTGATAAAAATAGTTTCATACAGTTATTTTCCTTTTGATAAATTTTATCTAAAATATAGCTATTCTTTGCTATGGATCATTTCTTTCCTTAATGGGAACATGAGACTACATTAATATACTTTTATTTTTTAACTTGGAATCATCTTTTGTTTGAATTTGTCCTGTCAAACTATCTTGTACTGATGGTACCCAAAAAAGGAACAACCAACAGCAAATACCTGAAAAATAAATACTTAAGAACATTAGCAACTGATTGCTTTGCTTGCGTTACTTTGTATAGGTAAATCTTTCTAGTTTCTAGAAATCACCATTATTCATTTAACTGCAAGATCTTTAACAAAGAGAAGATGAAATTAGGGTTGTTTCTATGAAAGATAACTAGATAAAAACAGACTGGAATCTCATTTTTTAGGTGAATTGTCCAACCAGGATAGGGTATTATCTTCAGATAATTCAGATATCTGATCATTGATGCAGATCCAGAAATTTGTTCTTTTCAGTGATTCCAAGGTAGTCAGATTCTGAAATTTCTTGCTCAAGCTACAAAACTCAAGGAAAACTTTTCGTTTAAATCACAATGCCTGCTTATTGATATATAGTAAGACATGACTTTCCTTTGCTCTCCAAGGAAAGGAGACTGATTTGTTTTTTAATTGGGTTTAGTGCTGCTGTAAACACTGGGGTGTGTGTATATTTTCAAATCAGTTTTCTCCAGACATATGCCCAGGAGTGATGTTACTGGGTCATATGGTTACTCTATTTTTAGCTTTGTAAGAAACCTCCATACTCTTTTCCATAGTGGCTACACCAATTTATTTTCCTACCAACAGTGTAGAAGGGTTCCTTTTTCCTCCACACCCTCTCCAGCATCTATTAGTTGTAGACTTTTTCATGATGGCCATTCTGAGTAGTGTTAGGTGATACCTCATTGCAGTTTTGATTTGCATTTTTCTAATATTAGTGATGTTGAGCATTTTTTCATGTCTGTTGTCCATCTGTATGTCTTCCTTGGAGACATGTCTATTTAGATCTTCTATTCATTTTCTGACTGGATTGTTTGTCTTTTTGATATTGAAACATGAGTTGTTTTTGTGTGTGTTGGAAATGAGTCCCTTGTCAGTCATATTGTTTGCAGTTGTTTTCTCCCATTCTGTAGATTGTCTTTTCGTCTTGTTTATGGTTTCCTTTGCTGTGCAAAAACTTTTAAGTTTAGTTAGGTCTTGTTTGTTTATTTTTGCTTTTGTTTCCATTACTCCAGGAGATATATTGAAAAAAAATATTGCTCCTGTTTATCTCAGAATGTCCTGCCTGTTATTCTCTACATTTTATAGTATCTGGGAAGACCTACATCCTTGATCTCAGGAGCAGACAGTATTAGGAAATTTTAAACACTGGTTCATCAGTTGGTGCCCTGGCAGGCCAACACAGAACACTGTTAGTCACACTAAGTGAAATGCACCAAAGTCCAGGTAGGCAGCTCATTGATACTGTGTAAATTTAGCAGCAAGTGAAATGTAAGGACCTGGTGGTAGAATCTGAGTCCCAAAGAAAGAATCATATTCCCTAAGATATTACGGAAGAAAAGAGAGCTCTATTTCTAGAGAAACTGAGATTAAGAAAATGAGTTATGAAACCTTGAAAGGAAGCAAAACCAGGAACTCACAACTATGGCACAGATTTGTGGTATGGTCCACACACACAAAATAAGGCCATAACTCAGTTCCTAGAACTGTGCCAGTGATCAGAGTTGTTGCAGGAAAGAAGCAACACTTATGATCCCAAGCCAGGTGATGATTCTTAAATCTCTTAAATTGTTAAGAGATTTAAAGAATCTCTCAAATCTTAAATCTCTACTGCCTTGGAAGTAAGTTGGTCCCAGAACCTAATTTAAGTGGTTTTCAGCTCAGAGGATTGGAAGGCTTCAATAGATAGGAAACATATCTAATGGTACGTAATCACTCTTTGGTTCAGATTTACAAAAGTAAGTTTTGTAAAAGCTTGTTCTTTTCTCTTAGAGCTAGGATTTATCATTAGGTAAATCTTAAATTTGACTCTGTGGAGCTAAAGGTTGGGTTGTGTGCTATTTCTTGCAAGGAGGTATAGAATATTAAGATGTTAAATTATTTAATTCTATAATAAAATGCATAGGTTGTGCTTTTTGTATGTGTGTATGCATGTGTGTCCATTCCTAAGTTCCCTTAACCTGTTCCCATGTCCTGCCTAACTTATCCTCAATTTGTTGTTACAATACAAGATAGAAAAAATATATCTTCATCTGGATCTTGTTTCAACTTTGAAAACTTTTGACTGTACTTGAATGTTATGCCTTAAAACTTTGAAATGGTAACTAGTAATACAACTGCTCTTGGACTAAAAACTTTTAGTAATTTGTTTAATAAATTTGTTTAATAATGTTTAATATTTGAACATTATTTATTTGATTCTAATTTAGATGGGCCTAGGAAAGACAGTTCAGGCAATTGGCATTGCTTACTTCTATAAGGAGGAATGGCCTCTTTTAGTAGTGGTCCCTTCATCTCTGAGGTATCCTTGGACTGAAGAAATAGAGAAGTGGATCCCAGAGCTGAGTCCTGAAGAAATCAATGTTATCCAGAATAAAACTGATGTTGGGTAAGAACAACTTTTTTAATCTTTAAGAATAAAAGCCCTCCTGTATATAATTAATGTATAGAAGTGTTTGGAATGAAATATCGCAAAATTTAAAATTAAGAAAGTAATGTTGTTGTAGTTCAGTTGCTCAGTCATATCCAGCTCTTTGTGACCCCATGGACTGCAGCATACTGGGCTTCCCTGTCCTTCACCATCTCCTGGAGCTTGCTCAAATTCATGTCCATTGAGTCAGTGATGCCATCCAACCATCTCATCCTCTGTCATCCCCTTCTCCCGCCTTCAATCTTTCCCCCAGCATCGGGGTCTTTTCTAATGAGTTGGCTCTTTGCATCAGGTGGCAAAAATACTGGAGCTTCAGGTTCAGCATCAGTCCTTCCAATGATATTCAGGACTGATTTCCTTTAGGATTGACTGGTTGGATCTCCTTGCAGTCCAAGGGACTCAAGAGTCTTCTCCGACACCACAGTTCAAAAGGATCAGTGCTTCAGTGCTCAGCCTTCTTTGTGGTCCAACTCTCACATCCATACATGACTACTGGAAAAACCATAGTTTTGACTAGACGGACCTTTGTTGGCAAAGTAATGTCTCTACTTTTTAATATGCTGTCTAAGTTGGTCATAGCTTTTCTTCCACAGGGCAAGCGTCTTTTAATTTCATGGCTGCAGTCACCATCTGCAGTGATTTTGGAGCCCAAGAAAATAAAGTCTGTCACTATTTCCATTGTTTCCCCATAAGAAAGTAATGTAGAGAATTTAATTTTCCATTTTAAAAAATGAATTATGTACCCAAAAACCAACCATATAGTTAATGTTATATGTTCCTTTATGGTGTATTTTTAAAATGTAAAATATACATGCTTTAGAAACATATGAATATACCTACTTTGTATATACTTTAAATATACTTTAAATTGACTATTTTGAAGTTGAAAAATAAATTTTCCAACTTTTCAGTGATTAACTTGAAGTTTGTGAGCTTTTATTATCAGCAACTATGGAAGGTTTTGCTTTCTAAGTTGTTAGTTTATATGCAAGTTTTATGTGTAACTCAAAATTAATGTTAGGCAGTTTTACTTTTTTATAATTTCAATTTATAGTTTTAATATTTTCTGTATTGAAAATATTTGTTTTGTGATTGTTTGAAGTCCTTATTCTAAAATCATAATATAGTTACAATCTTTTTCTCATTTTGTTTTCCAGCAATTGGAGTAAACCAATCAATTTTAATATTAATAACATTGAGTTTCTAGGTGAATTATGCAAATTGTCATGTTCCTAGAAGTTCAAAATTACCATTTCTGAGTCACAAGTAAAAAGTTATGTTTCTACTAGAAATAAATATGTAACACTTTGTTAGATTCTTTTGTGTGTGATATTATTCTTCTATATTTTATTCTCTAAGATTGTTAGCATAAAATGTATTTGTAGAAATAAAGTTGGCCTTTGTGAATGTGGAAAGAGGAACCAGGCAAAATAGATAGCTACCTTTTTCTTTTTCAGCCTTGGAATTCTAATTCAGTAAAATATGTCTTCTTGGGCCCCAGAAAATTTAGGCACTATATTTGCATAGTCAAAATAAAATGTAGATAATAATTATGAAAATTTTCCTCTCTTTTAATAAAGCTGCGTGAAAGTTAAGACTTAATAGTTTAGAGAATGTAGAATTTATTATAGCCTCCATAATCATTTTCTGTAAGCTATGCTTTATTTAAAAGTTTACACTAAAGTATTCTTAAAATATTCCTCTATCATATTTATAGCATTTAAGTCTTCTAATTTTTATTACTATTTTGAAACTATACTCTTGCAGTTAAAACAGTGGCTAATATTTTTAAATGAATAACATTTGGGGTATGTTAGATAGTGCTTCAACCCCAGCATGTAACTTTTCTTCAGGATGATAGCTAAGGGCAGAAAAACTTACCCAATGTCTTCCAGGTACTTAAATAGCTTTAGGTGTATAGCAACAAGTTGGCAACATGGATTTCAGTTCAGTTCAGTTGCTCAGTCGTGTCCGACTCTTTGCGACCCCATGAATTGCAGCACGCCAGGCCTCTCTGTCCATCACCAACTCCCGGAGTCTACCCAAACCCATGTCCATTGAGTCAGTGCTGCCATCCAACCATCTCATCCTCTGTCGTCCCCTTCTCCTCCTGCAAAGCATATACTTCCTTTTGTCATATACCAGTTATGCCTGGACTGTCTACTACATGGCAGGACAGCAGCTACAGTAATGTTTGAAGCCCTTGTCTTTTATATATTACTCTTAGTGTATCTACGTTAGTTAGTAATATTAATCCTAAAATTTTCTCGTGCAGCTTCTTCCTGTATTTGACTACAGGAGCAAATTCATTAAGCCTCTATATTGAGTGGATTTATCCAAGGTATAAATGCACCTGTCCTTTAGACAAAAAAACGCAAAAATTGTCATATTAGTACTCTAGTACTAATATTAGTACTCATATTAGGCTCTTTAGGAGATCTGAATTTTCTGTTAGAGAGTAGAGAACTGCAAAAGACTTGACACTGTCCTGTGTTTTTCACTGGTCATATGGAAAATGCCAAAGTGATACATTTTATTGTTAATGAATTTATTTTTCTGATTATCTCATTGTACAGATTCATGGGGAACACAGCACTGTATATACAAAGATGAATAAGACACATTCCCTGTCCTCACCCATCTTATGATAGAATAAGGGAAATAAATATATAAATGAATAAATTCATTACAGTATGATAAAGAATATTATAAATATATGAATTATATCACCCTAGGGCCAGGGCCTCACTTTTGTTGTCACAGTGATAGGGACTCTACTGGCCTTTAATGAGAGGGTTCAAGAATGTGAAATGCCCTGCAGTGCTCTGGACAGACCTATAGCATTAAGATCATCTTGCTCAAAATTACAGTAGCACCTGAGATGAAAAACACTGCTATCCCATTGGTGGGAAGTCTTCACTGAATAGTCAACTAATCTTCAAGTTACCTACTTTATATGCAAGAATTCTAGATGCATTGAAGCAAATATTCCCAGAAAGTAATTTTCTTATTATCCTAGTAAAATGTGGCGACCTGTATGTCAAAATATTCCAAAGACCATTTAACTAAAAATTTAGTTTTTTTAACCAAATTTTAAATTTGGATTCTGATTTATCATAGTAGAAGATGGTAAATTAAGAGACATTGGGTTTCAGCATTGTATCATCTCTTCTTATTTTTCCTCTTCTTTCTCCTCTGTATTTCTTCCCTAAGAAATGTATTGTCTATGATACATTGGTTACCAAAATATTTTTTAAGTACATGGATTATGTTTTCTAGGAGAATATCAACCAGCAAAGTGACAGTTCTGGGTTATGGCCTTTTAACCACAGATGCGGAGACTTTGATAGATGCCCTGAATAATCAGAACTTCAAAGTAGTTATTGTAGATGAATCACACTACATGAAGTCCAGAAGTGCAACTCGCAGCCGGATTTTATTGCCAATGGTACAGAAAGCCAAACGAGCCATTCTGCTTACAGGAACTCCAGCATTGGGAAGACCCGAAGAGGTATTAAATTCCTTATATTTTGGGCTTAAAAAAGAGGAATCAATCACTGTTTTTATAATTTTTAAATTAGATGCTTCAAATGCCATAAGAGCACATTGGAAAATTCTAGGCATCTATTTATGGCTAAATATATCTGTTACCATGACTGTTTTTATTTATGTATGTGTGAACCTTAGCCATGCTTATAGGTATATTTATATATGGCTTTTACCTTTATTATAAGATTTTTATATTTAGTATACATTTGTAATAAGCCAACTCTGAGAGAGAGCTATGATGTCACATCTCTCCTAGTATTACCATGGCTCTGCATTTGTTCTCTGCTCTGGAAGTCTTCTGAAAGACACATAAAAGTACATAGAGAATGATGGTAAAATTCTCAATTTTACCTTTTATATTTTTGCTGTAAATACTAGAAGTGGAAGAGTGGACCCCAGGTAATTTCCTTATGTTCCAAAATTATGTCCCTGGATTGTGGGGTTCATTATATCTTTATAAAAATACACAAAATGTATCATTTCAGAATGGGAGTTTATAAAAGATATGTGTATCCTGCATGATGATAGTAAAATTAATAATCACTTATTCATTACTTACCATAAGAAAGAGAACACTGACAATACAGTAGTGGTCCTTGTGTCCCATGTAATTACATGCCAGTACCTTCATGCCTCAGCCGGGATAGGTGCTATTCCAAGCAAGGGTAAATCCTGGTTTTGTAGATTATAATGGTTATACAAATTGGGGATGTTTGGGACTCTTCACCAAAAACGTATAAGATTATAAATTCTAAATTAGGAGTTCTGAAACTAGTGTGAGTCTTTCAATTCTGTTTTTCTTTTTCAAGATGATTTTGAATATTCTAGGTCTCTTGAATTTTCCTAAGAATTATTTTTAATAACTTGCCAACTTTTGTAGAGAATCCAGCTTACATTTTCATAGGTATTGTGTAGGACCTGTAGATCAGTTTGGAATGTATTGCCGTGTTAACAATATTAAGTGTTCAAATCCATGAACTTGGGATATCTTTCAGTTTATTTAGGTTTTAATTTTCCAACAGTGCTTTGTAGTTGTAATAGGATAAGTCCTCTGCTGCTTTTGTCAAATATTTTATCCTTTTTGATGCTGTTGTCAGTGGAATTGTTTTATTAATTTCATTTGTAGAAATACAGTTGATTGCATATTGATCATGTATACTGCAACCTTGGCAAACTCATTCATTACTTCTAATAGTTTTCAGTGGACTACTTAGGATATTCTGTATGCAAGATTGTATTTAAATTGCCTAATTATCCTGGCTAGAATTTCCAGTACTGTTTGGAATGGAAATGGCAAGTGTGGGTATCTTTATTTTGTTCTTAATCTTAGGAGAAAGCATTCAGTCTTTCACCTTTAAGTATTACCCTTGTTCTGTTTTTCAGTCACTAAGGCGCGTCTGACTCTTTGTGACCCCAAGGACTGCAGCATGTTAGGCTTCCCTGTCCTTCACTATCTCCCAGAGTTTGCTCAGATTCATATCCATTGAGTCAGTGATGCTATTTAACCATCTCATCTTCTGCCACCTGCTTCTGCTTTTGCCTTGAATCTTTCCCAACATCTGTTGCAGAATTTTCCACTGTTTATTGTGATCCACACAGTCAAAGGCTTTGGCATAGTCAATAAAGCAGAAATAGATGTTTTTCTGGAACTCGCTTGCTTTTACAGTGATCCAGCGGATGTTGACAATTTGATCTCTGGTTCCTCTGCCTTTTCTAAAACCAACTTGAACATCTGAAAGTTCGCAGTTCATGTACTGTTGAAGCCTAGCTTGTAGAATTATGAGCATTATTTTACTAGTGTGTGAGATGAGTGCAGTTGTGCGATAGTTTGAGCATTCTTTGACATTGCCTTTCTTTGGGATTGGAATTGACTTTATTGACTATGCCAAAGCCTTTGACGGTGTGGATCACAGAAAACTGTGGAAAATTCTGAAAGAGATGGGTAAAGCAGACCACCTGACCTGCCTCCTGAGAAATCTGTATGCAGGTCAGGAAGCAACAGTTAGAACTGGACATGGAACAACAGACTGGTTCCAAATAGGAAAAGGAGTATGTCAAGGCTGTATATTGTCACCCTGCTTATTTAACTTATATGCATAGTACATCATGAGAAATGCTGGGCTGGAGGAAGCACAAGCTGGAATCAAGATTGCTGGGAGAAATATCAATAACCTCAGATATGCAGATGATACCATCCTTATGGCAGAAAGTGAAGAAGAACTAAAGAGCCTCTTGATGAAAGTGAAAGAGGACAGTGAAAAAGTTGGCCTAAAACTCAACATTCAGAAAACTAAGATCATGTCATCCGGTCCCATCACTTCATCAGAAATAGATGGGGAAACAGTGGAAACAGTGACAGACTTTATTTTGGGGGGCTCCAAAATCACTGCAGATGGTGACTGCAGCCATGAAATTAAAAGACGCTTACTCCATGGATGGAAAGTTATGACCAACCTAGACAGCATATTAAAAAACAGAGACATTACTTTGCCAACAAAGGTCTGTTTAGTCAAGGCTATGGTTTTTCCAGTGGTCATGTATGGATGTGAGAGCTGGACTATAAAGAAAGCTGAGTGCCAAAGAATTGATGCTTTTGAACTGTGGTGTTGGAGAAGACTCTTGAGAGTCCCTTGGACTGCAAGGAGATCCAACCAGTCCATCCTAAAGGAGATCAGTCCTGAATATTCATTGGAAGGGCTGATGTTGAAGCTATAACTCCAATACTTTGGCCACCTGATATGAAGAGCTGACTCGTTTGAAAAGACTCTGATGCTGAGAAAGATCGAAGGTGGGAGGAGAAGGGGACGACAGAGGATGAGATGGTTGGATGACATCACTGACTCAATGGACATGAGTTTGGGTAAACTCTGGGAGTTGGTGATGGACAGGGAGGCCTGGCATGCTGCAGTCCATGGGGTTGTAAAGAGTTGGACACAATTGAGCGACTGAACTGAATTGAACTTTCCCAACGTGAAGGTCTTTTCCAATGAGTCAGGTCTTCGCATCAAGTGGGCAAAGTATTGAAGCTTCAGCTTGAGCATCAGTCCTTCCAGTAAATATTCAGGGTTGATTTCCTTTAGGATTGACTGATTTCATCTCCTTGCTGTCCAAGGGATTCTCAAGAGTCTTCTCTAGTACCACGGTTCAGAAACATCAGTTCTTTAGCTCTCAGCCTTCTTTATGGTCCAAGTCTTAAATCCATACATGACTACTGGAAAAACTATAGCTTTGACTATATGGACCTTTGTTGGCAAAGTGATGTCTCTGCTTTTTAATATGCTGTATAGGTTTGTCACAGCTTTTCTTCCAAGGAGCAAGCATCTTTTAATTTTATGGCTTCAGTCACCAACTACAGTGATTTTGGAGCCCCCAAATAGAAAATCTATCACTGCTTCCACTTTTTCTGCTTCTGTTTGCCATGAAGTGATGGGACCGGATGCCATGATCTTAGCTTTTGGAATGTTGAGTTTTAGGCCAACTTTTTCACTTTTCTCTTTCACCTTCATCAAGAGGCTCTTTGGTTTTTCTTCACTTTCTGCCATTAGAATGGTATAATCTGCATATCTGAGGTTGTTGATATTTCTCCGGGCATCCGTGATTCTAGCTTGTTATTCATCCAGCCCAGCGTTTTGTATGATGTACTCTGCATATCAGTTAAATAAGCAGGGTGACAATATACAGGCTTGATGTACTCCTTTCCCAATTTGGAACCAGTCCGTTGTTTCATGTCCACTTATGTTGCTTCTTGACCTGCATACAGATTTCTCAGGAGACAGGTAATGTGGTCTGGTAGTTCCATCTTTTTAAGAATTTTCCACAGTTTGCTGTGATCCACACAGTCAAAGGCTTTAGCTTAGTCAATGAAGCAGAGTGATAGTTGCTCAGTAGTATCTGACTCTTTTGTGACCCCTTGGACTGTAGCCCGTCAGGTTCCTCTGTCCTTTGAATTCTCCATCCAGGCAAGAATGCTAGAGTGGGTTGCCATTCCCTTCTCCAGAGGATCTTCCTGGACCATGAATAGAATCTAAGTCTCCTGCATTGCAGGCAGATTCTTTACTGTCTGAGCTACCAGGGAAGCCCTGATAGCTGAGACAATGAAGTAGAAGTAGATGTTTTTCTGGAATTGCATTCCTTTCCCTATGATCTCAAGAATGTTAGCAGTTTGATTTCTGATTCCTCTGCCTTTTCTAAACCCTTGTTAATGGTGGATTTTTGTAGTTTTTTTTTATCAGGTTGAGTAAGTTCCTTTCTACCTCTTGTTTATTGAGTGTTTAATCATGAAAGGATGTTGAGCTTTATCAAATGCTTTTTCATCATTATTGTGGTACTCGTACGTTTTTGTCCTATTATTGATAATAATTGACTTTCACATATTAAGCCAACCTTGCATTCTAAGATAAAACTCACTTGGTCATAATATATAATCCTTTCATATACTGCCAGATTCAGTCTGTTAATAATTTGTTGACAATCATTGTGTCTATATTCATAAGAGATATTGATTTGTAGTATGTTTTTTTATTGTATCTTGGTCCAGTTTTGTTATTGAGGTATTACTCGTGTCAAAGAATGAGGTGGAAAATGTTCCCTTCTCTACTATATTTTGAAAGATTTGGGAAAACATTGGTACTTTTTAAATATTTGGTGAATTTGATGGTTAAGCTGTTTGGGTCTAAACTTTTCCTTGTGGATGGATTTAGGTTAACAACTCATTCTCTTCACTGAATAAATGTCTATTCAGATTGATTATTTAGTTAGAATCAGTTTTGGTATTGTATCCTTTTAGGAGTTTGTCCATTTCATCTAAATTATCTAATATATTGGCATACATTTGTGCATAGAATTCTCTTATAATATTTTGTTATTTCTGTGAGGCTAAGAGTAGTGTCCCCTCTTTCGTTCTTAATTTTAGTAATGTGAGTCATCTTGTTTTTCTCAGTCATAGCTAAAATTTTGTCAATTTTGTTGATCTCTTTAAGAACCAACTTTTTGTTTCATTGATTTATTTCTGTATTTTCCATTCTCTATTTCCATTCTAGTCTTAATTGTATAATACCTCCTGTTTGTTTTGGGTATAGTTTTCTCTTCTTTTCCAGTGTCTTAATGGTACAAGTTAGATGATTAATTTGAGAACTTTCTTCTTTTTTAATAATATAATTTTAATCTAGGCACTGCTTTCACTGGATCTGAATTTTGGTATGTTATTGTCTCAATTTCATTTATCCCAAAGTCTAGTCTAATTTCTAATTTTCTTTGTTTCTTCTTCTTTGGACAGTTTGTTATTTAGGTGTATGTTGTCATATAAAAAGGATGTAAAGGCTTTGCTGGAGGCTTTGATGGTAAGATGGCTTAGCCTGCCTGCAATGCAAGAGACCTGAGTCCAATACCTGTATCAGGAAGATCCCCTGGAGAAGGGAATGGCTACCCACTCCAGTATTCTTGCCTGGAGAATTCCATGGAGGGACGAGCCTAGTGGGCTACAGTCCCTGGGGTCACAAAGAGTCGAACACAAGTGAGCAACCAACACTTTCACGCTTTTCAAAGCATCAAAGCCACTTTGGAAAACATTTCGGCAGTTCCTTAATAAATTGAAAATCAAAGTACTATAATACCTAGCAATGCCATTACTAGGTATATACCCAAGAGAACTGAATATATAGCTGATCATAATGATATCCAAAAAGTGGAAAAAATCCAGTGTCTATAACTGCTGATTGGATAAACAAAATGCAGCTGTAAAAAGGAATAAAGTACTAATATACTCTACAGAATGGATGAACCTTGAAGACATTATGCTAAGGGAAAGCCAGACACAAAGACTACATACTTTAGGATTCTATTTATATGAAATGTCCAAAATAGGCAAATTCTTGGAGATGGAAATATATTAGTGGTTGCCAAGTTCGGGAGAGAGTGGGAATAAAAAATGACTAGTAATGGGTATAGATTTTATTTTTGGAGTGATAAAAATGTTCCAGAATTAGATAGTGGTGATCAAGGCACATTTTGAATATACTAAAAGCCGCTGAAATGTACACTTTAAAAATGAACAGTAAAAGTGGTATATGAATTTATATCTCGATAAAACTGTCATTTTTTAAAACACTTATTAACAGTGAAATGCTATATACAGCCTATTAAAGTTATAAAAATTAAAAGAGTTTATGATTCTATTGATGGGAGTATAAATTGGTACCATCCTTTTACAATGTATCATGGTAGCATCTATCAAAATTTTAAAAACATCCCATAATTTCTAAAAATGTACTGTATAAACCCATCTATTAGAAACGCAGATGGGGGATGGATGGATGGATAGATGATTGATGGATGCATATGTATTTTAATGATGCATAAAATAGGCTTGGGGGAAAAATTCTAATTGTGGATGTTATATGATCATGTGAATAAAAGAGAATATATATATGCATATATAGTCATACAAAATATAAAAATATATATTGAAGAAAGGGATAGGAGTTAGTCCTGAAAAATAGGATGGCAGGGATGGGTAGGTAGAGGGGAAGGAAAAGCCTTGAGGAAAAAGAGGTGCATTTTTGTTTTTACTATTTCATTAACTGGACTTATAGTAATAACAATTAACTTGAAAATATTACAACATGTTGAGAATACCTATATCGTTACAGCTTTTCATGCAGATTGAAGCTCTCTTTCCACAAAAATTTGGAACATGGACTGAGTATGCCAAAAGATACTGTAATGCACATGTCAGGTACGAAAAACTATTTTCTGTAAGTTTTAATCCTATTTACCATGAACATTAAGCTCTATTAAATTTTTTTTCCAGGGTTTTATAAACTTGTGGTAGCTATGGAATAATTTGAAGTAAAATCTTGGGTGAATGACCCATATACAGAATGAAAAAAAGGAGTAGATAATGGAAGTTTTTCTTTCTTTCTTTTTTACCTTTCATTTTAAAAATTATTTATTTGTATCGACCAGATGAATGTGCACATTGTACAGAAATGATAAGTAAGTGGCCATTTTGCTCATGTCTTCCAGTTAACCATTTCCCTTCCTAGGTAACCAGTGTTGGCAGTTTCTTATGTATTTTTCTGGAGGTACTCTATGCATGAAAAACACATACGGTTATGTATGTATAATATTATTTCATTTTATTTCTACATGTATAGTATTATACTGTACACATAGTTCTGCAGTTTGCTGTCTTCACCTACTATATTTTGGAGATCTTTGAATATCAGCTACTAGAAAAGCTTTGATATTCTTTTTAAATGTTGCTGTGTATTTCAGTGCTTGGATGCACTGTAATTTATTTATGCAGTCTACTATGTATTATAGTGGCAAAGAGCATGCAAAATTAGAGTTAGACTACCTGTGTTTTATTTTTACATTTAATCCCTACCAGGTATTTCATTTAAGAAAGTAACTTTACCTCTCTATCCCTTAATTTCTTCAGCTCAAAAAAGAGAATAATTATTCCTTCCTTTGAGTTATTATGTGTCTTAAATGAGCTTATATTTATGAGGTCTTGAACAGTGACTGGCACATAGTGAGCACTCAATAATTACTAGGTATTTTAGTGTTCCGTGTTATATATTCAGTACATGGGAGTAAGTCTGTAACATAAATTTATTATAAATGGAATTGCTCATACAAAGGGCATTTGCATTTTTATATTTTTTAGACATTTGCAAATTATGCTTCTCAAGGTTTATACCAATTTATATTCCTACCAGCAGTACGATTATCTCTTTCCTCACACCTTACTACCATATTCAAAGAGAAATTATTTTTCTTGCCAGTGTGATCTGATAGTAGTTTTAATGCACGTCAGTCTTCTTATGTTATTAAATGCAGCTTAACATTTTTTCATACTTGTAGAGTCATTTATACTTTTTTCTGTCAGTTGTCTTTGTTCTTTGCCCTTCATTCTAGTAAGTTTATTGGCTCTTTTGTCTCAATAATATACTGGAAATCTTTATATATAGTGGAAGTCAGCTCTTTATATTTGACATGAATCCCACCTTTTTTCTCAGTATATATGTGTGTGTGTGTGTGTGTGTTTTATTTTTTCCTTTCTACAATTCCCTGAAATAACCCCATGTGGTTGAGATGTTCTGATCCATTCCATTCTAGTGCCACGCAGTAGCAGGATTAGTTCCCTAATCCTGACCAAGGATTGAATCTGGGCCCTTGACAGTGAAAGCTCGGATTAAGACTATAAATGGAGAAATATTCAGTATTAATATAAGCCATAAACTCATTAAAAAGCCTAATACATTAACCATATGGAAATGGAATTTATATCAAGAATGCAATCATTGTTTAATATTAGGAAATTTGTTAATATAATTAGCCATGTTAATAATGAAAAGGAAAAGCTTCATTTCATTTCCTCCATTTATGTTGAGGTGCAATATGATGAAGTTCAGCATTCATCTTTGATTAAAGTTTTGAATATAAGTTATTCATTTCATGTACGATATTTATATAAATGTAAACACATAAAATATATTTTATGTGTATGTGTTTTAAGCCTAAAGCAACCATCACATGAAACACTAACACCAAAGCGAGGGGTTAATTGTTTTTGCACTTTACCTTTATTCTGAGGATATTAGTTTAACTACTCAAAAGAAAAATAGGAGGTAAAATTCAGAAAGAAAAAGGCAAAATTATCATTATCTGCTGCTGATATCATTATTTAGAAGACCTGAGATAATGAGCTGAAAAATGTTCAAAACCAAAGAGATTTCATTAAGGTGTCCTAGCACAAGATTACCATTAAAAAGTTGTACACAGATAATAATAAACAGTTTTAAAATATAACACCAAATAGATGCAATACTGGATATTGTTAGGGAGTCCTTAATCATGATTCTTGCAGATTATAAATGCCAAAAGTTTGCCTACATAAAACAAACACATTAATACATTTGCCTTTTGGGAACTAGGAAAACCTAAGTGGTCAGAATACATTTCTTCTTTTCTGATTAGGACTTACCACATGAAAATATAAGTGTTGAAGTGTATACCTGTCCTTTTCTTGATTTTGAATGTAGACACTATTTGAAAGGAAAGTTTATCTTTATGAAATGCTTGACTGGGAAGATTGTGTTCTATTTCCTGTTACTGTGTGTATATGTCACTCAGTGGTGTTGTGACTCTTTCAATCTCATGGACTGTACCCTGCCAGGCTCCTCTGTTCCTGGAATTTTCCAGACAAGAGTACTGGAGTCAGTTGCCATTTCCTTCTCTAGGAGATCTTCCCGACCCAGGGATCGAACCCAAATCTCTTGTGTCTCTTGAATTGGCAGGCAGATACCTTACCACTGTGCCACCTGGGAAACCCTTCATGTTTACTAGAGAAAGTCATTTCAAGACTGTTATCATGCCTCTTAAGGCATTTTCTTTCAGATTCCATTTCATAAGTTTCAAGTTATTCTTTTACTTCTTTACCTTGAAAGCACTGTTTCCATATACTCTGATTCAGATCAAGGCACTTCCTGGCATTTTAAGTTAGTTTGTAGAATGTTAATTTTTTTTTTTCCCATAATGTTCTGAATCTATGAAGTTGTCATTTTCACACTATAATTCTGCAGAAACCAAATTATGGTGAGTTATTCAGTTCTAAACCCTTATTTTATATTTGAAATGTCATGACTATATTAAAAATAAAGTTAAATGAAGCTTGAGGTGAAACAGAACTTTGCCTTTGTAAAGTTTATTAAATACATAAATGATGGCAAACAGAGTTATAATACTTATGTGAAGTGATTCTGAGATGAGAAGTCTAGGTACAGGTAACTACCTATCTGGCTTGATTTGAAAGTATTACTGAATCAGAGCATCTCATATTCAAGATTCCTTACATCATTCACACCACTGGGTTATATTTAGAGGAAGCTGTAAATTCAAATATGATTTGAAGAAGACAGCACATTCAATTTTCAACCAGTAACGCATTAGAGCTAGAAAGGCTTTATGATCAGGTGGTCCCCCTCTGTCATTTTATAGATACCTGGTGAGGTTACATGGCTTGCCACCTGTGTGACTTCCTCTTACATATTTTTCACTTTTCCTGGCAGTAAGAAAGACTTAGGCAAGGGTAACTTTTTAAATGTTCTTTTACAAAGAAAAAAAGGACATAAGATAGTCCAAGCATGCATCCTGTTAGCAGCAGCCACCTCCCTGATGTCATGCTCAAAGGTTAAGAATATCTTTATAGTAATTTATCAAATTTTATGAACTTTCTTTCTAGCTTGTATTTTGTGCCCATTCAACTTATCAAAAGAAATGGTTATATAAGTTTTTATGACAGGGAAAATGCTGGGTGATAGTACATATTAAAGTTATGTATGGTCATTTCTACAAAAGTGTTAATTAGTAGGTCATGTCAGCTTCAGTAAATGTCTTATGTGGAAATGCACTGTACTTTGTTCTCAGCAGTGTTGAACTTAATATTCTCAGCTGTGGCTACAAAGAGGTCAGATCTGTTCCATTTGCAAATAGGTCGAATCTGAGAAAAATACTTACTATACGGGATGGCAGAGATAAGTTTGAAAAATAAGTAGCTAAAAACTAATAGTATAAATTCTGCACTTGTGCTTAGAGTGTCTGCTTTGTATGAAAGGGATTTGAGAAATCCTCACCTGTTATCTGTAGTTCAGTTCACAATGACCTGGTTTTGAATAACCCTAGGCTAAATAAAAGTCAAGTGTCTATCATAACTGATAAAAATAACGTAATGTTAGGGCACACTAATCAGAATAACATCCAGTATAAAGGATGGTTCTACTCTGCTGATTGATTAGACCACAGTTGGAGAATGGTTAAATTTTGAATTAATCCATTCACTCAAAAAATATTTATAGGGTACCTGTTATTGCCATGCTACATGCTAGGTATCAAGTATGCATTAGAGCAGCAGTCCCCAACATTTTTGGCATCAGGAATCGGTTTCACGGAAGAGAGTTTTTCCACAGACCTGGGGGAGGGAGGGGGAGCAGAATGGTTTCAGGATGATTCAAGTACATTACATTTATTGTGCACTTTATTTCTATTATTATTATATCAGCTCCATCTCAGATCATAAGGCAGTAAATCCTGGAGGTTGGGGACCCCTGCATTACAGAACAAAACCCAAGTGGTCCCAGCCTTCATTGAATTTTCTAGTCAAACACTAACCAGATAATTTTAGTTGTATTGAGTATCATAAAAGGGAAGTAAAGGAAATGAACTAAGCAAGTCAGAAAGGACTGAATAGGCATCCTGTGAGTAAGTGATATTTATCTGCATTCTAGGAAGAGGAATTTTCTATGGTAAGGCTCAGAGCAAGAGAGACTGCTGTGCTTTTGAGGAACTAAAAGAAATTCAGTTCAGCTGAATATTCTTGAGTTAATTGATCCTCTTGAGAGGATCTCAAGACAAGATGGAATTAGGCAGAGGTCATAATTATACAGTCTTGTTCTTTATCATAATAGCAGTAAGAAGGCATTGGAGGGTGTTTTGTGTTGTTTTTTAGTTATTACTCTTGTGGGTTTTTTTTTTAATTACAGTAAAATATGCTTGAGGAAATTTCACCCTTTTTAAGTTTATAGTTCAGTGATAATAAGTACATTCACACTTACTAATGTGCAGCCATCACCACCATCCATCTGTACAACTTTAATGGGCACTGAAACTGTGTGCTCATTAAGGAATAATTTCCCATCCCTACCCCGCACCCCAGGGACTGCATTAGGGATTTTAAAGCATGAAAGGACATGCATGATTACACTAACAAATTTTATTTATTACTTTTTAAGACAATGTTTTCATATGGTTCAGAATTCTAAACCTACAGAAGCGTGTATACTTGGAAAAAATCTCCCTTTCACTGCAGTTTCCCTCCCTTTAGGCAACTGTATATAGATTTTAATCGTTCCACAGAAATTGTATGCTTTTTCAAGCAAATTTTTATTTTTCACCGGTTGTTACAGACATACACATTGTTTTGTACTTATTTGTCCTTTCTTTGTATATGTAGATACCTTTAGCTTTTTTTTGTTGTTGTTGTTAGTGGCTTTGTTATTGAGAATAGCCGTGGTTTCTGATTGGCAAGAAGTTGAGGAAGTTTGTATACTTTTATTTTCTCTAGAAAAGTGCAGTGACAGTTATATGTTCAGAGAAATGGCAAAATTGGGGATTAAAAGTTTGGTGAATGTTGATGTGGTGTGAGATTTTGGTGTGTGGGGGAATGAGATAATGAGATTAGTGTGGTAGAATCGGTGTGGCACTGGGGAACCATTTGAGCTCAGCAATTCTAGGTTTGTAGTGGAAGCAGTCTTCTGTAAGGTATGGCTTCCCAGCATTGTGGGTAGAGACTTGGAAAAGTCTTAGAGCCATCCAAGGTATTTTTTACCCTAGCTTGCAATGCATGGACTGTCAGCCAAAGGAAATTATGCTATATTGTTAAAAACAAAAGTAATGTATAGACTCAGAAATGAAAGCGAGGTGAGGAAGTATATTGTGGACATTGTTAAAGTTGACTGAGAGGTACTGATGAGATAGGCTACAGTGGGTGTGAGTGAACAAGTGGGCTAGATGGACAGGAGTATTGGAGAGTGGAAGGTCTGAATTTCCCAGGTAGGGCTATTTTTCAGGACTAGTTATAGCCACAAGAGTGGAATGATTGGAGTGGATTTTAGAAGGTCACCAGAGACAAGGAATACAAGGAAGTAAAAGAAAACTAAAAGTCATATTTTAAGAAGCATGTTAACAAATGAAAACATATCTGGGAAAATGTTACCAGAATACTGAGGAGATTTCATATTCATCTCTACAAGTGCCTAAATTACCTGGTATATTTAAGACATTATTTCAGAGCTGCTGGCAGTACAAAGATGAATAAGACATAGTGCTTGAACTTATGAAGCTTATAGGAATTTGAAAAAGAAAGACCTAGATGGAACAAGTCTTTAAATATTTAAAGATCTGTCATGTTTTAAAGGAATTAGGCTTTTGCTTTGCGGCCTCAGAGAGTAAACTATTATCAAGGAATAAATCTTAATGGGTAGGTAGGTATTGGCTTAATACAAGAACTTGTAAAATAGGCATATGTATATTTACTTCTGCTTCGTTGACTACGCTAAAGCCTTTCATTGTGTGGATCACGACAAGCTGTGGAAAATTTTTAAAGAAATGGGAATACCCGACTACTTTACCTGTCTCCTGAGAAACCTGTATGCAGGTCAAGAAGCAACAGTTAGAACCAGACATGGAACAATGGACTCGTTCCAAATTAGGAAAGCCATATGTCAAGGCTGTATATTGTCACCCTACTTATTTAACTTCTATTCAGAGTATATCATGCAAAATGCCAGGCTGGGTGAATCACAAGCTGGAATCAAGATTGCCAGGAGAACTATCAACAACATCAGAGATGCAGGTGATACCACTCAAATAGCAGGAAGCCAAGAGGAACTAACGAGCCTCTTGATGAGGGTGAAAGAGGAGAGTTAAAAAGCTGGCTTAAAATTCAACATTCAAAAAACTAATATCATGGCATCTGATTCCATAACTTCATGGCAAATAGATGGGGAAAAAGTAGATACAGTGGCAGATTTTACTTTCTTGGGCTCCAAAATCACTGTGGACAGTGACTGCTGCTACAAAATTAAAAGAAGTTTGATCCTTCAAAGGAAAGTTATGACAAAGCTAGACAGTGTATTAAAGAGAAGAGATATCACTGCCAAAGATGATCCCCATAGTCAAAGCTATGTTTTTTTCCAGTAGTCATGTACAGATATGAGAGCTGGACCACAAAGAAGGCTGAGTGCCAAAGAATTGATGCTTTCAAATTGTGGTGCTGGAGAAGACTCCTGAGAGTCCTTTGGCCAGGAAGGAGATCAAACAGTCAATCCTAAAAGAAATCAACCCTGAATATTCATTGGAAGGGCTGATTCTGAAGCTGAAGCTCCAATACTTTGACTACCTGATGCAAAGAGCCAACTCATGGAAAAGACCCTGATGCTGGGAAAGATTGAGGGCAGTAGGAGAAGGGGGCAACAGAGGATGAGATGGTTGGATGGCAGCTCCGACTCAATGAATATGAGTTTGAGCACACTCCAGGAGATAGTGAAAGACAGGGAAGCCTGGCCTGCTGCAGTCCATGAAAAAAAGTTGGACACGACTTAGCGACTGAACAGGGCTTCCTTGGTGGCTCAGATGGTAAAGAATCTGCCTGCAATGCAGGAGACCGGGGTTTGATCCCTGGGTCGGGAAGCTCCCCTGGAGAAGGGAATGGCAACCCACTACAGTATTCTTGCCTGAAGAATTCTATGGACAGAGATATTCCTGTCAAGCTACAGTCCATGGGATCACAAAGAGTTGGATACAACTGAGCAACTAACACTTTTAACACTAGAGACTATGCAACAACAATATATGTGTATATGAAAATAAAATATATAACACTATACAATAAAAATGGAATGGAAAAATACCATAATCCCAACTATACTAACAGGTAAATTGTTTTCTTTTTTTCTGTTATTCTACCCCTATTCGTATATCTAACAATTTTTATATAGTTTTAAATTTTAACATAGCCTACATGTAATGCTATCATCTGCTACTTCACTTAGTGTATCACTTTACCCCTTGGTCTTTATAAGTTGTTTTATTTTCTTTATTTTTACTACTGTAAAGATGAAAGAAAGAGTTAGTCATTCAGTTGTGTTGACTCTTTCCAACCTCATGGACTGTAGGCCGCCAGGCTCCTCTGTCCATGGTATTCTCCAGGCAAGAGTACTGGAGTGGGTTGCCATTCCCTTCTCCAGGTGATCTTCCCAACTCAAGGATTGAACCTGGGTCTCCTGCCTTGCAGGCAGATTCTTTAAAGATAAAGATAGTTGATTGCTTCGGGGAAAATGGTTTATAATTATTTTAACAATTCAAAGAGAAAAGTGTTTTTAAATAAGAACAAATCAGCTGAACTCTCAGTGTCCAGAGATAATCAGTACCTAATGTATCAATATTTTAAAACTTTCCCTCTAGATAGCCTTTCTATTAGATACATGGGGGTAAGGAGACAGGTAGATAAATAGGCAATTTTATATAGATAGGGTCATATTATGCATCAGTCAGTTTAGTTCAGTAGCTCAGTCGTGTCTGACTCTTTGCGACCCCATGAACCGCAGCACGCCAGGCCTCCCTGTCCATCACCAACTCCCGGAGTCTACCCGAACCCATGTCCATCGAGTTGATGCCATCCAACCATCTCATCCTCTGTTGCCCCCTTCTCCTACTGCCCTCAATCTTTCCCAGCATCAGGGTCTTTTCCAATGAGTCAACTCTTTGCATCAGGTGGCCAAAGTATTGGAGTTTCAGCTTCAACATCAGTCCTTCCAATGAATACCCAGGAATGGTCTCCTTTAGGATGGACTGGTTGGATCTCCTTGCAGTCCAAGGGACTCTCAAGAGTCTTCTCCAACACCACAGTTCAAAAGCATCAATTCTTCGGTGCTCAGCTTTCTTTGTAGTCCAACTCTCACATCCATACATCACCACTGGAAAAACCATAGCCTTGACTATACGGACCTTTGTTGACAAAGTAATGTCTCTGCTTTTTAATATGCTGTCTAGGTTGGTCATAGCTTTCCTTCCAAGGAGTAAGCATGTTCTAATTTCATGGCTGCAATCACCATCTGCAGTGATTTGGAGCCCAGAAAAATAAAGTCAGCCACTGTTTCCACTGTTTCCCCATCTATTTCCCATGAAGTGATGGGAACAGATGCCATGATCTTAGTTTTCTGAATGTTGAGCTTTAAGCCAACATTTTCACTCTCCTCTTTCACTTTCATCAAGAGGCTCTTTAGTTCTTCACTTTCTGCTATACTTTTCTGTAATATGCTTTTTTATTGAGCACAATTTTACATTGTCGTCTCACAATAACTAAAATACATCATTTTTATTGGCTACATGGTATTACATTTTATATATAAGACACTATGCCAGAGTTCTCTGGGGGCACAATGGATAGTAATATGCTTGCCAACATGGGAGACATGGGTTCAGTCTCTTGTTCAGGAAAATTTCACATGCCACAAAGCAACTAAGCCGGTGCACTGCAACTACTGAACCCATGTGCTAGAGCCCAGAAGCCATAGCCACAGAGCCTGCTTCTGCAGCTACTGAAGCTTGAGTGTGCTGGGGCCCATGAGCCACAACTACTGAGCCTGTGTGCCACAAGTATTGAACCCTGCTCGCCCTAAAGCCTGCATGCCCTACAGCCCAAATGCCCTGGCTACTGAGCTCGCATGCCTAGAGCCTGTGCAGCAAGAAAAGCCACTGCAATGAGAAGCATATGCACTGCAACAAAGGGAAGCTCCTGCCTCCACAACTGGGGAAAGCCTGTGCACAGCAACGAAGATCCAATGCAGCTAAAAATAAATAAGTAAAATAATTTTTTTTTGAAAGATGCCATGTATTTTAGATGTATTATCATTAATTCTTTCAACATTCTACAAGGTTGATGATAATATGTCTGTTTTACACAGGAGTAAACTTAGAATTAGAAAGGTTAAGGAACTTGTACAAATCACAAAACTAAAAAGTGAAAGAGAAGAAGTTGAAACACTTCTTGTCACCACTTTCTTCTATTCTCTTTCCTATATTTGAATTATTTGGTAATTCAGTATCCGTGTTTATATGGTTGACTAAATAGAATAAATAGACTAAATTAATGTTGTTCTATAGTAAATCCAATAGTTGAGTGTTCCTTTCTTGGTCAACTTTTTATCTTTAATTATTCTCTTTTATTCTATCTTTTGGTTTTTATATTGCCATCAGTATTTTTTTTTCCTTTTTTTACTCAAAGACTCCAACAGAGCTGTCAACTTCCAAAAGGTCATACAAACACATAAAATAATCTTTTCTTTTTTCCCTTCTTATTTCCTGGAGACCTCCCTCCCACAGCCTTCTGTTCTGCTCCAATCTAGATTGGTTTTTCTTTAGGCTTGGTGCAAAGCTGTTTTTTGAGTTTTCTTTTGCATTTCTTTATTCCAAGACTTTTCTTTCTTAGCTTATTTTCTGGTCTTTTTAATGTTTTATTATGGAAGAAATTCAGTATACACAAAAGTAGAGAGAACAAAATAATAGTCCCCCATGTACTTTTCATGTACCCAATGAGCATCAGCATTTGTCAACTTATGGCCAGCCTTGGTTTAGCTATACTCTCTCTTACTCTGTGGAAGTGTGTTAGTCACTCAGTCATTTCCAACTTTGTAACCCCATGGACTGTAGCCTACCAGGTTCCTCTGTCCATGGAATTCTCCAGGCAAGAATACTACAGTGGGTAGCCATTCCCTTCTCCAGGCATCTTCCTGACCCTCTAACCTCTACCACCCCATGTTATTTTGAAGCAAAGCCTATACATCACATTTTATCCATAGAATATTTTAGTAAATATATCTAGAGAGTAAGGACTCTTTAAGAAAAAAATTATTATACTATTATCATGCATAAAAAGATTAAAATTAATAATAACCCCTTAATAACATTAAAAAACCTCATCAGTATTTCGATACTCAGTTATTTTGTGAATGTCAGAATTTCACAGTTTTGTAAGTTTTTCCCCCATTGTTTGTTTGAGTCAGTACTCAAATAAGGCTCACACGTTACAAATCATAGATCCCACTCTTGATGTCCTAAGTCTCTTTTAGTCTTCAGATTTCTCCCCAATTTCTGAGTCTGATTATTTTTAATTTATTGAAAACACTAAATTGTTGCTGTAATCTGGGATTTGCTGATTGCATCTCCACGGTGTTGTTTAACATGTTCCTCTGTCCTCTGTATTTGATGCAGAGACCTTAATTTTTTTTTAGCAGTTCTGCTTTTCTAAGAATGTTGTGTTTTTCCATTAGCAGGCCCATGATATCTAAGGCCTTCCTTTTTGTAATGTTAGTAGCTGTGAATGTTCAGTACACTGTATATTAAATCATTAGACATTGCACATGGTAATATTTGGATACTCTTTCTTCATTTATTAGCTAACATACCTCTGTAAAGGATCCTCACCTCATCCACTATTTAGACATTCAGTGGCTCTGTTTGTTTAAAACAGGGAGAATAAGGCTTCCCTGGCGGCTCAGTGATAAAGAATCTACCTGCCAGTGTAGGAGACATGGGTTCAATTCCTGATCCAGGAAGAAACTGAAGCCTGCAGCCTAGAGTCTATGCTCCGCATCAAGAGAAGCCACAGCAATGAGAAGCCTGAGGACCTCAACTAGAGGGTAGCCCTCATTTGCTGCAAATAGGGAAAAGCTATGCAGCAACAAAGACCTAACACAGCCAAAAATAAATACGTAAAATTTTTTAAATAGATTAAAAAATGTAAAAGGGAGGATAAGATGATTAGTTTCTCCTCTTTGTGAGTTTTCAAAATAATAAGTTGTTTTGCTAGCATTCTCTAATAGTGTTTGATGAAGATTTTATAAAAAATTTTATCTATTTATGGCTGCGGTGAGTCTTTGTTGCCCTCAGACTTTCACTAGTTGCAGTGAGCAGGGTCTGCTTTCTAGTTGTGGTGTGTGAGCTTCTCATTGTGGTGTCTTATTGCACAGCACAGGCTGTAGGTGCTCAGTCTTTTAATATTTGTGCCTCACGGACTGTAGAGCGCAGTCTCAGTTGTTGTAGCACTTGGGCTTAGATGCTCTCAGCATGTAGGATCCTCCTGGACCAGAGATTGAGCCAATGTTCCTATTTTTAGCTATCATGTCACACTTATTCCCATCTTCTAAGGTACCTGATCTTTTTCATTGCTAACACATTCTAGAATTTTGTGCACACCACTCTTTAGGTCCCTGGTATTCAGCTTTCTCTGTTAGCGTCTTCACATTTTTTTTATTTTCCTGCTTGTAGAAGTATGTTAACATTGTTTGCTGTTGTTTGATATTCATTCTGTTTTTCCTGGTGGGGTCATGTATTTTTATTTCTTTGTACTCATTTTGATTGAGGATGAGTGTTTGTTTGTTCTGTTCACCATGTTTTAACCAAGACATCTCCTCTACTTTCCGTTTTCAAAAAATTGGATGAAATACTCAACTTCTATTTCTTTCCCTCTCTCTCTCGCTTCTCTCATTGTCTTCCTTCTTGTTATGTAATAGCTTTTAAATTCCTTTCCTTTCACGTTAGAATAATAGAAACAAGTGATAAATATGATTAGTTTGTTATGATGGTGATTGCAGCCATGAAATTAAAAGACGCTTACTCCTTGGAAGGAAGGTTATGACCAACCTAGATAGCATATTTAAAAGCAGAGACATTACTTTACCAACAAAGGTCCGTCTAGTCAAGGCTATGGTTTTTCCAGTGGTGATGTATGGATGTGAGAGTTGGACTCTAAAGAAAGCTGAGCACCGAAGAATTGATGCTTTTGAACTGTGGTGTTGGAGAAGACTCTTGAGAGTCCCTTGGACTGCAAGGAGATCCAACCAGTCCATCCTAAAGGAGATCATTCCTGGGTATTCATTGGAAGGACTGATGTTGAAGCTGAAACTCCAATACTTTTGCCACCTGATGCAAAGAGTTGACTCATTGGAAAAGACCCTAATGCTGGGAAGGATTGGGGACAGGAGGAGAAGGGGACGACAGAGGATGAGATGGTTGGATGGCATCGCCGACTCGATGGACATGGGTTTGGGTGGACTCAGGGAGTTAGTGATGGACAGGGAGGCCTAGTGTGCTGTGATTCATGGGGTCACAAAGAGTTGGACATGACTGAGCGACTGAACTGAACTGAACTGTTACGTTTAACCACATCTCTTTCCAAACTCTGGTTGTTGCTTTAATTTTTGCTTGCTAAAGAATTGCTCTCCTCAATAACTGTGTGGTGTATTCATTAGTCAGTTTATCCATTTGTTCATTAATTCATAAGCTACTTATTATTTGTTAGCCACCATTCTAGGTGCTAGGAATACAACGATAGATAAGACGTGGTCCTTACCATTAAGAAGCTTACACTCAGGGTATTCATGATTCTAATCTCAGGTTTGCATCCTGCTGTTAAGTTACATTATAGCCTTGAGTTATTTCTTGAAATAACATATTTTCATTTATCCAGGTAGATTTTTTTTACTTGCTCCCAAATTTATCTAAATAGCCAGCACAATAGTTCTTCGATTCATATATTTGTTTATGTCTGTAATTGCAGAAGTACTTTGGGTGAGTAGTTTGCCTCAGCTTATTCAGCTGCTTTTGGTCCTGATTACAGTTACTTTGATAATTCACATAACATCTGGAGATTGGCTCTGCTTAAGAAACATAAAACATTACTTCCATTTATGCGAATTTCTTCTACACATTTGAGCTCCTTTTCACCAAATTGATTCAGAGTGCTTCAGAATCTCCTGTTTTGCAGAGCTCAAGGAACTTTACTAACAGGAAATGAGTGCACTCTTGAGAAGCCATCTGTCCCATGCACATGGCTTGGCTGCATCTGAAATCCTATGCTCCCTTAACCAATACAGCAGCCTTTTATATTTTTTTCTTCAGTTTCAAGTTTAGAGCACTCGAGTGTCCAGTTATACTGGTAAACATATAAGGTGTTCTGAGCCGCATATTTTGTTTCAGAACACTGGACTTTCCAAAATCCTTCATCTTAAAAGTCAGTTCACTAAATGTTAAACATTTCCAAAGCCAATTGTGTGACTGCAGTGAAGTGATAAATTTTTCATGTTCTATCAGCATTTTCCATACCTTTATGCCATCAACTGAATATGGTTAGGGTGAAAAAAATAACACAATTTGATGGTTCCTCTTTTCTGCAGCTTGATTACGTTGTCATATGCATTTTGTTTTTTTCATGGTGACACTTTTCCTGAGTTTCAGAGAATCCTAATATTTCAGGATTTGAGGAACAAGTTTATGTTCTATTTACCTAGACTGTGCTCTTTATCAGTTCTACTTATAATCTCTCTTAGTCTTTTCACTCTGAGTAATTCTCATTATTTAGTCTATCTTCCTATAATAGAGCTTTCCTTCTTCACTTTTTCCCTCTGGTGTATTTACATGAAATTATTCCCATTTCTAAACATTTTTTTTATAAATTAGATAAATATAAACTGTAAGACATTAAGAAAAAAGCTGAAAGATTTAAATAAATGAAGTGAAATACTGTGTTCATGGACTAGAAGACTCAATATTTTTTAAATAACAATTTTCCTCAAATTGTTATATAGACTCAATGCAATAATTGAATAATTCTCAGTGGAAGTTTTAGTATACCATACTTTCTGCCTCTAGCTAGGACTATAACGGCAGCCCAACTACCCCACTTTATCTCCTTTATCTCTCTTATTTTGTTTTCTCCCTTTGTGTCTCTGTCACTCCCTTTTATAGCCTTTGTTATTGTTCTTTAGTCAAGAAGTCATGTCCCACTCTTTGTGACCCCAGGGACTGCAGGATACCAGGCTTCCCTGTCCTTCACTGTCTCCTGGAGTTTGCTCAAACTCATGTTCATAGAGTCGGTGATGCCATCCAATCATCTCATCCTCTGTTACCCATTCTCCTCCAGCCTTCGATCTTTCCCAGCATCAGGGTCTTTTCCAATGAGTTGGGTCTTTTCCAGTGAGTTGGCTCTTTGCATCAGATGGCCAAATTATTGGAGCTTCCACATCAGTCCTTCCAATGAACATTGGGGATTGATTTCCTTTAGGATTGACTTGTTTGATCTCTTTGTAGTCCAAGCAACTCTTCTCCAGCACCACAGTTTGAAAGCATCTATTCTTCAATGCTCAGCCTTCATTATGGTCCAACTCTCATATCCATACTTGACTACTGAAAAAACCATAGCTTTGACTCTACGGACCTTTGTCGATAAAGTAATGTCTCTGACTTTTAATACACTGTTGAGGTTTGTCATAGCTTTTCTTCCAAAGAGCAAGTGTCTTTTCATTGCTGCAGTCACTGTCCGCAGTGATTTTAAAGACCAAGAAAATTCAGTCTGCCACTGTTTCCACTTTTCCCCCATCTATTTGCCATGAAGTGATGGGGATGGATGCCATGATCTTAGTTTTCTGAATGTTGAGTTTTAAGCCAGCTTTTTCACTCTCCTCTTTCACCTTCATCTAGAGGCTCTTTAGTTCCTCTTTGCTTTCTGCCTTTAGGGTGGTGTTATCTGCATTTCTGAGGTTATTGATATTTCTCCTGGCAATCTTGATTCCAGCTTGTGAATCATCCAGTCCAGCATTTGGCATGATGTACTCTGCATATAAGTTAAATTAGCAGGGTGACAATATACAGCCTTAATGTACTCCTTTCCCACTTTGGAACCAGTTTGTTTTTCCATGTCCAGTACTACCTGTTGCTTCTTGACCTGCATATAGGTTTCTCAGGAGGCAGGTAAGGTGCTCTGGTATTCCCATCTCTTGAAGAATTTCCCACACTTTGTTGTAATCTACACAGTCAAAGGCTTTAGCTTAGTCAATGAAACAGAAGTAGATGTTTTTCTGAATTCTCTTGCTTTTTCTATTATCCAGTGGATGTTGGGAATTTGATCTCTGGTTCCTCTGCCTTTTCTAAATGCAGCTTGAATATCAGAAGTTCTCAGTTCACATCCTGTTGAAGCCTAGCTTGAAGGATTTTGAGCATTACCTTGCTAGCATGTGAGATGAGTGCAACTGTGTGGTAGTTTGAACATTCTTTGGCATTGCCTTTCTTTGGGACCAGCATGAAAACTGAAATTTTCCAATTGTGGCCACTTCTGAGTTTTCCAAATTTGCTGACATATTGAGTGCAGCACTTTAGCAGCAGCATCTGTTAGGATCTGACATAGTTCAACTGGAATTCCATCACTCCACTAGCTTTGTTTGTAGTAATGCTTCCTAAGGCCCACTTGACTTCACTCTCCAGGATATCTGGCTCTAGGTGAGTGACCATACCATCATGGTTATCTGAGTCATTAAGACCTTTTTTGTACAATTCTTCTGTGTATTCTTGCCACCTCTTCTTAATCTCTTCTGCTTCTGTTAGGTCCTTGCCATTTCTGTCCTTTATTGTGCCCATCTTTGCATGAAATGTTCCATTGGTATCTCTAATTTTCTTGAAGAGATGTCTAGTCTTTCCCAATGCCAACTGGAGGTAGAAAAGGCAGAGATCAAATTGCTAACATGCGTTTGATTATAGAAAAAGCAAGAGAATTAAAAAAAAAAAAAAACAACTTCCTTTTCATGCTGCAGCTGCTTATCTGGCAATAGGAAGTCTCCCTTGTACCAAGTCTTAGTCTCCGAGGTACCAGATTCTCTGAATACACAGACACCAAGAGGCTGGCAGGTTCATCTAACCTGCTTATGATCTGGTGAAATGTGAGGAGAGCTGTTTTTATTTGTTGTCAATCTCCTGTTTAAGAGAAGGATTACTACAGCATTTTCCACAAACTGTATTAAAACAAAATCCATGAGGTCACTAATTTAGAAGGAAATGGGGCTTCTGCAGTTTCATTTTGCTTGGTTTTCTTTTATATACAATGATACAAAGTTAATTTAAGATGTAGAGTTGGGAGAAGTGGTTTGGATAAAAAATTGCAAAGGGTCCTTGTGGATATTCATTTCTGGCCTTCAGGATGTGGATGCACATTTCTTAAAATTCTCACACATTATATCATTTCAGCCTGCAAAAATATGAGAAGCAATACCACACTGGTAGGGGAAGCAAACCTTCCCTCTCACTGGCAGCCATGATTGGCCCTGAGGCTGTCTGCAGCAGAATCAGCATGGTGACAAGACAGTCTTGCAGTGACACTCACCCTTGAAGGAAAAGGGCATTTTGATTGTGCTGTATGCTAGGATTCAGGAATGAACAGTGAAAGAGGAATTTAAACAGTGAAAGAACTGCTTAGTTAAGAGCATTATGAAGTATTGGCGTTGGAAAATCTAGTTTTCATAAACCAGAATCAAATGAAAGTCTAAACCCAGTATTGCTTACTTTGCTCCCTAAAATAACAGAGGTCTAGTGAGGTAATCTAGCAATACACAGGTCAGGGGAGGAAAAGTAAGTGACTCAGGGGTGGGAGATATGCCTCCTTTAAAGCAAAAAAAGGGACAGCCCTCCATTACCAAATACCACTTTTGTCAGGGCCTTTGTAACATGCATTGTTCTCACCCCAGTCTTATCATTTTGATAAGGACCTTATTGTCTTTTTACCAACTTATAGCTTGAAATGATAATATAGCCTGTCTGTTTGCTGTTTCTAGACTGTGATATATTTTCCTAGTGGTTTCGTTTAAAAAAAATAATGCTTAATTAAGAAAAAAAATGCTCAAAAGAATTAAAGGAAGATGTGGAGAAAGTCTAGAAAATGATGAATGAGCAAGATGGAAATATTAATAAAAAGAAAACTTCAAAAATTCTAAAAGGAAGTTCTGGAACTTAAAAGTAAAATAACTGAAAAGAAAAATTCCCTAGAGGAATTCAAAAGCAGGTTGATCAGGCAGGCTTAAGAATCAGCAAACTTGTCTCCGATTTCTCCATCCCTTTTTTTTTTTTTCATGTTCTTTCTCAAGCCTTTATCAAGTGTAGTAGAAAAACTTTTGTATACATATATATAAATATGTATAATATTTATATTTTAGAAAACTTAGAATTTTTGCCTAACTAAAAAAATTATGACATTTTGATTCTACTTATTTGACTTAGTATGAATAGAATGCTAGATTTCTAATTAAAAAATAGATACACAACAAGCAGCAAAGGTTTACTGTATAGCGTAGGGAACTATAGTCAATATCTTGTAATAACCTGTGATTGGAAATAATTTCAAAAATCATATATGTGTATTTGTATAACTGAGTCACCTTGCTGTGCACCTGAAACATTGTGAGTCAACTATGCTTCAATAAAATATATATATTTAAAAAGATTAAAAGATAAAAAAAAGAATCAGAGAACTTGAAGATAAAACAATGGAAATTTTCAAGTCTGAGGAAAAGAAAGAAAGAAGAATGAAGAAAAGTGAAGAGAACCCACGGCATCTCTGTGCATTGTGGATTCCCAAGAGAAATGAGAAAAAGGGGCTATATTATTTGAAGAAATAAGGACTAAAAACTTCCCAAATTTGATGGAAGACATTATAAACGTCCAGAAAGTTCAACAGACTCCAGAGTAAAATAAACCAAAGGTGGCCCATATCCAGATACATTATAATCCAGCTCTCTAGAGACAAAGAGAATCTTGATAGCAAGAGCAAAGCAGCTCAATGTGTAGAAGGGATCCTTAGAATGATTATTAGCTGATGTCTCAATCAGAAATTTGGAGGCCAAAAGTCAATGAGCTGATATACCATGTGATTCAGCAATTTCACTTCCAGCTATATTCCCAAAATAATTAAATGTAGGGTAGTGAAGACGTATTTGTACCCTTGTTCATAGCAGCATTATTCACAATAAGTTAAACAGCTTATTCACAATAAGCAAATTAAGTATTCATGAATGAATAGATAGGCAAAATGTGGTTTATACATCCAATGGAATATTCAGTCTTAAAGAAGAAGGAAATTCTGACATAAGCCACAACATGGATGAATCCTGAGGACATTATAAGTGCAATAAACCAGTCTCCAACAGACAAATGATGTGTGAATCCACTTATGTGATCTACCTGATCAAAATCATAGAGACAGAAGGTAGAATGGTACTTGCCATGGGTTGGGAGTAGGAGAGAATGAGGAGTTAGTGTTTACTGGGTATATAGTTTGGGTTTTACAAGATGAAATTTATGAATATGACCAGTGGCGATAGTTATGTAGCATTATGAATGTATTTAATACCATTGAACTGCATACTTAGTAATGGTCAAGATGGTAAATTTTATGTATATTGATCACAATTTAAAAAATGAAGAAAATCAATTAAAATGGATTGTAAACTAAATTATAAAGCCTGAAACTAGAAAAGTCAAAGAAAACAAAGAAATACATTGTGACTTAGAGTTAGGCAAATATTTTTATACAGGATGCAAAAAAAAAGTACTGTGAAAGATAAAAGGGATGAATTTTACTTCATAAGAGTTGAAAAAGTCTCTTCCAAAGACACTGGTAAGACAATGAATGGATAATACACAGACAAGAAGAAAATATTTGTAAAGTACATATTTGATAAAGGGATATATAAATTCATATATGTGTATAAATACATGTATTTTAAAATATACAAAAGAAACTTATAAAAGAACATACCAGATCTCTCAAAACTCAGTTATAAAGCAAAGAGATATCAAAAAGATAAGGTAAGATCAACAAAGCACTTGAAAAGATGCAACATCATTAGTCATTAGAGAAATGCTAGTTAAAACTGCAATGAAATACCAGTATACATGCATTAGAATAGATAAAACTTTTACAAATTGAAAATACCAAATGATGTTAATGCATGAACTGGATTTCACATACATTAATGATGGGAATGTAAAATGGCATATAAAACTTTTGGAAAAAAATTATGTCAATTTTTTATAAAGTTAAACATAACACTTAACATACAACCCAGCAATCCCATTTTGAATATTTAGTTGAGATAAATGAAAACATATGTTCATTCAAAAATATGTATGCAAATGTTTACATCAGTTTTATTTAATAGTCACTTAAAACTTGAAACAATCCAGATGTCCTTCAGCTGGTAAATGTACAAACAAATCATAAAATATCCATGCAGTGGGATATATTACTCAGCAATAAAAAGGAATGAACTCCTAATATATCCAGCAGTACACATGAATTTTAAATACAGTATGCTAAGTGAAAGAAATCTGATTTTAAAGACTGCATACTGTATGATTCTGTTTATAAACCGTTCTGGAATGTGCAAAACTGAGGGGCAGAAAACAGATCAGTGTTTCTCGGGAACTGGGAGTGGAAGAAAGGGATTGCTACAGAAGGACACAAGGGAAGTTAACTTTGAAAAAAAAAAATCAGAAGGTTGTTTCCAAAGTTGATTCTGTGTATGCTTGTGTGTACGTGTTTCAGAACAAAGATAAGTGTACATGTTCTTTACCATGCTTCCTATTTTATTATCTTAAGCTAATGGTGCTCAGTCATGTTTGACCCTTTTGCGACCCTATAGACTGCAGCCTGCCAGGCTTATCTATGCCTGGGATTTTACAGACAAGAATATTAGAGTGAGTTGCCATTTCCTCCTCCAGAGGATCTTCCTGACCCAGGGATTGAACTGGTGTCTCCTGTGTCTCCTACAATGGCCGGTGGATTCTTTTACCACTGAGCCACCTGGGAAGCCCCTTGTAAGCTACTATTATGTGCTTATTGAAAAATGCCTCTTTTAAATTATACATGGTGAAAAAGAAAGATACAAAGAAGTTTCTATTTATTCTTGTTTAGAATTGGAGAAGGAAATGGCAACCCACTCCAGTATTCTTGCCTGGAGAATTCTATGAACAGAGGAGCCTGGCAAGCTACAGTCCATGGGGTGGAAAGAGTTGGACACAACTTAGCAACTAAGAGAAAGAGAGAGAAAAGGAGAAACAGATTTTTACTTACCTTGTAAATGTGAATGAGGAAATGGCTGTATTAATTCCAAAAGAAGTTTTAAGATTCGTGCTTCATAACTTCTTTAGAGACCTTTGAAATTTTGTTATTAATTTTAGGTTGTTAGGAATTAAATTTCCTTTATGTTTAAATGTTTATTTCTACCCTAAGCCATACTGCTGCAACTTTGTCCTTTAAATTTCTTTTTTCTTATTCATTTATACCTATCCTCTCTCATGGATACACCTTATTTCTTTGCCATTGTAGTTGTTTTGTGAGATGAGCGCACTCATCTCACATGCTAGCAAAGTAATGCTCAAAATTCTCCAAGCTAGGCTTCAACAGTACATGAACCAATAACTTTCAAATGTTCAAGCTGGATTTAGAAAAGGCAGAAGAACCAGAGATCAAATTTCCAACATCTGTTGGATCATAGAAAAAGTAAGAGAATTTCAGAAAAACATCTGCTTCATTGACTATGCCAAAGCCTTTGACTGTGTAGATCACAACAAACTATGGAAAATTCTTAAAGAGATGGGAATACTGGACCCCCTTACCTGTCTCCTGAGAAATCTGTATGCAGACCAAGAAGCAACTGTTAGAACCAGATATGAAATAGTGGATTGGTTCCAAATTGGGAAATGAGTACGTCAAGGCTGTATATTGCAACCCTGCTTATTTCATTTATATTCCGAGTACGTCATGCAAAATGCTGGACTGGATGAAGCATAAGCTGGAATCAAGATTGCAGGGAGAAATATCAATAACCTCAGATATGCAGATGACACTACCCTTATGACAGAAAGCAAAGAAGAATTAAAGAGCCTCTTGATGAAGGTGAAAGAGGAGAGTGAAAAAGCTGGCTTAAAACTCAGCACTGAAAAAGCTAAGAGAATCATGGCATCTGTTCCCATCACTTCATGGCAAACAGATGGGGGAAACATTGGAAACAGTGACAGACTTTATTTTCTTGTGCTCCAAAATCACTGCAGATGGTGACTGCAGCCATGAAATTAAAAGACGTTTACTCCTTGAAAGAAAACTATGACGAACCTAGACAGCATATTAAAAAGCAGAGACATTACTTTGCCAGGAAAGGTCCATCTAGTCAAACCTATGGTTTTTTCAGTAGTCATGTGTGGATGTGAGAGTTGGACCATGAAAAACGCTGAGCACCGAAGAATTGATGCTTTTGAACTGTGGTGTTGGAGAAGACTCCTGAGAGTCCCTTGGGCTGCAAGGAGATCCAACCAGTCAATACTAAAGGAAATCCATCCAGAATTTTCATTGGAAAGACTAATGCTAAAGCTGAAACTCCAGTACTTGGGAGTTTTAAAGAACTGACTCACTGGAAAAGACCCTGATGCTGGGAAAGATTGAAGGCAGGAGGAGAAAGGGACAACAGAGTATGAGATAGTTGGATGACATCACCAACTTGAGGGACATGAGTTTGAATAAGCCCCGGGAGTTGGTGATGGACAGGGAAGCCTGGCGTGCTGCAGTCCGTGGGGTTCCAAAGAGTCGGACATGACTGAGCAACTGAACTGAACTGTATTTGTTTCATAATATTCTTTCCTTCCCATGAAACTAATGAACCTTAAACTTGAGAATCCCTTGCTTATATATAGGACTCTTTCAAGGCTCTGGGAAGATCTTGGGCAATTTTCACAGTTTTGTGTCTTGTAAAATTTGTAGAAGTAGCCTACTTTAATCTTAACAGATTGAAAGATCTCTTTTCAGTTCATCATTTTCATATATATGTACATACATATACATGTGTATTTATTTAATTGTCTGGTGGTGTTGGATGTCAACAAGCGCTTTATGTGTCAAGGTAAGAGGAAACGGTATTGGGGTACATTTTGTTTGAGTTTATGTAATTCTGAGTAATTTCCTCTGTTTAGACATTGTCAGGTAATAGCTCGCCATCCCAATGTAGGAATGGCTTCCAGGAATACTCATCGTGCAAGGATGGCAGTTGTACTGCCATGTGAACTTGTCCTCTGTCACCTGTACTAGAAGAATATGAGTAGTGGAGGGAAACAAGGTTGAAATATACAGAGCCAGAGGATTAATACACAAATAATTCCAATTCTTACAGCTCATATATGGCAGAAACCTGATGGAAGTGTTTTCAAGTTTGACAATTTCAAAAAATTTTATACAACATCCTGATAAAGTATGAACCTGAAACTTATTATTAATAAATAAAATTTGATAATCCATGCCTGAGTAAAATCTGAATTACGCTGTTTTTTCAAAGAAAATATTGCAGAGTTGTTCTATGAAGAGGTAATCAAAGTGGAAGCAGTGGAAACTGTTAGAAAAACATTGTAGTTGTGATTATAGTTGTGTTCAGTTAATTAATAAAAATCTTTTCTTTTCCTGAATTTGGAAATTTCTTTTCCTGAAAATATGTGTAGATATTTATAAGCTTTTTAAGTTGTGGAATTTGTTGTGATATTTTCTGAATTGTATTTTTTAAATTACAAAAGCATTTGCTTATTATAAAGACTTGAGACAGAATACAGGCATACTTCATTTTATTGCGCTTCTCACATACACATAATGCATTTTTTTAATATAAATTGAAGGTTCTGGCAACCCTGCATCAAAGAACTGTATCAGCACCATTTTTCAAATATTATTTGCTCACTTCATATCTCTGTGTCACGTTTGGATAATTCTCATAATAATTCAAACATTTTCTTTATTGTTATAGTTGTGATGGTATCTGTGATCAGTGATCTTTAATGTTATTATAAAAATATTATGACTCACTGAAGGTTCAAATGATAACTAGTATCTTGTAGCAATAAAGTACTTTTATTATAGTATATACATTGTTTTTTTTAGACATACCACTATTGCACACTTAAGAGAATACAGTATAGTGTAAGCATACCTTATATGCACGAGGAAACCAAAAAGTTTGTGTGATTCACTTTGTTGTGATATTGCTTCATTGCTGTGGTCTGGAACTAAATCCAGGGTATCTCTGAAGTATGCCTGTAAAAACAAAATGGGAGTTTAAAAAAAAAAAAAACAATTTTTATGTTAATGTTTATAATCACCATTACCCCCAAGATAAGCAATGTTATTTTGATGTGTATTCTTCTGGCACTGTTTCCATTATTACACAGATATATACACATGTACAGACACATACACAGTTATATAATCTTTCATATCAAATGTATTACCCTGAACCTTCAGTTTTTCATCTTATATCATTGATGTTTTTCTTCATACATAAAATCTAACTGACTCTTAGTAAATAGTTGTTTAATAGTTCATATTTGGCATGACTTACATTTTTTTTAACCATTCCCCCAAAAGAGTGGACCTTCTCATTTTACACATTTTAGCAACTGAGAATCAGGCAAGAAAAGGTTAAGACCTAAAGTCAGAAATGTTTGTTAGTCCCAGAATCTCCAGTTTTTGTACACCACACCACCCAACACACACACAAACTCAAGCATATCAAAATAATCCCCAAAAACATTAAATATAATGTTCATGTTGTTATATGAAAGTTGAGATTTAGTCAAGTTAGACTTCAGAGTCATATTACTAAACTCAAATTCCATTACCACCATTACCATCTGTGATACCATGGACAAATTCCTCAACCTCTCTTTGCATCTGTTTCCTCATTCATAAAATAGGGATGATAACTGGTGCTTTAGCTGTCTTCTGCTACTGCTGCTGCTAAGTCGCTTCAGTCGTGTCCGACTCTGTGCGACCCCATAGACGGCAGCCCACCAGGCTCCGCCGTCCCTGGGATTCTCCAGGCAAGAATACTGGAGTGGGTTGCCATTTCCTTCTCCAGTGCATGAAAGGGAAAAGTGGAAGTGAAGTCGCTCAGTCGTGTCCGACTCTTAGTGACCCCATGGACTGTAGCCTACCAGGCTCCTCCGTCCATGGGATTTTCCAGGCAAGAGTACTGGAGTGTGCTGCCTTCTAGAGTTGTTGAAAGTTAAATGAACTACTTCATGGAATACCCTTACTGTAGCTATTGCCATGGCCTTTAATGCTATAATTGTGTAGGTATTTCTTAAATACATGATAAGTTTGCACTTTGTTTTGGCATTTTGGAGCCAAAAATTTGTTCTTTTTCCTTCATTTCTGATACTTTTTAAAAAGTCTCACATGCCTTTGAAAATTCCTTGGCCCTACGCACTTAAAAGGCCCCTAGCCCAAGATTTAAAGCAATCTGACCTCAGCTCAGGCACCTTTTGCTAAGATCAGTCTCCCTAGTGGGCTCTGATGCGGGGGAATCCTGGAAATGTTTAGGGCAGAGACTGAAATGCAAATCCTCCATACCTTTTTATATTAATAAACTTTATTTTTAAAGAGCAGAGGTAGGTTCACAACAAAATTGAGTGAAAAGTACAGGGAGTTCTGATATACCCTCTGCCCTCAGAAATCTACAACCTCCCCCACCATTGAAATTCTGCAACACAATGCACATTTTTACAATCATTGCGCTCCACTGACACATCGTTATCATCCTGTGTCCATGGCTTACATTAAGGTTCACCCTCAGTATTACACATTCTATGGATTTTGACAGAGGTGCAATGGCATATATCCACCATTGTGGTATCACATAGAATAGTTCCACTGCCCTAAAAATTCCCTGTGTTCCACCCAATCATCCTTACCTCCTCTGTAGTCCCCTAGGAGCCATTTATCTTTTTACTGTCTCCGTAGGTTTGCCTTCTTGACTGTGCTGGGTGGTTGGAATCATACAGCATAGCCTTTTCATATTAGCTTCTTTCACTTAGTTATATGCATTTAAGTTTCCTCCACAGCTTTTTATGATTTCATAGTGCTTTCTTTTTAAGCACTGAGTAGCATCTTTTTTCTTACTATATGTAATTCTAAACATTAGATTTTTTTTCCTGTTCTGTTTTTTCTCAGTTTTATTAAGATATATTTGACAAGTATTAGTGTTTTTTAACCATGATGTCAAAATGTAATTATCTTGAATGTGAATGGAAAAATAGATGACTAAATTGAGTAATGGCAAATATTTTTCTATTTTTGAAAAAAGTTATTTAGTTGGAGAACAATTACTTTACAGTATTGTGATGGTTTTTGCCATACATCAATATGAATTGACCATAGATATACATGTGTCGCCTCCATTGTAAACCCCCCCTGCCCAACTCCCTCCCCACCCTCTCTCTCCAGATTGTCACAGAGCACTGGCTTTAGGTGCCCTGCTTCATACAGCAAACTCACCCTGGTTATTTTACACATGGTACTGCATATGTTTCAGTGCTGTTCTCAAATCATCCCATCCTCTCCCTCTCCTACTGAGTACAAAAATCTCTTCTTTACATCTGTGTCTCCTTTGCTGCTCTGTACATAGGATCATAGGTACCATCTTTTAGATCCCATATATATATATGCATTAATATATGGTATTTGTCTTCTTTCTGACTTATTTCACTCTGTATAATAGGCTCTAGGTTCATCCATCTCATTAGAACTGACCCAAATGCATTTGCTTTTATAGCTGAGTAATATTCCTCTGTGTGTATGTACCACAAGTTCTTTATCCATTCAGCTGCTGGTGGACAACTAGGTTGCTTCCATGTTCTAGCTATAGCAAATAGTGCTGCATTGAACATTGAGGTTATTAGTGTGTCAAGTTTTAATTAAGTGCAGACATAAAGCATTAAAGGAAGTCAAAATACTTCAATGAACAGATTTCAGTAATTCAACTTATAGCAGTTGTAGCTAAACTTAACGTTTTTTTACAATGCCAGCATTTAGTTTTTTTTTAAAAAAAAAAGCAAGAATTTCTTAACTGATGGCAACTAAATGGTGTCTGTCATTTTATCACACAGAAATTTCATCCATTCACTATACTTTTCTAATCAGTTCTACATGCAAATACATGTTTTTAATGTTTTGGGTACTATTCCTGTATGTTTGCTGTCAAAATACATAAAACTAAAAAGAAAATATCAGCAATTTACAAGTTTCTCAAAATAACACTCTGTATTAAAATACCACCAAATCCCACTAAAATGAAGTTATTTAGTTGTTAATATTAATAATTTTAATGCAACCTAACAGGAAATTTTCCTTTGTTAATTATTCTCTGGTAGCTGTTTTCAGTAGTTTTGGCCCCCAGAAGACCATTGTGAATTTTGTGAACTTGTGTGGGGGTTGTCACAATGATAAAGAGATGCTATTAGGCCAACTGTCTTGATGTCTAAGTTCAGTACATCCAGCAAATGTAATACCTACCCCCGGTGCTTGGTGCTTCCAACTCCTGATCTCAAAGATCTAGAGGATAAGTTCCCTTTTGCAAACATTTTTGAAGTGTCGCTTGCTTTCTTTTGTCAAGTCGTCTACTGCTTGTCTGACTTCTAAACGTTTGTTGAATATCCTCTGATGTTTTCTCTCCCAATCTCTTGTTCATAAGGCATTTGTACCTTTTTCCCTGCCTTTGCTCTCAATTCAGTGGTTCAAAGGAAGAAGAGCTCACCAAGGGATCTGTCTGCTGGGCATAAAAGCTCAGTGGGATATAATATTGCCTCCTATAATTGTAGAAACTGTTTTAGGTGGTTTTGGTTGTTACGTAGCCTGACTGGTGTTCTGGCAGTTAGTGCTTAGTTAGGGCTATATCTGCTAAACACAGTGCCTTATGTGAGGTCACCCAAAATGCCAGTGCTGTTCAGGGTGATCAGTTTTGCTCAGCCTTATATTCAGTTCAGTCACTCAGTCATGTCCGACTGCTTGCAAACCAATGGACTGCAGCACACCAGGCTTCCCTGTCCATCACTAACTCCCAGAGCTTGCTCAAACTCATGTCCATTGAGGCAGTGATGCCAGCCAACCATCTCATCCTCTGTCGTCCCCTTCTCCTCCTGCCTTCCATCTTTCCCAGCATCAGGGTCTTTTCCAATGAGTCAGCCTTGTATTAACTCAACATAAACACTATGCTTAAACATTAACATTTCCTATAGCTGAGAGTAATGTATAATCTTATTCATTACTATTTCTAAAGAAGAGTTTTTTGAAACTAATTTGCATTCAGTAATAAAACTAAAAACAGTATCATGGCTCCTTATCTTAAAAGGAAGAACACATTGGATAAATTGTTTTCTTACTCTAGCATCTAGCTTTGCTACATTTTTTCTTCTTCATACTAACAGATATTTTGGTAAAAGACCTCAGTGGGATTGCAGAGGGGCATCAAATCTTACTGAACTTCATCAGCTATTAAGTGACATAATGATTAGAAGATTAAAGACTGAAGTTTTAACCCAGCTGCCCCCTAAAATCAGGCAGCGTATTCCATTTGATCTTCCACCAGCAGCAGCCAAGGTGAGAACCCATGTTTGATTGAAAGTCTTATCTGAAATCATTTAAAATTATGCTATGAAAGATTGCACATATTTCATATTTCACAGAAGGAAAAAATTTACTTTCTTAAAATAGGTTTAATTAATAAAGCCATATGGATTGTCTTATATCATTTCAAGACAAGAGCAGGAAGAATTTAAATTTAGTCATCGAATATTGTGAAAAGATTTAGTGTCTTAGTCTTTAAAAAATATATTTCTGCTAAATGGTGAAAAAAACACTTCAATTGCTGCATACACTTAGTACTAAGAATTCTAAGTATTTGTAGAGTGTGAAGCCCAATAATTAGCAGGAAAAGTTCAGTTTCTTGCTCTTAAGTACTTGTAGCTATCTTCTAGAATAATTTGGTTGCATCCTCTGGTTCTGGAAATCTTAAAACTCAGTGACCATGTTGTAAGATGTGAAGTTCAACTTACTAGAAAACCAAAATTGTATTTTCCCCAACCCTTATCTACATTTACTTTTGGGGAGTACAATGCTTGTGTGATCTCTGAAATTTCTTCACATCTGGACATAAGTATCAGCAAATACTACTTACTGCCTTGTTTTATCTTGAAAGCTTAAAATAAGTATTTTGTATATTAAAACAGAAAAACACTGAGCAATATATTATAAGTAAAATAAAAATGGTCTGATTTTCTGTATCCTTTTTTTTAAGAAAAGAAAAGTGTCAATATCATATCACATTTTTTATGTGACAATATTCCCTAAGTCTTTACGCTTATTTAAATAAAATCATACCGTTAAATTGAATGCTCTGCTATCATATATATATTTTTGATACTGTGCATTTTTTCTACTTAACATTTTTATTTTATTTAAATTTTTTCTTAAATTTTTATTTTTTACTTTGCTAAATGTTCCTTTGTAAGAGAGGGCTACAACAGTTTGATTTATGGTGTTAGCAAAGGGCTTGGTTTTCTTCCACACCTTGTCATTGCTTTCTGTCATTAGCACCAACATGTGTCTGATCTGCCTCCACACTGATGTTTTTAAATGAACACACTGGTATCTTTGAGGATTTATATATATATGTATTTTTTATATATAAAAAAGAAAAGTGGGACATGATTCATTATTACATTAATTGCTGTCATCTTTATACTGCATTTCTAAACATTGTTATTTTCTCCTACACAGGAATTGAATTCCAGCTTTGAAGAGTGGGAAAAATTAATGAGAGCTCCGTATTCAGGTGCTACTGAGACTGTCATGGGGTTGATTACTCGCATGTTTAAACAAACCGCTGTTGCCAAGGTACACATTACCTGACTATCCTGTGTTTGTGTTGTTACAAATTATTTAATGTATTTAATTTTTTAAATTAAGCAACCTCGTTGCATACTGCATCCTGTCTTTGCCATTTAATTTTTTAAGTATTTATCATGGAAAAATTCAGACATATTCAAAGTAAACAGTATAATGAGCACTGTTATACCTGTTCATATATATATATTCATATTCATATATATGAATGTGGAGTAGGATTGTGGTGCTTATTAATTTATTTGGCTGCGTTAGGTCTTAGTTGGAGCATGTGGGATCTTTGTTCTGTCATGGGGGGGGGTCTTTCATAGTGGAGCACAGTCTCTCTTGTTATGGCTCATGGACTCTCTAGTTGTGGCATGTGGGCTCAGTAAGTTGTGGTGTGGGCTTAGTTGCTCTGCAACATGTGGGATCTTAGTTCCCGAAAAGGGATCAAACCAGTGTACCCTGCATTGCAAGGCAGATTCTTAACCACTGGACCATCGGGGAAATCCCCTATACCTGTTCATATATAGATCCTTTTCTTTAGATGGGTATACTTTGATGAGGGAGTATATTTTATGCTTTCGCATTGAAAGGACTTACATATATTCATCTTTTTTGCCAGCGTTTGCCATGGTCTTAATACAAAATGGCTACTAGTAATCTTTTTTATATGTCAATCATTTTTAATTGGTATTATGTTTTTACATTCCTCCAGATATAATTGTGCTTACATTCTGTTTGTCCAAAAGTGCAAGGTAGAGAGTGTTAGTTTTTAAATCTCCGTATGACTAGCAAATAGATTCATCACACATTGTTGCTGTTTTTACCAGCATCGTTGAACTTATACATACTAATATGTCATCTTTCTCCAAATCTGAGATTGCCTTTATAACATAATTTTCTAAAGAGAGGTTTGTTAAGGTATAATTCACATATAGTGAAATTCTTTTTAAAACATACTGTTTGATGAAACTTAACATATATAGTTAATCATCACTACAATCAAGATAGAGAATATTTCTATTACCCCCAAAAGTTTCCTCTTGCGCCTTTGTGGATATTTCCGTCACACCTCCCTCTAGACTTTGGTGTTCACAGATCTGGTTTCTATCACTATTCAGTTCAGTTCAGCTCAGTCATGTCTGACTCTTTACAACCCCATGGACTGCAGCACGCCAGGCTTCCCTGTCCATCACCAACTCCTGGAGCTTACTCAAACTCATGTCCCTCGAGTCGGTGATGCCATCCAGCCATCTCATCTTCTGTTGTCCCCTTCTCCTCCTGCCTTCAATCTTTCCCAGCATCAGGGTCTTTTCCAATGAGTCAGTTCTTCACATCAGATGGCCAAAGTATTGGAGTTTCAGCTTCATCATCAGTCCTTCCAATGAATATTCAGGACTGATTTCCTTTAGCATGGACTGGTTGGATCTCCTTGCGGTCCAAGGGACTCACAAGAGTCTTCAACACCACAGTTCAAAAGTATCAATTCTTCGGTGCTCAACTTTCTTCATAGTGCAGCTCTCACATCCATATATGACTACTAGAAAAACCACACGTTTCACTAGACGGACCTTTGTTGGCAAAGTAATGACTCTGCTTTTTAATATGCTGTCTATGTTGGTCATAACTTTTCTTCCAGGGAGCAAGTGTTTTAATGTCATGGCTGCAGTCACCATCTGCAGTGATTTTGGAGCTCAGAAAAATAAAGTCTGTCACTGTTTCCATTGTTTTACCATCTATTTGCCATGAAGTGATGGGAACGGATGCTATGATCTCAGTTTTCTGAATGTTGAGCTTTAAGCCAACTTTTTCACTCTCCTCTTTCACTTTCATCAAGAGGCTCTTTAGTTCTTCTTCACTTTCTGCCATAAGGCTGGTGTCATCTGCATATCTGAGGTTATTGATATTTCTCCCAGCAATCTTGATTCCAGCTTGTGCTTCATCCAGCCCAGCATTTCTCATGATGTACTCTGCATATAAATTAAATAAGCAGGGTGACAATATATAGCCTTGACATACTCCTTTCCCAATTTGGAACCAGTCTGTTGTTCCATGTCAAGTTCTAACTGTTGCTTCTTGACCTGCATACAGATTTCTTAGGAGGCAGGTAAGGTGGTCTGGTATTCCCATATCTTGAAGAATCTTCCCCAGTTTGTCATGATCTACAGTCAAAGGCTTTGACGTAGTCAATAAAGCAGAAATAGATGCTTTTCTGGAACTCTCTCGCTTTTTTGATGATCCAGCAGATGTTGGCAATTTGATCTCTGGTTCCTCTGCCTTTTCTAAATCCAGCTTGAACATCTGGAAGTTTATGGTTCACGTACTGTTGAATCCTGGCTTGGAGAATTTTGAGCATTACTTTGCTAGCATGTGAAATGAGTGCAATTGTGTGCTAGTTTGAACATTCTTTAGCATTGCCTTTCTTAGGATTGGAATGAAAATTGACTTTTTCCAGTCCTGTGGCGATTGCTGAGTTTTTCAAATTTGCTAGTATACTTAGTGCAGCACTTTCACAGCATCATCTTTTATAATTTGAAATAGCTCAGCTGGAATTCCATCACCTCCACTAGATTTGTTCATAGTTTCGTAGTGATGCTTCTTAATGCCCACTTGACTTCACATTCCAGGATGTCTGGCTCTAGGTGAGTGATCACACCACTGTGATTATCTGGGTTATGAAGATCTTTTTTGTACAGTTCTTCTGTGAATTCTTGCCATCTCTTCTTAATATCTTCTGCTTTTGTTAGGTCCATACCATTTCTGTCCTTTATTGAGCCCATCTTTGCATGAAATGTTCCCTTGGTAATCCAGATTTTCTTGAAGAGATTTCTAGTCTCTTCAAGAGACTAGAGATCGCTAAATTATTTGTTTACTTTTTCTTTATTGCACTGGGTCTCATTGCTATGCATGGGTATTCTCTAGTTGTGGGTGTACTGGCTTCTCATTATGGTTTCTTCTGTTGTTGTGGATCACAGGCTGTATGGGCATGGGCTTCGGTAGTTGCAGCATGTGGACTCAGTGATTGTGGCTCATGGGCCCTAGACTGCATGGGCTTCAGTAGTTGAGCACATAGGTTCTAGGGAGCAGGCTCAGTATGTTTGACACACAAGCTTAGTTGCTCTGTGGCATGTCGAATCTTTCCAGACCAGGAATCGAACTCGTGTCCCCTGCATTGTCAGGTGGATTCTTATCCACTGTACCACCATGGAAGTCCTCAGTTTTTTCTTTTATATTTTATGCTTTTTGAGTCCTAATTCATATTTGCTTAATCCGGGTTCAAAAAGATTTTCTCCAATGATTTATTCTAGAAGTACTATAACCTTACATTATATATATAAGTCTATGAGCTATTTTGAGACAATTTAAAAAAAATATTTGTTTATTTATTTGGCTGCACCTGGCCTTAACATGTAGAATCTAGCTTCCTGACTAGGGATTGAACCCAGACCCCCTTCACTGGGCACATGGAGTCTTGGCTACTGGACCACCAGAGAAGTCCTGAGATAATTGTGTGTGTGTGTGTGTGTGTGTGTGTGTGTGATGTAAAGTAAAGGTGGAGGTTCAGTTTGTTTTTTGTTTTTCTTACATATGGATTTTCATATTCTTCCAGCATTCTTTGTTGGAAATACAGATTCTTCCTTATTGAACTATCTTAGTACTTTCATAAAAAAAAAATCACTTGGTTATGTATGTATAAATCTGTTTCTGAGCTCTGTTCTGTTTCCTTGATCTATACATCAGACCTTAGAGAATACTACACTGGCTTGATTTACTCTATCTTTATAATAAAGCTTGAAATCACATAATGTTCACCTTTACTTGATTCTTTTTCAAAATTCTTCTGTCTCTTATATGTCCTCTGCTTTTCCTTATGATTTATAGAATTAGCTAGTTTAATATGTACAATTTTCATTGGAATTATTTTGAATCTATAATTTTTAAGAATTGACTGTCTTTAAATTGAGATATAGTCAACACAGTTTCTATTAGTTTCCGGTATATGACATAATTATTTGATATTTGTCTATTGCAAAATGATGATCACAAGAAGTTCAGTTAACATCCATCATCATATATTCTTACAAAATTTTTTTCTTGTGGTAAAGACCCTTAAGATTCACCCTTTTAGCAACCTTCAAACATGCAATATAGTGTTATTAACTATTATCACCTAATGCTGGGAAGGATTGGGGGCAGGAGGAGAAGGGGACAACAGAGGATGAGATGGTTGGATGGCATCACGGACTCAATGGACATGGGTTTGGGTTAACTCCAGGAGTTGGTGATGGACAGGGAGGCCTGGCATGCTGCGATTCATGGGGTCGCAAAGAGTCGGACATGACTGAGCGACTGAACTGAATTGAACTGAACTGAACTATTATCACGATGCTGTAACTGCATCCCATGACCCATTTATTTTATAGCTGGAAGTTTGTACCTTTTGACCTCTTTTACCTATTTTACTCACCACCTCCTCTTTGTTTTGCCTCTGTCAACCACCAATCTGTTCTCTGTAGTGTGAGCTTGGTGGGGTGGAGGGTAGGTGGTTTGTTTTTTCAGATTCCACATATAAGTGAGATCCCAAGATATTTATGTTTCCATAGTAGCTGTACCAATTTTCGTTTCCACCAGTAGTGCACAAGGGATCCCTTTCTGTGCATTCTTGCCAGCACTATTTTTTCTTCCTTTTTTTGATAATAGCAAATCTAACAGATGTGAGATGGTATTGAATATTCTTTTCTTAATATTATTGAATTTCCTGATCCATAGAAAGAGTTTCTTTCTCCTTTGCTTTAGGTCTTAAATTTCTCCCAGCAATGTTTTCTAATTTTCTTGAATACATTTTGTTAGAGTTCTTTATTGGTATTTCTTGTCTTTTATGCTCTTGTACATAGTATTTTTAAATTTAAATTTCTACTTTTTTATTGCTAAATATAGATTATTTATTATTATATATTAATCTTTTATTTTGTAATCTTGCTACACTCACTTATGAGTTCTTATGATGTTTTGGTAAGTTCTTTGGGATTTTGTGCATACATGTCATTTTGTCTTCATATAAAGATACTTTTATTTCTTCCCTGTAATCTGTATGCCTTTTATTTTTATTGCCTATCACATTGAAGGAACAAAAGTATAATTTTGAACAGAAATGGTAGTGTTAAATAACCTTCTCTTGCTGCTAATCTTTGAATGAAAGCATTCAGCCTTTTGCCATTAGTTCCAATGTTTTCTTTAAGATTTTTATTAATGCTCTTTTTTAAGCTGAGAAAATTTCCTTCTTTTCCTAGTTTGTTGAGAGGAGAGATGAGACATAGAAAGTCTTTTCCTTAGTCAGAGCAGTGTTAGTAAGAAGGTAGCTACCATAAAAGTGGGTAAGAAGAAGACAGCTAAAATGTAGCAAAATTATGCAAGGTAAGTGTCCTTGATATTTATCCTACAGAAATGAAAACTTAGATTTTACACAAACATCTTTACAGGAATTTATTTATAACAACCAAAAACTTGGAAACGACCCAAATGCCCTTCAAACAAATTGTAGTATTTTCATATAATGGAATACTCAATTAAAAGGAATGAACTGTTGACAAATGCAACAAATTGGATGAATCTCAAAAACATTGTAGTAAGTGACAGAAGCCAGTATCAAAAGTTTACATACATCATGGCACTGTTTTTACATTTTCAAAATGATAGAATTATATGATATGATAGAATTACAGTGATAGAAAATATCATTATTCCAATGTAATTTTCCAGTGTTTAATTATACTATAATTATATAAGAAATGATATATATATATCTTCTCATTAGGAGAAGCTAGGTTAAGAGCACATGGGAGCTCGATGGTACCTTTGCAACCTCTCATGTGTCTAAACATTTCAAAATAAAAAGTTTTAAAAATGTATATAGGTAGTGGACAAGGAGCCTGGGGGCTACAGTCCATGGGATCACAAACAGTCAGACATGACTGAGTGACTGACACACACACGCAGTGGACACAATAAAGTAATCTAAAGACAGAAAAAATTAACATTAATCCAAAAGAAGGCAGAAAAGGAACAAAGAACAACTACATCAAGTAGAAAACAATTTACAAAATGGTGGGTTTAAATCCAGTTTTCTCAATAATTGCATTAAGTGTGAATGGTCTAAAACCAGCAATTAAAACACAGTAACTGTGAGATTACATTAATTATGTGATATCTATAAGAAGTTCTCTTTAAGTAAAAGGTTGAAGGTTAAAAATAAATGGATGAAAACAATAATCAAAAGAAAGCTGAAGTAGATATATTAATATGAAATGATATGGGCTTCAGAACAAGAATATTACCGGGATTGGAGAGGAGACTTACATAAAGATAAAGGAGTCAATTCATCAGTTACTCATTAGAGTCATAATTATGTGTGTATCTATTAACTAAAACTAATAACAAACTTTTTTAGAAAACAGAAGAGAATTAAATATCTCCGAAATAATTTTATGAATCTTTGATCAATCTGATACCAAAACCAGACAGACACATCAGAAGAGAACTACAGACCAGTATCCTTCATGAATATAAAAATCCTTAACAAAATACTAGCACATTAAATCCACCAGTATGTAAAAATGTATTTATACCAGCAATACAAGGTTTGTATAACGTTGGATTAACTAATCACTGTATTTCACCACATTACTAACATAAAAATGGAAAATCATTTAACTGTCCCATTGAAGATTTGATAGAATTCCACATCCATTCATGATAAAACATCTCAGCAAACTAGAAGTAGAAAGGGATTTCCTCATCCCAATAAAAGACATTTTTGGAAAACTTACTATCAACATCATAGTTAATGCTCAAAGACTGAATACTATTCCCTAATGTCAGAAACAAAATAAAAGTCTGCTCTTACCACTTCATTTCATCACTGTTTACTTCAGTATTGTTTCTATAGCTGTGTAATAGGCTAGAAAAAGAAAGAAAATGTATGCAGATTGAAAAGGACAACATGATTCTTTGCATCTAAAAACAAACAACTCTTCAACCTACTAGAGCTGAGAGAATTTATCAAGGTCGCAGGATTCATGTTCAAGATACAAAAAGAATTTGTAGTTCTATATTGCTAACAATGAAAAATTGGAAATTCAAATTTGTAAAATACAGTTTACAATAGTATCAATAAGCATGAGCTAATTTTGGAATAAATTCAACAAAAAAAAATTCACTGAAAACTATAAAACATTGTTTAGAGAATACAAAGCAAACTTAAATGACAAAATAGATCATTTTCATGAATCAGATGATTTGATATTGTGAAGATGCCCATTCTTGTATATAAATTAATTTATACACTCAGTATAATGCTAATCAAAATCTCTGTAATATTTTTTATACAGATTGACAAACTGAATGTAAAATTTATGTGGCAACCAGTACAAAGCACTTCCTGAAGGCAAAATAATTCTGAATGAAGTTGGAAGACTCACACCACACAATATAAATAGTTACTATAACGTTGCAGTGGTAAGACTTTGTGATGTTGGCATAAGAATAGACGTTTAAACTAATGAACCAGTAAAGAGAGCTTAGCAACAGATATTCATCAGTTCAGTTCAGTTCATTTGCTCAGTTGTGTCCGACTCTTTGCTACCCCGTGGACTGCAGCATGCCAGGCTTCCCTGTCCATCACCAACTCCCAGAGCTTACTCAAACTCATGTACATTGAGTCAGTGATGCCATCCAGCCATCTCATCCTCTGTCATCTCCTTCTCCTCCAGCTTTCAATCTTGCCCACCATCAGGGTCTTTTGCAATGGGTCAGTTCTTTGCATCAGGTGGCCAAAGTATTGGAGTTTCAGCTTCAGCATTGGTGCTTCCAATGAATATTTAGGACTGATTTCCTTTAGGATGGACTGGTTGGATCTCCCGGCAGTCCAAGAGACTCTCAAGTGTCTTCTCCAACACCACAGTTCAAAAGCATCAATTCTTCAGCCCTCATCTTTCTTTATGGTCCAACTCTCACATCCATACCTGACTATTGGAAAAACCATAGCTTTGACTCGATGGACCTTTGTCAGCAAAGTAATGTCTCTGCTTTTTAATACGCTGTCTAGGTGATGGACAGGGAGGCCTGGCGTGCTGCAATTCATGGGGTCGCAAAGAGGCGGACATGACTGAGCGACTGAACTGAACTGAACTAGGTTGGTCATAGCTTTTCTTCCAAGGAGCAAGCGTCCTTTAATTTCATGGCTGCAGTCACTATCTGCAGTGATTTTGGAGCCCCACCAAATAAAGTCTGTCACTGTTTCCATTGTTTCCCTATCTGTTTGCCATGAAGTGATGGGAATGGATGCCATGATCTTCGTTTTTTGAATGTTGATGAGTTTTAAGCCAACTTTTCCCCTCTCTTCTTTTACTTTCATCAAGAGGCTCTTTAGTTCTTCTTCACTTTCTGCCATAAGGGTGGTGTCATATGCATATCTGAGGTTATTGATATTTTTCCCAGCAATCTTGATTCCAGCTTGTGCTTCATCCAGCCTGGCATTTCACATAATGTACTCTGCGTATAAGTAAAATAGCAGGGTGACAATATACAGCCTTGACATACTCCTTTCCCAATCTGGAACCACTTTGTTGTTCCATGACAAGTTCTAACTGTTGCTTCTTGACCTGCATACAGATTTCTCAGGAAACAGGTAAGGTGGTCTGGTATTCCCATCTCTTGAAGAATTTTCCACAGTTTGTTGTGATCTACACAGTCAAAGGCTATGGCTTAGTCAATGAAGCAGAAGTAGATACTTTTCTGGAATTCTCTTGCTTTTTCTGTGATCCATCGGATGTTGGCAATTTGATCTCTGGTTCCTCTGCCTTTTCTAAATCCAGCTTGAACATCTGGAAGTTCACGGTTCACTTACTCTTGAAGCCTGACTTGGAGAATTTTGAGCATTAGTTTGCTAGCATGTGAGATGAGTGCAATTGTGCGGTAGTTTGAATATTCTTTGGCCTTGCCCTTCTTTGGCTTTGGAATGAAAGCTGACCTTTTCCAGTCCTGTGGCCACTGCTGAGTTTTCCAAATTTGCTGGCATATTGAGTGCAGCACTTTCACAGCATCATCTTTTAGGGTTTGAAATAGCTCAGCTGGAATTCCATCACCTCCACTAGCTTTGTTCATAGTGATGCTTTCTAATGCCCACTTGACTGCATTCCAGGATGTCTGACTCTAGGTGAGTAATCACACCATTGTGGTTATCTGGGTCATGAAGATCTTTTTTGTATAGGCCTTTTGTGTATTCTTGCCACCTCTTAATATCTTCTGCTTCTGTTAGGTCCATACCATTTCTGTCCTTTATTGTACCCATCATTGCATGAACTGTTCCCTTGGTATCTCTAATTTTCTTGAAAAGATGTCTAGTCTTTGCCATTTTGTTGTTTTCCTCTATTTCTTTGCATTAATCACTGAGGAAGGCTTTCTTATCTCTCCTTGCTGTTCTTTGGAACTCGGCATTCAAATGTGTACATCTTTCCTTTTTTCCTTTGCCTTTTGCTTCTCTTCTTTTCTCAGCTATTTGAGTGCTCATTTACCATTCTGTATATCCTAAGGCTCTTAGTAATTATGCTAAATCTTCTGTGCCTGTGCTCTACAGGTGGAACAAGAAAGCCTGGTTGACAGCACATCTGTTTACATCATGACTGACTGAATATTTTAAGCCCACTGTTGAGAACAGTGCTCAGGAAAGATTCCTTTCAAAATACTACTGGTCATTGAGAGTACCTGGTGTGATGGAGATGTACATTGAGCTTCATGTTGTTTTTCTACCTGCTAATACATTATCAATTTTGCAGCCCCATGAATCATGGAGTAATTTCAACTTTCAACACTTATTCTTTAAGAAACACATATCATAATTCTGTAGCTGCCACAGAAAGTGATTCCTAATTTGGATCTAGGAAAATTCAGTTGAAAACTTTCTGGAAAGTATTCACCATTCTAGATGCCATTAAGAAGATTTGTGATTCATGGGAAGAAGTCCAAATAGCAACATTAACAAGTGTTGGAAAGAAGCTTGAGTCCAACCCTCCTGGATGAGTTTGAGGGGTTCAAGACTTCAAAGAAGAAAGTAACTACAGATGTGGCAGAAATAGCAAGAGAACCTGAAGTGGAGCCTCAAGCTGCAACTGAATGCTGCAATCTCATGATAAAACTTTATTTATTATGTGACAAGCACTCTTTCATTCCACAATAAGAGCATAAACCAAATCTGTGCCACTTATCCATTTCTGCCACCCGTTATAGCCTGTGATCTCAGAGCCATTAATCAAGGAGCCTAAACTGTGACAGGGCAGCCACACCACTTGTTTTCAAGTTGCTGAGGGACTATGCGCTAGGACTAGGGTCTCAACAGGATAGGCACAGTTTCCTTTGGAGTCCATTCCATTTGATCCCTTATAAAGCCTGGACTTCTTTTAAGAGCACAGGGCCAGCCCCTTAAGTCTCAGAACAGATTGTTTGCCATCAGTGGAGATTTGCAGACAGTCATGATAATTCTTCAGTAGAAGCAGTCACTTCAGTGGATGAGTAAAGAAAGTGGTTTATTGAGATGGAACCTATTCCTGGTGAAGATGCTGTGAAGGCTGTTGAACTGACAAAGGATTTAGAATATGACATAAATTTAGTTGAGAAAGCCACAACAGAGCTTGAAAGGATTGATTCCATATTTGAAAGAGGTTCTGCTGTGGGTCAAATGCTATCAAACAGCATTGCATGCACAAGAAAATTGTTCACGTAAAGAAGAGTCAATTAATGCAGTCAACTTCGGTGTTGTCTTAGTTTAAGATATTGCTACAGCCACCCCAACCTTCAGCAACCATCACCCTGATCAGTCAGCAGCCAGCAACACTGAGGCAAGACCCTTCATCAGCAAAAAGATTATGCCACGCTGAAGGCTCAGATTTTTAGCATTTTTTAGCAACAGAGTATTTCTAAATTAAAGTATGTATATAGTTCTTTTAGACATAATGCTATTGCACACTTCACAGGCTACAGCATAGTGTAAATGTAACTTTTGAATGCACTGGGAAACAAAAATTCATGTGACTCCCTTTCTTGTAATATTTGCTTTGTTTCTGTGATCTGGAGTTGAATCTGCAATTGAATCTCCAAGGTATGCCTGTGTGTAGAGAATGCATTGGAAGGAGTAATCCTGTAGGCAGGGGTATTGCACTGGTAATCTAGATGATCTGAACTCTAAGGGTGGTGGCTGTACCACATCTTAAATTGAAAGAAAGGAATAATTCAAATTATATTAAGGCATTAGTGATTGATTGAATGTGGAGGAGACTTTGGTAAAAGTAGGATCTAGATGTTTTGCTTGGCCAAGTGGATTGATATTTGTGTATATAGTTCCCCATTAAGTATGATCTATGCCAAATTCAGCAAGACTCAAGCCTTGAGGTAACAGAAGGTTTGTTTTATATTCTGCAGCATCATATTGGAAGTGCTTTACTTTTTATTGACTCACTTGAAGAATTATGTCGAGAAATTTAAAGATAATTATAACTATCTAATGATAGTTTATATAAATTTGAAAATCTTGATGAGAAAAAGAAGGAATTTGAAGAAAATAATGAGTTTTCAAGTAAATGCGTTTATGTGAGTATACTTATCAGTTTAGTTCAGTCACTCAGTCGTGTCCAACTCTTTGTGACCCCGTGGACTGCAGCATGCCAGGCTTCCCTGTCTTATAGGATATGAGTATTATAGGATTTGAGTATAAGAGTATATTTATAAGATATGCAATTTTATTTTATTTACTTCTCTTTTTTGGCCATGACACGAGTCTTATGGGATCTTAGTTCCCAGACCAGGGTGTGAGCCCAGGCCCCTGGCAGTGAAAGCATGGAGTACTAGCCACTAGACTGTCAGGGAATTCTCTAGGATATGCTATTTTTAGAGGCATATATTTAATTACTGCCTAAAATTAAATGAGCTCTTTATGATTTGTGATATTTAATTTTTAAAAAGTGTAACTTCATAATAAATAAGTTAACATGTAAAGTGTAAAATCTTGTCCTTATCAGCTCTTCTGAGGAAATCAGTACTTCCCACCTCCATTTATATCACTCTTTTTACACACTCTATTCATCGCGGTTAGAGAACAATGGACTCAAAAGGACCTCTGTGGGCCATCTGGCCTCTTACTTTATTCCAGGCAGAGTTACCATGTAAAGTCTTCAGACAAATGGATCTCCATCTATCCTATTTTTGTAAACCTCCAGGATAGATTTCTTCCTCACCTTTTCTCTTTTTCTCATATCCTACAATGTCTTAGAGGGCTTTCCAGGTAGCTCAGATGCTAAAGAATTAACCTACAATGCAGGAGACCCCAGTTCGATCCCTGGGTTGGGAAGATCCCCTGGAGAAGGGAATGACTACCCACTCCAGTGTTCTTGCCTGGAGAATTCCATGGACAAAGGAGCCTGGCGAGCTACTGTCCATGGGGTTGCAGAGAGTTGGATACGACTGAGCAACTTTCATTTTCACTTTCACAATGTCTTAAGCAGATGGGAATAACAATACCAGTGCTTCCAATTAGGTTGTGTCAGCAAATTAGGTCATATTAATAAGATAATTTTTTATATATACAATGCAGTACTATATAATGGTGTTGACATATATCATCCATGTGCTGTACAAACATTTATGCTTTTCTTCCATTTGAGTTTAAATACTTGTACTTCTTAGGGGAATAGAGGCTATGTAAGTTTTGTTTTTTAAATATTTATATGGCTGTACAGGATCTTTAGTTGTGGCATGCAAATACTTAATTGCAGCATATGGGATCCAGTTCTCTGACCAGGGAGGTCTCTGTAGAAGTTTTAAACATGTTTGCTTTTACATTTTTGAGATCTCTCTTTCAGATACTTCTTAACAAGAAATTTAATAATGATAATGGTAAGCATAAGTGATAATGATAAGTGCTAACCAAGGAAATGACCATAAAATAATTAATGCTGCTAGTACAAGTCAATTGTTGAAGAATCTGAGGTAATTACAATTACTTTTCTTTCTCTATACCATTATTTTTATTCCTCTGTGATATTTGTTGAGAATATAACAGGTGAAAATGAACAGATTCTTTTTTTTAATTGTAGTTGATTGAGAATGTTGTATTAGTTTTTGCTGTACAGCACAGTGATGCAGTTATACATATTTATACATTCCTTTTTATATTTTCCATTATGATTTACCACAAGATATTGAATATAGTTCCCTATGCTATACAGTAGGACCTTGTTGTTTATCCATTCTCTGGGTAATAGTTTGCACCGGCTAATCCCAAACTCCCAATCCATCACTCCCGCATCCTCTCCCTCCTTCTCAGCAACAAGTCTTGAACAGATTCTTTAAAGATCAGCCTAATACTGTCCTGTACTTCCCTGGTGGCTCAGACAGTAAAGCATCTGCCTACAATGCAGGAAACCTGGGTTCAATCCCTGAGTTGGGAAGATCCCCTCGAGAAGGAAATTGCAACCCACTCTAGTACTCTTGCCTGGAGAATCCAATGGATGGAGGACCCTGGTAGGCTACAGTCCATGGGGTCGCAAAGAGTCGGACATGACTGAGCGACTTCACTAATACTGTCCAAAAAAAAACACAGATGTAAGTTGTATACGTGGTTTAGCCAACTCTCAGTTATTTTCTGGTACCTTGCAACCATATCTTTTTAGAGAAAACCATTTTAAGAGAAATGCCAGCTATTTTTCTATGAAAATGATGAAATCAACGCATAACTTTAAATTTCCTGTCACTGTGGGGATGGCAGCATTTCTTAGTGCTTTAAAAACTTTGCAAAGGCAAATTACTTTTTACACAAAGCAGATTTTCTGTCTGCTCTGTTGCCTCCACAGCTTAAACAGGGGGAATCCTACTTATACCATGCAGTGAGGTTTAATGAGGTCACTGCAATGTTCCCTGCTGCACGGGGACTGAGATGTTGTGAGACTAGGGTGCCTCTTCCTGAGCCAGTTCTTTTTTTGAGGAAAGGGTCTCTGGCTCTGAGGGCTTCATTAGTTGCTCAGTGGTAAAGAGCCTGCCTGAGCCAGGAGCTGTAGGTTTCCTGTATTAGTAAGGAGATGGTCAGTAATAATAAAGTACAAATAAAACAATGATATTTTCTTTTTAGAGGAGGAAGATGGTATATTAGCTGCGTGGCTGTGTGGAAATGAGGAAGGCTTTAGTAAAGATGGGAAGATATCCACTCAAGAACTAGTGGTTTAGCCAAGGTCTCTCACATTGCAGGCAGATTCCAGCGGAGCCATAAGGGAAGCCCAAGAATACTGGAATGGGTAGCCTGTCCCTTCTCCAGTGGATCTTCCCTACCCAGGAAATCTAACTGGAATCTCCTGCATTGCAGGTGGATTCTTTACCAACTGAGCTATCAGGGAATCCATTTTGAGGTGGCAGGAATGGTTAAGTTTGGAGTCACAGGTGGAGGAAGAAGAGAAGAAATATGTCTCTTGTATGAAAGGAAAGGAAGTGAGCAATGAGTAAAAAACAAAAAAGAAAAAAGTAAGGAAAAGTAACAGAATTCTCAAATGATGAATTCTGTTTTCTCTGGGCAGTGGGAAGTTCGAGAGTTAAGAGACATAGGTTCTGATTTTGAAGAAAGTAGCAAGGTTAAAATTGTTTTTGCTGTTTACCAGAGAAAGAGAGTAAAAATATGAGCTAACACTCTTACAGTGTTTACCATGTGCCAACTGTTCCAAGCATATTTTATTCACTAACTCATTTAATTTTTCAGCTACTCTTTGTGTAATAAGTACTTTTTATCCCCTTTTATGGGGAAACCAAGGTACAGCATTTAAGTGACTTGCTCAGAGACTCTCAGATTGTAAATAAGGGAGGCAGGATTTGAACATGGACAGTTTAGCTACAAAGTACATACACTTACCTATCATTCCACTAAGGTAGCAGAATAAATGTAATATTCATTGGTCGCCATGGGTTTAAGGTGACTTCTGTTTCCCTGTTACTGATCTCTGTTCAGGTATGGAAAGAGAAGATATAGAATTTAAAAATCTGTACATTCTATGTGTTATCATTTTAAACGCCCAAATAAGATTTATTCATGCTTAGTCATACAAAGTTGATTACCTTATTGACGTGATCAATGGATGGAGTTTATAAAGAAATTGAGAATGTTTTTCAAAATTGATTCAGTTTTTAAAGAGTTAGATTAGCTCTTTTGATCAATGACTTTTACAATCAAACTCACATGAAATAAACTTTTTATGAAAAATATTTTTAAAGTCCATAGTAATGTTGCCTTTACTTTCTAACTTTGCCTAAATTTGGTTAACACAGTGGAGTAGATTATTCATGGGAATATTCTCTCTCATCCATCTTTGCCTGATAGATAGAAAGATAGATTAGAGATAGATCAGATTGAACAGTTGCTTTATAATAATATCTTGTTCCAAAAAGTTTTATGGAAAGGTTTAGGATCCCAGATTCTTTTGTAAAATTGTGTTGGTTAAGGTATTAAATTGGGGTTACTCTCTTACATACAGTATTGTAGCCCTTCTGCTTCTTGGTGTGAAATAGGCTGCTTGCAGAACTTGGTCAGTGTCAAAAGATTAGATGTATTAGACATGTTAGATTTCTATTTACAGATGTGTTTATAAACATGCCTAGCAATAAGAAAATCACACTTCTTATAATTCACCCAAGTTATCTTTGGAAGCTTCCTGTGGGAAAATTTTGGCATGGGTTCTGTAAAAATGTTCAGAACACTGACAAGAGTATGGAATGATCATTCTTCCCTAAAAAGTTGTCTTCTACCAGATTTGAAAATGTTTTTTTCAGGTTGATGAAATGGTTTCTAAATTAACAACCATTGGCAAGGGGAAAGGGAGAGCAGAAGACAATTCCTAGCCTTTGTTTGTGGTGGTCTGCAGGGCAGGTGAAGTGAAGTGAAAGCCACTCAGTCATGTCTGACTCTTTGTGACCCCATGGACTCATGGAATTCTGCAGGCCAGAATACTGGAGTAGATAGCCATTCCCTTCACCAGGGTATCTTCCCAACCCAGGGATCGAACCCAGGTCTCCCACATTGCAGGCAGATTCTTTACCATCTGAGCCACTAGGGATGTTAGAGGGGTGAATAAGCAATGTTCTCTTTTACTTATTACTTTCCTCTCCTCATTTAAAATTGTTTTAAAGGATAAAAGACAAATTAACTATATAAATTTACAAATCAGTAAGAAACATTATAGGGTGAAATAGATAAATGAATAAAAACAAGAGTCAGAGGCTATCAGCTGATGAATGGGCAAGTAAAATGTGGTGTGTCCTCACAGTGGAATGTTACTTGGCAATAAAAAATGAAGTTAAACACTGAAAAATGCTACAACATGGATTGAAAGCATTATGCTAATAAGTCAGTCACAAAAGGCCACATATTGTGTGATTCCGTTTGTATGAAATGTCAAAATAGTCCAGTCCATAGAGACAAAAAGTAGATTAGTGTTTGCCTAGAGCTAGGTTGATACAGGGGCCTGCAGTGGAGGTGGTGATTGCTAAGAGATGAAAGATTTTAGAGAAATGAAAATATTCTGAAATTGTGAAGGATGCACCACTCTAAATGTTCTAAAAACTGTTGAATTGTATGGTTTAAATGGGTGAGTCTTATAGTGTGTGAATTATATCTCAATAAAGGATTGTTTTTGTTTTTTTTTAAAGCATCTGGATTTTTCTTTCTACTCTGGCTGCCCTTGTTCACCACTTTCCTCAACAGCTTCCATAGTAGCCCCAGGGTAATTCTGCAGTGTGTTGTGCTGTGTTTAGTCCCTCAGTCATATCTGACTCTTTGCCACCCCATGGACTGTAGCCTGCCAGGCTCCTCTATCCATGGGGATTCTCCAGGCAAGAATACTGGAGTGGGTTGCCTTGCCCTCCTCCAGGGGAGCTTCCTAACCCAGGGATTGAGCCCAGGTCTCCTGCATTTCATTCAGATTCTTTAACCATCTGAGCCACCAGGGAAGCCCAAGAATACTGGGGTGGGTAGCCTATCCCTTCTCCAGGGGAACTTCAGACCCTAAAATCTAACCGGGGTCTCCCACATTGCAGGCGGCTTCTTTACCAGCTGAGCTACCAGGGAAGCCCTGGTGTCAAGTGCAGGTTTTAGCATCCAAAGCAAGGAAGTTTTCCATTAATGTCCGTTTGTCAGTGAGCATTTTTGTTTGTTTGTTTTTGAAGCTTCCAGCAGACTTCCCGTTTTCCCTGTAAGTCAGAATCACTGGGGAATGAAAGTACTAGACTTGCTTAGACCAATCACAGTTCACCTCTTCTTGACTAATAATAGTTTGAAGAGTTGTCCTTAAAGCATGTGCCTGGTGGTGCAATGGTAAAGAATCTGCCTGCCAGTGCAGGAGATGCAAGAGACATGGGTTTGATCCCTGGGTCAGGAAAACCCCCCCTGGAGCAGGCAATGGCAACCCACTCCAGTATTTTTGCTTGGAAAATTCCATGGACAGAGAAACCCGGCAGGATACAGTCCATCGGGTCACAAAAAGTTGGAGATGAGCACACACATGCACACCAGATATCTAAACAGATCTGCCATTTAGTCTGGGGTTGAGGACTTCAAAACTTAAGGAGAAGCTTCTTTTAGCTCATGCTCCCTTAGCTTCAAGTTATAGGTGCTAAAGAAAAAGCTATTCTGATACTTGTTACAACAGTAAGGAAGACTTTATTCAAGGAGTTGACTCTATCTCAGTAGAGTTTGCAATAGGAGTCAACTATTGCAACTGAGGAGAGAGATCACTCAGCTCTGAACACAGTAGAGGGAGCTGGGGATTTATAGCCAACAAGCAGGGTAAAGGGGTCGGTGGTCAGAAAATTACTAAGAGGAGACATCAAGGGCAGGGAGATTTTGCTAAACTGGTTGCTCCTGCCAGCAGCAATGCTTGTCTCAAAGATTAAACTATGCATGTCTAAGTGCATAGGCTGGTACAGTGAAACTATGGATTGCTCATTAAATCAGTTATGGTTCCTTTGGTCACTCACTCTTCTACTTGGATAACTGGTAATTCTGGACTTTCTTGCAGCAGGGATGTGTGCATTTATCAGATCAAAACCAAGGTCAAAACAGGATTCTTGCAAAAAGAAGGCCAGGAAATTAGCTGTAAATAGTGAGGGTTAGGAACTTGATCAGATATCAAGAGTGGGGGCATTCTTGATAAATTGACTTAGCAGGATTCTTGCTAAAATTGGACCTGGAAAGGGCAAGAGAGACTTGGAAGGCCAAAACTGAGGCCTAGTTAAGAAGAGGGCTAAGAGGAACGTAACGGAAGTTTGATCAAGGAGAAAGTCTTTGTCTAGCTCAAGTTTGGTGTTTTTTTTGTTCTTTTCCCTTCTTACTATTTGATTAAAGACTGACAACTTAAAGTAACTTTCCTCAGGTCTTTAATGCAATGTAGGTTTTTCTTTACTTTTACTTCAAAAAGTATTATGTATACCTATTCACTGAAAAAAAATTTAAGAAATAAATTGTATAACATATTCTCATTATTTCTGCATTTCCTTAAATGAGACATAGTGTGTAGTCTTCATTAATTATTTAAATTAGAACTTTGGCTCACAGACATATTACTAACAGACCAATTTTAATAAAATGAAATGAAATTGTGAGCACTACAGCTTCTATAAAACCTGAACCAGTGTGACCAAAACACTGATCGTTAACAGGACCTGCCGTTCCTATATAATATGCACTTAAAATACTTCAAAAGCAAACTTCTATTCAGATACCTTAAAATATGACAATGCAGTGACTTTTAATCAGACTAGAATCAGAACAGGGAAAATGCACTTATGGTTCATTTTAAAATGCAAACCTGTGCAGTTCCCAACCTAAGAACCTAAGAGAATCCCAAAGTCCCTTTGCTGTGTAGAATTTTTGGTTCTGCAAACACATTTTCTCCTCAGAAGCAACATCACAACGATAGCTAACAGGTTAGTCCCAAGAGACTGTTTAGCCCACTGAACTTTCTTAATTGAATTTATAATATTAATAGTAACCATAAGCCTTTCTGAACCTGTGATTGGGAGGAAAAGACAGAAAGGGACTTGAGCTTTGGCACCAGAAATTTCTGGTTGTACTGAGGAGGGGGTGATGGTAGTGGAGGAGACTCTGGTAGAAATAGCTTGCTCGTGAATAAGTGGAGAATGCATCTGAGACTAGGGGTGCAGTGATTATTTAGTCTGTAAGTCTGCAGTGGTTGGTAAATGAATGTACCTTAAAAATACTCCAATTTGACATGTACTTTTTGAAAGGCTTATCACAGTAAATATAGCTCTTTAGGCAAACATGCAGTTTATTAAAGTGGTTCAGTTACCATGGCAACATATCTGGAATTTATAGCTCCTTATTTTGAGAGGGCTTCATTTCCACTTTCTGAGGCACTGAAATCCAAGGCTAAAGTTCTTAACAGCCTCCAATCTCATTGTGTGAATTTTTAGTCTTTAGAAAACTTAGACGTACAAAATGTAGCTTGGAGAAAATCAGTCTTGTGACTTGATAGTCATATGCATGAATTTTAAATAGGTATTTTTCAATTTTAAAATGTTTCCTATTTAAAAAATTTTTAATTATTATCAAAGCTACATATCATAATTTAATGAGGAGAAATAAAAATTTCAAAAAAAAAAAACAGACCCCTAAATTTATACCCTGGAGGCAACCATGTTCTTTTCTTGTAGCGGATTCTGAGGGATTTACTTCAGATCCCTCAGCAATGGGTTTATCTTGCTTCTTGGTTTGTATTACTGCTTGCTTTGTAATTTTAGGTGTCATCAAATGGTTTCTCTATATGGAAGATAAAATTTTAGCTCTTTCAGTCTCCAGCCCTACCCTCACACCCAGACCTTTCCCCTGTTCCCATTCTTCAAACAGTGATAGATAGGGAGATAGACAAATTGATAGATTGATGGATCAAAAGATAGAAATGGATGAAGAGATAGGGAGAAAGTTACAGTTTTACTAATTTTATATAAATTTATACTAATTTTGGCTTGATCAATATTCAACTTGTACATTATTGGAACCATGTTTATAATATTTACAGATGAACAATACAATATACTATGATGTTTTTTTCTTTTATGACTCATTTTTTCACTAATTCAGCCTCAAACTTGACCTAGTTGTCCAGTCTCCTCTCAATATCTTTAAATGTTAGCATTACGTCACTTTTATCCATTTAACAAAATTTCTCCTGTAGCATTTGATCAGCTGCAGTCTGGACAGTTTTTCTTTAGGTTTGCTGTAGAACTCTCATCAGGGATTTTTATTTATTTCTCCCTTGTGCTGAATTACTTCTTTTTCAAATATATATATATATAATTTTCTTTATTTTTTTATTCCCTTATTTTGCTGTACATTTTCCAGTAGCCTCCCAAGAAAGGGTACATTGACAATAAATTGTTTGAAACTCTGCATATCTGAAAATGCCTTTGTTCTACTTTTATATCTGATTTTTAATTTGGCTGGATATGAATTGTTAGTTAGAAATCATTTTCTCTCATTCAGTATCGATGTTGAGATAGCCAATGCCATTCAGATTTTTTATTCTGTTTTGTTTCTGTGAAATCTGTTCCTCCCCTCTTTAGAAACTTGTAGAGTTCTTTCTTTGTTTCCAATGTCCTAAGATTTCATGATTATGGACCTTGGCTGTGGGTCCATTTTCATCCATTATGAAGGATCTTCATTGGGCATTTTCCAGTTTCCATTTTGGAAACTTCCAGTTTTAAGTTCTGTAAAATATTCTTTTTTTTTTAATTATTTTTTTCTGTGTTCTTTTCTATTCTAGAGCTTTTATTATTCACATATTGTTTTCATGGTCTGGTTCTCTAATTATATTTTATATTTTCATCTACTTCCTGGAAGATTTCCTCGGCTTAGTAACCAGTAGATTTTTCATTTCTGCTATTATAGTTTTAATTTCTAAGAGAATTCCGCCCCACTCCCCACCACTCTTTTTTTTTTTTTTTTTTTTGTAGTATCCTGTTGTTCTAGTTTAGTTTTTTCTCTCTCTGCATTGTTAATCTATTCATGTAGGTTGCTTTCCACAAATGTCTGATGGGTTTTTTTGTTTGTTTGCTTGCTTTTATTTACAAGACTTTAAACGCTAACTAGGAACTCTTCATGGCTATGTAGAGTTTCCATGTTTATTGAAGGATAATAACTGAGTGATCTGATTGGGATGTATTGTTGAGGAACCCCAATATCAGTATCTTTAGTCTTCTTTTTACTCGTCTGGTTTTCCCGAAAAGAATCATTTTACACGATTCTTCTTCCTTGCCTAAGTCTCTGTTTGGGGACCCTAGGGAATAAAAAAGGTGGAGAGAGAGGGTCAGATCTAACCATTTGTTATGTAACTTACATCTAACCCCCTTGATTTTTGCAGGATGACCTACCATCATTGTAGGATTCCTCCATCTGGATAGCCTCTGTTTTGCCCTTTCCAGAAAACAAATTTATAGTTTTCTTCCAGGATGGATTGGGAGGTCACCTCTTATGTGGAATGGGTAGAGAAAGGCTGTGGAGCAGCACGGCATATATTCAGCTACTTAAAATTTTTTCAAACAGTCCTCCTATTTTAGCCACATCCCTATCCTCACTTCCAGAGGTGACATTTCCTGATCCTTTTCTCATCACGCCATTTTAAACCGGGTACTTCTCAACACTCCATACTGGCAGCTTAAGAACTGTCAGGTTGGCTAATCAGTTACCAGGCGTCTGTCTGCTTTTTCACTTGCAAAGTTTTGTTGCTATTGATCCCTCTCCAACCTCTTTTTCTCTATACATTTTTCTATCATTTAAATATAGCACTGAGGAGTGGAGGTTAAATATATTCAGCCTGCTATCTTTTCCCAAAATGTCTAATTTTTTTTAACGGTTAAGAGATACTGTATTCATGTTTTAAATTTAATTCATGCTATCCATTTTAAATTTAACTCCTATTTAATTCATCTCATATTGATTTCTTATGCTTAACTGGTAACCTGGCCTCTATCTAGCTAAGAAAAGCCTATTCAGTATGAGCTTTCATGATTTTTCTCCCTTCTGCCTCATGGTTTCTTTGTCTCCCTCCCTGTTTTCTCTCACCTCCCTACTGAGCTCTTAATCCCTTCACTCCAGCCTCTCCTGCAACCTGCTCCATCCTGGAGACAAGCACAATCCCCTCATTTCTCATTTTTCTCGGTCTTTCTACACCTTTAACAGCCTTTTTGTAAATCTACCTTAGTTTCTTAGTTAAAAAGAAATGAAAAAACAATTTTCCTTAACCCTTAAACTTCAGCTCAGTTTTCTTATTCTTTTTCAGTTTCTCTCTCACACACACAAAATGCCGTTTATTTGACTTTTTACCTTCCATTTTCTCCTTCACTTTATTCCACTTACTCCTCTATATGAGCCTTTTTTTTGAAAATTACTTTCTGAACAAAACCACCAATTGCTTCCTCACCACGGCTTATTTGACTACCCACTTTGCTTTAAGACTCCTTCCCTATCTGTTGGTTTTTTTTTTTCTGTCTAATTCTTATCTTGTTCTTATTTTACTTCTCAGTTTTTTCCCTCTCATGTTCCTCTGCTTTCACATGTTGCTTTAGGTGTGGGCTTCTACTATAGGCTGCCTGGAGGACAAAACAGTTAAAGTTCATGGAAACTTACTGATTTTCAGGCTTTTCTTACTTTATTAAAGTGGCATGATTTCTTATAAACATTTTTATGACATTAAGGAGGTTTAACTTTTTATATTTAGGCAGGTGCTGTAAAGGATTATATTAAGATGATGCTTCAGAATGATTCACTTAAATTTCTGGTTTTTGCTCACCATTTAAGCATGCTCCAAGCTTGCACAGAAGCTGTTATAGAAAACAAGGTAGGTTACCATTTATTTATAAAACACTACTTAGGATGCAGTTTTTATATCCTAAACATCAATTGTAGTTTTTATAATTGAGGTGGGGTTCTTTTTGCCTTCTTTAGATTATGGGATGTATCTCTATAAATTATTATTATTATTTTATTGCAAATTATACAAATGTATATATTTTTAAAATTATACTAATATTGGGATCAACAGAGGGCGCAGTGGTAAAGAATCCTCCTGCCAATGCGGGAGACGCAAGAGATACAGGTTTGATCCCTATGTTGGAAAGATCCCAGTGGGAAATGGCAACCTACTCCAGTATTCTTGCCTAGAAAGTTCCATGGACAGAGGAGCCTGGCGGGCTACAGTCCGTGGGGTCGCAAAGAGTTGGTCACGACTGAGCACGCACACATACGCTAATATTATATTTCCATTGTGTTCATAATATACTACTAATATTTCCCTTTTATACCAGTCATAATACTCCACTGATCAAATCAAATGGATACTATGCTGCCTTGATAGGCTATCGTGTGAATTCTGTTTTTGTTATTGGATATACCATTTGAGATTGGTATAGGCAGTTAAAATTATTGTTTACCCACATGGTGGCCTAGAATGTGGGTGATTTTGAGGGGAAAGGAAGAATAAATTTAGACAGTTTTGTTACCCAGCTGCAGTCATACTTTTTAAACATCTAGGCAGCCTACTTTATTGAATATTATTATTAAGATTTAGTGTGGGTGAGTCTGAAACATACACCCCGGTAAGCACCACGAAACCTGCTGGCTTCACTGCCTTTAGGTCGACCTTGTTCCCCAAAAGCACTATCAGAACAGTAAACATTTTTTCTTTCCAAGTTTAAACCTGAAGCCCCTCTGTGTGTGCTAAGGCCTTCTTGAGATGCTCTGGATCAGCCAGAGGAAGTTCCTGACAAATTATAAGAGCTTAATATCCATGTAACATCAGAACCACTTGCTGGTGCAGGTAGCTTTTTTTTAAAGGGAGGAATAAAACCATGTTTTTTAAAACTTTGTGTACTTTTTTCAAGTATTTGCTAATTAGTCATTAACATTACCAAAGAAATAATTCTAGTCTTTCCTTCATAGAAGGCTTTATAATAATATAACATAGTAAAGTGCTATATATTAAAGGGATGCTTTATAATTATCATATAGTATCGGTGATAGATCCTCTGAGGAAGAATTAATTAGCCTTAGAAATAATTTTTAAATGATTGAACAATATTAGATTTTTAATTCTGATTCCGCTATACCTTGAAACTATTGGAGTCTATTCCAAATGTGTCTCTTCTTCCCATTCCCACTTTACTGGTGTGTTTAGAATTCCGTTTAATGCCACTAAGAGTAAAAAATGTAGGTAGTCATGATGTTGGAGGTTAATTTCTCCCAAACTCTCCTTTGCCTGACAGTATGTTTTCTTTAGAAAGACCCTCAGAAGATTTTATAGTCTCCATTGATGGATCACTGGTCAACTTATATCTGTTTATAAGACATAGAAAGTTGATAAGGGACATTCTATTAAATCATTAATTTGCTGGTTCGTTTATAAAACTGTGTCTCAAGTATTTAAGGCAATATTTTCCATAAAACTGCATATAAAAGTGAGACAGTTTGAAATTCAGGGCTTATGCCTGTTTTTACAAATTTGAGAAATAAGTTTTTAAAAACTATTCTGACGTACACTGACTGCTCATATTTTCTAAACTCATATTGTTCCTAAGAGACAGCACGGTTCATTTTAGTACTTAATATTTCCTTCTTTTTTAAAAATGTTTTGGGTGTCTTGGTTCCTACCTCAGTGGAGATGACCGAATCACATATTTCTTTTAAATTTAATAATGGGAAAAAGATGACTCAAATGCTACTTTAAAAAAGATGTTTTCCCAGTTAATGTTGCAACATTTCAGGACTACTCTTCCTGAATCCCAAATACATGGACTGAATCCACTTTTTCTCACATGTCTGACTTTATTTTCACTTTGGGATTAGTGGTCCTGTAACTTTAAAATCAGTCTGATCCGTCTTTTAAAGTTTGCATATCATTTTACCTAGAACATTACTGAAGACAATAATCCAGTTACGATTATGGAACTCCTGTTATATCTGTGACATCACACTTGGCATTGATGGTATGAAGATGAATTAGACATAGATACCACTCTCAAGTATCTTAAAATATTTAAAAATAGGAAATTTTTATAAGCAGGTATTAAGAAATCTGGTTAAGAGTCTTCTTATACAACATTTACTAACCTATCATTTTCACCAGTTTCTGTTTTATTGTATGAACATAAAAATAAGCTGTAACATGTATATAATAAGATGGGTACATAGGAGCTTGTCCTAATTTTGCCGTTTCCCTTGTTGTTGATGGTAGACTCGTTACATCAGGATAGATGGAAGTGTTCCATCTTCAGAAAGAATACATCTGGTTAATCAGTTTCAAAAGGATCCTGAGACTCGTGTGGCTATCCTCAGCATTCAGGCTGCTGGTCAGGTAAGAAGCTTCACGTCTGAATTTGATAATGAAATGTTGAGATAATAAAAAGGCCATTAACCTTAACTATAACTTCCTATCTGGTGTAAAAAATACTCATTGCACCTTGGAGAGTGCTAGAAAGTGTAACAGAAGGAGACTCAACACCTCTAATTATGAGCTTCCTAAATTTTCAAGTAAAGAATTTCCTGAAAGAGTAAAGTTAATTTCATTATAATGCTTTTCCATGATCTTTTGTGTAGCATTTTGTCATCCTTTTCTCACAACACTTATCTTTCTTGGTTGTTTTCATCAGAGTCTGTGAGGCAAGGTGGCCTGAGAAAAAAAGAACTCTACTGTATTTCTGAATTTCTTGTGGAATGCCCTTGGTTTGTTCCTTAGAATTAGGTTTGGCTACAAGTAAATGAAAATCCAAATTAATGATGACTTAAATACACAAAGTTTTACTCTTGGATACAGGCAGTCCAAGCTGGTTTCCACTCCTAGCAGGTATCTCTTATCTAAGAGTTCTACTAGAGCTCATATCTATGATCCAGGCAGCTGAATGGAGAAAGGCATGCTACATCTCACTGGCCTGCAGTTATTCCCAGGGCCACAACTGTCTTCAAATGAAACTGGAAACAGTAGCCTTTATTAGTCATCAGGTGTTATGTTGCAAGGAGTAAGAAAAGAATAGATATTGGTCTGTACTACCCACTGTAAAAGGGGACCCTTCTGAACATTTTTCCTACTAGCATTCTAGAATATTTTGATGTAAATATCTAAGCCAGTATATTTAACAGAGGGAAAAATAATTGAGCATATTGTTTTTAAATATCCAACCTGGTATATGGCAAATCTGGCAACTTCTGTGGATTCTGGAATCTGGACCAGGGCCAAAGTTCTCCTTTTAGTGAGCTAAGTGATGTATATAAAATTGTCTATATAGAGAGAATCCATGAAGATGAAGAAGTTCTAGAACTCACTAGGAGTTCTAATAAAAAAGATGGTTGTCTCAGCACTTTCATGTTGGGTTAAATTTCTAGTAGTCTGAGTTTTATATCTGTTAGAATATTTCAGCCATAGAAAATATTATCAAAAAGAGCTTAAAAGTAGAAATGGAGTACCAATAGCTTGGGAGAAGATAAGTAGGAAGAATCTGGGCAGGAAAGTCTGGGAGTGACCTGATAAAAGACTTTCTGAAATTAAGATTGTACAAGGCACTCACATTCTATTCAAGGCTGTATTCCTGAAGGCCTTGTATAATTCAAAAGTTAATACCCTTGAATACTATTAATAAAATCTTCATCAGAATGAAGGAAAGTAGAAAGGGCTTTGTCCTGGATGTTTCTGAATCTTCCATTGTAGTTTAGTATTAATAGCATCTTTGAGTGATTTGATCTTGCCAACATATTTTCCCTTTTTTCTTGTATGGTCATACGATACTTTTTACACTTTTATGATACTTGTTACTTTAAATGCTACTTAATTTTTTTGCATTATCTCTGATATTTTGCAGCATTTCAAATTCTAAATAGCAGCAGTTTAACATGGTGCTTATTTGACTCTGTCCATGTTTTTATTACTTCTAAGTTCTGTTCCAAAGTGGTTGATCTTCAGCTTGAGAATGAGTGCCACTGTTTAATAAATGCTAATATGATGTTGTTATGTGATATTAAAATATTTTAAGTTAAAATAACATCAAAGCAGCACAACAGTCATGAAAGTCACTCACAGAAGTTCCAGGGCATGTGAACAATAGCCATGGATTAGATGACACTACCACAGTATAGTAGGTGTTTATATTGACCACGTAATACCACCCACTACTGTGTGGCAATAACATAAGCATGGTCCACATTTCGTTCGACCTACCCACTTTAAAGTCATGCATGTTTTAACACAGTTTGAAGAGACTTGCATTATTTCATATATTAGTTATAAAACAAGACCTAGTTAATACTTTTAATGTCATACTGTCTCAAACTGATATAAAATACAGTTGCACAAAAATGCAACTGTATTGTATACATCAAGATACAAATCAGTAAATGTCAGAGTCTTTGGGATGCAACATGAGAAATTCCATAGATAGAAAAGGCTTTGACTTTAGACATGGGTTTCTTGCTTTATAAAACAGAATGAATTAAATGAATAGAAGATGTCATTGCTCTCTGCCTAGTTGCTATGGATACCATGTGTTAGAATTATAGTCTCATTTATAATGTATTTTATTAGATTTTCCAATGGTAATGTGAACCCAGTATACATCAGAGGATAAAGTGATTTTGTTTATGTATACATCCGTCAAACTGACTTTTGAAATACTGAAATACCTTTTACACATGTTCTTTGTAGTTCACCTGACTAATTTGCAGTAAGCAGTCTTCATTTACCTGAATTAAATTTTCTTAATATGACTTAAAATGAAAGACTGATTTGTTTTTAAGTCCTTCAGTGTTCTCTTGTCCAGTGAACATACTCAGAAAGACTTTATTATACATGGCTCTTTGTTAAATTCTCAGTTTATTTGCATCTCAGTTTCTTCACTTTGGGCTTCCCTGGTGGCTCAGACAGTAAAGTATCTGACTGCACTGCAGGAGACCAGGTTTGATCCCTGGGTCAGGAAGATCCTCTGGAGAAGGGAATGGCTACCCACTCTAGTATTCTTGCATGGAGAACTCTATGGACAGAGGAGCCTGGCAGGCTACAGTCTGGGGATCTCAAAGAGTTGGACACAACTGAGCGTCTAACACCTTCACTTTTCACTTTTTTCTTCACTTTATTTTGCTTAGGGTTTGACATTTACTGCTGCAACTCATGTTGTGTTTGCTGAGTTGTACTGGGACCCTGGACATATAAAACAAGCAGAAGACCGTGCTCACCGGATTGGACAGTGCAGTTCTGTGAATATTCACTACCTTATTGCAAATGGGACTCTAGACACCCTTATGTGGGGAATGTTGAATCGTAAGGTAAAGCTTGAATTTAAACCAGGTTACCAACTTACTCATTATTATCCATAGCTTGTATGAGTTAAGAGGCTGAGTTTTGGTGTTTTCAGGCAAAGCATATATATGTACACTAAGATATTGATGTTGAGAGACCAAGTCCAGAAAAGGCTTCAGTTGGTAATACTTTACCTGCTGTCCTTGGTAATAAGAGAGAGACATGAATTTACATATGTTCCTATTGTCTTCCAAGTCCTTCTCTACCATTCTAGAGGCCAGGGGAGGATGAGCTAGTAAGGAAACAAAACATTTTCAAACCCCAAGTCCTTTTTGTAAGCTGAGAACATACACTTTCTCAAAAGGATTCTTGAATCTTGAGTGATTCTTGATCGCTAAAGCCCGTGATATGTTGAAAAAATAAGGTTTTCTTTATTGGATTGCTTGTGACTTAAATGCAAAACAAGGTTACTGCTTAGTAAATGTCACCTGTGAGGCAACCTGTCGTAAAATATATATGCTTTTCCATCTTACAGGCTCAGGTTACAGGAAGCACACTGAATGGGAGGAAGGAAAAACTTCAGGCCGAGGAGGGTGATAAAGAAAAGTGGGATTTCCTGCAGTTTGCTGAAGCTTGGACTCCAAATGAAAGGTCTGAAGAGCTCAGGGATGAAATGTTGTTCACTCATGTAAGATTATATTCTTTTCTATTTTTTTTAATACCATGAAACTATGACTTTATCATATATTGTTTTAAATAGCAGTTCTCAATTGTTCATGCTATTGAAAGGAGTCTCCATGTAAAAGTGGGAAAGCTCTGAGAACTAAAGGATGACTTTGATATAAGGAAGCTGCAAGAGTGGTTTGTATTTTTCAACAGTAATAGATCAGTGCTCACTGTTCAGCTCCTTAGAAAAACAAGCCAAGTAGAATTCCTGCCTTCAGGAGAAAATATAGGAGACTATCTCTGAGACCCTGAGGGTAGGGAAAGATATATTAAATTTGCCACAAAAAGTGACACACACAAGTCTCATACTCAGTAAAGGTATTTTGCATTACACAGTGTTCAAAGTATATAACTTTATACAATTCAGTTAGTAAAACAAACAAGCGAGTAGAAAAAATAGGCAAACAATGCGAGTGTCAGAGGAGACTGGCCTGAATAGACAAAACATGAAGAGAAACTAGCTCTCCAAAATAAGACAAATTGATAAAGGTACCCTTTTCTCTTTATAGTTAGCATGTAATCTATGGTGTGGTACTTGGAGATCACGTGACTGTTACTGTTCTCAAAACCTTTCATGCCGCGGTTTTAGTATTCATTGATCTTTGCCTGCAGCAGTTTTGAAATCGTGATTTTTTGAATTCCATCATTGCTTCTTCATTAGCTGGCATTTTTCTGGAAAGAAAAACTTCTCATTTCCTCCTTTTAAAAAAGTATCACGATGAACTTGGGATTCTGTTATTATTTAGTGTGTTATAATCTTGGCCTTTTTTTAAGATCTGGCTGGAGGAAGCTCCTTTATTTTATTTTATTGGGTTTTTGTTGTTGTTTGGGGTTTTTTGTTTTTTTTTGTTTTCTTTCTTTTTAATTCATCTGTATTTGTTACAACTTTTTAAAGCAGAATGTGACTTGAGCACTACATTTCCATTCACAAAACTTGCTCCAAGTTACTTTTCCAGCGGCTTTACAACATGCCTGGGCAGGCTTATAACTTTGCTACTCTAAACAATATTTTTCTTTGGAAAACAAGCCCTATGTATGGACAGTGACTCCAATCAAGTTGGTTCAGCTTAACACACTAACAAAAATATGGAACGCTTCACGAATTTGCGTGTCATCCTTGCGCAGGGGCCATGCTAATCTTCTCTGTATCGTTCCAATTTTAGTATATGTGCTGCCGAAGCGAGCACTGTTTGGGGTTTTTAATTGAAGAATAGTTGGTTTACAATATTTGAGTTCGTCTCAGATGTACTGCAAAGTGATTCAGTTATGTGTTTTTTTCATATTATTTTCCATTATAGGTTATTATAATATATTGAATAGTTCCCTGTGCTATACAGTAGGACTTTTTGTTTATCTATTTTATGTATAGTAGTTTATGTCTGTGAAAATTATCCTGTACTCCTAGTTTATTCCTCCCCACCCCCTTTCCCCTTTGGTAACCATAAGATTATTTTCTGTGTGTGTGTCTATTTCTGCTCTGTAAGTAAGTTCAGTTGCATCATATTTTAGAGTCCTTATAAGTGATTGCATGTGATACTTGTCTTTCTCTGACTTCGTTTGATAATCCCTAGGTTCATCCACATTGCTGCAAATGGCGTAATTTCATTCTTTTTTATGGCTGAGGTGTATTGCTGTGTTTATCTATCCATATATCTATCTATACCACAGCTTCTTTATCCATTCTTCTATGAACATTTGGTTGCTTCCATGTCTTGGCTATTGTAAATAGTGCTGCATGGGGTGAATGGATCTTTTAGAATTAAGAGTTTTCTCCAGATATATGCCCTGAAGTGGGATTTGGGATCATATGGTAACTCCATTTTTAGTTTTTTGAGGAATCACCATACTGAATTTTCCTTAGTGACTGCACCAATTTACATTTGCACTAACAGTGCACAAGGGTTCCATTTTCTCCACACCCTTTCCAGCATTTATTATTTGTAGACTTTTGATGATGGCCATTCTGACTGGTTGTGAGATGATACCTCATTGTGGTTTTGACTTGTATTCTATAATAATTAGTGATGTTGCATTGCAGCTCAAGCATTTTTATGGGACCCAACAATTTTTATTTTTCACCAGGATCCATTTCCTGGTGCATTTGCCCAAACATACATGCTGAACATGCAGACTCCTTCGTTAGACCTTAAGCATGCTATGGAACTGCTATGGGCCTTAGATCCACATACACAGGTTAGAATATTACTTACTTTATAGGTTGTCGGCATTAAGTGACAGATATTGTATGAGAGAGAGCTTAGCCTAGTTCTGATACTTGGTAAATACTCAGCTAATGGGCAAAACAAAAGCAAACAGAAACAAAAAAACTCAACAACTTTCTTTTCCCAAATCAACTATATTTTGTCAAGTGTTCCCAACATGTATCACACAGACCCTGTCAAGAGGCAATGTAAAGAATTAGTAGAGCAGAATAATAACAGCAAAGACTCTGGTGCTGGTCTGCCTGGTTCAAATCCTTTCTCTAGCACTAATTGGGGATCTTGGGAAGTCACTTAGCTTCTTTGTGCCTTAGTTTCCATTTATTATTAATATATATATACACCACCTATAAGTGATATCATTTGATATTTGTCTTTCTCTGTCTGACTTACTTCACTTAGTATGATCATCTCTAGGTTCATTCATGTTGCTGCCAATGACATTATTTCATTCTTTTTTTCATTAAAAAATTTTTTTTTACAGTACCTTAAATTTACTCATAAAAACATTCTTAAAATGTATAATTTTTCCATTTTAACAAAGCATAATAAAACATAAAAACCTCCAAAACAGAACACTTGACATTTACAATTCAAAATCAAATAAGCAGGATATTAAATATTTACAAAACTATATCTTTTAAAAATATCTGTAAAGTTACATGTAATTTTGTAGAATTGACATAAAAGAATGGCTCAAAAATGGGAGAATTTTCCTTCGTTCTTAGAAAGAGAATATGTCCAATAGAAGCTGCGAAGATTCCTGAGTACACAAGGTAGTCCATCGTGTGTATTTGTTTGTGTATGACACATCTTAAACCAATCATCTCTTGATGGGCATTTGTGTTGCTTCCATGTCTTGGCTATTGTAAACAGTGCTGCAGATACACTGGAGTACATGTATCTTTTCTAGTTAGAGTTTTCTTCTTTCCTGGACACATGCCTAGGAGTGGGATTTAGGGTTTATTATTTGTAGACTTTTTTAATGATGGCGGTTCTGACTGGTATGAGGTAATACCTCATTCCTACAACCAAAATAGTTTCATTGCAAGGAATGCATTCTTCTGCATATATATAAGGATACATGTACAAAGATGTGTACTCAGTGATCCTTTTTGGAATGCAAAAAATTGGAAACAACCAAAATGTCCGTCAGTAGGACAATGGCTACATCAGTTGTCACAAGATCCTACTTAGGAGTTAACATGTATGACTTAGGTTTATATGTATGAACATGACCATATTCTGAAAACATGATGTTATTTTTTTAATGCACAGCACACACAAACACACAAATAATATTATGTATTTGTGAATACATGTATATAAAAATAAAATATGTAAACATAGATTGGAAGAATACATATTAAATTTATTGCCTCTGAAAGAAGAGAAGAATGAGTCTAAGGAAGACTAAAAGTGTGGCAGCAGCTTTATAAGCAGTATTTTATTTTAAAAAAAGTATCAAAAGTAAATATTACAATGTTAGTATCTGTAAATTTTGAATGATGGGTATATGGATATTTGTTATATTGTCTGTACAATAACAAATGCTATTTGGAGGCCATACAGAAACTGAATAAGAGATAAGATATTAGAGGAGCATATAGTCATTCAAACTGTCTTTTTCTTAGCTCTTCTGTTTCAAAGTGGTATGAGAGTTAATGGAGAGTTTAATTGTAATTTTTGAAAGAATTGATCCGCTATTATAGGAATGAAACTGAAGTCTGTACACATTTTCTCATAATGCAAAATTAAAATTTTAATCTCAAATTTAGTTCCATAAAACACATAATTTTTTTATGTGGAACCTTATTACATTTTTTTGTATGCTATTTGGAGGGCTAGTACATTTTTCTTTTCTAGGATACCAGAATACCATTCTGTCACATTTGTTTTAAGAAAAAAGGAATTATTTCCAAGATATTTTTCTCTTATTTTAAAAACTACTTTTATTTTAGTAGTGTTTATTATGTTGTATTTTGGTCTGTAAAAATCAATAGATATGCTAGATATTTTAAAAATATATAACTAAAACCATGATTTGTAGCTGTTTTTTTTCCTCTAAAATTTCCTGTTGAACTATTGAGTTCAAGGTTCTGTTGAACTGTTGAGTTCCTAAGATAAATATTAAGAACTTGAAACACATGTTCCCACATATATATATATATATATATATATATATATATATATATATATATATATATATATGTTTATTGTTTTTAGGTGTCTCCAAAGAAAATTATATATCTGTGTACAAAGTTAAAACAAAAATCACCTATAACCCTTAGCAAATCTTGCCTTTCTTGAATTAGGTGTTTATCTTTCAAAAGGTTAGTGTTAACTCACACAGATTTCTCAATGCATGCCTTTTACACAGATGGTTTTGTATAGATGGGAATCTTATAATTTGAAGAGACCATTTTATTTGATTTGCTTTGTTTTGCTTTGTATTTGTTTCCTTGTTTGTTGGCCAAGGTGTGAAGTGTGTTTTAAAGGACCTTAGGTGAGGTAGCTGGTTATCCCTTTGTCTTTATACCCTCCAGCTTCATGCATCTTAAGAAATGTTCAATTTGTTGAGAGATCCTAAGGAAATTTAACCAACATGTTCTTCTGAGTGCTGCCAAAATTTCAGCATTTCCTATGGGAATTTTTCTATTTATACTGATGTCTTTCAGATCCTTTTTTAAAGCCTTTTTAAAAAAAGTTGCCTACATTTAGCATTTTTAGGATACTTCCAATTTTACCAATTAAACTTTGCCAAATTAACTTTGCCCACTGTCATCAAAAACTTGTTTAACTGAAATGTTGATAACAGTTCTAATTGGATAGTTTTTAATAGCTTATGAATATTTCTGTAGTGTCAGCATTTTAAGGAATGTTCATTTTATCTCTGTCCCAGTGTGTGACTGCTGCATCTGGAGGTTAGAGTTGGGGCAAAGAAGAAGGACCTCCCAAGGCTAGAGGAATAGATTGTGTGTGTTAGTGTGAGACTTGCCCAGGCTGTCAGCTTTAGAGTAAGGGAGACTGGGAGGCTTCGAGGAGCAGAGAGGGAACCTGCAGGGCAGAGAGAGGATGAACCAAGGCAGGAAGAGTCAGGAGACCCAGCTCCCTGGGTCCCTGGCTCGCCACAGTCTTCTTAACTCTTCCAGTTCATCACGTTCAAAACGTTGTGGACTCTAAAAATGGTTTTTAGAAAGCCAGTGAATGTGGTACATTTGACAAATTGGTCTCCAGTGAATTGGATTTCAGGTGGACTGACATTTAGCATGTGAAAGTGTTAGTTGTTCATTTGTGTATGACTCTTTGTGACCCCATGGACTGTAACCCGCCAGGCTCCTCTGTCCATGGAATTCTCTAGGTAAGAATACTGGAGTGGGTAGACATTCCCTTCTCCAGGGGATTTTCCCGACCAAGGAATTGAACCAGGACGCCTGAATTGCAGTCAGATTCTTTACTGTATAAGCCACCTTGGCTTAGTCTTTAGCATATGGGCTTTTGGCAAATTGGTTCTCTGTGGATTGATGTAGAGCTAATATTAGTATGATTATGGGTCCTGGGTACAGGGAGATCTGTGATTGGGAAGAAGAGGAGGAAAATGAAAGAATATTTTCCTGGAAAGAATTTTTATATTAGTTCTGTTCTTTCTTGTCTTCTTTCTCCCCTGGTGTTCATTCAGAATGAGATTGGCATTATCTTTGTCTGGCTCCTCTGTTAATCAGAATGCTTTGTCACAGAACTCAGCTTATTAAAAATGTATGGAACCAGGGCTAGCACTATACCAGTGTATGTGGGTATAAGTGTACTGGCTGTTAAATGTTAAGTATTTGATAACAGTAAACAGCCATGTCTTCAGTCCCTTCATTGTACTCCCTCACCCACCTGGACCTCCCTGTGATCCTTCACAGCCTTGGCCTCAAGGACTCTGGTTAATACCTCTGCTGTACTGTTATTAAGTATTTAAATAACACTCTGCATAAAATTAATCCATATAAATGTATGAGTCACAGTTCTTTACCCATCCTAGAAATATTTACATTTTTAAAAGATTATTTATTAACCCAAATGAAGCTCATATTGAAGTCCAACTCAAATGAAAAGAAGTAATTTTACCACCACGAAGAAGGACGACTTTGCACAGCCCAGTTGGCTGTCCCTTCAGTAACCAATTCCTTCTAGAGGCCATCACCAAGGTCACTGTCTCAGATAGGATCCACTTTCTCAAGCTTCTTCCTTTCTTCTACACCTTCTACATGCGTGACTTCTCAGTCCTCTTGGCTTTGCAGTGTTTCAATTTTCCTACATTGGCTTCCAAGGACTGATAAAGTAGGGCATCTCCAGATGGAAGGAGAGAAAGGTGTGGGCTATAGTAGTCTATATTGTCATTTCCAAGTAATTAAAGGCTGTCTTTGGATAAAATAGAATGAGTGGAGTAATCATATACGAAGCCTGCCTCTATAATTTTCATTTTCTCCTGCCATCATCTCATGGGTATCCCTTGCTTTAGCGACAGCTGTGGGAAATTGGGCCCTTCCCTTCACCTCTTCTTTTCCCATCCTCTTCTGGCTCTTAATGGATAAGAGCCAGCAGCATCATTTATCCAGCTATTTAAGTCCTTAAATCACTAGATGGCTCCTGAGGTACCTTTCATTCATTATATATGTATACAAAATAAAATATCCGAAGAGAAACTTGGTGCATGAGAGATTCACAGATAAGCAGAAGAAAGGACTCTAACTTCAGATGGGTAACAAATCCTGCTCCTGCTTAGGATAAATCTTCTTTGGGCTTGGTTTCTCTTCTCCAAATCTCACTAAGCCAGCGTGTTCATGCTCAGTCATGTCTGACTCTTTTGTGACCCCATGGACTGTAGCCCCTCCAGTCTCCTCTGTCTATGGGTTTCTCTAGGCAAGAATACTAGAGTGGGTTCACATTTCCTCCTCCAGGGGATCTTCCTGACCCAGGGATCAAACTCGGGTCTTCTGCATTGCAGGCAAATTCTTTACCATCTGAGCCACTGGGGAAGCCCCACTGAGCCGAGCTGCTTCCATTTCATTACTTCAGACAGCAGTTCTCTTTCCATTGTGGAATAGATCTCCAGACAGTTTCCAAGTTCAGTCACACTACAGTCTCTGCTTTCCCTCAGCCATTGTTTTCATTTTGTAGGCTTTTAGCTCAACATCTCCTAATTCTTTCTCCTCACTAGCTTCCCCCGATTGTCTAATCTTTCTTTCCTTGCCATAGAACTTGCATCACTGACCTGGCTCATGCCCTACCTTTTCTCTGTCATAGTCATCAAGTCCCCTGGTCTGCTGTCCTCAAGGCCATCTAGAATGTCCTTCACCCAAGGCAAATTTACATTTGCATTAAAACACCCATATTTACATTAAAAATATATAGAATGCTTACCAGTCTGCTGAGAAAAAATTCTATGGAACTGAAAAGGAGAGCTCTTTAGCACACTGAAATTTAAAAATATGCACTCCAAATTCAAAACAAACTCTACATTTTTTATTAAATGCCAACATTGCAAAAAAATATTTGGTTTGTTGACCTAAGAACTGCAAATAAGAAATCATGTCATACATATAAAAAATTACTTTGTTTCCCACATACTGTCTAGTTGGAAAAAAATGGTGACGGCGAAAAAGAAAATTGATCACAGGAGCTCTATATTCATGAAGTATAAATCATTCTTATCCAAAAATCTCTTGTTTCTCAGTATGCTAAAGCACTACTTTCTTGAAGGTAACACATCTTAAATTAGAATATTTATTTAATATGTATTTTAGAATTCAAGCCACTATGTAAACATGATGTAATTAGTTTGCATAATAGCCTAATAAGAAGGACAAGAGGGTAGCCTCATTACTGTGGAAACATAAATATCTCTGTCACAGCTTACATCACATAGTGTTATTATTAGGCATTTTTCTTGTTTGCCTTTGTAACTTCATTTCACTCAGTGATAATAATTAACATGTACTGTACTGAGTATTCCAAGCCCTTAAAAACTCATGACTTGATTTAACATTGAGGGCTGTACCAGAGGCAGATAATATTACCCTGCCCCAATAAAGCTCAGCAAGATTAAAGATCACCTGCCTAGGTTCATGTAGCCAATAAGTAGCCGAGTTTGGATTTGAACTCAGGGCTTTCAGCTGCAAAGTCTACCTTCATAACCTTGCCAAATTATACTAGATGCATTAGCCCATTGTGGATCCCCAATTGTTTGTGGAACGAAAAGAAAACTGAAATTCAGTTCTGTTAGCCAGTGTTTATAGGATGTGTACTACTGTATGGACCAGGGTTTTTTGCCTCCTTAATTAACAGAAATTGATCAGAGACCAGAGAAGAAAGTCAGGCAAAGCTTTATTGGGGCCCCACTGCAGTAGAAGGGAGCAAGAATATACAACAGGTTCCCTTGCTAGCTGTCCCATGCAGGAGGAGCAAGCTGGTTCCTTCTGTGGAGTGAGAATAGGGGTGTGTCCAGAGGCTTGGCTGGAGGGGTGGCTTAGGTAGTTTGCTCGCCCCTTTGGTAGTATTGAGTACAGGGGGCATGCGCAATACCCTGCTTTTGCTCCCAACACCGTTTTTGCTCCTGGCTCTTCAGAAGTAGCAGTTGTGTTGTTTGGTCTTTTTGTATCCTTTGGTCCATAATTTGCCCCAACTGCACAGTACACACAGTTATTTTTAGTCCCTTGTAGTTTCTTTGTATTTTATTGCTCAAGGAGCCATTTGTCCAGTTGCAAGCGCTGCAGAAAAGGGTCCCAGGCCCCACCGTCTCTCCTACCACAGGGCATTCAAAGATTATTAATTATATAAACATTTATTAAGATTGTTATGTATAACTGTTTAACTTTGCTGTACAGCAAAACTTAATACTATAAATATATACAAATCAACCATACCCCACTAAAAATTAATTAAAAAAATGATTATATGAAATTCAAATCAAAAACCATGAATACCACTTCACACCCACTAGAGTGACTAAAATTAAGAGAGACGTGTATTGGCACAGATGTAGAACTATTAGGAATGGAAAATGGTGTAGCCATTTTGAAAAACAGCCTGACAGTTTCTTAAAGTGTGAAAACAAATATAATGTATGACCCAGCAATTCTACTTCTAAGGGAATTGAAAACATACATCCACATAAAATCTTGTACGTAAATGTCATAGCAGCATGACTCATTATAGCCAGAAGTTGAGAACAGTCCAAATGTCTATCAGTTGATGAACAGATAAACAAAATATGGTGTGTGTGTGTGTGTGTGTGTGTGTGTGTGTGTTAGTTGCTCAGTCCTGTCCAACTCTTTGTGATCCCATGAACTGTAGTTCTCCAGGCACCTCTGTTCATGGAATTCTTTGGGAAAGAATACTGGAGTTGGTAGCTATTTCCTTCTCCAGGGGATCTTCCCGACCCAGGGATCAAACCCAGGTCTCTTGCATTGCAGGAAGATTGTTTATTGTCTTAGCCACTGGGGAAGCCCCATACATATGTGTATATATCCATCCATACAATGGAATCTTATTCATCCATAAAAAGGAGTGGAGTTCTGATGCATGCTATAACATAGCTGAACCCTGAAAATGTTATACTAAGTGAAAGAAGACAAACACAAAAGACCATATATTATTTGGTTCCATTTATATTTTGTGGCCAGAATAGGCAAGTCCATAGAGATACAAAATAGATTAGTGGTTGCCAGGGTCTTAAGAGAGGGAGGGACAGAAAGAGACTGCTTACTTGGTTTGGGGTTTCTTTTTGAGGGTGATGGAAGTATTTTACAAGTAAAAAGTGGTGATGGTTACATAATTATACTAAAAGGCACTGAGTTGGATACTTTATAAGAGTTAATTAGTGATAGTATATAAATAGATTACATCTCACTACATCTGTTGGTTTAAAAAAGACTATATCCTAAGTGCAAAGATAAAGAAAACAGCTAACTTTCTTTTGGAGCTTACTCTTTAACTGGGAGAGATGACTGTAAGTGAATCATTTTAATGCAGTGTAATAAATGTGAAAACAGGCTCTGGGAACATAGGATAGAATAAATTACTACCTGTGGGAAACATCTGAGCTGGATTATGAAGGATGAGATCAAAAGAAATGGGACCCACACACCCACAGGCACCATGATAGTTCCAAGGCCGACAGTAAACGTCAAAAAGTGGCATGCCCCAATCCCTGGAAATACCCAGGCCTTCCCCAAAATAGCTGGAAGACTCCTCCCACTCATTAGCTTATAAAATTACCCAGCCCTATAAAAACTGACAGTCCCATACCCTGGTGCCTCCCTTGCCTTCCAAGATGGCCCATGCCTTGTTTATAAAGTGTTTTCTTCACTTAAAAAAAATAATAATAAAGAAATGGGTCCTGGTTCAGGCAGAGAAACACTGAAAGCATGCGCCAAAGCCTAGTGATAGGAACAGACATCCTGACAATGGGAATTCCATGCAAATGTGAGTGTATGAGAAATGAGTCAAAGTAGAGGAAGCCTGAAACTTTGGCACTGATCAGATGGAGAGGAGCCCACGCCTGCCCTGCCAGGAAGTTGGACTTTATCCTAGAAGTAGTGTAGTGTCATCAGAGCCTTTTAAGCAGATGAATAGCATCATCAGATTTGTTTTCTAAAGATACTCCTCATGGCAGTGTGGGAAATGCAACAGGAGGGAGAAGAGACAGAGGTTCTTAGAGGCAACGGTAATTGGGGAATCGATTATTTCTGCCTCCCTCCCATCCAGTTTGAGTCTGTGGTAAAGGGATTTTCTGTCTCCACTCCTGAGGGCTTTCTCCCCCAACCCCTGGAGGATGAGTTGTTACTCTGAATTTTTTTCAGCCTGAGAACTTGGGACACAGTTCAGGGCTCATGCTTCCCAGAGGTATGCTTCTCTTGTACCGTGTCTCCACCAGAAGCGAGCCCTGTAATCTCTGCTGCTCACTTTGGGGTGAGAAGTATGAAGTCCCATTATGGCCTTGGGTTTTGGCTGGTTTCTTTAATACACCTCTTTACCACATTTTACTGGGGTGCTGTCAGGCACTTACAGGTCTATTAATAAAGCCAGTTCGTTTTTATTCACAAGGCTATTACCAAATGGAAGTCCCCTTTCTCAGGGACTCCCAGCTGGAGTCTGGGGTACTGAACTCCACCCTGAACTCCTAACAGTGATAGTGGTAACGGAGAAACAAAAACTGCAGACATTTCACAGGTAGTATCGTCACAGTGCAGCAGGTGCAGGAGAAGTAGAAGGAATTGAAGCAGGCATTTAAAGGAGATTCCATAACTAGAGGCAAGTAGGTAAGGGCAGGACAAATGGAAGCCATAAGAAGTGATCCAGTTTAGTCTAAAACTGAAGAATCCATAGCAGAGGTGTCTGTGTGCGTGCTTAGTCGCGTCTGACTTTTTATGACTCCACGGGACTGTAGCCCACCAGGCTCCTCTGTCCATGGGATTCTCCAGGCAGGAATACTGGAATGGGTTGCCGTTTCCTCCTCCAGGGGATCTCAAACTCGTGTCTTCCCGGGTCTCCTGCAATTGGCAGGCAGATTCTTTACCACTGTGCCACCTGGGAAGCCCCATAACAGAGGATTTCATGTTAATTTGGTAAACAGGGAAGAGCCGAGAGACTGTGATGGTGGGAAGTGAGCAGCTCTGCAGACAGAGTGAAGACCCGCTCAGCCCCTCTGGAGTTTGAGGCACCTCTGAACAGCTCCGCTGATGTCTGTGAGGCATTTTGTTTGCTCTGTTTCTTCTGTGCCCACAGAGAAAATTTGCTGTGCCTAGGTGCTGCTCACTGCCAAAATTTTAATTAGTACATGGGAATGGATGTTGTTTGAAATTTGAAAAAGTTATTTCTTTCTTAGGAGAATTTAAATTCATTTTTTCAGTCAGATGATTGAAACTCTACTTTTCTCACTCTATATCGCCTGGCTTGTTTGTAAGTGTTAGTGAACTGGCTGTTTAGTTCCAGTTCCAAGCATCAATCGTCCACTGTTCTGGAGACCAGCAAGATATCATGGTCACCCGTTTGTAAACTATGGTTTTGTTAATTCTTTGGGGAGCAGGAGAGGACAGACATGAGGTGGTGCTGCTTTCTCCCAGAGCTGCCCTTTGATCAAAGTCTATTAAACCCGACACCAGGGCTTTTGGTGGTGACGTGTGCCGCACTGGAGTGGCACCAGGCTTTGAAGTGCTTTATTGGTTTTTTTTTTTTATGAGTTTTACCAGATTTGCTTTTCCTTTCCTTCAGTTCTAATAACTAACTTTTAATCCTGTCATCATGGCAGGGGGTTTGTCTTTAAAGAGTAGTTGTTTACCATGGTGTAAAATGGAGCAAATATCTTAGGTCCCTGAACCTTTCAAATAAACACACGCATTTCGCCACCTTAAGCATTTTGCAGGTTTTGTTCCCAGCGCTTCTCACCAAAAGCAGTATTTTTTTCTTTTGCTTTTCAAAAACAACATTGAACAAAAGGCAGGGACATAATAACTGAGTGTCAGCTTTATAACTGAGGAGAGGAATATGTTCTTCTGTTTCCTACACTTCTTATTACACGGTCATGTTGACTTAACTATATTTTCCCCTAAGCCTTGTGATAAAAATTACTATAAGCTTAGATTACTTTTCCTATTTAGAAACCTGTACTTTTAAGTTCCTTTTTTTTATCATACATTAAAAAGGTCACTTAATTTAGTTATTTCTTCATAAGGACAGTCATGATGAGTTAAGGCATTTGTCAGTAATTTGTTCCTATACTGTCTCTTCTGAATGCAAGAATGTAGTTATAAAAGACAAAAGACTTCCTAGCTCAATCTTGCTATTAAGTAACAGAGTGTTCCTAAGCCATAAAAGCATTGTCTTTCTGTGTTTCTGATATCTTTACCACTGAGAAATGCTGATAACATTAACAAAGTTGGTGATTTTTCAATCATAAATCTGCCAGAAGAGTATGGGTGCTGAGTATATAACTGTCAGTATGGCTGTTGTAACTTGGGGATTCTAGTTTGTTTTGGTGAGCCTGATAAAGTTTGTCCCTCTAAGGAGTCGTGTTATTGATTAACTTTTTTTAGAAAATATGCTTACTTGTGGAACATTTTGTTTACAATCTTTCTTATCCCCTTTTATTCAGATGCTTTAATCAGTAGATCCACCATTCACTTTATGAAAATTAATAGAAAAAGGACAAAAGAAAGGTAATTATATCATCTTACTAAAATGCAAGACTTTTGCATTCGTGTTTAATATCTGAGTCTACAAATCTTGTTGAAGGTCATTTCCTTCTTGTTAACCAGACATGTCCCAAATGCTGGCTGGGATCTCCATGAGAAAGCTGATGATGATAGACCCTTGTCTCAGAACATCACGGAGGGTGTGTTTTGTTTTAAGCTGATCTACGTGACATTACGCCTTTGAGTCCTGCCAGCACAGCAGTGTCTCCTATCACTCCCCAGTCATTATGATTCATGTGCTTTTTTCTCACCTCATCAGTGGTTTCTCTTTTTTTTTTGACTGTGTGAGACTCCTGTGTCATTTGCTCTCTTAAGCTATTCAGAGTCCAGTTAGAGGGACAGATAAATGAGCTCAGTGATGTGTCATGCCTGCACAGAAGTCACGCCATTTGGTATTGTTCAAGTTTTTTTTTAAAGTATATATATCAGCTTTTCTTTAATACATAATTTTATTTTTTTATGTTTGGCTATGCTGTGTCTTCGTTGCTGTACCGGCTTCTCTCTAGTTACCATGAGAGGGGACAACTCTCTAGTTGAGCTGTGCAGGCTTCTCATTGTAATGGCTTCTCATGTTGTGGAGCGTGGGCTCTAGGGTACATGGGCTTCAGTGGGTGCAGCACGTGGGCTCTAGGGTACATGGGCTTCAGTGGGTGCAGCACATGGGCTCAATAGTTGCAGCTCCTAGGCTGTAGAGCACAGGCTCAATAGTTGTGGTGCACAAGCTCAGTTGCTTTGTGGCAGATGGGGTCTTCCTGGATCAGGGATCAAACCTATGTCTCCTGCATTGGCAGGCAGATTCTTTACCACTGAGCCAGCCACCAGGGAAGCCCTGGTATTATCCAGTTTTTTTAAGTCTTGAGAGATGTTAGAGAGATTCACATTAAGAATTTAAGAGAATTTATGTACTTGTTTCCACTTAAAAGAGTTTGTTCACCACTCAAATGTACATTCACAAATGAACCCTCAATCTCTCTACAAGAGAAAATTAAGAAATAGATGGAGCTAATCAAACTGCACGTGCATTTTCTAATCCAGTGGCTCTTAACTTTGGTCTCGAATCTCTTTAAGACCATAGAGAAAGTAAAGAACTGCTCTCCAAAAATGCACATACGATACAGACAACATTTTACGGACAATTTCAGGGGTTTCTCAGGCTCACTGAAGGCCATCCAAGGTCTTGTGAGAGGCCTGTGGATCCCAAGTCTTAACTCATGTTCAGTAAACCTTTAACCCTTCTCCTTCTAATGCGTGTAATTATCGTCAGGATGTGTCCAGGAGATTTTCTCCCCTGTTTCTCTGTGTTATTTTCTGTTTCTCTCTGTTATTTTCAGAGAAACCATACCAGCCAGCTTCATGCCTGATTGTTTAGAGGCTTCAATCTGAAAACATAACTAATAATATGCACCAGGTTTCTAATTGATTATCTCCGACGAAGTCTTGATTATTCCTCTTAAACCTTGTGCTTCTGCCAGCCCTGTGGCCAGGGCACTACCTTGGACCTTCAGTCCACTAGCTGAAACCACGTTCATCATTGTCCAATTTAGCCCTCGCAGCATTAAAGTCTTGTCCTCTCCTTCTTCTAAAATTATACCCCAAATGTATCCTTTGGTTCCCAAAATTATATAAAATGATTCTCTTTCCACCCACTACTCCTTTTCTGGATTTCATCTTCTCCAGTCTCTTTATTATTACCCAAGCAGCAGTGGTTTCAAAATATCCCCTCTGCTGACCACTCCCAGGCACTGTAAGTTAACCCTCCTCCTGGCAGAAACATACAATCAATTTCCTTTTGCTGTCAGTTACTGCTAACCTTTACTCTCAACCTGCTTCTGATTCATGAGACCTTTTCAAATGCTACTTTCCAAAACTAGTCATTGCTTACATAGTAAAAGCAGTTCTTTTACATCAGCTTAAAGAGATCAGATCAAGGAAGCCTAGTGAGCTGCAGTCCATGGGGTTGCAAAGAATCAGACAGGACATAGCAACTGAACAACAAAGATATCAACTGTAAAAGCTGATATTTCAAGGCTCTGAGAATACTTTTTAATGAAAGATTTCTTACGTTTTTGTATTGTTTAGAGCATTGTTCTTTTATAAACAAATCTGAAATAATCTTTTGTTTTATCTTTTGGTGGGGAGCTTAAAATGTTTTAGACAACTGGAATCAAATTCTTTGAAATGTAGAAGGAGACAAAAGATGCTGATGTTATTTAAACATTATTCAGTGGAGGTGACAGTGCCCTGCTTTGTATATTTTATCTTTTGTATTCTTTGTTTTTGACATTTTATTCAGTTATTTAGCTGTTTTATTTGTTCCTCTTTTAAGATGTTAAGAGAAGAGCCAGTTGAGGGAATGGGGTAAGACAGTAAATTGAAAACAAACACATTAACTGGAAGACTCCTTAATCAGTGGTGAAATCCTTAGCACCCTTCTCCTGATCAGCCCCCAGGTCACTGGTAGCCAGTGCTGTATCCTCCAGGAAGGAGATTGGAGGACTCCTTTCTGGAGAAAGTGACTGGACCAAAAGAAGACTATGGAGCCTGAAAGGGATCCCCGGACAAGCAGTCACCGATGACCTTTAGTATGGTCCCCCACTTGGAGCTTCCATGGCATTTTAGTGTCTTATTTTTAAATGTGACTAGACAAGCCAGGACATGGAAGCAACCTAGATGTCCATCAGCAGACGAATGGATAAGAAAGCTGTGGTACATATACACAATGGAATGTTACTCAGCTATTAAAAAGAATGCATTTGAGTCAGTTCTAATGAGGAGGATGAAACTGGAGCCTATTATACAGAGTAAAGTAAGTCAGAAAGAAAAACACCAATACAGTATACTAACGCATATATATGGAATTTAGAAAGATGGTAACGATGACCCTATATGCGAGACAGCAAAAGAGACAAGAACAGTCTTTTGGACTCTGTGGGAGAAGGCGAGGGTGGGATGATTTGAGAGAGTAGCATTGAAACATGTATATTATTGTATGTGAAACAGATCGCCAGTCCAGGTTTGATGCATGAGACAGGGTGCTCAGGGCTGGTGCACTGGGGTGACCCTGAGGGATGGGATGGGGAGGGAGGTGGGAGGGGGGTTCAGGATGGGGAACACATGTACACCCATGGCTGATTCATGTCAACGTATGGCAAAAATCACTACAATATTTTAAAGTAATTAGCCTCCAATTAAAATGAATAAATTAATTTATTAAAAGAAAAAAAAAACTCCAGTGGGAACATGTCGATCCCAAACTGACACACTGCTATTTTTAAAATGGGTAACCAACAAGGACCTAAGGTATAGCACAGGGAACTCTGTTCCATGTTAGGTGGCAGCTTGCATGGGAGGGGATTTGGGGGAGAATGGATACATGTGTATGTATGGCTGAATCCCTTTTCTGTCAACCTGAAACTATCACAACATTGTTAATCAGCTATACTCCAATATGAAATAAAAAGTTGAAAAAAAAAATGTGAATAGACAGTGAAGGTCACCAGGTTTGGAGGAAATCCTCTCATGGGCAAAGCAGAAACCAAAATATGTGAGGACTAGTATATAAAACAAAATAATAAGTATGTAAAACAAAAAAAGGATAGACAAGAAGCAGAAACATTGTAATGAGCTGAAGAAAACTCAATATGCCAGCAAATTTGGAAAACTCAGCAGTGGCCACAGGACTGGAAAAGGTCAGTTTTCATTCCAATCCCAGAAAAAGGCAATGCCAAAGAATGTTCAAACTACCGCACAATTGCACTCATCTCACATGCTAGCAAAGTAATGCTCAAAATTCTCTGAGCCAGGCTTCAACAGAGGAGCCTGGTGGGCCATAGTCTGTGGAGTCATAAAAAGGCAGATGTGACTGAGCACGCACACAGACACCTCTGCTATGGATTCTTCAGTTTTAGGCTAAACTGGACCACTTCCTATGGCTTCCATTTGTCCTGCCCTTACCTACTTGCCTCTAGTTATGGAATCTCCTTTAAATGCCTGCTTCAGTTCCTTCTACTTCTCCTGCACCTGCTGCACTGTGACGATACTACCTGTGAAATGTCTGCAGTTTTTGTTTCTCCGTTACCACTATCACTGTTAGGAGTTCAGGGTGGAGTTCAGTACCCCAGATTCCAGCTGGGAGTCCCTGAGAAAGGGGACTTCCATTTGGTAATAGCCTTGTGAATAAAAACGAACTGGCTTTATTAATAGACCTGTAAGTGCCTGACAGCACCCCAGTAAAATTTGGTAAAGAGGTGTATTAAAGAAACCAGCCAAAACCCAAGGCCATAATGGGACTTCATACTTCTCACCCCAAAGTGAGCAGCAGAGAAGATTACAGGGCTCGCTTCTGGTGGAGACACGGTACAAGAGAAGCATACCTCTGGGAAGCATGAGCCCTGAACTGTGCCCCAAGTTCTCAGGCTGAAAAAAATTCAGATTAACAACTCATCCTCCAGGGGTTGGGACTGAGCAACTGAACTGAACTGAACTGAAGGAAACAAAAAACCTTCCATTCATATTCACAAGAAGTAAAAGTATTGCACCCACAAGACAGGAATGAGGAAAGGGAATAATCAAAGAACAAGGAAAAGCTCTTAGAAAGTGAACCTGTAACATCAGAAAATAACAATGTGACAATGACAAAAAGGAAGATAATGAGGAAATCACACAGAAAGTAGAACAATTAGAGATGGGAAAAAAATGTGAGAAAAAGAAAATCAAATGATCAGTTCAGAAGATTTTCCCTAATAGAAATTCCAGAAATAAAAGAGAAAACAGAGGGGAAAAAAATATAAGAAAATCTCCCAGATCTGATTAAAAAGATCTGAAGGACATGGGTTTTTCTGAGTGCTTGGGATCATGATAGAAAGCAAAGCACAGGGGCACACTAAAGCCACTGATCTCCGGCTTTTCCACCCCTCTTGTTCCTACTGTTTCCTTCCTGGTATCTCTTCCTCCTCATTCCACTCTTAACATCCCTCTGCTTTCCATCCATGACTTCTTACCTCCTTCTCGCTCTGTTCATGACATCCAGGCCTCTGACTGGAACCACCTCTGCTTGTCACTGGTTCCCACACATGCATCCAGATGTTTCTTTCCCTTCAACTGTGGACCTGCTTCCTGGAATTCACCACCCTGGCACCCACCAGTCCTCATACATGTCTAAAAGTAAACTTTGATTTCCTTATCTCTTCTCTTTTTGCCTTCTATTCTAAGATAATGAGACAGTAATAAGCCCATTTACCTTCCTATATTCCCTGTTATGATAATTGAAAATGTCATCCATACAGTGTCATAAGTCAGAAATTTAGGAGTCTGAGGAGCACTGTAGTCCCTTCCATCCTCCTCACCCCTCCCGTTCAATCAGTCTGTCCTACCAGGTCTTCTGGGTGATGAGCCCATGTGTCCTGAGTTCCCAGGCAGCCCGCCTATCCCATCGTTCTTCTGTGTGAGGTCATTGGACATTTGAGAAGGAAATCTGTGGTGTGGAAAAGGTGAACAAAACTAGTACAAAAATTGATCCTGGAGATAACTTTAAAAAACTAATTTGTATCTTCAGATTTGAGATGATACTGCACATACACATAAAATCAAAATACTATGAAAAAGGAACAAGAAGGAAATTTTACATGTTAAAAATATGACTGCCAAACTAAAATAATTTTTTAGAAGCACTGAAAGATAAAATAGAGCTAAACACGTTTAGAGGGTAAAAAGACACAAGGAAAATATGAAAGTAAAAGATGACATAAATGTCCAGGTCCAACATTCTGCTAACAGGAATTCCAGAAAAGCAGAAGAGAGAAAATGAAGAGGGAGAAACTATCAAAAAAGAATAGAAATGTCCAAGAACTAGAGATGATCAATACTATACAAAATTAATAGGGTATCCTAGGTGCTGAGCAGAAATCATATAGATATAGATGACACAGATAGAGATATATAGACATAGATCATTGTGAATTTTAGAATACCAGGGATGAAAAGAAGGTTCCAAAAGCCTTTATAAAATGAAGAAAGAGTTTGGAACTACAAAGGAACATTGTCAGTATCATCAGATGTTGGAAGAAATAGAGCAATTTCTTTAAAGATTTTGGAGAATTGTTTGCCCAATAAAACTACTAAGAGTTAGGGCAAAATCAGGTCATTTCAAGACATGTACAAGGACTAACCTCTCTTGTAAAATCATTGTCTTTTAACTAGAAATAGCTGGTAGAATATGTTCACATTTGCTGAACATTTGCCAATATTTTCAAAGTTCCAGGAGTTCTCTTTACAGTGCTGTTGTATGAAATAGAGCATTCTCTTTAAATGCATAACTATATTTGTTTCTTTGTTACTTTTTTAACACCAAACTCCATGAGTCTGATAATCTCCCTGCTTTCCTCCACCCTTTTCTTAGAATTTCTCTTGTGCCTGGTTTTAAAAATCTTGTCTAATGGTTGATTTCATTCTTTATATTTTTGTCTAAATTCTGTAACTTCCACAACTTGGATAAGTTTGTAATAGTATATGAGTATATAAATAGTAGTCATACAAAATCAAAGTTGTACATTATTGAGGACTTTTTTCCTAAAATATGTGTTTTAATTATACCAATATAGGAACAGCATAAGTAGTATTCCTTCTTCTCTTCCTACCTTTTTTCCTTTTTTTGAAATTAAAATATTTGTGATTATGTACATTATAATATTTGCCATCTTAACCATTTTAAGTGTATAATTCAGTGACATTAATTACCTTCACGATGTTGTGCAACTGACACCACTATTTTCAAACCCCATACAGAGACTACATAACCATTTAGCAATAACTCCTTTTTTCCCTTTCTTACAGATCCCAGTAACCACTATTCCTTCTATCTTGGTTAATTTGCTAAATCTTTCTTATTCAGCACTACTAAAGAATACAGAAAAGATTTATTATGTAAACTTTCTCTTTGCAATATTTGGATGTCACTATAGTATCTATAATCTATTGTGGCATAACAATTTACCCCAAAACTTACTGCCTTAAAACAACAATAGTTGTGTATTTTTTCTCATGGTTTCTGTGGATAAGGAATCCAGCCAGGGTACAATGGAGATGACATGTCTGCTCCCTGAGAAGTGGGGCCTTTGCTGGATGATCCCAAGACTGGGAGCTGGAATCTGAAATCTTCTTCACTCACACGTCTGACAGTTGATGCTGTCACTGGGGGGCCCATGTGCGGCTATCAAGTTGAATACCCATACACGGTTTCTCCGGTGTGACCTGGGCTTCCCCACAACATGGTGGCTGTGTTCCAAATGCTAGTGTCCCTCCCGAAAGATAAGGAGAAGGAGAGAGTGCCAGAAGCCTTATTAGCATCAATGACCAAGCCTCAGAAGTCACACAGAGATGCTTTCACGGCTTTCTTTTGCAGACACCGTTACAAAGGTCCACCCAGGTTCTAGGGAAAGGAACACAGACCCCACCTCTGAATGTAGGTGTGTCAGTGTCACACTGTGAGACAAGTGTGTGAAATGGGATAAGAACTGGCATGGCCATTTTTGGAAGTGCAGTCTGCCACAGTGTGTGTCCACCATGTACCCAATTCAAGCCTTAGCAGGACTTCTCTAAAATTAACTCCTTTAATTTACCTTAACTGCTGGCTAATCAGCTGTGTAAATGGCTATTCTCCTTTCTCTTAATTAGGAGGTTGAAATTTACACATCGAAAAGAAGATGAAAAAACATGAGATCATGAAGTTGCTGCTTTTAGAAAAATCTGTTTCATAGAAACAAGATAATTATTAAACTATGTCTATTAAAGAAGCTGTCCTAATTCATATCTTTACTGCTATTTGAAAATATTCCTTGGTCAGGAAACTATTTTAATATGAAAAATATATTGTTTGTGAACATTGTTTGTGTTTATAGTTTGGGCATGAAAACATTTTTCACGTCTTGATTGACTTGAAATATTTAAACACACAATTGCTTCCTTTCCCTAACATACATCTAGAGGCCAAAGTATATTTTTATTATATGACTTCTATAGCCAAGTGACCTAACTTCTCTAATCTTTAGTGTTGTCATTTGAAATTTGGGAAGAGTAATAGCACCTGCCTCACAGAGCTAGCATGAGGATTAAATGAGTTAATATACATAAAATGCTTCACACATTGTAATTGCTAAAAAAAAAAGTTAGACACAAAGTATATGAGACAATAGTGGTATTCTACATGTATGTATATATGAAGAGTCATCGCAGGATTGAATTCATTTCCAATAGGGTATTCAAAAGATAGAAGAATATGGTTAATGACAAGTTTGTTAAACTATTTCATTTAGGAAGAACACGCTCAATTGCCTCTTAATTTAATAACTTTGTTCTTTCCTAGTTTGAAAAAGAAAAACAGCGTGATATTCGATCATTCTTTTTACCAAACACTAAGAAAAGACAGTTGGAGACCTCCTGTGATGAATTAAGGGTATCCCAGGAGAAAAATACTGTAGTGCCAGCAGACCCTGGAAAAACAGCTACAAGAGATGATGAAAGTGATCTTGAACCTGAAGCTAAAAAACTGAAATCGGTCACCATCGATGATTCTTGCAAGCCCCCTGAGGGGAAACCATGCCAGCCTAGGCAAGCCGAAGCTTGGCTCATGATCGGGGCCTGTGAGGCCAAGGCCCAGGCCACTACCCCAGCCCTTCGTGGTGAGGGCTGGCAGTGTGCTTTCTGCACCTACATCAATAACTCAGTGTTACCTTACTGTGAAATGTGTGAGAATCCACGGGGCGGTGCTGGTGAGTACATGGAGGACGACCACGAGGCGGGTAGCAGTGGCGTCTTCAGATAACCTGTGTGTTTAGAGACAACTGCTATCATCATAGATCCATGACTGGGTTCTGACTTCAGCTTTTAAGCTGGAGGAAGAGCTTCACATAGTGAAGACTGTGAATTTACCCCCTTGTGAAATGTGAAAAGCTCCCAGTTCTGTCAAGAATGTATATCCCCCAGCGTCTGTGACATGGCATTAATTTGGCACAAATGGACATTTCTGATTAATGCCAGCAGGATGTGAATTCAGTGGACAGGAATAGAAGCTCTGTTGCCATGGCAGCAAATATGCCTTATAGCCATAGACCTGCTGTTTTCTTTCCTCTGTAGATAATACTTGTTTTTAAAGAAATTGTAGATTATTTTGTTTAAATAGCAGAATGAATCCAGTGCAGCTTCTTCGCCTACTGAAATATTTATTGTGCCATGTTTCTCCCATGGCAAGTCATAAAAATTCCTCTATTGATCTTCTTTTAAAAACCAAATCTCACGTCTGTTTTATGAGTTTATTCTTTGCTCAAACATGCTATTTAAAGCTAGAAATCATAAACATACCTCAGAGTATGATTTGCTTGCATGATATGCCATTTTCTGGTGTTTTACTTTTGAAGTGATTATTAACAACTGTGGTTGTCTTAAGAAAACATCATCAGTATTCCTTTGTTTCCAATTTTAGAGACCATTTTTATGGTAACTAAAAATGCCAAGTAGATGGTTTTGGAAACTAGAAGAAATTATAAATTAAATCTTATCAAAGTGTGTAATGATTATACACACTTCCCCATCATATGTGAATTCTTCAGAGTCTTGACATTAACAGAGACTCAGCAAAGATAGAAGCTCTAATGCTCCAGTTCCTTCCTGCTTGCCTTGCTCTCCTCTGCCTTAATTTTGATCTAAAAGAAAATGTAATCAGTAGCTGAGTCTTTCCTCCTTTGATTCTGGGTGTTCCTCCCAAAACTGACAAGTCTGCCATCTGGGTGATTATATTTGTAACGTGGACACCTGTTGTCTGTGAACTAAATTGGAGCCACAAGCTTATCCCATATAATATTTCCCACAATTTGCATTATCTCATTCAATTTCCAACTGCTACTGGCAATAAAAATAAAGTATTTCGTGACTAAAAAATAATATTAGTTCACACAAAGTCTATAAATTGAATGACTGAGCAATAAAAATCATGGTTTAATAGGGTTTTATAAGTTCTGATTTTTCTTTATGATACCAAGAGCAACAAAGAAGATTTTTAGAACCATGATTTAATAAGCAAATTGTTAAGCAGTCTAAAAAAACAAAACACCCTTTGTGGATATGAAACAATCTGATTTAAGAACAATAGATATTCCAAGTAACAGTGATATTACCATATATGATAGTTATAATTATTAGATTAATACTACTACAGTTCGACATAATCATTTCCAACTTCGATTTGGATGCATCCCAAAAGTATTAAAAAGCAGAATTCCAATTCATCTAAATTTTAAAATCAATACCTGCCACGTAACACTTTGAGGAAACAGTGAATTCAAAACATTAAATGAGTGATATTAGGATACAGGACTGGAAAGTCTTATAAAGTTGCTAACTAGTGGTCTCTAGTACGTTAGCTAAAATTTGCTGTAACGTACATTCAATACTTGCTGTTGTTCAGTCACCAAGTCGTACCTGATTCTTTGTGACCCCACGGACTGCAGCATGCCAGGCTTCCCTGTCCTTCATGGTCTCCCAGAGTTTGATCAGATTCATGTCCATTGAGTCAGTGATGGCATCCAACCATCTCACCCTCTGTCATCCCCTTCTCCTTTTCCCTTTGATCTTTCCCAGCATGAGGATCCTTTCCAGTGAGTCGGCTCTTCTTATCAGGTGGCCAAAGTATTGAAGCTTCAGCTTCAGCATCAGTCCTTCCAATGAATATTCAGGGTTGATTTCCTTTAGGATGGACTGGTTTCATCTCCTTGCTGGCCAAGGGACTCGCAAGAGTCTTCTCCAGCACCACAATTCAAAAGCATTAATCACTAGAGTTGTCAGTATGTAACATTTCTCTTGTGCTTTGTTCTTAACATCTATTGCCTATCCTCTGCATCTTATACTTCATACTCCCAGATTTGTATCTCTCATTTGAATTCCAGTTTGGATATATGCAGTGACCTACGTAACATCTCCACCTGGATGTCTAAGGGGTACCTCAAGTTTAACATGTCCAAAATGGAATTCTTGATTTACAGTCACTACATCTAACACCAAAGCTTCTCTTCCCCTGTCTTCCCTACATTGTGCTAAAAACCTGGAGGCAGCATCTTTGATTTTTCCCTGTCCTCCCATCTTCATGAAGTTCTGCTAGTGTAACCTTTACAAAGTACCTTGATTCCAGTCATTACATCTTCATTGCTACCATCACACTGGAAGCCACCAGCATCTCTCTCTCTGAAGCCTCCCTTTGGCTGGTCCTTCTCTCCACAGCAGATGGAGGGATCCTTTAAAAACTTAGATCATTACATTCCTGTGCTTACAACCCTTTAATGGCTTCCAGTGACACTAAGGCTCTAATCCAAGAATACAGGCCCCCTGGGGCCAGGCTTCCCAGATCCCTGAGCAGCTCTTGGCTCCAGGGAGCCTCCCACTCCATCCTCTTACTCACTTATTCTCTTTAGCGGAAAAGATCCTGTTTGCCTGTTTATCTCTGCCCTTTGGAATGGAATCTCTAGGAAGCAGGGACCTTTCTGACTTGTTCCCTCTGCCTTTCCAGCACCTAGAGTGGGTACTTGGTGATCCCCAATAAATGTTTAGGAAGAATGAACAGATGTTGTTGACTTTGTTTCTTTTTGTACAACTTAGCTGTGACATTTTTAAACTCTACTTTCTGTACTGGCTTTAGGGTACACAATGACTTTAGCTAAATGTAAGTGTAAATTATTTTTCATAAATTATTTTGTTTGTTGTACAAATTTGTTCTACAAATAGATAGCCTCAGCCACACCCAGAATAAAAACAAAAACGAGAAAGATGATTCTCAGGACACCTCTGAAAAAACTCAGACTAGTTCGGACGGGGAGAAACAAGTCCTGGCACATTCAGCACCTGAACCGTTAGCTGAGAGCAAGGAAGAAACTTCAAAAACTGAGAGTGAAGACAGACTCACCCCCCAGCCAGGTGATGGTAAGTCTTGTTTCCATTTCCAGGATCCAAGTAATAACCATATGCTTAGACGTGGAACACTGTTAATAGGTTTGCGATTACTACCTTATTCCAGGTTCCTTGTATTCCTTTTTATATTAAAAATACCAACCATTTGTAACTACATACATAAACACCAGATGGCTAGAAAAGCAGAGCTGTTGGCATTCAGATGTTACAGAGAGAGCTAAACTCATATGGGCTACGTGTGCTGTCTCCGGCCTGTTGCCCAGCTTCCACCAAGCCCGGCCCATTCTTGCAATGAGAACATGGTTTTGATATTTGGGGGTTCTTTTGGACACCATGGATTGCTATAAGATTGACAGATGAGTGACAGCCACTTAGGAGATCATTAATCCTTTACAAGTGAATTTCTTTTATTTTTTATTATTTTTGGTTGCACTAGGTCTTTGTTGGTACATGTGGGCTTTCTCTAGTTGCAACAATTTGGGGCTTCTCTCCACTGTGGTGTGTAGGCTTCTCGTTGCTGTGGCTTCTCTTGCTGTGGAGAACAGGCTGTAGGCACATGGGCGCAGTAGTTGCAGCATGCAGGCTCAAGAGTGCAAGCTCAGTAATTGTGGTGCACGGGCTTAACTGCTCTGCAGCATCTGGAATCTTCCCAGACCAGGGATCGAACCTGTGTCCCCTGCACTGGCAGGCAGATTGTTGTCCACTGTACCACCATGAAACCCATACACGTGAATTTCTTTTAAGTGGCTACAATTAATCGGCATATTTTATATTTAGAGTTTTGAGGGTTTTTTTTTTTTTCTAAGTAAAATGTTTTTAAGAAACATAATTTCAAGACTATGTGAATCATGACTGTGTTGAGGACCAACCAACCACGTAGTGTCTCAGGTTTATTTACTTCTTTCATTGACCCCATTCATTATTTATGGCTGCAGTGGTTGGGAAATACCAGCCTGTATATCATCCATCACAATCTCTATGGGCCAGCTGGCAAAAGATAGTGAGTACTGTGGGGTTATTTTCTTTGTTACTCAGTTTGTGACCATAGTAACCCACAGGTTGATGTCTCATTATAACAACCCCAAAGTGTTTGGGATGGATTGTCAAAGTTTTTCTTTTTAGTTGCTGTTAAACATAGATATAGTTTAGAGTTGGATTCATAGCTCTAAAAACATAAAAGTGTTAGTCACTCAGTCATATCCAACTCTTTGCAACCCCATGGACTGTAGCCCACCAGGCTCCTCTGTCCATGGAATTCTCCAGGCAAGAATACCGGAGTGGGGTGCCATTCCCTTCCCCCAGGGCTCTTCCCACTGGCAGGCAGATTCTTTACCGTCTGAGCCACCAGGGAAGTTAAACATAGATATAATTCGGCGTTGGATTCATAGCTCTAAAATGAAGTGTTTATTAAGTATTTCTAAACTCTAGGCATCTTCCTTTCTTCTTTACTTAGCTTTCCTTTCCTCTAATTCCTCAAGGTCTTCCCAAAACTATCTCACAATAGATTCTGTTCAGGTCTGTTAATTTTAACGGCTTTTAAGTAGACAATCTGGACTCGGGCTTTTTGTCTCTAGTTCCCTTATTTGTGCTGTGACAGTGCCCCCAGTGTGAATGAAACCATTGCTCTCAGACAGTGTCCAGGTCAGTGAACAAAACACCAGACCCAGAATCAGCAACTGGCAATTGTCATCAGCTGGGCCATGAGACTCTCCATCTACAGCAGGGAAATACTTGCTTGTTAGTTATAAATTGGTCCCTTGATGAAGACATGTTAGCTTTACTTACACGTTCTTTTCAAAAATTACTAGACTTTTAGAAATTCTATTCTGCTGGTGAAATTTGCATTGGTCTCATCCAGTAGACAATGCTGGTATTTTCCCCCTACACCTATTCCTTCTTCTTTTTTTCTCTCTACTTCTAAGATCGCTGGGCTGCAAAAGCGATATTCTTCACATCTGCCCACTAACACGGATTTCCTTTAAAAACAGAAGAAAGAGAAAGGACATAGTAAAATGCTTCTTCTACCCACGTATGCTCTTTTAGAACCAGAGTGGTGTATACCACTCTGGAATTGTAGCTTCATTCTAACTGGAATTCTAAGGGTCTGGAAGGAAGGCTGTATCTTCCAAAAGATGCTATCTGGTGTTTGGAACCATTAAATTATACTTCATGAAAAAAATGGAAAGAAAAATACATTCCCTGATGTAACTAGTAGCTACCAAAAAACATCAGCTGATTTAGAGTTGTTCTCATAAGGCTTTTTATCAGAGTGACTTCTGATCTTTAAGCATTAACCGTAGTTCTTCAAATCTGGAGACAATGATTATGATAGGCACTTATTTTATGTACATTAAGAAAGAAAAAGATGGGAGTTCCCTGGTGGTGTAGTGGATAGCAATCCACCTGCCAATGCAGGGGACACAAGTTAAATCTCTAGTCTGGGAATATTCCACGTGCCTTGGGGCAGCTAAGCCCGTGTGCCACAACTATTGAGCCCATAGACTAGAGCCTGTGCTCTGTACAAGAGAAGCCAACCCAATAAGAAGCCTGTGCACAGCAACTAGAGAGTAGCCCCCAGTTGCTGTAACTAGAGAAAAGCCTGCTCAGCAATGAAGACACACAGCCAAAATAAATAAAGAAAGAAACTGCCAGTTTAGCTATGACACAGTAACTGGTTATTCCTCCAGTGATGAGTGTTTGCTTCTTTAATAACAAATTTATGCTTTCTCATCCTGTATGCAAGTTTTTGGTGTACATGATAACTTTTCATTTCAATCTCAAACCATAGTAAAACCTTTTATTTTGAAGGTAATCAAAATCAACACTCCGAAATGACAATGCATATATCTCAAGTGTAGTGTCGAAGTGACAACAGTGTTGTTGTTACGACTAAGCTCATCCTCAGGCAGTGAAAACTACCTTACAACTGTCACCTGGCCAACCATAGTTGTAAAATGCCAAGTCTGTTGACTGGAAGACATGCCAATTTCAGAGATATTAAAGTGTGGGGAAAGCATACATTTTTGAATTTATGAAATATGGGGATAATCCACAATCTAAGTTTGTAAAGTGACTGATGTCTCGATTAGAAATATTCAAATAGATGATACTGCAAATAAATCATAGACTTGTGGATCTGGAAAAATACTTTAAAGGGTCACTGAGGAACCATGGCAGAAGAGCATAGGCTCTGGAGTCAGATTACTGGGCTCTGTTACCAGTGGCCTTGGGCAGATTAACGTGCCTTGCTTCCCTCCTCTGTAAGATGCACAACTTGTTTCTGAGAGGTGTTAATATAAGTGCTTAGACCAGTTCCAGGCACGTTGTAAGTGCTTGATAAGTGCTAACTATTATTTAGATGTGCTTGGATAACCCTATCCTTACCGCAGAATATATTGGTCAGCAGGACTGAGAAAAAAATAAACAGAGATGATGAAAAAGACGTCTTGTTCACTCACCTCCTTTTGTGAATATGAGGCACCAGGCCATAAGGCATCGGTCATTTAATTGGCCCTCGACATAGCAGTCTTGCTGCAGATAATCAAAATGGTGTTCATTCGGTCTCAACTTAAACCCTCTGTAGCAATAGGAATAGATTCTAGACTCCTTCAAGACTGATAAGGACTCTTTCAGGGTAGGAAATTCTCCTTTATGCCTAATGCTTATCTTTTTTTAAGCAAATGCTGAATTTCTTTTTTTTTTTTTCTTGTTGGGTCATTAGCAAAAGTTCCAAAGCAACTGGTTACCACATAAGCCAGTATGCTCTTAGACCACCTGCCATGTTTTATTTCATGCCCAGGTACGTGTTCTTTGTCAAATGTGCTGATATATTTGATACAACTCTTTCATCATCCTAACCCACATAGGATTAAAGTAAGCTGTTCTGGATAGAGGGTAGATATGCCTTCAGGTTCTTTTTTATCTTCTTCATTAGAACAGTTGAAGAGTTCAGATACTTGGCCAGTATATGATACCCTGATGTTTTGTGCAAGTAAGAATACTGACCGGATTCACATCTACACTAAGGTAGGCTTCGTGTGGATTCTGGAAACATACACAAGGCTTCGTTTTTTCATGTTCCAGTGGAGATAATGTTGTTAGCAGTGGGATGGGTAGTGAGTTCAGATTCCTCTGTTAAATCTAAAGACAATGAGCGGCCAACAGCTTGGTAGTTAGAGTGCAGACTCTAGGGCCAGGGTGCCTAGGTTCAGATCTGTTACTGACCGTGGAATCTTGGACATAGTACCTACCTGCTCTGTGCCTGTTCCTCAACTGTAAAATATGGAGCAGTTGTCACCACGACAAAATAAGCTAATTCTTGGGAGGCCCTTGGCAAAGTGCCTGGCCCTGGTGAACTCTCACTCCGAGGTGCCTCCTGCACTGATACTGCAGCAGCAGCAGCAGTAGCGTCCTTACAGAAGCCTAAGCCTGCCCACACATGCTGAGTAAACTCTAGGAAGCTTTAATAAGATGACTGCTCATGGCCTGGGTTAGCAGCACTCAAACTTTTCAGTCGCAGGACCTCTTAGCACTCCTAAAATTTGCTGGAGACCCAAAGACCTTTTGTTTATGTAGGTTATGTTGTTGTTGTTTAGTCACTAAGTCGTGTTCAACTCTTTTGCGACCCCATGGACCGTAGCACACTAGGCTTCTGGCTCATGGGATTTTACAGGCAAGAATACTGGAGTGGGTTACCATTTCCTTCTCCAGGGGATCTTCCTGACCCAGGGACGGAATCCATGTCTCCTGAATTGGTAGGTAGATTCTTTACCACTGAGCCACCAGGGAAACCCCATGTGGATTATATCTCTTGATATTTACTGTATTTGAAATTAAAAAAGAAACACTTAAAAATACTAATTTATCCACGTAAAACTAGCAATAATAGGGCTTACCTAGTGGTGCAGTGGATGAGAATCCGCCTGCCAATGCAGGGGACATGGATTCAATCCATGGGTCAGGAAGATTCCGCCTGCCATGGAGCAACTAAGCCTGTGCTGCACCACCAATGAGCCTGTGCTCTAGAGGCTGCAAGCCTCAACTTCCAAGCCCACGTGCTGCAACTACTGAATCCCATGTGCTGCAACTACTGAATCCCACGTACCTGGAGCCTGTGCTCCACCACAAGAGAAGCCACCACAGTGAGAAGCCTGTGCACCGTAAGAGTAGCTCCCACTCAATACAACTAGAGAAAAGCCTGGCGCAGCAGCGAAGACCCAGCACAACCAAAAATAAATGAATAAACAAATAATAATTAACAAACTAGCAATAATAAATCCATTGCATACTTATATAAAAAGCATCTCTGTGAAAAATAATTATAATTTCCAAAACAAAAGTAATGTTTAGTGAGAAGAGTGGCATTGTTTTACATCTTTAGCAGTTTCTCCTGAAGTCATAATAGCAGACGGTGGGATTCTCAGATCTGCCTATGCATGGAAAACTTCCCTGGACATTCCTAAGAGAATACAAGTGGAAAAGGCAAATGGTGTTGCACTAGTATTATAAAACTTCTGTCTCTCTGGATCTTCTGAAAGGGTCTTGGAGACCATGTGAGAATCTTTGGCCAAGGTTCACTAGTATGAGTATTTGAGAAAAAAAATTACTGAGATTTATGAACACTTTTCTTGATCTACAGTTTCAAACTTGTAATCTTTACAAGTATCATAAAATAGGATTTGTGAGTTTTTAAACACGTGGGCCATTCCATTGGAATAATGCCACTTTAAAGATAAGTTAGGTTGGGCCTGTCCAAACTCAATTATGGGTTTTCTGCTAAACCAAATAATTAGATACAGATAGATGGTATACCATGTAATAATCTTCAGTTCTAACAATATTAGAAGATTAGGAGACAGCTAGGATCATGAATACCAGAAGCCCCAAGCAGCCTCCACTGCGGGACCACTGCTAAGAGCGACATCAAAAATGAAGATAGGACATGTTTCCCTTAAAGGCTTCAACCTTGGTCTGCCATGTGGAACTTCTAGACGTGGGGAGCACCAAGAAGCCCTCCGCTCCTCTAGAGACAAGTCTAAGTGTCTGAGCCACCTCCTGCCCCTCGTGAGACCATCACCTGAGAATAACAAAGAATGGCTCCCCCAGGGGCTAGAAGGTCAAGAATCCAGAAGGCAGACCCCAGGCAGAGAACACACACAAATTCAGAAGCCCTTAAACTTCTTATTGTATACAGTGAAGGCTCTGCATCCTGGATCATCATGTCAGGGTATTTCCTCCTCTGGTGGAGACTGGAGAGAAACTGCAAATGGTAGAGGGTAGAGTGTGCCTTCGTTGTAGTTCAGTTGCTAAGTTGTGTCCTATTCTTTGTGACCCCATGGACTGCAGCACGCCAGGCTTCCATGTCCTTCACCATCTCCCAGAACTCTGCTCAACCTCAGGTCCACTGAATCAGTGATGCCATCCAACCATCTAATCCTTTGGTGCCCCCTTCTCCTCCTGCCCTCAATCTTTCCCAGCATCAGAGTCTTCCAGTGAGCTGGCTCTTTGAATCAGGTGGCCTAAGGATTGGAGCTTCAGCTTCAGCACCAGTCCTTCTAATGAATATTCAGGGTTGATTTCCTTCACAATTGACTGGTTTGATCTCCTTGCTGTCCTAGGGACTCTCAAGAGTCTTCTCCAACTCCATAGTTTGAAAGCATCAATTCTTCAGTGCTCAACCTTCTTTATGGTCCAACTCACATCCGTACGAGAACCCACTGAGCAGTATGAAAAGCAATGTGCCTGCCACCAAGCAAATACCACGGCCACCTTCCTGACCTCTCTCAACAGTCTCGAGTGCATTTTTACAACTCTTCTAAATACTTACGTGTCTCCTTGCCATGAAACATTATTCAATCAATTTTCTAAACCTGAAACACTAAGCAGGTCAAATGTCAACAGGGATTTTCACAGCTACAGAAGAGTTCAGAAGAAAACTTTTCTCTTTACCTTAGGAGACCTGAAATAAAATCTAGAAACAGAAATTCATATAAAAACCCCCATCCAGTGCCTAAAAGAGCACCCTTTAAAAGGAAGAGCAGTAATGGATGTTTAGCATCTTATGTCATGTTAATAGTATACCTCTAAACTGTTCACTTCAGCCAGAACCCCACATCTAATGGGAGTTCACTTCAGCCAGAACCCCAGCCAGAATAGCAATTACACATCTGAACTTTTAATCACTATGTAAGTACTTTTGGTGTATTTTTCTTTCCCCAAAGTGATTGTGGTAACTGTAACATTTCTTTCTGGCCGAGAGAAGTAGACAGAATATGGGCTCAACTTTTGTTTATACAGTAGGTTTCTATATACAGAGATTCTTTCCCTTTATAAAAGAAATACTTCATGTTTGACTGATGACACCTCTCTACATAGTATGGTTTACCCTTAGACCAAATGTAGTGGGGGCTCTCAGAGGGCCCGGCCCCCTCCTGGGCTCAGTATCCTCTCAGGGGGCAGTACGGGTGGAATCTTGTATGGAATGAGCTGCCTCAGTTTATCAGTTTAGAAGACTGGGCATGAAATGCAATAATAGCATTCTTTACTTTTAAAATAATTATTAGTGCCTACAGACAAAATGGATTAATACTGCCTTCCTCATCTATAATCAGGATGGAAACCAGATGAACTGTAATTTCATTCCTTTGGATATAAAATTAGACCTGTGGGAAGATTTACCAGCAAGCTTTCAGCTGAAACAAAATCGCTCCCTGGTAAGAACCGTCCTGCACATTTGTTCTGAATGAAAATTTGAGTAATTTTAAAGACCATTTTTGAGTTTGATAAAAGCAGAGCAGCTTGTGGCCTGCTGCAGTCAGATCACTGGGTGCACTTTAATCAGTCCAGGCAGTGCCTGTGAGTTACCAGGATAAACGTGAAATCTGTTACCCTGGCCAACAATCACACCTCGGGTTGCTGTTTCTGTGGATAGACTCATCCTCACATCGTTTCTCATTCACAGGATTAGCAGCTGTGAGGTTGGTATCTGACAGAATCACACTTTATCTTTTAGGTTAAGTTCTAACACTGACGAGCTCTGAGAGAGAGGATAACACCATGTGGGGGACTCCATTCCTTATGGGAAGCACCAGGGTGCAGCCACAGGCCACGTACCTGCTGGGGAGGCCTTAGTTCTGATCTGTGCTGATTGATCTTCACTGCTAAAGAGGGTCAGCGTGTGTGGGGGCTGAGCCAGCATGCAGCATAGGGCTGTTTACAAGAATACAGGGATTATGTTTTTGCATTTGAGCAGAAATGAAAACACTGGCCATGGTCGGCTACACCCATCTTAAAAGAAAAGGTAGCCATGAGCTGTTTTCTTTGGTGTCATCTAATGCTGATGCTCAGATTACCAGAAAATAGCCAATTATGTATAACTGACTAATAAGAATAACAGTAGCCGTAATGAAATGTCCCAGATTTATTATTGACGACTTTTTTCCGTCAGAGTCTAGGCAGTCAGGTACAAACGATGCCCAGATACCGCCCTGTCACTGTCACCACCACAAGATCCACTGTCCCCAAAATCCAGTTTTGCCTCAGCCACTGTTGAGGTATGTGTGCTTTTGGTGTCAGTGAGGACATTATTGCTGTTGGTCTCTGTGCATGAAGGACATGTGCTGAGTGTCCTAAATGGTGTCTATAGAGAGTTGATGGCTTGGAAGAGACCTCTGCAGAACTGGCCATAGATGGTTCACAACAAAGGTAGGAAAACTGCATCAAACTGAAGAAAACCTTAAACTGTGAGACAAAAACTCTGTTTGGGGTTATAATAAAACATTCGTTTTCAGATGCTATACGTAGCATCGCTTTCAAAGGAAGATGCCTGGCAAGCTGTACACTCTTTTCATTATCTCATTTAATTCTGCCAGATCTTGAGGTTTGTTCGAGAATGGGGTAGTCTAACTGCCATGAAGCAGAGGATAATCAGGAAAAGCGGGCAGCTGTTCCGCAGCCCAGTTCTGGCTCTGGAAGAGATCGCAAAGCAGCAAACCAAACAAAACAGTACTAAGAGGTATGAGTTGTCTTTCTTCATTTTGTATTTTATTGTCTGTCATAGTTATTTCTACAGGAGTGTCAGACATTTTATGTAACCACTAACAAAATTCTGATGGATTAAGAAAATATGATACATAAAAAGACAGCATATTTTGTAGCAACATAATTAGATATTTTGTGAATTTGATTACATCTGCTGGGGAAAATCAAAGTGTTTGGACCTTGCTCACTGAGTCCTGCTCATCAAGAGAGAGGCCAGACTCACAGGTTGATCGTGCTCTTGGGACGTGAATCTTGGGTGCGATATAGCATGGTAGCTGCTTCTGTTTGATGCACCACCACCCAAGCAGGCTATGTTGTGTGCTCAGTTGCGTGCAACTCTTTGTGACCCCACAGACTGTAGCCCACCAGGCTCCTCTGTCCATGGGATTTTCCAGGCAAGGATACTGGAGTGGGTTGCCATTTCCTCCTCCAGGGGATCTTCCCGACCCAGGAACTGAACCTATGTCTCTTGTGTCTCCTGCATTGGCAGGCAGGTTCTTTATCACTGCACCACCAGGGAAGCCCCTACTAGGAGAAGGTGGCAATTATCATGCCCATGGTTGGAAACAAAGTAATAGGAAAGGCTGAATATCTCAGGCTTGTAATTGTTTCACTTTCATCATGACAGGTGCCTTTCAAATCTCTACATGCTCCCTTTCCTTTCTCAGCAGCAGCAGCAGCAGAGTCTTTGCCTCACAGAGACATCCCCTTGTGTGATCTGAAATCCCCAGTCTCTGTAGACTCTTTGTCAGCATGAAGCAAAGATACTCAGGAAAAGTGGGCAGCTGTTCTATAGCCCACCTCTCTTTTTGGAAGAGATCACAAAGCACCAAACCAAGCAGCACTATTGGCAGGAAAAGGCCCTTTCTTTAGCTCTTGCTGTCTCCATATACCTGTAATCTCTCTTCATCCTCACATCCAGCATTTTTATCATCTCTAGCTTTTTCCATGCACATGGGTGACAAAAATCCATTAACTGTATACAATACAGTTGGTTAAGTACATTAAATCCTCATACTGTGAAGACCTCTTCAGCTGTCTCAAAATATCATATGTGAGAACATGGAAAATCATTAAGGGTAAAAATAAGTGTATAAAAAGGTTGCTGTGGTCAGTTACTCAGTCTTGTCTAACTCTTTGCAGCCACATGAACTGCAAAGCTCCCTATGCTCCTCTGCCCATGGGATCTCCCAGGCAAGAATACTGGAGTAGGCTGCCATGCCCTCCTCCAGAGGATCTTCCCGACCCAGGGATTGAACTCACGTCTCCCACATCTCCTGCATCAGCAGGCAGATTCTTTACCACTGGTGCCACTTGGGAAGCCTGTGGAAAAAAAAAAAGGATGGAGACACAAATATATGTAATTGCTATTAGTGACACAGTGTCAGAGAAGATAGCTTAGGAACTGGTATCAGAGGTTTTTCTAACACATGGTTCTCAGCTGGAGGCAGTTTCTTCTGTGGTTGCAATCTTGGGGGTCATTTTTTAGATTGTCACGATTAGGGGATACAGCTGAGACCATCTATTGGGTTGAGGCCTGGGGTACTGCCAAAAATCCTACAGTGAACAGGGCCACTCTTCCAAACAGTTACCTGTTTCACAATGTCACTGGTGGCACTGCTGAGAAATCTGACTCTAGACCATATGATTAGGGGATTTGTGGAGACTGTAGGGACTCTATACTTCCCGCTGAGATTACAGACTCATGGGACTAAAAATAAAGCAAGGAACCATACATGGATGAATGAGGTCAGGTATAAAACCAGACAAGGATGGGGTAGGGGGTAAAACTATAGCAAATTAGAAAGTAATAACCTATCTAACGTCACACAAATTTAGATTTAAAAATTAAACACTGTCTGAGTCATGTAAAGCCCTTCGACTAGTTGGATTTATCCATGAGCTGCCAGTTTTGGACTCTTGCCTCAACTCTTTTGTACTGGTTGGCTTTTCCCATTACTTTATATAAAAATATACATACACACACGTACCTACACACATATAACAAAAAACACACCTATTCCGTTTTTCTCAATACTTCTTCCAGTCCTTTCCTTTTCATTTTTGTAACCATAGTCTTAGTTGAAGTATTGGTATTGTCTTTACACAATCATAATTCCCTTCTTAACTGAATTTATAGCTCATTCCAGCCACTTCTAACACATCCTGTTATTTCTTCTCTAGCAGACATGGACGCACTACCTAAGAAAGACAGCTGGTCAGGGTGTAAAAGCAAAAGTCATAAAATCAGTGGCTCAGAGGTTAAAGCATCTGCCTGCAATGTGGGAGACCCAGGTTCGATCCTTGGGTCGGGAAGTTCCCCTGGAGAAGGAAATGGCAACCCACTCCAGTATTCTCGCCTGGAGAATCCCATGGACAGAGGAGCCTGGTAGGCTACAGTCCACGGGGTCACAAAGAGTCGGACACGACTGAGTGACTTCACTTTCTTTCAAGCCTAAGTCAGATACACAGTATTGTTTATAAATATTATATATAGGTGATATATTAAAGATAAAGCTGTGTTAAGAAGCAGTGGAGTAAGTAGTCAGATTTCTATTTTTTAAGAGCTCCCCCTGGCCCCAGTTGGAAGATTAGATTGAAAGGGCAAGACTTGAAGTGGGAGACAAGTGGCATTAGCTTCCTGTTGCTACCCTGACAAATCACCCCAAATTTAGCAGCTTAAAATAACAGGAATTTATTATCTCTCAATTTTTTAAGTCAGGAGTCTGAGTTGACCCTAATGTTTCTCTGCTCTGGGTTTTATAGACTGAAAAAAAGATACTGGCTGGCTAGGTTCTTAATGATAGTCTGGGAAGGATACATTTTCACATTTATTCAGGTTGTTGACTGAATTCAGTTTCTTCTGGGTGTAGGACTTTGGTTTCCTTGCTGACCATTGACAGGAGGGCCACCCTCTGCTTGTAGGGGCTTTTTTTAGTTCTAGCACATAGGCCCCTATGTCTCAGAACCAGCAATGATGTGTCAAATACTTCTCATGCTTGGAATTAATCCCTTTCTGTTTTGTTGTGTTTTTTTTTCGGACTTGCTCCCTTTCTTAAGGTCAACTGGTTAGTAACCTTAATTACATCTGCAAAATCCCTTTGCAACATTACCTGGGTGAGTGTTCAATTGAATACCAGGAGATGGGACTCCTAGACAGAGATATCTTTAAATTACAGTTGACCTGGAAAAAAAAGATAGGGGCTTATACTGAGGCATTAGAAATGGGAATGGAGGAGAGAGAATGAGGAGAGGTATTAAGGAGGTAGATCCAAAGACCTTGGTCACTAATGAGAGGTGGGAAGAGAGGGCTCCAGGGACATGGACTTAGCAGAGCCAGGAAAATGAAACATGTGCTTCTGCAGAGGGGAAATGCTTAGAGGAAGCATGCTGATTCTGGCTGTAGAACCCCAGTCACAGTGAACTGAAGTGTGTCTCTCTGAAAGCAGGTGTGAAAGGGGCAACACAACAGCACTGAATTGGAAGTCTCTATGGGGAACAGGTAGATACTGGATGCCTTGCCCTCTCATCATCCTGCCAGTTTACCTTCTGTTGTTGTTATTCAGTTGCTAAGTCATGTCCGACTCTTTGCAACCCCATGGACTGCAGCATGCCAGGCTTCCCTGTCCTTCACTATCTCCCAGAGCTTGCCCAAATTTTGTCCATTGAGGCAGTGATGCCATCCAACCATCTCATCCTCTGTTGCCCCCTTCTCTTGCCCTCAATCTTTCCCAGCATCAGAGTTTTTTCCAATGAGGCGGCTCTTCACATCAGGTGGCTAAAGTATTGGAGCTTCAGCTTCAGCACCAGTCCTTCCAATGAATATTCAGGGTTGATTTCCTTCACAATTGACTGGTTTGATCTCCCTGCAGACCAAAGGACTCTCAAGAGTCCAACACCACAATTCAAAAACATCAATTCTTTGGCACTCAGCTGTCTTTATAATCCAACTCTCACATCCCTTCATAACTACTAGAAAAACCGTAACTTTGACTATACAAACCTTTGTTGGCAAAGTGATGTCTCTGCTTTTTAATACGTTGTCTAGGTTTGACATAGCTTTCCTTCCAAAGAGCAAGCGTCTTTTAATTTTGTGGCTGCAGTCCCCATCCACAGTGATTTTGGAGCCCAAGAAAATATAGTTTTCTTTCCAAGGAAACTATACCAGAGAGGCACCTGTCTTGGAAACATCAGGCTTAGTGGAGACAAAGAGAGAAGTGTTACACTAGAAACTACACTCCCTAGATCCCTGTATTGGCTCAGCTGCCACACCAACAGCCATATTTTAATGTAGAGTAGGCAGGAGATTAGAGGAGTCATCTCTGAAAAGATGGACTAGCCTCAGAATGAAGACAAAGATATATTAATTTGGGGGAATTCTCCCAAAAGCAATAAAGATCTCCCAGTGTGATTATTTGTCCACTTGTTTGCAGGCTACACCCAAGCTCAGAGGTTGCAGTCAGCTTTTGAGCAGCTCACTCTTAAAGCCAATATCACCAGCCATTGTTGAGGTTCCTAAGTGGGTTCCCACTTGTTGGAGGGCAGGCCTGATTCAGTTGGAAACCTGTGGGTTTAGAATACCAACTTTTTATCACATAGCCACAGCTGGTCAGGTTGGCAGCCTTGAGCCCAGCACTGTTCTCATTGGTGCAGGCCACTTCCCAACTCATGCCTCTCTTATTGCAAAACTTCCATGGTCCATCTTCCATGACCCTCCTCATCCCAGAATTACTTCAGGAGACAACATTCTTCCTTCACTATTTGTCAAAATTGGGATTCGCTGTAATCCGTTTGAGAGTTGGTATGCTTATGAACTTCTTAGCAGACCTCAATGGAAAATTAAATATTGGTAACACAACTACGTTTGAAAAGTTGTCAGCAACCCACTATGAGGCTGGTTGATCTGTTTCTTGTAGTTTCCAAACATTTGTACTTAAACGTCTCATAGGGAAGCCAGAGGTTATTTTTAGTTCTTAAATCTCTGAATAAATTTCTCAGCATCTTTTAAAGTTACTGAATTAAGTTTCTAAGCTTTTAAACATTCAATAATACCAAAGGCAAGGCTTAATATCTCATTGCCCCTTAAAGCTAGGTAGCTTTTAAGTTCATTTAGAATCTGCTGGAATACTTTAGCAAAATGCTTTTGTGGAGGGAATAAAATGATTGAAGAAATGGGGGGTGTGTGTGTGTGTGTGTGTATAGGAGGAATTTAGGAGCTAAAAGGGCAAGTTAAAGAATACTAAAAAAATTCACTCTGATTCCTTTTTGCTTTAAGAAAGACACACAAGTAGAAATGCAACATGTGAAAAGATAGTCATCATTCCTCTTAATAGGAGAAATTCAAATTTAAAGCTATAACAACAGACCAATCACCGTTAGCAGAGACGTTTTTAACTGCTATACCTTGTGCTAGTGAAAGTGTGAGGTACTCTCATCCACTGTTGGTGGAGGCTGGTACGGCCTTCCAGGTGGCTCAGTGGTAAAAGATCACCTGCCAATGCAGGAGATGCAGGTTCGATTCCTCGGTCGAGAAGATCCCCTGCAGGAGGGCATGGCAACCCACTCCAGTATTCTTGCCTGGAATACTCCTTGGAGGAATTTTTAGAGGCAAGAGGTCAGAGGAGCCTGGCAGACTACAGTTCAGGAGGTTGCAAAGAGTCAGGCACAACTGAGCACTGTATAAATTGGTACCAACCCAGAAGAGAACAATGTGTCAAAATCTATCCAAACTTAGAGCACCCAAGATCTTTGACTTAGCAAATCTGCTTCAGGGAATTTATTCTACAGATAGTTCTTGTAGAGAAAATAGGGATATTTGGGATAGGACTATTTATTATGGCATTATTTGGGATAGCAGAGTTTAGAACAACCTAAGTGGGCATTAATCAGAGACTAGTTAGATAATGAAATAACATGAAACCATTAAAAGTACAGAGCAATCTTATATGTGCTAATATGGAAAGATCTCCAAGAATGTATCTTTAGGCAAAAAGAGCAAGGTGAAGATTAGCGTATATTATTCTACCTTTTAATTTTTATTGGAGTATAGCTACTTTACAATGTCGTGTTTCTGCTGTATAGCAAAGTCAATCAGTTATATTAATACATATACATATAGCCTCTCTTTTTTGGATTTCCTTCCCACTTAGGTCACCACAGAGCATTGAATAGAGTTCTCTGTGCTATACAGAAGGTTCTCATTAGTTATCTATATTATACGTAGTATCAATAGTATATATGTATGTCTATCCCGATCTCCCAGTTTATCCCACCCCCTTCCTCCTCCCTTGGTGTTCATGTTTGTTCTCTACATCTGTGTCTCTATTTCTGCTTTGCAAATAGTTTCATCTGTCCATTTTCCTAGATTCCACATATATGCATTTATATATGGTACTTCTTTTTCTGACTTATTTCACTTTGTATGACAGTCTCTTGGTCCATCTGTGTCTGCAAATGGCAGGTTTTTTCCTTTATATGGTTAAGTAATACTCCATTGTATATATGTACCACATCCTCTTATCCATTCCTCTGTTGATAGACATTTAGGTTGCTTTCATGTCCTGGCTGTTGTAAATAGTGCTGCAATAAACATTGGCATGTATGTATCTTTTGGAGTTATGGTTTTCTCCCAGTATATGTCCAAGAATGGGATTGCTAGGGTCATATGGTAGTTCTATTTTTTTTTTTTTTAAGAAGCCTCCACACTGTTCTCCACATTCCCACCAACAGTGTAAGAGGGTTCCCTTTTCTCCATACCCTCTCCAGCATTTATTGTTGTAGATTTTTTGATAAACACCATTCTGATTAGTGTGAGATGGTATCTCATTGTAGTTTTGATTTGCATTTCTCTAATTATTAGTGATGTTGAGCATCTTTTCATGTGCCTCTTGGCCATCTGTATGTCTTCTTTGGAGAAATGCCTATTTAGGTCTTATGCCCATTTTTGATTGGGTTGTTTGGTTTTTTTTTGATACTGAGCTGCACGAGCTGTTTGTATATTTTGGAAATTAATCCCCTTGTTGGTTGCTTAGTTTGCAAATATTTTCTCCCATTCTGAGGGCTGTCTGTTCATCTTGTTTATGGTTTCCTTTGTCATGCAAAAGCTTTCAAGTTTAATTAGGTCCCATTTATTTATTTTTGTTTTTATTTTTCATTTTATTATTATTTTTTTAATAAATTTATTTATTTTAGTTGGGGTAATTACTTTACAATATTGTAGTGGTTTTTGCCATACATTGACATGAATCAGCCATAGGTTTACATGTGTTCTCCATCCTGAACCCCCCTCCCCCCTCCCTCCCCATCCCATCCCCCTGGGTCATCCCATCACCCCAGCCCTGAGCACTTGTCTCATACATCGAACTTGGAATGGTGTTCTGTTTCACATATGATAATATACATGTTTCAGTGCTATTCTCTCAGAACGTCCCACCCTCACCTTCTCCCTCAGAGTCCATAAGACTGTTCTATGCATCTGTGTCTCTTATTCTGTCTCACATATAGGGTTATCATTACCATCTTTCAAATTCCATATATATGCATTAGTATACTGTATTGGTGTTTTTCTTTCTGGCTTTATTTTTGTTTTTAAAAATAAAAAAATATAATGGAGAGTGACTGCTAATGACTATGGGTTTCTTTCTGGGGTTATAAAAATGTTCTGGAATTAGACAGTCATGATGTTACAGACTTGTGAATATACTAAAATGCACTGAATTGTAAACCTTAAAATGGTAAATTTTATGATATGTGAATTATATGACCATAAAAATACAAAGAAATAAATTAAAGGTATGCATGCTCCTGTGCTCAGTCGTGTTCAATTCTTTGTGACCCCATGGACTGTAGCCCACCAGACTCCTCTGTCCATGGCATTTTCTAAGAATACTGGAGTCGGTTGCTATTTCCTCCTCCAGGGATCTTCTGACCCTGGGATTGAACCCATGTCTCCTGTGTCTCCTGCATTGCAGGTGGATTCTTTACCACTGAGCCATCAGGGAAGCCCCCAAATTAAAGTTATACACCTTTACAAAGAAAAAATGAACTGTTTCTAAAAGGATGTATTGAAAACTGGCAAAAGATGTAGTTTGGGGAACTGGGGAGAAAATTATAGGAATGGAAGGGAAGCTTATTATTCACTACATACAGTAGTGTGTGCCTTTCAAATTCTGAAATATGCATTTGTATCACCTAATCAGAAATACCGTACTTTATAGAAAGGGAATCTGTTAATTATTAAATATACTTTAACAATATAAAAGCAATTTAAGAAATTTTACCTATAAACTGCACAGTTCCATTGTGATTTAACTTTGGTTTTATTGTCAAGTTAACAAATGAAGTATTTGAGAATATGAAGAAATGCATGTTAATTTTTAAAGAAAACAGCAGTTTTTAAAGAAAACTGTAAACCACTTGAGAAACTAGGCCATGCTAATTAGAAGTAATTAATTGGGTAATTGCATTTCACCTACTTAAAATCCCCCATCACCTGTAATTGAAGAAACTTTCCTCTCTCCTTCCAGTCCCTAAACCATTATGTGGTACTGATAGTGCTGTGTAATAAGGTTCTGAGTCCCTCCTCAAAAGTGGCTTTATTTCAGTGGAGGATTCCGTAAACCCTGTATGAGTTGATAATAATGGAAACAACCTTGAGATTATACACAATGTGATTGAACCTGATTAACTAAAGAGAATAACTTTATCCAAATACGATGACACACTATTATAACTGATTAAGGTGATATGAGGAGCCTTGAAGAGAAGGCCAAGTGGGAGGTAAAAATGCACTTAGAGATGTTCTGCATGGCTTGGCAAGCAGTTTACCTACAGCTGTCAGTGGTACATGAATTTGATCATTTCTTATTCCCACACCCACTCCTTTTTTCCTGTGAGTGAAAATCGGTCCAAAGGATATTGACTGACTCTTGAATTTCTTAGAAAAATAAATCTTCAGAAAACTTACTTGGCACAAAGAGATGTGTTTACCATACATGGAGACCAATGTAGAGGAAGAAAATCCCGTTCCCTAATTTAAGTATTAGCACGATGAATAGACTTACATATTCCTTTTTCTCCTACTGCTTTTGCAAGGAGCAATGTGAACATGAAATAGAGAAACTCTTAAAGGATATCTACTTCATGTGTATTGTTTCAGATATATAACGAAAGAAGATGTTGCTGCAGCCTCGATGGACAAGGTGAAGAATGAAGGGGGCCATGTCCGACTAATCACAAAGGGGCCCAGGCCAGGGGACCCTTCTACAAAGTAAGAGGTTTTTTACTTGTTAGGCATAGTGTTACTAAGACTCTTTCTTTAAATGAATGTATTCATTTCTATAACAATAGTTTACCTCTGTGTGACAACTTTACATGTTACAAAAAGCTTTCACAATGTAATAGCTCTTCTGTCCTAGCAATGCTGAGGCTCCTGATGCCCTTATCTTAGAAATTAGAGATCAAGAAGGTACCTGAGGCTAAGTGGGTTATATGACCTGCCCCAGGCTACCAGATACTAGTACTGAGGTCCAATCTGGGCTCTGCACCCCCAGTCTTGAGTTCTATCATAAAAAGTTTTTCTTTTAACACTTCTAACAGCAAAGTAGCTATTGTAATTCCCATGCAGGACTTTTCGACATTCTTGAGTAATTAACTTTTCCTTTAGTTTAACAAAGTGAGCTTATGTCCTGCCATGTTTCATCTCTAATTTTAATTCTATCAACTCCGAGTTTACCTGTAGGAGGCATGTATGTAGCAAGTCTCCCGTTCTAATTCCTGTTAGCACTGTTGGTTCCCTGGTACTGTCACTGAATGGATGTGCACAATCTGTCTCCTGAAGGCCAGCAATATTCAGATGTTCGTGGAAATCCTGGTAATGGCCTCTTGGTCCTAATGAAGCGTGTGACCCAACACATTGAGTGAGCAGGGTAGCCTGTCTTTTCCCAGACTGAAGACGCATTTTCTAACTTTTAATTTTCCATCTTCTCCAGACGCCTCAGAGTCTGTGTAACTTGAAGACATCTAAGTTCCAAAGAGAGGCAGCATATGTGTATTCAAATTAATTTTTCTGAACACACCATTCTTTCTTTTCCTTGGTGTGTAATAGAGTGCTGACTATAGCTATTAATATTTCATTTCCACAGTGAATCACAGAATCTGCATGCCCTATGTTTACTGTTTGTCAGCACAGAAACTTTGAAGACCTTTAAATGAAGTAACAATGATTTAGAGTAAGCCTTCATTAATTACCTATTCAACGTTTTGCCCCTCTAGACAATTTCTTGAAGACGGAGAATGTGTCCCATTTCTAAATCCCTGCACAGCCCAAAGTGATCTAACTCTGAAGGCTTCCACATCCAAAGGCTATTTGCAGGCTGTGGATAACGAAGGAAATGCACTTTGCCTTCGCTGTCAGCAACCCACTTGCCAAACTAAGCAAGAGTGTAAAGCAGATGCTTGGGATTCACGGTTCTGTTCTCTGAAATGTCAGGAGGAGTTTTGGATTCGATCTAATAATAGTTACCTGCGAGCCAAAGTATTTGAAATTGAACATGGTGTATGTCAGCTGTGTAATCTGAATGCACAAGAACTCTTTTTACATCTGAGAGATGCCCCTAAAAGTCAGAGGAAGAGTCTTCTGGATGCCACCTGGACCTCAAAGCTCCCATTAGAACAGGTAAATTTCAATTACTGACTGATAAAGACAGCACTGCACAGAGTGATGAATATTGACTCACTTTCCTCTTAAAACCTTTTTAATATGGGAATTTTCAGATACATTTACAAAAGCAGAATAATGAACCCACACACCTGTCACCTGACTTTACCAACATTTTGCTCTTCATTTTCATGTCTCCGTCACTTCGATTCTTTCTCTCTCCTGGAATTATTTTAAAGTAGATCTCAGACAGCATTTCATTTCATCCTTAGATACTTTCATTATGTACCTTTCACAGATGAAGACTTTCCTTCTCCCTCCCCTTTGTCTTTCTCTTTTAAATATAAACCCATAGCCCAATATCTATGATCACACCAACATAATTATAATTCTAGTTACAATAAGTCCATGTTTGGTTTCCCAGATGGTCTCAAAAATGTCTTTTCACAATTGCTTTGTTCAAATTAGGATCAAAATATGACCTGCACATTGCATTTGGTCATACCTCTTATGTTTCATTTAATCTATAATATAACCCCTTCCCTTTTTTTACTCCAGTGATTGCTCAAGAAACCAGGTCATTTTCCTGTGGGATTTCCCACATTCTGGATTTGTGTGTGGTCCACTTTCTGGACCTGTATCCTCATGATGTTATTTGACATGTTTCTCTATCTCCCTGACTTACTGAATAATGGTTATAAGATCTAGAAGTTTAATTAGATTCCTTTTTTCAACATTTTTTAATGTGACCATTTTTTAAAGTCTTTATTGAATTTGTTACAGTATTGTTTATGTTTTATGTGTCAGTTCTTTGGCCTCAAGGCATGTGGGTTCTTAGCTTCCCCACCAGGAATCGAACCTGTACCCCCTGCACTAGAAGGCGAAATCTTAACCACTGAACCACTAGGGAAGTCCCTAACTAGATTCTCAATTAGATTATTTTGGGAAGAGATCTTAACAGATGGTGCATTGCACTGAGAGGCACTTAGGGTCTGGTCATTCCACTTTTCATAATGTTAATATTGAGTGACAAGGGGTAAACAGATAATCCCTAAAATGTAGTTCATTACAATGCAAAGGAAACTTATATTTGTTTATCCCATTGTAAAATGTAATTTATGATAAAATACTCTTCTCAGCACAGTATTCTCAGTATCCACTTTGACTCCCAAAACTCAGTTGGGTTTCCAATGTTGTGATCCAAGCACCTCTAAACTTCAAACTAGAGCAAAATGTATAAATTTGTAGTACGCTTCATTTTTAAAAATGACTCTACAAAAATATTGGCTAAATTCCAGCAAAAATCTTACAGTTTTATTTACTTAGTATTGCTGAATTAACTAATAAGCATTTCTGCAAAGATGAAGTAGCATGACTTTCAGAGATAGGGAAATACACTATTCCCCTAACGTTATCCAGAGCTCTTGAAAGATCTTCTAGTCTAGTTGGTGAGCGGTGTGTGACACCCATCCCAGAGACATCAGCCAGACTCCAGCTACTGTCTGCTGCCTCCATGTGGAGACTTCCAGAAGACACACAAAAAATGACTCATGAACATCTGGAAGGCAGTCTGTCCAAGAATGCAGAAGTAATGTAGTATATATCTAGAAGGGGAGCGCTTAGAGAAGAAGCAGTGCCCAGGGCACAGATGGGGATAACCAGGGGGAGAGGGGGTGATTCTTTCCAGAGGGGAGTTTAGGACGTAGAGAGCTGGCCCCAAGTGATTTGGAATTCTTGGGAAGAATAAAGAAGCAACTTCTGAATCATAAAATGTCACAGTGGAAGCTGCTCAGTGCAAAAGATTTGGTTACAAACGAGACAACCAAAATGGATGTTTTTTTCCTGAGAGTATGCCACTTGCTTTATGCACAAGGCTGCCATATGACATTGCCTCTAACAATGCCAACCTCAAAAATAAAAATCAATATATATCTTCTAACCGAAGTTGGGAAGTTCAGTATAGAAGAGAGAAAGTCAGTCCATCTACAGTGGAGTTCAGGTAGACTGTTTACTGCTCCAGTTTGCTGCCTCCTAGGGCTGCGCTCTCAGGCCAGACACTATTAAGGTCCCTGTGCTGTCTGTGGGCCTGACAATTTTCCTAAAGCACTTCAGAGATGTGTCACACATTCCCATGGCCAGCAGCCATGAAATTGATTATAGAGTCTTCCTTGTTCAAGACCAAGGAAATGAAAACCACTTTCACACTAATCTTTGTCCCATTTAAACAACTCTATCTACACTGCTATGCTGTGAGCTGTGACCTCAGATCAAATGCTAAAATAATACCAATTAAATGTCAGTCATCACTAGTTAAATATAAAGTGTGTCTACAAGGACTGGCCTAGGTAGTGTCTACTTTAGATGAATATCTTTGTTTGTTATAAATATTCAAGTTACAGAGGTTTGTTCTAGAAATTTGATTCCAGTCCATGTAACTTAGGAGGTTCTCAGTTAATCGCAAAAGTTGTAGTTGATCACTATTAAACTGTCATTGGTATAGGCACAAATGCATTTAGGTCAACAATTAAAGACTGAGTTCAGTAATACTCAGAAGTTTTACATTTCTAATCTTTTTTTTTATCAGTTATGTTTTAGTAACTATATAAACTAGTTCAAATGTACATGAGCAACTGATTTTTCCCAGTCTGTCAGGAGGCTTGCTTGATATTTTATACTTGCTTGTAATTTTTTCAAAATGGGCTTAGGTAAGGGGGAAAAAAAACCTTTTTTAGAGACATATTTTTTATTGCTTTGAAATTGCTAACCTAGAGGGTTTTTCCTACTAACAATAAAAGCTATAAAAAACCACCCTAATGTATTTTTCCCTATGATTTTGCTGTGTAAACATGACGGCACAATTCAGAACCAACAGTTCCCACAGTGTATGTTGAAAATTGCTGATGCTGTGTTCTTATTACAGCTTAATGAAATGATAAGAAACCCAGGGGAAGGGCATTTCTGGCAGGTGGACCACATCAAGCCCGTGTCTGGTGGAGGAGGGCAGTGCTCCCTGGACAACCTGCAGACCCTCTGCACAGTCTGCCACAGAGAGGTCAGTGACACTTGCAGACACATCTGACACCATCCTAAGACAGCTAATTGGAAATTGTGCATACAGGTGTGGAGGATTACACGGGTAAATCTATATCCTGGTCTGGGATCTGAGATGTGTTTTATTCTTCTCATTACCTACCACTTGAGTTTTTTCTTGAGGTCTATGCAAGTTCTCAGTCACAGATGAAAAAGAAACTGCTTCCCTTTCAATGTATTCTAGGACCAGGAAATTTTCACCACTACATAGAAGAAAATGAATACAACTTACATATTGCACAGTTTTGAAAAGACCCAGACCCTCAAACTAGAAGTTCAGTGAATTGGGACAGTGGCATATGTTTGCATCTGCAGCTAAATATGTCCTGAAATATCTGAGAACATGAATAGATTATCTCTAGGACCAACTCAGTTCCACATACAGGCATTACACTGTTGACCTAAATATGAAACCTATTAATCTTGGTACATCTTGGAGCAATTACCTAGTGCTTAAAACGAAAAGAAAGAATAACATAATATGGTCTGTCAACTAGGATGAATTTTTAACAGGTAGTTCAGCAAAAGGTCACAGGATCTACCTGTTAAGATATAATCTTAGAAAGCAGCATACATTTAATATGCAACTTTGTACCCAACTTTTTTTCCACTTATGGCAAAATTTAAGCATTTTCCCATGTTCCCATGATAAGCATTCAGTGTTTATCATCTAAAATGGCTGCATATCATTCTATTGAGTACATCTCTACTGTGGTTAATTACCCCATTCCCATACTGATGAAACCTGAAGTTGTTTACATTCTGTGGTTCATATACACAATGCTGCCAACCACATTTTTTTTGTATACAAACTATTTTTTACATTTCGAGGTTGTTCCTTAAGATAGATTCTCAGATGTAAAATCATTGAGTTAAGTTTTAAGATTTTGAGTCGTTTTAAGACTGCAGGAGATGAATTCTCTGCATGCTGTTTTACAAAGGATTGTATTCAGATATGCTCCTTCGATCCTGGTGGTGAAAAGTGCCTGTTTAACTGCACTGGTACTGCTGCTGTGGTGAAAGAAGAATTATTTTGTTTACTTGTAATTTTTTCAAAATGGGTTAGGTAAGGGAGAAAAAAAAAATCTTTTTCCGAGACGTGTTTTTTATTGCTTTCAAATTGCTAACCTAGAGGCTTTACTTTATTTTAAAGACTCTGATATTTGTAAAAATGCTAATCAACTGTATTTACATTTTGAGAATTTTTCAGATCCTTTGCCAGTGTTCATATCATATGAGCACTTTCTTAGCCTCTTTTTAATATTTCAGATTCCTCAATTTACTCACAAATTTTATTGTGTAAAAATTATGTAAATAACTTTTACATAAATAGGATCATTTCATACGAAGGGCTTTGTTTTTTAGTTTTAACCTTTTTTCCTCTCCTTACCCCTTCTACCTGGATAACTTCACACATACATGGACTTCAATTGGGCAAAAGGTCATCTGATTTCTCAAACTGATTTCTGCAAACTGTTAGCACATTCAAGATCTGTAGGAAATTAAGATACAGCAAAAGAGAATGTTGTGCCTTCTTCTGTAATCACCTTTTCAGAGTCTCATGAAAAATGTTATTTATATTAGCAAAGGAATCCAATTCTGTTCTAGCTCATTTTTTTTTTTTTTTTTTTTGCCTTGGCTTGGCTCTTAGGTTGGGAAAGGCTTTCAAGCCCAGAGAACAGGAGGTGGGCAGGCCCTGCACACACCTAGACCTCAGTTATTGGCTTAGTAACCCCACTAAGGGCAAAGCACTGGTACACAAGTGTGGTGATAATATTTTTTTTCAGAATTAACAGTTTTTGAGTTGCTGTAGCCAGTACTTTAATTCTAACATGTGTACACATGCATTACTTTTTTTAATTTTTAGAGAACTGCCCAACAAGCCAAGGAAAGAAGCCGGGTGAGAAGACAATCTCTAGCATCAAAGCATGGATCAGACATCACACGATTTTTGGTAAAGAAATGAAGCATAAACATTTTTAAATGGATGACATATGGTTTATATGTGGAGAATTCACCAAATTTTTTTTGTGCTTGTCTAATATTTTAAAAGTGAAATTTTCCAGAACACAAATCAAGAATTCATCTTCCCTTTTCATGTTAAATGCTTTTAGTGTTAATACTTGTTGAAAGTACTTAACAAACTGAAATACAATACTAAATATTTCTATGATCTTCTTGATATCATGCAGACTCCATTATATTTCAGTAAGGTTTTGTTAAGCTTTCAATTTCCCCTGACTATACCTTAATCACTGTATTATGCATAGATTATTTTTGAAAAATATACTCTCAATTACTTGAAAAATGCTGCTGGGTTAGTATTGGTCATGGACTGCTACATGCCCAAATGCCATAAGGGAAATTGTAAAGCCATAAGGGAAATTTTGGAGGCAAATCATCATTTTTCAGGAATTCTAAACCAATCATGACCTCCTTGCTTAGTATGCAAGAGAGATTTTTGTTCACTAAATGCCTCCAAAATGAACCTGGGGTGCATATTTTGAGTGTTGTCTTCGTTTTATTTCTTAGCCAGTTGTCTTTATTGAAAAGATGCTTTTGAAAATAACCTAATTGGACTCATGGTGTTTGTGGACAATTCAGGGATTCTGGCTGAAGTAACTGTTAAAACATGTTTTAAAAAAACCAAAATGCCATTTAAACTTCATTTTTTAATTTGTCTTAATGCATAAAACTAGGCTTGCTGTCAAAGCATTCTTTGTCTCACGTTTATCATTTTCTGTTTTTAAAGTCCTATTTTATTAAAAGGGTATTCCTGAAATCTCTTTTAAAAGGGATGATGATAAAACACTTTTTCTAAAGTATGATCAGATGGAGATAAATATTTAAAAAGTGCAAGGGTAACATTAAAATGTAATTGATACTCAGACATAAAAGAGTGATGATGAAAGAAAACCAAGACATAATCTGGCAATACGTCAGAATCATGAGAGAATCAGAATCAATACGTTAGAACTCACAAAGTACAGGGTCAAGGAAGAACTACATTCACAAAAGGCCTGTTTGCAAATACTGTTTGGATGTAACATTAGTTTGAGTACTTTTTAATTAGTAGCTGGTATTTCACAACATGGAGGACTTATATTTTTATAAATATTATACAATCATTAATCTTCCAGAGTTTAAGTTTACAATATTTCATTGACATGGTGTCACGTGTGTGTTCAGTCATGTCTGACTCTTTGTGATCCTATGGACTGTAGCCCTGCTAGGCTCCTCTGTCCATGGAATTTTCCAGGCAAGAATACTGGATTGAGTTGCCGTTCCCTTTCTCCAGGGTTTCCTGACCCAGGGATCGAACGTCTCCTGACCCATGTCTCTTGCACCTCCTGCATTGACAGGCAGATTTTTTTACCTGCACCACCTGGGAAGCCCCTTGTATGAGATCAAATTTTACAGTTCATTTTTAAAATTAGTTGGGCTTTCTTTGGCCTTCTTTCTGCTTTGCTGGTCAGGCTCTTTGCAGTTTTCTGCCTCATTGCCAGGGTAACCAAGGATCTCTCACAGTTGAGAGCTGAGAAGCAAGCACGCTACTTTTCCTCCAGCATGAGATATTTGCAAGTGAGACTGGTCTAAGTAGGTCAGATTTGAGTGGAGCTTACTCTTTAGATCAAACTAAAGTGGTAATTCTAGGGAGAAAACTCTCAGTGTGGGAGCTATATGAGAGTTGGAGGTGAAATGACCCATGAAGATCATTTCTCTCTTTGCCAGATTTCAAAATTCCAGTTAAAAATGCTATAAGAGCATCAAAAAAATTACAAATAGGGCTTCCCTGGTAGCTCAGAAGGTAAAGACTCTGCCTACAATGCAGGAGACCTGGGTTCAATCCTTGGATTGGGAAGATCCCCCAGAGAAGGAAATGGCAACTCACGCCAGTATTCTTGCCTGAAGAATTCCATAGACAAAGGAGCATGGTGGGCTACAGTCCACAGGGTTGCAGAGTCGGACACAACTGAGTGATTTTCACACACTCACTCAGGACATATTTAACCAAGGACATGAAAGCTTTGTACACTGAAACTACAAGTCTTTGGTGAAAGAAACTGAAGAAGACACAAACAAATGGAAGAAATTCCACGTTCCTGGATCAGAAAAGTTAATATTGTTAAAATATCCATACTACCTGAAGCAATCTGCAGATTCAGTGCAATCCCTATCAAAATTCAAGTGGCATTTTTGAAGAAATAGAAAAAAATCCTAAAATGTGTATGGAACCAATAGCCAGAGCAATCTTGAGAAAGTAGAACAAACATGCCATTTTTCTGCCCATTTTTTGATTGGGTTGTTTTTTCGATATCAAGCTGCATGAGCTGTGTGTATATCCTGGAGATTAATCCCTTGTCAGTTGCTTCATTTGCAAATATTTCTTTCCCATTCTGAGGGTTGTCTTTTCTTTTTTTATGGTTTCCTATGCTATGCAAAAGATTTTAGGTTTAATTAAGTCCTCTTTTTACTTTTAATTGTTATTACCCTAGGAGGTATATCAAAAAAGATACTGCTGCAATTTATATCAAAAATTGTTCTATGTTTCCTCTAAGAATTTTATAGTATCTAGCCTTACATTTAGGTCTTTGGTCCATTTTGAGGTTTTTTTGTGTATGGTGTTAGAGTGGGTGAGCCCACTCTACATGTAGTTTTTCTAGTATCACTTAATGAAAAGGCTTTCTCTAATGTAAATTCTTCCCCTGATTGTCACAGATTAATTGACCATAGGTAGGTGGGTCTATTTTTTTAATTTTATTGGATTGTAGTTGATTTACAATGTTGTTAGTCTCAGATGTACAATAAAGTGATTCAGTTATACATATATATTTTTTTTTCATTCTTTTTAAGATTCTTATATAGGTTATCACATAATACTGAGTTCCCTGTGCTGTATACACTAGGTCCTTGTTTGGTTATCTATCTTATATATAGTAATATGTTAATCTTATATATGCTGCTGCTGCAGCTTACATATAGTGTATGTTAATCCCAAGATCTTGATTTATCCCTGCTCCCACATTTTCCTTTTGGTAACCATAAATTTGTTTTTTATATCTGTAAGTCTGTTTCTATTTTGTAAATAAGTTCAGTTGTATCATTTTTTTAAATTGGATTTCACATAGAGTGATATTGTATGATATGTCTTTATCTTATTTCACTTAGTATGATAATCTAAGTCCATCCATCCATGTTGTTGCAAATGGCATTTTTTTTCTTATTTATGGATGTATGGATATGAGGGGTGTAGCTGGTGGAGGGGGGAGATGGTGGAATGAACTGGGAAATTGGGATTGACATATATACACTACTATGTATAAAACACATAATGAACATATATAGCACAGGAAACTCTACTCAATGCTCTGTGGTGACGTAAATGGGAAGAAAATTTAAAAATGGGGTGATATGTGTATACATATAGCTGGTTCACTTTGGTGTACAGCAGAAACTAACAACATTTTAAAGCATCTATACTTCAATAAAAATTTAAAATTAAAAAAAAATTTAGATTTTGCATAGCAAAGGAAGCCATAAACAAAATAAAAAGACAACCTATAGGCTGGCAGAAAATATCTGCAAATGATGCGACCAGCAAGGGATTAATTTCCAAAACAGACAAACAGCTCATATAGCTTAATATGAAAAAAAAAAGAAAAAATTCAAAAAATAGGCAGAAGACCTAAATAGACATTTCTCCAAAGAAAACATACAGATGGCCAACAGGCACACGAAAAGGTAGATGCTCAAGATTGCTCATTATTAGAGAAATGGAAATCAAAACTACAAAGAGTTATCACCTCAGACCGGTCAGAATGACTATCACTAGAAAGTCTACAAATAGTGAATAATAAATGCTGACGAGAGTGAGGAGAAAAAGGACCCTCCTACACTGTTAGCAGTAATGTAACTGGTACAACCCCTATGAAAAACAGTATGAAGTCTCCTTAAACTAAAAATAGAGTTACTGTAATATCTAGACCCACTCCTGGACATATATCTGGGAAAGACAAACTCTAACTTGAAAAATATACCTCAGTGTTCATAGCAACACTATTTACAGTATCCAAGACATGCAGGCAACCTAAATGTCCACTGACAGATGAATGGGTAAAGAAGATGTGGTAAATATATATATACAAAGACTGTTACTCAGCCATAAAAAGGAATAAAATAATTTTATCTGCAGCAACATGGATTGACATAGAGATTATCATGTTAAGTGAAGTAAGACAAAGACAAATATCATGATATCACTTATTTGCGGAATATTAAAAAAAATAATACAAATGAACTTATTTACAAAACAGAAATAGACTCACAGACACAGAAAACAAACGTATGGTAACCACAGAAGACAGTGGGGAGTGGGAGGAGATAAATTAGGAGTTTGGGATTAACATATACACAGCACTGCTATATATAAAATAGGTAAACAACAAAGACCTACTGTATAGGTCAGGGAACTATGTTTAATATCTCATAATAACCTGTAATGGAAAAGAATCTGAAAAAGTATATGTATTGTGTATATATATATAACATATATTAAGGATATATGGGCTTCCTTGGCAGCTCAACTGGTAAAGAATCCACCTGCAATGCATGAGACTGTGGTTCGATTCCTGGGTGGGAAGATCCCCCAGAGGAGGGCATCGTAACCCACTCCAGTATTCTTGCCTAGAGAATCCCCATGGACAGAGGAGCCTGGCGGGCTGCAGTCCTTGGGGTCGCAGAGTTGGACATGACTGAGCAACTAAGCACAGCACATATTAAGAATGAGTATGTATAACTGAAACATTTTGCTGAATCAGTAACACAACACTGAAAATTAACTATACTTCAATAAAATAACTTAAAAAGAAAAATCAATATTGTAAATAGACAGGCTCCCAACTCCCAAACACCGAAATATATTAGCGAATAGTAAGAGATATTAAAGGAGAAACAGACTACAATGCAGTATTGTAGGGGACTTCAATACCTATCACCAATGGATAGATCATCCACACAGAAAATCAAAAGGAAATGTTGGAATTGAACCATATGTTAGAACAAACTGACTTAACAGATATACAGAACATTCTATCCAACTGCAGCAGAATACACATTCTTCTGAAGTGCACATGGAACATCTAGGACAGATCACAAGATAGACGACAGACACAAAAATGTTAGCAAATTTATGACAGATCATCCAGCTGTTTTTTCTGAACACAAGAAAATAGAAAATCGAGAATATCTACACATATGTGGAAACTAAAAACACACTTCTAAACAACCCCTGGGTCAAAGAAGAAACAAAACTGGAAATGAAAAATTATTTCAGTCCAAATGAAAATGCAACATACCAAATATTGTAGAATGCAGCAAAAGCAGTTCTCAGAGGAAAGCTTACAGCAAAAATTCATATAGTAAGAGATTAAAATAAATAAACAACCTAACCTTACACCTCAAGAACTAGAAAAAGAACAGACCAAGTCCAAAAATGAACAGAAGGAAGGAATTAATAAAAATCAGAAAAGATATTAATGAAATGTGGATCAGAAAGGATCAACAAAAGTAACTGGTTTTTTGAAAAGATAAACAAAACTGACCATCCTTTAGCTAAGCTAACTAAGGAAAAAATAGAGAAGACTAAAATAAAATGAGACATGAATGAGTTGTATCTTCAAGGTGAATGGTTCCAGAAGGGGCTGGAGTCTGCACAAGTCACTGGGACTTGCCTTCCATTTCAGAAGCAACAAGACTTTCACACTCAATCTAGCAAGGAGCCCACCACTTCTGAATAACAATGCTGGTCGCAGCTCAGCTTCCCTTTACAACCCTGAAGATCTTTCTCTGTTTGTGGCGATCGACCTGTGAACCCCAGCTGCTTCAAGGAATGTTGTTTATAATGTCGCTGAATGAGCAAGACAGAACTTCTGCATTTAATTAATTTATTTATTTTTTTAAAGATACCTAACCCAAGATGGTAAACCTCAGTAAATGCAGGTTAAAACCATAATAAGATACTATTCCACATGCATTGAATTGATAAAAAAACAAATTATCTTTGTCAGTGCTGAGAGCTAGCAAGAATATGGAGTAAAAAGAAATCTCATTCAGAATGAGTGGGAGTATAGATTAGTTCAACCACTTTGGAAAACAACATGACATCATCTGATAAAGCTGATGATGCACATCCCTCACCAGGTCCATACACTGGAGAAAGCTAGGTGTGGACAAGGAGTGGTTCCCAGAATGTTCACAGAGCACCATTTATAGTAGCGAAACCTCTTGGACCACCCAAATATTTGTCTGGATAAACTGGAAGTATTCCACAACAAAATAGTACACAGCTGTGAAAATTAGTGAACTTCGGTTATGTACATCAACATAAGAGTGGTTCATAAATAGAAACTACAACCCAAGCAAGTCAGGAAGACAACACACAGTTTTTGCCATATGAAGATCAAAAACACACAAAACATGATAAGGGGTACACTGAAACTGTGTACAACACATTCCTATGTGGTGAAAGTGTAAAGAAAAGTAGGGCGTAGCTAACAGGAAACTCAGAGAGAGTGGTTCCATTTGGGGGGTGGAGGAAAGGGCATGCAATCAAGGAGGGGACACAGGAGCCTTTCAATGTTTGAAAATGCTCTTCTTCTAAAGCCAGGTTTCAGGTTACAGGTGATAATTTGCATTCTTTGTGCCTTTTAACATATACATATTTGGAATCTGACCTAGTTCATAACAAAAATGGTACCTGGCTTAGATAAAAGAATTAATAGTAAATGCACTTTTTGTCGACTCTTTTTTTTTTTTAAAGCAGAATAGTCCTATATAGTGCAAAGGTTCAATGGATTAAAGGAAGACACAAGTCAAACACAGTACCTGCCCTTCAAGAGTCTGCAACCTAGCAGAATCAAAGAGCTTTTATATTTGTTGTATAACGTGTCCAGACAATCACAGCGGGCCTCCTCTCTACTAGCAGGAGGTAACTCATTGGATTAACTAGTACAAGGCTGTGAAGAGCTGGGCAAATGTATTGGAGGTGGCCTGCAGGATGGGGTGTATAAGGTAGGGACCTGATCGGCTGGTGAGTTGGATGACTAGACAGAAGGGTGGGGTTCCCAAACAGCAGGATTTCTAAGATAGGCTTCACCTACTGCATAGCTTTGCTGTAAAGCTGCCCTGAATGTTAGGAATGCTATGGCAAATGAAAGGCAGACACCATCTCCTCATTTTGCCACCTGAATGACTGCTTACCGTGTTCAGAAATACTTGGTGGCACAGAAGTATCTCCAAGGAACATCAGTGCATTTACCTACCTGTAGGTGCTGGGAGCTGCCCAGGGGCTCCTTCTACTCTCCTGGGTGCCTCCTTCTCATCTTGACCCTGATCCTAGGTCTGAGTTCAGGAAACTTACATACTGTCTTCCTGGTGTTAAACATGACACTTCTGTGGAAGAATGCCTACTGGACGTTTCCTTGAGAAGCCTCCTGCCAAGATGCCTCACTTGTTCCTCAGACCCTGAGCTCTGCCAGCAGCCCCATGACAGGATCTCTGGAAAAGGCTGTTAGGGAAGGTGTTTGCTGAAAGGGCTCATGAAGTCCTTCCCAGGGTGGTCCACCCCAGTCCTCACATAAAATACTTGCCTTGGATGTTGTCCCTGAAGGATGGACGTATCCTGGGAGGAAGGCCATCCCTCCTGAGCTCCAGGAGACTTCACCTCTTTTATATACATCGCTGTTTTAACCTAAGCTACAAACAATAGAAGTCTCCATGAGGAACAAGCCAAAACACTAATTTTTTGGCGGCACTTACCTTTGACACTCAGGGACTGGGAGCATCCACATACCTGGAGAGGGATGGTGGGCGTATCTTCCCAGGACCATATCTCCAGGCTTGCCTCCTCTGATCCCCTCCACATGACCACTGAGGACGGTCATTATAAAACACCAGTGGGATCAGTTCCCTTGTTTTCCATTATTAATCTCGTTAGGATACTCATACCAGCTGCCCCTTCAGAAAAACAATCCTAAGTGGGCTTCCCAGGTGGCTCAGCTGGTAGAGAATCCACCTGCATTGCAGGAGACCCTGGTTTGATTCCTGGGTCAAGAAGAGCTGGTGGAGAAGGGAAAGGCTACCCACTCCAGTATTCTTGGGTGTCCCTTGTGGCTCAGCTGGTAAAGAATCTGCCTACAATGCGGGAGACTGGGGTCGATCCCTGGGTTGGTTCTGGCCTGGAGAATTCCATGGGCTGTATGGTCTATGGGGTTGCAAAGAGTCAGTCACCACTGAGTGACTTTCACTTCACAGGTGGCTCAGTGGTAAAGAACCTGCCTGCAATGCAGGAGACACAGGAGAGGTGGGTTTGATCCCTGTGTTGGGAAGATCTCCTGGAGGAGGGCATGGCAACCCACTCCAGTATTCTTACCTGGGAAAATCCCAGGGACAGAGAGCCTGCTGGGCTGCAGTCCACGGGATTGCAGAGTCAGACACGACTTAGCAACTGAGCACACACGCACGCACAGTAGCTTAACAAAAGAAGGCTATTCTTCTCTGCCAAAAGCCCAGGGTGAGTCAGGCAACCCTCCTCTATTCCTCCCGTCACCACTGGAATTGATCCTCTGGGCCATCCTGTGGGGAAAGGAAGGAGGTGGCCTGGGCCCTCACCTGCCTCCTCCTCATTCTCACTCACAAGCCATTGGCCTAAAACCCTAATCTCAGGGCAAGTGTTCGTGAGTTCTCACTCCCTACCTTGCTTATGAAATGTGTTGTAAACTTTTCTACCCAAGCAGAGTACTCCTCATGGTAAAATACCCCTCATGGGACAAAGTGGACAGTTCACTCCCAGAGAGTCTGAGGGGAAAGCCCAAAAGGGCCCCCAACTAGTGGGCACTTTCTTTAAAGTGTAAAAAAGGTCATTCAGATTTGCACTCTGTTCCTTGTTCAATCCATGTTTGTTCCCCAATGAAAGTCTCTTCTGACTGTTTGGAAAATACCACCTGACCCACTGACCGGAGAGAGGAGTTTTCCACTGGGTATGGGATTCAGCACATGGGGTTGAGTCGTGGGCGGCCAACAGGACCCAGCAGGTGCCACATCCGGGCTATTTCCCTTCTGTCTGGAGTCAAGAAGAACTGTTTTAAGAATCCAAACTCAAATAGGTATGCGGTTACAAACAGCAAGTTTTCTCTCTGCTCAATGATCTAGTCCAAGATAATTACTGAAAGAGACTGAATTCACCAATGAAGTGGCAGTGTTACATTTTCAAGTTCTGTCTGGAAGACATTCCTATAGGTGGGTATTACTGCTAAGAGGTTAAATCTCCTCTGTCATGTGGCTGAATGACCTACTTACCCTCTCTCATTATTGCAGGGAAATATTTGTTAACAAGGGTTTTGGGGGGAAAAGATAGATTACCTTTCTAAATATCTCATGTAAATAAACTAAGAGAATTTAAAAATTACTGTTTAGAACCAAAACCTTTTTTGTTGTTCCATTACCTGTAAAAAGGTGCATGTAAGACATCACCATATGGCCTTTAGCCACAGGTCTCATCCTGTGTGAGAGGAGACACAGAGGGGAGGGTGCAGGCAGGTGGCAAAATGGCAGGCAGCTCTAAGAGCAGGCGTCCACATTTCTTAACCCTCTCTACAAATTCATTTGAAGTCCCACCCAGTGATAAGATCCACAACTGTCCCCATCCACACTTAAGCCAAGGGAGATATGTAAGCCTCCACAAGTTGGCATCAAACTGCCTCACGGACCAGCTTTTGGATCTCGCAGACAGACCCCCAGTACTGGCCAGCAAGCTGGGCCAGCTTGTTCATCATTTCATTTACCTCTCAATCACACAGTTGTGGCAGGGCTTCCCTGGGAGCTCAGCCGGTAAACAATCCGCCTGCAGTGCAGGTGATCCCAGTTCGATTCCTGGGTTGGGAAGATCCCCTGGAGAAGGGATAGGCTACCCAATCCAGTATTTTGGGGCTTCCCTGGTGGCTCAGATGGTAAAGAATCCACCTGCAATGTGGGAAACCTGGATTCGATTTGATCCCTGGGTTGGGAAGTTCCCCTGGAGGAGGGCATGGCAGCCCACTCCAGTATTATGGCCTGGAGAATCTCCATGGACAGAGGAGCCTAGCAGGCTACAGTCCGCAGGGTTGCAAAGAGTCAGATACAACCGAACACAGCACAGCATGCAGTCATATATCTTACGTGACTGAAACGTTTAGTTCCCAGTGAGTATAATATTTTTTTAAATAGTCAAATGAACAGCAATACACCCAACATCCTCAGTACCTTTAACAACTGTGCTGTCCCCGAGTTACATTGTCTTCCAGTTCCCACAAACAGAACCACCGTCCTCAGCCCCAGGCATCTAGGTCAGCAGGTCTGGGGGATGGAGAACGTGCATCTCCAAGTTCCTAGGAGATGCTAAGGCTGCTGGCCTGGGAACTACACTTTGAGAACCACTCCCTACAGCATATGCTCAGGAGCAGGTTACTGGGTTGTAGGTATGTACTTGTTCAGATTTTATCAGGGAATGAAAAACTGTTTTCCAAAGCTGTACCAACCTGCACTCTTGCCAGCAATGGATAAGAGTGCCTGTTGCTGGAAATCCTTGTCAACACCTGAATATCATCTGATTTTAAAATCTGTGCCTATCTGGTAATGTGAAATGGTCTCTCAGTGTGACACATCTTTTTCCAGTCTGTAGTTTGTCTCTCATTCTTTATGGTGTTTGTTGAACAGAAGTCCTTAATATTAATGTAGCCAAATTTATCAATCTTTTCCTTTATGGAAGAGGTTTAAGAAGACCTCACTACCTGAAAAATTTAAAGCTACTTTCCCACATAGTAGTCTAAACATTCCATGTTTTCCTTTTACATAAATCTTTAATCCACCAGAAATTTATTTTTCAGTGTGGAGTGATGTATGGGTCAAATTTCATTTCTTTTCCCTCTTAAGATACAAGGCTAACCTCTTGTCCAAGAACTATTTATTGAATATCTCATCATTTCCCCACTGACCTGCCTTACTATCTCTATCAGAACTAAACTTTCCTTTTATGTCTGGGTCTCTTATCTGTTCTGTTGAACCACTCTGAGTCAATAGTGTTAATTATTGTAACATTATAATGTCTTATTATCTCATAATGCAAGATCTCCACATCTGAATTTATAAAAAATTCAAATTTGCATAATATACATTTAAAAAGACATTGAATTATTTACCCAGGATTTCAGTTACTTATGGTTTTTGTCACAGTTTCTAGGATGCCATTTTTTTTATCTTCCTTAAACTTTAATTGCACTGATTTTGTCATGTGCAATAAAAATATCACTAGATAACCACAACATCTAATAAAGAGGATCCAAATTTGAAAACTGATGTTGAAGCTGAAACTCCAATACTTTGGCCCACCTCATGCGAAGAGTTGACTCACTGGAAAAGACCCTAATGCTGGGTAGGATTGGGGGCAGGAGGGGAAGGGGACAACAGAGGACGAGATGGTTGGATGGCATCACCGACTCGATGGACATGGGTTTGGGTGGACTCAGGGAGTTGGTGATGGACAGAGAGGCCTGGCGTGCTGCAGTTCATGGGGTCGCAAAGAGTCGGACACGACTGAGCGACTGAACTGAACTGAACTGAAATTTGTAAACCTGTTTCCTAAATCAGCTCCATAACTGTTCTGACAAATTCTTTCCTTAGAGTTGACCCAACATAGTTTTTGTCATTTCTCTCCATCAGAACATGGTGGGGAGGAAAAAAGTTAAGGTGGATAGAGAGGGGATGGAGGATTCATAGTTTTTATCTAACACAGATGTATTAAAAATTTGGGGTAGAAAACAAAAATGGCAAAATATTGCCAATGGGTGAATTTGGATAAAGGATGTTCCAGATTTCTTTGTACTATCCTTCAGGAATAACTAAAGTCATAAACACGACCACACTGAATTTCGGCCACACCGTCTTCTAAAGGACTTTTTCCTTTTCATGACCCTCCTAAGGGAGCAGTGACCATGTCATATCCATGAACACTTCTCACCACAGCAGAAGGGACAACCCAAGGCTGGATAGTGACCCACAAATTGTGCCCAAATGGGGCTGGGATGAAAAGGTAAACTAGACTGACCGGGTATTTCTCTATAGAACTGGAAAAGGGAAAGATCGAGGTAGTTATCAACAGAACTAAAAGGTGGTGATGTAGAGGGCAAAGAAGTTGCCATGCATTCATTCCCAGATGGATCAAGCTGGACAAGAGGAGGCCAGCTGCGACGGGGACAGAAAGACAGTTACTCAGAGCCAAGTCGCCTTCATAGTCAAACACTAGGAGGAGAAGCTGGGAATTCCTGCTGCTAAGTTTCTCTAGAGCTGACCCAAACCCCAAAACCCAGGTTCTAGACTCCATGGTCAGGCCTGTGATGGCTCAATTTCATTCCATAGTCCTCACTGCTCTCTGGGGATCCTTTGTTTCTTACCACCAAAAGAACCCAACTGCATCCCACTAACCAATGCTTTTCCCCATGAAATTGAAAAATATATGATCCTCAATGATTTTGTAAATATAAGCCTGAAGTCATGTACACAGTTTGGCCATTAATGCTGTATTATATTGTGTTTTAACCATATCACTAACCAACTAAAAATTTGAAAACCACTCTTTAAAGCCAGCTGGTTTTAGCTTGGGCTGCTTTAACAAAACACCATAAACTGGATGGCCAATCAGCAAAAGAAATAGATTTTTCATGGTTCTGGAGGCTGGAAATTTGAGATCATGGTGCCAGCATGGCCAAGCTCTTATGAAGACCCTCTTTTGGGATGCCACCTGCTGACTTCCCGCTGTGTCCTCACGTGGCAGGAACAGTGAGAATGCTCTCTGGGGTGTCTTCGTAAGAACACTGACCCCATTCATTAAGATTCCACCTCATGACCTAATCACCTTCCAAAGGCCCCACCTCCTAATGCCATCACACTGTGGATTAGGATTTCAACATAGGAATTCTAGGGGAACACAAACATCCAGTCACTCTTTTATTAAATCTCTCAGGCTTCCCTGGTGGTCCAGTGTTGAAGAAACTGCCCTGCAATGCAAGGGTTCAAACCCCTGGTTTGGGAAAATCCAACATGCCAAGAAGTGGCTAGTCCCGTGTGCCACAACTACTGAGCTTCACACTGTAGAGCCTGCGAGCCCCAACTATTGACGCCCATGAGCTCTAGAGCCCATGCTCGGCAACAAGAGAAGCCACTGCAATGGAAGCCTACACACCCTGAGAGTAGCCCCCACTTGCTGTAACTAGAGAAAGCCTACATGCAGCAATGAAGACCCAACACAGCCAAAAATAAATAAAAATCTTTTTAAAAAATCTCTTCTCTAGCTTTCTTTCTTTCTAGGGCCAGTTTTTTTTCACATGGAACCTATGTGAACACTGAGGGATAGGCTGATGCTGGGTGGTCAACTAGAGTCACCCACTAGCCTTCTTGCTTCTAGGCAAGACTCAAACCCATGCATCAGCCAAGTGACCACATGCCATGGCCACCACATGCTGTACCTGAGACATGCATGTGGACTGAACCTCTGGCCTTCCTGTGCATCTGGCCAGGCCCTTCAGTTCACAGCTTAGCCATGCCTGCACCCTGCCCAGCTCCTCCCATCACTAAACCTGAGCAGCACATGTGATGGTCACAGACAGACCTAGAATAATCCTCTTGTACAGAGGTGGGGGAGGGCTAGAACACCTGCACCCATGGGCCCAGGCGCATTTCCTCAGGTAGGAGTACTTGAGTATCCTGACTCTCCCACAGGACTCACTGGGTTCCCATGACAATCCAGGGAGGTCTGTCTCAGACTCCTCCCAGCCGCACCCCTGTGCCTAGAGGTCAGTGGGCTTTCCCCATAGGATGCTGTGTACCAGCTTTGAGGGTGGTTTTCAACCAGGACCCTGTTGTGGAACCTCATAAACACAGGAAGGAAACATGACCGGCTCTCCAATCAGATGGCAAGACCTGAAAATCTCAGGATGTTTGGACAGGTTTATTTTTAGACTCTGCGGTTCAGCCGAGCCCATCCTGTTGGGGACTGTGCTCTCCCGGCTCACACCCATTTCATGGAAGCTGCCTTCTGACACCACAGCCAGTTAAGCTACATATGCCTTCCCAGGGCTGCCAGGAAGGAGCCTTTTAAATTTATTCAAAGCTCTTTGGCTTCCCTGGTTTGACCTCCCACTAAGGGGAGCCAGCCTGTCATCTGAATGCTGAAGAAGAGGGGCTCACTGCTTGTAGTCATTTTGTACCCCCTCCAACCTTGATAATGAAGAATATCAATTAAGAGTATTCCTAGGCTCCAGAACCAGCTGAATATGTTAAACCAGTGCAGAGAGGAGCTCCTGCCTCTTGGCCGTAGTAGGACCAGGCAGGCAGGAGGTCCAGCCAGCTTCTGAGGTGCAGGGGTCAGCCCCGGCCAAAGAGAAGATGACCAGGCCTCTCCCAATGCTGCCCTCCCACCATGACGTTATCCCTCCAGTCCCAGAATAGTTGAGAACGTTTGGGAAATTCACACTCTAAAAATATTTCCTTTTTTCATGTAGGCAAGATAACACAGGAGTGACAGTGGGTTACTAAGAATGCTGTTCCCTCGTTATGTAACACAGGCAAAAATAAAGAGTGTTCTGGGCCAAAAATAGGGCTGAAAAAGAGGAATGGGAATAAATAGCACTGACAAGTCATTATTTACTCAAACTGTCAAATGGCTGAAGAAGTTAAGAAAAGTTCTGATCCATGTCTCCACTGCTGATTAGACAGGTCTGACTAGCCCCTAGAAGCAGCCCAGGTCACCTTCCTGACAAGTGTTTGACACAAAAGAGTCCATGTGCAGTGGAGGCCACTTGTTCAGGCAAAGGAAAAGTCGCAGAGGAGCACGCTCGCCCAACCATCACCAGCCAGCCATGGGACAGGGGGCTTCTGGACGCTGTGAGCACAGGGCATCCCTCAGGAGACAGCAGCCCATCCTGTGTCACCTGACAGACAGGGTGCCGATCGCACTGGGGCATACAGAGCAGTGCCCTTGCTGGGGGCTGCTGTGTGGGCAGGTGGCTGTGCCAGGCGGGATACAAGGCACAAAGCCCTCTCCCAACCAAGTAGCTGGCCCCTTGGGTCAGAGCGAGATATCCAGACCCACCCTGACTCTCACTGCCCCGCTCCCGGGCTTCTCCAAGTCCTGCCGGTGTTGCTTGCTGAATCTCTCACTCCCTTACCACCATGGTCAAGGCCACTGCCAAGTCACACAGGGGTCACTGTGGTGATCACCAGTTTCTGATGGGTCTGAGTCTAGGCTTGCACCTCTGTCACTCCACTGAAAACTTGCCAGAGCTTCTCTGCTCTCACTCAATCAGCTCCAAACTCCCCAGTAGGGCCTGTGAGGATCATGAAACAGCTGCCACTTCCCTCTCCACTCTGGCCACACAGGCACCTGGGCTGGGGGCCTCCACAGATTAGCCCGAGGCCTGGAACATGGCACAACTCTTCCCAACTTGCCACCCCAGCCATCTGCCTTGATAACGTCTACCTGGCCTTTAAACTTAAGTAACTTCTTCCATGGAGCCTGTGAGCCAAGGAGAGGGAAGGGAATCAAAAGAAAACCACTCACTTGATGAGCAGGTAGAGATTTCAGGGTCCCTCTTCTTGTTTGTCATCTCTATGAACACTGGATGTGTCTCCATGGGAATAAAAGGGCTTGTTGCCAACAGCTAAGCAGTCACTCATCCACAGCTGGGCCACTTAGTACCTAAGTATCCGGACCATGCTGGGTGCTTTTCAGACATCATCTTGTTGAATATTTGTAACAATTTGTTGGGTACTTTCGTCCCCATTTAAGTGGAAGAGGAGGTTCAGCAGCAGCTTGGTGTCTGTGGCTGATGAGAAGGCAGAGGTTTGGAACCCAACTCTCCAGAGCCAGGCCCCTGCCTTTGTCATCAGGTCCCAGGGCTCACCAGCAACTAGAGCAGCCCCCGTCCATCTGGATGGCTTTTGGGCAATGCTTTCATGGGTGGAATTATGACCTCAGCCCTCTTCGAGAAAAGATATGCTGAGGTCCTAATTCCAGTACCTCTGACTGTGACCTGGTGCAGAAATAAGGTCACTGCAGAGGTAACTAGTTCAGATGAGGCTGTACTGGAGTGGGGCAGCTGGTGTCATAAAAAGAGACAGACACACAGGGATAGGGGGCATATTCTACTCTGTGACCACAGAGGCAGAGACTAATGTGCTGCAGGATTACCAAGGATGCCAGCAACCACCAGAAGCCAGAAAAAGGCAAGGAGCCTCCTCCCCAACAGGCTTCAGAGAGCATGGTCCTGCCAACACTCTAATTTCTGACTTGGGAGCCTCCAGAACCGTGAGACAATTGCTGCCGTTTAATACCATCCGGTTTGCGATACTCTGTTACTGCAGCCTTAGGAAATGAATACAGTGGTGAATTCTTTCTCTCTCCTGGGAAATAGTTTTTATCACAAGCCTGCTATGTACTGCAGACACTAAACTCAACAGCTTTGAACCCAACTAACAGCATCTCCAGCACGAACCAGCCCAGCCTGCAAACATCTCCCTCACAAGTCATTCACTTTACCTGTTCTGGAACAAAGATGAAGACAAATCTGCAAAACTTAAAAAGAAAATAAACATTCTATCATGGTTCTGCATGGAATAAAAATTTCAGCTTTTTTTTTTTTTCAGCCTGCTAGGAAGACATGTACTTTTCTTAGAGAGGCTCACTCGGCTGGAAAGTGGGGGGAGGGGCATGCGCCTCTGAGTCGGAATCAGGATCTCCGCCAGGAACTGGCGAGGTTGGCCTTGGGGAAGGGCCAAGAGGAGCATGACCCCAGAGAACTAGTCAGGGACTGTGCCAAGTCCTGTCCTCTCTGGGTGGGGACCAAGGAGGGGTCTTCTGTCCAGCTGCTTACCTAGGCAGATAAGCTCAGCCTGGGAATGGTCCCTGCTTATAGGTGAGCCTTCACTTGGGGAATTTATCAATGACCACCAGTCAGACATCACAAGCTCCCAGGGGAAACACTGCTGGCAAAGAAGTTATGTGAATACGAACTAGCTTTATTTTTCATTTCTCGAGTTAGGCAAGCCCACTTTCGCAGGCTGATGCCAAGCTCCACTTCTCAGAGCTGGAGCAATGTCAGCAGCAGGCCTCTGGCTTTCAGGAGCTAATATTCTGCAATGTTCTGGTTTCATGATGCCCAGTGACAAAGAAATTGAGTTGAGAAGATTCAAACACAACAGTTTTGCCACCAAGAGGCATCCACTCATTCATTCATTGCTTGCCGAATGCCCAGTCCTATCCATTACTCTGCATGCAGGCAAAAAGAGTGGGTCACAGTTGGCTTGTAACAGACTCAACTGGCTTCATACTCTTGCCCCGGTCCTCATCATACCCTCCTGCCCCCTGCTCTCCAGTTCCCGGCAAGGAATAGTGCATAGCAACCGAAACCCCATCTAGCTTCGGGCAGAAGTGTTAAGTATGCCCACGGTTGGAGGGGACACAATCATGGCTTCCAGCAGTCACCTCTGTTTTTTCCTAGTTCTGACGCCATTGTTACTTTGCAACCACAGGTACCCGCCAGTGCTTTGTCTGCGTCTTACTCAGTGTCTCAATGGCATTTGACACAGTTCATCAACTACTCCCTTCAAAGATTTTTTTTCTTGGCTTCTAGGAAATCACACTTCCAGTTTCCTTCTACCTCAGTGGATCCTCCTTCTCAGCATCCTCTGGCTCAGCCCCTAGAGCATCTCCCTCTGAAGGGTCTCAATACTGTTCTACAGCTCAAGTACTATCTGTGCCTATATTTCCCAATTTTTAGCACAAGCCCTAACCTTTTCCTTAAACTCCAATCTAATCCCTTTTGACTGTTGTTCTGTTGTTCAGTCGCTAAGTCATGTCTGACTCTTTGTGACCCCATGGACTGCAGCACACCAGGCTTTCCTGTCCTTCACTATCTTCTGAAGTTTGCTCGAACTCATGTCCATTGAGTCGGCGATGCCATTCAACCATATCCTCTGTCACTCCTCCTGTCCTCAATCTCTCTCAGCATCAGGGTCTTTTCTAGTAAGCTCTTCACACCAGGTGGCCAAAGTATTAAAGTTTCAGTTTCACCATCAGTCCTTCCAATGAATATTCAAGGTTGATTTTCTTTAGGATTGACTGGTTTGATCTTCTCGCTGTCCAAGCAACTCTCAAGAGTCTTCTCCAGCACCACAGTTCGAAAGCATCAATTCTTCAGTGCTCAGCCTTCTCTGTGGTCCAACTTTCACACCTGTACATGACAACTGAAAAAAAACCATAACTCTGACTATACGAACCTTTGTCAGCAAAGTGATATCTCTGCTTTTTCATATGCTATCTAGGTTTGTCATAGCTTTTCTTCCAAGGAGCAAGCATCTTTTAATTTCGTGGTTGCAGTCACTATCCGTGATTTTGGAGCCCAAGTAAATAAAACCTGCCACTGTTTCCATTGTTTCCCCATCTATTTGCCATGAAGTGACGGGACCAATTTTATTAGTTATCTATTGCTATGTAACCTATGGCCCCCAAATTGAGAAGCTTAAACAACAAACATCCTCTCACAGGGTCTGAGGGTTGGCAATCCAGGAGCTGCTTAGCTGGGTAATTCTGGTTCAAGGTCCCTCAGGAGGCTGCAGTCTTCTGAAGCTGGGGAGAACCTGCTTCCAAGTGTATATGGCCACTTGTAGGAGCCCTCATTCTTCAGAAATGGGCCTCTCCCTAGGGTTGTTTTGTGACATGGCAGTAGACTTCCACCAGAGTAATCCAAGAGAGAAAGGCACCCTGAGATTAATGTCTTTCATAACCTAATCTCGGAAATCTTTTTTTATTTTGGCACTCAGGATCTCAGTTCCTCACCCAGGGATTGAATCCACACTCTCTGCAGTAGAAATGCATGTCTTAACCACTGGGCAACCAGGGAAGACCCATCTTGGAAGTCACATACCAACACTTTCTCCATGTTCTGTTGGTCACAAAGAGCAGTCTTGGTACAGTTTTTAGGGGGTGGGAACTACAGAAGGGTTTGAATCTGTAGAGAAGAAGTGGGAAACAACTGGGACCATCTTAGATGCTGGCTACCACAGGTAACTAATTGGTATCTCAAAATTAACATATCCTAACTCAAAATCTTTTTTTACAGTTTTTTTTTTTTTAACTCCTTTGGCCAGTCCATTTGGCTTGCCAAGATCTTAGTTCCTCAACCAAGGATTGAACCTGTGCCCCCAGTAGTGGAAGCGCAGAGTCCTAACCACTGCATTGCCAGGGAATTCCCCTAACTCAAAATCTTTACTCACATCAGCCCCCAAAACTTGCCCATCCCACAGTCATACCCATCTCAGTAAATGACAGCCTCATTCACTCAGTTACTCAGGTCCCAAACTTCCAAGTCATCTATGATCCTTTCTCATACCCTCAGTAATTCTATCAGCAAATCCTGTGCATGCCACCTTCAAAACACGTATCAAATCTGATCACTTTTTACACCCTTCACTGATACCACTCTGCTCCAAACCATCAACACTCCCAACAAGTTTCACTGCTTCTACCTCCGCCTCTGCACAGTATTCTCCACACAGCAGCCCGAGTGAAGTTTCCAAATGCTGTAACCTAACACCATGCCTTCCCTCCTCCATTCAAAATTCTCCACTGACTTTCCCTCTCAGTCAAGAAAACAAATCCAGCTTCCTAATGTTTAGTTTATATCTGGTCCCTGCATGTTTGTCCACCTGTCTTTCCTTTACTCTCCCTTCCTTCACTTACTATAATCTCTACAACCACTCTGGCCTTTTCTCAGTGCCTCTGGCATACCACGTTCACTCACGCCCCCTTCTTTTCTATCCCCTGTCCGAGATCATCTCCCAGACATCCACAAGGCCAGTTTTCTCACTTCATTCAGGTCTCTGCTGTCACTGCCTCACAGGCCTTCCCTTATCACCTGTCTAGAAAGTATTCTCCCCTCACTCTGATAATCTGATTATACTTATCCCTCACTGTAAATATGAAGGCTTTGCACCTGTCCTGTTCACTGCTATATCCCCATTGCCCAGAACAGTACCTGGCACATAGTTGGCATTCAGTAAACATGTGCTGTCACTTGGACTGCAAGATCAAACCAGTCAATCCTAAAGGAAATCAATCCTGAATATTCATTGGAAGGACTGATGCTGAAGCACCAATACCTTGGCCACCTGATGCAAAGAGCTGACTCATCAGCAAAGACCCTGATGCTGGGAAAAACTGAAGGCAGAAGAGGGCAGCAGAGGATGAGATGGTTAGATGGTATCATTGACTCAATGGACATGAATTTGAGAAAACTCTGGCAGATAGTGAATGACAGAGGAAACTGGCATGCTGCAGTCCATGAGGTCACAGAGTCAGAAACGACTTTATGACTGAACAACAACAAAATAAGACATGTGCTAAACTAATGAAGTTCACAGTTGACATGTTGCTGAAACGTGGCCTGGAGAATTTTAAGCATTACTTTACTAGCATGTGAGATGAGTGCAATTGTGCGGTAGTTTGAGCATTCTTTGGCATCACCTTTCTCTGGGATTGGAATGAAAACTGACCTTTTCCAGTCCTGTGGCCACTGCTGAGTTTTCCAAATTTGCTGGCATATTGAGTGCAGCACTTTCACAGCATCATCTTTCAGGATTTGAAATAGCTCAACTGGAATTCCATCACCTCCACTAGCTTTGTTCGTAGTGATGCTTCCTAAGGCCCACTTGACTTCACATTCCAGGATGTCTGGCTCTAGGTGAGTGATCACACCATCGTGATTATCTGGATTGTGAAGGTCTTTTTGGAAAGTTCTTCTGTATATTCTTGCCACCTGTTCTTAATATCTTCTGCTTCTGTTAGGTCCATACCATTTCTGTCCTTTATCGAGCCCATCTTTGCATAAAATGTTCCCTTGGTATCTCTAATTTTCTTGAAGACATCTCTAGTCTTTCCCATTCTGTTGTTTTCCTCTATTTCTTTGCATTGATCGCTGAGGAAGACTTTCTTATCTCTCCTTGCTATGCTTTGGAACTCTGCATTCAAATGGGTGTATCTTTCCTTTTCTCCTTTGCTTTTGGCTTCCCTTCTTTTCACAGCTATTTGTAAGGCCTCCTCAAACAGCCATTTTGCTTTTTTGCATTTCTTTTTCTTGGGGGTGGTCTTGATTCCCATCGCCTGTACAATGTCACGAACCTCCGTCCATAGTTCGTCAGGCACTCTGTCTATCAGATCTAGTCCCTTAAATCTATTTCTCAATTCCACTGTATAGTCATAAGGGATTTGATTTAGGTCATACCTGAATGGTCTAGTGGTTTTCTCTACTGTCTTCAATTTCAGTCTGAATTTGGCAATAACGAATTCATGATCTGAGCCACAGTCAGCTCCCGGTCTTATTTTTGCTGACTCTATAAAGCTTCTCCATCTTTGGCTGCAAAGATTATAATCAATCCAATTTTGCTGATGTCCATCTGGTGATGTCGATGTGTAGTGTCTTCTCTTGTGTTGTGAGAAGAGGGTGTTTGCTATGACCAGTGTGTTCTCTTGGCAAAACTCTATTAGCCTTTGCCCTGCTTCATTCTGTACTCCAAGGCCAAATTTGCCTGTTACTCCAGGTGTTTCTTGATTTCCTACTTTTGCATTCCAGTCCCCTATAATGAAAAGGACTTTTGCATTCCAGTCCCCTATAATGAAAAGGACATTTTTTTAGGTGTTAGTTCTAGAAGGTCTTGTAGGTCTTCATAGAACTGTTCAACATCAGCTTCTTCAGCATTATTGGTCGGGGCATAGACCTGGATTACCGTGATATTGAATGGTTTGCCTTGGAAATGAACAGAGATCATTCTGTTGTTTTTGAGATTGCATCCAAGTACTGCATTTCAGACTCTTTTGTTGACTATGATGGCTACTCCATTTCTTCTAAGGGATTCCTGCCCACAGTAGTAGACATAATGGTCATCTGAGTTAAATTTACCCATTCCAGTCCATCTTAGTTCTCTGATTCCTAGAATGTCGATGTTCACTCTTGTCATCTCCTATTTGACCACCTCCAATTTGCCTTGATTCATGGACCTAAGAATGCTTAAAATTCTCCAAGCCAGGCTTCAGCCATACGTGAACTGTTAACTTCCAGATGTTCAAGTTGGTTTTAGAAAAGGCAGAGGAACCAGAGATCAAATTGCCAACATCTGCTGGATCAACAAAAAAGCAAGCGAGTTCCAGAAAAACATCTATTTCTGCTTTATTGACTATGCCGAAGCCTTTGACCGTGTGGATCACAATAAACTGTGGAAAATTTTGAAAGAGATGGGAATACCAGACCACCTAACCTGCCTCTTGAGAAACCTGTATGCAGGTCAGGAAGCAACAGTTAGAACTAGACATGGAACAACAGACTGGTTCCAAAGAGGAAAAGGAGTACATCAAGGCTGTATATTGTCATCCTACTTATTTAACTTATATGCAGAGTACATCACGAGAAACGCTAGACTGGAAGAAGCACAAGCTGGAATCAAGAATGCCAGGAGAAATATCAATAACCTCAGATATGTGGATGACACCACCCTTATGGCAGAAAGTGAAGAAGAACTAAAGAGCCTCTTGATGAAAGTGAAAGAGGAGAGTGAAAAAGTTGGCTTAAAGCTCAACATTCAGAAAACTAAGATCATGGCATCCGGTCCCATCACTTCATGGCATAGATGGGGAAACAGTGGAAACAGTGAGAGACTTTATTTTTCTGGGCTTCAAAATCACTGCTGATGGTGACTGCAGCCATGAAATTAAACAACGCTTACTCCTTGGAAGGAAAGTTATGACCAACCTAGAGAGCATATGAAAAAGCAGAGACATTACTTTGTCAACAAAGGTCTGTCTAGTCAAGGCTATGGTTTTTCCAGTGGTCATGTATGGATGTGAGAGTTGGACTACAAAGAAAGCTGAGCACCGAAGAATTGATGCTTTTGAACTGTGGTGTTGGAGAAGACTCTTGAGAGTCCCTTGGACTGCAAGGAGATCCAACCAGTGCATCCTAAAGGAGATCAGTTTTGGTTGTTCATTGGAAGGACTAATGTTGAAGCTGAAACTCCAATACTTTGGCAACCTGATGCAAAGAGCTGACTCACTGGAAAAGACCCTGATGCTGGGAAAGATTGAGGGAAGGAGGAGAAGGGGATGACAGAGGATGAGATGGCTGGATGGCATCACCGACTCAATGGACATGGGTTTGGGTAGACTCTGGGAGTTGGTGATGGACAGGGAGGCCTGGCGTGCTGCGGTTCATGGGGTCGCAGAGTCGGACATGACTGAGCGACTGAATTGAACTGAAACTAATGAATGGAATATAAAAATAAATGCTAAGAGGGTTTTAAAAATCCCATCCTGAAGAAAAATCTGTATTATTATGGTGGTATAGGAACATACTGCCTTTTATACAGTTCATGGGGTTCTCACAGCAAGTATACTGGAGTAGCTTGCTATTTCCCTCTTCCAGTGGATCACATCACATGCCTGGTGTGCTGCAGTCCATGGGGTCCCAAAAAGTCCAACACAACTTGGCAACTAAACAATAATAACAAAGGAACATATAGGTGGCAAGACCCATGAGAGGATGCTTCCTGTTCCTTCCATGAGCAGTTACATGGAAACACCAGTTACAAAGCACAAAGGAGGGGGGGAAAAAGAAACACTGATGATATAATTGCTACTTTCCAATTTAGTAGCAGACCACAGACATGTAAATACTTTGTTAGCCTTTCCAATCCATTTAGTGGCCCTTCAAACTCTTCAGCGACTCACCAACGCCCTGAAGACAACGGCTTGAACTTCTTACTGTGTTTTACCCAGAACTCCATCTAGCCTCAGTGACCTTACCATCTTCAAAACCAGCCAAACTGAAATGCTGGCTATTCCCCAAAGACACATTTTCTTCTGCTTCTGAGTTTTCTGCCCATTCTGTTTTCTCTACCCGTAACACTCTTCCTACGCCCTCCCATATCAGCTAATTTTTGCTGCATAGCAAACCCTGTATGCTTGCTAACACTCCGATGACCAAAGATAGACATGGCTAAGTCCAGAACAAAGAGTTGGAAAAATAAACTCCACTTCCCGGGAGCAGCGACACAATCATTATATTAGGGGCAAACATACAAGGATGGTGAAAATATTGTAGTTCTTCTTTGCAATTTATGATACTTTCCCACCTTAGCTCCTACTCACCATCTTTTTTATTTTTGGCCACTTGTGGGAACTTAGTTCCTGATAGGGATCAAACCCAGGCCCCCAGAGTGAAGTGTAGGGTCCTAACCAGCAGACCACCAGGGAATTCCCCAGCTCCTATTCCTCTTCTGCTCTCAATCTAGAAATCATCTCTAGGAAGATTTTCCTGATCCCTACAGCCTGACTGAAAACTCTTTCCCATAACCCCTTATATTCACTATTACTCCATGTATTAGCCTCCATTAACAACAAATGAATGAATTACTATGACAAACCCTGGACCTCATTTCATACCATTGAGTTGACTGCACTCTCCATTTTTGGCAATGTAACCACAGCCTTCCCTACCTGACAGGAAGGCCACTGATAGGGAGCGAGTATGTTTGGTTTCTGTTTTATCTTCATTGCCTAGTACAGTACCTGATATGAAGTAGGTACTTAAAAATATTTTAAAATAAACAAACATATAAATACAATAAAAGTAACATGGAATAAATGCCACTAAAAAGGCACAATGTGTTCTTGAGATCTTTGCCAAGATTCAGCAGGCTACAATTATTTAGGAAAATCTGAGACCAGCATAAAACTAAGAACAAAATGCCCAATAGAGGGGTGAAAAGAAGAGAAAATTAGCCAGAGAGCAACACCTTCCCTTTTATTAGATTCACGAAGCCTTTTTGAAGTCCAACCACTTTGAAAAACGTTTCTTTGTTGTTAACTTTCTCATTAGAAAGCAGACAAACTCTGTCCTTGAAAGACAAGCTTTCTATTAATACTTGGTACTGCGCTCAGTCCTCAGGCCTGTAGTGTGTGGTTTACCCAGCAGCAAAGTCCAGCATCTCAGAGTAAAGTGCTGTGAAGGCCAGAGGTAATCAATCAGGGCGTACTACACTTCATACACACACACACACACACATATATATATACTTATATATACATATATGTACACACATTTACATTTGTTTTTACAAAATAATGTAACAGGGCTTACAGAGTTGTATTAATTCTTTTAAGTTACATAGCCAAGATCTATGCTTCAGTATAATTTTAACTTTGGAGTAAGGTGGGAATTTTAGACCTAAAAATAGATTTAAGATTACTGAACAGAGGCCACTTTAGCAACACAGACTTGATCAATCTTGATCATCACGTAACTAGAAATCTGCTGCTGTTATCCTTACGGTGGGTGCCACATATCCCCCATCAATTATCTTCATTTTAAGTAAAATACAAAAGCAAAATAGTTCACTGAAGTTATCTTCCATTCATTACATTAGCACATATGACGAATTATACTAACTGCATGATAATCTCTATATACAGAGGCTATATTTTTAGCATGTGCTCATCTCTACTTCATTAAATATAGTATCCATTCAGTAACTACAAAAAAAAGGAATGCATGCTATACAGCAAGAAAGAGAACAACAACCTGCATGGTGGTATCTTACAGGGCTTGTTGTCATTGTTTAGTCGCTAAGTTGTGTTGAACTCTTGCAACCCCAAGGACTGCAGCCCACCAAGCAAGAATATTTGTGTAGGTTGCCATTTCCTTCTCCAGGGGACCTTCCTGACCCAGGGACTGAATCCACATGTCCTGCCTTGGCAAGCGGATTCTTTACCACTGAGCCACCATGGAAGCCCACTGAAGATAAAACAAGTCAGAGAAACAAACCTTACAAGAGATATATAAAACTAATTTCCAGTGACATTTAATATATACTTTTTTTTTTTTATCAGAAGGAAAACATTTAAGTCACAGTTACATGGAAAAACACAGACTAGGTGAAATTTCAGGCTTTCTCCTAGAATATTCAAAATGCTCATCAAAAGTTAATTAGTGCAATAAAGACTGCCACCAAGTGACTGAATAAACAGAATGTCATTTAGGATTCTAAAAACACAGATTCTGGGAGTAGAAGCTACTACCAAAATATCTGGTAATCTGAGTTAACAGATACTCTACTTTGCATACTTAATACTAATAAACATAAGTGGTTATAGAGACTGAATGCAGGGCAACAGCATATGGGATAGTCATGGAGAAGAAATGAATGCAATCCCGAGGGAGTGAGTACAGAAAACTGCTACTGTTTTAGTCTCCTCCCTACCCCTCTCCTCAACAACGGCAATCTCTTTGGAGCAGAAATCTTTCAAGAGCTGAAGCCCATTCCTCTGCCCCCACCAAGATCCTACGGAGCCCATCAGAAAGTCTCTCAGATGCTGGTATGACTCGATCACTGAACTGGACAGGTCCTCTTCACGGCCTCTCAGGTTCTGACTGACACAGCTTCCTTCCCACAGAAAGGGTCAGCACTGTCTCCGAAGCCACAAGTGAGGGGACTCAAGAAGAGCTAGAAGAAGGAGGTATCTGATGAAAAGGCACCTGCAAGTCTGAAATCCTCTTTGGTGAGAACACTGTACATGCGCTGAGGCAGAGCCCGGGAGTAGGGAGCAGGGCGGGGCACAGCTGTGCGCAAAATGAGTTCCCGACCCGCGGGGGGAGGGAAGTCTGCTGCCAAGTTCTGCCTCTTCTCTTCTGGGGGGCCCATCTTCTTCAGTTCCTCCTCGGCTGGAGTCATGGTTGCAGCCTTGAAGAGAATCACATGCTAAATTCAAGAGCTAGTTGAATGCTAAACTTAGGTCATTTTGAAGGACAGATGAATAAGCATGATAAATACGAAAAAATGTTCTACATTACTCAGTAATGCAATTGATTATGTTATGATTGATCAAAAATCACAACACAGAAAATGCAAGAAGGTTGAAACACTACGTGAGCAGCCAAAAATTACAAATAAATTGGTGACAGAGACAGAGGATAATGACAGCCAAGCAATCTGCTGTGGAAAGTGAGGGCCATATTCAGACATCTGATGAAGAGGGAAAATGGAGCTGTTCTGGTTTCTATACATTTCTTCTAGCAACGACCAAAGTCCAAGTCTGCTGTCGTCAGTCCAGTAAGGAGCTGCTGCTCTCCAGAGTCTGGAAAGATGATATTTATTGATTCTTTCAATTCTTTTCACTTGTCAAATTAAAACTGGGAACACTGGTTTGTTTGTTGCATGATTAATGTGATGCAGAAGTGATAGAGATCCATGAAATATAGCAGTGACCACGAAAGAGAAGTTCTCAACATTAAAGTCATCTATTTTTTCATTAAAATTGCATAAAATACATATTCAACTGGAGTTTTTATTTTAACTCTGATCACTATATTTCTTTCACAATACCATTAATTTTGGGAAAAATGTTGTTTTGGCAATGGAAATATGAAATGTAATGTTAAACACCAGCAAGAAAGGTACACCAAACCCAGACTGTTAAAGAGGAGGTTGGTTAGTCTTAATGACCTTATGAAGTTAGAGAAATGGGAAGGAACAAGAAACTACAAGGGACAAAGGCTATTTTGTTACCTCATCAGAAGACTCAGTCAGCTTGAGGAAGGGTGAGAAAAGAAACAGTGATGAAAGGGAAACAAGCAAGATGGTTTAAAGAGAGCTAGACAAGAGATTTCAAGATTATTTCAGAGACAGCATGCACTACATTAAGGAACATGATCCTATCAAAAAGAATATCAAGACAAAAACACACCACATACAATACACCTAGTCATCCAGCTGAGCAGACATATTCCACTACTCATGCATCTGATGGCTCAACAGGCAACGAATAGAATGTCACTTAATGAGGAAATGTTCAGCAAAAACCTAGCTCTTTCACCAAAGATTAAAATACTATAAAAAAAAAAAAAGTACTCATGGCTTGAAAAATAGATAACCCAATGAATTTAAGACTAGATGTCTGACTTAATTTAGCATGACCAAAGGAAAATCCAATCAGTGATTTGTTTGCAGAATTCTATTTAAATATGGATATAACAATGATAAATGTAATCATGATGAAAGTTTCTTAAAATTTACTATTAAGGAAAAGTTTTAAATATGTAAAATTATGGTATAAAAATTTTTCAGTAAAATTTTATAACTTTAAAAATGTTAAAATCTTGATTTAATAGTAGAATTGATATAAAGTATCAGTTAATTATGAAAAATTACATGAGTAAACTTGAATGGTTTCTATTAATTACCCAGATAGTTAAGAGCTGAGTTTAAAAACAGACCAACCAGGTGCTTGTTATATGGATGACAGTCTGCTGAATCTGTAAAAACATTCACTACAAGGTTTGAAAGCTTGAAATATCTGAAAATTACAAAATGTGGGATAAACACACAATTTCAGTATACATTAAAGGAGATTAACTATACAATGAGCCCAGTGAAAAGATGATATAGTCCTATATTTACCCATGAGAAAGATAATCACATTAGGTGGAAAATAAGAACAAATAATATAATCCTATATTGTAAAATTTACATATATTTGAATATACTAGATGTTAAATGTTGACAATGATCATCAGTGGGTAGTGAGATTAATGTGATTAATTTTTTTCGGGTCATTAATTTTTCTTTATAATTCTCTGTATTATCCAAATTTTTACAACAGTAAGAGTTTACTTACAATCTTGGGGGAAAAGATTATTTTCATATTGGGGAAAATAATTTTGCTTAACTACTTAGAACAATGAGAGTGTTCTACTCTTAGCATTAAAAATCTAAATACTTTAGATTTTTAAATCTTCTTAACAAACAAGTTTTAAAAATTAAGGAAAGAATTTTTGCAGTATGGGGAAAATTCACATTGGTGTTAACAAGGAAATATATTTGTAAGGTTCTGGCTAGTAAACCGGCAAAGATATTACAGGATGTGAAAACAAACCTGATTCTTGTTTCATGCCAGAGTCAGAAACATAATAAGTCGAAGTAAGTATCTATTGTTTTCTAGAACTTTATAAGGAAATAAAATACTTGGTTTTTAACTTGAAATCCTTAAATTTAGTTTGCCATCCCATAAATAATCTCAAGTTTCAGTTCTTGCTCAAAATTCAGATGAATATATCTGGTTATGATTTTGAATATAGTAACTAGGTACACTCCAGACTGACTCAAATGAGGTTAGGAAGTTTCTTTTCATGGATAAACCCATGAAAATCCTTTTCCTTATTTGACTGTGAAAATTACACTTCCAAAACCGGGCCATTCTAAATGTCATCACAGTACTGCATAAGGGGCACTCTGTATTTACTATGCTTCAAAATAATTTTATCAGAATCTTTAAGAAGTCCTAACGTGAGACTCATCTGCAAAAAGCCAGCATCTCTTAACCAGTAAACAACCAGTAAACATTTGTTCAGAAAGAGTCAACATAGAGTATAACTAATACCAACCTCATAAAAAATTCAAATCTTAATAGTTTAGAATGTCAGAAGGTACTATATAATTTTTAAACATTTCCTTTCATCAATAAAGGTAATGACAGAGAAGTTTTCAAATTGGGTTTTTTTTGTATGCTGAAGACTGTTTCCACTGTCCTAAAAATCTGAATCTTGCTCTTCTTTCTGAGGAAAACTTTGAAGTTAGTTCTTTTCACCGTTATAAAAATAGTTAAGATTTGCAATTTCACAAGCTAAGTTGTGAATCCACTTGCGATACATGGAGCTTAAAATTGGTAAAACTAAACTCTGTTCTAATTTGACAGCAGTAAACATTTTTTCCACACCACTGCACTGGCCATTGCTAACCAAGTCCCTATCAGATTCTTTAACAAGGAATTTCAGACCATTCTAACTTCTGAAATTTAGGTACAAATTTCAGAAATAAACATCATTTTATTTAAATGTGTAAAAGAGTAGATGGATTTCAAAGGCTAAGAAGTCACTGTTGAGAGTCATTATTTCTTCAATGTTTGAATCCAGTGATTTTAGCAGCTTCATGTGTGGGAATCAAAACAGAACCTTACTGAGCAGAGGCCTGGAGAGATCATGACACAGTCAAGAAGGAATCTCACATACCCTCTGGGCATTCACAAACAGCTTGTGAATGATCCTGCCAGCATGTCCTCTGCCCGCACCGATGACTAACACCTCGGGTTGCTCCAGAAGGCAACTCACAAACCTGGGGGAAAGAGGGAATGAAAAGATGGAAAAGGAGCTGCTCAGTTCACACTGGGTCAGTCCTCCCTGATTAATTTTGGGGACAAACCCTCAAAATCATATTGGTGAACCCTACATCAAGGCTGGAGTAAAAATTTAACAGGATAGATCAACATTTAGAATTAAAATCAACTCAAATGACAACCTTCATGCCTTTCAACTCTTTTTATAAATTTTTTCAAAAAGCCCATCTCTGTCAAAGTGTAAGAAGAAATAGTTTATTTCTTTCAGACTAGAAGCTTAGACAATGTTATACTAAGGAAGATTTTTTTTAATGTTTTTAACAACAAAAACCACATGTAATTTAGACAGCAAAGCAATGATCCTCATTTTTCATTTTTGTTCTTTTAAGAGGTGTGTGTGTGTGTGCATGAGCGGGCACACACACACACATGCACTTAAAATATGTTTTGCTGGGCACAGTCTAATTGTAAACTGTGCCATTATGTGCTGGAAGCATTCGTCTTCCAAGTACACCACAGACAACGTATGGTGGAACTAAGAGAGTCGAAGACACAGAGCCACCAAGCTCGCACCACCTGCTCACTAACTCGAACTGCTATTTTAGAAACTTCCTTTGATTAGAGTGTATTCTCCTCATTTAAAAGGAAGGAATATTCAACAGCAAAGAAGGCTGGGAGAAAATTTCGCTCAACAAAAGACATAATATTCAAACAAGAACTTGTTAAAAGCTGTAGCAAATGCCTTGTCATATAATATTATTTAACATCAATAATGCTATTTCTCTTGGAAAGGCTGATGAAAATTTTAGTTATAACAAATTCAAGCCACTTAAGTAGCTAATCTGGAAACACTTTCTCATCTATTAAAACAACATCATCCTTTCAAGTATCTCAGGCAATAATGGACAGGGGTGCGCACTGACAGCCCCACTTCGAAATGGTCCAAATCTCGGAAGGAGGAAAAGACTGACCCAGTCATTTGCCTCATCCTGGAGAGGCCATCTGGTCACTCTTTCAAAACATATTCACAAGGGACATAGGATATGCACATTTGCTATCACAACTCTTGTTTAGAACTGGTAAGTAGGAATGTTGAGCAGAAATAGTTTCAGAACACGTCTGCCTGTAGTTAAGAACAGTGCGAGTGGGAAGCAAAGTTTCCAGTAACAAGAGTGAATATGAACAGCCAGTTCCTCCAGAGGCAACTGCTCCAAGAGCAAACAAGGACATTCCTAGAAGACTTCGAAGACTTCATTTTTAAAGCGGGAGGAATGGAAACAAGCGGCAAGTACTCAGAAATATAAGAGAGGTCAATCCTATAACGAACAAATATTTCTTTTTCTCTAACCAACGCTTGTTACAAATAATATAGGAGCACTACAAAGGAATCTCAACATTCTATGAAAATTTTCTAAAGAAAGGGGTGGCTTTTCCTACGGGAGACAAAGATGAGTTAGTCAGATAGCAATTACCTTTCAAGATCTTCCTTTTCCTCTTCTTGTTCACATTTCTCAGTTCCAAACTTGGCTTTCAGTGAGCGGGCTCTGGCAATTATAGCTTCTACATTAGTAATTTGAAGGATGATTTCCTAACAGTGCAAAAGGGGAGAAGTATACATTGGAAAAAGGCAAAAGAAAGCAAAGTATTTTAAAAATGTATTTTTAAAATAATTACTGCCAACTGGGAAGAACATTTGACAAGATCAGACTTACTTCCAATTTCTTGTCTTCTGGATTGGGAAAGTGCAAAACTTTACTGGAATGGGATATTATCTGCTTTATAATCTTCTTCACTGAAGAAATGTCTTCTAGACTTTCTGTTTTTAAAAAGATCAAAGCCATCATTACAGAAGTTAGGCAAAGTCTACTTTCATTTTGAAAATGGACTAATGACTAATCAAATAAGACATTTACCTTCTTCCTTTACCTTGAGTACAGCTGCATGGATTACACAGGGTAATAGGTGCCGAGCAAGGTCTGCCGGCTTCTGGACTGCCAGATAGTGTAGTACCTGAAGGAGACACAAAGTTAGATAAATGATCAAGACAGCTGCCAAAGAAGAAAGCAGCCATTTATAGAAGTAAGATCTCTGTCCCCTGAACTCACACCTGTAACAAGAGTAGAGAAGAGCTCTCTTCTCTTAGTACCTATCCTACTTCTTCAGGTAAGTAGCTGCTACTCCCAAAGGTAAGAATAATGTTACTGGAAACAGCTAAGAACCTCAGTCCTTAATAATGGTGAATACTCTCATAATGTTTTTTTCTTGATACAGAGAACACTAAAACCATCTGCAAATTATACCACCTTGAGATAACAACTGTTAATAATGGAGCATTTTCACTGCAGGATTTTTCAAGATTTTGAATATACATAATATATTTCCATGTGTACTAAGTTGCTTCAGTCATGTCTGACTCTATGTGACCCTATGGACTATAGCCCAGCAGGCTCCTCTGTCCATGGGATTCTCCAGGCAAGAATACTGGAGAGGGTTTCCATGCCCTCCTCCAGGGGAACTTCCCAACCCAGCGATCGAACCCATGTCTCTTATGTCTCCTGCATCAGCAGGTTTTTTTTTTTTTTTTTTTACCACTAGTGCCACCTAAGTAAACTAATATTAGGTACGTAAAATACTGTTTTGTAACCTGCTTTCCTCACTTAGGATTTCTAAACATTGCTAGCGATGTTCCTCTAAATTTTTTGGTTTGTTTCAGTTGTTTCGTTTTACTGTTTTCTCCAAAATGAAGATTTATCATTTTTCTGATTAAAAAACACACAGGAAGGCATGCGTAGCACATGGTCCCTACCTTTAAGCTCTTTATTCAACAGCAGTAAACACAAAAGAAATATAGTATCATTATGGCTGAAAAATGCTCGCAGATCTCAAAGTAAACAATCAAACAAAGAAGTATAATGCAGAAGTTCTCTAGAAATTCTACTTCCTAAGGAACAACAGTTTTGTGTTTATCTTCTCAAGCTTATTTCTATGCCTATTTAAACACAAAGATACACATGTGTATGCAATTTCTTAACAAAAGCTCATAATATATACAATTTCAAAACTTGCTTTGGCCATTTAATGACTTATGATTTAGAATTATTGCCTTGGGACTTCCCTGGTAGTTCAGCGGCTAGGAATCCACCTGCCATTGCAGGGCACACAGGTTCTATCTCTGGTCCAGGAAGATCTCACATGACACAGAGCAACTAAGCCCATGCTCCACAACTACTGAAGCCCGCATGCCTATGAGCCTGTGCTCCGCAGCAAGAGAAGAAATCGCAATGAGAGGCCCTCACACAGCTTGAGAGTAGCCTTCGCACTCCGCAGCTAGAGAAAGCCCGCTGAAGCAAGGAAGACCGAGCACAGACATAAATAAGCAATGTTTTTTAAAAATTATTTGCCTAGAAGGGCCTGTTTTGAAATATTTTTAAAATTAAAAAATGTTTTTAAAATACACATAGCAGAGTATTTTATATACAGAAAACACAAACACTTGTTTACACACCAATCAGCTTAAGAAACAGAAGATACCGGGACTTTCCAAGTCCTCCTTGAGCTTGCCTTGATCAAGACTCCCTCACTCATGCACTCCACCCCTCATGTAACTACTAATCATTCCTTTTTCATAGCTGTCTCACATATGTACATAGCCCTAAACAGTGTGTTGTTTAGTTTTGTCTGGTTTTAATCTTTGTATAAACAGATTGTTTCTAGTTATGCCCCTCAGTGACCTGTTTTTCATTCAGCATTGTTTCTGAGATACATAGATATTAATATATGCTATATATAATTTGCTATACTAAAATGCACCCACCCCATTTTTTGCTATTATTTAATGTTTCTCTCACATTATTTCATAAGTTTGTGGCATACATGTAGAGGAATTTCTTCAGGGTATCTATCTAAAAAAAACAATGCCAAATTATTTTTTTTCAAATACTGATATCATATTCCAAATTATTTTACTAAGTATTTGAACAGATTTTCATTCTTATATAGAGTAATAAGAGTTCCCACTATTGAACATCCTTGTTAACACTATTAAAAATACTGTTTTCCTTAACATACAGAAAAACAAATTTCCAAGAATACAAAATATTTGTACATCCTTTATCTGCACTCATTTCCTTTTACCTCATCTCTTTTTTTTATTACATGCATCTCTCCTCCTCTGTAGGTCCATACAATATATACATATAAACATTTTCTTTCTAAATATGAGATCACGTTCCATACAGGATATCCCTCTATCTCCAAATACCTGTATTTCCTAAAATTAAGAATGTAATTAACATTGATCAAATACTTTTAATCTAACCCATTATCCTTAATTTTATTGCAGCGATCAGAGTATTGGTGTTATTTCCATTATGAAGCCCACTGATGTTTTCTTTGCACCCTAGTATACTATCTGTTTTGGTGAATGCTCCATGTGCATTTGAAAAGGAAGTACTGTTTCCATTATCAAGGTATAGTATTTGTGATGTATCTAAAAGATCAGCCTTATTGATTATCTTGTTTAGTTTTGTCTACTTGACTGTCTTGTACACTGGGAGTGTGTTAAAAGTACTCTGCTATTAGTGTGTTTTGATCTATTTCTGCTTGCATCTCCCATGATTTCCGTTTTATACAAATGATTACATTATCCAGTGCATAAACATTGACAACTGTATATTCTCATTGTGAAATATCAATTTTAGACTGTAAAGCATCCTTATGTATCTCATGTAATGCTTTTCTGCTTTGATTCTGTTTTATTTGGCATCCGGATGATAACCCCTGTGTTCTTAATGTTTCATACCTGGTAAATCTCTGTCCATTGTTTATTTTGTAGTCTTTTTGAGTCACAGAATACCTTGTTTACAGCACAGACATGGGTTTTATAAGACTATCTTACACTGCAATTACTCTGTATGCAGTATCATCTTTATAATGTGTGTTCCTCTATTTGGTGTGTGTTCTTTGCTTGTGAATAATTTTTCCATTGTACTTAGGAAGGTTCATATTTTCATTCTTGTGCTATTACCTTTTCTGCTGCCCTTAATTCCTTTATATCTTTATTTTATGAACTTTATATCTTTATATCTTTCCTTTATAAAATTATGGTCTGATAATTTTAAATAGTATCCTTTGATTACTACCTATTATCTATGTAACAGTCAATGAGTGCATTCTACTTTCCTCTTCCTGTTTTTCCATCCCAGCTTTTTTAGATGCATTCTATTTTGTCCTAATATACAATTTTTACATATTCTTCTTCTACCCATGACCCCAACTAGTTTTAGTTTTAGCTCTAAAATTAAATAAATGAAATGCTCACCGTTAGCCCTTTGCCAGTCTCCCTAGTCATCTTCTTGGTTAAATTTATTCTTCTCTACTATGCTGTTCAATAAGGCAGCCACCTGCCACAGAGAGCCATTTAAAAATTCAGTTCCTATGCTACTAGTCACATTTCAAGAGCTCATTAAAGCCACATGTAGCCAGGGGCTACAATTTGCACAGCGAAGCTATGACCATTCTGAACACTGCAGAAAGTTCTACTGCACAGGGCAGCTGTAGTGATTTCTCAGGAAGAGCCTTTGTATACAGTTATATGTGCAAAAACATGGAGAAAACATTTTTTATAGCCTTGATTACTTGAACATCTTGGTGGAATGTAAAATATTTAATTTGTATTTTTTGCTTATATTTCTTGAAAACTCTTCCCCACACTGCTGTGCTACTGAAAAATCTGACAACTGTCTAGTTCTCTTGCCCTTGTAAATTATTTTCATGTTTTGCCTGCAAGGTCTGAGAATTTTTTTTTAATATTTAAGGTCTAGTAGTACTACAGTGATAAAATTTAGAGTTCACTACACCTAATCAATTTTTCCCTGCACCCAATGAGCATTTTTAATATGCGAATTCAGATTTTCTTTCATTTTCAGAAAGTTTTCTTAGATTACAATTTTAAGTATTTAGTTCTGTTCCAGCGTTTTGATTTTTCTGCTTCAAGGACTCTGATAAAATGAGTGTTATTTCTACTTTCCCTATCTTTCAGTTTTACTACTTTCTCTCTAATCCCTTTTACTCCTTTATCTCATTTTCTTTCTCTTGGTTATTGTAATGCTCTTTCTCAATGCCTTTTATTAAATTTAAATATGAACCTATTCTTCTGAGGGTACTATGTAATTTAGTCTTTATTTTTGATATGGTTGTTTTTTTCTTCTACTTCTATCCCGAGTTAAATTAGCAGTAGTTTCATTTCTTTGTGGGGTTTCTGGCTTCATGTGGCTCTTGTTTTTAGCATTTCTGATTAAATATGATTTTTCACACCCTCCCATGCTTATATGAGAATATCTGATTCAGATTAGACTATTATGTTACAATTTTCTTCTGCTTTGTGGTCAATTTTCTGGGAAATATTTTCATTAGCTGAAATGATCCAATTCACAATTTTTTACAGTAGTTTTATATAGATGTGGTTTGCTCTTTACTACTACTGGTCATGTCATAGTTTGAACGTGCCCTCTTCTGCACAGTTTCTTCCATGGCCGGTGGAAGATGAAGGAGGCTGATATATATTACTTCTTTTTCTATAGAATCTTTAATTTTCCCCTATTTCCTTCTTTCCCATCATTACTTTATCTCTAAGGGGTATGTCATTTCTACCTACTTACCTGGTCCTTCCTAAGGCAGAGGAGAGTCTCTGATTGCCCACTTCCAGCCCTCCTTACTTCCCTATAGCCAGTGCTGTTACCTGTCCAGCCCTACCTGTGTTGAGTATTTTGGCACTTAGTGTTAGGAACAGTCTTTCTGGGGTGACTGTGCTACATCTTAGTCTTCTGTATCCTTTCTCACCTCTTCTTAAGACTCTCTATCCATACTCTCTAGATCCAAAGTAGTCTATTAAATGATTATACCATAATTTATTAAACAACGCTCTATTTTTTCAAACTTTGGTTGTATCTATTTTTTCACTAAAAAACTTCTTGAACATCCCTGTTTCATACTGATCTTTATATACTTCTCTCATTACTTAATACATTTTTTTGGTAGTAGAATTGCTAGATCAGAGGACATGATCATTTTTAAGGCTTTTGACATATGCTGATGGTCCAAGAATAAGCATTTTACGTAAAACATGCAGGTCTTATTCTTCGGCCTATTTGTAACCAGTTCTAAAACCTTAAACGTGAATATTAGACATATAAAAGGCTCATAACATTTCAAAACTTTGTTTCTCAAGTATGTTCAAAGCTCTCACATCTTGTCATAGTTTTTAAAATACTAGAATAATAATTAGCAGTCACATTAGATACCCAAACCTCAGTTACCTTTTCTGCTTCCCGTGTGTCATCAAAGAGTCTCCTCTGCCTTCTAGCAGGAATCGGCTTGGCTGTTTCCCAGGCCTCTACCCACATATTGCTTGGAATCTTCATTCGGGCACTCAGTTCTCCTTTCAGAACCATGTTGCCCTTTTCATCAACCACTTCCTCTTCAATATAATCCCGAGGTGAGTACCACCTCACAAAATCTTCCAGAAAACAACCTGGATTAGCTGCCTAAAGTAGACAAAAAATTCAGCAGAGTCAAAAATCAACATTACTGATAAACCTGTTTTCAAAATCGTACTTTCATTTTCATAAAAAGACTAATCTTCACAAAATCTAGTACGTGACTTGAATTTGGATGTCACCATTAAATCACATCAGATGTTCAAGCACCAAAGTACTTTGTTTTTCCTGCCTCCATTTTATAGAAAAAGAAAACATTTTCATTTGATGAATTTGGAAATAAAAATCTGATGTAAAGTGAAAATAAATCTCAGACTGTAAATTATACAAGTTAGTTTAAAATTATAGTGCAATAACTACTCAATACTTAGAAAAGCATCAATAAGCTCAAGTCAAGTAAATTAAATAAAACGCAACATGATAAGAATAATAACTCAATGATGGAAAAGTTTTGCTTTTTTCCCTCAATAAGTCAATACTTGTACTGCAATAAACAACAGCTAACCTCGAAAATGTTCTATTCAGCCATCAAATTCTTGTGCCTTATATAACAAATTACCATCATATAAACTGCTTTAGTGCTATTAAGGAATTGGAATTCAAGTTACTGTTTTTCAGGCTTCTGAAACCAAACTAATTAAAGCTTTATTTAGTGGTGAATTCTATAGAATTAACAATGATGCATGCCAAAATTTTTTAAGTAATTCTACATCCAAGCCTGAATAAAAGGGAGAGGTTTCACAGTGTGAGTAGTAAGACATGGAGGTCTTTTTACAAGTGCCCAGTAATGTACCGTTGTTGTTGTTTAGTCATGTTCGACTCTTTGTGACCCCATGGACTGTGTAGCCCATTAGGCTCCTCTATCCATGGGATTTCCCAGGCAAGAATACTGGAGTGGGTTACCATTTCCTTCTCCAGGGGATCTTCCCCACCCAGGGATTGAACCCATGTCTCCTGCATTGCAGGCAGATTCTTTACCACTGAGCCTCAGGGAAGCCCAGTGATGTATTAGTAGAGTACTAAGGAGGGGCATATATGTCATTCCTTTAGTACTCAAAGGGTACACACATTAAATACATTCCTTTCTGGTTATAATTCTCTACCACAACATATTCATCCTGCTATGAATACTATATTTAATTGCCTGAAACAGCTATGTAGGCATTACTAACAAGTGCTAAGCAGAAAGTCATTTTCTTTCTTTTTAAATTAACCTCAGACCAAAATGAAAACCAACATGACAGGAATAGTCTGTCTTAAATTTGAAGAACAAAACTGCCAATTTCTCCTTATTGAGCTTACTGGCTATCAGTATACTCATGCCCACCAATTTAGGAAGCCCTCAAAGGGATGAGGAATCAGAGGAAGGTTCTTAACTGACAGTCAACAACATCAACTTCTAACAGCTATGGCATCATGGCAACAAAAAACTGCTGTGAAATGCAATGGGTCAAGATTACTGCATGATTCAGAATTCATGTATAAGACTGGATATTAACCAGGTAACACCACACCCACATGAATACACCTCAGGAAAAGAGAGAGACAGCCTTGAGTGAAGAGAATGAACCTAAAAAAGAAATCAATACTGAACTCTTGTACTAGAGAATGTATTAAAGGAAGACATTTCACACCAGAATGCTTCCTTCTGGCTGTCCTTATACCAGACAGTACATAGCGCCACCAAGAGAGTCTCAACATTCACTTCAGCTACAGTTTATCTTCTTTCTACTCTTACAGGTATCTACTCCAAGGGCATGCTCTAGAACAGGGCCCTGTCCTTCCGGAATTGTGCCATGTAAGCGCCTCAGGTACATATCAGCATTTATCCAAAGCTCTGGAAACCTCCCATGGCCCCAGTACATCCCTATACAAAAAGGGAAAGGGAACCACACCTATTTTAGAGTGACTACGTATTTCCTTAAATATGTTATCTGACTCCCACATAGGGGCGGGCAGATGTGTAAGTTGGTTATTTGACATACAATCTATTTTCTGGTTAAAACACTGTAAGAGACTTGTACATTACCCAGGATAGTCCAAAAGAGTCTAATGAACCACAGTTTTGTTGAAGCACAGTGTTAAAGGAATTATACAGCACCTTACCATGAGGCAAATACATTTCTATGGGGGAAAGGATTTACAGTTCCAACTGGGAATGTTCTCCCGCACATGCTTCTACAGGACACTATAGTAGGATAGGGACAGATGATTACAAAGGCAGGTAACGGCTGGGTTAAAAAAACAGCTGCAATGGAGCCAGTACTTCCTACTGTGCACAACCCTAAGCCAATTCCCTTCTCTACCTTTTTGACTTAACAGAGGCCCTGACAGTCAACTGGCTTCTCTTTATCCACTGTACCAACTATCTGTTTAGAACAACACATCTCTTTCTTGTCTCATAGCAAAACTCAAAGATTTTCTGTATCTTTCTAATCTCTAAGGAAAACCTGCAGCTCTCAAGAGGTTTACTAAAGATTTCTTCTCTTAGGAATGATGGGGTAAACAAGCAGGGAACAAAAAGGCTCCTTTTTACTGTCACTTAACTTTGTTAGCAGGCAAGATGCAAGTGGCATAGGTTTTCATGGAGTGTCTTCATTCAAATAACAAACTTAGGCTGGCCTACATAGCACAAAAGCAGTACTAAGAGAGGCTATGGAATGAAGAGATGGAGGCCATTGCAGGTACCAGTAGGTTAAGGAGGAAAGTCTGGGCATGAGGGACAGTTCAGAAATAGTTCCTGCTACTGATCAGTAGCAGGAAAGGGAAGCCCTATGGCCCACTGAACTACCCGCTGTTTTCTTTTTAATGTACGTGGATGTATCTCTGCTTTCAAGAGTAAGTAATTCAACAAGACTTTTTATCCCTGGGTTTAAGTGTCACCACTCTCTGAATCCTCTGTGTCCTAGATATAGGCCTATATCTAAGCCTAAAATATTCTTCTCCATGTAGCAAATGTCTATGCACCCTAAAAGGTGACTCTTCTGAGAGACTTTCCATGATTCCCACTCAGTAGAGTCAGTCACCTTTTTGACCTTGATTTCCTAAGAGAATTCATCACTTAATAATTTTTTACATATCCCCTCCCACAACCTCAACAGAGTATAATTGAGGATAAACATTATACTTCACTACCTAATCACAGTGCCAGTCACAAAGTAGGCAATCAAAGGTTTGTTGAATGAACCAGCCTATGTTAAATCCGAAGGGGTTCCTAAAAGCCTTGTATCAAACTGACTGACACGAAGAAGACAGCACAATACACATAAAGAAATGATTCAGTTCTCAACTTTAAACTATTATTCAAAGATTGACTGTGACCTTTAGGGGATGGAGGCAGGGCGTTGTAACTACTAATGAAATCAAAACATTTAACGAAAAAAAGACACTCAGGCCTTCACACCACTTTATAGAGTGACTTTCACAGCTTCATCCCAGAATACCTCAAAACAGACTCCCGAGCTCTGACAGTGTGACCCACCTTAAAAGACTCCATATCTGAGAGCAGACATGCACTTTGCATGCGTGCTCGGAGGTGAGCCCCTTCTGCTGATGTACCCAATTTAGCTAGAACCTCCGACTGCTCTTCGAGCAGATCTTCTGTCATAGGTGCTGGTTCCTGCAGAGCACAAAAGGACAAAACTCATGAATAGCTTTTTTTAGAAAAAGCAGAACTATAAAAATAGAACAAAGACAACAACTGTTTCAGCTCTAGCAGTCACAAGATATGTATTTAAGAGAATTCAAAGAAATTCTCAAGTTTTTTGGAACCTACACAAAAAAGTAACAAGTTAATAAGAATAAACATGACTTTCCCCTCCCCAACAGATAAGATCATCATGTTTCCTCTTGAGAGGAATTGGATGCACTGAAGATTTCCCTCCCTACTAATGATATCCTAAAGGAAACAACCCTGAATGTTCTTTGGAAGGACTGATGCTGAAGCTCCAATAATTTGGTCACCTGATGTGAAGAGCTGACTCACTGGAAAAGACCCTGATGCTGGGAAAGACTGAGGGCAGGAGAAGGGGGTGATAGAGGATGAAATGGTTGGGTGGCATCATCGATTCAATGGACATGAGTTTGAGCAAACTCCACGAGATAGTGAAGGACAGGGAAGCCTGGCATGCTGCAGTTTATGGGGTTGCAAAAAGTTGGACATGACTGAGTGATTGAATAACAACAATGATAAAGAAATGAAGTCCTAAATATTTTTATGAACGTCATTATTACTTGCCACAAGGTTTTTATTATAACTAGTGAGAGAAGAAAATTGATATATGTATGAAAATAAAGGCACATGAACTGAACACCAAGTAAAAGCCCCTCAACAACTATGTATTATGTTGGAGGAGCTGCATTGAGTTTAGGTTCCAAACACGTTGAAATTATCAGTTCCCACAAGAAGTTGGATGTTTTTTACTTTGGGAATCAGAGACATTCTATATTTTAATGGCAAACCCCAAATAAAACAGCAGCTAAGGCAACTCTAAAGGAAGAAACAACTGTAGAATCATTAAGAAAGTGACAGAAACAATTCAAAACTGCTCAAAGGGGTTAAGGAAAGTTCTCTAAGAACTGATTCCATCGATTTTATATTTGAAATATGAAGAACTTACCAAGTCAGAGACTAACCAAACAAATCTTGCCTGCTTTGTTGTTAAAACCAGAAAACCATGAACTCTTTTATTCTTAGATAATAGGACCCAGCAGAAGTGTCTTGTCAATAAATAGATTCCTTCTAGATTTCAGGAGCTTACTATAAAGCAAGTTTTTTTTCTCAGTCTCATACTACTGACATTTTAGACTGGATAATTCTCTGTTGTGGAGCCTCTTCTATGCATTGTAGGATGTTTAGCAGCATATCTCTGCTCCTGCCTATTGTAGCGGTATCTCTACTGCCTGTATTACCACTCCACCTCATGACAATCAAGTGTTTCCAGACCTTACCAAATACCCCTGGGAGGCCAAACACAGTTCCCAGTTGAGAACTGCTGCCACAGAGATAAATAATTTTCACAGGTATCTTTCAGAAATAAAGTAGAAGAAATGTAAAGGTATAGCATTCAAAACACAGCAACAAACAGAAGAAAGTAACTTTTTTTGTATGTGTGAAAGTCACTTTTTTCCTTATATCATTCTCATTCTTGAAACAACCCTACAGGGGCACTTTCAAACACTGTTGGAGGGAATATAAATCTTCCCGGACAACAATCTGGCCACCAATACATGGCAAGCATTTATGATCATGCCCTCTGACCCAATAATTCCACTTCTAGAAATATCACTGTAGCACCATTTATAACAGCATGAAAATTCAAAGAATCTGAATGTATAATAACAGGGAAATGGTTGGATACAGGAAAAAAGGGGAAGGAAGCACTTTAACAGTGATTACCTCTGGATTATGGAATTGTGAGTTTTTGTTTTGTTGTCTCTACAATGAACATACATCACTTTTAAGGTCACTGATACTTGGGGGTGAGTAATAACTGGTAAGGCAGCATGACAGAGTGGTTAAGAGCTTGGGCTCTAGAAGCAACTGCCTGTATTTGAATCCCAGCTCCATTACCTTGAGCAATAACCCCAGTTTTATGTGATCCACTGCTGTAAAGAACAGATTCGAGCAAAAACTCAATAAAGGTTTGCTAATAAATTATAGACAAAATACTTAGGTTGTATCATAAGCTTTTTATTCTACTTTCCCTATGATATCAAAATTCTTCAGTCAAATTCAAAAGTCACATGAATCTCCAATGAAGCAATATACTCAAGAGCAGACTCCCTCTTTATTTCCATGAAAAGAAACTACTTTTCATTGTCCTTTCGCCTCCTCCCGAAGGAAAGGAAGAGATTGAAAGAGCTACTGACTACTCCTCCCACCTGGGAACTCAAACCAAATGTAAGTGAAAAACATGATCAAGAGGAATACAAGTGGCAAGTAGCATGAAGATTATACTTCTTCCTTTTTTTTTAAGACATTTTTTTCTGGCTGTGCTGGGTCTTTGTTGCTGCGCGTGGGCTTTCTCTAGATCATCCCCTGAAACCAGAAGGCCGTGGCTAACTCCTTGAAATCCTGGAATAAGACCCTCACTTCCAGGTTGGCTACTCTGCCTGAGAAGCCACCTGCCACCAACTGGGCTTACTACAAGGCAAACGTGGCAAAAGCTAGCTTGGTGGATGACTTTGAGAAGAAGTTTAATGCCCTAAAGTTTCCTCTGCTGTGCTTAGTTGCTCAGTCCAGCTCTTTGCAACCCCATGGATGTAGCCTGCCAGACTCCTCTGTCCATGGGGATTTTCCAGGCAAGAATACTGGAGTTGCCATGCCCTCCTCCAAGGGGAGCTTCCCAACCCAGGGATCGAACTCAGGTCTCCAGCATTGCACGTGGACTCTTTACCCATTGGGCCACCAGGGAAGCCCAAGAATACTGGAGTGGGTAGCCGATCCCTTCTTCAGGGGATCTTCCTGACCCAGAAATCGAACCAGGGTCTCTTGCATTGCAGGCAGATTCTTTACCAGCTGAGATAACAAGGAAGCCCAAAGGTTCCTATACCAGAGGATAAATATACTGCCCAGGTGGACGCTGAAGAAAAGAAGATGTGAAAAGCTATGCTGAGTTTTTGTCTCTCCCAAAGACCAGGATTCAGGAATATGAGAAAGAGTTGGAGAAGATGAGAACATAATCCCATTTGATCAGATGACCACTGAGGACTTGAATGAAGTCTCTCCAGAAACCAAACTGGACAAGAAGTACTCCTACTGGCCTCACAAGTCAATTGAGAATTTATAAACTTGAGTCTGGGAGAAAGCTCTGGCCCTTGAATTATAAACTGTATACATTTAAAATAATAACATAGAGAAGGCATAGAGGAAGTCCCTCCAGCCGTGGTGTTGTGCTGTCAGGTAGAGAGACGGATCTGTAAACCCCAGAGAGAGGTTCTACCTACCCAAGGCCGCTGATGTGCGGAGACCCCGGGGGAAACCACTGTCACCATGTCTGACCAGGAAGCAAAACCTTCAAGGACTTGGGGGATAAGAAGGAAGGAGAATAAAACTCAGAGTCATCGGACAGGATAGCAGTGAGATTCACTTCAAAGTGAAAATGACAAATTGTCTCAAGAGACTCAAAGAATCATACTGTCAAAGACAGGGAGTTCCCATGAATTCACTCAGGTTTCTCTTTGAAGGTCAGAGAATTGCTGATAATCACACTCCAGAAGAACTGGGAATGGAAGAAGATATGATTGAAGTTTATCAGGAACAAACAGGGGGTCATTCAACGGTTTAGATATTCTTTTTTATTTTTTCTATTTCCCTTTAATCTTTTAAAAATAGTTCTTTTGTAATGTGGTGTTCAAAACAGAATCGAAAAACTGGCACCCCATCTCTTTAAAACATCTGGTAATTTGAATTCTAGTCCCCATTATTCATTATTGTTTCTTTTCATTGTGCTGATTTTTGGTGATCAAACCTCAGCCCCCTTCATACACTCTCTCCTATTTAAAAATTACAGGTGTGCATAGAGATCCTGCCTTTTCCGGGACTCTGTGTTTGCAGGCTTGTGATAAATAAGATCGACTAATGCAAGTGTCCCTAATGAATTTCCAACTGGCCCTGAAGTTCTAGCATGTGATTGCTTCACTCCTGGACTATGAATTTCAGTGGGAGATGGAAGTTTTTCGGAAAACAGAACTGTGGAAAATGACCTTTCCTTAACTTGAAGCTACTTTTAAAATCTGAGGGTCTGGACCAAAAGAAGAGGAATATCTAGTTGGAGTCAGAATAACAAAGAATAATGACCAACTCCAAAGATGGCTTCACTGAAGAGAAAGCATTTTAAGATGAAAGAAAAATCTTGTCAGAAGACCCCAGAAAAGATCTAGTTTTCATTAGCAGTTAAAGTTATTCATGCAGAAGTATATACAACAGAACACTGCTTTTTTTGACTTTTTTTGTACTTTTTAGCCTGGGATATGGGTTTTAAATGGACAGTGTCTGTACCAGTTTCATTAAAATAAACAAAATATTTGTAAAAACCGTAAAAAAATAAAAATAACAACATAGTAAAAAAATTATCCTCCAATTAAAAGTTTAAAAAAATAAAAATGAGAAAGGGATGTTATAATCACATGCTATGATTTTGGTTTTATTATTTCTTCCTGCATATCTATTAAATTGTGATTTGTATACTATTCTGTTTATATTATGCAGTAAACTTAATCTAAAATATTGCTTTGCCTTAAAATACTATGTCTAATATTAATAATAGATCTTCTTTTGCTTATTAATTATGTGCCATAACTTATTTCCTTTTATTTTATCCTTGCTATATGTTTGTGGTTGAGGTATTTCTTTAGTGAACTCCATACAGTTGTTTAATAATGAAAAAATGTATTGCATAAATTTCCTTTCATTAAAGCATCACAAAATACCTTAAAAAAAAAAAAATGTGTGCAGAGAAGAGTTAACATAGCAGGCCTCAGATTACTCTCCTCAGAAAAGCCTGTTTGCAAAGTTGGCTGGCTTGGCTGACTTCTGGGAACATGGATTTTGGCAGAGTCCCACCATACTCAGAAGTGATAAAAACGGTTCATTATGCCTGGTGGCTCAGTGGTAAAGAATCCTCCTGCAATGCAGGAGACATAGGAGACCTGGGTTTGATCCCTGGGTTGGGAAGATCCCCTGGAGAAAGAAATGGCAACTCATTCCAGTATTCTTGCCTGGGATACCACACAGATAGAGGAGCCTGGTGGGCTACAATCCACGGTCACTAAACAGTCAGACATGATTTAGAGACTAAACAACAACAACATGCCTAAATTTTGTGCACACAATATAGTTTATGCTAAACATCTACTTTCCTTCTGGGAATCTGGAATTTTGGCACATGCTAGGGAAGGTGCCATGTGACCAGCCCCAATAAAAACCCTGACCACTGAGCCCCTGACAAATTTCCCTGGTAGACAACATTTACATGTGGTCACAACCAATTGCTGGAGTTAAGTGCATCTTGTTTGACTATACTGCAAGGAGACTCTTGGAAGCTTGTGCTTGATATCCTCTGAAATTTGTCCCATGTGCCATTTACTTTCTTCTGATTTTGCTTTGCATCCCTTTGCTGTATCAAGTTACAGCTGTGAGCATGATAATATGCTGAGTCCTATAAGTCCTCCTAGCAAATCATCAAACCTGGAAGTGGTGCTGGGACCCCTGACAAACCAATTATAAGTGATTATGTGGCATAAACCACAATTAGTTTATATTGTTGGAGGGAATATAAATTAATTCAACCACTTTGGGAGACTGTTTAGAAAGATCTACCTTAAGTTCAAACATATTGCTACCACATGGCCGACAATTCTACTCTTAAGAATATATACAAAAGAAATATTCAACTTATAAGAATGTTCATTTATTTATAATGACTCTAGCTATACACAACTCAAATTTCATCAACAGGTGAATGAAAAAACTGAAAGTTAGTCACTCAGTCGTGTCCGACTCTTTGTGATCCCATGGACTGTAATCCACCAGGCTCCTCTGTCCACGGAATTCTCCAGGCAAGAATTCTGGAGTGGGTTGCTATTTCCTTCTCCAGGGGTTCTTCCCAACCCAGGGATCAAACCCAGGTCACCCACATTGCAGGCAGACTCTTTTATCGACTGAGCCACCAGGGAAGCCAACAGGTGAATGGATAAGCAATATACTTGTAAGAATTGAGTGGCATATTCATAGAATACTATAAAGTAATAAAACATGCACAAATATTGATTCATATAATGACGTGGATGAATCTCACAGATGGTAGTTAAAAATGCACAACACAAGTGTACACAATTCCATTTATACACAAAGAGCAAGCAAAGTATGATTCCACTGATGATATTCAAAAACTGATAAAACAAACCTATGCTGATAAAAGTTAGAAAAACAGTTAACCTGGAGGTGAATACTAAGCTATGGCATTCCATACATCTGGCTATTTAAATTTTAGGAAATTATATTAAAAAAAAAAATTCAGTTTCTCAGTTGCACTAGCCACATTTCAAGTACTCAATAACTACATATAGATAAGGACTATAGTACTGGAGAGCACAAAATACTCACGTTCATCTTCAAAGAAAGTTCTATTGATCACTGCTATTCTAGGATGATGAGAATTTTCTGTATCTTGATATGAGTAATAGTTAAATGGGTCTCTAAATATGAAAAAACTCAAACTATTCACTTGAAGTTTGTGTACTTTAGTTATAATTTATAACTCAATAGGTAAGTAGACATGTTTTTAAAATAACTAGGAGAAAACATATACAATGTATATAACAGATGATTTATATTTAAAATATAAAGGACTCAAATAAATCAATAAGAATAGAACAACAACCTAAAAGAAAAATGGAATGCAACTTATAGGAAAGAATAACTGTAAACATATTAAAAAGACACTAAGGTTCATCAAAAATCAGGGAAATACAATCTAGAACACTGAGATACTACTTCTGCCCATCATATTGGCAAAAGCTTTTACGACTGGTAATGTCAGTTTTTTATAAAAAAAATAAATAAAATATGAATACAAGTAACATGAGCTCAAGAAACATACTATATAATTTTGCTACTAAAATCCTATAGCCCCCCAAGACAGTGGCTGGCATATACTAGGTACTCAACACGTATTTATGGAAGGAAGGAAGTGTGAAAAGAAAGTGGGGGAGATAGTGGTATTCCCTTATTCCTATACTCATCAATGATGTGGTATAAAGTAGGTACAGCCCTTTTGAAGAGGAATCTTATATCTTATATATTTGTTGATATAGAAATTCCATTTCTCCCCTGGAGAAACACTCATATGTGAAACAGATAATACTGAAAAACAAGAATTCATACTGTAGCACAATAATAGAAATAAGCTGCAAATAACATATTATGCATTAAGAGAGGAAGAGTTAAAACAAACCATGGTTCTTCCATGATGTGGAATATTATACAGAAAGTAAAGAGATGAAGCAGATCTATATGTAATGACATGAAGAGATCTTCAAGCTTTTAGGTTAAAAAGCTACATATCAGTACACAGATTTTTTAAAATCTACAAAACTATGTACCATATGCATACATGTACATACATCAATGCATAGAAGTAGGTATAAAAATCTATAACCCAAGCCAATAATAATGGTTATTTCTACAGATGAGAACTGGAATTAATGGGTGGTGACTTTCACTTTTTCTAGACTGAGATTTTCACAATAAAATATATTCACTTATTACCTATGCAAAAAAACCCCAAAAAACCCCAAAACTATTGCTCTTCCTTAGGTCTTGAGCTGTTGCTATTCCACTTCCTAATGGTATAAAATGTTTTCAAACTACATATTGAACAGATAAGAATTACATAAATCAAGCATTTTTACTTTTGTTCTTCCCACCAATATTTTTGGATTTTGTTTTTTTAAACACCCAAAGAACTAACAGGTCACCGTATACATGATGAATTACTATCTACTGAAACTTCAAAACATTTCTCAGTTACACAAATAGTAGACCTAAAAACCCCAATAGTTTATTTAGATTTCAAATCTATAGATCTTTAGACACAGACTGTTTAAAGAAGTGCCTGTATCCAAAACAATCATTGGACTGTAGCCCACCAGGCTCCTCCAACCATGGAATTTTCTAGGCAAGAGTACTGGAGTGGGTTGCCATTTCCTTCTCCAAGAGATCTTCCCGACTCGGGAATTGAACCCAGGTCTCGTGCATTGCAAGCAAACACTTTACCATCTGAGCCACCAGGGAATCCCATCTCCTACTAGAATAAAGTTATATAAACAACAATCACAACAACAAAAATACAACTTAAAGAACCAGTCCCTGTCCCACCTGGGTCACTGGGATGTAGAGAGGTTCTCCATTATGTAGCAGTGTGAGTTTCCCATGCTGATGGAGTCGTCCTTCTGGCTTTAAACTTGCCATCTCCTTAGGTCCTCCTTTCTTGCCACTCTCTTGTCCATTTCCCTTAAGTTCTTCAGTATCACTCAGGCATTCAAAAAACTCTTCCTCGCTGTCACTCCAGGAATCCCATGATTTTCCCACCTCTCCTTTGTCTTTATCTGTCTCTCTCAGATTATCTGGCCCCAGCTGATCTCCAGATTTTCCAGCATCCCCTGAATACGTATTAGTCACGTTATCTGAAGGACTTGTCTTTCTCCCCTCATCACGTGCCTTCTTCCTTTCAATACAACAATTTAACATCTTAAGAAAAGAGAAACAAAATTATTTCTTATTTTATTATTATATATGAATTGTTAGTCAGACATGCATGTGTCCCAGCCATATCCTGGACAGAGTTATCTTTCCCTCCCCTACCTGGACACTGGTGATCAGAATATACTCAGAGATCCTCACTTTTGTGGTCAAGGATCCCTAAGTTTCCAGCCTTATTAGGAGCAAGCTAGACAAAACCTGCCAGCACAGGTTGGCACAGGTGCACCAAGACCTAAAAGATGACTCAAAGTAACCCAGGGCTCATTACACTGTGTTTGTAATAAACCAGCATTGTGGTTTTTGCCCGCCCTCTGTGGGTTTTGCCCTCTGTGGGTTTTGCTTCGGTTCTTATGGGTAAGCACCTGTGCACAAGGATACAAGTTATATAAGCTAAAGCTGTCAATCAACTTGTCAAATAACACAAGATATAGGAAGAGAATTTCCACCACTCTGAAAAACCAACCCCACCCCCTTCTTCAGGGTGGTTTCTGGTTTCTAGACAGCCCATTCCCATCCTTTCATGGGAGCTTATTTTCTCTTTGCTTAATAAAACTTCTGCTGCTTAAAACTGCTTTATATCTCTCAAATGAATTTTTTCCTTTGCAAGGACAAGGACTGAGGAAATTGCTGTTCCGTCAGTGGCAGTTACAGTAAAAATTTATCCACTGCCTGAATATTTTATTTTCAGTCTCCACCCGTTCCCTGGACCTTGGTGTGAATGACAGTGACTTAAGTAACCTACAGCAGCACAATGAGAACAGCCTATAATCTATCATTACATTTAGCGTCAGAATAACGACCTAACCACTGTCACAAATTATATACTGCCACTGGGAAATTTTTACCTGTAGCTTCTGATGCAGTAAACAGCATCTTAGATCTGGGGGTCCACTTGCTAATCTATCAAATAAAGTAGCAGAAAAAAGCTTATCAGTATAATTGCTTCAGATATGCATATTTTTATACCACCATATATTTAAGCCACATAGATAAGAAAGCAAAACTAGACTTCTACAGATTAGGCAACTTAGATGGTACAAATAAAATTAAAAGATCAAAATTTATTTTATTCTCCTAGTCCATAATTTACCAACAGCAAGTACATCAGAAAAAACGCAATAGCAAAGTGGTGATAGCTCTCAAGCTAACAGAAACTTAAAAAATTTAAAGCCTTGAAATCCACCCTAGAAGTAGCTAGGATGCAGTCTTTCAAACACTACAAAAGAAGTTATACTATTTATTCAGTTCTCAATCATTATGGTAGATTCTCAATATAAAAACCTTTGATCTCTACCTCTCTTTTGCTGAAGGGAGCCTGGATTTCCTCTAATCTAAATGAGGTGGTTCCCAGTAATTAGCTAAGAGAGAATCCATCTAAGTAGAGGCTGGCAAATGACTTAGGAGTAAACATTTTTGGATCAGTTACCATTTTGTATTACCAATATCATGATTCTCCTCCCTTAGTTTGAGTAGGATGGGCAAATGAACAGTAACCGACACAGTATCAACATATATGCTAAACTCTTTAAGTGAAATGTCAACATAAGCTATATAAAATACCCAAACTTCTGAGCTCTAAAGATGTTTTCCCTCCAACTAAACAACTGTTAACATTTGGTTATATTTCTTTCCATTTATTTTTCTATACATATTTCTATATATATTCTCTATATTTTCTAATATTCTCTATCAGCATAGTTGAAAGCACTGTATACATAACACTACAGTCTACTTTACTACAAATATTGTGATCATCTTCTATGTTAATAGGGATTCTTGGAAAAAAAACTTTCCATTATAGAATTACATGATGATTTATTTAACCACTCTTAATATTGGAAAAGACCCTGATGCTGGGAAAGATCTAAGATGAGAGGAGAGGGGGATGACAGAGGATGAGATGGTCAGATGGCATCACTGACCCAATGGACGCGAGTTTGAATAGGCTCTGGGAGTTGGTGATGGACAGGGAAGCCTGGCGTGCTGCCAGTTCATGGGGTCACAAAGAGTCGGAGACAACTGAGCGACTGAACTAACTTAATGTCTGATACTTAGATTAACTTTTTCTTCCTATTATAAATTTGCTAGAGTGAACACCAATGAACAGAAATCATATCCTAAGTTTCTTACCATTTTCTTGGGGCAGATTTTCTACAAGAGGAGAATTAATGAGTCAGAAGTCAAATTTTGTGAACAAATAAAAATCCTATCTCTACAATCGGGAATCGAAATTATTACCCTGGAATCAGAAAGTTGTTTTCCCATCTGAAACGCATTTCAAGAACAAATTCCTGCCAGAGATGTGCCACTCCTTTCAGTCCTCCATGGTAGAAATTGATCATACAAAGACACAAAGCCAACTTGTATGTTAAACTATCAGAAGGTGCAGATTTGAACTGATTGTAGAGATTCTAAATTTAACAAAACAGAAACAAACAAAACTTGTTAACAATATATTTACATGTATAATCAGAAACTGTGTAGGCAGAGATTTTAATACCTGAAATTAATCTATCCTAACAGCCAGGCTCCTATTAAATGTCTAAAACATTATTGCCTAAATTGTTCTTAGGCAGCTCCATGTTTTCCAGATCTCTACAAGGATCAAAAAATGACACTTATTTTAATGAGGCTAAAGGTACAGCTTTCAGTTTCTTCTGTGAAATTTTTTAAGATATACTCTAAATTTCATGTGTTATAAAAATCTTATAATTACAAATGAATACACACTTGCCAAAATCAAAAACATAAAATCAGAACTGTATAAAACTAAAAATGTAAAGCCCTGCTTTTCCTTCTCACTTCATGAAATCACTTCCTAACAGTATTGTTAACAATTTGATATATCTCTATACCAGTCATTTAAACTTACTTCTCAATTTATCAAAGACTTCAAAAAGGAAAACATGAAAATTTTACTTCATTTTACACGTTACTTCATTAAAGAACTTTCTACTCTCTGTCTAGTTTTGAAATACAAAGAAGAATCCATTGCAAAACATAAACTTGATGACTTATGAAAAGTTTAAACTGAAGGATATCCTATAACCATCCACAGTATAGTTTTTCATTATTTCCAGAAAACTTCTTTTACCCAAAATATGTATCTATGTTAACGTTCTATAGTAGGTCACTGAATGGAGGCCATGATCTTCACTCAAGTTTTCCTAAGGTGATTTTTACAATAAAAAGATCCTTATTTCACAACAGAGAAAGTTTTATAGTGAATGTCAGAAAATTATCATGTTTTCCTCATCCAAGTTTTTGTTCAACTGAGGTAGAGCTGAAATGACAGGTATAGAGATACAAAACTGTTTACAGTAGTCTATTGTTGTGAAGTAGATTTCATGACTGTTGCTAGAAATATAGCAAAATCCCTAGAAAGTCAATGCATTTTAAATATTTAACATTAATTAACTTACATATTCTTCACTGTCTAGTGGAGGATTACTGTTGTCTGTTGAAGAAGTCCCATCTACTGGTTTCTCAGAAGCAGCATCAGGGAATAAGAACTTACGGGAAAGAAAGAAAATAATCACATTTTCAATGAAATTTCTTACTTTGCAGACTTTTGTAACTCTTATAAACACCATTTGACATTTTAACGGTTGTGTTTTTAAAACAATGAGAATGCTCTTACTGTTCTGGCTTGGTTCTACACTATCTCAAATATTTTCTATTTTTCTCCAAAAAACAGAGTGACTAGTCAATTTTAAAATCAGATTTTTCTTAAATGTAACCACCAGGTTCTGTGAATTGTTTAGTTCACAGAATGCAAAACCAGAATCTGTGCACTATGATATCAGGCTCATCCAAGGTCATTAAATTTTTTAAAAAGTGTTATTATTAAATAGATAAAATTATAAAAGAAAAATTTTAAACACTCAAACATTTGTGAGGCTCCATAGAGAAATACAATCCACAGGTTTTCATATATGAAATGCTACAAGTATGACATTAAAGACCTATAATTTTATCTTACGAGATACTTATAGAAAGTGGGAAGCAGACTAAACCTGTAATGACCGATGTATCTTTTCTACATGATTTCTGTTAACACATGTGAAGATTTATGTGAGGGTAAGGGTACATATGTGAGGATGTGCAGAGAGGTTAAAAAACAAAACAAAAATCACAGTGCATACAACAACTGAGCTACACAATTGGAATAAAATCTCTTAAGGATATATGCTTAAGAAGGGGCCTTCTCTACAGAAATTTATTTTCAATCCTTTAATCACTAATCTCCCCAAGTGTTTTGTGGTACCACTGACTTGTAATTCCTTTGCATACTTTGCCATGTACTACAGAACATGTTGAAGAGATTTTCCTCTTAAGGAGAGGAACAACCAAGTGTCAACCTCCACTACTAAGCACATTTATACATAGTATCCTATTTTCATACCACTACCTGAGCTATGTATCAGTGCCCACGTATCTTACAAATAAACAAACTAAAAATCTGGCTAAAAGTCTTGCTCAGATAAACAGGAGGGCTAAAATTAACTTCAAGTTTTCAAGTCCTATATTCTTTTCATTGCACTGCTCTTAAAGGTTTTCCCAAGAATGTCTTAATGCACAGGTTGTCAGAAGTAAGACTGTAACTACAATTATAGTAAGAACAGCTATCATTTAGCAAAGGTCTATTAAATACCAGTGTAACAGAAGGTCCTTTAATCCATCCAACAACCTCACAGGCTTTTATTAGATTCACTTCAGATGAAGAAACTGAAGTTAAATGGCTTGTTCAAAGTCAAACAATAAATCAGGATTAACCCTGGTGTGTATGGTTCCTGGGCCAGACCTGTTCCACCAACCTATATCTAGGAAACACCCTAGCCCCTTCTAGTACTTGCTATAAGGTTTTCAAGAATACCATTTTGATTATGTCAACTTTCTGCTTAAAATTGCATTAAACTGTAAGATGAAGTCCCATGCTTCAGCAAGCACTTCACCAGCTACTCTCCAGTCTCATCCCTGACCCTTCTCTGGGAAGTAACCTGCCATCTACCAGATTGTCCGACATGTTCTCTTAGGCCTCTGCAATTCGTCCACTTCTAAACCGTCATCCATTTATGACTAGCTCAACTGTCCCCTCTTTATGAAGCTTTCCCTAATACCCACTGCTCAGACAGACAGATGCGCCCTCTGCTATGTTCTCACAGGCCCTTTGCCAAAATTCTTACATGTAACATGGTATTGTAATTACTGTTCATTTTTCTTATTCCCACTACACCAGTGGCAACCCTGAATGTGGAGACTGTGTTTTACTCATTTTATATCCCCATCCAGTACCTGCCACACAGATGGGACTGAATAGATAATAAATGAGTGTGCATACAGACACATAAAAACATTACATTTAGTTACCAAGAGAATAGTATTGAGGACATCATTATTTAGTGGTGATTCTTCTACACCTCTGTGTTTCCGTATTTTCTTCTTTGCAGTGTGCACCATGTTAGAGACTGATAATTTATGAATTGGAACCGGTGCAGGCTCTGTCAACTTTGACAAAGCATGAGTTATATCAGCAATTTCTATAAAAAGAATAGAAATGAATACATATTACATCACCAACCTTAGCAGGTTAAAGTGATGAATAAACTGATGACTGTACAGAATACTTTAGTCACTCTTTTCATCAGTGACTTTTCATTAATACACATATTCAGCTTTATATGGATGCATGATTAACATTCATTAATACACATATTCAGCTTTATATGAATGCATGATTAACAAAGGTGTAACAATTTCTGCCCAGGAACTTCAAAAATAAACCTCTAAAACTCTGTTTTTAAAAATATCTTACATTTTCTTATTAATCACACAATGTTTTAAGCTCAGGGTATAGCCAAGAGAAAATGGTAGCTGTTTAGTTCGTCAAAACTTGATTCCCTAATATAACCTGAATGAGAAAAATAGATGAAAAGTTGCTGGAAAATCTGTGAAAGAGTTAGACATTTGAAAATAACTTTAAAAAAGAGAAAAAGTTAAGTCACCTCTCCCTTCTTCCTCAAATGTGGATCGTCCAAGAATCTCATCAGTTGACTCCTTTCGACGGCAAATTTTAAAAAATTCAGTGACAAAATCACCTACACAGAAAAAATGTTACTTATTTTTGAAATGTAACTGAAAGAAGTCAGTCCTATAAATAAAGGTATATGTCTTTTCACAACAGCTATTAGCTAACATATTGCTTCCCTGATGGCTCAGATGGTAGAGTTTGTGGTGCGGGAGACCTGGGCTCAACCCGTGGGTCGGGAAGATCTCCTGGAGAAGGAAATGGCAACCCACTCCAGTATTTTTGCCTGAAAAATCCCATGGATGGAGGAGCCTGGCAGGCTACAGTCCATAGAGCCTCAAAGAGTCAGACATGACTGAGTGACTTCACTTTCACTTTCAACATATGGCAGAAAAAAAACATTAAAGGGAACTCTACTCAGTGCTCTACAATGACCTAAGTAGGAAAGAAATTTTAAAAAGAAGAGATATATGTATACACGTAACTGATTCACTATGTTGTACAACAGAAACACATTATAAAACAACTATATTCTAATAAAAATTAAAAAAAAAAAATTGAACTCTTGAGTGATCTACCTGCCCTTCCAGTCAAGAGGTTGACATCTGAGAAGGGCCATGAGATTAGTCTTGATCCAGTATAAAAAAAAATGAGACATTTGCCACTCTCATTGCAATTCTGGTCATAAAAATGCATTAAGTTTGACATAAAAAAAAAAAGAACCATTCAGTTTCTCCACCCAATGCAAAAAATTAATCTCATTTCAAAGGTAGCCTTGCTTTTACTTTCCCTCTATGTCCCAGGATATTAAAAGTATTTTCTTATAATTCCCTCTAGAATGAAAGGAAAAATAATTGGACATAGTAATATTAAGCACTTACTATTGGCCTGAATAAGATAAATAGTATCTTTTCTCATGAAGTTGGTGGATCTAGGATTTAAAACTAAGGTCTATCCAACTCTAAAACATTTCGTATCAACCCTCTACCTACTTCCCAATGTTCTTATTGTTTTAGTCACCAAGTTGTGTCTGACTCTCTGCAACCTCCTGGAAAGCCTGCCAGGCTCCTCTGCCCATGGAATTTCCTAGGCAAGAATACTGGTGGGTAGCTATTTATTCTCCAGGGCATCTTCCCAACCCAGGGATCAAACTCACGTCTTCAGCGTCTCCTGCAATGGCTGGCAGATTCTTTAGCAGGGAAGCCTCACTACTTCCCTATACCTCAAGACAAAGATACCAGTGGCAAGAATTTTACCTTATATACATAAATGCTAATTAGCATTTAATGAATAACATGATGAATGATACAGAGCTCAGGAAAAAATGCTTTATGGAAATGCCCCAATACTGTCATCAATAAATATTTAGTAATAACTCCATCAGTTTAAAGGTAATGTAAAAAGTTGTATGAAATAAATGTGGCAAGGATGAACACAGAAATGGAGAAAATAATTTTCACATCCACTAAACATAAGAGAGAAAAAGACTGGAAAGAGGAGATGGGTTCAAAAGACTTCACGAAAGAGACATTATCTACAAAAGCAGGAAGAGAAAGGTAATTCTAGACATGGGATATAATAATTATGACCTGAAGAGTGAATGACAGTTTTTAAAGTATTTATATAATGTTATAACATTTCTATAATGTTATATCAGGGTTTCCCTGATAGCTCAGTTGGTAAAGAATCTGCCTGCAATGCAGGAGACCTCGGTTCAATTCCTGGGTCAGGAAGATATGCTGGAGAAGGGACAGGCTACCCATTCCAGTATTCTTGGGCTTCTCTTGCGGCTCAGCTGGTAAAGAATCTGCCTGCAATGAAGGAGACCTGGGTTCGATCCTTGGGTTGGGAAGATTCCCTGGAGAAGGGAAAGGCTACCCACTCCAGTATTCTGACTTGGTGAATTCCATGGACTGTATAGTCCATGGGGTTGAAAAGAGTTGGACATGACTGAGCGACCTTCACTTTCACATATTGTTATTTCACTTCAAATATCCCTATGACATGTACAAGATTATTTACACCTCTTTTCCTCTATCAGAAAATATATCTGCAGATACAGTACAGAGCCCTACAGAAAGGCTCTAATAAGACCATCAAATTCAGTGTTCATCCTATCATATACTGCAAGTGTTGAGGGATGACAAAAGACAAAAAGGGTTCCACTAACCAGAATGGAAGAAGCAGAGTATGCCACAGAGGAAAAAAAGAAGTGACATAAAGCATTAGGAAAATAAAACTCAGATCCTGGGAAAACATAAGAGAATTTTGAGGTGTAGACTGGTTAAAACTAAACAACAAGAAAGTCTGCTAGTATTATTTAAGAATAACCAGAAGGAGTCACTGCTGTTGACAAAGATTAATTTTTAATGATGTTAACTGAGGAGGTCACAATGTAAAAAAACTTAAAAAAAATTTTTCAGATAGGTGAAATAAAGTATAAAGAATACATCCAGTGTTCCTGATCTGGAGAACAGACAAATACGTGGTATTTCAGGAAAGAAACATAAATATCTTACCTAGTAAACACTGAGGATTATCAGCTTTTCGAACTCTAACAGACCAATGGGGAGCCTGCATAGGATCCAAATCACTAAAATGCAAAACGATAAACACAAGATCCTATTTACAGCAACCTGCAAGGCTCATAAATTTACCAAAATGCAGTCTAATGAAAACATTATATAGAAGGACAAGCAATCCATTTTGCCTCCCTTAAACTTACTGCTATTCACATGCAGAAGTCCATTTAGATGAGTTTTTAAAAATAAAACCTTAAGACAAAATTCTTAGACAAAAAAGTACAAAAGGAAAAACCAAAATCAGAACAAACTAATCAAAAAGCATAAAAACGATTCTGATCAGGCAACATACAATGATAACCTAACAAGAATATTTTAGGAATAAATAAAATGAGAAATCAGAAACGAGAAACAAGCAAAAATGTACAATAATCCTAATCTGTTTTTTATTACACTATTTATTAATAAAAAAGAAAACTATAAAAATCTGCACAAGATCAAGTGCCCCATTTTCTCAGTTAAACAGATTATGCTGCATTCGCTTAATGGGAATATTATGCAGTGCTTTACAAATTGACAACACAGATCTACATCTATTCAATGAATAACTGTATTATATGAATAAAGCAAATTAATATATAAATTTATACTTTAAAAAGAAATACCCTTAAATACTAACTGGTTATTTTTTAAGTAATAGAATTGTAGGTAACCTTTCTTCTTCATACCCATTTAAATTATCTGATTTTAAAAGCTTGTGTTACTTTTACCATCAGAAAATAGAACACATTTATTTTAACTATTAAAAAAAAAGTGTCCTATTTCTCACTGTTCTGCATCAAGCATGAGAAGATACCAAAATTACATTCCTCTTTCCCCACATTCTTCTGGGATAGTGCTCGCTGCAATTTTCAATTTTTTCCTGTGCAATTTTTCCATTGCACAGGAGTATATGATATGGATGTTTTGTTGTTTATGGCATTTAATGATCAAATGTTCTTCCCACATATTTTAATGACCACCATCTCTTTAAAAAGTCCTTTATCAAATGTTCTTACCAGCTACAAAAAGTCCAACAGAATTATGCACTGACTCCCAAACTAACTAGAGACATCTTCGCTAAGCACAAATAAGATTCAGACTGCTCCTTACCCCGGAACTAAGGATCCTGTCTCCAAAGTCCACAGCTTAAAACACATTTCTAATGTACATCAGTCAGTCTAAAAACTGATCTTTAAAAACAAAAGCAAACAACCATGTCAGAAATTGATTCAAAGAAAAATTGCTAACCCACTGCGCAGTTAGTTATAGTCTTTTGAAATCTATGACTCTCAATGTACTATTTTTAACATACTTACGAATAAACATCATTATCCACAATGATACCTTCAGTCAGGTGAGGCCATGTAGTTGCTAAATGGAGTTCACTGAAACCAAACATACAATATATCTATCTGTAAGCTTTAATAATGTATATATACTCTGATTCAACAATTTACTTCTAGAATTGTATCCTCAGTAAATAACCAGAAATATGCCAAAAAAAAGTATGTTAAAAATGGTCACGATTTGAAATATAATAAAATTGTAAGCACCTGGTTTAGCAAATGGTGGCATATTTATATTAATGTCTGCAAGAAAAAACCATGCTATACATAATAACCAAAAAGTATAAGTAAACCAAATGTTTGTCAGTTGATGAGTTAAGTAAAATGTAGCACTATTCCACAGGATAGCATATTATATGGCCACAAAAAGCAATGATGTACTGATTCATGCTACAATGTGGATTAACCTCTAAAAGATGCTAAGCGAAAACAGCCAGATACAAAAGGTCCCATATGGTATAATCCAACCTATATGAAATGTCTGGAAAAGGCAAATCCATATGGGCAAAAAGTACATTAATATCAGTCTAGAGCTAGAGGCCCTAGGGAGACTGAGATGGTGCGGGCAAGGGGTGGGGTGGGGGTGGTGATAGTTAAGAGGTGAGGGGTTTCTTTTTGGGGTAATGAAAATGTTCTGGAATTAGATACTAATGATGGTTACACTACTCTGAACCCTAAAAACACTAAATTGTATACTTTAAAATTGTGACTTTTATGGTACATAAGTTATATCTCAATTTTGAAAATATCATTTTTATAGTTCAGGGATTGGCAAACTTTTTCTACAAAGGACCCTCTGGTATTTTGTACTTTTTATGGGCCATGTATTAATAGTTTGCTATATTCTTGTTTTTTTTTGTTTTAAAACCCTCAAAAATGTAGAACCACTTTTAGTCCCTTGTTGTTGTTTAGTCACCAAGTCGTGTCTCTTTGCGACCCCATGGACTGTAGCCCACCAGGCTCCTCTGTCCATGGGATTTCCCAGGCAAGAAAATTGAAGTAGGTTGCCATTCCCTTCTCCAAGGGATCTTCCCAACCCAGGGATCTGAGGTAATAATAATAATAGAAATAAAGTACATAGTAAGTGTCATGTGCTTGAATCATCCTGAAACCATCCCCCACCCTGGTCTTCCATGAAACCCGTTTCTGGTGCCAGAAAGGTTGGGGACAACTGCTCTCTAGGGCTCTCAGGGTCCATCATCTGGAGGCATTGGTGCAGCTCGACCTTGAGGTTGACTGTCACCAGTCTTCCTGGTGAAGGCGATCTAGGAGGGGAAGTCTCACTGTCTCACGAGGTTGGGGAGCATGATTTCCACTATAATTTTCTTGGGTTGAGACTGCACCCCCTGAGCCTTTGGTGTGCTTGGGGTGGCTTTCCCTGGTGGAGACCCATGAAGGGTAGAGTGGCTAAGAGGCATCAAGTTCTGAGCAGATCTGCTAGAAGCCTGGTGCAGGGTCTACTGGAGGCTCAGCGGCTCCCTAGGCTCCATTACATCAGAAGAGGTGTGCGTCTTGGGAAGGGCATGGGGTGAACAAGGCCTAGCCCCGTGAAGACCATTCACGGTGCGTACAGATTCCGGGCACATTCGTGGGCTAACTGTAGGGACATCTTTTGGGCTGCAGTTTCACCATCCAGAGTTCAGCCCGTTGCTACTGAGTCACTTCAGTCATGTCTGACTCTGTGCGACCCCATAGATGGCAGCCCACCAGGCTCCCCCGTCCCTGGGATTCTCCAGGCAAGAACACTGGAGTGGGTTGCCATTTAGCTCATTACATATATAAAAACAGTCCACTGGCCAGATTTGGTCCATAGGTCATAGTTTACTGACCTCTTTTTATAAATGAAAATTGAATTTCAGAAAGTTTTCATGTAAAATTATAAAATAACAAGCCACAAAAAATGTATGATGACATATATTTATAAAATAAATAAAAATACTGTGCAGAAAAGAGTTACCATAGCAGGCCTAACACTGAGAAAGGATTACTTACAAGGCTAGTCCCTGGTTTGGCATCTGGGAACTTGAGTTTCAGGAGGGTTCCTATCATTCCCTGTGCCTAAATTACCTGTGCCAACAACATGGTTGATGGAAACATCTGGTTTCCTTCTGGTACATGCTAGCCAGAGGGTGCCTACATGACCAGTCTCTGATTAAAACTTCTAAGTGCCGAGCCTCTAGTGAGCTTCCCTGGTAGACAGCCTTTCACACATGCTGTCACAATTCATTGCTGGGGGAATTAAATGTGTCCTATGTGACTACATGGGAAGATGAAGTTCGTCCTTCATTTGCTCTGGCCCTCACCCCATATGTCTTTTCCCTTTGCTGATTTTTGCACCATATCCTTTGGCTTAGTAAATAAGCATGAGCACAGCTATACATTGAGTCCTACAAGTTCTCCTAGCAAATCAACTTGAGGGTGGTGTTGGGGGAATCTGCTGCATATATATACATAAACATGTATATACACACACCTAATTCATACATATGAAAAATGGCCAGAAGCACATCTAGCAAGCTGTTGTCAGTAATCACCTATGAGTAGGTGATTATAAATTTAGTGATTTTTTCTTTTTCCTCCTGTCTAGATTCTGACCTCACTTCTTATGTTTGGAGAAAATAGAAGTCAAAAGGGTCAATTACTTCATTTCCCTGCTCTTCGGTGATGCTTGACTAACTAGCAACTACACTCTGAGAATATGAATCTGTAAGCATAGTTAGGAATTCACAGTGCGCCAGCACTCCACTACAATGCAGTGTAACCTGGGTTATGAACCAGACAACTAGGCAGGCTTGGCTCAAGGCTATTTTCTGAGCCTGATTCTACAATGGTTCCAATTAAACATTTGAGTTACTAAGTATTCATTCAATAAACTGATTTTTTGCTTGAATTAGAGTTGACTATTACAGTTTGCAACTAGACAATTTGACTACTAAACATATGGTTTTTGCCCATTTTTACATTTTTTCTGCACTGAACATGAATTTATTATTCATAATAAAACTAATTAAGGTAAAAAATGACCACAAACAATATGTGGTATCATATTGTTTAAATGATTAGAATGATCTGAAATTTAAAACTATCCACTACTGAATTTTTTAAAGTATGAACCTCAAATTCAATTCCTAAGCTTTTATGATTAAATCCTCTCCTCTCCCTCTAACTATAGAAAAATTTCTTTGACAATGAGACAAGACACTTAAAAAGGCTCTTCATTTCCTCTTTCACTATTAAAGATGCCTTTTTAAAAGCACTGTGCCCACAATACTTGCTAATTACTGTTTGATTTAAATGGTGTGCCACATGCACCATCTTACCCTCAACTTATTTCTGTGTCCTTCAATCACCTGTTCCTTTGCTGACTGACTCCTCATTATGATACAGATTTGGAAGAAATATTTAATAATTAAAACCTTCACATTTCTATCAGGTCGGTTTATTGCTCTCTCTCTAAAATTTTCTCTAAGTAAAATTCAAATAAATTACCCCATTGGAGGCCACAATTGTATCTGTATCCACCTCATACCATTTCTTGCTTGCTCACTACATTCTAGCCATGATAGCCACCTTTTGTTTCCTTCAGTAAACTTTCCAAGCTCTTTCCTGCATCAAGGTGCTTTGCACAGGCTCTTCCTTGCACCTGAATGGTCATTCTCTCACTCTCTGCCTGGCTAAATTCTTCCCTAATTGAGACTCAGAATAAATACCCTTTCCTTTGAGAAGACTTTACTGACGGCATACAAATCTAAACTAGTCACTCATTTTACTGTCAATACTTCCTATACTTTTCCTTCAAATTATCCCATAATTTATAATTCTAAGTTTACTTAGGTGATTAGTTCATCTATTTTATTTAATTAGACTACAAATGCCGAGAAGGCAGAATCTGTCAGTTTTACTTACTTCAGTATCTTCCTCTTAGCATAGTGTCTGGCACATATAATAAATATCAATTTTAAAAGATATCCACTTTACTGTCTCCCTTAAGTGATTTTAAGTTAAAAGTATTATTATTTCTACATTTAAGTGAGAGTATTAAAGAAGGCAAAAGGAGAAGAGGGTAGCCGAGGATGAGATGGTTAGATAGCATCACTGACTTAATGGACATGATGAATTTGAGCAAACTCCGGGACACAGTGAAGGACAGGGAAGCCTGGCATGCTGCAGTCCATGAGGTTGCAAAGTCGGACACACTTTAGCAACTGAACGACAAAACGTGAATATACATATTTTAAAATAACCAAACAGTTTAACAAATGAGGTAATTTTTGTATCAGCACTGTTTATATTTTCCAACTATCTTGCTATCAGTGATGAAGTTTTCCAACCCCTACATTTTCTCGTGAAACAGTTGTTTTTAATCTTTTTTTTTAAGTTCAGTAGTTCTTCTAGAAAAGCAATTGGGTAACCTATAAGGTCACCCTTGTGTCTCTTATTTAAGTCTTAATTTTGAAAAAGTGGCCAGGAAAAATGCAAAGAACTGTTAACTCTGGGTCATGGACACATGAAAATTTATGTTATATGACAATGTCTGTGCCTTTCAATATTTAAAATGTTTCCCCAAAGTAGGCCAAGAATCACTTCTATAAGGAAGTGATTCCTTATACGTTAAGTGTATTAATATACACTTAATTACATTAATGTATTAATGTAATTATTGTATATTACATTACATTATACATTACATTACATTAACGTATTGTATTAATATACACTTAATACATTAAGTGTATTATATACGTTTTACATATTACTTTAAACCCTCTTTTACTTCTTAAGTTACAGAGGAAAAAAAAAGATGGACAGATTGTTAAATGTAGGTCTCTATTTCCAGTACTACATTCATTCCAGGAGGCTGCAGTATTATAAAACACAGTAAAATCACATCAAATAGAATTTAAAAAGTCCCATAATTCAAATGATATAATGAAAGTCACACCTAATGGGATCTTCACAGGCACCAAATGGTAACTTGCCAAATTCCAGGCCTCCCACTTCTCCTCCTACAAGGGCATCTATATCTAAAGAAGAAAAAAAAAATTTCCACAAGTTAGCCAAAAGTGGAGAAATAAGAATTTATATCTAGTTATGTCAACCTTTTGAGAGATTATAGAGTTTATTTTGAGATTATAGATTTAAAACTGTCTACATTAAGACACAGCAAGTTAGAAAGCAAGCTGTCAGATATTAGACTTCCTCCAAGAATGTGAGAGTAAAAAAAAAGGAAAGTTATAGTAAAAGGATACATTTAATTCCTGTTTGTAAAATTCTGTATTCAAGCCTGCATTCTAAATTTTACCCTTCTGAAATAGTCCTTAAATACTATTCAAGGGAATATTATTCTTGTAAATTTAAAAAATTTTCTAAGTATGTGATTAATGTCATCTAAAAGAACAATTAAATGAGTATTAAAAAACTTAATCATCAACCTACATTCATCAGTTTTGCTGTTAATAATTTCAGAATAGCCCAAATTAGTCATCATTAATAAAACTTTATTTAAGCTGACAGTACATGGAAATATCTGAAGCACAGAAAAGAATTTCCATTCCATTATGAATGGTATCTGAGATTAGAGGAAAATTTAGAAGGTAAATCACCCCTTAGTTTCATCCCTCTTGAAAGTGAAAGTGAAGTTGCTCAGTCATGTCCAACTCTTTGCGACCCTATGGACTGTAGCCTACCAGGCTCCTCAGCCCATGGAATTTTCCAGGCAAGAGTACTGGAGTGGGTTGCTATTGCCTTCTCCAGGGGGTCTTCCTGACCCAGGGATTGAACCCAGGTCTCCCACACTGCAGGCAGACACTTTAACGTCTGAGCCACCTCCCTCTTGAAGAAGTAAGAAACACTTCCAAAAGACGTCAAAAAGATTTGTCTTCAAAGTAATACAATGGTTGTTTTTAATTATTCACACTACACTGTGAATTACTAAAGTCTACTGTTGAGTTATGAACATTTACAGATTCACTAAAATCATGTTTGACAAATACCTACACCCTAACTAAATTATTAAAATTAGCATTAAATATGGTTCAATTACTTGAGTCAGTAAATTTTCTCAAATCAATTCATTCCATTTTTCCAACTAAAGAATGCTTACAACAGAGATCAAAATAACTAGTTTTATTATAAAATGTGAATTAAGAACTTCAAAATTTATAATAAGCACATGTTTAAAATCAGTGAGCTAGGGCTTCCATGGTGGCTCAGTAGTAAAGCATCCACCTGCCAATGTGCAGGAGGCACTGCTTGGATCCCTGATCTGGGAAGATCCCACCTGCCACAGAGCAACTAAGCCTGTAAGCCACAACAAGAGAAGGCACCGCAAGTAGAAAGTAGCCCTGCCTTGCCACAACTAGAGAAAAATCTGAGCAGCAACCAAGACCCAGTACAGTCAAAAATAATCTTTTTAAAAACTTAGCAAGCTAAAAATTATTACTGGACTATAACTGTACAAAACTTTAATTAAAAGGTGAAAAGCAACATTGTAGAATGAAAAGGATGATGCGATTTGGAGTTTGACCAGGATTTAAATGTGAACTTTACCACTTGGTGACCATGTCACCTTGAGTCAGTTACTTTTGTTTTCTAAGAAAAATAATACTTGTCTCATAAGTAAATGAGAATTACATGAAACAGTACATAAAATGCACAGTGTCTAGCCCATATTACATGCTCAGTCTCTTCCCCTTAAAAGGGAAAATATTAAAAATTTATGTGACTTTCAATCCACTGAGGAAGAAGTTAATATTTTGATACTCATTTGTAAAAACTTGCAATAGAACATTAACAAAGGCCTTATTGGCAATCAGAATTATAATGTTAAGATTCTGATTCTTGGACTTCTTAGATCATCAACAGACCATACTACCTGGGGAAATCTTTAAAATCTGACTATTAATAGAATGGCTTTTGAAAAAAAGGAAAAGGAAAGTTGGAACTGAAACTTCAAAACTAGAAGCCAACTATAAGCTGTCTGGTGGGTGTTGTTTGAGAACTAAAATTACCAAAACAAACATTTGAGTCTTCTAATATAAATCTCAGTCTAGCTTTAATTTCCCTCTGCTATAGTTTAGATGCAGTTCTCTTATTGCACATTAAGAATTTCAAATTATTCAGTGGTATATAAAATAGTAGTAGTACATATAAACACCAAAAGCTAAATGTACTACGTTAATTTTAGCATCATCCTAAAACTATCAATTTACTATTTTCAATCTTATAAAAACAAACCAACCACTTGGAACAAACTGCTGCTAAGTCGCTTCAGTCATGTCCGACTTCGTGCGACCCCACAGACGGCAGCCCACCAGGCTCTGCCGTCCCTGGGATTCTCCAGGCAAGAATACTGGAGTGGGTTGCCATTTCCTTCTCCAGTGCATGAACGGGAAAGGTGAAAGTGAAGTCGCTCAGTCGTGTCTGACTCTTAACGACCCCATGGACTGTAGCCTACCAGGCTCCTCCATCCATGGGATTTTCCAGGCAATAAACAGTAAAGAATATTATTTTATTATAACGTATTTCTCTCTGAGGGAAGTAGAATGAAAAATGTTTTCAAAAGGCTAATAAAATCCTTCTATAATTTATAAGTTGATACTAAATTCCTTACTAGATATACTTGAATATAATTACACTTATATGTGAGAGAATCATCCAGGAACCTAAACCTTACTTACTTAGGCTAAATGTCCACCAGGCTGAGCTTTTCTAAAACTTAGGTAATGTCTGTTCATATCTGTGTCCCTGGCAGGAACAAATTTATAGGCTAAAAATTAATGACTACTAAATGAATTAGTACATCAGTGGCTAAGTTGGTAAAATGATTTTAATTAATTTTTATAAAAATGCAAGTTAAAGTAAAATATTCTACAGCTCTTCCCAGCATATGTGTATATATACATTTCTTTTTTTTCTTTTCTGCTTTCCTTATTTAGCCCTCTTCTTCAAACTCTACTCTCTATAAGGTTCTGTGCACGTCTGTTCTCAGCATAGGAGAGAGGTTTCTCTTATATTCTGAAAGCAGACATTTTAATCATTCATTACGTACTGATTTTCAGCATACAATGTTCCATAGCAAAGGAATGCTTTATAAATAATATTTTTTTCAAAGACAGATTGTCAAGTAGAAAGTAATGCTGTCTCTAGAACAACCTACAATTTTCAAGAGAAAAAAGTGATAAGGGCAATGAAATTAGCAACACTATATACATTAAAAATGAGTTACAAATATTTCAAACACTTGAAACACACCATTAAATACTTTTAACTTCTGAATATAGTTCTAAATTATCTCACCTGGAGGTTGCTGAGGCCAAAAATACTGCTGCCAATCCTGAAGTACATAGGTAAACCGTATAGCAATATTAACTGGAGGCAATGGAGTTAAAGGACATCCCTAAGAAGTAAATGCAAAGACAATATCATGAAATATTAGTACCCTTGTAATACCAGACCCAAATTTCAAACTACTGAAATAGATGAGTTACTACCTTTATGACATGGGGATTTTCAGATTACAGTGTTAGATATGGCACACACACACCAGCCATAAAAAATGTATGTATGATATTCTAGCCAATAAAAAGGAAAACTAAGTCACTGAAGTTATTAGAGCCAAACGTACGGAATTTAGGAAGTCACTTTCATAGGGGAAATTCTCACAGCCTAAAACCTCAAGAGATAAATTAATGGCAGAGAACAAATTACATTAAAATAAAGCTGCTTAACTCTTTGACATAAATCACAGCAAGATCCTCCATGACCCATCTCCTCGAGTAATGGAAATAAAAACAAAAATAAACAAAAGGGACCAAATTAAACTTAAAAGCTTTTGCACAATGAAGGAAAGTAAAGGCAAGGTGAAAAGACAACCCTCAGAATGGGAGAAAATAATATCAAAGGAAACAACTGACAGAGGATTAATCTCCAAATTATACAAGCAGCTCATGCAGCTCAATACCAGAAAAACAAACAACCCAATCAAAAATTGGGCAGAAGACCTAAACAAACATGTCTCCAAAGACAACATACAGATGGCCAACAAACACATGAAAAAATGCTCAACATCACACATTATTAGAGAAACGCAAATCAAAACTACAATGAGGTATCATACACCGGTAAGAATGGCCATCATCAAAAAGTCTACAAACAATAAATGCTGGAGAGGGTGCAGAGAAAAGGGAACCCTCATGTACCGTTGGTAGGAATGCAAATTGATAACAGCCACTACAGAAAACAGTATGGAGATTCCTTAAAAAACTAGGAATAAAACTACTATACGACCCAGCAATCCCAATGCTGGGCATATACCCTCAGGAAACCATAACTGAAAAGACATATGTACCCCAATGTTCACTGCAGCACTATGTACAATAGCTAGGACATGGAGGCAACCTAATGTCCATCAACAGATGAATGGATAAAGAAGTTGTGGTACATATACACAATGGAATATTACTCAGCTATAAAAAGGAGTGCATGAGTCAGTTCTAATGAGGTGGATTAATCTAAACCCTATTATACAGAGTGAAGTCAGAAAGAGAAAGACAAATGTGGAATATTAATGCATATATATGAAATCTAGAAAGATGGTACTGATGATCCTATTTACAGGGCAGCAAAGGAGACAGACATAAAGAACAGAATTTTGGTCACAGTGGGAGAGGGAGGTGGTGGGAAGACTTGAGAAAGTAGTATTGAAACATATACATGACCAAATGTACAATAGATAGCCAGTGAGAATTTGCTGTATGATGCAGGAAACCCAAAGCCAGTGCTCTGTGACAATCTAGAGAGGTAGGATGGGGAGGGAGGTGGGAAGAAGGTTTAAGAAGGAGGAGACATGTGTATGCCTGTGGCTGATTCATGTTGATGCATGGCAGAAACCATCACCATACAGTAAAGTAATTATCCTCCAATTAAAAATAAATTTTTTAAAAAAAGAAAGAAATTTTCAAAAAAAGCTGTTTAAACTACTGCCAGGAAGAGATATTATATTCTAGTAAGTAAAATACTATTTCAAAATATCTTACACAATTTTAATTACACAAATATAATTTCTTACTAGTCTCTTCAGCCATGGTGAATGTAAAAAAAAATGTAAATCATTTTTTAAATAAAGTAAAACTGCTCTAAAATGTAAAGCTAGGTTTAAGATGTCTTTTTTCCCTTTGAAATGAAAATAAACTCAAAGCCAGTCTTGAATATTTAACTAGAATGTTAGACTGTGACAAATGGTCACTCATGTAAAATAGTTTATATTAATGAATCAGAAAATCTAAGATCTATCTTTATACTCATTAATAATAATAAAAATTAATAATATCCAAACATCTCATGATCTCAGCTTCCCTTAATAATTGTTAAGCTATATTAATGTGGAATAGGAATTAAATATGCATAGGCATGACCTAGTGAGCTTGTGAAAATGTAGATTCAACAATATCATGCATATCTATCCAGTTACCAGGTGTTTCTGATACTGCTGGTCAGAAGAAATAACACAGACCCTTTAGCTCAGCAGCAGCAGCTATAAATACATTAGTAACTTTAACTGAACACAATCTCAAGATAGCTGCCAAAAAAAAAGAGCTAATTCAGTTTGGGGCTGCTGTGTCCTATAGAAGCAAGGTAAGATTCTGGCTGGTCAGAAATAATTACTTTTCACTTAGGTTTAAGTACCAAACGAGCATTCACCAGTAATTTTAGACCAGTAATGATCTAGAAACCATAATGAGGTCACTTTGACACATAACCTCTGCTCCAGTCACATAGCAATGTTGGCAAATACAGAAAGAGATAACCAAAAAGAAACAGCTAGGAGCAAACATGACATAAATATCTTCACGGACCCTAGAAAAGGTATAGAAAAAGGTACAGAAAACTGAAAGTATTAAGTGGGACCCAAGAAACATGCTTGCTAAGTTCCAGGTGACAGCCAGGATTATGGACTGCATTAAATGGATCCAAAAGTACTCAGCCCAGACTGAGGGTACTACAAGACTCTCTTCTTAAGGCAGCTATATAGACAGAGTACTCCAGCTTGGGGCAGTGGCTGTGCTGGAAGGTACTGGGCTAGAAAGAGTTGTGTGATCTGGGGAAAAACACACTCCTATGATCCAAGCAAGCAATTCAATGATTCCAAGACTCCATGTGCAATACCACAATATCAACACTGAGCAAGAGGCTTCAAACACCATTTTAAGACAGGCTTCTGAAATAGTCTACAGATAAGAAGCAATCACAAAGTTATAAAACCACTAGAGAAGATAGGAAAGTTTAAAACTACAAAAAGATGACATTCAAAATGAGCCTGCAAACAAAACTTCCCCAGAACATGAAGAAATAAATACAGTTCTAAGAAAGATAAACATCCAACTCAGAATAGAAAACCATGAAACATAAAGAACATCTGATAGAATGAAGAATGTCTAAATTGAAAAAGGAAATACTACGGTATGAGAGAGCTTTCAAACATTTAAAGGATTGTGGCAAAAGAGGATTTAAATTTAAACTTTATGTGACTCCAAAGACAACCATCCTCTGCTGCCATCCTGCCAAGGAAGCCTTTTCAAAATATTAGATTCATGTGAAAATGAAATAAATTGCTATTGTGGGGCTAACACTTCCAGTAGATTTAAAGGGTAATATTTATAAGGATAGCTTTATAAAGACAGTATAAGAGAGTTGCATATTAAGTAGTTTTATGTAATACCAATAAAGTACCCCAAATAGGTCTCAATTATTTTAAGTTCAACTCTTACCAAATCAACTTTGGTATTTAGACCAGTGAGGTTTGTAAAAGTTCTGAAAGATGATGTAATATACTGATTAGAAACACTTTTTTTTCCTACAGTCATATTCTAAGGCAGGCTTCACAAATCAGTGTGGTCCCTAGTTTCAGTAAGAAGCTGAGTTACGCAGAGTAAAAGATCCATGAAAATAACTTTAACTAATATTTTTAAAAAGAGGAATAAAACATTAATATTTGCATCTGACTAGAATTTTATCTAAAATAATTAAACATAATTGAAGACTTGGTGAGAACAAAAGAAAACTAATGGGGTAGAAATAACACATATTTGTCTTTTTCAAAAATTTCTCAAAGCAACACATGAAGAATTACGTAGTACTTAAGACAGCATTTCAAGGCCCAGAAAGGTTTTGGAAAAAAAGTTGCATATAGACAGGGAACTTTCTAAAAGACATACTTCTATCATTTGTTTAATGGAGATAATCACAAGAAACAGCTAACAACAAATGTGAACTCAATACTTAGTCCCTTTTGAGGAAAGGGACTAAGGATAAAAAGTTTTTACCTCTTTAATTTCTTAACCTGGTACATGTACTTTTTTAAAATGTCAAATAGATTCATCTTTGTAGTGATAATCCTACCACCGTGCTATTTACAGCCTCAACACTGAAAACATACTTTTATGAAGTTCAATCCATCATAAAGGAGATCAATCCTGGGTGTTTAATGGAAGGACTGATGTTGAAGCTGAAACTCCAATACTTTGGCCACCTCGTGTGAAGAGTTGACTCATTGGAAAAGATCCTAATGCTGGGTAGGACTGGGGGCAGGAGGAGAAGGGGACAACAGAGGATGAGATGGTTGGATGGCATTACGGTTTGGGTAGACTCCGGGAGTTGGTGGTGGACAGGGAGGCCTGGTGTGCTGTGATTCATGGGGTCACAAAGAGTCGGACACGACTGAGCAACTGAACTGAACTGAATCCTAAATATCTTTCGACAAACAATATATGTTAAAAATAGAAATTTCAGCATTTTCTTATTTTTTTTATTTTCAAAATCTGTAAACCTTCAGAAAGGTTGCAAAGCTAGCATAATGAATACCCACCTGATTTTTCTGACTGAAACTTTTGAAAGTAAATTGCAAGCATCATGGCAATTCACCTCTAAATACTTCAGCATGTAATTCCTATGAACAAGGACATTATCCTATGCAACCATAACACAATTATCACAGTCAAGAATTTTAACACTGATATTATTTTTTAATATATAGTCCATATTAAAACTGTCCCAACTGTCCCAATTGTGTCCTTTATGGTTATTTTGCTGTAATCAAGGATCACACACTGCCTTTAGTTGTTACATCACTTTAGTCTCTTTCAAGCTAAACAGCTCCCAGCCTTTGTACTGCCTATCATGAAACTGCTATTTTTAAAGAGTCTAGGACAGCTACTTTGTAAAAGAGTAGCACAGGCAAGTCCTCCATATCTGTTACAGTGTTTTTAGAGAAAAATAAAGATGTATTGAGCACATCCAAGTTAGCCCTGCTGCCCTCTGTCATAGCATTATAAGCCAGATTAATTTTAAATATCAAATAGACCCTTGGGGGTAAAAATAGCAATTCAGAACCCAAAGAGTTCACATCTCAGTTGCTCATAGTCAGAGTCCCAAACAAGCAGCTACATATACGTCCACTCACACGGGGGAGGGTTGGCAATATTACTGTTAGAGAAAAAGGAATATAAAGAGTTAACACAGTATCTAAATGTTAACCAACCAAACAACCAAAACCAGTTTTAGTGTTTGTACACTAAAAACTAATTGGATATTTGTTTCTTTAGATACACACAGTAATTTTTATAATCGATTACATCTTTCTTCTAAGTAATTATATTATCAATATTAGAGAGAAATATTTCTATGAAATCAATAAAATTACTAAATTACTACTTTTATCTGGATCTCAGAAAGACAAAGTATCAATGCCAACTCACAATCTTTGATTTGAAGATATCCAGCAGACCTGATAAATGAGTATACTGATTTGGCACTTTTCGAAGATGAACCATTTCAAAATCAGTTCGGACACCAGGACCCTGACATTCACCCACATACATTCTTCGCCATTTGTGATGAATTTGCACAAAGAGTGGCACCTGGCTGTAGGATATAATTAACAAGAATAGCCTGTAAGTTCATTAAACATTGAATAGCTCCTAAATCTCTTTCCAGGATAACATTATTTTAATCTCAAATATTTAAAAGAACTAAACAAGGAACATTCCACAGACATATTTATAGCAAAGGCATTATTAGTTTCTTTTCTCCTTACACTAATAAACTGAAGAAATTATCATCTAGTGGCACTGTACAGTCAGAAAATTATTTTTTTAAATGGCTGTAAAATCATGAAAAAAGCAGAATAAAAATTTTCTTGAATAAAAGTGATCCTACCATACTAGGATTTTCAAGGTCATATTAAACTTGATTCACAGGTATTAAACAATACAAATTAAACCTACATTAGTGGTGAATTATATTTTACTTAATCATTTGAAGATAGAGTTGTTCCTCCTTATTCAAAGATTTTCATATCTGCAAATTAGCCTACTCACTAAAATCTATCTTAACTTCAAAAATCAATACTTGTAGCACTTTCAGTCATTTGAAAACATGTGCAAAGAAACAAAAAATTCAAGTTACCTGAATGCATAGTCCTAGTTGAGGCTGAACAAGGTGATGTTCTATTATCAAGCTTTAAAATTAATTTTTTTTTGTATTTTTAAATTTATTTTTAATTGGAGGATAATTGCTTTACAGTGTTGTGTTGGTTTCTGCTATACATCAACATGAATCAGCCATAGGTATACATATATCCCTTTCCTGCCACCTCCCACCTCATCCCACCCTTCTAGGTTGTTACAAAGCCCTGGGTTGAGCTCCCTGAGTCACACAACAAATTCCCACCGGCTATTTATTTTACATATGGTATATGCTTCAGTGCTACTCTCCCAATGGTCCCATCTTCTCTCTCATTGTGTCTACAAGTCTGCTCTCTATGGCTGCATCTCCACTGCTGCCCTACAAATAGGTTCAGCAGTACCATCTTTCTAGATTCCACATATATGTTAATATACGATACTTATTTGTTCTTCTCTTTCTGACTTACTTCACTCTGTAGAACAGGCTCTAGGTTCATCCACCTCACTAGAACTGACTCAAATTCATTTCTTTTCATGGCTGAGTAATATTCCACTGCATATAGGTACAACTTCTTTATTCATTCATCTCTTGATGGATATCTAGGTTGCTTCCATGTTCTGATTTTGCATCAAAATTTAAATAGATTAAACATTTGGAAGCAAAATACAAAAACAGTACAATTTATTCATTTTAAATACTCATGTAATATTTCAGTAAGTTTCCCTTTAGATATGCTTTCCCTAAGATTTTGTTGTGTTGGTCCTTATATATCATATTCCAATATAATAACGTACAAATACTAATCCTATATTAATCAAAAACCTAACATTTAGTAAGCAGTTTCCTTCATAAATTTTAATTTAAAATAGTTCTTAAAACTCATGTCAAGGTGTTTTGAAATGTCCACCTACCAGCCAGTGTTTCCCAAAGCAACAGACACAGAGCTCAGAAGAAGATTGCACTTGGATTCACTGAGGACAGCATCATTGTTTGCAGCAGGTGCTATCACCACAAACTCCCGGAGTCCATACCTTAAAAAAAAAAAAAAAAATTAAAAAAAAAAAAAGATTCACTGCCACTAAACAGACAAAAATGTCAGAACACAAAAATCTATTATTTGGCAAACAAGAAAAACATTTCCCTTAAAGAAAATTAGGTTTGAACCGCAGGTCTTTCTTTCCTTCCTTCTTAAATGGCAACTGAACCTATAACAACCTGAATTTTCTTCATTTGGCACAAAATTCACATCATTCATCTGTGATTTGCTGAAATTACAAAGAAAAAAAAATTAAATAACCAGCTTTGTTAAAAGTTAGGTTTCAAAAATAAAATGTGAAAGCCAGCACTGACTTCTTGCATTAATTAGCTGATAACATTAAGTTCACTAATGCAGAGAGAGAAAGTTTAATAGATACCCTAAATGTCAGGAAAATAACTATCAGTCATACTTGTGCTGTCTAAGTAAGAACATGATTTACTCTTGTTGTTTAGTTGCTAAATCATGTCTGACTTTTTTCTTTTTGGTGACCCCATGGACTGTAGCCCGCCAGCTCCTCTGTCCATGGGATTTCCCAGGTAAGAATACTGGAGTGGGTTGCCATTTAATTCTACAGATTTACTCTAGTATCATAATTAAAGAATTATTATATTCTTTCACTAAACAACACATGTTAGATAGGAATCACAAAATTATCAGAAAATGGCTTACTCTTGCTATGGTATCTTACAATAATGGACACTTCCCATTTAGTTGACAAGTCCATTAAAAACCACAAATCTGCAGCCAAAATTTACAAAAACATTAAGGTCAAACTGGTAATCTTGCCTCCTGAAAATTCCTGTCCTATTCACTCCCCATTGTGTTTTTATTTAACAATATTTTTAATATAAATTTATAAAAGGCATTACTCATTTGCCTATTTTAAGTCTACACAAACAGTTATGAATACTTCTATGAATAGTCTCAAGAAATTCCCCAAAACAGCAGCAAAAGATTAAAATTTTTTTTTTAAATCCAACCATAATCTGTTTACTGTTTAGATGACAAAAGTTTATTTCATCTTCTCAACTCTCCTCCACCCTCCTACCCCTGAAATCAAAATTAGTTATGTAGAAGTAGCATCAAATACTGCAAAGAACCCAGAGCTGTGAATTTTAGGCTCTATATCTATTTACATACAGTTTTTTTCTTTCTTTTCTTAAATATCCTTGGTAGAAAGAAAACAAAAGCACTTATTTGCCTCGGTATCCCCAGGAACTAGAATGAAACCGCTGTCAACAGTTCTTGGTCATTCTTCCAGAACTGTTCCATCTGTCCACTGACCCATCCTATCCTCAAAAAAGATTAGATTAATATACTTTCTGTACCTTCTTTTCAAAGGCTCATTTCCCCTACCGATCAGTACTTTGTTTCCAGTTTTATGCTACTGCAACAATACTGCAACAATTTCTACAGGTTATAACTGTGGGACAAATTTTTAGAAGCTTCTGGATAAAAGAACATCTTGAACATCTTTATCTTTAACACTGATAGCTGTTGCCAAACAACCTCCTCCCCCTCTATACACATAAAATTGTGCCACTGTATACTTCTGTTCACAAGAAATAAGCCAAAGTGAACTGCTTCCTATTTATCTGCAATAAAATTCAATCCTCAATGTCTTTGTTTCCACTACCTGGAATGTTTTCCCTACTTGACAGTCATCATGAAACACCAATAGATTCTTTTTTGTTTTTTTGAAGATTTATCTCAAATACCACCCCATTATCTCTGTTAAACATGCTCTCTTCTTTGATTTCAAATGTATTTTCCCTATCACTATTATCTTTAAAAGATCAATACATACAGGTGGTCAACAGCTACATGAAAAGATGCTAAACATCACTAATCATCAGGGAAATACAAATCAAAACAACAATGACATATAACCTTATATCTTTTAGAGTGATTATCATCAAAAAGAAAAGAAAAACTATTGGCAAGAATGCAGGAAAAAAAGGGAACCCTCAAACACTGTTGGTGGGGATATAAACTGGTACAGCCAGTAGGAAAAAACAGTATGAAAGTGTCTCCAAAAAAATTTAAAATGGAACTACCTTATGACCCAGCAATTCTATTTCTGGGTATTTATGCAAAGAAAATGAAAACACTAATTCAAAAAGTTATGTGCCCCCATGAACACTGTAGCATCACTTACAAAAGCCAAGATATGGAAACAACTTAAGTATCCATTAATGGGTGAATGAATGAAGAAAATGTGGTGTATGTATATGCAGGACAGAGGAGCCTGGTGGCCTACAGTCCACAGGGTCACAGAGTCAGACACGACTGAAGCAACTAAGCATGCACGCATACACACAACAGATTATTATTCTGTCATAGAAAAAACTGAAACCTTACCATGTGCAACAACATGCATGGACCACATTTTATCCTTGATAGCCCAGTATCTGACTCACAGCAAATGTTTTAAAAGAATGTTTGTTGAAAAAAAGAAAACACATAGTTTTAATATGCCTAATTTTCAATTAATTCTCAAAAGTTTGATTGTTTCCCTCCTAATCTTTAAGAAAAATCTAATGAAAAAAAAAAAATGGAAGTGATAGCAGATTGATATGACGTAGGTCCCCTTCCACCCCAAAACACCTGGCAAGATATGATAATGTTTTTGAAATATATAGCTGAACTTGAGATAATAAAAAGGAGATTCCTGAGTCACAAAAACAAACAGGGAACTTAAAGGCAGAAATACGCATGTAAAGGTGACTGAAGAAAACCAGGGGATTAACAACTCTGGGTAGACACCATAACAGCTAGTGACTAGGCATCAGGATCTTACAGGATAAGCCATTTAGATGCTAAAAGCTTACAGAGCAAAATGACCATGCTTTGATAGACTGAGAATGAGACTGAGAATGACGGAAGAAAAGTCTGTTTATGTCTGAGACTACCACATATTTAGCTTAGCAATGACAATGTGAATTATGCCACTCCGAGATGATAAGGTATATATCAGCCCAGCAGAAGTGGTCTTTGGTATGTATACAGGTTAGGCTCTGTCCAAGAATGCCCTAGTCTCATAAATATAAGTAAGTATGCTTCCGCAAGTGTGATGTCATTCAGATATTAGCATCCCTGGCTTATGAGGCACTGAGAGTAAGAAGCTGTGTGTTTTTTCTGATGTTGTTACCAATCTCTCTACCAGATAACCTAGGAACACATCAATTTCCTTCTGTATCCTTTATATTTAATCAAGTATTGTCTGTGTATGGACTTTCCATCAATCTAAATCAGTACAGAGGTTGTAACATTCTGAATGGCCCCTCAGGGATATGGGTGTACATGAGGCAAGGAAGTGAACCAAAGACTTCGGCTTAAAGCCTGGACCTTGGAAGGGACTGCCACCTCAGTAAAACTCCTCCATGCCTAGGTGGTTTCCATGACAAATTCTACCAAACATTTCAAGAAAGCAACATGAATTTTACACAATCTCTTTCAAAAAACAGAAGAGAACAAAACAATTCCCAACTGATGTTATGAGGCCATCATTTCTCTGGTATCAAAACCAAAATTTAAGAAAACTGTAGGCCAATATTTCTCATTAACACAGACACCAAAATCCTCAACAGGGGCTTACCTGGTGGTTCAGACGGTAAAGAATCTGCCTGCAATGCAGGAGACCCAGATTCAATACCTGGGTTGGAAAGATCCCCTGCAGTAAAAAATGGCAACCCACTTCAGCACTCATGCCTGGAGAATTCCATGGACAGAGGAGCCTACAGGCTACAGTCCATGGGGGTCGCAAAGAGTCAGACATGACTGAGTTTGACTACTACTACTACTAACATCCTTAACAAAATATTAACATATCAAATCCAGCTACAGAAGTATAAATTATGCAAATCAATGCAAGGTAAACCACAAAGAAGTAGAAGTAGAGTTCATCCTGGAGATGCAAAGCTAATTAGCTATCTAAAAATCAACCCATGTAATCAGCTTATTAAAAAACTAAAGAAACAAAAGATCGTAGCAATTTAAGTAGAAAACACATTTCACAAAATTCAACATCCATTCATATAAAAGCTCCCAGCAAACTAAGAACAGAACTTTCCTAATCTAGTAAAGAGTATCGATGAAGAAACTATACCTAATATCAAATTTCATGGTAAAACACTAAACAAGATTAGAAGCAAGACAAAGATGTCCACTCTCACCATTCATATTCAATATCTCACAGAATTAAACTGGCCTTAGCCAGTTTAAAAAGGCGAGGGAAAAAACAGATCCAGATATTGGAAAAGAAGAAATAAAACTACACCTATTCATATGACTATTTACAAAGAAAATTCAAAAGACACCACAAAACTCCTCCTAGAGCTAATAACTGAATTTAGTAAGGCCACAGGATATGACCTCAAAGCACAAAAATTAGTCACATTCCCACACACTAGGAACACAGCACTGGATATGAAAAAATTTTAAACACTACCATTACAACAGCTCATTTTAAACAAGCAATAATTAGATATACATCTAATTAAAAATATACAGGATCTATATGCTGAAATCAAAGACCTAAATAAGTGGTGACCAACTGTGACCATAAAGTGGAAGACTCAGCATATAAACATATCAATTCTCCAGCAAAATAATCTACAGACTCTAGGCAATTCCAATCAAAATCCCAACAAGACTTTTTGTAGATATATACCAATCCTAAAATGTAAACAAAAAAGCAAAGGAGCTAGAATAGCCAAAACAAATTTGAAAAAAATTTTTAAAAAGGAAAAGAAAAGGGACTATCTAATGTAAACACTTATAAAACCAAGAACATCCAGAAACAAACCCACACAAATATGGTCAGAGATCTTTGATAGAGTTGTATAAGTAAGTCTATGAAGAAAGGAAACTTCAACAAGTGCTGTTGGGACAACTAAACATCCACAAGCAAGAAAGAATATTATACAAAAATCAACTTGAAATGGATAAAAGCTCTAAATATAAAATGTAAAACTTTTAGAATAAAACAAAGAATTGGCCATGTAATCAAAGTTAATTTCACTAGTGACTAAATCATGATAATAATATGACCTTCTGATATACAATAAAGAGGCACTTTGCCTTTATGATCGTCTTTCCAAAGTCATAACCCAAATGTAACCATAAAAATGTTTTACTTCAAAAAATATTTTAACAGATACATGTTGAAATTGAGCTCCTTTTCTGTTCTCCTCAAACTACCACAACATTGTTAATTGGCTATACCCCAATACAAAATAAAGAGTTCAGAAAAAAACATTTTTTTCTTAAATTTTTAAATCTCTCAAACTGAATGAGAGTCTACAAAATTCCTGACTAGCACCCCTCAAAAGCTCCAATTGATCAATAATGAAGAAAGACAGAAATTTTCACAGGAATGTAGACTGAACAATCTAAGGTGACATGATAACTAAATACAATGCAGTATCTCAGACTAGATCTTTGAATAGAAAATGGATGTTAGTGGAAAAACTAGTTAAATAAAATTTGACTAACGTACCTGGCGTGCTGTAGTCCATGGAGTTGCAAAGAGTCAGACATGACTTAGAGACTGAACAACAACAATGTACCAATGTTTTAACTAATGTACCAATGTTGGCTTTTCAGTTTTGATACACATATCATGGTAATATAAACTAACAACAAGGAAAATTGAGTGAAGGATATCTTGCAAGAGTCTGTAACTATAACTTTTCAGTAAACCTAAAATAAACCACAAAATTTTTTAAAGTTTATATCTATTTTTTTTAATTAGGAGAAAGCTTTCTGACCTCATGCAAGTGTTCTCAGACATGGCACCAAAAGCATGATTCATAATGTAAAAAACTGATAAACCAAACTGCATCAAATTTTAAAAACTTTATTCTCGAAAAGACACTAGTAAGAGAATGAAAAGATAAACTACTGTCTAGAGAAAATATCTGTATTTAGAATATATTAAAAACCTCAAAACACAACAAGAAAACAACTCAATTAAAAAGTGGGCAAAAGACTTGCAGACATTTCACCACAGAGTATATTCATGGCAAATAAACACATGAAAGATATTCAAAATTAAAATTAGGATGAGATATTCTCATTCTAACAACACATCACATCTGTTAGAATAGCTAAAACTAAAAAAGCTGACACCAAGTGCTATTGTGGATACAGAGCAACTGAAACTCTCATATATTGTTAGTGGGAATGCAAAATGGTACAGTCACTTTGGAAATCAGTTTGGCTGTTTCAGGTTAGATTCGGAGAAGGCAATGGCACCCCACTCCAGTGCTCTTGCCTGGAAAATCCCATGGACGGAGGAGCCTGGTAGGCTGCAGTCCATGGGGTCGCTAAGAGTCGGACACGACTGAGCGACTTCACTTTGGCTGTTTCATATAAAGTTAAATATACACTTAGCATGTGACTGGGCTTCCATGTGACTTAATCACACCCTAGGTACTTACCCAAGTAATATAAAAATATATTTTCACATAAAAGATCTACACAAAAATATTTACAGCAGCTCTACTCTTAAATGTCCAATCCAAAAAATAAATCTATTATCCCTCAACAGGAGAATGAGTAAACAAACTACGGTATATCCCTACAGTAGAATACTACTCACTAAAAAAAAGGAACAAACCATTGATAAAAAATTGCTTCAAATGATCTCAAAAGTATTATGCTAAGTGAAAGAAGACAGTCTCATATGGTTACTATTTGATTCAATCTCTATGAAACTCCTGAAAGGTCAAAACTTACAGTGACTAAGAACATGTTAGTGACTGCCAAATATTAGAATGGAGAAGAGGAGTTTGGGGGTAGGTTACAGAACTATTCTATACTCTGTGGTAGCAGCTTTAAAAACTATAGGGGACTTCCCTGGTGGTCCAGTAATTAAGAATCCACCCTGCAATGCAGGGGACATTGGTTCAATTCCTGGTTGAGGAACTAAGATCTCACATGCCCCCAGGGCCACACACTCTGGAGCCTATACTCTGTAAAACAAAAAGAGATTCCAAGTACTGCAACTAAGACTCAACACAGCCAAATAAATAAATATTTTTAAAAACCTGTATACAAATGCACATGAAAAAAGAAAAACCTGAAAGTGTTAGTTGCTCAGTTATGTCTGACTTTTTGCAACCCTATGTACTGTAGCCCTTTAGGCTCCCCTGTCCATGGGATTTTCCAGACAAGAATACTGGAGTGAGTAGCCATTCCCTTCTCCAGGGGTCTTCCTGAGCCAGGGATTGAACCTGGGTTTCCTGTATTACAAGCTGATTCCTTACCAGCTGAGCCACCAGGGAATGTACATGGTACCATTATTTTCACTCTAATGGCAGAAAGTGAAGAGAAGATAAACAGCCTCTTGTTGAGGGTAAAAGTGGAGAATGAAAAACCTCCCTTAAAACTCAATATTCAAAAAACAAAGATCATGGCATCTGGTCCCATCACCTCATGGCAAACAGATGGGAAAAAAATGTAAATGCTGACAGATTTTGTTTCCTTGGGCTCCAAAATCACTGCAGAGTGAGTATAGCCATGAAATTAAAAGATAGTTGCTCCTTAGAAGAAAAGCTATGAAAAACCTAGACAATGTATTAAAAAGCAGAGACATCATTTGCCAACAAAGGTCTGTATAGTCAAAGCTATGGTTTTTCCAGTAGTCATGTATGGATATGAGAATTGGACCATAAAGAAAGCTGAGAGCTGAAGAATTGATGCTTTTGAACTGTGGTGTTGGAGAAGACTCTTGAGAGTTCCCTGGACTGCAAGGAGGTCAAACCAGTCAATCATAAAGAAAACCAACCCTAAAGATTCATTGTAATGAATGATACTGAAGCTGAAGTTCCAATACTTTGGCTACATGATGCGAAGAGCCTACTCACTGGAAAAGACTCTGATTTTGGGTAAGATTGAAGGCAAGAGAAAGGGGCAGCAGAGGATGAAATGGTTAGATTGCTTCACAGACTCAATGGACATGACCTTGAGCAAACTCTGGGAGATAGTGAAGGACAAGGATGTCTGGCATGCTGCAGTCCAACAAAGAGTTGGACACAACTTAGCAACTGAACAACATATGCGTTAAAGTTCAGTGAATATCAAAAAAAAGTCCAACTTATTGTATGTTAATTTTTAAAATAAAATGTTATAAAAACGGGAATATTAAAAAACTACTAACAAGTGATTTTCATTAATACATAAACAAATCACTAACAAGTGATTCACTAATTTAATACAAAGAAAGATTTCATGAACTCACTCAATGAATATTTAACCATGGACTATGTGTCAGTATACTTTTTTGAAATATTAAAAAGCTGAACAGAATTATATAAAAGCATTGCAATTTTGATATATATACTATATGTTATTATCTTATTAAATCCTCACAAATACTCTCAAAGGTACATATTATTTATTATTTTGACTTCACCAACTTAGAAACCACATCAGAGAAATTAAGTTTTACCCAAAGTTGCTCAGATAATAGGTACCTGGGCTAGAAACTAAACATTAGTTTGTCTAATTCACTGTCTGGCCAAATAGTAGATCAATTAATGCTGAATGAATGAATGTAAATGCCAACTCTATGACATCATGCTGCTTTCTGATATATTTTGTCATATTAAATGTATGTATTTATATTCTAAAAGATAAGAGAATCTGGATGGGGACTTCCCTGGTGGCTCAGTGGTAAAGAATCTGCTGCCAATGCAGGAGACAGGGGTTCAATCCCTGGTCCAGGAAGAGCCCACATGCCACGGAGCAATGAAGCCCATGAACCACCACTACTGAGACTGTGCTCTAGAACCAGTTAGCCACAGCTATCAAAGCCCACATGATCTAGAGTCTGTGCTCCAGAATAAGAGAAGCCATGGCAGTGAGAAGTCCACACATTGGAACTAGAGAGTAGCTTCGCCTCACAACAACTAGAGAAAAACCTGCACAGCAACACTCTACACAGCAAAAATAAACAATAATAAATAATGGGACTATTTATGAAACATTATCCAGTTTATTGAATATGCAAGTAATTTTTTTTTATGTACCACATAATCTACTTGATATAATAATCACAATGGAATGAAACACAGATTATCATTCTTCCCTTTCCTTAGAAATTCTTTAATTAAAAAAAAAAAATCAAAAGACTGACTCAGGCCAACAGAGTAAATTAAAACCAGTATATACATTTCCTTTAACTAGGTCTTCTTTCTTGACCATATACTTATGCTTGGGCCATTTTGGTGGTAGTATGTTTTAATACTAACATCTCCAAAATAAAAAGATGATGTGAATAAATGAAAAAAATTAAAAGAACTTCAGAGAAATTACAAGACTTTTTAAATGCGATACTCTTAAATTAACATACCACATTTATAATTAAGACACAATTGAGTTTTGATGTTATAACATAACTGAGATCAACATTTTATGTCAATTCAATTTTCAACAATATATATGAAGCTTTCTATATTTAATTGTTCTATGCTAGTCATCAGAATCATAGTTAGGTACAAGCTAGACTATGACTACTGTGCAAAAAAGAGTTAACAGCCCTGTGACTGCTACCCTCAGAAAGGCCTACTTGCAAGGCTGACCTTTGATTGGTATTTAGACTTGGGTACTTGGATTTGGGGAGGGAGTCACATCATTTTTCCTAACTGATAAAGAGTTATTGTGCCTAAATTGTACAAACAACGTGATTTAAACAGCAGGTTTACCAGCTTTCCTTCTAGGAGTCTGAAATTTTCTTATGTCACAGTCAGAAGGTACCTACGTGACATGTCACTAGTTAAAAACCTGAGAGAGCTGAGCTTCTAATAAGTTTCTCTGGTAGACAACATTTTGTATGTATTGTCCCAACCTGTTGCTAAAGGAATTCAGCATGCCCTGTGTGACTCCACTAGGAAAGGACTCTTAAACACTTGCACTTCCTCCAAACTTTGCCTCAGGCACTTTTCCCCTTTGCTGATTTTGCTTTGCATTATGTCACCATAAGAAATCCTAGCACTAAGAGCAACTATCAATACATGCTGAGTCCTATGCGAATGCCGAGCAAATCATTGATCTTCGGCAATCTGGGGGCCTCCCTGACATACATTCTAAAAGTTATCTGTGTAAATGTATACTTACCATCTTACCAGGCAATGTGCTCTGGGAGGAAAGTCATTATTCATACACAGCAAATCTTGCATAGATTGTGGAATAACATCTACAGAAACATTTGATAAGGAACAAGTGAGCATATTCATTCTAAGGCAGAATTTCATCATATAATTTAAAGACATCATTCTATAACACGTCTTGCTAGTCCATGTAGTTTTGCCATTGCTTAAGGATTTACACCTAGGGCTAAAGTTAAACTTTGGAAGGAGACCAATGTCTCTCTCTAGCTCTCTCTTTTCTTAAAAAAAAAAAAATAAAGAAGCCAGTCTATAAAAAATATATATATATATCTATATAATTCCCATGTTTATAGTATTTTCCATTCTTCTAAATCATGACTCAAACAATTCTTCATTCCTTACTAGAAAGCCTTGTTTTTTTTTGTTCTTCTTGGCATGCCCTTGTCTTTACTTTTCTTCGAAATTTATATGTAGAGTCTGTCAATTCTATTTCACCTCCCATAGCTAGCCTTTGTTCCTCTCTGGCCATCTTAAATATTCTTGTAAAACCACTAAGTAGCTTCTCCTTCATAACCCATATATCTGGAAGTGCTTGCATTACAATCCGTAATAAGATACTAACATCAATGATCATTATTTATACTTGAAAATACACAATAAGTTCAAAGCATAAAAAAGTTTATAAAAATACTTCCTTTTGCTATACAGCTATACTTGCTTAGCAAATTTATATTTTGTTAATCTGAAAAAAGGATAAATAGGAGAATACTAGTAACTTGATGCTCTACTTAACTAAAGCAATAAGCAACTCAAGTAATCAGTACTCAAATCTTCTGACCTCTGATAATATAGTTCTAAATGTGTATCTCCGAAGTAACTGAGCTGATGATTATCTTCTAACTTCTACCATTAGTTACAGCTTCGATCACAACCAAATTAAAACTGCCAAATACATACACATATGCAGCAATAATACCTTAACTATCTTAAATTCATTCATTATCTCTCATCATTCCAGTCTTCTTTGTCTATCTCAGAAACACTGATTCTAAGCCTTATTACAATAGCTTTTCCTTGATGTATGTTTTCCCTACAAATTAACAACACCCAAGATTTCTATACCTTGAACAGTTTCCGTCATTATTCAGCAGAATGCTGGACCCAGAAATCACTAGGCTATTATTAGGCTTCCACCAACTGCATATATTTCCCTCTTCCCCTTATTCCTAAAGTATACATACTCATATTCTGGTTTATTTTATTGTATAATTGTCTTCTCCATGTGTACACATAGTCAAATTATCTATTTTAGTTCATGAATCTAAACACAGATGCTATCTAATTGTTATGTGAAAATAATATATACAATAGAAAGGGTAATATAATTTTATTCCTATGTAAGAAAAGGTACAAAATATTTCAGGCTTACACTTAGAAATGATAATCTGTTTTGACCATAAAAACTTGGAACACTCATTGTGCATACTTATTTTCTGAGTAAATGAAAAAGAGTATTTGACCAGATTCAAAATTCACACTTTTTAATACCTTGCTCACTATTTTATACTAGCAGATCTCAGAACAAAGATTTTGGATAATGTGACCTATTAACAACTATAAGCACCATCTAACATGGGGCCAGGTACTGAAACAGGTACTTTATTTAAATAGGAAATGCAAAATTTAATAAAATTAAAATATTAACTCAGAATTAGAAATTATTGTATTTCAAGTCAGTAATAAATTATGAGATTATTATATTAAAAAAAGACTATTTTAACACGGATCCTTCTTTTAAAATAACTGGTAATATATGTGTGAGAAATTGGGAGAGTATGACTGACATATATTCACTACCATGTGTAAAATAGCTAGTGGGAAGCTGCTATCTAGCACAGGGAGCTCAGCTCCATGCTGTGATGGTCTAAGGTGTGGGATGGCGGTGGGGAGGAGGTTCAAGAGGGAAGGGATATATATACATGTAGCTGATTCACTTTGTTGTATGACATAAACTAACACAACATTGTAAAGCAACTATACATCAATAAAAATATAAATAAATAAAATGACTGATAATATAGATTAAAATTACCTTTGCAACTTTGTAGGGGGAAGAAATAGAACTCTCAGAATCTTTCATTAAGCTGTAAAGGATGTTTGCTAGCTTGAATACTAATTGCAATGCTTGTACAAGAGGCTGATAACATTAGTAAGGATGAGATACACACTTATGTACAGTATCTTATTATATCTTCCCACTTACCCTCCAGGTAGTATTACTTCATTTTACAAATGAGATCAGTCAAGCTTAGAAAGGTCAAGTAATCAGTGAGTAGAAAAAACAGAATTTTAATCCACTTGATCTGTCTCCAAAGCCTGGGGCATACACAAAGCCAACACTGACTAATCAATAAACAACTTTCAAAAATTCTTCAAAGCCCAGCTTAGTTACTTAATTCTTCATAACATCTTCTCTGATCTCTCTGGATTAAAATTGATCTTTTCTCCTCCGAACTCCAGTGAAACTTTGTGCTTTGGGATAGCATTTATCACTTTTTTACCTTGTATTATTGTTACTTACCTATCGACTTTATCTCCCCTACTGAAATGTACATTTTCTCAATTGGACTTAGCACAGAACCTAGCACATATTTGGTTGGTCATGTCCAACTCTTGCAACCCCATGGACTATAGCCCACCAGGCTCCTCTCTGTCCATGGAATTCTCCAGGCAAGAATACTGGAGTGGGTTGCCATTTCCTTCTCCAGGGGATCTTCCCAACCCAGGAATTGAACCTGGGTCTCCTGCATTGCAGGTAGTTGATTTACCAACTGAGCTATGAGGGAAGCCCTAGTACATGTTAGGCACTCAACAAATAAATGATTTAACTAATTTAAAAATGAATGATGCTGTGAAAATTACTCTGCAAAGATCATACTCTATTTCAGGTGTGGTGAAACAACTGCATACGTAAAACATCGCCAGAGAATACTATTTAATTAAGTGAACTGAATTCATAATTCAAAATTAAAATCACTCTTACAACAGTTTAAAAATATATAGTGAAAACTTACCTTCTAGTACTTCATCCTTTCCTTCTTTATCAGTGGATTCTTGTACAAGATAATGATGAGTGACTGAGAACTTGAAGTCCGCAAAGGAAATCTCATCTGATTTCTCTTCCCATGTCCCAGAAGTAAATATACCCTGTATTTCACAGAAAAACAAAAAAAGAAAAAACATCCAATATTCAATAGCTACCATTAGTTACCATTAGTTTTTTAACCACAGATCTTTTTTCCCTTTTTCTGCCCCTTAATCTAAAAGCTTGATCCCATATTTATCCTCCCCAAGAAGGAAAAGGAAAAACATACAAATGAATAAAGAGGAAATTATTTATAAGTGATTTATCACAGTGGTCCTTTAAAAAGAAAATTTCCCTAGAAAATTAACTATCAAGTGACTGACAAAATTGTAATTTTCAAGTAATCAAGTAATTTTGGTAAGATGAGTCTCTATATAAAATAATGAATATATAGTAAATCCCATGCCTCTTCACACACCAAAAAAAACAAAAACACCCAACTCTCTCTACCAACAGCAGAATCTGAGTACCTTTAAACAGAAAACGGTTAAATTTCATAAATTTTAAAAATTAGAAAAAATACATGACAATAAAATATTTATTATAAAAATCTCAAATCCAATAACATCACTATGTAGTACACAGCATTGTTAGATATCAGAAATTGCTTCAGAAACAAGCAAATTTGTAAAATCAATTTAAGTGACATGACATCTGTAGCATTTATTTGCTTAACAGGTTCTGTGAGTTTCTTTATCGAGCTCTGGCATCCAAATATTTTCATTTAAATATCACCTTGATTGGAAAACATTTTAACTAAAAGCTTCAAACAGCCCCCTTACTTACATAATATAATCATAAAAAAGGATTTTTGCCACAAAGTTTCTAATCTCCCATTGCTATTCTTTTCACTGGAGAAGTCTACAGTCATTACAGCATAGCACCACCAAGAGGCAGAAATACCAACTCAGCAACTTCCAAGTACAGAGCCCCAAACTAGATTAGAAAATGTGAGGAATGATCCTGTGAGTCACTGAGTTTTTAAGTGTTATCTGGACTGTACCTATCATATAACATCTAGCAGTTTTATGTATTCTAGGAAAGGTATTTAAAATTCTGAATCTTTTTGTGAGGAGAATAACCACCACGTATCCTACATATCACTGAAAATTAACCAAACTGATCACATGGATCACAGCCTTGTCTAATTCAATGAAACTATGAGCCATGCCGTGTAGGGCCACCCAAGACAGATGGGTGATGGTGAAGAGTTCTGACAAAACGTGGTCCACTGGAGAAGGGAATGGCAAATCACTTCAGTATTTTTGCCTTGAGAACCCCATGAACAGTATGGCAGAAAATGAAGAGGAAATAAAGAGCCTCTTGATGAAGGTGAGAGAGGAGAGTGAAAAAGTTGGCTCAAAACTCAACATTCAGAAAACTAAGATCATGGCATCCGGTCCCATCACTTCATGGCAAACAGATGGGGAAACGATGGAAACAGTGACAGACTATTTTCTTGGGTTCCAAAATCACTGCAGATGGTGACTGCAGCCATAAAATTAAAAGACGCATGCTCCTTGAAGGAAAAGCTATGACCAACCTAGACAGCGTAATAAAAAGCAGAGACGTTACTTTGCCAACAGAGGTCTGTATAGTCAAAGCTATGGTTTTTCTAGTAGTCATGTATGGATGTGAGAGTTGGACTATAAAGAAAACTGAGCGCCTAAGAATTGATGCTTTTGAACTGTGGAGTTGAAGAACACTCTTGAGAGTCCCTTGAACTGTAGGATCAAACCAGTCCATCCTAAAGGAAATCAATCCTGAATATTCATTGGCAGGACTGATGCTGAAGCTGAAACTCCAACTTTGGCCACCTGATGGGAAGAGCCAACTCATTAGAAAAGACCCTCATGCTGGGAAAGACTGAAGGCAGGAAGAGGGGATGACAGAGAGTGAGATCATTGGATGGCATCACCAACTCAATGGACATGAGTTTCAGCAAGCTCTAGGAGTTGGTGAAAGACAGGGAAGCCTGGCGTGCTGCAGTCCATGGGGGTCGCAAAGAGTCAGACACGACTGAGTGACTGAACAATAACATGCTACATATCAAAAACTATGACTTTTTTACATGTTCAGTTCAGTTCAGTTGCTCAGTCATGTTCGACTCTTTGCGACCCCATGAACTGTAGCACACCAGGCCTCCCTGTCCATCACCAACTCCCGGAGTTTACCCAAACTCATGTCCATCGAGTCGGTGATGCCATCCAACCATCTCATCCCGTCGTCCCCTTCTCCTCCTGCCCTCAATCCTTCCCAGCATTAGGGTCCTTTCCAGTGAGTCAACTCTTCGCATGAGGTGGCCAAAGTATTGGAGTTTCAGCTTCAACATCAGTCCTTCCAATGAACACCCAGGACTGATCTCCTTTAGGATGGACTGGGTGGATCTCCTTGCAGTCCAAGGGACTCTAAAGAGTCTTCTCCAACACCACAGTTCAAAAGCATCAATTCTTTGCCACTCAGCTTTCTTCACCGTCCAACTCTCACATCCATACATGACCACTGGAAAAACCACAGCCTTGACTAGACAGACCTTTGTTGGCAAAGTAATGTTTCTGCTTTTAAATATGCTATCTAGGTTGGTCATAACCTTCCTTCCAAGGAGTAAGCGTCTTTTAATTTCATGGCTGCAATCACCATCAGCAGTGATTTTGGAGCCCCAAAAAATAAAGTCTGACGCTGTTTCCACTGTTTCCCCATCTATTTCCCATGAAGTGATGGGACTAGATGCCATGATCTTAGTTAGGTTTCTTTAAACTGAGGTTAACCTGTGTTAAATTAAGATACCTACAACCTGAACCAAAAGTCTCAAACTGCAATAAGCAGTAATCATATACATAAGAACTTGGTTTGCTAGGAAGAAAGCACACTATAAAAAGCAGTGAAATCTAAAACTAAGGTAGTGGAAGAAGTCCAGAAAAGGAGAGATAAGTCCGATTTCAAGCTTGCAAAAAAGCTGAAAAAAAAATATATTTTTTTAAATTGAAATGTATTTGGTTTACAATGTGTTAGCTTCTGATGTATAGCAAAGTGATTCAGTTATATATTCTTTTTCATACTCTATTCCATTATGGTTTATTACAGGATATTGAATACAGTTACCTATGCTATACAATAGGACCTTGCTGTTTATCCATTCTGTATATAACAGTTGATATCTGCTAGTCCTAAACTCCCAATCCAACCCTGCTCTACCTCCCCTCCTCCTTGGCAACCACAAATCTGTTTTCTATGCCTTTGAGACTGTTTCTGTTTCATATATAAGTTCATTCGTGTCATATTTTAGATTCCACATATAAGTGATATCATATGGTATTTGCCTTTCTCTTTCTGATTTGCTTCACCTAGTATGATAATCTCTAGATCCACCCATGTTGCTACAAATGGCATTATGAAATATTCTTTTAAAATGAGACAAAAGTGGACTTGCCTGGTGGTCCAGTGGTTAAGACTTGGCAATTTCCACTGCAGGGGGCATATGTTCAATCCCTGGTCAGGGAACTAAGACCTTGCATGCCTAATAGCACAGCCAAAACAATTTTTTGTATTAAATAACTAAAATAAAAATTTTAAAAGAAAATATATTTATTTAAAAAAAACTAAGTTTTTTAAAAATGATACAAAGGAACATCATTTGATCCTACTCCTGCATTCCAGGTACCACGACTTTCAACCTTACCAAACAGCTATCTCAAGATGGATTTGGTTGTATTCGACACAGAGGACATCCAGATTCTGTATGCAAAACAAACTTAAGATAATTTAGCTTGATTGAAAAATAACACTCCAACCTCCCTTCTTCAATTTCATTATGATACAGTCACTTATAAAAAGTATATTTACTATTAGAACCAGAAAGGTCAACTTTTAGTTCAGAGTTAATCTAATAATTCAAATATAACTTCTGATGGTCCTACTCAGATAATAAAAAGAAATAAGCACACAGACCGGAAAGAAATAAAACCATCTTCTTTCACCAATGGCCTGATTATGGACATAATATGTCCAAACAAATCTACAAAGCACTAAAGCTAATGAATTTATGAAGTTGTGCAATTCAAGGTCAGTATACAAAAATCATCTGCATATATACACACACACACACACACACACACACACACCCCCAAGCAAACACTTGGGAAATGAGTATTTTTTTTAAATATCACTCTTATAACATCAAAAAAGTCAAATGTCTACGGCAGAGACTCAATGAAAGATGAACAATAACTCTACCTAAAAATACCTCAAAGTATCGCTAAAAAGATATTAAAGACCTGAACAGAGATATCATGTACACAGACTGGAAAATACAACACCATTAAGATGTCAATAGTAATCAAATCCAATCAAATCCTAATCAATATCCCAGCTGGCATTTTGTAAAGACTGACAAGCTGATTCTAAAACTAATATGAAAATCCAAAGAACCTAGAGTAGCTAAAATAATTTTGATGAAAAAGTATATTATCTGATTTTAAGATTTACCTTGCTACAGCACTTTAGACAGTACAGTACTGGCATAAAGACAAATAGATCAATGAAACATAACAGATAATCCAGAAATATATTCACACTCATACATCATTTTACATGGGAACCACTACAATTCAGGTACGCAAAGGATGGTCTTTTCAACAAATGAGTCTGAAATAATTAGATATTTACATGAAAGAGAACACAACCTTTGTGTTGTGAAGGAATATATTCACAACCTTGAAACAGGCAGACTCATTTGACAGAACACAAAGGTTACTAAACAATAAGATCAAAACTGAAGAAATAAACTTCACTAAAATCAACATGCTTATCAAAAGACACAATGAAGGAAATGATTAGGGAAGCCACGGGCTAGTGCAAAGACTCAAAATACATTTATCTTAGAGTCACAACCAGGATATACGAGGGTAATTTTTACAACTAAACAATCCAATTTTTTTAAATGAGCAAAATACTTGACAGGCACTTCCCAAAAGAACCTATGAATGACTAATAGTTAACTGTGATGAATTATGAGATTATACTGAATATAAGCAGTCATCAGTGAACTGCAAATTAAGACCACAATGAGATACCACTTCATACCCAATAGGATGACTAAAAATGAAAATCTGACAATGCCAACTGTCAGAATGTAGAGCAACTTGAAATTTCACACACTGCTAAGAATATGGTACAACCTTGTACTTTAGAATAGTCTGACAGTTTCTAAAAAAACTGAACACAAGACCCAGCAATTCTGCTCCTAAGAATATAATCAAGAAAAAAATCCAAGTATAAGTTTACCAAATCGTCCCCAGCAGCTTTATTAGTATAAAAAAAAGAGACAATTTAAATGTCTATTAATAATAGAAAGGATAAACATACTGTGGTACAATCATACAAAGAATGGCATGTGCAATATGGACAAATTTTAAAAACATGCTGAGCAAAAAGTCAGACACAAGGAATGCATAGTGTATGATATCACTTATATGAAACTCACGAATGGATATAACTAATATATAATGAAAAAAATAAGAACTTATGGGGGCTTCCCTGGTGGTTCAGTCGTAAAGAATCTGCCTGCCAATGCAGGAGACACCAATCCCTGGTCCAGTATGATCCCACACGCCTTGGAGCAATTAAGTCCGTGTGCCACAACTACTGAGTTTGTGCTCTAGAGCCCAGGAACCACAACTACTGAGCCCATCTGCCATAACTACTGAAACCTGAGTGCCTAGAGCTCGTGCTCTGTAACAAGAGAAGCCACTGAAATGACAAGTCCAAGTATTGCAACTAGAGAGTAGCTGTACTCGCCACAACTAGAGAAAAGTCCATGCAGCAACAAAGACCCAGCACAGCCAAAAATAAATAAATTATACTAAAAAAAAAAAAAAAAAAAGAACTATGGCTGCTTACGGGATTAACCAAGAAAAAAACAAGGAATATTTCTGGGATTATGAAAATGTCCTATACTTTTAGCTTAGATGGTAGTAACATGGGAAGACACATTTGTGAAGATAAACTGTAAACCTGAGTTTTGTACCTTTTACTGTGAGTAAACTATTACTCAACAAAGAAAAAAGTATCACGAGGATAATCCTTTAAAAAGAGATGAGATATACGGGAATATTAAAAGTTCTGAGGAAAATGTCAAAGATACAGAGAGGAAGATGTTCTTTTCCCAAAAGAAAATAGCAATTACATAAGAACAACATGTCCTAAACATCAGCATAACGTGGGCCCAACAATCCTTTCCACTAATCTTTCAACTTACTCAATAAATTTTAGGTAAGAAATACTCTCTGCCAGAACTTTGGAGGGCCCGATACCTCAGCAAAATGAAGACCACTCTCTTCCATTGAAAGTGAAAGTGTTAGTCATTTGAAGTTCAAGTCGCTCAGTCGTGTCGGACTCTACGATCTCATGGACTATACAGTCCACGGACTTCTCCAGGCCAGAATACTGGAGTACGGGTAGCCGTTTCCTTCTCCAGGGGATCTTCCCAGGAATTGAACAGGGGCCTCCTGCATTGCAGGCAGATTATTTACCAGCTGAATTACCATGGAAGCCCTGTTAGTCATTTAGTCGCGCCCGACTCTTTGCGATCCCATCAACTGCAGCCCACCAGGCTCCTCTGTCCATGCAATTCTCCAGACAAGAACAGTGGAGTGGGTTGCCATTCCCTTCTCCAGGGGATCTTCCTGACCCAGGGACTGAATACAGGTCTGCTGCATTGCAGGCAGTTGAGCCCTTCACAATGTCAGGCCCAGACTAGGTTAATAGCTTTCCACTGGCCTCCGTATCTCTACTCTATAATCCTTCTTCCATGTGGTTACCTTCCTAAAACACAAATCTGATACTGCTCCTCCATTTAAAATACTTCAGTTAATTTCCATAACCTATATAGTGGTTTTTAGAGATGTTTAATCATGCATTCTATCAGTGTAAGATGTTGAGTATCCATCTCCATATATGTATATATTTATTAACAAATTAAGCTTTACTGTATCACTAGATTATGCATATACATAAAAAACTAACATTAAAAAGAGATATAAACATGCAATATAATTGAAGTTATAAGACACAAATGGCTGATCACAAGCACCTCTAAGTGTGGCATGTACTTACACTGGTAGAAATACAAAGCCCACACATCTGACTCCACCCTTTTACGGTTTTATCTTCCACAGTTCCCTTCCATTTACCTTGTGTTACAATGCCTAACAAGAAGTAAGCTTTATCTTTGATATCTATGGCTGGTTTATTTATCCTGCTCTTCTCTACTTTCTCTTGGCATACCTTTCATATATTCACTTTTCAAAACTCATTCTAAATGTTATTTTCTACAGGAAATATGCTTTATCTCCACGAAAGGTAAAGATTCTCAGTGTTTTGTTCAAATCACTAGAATGGCGTCTTATTCAAGTCACTTATATACCTACTTCTCCATTAGACTGTGAAGAACAAAGACTACAACCTATTCTCTGCAGCTCAAAACCTGAAAGTGACTACATGCTTAATAAGTATCTTAGAAATTATCTTTCAGTATTCAGAAAAGAAAACCATATTTTCCAAATATACTGTAAATATTTCAGTAACTATACAGAATATATAGACTGAGATCTAGTCTAAAACCTGAAATAGCACACAATCCAATCCTAAAGGTATTCTCTCTGACTTGAATTGACAAATGTACATGACAGTCATGTTGAGTTCTTAGTGAAATTAATTTCCTCACTGTACAAATTAACACACATGGGTAAGCTCACTGCCTTCCTGGATTAAGAGATTTTCTGTAACACATAACATAAGTCATTTTTAAGATTTACTGGTTACCAGAATCAAATTTCATATCATAAGCAACCCAACATTAAACATATAATCTTTCATTTTAAAACTAAAACTCTATCTAAATTACTGTTTAACCAATTATTGAAAATTTTTTTCCCTTCTACTGGCAAAAACAACACATTATTGAAAAGGAGGAAGATATAGTAAAGCATAAAACATAGTGGGTGGTTATCCATTTTCTGAGGAGCACTGCTATGGTTCTGAACCTAGTAGACTTTATAATCACCTACAAGGCTTTTAAAAAGTGTACTAATAACTAGACTCCACAATAGATCAATTAAATCAGAATCTCTGAGGTTGTGTCTCTCTGAACACTAAACTTTTTCAAAAACTCCAAGTGATTCTAAAGTGCAACCCAAGTAAACAAAATCTCGGTATAGAACAAAAATGAATGTTTTCCTGCACTGATGGAAGAAATCCTTTTGCATGTTCGCAGTACTGAAATACAAATATTAAAAGACCATCTATTTGGGGACAAATGAAGAACCACAAACAAAATTTAAAAAAAAATGAAGGTGGAAACTTTCCTTATGCTAGGCATGAAAATTAACTCAAAATGGATCTTACACGTAAATGTAGGAGCAAGAACTACAGATACCATCAAGAAAATAAAGACAACCCATGATACATGCTGCAACATGGAAAATGGGGAAAATTGTGTTAATTAGATATCTCGTAAGAGACTTATATCCAGAATATATAAAGAACACTTACAGATGCATAATAAAAAGAAAAATAATTCAATTTTAAAATGAACAAAGAATTGGAATAGACATTTCTCTAAAGAAGACATAAAAATGGCCAATAAGAACATGCGAAAATGTTCAGTATGTTCAATAAGAACATTCAGTTCAGTTCAGTCACTCAGTCATGTCCGACTTTTTGTGACCCATGAACCACAGCACGCCAGGCCTCCCTGTCCATCACCAACTCCCGGAGTCCACCCAAACTCATGTCCATCGAGTCGATGATGCCATCCAGCCATCTCATCCTCTGTCGTCCCCTTCTCCTCCTGCCTTCAATCTCTTCCAGCATCAGGGTCTTTTCAAATGAGTCAGCTCTTCCCATCAGGTGGCCAAAGTATTAGAGTTTCAGCTTCAACATCAGTCCTTCCAATGGAAACCCAGGGCTGATCTCCTTTAGGATGGACTGGTTGGATCTCCTTGCAGCCCAAGGGACTCTCAAGAGTCTTCTCCAACACCACAATGCAAAAGCATCAATTCTTCGGCGCTCAGCTTTCTTTATAGTCCAACTCTCACATCCATACATGACCACTGGAAAAACCATAGCCTTGACTAGGTGGACCTTTGTTGGCAAAGTAATGTCTCTGCTTTTAAATATGCTATCTAGGTTGGTCATAACTTTCCTTCCAAGGAGTAAGCGTCTTTTAATTTCATGGCTGCAGTCACCATCTGCAGTGATTTTGGAGCCCAGAAAAATAAAGTCAGCCACTGTTTCCACTGTTTCCCCAACTAGCTGCCATGAAGTGATGGGACCGGATGCCATGATCTTAGTTTTCTGAATGATGAGCTTTAAGCCAACTTTTTCACTCTCCACTTTCACTTTCATCAAGAGGCTCCTTAGTTCTTCTTCACTTTCTGCCATAAGGGTGGTGTCATCTGCATATCTGAGGTTATTGATATTTCTCCCAGCAATCTTGATTCCAGCTTGTGCTTCCTCCAGCCCAGCGTTTGTCATGATGTACTCTGCATATAAGTTAAATAAGCAGGGTGACAATATACAGCCTTGATGTACTCCTTTTCCTATCTGGAACCAGTCTGCTGTTCCATGTCCAGTTCTAACTGTTGCTTCCTGACCTGCATACAGGTTTCTCAAGAGGCAGGTCAGGTGGTCTGGTATTCCCATCTCTTTCAGGATTTTCCACAGTTTATTGCGATCCACACAGTCAAAGGCTTTGGCATAGTCAATAAAGCAGAAATAGATGATTTTCTGGTACTCTCTTGCTTTTTTGATGATCCATCGGATGTTGGCAAATTTGACCTCTGGTTCCCCTGCCTTTTCCAAAACCAGCTTAAACATCTGGAAATTCACGGTTCACGTATTGCTGAAGCTTGGCTTGGAGAATTTTAAGCATTAGGAAAATGCAAATCAAAGTCACAATGAGATATCACTTCATAAACACCAGGATGGCTGTAATTTAAAACATAGAAACAAGGGAGGAGATCAACTGGTGGAGTAGAAGGATACTACTGAGCTCACCTCCCCACAGGAACACAGCAACATGTGGAGCAATTCATACTGTAAACAAATTGAAGAATGACAGAAAGACTCTTCTACAACCACAACTAAGAGAAAAGATCCACAAGAAGTCAGGTAGAAAGTAAGCAAAAGCTATCAAGACCTGCAGTGCTAGGAGGGGACACAGAAGAGGAGGGGGATATCTCAGGCTCAGAGATCCTCTCAGGGAAATGAGTGGTCCAAGTCACATACGTATTGTACAACAGGAATCCATCTCCTTAGCTTGTCTGAAAACTAGCAAAACTTATAGGACAGTAGAAGAAAGCAAAACTTTGTTACTGAAGAACGCACACACACGCTTGCTTACTCCCGAGAACAAGGCCTAGGAAGAAGAGTGAAACTTCCTTAGTTTCTGGCTGATTTCTCATCACACTAAAGTGTGGGCACCATGGCCCACACCAACCGCCTGCTCTAGCACCTCTAGCAATAGTGCTGCTACCCATGAGAGAAAGGCTGTTGCAACCAAGGAGAGTGTGCATTTAGGAGGAATGTAGCCAAAGGGTGGCCATGCTAACACTCAGAGAGGCAACAGATACAGACTGTCCAGAGCTCTAACTGGTGTGTGCTGGGACCAATCCAGGACAAAACCCAGCACACATCAAGAGCTTGCTCTGTCCCCAACTGCTTCAGCACAGTTCCCCTCCCGGGCAAAGGTGCCATTGCCAAGAGTGGGGAGTGCACACACTTAAGAGGAAACAAAACCAGCTCGAATTGACCCTCAAGGCTTCTGCTACAGCACCCTGGGACCCACCCCCACAGGGCTAAAACAGCCACCAATCACAGAAGCTCCAGCTTCTAGCCCCTCTATCTCCAATCCCCCCACCACAGTGGTAGCTGACAGCTATCATGACCCATGAGCATTTCACATCCAGCTCTCCCACCAAAACCACCAGGCACACACAAACTGCTAACAATGCTCCCACACAAGGACACTCCTTCAAGACCATAATAGGTAACTTTAACCTAATTTCATAGAGACAGAGAAAGTTAATCAAAATGAGAAGACATCTGTTTCAAACTAAAGAACAGGGAGAAAAACCCTGAAAAAACAACTACTAAAACATAATTTATCAGATAAAGAGTTCAAATCATTAGTAATTAAGAATGCTAATTGAACTTGAAAAGAAAATAGATAAACACAGTGAGAATTTTAACAATGAACTAGAAAACAAATAAGAATCAGTCAGAGCTGAAGAGTGCAATAACTAAAATGAAAAACACACCAGAAAGAATTAACAGTACACTAGGTAATACAGAATAATACATAAGTGATCTGGAAGACAGAATAATGAAAAATACACAATCAGAACAGCAAAAAGAAAAACATTTTAAAAATGAGAAAAATTTAAGGGACCTTTGGTACATCAAGCATATTAACATTCACATTATAGCGGTCCCAAAAGGAGGAGAGAGAAAGGAGTAAAAAATGTACTGTATTTTATCAAATTATGATTGATTTTGGCCGAAAACTTGTCAAACTAGAAGAAAGAAATATACATCCAAGTACAGGAAGCACAGAGAGTTCCAAACAAAATGAACCCAAAGAGACCCACAACAAGATATATAATTAAAATGGCAAAGGTAAAAGAGATTCTAAAGGCAGCAAGGGAAAAACAGTCCCATATAAAGGAACTCTCAAAGGCTATCAGCTGATTTTTCTACAGAAACTTTTCAGGCCAGAAGGGAGCAGTGTGAAACCTGCAATCTTGGATACTCTACTCAGCAAGGTTATCATTCAGAATTGAAGAAGGGATAAAAAAAACTTCTCTGACAAGCAAAAATTAAGAGCTCATCAACACTAAACCAACCCAACAAAAAGTGTTAAAGGATTGTCTGTAACTGGAAAAGAAAAGGCTACAAAATGAAGTAAGAAATTACAGGAAAGGAAAAACCCCACTCATAAAGACTCATAGTTTAAGTGGATCTATCACTTAAACTAGTATGAAAATTAAAAGATAAAAAACGTAAAATCAACTATAAGTACACGAAACAATTAAGAGATAAGTCAAAGTGTCAGTCGCTGAGTTTCGTCAGATTCTTTGCAATCCCATGGACAGTAGTCTTCCAGGCTCCTCTGTCCATGGGATTCTTCAGACAAGAATACTGGAGTAGGTTGCCATGCCCTCCTCCAGGGGATCTTCCTGACCCAGGGATTTAACCCGGGTCTCCTGTATTGCAGGCAGATTCTTTACCAACTGAGCCACCAGGGAAGGGATAAATATGAAAATGCAAAATGTAATTTCACAAAACACTAAATGTCAGGAAGGGGAATAAAAAAAAAAGTAGATCTTTTGAGTTTGAACTAAAATGACTATCATTTTAAAACAAGTAAGTATAGTTAGAGGTCAAAATACATGAACCACTTAGTAACCAAAAATCAAAACCCTACAACAGACAAGAGAGAAAGGAGAGGAGAGAGGAGACAGAAAGGGACACAAGTATACCAGTAAAGAAAACCATCAAATCACAAGGGAAGAAAATAAAAGAATGGAGAATTACTCCCCCCACCCCACCCCCACACACAAAATGAAAACAAGTAACAAAATAAGTACATACTTTTCAATAACCACTTTAAACACCAATGGACTAACTATTCTAATCAAAAGACATAACACAGCTTACAGGATTAAAAAAAAAAAGACCCATCTAAACTCTAAATTCAAGGAACTCACCTCAAAGCTGAAACAGACTAAGAGGAGATGGAAAAGTTATCTCATGCAAATGGTAATGACAAGAAAGGCAGGGAACAATATTCATATCAGACACAGTTGCCTTTAAAATAAAAGTCTACAACAAAAGAAAAAAGGGCATTATATAATAAAGGAATTGATACAAGGGAGAACATAACATTCATTAACGTATACACACCTAATACAGTTGCACCTAAATATATACAGCAAATATTAACAGATCTAAAAGGAGAAACTGACAATAATACAGTACTAGTAGGGGAGTTTAACACCACATATAACTTGACAGATGATCCAATGAGGAAACAGTAATCTTAAATGACATATTATGTCAGTTAGGCTTAATAGAGATGTATAGAACATCCCATCCAAAACTGGCATAATAAACATTTTTTTCAAGTGAACATGAAATGGGCTCCAGGATACATGACAAGCTAGACCACAAAACAAGTCTCAATAAATTTAAGAGGCTAGAAATAATAAGTGTTTTTTCCAGCCACGTCAGTATGATATTAGATATCAATTACAGGCAAGAAAATGGGAAAAACACAAACAAATGGAGACTGAACAAAATGCTATTTAATAAAAAGTCAATGGGTCAAGACTTCCCTAATGATCCAGTGGCTACGACTATGTGCTCCCAGTGCAGGGAGCCCAGTTCAATTCCTGGTTGGGGAACTAGATCCCACACCTGCATCTAAAAGTGTTTGCATGCCACAACTAAAACAGTTCACAAGCCACAGCTAAATCTGGTGAAAGTGTTAATTGCTCAGTCATGCCCAACTCTTTGTGACCCCATGGACTGTAGTCTGCCAGGCTCTTCTGTCCATGGAATTCTCCAGGCAAGAATACTAGAGTGGGTTGCCATTTCCTCATCCAGGGGATCTTCCTGACCCGAGGATGGAACCCAGGTCTCCTGCACTGCAGGCAGATTCTAAACATCTGGTGCAGCCACATATATAGATATATTTTTTTTTAATTCATAAAAAAACAGGCCAGTGAAAAATATCAAAGAAGAGATCCGAAAATACCTCAAGATAAGTGAAAATCAAAATACAAATTTCCAAAATCTATGGGATGCAGCAAAAGCAGTTCTAAGAGGGAAGTTGGTTACAATACAAGCCTTCCTCAAGAAATAAGAAAAATCTTAAACAACCTAACTTACCATCTAAAGGATTTAGAAAAAGATAAACCAAAGCCCAAGGTCAGCAAAAGGAAGGAAATAACAAAGAGAGGAAAAATATAAACAGATCAAAAAAGTAATGAGAGAAAAAAAATCAATGAAAATAAAAGCTATGTTTTTTAAAGATAAGCAAAATTGATAAGCCTTTAGCCAGATTGATTAAGAAAAAAAGAGAACTCAAAACGAGCTTAAGAGGAGAAATCACAACTGATATCACAGATATACAAAAAAAACCCGTTAGAGAATATTATGAACATATTATATATACCAACAAACTGGACAATCTAGAAGAAATGGATAAATTTCTATAAACATATAGTTTCCCAAGACTAAATCAGAAAGATAACCTGAACAGATTGATCACTAGTAGTGAAACTGAATCAGTAGTCAAAAATGTTCCAAAGTCCAAAACCAAATGGCTTAACAGAGGAATTTTATCAGGCAAAGAAGAGCTAATAACTATCCTTCTCACATGATTCCCCAAAACTGAATATAACACTCTCTAATTCATTCTATGAAGCCACCATCACCTTGATACCAAAACCCAAAAAAGACACTATGAAAAAAGAAAATTATAGGCCAATTATCTTTGATGAATATAGATGCAAAAATCATCAACAATATATTAGCAAATCTAATCCAACAGTAAATAAAAAAGATCATCCACCATGATCAAATTGGAATCATCCCAGGGTAACCAGAATGGCTTTTCATACACAAAATTAATAAGACACACTGCATGAACAAAAGGAAAGACAAAAGCCACATTATCATCTTCATAGACACCAAAAAAGCAACTGACAAAACTCAACATCCATTCATGATAAAAACTTTCAAAGTGTGTACAGAGGAAACTTATCTCAACATTACAAAGGCCATTTACAACAAACCCACAGCTAACATAATATTCACCCCGAAACAATCTACAGATAAAATGCAATCCCTATCAAGATTCTGATGACATTTTTCACACAACTAGAACTAATCCTAAAATTTATATGGAACCACAAAAGACCCTGAATTGCCAAAGCGATTCTGAGAAAAAAGAACAAATCTGGAGGTATAACTATTTCAGACTGCAGATAATACGCAAAGCTACAGTAATCAAAACAACACAGTACTGACACAAAGGAACACAAAGATCAATGGAACAGAAAAGAGCCCAGAAATCAACCAACACATCAATGGTCAATTAATCCACAACAAAGAGGCAAGAATATACATGTAAAACAATGAAATTAAGCCATCCCTTCACACAAATATACAAAAATAAATTCAAAATTATTTAAATATTTAAATGTAGGACATGATACCATAAAATTCTTAGAAGAGAACACAGACAAAAGACTCTTTAACAGAAATCATAGAAATACTTTCAAAGATCAGTCTCCTAGTTGGCAAAAGAAATAAAAGCAAACATAAACAAATAGGACAAATTCTAAATTAAAAGCTTTTGCACAGCAAAGGAAACTATCAACAAACAAAAACACAGCCCATGTGACAGACCCAAACAATGTGACTGACAAGGGCTTAATTTCCAAAATATATCAACAGCTCATACAACTCAATTTAAAAAAAAAAAAAAAGGGCAGAAGACCTGAGTAGAAGTTTTTCAGAGAAGACATACAGATGGCCAATAGGCCCATTAAAACATCACTAATGAGAGAAATGCAAATTAAAACCACAATAAGATACCAACTCACACCTGTCAGAATTGTTATCATCAAAAGGCAACAAACAAACAAATGTTGGTGAGTACGTGAAGAAATGGAACTCTCATATACTGTAGGTGGGAATGAAACCTGGTACAGTCATAGTGGAAAAGAGTATGAAGGTTTCTCAAAAAACTAAAGATAGAACTATACATGATCCAGCAACTCCACTCCTAGGTTTATATCCAAATAAAGTGAAAATATTAATTCAAAAAGATACATGCACCCAATGTTCATCCTAGCCTTCTTTACAACAGCCAAGATACAAAAGCAACCTGAGTGTTCCTCAACACATGAGTGAATAAAGAAGATGTGATACACACACACACACATATTACCAAGCCACAAAAAAAGAATGAAATTCTGCCATTTACAACAACATAAATGGGCCTGGAGGGTGTTATGTTTAGTGAAGTAATCATATAAAGAAAGGCAAATACTATATGGTATCACTTATATACATGGACTCTAAAAAGTAAAACAAACTAATGGATTTAACAAAACAAAACAGGGTCACAAATATTAATATAAAGAATAAACTGGTGGTTACCAGTGAGGAGAGGGAGAAGGGGAGGGGCATGACAGGGGTAGGAAATCAAGAGGTACAAACTATTATGTATAAAATAAGCTATAAGGGTATACTGTACAGCAGAGGAAATATAGCCAATATTTTATAATAACTATAAATGGAGTATCATCTATAAAAACATTGATCACTAATACAATATTTTAAGCCAATTATATACTTTAATTTAAAAAAGATAACAGGTATTGGTGAGGATGTGCTAAAAGTAGGACCCTTATACACTGCTTATCCAAATGTAAACTGGTATAGCCATTTTGAGGAAACAGATCATAAGTTCCTCAAAAAGTTAAAAATAAAGTTACCATATGATCCAGCAATTACATTCTTAGGTATATATAAAAAAAAAAATTTTTGAAAATATATGTCCATACAAAAACTTGTACATGAACTTTAATAGAAGCATCACTCATAGTAGCCAAAAGGTGAAACAATGCAAATATCAATCTACTAATGAATGGATAAATAAAATGTGGTATAGCCATACAATGGAATATTATATGGCAATGAAAAAAGTGAAATACTAATATATGTTACAACACGGACCAACCTTGAAAACTATGCTAAGTGAAAAAAGCAAGTTACAAAAGGCTATATATTGCACAATTCCATTTATACACAACTTTCAGAATAGGCAAAACTATAGAGGCAGAAAATATTAATAGGTTAACTGTTGCCTAGGGCTGGGAGAAATGACTGCTGACAGGGATGGGGCTACTAGGGGAAGTGATGTAAATGTTCCAAAACTGATTGTGGCAATTGTTTTAAAACTGACAATATAGTAAAAACCACTGAACTGTACACCAAATTGGTGACTTGTATAATATATAAATTTTATCTCAATAAAAAATTAAGACTGAGAAGATTCTCTTAATCACAATATTCTGCATCTATCTACTGTCTGAAAAGGCCACTGGCAGTTTCAAATCTGAACACACAGTAATCTTTAAAGACCAAAAAGATTAAAAGAAAAAAAAAGCCAATATACCTCTCACTGGACATTTCATCTATTTCTGGAATAATACAAACAAGTGTTTCTGTAGTCACATGTGACTCTAAAACTGTTTTGCAAGTAGTTTCCCTATAACAAAACAAATACGCAAGTATACTGGCCAAATAGAATGCAAATAAAAACAAAGAATTCAATTCTCAACAGATATTTGTTCTCCTGATGACCACAAATGTTAACTCCAAAACAGCAAAAATATGAAAGAACATATTTAATATAGAAGGTAGACTTTACTCTCTCCACCCATTTGGTTATGAAAGAAATTTGCTACATTTGAGCATTTTTGTTTGCTGTAAAATGACTATTATAACATAGCTTGTAACACCAATGAATGTTTCATGGCAAAGTTTCCAATTCAGTATCTTTATGGTCAGAACAACTGGAGATGAATTAAAAATTAAATCTAATCATTTTAAAAAAAAAAAAAAAACAGCCATCTATACACATTCTAATCCTCACAGATACTCTGGCTGGCCCTCAGTTTAGATTAGGATTATTCCTCTAAAAACACAGTAGAGAGGGCAATGTTACTAAGGCTCAGTCCAGAAGCTCGTCAGCATGCAACTTTCACTTCAGTTACACAGGGTTATTAAAACACCCTAACAAGGGAACTTGGAAACAAAAAGGGAATTTGAGATTATTCCCTCTTGAATCAAGAAACATAATTCACCCAGAAAACATGGGGAAAGGGACCACAGTCAACTACAAGTCAACCATACCAAATGTAGTAAGCTAGTCCTCAAGGAAGAGAATGAACCAAGAAGATTCAAGTAGGTACAATATACAATGGTTAACACAAATAAGACTTATTTAAAGGCAACAAGTACTCATTCACACCACCTCAATTACTCAGCTCTAATAGGAGCTTGGGCCTACCTCATCAGCAACCACAATTTATACTCCTTTTTAAGTCAGCCTGACTTGCAATTTAAGCCCAGAGTGTTTTATCTCTTGACACGACCTCCTCATCTTTATAGATGATCTTCTTACTTATATATGTTATTGAATTTATGTACAATCACCAGGAATTTTAAGTAATTCAATTAACCCAATATACTGGATGAGATCATTACAAACATTTTTCAAATGTTTGTACAGATTACTTCTGTGCCCTTTATAAGAACTAATATCCACTGAGGTCTACTAAGCCAAATAATTCATATGTAATTTTGTGTGATGTGCATGTTTGTGTGTGTACATACATAAAATTTTGTAACACTGCCATTTAAATTTCAACTCTATTTTATAGATAAGAAAAGGTTCAGGGATTTAAAAATCTGTCCAAGGTTAATATATAATTAAGTGGTAAGGCTGGAATTTGATCCACCACAGCCCGGCTCTTTCCATTAGATGCTAAAGCAGGTAGATATAAATGCACACATATACACATATAAATTCAATAGTACATATGCAAATAAGATAAAGAAGAAGTATTTAAGAGGGGTCAGAATGTAAGGAGATAAATGCCAGTTGAGTGAGTCAGAAATGGATTCATTCAGAAAACTGTATCCCTGTTACTCTTTAGGTAAGGTAAGGCTAACAAGAAAGAATAGATAATGGTCTGGGACAGGAAATTGGATGTCCAATTTAGGGAATAAATAGTCCAATTCAGCTGAAATTTCTTACAGTAAATAGAGGTGGGGGGGAGGTAAGAGACCTGACACTGGATGTCTACAAATATTAGTTCTAAGAGTTTCAACTTTACCCTGTAGGCAATGGAGAGCCTCTGAAGGCTTCTAGGTAGGCTTGTAACATGATAACAGTATTGGCCTAGGAGAATCCCTCTTGAACACCCTGGATAGAAAAACAAAATGGTAAAGAGCTAAGGTAGGGAAGATGAAAGTAGAAGAGGTGCACAAAGAAGGGTGCTCAGGAAGTACTTTAGCCCAGTGACTCTTCTGGGAAGGCTATGGTTTTAGGGCAGATCTCTTGGGTTCGCAGAAACTTACTAGCTAAATAATCTTGCGCCAAGTTACTTTTCTCTCTGTGCCTCAATTTTGATCTATAAAATAGGGATAATAAAAACAGTACCTATCTCCTAATTGTATGAGGATTAAATGAGATGATATAAATAAAGAACTTAGAAAGTGCCTAACATTAAAAATAAAAGTGCACAGCAGATAGTTAAGCATGTAAGCATTCAATAAATGTTAGCTATTATGAAATTAAAAATTCAGAAGTGATATAAAAGTTCTAAGCTGTAGTAGAAGCCAGCCCCATAGATAAGTACTTAGAATCTAAGTTACTAAATATCATCCAAGATGGTACTCAGTGTTACCTGTGCATAATTAACTGTGGCATGGGTAAGAAAGCTAGAGGTCTAAGGAAAATATGGCCAAAAATACGAAGAACACAGAATACCAGGCTCTGGTTTCAATTTGCAGCAATAACTAGAGGACTGATAGACTATTAGGACCATCCATTGTCAAAGGACCAAACCAAAGTAGCACTTGCGGGAATTCAAAGCTAATTCCGAAAATACCTACAGACCTTCAAAATACTAAAAGGAAAGAAGAAAGTGGGGAGTGTGAAACTTTGAATAGTTGCTAGAAGCAAAAAGCCAGAAACTTGGAAAGAAGTCACCATGAGATGTATCTTTTTCATTAGGTGCATTCATTTCCTGCCATATGATTAACTCCTAGGAAAAAGCATTCACAACTTACAACTAAATGAACATCTCTCTGAGCTGGGACCTAGGTTGTGGCAATATAACAAAATGCACCAAGAAGGTCAGTGTTAGTCACTCAGTTGTGTCCCACTCTGTGACTCCATGGACTGTAGCCTGCCAGACTCCTCCACCCATGCAACTCTCCCGGCAAGAATATGGAAGCGGGTAGCCATTCATTCTCCAGGGGATCTTCCACACCCAGGGATTGAACCCAGGTCTCCTGCATTGCAGGCAGATTCTTTACTGTCTGAGCCACTGGGGGAGCCCCAAGAAGGTCAAAATCATGGGCAAATATGTGACAGGTTATGGTGCCTCCCTAAAGAAAATGGAGATGAAAATTAAAATCAGCCAGCATGCCAAATACACTTGCTCCTTCTATGGCAAAACCCAGATGGAAGAGATGAGCTCTGGGCACTTGGCACTGTGATTCCTGCATATAAACAGTAGCTGGTGGTGCTTGGACCTATGAACTATATACAAAATTTAAACCAAAATTGATTATAGATTTGAACATAAGAGCTGAAAGTATAAAATTCCTAGAAAACATAGTTACGCAGTAAGCTCCTTGACATCAGTCTTGATGATTCTTTTGGATCCAATTTCCAACGGAAAGGAAACAAAACAAAAGCAAAAGTAAACAAGTGGAGCAACATCAAACTAAAAAGCTTCTGCACAACAAAGGAAATTGTCAGTTCAGTTCAGTCGCTCAGCCATGTCCGACTTTGCAACCCTATGGACTGCAGCACACCAGGCCTCCTCATCCATCACCAACTCCCGGAGTTTACTTTCCCTGGGTCGGGAAGATGCCTGGAGTAGGAAATAGCACCCCACACTCCAGTATTCTTATCTGGAAAATTTCATGGGCAGAGGGGCCTGGAGGGCTACAATCCATGAGGTCACAAAGACTGAGCAACTGAGCACACACAAAAAAACACAAAACAAATAAAAAAACAAGAAAATGTGACATATACTCAAGAGAATACAGTGAACAAATTCAACCTCAAGACCTAGATACCGCAATTGGAGGCCTAAAGGGCAGTATTTTCAAAACGACTTTAGAGATAAGCAATCACAGAGAATTAGAAATCAGAACCAAAAAATTCTAGACCTAAAAACTACAATAACTGAATTGGAAAATACCTTAAGTGGGTTTAACAGCAAACTGAAGACAGCAGAAGATAAATTCTAAGAAATTATACGAGAGAAAAAAAAAAAAAGATTGAGTACAGTAGAGCCTCAGAGACCTGTGGGGCAGTATCAAGAAGTCAAATATTACTTAAATTACAGAAAAAGAGAATAGGACAGAAATATATTTAAAAAATAATGGCAAATGGGACTTCCCTCGTGGTCCAGCAGTTAAGACTCAGCACTCCCACTGCAAGGGGCACAAGTATGATCCCTGATTAGAGAACTAAGGTCCCAAAGGCTGTACAGTGTGGCCAAAGAGTAAAATAGAAATTAATAATAATGCCCAAAACTTCCCTAATTTGGTGAAAAACAAAAGTTGACATATTCAATATTAATAAAACTAAAGAGGAAAAACACAAAAAACACCTATGAACATTCATAGTCAGACAGCTTAAAAAGATAAAGAAAAAAATCTTGAACGTAGCCAAAGAAAAGAACACCAAACTAGAACAAAAATGAGTGTCATTTCTCATCAAAAATTATAGAGAAGAGAAAACAATGGAAACACATCTTTTTTTTTTTTTTTTTTGGAAACACATCTTTAAAGAACTGGAGGGGAAATTTTTCAAGTCAAAATTCTTCAGCAAAACTATTCTTCAAAAACCAAGTAAAAGGGCTTCCCTGGTGGCTCAGTGGTAAAGAATCTGCCTGCCAATGCAGGAGACATGGGTTGCATCCTTGATCCAGGAGGATCCCACATTGCTGTGGAGCAGTAGAGCCTGTAAGCCACAACTATGGAGCCTGTGCTCCAGAGCCTGGGAGCTGCAACTATGGAAGCCTGAGAGCCCCCTAGAGCCCATACTCCACAACAAGAGAAGCCACAGCAATGAGAAGCCCTCGCATCACATCCAGAGTAGCCCTGTTTGCCACAACTAGATAGAAGCCAGCACAGCCAATAAATAAATAAAATTATTAAAAAAAAAATACATTTAAAGAAAAACAGTAGTTTTAGCCAGCCAGTATGGCAATTCAAAAAATTAAAAACAATTAGTATATGATGGAAACATTGCACTTCTGGGTATATATTTAAGAGTTGAAAGGAACTCAGATATCTGCACATGCATGCTCACGACAGCATTATTCACAAAAGCCAGAAAGTGGAAATACAGTAAGTCCCCTACATACAAACAAGTTCTGTTCTGAGAGTGAGTTTGAAAGTCCAATTTGTTCATAAGTCCAAGAAAGTTAGCCTAAATACCTAACATAATCAGCTATGTAAAATTGTACTGTAATAGGTTTATAATACTTTTCACACAAATAATACATAAAAAACAAACACAAAAAATAAAACAGTGGTGTCTCTGATGGCTCAGTGGTAATGAATTCACTTGGCAATGCAGGGGTCATGAGTTCGATCCCTGATTCAGGAGGATCCCACATGCTGTGCTCATGTGCCACAACTATTGAACCTATGCTCTAGAGCCCGGGAGGCACAATAACTGAGCCCACATGCCACAACTATTGAAGCCTCTGCACCCTAAAGCCTGTGCTCTGCAACAAGGGAAGCCATTACAATGAGAAGCCTGCTCACCACAACCAGAGAAAAGCCCACACAGCAACAAAGACCCAGTCCAACCAAAATAATATAATATTTTTAAAAAATAAAACATTTTTAATCTTACAGTGTAGTACCTTGAAAGGTACACTAATACAGCACAACAGCTGGCATACAGGGGCTGGCACTGAGTGAACAGACAAGAAGAGTTACTGACTGGAAGAGAGAGAAGGTGGGAGATGGCAGAGCTGAAGGACTGTCAGCAATAGGACACAGAGGGTAACCTGCAATTTCATTCATGCCTTACGTGATTAGACATGTGAATCCACATTCACATCTTAGAAAGTTCACAACTTGAAGGTCTGTATGTAAGGGACTTACTGCAACTCAAGTGTCCATTGATAGATAAACAGATAAGCAAAATGTGTTGTGTGTGTGTATAAATACACACACACACACAATGGAGTATTACTCTATCTTAAAAAGGAATGACATTCTGACAAATTCTACCACATGGATGAATCCTGAAGACATTAAGTACGACAGATGAAAAACAAGCTAGACACAAAAGGACAAATGCTGTAGGATTCTATTTATATGAGGGAGCTAAATAAGTGAATTTGCAGAAAATGAATAGTGGTTACCGAAGGCTTCAGACTAGGGGCAGTGAAAAAGTTCAGTTTGGGTTGATGAAAACTTGAACAATGTAAAAATACTTAAAGCTATTGAATTTTACACTTGAAAATGTTTAAAATGGTGAACCTTATGTACAAATTGTCCTTGACTTACATTGGGATTATTATGGCCCAATAAATCCTTTATAAATTGGAAATATCATTAAGTTGACATTAATACACCTTATCTATCAAATATTATATAGCTCAGCCTAAGCCTACCTTAAACATGCTCAGAACACTTAGTCTGTATTAGACAAAATCATCTAACACAAGGCCTATTTTATGATGTAATACTGAACATCTCACATAATTTACTGAATACTTAAAGTGAAAAAAATGGTATATGGGTACAGAACAGTTTTAAGTGTATCGGTTGCATACCCTCATGATCAAATGGTTGACTGTGAGCTACAGTTGCTGCCCAGAATCATGAGAGTGTACTGTACCACATATACTAGGCTGGGAAAAGATCAAAATTCAAAATTCAAAGTACAATTTCCACTGAATGTGTCCAGTTTTTGTATCATACCCATCGAAAAACTTAAATCACCAAAAGTTGGAAACCATCTGAATATTTTACAATAAAAAAATTAATCAACATAATTAACCACAGAGAATAAAAAACAAAAATCATATGATTATCTCAATACGTACAGAATAAGATCTGAATAAATTATGATTAAAAAAAAAAACCTCTAGCTAATTAAAACATAATTTCCCCAGTGGGACTATAGACTCCAACAATGGACGAGGTGCCTGACACTGTACAGGAAGCAGTGATCAAAATCATCCCCAAGAAAAAAAAAATGTAAAAAGGCAACATGGTTGTCTGAGGAGACCTTAATAACAGGTGAGAGGAGAAGCAAAAGGCAAAGGAGAAAAGGAAAGATATACCCATTTGAATGCAGAGTTCCAAAGAATAGCAAGGAGAAATAAGAAAGCATTCCTCAATGATCAATGCAAACAAATAAGAGGAAAACAATAGGGAAAGATCAGAGATCTCTTCAAGAAAATTAGAGATACCAAGGGAACATTTCATGCAAAGATGGGCACAATAAAGGACAGAAATGGTATGGACTTAACAGAAACAGAAGATATTAAGAAGAGGTGTCAAGAATACACAGAACTATATACAAAAAAGATCTTCATGACCCAGATAATCAAGATGGTGTGATCACTCACCTAGAGCCAGACATCGTGGAATGCAAAGTCAAGTGGGCCTTAGGAAACAACACTAGGAACAAAGCTAGTGGAGGTGATGGAATTCCAGCAGAGCTATTTCAAATCTTAAAAGATGATGCTGTGAAAGTGCTGCACTCAATATGTCAGCAAATTTGGAAAACTCAGCAGTGGCCACAGGACTGGCTTCAACAGCACTGAACTGTGAACTTCCAAGCTGGATTTAGAAAAGGCAGAGGAACCAGAGATCAAATTGCCAACATCCGCTGGGTTACTGAAAAAGCAAGAGAGTTCCAGAAAAACATCTACTTCTGCTTTACTGACTACGCCAAAACCTTTGACTGTGTAGATAACAAGAAACTGTGGAAAACTCTTGGAAAGGTAGGAATATTAGACCACCTGACCTACCTCCTGAGATATCCGTATGCAGGTCAAGAAGCAAGTTTGAACTGGACATGGAACAACAGACTGGTTCCAAATTGGGAAAGGCGTATGTCAAGGCTGCATATTGTCACCCTGCTTATTTAAATTACATGCAGAGTTCAGTTCAGTTGCTCAGTCATGTCCGACTCTTGCAACCCCATGGACTGAAGCACATCGGGCCTCCTTGTTCATCACCAACTCTCGGAGTTTACTCAAACTCACGCCCATTGAGTCGGTGACGCCATCCAACCATCTCTTTCTATGTCGTCCCCTTCTCCTCCCACCTTCAATCTTTCCCAGCATCAGGGTCTTTTCCAATGAGTCAGGTCTTCACATCAGGTGGCCAAACTACTGGAGCTTCAGCTTCAACACCAGTTCTCCCAACGAATACTCAGGACTGATTTCCTTTAGGATGGACTGGTTGGATCTCCTTGCAGTCCAAGGGACTCTCAAGAGTCTTCTCCAACACCACAGTTCAAAAGCATCAGTTCTTTGGTGCTCAACTTTCTTTATAGTCCAACTCTCACATCCATACATGACTACTGGAAAAACCATAGCCTTGACTCAACGGACCTTTGTTGGCAAAGTAATGTCTCCGCTTTTTAATATGTTGTCTAGATTGGTCATAACTTTTCTTCCAAGGAGTAAACAGAGAGTACATCATGTGTAATGTACAGATATGTGAAATATGCAGAGTACATCATGTGAAATATGTTGGATGAAGCACAAGCTGGAATAAAGATTGCCAGGAGAAATATCAATAATCTCAGATATGCAGATGACACCACCCTTATGGCAGAAAGCAAAGAAGAACTAAAGAGCCTCTTGATGAAAGTGAAAGAGGAGAGTGAAAAAGCTGGTTAAAACTCAACACTCAAAAAACTAATATCATGGCATCCTGTCCCATCACTTCATGGCAAATAGATGGGGAAACAATGGAAACGTGACAGACTTTATTTTCTTGGGCTCCAAAATCACTGCAGATGGTGACTGCAGCCATAAAATTAAAAGACTCTTGCTCCTTGGAAGAAAAGCTTTAACCAACCTAGACAGCATATTAAAAAGCAGAGACATTACTTTGCCGACAGAGGTTCGTCTAGTCCAAGCCATAGTTTTTCCAGCAGTCATGTATGGATGTGAGAGTTGGACTATAAAGAAAGCTGAGCACCAAAGATTTGATGCTTTTGAACTGTGGTGTTGGAGAAGACTCTTGAGAGTCTCTTGGACTGCAAGGAGATCCAACCAGTTCATCCTAAAGGAAATCGTCCAGAATATTCATTGGAAGGACTGATGCTGAAGCTGAAACTCCAATACTTTGGAGTTTGTAAAGAATTGACTCATTGGAAAAGACCCTAATGCTGGGAAAGAGTGAAGGCAGGAGGAGAAGAGGACGGCAGAGGATGAGATGGTTGATGGCATCACTGACTCGACGGACATGAGTTTGAGCAAGCTTCAGGAGTTGGTGATGGACAGGGAGGCCTGGTGTGCTACAGTCCATGGGGTTGCAAAGAGTCAGACACGACTGAGCAACTGAACTGATGAAAAACCTCAAACTCTTAGTGTCAAAACACTGCATGTTTCACTGCTAAAATTGGGGAAAAGGCAATGATGCCTACTCTCAACAATTCTATTCAAAATTTTATTAAGCGTCCTGGTTACTGCAATAAAAATAAGAAATGAAAGGTACAAAAATTGAAAAAGAAGTAAACTGTCCCTATTTGCAAACAACATGACTGTGAATGTAGAAAATGAGAACGAATTAACAAAGATTATGAATCTTTACAAAAAGATTATATATCTTTACATTTAACCACATCAAAACACAAAATTAATATACAAAATTATTGTACGTCTAAGAAGAATCAAGGGCTTCCCAGGTAGCTCAGTAGTAAAGAATCCACTGCCAAGCAGGAGACACAGGTTTGACCCCTGGGTGGGGAAGACCCCCTGGAGAAGAAAATCAAAACTCACTCCAGTATTCTTGCCAAGGAAATCCCATGGACAGAGGAGCCCAGTGGGCTACAGTCCATGGGGTCACAAAGAGTCAGACAGGATTTAGTGACTAAATGCAACAACAACAAATGTTCTAGCAAACAAATGAAAAATAAAACCAAAAACATAATTCCACTTACAACTGCATCATATAAAATATTTAGCAATAAATTAACAAAACATATGCAAGCCCTCACCAAAAACTACAAAATATTGCTGAGATAAAGATGACTTAAGATGACGTGAAGAGATGTCAAGCTTCAAGACTGCCAAAAAGTTACTTCTCAAAGAAATCTATGAAGTCAACACAATTCCAATCACAGGCCCAGCACAATCATAATTCTTTTTATATAAACTGACAAACTTATTCTAAAATTCATACTGGAAACATAAGGTCCTAGAATAGACAAAACAATCTGGGAAAACAACAAAAGCTAGAAAATCTGCATTCACTAAATTTAGGACTTATTCTAACACTATTCAGTGGTTCTCAGTTGGAGGCAATTTTGCACCTTAGGGGACATTTGATGGCTCAGTGGCAGAGAATTCGCTTGCGATGCAGGAGACAGGTTCAATCCCTGGGTCAGAAAGATCTCCCGGAGAAGGAAATAGCAACCCATTCTAGTATTCTTGCCTGGGAAATCCCATGGACAGAGGAGCCTGGTGGGCTACAGTCCAAGAGGTCACAAGAGTCAGGCACAACTTAGTGACTAAACTACCACCAGATACATTTTTGGTTTTCACCACTGGGAGGGTGCTACTGAAATCTACTAGGTAGAGGCCAGAGATACCAATAAAATTCTATAGTACACAATACAGCACCACAACAACCTGGCCCAAAATTTCAACAGTGCCAAAGTTAGGAACCCCTAAACTACAATAGCCAAGACAATGTGGTTTGTTGTTCAGTCGCTCAGTCATGTCCGACTCTTTGCGAACCCAAAGATGCAGTACTCAAGCCTTCCCTGTCCGTCACCATTTCCTAGTTTGCTCAAACGCATGTCCATTGAGTTGGTGATGCCATCCAACCATCTCATCCTCTGTTGTCCCCTTCTCCTCCTGCCTTCACTCTTTCCCAGCATCAGGGTTTTTCCAATGAATCAGCTCTTTGCATCAGGTAGCCAAAGTATTGGAGCTTCAGCATCATGCCTTCCAGTGAACACTCAGGGTTGATTTCCTTTAGGATTGACTGATTTCATCTCCTTGCTGTCCAAGGGACTCTCGAGAGTCTTTTCCAACACCACAGTTCGAAGGCCATCAGTTCTTCGGCGTTCAACCTTTTTTATTGTTCAGCTCTCATATCCATACATGACTACAGAAAAACCATAGCTTCGACTATGGAACTTTGTAGGCAAAGTAATGTCTCTGTTTTTTAATATGCTATCCAGGTTTGTCACCGCCTTTCTCCCAAGGAGCAAGCGTCTTTTAGTTTCATGGCTTCAGCCACCATCCACAGTGATTTTGGAGCCGAAGAAAATAAAAGTACTGATGTCAGTACAACGTGCTACTGACAATTAGGATTTTCCAACAGATAAATGAAACAGAATACAGATTCCAGAAGGTAAACTCCAGGTCAACTGAATGACAAAGGCATCAATGCAATTAAATGGAAAAAGAGGTGTTTTCAACAGAAGGTCCTAGAATAAGATAGCCGTGTGTAAAAACTGAACTCTGATTCCCACCTCACCACACACATCATTAGTTCACAATGGGTCAGAGACCTAAATAAAAAGCTAACATGCGAAATTCTAGAAGAAAACATAGTATCTTTACAACTTAGCAAAACAATCTGTGAAGACTTAAAAGCAGAATACATAAAACATTCCTACAATTCAATAAAGACCCAATTAAAATACGGGCAGGGGGACTTCCCTGGTGGTCCAGTGGATAAGAGTCCACCTTCCAATGCAGGGAACATGGGTTCAGTCCCTGGTCAGGGAACTATGATCCCACATGCTGCAGGGCAGCTACTAAGCCCACAGGCCAGAACTACAGAGCCCATGTGTTCTGGAGCACGTCTTCCTCAGCCAAAAGTAAATAAATTAAATACAGACAAAAAACTTGAACAGACATTTCACCAAAAATGACACACAAATGGCTAACAAGCCCATGAAAAAAAAGGTCAGTACCAATATCCATCACAAAATACAAAAGTAAAACAAGAAAGAGAAATACAAATTAATTCCACAAACTACAAAACGATTGTGCATATATGTATGTGCTCAGTCACTCAGTGGCGTCCAACTCTTTATGATCCCATGGATTGTAGCACATCAGGCTCCTCTGTCCATGGAGTTTTCAGGAAAGAATCCTGGAGTGGGTTGCCATTTTCTATACCCATTAGGAAGACTAAAATTTACAAGACTGAAAATAAGCAATTGTTGGTGAAAATATGAAATTACCCAAACTCTCATATATTGCTGGTGGTTAGCTAAAATGTTACAACAGCTCTAGCAGTTTCTCATAAAGTTAAGTATACACTTAGCCTGCTGCTGCTGCTGCTGCTAAATCGCTTCAGTCGTGTCCGACTCTGTGCGACCCCATAGATGGCAGCCCACCAGGCTCCGCCGTCCCTGGGATTCTCCAAGCAAGAACACTGGAGTGGGTTGCATTTCCTTCTCCAATGCATGAGAGTGAAAAGTGAGAGTGAAGTCGCTCAGCTGTGTCCGACTCTTAGCGACCCCATGGACTGCAGCCTACCAGGCTCCTCTGTCCATGGGATTTTCCAGGCAAGAGTACTGGAGTGGGGTGCCATTGCCTTCTCTGACCCAGTAATTCTACTCTGAGATATTTACTCAAGAGAAGTAAAAACTTACGTCTACAAAAGGCCTCACGTAAGAATGGTCTCCTTTATTCATAACAGTGAATATATCTGTCAACAAGTGATGCACTGTGGTATATTCATACAGCAGACCACTATTTAGCAATAAAAATAATGATACATCCAACAACCTACAATAATCTCAAATACTATGTAAAACAAGCCAGCAGAAAGAGTATGGTACTGTATGATAACATGTATATCCAGTTGTACAGTAGGCAAAGTAATCTATGGTTTAAAAGAAAAAAGGAAAAGAACAGCAGATGCCTTGGCAGGGCAGGGGGCACGGGGGCAGCATGAGTGAGGAACATGGGTATCAAGTGGAAAGGTTCATTATGGACATTTCTGGGATGACAAAAATGTCCAGTATCTTGAGTGAAGACTCTTACATGATGTAAACATTTATCAAAATAAGCAGTTTTGTGTATTATGTATATTTTATTTAAAACAACTATTTTTTAAAAATCTAGTAGTGAGAGGGGTAGACAGATAATACTGAAATAACAAACTGAAGAACTGCTGAACCTGAGTAACAGGCACATAAGGGTTCATTATACTATTTTTGTTTACCTTATATATGCTTGAAACTTTCCATAATCAAAGGTATTTAAAAAATAACTTAATTCCTTCTCAGTGGAGGAAGAAAACTAGTAATAACTGTTCTTGACATAAATTACAATCTTACTTCTTATTTCTCAATTTTCTTTATGCTGAATAATCCATCCCTTACACTTTCTTTAATCTTATTCATCACAGCACAGCTCACCTTGAAATCTGTTCATATTTTCCATGATTGATTTATTTATTACTACCTGTAGGTAGAAAAGGATTGGAAAGAGCTAACCCTCCTTTCACCCATACTATAACTTAAATCCTAATATTGAACTTAGCATCTAGAATTTTAATCTTATTTATTACCTGTCTCTCATGAGAATTCATTTGCAATGGCAAATAAGGATCTTACCCTATTGACTATTTCTTCAGATATGGCACATAAAGGATACCCAGTGAATATGTGTAAATCAAATATTTAAGAAATATAATATCAGAGCTCACAAATACACAGTTTAGCTCTTTTTGATAGTACAAATTATTTCCCACCTCAGTTATATCCATTGTGTTTTGCCTTTAACCTTATCGGTATGTATGTCTTCATTTCAAGTGGAATAGATCTGTGTTTAAAAACTTCACATCTCTTTATTCAAAAATGCAATCATACAATATTTTAAAACAGTAAGTCAATTTAATCTATATATTTCACTGTATGAAGTGATGTGATTTCTATATATAGTATTTTTTCTGCTCTTACTCATATGGATAAAGAAAAAAGTCACAATGCTTTGAAAACCTCAAATTCTGTTAAACCACCATAAAGCTAAAAATCTCCAGCAAATATGAAAATTCAGAGTTCCTTAAAAACAGCTAAAGTGCAGTTAAGAATAGATTTTTAACAAAAACAAAGATTACTTGAAAAGAATTTGTTTAACAAAGCACCTATACAAGCCCAAGACCAAGTTTTTAGTTGCCTCCCATGAAATACAGGAAATCAAGGTTTGTTCTCAGAGTTATGTGCTTCAGTAAACATTTGGAGCATGGTTTATAAGCAAAACCATCATTATCTTGGATTAGGATTTTCAAACATTCTAAGGGAGAAAGCACGAGAAAAGTAATCATCAGGAGCAGAAATAAAATTACTCACAAAGAACATTATACATATAAAATTTTATTATTAAAAAACAGTTCACAAATACCTTACAAATATTAATTGCCACAGATTCAAATCCAAGTTCTTCCAGATGCCATTTTATATCCATAAATTATACATAATTTTTAGAACATTTATTTTAAATGTACCAAATGCAGCAAAAGACTTAAAAATAAAAGTTTCAAAGCAAATACTCATTTAGAGACACCAGCAAATAGATCTGACCTTTTCAAGTGGCTTTCCCAAAGAGTTTCCAAACAATTTCCAATCATTCAAGACTTCTTCAACTTTGGAAATAAACCTAGGAAGGAGGAAAAAACTTTCAAACTATGTAATCACATTTTTTTCCTATTGTTATACAATTTCTTTAATTTTTTTTTTAATATTTTAACACTTTTAACAGAAGGCTTGTAAAGTTTAGTATTGTTATTGTAAATTTATCAATGTGGAACAAAAAACAAAAAAGTAATCTTTAGCCCAAGAATTCTTGGATTTTAATTTTTAGATTTTTTTAAAGTCTTAGATTTTTTCTAAAATTTTTTAAAGTCTTACATTTGTTTTCTTTTTTTAAAATCTACTGCCTACCCAATGCCATTCTGGTTTCTATAAAATATAAAATAAAAACAAATATCCCCATATTGAAATGAAAATAGTAAACCTGGGACACAAGTAAAAATTGACAGACTAAAATGATACTATTAAGGATAACTGGGCTTCCCAAAGTGGTGCTAGTGGTAAAGAACCCGCCTGCCAATTCAGAAGACATAAGAGAGACACAGGTTCAACAGCTGGGTCAGAAGATCCCCTGGAGGAGGGCAAGGCAACCGACTCCAGCATTGCCTGCCATGGACAGAGGAGCGTGGCAGCCTTCAGTCCATAGGGTCCCACAGTTGGACACTACAGAAGCGACTTAGCACGCACACACAGGCTTCCTAGGTGGCACTTGTGGTAAAGAACCCACCTTCCAATGCAGGAGACATAAGAGACAAGGGTTCAATCCATGAGTAAGGAGGATTCCCTGGAGTAGAAAATGGCAATCCACTCCAGTATTCTTGCCTGGAAAATTCCACGGACAGAGGAGCCTGGCGGGCTCCAGTCCATGGGGTCACAAAGAGTCAGACACGACTGAGCACACACACATATACACACATAAAGATAATTCTGAAACCAATAATCTCTTCACTATGCTCCAAATAACTTATCTCTTTAACTTTCTTTAAAGATACTTATGAATTCTCTGATTTGCCTTCCACTTCTCCAAAAAAAACATTATTTGGGAACTTTGCTCATTAAAATAAAACAAGTTTTAATGGACACCTGGCAAGAAACAAAGTAGATTTGTCAGCTTTAAGGGATTTTAAACTAAACTATTCACTGTCTGAACTTTAATGATCAAGTAGACCTATCAAACAGAATGAATTCTGACTAGCAACAAGCTCTATATCAGCAAATGAATACTGTCAAATCTCAGTAGTAGTGTTCAATATATATAAAAGGACACTTTCAGCTTAGTCGTTCAGTTGTGTCCAATTCTTTGTGACCCCATGGACTGTAGCCTGCCAGGCTCCTCTGTCCATGGGAACTCTTCAGGCAAGAATACTGGAGTGGGTTGCCATGCCCTCCTCCAGGGGATCTTCCCAACCCAGGGATCCAACCCAGGTCTCCTGCACTGCAGGCAGATTCTTTACCATCTGAGCCACCACAGAAGCCCAAGCCACCAAGAAGCTGACTATTTATACTATGTATGTATGATGCAATCTAACAGCAACACTGCTCTCCTAAAACACCTACACATTATTGCCAGAGTATTAAAATTAATTCTAGTCAAAATACATTCACAAGTATCAGGTTTTGCCATCAGGGACATTATAAAGTATTATTTACATTCCTGATTTAAGTTTTTATGATTCAACTGAACCTTCTAATTATTCCTCTTTAAAATGAAGATATTAATTAATATAGTATTTTGAGGGGGTTCAGATGGCAATTATCAACTCTTATAAAGAGTGCTCTAGAAATAAGTAAATATGTTTAAAAAACAAAATAAAAATTTTAATGTATGTATATGTGAGTGAAAATCTGTATGTGAAATATACATTACATTTATAAAGGTAAAAAACTATAAACTATCTTAGGTCCAACTGCTGCAAAAAGTTGTAAATTAATGACATATCTACTCAATGGACCCATATGCACCCATTAAAAATCATGTTTTGAAGCCTGCTTGAGGAAATAGGAAAAAGTTCATATGTAAAACGAAAAAATGAAGCTATAGATATAAGTATGAATATAGTTTAACACAAGTTTATAACACACACAGATTACATGGAATTTTCTCAAAATATTAATAGTAGCTATCTCCTGGTGGTAGAATTACAGGTGATTTTTCTTTTTCTTTTATAATGAAGTATTTTAATAAATATCAGGGCTTCCCTGATAGCTCAGTTGGTAAAGTTCGATTCCTGGGTCAGGAACATCCACTGGAGAAGGGACAGGCTACCCACTCCAGTATTCTCGGGCTTCCCTTGTGGCTCAGCTGGTAAAGAATCCGCCTGCAATGTGGGAGACCTGGGTTCAATCCCTAGCTTGGGAAGATCCCCTGGAGAAGGGAAAGGCTACCTACTCCAGTATTCTGGCCTGGAGAATTCCATGGACTGTATAGCCCATGGGGTTGCAAAGAGTTGGACACAACTGTGTGACTTTCACTTCATCTCATTTTAATAAAAGGGCTTCCCAGGTTGGCGCTAGTAGTAAAGAACCCACTTGCCAATGCAGGATGACTTAAGAGATTCGGGTTCTATCTCTTGGTCGGGAAGATCTGCTAGAGAAGCAAATGGCAACCCACTCCAGTATTCTTTTTTTTTTTTCCCCAGTATTCTTGCCTGGGGAATCTCATGGACAGAGGAGCCTGGAAGTCTACGGTCCATAGTATCACAAAGAGTCAGACTCGATTGAAGGGACTTCACATTTTAATTTCACAGTAAAAGAAGGAACATCTTAAAATATTCACTATATTAGCAATACTATCAGTACTAAAACAGACAAAATTGGAGCCTATTCTGTAAGTACTGAGATTTGATTAGAAAAATGTAATAACTACCCCTGAAAGCTCTCTAGATCTCACCTGAAGGACCACTTCCTCTTACTCCTCAATATTAGGTTCTTTTGTTATATGCTCTTAAAAAATGTTTCTCTTCTCAGCTCTCATTTCAACTGTAACTACAGACTCACTTGTATCATTATTTATTCACATCCTTCTTTTCCATTAATTTATATGTTCAGCAACAGCAGGAACCATCTGTTTTCACTGACCACCACATCCTTATGCCCTGCATTGTGCTTGATATATGTTCACTCAATATTTTTTAATGGACAAATAATAAAAGGAGTTATTGGTTTCTATAAATTGTCCATATGGCTCGTAACATACTGACAAGAAATTTCATTCAAACATTAAACTCAAGGTTTAAAAGACTCCAAAGTCTTACCATTTTCCTACAAACTGTAAAACACTAGTTTCATTCTAATAACAAGAGCATAAAGCCAAAAATCAAATTTCCTACTTTGAGTTAGTTTTCAAAACTCTGTTAACAATTACCTCCAAATAAGGAGTTAGAAGGATTTAATACTTTACCTGAGGATATTTTAAATATTTAGCTAGTGGAAAGTGATCATTTATCCATTAAATACTCTAATGTTTCCTCAATTCACTCTCAAAATTCAAACTACTACATTTTCTAACTACCTTTAAGACATTAAGTTATTATTTCAAATTCAACAGGTCTAAAACTATATTGTTCTCTCTTTGCCACTTTATCTTCACTCTCTTAGGCAAGAAACTGCAGTTTCATGTTTGATTTTTTTTACTCCTACATTTCATCAAGTTTATCTTCTACTTCTCTGAAATGTCTTACAATCTTCCCTCCTACCCTTTCTCTCCAGTTTCCTAATCACCAACCTAACCAAAATAGTAACTCACTTGCCTTCATTTCACCTCATCTTGGCAAAACAACTCTCATAACACAAAATCAAGGGTCTCTCGCTACTGCTCTGCCATGGCTCTAAAGCGTGGTCTCTTGACACAGCAGCAGCACCTGGGATCTTCTCAGAAATGAAAACTTATGAATCCACCTCAGACATACAGAATTATAAACTATGATTCTGATGTACACTGAAGTTTGACAATCTCTGTTCTTAAAGCATCAAATTTACAATGCTTTACTTAGCTTTGGAGGCTGTCTATAACCTGGTTTTATCTTAATAATCTTATTTATTTTCCTTCAACAGCCTTCACTCAAGACATTACATTAAATCTCAAAGGTTTTCACCTGTCTCTGCTCCTGTCACAGAGAAGGAAATGGCAACCCACTCCAGTGTTCTTGCCTGGAGAATCCCAAGGACGGGGGAGCCTGGTGGGCTGCCATCTATGGGGTCGCACAGAGTCGGACACGACTTAGCAGCTGCTCCTGTCAGGACCCTCTCATATTTAACCAGTTTGTTTTTTTTTCCATTTAACCAGTTGTTTTCCACTTTCCAGGCCTGGCACATTTCCTGTCTTTTCTATGAAAACACCTCCAACAATTACAATCCAAAATTACCATCCTTATATTAACATAACAATTTGCTGTTTTGTTTTTTTAACACAGAGATCAAAGGATTTGTTTTGATTTTGTTCTTTCCTGTTAGTATAGTTCTGACCACATAGTACCTACTCAGTAAAGCCTTGCCTGGGTGGTTATGTCTTATCTTTTGGGGGGAGGTAGGGGTGGGGCGGGGACCACAGATCAAACTAGCATCCCAGCAGGGATCTTTTCTATGCCATTTAATGACATGACATTCACAACCAGATGGATTTCCTCTCCCAATCAGAAAGATTATAAAATATTCCAACAAGCTAACTACTGACCTCAGTACTCAAAAAACCTTAAGGGCCTATCGGACAACGAACTGATAAAATCTCGACCTAAGCTATCACTCCTCCAACAAACTTGGCATTCAACTAATTTCAGTGATCCAACAATTTTACTCAGCTGTTCAATTGGAGTTTGATGGTACAGGAATTTGGAGTTTCGATGGCAAAGGAAGCCTGGGTCACATTACCCACTGAAATGGAACAATTAAGCGTTCCAAAGCCATACACAAACTGTTTCGAAAGGTTACCCTAAAAGACAGGATGGAGATGGTGGGAGTGTGGCAGATGGACAACCACCAGGATTCAAAAGAAAGGCCTCCTCTTGAAACGGATGTACAAGGAAAGGGGTGGGGGCGGGAAGCAGCTGCGAAGTTTGTTGCTTACTATAACAAACGAATTAGTCACACGGAAATTAACCCAGGAACGGAAGGTACCTCCGCAACTGTTTCGGCGGGTGATCAACAACTAGAGGACCAGAAGTCTAATGAAAGTGGTCTAAAAGGAAAGAAAACAAAACTTCGGAGAGCCAAAGTCTCCGGGGTTTGACAGATGGGGGCGGGCCGGGGCTTGTCAGACCCGAGACGAGGAAGAGGCTTGCGGTGGACCACAGATGGGAGGAGGCGAAGACCGAGGAGCCAAGGGGCTTACTTTTCGCGCAGAAGTGGCGTCACTTGTGGTCAAGGTTGAGGAAGTAGCCGGGCGGACCTGGGGCCCAAACTGCTGGTAACCAATGATACGACTCACTCACCTTTCCCATTCCGAGGCAGTGGTGAAGTCCGTGATCTCAAATACCTCGGACTCGGGCTGCGTAAGTGGAAAGAAAAAAAGAGACTGAGCTCCCGGGCGCTGACACGGAGGAGCTAACTTAAACAGAGGCAGGGATAGATAGGGGCCAGACACCTCACCTCACTGTCGGCCGCCATCTTGGGGAGCGCCGATGTAAGCGCTAGGACTGCCGGGAAGAAAAGCAGGAAGGCGAGGGAAGGGGGGGGGAATAGGGGAGCCGAGAACGGGCGGGGGCGGAGCCTCCGCGCAGCCCCGCCCTCAGAGGTACCTCTTCCGGTTAGGCGAAGTCTCCTGAGGCTGAAGTCATTTAGTTTTTCTTCTGTAATACTTTTTGTTCCGGAGAAGAAAGAACCTATACTACCCTCAAGTCCCCGTTCTCTAGCTGATTTAACAAAATTTAAAATTCTCCTGTAGAGTAATGAAGTCAGGAAAGGAACAGAAGCAAGAACAAGGCCCCAGACTCATGTGGGTATGATTCTATGAAAAAACCTAAAACGTATTGGTTTTGTTCTTGTTTTTTCATTCATCCTCTCAATCGATTGCAAGACACTGAGCTAGATGCTGGAATATCCACCATCCCTCACCTCCTACCCCTGAAAGAATTCAGGCAGTTTGGGTAAGTCATCAAATAAAACCATTATACCAGTTATCTGGTTTCTGAGAAGAGCAACATGCTGTTTAATGAACACTTTTTAAGCCACTGAGGAGTAGGAGTGCCAGCTACCTGTTAGCCATTATATCTCATACATTCTGAAACGTTTACAGAGGAAATCATACCATGTCCAGGATTCGTTTCAAATAATTGGAGGAGGTGGGTTGCTGTTTTTTAGTTGCTATTCTTTGGGACTCCATGAACTGTAGACCTTCAGGCTCCTCTGTCCATGGGATTTTCCCAGGCAAGAACAGTGGAGTGTGTTACCATTTCCTTCTCCAGGGGATCTTCACAATGGGATGGAACCTGCATCTCCTGCACTGGTAGGCAGATTCCTTACCACTGAGCCACTAGGGAAGCCCTAGGGAAGTGGATACGGCTAGAAATAAAACAAGATTAGCCATGGGCACATAAGCTATTGTTTAAGCTATTGATGGGTACATGGATATGTATACTTTTCTCTCAACTTCTGTTAGGTCTGAAATTTTTCATAATTAAAAGCTTTTTTTCCTTAAATTCTCCTGTTATTTATTTATTTTTCTTTTTGGCCAAACCATGGAGGATGAGGGATCTTAGTTCCCAACCGGGGAGGGAACCCATGCCCTCTGCAGTGGAAGCGCAGAATCTTAACCACTGTAAGTCCAGGAAAGTCCCTAAAAGCTTTTTTTTAAGTTTTTTTTTTAATTAAATCTCATTTAATGATTTTTTTTTGCAACTCACAGGAAGGAATTTGTGGCTAGAGGACTCAGAAATACAGATTTAGCAATTAAATATTTTAATCTTAGGAGAGAGAGATGTAAAAAATACAGTGATGTACATGGTGCAGATGAGGAAACTAAGGTCAGAAGAATTTGATAATTATTGCCAGTGCCAAGACTTGAACCCCTGTCTCCTGATATTCCTTCTAGTTTCAGTTCACTACACTAGTGGGAGTTGGAGTTACTACTGTAACAATCTTTTCCAAGAGGTTTGAACTTGCACCTTCATTCATTTATAGGCATTTATTAGACACCTACTATAAACCAGTCATTATGCTAGACTGCTAGGAAACGAAGACATACTGAAGATACAACCCCTGATTTCAAGGAACTCAACATGGAGTAGGGAAACTGAAAATTTACTGCATGAACAAAAAGAAGAGGTACCATATGTATCAGCATCACTGTTAGCAATGTGGAGGCCAATGGTGACTGTGACAAGAAGAATCTTCAGGGCCAGCTAAAGGGTAGAATGGAGGCAGCCAGGTTGGGGGCAGGGAAGGCTTCTAAGAGCAGATAACAGCATATCCAGAGGCTTAAAGGTAGGAAAGTCTGATCTATCTAACAAACTAAAAGAAGACACCTAGAGCACAGTGGTTGCAATGAGGTTGGAGAGGTAAACATGGGCCAGACCTTAAAGAGCCTTCTATGTGGCCCTTATGTGAAGCAAAGTGGGCATTGCTAAAATGTTTTAAGCAAGAGAGTATTGTGGTCCAAAATATAAAATCCTTTACATTTTGCAATGGTCTGGTTGCTATAGGAATGGATTGAGGGAGCGGGGTTGCAAAAGAAGAAGTAGGAACAGCTACTTACAGCATCCAATGGGAGATTGTGTGGAGGCTTGACTGCCGGGGGTCAGCAGACAAGGTCAACTGATTTGATATGTATATTGGAGTTAACAGTAGTCAGAGCTTGATGACATTAAATGCAGGGATAAGGGAAAGGTGCTTCCCAGTGGTAAAGAATCTGCCTGCCAATGCAGGAGACACAAGGGATGTCGGTTTAATCTCTGGTTGGGAAGATTCCCTGGAGAAGGAAATGGCACTGTAATGGCAGAAAGTGAAGAGGATGGAAGAGCCTCTTGATGAAGGTCAAAAAGGAGAGTGAAAAAGCTGGCTTAAAACTCAGCATTCAAAAAACTAAGATCATGGCATCTTGTCCCATCACTTCATAGCAAACAGAAGGGGAAAAAGTGGAAACAGTGGCAGATTTTATTTTGTTGGGCTCCAAAATCACTGCAGATGGTGACTACAGCTATGAAATTAAAAGCTGCTTGCTCCTTGAAAGAAAAGCTATAACCAGCCTAGACAGTGTATTAAAAAGCAGAGACGTCACTTTACTGACAAAGGTCTTTGTAATCAAAGCTGATTTTTCCAGTAGTCATGTATGGATGTGAGAGGTGGACCGTAAATAAGGCTGGGCGCCAAAGAACTGATGCTTTTGAATTGTAGTTCTGGAGAAGACTCTTGAGAATCCCTTGGACTGCAAGGAGACCCAACCAATCAATCCTAAAGGAAATCAACCCTGAATGTTCATTGAAAGGACTGATACTGAAGCTGAAGCTCCAATACTTTGGCTACCTGATGCGAAGAGCCAGTTCATTGGAAGAGACCCTGATGCTGGGAAAGATTGAAGGCAGCAGAGGATTGCGGGCAGCAGAGGATGAGATGGTTAGATAGCAACACTAACTCAGTGGACATGAATTTGAGCAAACTCCAGAAGATAGTGGAAGACACGGGAGCCTGGGATGCTGCAGTTCAGGGGCTCACAGAAAGTTGGGCACGACTGAACAACAAATGAGTGAAAGGAGCCCTTCACTTAACCTTTTAAGATTCTCTCCAGCTGAAATATATTTGTATGTTTTAAGGTCAAGCAAACCCAGGTTCAGCCACTTACTACCTATAAGACTGGGCAAATAACGTAAGCCCTCTAAATGTCAGTTTCTTCATTAGTAAAATTTGATTTGTAATACTCCTTACTGCATAGGACTGTGGCAAAGTAAGTTCTATGCACATTTGCAGAGTGGTTAACAGAATGTCCTGGCATGTAGTAGGTGATCCATTATGGTAGTAACAATTATAATGGATGCTTTATATAATGAAAACTGTAACGTGTTACTCACATGTGAGTATTACTTTTTTTCCTTTTTGGTTAACCATTAAGAAGTTTCAGTGCATGCCAAAATCTGAAACGGAAAAACCACAAAGACTTTGCTGCATGAAGTTAAATTTCAGAAACTGTAGGAAACAAGCCTTATCAGGTTGCTAGGTAAAGTTTCCTTCCAAGTTATTTTTGGCTCCTTCTCCCTGGAGAAACTTTTTAAATAAGTTATTTGTTAAAGTGAAATGTGAAGCCAGGATGCTAATGATGTAAAGTACCCAGGGGAGACACTCTTTTATTAGATTTTCACTGGTTCGCGAAACAGAAAAGGTTTTGTTTCTTCAGTATTAAGAGCTGTTTTGCTGCACGTCCAAAGGCAAGGGTTTTTCCATGCAAGTGTATTCCCTCTCTGGCGTACCTTGCAGTTATTTCAAGGTGTTACCAATAATGGCCACAGGGAGAATTTTGACGCATAGGCAATTTAAGAGATTAGAGGCCTGGAAAAATCACCCTTGGCTTAGTCCTCAGAGGAATGCAGGGGCATCACAGTTTAATTAGGTCTTAGCGAGAGAGCAAACATTGTGAGAGGAGCAACAGCAGTGGGACTGCACCATTCTCATCTGCCTTGATGGCCTCTGTGCAGAGAGAATCATGAATTTTCTGATATAGCTCTGAGACCAATTGCAGTAGAAGGTACAGCGGGAAGAGGAAGACACACTATGAGAAGAGGAAACTCTTAGAAATTCTCTAAATCAAAACTATCAGAATTATCAAAATTATCCATATTCATTCATTCAGAAAAATTTATCAAGCATCTACTGTCATGGCAGTGAAGTGGAAAAAAGTGAAAGTGTTAGTTGCTCAGTCGTGTCCAACTCTTTGCAACCCCATGGACGGTGGCCCACCAGGCTCCTCTGTCTGTGGGATTTTCCAGGCAAGAATACTGGAGTGGGTTGCCATTCCCTTCTCCAGGGGATCCTCCTGATCCAGGGATCAAACCCTTGTCTCCTGCATTGCAGACAGACTCTTTACTGCTGAAACCACCAGGGAAGCATGTCATGTCATAATCAATCATAGGGAGGGGTGTGAAGAATAATCCCTGCCCTCAAGGTGTCCACAGCTTGAGATAAGACAGAAAGAACTATAATATGATTTATAAAGAGAAGCACAATGGTTATTCAACTTCCTAAAGCTCTTTGTAAAATCAGTGGTGGGAAAATAATCAAGTAACCTTTCTGAACACACGGGCAATATCATGTATCCTAAATAAGCCGTCCACTGTTTCTTGGACTAGAAAGAGTTATAGCCACCAAGGCAGGAATCTCTAGAGAATTTCAAGAGAAGTGATGCAAACTTCCTTAACTCATCATTCATCCACTCCTTTGTTCATTCAATAAACACCTGTTAAAAGCAGCTTCTATGTGCCTGACCCTGTTCTAGAAACTGAGAAATGAAAACTTAAAAACAAGATGCCTGCCCTCAGGAAGTTTCAAGTATAATTGAAGTCCCTCTAGGTGGCAATAAGTCAAGAACAGCTAATTCTAATTCCCAAGTTTGTAACTTAACTTCTTGTCTGGTATTAGATCCAGAAGAGACAGTTCTTACTGGCAGGTTGACTTAGTTTGCCCGTGTTTACATGTTTCTATTTAAACTATTCTATTGTTAGTGTATTTTTGAACTCAGAATGTGAAAACAAAAGAATTAAAAAGAGTCGTAAGAATTATGTACAAGTTTACAGAATGAGCATATTCTAGCTGTGTCAGGTGGTGTGTGTGGACAATTACCATATTTTACATAGGCATATTCTTACTTAATCTCATCTTTCCTAGTTGTGAGGAAAGATATGAATATGGATATGAACAATTCTAGCTACAGGTGATAAATAAATGCAAAAATTTAGTATAATCCTGAACTTTTTTATCATATTGTAAGACCTGCTAACTCCATTTACATTAATATCTCCAGATATGTAACTATCTGCTCCTCAGAGCCCTTTTACCATCCACTTCAGTCTAATTTCTAACTAGACTAGATGGACTAATTTCAGTCTCAACTGCTTCTGCTATTTTGCTGTAGTGAATCTTATATCTTCCATTTATCTCTGCTCTTTGCTTTTGCCTATCTATGTACTGCAATACAGGCTTCCCTGTTGGCTCAGCAGTAATGAATGCAGTTGCAATGTGGGAGACCTAGATTCAATCTCTGGGTCGAGAAGATCCCCTGGAGGAGGACATAGCAACCCACTCCAGTATTCATGTCCGGAGAATCCCAAATCCCATGGATAGAGGAGCCTGGCAGGCTACAGTCCATAGGGTCACAAAGAGTCAGACACGACTAAAGTAACTGAGCATGTACTGCAATATACTTCCAAATATGAATTACTTAAATCACTATTTATAACCAAAGCCAGAGCCTGGGAGTTGTTTAATTTGTCCAAGCACTATAATAGAAATGTCTTCTCATTGTAAAAGTTTCAAATAATATGCATAAAACAAATGGCCTCCTTTACCGTCTTCTCTGTTTCTATACTCCTAAGATAAAATCACCAACACCAGTTGAGTGTAAATAATTTCAGACTCTTTCCTATCTTTTTACATAAACATTTATAGAGACACACTATAGAGTTTTAATTCCTTTAATTAATTTTTGCACAAATAAATATGTGTATTCACACATACCCCAATGTTAATTGCAGCACTATTTACAATAGCCAAGACATGGAGGCAGGCTAGATGTCCATCAACAGATGAGTGGATAAAGAAGATGTGGTACACATATGCAATGGAATACTACCCATCCATTAAAAGGAAAAAAATTGAGTTAGTTGAAGTGATGTAGATGAACCTAGAGCCTGTCATACAGAGAGAAGTAAGTCAGAAATACAAAACAAACATCATATATTAACCCATATCTATGGAATGTAGAAACATGGTACTGATGATCTTATTTGCAGGGCAGGAATAGAAGTGCAGATGTAGAGAACAGAATTATGGATGGTGGGAGGGGGAGGGAAAGTGGGATGAATTGAGGGAGTAGCATTGAATAGCATTCACTCTATTTTACCATGTGTAAAATAGACTGCTAGTGGGAACCTGCTGTAGAGCAGACGGAGTTCTGCTCAGTGCTCTGTGATGATCTAGAGGGGTGGGATGGGGGCGGTGCAAGGGAGGCTCAGGAGGAAGAGGATATATGTATATGTATAGCTGACTCACTATGTTATACAGCAGAAACTAACACAACATTGTAAAGCAATTATATTCCAATAAAAAAAATGTCTAGTACTTGATGCATGCCAAGCATTCATACAATAACCCTGTGAGGTAGATACTATTATTATCATACATCCTTCCTTTACAGATGAGGAAACTGAGACAGAAGCAGCATAGGTAATGTGCCTAAATCACATGCCTACTAAATGGTAGGGCTCGCTTCTAGGCATGTGCTCTGAACCTCTTCAACCTCCCATATCATACTACATGCATAATTTGGCAACTCACTTTTTTTACCTGCCTATATGATTTGGAGCCCATTTACAGCATTATATAAAGCTCCTTCCACCTTTTTTATACTGCTACGCAGCATTCCAAAACTCAAAGTATGAATGCATCACTCTTTAATTTTCTACCATGACTTGATATGTAGACTATTTACTATTTAAAGCTATTAATAAATAACATTCTTAGATGTGTGAAAAGTGCATGGGTTCATGATACTATACTGTTTACTTTGCATGTTTGAAATTTTCCATGATAAATGTGTTCCTCTCAAAAATGGTAGAGTAAAAATTAATTATGTCTACATCTTTGTGAACATGTGTGAAAATTATTCTAGGGTGGATATAGAGGAATGGAAATGCTGGGTTGAAGAGTATGTGCATTTTAAAGTATAACAGGTAGTACCAGATCACAATGTCCAAAATGAGCATTACTAATTTATATACCCACTAATAGTGTAAGAGTAGCCATTTCCCCACAATTTTATACTATGAATCGTTTAAGATTTTGCCAGTATGCTGAACAAAAAATGTTTTGATTTGCATCTCCCTGAGCCCTGGTGAGATTAAACAATTTTCCATGTGTTTGTTGACCATTCATATTCCTCTCCTATGAAGAGTGATTTCAAATCTTTCACTTGTTTTTCTGTGGGATTGCAAGAATCTGTTTTTTGTAAAACCTGTCCAGATGAAGCTGACATTCAATCATATCTGGCTGCCAAGGCTTTATGGAACATCATTTTTGGCTCCATATCATAGAGTTGAAGCTGTCCCTGCTCACATTCTCTTTCTGAGCTGTAAAACAGAACACCTAAGTCAATGAAACCAACAACTCCACCCCATATACCCAACTCAGCATCACAAAGAACCCTGGTCTCTCTATCAGATTTCTCTAGACCGTTATGCCCCTTGGCTCTCAATGTTTTCCTCCATCTCTTTTCTCTGTCCACCTAGATGCCCAATTTATCTTCCTTTTCTTCACCATCACCCTACAACCCTCCATTCACTCTACTACCTTCTAGGTGGAAAAGAAGAGATTTGGAAGAAAGTGTTCGTTCCTTAAAAGCAGCAGATCCCTTCATGGTGTTCCTGAAAACATTGCCACCTTTTTCTACAACTGCACTGCAAGGGACAAATGGGTCGTGCTTAATATGCAGAAGACGTAGCTCACAACCAATCCACTGCTGCCTCAGCAGAAAAGCCCTTTTCAGAATTTTAAAATCCTTTAATCCTTTCACACTCAATACAGCAGGGTTGCCCAGATATTCAAAAGTATTCATTAGTGTATTCTTATAGCTAAAATTGGATTCAAAACTTCAATTTTTGTCCTTTTCAAGACCCTCCACTTATAGCATCTCATTTGCTACAATTGTTCACTGAAATCATTTCTCCTCCTCTCTACCTAGCCAGAAAAATAATAAAAAACATAGCTCTACTGAGAACTTGAGCTCGTCCCATAGTAAGCAAAATGCCATTACATAAAATTCTTCATTGTTTTTTCACTCTACTGTTGTGTACATTTAGTTCTAGAAATAGTCACTGAGAACCTTCTCTGCGTAAAACACAAAGACACAATAGCAGAACAAAGATAATTAAAACCCGTTACTTGTCTTCTAGAAAATAGAATCTAATGAAGAGATAAAAATGACTCTAAAACAAGTCAGACTCTGTCATAATAGAAGTACGAAATGATAGGAGAATAGAGTAGATTGAAGGGGTACTTACTGGATCAGAGAGACTAACAGAGCCTGGGAACTATTAATACAAAGGCCCTGAGGAGTATAGCTGAATGAGAGCCGGCTTTGGAACATAGTGACCACCAGTGAAGTGAAGTGAAGTGAAAGTCGCTTAGTCGTGTCCGACTCTTTGTGACCCCACGGACATCCGTAGAATTCTCTAGGCCAGAATACCGGAGTGGGTAGCCTTTCCCTTCTCCAGGCGATCACCAGAGGGAGGACTTTATCACTGCATCATTTCTCGTTTCTAGATTTTTCTCCTGTAATGAAATTACTTTGCTTATTTTTTGTTTTAGATTCTCAAACTTTTAGAATCATAGCGGTTTTCTGAATTCATTTTACTCAACCCCTTCAACTTATAAATAGGAAAATGGTCTTCCCTGGTGGTGGCTCAGGCGGTAAAGAACCTGCCTGCCATGCGGGAAACCTGTTATTGATCCCTGGGTTGGGAAGATTCCCTGAAGAAGGGTATGGCAACCCATTCCGGTATTCTTGTCTGGAGAATTCCATGGACAGAGGAGCCTGACTGACTACAGCCCATGGGGCCACAAGGAGTCGGACACATCTTGAGCGCAAGCCCAAGAAGTCACATAGCTAGATTACATTGAAGATGAGAATTCATTCTAGATACTTCTTTTCTTGGAGAAGGCAATGGCAACCCACTCCAGTACTCTTGCCTGGAAAATCCCATGGACAGAGGAGCCTGGTAGGCTTCAGTCCATGGGGTCGCTAAAAGTCAGACACAGCTCCTCTTCTAGGGCTCCTTGCTCCCCTCCAAAATCTTTATTATTTTAATTTTTCTGCTTTTCTGTCTCTTGAAATACCTGATATCTCCTATGGGGGGAATTCAAAGGCCTGTTTCCAAGATAATTGCATCCAATAGCTAAATGTGTATGTGTGTATCATATTGTCAAATCAGATGCATGCAGATCTAAAACATCATCCAGTATCAAGCTTTGTGAATAATTTCAGGAGTATAACCAATCAACAGGAACAGACAAAGCAGGGAGAAGTGTGAGACACAGAGGGAAGCTCCCAGGTCCTTTCTTCCCATTTAAGACATAAGCTCTCTGTAATGAAACATTTCCATTTTACAGACATATAGCTGAATGATTTTTGTAACATTTTTCAGGAAGCCATGCTCCTTAACTTCATAGATTTACCATGGACAATCCTAAAGTAGGGATATCTGCAACGAGCACATTCTATAAACAAGGATGCTCCTCCTAGCAAACAACCGTGTATCTTCCAGGAGTTTCAGTTATTGTCGTGTTTACAATACTGAGTTATTCATCAATAGTTTCTTACTTTGTCTGAGAGTATCTTGACCTTTTCATCCCCAGTAATGGGAGAGGAATGGATGAGGGCCAGCTATATTAACTCCGTCCTGCCCAATATTTAAGTATTCAATAAAAAGTAAATAGGCCCCGTATGTGTACATCTTCCATAACACTACCAGATTCTCCATAGTGAGAAAAAGAAAAAAAAAAAAAAAAACACCTGTAGTTTTTCCACATATAACTATGATCAGAGGTGGCCAGCAGGAGGGTAGGGGGGTGGTGGAGGTAGGAAATGGAAGTGTTAGAAGTTTGTTTCTGAGCATCTTTAATCATAGCCTGTAAAAATGTTATTTCACGTTGGTTTCTTGGGGCTGAAGAAGAAACAGAGACCTCAGGCAAGCAGTCATTTCGCAAGGCCTTTTATTTTATTCTGCCTTGAGTTTTACAAAAATGTATTCGTAAGAATATTCTTCAACCAAGAATTCTGTTATAGTTTTATGTTTTGCCTTCAAAGCTTCCGCTCACAAGTAGGTACTTACAGTAAACCAAGCACCAATTGCTTTTACATTCACCTCTGACTTCTACTGCTGCACCTTACAATCTTTTCTCTGTAGAACTATCAATATGATTAAAAAAGAACCAGACATTGTCACTCCCTTGAGGAAAGTGCTCTGATGGTTTTATATTGCACTTGGAATAAGTCAAACTCCTTATGATGCCTATGAGGCCCTTCAAAATATGGCCCCTGCATACCTCTCCAATCTCAATTCTAATACTTTCACCATCTTCCTGTAACTTTGACAAGTTATGTTTATATATACATTATGACTTTTGCCCTAGCTGTTCCCACTGCATAGAATGCTCTCCCATCAAAAGGACTGGCTGCTGCTTTTCATTCAAGTAGTAGATCAAATGTTTACCTGTAAGGGAGACTTTCCATGTGCATGCAATCTAATAAAACTCTTTCTGCCCACAACTGTCAGTCTCTATCACTTTAATTTTCTTCATGGCATTTGTAACCACCTTGATTATATATTCATTTAGTCTACAATCTTATTTATCTGGTATTTCTACAGTGATGAGTATAAAGCTTTGCACAAAAAGAGACATTCAAGATATGGTGTTGAATGAATGAATGAGTGGGCCCTCCTTTTCCTTTAGGTATACCTTCAGGTAATTTAACCTTACACCTCTTATTTGTTGTCCATAGAGGAACTAGTCTAAATAGCATAGGCTACTATATTCCTGGAAAATCTAAAACATTCTTTGCTCTAATATTGTGACTCAGCTCCTCCAATTTGTCTTTAATGTTATTGTTTTAGGTTAGGTCACCATCATTTTCCTGACTCTTTATAAAAATCTTCTCACTTTTATATCTGCCCCTCTCCTTGAATTAATTTTCAATCCTGCTGTCAGAATTTTTCCAAACTATAGATCTGAATGTGCCTCTCCATGAATAAAATATATTTTTTAAGTTTTTATTGAATTTGTTACAATATTGCTTCTGCTTTATGTTTTGGTTTTTTGGCCTCAAGGCATGTGGGATATTAGCTCCCCAGCCAGGGATCAAACCAGCAGCCTCTCCATTGGAAGGCAAAGTCTTAACTGCTGGACCACCAGGGAATTTCCTGAATAAAATCTTTTAATTTCTCTCTCAATTCAGCTGGAAATAGCCTCACTTCTCCTTCTCCTCATCTATTCTGCATTCTAACTGCACACACATACCCGAAACACAATTTTCCCAACATTTCATGCCTTCATCTTTCCTTTGGACATGCTGTTGTTTAGTCTATCTGCAATGTCCCTCTGCCTATGGTTTATACCTGATGAACTATTTGTCCTTCAAGTTTCAGCTCAGATAAATATCTTTCTTTGAAATTCCCTATGCCCTTCTGTTAATCCTTGGTATCTCAGAACATGACTAGGTTTGGAGATAAGTCCTTTGAAGAGGTGATTAAGTTAAAATGAGATTTAAAAAGCTACCTTAAAACTCAATGTTCAAAAAACTAAGATCATGGCATCTGGTCCCATCACTTCATGGCAAATAGACGGGGAAACAATGGAAACAGTGACAGATTTTATTTTGTTGGGCTCCAAAATCACCGCAGATGGTGACTGCGATCATGAAGTTAAAAGATGCTTGTTCTTTGAAAGAAGAGCTATGACAAACCTAGGCAGCATATTAAAAAGCAGAGACATCACTTTGCCGACAAAGATCTGTCTAGTCAAAGCTATAGCTTTTCCAGTAGTCATGTACAGATGTGAGAGTTGGACCATAAAGAAGGCTGAGTACCAAAGAATTGCTGCCTTTGAATTGTGGTGTTGGAGAAGACTCTGGGAGTCCCTTGGACTGCAAAGAGATCAAACCAGTCAATCCTAAAGGAAACCAGTCCTGAATATTCATTGGAAGGACTGATTCTGAAGTGGAAGCTCCAATACTTTGGCCATCTGATGCGATGAGCTGACTCATTGGAAAAGACCCTGATGCTGGGAAAGATTGAAGGCAGGAGGAAAGGGGGATGACAAAGGAAGAGGTGGTTGGATGACATCACTGACTCAATGGACATGAGTTTGAACAAGCACCGGGTGATAGTGAAGGACAAGGGAGCCTGGCATGCTGCAGCCCATGGGGTTGCAAAGAGTTGGACATGACTGAGCGACTGAACAACAACAAAAATGGGCCTTAATCCAAGCACACTTACGAAAAGAGGAGATTAAGTAAGACACGTGCAGAGACACCAGGGAGAAAAGACCATGTGAGGACACAGTGAGAATGATCCATCTGCTAACCAAGGAGAGAGGCCTCAGGAGATAAGAAACCCACTGACACCTGATCTTTAACTTCCAGCCTCCAAAACTATGACAAAATAAATTACTGTTGTTTAAGACACCCAGACTGTGGCATTTTGTTATGGAAGCCTTAGCAAACTAACATATCCTCCAAATTAGACACTCCTCTCTCATCTTTCCTTAGAGCTTTTTACACAGGTCCATGCTGGCCTTATCACCTAATATGGTCCTGGTTTGCATGCTCATCCCATTACTGTTTCTGAAAAACTGAGTTTCTAGTAAGCAAAACAAAACGTGATCTGAATGACTATTTCTGAAAATGAGATTGAAGAGGAGGATTACTCTTTGGGGAATCAAGTGAAAGGTTCATGGATTGCAGACCAGTTTGAACCCAAGGGTAACCTACAGAAATGGTAAACATCAGAAACTACAGTACTTGACACTGTCTCTTAACATAAAAGCTTAGTAGAGTTCTATTCTTCCTGTGAGTAGAAACAAAGGAGGATAGAGGAAGTAAAAACAGAGTAACATCCAAGTATATGACTTGGATTCTTGTCAGACTGGGTCAGGCTGAATTGGATGATGAAACAGTATGCATAGACCTAGCAGTCTCTCAATGGTTTTTACCCTGGAGTGTGTGTGTGAGCGAGTATGTGGGTTTATGAGTGTGTGTGTGTATGTGTGTGTATGGCATGTTAGCTTAGTAAAAGTGGTGAATATTTCAACACTGTAGTCAGGCTATTCAGATTTAATCCCAAGCTCTACCTTTTATTGGCTTAAAATGTCTTAGCCTCAATGTCCTCATCTGTAACGTGGGAATGATGGTGATTATAGTATCCATTACATGGAGTTGTTGTGAAGGTTTAATGACATCTTTAATGTAAAGGACAGGGACTTCGCTGGTGGTCCAGTAGTTAAGCTTCTGTGCTTCCACTCTAGGGGTATGGTTTCGATCCCTGGTTTGGGGAAATTCCACATGCCATGCAGTGCAGCAAAAAAAGAGGGCTGCATCTCATGTGAAGGATGAACCTAGTAAGCATTTAATAAATGTTAGTTGTTGCTATGAAAAAATACCTAAACTCTCTTCAGTTGAGTATATATAGTGTGAAGTACATGGTTAGAAGAGAAACCTCTGCATGCCACAGTAAGTGGTAGAAAGAATTTGGCAGCACACAGATGCCAGGTGATCTTATGTTTTGGGTTGACCTGAGTCTACTTCCTCATGAGTATGCTTTTGCAGACCATAATTTTAAAGTCTCTTTCACCTGGGTTTATTACCACTTATGACTCAGACAAAAATGCAGTCTATTTATTGAAACTTTTGCTTGGTAATATCACAAGTCCAGACAAGAAATATGTTCTCATATAAGAATTTTCATTTACTACTGTTTTCTCGAGCATGATTCTAAGAATACAACCAGTTTGGGGATAATCTATGGGATCCTCCCCGTAACCTATATTCAGATTTGGAACGGGACCCATTTGGCACATTACAGTGATTATAAAGATACAGCTTTCCTGAAAAAAATCTCAGTGGGTAAGGTAACAACAACATTTGTGCCAAACATGCAAATGCATAGGAGTCTAACTCTTTCAAGCATTTAAACAGCAACTCTGAAGAGTGTACAACACTAATTTCCCTCCTTGAATGAGACTGTCCCACTTTCAAGTCTCCTAGCTAAACTCACAGTGGATGGTTGCCCAGGTGACAGCCGGTAAACTTAGCAGCCTCTGCAGCTAACTGAAGGGTTTGTACACACAGAACCAGCTGTAATTATCTTTTTATTTTACAAGTACTTGGAGCTGTGAAACATTGGAAAATAATCAAAGAAAAAAATCTATATCTATGCTGCTTCTAAATGGATCCCTTGTTGAAGTGTGGGTTGACAGCTGTTCCAGGAATCAGTGCCATGATGAATTAGGATGATGTTGACTGCTCTTTGTCTTGCTGTCTCAACTGTGTACCAACTTCCTCAGTAAAACACAGAACAGGTAAGCTGAATCTCCACTTTTCATCACATTTTATGTTGCAACATTTTTTTTCTCCCCAAGGATGTCCCAGTGGAGGAACATTAGGTAAACTGATAGGGGAAACTATGTCCTAATCTCAAATAAGTATATCCTCAGAGTTCTTGGAATAAGCTACTTTTGACTTTTCAAGTATTGAGATAATCCCTTCTAATACTTTATAAAAATGACTCTAGACCATAGGCTAAACTGCGTACGGACAAAGAAGTATACAAAAATACTTGTGTTCATTGAATTATACCCAGGAACAGCCTTTTATTTTAGTTTAATCACCTGTATATGTGTTAATTGTATTTGGTATAAACTTCCTGAACTACTTGGTATTATACGTGTCCTCAGTCATATTTTCTCAACATGAAAGGCGATTCCCATTATTTTAAGTCTTAATTACATAAGATTCCAAATCAAATGTATATTATAATAAAAAGATTTTGTTTTACAAGTAGATTAACCATGCATATAATTTTTTAAAAAAAAGAAAAACTGGGCTTCAACAGATGGTAAGACAGAAATCCCTGTGGAATGAAATGTTATTGCTTAAAAATATCATCAGTCCTAACAATCCTAAAAGAAAAATTGAGAAAAGCTTTTTTATGAAAAAAACTTAAGCTGTGAATGTACAGAGTGAAGGTCAGAAGAGGAAATGGAACTCACTAATAAAAGGCAAAGTGGGTCTGTCCATGATAATTGAAAGAGCACTGCTATATGTTGATTCACTCATCATCTTCCTTCAGTCACAACTGAGAGTGAGATGGTAGATGATCAAATTAAGACCACACTGCCCAGTATTATAGCGATTTGACTTGATAACTCTCAGATTGCAGTTGGTTTAAATCTTAATTTTATTTTTTATTTATGAGATAGATACTACTTTTGAAATACTCTCACTTAAAGGTTATATTCAAGAGCTTAACTACAACCCCATAACACACATTGTCATTTCATTGGTAGGTGTGATAATCTGGGGAAAAAAATACCTTTGAGGTTTTATTTCCTCTTTATGAGTTAGCTGGTGATGTAAATATGTATTTCTTATCTAGCTGTTATTTGAATATCCAATTTTCAGCTTTATTGAAGGACAGGTTTTAATTAACTTTTGTTTCTGAATGCATTTCTTTTAACTGAAATGATGCTACAAATACTGTTTCAGTAATAAGTATATAAGTGCAACTTGCAAAGCAGTTTGCTGGGGCAGACATATGTATGGGTTTCAGATTTTTCTGTGGCCTGATTTCCAGAGTATCATTTATTTGCTTATAAGCTTTTTTCCAAGTACCCTGTTTATTCAATGTTAATGATTAGGATAATGATGCTTAAGTGACAGCAATCAACCAAGTGCCTGCTTTATTTAGAAGAGCTGAAAGGAAACTGACAGGCATGCTGGTGGAAGTGTAAATTGGTATAACCACTGTGGAGAATAATCCAGTAGTATTAGTGAAATTAAATATACTCAAACCATTCACCTCAGAGGAACACAGGCACAGTGCATAATAAGGCCTGAACAGGGCTATTTATCACAGTGTTGTTTGTGGAATGGGAGGTTGGAGGCAATTTAGATGTCCATTACCAAGGGAAGAGACACTGAATATGGTGGATCCTGACTATTCAGCCATTAGAAACAAACAACCAGAAGTACACATAAGTATAAGGCTAAAGCTTAAGAACAATGTGTCAAGTTAAAAAATAAGTAACAGGATCTCTAGTACATTATAATTTGTGAAATTTAAAATATGCCCACACACACAACAGCACCATTCGCCTTACAAAGATACATAAATATCTGAGGATACGGCTTGGGCACATTAGATTGGGATCCTGTGAGGCAGAGAGGAGGGGCAGAACGGAGCAGAGATGAAGGCGGAAAAACATGAAACGAGAGAAGTCAGACATGGCCCAATACTGCTAATTAGGAATATGATTAACCCACATCCCTTTAAGGTCCAACAAGGAAATGAAAATAGGCCTATTTTACAAATATTCCTTTATATGCTAGTTGCATTAAATGTTTTGGGCACTCCTGCTCTCATCTCTCCTGCATGAGATCCCACTTTATTAATGCCTATGTCTAGTTCTCCTCATCTGTAAAATACGGGTAGCAGTACTACTCTTCTGATGGTGGTGTTTGAAATGTAAAAGTAAAATACATGCAAAGCATTTAGAAGAGAATATGACATGTGGGTCTATCTGTAGCTCATATGGTAAGGAATCTGCCTGCAATGCAGGAGACCCGAGTTCAATCCCTGGGTCAGGAAGATCCTCTGGAGAAGGGAATGGCAATCCACTCCAGTATTTTTGCCTGGAGAATCCCATGGACAGAGGAGCCTGGTGGGCTACAGTTTGTGGGGTCACAAAGAGTTGGACACAATTGAGCGACTAACGCTACTACTTCTATGGCATGTGGTAAGCATTCGATAAATGTTGGAGATTATTGCTGGTATTATATTATTGTTATTATGTAACATCACTTTGAGAAAAAGTAGAGGAAAACTTGAGAAACTGCATCTCTATTTCCATTCATTATTTATTAGAAACTTGGAGGAAAAGCTAGTATTTATCCTAGGAACTTGAAATCAAAAGGAATAAGTGGTAATGATAAATGTCAATTAGAAAGTAAAGTGAATTGCAAAGAAGATTGTGGATTGGATTCAAATTACTAGGTCAGTGTTTCCAAAAGTTGCCTAATATTAGGAATCATCTGAAAGCTTGAGCAAGAAAGGTATGTACTAGAGACAGTAAAAAGATAAGTGGTTGCCAGGGATTAGGAAGGAGGGGAGCTTGAATAGGTGAGACAAAAAGTAGTGAAACTACTGTATACTATATAATGGTAGATACATGTCATTGTATATTTGTCCAAACTCCTAGAATGTACCACACCAAGACTGAACCCTATTGTAAATTTTGGACTCTGGATAATAATGATACATCAATGCAGGTTCATCAAGTGTAACAAAGGTTCTACTCTGGTGCTGAATGTTCATGGTGGGGAGGTGTGTGTGTGTGGTGGGTGGTGGAGGGTCAAGAAGGCATATGGGAACTCACTGTGTGGTTTCCACTTAATTTTGTTGTGAGCCTGAACTACTCTAAAATATAAAGTCTGTTTTAAAATAAACTATTACATTTTTTTTAATTAAAAAAATGAAGAGAGTCCCCTGCTTCACCCCAGACCTACCCAGTCAAAAGGAACCTAGGAACCTATTTATAACAAGTGGACAGCATAATTCTTATATTCAAGCTAGTTTAGGAAACTCCACTAAGCTAAGGTCACATTTTCTTGAAATCAAAGGAGACAAGACACTCTTCTTACGTGCTATGCTGTCTCTGTTGCTGGCCTCATCTCTTAACATTCTGTAAAAGCAAATGCCTGCCTCTCCCAACATCAGGTCTTCCCTGATAGCCCAATAATATCCTCTTGGACTCATGTTTAATTTTCTATGGCCAATAAGTCACATTCTTGTTAATTTTTACTTTCAAACTTTTGTTTCTACGTTTCCATTCTTTGTCATAGGACTCTTAGTAAAGTAACCATGTTCCTACACCACTACTGTGTGTAAAATAGCTAGCTAACAGGAAGTTGTTTGGGTAGCACAGTGGTAAAGAATTTGCTTGCTAATGCAGGAGATCCAAGAGACCTGGGTTCAATCCCTGGGTCATCAAGATCCCCAGAAGGAGGAAATGGCAACCCACTCCACTATTCTGGCCTGGAAAATTCCATGCACAGAGGAGCCTAATGGGTTATAGTCCATAGGGTGGCAAAGAGTCAGACATGACTGAGCACAGCAGGGGCAACAGGAAGCTGCTCACAGGAAGCTCAGCTTAGTGCTTTGTAATGACCTAGAGGGGTGGGATTGGGGCTGGGAGAGAGGCTTAAGAGGGAAGGGATATATATTAGCTGATTCACTTTGTTGTATAGCAGAGACAAACACAACATTGTAAAACAATTATATTCCAATTTTTTTTTTTAAAGGACCGTGTTCCTAAAAGGCACTACCCAAAATATTCCATGGGCTTCCCAACCTGTTGAGAAGTAAAAGAGTAAATTCCCACTGGACCACTTTCTCCTCATTGTTCCTAGGTATAGACTTTTGTTCATACTCTTTTTCTGGTCAAAACTACTCTTTCTCCTTTATTCTGGTTTTCCAGTTATTTTTAATACCTTTCTTTCCACATCATATTCCAGCCCACATGGCCATTCCATTTCTCCATTATTTGTTGTTTGACACTTTTAAAATTTTTATCTTAACTATTTTATGCTATGTCTATTGTGCAGGTCAGTAAAAGTTCTGGAAGGACTAATAGTATCCTCTTAAATGAATGGATAAATTTTTCAAATTGAACGATTTCTGGGGTGAAGTACATGTACTCTTTGAGAAAGAAAGAAGGCTTAAGTAGTCTGGCTCATGAATGCTGAAGGCAGTTAAATATGTAGGACATTGAAGACCAATTCTAGACATTTCCTTATTTATTTTTCTTAGCTTTTCACTATAAAGTTGTACTATGAAATGCCTTTTGTTCTTTTTGTACCAAATATCAGTGCATTGTAAGTAAATTGCCCACTCAATGAAATAACCTGTGCTTACAGACAGTGACAATGGTGTCAGAATTTGAAGCTGGAAAATAGAATCTGAAAAAAAGATTTTGTGCTATTTCCAACAGTAAGAGGCTCCACCAGGAGGTTGTTGGTGACTTCAGAAATTGCAATTTAAGAGATGTTTCAATGATTTGGAAAACGGAGATGGGATATTTAAAATTAGGACTTTCCTGGAAAGTCTAGAATGGTATTCACCATGTTCTTTGATGATTCACACTGTGCTAGAATTATGGAGGACACAAAAACATAAGACATGTAAAGTCCATGCTATTGAAGAGTTGACAGTATTATTGGGAAGATATGGGCTCTAATAAAGAAAATAATTGTAGGAGTTTTAATAAACAACACTAAAGAAAATAAAATTCTACAATAATTTTCACCAGTAGAATGTGCCAATGCCTTGTATATAGTGTTTCAGATCCTCACCAACCATTTGAAGGGGGATTATCATTTCCATATTGGAAGATGAGAAAAGGAAGTTCAGAAAAGTTGAGTGACATGCCCAAAGTCACAATGTGGAGGTGGAATTTGAACCCAGGTTCTGTCATACTCCAAAGCCTGTACTCTTTCCATTCTGGTGTTGACCCATCCTTTCTTCTTCTGTACCACAGCAGATCTGCAAAGTGACAGTGAAATTATTATTGTTCCTAATTTAAGATATGTATGCAAAAAAAAATTTTAATGTATGCAAAAACCAAGACTGACAGTTTTCCTCTTTTTCAAAATTGTCTTTAAATCTGTTATAATATTTCACACATGAAAAAAAGAACAGGTGACACTAAAGATAGAATATGTTACATTTAAACCCCACACTGCTTTGTTGGGTCTCATTTAATTAGTTTCTTTCCTCTTGCAGGCAATTACATGGAACTAGCAAGATGGATAAAAATAAACTGATTCATGAATTTCTGGAAGTAGTTTCAAGAGGTGACGTGGAACTCATCTGTGACCATATTGCTAAAGTCCATTCCATCCTTGGAAACCTTGACTTTCAGCATCCAAAGACTGGGAATACACCTCTCATTACTGCAGCAGAAGAAAATCTAACAGAGGTAATATGTGGTTTCCAGGGGCCCTTGGATGGTCTTCTAAGCGAAGGATTCCAAGAATGAAATGGTTAGGGATAGCATAGTCACCTACCTCCAAAAAGGAATATTTGAGAGCACAAAGCAGGGATGGGGGTTAGCAACTAGAGAAAAGACTGAGAGACCCTAAATAATCCAGACATCACCATCTTTATTCATTTCTTCACTCAGTCAACAGATACTCCCAAAATACCCAAGGCAATATACCAGACTTCAAGATTCATGCCATGGTGGGTGAATCAAATACAAATGTCACCCTTGAAGAGCAGCTTATGGTCTAGTGGGACCACATAATGGAGCCTGAATTTTTCCCTCCTTCCCCACAACCCACACCCAGCCCCATCAGTACTTGGAAATTTGTCCCCTGGTCCAACAGGTGCACAAAATCCTGAAAGTAGGAGAAGAGGAGTAAATAAATAATGAGACTTAAAGGGGCAGGAAATTGTCCTTTTTGTTGTTGTTATATATCCAGCTTAGAGGGCCTGACACATCTAAGTGCTTAATAAATATTTATTAAATGGATAAATTAATGAATAAATAATCCATTTGTGTCTTATTGATCATTTATAAAATTGTGTATGGGAACTTAAAAGATCCTTTTAAAGAATGCAAGGATTTCCCTGGCAGTCCAGTGGTTTAGACCTCTGCACTCCCAATTCAAGGGGCATAGATTCAATCCCTGGTTGGGGAACTAAGATCCTGCATGCCGTGCAGCGAGGCCTAGAAAAAAAAAAAGAATGCAGGTAAAAGTGGTAGCAATATGGGCACTTGGAATTGGGGAGGGGCATCAAAGAGGAGGCTTCAAGGGGAAGAGAAGAAATAAGTGAAAATTCAAGGCAAATTTCACCCAACTGCATACCTCAGTGCCTCTACAAGTTCTCGGGAGGCTAAATGCAAGTGGACTGTCAACTCTGCTTGGCCATCTTTGCTTCCTCAATTGCCCTCTTTCTTGACTTTATTCTTAGCTCTGTTTCTATCTTGACTCCTTTCTATTAACATTTTTAAAACAAATTATAAGATATAGCATATATGTGTTTTAAAAAATAATAATATTTACTTATTTTTGGCTGTGCTGGGTCTTCGTTGCTGGCTTTTCTCTAGTTGCAGTGCAGGGGTTTCTCACTGTGGTGGTTTCTCTTGTTCTGGAGCATGGACTCTAGGGTGTGCAGGCTTCAGTAGTTGAAATATGAGGACTCAGCATATACGCTTTTTTTTAAAAAGGAAAACCATGACAGTAGCACCACTGTATCTATCATCCAAAACAAAAGATTAAAGCATTGCAGTGCCTCAAAAGCCCTCTAAATGCTCATCATGAATTGTGCCCCCACACTTCATAATCTTGAATTTTGGGTATACATAGATATTACACTAATTCCTCTTATATATTTAGAGGGGTGCTTCCCAGGTGGTGCTAGTGGTAAGGAGCCCATCTGCCAATGTAGGATACATAAGAGACAAGAGTTCCATCCCTGGGTAGGGAAGATCCCCTGGAGGAGGGCATTGCAACCCGCTGTAGTATTCTTGCCTGAAGAATCCCCATGGACAGAGGAGCCTGGTAGGCTACAGTCCGCAGGGTCACAAAGAGTCAGACACGGCTGAAGCGACTTAGCAGGCATACATGCATACATCTAGAGTTAGAAGCCTTAAAAATCACTGTACATTGAATGGCCCAAAGGGCCAATCATGTTATATTTCCCTCTTGTCTGTGAATCTTGCCCAAATCTCATTAGATGAATTCAGATGACTCAGTTCCCCCAAGGGACTGGGCAGGATGCTGACTTGGGAATCTGAATCCAAGTGAGCCATGAAAGTTTGAGTCTCTCCCCTCCCCAAAGTTCACCAACATTTTCATGTGGGTGGCTGCAAACTTCAATCCCCTTGAGATAGGGCAACTGAGGATGAGGTATAGGTGGAGGGAAGGATTAGGAACATGGTAAGAGAGAGTGGCTCTAGGCCAATAAAAAAGATGCATATACTTTTAGTTTCCAGAAACATGCTGCTCAGCCAAATGAACTCCCAGTGTTTTTGGTTCATACAAAGCCTTAGATCAGGTGGCGAGGTCATTATTATTGACACCATCTATTTCCCCTTCGGAGATCCCTTGTCTTCAAGGCCACAGCCATATTGCTTTCTGACTGGATCTGGGGTTTGTAGGCTTTGGTTGACTCAGGCTTAACTTTCACAGCAGGACCTTTTTTAAAAAAAGGATTCTATTTTGATCTGAATAATTTGCTGACCCATTGTGACAATAGCATTTTGTAAATTTTCACCCAGTTTTAGCATAAAGGCCAGAGGAGTTTTCTGGGGCAGTGGGACTAATCACAAGAATTTGTCTAGATTTCTTTGTATCTGTTTCTCTTTCTTTAGTGGGTTTACTACAAACATTTGTCTGTCTCAAATCCCCCCAAAAGGGCTAGAGCTCCCTTAAGTAGCTAAAAACCACTGGAAAAAATTCTGAGACTGTTTACCTGTCTTGTTCATGGCTGGAGTCTCAGCACCAAAGTCAGGTCTTGACACACATGAGTCCTTCAATCCATAATTGTTGAATAAATTAACCCATTACCATTTTGAACAGAGTTTATTCTCTCCCTAAAAATACTTGTGGAAATACCTGAAACATTCAAGAATCTATAAGCCTGAATTTGGGGGTTCTATATTCTAAATTATAGATAACAGTAACAGGAAGACGTCAACGTTTTATATGGGTTTAACATAAAATATTCACAGACTTTTAGTTTAAAAAAAATAGTATCCCCAAACTACCCATATCTTGGAGACTTTTGTCTCTCAAATTTTAAAAAAGGCAAATGGCAGTTGTGTGTGCCTTCTGAGTCACTTCAGTCATGTCCAACTCTTTGCAACCCTATGGGCTGTAACCTGCCAGGCTCCTCTGTCCATGGGATTCTCCAGGCAAAAATACTGGAGTGGGTTGCCATGCCCTCCTCCAGGGGATCTTCCTGACCCAGAGATTGAACCTGGTGTCTCTTGTACCTCCTACACTGGCAGGCAGGTTCTTTACCACTAGAGCCACCATTTTTATGCCTATCTTACTCTCATTTCTTATATCTTGAATCAGAGCTGTGTCCAGCTAAATAAGTTTTCTACCCAATTCAGAAGATACGATTGTAAGAATGCTGTGATTTTGCAGGTTGTTGGATTTCTTCTGGAAAAGGGAGCAGATATCACCCTGTGCAATTACAGCAATCAAACTGCGGTCCATGTGGCTAATTGTGATGTCCAAAGACAACTCTTGGCTATCAGTGGAATCCAAGCTCCCCAAATGCAACTTCTGCAAAGCTCATGGCAAGGTGATCTTGAACAACTTCAACACTTGCTGGTCAGTTAATTCAGTGTTTGCTTCTGTCTTTGGGAGAGTGGGTGAGAGATGAAAAGCGAACAGACTACGTATGACTCCTTTTAAAGAAAAATAAGTTCTTTTCAAATGCAGTCCCAGAAAGTTTCAGGCAGGAAATATGAGAAAGAAACAGGATTAAATGGGACACTTGGGGTGGAAAACAAGATAATAAAAGAACAAAGCAGCAGCCTATTTACACCTTTTTTCTAGCTGGATGGGAGAAGAAGTCATGTAGCACCCCTGAGAAATGATGTCCTCCCAAAGATGCCCCTGGAGAACCACTGTCAACTTGCTCAGAGGTGTTCCCTTGACATCACTGCCATTTGTACAATTGCTGTTTAGATCCCTTCGGACCATCTGCAGTTATTATCTTTATCCTGAAAAGGGAATCAGAGAGACTATGTTTGCATAATATTTAGCTGGGATGAAAGTGAAGAGAATACATTTTTCAAAATGCTGTCTTTTTAGGGTATTGATCTTCTTCTTATTTAGATTTCCTGTCCATAGAGACTCTTTTCCAAAGTAACTTGTGAAACCACATGCATAAGCAAGGACATTCATTATTGGAGAACAGGCTCTTGGCATTTACCTTCTGAAGTACTGTCAGATCACATGACCTTCCATCTGAAAGAAAATCAATTGCTGCTAGGAAACAATTTCTTTTATTCCCTTATGGTAGAGACACAAACAGATAAAGAAAAAGTGAAAGATATTCTGGTCACCTGGAGTTCAAGGAAATGGACAACAAAATCCAAAGGACTCTAAATTCTTCTATTGTGCTAAATGATAGTCTAAAGTTGCCATACATCATCAAGTAAGGCTTAGAAACGTTTTTGGAAGATTTCGAATTTCATTTTAATGGCATTTTTGATAATTGTTGTTGTAATTCAATGTCTTTTTTTCATAACAATATTTTTCACTTCTAAAGATAAGCTTCCAAGTTTAAAAACATATCCCTGTAACTGGATCCAGAGCTTAATCAACAGATGTTCAATTAATGTGTTATTGCAAAACTATTCTCAGCTCAAAACTTTTATGTTGGTTCTAACTAATAATAAACATTGATATAAGAGGTGGTTTCTTTTCAGAGACTGAAAAAAAAAATACTAACTAATTAATTCCCACAGCACCCCTCTGAGGTAATATCATTATCTCTAGTCTGTCCCTGGAGAAACTGAGGTAGATGCTGACTATATTGATGTGGCATAAAGTGAAATACAGATGGAAATTCCTGAGTTACTTTGACCTGTAAAATAAACAGTTTGGATAATTTGGCCTTCTAGTAGCCTCTCAGCTCTGAATTTTCCAAATTAAATTTTACTAAAACAACAAATAGCATCTATATATCCACTTCCATTTGACTGTATAAATACCATTAAATACATTCACTCCACAGATGTTTCCTGAGCATGTGTCAAACACTCTGTTCAGTGCTTTTCATTTTCTGTCTCCAGTCATCAAAACAATCCTGTAAAGAAAATACTGTGATTCCCACTTAACTGCTGAAGACCCTGAAGTTCAGTGAATAAGGTTGCCAGATTTTGCAAATAAAAATACAGGACGCTCATTTAAATTTGAATTTCAGGTAAATACCAACTATTTGGTATTTAACTAGCTGTCCCTTATTTCATCAGGGTGATTTTATCAACTTTTAACAAAATGTCCTTGATATAACCCATTAATAAGGAGCTCAAATTCAAACACCAATCTGTCTGTCTCAGGCTTGTGTTCTTTAGTTCATCAGCTCCTCTCAAGATATTGAGGAAGAGTATCTTGAAATCAAAATGAGAATTTGGCCAGGCGATGAAAATGTAAAGATAAGTATTAATGGACATGCAGTGAAGACATAACAGAAATAAAGCTTCATGTTTTTAAAGGTATCTGAAGAGTTCCTGGATATAAATTTCCCAAACCAACATGGCTTGACCCCTCTGATGCTGGCTGTGAGAGATGTGGACCTGTTTGAAAGGCTTGATATGTTAACGCTCTATAGACCTGTGGAGGTTCTCTCTGAGCTCCTCAAGCATCATGCGTGAGTATCAGGTGGTTAGCCAGTACCCATGAAAGGCCATCTCTGCCATTGTTACTTACAAAGTCATTTGCAAACCTAGATATATAGATTGTTTATTTATATATGTTTACTGTAGTGCTCACTCACATCTGACTCTGTGATCCCATGGACTATAGCCCACAAGGCTCCTCTGTCCATGGGATTTTCCAGGAAAAAATACTGGAGTGGATTGCCATTTCCTACTTCAAGGGATCTTCCTGACCCAGGGATCAAACCCGTGTCTCTTGTATGTGGATTCTTTACCACTGTGCCACCTAGGAAGCCCCTTATATATGTATACATGTATATATATAATGTATATTATAAAATACTGTATGTATATAAAGATAAATATAATGTACATACATATATATATATATATGAAATGCCCATGCATATTCATAAATGGGACTTCAAAGTTGCAAAGTGACGTATAGATGTTAGAGGTTGCTATCTATTATTTTTATGATATTGACCTTTTATTTTATTTGCTTAAATACTTCTTCTTTGGTTGTTCCTGAGACTGTCAAATAATTCTTGGATATGTAGCTCCTTCTCCCCAAAATGTTATTAATTATTCCAGAAAGCATTGTCAGTTATCAAAAATAAATTATAGTAGTGATTTCCAGTTATCTAAAAATTACATGTTGGGAATTTGCTGGCAGGCCAGTGGTTAAAACTCCAAGCTTCCAGTGCCAGAGGCCAGAGTTCAGTCCCTGGTCGGGGAACTACGATCCTGCATATCTCTTGCTGTGGCCAAAAAAACTACATGTCAACACACTCTTTTAGGAAAAGGGTGATAAATCATTTTTTTTAATTAGAGGGCTAATAAGCAGTCTTTCATGTCAGAAATGCAGTTTCCTAATGCTGTTGTTGGGGCTTCCCAAGTGGCACAGTGGTAAAGAATCTGCCTGCCAATGCAGGAGACGTAAGAGACATGGGTTTGAACCCTGGGTTGGGAAGATCCCCTGGAGAAGAAATGGCAATACTCCAGTATTCTTGCCTGGGAAATCCCATGGGCAAAGAAGCCTGGCAGGGTACAGTACATGGGGTTGCAAAGAGTCAGACACGACTGAATGACTGAGCATGCATGCACACAATGCTGCTTGTTACCTGTTTATCTTGTCATCAAAAAAGAAGAGATGGCCAAAGCTCTTCCTCAGTATTTCATATGCATTTTGGAGGGGGCGAATAAAAAGGAAGAAGAAACTTCCAAGACAAAAGTATAATCAAGAACATGATCTATTTTAAAAGAATCAGTTGTTGTAATAGGACAAAGACGGAAGTCTCAAGCTACCTCAGACTTCCTGTGCATGCTCAGTCGCTCAGTTGTGACCGACTCTTTCCAATCCCATGGACTGTAGCCCATGGACTGTTGCCCATTTTTCAGGTAATAATACTGGAGCGGGTTGCCATTTCCACCTCCAGGGGATCTTCCTGACCCAGGGATCGAACCTGAGTCTCCTGCACTGCAGGTGGATTCTTTACTGCTGAGCCATCAGGGAAGTGACCTGAGACTTCAGTGTTAATAGCTGAAGAGATTGTTAAAAATGGAGATTACTGGACATCAACCCAGAGATGGTGTTCAATAAGCCTGAATTGGGGGCCAGAAAGCATGAAATCAAAGAACACCACTTGGAGAAACACTAATCAAGGTAGATGAGCAAACTAGAGATATCAAGGGAACATTTCATGCAAAGATGGGCACAATAAAGGACAGAAATGGTATGGACCTAACAGAAACAGAAGATATTAAGAAGAGGTGGCAGGAATACACAGAAGAACTATACAAAAGAGATCTTCATGACCCAGATAATCACGATGGTGTGATCACTCACCTAGAGCCAGACATCCTGGAATGCGAAGTCAAGTGGGCCTTAGGAAGCATCACTACGAACAAAGCTAGTGGAGCTGATGAAATTCCAGTTGAGCTATTTCAAATCCTGAAAGATGATGCTGTGAAAGTGCTGTACTCAATATGCCAGCAAATTTGGAAGACTCAGCAACGGCCACAGGACTGGAAGAGGTCAGTTTTCATTCCAATCCCAAAGAAAGGCAATGCCAAAGAATGCTCAAACTACCACCCAGTTGCATTCATCTCACACACTAATAAAGTAATGCTTAAAATTCTCCAAGCCAGGCCTCAAAAGTACATGAACTGTGAATTCCCAGAGTTCAAGCTGGATTTAGAAAAGGCAGAGGAATCAGAGATCAAATTGCCAACATCCGCTGGATCATCGAAAAAGCAAGATAGTTCCAGGAAAACATCTACTTCTGCTTTAACGACTACGCCATAGTCTTTGACTGTGTAGATCACAAGAAACTGTGGAAAACTCTTAGAAAGGTAGGAATATTAGACCACCTGACCTACCTCCTGAGATATCTGTATGCAGGTCAAGAAGCAACAGTTAGAACTGGACATGGAACAACAATTGGGAAAGGAGTATATCAAGGCTGCATATTGTCACCCTGCTTATTTAACTTATAAGCAGAGTACATCATGCAAAATATCAGGCTGGATGAAGCACAAGCTGCAGTCAAGATTTCTGGGAGAAATATCAATAACCTCAGATATGCAGATGACACCACCCTTATGGCAGAAAGCAGAGACTAACTAAAGAGCCTCTTGATGAAAGTAAAAGAGGAGAGTGAAAAAGTTGGCTTAAAACTCAACATTCAGAAAACTAAGATCATGGCATCTGGTCCCATCACTTCATGGCAAATAGATGCAGAAGCAATGGAAACAGTGACATACTTTATTTTTGGGGGCTCCAAAATCACTGAGGATGGTGACTTAAGCCATGAAATTAAAAGAAGAAAAGTTATGACCAACTTATACAACATATTAAAAAGCAGAGACATTTCTTTGCCAACAAAGGCCCATCTAGTCAAAGCTATAGTTTTTCCAGCAGTCATGTATGGATGTGAGAGTTGGACTATAAAGAAACCTGAGCACCAAAGAATTGATTCTTTTGAACTGTGGTGTTGGAGAAGGCTCTTGAGAGTCCCTTGAACTGCAAGGAGATCCAACCAGTCCATCCTAAAGGAGACCAGTCCTGGTGTTCATTGGAAGGACTGATGCTGAAGCTGAAGGTCCAGTACTTTGGCCACCTGATGCAAAGAACTGACTCATTTGAAAAGACCCTAATGCTGGGAAAGATTGAAGGCAGGAGGAAAAGGGGACAACAGAGGATGAGATGGTTGGATGGCATCACCGACTCAATGGACATGAGTTTGAGTAAACTCCGGGAGTTGGTGATGGACAGGGAGGCCTGGCGTGCTACAGTCCATTGGGTTGCAAAGAGTTGAACATGACTGAATGACTGAATTGAATTGAACTGAACTGAGCAAACTAAGGTCCTAGAGAGCTAAGTGACTTGCCTAAGGCAAGGTATTAAGGATAGTGGCAGTCCCTTGATTCTTGGACCTATGCTAATTCTTCTGAACCATGAGCATGGAGGGAGAAAAAGCCCTAAGAATATTATTATAGATCATAAAACATTAACCTGGGACTTCTCTGGTGGTCCAGTGGTTAAGACTCTGTGCTTCCACTGCAGGGTTGTGGTCCAAGCCCTGGTCAGGGAACAAAGATCTCACATGCCACAAAGCCAACAAAAACAGAATGTGACTAGTGAAGTAAGTCAAGCCATTGTTTCCCTCACCGTAATCTGTAAACAGAGTTCCCATCATTTACCTTCTGGACCTCTTTTAACTGATGTCTAATTCTAGGATCCATGGCAGCATAGACAGGAGATTTGCACTAATGCAAGGAACTCTAAAATCAGCCATGGGGCTTAACAATCACAGGACAAGAGGAATGAAAAAATCACACAGAGAGGCTCTATGATAAGATCACTCCACTCAACCAAGAGCTTGTGAAATAATTATGTCAGTTTAATTTCAAGGTGAAATGCTAGGCCATTCTACTAACATTATTCTATTTTGAATAATAAAACAGCTCGCTATTACCGTTAGGAAAAAGAAATATCGAGAATAAGCAGTTAGCTAAAGCACTGAGAAGAAAAAATCAATGAAGTCAGCTATTTGGGATGATAAGACAACAGTTTATCAAGAAGTTTTTATCTATACTTGCTTTATGCAAGATTAAAGAATTATGAAACTTATTGTCCAAAGCTGGAAATTTTTGGCAAATTATTAGAATATTTTTAGACCAGAAGTGACATAAAATATGCAACATATTCCTTTCAGTTAAAAATCTTGAAAATTTGTCTCTCTCTCTCATGCATTTTGAATTCATTATTGCTATCCCCAAACTATATAAAATTATTTTTATTTATTTGATGTCATTGTTTTTCCTATCATATTGGTTTTCTTTTCCAATAGATTTAACTCAGTAATCTTTGATGTTGATTCTATTCTTCCTAGAGATCCTAAACTCTGTGATTTTAGTGGAAAATCAGCAATACATTATGTGTCACAAATAGAGAGTTTCAGAAAACAGCAGTTATTGGACATTTTAATGAATTCTATGCCAAAACCAGGTAAATATTTTTATTTCACTTTTGGAATTCTCTAACTATAAAAGCCCTATTAGAAAACTTTCATTTTTTACATGTATTTGATGGATCCTCTTAAAGAAGTCAAGCTAAATGTATATATATGTGTAACTGAACCACTCTGTTGTACAGTAGATGTTAACACAACATTGTAAATAGATACTTCAATTAAATAAATTTAAAAAAAAAGAAATCAAGTGAATAGCTATTTATAGACCAGGGACTTTATACAAGACCGAAAGTTAGGTACTCTGAGATAGGCAAAGAAGGCTAAGACATGGTCCAAACTTTTGAAAGTGTTCAGTACAGTTGGGGACACACCACATCAGTCAGAGGAGAAAGAGGTTGTTATAAGCTTGAAAGGGGAAGAAGGACTTGCTGTGGTTCTCTAATGCTGGATAAAATAGATAGGAAGAGAAAAGATGTGATATAGGCATGGAAAAAGTGTCTGAGCAAGACAAAAAACAGCCACGGAAAAAAGTGTAATGGAAAAAGTGCCACTGAGCCATGTGTGACTTTGTGAAAACTGCTTGACTTTATTGTCTGATTGAATTTTTGTTGGGAGCTTCTGGTCAGGGAACAAGGCTATCCCCAGGAAGGTTTCATGGAAGAGGTAAGACTCAATCTGGTTCTAAAAAAAATCATGAGATTTGATTTTGTGGACAGAGGCATCACGTTGTAAATGAGCATGGCTCATCCCAGGGGCGAACTGGAGACTAGAACCAACAGTTCATGTCAGGGAAAAGGAATACAGAAGATTAGATACACAAAGAAACTGAGTCCATCAAAGACATTAAATGTCAGACTGAAGGACATAACTTTTTTTTTTCAATGAAATAGAGTCACTGAAGAATTTTAAGACAAGGAATGATGAAAGCCATGTTTTAGGAGAGGAAGAGACTCATGCCAAGCAAGCTCTATTAAGAAACTATAGAAGTACCCATGTGTGGTTGTAAGGATCAGGAAAAGAGACTTTGGACATGGCATGTAGTGGGCCTGAGAGTTGCTAGGTATGTGAGTTTAAGAGAATGTGAAAGAATTCACAGAATTTAGTGATGTGAAGTTGATAGAGGAGACATGCAGACAAGGGTTCAGAGGCTTGAGTTAAACATGATTTCAAGTTTTAGCCCTGGGAAGTGGGGAGGTAGAAATACAATTAACAAAATAGGAGAACACCATAGCTTGGTGTGGATGTTGAAGGTAATGGGTTCTAAAACACTCATTTGATGAGAACTTGTGACCTTCAAAGTAGCAATTTTCTGTAGGGCTTTCCCAGGGCTTGTAGGAAAGGATTGGATAAGATGGATTGATCAGTTTCTTTGAAAGTTCTCTACAAGGAGACTGTGTGGACCTGAGAGTAGGTAAGATCACTAAAGGATTGATGATGGTGAGAAAATTGCAGGGGCTGGGCAGAGAAGGTGCACATGGACTGAGGCATAGAAAGGAAGGAGGAGAATTAGGAGAGAATTGCAAGAAAGAAGGGGTGGGTAGAAGTGACAAATTGGAAAAGAGTTTACAAGGCAGGTGTGATAAGACAGTGAGGGTTTCAATGGCAGGACGGAGGCAGTAGAAAGGTTGCAAAGAGTGAAGAAAGAAAATATGGTGAAGAAATGCATGAGTAGAGATCACTCATTCAATTTTGTATCACATATAAGATCAATGAAATAAGATCAATGAAATAGGAAGAGATACAAGAGGAAGAAGTTTTCACGGTAGAGCACATGCTTATCTGAAAAAGTCAAGATAACAGGAGAAGGATGTGTAAGAGAACAGTGTCCCCCAGGAACTAACTGGGAATTCATTGTTTGGTGTTCAGAACTCTGACAATTTAATGTGGCTTCAAGTGCTAGACAGGAAAGGTGCTCCAAGCAGCTGAGCACTTTTGTCTTCGGCAGCTATATCACAAATATAATTCCCAGCCCATTATTAGGGGTTACACTTAGCAACCTTGCCCCTTTTTAAAAAACAAACAAACAAAAACGCATTCATCCTTTGGACTCCTTTTGTCCTCACATCTTTTCCGGTGAAAATTACAGCCCAAAGCTTCCTCAGGATCCCAGATCACTATTTCAAGAAAATCTTAAACAAAATGGAATTGATTTTTAGAACCTAGAGCTAGATGTTGCTGTGAAATTGCTGGAGACACAGCTTATCAAATACACATTATTACGTTTTTTTTGCAGAAAGGCATGCTGCATCATTGCTTGACATTTGTCATGATACAAACTCTTCTCCAACTGATATGATGACAGTTACTAAAAACCAAAGTATAATCTTGCAGAGCATCAGCAGCAGTGAGGTAAGATGCTCTAATCTTTAAATAGAAAAGCTAACAGAAAAGGGGATAACCTACTGCATCTACATTTACTTCATTTATATCTACTTTATTTTAAGTTGCTTGAATATTTATAACAAACATATATTACAATTATATATTTAAATGTGATTATAAAGGAAACTTAAAGCACAATTAATCATAGTGCTTCATGAGTTTAATCTCAAGGCAGTCAATTCTGACTAATTAGCTAGTCAATTCTGAGTCTCATACATTATGTGTATATGTGTATACCATAGAATATTGTTGCAGCTGGATCCATGCTAAATAATAAAAGGTAGCTTGTCTTTATGCATGTTAATGTGAAAGAAGAGAAAATCATTATTCTGTTCGTGTCAAATCCATCCTGGGATACCACAGAGGAGGTGCCTCCTCTTGGTCCTGGTCATTACCCCCTGCCCATGATGAATAACTTCACAGAGTATAGTGATAGAACTAGTAACAAACATTATGACCCACAGAAAACGATGAAATGATTTCCTTAATGTGTAATAAACTGTTAACAGTGGTTGCCTAAAAGGACCGAAATGGAGAAGAACTTTGCACTGTATATTCATTTGTATTTTTTGAATTTTTATAAAATTTAACATAGTCCAAACAGTTAAAAATATTACTACTCTGTAGGAATTCCCCGACAGTCCAGTGGTTAGGACTCAGTGCTTTCACTGCAGGGGTGGGAATGGGAGCAAAACTGGGGGCCCTGGGTTCAATCCCTGGTTGGAAAACTAAGCTCCCACGTGCTGCACAATGGTGACAATTTTTTTTAATTACTACTCTATATTTTATTGGTAAAAAGAATATGACCACAAATGTGTTTACTTTTACAAGTTAATGAGGTATGGACTATAATAGGCAGAAACAATATGAAGAGTTTTAGAGATAGTGTAATAAGATCTTTTTGTACCTTTCTCTTTCCAAAAATTATTCTAAAACAGTAAAGAAAACAAAAACCAAAAATTTAAGTAAAAAAGTAGTCTTAAATAACTATAGATTCATACGAACTTGTAAAAATAGTACAGAGAGTTCCTGTATAAACTTCACCAGCTTCCCTCAATGGGAATTATTATAACTGTAGCTGATTGTCTAAACTAGAAAATTGACATTAACCCACCAACACAATGAACTAGAGTACAGACCTTCCTTGGATTTCACTAGTTTTTACGTGCATTCCTTTTTCTTTCTTCTGTTTGTGTGTGCCTGTGTGCATAGTTCTGTGACATTTTATCCCCTGAATCTTCAATGGAGATACAAAACTGTTCTGTTACCACAAAGGAACCCCCTTACTACACTCTTAATTGCCATGGTCTCTCTGCTAACTCCAGGCAACCACTGATCTGTTCTCCATCTCTATTATTTTATCACTTCAAGAATGTCATATAAATGGCATTATCATACGTGTAAACTTTTGAGATTGGCTTTTTCTACTGAGCGTAACACTCCTGAGATAGATCCAAGTTGTTCTATGTATCAATAGTTTCTTTGTGTTGCTAAGTAGTATTCTATCACAATTTTATTATGTCCCACAGTTTATTTAGCTGTTCATCTGTTGAAAGACATTTGGGTTGTTTCCAGTTTGGGTCTATTACATATAAAGCTACCATGAACATCCATGTACAAATTTTTGTGTGAATCTATGTTTTTATTTCTCTAGTATACATGCCCAGGAATCCAGTTAGTGGGTCATTTGGTAAATGTATGTTTAATTTTTTTTAAAGCTGCCTAACAATTTTCCAGAGTGGCTCTAACCATTTTATATTCCCACCAGCAGTAAATGAGAGATCCAATGTTTCTATACCCTTGGCGGCATTTACTATCAGTATTTTTTATTTTAACCATTTAAAAAAATTTTAACCAAAATAGATATATGATGATAGCTCATTGTGGTTTTAATTTGCATTTCCCTAATGAACAATTTTAAACCTTTTTTAAAAATTTATTTGCCATCAGCTATAATTATTCAAATATTTTGTCCATTTTCTGATTGAATTCTTTGTCTTCTTATTGTTGGGTTTAGAGGATTCTTTATATATTCTGGATGTGTAACTCACAAATACTTTCTGCTAGTCAATGAGAAAAATTTGGTTTGCTGTTTACCAAACAAAAGTTTTTATTTTTGATGAAAATCAATTTATCCATTTTTTCCATTATAGGTCTTGATTTTTATATTATGTCTAAGAAGACTTTTACTTGACCTAGGTCATGGTTACAGGAGTGTGTTCAGTTTATAAAAATTCATGAATCTATACAGTTTTGATATGTGCACATTCCTGAATATATGCTATTCTTAAAAGTAAATATACACAATGGGATATTACTCAGCCGTAAAAAGAAATGCATTTGAATCAGTTCTAATGAGGTGGATGGAACTAGAACCAATTATACAGAGTGAAGTAAGTCAGAAAGAGAAATATAAATATCGTGTGCTAACACATATATATGGACTCTAGAAAGATGGTACCAAAGAATTTATTTGCAGGGCAGCAATGGAGAAACAGACATAGAGAACAGATTTATGGACATGGGGAGAAGGGAGGAGAGGGTAAGATGGAGAGCGTAACGTGGAAACTTAAATTACCATATGTAAAGTATATAGCCAGTGAGAATTTGCTGTATGCCTCAGGAAACTCAAACAGGGGCTCTGTATCAACCTAGAGGGGTGGGATGGGGAGGGAGATGGGAGGGAGGTTCAAGAGGGAGGGGATATATGTATACCTATGGCTGATTCATGTTGAGGTTTGACAGAAAACAACAAAATTCTGTAAAGCAATTATCCTTCAATTAAAAAATAAAATTAAATAAAAGTAAATTAAAGGGAAGGAGTAAATGCCTTCAAATATCTGAGCAAAGAATATGGTTTTCAATCTAGGATTTTATATTCAGAAAACTATAAATCAAATATTAGAGTTGAATAAAGACATTTTTCCGACATGCAAATAAGCAAACTTTTCACATTTCACATGCCTTTTAAAGAAGCTATTATGTACTCTATTAAATTAAGGGGATAAGGTGAAAATAGAAGGGAAAATTGGATCCATGATTCAGGGGATCTGGAACCCAACACAAGAGAGGAGGATATCCTTGGTATAAAACAGAAAGCAAGTCCCAGGGCTTCAACCCATGTATGAAGTCTAGAGAACAAAGAGCTCCAATCACTGGGGAAAGGGAGGGGTGAGGAAGAACAGGATAATGGGGATTTCCAAGAAGAAGATGGAACTGGTATATTATCTGATATATTTAACCATGTGGAGAGACCACTCGAGGTTGGGAAGATTTAAGATTTTAAAAAATATAAGAAAATGAATTAAATATTAAATAAAATTGTGAATGAAATAAAAACAGGGATTTGGGGTTTATGTATGAAAAAAGTTATGCACGAAAGAAAGTATAATCATACTACATTTCTATTGCATAACTATAGTGCAATACATACAGTATAGTACAATACTCAAATAATCATAATTTAAACTTTGCCTATTGATTTTATAAGAAAAAGAGGGCGAATTTATTGGAAGGATGGGGACAGGATATAAGAATATTCAACTGTCAACTGCAATAATAAGGCAGAAAGTAATGTATCACTTTATCTTTTGGGGGCAGGAGGTGGGGGTTGTTTACCTTTTTTGCTGTTATCACCAGTAAAAAGGTCCCAACCTACCCCCCTAAGAGGCTTGCTTGTTTTCGAAGTCACGAGTGAGCCAATACGTCAACGAAGAGACAGATGACTCTCCTTTCCCTGTTTCTTGCCCAGCCTAACATTTCATCTCCTTCCTCTGGCCAAGTTATTAATAGCAGATGAATAGAGCGGATGGGGTTCCCAGGTGGCACTGGTGGTAAATAATCAGTCTGCCAATGCAGGAGACATAAGAGACATGGGTTTGATTCCTGGGTCAGGAAGATCCCCCGGAGGAGGTCATGGCAACACTCTCCAGTATTCTTGCCTGGAGAATCCTATGGATGGAGGAGCCTGGCGGGCTATAGTCCATGGAGTCACAAAGAGTTAGAAACAACTGAAGGATTTAGCATGCATAGATGGCCATTATCACACCATTTAAGAGTACTTACCTGCTTCCAGCCCATTCACTAACTGTAAAGTCCACGTGTCCTACTCTCTCCCCTGTTCTCAGGACACACAGCTCCCATCAGGCTCCACAGGGAAGGCCCAGCGGCACAAAAGACTCTCACTCAGGAATCTCCACCAAGAGAAGTGACTATGATTAACTGCTTTGCAAAGTAGCCTCTGTTCTTCTCAACTTGCAGGGAGAAGAAACAGTAACCACCCCAGTGATAGAACCTAGCTGATCTAGAAATCAAAGCTTTGGGACTTCCCTGAAGCTCTAGTGGTTAAGAATCTGCCTTGCAATACAGGCGACACAGGAAACGAGGGCTTGATTCCTGGGTCAGACACGGGTTTGATTCTCTGGAGGAGGGCAGGTCAACCCACTCCACTATTCTTGCCTGGAGAATACCATGGACAGAGGAGCCTGGCGGGCTTCAGTCCATAGAGTCACAAAGAGTCGGACATGACTGAAGTGACTCAGCACAGCACAGAACAGCACACAGAGCAGATCGTAGGATCAGGATGAAAATGTCAGTCTTGGCCTTAAACCCGCACAGCTCCAAGTCCAATGTACCTTACTTTTTCCTATTTCTAATCCCACCCAAACCTTGGCTCATAGACTAACCCCACCTGGACCGCAGTACCCATTCTCTGACTTCATCCTCCTGAGTCTGTCCCTAAATTGGCTGCTCCAGTGATTTGCCAGATGAATGAGCTAAGGAATAGGTAAGATATCACTTTAGTAACTCATGAGACAGCAGGAGGGGACTTCCCTGGTGGTCCAGTGGTTAAGAATCTGCCTTCCAGTGCAATGGGCCTGGGTTTGATCCCTGATCAGGGAGGTGGATCCCATATGCTCACCGCAGCTAAATAAATAAAAATAAAATAAATTTTAAAAGAAAGAAATTGATAAAAGAAAACACACTTACTTTTCATTTTTTTGTGGTATAGTTAGGAAACTTGCTTTTTTAAAAAAAAAAAAAAGACTAAAAATCCCTTCATATTTAGTACATTTTTCATGCAGTTTTAAGATATTTTTTGAAATTTCACTCTATATTTTTCTTATTACGGTTGAAATAACTTTGAACTCATTTTTGAGGGAGAGATAGACTCTCACTATTGAATTTGCTTCTTTCTAGTGCTTTCTCTAGGGTTTAAATTAAAAAAACCCAAGGTCTTTCTTCACTTCTTTTCTTTGAATGAAAGCTTGCTTTATTTTTGGGTTATCTGTAATAGGCTTTTTATAGTTTACAAATATAAGCAGCTGCTTTGCTTGTAGGATTGCTCCTGAGAGGCTCTTCATGGCCTCTGCCAATCTTTTTTTCATCTAAGAAGAATCTTCTTTCCAAATTTAATTATGTGTGATTTCTATGCCTCTTTTCTGTGTGGTTGGCATTCTGTTGTTTGCAGATTAGAGTGCTATGCTGTCTAGTCTGTTGTCACCTCTTGCATTACTGTGAATGGCTGATGGACTCCATTTATTTGGGATGTGCTATTCTAACGTTTTCTCTCCTTCACTCACGACTGCATTATTTCAATTTTCCTCCTTCACCCAGTGAAAGTGAAAGTCGCTCTTTGAGACCCCATGGACTATACAGTCCATGGAATTCTCCAGGCCAGGATACATGAGCGGGTAGCCTTTCCCTTTTCCCAGGGGATCTTCCCAAGCCAGGGATCAAACCCAGGTCTCCTACATTGCAGGTGGATTCTTCAGCTGAGCCACAAAGGAGGCCCATTAAAGTCATTCATATTTCAGATTCTAAAAGAAACAGAAAATTCTGAGCTGTTGCTGTTTTTGTCTTCATTTTCATGTTAATCTTAAAGTAGGTATTATTCCCCACATCCTTTTTGTTTGTGATGTTTACGGCTTTTCGGTTTTTTTTAAGGAAGAAGTTTTTTGTCAGGAGTTTGTAGGGATCACACATCTTTTATTTTTTTCCTGTGCAAAAGTTATAAATTACGTTTGAGTAATCTTTCTGTTTATTTTCTCACTATTATTAATTTTCCTTCTGGTTCTTGTTGAAACTCTCTGTTTTAAATTTTTCACAGTAGCAAGAAAGCAGAGTGATTATGAATTCTGTAACCAGACTTCAGAGTCTGGGTGTGAATCCTGGCTCTACCATAGGGTTGCTAGGTGACCTTGGGTAAGTTACTTAACTCCTCTGAACCTCATGTATAAATGGAATAATGGTTCCTAGTTTCTGTGAGGATTAAGTTAGCTAATATGTGGAAGGTCCAACAGTGTCTGGCACTGTATGGATAAATGCTAGTCATTGTTATGGGTTTTGTAGGTAGTTTGCCCATACTCCGCATCTTCCAACTTTTCCTAAAAGACCAACAAATGAATGAACTGAGCATTTGAGACCAACCACAGATCATTAATCAACATAGAAACTTGAAATGAGAACCAGTTATATATTTAACACTAAAAATTAATGTTATTTAGTTTTATTCAACATAAAAATATTATTGAAACACTCTAATTATATGAAATGGAAAAAATATATTCTGAAGTCTCATAGAATGTTCTAGACAGGATATGAATAAAAATTATATATACTAAGAAGGAAACTTCAGTGGTCACTAAACATCTGAAACTATCTCCAACATTTGTACTAACAAAAGCATGCACATTCAAACAATCCGATTATATATCACATTAAATGAAATTAAATCACATAAAATGAAAACTGATAATTGATAAGGGAGAAGGTAGTGAAACAAACTAATGCACTGCTAGTGGAGAGTAAGTAGTAAGTGTAAATTTACTTTTAAAGCAACATATGTAAAAAAAATTCTTGTATTCTTCAGATCAATAATTCCTTATAATTCCATATCTAAGAATCTACTCTAAAGAGATAATACAAAATTGGGGTATTACTTGTAAAGGTGTTCACAGCACTATGTGTGATAATGAAGAATTAAAAAATTGCCTAGTATGCATGATGGGGTTTATATCATAACACTTACGGGACTTACTAAACATCGTTATGACCCTCTGATAAAATTCCATTAAAATGATATTTAGTTAGTAAATTGCTATGTAATTTATACTTATCATAAGTAAAAAAGCCAGATATGAAATGACATGATACAACTCGATTATTAAACACTTAGGAAAAAGAAAAAGAAAATGTCCTGTCTGTGTGAATAGAGTTTGCTTTTTATTTGTAGGATTATAGGTGATTTCTTCTCCTGCTCTTTAAAGAACTGCTGTTTTGGTATTTCCATGCATTTTATAAAATAGTAATCCCCCACTGCTCACACTTTGTAAATTGGATGGGAGGGAGAAGAAATTTGCCAGAGAGTGGTAAAATTTTTGAAATGCAAAGAATAAGCAGTGAAACTGACAACAGTCTATCATCAGGGCGAACTTGTCCAGGTGTCCCATCTGCCATTGACAACCAGGATGGTCTGAAGTAGGACCCCTAACCTGTGCTGGGAGGTAGAGAATGCTTTAAAAAGCATGTACTGCTGTATAAAAGTAAAATATGATAACTAAGCTATTATATGCACTCAATATGCCAGCAAATTTGGAAAACTCAGCCGTGGCCACAGGACTGGAAAAGGTCAGTTTTCGTTCCAATCCCAAAGAAAGGCAATGCCAAAGAATGCTCAAACTACCACACAATTGCACTCATCTCACACGCTAGTTAAGTAATGCTCAAAATTCTCCAAGCCAGGCTTCAGCAATAAGTGAACCATGAACTTCCAGATGTTCAAGCTGGTTTTAGAAAAGGCAGAGGAACCAGAGATCAAATTGCCAACATCAGCTGGATCATCGAAAAAGCAAGAGAGTTCCAGAAAAACATCTATTTCTGCTTTATTGACTATGCCAAAGCCTTTGACTGTGTGGATCACAATAAACTGTGGAAAATTCTGAAAGAGATGGGAATACCAGACCACCTGACCTGCCTCTTGAGAAACCTGTATGCAGGTTAGCAAGCAACAGTTAGAACTGAACATGGAACAACAGACTGGTTCCAAATTGGGAAGGGAGTACGTCAAGGCTGTATATTGTCACCCTGCCTATTTAACCTATATGCAGAGTACATCATGAGAAACACTAGACTGGATGAAACACAAGCTGGAATCAAGATTGCCGGGAGAAATATCAATAACCTCAAATATGCAGATGACACCACCCTTATGGCAGAAAGTGAAGAGGAACTAAAAAGCCTCTTGATGAAAGTGAAAGAGGAGAGTGAAAAAGTTGGCTTAAAGCTCAACGTTTAGAAAACTAAGATCATGGCATCTGGTCCCATCACTTCATGGGAAATAGATGGGGAAACAGGGGAAACAGTGACAGACTTTATTTTTCTGGGCTCCAGAATCACTGCTGATGGTGACTGCAGCCATGAAATTAAAAGACGCTTACTCCTTGGAAGGAAGGTTATGGCCAACCTAGATAGCATATTTAAAAGCAGAGACATTACTTTGCCAACAAAAGTCCGTCTAGTCAAGGCTATGGTTTTTCCAGTGGTCATGTATGGATGTGAGAGTTGGATGGTGAAGAAGGCTGAGCACCGAAGAATTGATGCTTTTGAACTGTGGTGTTGGAGAAGACTCTTGAGAGTCCCTTGGACTGCAAGGAGATCCAATCAATCCATCCTAAAAGAGATCAATCCTGGGTGTTCATTGGAAGGTCTGATGTTGAAGCTGAAACTCCAATACTTTGGCCACCTCATGCGAAGGGTTGACTCATTGGAAAAAAACCTAATGCTGGGTAGGATTGGGGGTGGGAGGAGAAGGGGACGACAGAGGATGAGATGGTTGGATGGCATCACCGACTCGATGGACATGGGTTTGGGTAGACTGCAGGAGTTGGTGATGGACAGAGAGGCCTGGCGTGCTGCAATTCATGGGGTCGCAAAGAGTTGGACACGACTGAGCGACTGAACTGAACTGAACTTATGATAAAGTCTGCTAGCTTGTCCGACAAGCATCTGATTTAGGACAGACTTTTTATCCAATAGTCTGCTTAAATAGACCGTTCATCTGGATCACAGAAGCTAGAATGCTAATTATAACATCCAGGTAGGATGGGATATTTTAACTCCTACTTGCATCTATCACTGTTCTAGCCACTAAAATGGGCAAAATCACCAGCAACAACTTCTAATGGAGGAACCTATCAACAACAGTGCATTCTCATAGAAAACATTTCTTCTTTAGAGAGTCAGGAATACTTTTTGTAAGTCAGGCTGGTTGTTTTTTTTAAGGTAAGCTGTTTTTCAACCATGTTTTTCAGCAGTTTGATCATTTTCTAGATGGTAAAACGGAAGTTTGAGAAGTTGCATGAGATGATTAGATCAGAAGGCTGTAGTAGTGAAAACTTTAATCAGCTTTTCTGCCTCCTTTCAGTCTAAGGTTATATCTGCAGCTTCCATGTGGGGCAAGGATTTCCACTCTCACCATCTGTAAATGATGCCCCAGGGAGGCATATGGAAAAGACCATGTTCCTTTGGGGTTGTTCACTGGCTGTGGCCAAAGGATTCTTTCCAGTTACCCACTCGGATGGAATTGGTGGCAGCTTAAGAGCCTGAACACAGACATGATAAAGTATAAAATATTGAATTTCTCTGTGTCTATGCAGTTTCAGCTTTGATCTTCATCTTTGATTATGCAATTAATCACGTCCACGTCTGTCTAAGCCTGGTGCTCTGGAGACAAATACTTTCCCATTATTTTAGTCATGAATACTTTATCTGATTTAAAAGGAATCAGCAGTGTGAAATTTTAGCCAAAAAAAAAAAAAAAATCAACATTCACCCTGCCAACCAAGTACTACACTGAACAACTGAGTTTCTATTTTATGATATTTCAGGAGTCTGACCAAGATGATGGCTGCTCTCATTCCATACTGATTAGTGAAGAAGGAGATCCAAGTGGTGATGGACAAGATGGGCAACCCAGGACAGAAGGTATCCATCTTCTGTCCTTGATGGGTTTACAGAGACAATATTGATTATTTGAATTTTCCCCCTAATTACAGTTGTGCTCAGTGCAGAGCTTTGAAATCTCAGACAAGCATAGAGGAAAAGAAATCCTATCCTTTGGTCCATATTTGAATCAGTGAGTCTTGGCAACCTATCCAGTCTCTCCTTTGTTCTACTCTACTCCAGCTCAATCTACTGTTCTCATCTTCTTCCTTTTTTGTCTGGTAGCATGTTTTCCCTCACTTCTTTTCTCTCAGAATCTTCCAGCAGCTACAAGGATCTGTTCTCTTCCATGCATGTGTGAGTCCTAAGTCACTTTAGTCGTGTCCGACTCTTTGAGACCCTATGGATTGTAGCCCACCATGTCTGTCCTATGGACTGTCCGTGGGATTCTCCAGGCAAGAATACGGGAGTGAGTATGCCATGCCCTCCTCCAGGGGAATCTTCCCAACCCAGGGATCGAACCCACTTCTCTTATGTCTCCTGCCTTGGCAGGCAGGTTCTTTACCACTAGTGCTACCTGGGAAGCCTTATTCTCTTCTAGGACCAAGCATTTCTCCATTAGCTGTCATCCCAGACCTCTTCCGCTGAGGGGGGATCTGGGGGACTGAACAAAGAACTAAAGGCCCAAGTTGCACTCTTGTATTTTAGAAGGCCAGAAGTCTGGAATTTTCCAAAACAACACCCATTCCAAATGTGTCATCCTTAAATGCCCTTGCATTGAATAGATCACAAGGTATTTACAGATTCGCACTACAGAACATAGTCATCACAGCGATCATTTGTCTGTCATCTACTCGCATATAAACTTCTTAAAGGAAACGTTTATTTGAACTGCTCCAATTTCTTTTCTGGTAATTTTCCTACTTGGATTTCTAACACGCCAGGGAAGCTGCCCTCTTGGATGTATTTTTTCTCATCCCCATTAACCACCCTGAAGGCTGCAGCGCTGGCTTAGCCACTGTCTCCTTTGACCCCTTATGCAATGCTGCCCTCTTCTGGGAAGCCTTCCATCTTTCCCAAATTCACTCGGTACCTCCTTTCTCCTGGCTGAGGGCAGGGAAGAAATTATACACACCATGAACCCTGAAAGACCTAATTAAAATGAACAAGTCCTGATCCCCTCCAAGTAGTCCTTGTGATCTTCCTTTGACTTTCAAAGACTTCAAATCTGAGTTCTCATAAGCCCAATTGTGTCCCAATGACTTCCTAAGAGGTTAAATACTGTGTTTATTCAGCTCAGTTTAAGAGATGACTTGCCATTTGAGGTGCTTATAGGAATCAAACCTGGTTCTCCTCAATCGCAGGCAAATTCTTTACTGTCTGATCCTCCAGAGAAGCCTCTTCATATTAATAATACTTTTAAAATCAATTTGTATGTAATATTTTAGATTTTCATGTAGGAACCATAACACTTAGGCAGCATCTCAACTAAGTTCTTGCAGTTTTAAGCTTTCATAACTTGAGTTATACATTCTAAAGAAGAAATTATGTTTCTAAGTTTTCTTCTCATAGTTGATAAGAGTCTTCAGTAGAGCTAGTAACTCTTTTAAGTCACAAAGTCTGAAATAAAAATGTTTGGGGAATTATTGTGCATTGTATTCATCTTAAATAACAATAAATCTCTTTAAATTCCATTTACATGCTTCTAATGTACCCCAGGTTGTTAATGTTTAAGTGTTTGCACACTTTATAAAGACTTTATGCACATCCATGTGACTATTTGATTGTAGATATGCACATTTAATCATTTAATTTATATCTGTTTGTTCATTGTATTATTCTTTTAAAAAGGAAACTTCACTAATTAAAATGTATATAAACTCTAATGTTTGGATCACTGCCCTGGTCTTTAACAGCTAATATTCCCAAAACACACATTTGCTTTCTTACGGACTTTTACAGATGGTAATTTATAAAATACAATTTGCCCCTCACCCCAATCCCTCATCCTTTTCCTTATTATGAAAATCTGCTTGCATTCCTTAATCAGCTATTTTCGCAGAACATATCAGATGCAAACCTTGTAGACTGGAAATTAATCATGTAAAATTATTCTTTTCGTGAGTGAATGAGAACCTATTTTCTAAAATTACTAGGCTTAATTTAAAAAAAAAAATACAGTGTCTATCTATCAGGATTCTTATGTGCAAATAACAAAATTTGCTCTCCTTGAGTGAAAAGAAAGGAAGTTTTAAAAGTTACTAGAAAAGTTCATAGACCATTGAAAAACCAAAGGACAAGAACAGATTCCAGGTTGGATTGTCATAAAGAATTCTTGTAGCTACATCTCAAAACTGGTAACTGACCCCCAGATCACACTGCCTAAGCCACAACCAGCATACACAATGCTTCCACATTGACCTTAGACCCTCCCTCCACTGTTGACACCCATATCAGCAAAAGGATACCTCCCATCTTATCTTCTCTTGTGTAACTCCTGTGTATCCATCTCTCAAGTTAGCTTCCTGAAACCTAGTGGCAAAATAGACTGGTAAATGTAGCTGTAAAAAATTCTGTTGAAAATCACGATTTAGGAAACTATCAAAAGGTAGAGAGGTTATCAAAATATTTTGAACCTTGATTCCCATCCACTTAAACAAAGCAAGTGGAAAACATAAAAGTAAGACTTTTCTGGAGAAAATAATTTTTCTTCATTGAATGAATTAGGCTAGGCCAATTAAGTTTTTGATTTAAAATTTTAACACATATTAATAGTTAATCATCATTTTCTGACTTTATGAATATCATTTGCCCCTTTTCTGCAAGAAAGTTTATGTTTCTGGTTGTGTTTAAATGATGCCTCTCAGTTCTCTCTACTGTAACATTTTCTGGTGGGGTTAATTTGCGTCTTCTTACTGGAAAGATGCATTCAGATGGGAGCAAGTGTTTATTTTCATTGTGACAGTGCGTCCTCTTTCCTGGACCACTCGTAGGTTCAGAGGCTCCTATGATCGCTCACAGTATTCAAAAGACAAAACAGAGAATATATATGTTCCAAGATGATTTCAGTGTCAGAAGGTTTTATAATATCCCTCCCCCCACCCCGCCATTTAGGACCAAATTTTTTTTTCCCATTTAGGAACCATTAACTTTTCACAATGTCTAAAAAGTCAGGAATTTCTTATACTTGCTATTGCATCTCAGTTCCTGGGTTTAGAAAAAGAGAAATCAACTAATTAACAAATTTTTAGCTTATTAAATCTACTTAAAAACATTCTTGGTAAAAAAATAACCTAGGTTTATTGATCCTCAATGATTCTAAAAGTACAGTCATTGTTAAGAACGTGTTCACATGAATATACTGCCCAGTTTTCTAACTTCTACAACAAAGTCTAACTGTGCTTAGTCTTACAGGGCATCCTTTTCAATGACAGTTGAGTTATTAGGAATGTATGCTGTATGTTTTTCTTACTCTAACATGTCAGCTAGGTGTTTGCCCTCAAGGATGATTACAAAAATGGTATGAAAGACATCCATCTGCCTTTCATTACAAAAGCGGCCATGAGCTATCACACAACCTCATGACTGTCAGTTTTTTCATCTCTGAAACGAAGGGTTTGGGTCCGATGACCTCTAAATTCCTCCCAGCTCTATAATCCCAAGCCTGTCATTTTGTGCTACATAGTGTGGTGATAGGATATTTGAAAAGTTAAAAAGAAAATCCACTATTCCAAGGGAACTTCATTTTTAGAGATTTCCAAAAAAAAAAAAAAAAAATCCCACAAAACTCCCTTTGGAAATATTTACTTTTTTAAAATGCACCACTCTTATAAATAACACAAGCATAAACATTTCACATTAAAAATGCTTTCCTTATGGTGGTTCCTATATATTTGACAAAATACCCAATGTCCTTTAAAAATAATAAAAATTTTAATTGATACGCTGATGGTGATTAGGCTTCCCAGGCAGTGCTAGTGGTAAAGAACCCGCCTGCCAATGCAGGAGGCCTAAGAGACGCAGGTTCGATCCCTGGGTCGGAAAGATTCCCTGGAGGAGGGCATGGCAACCCACTCCAGTATTCTTGCCTAGAGAATCCCACGGACCGAGGAGCCTGGTAGGTTATAACCCATAGGGTCACAGAGTCAGACATGACTGAAGCAACATAGCATGCACACGCTGATGATAATAGCTATTAAGTAACTTTCCCAAGGTCACCCCAGAAGTGGCAGAGGAGGGATGGAGACCCAGATCTCTCTGATTCACAACCTGCTCAAATCTTCTCTACTATAGTTCAATCAATGGAGCTGATTAAAACCATGGCTCCTCCAGCATCCACAGACTGAATGAATGGCTCTGACAGATAGATGGATAAGCTGAACACTGGGACAAGCCCTACATCTTCCTGGAAGGATATGCCTCTATGTTCTACACATACATTGCACACTTCTTTCACAGTGCTTATCTGGCTATGCTCTTTGCTTTCTTATTTATAGTCTCTGCTAAGGCCACAGCTATACCTTGTTTGTTTCTTTATATTTAGTACAAAGAATTACACTTGGCATATACTTGATAAAAGTTCGTTGAATAGGAAAAAATGAATAGGTGAAAATATTAAAGGACAGACAATTCTGATATGGTTCACACTAGGTTTTTTTAATTTTATTTGGTTTTTATTTATATATTTATTGATTCTGCTATGTCTGCATTGCTGCCCAAGGGCTTTCTCTAGTTGTGGTGAGTGGGGACTACTCTCTAGTTGCAGTGCATAGGCTTCTCATTGCAGTGGGTTCTCTTGTTGCAGAGCCCAGGCTCTAGGCATGCAGGCTTCAGTAGCTGTGGTACATGGGCTTAGTTGTCCTGTGGCATGTGAAATCTTCCTGGATCAGGGATTGAACCTGTGCCTTGGCTGGTGGCCTCCTATCCACTGTACCACCAGGAAAGTCCCCACACTAGTTTTTAATGTCAATTTGTTTAAGGTGCTATTTTGTAGGCATGCATCCATTCTATAAGTTGGAACTTTCTGTCTGAAGGGTTATACAGAAGTCACTCCCTGGAATCAGATAAGAGATGACCAAATGACAAATATAAGCAAGTTCCGATGGGGCAACATAAATTATCTCATTTAATTCTCACAACAGTCCTGTGAAATAGGTGATATCAGTCACAATTTACAGAAGGAGGCCTTGTTTTCTCCATTCAGGGAGAAAACACTGCTCATCATAAAGCTTTATTTTACTTCTGGAATGTTTTGCTATACAAATTCATTGCTCTTTAAGCAAGCATTTATTTAGGACAGGAAAGATACAAAGATGGTTAAACCTCAGTTCCAAGTTAATGTTCATTCTGTAATTACTAAGAATACATGAGCCAAATAACCAAAAATAAAACATTTGATTCCTGATTATCCCTGGAATTCATTACTTTCTTCTTCTTATTATTACTGACCTGTGTTTCCATAGGTGTTGAGATTATTGTTACTTTTCCAAGAGATGTCAGCCATCCCCAAGAAATGGGCCAAGAAGATTTACAAGAAAACATGTAAGAAGTATTCTTTGAAAGGTTAGATTGGAATTAAAGTATATAGTTGTGTGGCAACCCACATTTTTAGTAATTCAGAAAAACATCCCCAAGAAAGGGTCATAATAAATAATTTTGTGGCAAGAGCTGGATAATAAGTGTTTTATGCTTTGTGGGCCATCTGGTCCTTGTTCCAATGATTCAACTCTGCAGTCGTAACTTGAATGCCTCCATGGATGGTATATAAACAAATGGGTGTGGGTATGATCCAATAAAACTACCAAAGCAAGACTGGAGGCTGGATTTGGGCCAAGGACCATCATTTGCTGACCTTGCAGCAGTGCTACTCAAAACAGAGTTCTGAGGTCCTTCTGTTACCAGTCAATAATGAAGTCAGTATAGAACTTGAACATTTAAACCTTCAAAAAGGTGTGTAGCCATTTAGTCGAGTAATTTTATATTTATTGATCTGACAGTGGAAAATTTGAGGCTTATTTTCATGTTTTCAATTTTTGTTTAGTTTTTATAGTCATTCACTTTGATTACATTTTACAAAAGTTTCAATCCACGATGCAATATAAAATTTTAAATGGATTCTTCACCAAAGATAGTTTGAGAAGTACTGGGCCTTTGGAGAATGGTCAAAGGTCTCTGGTCAATGCCTTTGGAGAAGTACAAGGGTGCACTCCCTTATCTCTGCCTTTCCCCCTCTGATTTCTCTACTTGAGGAAACAGAGACTAGGAAAACCAAAGTGTGAGTGGCAGAGGGCTGCTGAGGTGGGGAGCAAGTCAGAGAATGGGGAGGTCTTGTACTTTCAGCAATAAGCTATTCCACTCAGCAGCACCATTTGGAAACAGTCCTCCAAACTTTCCAGTGATGTCAGGTGGGCTAAGAACTGGTGATCCAGAAGACATGGGGAATGACTTTTAAATTAAACTATTTCCTCCCTCTTTTAGTCAGATAACCCCAGGGCATCAGGAATGGACACCAGCACATTCTGTTTCACTTCCCAAAAACATCGAGATGGTGGGCTTCAGGACAAAGATGGTGACCATGGAGCCTTTACTTGCAAAGAAAGAAGAACATTCCCAGGAACTCTGCAATACAAACTTGGGCTTTTTGTTGCCCAGACCTTACTTAGAAACTATAATCTCCAAGTCTGTAGCCAGAGAAGATGTTCCTCACTTTCTGAAGGAGCAGCCAAGAAAATCTGAAGGTGAGTTCATTAAATTACACAGTGATTCCTTTATTCTTTGGTCAATAAATATTTCTTTACTCATCTTTTTCTTGAGAACTTGAAAATCTTTACAGGGAACTCACATTTGGTTGATCTTTATCTGTGGGAGTTTTGGGGGGCATACAGTGAGGATACTTTCATTCAAGATTTGAATTAGCTGTTCTATCTAGCCCAAAACTTATTTACTAGATAGCACACTGATGCCAGCGTTTCCCCTTAGGGAACTGCTGTCTTTGATATCTGCTTAACACTGTCCTAAACCAATTGGCCTAAACCACCAGGGACAAACTTGCAGCCCCCAAATTTGCATTTATTGGCTTATTGCAATGAGGGGCATTGCACAACAGAGAAAATGTTAAACAAAGGAGAAAAAAAGCATAATTATGATAGGATTTGGGTGCAAGAAAAGTGAAGTCGCTCAGTTGTGTCTGACTCTTTGGGACTCCATGGACTGTAGCCTGCCAGGCTCCTCTGTTCATGGAATTTTCCAGGCAAGGATACTAGAGTGGGTTGCCATTTCTTTCTCCTGACCCAGGGATCGAACCTGGGTCTCCCACACTGCAGGCAGACTCCTTACCATCTGAGCCACCAGGGAAACATTAGGGTGCAAGAGTAGAGCTTAAATGAAATTTTTAATGAAACAGCGTTTAAAATTTTTTTTAATTTTAAATTTATTGTGGTAAAATGTGCATAACATTAAATGTACTACTTTAACCATTTTTTTAAGGGGCTGTTTACCATAGAGAAATGTTTTATTGAATACAGTAAGAAGTCATGTACATATTTTTATCGTATAACTCTTGATTATAAAAATCACTAGAATGAAAGGTTTGTTTCCAGTACTTTAACCATTATTAAGCATACAGTTTAGTGGCACTAAATACATTTACATTGTGGCACAAACATCACCACTGCATCTCCAGAACTTTTTCATCTTGTAAAACTGAAGTTCTACAGCCACAGGACTTTTTTTTAATTCATGCTTTCATTATTTATATATTGATTATTTTTGGCTACGCTGGGTCATCACTGTGGCATATGGGCTCTTCATTGCTGTGTCAGGGCTTTCTCTAGTTGCAGAGTGGGGATTTCTCTACTTGCAGTGCTCAGGCTTCTCACTGCAGGGCTTTTCTTGTTGCAGCTCACAGGCTTAGTTGCTCTGTGCCATGTGGAATCTTCCCAGATCAGGGATCAAACCCATGTTTCCTACATTGGCAGGCGGATTCTTAACACTGGACCACCAGTGAAGTCCAACACCCATTCAACTTAAACTTTCCTTTCTCCTGTTACCCCTGTTAGCCACTGTTCTACTTCCTATCTCTATGAAATTGAGGTCCCTCATATAAGGGAAATCATCAAATATTTGTCCTTCCCTGTCTGGCTGATTTCAGTTGACCTGATGTTGAAGCTGTGTTTCGAGAGGCTGTGTGTAAAAGTCAACATCAAGCTGGACTGTGATGTAGACCCAAGGGTCTTATTCCTTGAAATCTACAAAGTTCACTCCCAGCTCTCCACAGCCTCCTCTCTTTTCACTCTTCCTCACCGGATGATAAACATCAGCACCACCAAATGCCTTCCATTCCCAGAACAAATATGTGAATATTTTCACATACTGTTTTTTCTGCTGGAACATTAAGCCATCCTTCAGGTATCCTCTTAGATATGCCTTCCTCTGGGAAGTCTTCCTGAATGTTTCTAAGGCTGGGTGAGTCACCATTGCCTTTGGACTCCCATAGGATCCTAACCTTGTCTTCAACCAACACACATCATGCTAAATTGTCACTATCTTTTTAGTCAGGTCTTCACCAGATGACAAAGGCAAAAACCATCACACCTCCCCATACAAAGCTCCAGATCTGACACATAGCTATTTTAAAACATATATTGAATTAGTAGCCAACAACAGCAGTAACCATTTACTGAGTGCCTATTACTTCAAGGCACAAATGTTCACTGATATAGCTAATATTAACATGCTTGTTTTAGAAATGAGGCCTCAGGAGGCTAAGTGTATGCTCAGGTCACATAGCTAGTCGGTTACAGAGGCTGGGTTCAAACCTGGACCCCCATCTCCAAAGCCAACATATTTAAGCACCATGTCACATGTGTTCAGAGCTCACAACTCCTATCTGAGCCCCACTTTAATTATGAGAAGAAAAAAAGGAGAAGCATAGTTTTGTACAGGAGGTGAGTTTAGAGAATATGAGGGGCAGTTGGTACAGGTACCAAGTGGAGAAAGGGTGGATGGAGAGACTGAATCGGACATTGTGGAAATAGCATTTCTCTTGCCCAAACCACTGAGAATCTTGAAGATGTAATAAAAGCAACACACTCAAACAAAAACAAACTGGGTTAGGTCAGTATTCTGTAACGGGATCTGCTCCATAGGTGTTATGATCCTGTCTGAAAAAATCAGCTGGGTTTACCAGGCTGGTGTTTGTTCTCTTAAAAAAATTTTTTTTGTTTAAATACAATCTTAAGATAATCAATAAATGTTGTTTAAGAAAAACTCAGAAAAGACAGACGAGCAGAGATAAAAAATAAGAAATAAGAAGCACAAATACTGTTTTCAGTTTCTTCTAGAATGTAATTCCACATTTTTAAATAACATGTTTATAACTACAGTGCTTGATTGCTCAATGTAGACATTAGGATTTAGCATAGATATTAGGATTTAACAATTTCACATTACTATCTGCACACAAGGCAATCTTTGAAATCTTTGTTCTTTAAAAAATTAATATTCAAGGTCTCCTTTATTATGACTAGGTAAAATATCATTCACAGCTGAGCCCCAGACTGTGCTTTGATGGCATTGCTTTTGAGACATTCTATTTATCCTGGCCTTAATAACCGCTTCATTTCACCATTTGTTTACTTTCTGTATATCTGTCACTAATTCATCCCCATCCTGTCTAATGGACCTGAGAAACGCACCTCAATACAGGCAATTGCACACCAGGTAATTCATTGGTTTGTTTTGTTTTTGGAGACATTACTCCTGGAACACTCTGCCTTCCTGTTTCACTCTGTGTTCCTTGGTCCTTGGACCTCCTGACCAGCTGTCTCTCTGGGGGTTCCTCACTGTGGTCCTGGAAGTGCCTTGGCTCTCTGTTTGAGCCCTGTGTGCTGGGTACACAGCTTTCTCTCCCTTGGTTTATACGTCATTTGGGGGGGGGGTACATAATTTCAGTAGCTTCCTGAAGAAGATGCATGGATTATATTAATGGTAGTTTTTCACTGTCTCTATTTCCTCTGAACTTATTTCTCTCTTTCTGTTTTGTTCTCTATATTTTCATGTTAGAGGCTATTCCCATATGTCAGTTGATCCTTGGTGATGATTTGTTTTTAAGAGGGGAAGTCTAAAAGGTGTCAGGGGCTCACGGGGACTTGTGGAATGGGCAGAGATGTGAATGGTTGGGTGAGGGATTTCTCTCAGCTAGTTTTCCAGTGAGAAGAAGAATCCAGCCTCCTGCCTGTATGTTATAAGGCTGGAGTGTCACATGTCAATGTTGAGGCTTTCATTTATCCTCACATTTTCACTCCAGCACCCGGTTTCTGCTCTCAGCTTTACCTAGCTCCTTAGCATCTTTGTTTCAGGCTCTTCAGAGAATACACTTCCAGCCAGGAATGGGGAAGAGCAACCCCCAACTAGTGGGGCAGGACAGGGAATCTGGAATCTACTCCTTGTACAGACTGAAGCAACCCCTTGTTTCAGTCTCACTTGCCTCCCCACCTTTAGAGGTATCTGGTATTAATATCTTCAGTTCCTGCTCCTTTCTGGGGTTCTCATTTCTTGTTGAGTTCTCCCTGCTGCAGAGAAAGCTGACAACTCAATGGGCTATTATTTATCCATGTAGTTTTCACTGTCCGAAATTGCACTGATGTCATGCAGGTGCTACTTTACCCTCCGGGTTTCTGTTGTTGTTCCTCTTTAGCTTTTACTTATTTATTTGTTTTTTGTTTGGCTGGGTGACGTGCGGGATCTTAGTTCCCCAACCAGGGCCCCAGTAGTGAAAGCACTGAGCCCTAACCACTGGACACCAGGGAGTTCCTTTCTTTACCTTTAAAAAAAATTAGTTTACCATCATTTTAGTGGAGTTTGTGGAGAGAGAGGAGGAAAGTTTGTACATTCAATCTTTTAACTGAAATTCAATACTCATTTTATGAGACTGACCTGCTACCTACTGCGCTAAGGAAGCAAGTTTCGGTACACATTTTAAAAGGCTTTCAATAAATATTATCCCGTTACCTACTGGAAAGATCTTACCTCTACATTCTCATCAGAAATATAAAGAGTGCCTTTCCATCTCATGTCATTCCTCATCAATACTGGAGGATATCCCTCTAAATATTTATAATAACTGAAAGTTTTTTTAGCTCAAAGGATTGTACCTATGCAGGCAACTATAAATCATATTCAGTTACATTGCTAGTATTATTTTGTAATATCTTTTAAACAGAAAGTCTCAACCTCTAGAATACAACCTCTATGAGGGCAAGAATTTAGTCTGTCATTCAATTATATTGTCATCATCTGGGACAGTGTTGGCTACTCAATAGGAACTCTATAAATATTGGCTGAATACATGGATAAAGAATTGGGGTGGTTCTTTGGCCAGCTGTGGCTAAGCAGAATACCTGTGTTCCTTCTTATTGGGATCCTCTTTTCAGGTGACCATTTTTTGCTTGAGAATGGCTTCTCTCCCTGTGATACATCTCAGAGAGATTTCTTGAAGTGAAATTTCAAAATGGCAGCCTGTGTCTAAAAAAGGACCTACAGACATATATATATATATATATATATATATATATATATATATATATATATGTGTGTGTGTGTGTGTGTATATATATATATATATATATATATATATATTTTTTTTTTTTTTTGGCCTTCAGAGTATTTTTAAAAAGAAAGGGAGGGAGATTTCACATAAAGTCTCCAGTCCTCTGGCTTCCCTTGGCAATTGGAAGATCTAGCAGTGTTAGATTACCCAGCCGGAATGGACACCACCAACTGAAACTGGGAAATGGATGCCCCAGTAGTTGGGGCACATGATTTTAGTTCACCACTGTCCCTACTTGCCCCACTTCATCCATTTATGTGCCTTCTTCTACCCACTCCAATATTCTTGGGCTTCCTTTGTGGCTCAGCTGGTAAAGAATCCACCTGCAATGTGGGAGACCTGAGTTCTATCCTGGGCTGGGAAGATCCCCTGGAGAAGGGAAAGGCTACCCACTCCAGTATTCTGGCCTGGAGAACTCCACGGACTGTACAGCCCATGGGGTCGCCAAGAGTCGAACATGACTAAGCTACTTTCACTTCAACCCTGAATACATTTGGAGCCTTTGGCTTCAGCTTTAAGCTGCGATGGTGGGTGGGGTTTTAGGGACCATTCTGATGTTTTCGTAAGAAGAAAACAACTAGGTTTTATCCTTCCTGGTAAATTCCATCTCATCCTTCCCTACACCCCTTCAGACTTTATGCTCTATCCCATGTTTGAGTTCAAACAACAGTTGTGAGACAATAATAAGTAAATATTTTCACATTTCTGTGAAGTTTGGGTTTTCTGAGTCAAAAGCATTGGGAGACCAATTTAAAAAAATGATTGAATGACAAATATGGCTTGGAAATTAGAGATAAGATATTGTTCCAGAAAGATCAAGGCTGATTTTGCCAAAAGCCGTTTGCTTAACTTTCTAGGGTAGGAAACGAACAAACAAGACTCAGAGACACATTTCCGCTTTCTCCTAGGGACATTAGCATACATTTCATAGTAAAGGTCTCTCTTTCTTGGAAGCGAAAGATGGTTCGAACTGCCAACATTCTATGTAAGCTCTGAGTCTCATAATTCAGGGCTTCCTCCCGTGGTACAAGCTCACTACCTGTGCAGGGAAGTATCTGGCTCTCATTGTGCCAACTTGCAGGGAAGTGGGGTGCAAGGAACTGGTACTGGGATGACTCGTGGGTGATAAATGCTCTATTTTCTGATCCAGAGGGCATGTTTTTCCAGAAAGAATATAAATAAAAATAAATAAATAAATATCACACTATGTGTGTACAAATATTATAAATATAAAATGTATGTATAACATGCATTTATATAAAAACCGTTATGTTAAAATAGCACCCCCGTACAGTGGTGGTGATTTTGTGTGGCGATTCCGCACCCACCTCCATGTAGATCACATCTGGAAAAACTTCATTTTACCAACTTTTCCTCAAACCTCAGAGCCAGGATCACTCCATCCCCATCCCCTGGCTTAGGCCTGACTGTGTTCACTCTACTACTAAAAATACCTAATAATAATTACTATTATCTTTCTTATTACAGAGTTTTCTATCTCTGACTTGAAGTATAGGAGCCGAAGAATCGAGGTAAGTGTAGTTTTGAGCATTTTTGACTTACGAATTAAAACCAAAGAATCTTGTCAGAGACAAATTCTATCAAAAAACTCAGAACCAAAATCCTCAGCATATATTCTTGGAAAAACAACTCACATATAGTTTATAGAGGAGCAAATAATTTCTGAGAAAATTGTATCTTGACATGTATATATATTTTCTGGGTATAGTTCTCCACATAATGAAGTGAGTAGCTCTTTTGGACATACCTAATTTTTCTTTTTTTTTTTTTTTTTTTTTTTTTTTAACATTTTTTTTTTCTTTTGTAACTCATTATAAAAACTATACACAGCAAAGAAAGGCAGTTTAGAAAACCCAAATCAATGAACAGATGAAGATTGAAATCACTGATAATCTCGCCACCCCAACCACCCATGACTTTCTGGGATGTGTCCTGCTAGACTTTTTCCAAATACAGATAGACCGCCGGTTGGTTTGTGAGTTTGAATCATCCTGCAGAAACTCTCAGAACCTGCATGTTTCAGCCAGCTCTTCCCGTGCGAGTCTGCTATAACCAGCGTTCCCCAAACTGCTCTCACAGGGCACCAGGGCCATTTCGCTTTCCATAGGTGTGGCTTTCGCTGACTGGGAGGCACTGGCTCATGCCAGCTTAAATGCACTTCTTTCCTGGAGGACTTCTCAGAGTCTTTAATTTACTAATGCATATTCTGAATCATCAGGAGGAGACTGGCGTTTCCGAAACATATTTCACTGTGAAGTCCCTTGAGGGATCCTCCTGGGGCTCAGGTCTGTGGAGCCTCAGGTAGGAAGTGCTCTTCTGTGACATTCTTCGTCATGGCTGCACGGAAGCCTCCTTTGCGTGGGCACCATCATTTATCCCAGCATCCGTCATGGGGTGGGCATTATGGTGGCTGTCAACTCAGCTGCTCTGGGAAGGGGAATTGACCAGGAGGAAGCGTGAGCGAACTCGCTAGGGTATTGGAAATGTTCTGAATCTTGTTCTGGGTGGAGGCTATACAGGTACATACATATGCAGAAATTCACCAAACTCTACATTAAAGATGAGCGCTTTTCGCTGTAAGTCTTGCAGCAGCAGCGAACCTGCATCCTCCCTGACTGCTTCACAGCAGGTCAGATCACCATCCTGAATTCCGAGAGCATCAGGCACCTGTCTTTATCATGGCTTGATTCCACTTTGGCGATTCTCTGATCCCACGCCTATATCCTCCACTCCACAAAGAGCTTGCCATTGTCTCTTTTTTTAATGTATTGAGAAGTTAGGTGATTCTCTTTACACGGTAGAAAGATTTTCCTGGTTGTTTCATTTGTAAGTAAAGCATTTTGAAAGAGCCTTGCAATTCTCCGGCTGTCTGACTCTTCTGTATCCTATAAGTCTTTGAAAAGACACATACGTATTGTTTAGTGTTGAAAAAAAAAAAGTTCATTGGCCTAAAAAAAAAAAAAAAAAGGCTGCTACTAGGGAGATGTTTAAAGCACTGGAAGAATCTGCTTCTAATTTGATAAGTCATGTAGGCAATAAAACTGGGGCATTATACTGTGTCTCTCCTGTTTCTAATGCCTATTTCTAGTCAGATTTCTTTTCCTTTCTTCTTACATGCGGGTGGCAACAGAATGAAAATTAAACATGTAGCTCTTAATTACCACTCATGATCTATGCTTTTCTCTGCTATATCATTAGGTATCAAATCTATATACACAAAGCCACAGTGAAACATGTAAAGAGTTTATAGCTTAACTGAGCAAAAAGCTGAATATTACATTTTGGGTTATACTGACCTCTAGAGGCTGATAATAATATAAACTAGCTTAATTTGAAAATTAATTTGACATGAGTTTGAGTAAACTCTGGGAGTTGGTGATGGACAGGGAGGCCTGGCGTGCTGCAGTCCATGGGGTCACAAAGAGACATGACTGAAAAACTGAACTGAACTGAATTTGAAAACAGTTGGAAGGCCAAAGAAAATTTAAAAATTTAGGGAGCTAACTTTCTCTTTAGATTTTTTGGCCACACTTCAAGGAATGTGGGAACTTAATTCCCCAACCAGGGATCGAACCCACACCCCTAGCAGTGGAAGTATGGAGTCCCAGCCACTGGACCATCCAGGAAGTCGCAGGAGCTAACTTGCAAGTGCATAGCATGGCAGATTTATAAGCCACCCTCAGCAAAACAATTCAACCGAGCAATGAGGAGTAGTTCTGTTCCATATGAAAATTTCTAGGTGGTCTGAATGATCACAGAGTAAATGTAACAGCAATTTTAAGCTGTTCTAAGTGGGAATTTTAAGTTTTGGATAAATTCCATGGAAAGTAAACAGGAAAGAGAATAGATACAAAGTAGAAATAAAATAGAATGTAAACAGAAATGACAACAGAAATCTTTAAAAATGTAAATGTTTTATAATTTATATGATAGAGACTTTATTTTTAATAGATAAGCATGAATCTTGTAATGTTAATATTAATATTAGTTTTTAAAAGTATTGTCTTACCTTGGTCCTAAGAAAACACCAGGAATGAGATTTTAGTTTTTAAAATTGTGATCTCCAGGATAACTTTGTACTTTCAAGCCCTTCCTAAAGAGAATCCTAAAATCTCTTCACATTACTTGAAACCAGTTAACATGAAATGCATATGTGTTTCTACATTCATTAATTTTTCTTTCTTTCCTTTTAGTTCCCTCTGCCACCACTATCATCTCTGCCCATGAGATCTGGTCTCCTTACTATACCCCTAAGTCACAAGGATCAAAAAGCGAGAGAAAGAAATATTCCACGCCTCGTATCTTTCATACCTAAGCTCTTGGAGCCTATTAGTCAGTCTGATGGATTTAGACCATCAAATAAGCAGAAGGAAGCACCATTCAAGGTGTTAGCAGATCAGACTCTCAGATCCTTTGATGGTTCTATTTGGTCCAGAAACATGTGCTCTTTTTGGAAGGCTCACCATCACAAACAACACCTGAAAAAGGAGGGCAGTAGGAAATCCAAGGAAAGAGAAGGATGTGTCAACATTGCAGTCTCTCACTTTGAAAAAGGACAATCTTTAGTGTCCTTGGAGAATTTCAAGGAAGGGAATTTTCCTATAGATAGGGAAGAGGATATTGACTGCCATGGTAATGAACTGAGAAGAGCAGAAGAGAACGCTCCATCTCTTTCATCGGGAAAGAAAGAGGATTCAGTAGTCAGAAACTATAAACAAGATTCAAAAGTTGGATATACCAAGCCAATCAAGTTCCAAGAAGCCCTGCCATCAGATATAGGTCTAAGCCAGGATGAAGGGACTAAAAATGGTAAAGCTGATTCAAAAAGTGCTTCAGCACTTAAAGGCGAAGCAGTTGAACTAGACCATATTTCAGAAGATTACACTGTTCTTAAAAGTTTGTCCGATGTAGTCACTGATGGCCCCATTGAAAAGCTCTCAGAAGATCATAGCAGCATGGAGACAAGCACAAAAATATCAGTAGCAGAAACAACCAAACCAGAAATGAATGGGATGGTGCCTCTTAGCCACATCACTTTCCCTGGAGATGAAACTCCCAAGGAACCAGCAATAACCAAACCAAGCCTCCAAAAACGAAAGGGCGTCCTTCGTAGTAATAGTAGCTTCAACATACTTGCACACCAAGAAAATGACAGGCCTAAGGTGAAAACCCAGAGAAATAAGTTAGATTCAAAGACCAAGACCAGTAACAGGACACCTCAAAATTTCATGATTTCCACCGAAGGTCCCGTGAAGCCTACCATGCACAAAACCAGTCTAAAAACTCAAGTTTTTCCTGCTTTGGGGCTTGTGGATCCCAGACCTTGGCAATCACCCAAGTTTCAAAGGAGAATGCCACAGATAGAAAGGAAGCAATCTGCTTACCAGGCTTTGAAACCTAAAAAGCCATCATTTCCTTGCCTCTATAAAAAGCCAGGAATAAAAAAGTCTTCTGTTCCTCTCTCTGCTCAACTAGCAGAGCCAAAGCTGAATTACTTAGATCTGAAGTATAGTGACATGTTCAAAGAGATCAATTCAACTGCGAACGGGCCTGGAATCTATGAAATGTTTGGAACTCCTGTTTATTGTCACATGCGAGGGGCTGAACGGCATGAAAACGAGTATCACCGAGAGATATGCTCAGCTCCATCAGGCAGATATATCGCCAATAAATGTCGATCTTTACACAGTGAGAGGAGCAGCAATAGCCGAAACAGACTTTCTCAGAAAAGACTGCATAGTAAACCTCCCAAATCTTCTCTTGGCATTAAACAAAAGCACAGAAGTTTAATTTCTAAAGAAAAGGATTGCCAGGCTGTAGGTAGCACCCTACAAGACGCTGAAAATGGTGATGGTATTTCAGAACCAGGGTGGCAGATTAAGTCTTCAGGAAATGACTTTCTATCTTCCAAAGATGAAGTTCAGCCCATGAACTTGGTTCAGACTCATGAGCAGGTCACTGAACAGAATGATTTCTTTCCTGTCTCAGATTTGTCCATTGTTGAAGAAGTTGCTATGGAAGAGTCTACTGATGAAGAAGACATTTCTAACAATCAGATACTTGCCACGAGCCTCAGAGATCTGCATCAACTTGAAGAGCTATGCCACCAGACCCCATTTGTCCTTTCAGAAAACAGCTGGGCAGTACCCAGTGAGAAAAGTTCCAACATGCATGTTCTGCAAGAAGAACAGGAGGTAGAATCTCCTGGTGAAACAAATGCAAACCAAATTTTAACTAACAATGTAGACTTTGATAGTTTTTCAGATAAGTTGAAAACTTTTAGGAGTTTCTCTTCCCAAGAGAAACAAGAAAGTGTAACTTCTCAAGCATATCAACACTGGGCACTGTTTTTGGATCATGATAGTTTAGCTAACAAGTCAATTCCATATCAAACACTTGGAAAAACTTTAAATGATGCAGATTCAACTTCCCAAGAAATTCTAGACTCTGTAAAGAATGAAGAATTGACAGATGAACTCTTAGGTTGTCTAGCTGCAGAACTATTAGCTCTTGATGAGAAAGATAACAACTCTTGCCAAATAATGGCAGATGCAACAGATCCTGAAAGCCGAGATTTTGTCCTCAGCAAGAGAGGAAATACCCTGCAAGAATTAGGTACAGAGACAACAAATGTCAAGATACAGGTTGGTATAACTAGAATCGGGCTTTCCTGGTGGCTCAGACTGTAAAGAATCCGCCTGCAATTCGGAAGACCTGGATTTGATCCCTGGGTTGGGAAGATTCCCTGGAGGAGGGCATATCAACCCACTCCAGTATTCTTGCCTGGAAAATTCCATAGACAGAGGAGCCTGGTGGGCTATAGTCCATGGGGTTGCAAAGAGTCAGACACAATTGAGTGACTAAGCACAGCACATCACATAACTAATAATCAGAGATTCACTGGGGCGGGAAGGGACCTCAGAGACAATCTGCTTCAAACCCCTTATTTTCAAATGAGGAATCAGAAACCCTAAGGAGTTAAATAGTTTCATCAAGGTTTCATTGTTTGGTTGCAAGTTTGGAATTCAGGTCCCCTGACTCTCATGCTGTTTTCATTATGCTGCCTCACTTCTAGAATTTAGCTAGCCTGATACTGCATTGGAGTCACTTTGGGCACATTACTGTAGCAAAACTACATACTAAAATAGGTGACACTATATTTGGTGATGATGTTTTCAATCAACAAGTAATAGCTGGGAGATAATTGTGGGTAAAGCATTACTCTAGGTGGTGTGTGAGATACACAGCCCCTGAAGTAGCTCACTATCTAGTTCCAAAAAACATATGAGGACACGAAAAGATCTTTTCTCAAAGATTCCCTGCATCTGAGCATTTGTTGCCAAATGGTTTACTTTAATACAAAAATATTATTGATACCTCCTATGTTCCTGGTATTGGGATAAGAACTGGAGACATGATAGGGTACAAGACACAGCCATTGCTCTCAAGAAAACATAAGCAATAATCCTGAATACATTAAAAAATTTTTGTTTGGTATTGGAGTTGAGATAGGGAGAAGAATATTAACAGGTGGTAGGGTTATGCCTGTTTTAGTTTTCACTGAAGTATATCACCCTCCTGTTATGCTAAATTTTTTTTAAGATGAAAGTTTTTGTTTGTTGCTTGTTCTTACCTACCCCAACAGACTTGGAGTTTGTTTGTTTATTGGCTGCACCTTGAGGCATACAGGATCTTAGCTCCCTGATCAGGATTAGAACTCGCACCCTCTGCTCTGGAAAAGTGTGAAGTCTTAACCACTGGACCACCAGGGAAGTCCTGTCTTCTCCTAAATTTTAAAGATAGAAGCATTCAGTTTAGCTGAAATGTTATTCACTAAATGCTAACTAGGGTTATATCACACTCTTTTAGGATCAGAAATAATTATTTTAAATAATCGAACAGAAGAATACACAAGGTGAGAACTTAACACATATGAGTGAAACACATTATACTGTCTCCTTTCTGTCTTCATAACAGCTCCATGAGGTCAGTCCTGGAGGTAATAACGTCTCCATTTCGCAGATGAGGAAATTGAGGTTTAGAAAGTCTCCCAGGGAGTGAGTGATGAGGAGGGGCATCCTGATTTCAGCCCAACACTTTTAATCACTATACAGTGGGAATATTCCTTGTCATAAAAGGCCAGCTCCACCCTCATGGTGAGCTTGGTCTCTGCTGGGAGGTAGACAGTGATGCAGAGAGGCTGCCAGGCTTGGGTGGGAGACAGGGGTACATGTGTACACACTTGTGTGTCTGAGATGGGTCTACCAGTCTGCCATTTCACATTCAAGAAAAGCTAACAAGCTGGTAAATAGAATCAGCCCATAACCCTACCCTGCAATTGGAATAAAAAACTGACCTTCTGTGATCTTTCATTTCCAAGCAGTCCTTAAATTTCAGTTTGAATAGAAACATGAGAGGCTGGGGAGGAGGAGGAACCCATGTGGCCCTTTGGAGGCACCTGGGGTCATTTTTAAGGAAGGTGATCCTGTGCCATGTCTTATTCTTAAGGACCTTCTCTGTGCCTCTACATCACCATCATCATTTATTTTTAAGAACTCATAGAGGAGATCAAGACAAAGTATTTTTGGTTCTGATCAAACAGTTGGAAAACATGGTGTAAGCTCTAGAAAGATACTTGTTTCTCAACTTCCAGGGCAGGGCCTCTAAAGGTTTACTGTGGATACATAACTCTTGAGGATCACGCTGAAATGTACAACTGATTCCATATGTCTGAGGTCTGAGATTCTGCAAGTTTAATGAGCTCCCATGGGATATTGATAGAGCTGGTTCGCAGATTCTCCTTTGAGTAGCAAGGGTCTAGAGGACCATGGATCTTCAGTCTGTTGCAGCTGGTCTTGACCTTCAGACTTGCTTGTTATGCTTGTGCATGCATGCATGCATGCATATGTATGTAAGAAAGAAGGTTTGGGGAATTCCCTGGGGGTCCAGTGGTTAAGACTGCCGAAGTCTCTGGTTCAACCCCTGATTGGGGACCTAAGATGCCACAAGATGTGTGGCACAGCAAAAAAAAAGGAGAGAGAGAGAGAGTATCTATATGTATGTATATTTGTGTATAAATGTGTGTATGTGTGTGTATGTGTATGGAAATGTAGGTATAAATGCTTTTATGTATGTGTGTGTGTTTGCGTTTATGTGTGTGTTGTGGAAATAGAACAGGCAAAGGCTCATTCAGAGCTCATTATAGCAAAGGAGTCAACCACCATCATTTGCATTTGGTAGAGACTCAAAAGCAGGCAGAGGAGTGAGAAAGGTTTTTAGTGGAAAAAGGCTTCAGGTGTGCCCTGATTGGAGGCTGTTGTCCTGGGGAGGTTGTTGCGGGGGACGGTTAACTAGAAGGGGCCTCCCATGTAATTGGTTAAGGGTGCATATTTGGCCTTCTCTGATTGATCCCAAGTTAGAAAAGGAAGATTCTCCTATCTGCCCTTTCTCTCTGTCCCAAGGACTCATGGTAATGATGACTTTTTTTTTTTTTTGTCTCATTCTTCCAGAGATATAGTAATGGCTTCAGGAGATATGACAAACAGGAGAGATTTTTCAACTCACATGAAAAGAAGACATTTTCTGAAAATAGTTTAAAGTATGAAGAATCTATCCTGTGGACCAAGGGTGAGATCCTCGGGAAGGGAGCATATGGCACAGTAAGTGAAACAGGAAGCTTGCTGAAATAAAAAATCCCCACTCCTCCTCGACCCCTCCTTCTTTCCTAATCTTCCTGTTTGTCCTCCCCACTCCATATACTCTTTTACTTAGAGATCTTTCAGTTGGAAGTAATAGGAAACCCTACCCAAACCAACTTGAGGAAAAGGATGTCCTCTGTTTTATGCAACTGAAGGGTCTGGAGTAGGTCTGACTCTGGGCACTGCTGGTTTCAGAGGTCAGACAATGTCATCAGAGTCTGGCTTCTCTGTCTCTCCTTTTGGCTCTCGTTCTCAGGCTTCATGGGGTGGGACAATGGCCATGGTATTTCTAGCCTCTCCTTCTCTGAGAGTCAAGTCCTGTGGGAAAGAGGTCTTTTTGTTCAACAATTCAAGTTATGTTACCCAAAGTTGGGACAGCCATTGCCAAGAAGCAAAAACAAAAGATATTTCTTACATTTTGTGAATTGCATAAAATACCATCTAAAGTCCCAGCACTTTACTAAAAAAGAGTGGGATATATGTATATGCATAGCTGATTCACTTTGCTGTACACTTGAAACTAACACAATATTGTAAATCAACTACAGTCCAATAAAAATTGTTACTCCAAAAAAAGTTTTTTAAAAGCCTGAGCACTGTACATGGTATTGGGTTAACCAAAAAGTTTGTTTGGGTTTTTCAGTAAGATGGTATGGAAAAACCTGAACAAACTTTTTCGCCAACCCAATATTTGCACAGATTGCTAGAGATGACTGAACCTAAGGTATTATGATATGCATTCACCATGCTACTTATCCCAATCTTTGCTTCCCTGCAACTTTCAATTTGTTTAAGTATAATACTTCACATTTACATAGGGATGTATCATCTTAGAGAAAAACCAGGGTTTGGGAGGCATTTTGTGAACGAGTCATCGTTTATATTTAATAATAAGATATTGGTTTGCTTCTAGGTATATTGTGGTCTTACTAGCCAAGGACAACTAATAGCTGTAAAACAGGTGGCTTTGGATACCTCTGATAAATTAGCTACTGAAAAAGAATATCGGAAACTGCAGGAAGAAGTCGATTTGCTCAAAGCACTGAAACATGTCAATATTGTGGCCTATTTGGGGACGTGCTTGCAGGAAAACATCGTAAGCATTTTCATGGAGTTTGTTCCTGGTGGCTCCATCTCTAGTATTATAAACCGTTTTGGGCCACTGCCTGAGATGGTGTTCTGTAAATATACAAAACAAATTCTGCAAGGTGTTGCTTATCTCCATGAGAACTGTGTGGTGCATAGAGATATCAAAGGAAATAATGTTATGCTTATGCCAACGGGAATCATAAAGCTGATTGACTTTGGCTGTGCCAAGCGTTTGGCCTGGGCTGGCCTAAATGGCACCCACAGTGACATGCTCAAGTCCATGCATGGGACTCCATATTGGATGGCCCCAGAAGTCATCAACGAGTCTGGCTATGGACGGAAGTCAGACATCTGGAGCATTGGCTGCACTGTGTTTGAGATGGCCACCGGGAAGCCTCCACTGGCTTCCATGGACAGGATGGCAGCCATGTTTTACATTGGCGCACACCGAGGGCTGATGCCTCCTTTACCAGATCGCTTCTCAGAAAACGCAGCAGACTTTGTGCGCGTATGCCTCACCAGGTAAGAAACTGAAAGCAAGAAAGGAGGATAAAACCCCAGAGATTCCAAGAAGTCGACATTTCCCCCTGAGATTTATGGCCCATTTTTAGCTCTGCTCAGGTTAAAAATTCAAGTAGGGAGTGATTTTGCTCTGAAAAGAATCATGAGTAACCACATTGGGTGATGTGTTCTGTGTTGTACCAGGGGTGTGGGGGTAATGCTGCCAAGTGGGAAGTGTCTCAATTAAATGTCTTATCAGGTCCAGACAGTACATTCTCAAATCAATAGATGTGCAAGAATTGCTATTTATTTGCAAGATCTGTTTATTCACCAAAGAGACATCTTCCCAGGGACTAGCCATGGTGAAATAGCATCATCTGCACTTAGCTTCCCTCCCCTTTTGGGGAACCAGTGTTCTCATTCCTTCCTAAAACTGGCTCTCAGGAAAGTGTGTGAGAAATTCATTCATATCAAGGAAATGACATGAATTGATTAATCGATGATTGACAGATTTAATGTATTGTTCCCCCAGAAACACTTGCATTCAAAGTGAGAGGAAACATTTTGAGTCAAAGGAACAAAACTCTAATTGAAGTATTTCAAGCATCAAATGGGTAGTGTTTGGGGAAGCAGAAAAGTCCCAGAAGGTCACCTGTTTTCTCCTGTCCTGAGGCTTCCTGGTATTCATGGAATAAAATTCTGGTTAAAATGTTAGGACTATAAGGGAGCTGAGAGACCCACTTGTGTAGTTTTCAAACTTTTGTTAGCCAGGTACTCTCTGCTTACATGAAATCTTGATTCAAAGAATAAAGCAGAAAGGCAGAGAAGTGGCTTTGGTTAGTGTGTGTATCTCTATGCATGTATGGGTATGGTGGAGGAGAGCTGAAGAGGAGGGCAGGGACGCTCAAGCCCATCTACCTACTCTTGATGTAGAACAGCATCGAGGAGGCTCAGCACTGAGCTGCATGTGCAGGATAAGGAAGGCCTGATACCCACACACAATTTCTTGCCTTTCAAAGAGATATGCTTTATTATTCCTAGATGAAAAATTCTAGTGCCCCAGATTTCAGCAAATATATATGGCTACCTCCAGCTGCCTCTCGGAACGAGTTCATTTTGTCATTCTTAATGAATATGCAGAAGATATTAAGAAGAGGTGGCAAGAATACACAGAAGAACTATACAAAAAAGATCTTCACAACCCAGATAATCACAATGGTGTGATCACTCACCTAGAGCCAGACATCCTGGAATGTGAAGTCAAGTGGGCCTTAGAAAGCATCACTACGAACAAAGCTAGTGGAGGTGATGGAATTCCAGTGGAGCTATTTCAAATCCTCAAAGATGATGCTGTGAAAGTGCTGCACTCGATATGCCAGCAAATCTGGAAAACTCAGCAGTGGCCACAGGGCTGGAAAAGGTCCGTTTTCATTCCAATCCCAAAGAAAAGCAATGCCAAAGAATGCTCGAACTACCGCACAATTGCACTCATCTCACATGCTAGTAAAGTAGTGCTCAAAATTCTCCAAGCCAGGCTTCAGCAATACGTGAACTGTGAACTTCCAGATGTCCAAACTGGTTTTAGAAAAGGCAGAGGAACTAGAGGTCAAATTGCCAACATCCCCTGGATCATCGAAAAAGCCAGAGAGTTCCAGAAAAACATCTATTTCTGCTTTATGGACTATGCCAAAGCCTTTGACTGTGTGGATCACAATAAACTGTGGAAAATTCTGAAAGAGATGGGAATACCAGACCATCTGACCTGTCTCTTGAGAAACCTGTATGCAGGTCAGGAAGCAACAGTTAGAACTGGACATGGAACAACAGACTGGTTCCAGATAGGAAAAGGAGTACGTCAAGGCTGTATGTTGTCACCCTGCTTATTTAACTTATATGCATAGTACATCATGAGAAACACTGGGCTGGAAGAAACACAAGCTGGAATCAAAATTGCCGGGAGAAATATCAATAACCTCAGATATGCAGATGACACCACCCTTATGGCAGACAGTGAAGAAGAACGAAAGAGCCTCTTGATGAAAGTGAAAGAGGAGAGTGAAAAAGTTGGCTTAAAGCTCAACGTTCAGAAAACTTAAGATCATGACATCTGGTGCCATCACTTCATGGGAAATAGATGGGGAAACAGTGGAAACAGTGACAGACTTTATTTTTCTGGGCTCCAAAATCACTGCAGATGGTGATTGCAGCCATGAAATTAAAAGACTTACTCCTTGGAAGGAAAGTTATAACCAACCTAGATAGCATATTTAAAAGCAGAGACATTACTTGGCCAACAAAAGTCCGTCTAGTCAAGGCTATGGTTTTCCCAGTAGTCATGTATGGAAATGAGAGTTGGACGGTGAAGAAAGCTGAGCGCCGAAGAATTGATGCTTTTGAATTGTGGTGTTGGAGAAGACTAGAGACTCCCTTGACTGCAAGAAGATCCAATCAGTCCATCCTAAAGGAGATCAGTCCTGGGTGTTCATTGGAAGGACTGATGTTGAAGCTGAAACTCCAATACTTTGGCCACCTCATGCGAAGAGTTGACTCATTGGAAAGGACCCTAATGCTGGGAAGAATTGGGGGCAGGAGGAGAAGGGGATGACAGAGGATGAGATGGCTGGATGGCATCACCGACTTGATGGACATGGGTTTGGGTGGACTCAGGGAGTTAGTGATGGACAGGGAGGGCTGGTGTGCTGCGATTCATGAAGTCGCAGAGTCAGACACGACTGAGCGACTGAATTGAACTGAATGAATATGCAGAACCCAAAGGTCTGTCTGTCTGCTGACGAACGTGTCTCTCTTAGTCCCTCTGTCTTCCTCTTCCAGCACCTGTATATCAATCAGCCTGACCTGGTTGATTTCAGGGAATCACAGAGGCCAGGACAGCACCACATACTCCAGGGTTGGGGTGGGGCACAATTCTGGGCATTCCCAGATGCAGAGATACCCTAGGTATCCCAGGATGGATTTGCAGGCAGAGCTGTGGGCACAGAACTGCCCCTTCCTGTCTGCCAAAACACCTCACAAAAGGGACATAAATGTGTTAGGAATATCATATGAACCAGTACTAGTTTGGGAGATTGGTCTTACCTCTTAAAACTATTGTGGTTACTTTCTTCTGAATTGAACAATGATCTATTATTGATCCACAAAAACTGCTTGCTACTCTCATTTTTTTTCAAGTTCTCATTATACACACAAACAGCTTTAAAGAGAAAGGGTGGATTTTTTTTTTTTGCTTTTCTTTTGAACCATTGCTTCATAAACTAAGCAATACACAACTCATAATCAATTAACAGGGTTGTTGTGAAGGTTAAGTGAAACGGTGTGTGTAATTGCTTAGTATAGCATGGAGTACATAATTAGGGCTCCACCATTAATAATCCATGGGAGAATGTTAATACACCTTACCTAATGAGTGTCATGCAAGCATATAATTATCTCCTGAAATTCTATGCCAAAGACCCTAAGGACTCTAGAATCTTGCCTGTTGTCTATGAAAATAACTCCTTGGAGGTGTGGATATTCATAAATAAAAGGGGAAGGCACTCAAAGATTCACAAGTAGAGATGATCAGGTTAAAAACTAGGAACAAGGACTGAATATAACAAATGAATTTGGGGAAGCAGTCAGAAGTCAGAAGAATGGCTCGGGGTTCTACTATGGGCAGGTGTCAGAAATTCTGGGGAGTCAGGCCAAGGAGTTTAACTTTGTTGCAATAGGCAGTGGAGAGCAGGGAACTGCAAAGAATTTGGGGTAGAGATCGCCATGATAAGAAAGGTCTTTGGGGAGGAAGGTCAGGTAGCCGATTCGTAGAGGGACCTCAAATGGAGGCCATTCTGGAATTCAGAGCTTGGACTTGGATGGTAATGGAAGCAGTGGGAGTGTAAAGGGGATTCCAAGACATTTTAGAGGAAGGTGAATCAGGACTTGGTGATGGATGATGATAGGGTCTCATGGTTTTGAACCTGGATAATGGAAGAAATAATAGAAAGCTGTGAATGAGGAACAGTGGAGGAAGTTGAAGGAAACATTTGAAGCTATGGAATTGTTGCTCAGGAAAGCAGTGAACATTGGAGATGCGTATTTGAAAATCAAAAGTTTGGTAGCTATAGTCATGAAAAAATTAGAGGGCTGAGGAAAATGTTTTTGAAAATTCTCATGGGAGAATAATACAGTATGCATAGAATTAAATCTAGTACTCAACTGGAAGAAAAGGAGGGAGGGGAGTTGCCCCATGGGGGGAGAACAAAGAGAACAGTTTCTCTTAAGACCAAGCAGACATTGTTTCAGAAAGAAGGGGGGTAGTGAATACTTCAAATGCTACAGAGATGACAAGGAGGCTGAGCTCACTAATCTGGTAAGGAGGTTATGCTTAGTTTCACAAGGACTACTTCCTTTTTTTTTTTTTTTTTTTTTTTTCAATTTTTTGGCTGCACTGCGCAGCATGTGGGATCTTAGTTCCCTGACCAGGGATCAAACGAGTACCCCCTGCACTGGAAGCACAGGCTCTTAACCACTGGACTGCCAGGAAAGTCCTTCCTGGTCAGGATTAATTTTAAAAGGACAATTTGTAGAGAGATAAGTAGGCCAAATAGTAAAGATTTAGGATAGTGAATGTTGAAAACAAGTTATTGGACTTGCCCAACTTAGAGAAATTTGGCAGGAATAGAAGAAATAGGATGGCAGCTACAAATGATGGTCATTTAAGGACTTTTTGGAGAGGAGATTTCTGCATATTTTGAAGGCTGGAGAGTCTCTGGAAGGGAAGAGGTTTTTTATTTTAGAATGATTCATGATCACTTTCTTTTAAAAGTATCTTATTTTCACCTGGGCTGTTCTTCATGGTCATTTGCTTCCAAAATGATCAAGATAGCCAATTTAACCAAAAGAATTCCCAAGGAATAATTTACTGCAGAAAACTATTGACTGGTTCATTAATTTATCGACCAGTTCATTGTCAAAAGCATTTTTAATTGAAGGATAATTGCTTTACAGTATTGCATTGTTTTCTACCAAACATCAACATGAATCAGCCATAGGTTTAACCATGTCCCCTCTCACTTGAACATACCTCCCTGTTTTGACTTCTCGAGGCAAGGGAAAAAACCCCAAGCCATGTGTGCTAAGTCGCTTCAGTTGTGTCCGACTCCTTGCAGTCTTATGAACTGTAGTCCACCAGGCTCCTCTGTCCATGGGATTCTCTGGGCAAGAATATTGGAGTGGGTTGTCATTTCCTTCTACAGTGGATTGTCCCAGCCCAGCGTTCAAACCTGCATCTCTTATGTCTCCTGCATTGGCAGGCGGGTTCTTTACCACTCGTGCCACCTGGTAATAAAGAAACTGTCTCCCTTTATGCTCGTCCAAGAGTATCCCAAATAGGATTATTTAAATTGATCACCAAAGCATATTTAAATGTCTACTTCTAAAAGGCTTTTCAATCCTGGATTCCTCTAAATTTAAAAATAAATTTCATGCTAAAAGTGCTTTAAACTGTACATCTAAAAGTGTATTTTACTATGTATAAATTATACCCCAAACAAATTGAACAGAAGTACAATGGAAATGTAGGGACTGGTTTTGAATCAGGTACTTTTTGAATTATTGCTATGTGACACTTTAAAAGCTGTATATACATTAAAAAAAAATTGTCCCAAAGAGTTAGGTGTTGTTATCCCCATGTTACTGATGAGAGAAGAGTCGGGAGTCCCTGGTTTAAGATCACACAGCTAAAATCTGGAGTCTGGACTCAACCCAAGTCTGTCTGACGGGCAGTGGTTGTACTTCCACTGTTACAGTAGGTATTTTGAGTCAACTAGATCTAGTTGGCAGGCACGTTGCTGGGTGCTTGTTCTAACGTGTTTTTGCCTTCTTAGGGACCAGCATGAGCGACCCTCTGCTGTTCAGCTCCTGAAGCACTCCTTCTTGAAGAGAAATCACTGAACAGACATCAGGACTTTACAGCTCCACTACAGATACTTTGTTACTGTTTCATTGTGGAAATGATGGTTTAGGGACCCTTGTTTTCTTACTGGAAAGTCAATCTAAGCCAATTTGACTAGATCCTGGAATGTCACTAACTGAAAAGTTTTAGTTACAAGTTAGCCTTCTCTAGCTTCAGGCACAATTGCCCATGTATATGAGTGAATTGTCTTAAACAGTAAAAAGAGAAAAATTCCAGTGTTTACAGTTTTATCCAGGAACTACAATTTCTCTTTATATGCTATTTCCTTTTATTTTTTGGCCGGTTAATTTTAATGTCATTAGTTCAAAATAAATTGTATAAAAAAGTAAATGTATTTTCTTGCTTGGTGGGCAAAGGCACGTATTTAATTCTTACAAAGGAGAATGGAGGAAGGTGAGAAGATAATAAAGGAGGAGAAAGGCACTAGATTCAGTTTACGTAAGCAGCAATCTTAACACTGGAGATGACAGGGGCCTCAACATTAACGGGAAGAACTAAGGGTCTTGGCATTTCATTACCAGAGGGTCACCTAACTCCTCATAAGTTCCCACCTACAAGAAGCTGGGCTCTACCAAGGTGGGCTCCATAACCCTCAGGCTGCCTTCCCTATGCTTTGTACTATGATTTGAGGTCTTCACTTGTTTAGTGAATATAATCATTACTGCATTGAGAACGTGCTAAACATAAGCCAGCTGGTGGGATAAAAGCTCATTGATCTGATAAGGGGAGAGTGGGTCAGCATACAAACTTTTCTAGGACATTTTGCTCACATCACCTGAAAGGACGACATTCCTGCTAAGGTCACTCTTCTTTCATTTCCAGGACGCTGAAAAACCTTGCAAAAATGAATGGGGACAAGTTGTCAAAATTATTACAAAGTCTTAAGTTGGTGGGCTTTTCGATAAGGTTTCTGTTGCTGTGACTCCATTCATCTACTATATTTCATTGACACCTATTGGTGTCTACAGACATTTACTAGCTGCTATCATTTGAAGATGGCATAACTACAGCTAACTTGAGGGGAATTCTAATTCTCACCAGTTGTGAAGCTTTGTCAAAATCAAGCTGCTTCTTGAGAAGTTTTCGAAATATGCGAAACACGGTCCAGCTGAAGTAAGAGTTTACTTTGGCCAACATGTTTAGAAGGTTCTTTGAGGGTATACCTTCCTTCTCTCTCTGGTTTGTAGTATTCTTCCCTCAAATTTGATAAAAATTGAAGGGATATTTTGCTTATTTTACTTGTGTATCAACACCATCTTAAGTAGGGTTTTTTAGTCTTAGTATGGGTTTCAGCATTCTTTAAAGTCTGAATGATTATATCTGACTTTGGAGCAATTAACTATAAAAACCCTATGAAGAAAGGGCAGGGACTAAGAAATGTTTATACTATGTGTACAGATCACAGTAATGGACACACGAAGTTGGTGTTAATAAACCTACCCCTCTTCCGATACAGGAAAACACCGAACACTAATTTAAAAGAACCTTCAAAATTTGTACATTTTTAATAGGCAAGTCTTGGTCTTAAGAGCTTTCTGTTTTGTCACTTATTGTTTAACGTTGAAATTATGCTTATATCACTGCCCAGGCGTTTGCTCCCTTTATATCTTCCTTTAGGAGGTAGAGGTCCCGAAAGACTGGGATTTCAGAAAGGTGAAGGCTGGGAGGGCAAGCATTCGCTGAGCTCTTAATAGTGAAAGGCACATCATTTAATTCTGGCTGTCTGGATTGGTGGTAGTCTGATTTTAACAGACAGTAGGGTTCAGAAGTACGTAACTTTCTCAAGGTCATCCAACTGGTGAATGAGTTGGGGCTGCTACCTAGATCTGACTTTAGTCTTTTCCCTGCTGCCTCCCAGATCTGTAGTTTATAAATGAAATCAGTTACATTATTTTTACTCGAAAAAAACTCCAGAGATGCTGATAAATTCACCAGTACAATGATTCTGATGACTTGTCAAAAGCTTCTCATTTTTCATTTAGCAACACTGCATTTCCTTCCATGCCTATATCCCCTTCTGACCAGGCAGGCACAACACCCCAGTTTTCAAGCACATTCAGAAGTGAATTTCATTACATACTGAATGGGTCTTAAGCTCAACCAAAGGAAATTTAACTTCCCAAGTAAAATCCTAAACGTAGTTTCAACTCTAGAACCTCCTTAACTTTACCCTATTTTAGCCCTTATGCTGTGGACGTTTTTCAATGGCTGAACTAGGAGAGTTGCCACTGTGGAAAAGCCAGAGCTCTGGAGTATGGGGTTGGGGGATGTGCAGGATTCTACCTACTTTATCCACACTCTCCTGCTTGACCATAACAACAGTCCTGGGCCTTTAGTGTACTACTTCCAATATAAAAAGCCACTTAATCTGCTCAAAGACCATGAAAACCCTCCATCATGTACCAGGCCACCTTTATTCCTCATACCTGCTGTACTTCCAAGTATTCAGCTGAAGGCAGCTATGTAACTAAAGCAACTTATTTTTAAAAAAGCTTTCCAGGTGATTCAACTTGAAAATATTGGGTGTAGACGCACTCTGCATCTTCACTGATTGCTTACAAGAAGAGTTTTGTGTACGGCACTGTACTGTGGAAAGCCAAACTACACAGCCCCGAGGAAGAGCTGTAGCACTCATATTGTTATGACTTTTTAAACTTGTGAAAATCCACGGCTGACTTTGTCTCTAAAGCAATTGTCTCTAAAGCAATTGTTCCTATAGATTATAACTTGAAAGACTGAAGAAAACTGATCTTGGGGATATGCCTGGACACTGATTAAGGTCTCAATAAGCCTGTTAATTTCATGGCAGTACGATTAAAAACCCTCATTTAGTGAAGCTCTACATTGCTTTGGGAGATGGTGTTGGGGGGGAGGTAGGTCATATACAAGACCTAAAACAAAAATGAACACTGTTCTCCATTATACTAAAAGGAGCAGGGGGAAAAAGTGAAGCAACAATTGAGTAGGGTGAGTTGCTAAACGAGATTACTAACTTTGGTTAAGGGGAATTACTGACTTTATGTTCCTAAACAAAACTCATGTAATTGATTATATTCTCAAAAGAAAACAACTGAAATTCTGTAAACAGTAGGCCTGAAGGGTCTAACACACAAGTTTACTGCACCTAGCCTGGCCTTTACCAGTTTCCTGAATTATCTACAACCTGCTTCTATTAGGATGCTCTTCAACACCATCCATTCTATTTAGCTTTCACTGATCAACCAAGCCTTAAGCCTCACAATGCAATGAACAGGTACTATTACTGACATTTTGTAGATTAGGAAATCAAGGCACAAAGTCATTTACCCAGACATCAGCAACTAAGTGATGGAGCTGAGACTGGAATATGGACAATCTGATCCTAGTGGCCACACTCCTTGATGACAGACGAAGTCACTCAACTAAAGAGTAACTTTTATATTAGAGATCTCATTTCCCACATCTCCCAGGAAGGTATTTCTGATTCATATTAACAAGACATTTTAGAGCCTTGGATTTATGTTGTCAATAAACAAACTTTATTAATAATTCCTTGTAATAGATATTGAGATGAAATTCAATGTCTAATTGAATTCATGCCATATACACAAACTTTTGTTTTAGATTTTCTACTGGCAAACATCCTGTTCAATAGTCCTTGGGGGTTCTGAGTACATTCACAAAATGAAATCCCAATTATTGCTGCCAACAAATGAGCACATAAGTTTTTCAAACTAGGCGGGTGAAACTGCTTGAAAAACACAACTTAAAAAAAAAATGTACTCATTAATTAACAATAGGCAAATGAAGTTAAAATCAACCACTAAACAGGTTTTAAGTGAGGTTTCTTCCCAAAACTTGGAAATAAAGGAAATCAGCCCTCAGAATTTACTTTTGCGATTAATGGATCACAAAGAACAGGGTAAGTCACTTTTGAGACCAGAATTACTCCTAGCCACACAACCTTCCAATGTATCTTGCTTATTTAGCAAGCTACCTTAAGAAACTTCAGGCAGAACACATATTGGTAAATGAACAAAAGAGGAGTCATAGAAGCAAAAGGTGGCTGTGCCCAAATTAACATTGCAGAATAAAAAATGGATGCATAGTATCAGACCTAAAATGCTTGGAACACAGATGTTTCAGAGGCAAACTTCTCTTACCAAAACAAACTTCTGACTATTTAGCTTACATTTGTTGGCTTACAGGAAAAAAGTTCCAGGTTATTAACATAGTTGTGAATCCTCAAATTAATGCACTGGTACTGTAATCTGACACCTGAGAAGGATGGGGGCAGAATGTGCTGGTTCTCCAGTCCAGAAACTCCTAAGTCAGCCTATCATAAACAAACTGGTCCATGAAATTGGCGTTTGTCACCAAGTTTTTCTCACTTGTGGGACTTACTCATTTTTTATCTGAATAAATGTGGTTAGGAAATCCTACTGCCTTCCAAGAAAGCAGAGACTGCTGAATCAAGAATTCTTTGTAACAAAAGCTCTGATTTTTCTCAGCAAAGATCTTAAAAATCACCTAGCTATTTATGCACAGTAGTAGGTCACAAAAAATTGCTTTTCTGATTAGATAAAACTTGGGAATGGTGAAATATCTTGACAGTAGAACTATCTTCTCTTAGAGATATTACCATGTTTTTTTTTCCATAGTAAATGTAAAACACTAAAAAAATCTAACCAACCAAGGGTACTACTTAAAAGAGTATGTAACAGTCATGCATATATAAGCAGTGGTTTATTAGTTAAGAATTAATCTTAAGATTAGTTAAGGAATAAAAATAAGTAATTTAAGTTCTCAAATATAACCAAAATTATGTGCTTAAAATGCTCTTAAGGCAAGACATTTGGTAACTAACAAAAACATTTCAAATTTGATTACCTGAAACTGACCATAACTAGTCATTTCTTTAGTTCAAAGAGGATAGACAGGGCAGGAAAGTATCATATCCTACATAATTATAATCTGTTTGCACAAAGTAATGTAAGCACCCCTTATAACATTTTGCATGAAACCATTTATCATGGTAGACATTTTCTTTGACTCTTAAGAACTCTAACAAGAACGAATCTGCATACACAGAGATCAAGACGCACTTGTACTATTTTCAAAGATAAACCTTGGGGTGACTACATGACTTTTTAGTATTTAAATACCTGCAACAAAAAATGAACCTCAGTGTTAACTAAAACAAAACAAAAAAAAGGAACTAGGACATTTTGCAAGGTATTACCACTAAAAGATGCTACCACCAGTTTTCTGGAACAATGTTTGCCTCTGAGAATGTTTCTGTGAAAAAACCACTCCTTTGCTTTGGTTCTGAAAACAGTGTATTTTAAAACAGCTAAGGCAAATATTTAGGGGGCACAGCTCAATATGGGAAAATTAGTTCAAAGAGGTAGAAGTAAAGCCTTTCTATGTAATGTGCTTCTGCATAAAGGTAACGAATCAATGATCTCTGATCTAAGGAAAACACAACTGCAAAATGAATCACTCTTTTATAGGATGTTTAAAGATAATGGTTTTTAATAGTTCAAATATTTTTAAAAATCTCATCAAAAATGTATCACCTTAACAGTACTTCGCACATGTGGAATTTCATACCTAAATTTGATACTATTTTGGTTTATTTATGGCTACTTACAAGAAGACTCAGTAATAATGTCCATTCATTGGAGTCTTTTTCTTTGGTTGAGCCTACTGGGACCAGGCTGATGAACTATTTTATGCAAAAGAGATGGTCAAATTCATGGCAATATGAATTATAAGGGTTCTCATTTAATGGAAATGAAACTTAAAAGAATTTCCATATTTTATCCCCACTGTAGTTTCAGAAGCTAATATCCTGTTCAGAGGTTAAAGAGTTTGAATAGCTCACACAACCCTGTAAAAATTACAACTGGCTGCCCTTTAATAAATAAAGTCATTGTAAAGAATTACATTTACAGAGTGAAAAGTGAATACATAGCATTTCAAATTCAATTTTGGAAGTAACTAATAAGTACTTCCCCGAAACAATATACACTAGCTACCTTTTTAACTGTCCATCATTAGCACCAAAAGATTCAACAAAATTACCTTTATTCTCACATCTCAAAACAATTCTGCAAATTCTTAGTGAAGTTTAAGTATAGTCACAGACCTTAAATATTCACATTGTTTTCTATGTCATACTGAAAATAAGTTCACTACTTTTCTGGATATTCTTTACAAAATCTTATTAAAATTCCTGGTATTATCATCCCCATTATACAGTAGCACAACCACCCAGTATCATTTCACATGATAGCTCCTTAGAGGTTTCACATCTAAATTACCAAGAACAAAAAAAACCCTTCCCTCCCTCATCTTGCACTCCTCTTAATTCTATACTAGTCCTTGGATTATGTACCACTGTAAAAGTATAATTGTATCAAAATTACCATGTTTATGGATACAATAATATGCCATACAGAGCAACAAAGTTACATGTAATGACAAAGATTACTAAAGTTATGCAAGACAAGAACAAAGTTAGGACATGCTAGCTAGGCAAAGTCCCTAGAAAGAGACTCCTAGTATCCTAAATTCAAATAACATTGACAAAATAATGAATAATTATCTTAAAAAAAATTATAAAGCTACTGGCAATCAGGTAATTGCTAAATAAAAGTAGAGCACGAGATTAAACTCTAATATTTACAACTGCAACATACTTGAGTAAAATTACAATTGTGCACATATCAGTGGCTTTGTAACAAAAATAATTCATATACATAGAGGAAAAAATTAAGACAGTTTTCAGTTCAACAGAAGTTGAATTCAACCCATCTCAAAGATACTCAATAGCTCAAAGATTTACCACAGAATTGAAGATTAGCTGATAAACCAGAGCCATGTTACTGGCATTTAAGACAAATTTTAAACAAGTTAATGTCTATCATTTGCTCAGAAGTCAGAAGACTGTGCAAACTTGACCTCAACAGGAATATACTGAGATGTGCAAACAAATGGAAAACCTCCACTAGCTGTTTTATCTGGAGGCTTACCTTTTTTTCTTCCCCTCAGAGAGCTTCCTGTTAACAACCGTAAGATATAAATACAGGTACAATGCACAGTCAGTGACTTTTTTGTTTATTTATTGTCAGAATATAAAACAACTGAGAGAGCAATAGGTTTAATTTCATTTTTATAAGGAAGACTGCATTTACCTGAAAAAGAAATATGGCATCACACACAAAAACGCTTCAAGGGAGGGGTATGTTTAAGAACATGGTGTCATTCTGAATGCCAAAGGAAAAGCGATTCTGTTTACGGTTAAAATATGTAGTGTTAAAGTTCTTTATTTAAGAAAAAAACTTACTAATTCTGCACTAATGTAAGTTTTTGTGAATTCAGTTTTCAAATCACAGTAATCTACATAACCATTATTAACACCTCTGTGTTTATAGTACTGCAACAAGCCAACAAACACTTAAATGCACTTCACATCAAGAGTATGTAAACTTTATTTTTTCCTCTTCAAGCCTTCAGAAAATCAGGGGCTCTTTCAGCAGCCAGTCTGGTCAGAACCTCTGAAGGCAGAATCAGTGCCTCATGGAATAAACAACCATCTGTGGCACTGCATACCCATCTGGTAGTGAAGTGTCCCCCTTCAGTGGCTTCCAGTAAGGCCTAGAGTTTAAGGTTAACATGAAAAAGTGCCACCTTTGTTTTAGATTAGTGATGGACTCTGACAAGATAAAATAAAGTTATTCTGTATATTGTTATACTTACAAGCAGCTCCAATCCTGAGTATTTATGGTAATATCTAAACATACAAAAATGTATGTACATTTTTCTCCACTTTCTTGTAAACAGTTGTCAGTATACTGTTTTATCCCTTTATCAGTGAAACATGCAAATCATACATACAAGTATAAATACACAGAAGAAAACAATTTACACTCATTCAAAAGCCAAGCAACAACAAAAAATTGCTACAGTATTCAAATTATAAATAAACGAATGCTTGAGGCATCTTATATTCCTAGAAGCAGCCAGCCATTCACCCTAATGTTCTTAGCTGCAATTGTAGAAATACTGAGTTTTGCACCTTCCATGCTTTTACAGTATTTATAACACTATCATATGTGGAGATAAAGACTTGTTTACTATAATCTCTTCTTTTCAGAATGAAGAATAAAGCAGCACTTACAAATATTGAAGCAGTGGTAGTAACAGCAGGTGTTACCACTGCTATATCAGGAGGAAGTTTTCCATTCTAACAATTTTTAAATTAAAAAAGTAAAGGAAAAATTGACCTAAAGAAATGATTACATGTTCATTCCTTGGGCACTTAACAGCGAGTCCAGCATGTCGAATGTGTCTTTGTAGTCCATATGCTGGCTGTTTGTACTGTACTCGTGATTGACATCAGGACCGTTGGTCTCCACTGGCTTCTTGTCCAGTTTCACGAGGGTGCTGAGATGTCCGTAGCCCACCTGGTATGTGACAGGGGGAGGAGGGGGTAAGGGATGGTTAAAAACAGAGTTGTGAGAGGATATATACTGCTTAACAGAGGAGGAAGAACTAGATGAACTACCTGAACTTTTGGAACTTTTGCTCATTTTGGAGTGATGGTTGTGAGATGCATCATTGATATGCAGCTTCTTCCTTGAAGAGCTGGAACTAGAGGAAATGCCATCACTGCTCAGGCCAACAGGACTCCTCAGAACAGTGGGTGGTATTCCGTCAGCACTGTGTTTACTGCCACCACTGCTGCTGCCACTATATGAGTGGGAATGCTTGTGACTGCTGGGGTGGTGGCGGTTGGAAGGATGCTCCTTGTGCTTCTCCTTATGGTCCCTGCTAATATGTGGGCTTGAATGCTTGCTCTTCCCACTGCCTTCATCAGAAGAGCTGTGTCTTTCTGAGGAAGAAACCTTTATTTTCATTTTCAGTTCTTCTTTACTGGCACTTTTATCAGTGGGTGGTATTGGAATCCGTAATTTCAGTGATCCACTCTTTTCCTTCTTATCTGCCATGTATTTTTCAGGTTTTTCAGCATTTGTAATGGGAATTTTCATTTTAATGGGAGAAGTCACAGAACTGCTGCTGGCTGCCTGAGACTGTACATGTTTGTGTTGCTGTTCTACCTGGGCAGCTATATAATGATCCCTTGCATCCAGATCAAGGCTTTCTAGCTTACGTTTTTCTCTATATTTATCTAAAGACATTTTCTGAGGAATTACTCCAGGAGTAGCAGAAATTGGCCCATGGTGTTTACTGCTCCCTGCTTTATGAGTATAATCTTGCTTAACAGAAGAATGATCAGAAATTTTGTCAGGTCTGTGATGTAATCCTGAATGCAATGATACAGAAGGTCCCTGCTTGAAGTTGATGTTGTACTGGCTACCAGACAAAGATGTTTCCTGTTTCTGTGAATATATCTGTTCTGTCCTTGCCGACTCTTGATGCTGAGGCCATTCTTGGTGTGATGACAAACCATATGAGGTACTTGGCATTCCTGTTGCTAGCACTGACAAATTATCAGGTGCATGGCTGTCTTGAACAGAAATATTTCCTGAATTTAGAGGTACTGGTGCAGGGAAAGCTGATGTAGATGGTTTCTGAAAACTTGGTTTGGTAGGCACACCAGTAACACTATCTACTAACATGGAATTCTGGACCAAAGATGAACTCAGAAGAGGCGTTTCTGATACTTGTCCATCTACTTTTGGTTTCCCAGCTGCCTGGTTAGCCTATTTAAATAAAACACAGAAGAAACAATGACAGCAAAGGAATTTAACAGAAATTTCTTTGCTTATAAAAACTCTATATTAAATATATGAAAATAAAATCACCTAGGGTTGGACTTTGTTGCCAGTAAACAAACATCTTATTTAGAGGCATAAAATAAGATTATATATAGTGAAAGCATTGGCTTTAAATTAGATACTGAATAAATTCCAGCCCAGCATCTGAGAGAGGAATTTAACTTGTCTAGCTTTAATTCCCCTTTTTGTAAAGTGAGGATACTATTTCCGCAGTAATCACTATGAGAATAAGAAATCCATAAAATATTTATAGCAAAGTCTACTGGACACAGTAGTTGGATAAATTATGAGCACATGTAGCTTACGATACACTGTAATTACTTCAAATATTAGAAATAAGAATATTTAACCATAAAAATTCAAATTATTAGCAAACTGATGTTCTAATAAACCCTGTCAATTCTCTTACCCTCCAGTATCGAATCTTCTTCAACCTACTAGGCGTTTTCTCCAATATTTGTAGAAACTCATGTGTTAGCTCTAAAAATAAAATTTAAATTTAAAACTTAGAAGGTGCCTTTAGATTTAGAATTCTCTCAAGTGGGCAATATTAAAAAGAAAGCACAGAGTTCATCTACTTCACAATCACCTTCCTAATTCAACCATCAGCACATACAGAAGTACACACAGCTCTGAACTGGTATTTTCAAAGATGAATCTTAAAAAAAATTTTTTTGATTAAAAAAAAAGAGACAGAAAAAACCGAAACAACAAAAAAAACAAAAATAATCAAACAAAACCCCCCTCCTCCCACATCTCCCTGATTTTAAATGCTTACTTAGAATCTCTGAAAAATTTAGTAGCATTTAAAAAATTCCTCCCAAACAGAAAATTGCTATCAGGCAAACATCAGTAATAATCGTGGTGGGCAAAGTCCATCAGTAGATTCTTTACAATCAGTGCCCAAAAGTTTAAGAAAAAAAGAGAATATTTGTATAATCCCAAAATGCCTTCCTCAAGATATCAATTACAGAGAAAATTAGTAACTTTATGACCCTAACCACGTGATCATGACTATCATTACCAGCAATAAAACTTATCAACATGATACACCTTGATAAAATGCACTGAGTAGGACATAACTCATTTCTGTGGTATTCTTGCCTAAAATGCAAAACCTCAATTTAACAATGGGAAAACATCAAACTCTAATTAAGGAACATTTTATAAAATAACTGACCGTTATTCTTCAAAGTGTCAAGGACATGAAAGAAAAGATTGAAAAATTATCACAGATTGGAAGAGATTAAGGGGGGCATGGCAACTAAATGGAACATGGGATCCTAGATGTTATTATTATGTAAGATGCTAATATTAGAGAAACGGGGCACAGGGTATAACAGCACAGAATCTGTACTATTTCACAGTTTCTTTAAATTTAAAACCATTTCAAAGTTAAATGAAAAAATTTCTTTATCTATACTTGTAACTTTCTAGCAATCAACACATTAACATTTCAGTAAACCACCCTGGTCACATTTCTACAATTTTTCTTCTTAAATTTAGGATTACAATGAAATAAGAGATGATTCACTTTTCCAAAGTGGTATGGTTAAGATGAACTATAGTTTTCAACTCCACAGAAAAACAGTGTTATTAATAAAGTTACTGGCCACTCTTGACACAAGTATTAATAATATCAAATGAGAATGTCATGTAATATTATTAATGCCAATTTAGTATAAAGAGACTGATAAAAATAACCCCCGTTCCCCAACCCTCTTATAGGTAGGCCAAATACAATCAATGTTGTTCTGGTGACAGTCATTAAATGTAAAATTCAGATACTCTTAACATCTGAAATTTTGTTATTTTTTAATGTAATCAAAATAGAGAAAAGGCTGCTCCATAATATGTTGAGATTTTCAATGTGTTAAGTGTCCAAGATTCCTATTCAATGTTCAAATGAATATGAACTTGAGCTTTTTCAGAATAGAAGCAAAGAGATATTTAGGTGGTTCTGTTGTGTCAAAAAAGACTTTACCTACCATTTAAGAGCAGGATAAAAGGCAGATTACTTGCTTTCTGTAAACTTTATTCTAGTGCCATGTATAAAAACTATCTTTATTAAGTTTTTATCTTATCTATTTATCTTATCATATCTATTATATAATATCAATAGCTAAGACAACTATTTTATCTATCTGTTGACTGCTAAAATAAGATGGTGGCACTAGACTTTCCTGGTGGCTCAGATGGTAAACCGTCTGCCTATGATGCGGGAGACCCAGGTTCAATCCCTGGGTTGGGAAGATCTCCTGGAGAAGGAAATGGCAACCCACTCCAGTATTCTTGCCTGGAAAATCCCATGGATGGAGGAACCTGGTAGGCTACAGTCCATGGGGTCGCAAAGAGTCGGACACGACTGAGTGACTTCACTCACAGATAATTTCAAGTCACAAATGGGAAAATAAAAAGTTCCCATTAGTTTTTAGAAGATGTTATATTTTAACTCGCTGAAGATTTCCTACTACTCTGAATAACCTTTAAACTATCACTAGTGAGCCAAATCACTAGTATCCTATTTTTGTAAATAGTTTTACTAGAACACAGCTATATACTTACAGTTGCCTGTGGTTGCTTTCTAGCTCTGGTGGTAGCGTTGTCTAGTTGCACAGACAGTATAGCCCACAAACCCTAAAATAGTTACTATCTGGCCCTTCACAGAAAAGGGTGCAGACCCTTAAAGAAATTTCTACCTTAAAAAAGCATCTGAGATATTAATGGAAAACCACATTCCAAAGCCTTAGGGGTCTTTCACTTTTATGTAACAGATGTCCTGTAAATCCAGTTTTCTCATCAGTTTCAATTTTGTAAAGGAAGCTGAGGAAAGCACACACAAAAAAGCTGAAAACCTAACATACCAGTTTAGATTTAAAAAGTGTTACCTATTTCCTTTCTGAAATCTATGGTTTCTGGTTAAAAATGTCTTAATCTGCAAGAATATTCTACCTCTGGCCTGCCAGAAAAATATTCTACCTCTGGTCTTCCTACCAGGAGACCCCCAAATGCCAGATTCATAATTTATAGAACTTATACTCCCAATTTTTCCTCGTCAATTCATATTTATTAATGCACAGCAACAATGACACACTTCATCACCAGCTGAACAACAGAACAAGGAATATTACCATGAAAATACCATTAGCTTACTGCTTCACACCTTCTACTGTAAGTTAATACATGACTTTGTGTTTATACATTTTAAAACCAACAAAATTAGTATACTTTAAAGTTATGTATGCTTGTATTATCAACCTGCAGCATTATATTAAATCATATTTCTTTGAAAAGTCAAGAAAGGGCTTCAGATATTGAGTAGTGGTTAATAATATGTTCATTCCCCCCTCCCTTTAGGCTAATGAATTTATTCTCATCCTATTCATGTGATCATGTAATAGTACTTTAAATTCTATTGCCAAATTGTTAAAATGGAACTATGTTTTTAAAGATTTTTTATCTTTTCAAAAGAGGAAATACCAGTAGATGAAATGATACCTGGGACTGGCATCAAGTAACTATAGGGTGAAGGAGGATCCTGGACTGGCCAGAACTGTTCAAATGACCATGAATATAAAGGAACTCAATATTTTTTAAAATCTATACAGAAGTAAACAGAATGTTTAATCCATGATAAAAAGTAAGAAAATATTCTGTTGTAACAAAAAGATTTTCTCTACTTACCATCTAGTAATTCCAGAGTAACTGTAGGATCCACATATTCCCACCAATGCTTTCCATCAGTTGACACAGGAATCTCCCAATTGGACCATTTGCAAGCCAAATGAATGCATACACATGCTATCACTGTTGGTTTATACTGAAGACAGAAGGTTGTAAGATGCAGACTGTTGTAGAGCAGATTTGGAACGAAGAGTCATAGAAATTCAAATATGTAAAACAAAGAAAAACATTTACCAATAAGATTAGAGGAAAAACAAAATTATGTAAGTTTTCTGTTTAAGTCTAGAGTACAAAACCTTATTTTATAAAATTAAAAGCTAACATTATGACACTTTTTATGACTGGTCACAAAAACTCAAACACTAAAAACCCATATAGATTATCAATGTTTTCATACTCTTACTCCCCAGAGTATATTATTACTACTACTAATACTAAATACACTAGTATTTCTAAATTTTGTTTTTACATCTAAATTACAACTATTTTTACTTCTCTATAAAAGCAGAGGAAGACAGTACATTTCCAGTAATTACTATATATAAATAAGTAAAATGACTTAAAACTTTTTTGGGTGGTATCTTTGTTTCTTTTGTAATGTCATGGTAGAATAAAGAAAAAGCAGAAAACTGTACAACTGACAAGGTAATTTCAATATCACATTATAATCAGGAATTCTACAATTTCATGTGGCTTAACATTCATTCATTCTGAAGTAACTTGTATATTTAACACTTATTTAGGTAAAACTATCTTCTCAGCAAAGCCACAGAGAAAACTTACCTTTTGCTGAATAGCTTCAAGGCCCAATGCTGCTAAATCTACAAAAATACTACCTCTCTCTCCTTCCATGACATGTCAAAAACTGGGCTTGCAACATGTCACAGTTAGCCTTTTCTAACCCAAATTTTAAATTTAAGTGGTTTTTGCCTCGTTGTTCAGTATTTCCAGGGACAGAGGTTAAATCCCAACAATATATACCTAAGAAAATATACTGGCTTTTTTGGCAATTCAAAGTTTTAAACAAAACATAACAGTGTCACCAAGAAATTAAGGACCACATAAAGCTGGTTTAGTCCACTCCTCCCCAATGACTCATTTAAAAAAACAAATTTAAATCATTATTATAATCAATCCAGAACAAAAAATTATATATTAGTAAAGGCTTTTAAAAACTATTCTTTTAGTTTAATTTCAGAACTGATGAAAATGTCTACTGGTCAAGCACAAACCCATACTGTTCTTTAAATGAACTAAAGAGAAAGTACTGTAAGTTTTTTTAAGTAAAAATTACACTTATGCAAATCAAGGCACTGATAGTATGTGACTACTACTAATCTACTACTGGTGGGCATTATCTGGAAAAAAACACCCAAGTTATATAAATTTTATTTATTAAAAAACTTCAATGATTAAAGTTAAGATATAGGATCAAAGTGAAATTTTTAAAAATTGTCATTTAACTATAATTGTAAACTAGAAATAGCTTTATACTTACCAAGTTGCTCGAATTTCTACGTTAAGTTTAGCTCTTTGTAATCTTTAGCTGCTATTCAGGCTACCAATTTTAGACTTATGCACTCACAAATCGAGAATATGTCACCAGAAAGCACCACTACACTTCACATTGTGCATTTAACCCCTCTGTGCCAAAAGTCCCTTGTACAATACACCGCAAAGCAGACAGGAAGGTACCACCACAGGAGATGGTCCAGTCTCCTGCTGCAACAAGGGTGAGAGACACATTGAGGGGGCCCTGCATTAAAGGAAGCTATAGTGTGCTACAACAGTGCAACAAAGAGGGTCAGGATAACAACCTGTTGGTAGCCATGAAATAGGATGTCTGTGCCAAATCCTTGCTTGCTGTAAGAAAAGAAAAAAAAACGAAGACAATACTATCAGCTTTAACATGCTACCATCAAAAAGTTCTCAACACAACAAAAACTTCAAAGATTTGTACACAAAAAGTAAATTTTACTTACTACTTACAAATATCACAAGAGCGCCATCATTTTCTATACTACTGAAAATCTTCAACAACATTCACTCAAATGTTTCTTGCTATCCCCCAAAGATCTGAGAAACAAGCCGATTTGCTTTTAGCTAGCCAGTTACAAGGGCTAAACTTGTTACTAAGTTAAGCATCTAGTCAGCTAAAAGTTGCAATAAAGCATTCTCCTGGATTTAAAAAAAAAAGAAGAAGAAGAAGAAAAGATTTTGAAGTCTAATACAAAATACAAAGAGTTGCCTGCCAGACTTAATCCTCAGTCATCACATTTAAGTTGGTTTAAGTACTTCCACCAAAAAAAAAAAAAAAAAAAACAACCAAACAAACAAAAATAAAAATAAAAAATAAACCCCCAACCCCCAAACTCAAAGAGGACAACTTGCTCAGTGTTTCATCATGTTACTAAGCATCAACAGAATAAACCACCTAAAAACATCACAAGGATGTATAGGAAACACCACTGTAATTACTTTTAAATTATATAATCCAATTAATGATAACTTTAGAAAAGATATAAGTACTTCAGAGGGAATCAGGATACTTCAATACTGGTCCTCAATAGAAAAGCGATTTTTAATAACTAGTTTCTTAAGACACTGACATTGAAAACAGCCCCCATCTCCCTTCTTCTACTTCTTATTCTTCCCAACAGGGATGCCTTTGCTACAGTTTCCCTTTCTCCCCCAGTTACATTCATAATCACTGACATACCTTTCCCCTCTGCTCACCTAGGATTAGTTCACCTCCACTCACCCCACTCTAACAGGACTCAAGTTCTTTGCCCTCTCCTATTTTTATTTGTAGCACGTGTAATTCCCCGCTGCCCCATGGATCATCAACATAAAGGTTTACAAAAGGGACTTGGGCTTAGCAGAGCTGTGCTAAGGAAGAGTGTCAAAGCATCGGATGTCTTGGAGGCATTGTGACTTAAGTAAGGCATTCTTTCCTGGTGGAGAGGGAAGGAGAAATCACAGAAATGAAAGGTCCCTGTAAAATGACATTAGCCAGTTTTGCAGCAAAGAGTATAATAACTTTCTCATCTCCAGATATGGGGGGCAAGGGAGAACTTCAAGGAAATCAAACCATTTACCCCCACCCCCACCCCACAAAAGAATCAAAATATATAAAGAAGTAAAAATAGTTTTAAATTGCCATTGTAGTCTTCACCTCAGAATATACGTAAATTCAGTAACCTATTAAAAGTCATTGCAACAGAGAAAAATATAAGGAAAATGTTCTTTTGTTAGCTTAAAGTGGCTTTAGGGCAAAGGGGAAAAAATATACCAAACATGAAAGAACATTTAAAAAATGGACTAAGATGCAAATTATAGTTACTTGAAAATGTTAGTCAGACAAAAATGACATTAAACAAGCGATTTTTACAAAAATTTAAGAATTCATCACATTTTAAACATTAATAACAGTAAAAAAAAAAAAAGTCATATTTAAATATTTTGCTTTGGATGATATATCCAATTTACAGACTTTGTAAATATTTATATGTTACTATTCAGTTTTGCAAAATAAATGGACTTTAATCTCTCTAGCTTCTTTAGACAGGATTTAAGAGAAGCTGACTTAAATTTCACAATACCAAGCTGAAAATTCAGTTTCATTTTCTACCAAGTGTGTGTGTGTTTCTTAACCTATATTTAATATCTTTCTTCAACATCTTTCTTTACTAAGCTCAACTTAAGGGCAAATTAAGTGGCTCTCCATTATTCAAACAAAACAGCTCACCCTTGCAAGTTTCCAGGGAAAGAAAACTTCGCTAAAGCTTTATTTTTTAATTCCATATCTACACTAGTTATCCATACAAATCTATACTATGCTGTAATACTAAGGATGAGTAAGTGCTACAAAACATATAAGCATGAATAGGAACCATAATTAAATATAAGTAACATTTGCTTTTAGATTAAAAAATATATATATAAGTCCATTTCTTAACAATGACAACTCAGTTATCAGACAATAGTTTTTTTTTTTTTTAATGTAGCCATTAACACAATAAAATCCTACCTAGGTATAAAGTGAATTCAATTTAGAATGAATAAAATAAGAGAACATTCAGGTAAACACTAGAAACAAGGCTTTCAAAAAGTCTTACCCATTTTGCTTAGAACAAACCTAAAGAAGTCTAGTGGTAAAGGAATAAAACCACATAATTTCATTTTCAAAAAGAAGTAACAGAAAAAGGCACACCAAAAGTTGCAAGTGGTTACTATTAGTGCATATCACTTCAAACGGTAAGCAGGAAAGGAAAAGTAGTACAGCATGCCTCCGTGTGAAAATTATTTCTAGAGATACAATGATACATAGGATTCATTAACAAGAGTAGAAAAACATACAGCACATGCTTTATAAGGAGTAAAGAAACAATACAAATTTGTACTCTTGTTTATAAACAGTTTAATAGGTACATCACATGCTGTTATGTATCATGCTATGTAATAATTTCCTCATTATACACAATATAGAAGCCACTTTTAGTAAGGCTAAAGAACTTAAATCAATTTTGGTCAAATGAACACAGGTGTAACATTCCCTAAAATGACAAATCTGAAGGCAATTTTTATCTGAAATTTGTAAACTGTCATCAGTTTTCAATAAGTCAATGAAGTTTGATATAAATTGGAAATTAATACTATTTCCTCCACCTATATGTTAAATGGCCCACATCTTAAATACTAACTGAAATGGGATGAGTATAGCCCAAAATAGAGTTCTAGTATTTGGAAGCCCTCTAACTATTATTTTTTTAGTGAAAAGAGACTCTCATCTAAATTTAAAGGAAGTTAATTCACCAGGAAGGACCAAATATATAAGTATATCAATAGGCGGGTTTAAGAACACTGAAACATAATGCTTCAAAATGACATTTATAAAATGTCATTTTATAATAATAAAGCCCCAAAAAAGGCTAGGAGAACAAAACAGCAGTCATATCAAATATAGACAATAAAAAGCATTAATAATTTAAAAGTTTCAAAGATCACTTACCTCTTACTAACTGGGTACATTTCACCACATCTGTGTGTGGGTGTTCAATGGTGATCTCAAAACCTGAAATGAAAAGCACTTTTTTTCCCCAATCACTTATACCACTACAATACTTGCCTGAGAAATCCCACTCATCACACAACTGTAAGTGTGAACTTTTCATTATTAAAAAAAAATCCAAAGACAAAGTTTCTCATCACTGACATGCTTATTATACCTTCAATCATAAGAAGTAATATCTCAAAAAGCGTTCCAATTATGAAAACTGAAAAAGTTACTTAGAGATAAATAGTATTTATTCAAAATTCGGAATTACAATTAGTTTGAGATTATCCTTAAATTACAAACAAACTAAAATCATGACAAGTTATTAAAGCATCCCCACAATTTAAGCAGGGAATTCAACTATGTAACATATTTCTTAAATATATTCTAACTCCTTCTTTCAGAAGATGTGCAAGAATATTTTCCATAAACATAATCTTTGGGCCACAGTGGGAGAAGTGATCTTTTAAATGATACAGTCCTCTTATTTTCTCAGTGTACCTCTTAGATCAAAGGGTTTCAATCAGTTAGCTTGTAATTACATCTTATTACTAATAAAAATAAAACTGCTAAGGCAAGTGAACTCTGTAGGTAGGGCATAGTTTCTCCTTTTCCTTTCTTAGAAGTGGAGGTCATTGTATAGTGCCATGAGAAGTAGTAAAGGAATAATATTCCAATAAGTAGGTAATCTCGATTTTTAAAGTTATTGTGCGGTCTATTTATATTTATGTTATTAAACTTGCAAAAATTACACTTTAATGAAAGCCATGGAGTTGTATCTTGCAAATTCTACTGTTCCCCTTAAAATAATGCTATTCATTCTGTTTAAGAATCTGTCATCAGTAATATGAATATGATGGATTTTATATGATAAAATAACTTTAATGTTTTTCCCTTCAACTTTCATTATATGAATATTTGTCAAATCTCAGATTTATATAATAAAACAGTAACATGCTAAATCACTGGATTTGGAGAGAATAAAAAGATTTTCATTTTTATTTTTATTGTTTAGTTGCGTCCAGATTTTTACTTTCATTTTTATATCTTTTTATATTATAAAAACCTTCAACAAGTCATATGTGTTTCAAACAACCTACTTGTGTAATAAAAAAAAAAGTCATAATGGAAAGCTACAATTATTAGACTTCTATTCAACATCTGGGAATCGAGTACAAATAAGACAAAAACAACTAATAATAAACAATGATTATTTATGAAACACACACTATGTGGCAATTTTTAAAAAAAATATTATCTTTCATCTTCAAATTCACAGTGTTAAAGCAGAATTATTATTCTACCTTGCACACACAGGATAAAAGTAAAGGAACTTTGACCAAGTTTACAAAGCAAATAAAGATGACAACATATTTAAGTGCAGATCTCAATAAAGCCTATATTCTTCCCATGACACCCTGCTAGGTCATTCCAGAAGTAATACATGACTTTACACAGTCCACACCTGCTTAAAGCTCAATCTCCTCGTGAGTAAAGTAAAAGAATAAATGATCTTCAAAGATGACTTAAGTTGCACAAACCTAATAGAAAATTTAACTTTTAGATAAGGATGATGGACATAAATTAAGGATGATGAACACTTAAATTATTATGTCACATTTAAAATGATGTGATAAATTCATAAGCTCTAGCATAAGCTCTAGCAGGACTGCCTTGGATGTTGCTGCTAAGTCACTTCAGTCGTCTCCGACTCTGTGCAACCCCACAGACGGCAGCCCACCAGGCTCCCCCGTCCCTGGGATTCTCCAGGCAAGAACACTGGAGTGAGTTGCCATTTCCTTCTCCAATGCACGAAAGTGGAAAGTGAAAGTGAAGTCGCTCAGTTGTGTCCGACCCTTAGCGAACCCGTGGACTGCAGCCTACCAGGCTCCTCTGTCCATAGGATTTTCCAGGCAAGAGTACTGGAGTGGGTTGCCATTTCCTTCTCCGATGTTGATAACATTATACTTAACAGCCCTAAAGGACTATTTTATTCCCCAATGCAAATCCAGAATGAACCAGAGTCTTAGCTATCTGAAAATATGAGAAATCACACTTAATGCTATGTTGACCATTCAATTAAATGCTAAATGAAATTAAAAGTTTAAAAATGGCTTCCTCAGAACCAAGCACTACTACTCTGGCTCCAAGCCGTATTTTCAAATGAAACTTTCTTCAATGATAAAATTATTCCAGAAATCCTTTCCTTTATTTAGAATATTGCACTGAACAACACACACACAAATAATACTTGACGTAAGTACATACCTAGGGTTTGTAGCATTATGGTTTCAAGTAAAACCAGTTCTTGAGTCTGTTGAAGATAAGTCTGCCAGGTAAAAATAATATTAAAAGTTTAATAAACATAACACTACTAAACCATGGGAATGTTAAATCTCTTGAGATAAAATAATAAGATTCATTATAAACTCCAACAAAATCTTTTGGAAATATGAAAATGAACTGAGGGTGACAGATAAAACCTATTTTCTGTGATAAATAAATTCAGTTACTTCTAATACAAGAAATGTTAAAGCAAAACCAAACCAAACCAATCTAAGGATAATAATACAAAAGGGGGTAGATTAACTGAAAAAAAGAGATCTCCAGTCCGTAAGGTAAAACTTTACCTAGGCATTGACACTTGAGTCCCATTAAGGACAGGAAGCACTAAGTCAAGAAAGGTCCAATTCAAACTGGCCTTTAAACAAAAGGCTCATCAGCTCACTACAAGATATTTCATGTATTAATTCCTTGACTTCCACAGTGAGTCAGTGAGTTATTTTTTAGAATAACTTTCTCTCTTCAGAAAAGACAAAATCAAAACAAACCCTCAAACCCTTAGATTGAAAAAAAATTTTTTTTAGCTATAAAATACCGAAACAATGTACCCGTACACCTGTGGGGACAAAAATAGAGAATCTTCTTCCTCAACTTCACTAAATCATTCAAATGTAATCACTCAAGGAAGAAAAGGTATGAAAATTTTTCTGCCATCTCATTCTTACATCATGACAAATGACTAGGGTGATAAGAAAACCATATTATATATAAATATTCATTTATGTAAGGACATACTGTTAAACTCAGAGTGAAAGCACCTTTAATTTTATTAATGCCCACTTTGAGAATATCACTGAGCTTCATTTTAAAACATAGGCTTTTCTATTATTTGAACAATATCCTAAGTAATTGCAAGAAATAATTCTGAGTTTGTAAAGGTAATAGAAAACTACAAGAAATAATTTTAAATAATCTCATATTCACTATATTGAATAGCCACATTAATATTTTAGTCTCTTAAATCCAACATGTAGGATAAAAACTTGTCATTAATAGAATCAGATATATTTAATCTGGACCTTAAACTTGATCCAAATCGAACTGAATTAATACTGGTAGTCATTCAGTAGTTAAAAGTTCTTGATAAAGCAATTCAATTACATAGGAGTGCTAGAAAAAGGATTTCAAAAGCCCAGAACGTTATAGCTTCTGTTTTAATGTCAGAAGACTTAAAAATGGGGTTCTGAAACTAGATCTATTGAAATGCTGATGATGAACAAGCTGTTTGGAAACTAGTATTATTCTCTTTTTTTCCCCTCCAGACTATTTTAGGAAAATAAAAATATTTTTGAAATGCCACTCATGTAAGCACAGAAAAATGCATCTTTATGTATCAGAGAAAAGCAGTAGTATATATGTATTGAAAATAGAACACTTTTGTAAAAAGACTGATTAGTGGTCTAGAGATAAATCCAGAGATTTTTCTATTCCTTCATTTGCTGACAATTTAAGAAAATATCTATCTATGGTCTTAAATACATCCAAAGGTGCTATGACATACCCTCTATGTGTATCACTGAGAATGAATAAAATGTGAAACACTTAAAAAGTACCTTTGAATCAAGGACTTAAATGACTCAGAAGGACAAAAAACTCACAAACATTAACATGAAATATAATTTGTCAGATCACTTCCTGGTAGTTACCTTCCTAAGTGATAACAGAAATAAGCAGCATGGGACGGCAACACTAATTGAATTACATTTTTATTAGGTCTAAATGATGAACAGGTTTCAAATTTACAAAGAAAACCCAAAACACTGAATTTTTACATACATCACATTTAGTATCCAGCAGTGGCTCTAGGGGATGAAGACAAGCATGTGCTACTTTGATAACATGTTCAAGTTTTCGAGCCTGTTCTTCTACTTTCGCAGCCAAGAATAATGCAGTAGGTGATATCATCTGCAGAAAAGACAAGATTTGGTGATTTAAAAACACACAAATTTTGGGAACACCTTCTACTTTCTAAGGGGGGGTTGCAAAACAGGAATGTAATAGTCACAGTATGAACTGAAGGTGGGCTATGACAAGATTGATACAAGTTTTTAGAAAGTTATTCATTAGATATAACTTGTTACTTCAGCCTATAAAATGTTTTACTTGCTTTGCAAATAAAAATCTAAAGGGAAAAAACTTACACTTTAAAACAAAGTTTAAATAATAATAATGCACACTGGGGAGGTAGAGGAAAAAGCTAAAGCAAAATAATAAAGCCAAAGCTCTTTTAAAAAAAACGAAAGAAGAAAGTAAAGAAAAAAAGAAAGTGGGTTAAGTATAGTCAGATTTTCCCTCTTTTGAGGCAGTCACCACTCACTGGTATTCTTTTAATCAATGCTTCATTGTTCGGTTAAGAGCTATACCATCTTACTTAAGAGAGAAAAAGAAATCTCCAAGACAAAACAAGAGGATTCTGAACATAAAACTGCTACCTAATTTCTCTATTACTTCAATAAAGCAATATTAAAAGTACCTAAAAAATTCAGGCAATAAACATGTAAGACAAACCAACAGCTAGAAACCTTGCCAATTGGAGATGATGAAATCATCAATTTGTTTTAGCTTTAGTAAGTTATCTACTGGAAATAGAAAGGTAAGAACATAGCACTATAGAGATATTGACTAAGAGAACACCATTTGAGCAATTATTTATCTGAAAAGTTAGTACTAAACCAAATAATTGCTGAGTCAGAAAACTGGCATACGTTAAATTCTAGTAACATTCTAAGATTCCATACAAGAAATTGGTCATGAAAAGATCATTTCTAAATGTCAAGATTCATTATTCTTTAAGAGATGAACATCTAACTGCGTGGAGGGGGGTAATCAATCCCTATACAGAAACAATGCCAAAAGAAGGAAGGGAGGAGAGAGGAGGGCATAAATCCCGTTACATGATTTGGGTAGTCAAAATAAAGAGAAAACTTGACATAGGGAAGATGGACCCTTTCTTCTGACAGCTCTTAAGACAACTCACACATATCACTCCTGAGACATAAAACTTAATCCTTGGATTTTGGCTTTGAAAGGGGCCTTCTCTAATTCAACTGCATTTGCAGATAAGTAAATGGAGTAAAAATGACTTCATGAAGTTGTCTTACTGCGTAAAAATCTTTAAAACAGCCCTAAAATGAAGTGAGTTTGGCTCTAAACAACCAAAAATAATGTTACCTTAAATAGACTGAATAATTTCACCTGGGACTTTCAATTTATTTCAGTCTTTTAAAATTAAAATGACAAGGAAGGCTTAAAAAAATTGAGAATGTTCAAAAAAGCAACTTATACTTAGTTTTCATGGATGTAGACTAAACTGATTTAATCAAGCAATACCAAAATTAGTCAGTATTCTTGAAATACCAGTTATACAGCAGTGATCCACGGCAGGGGGGTTCCTAAGATGTAGAAAGTGTAAGATAACTGAGAGTAGACAATTATCTTCCATCTGTTCTGTCATTTTTTCTACATACCGAAAATTTCTTACCACTGTTAGTTCGATTAATTCCTTTGCTATTTAATAGCTTACCTTGAAAGATCACATCCTCCCAACTTCTGGAATCAGAGCAAAATGCTCTTCTTTATTCAATAGGAAACAGTATATTCCTCTGCCATTGTACTTGTACTGTACTCTAACTTCTGGTCTATTATATTTGCCTGCCCTACCAGTCTAGAAGCAGCTTGAACACAGAGACTAAATTATTCGTGTTCCCATTATCTAGCATTGTGCAGCTGCTGTTCACAATACTTAATGAATGACATGTGGATAATCCATATAAAGGAACCAATATTAAGTTCACAGTATTCCAAATGTCATAATAAAAATCTAAGAGCCAATGCCAAGGTATGAAATGCAAGAAACAATAAAATGAATATACTTTCAGTTTCCCACAATCTCTTATTTATTATCTCATTCACATCTAAAAGGGGAATGGCTACGCCAAAATTCAAATGTTAGAACTATCTGTCAAAGAGTGAAGCATACAGGCTCAAGTGAAAGTCAAATTAGGCTGAACTTAATAAACAGTTTTCCTAACTGCCAGATAATTTCTCTTAACTTTCCTAAAAGGCACTTCTGAAAATTTCCAGTGAGTTTTTCTTGGTAAAAATCTCTTAGGACTCCTAGTAACAGCTCCATCCTCTTCAGACTTTTTGTAAACCTTGTTATCAAGAAGAACTTTCAAGTCACACAGCTCTTCACCTTAGAAGACAGTCTCAACGGACTCACAATACGCGTACTAGTGAATGATTCTAAAATTCTACAAAAGAAAAAAAAAAAGCATTTGAGGAGCTTAACATTGATCTGCAGGGTAGGTTCCTTGTTTATTTACCCACATCCCTCACAGAAGTCTTTCTGTTCTCCCTCTAAATAGTGTTTCAAGTCTCATTCTCCTTCAGAGCAACACTAATACCCAACACTCTTTCAAAGATCCTGGTGAAATCCACTAACTCCACTCACATTTCCTCCTCTACTGCCTGCAAACATCTTACTCCATCAGGGCTGTAAAAACAAAAAACAAAACACCTTTTTAGATAAATACTTAGTGAATATCCATGTGAGGCTTTAATTTTAAGGATGACTAAAGAAGGTAATTAAACTAGGTACTACTGCTTTTCATATGAAAAGCTGATTTTGTTGTATGGCTTACTAAAATGAAAATAACTCCAAAAGCTTAAGTAATGACAACATTTCTAGTTGGTCTGTGGCTTTTAAAGGTGAACACACTTCTGAAGGCAACACTGATTACCAAACTTGGTTCAAAGTCAAAGAATTCACACCAATATTGGAGTAGACACTTGGCTGGCTCACATGACCAATTACAAGCTGAGATTCAGTTTACTGGGGACAGGGACCATGTACTATCCATCTTTTGTGCTCCGGTACCTAGTTTAATAAATTTTCTCAAGGTACTCTAACTAAAGATAATAAAAATTGATCTTTTAAATAGTGTCCAGAGTTTGTCACTCTAGCAGATGTACAACTATTTCACGGGGATATTACATTCTCAAAACAAGACAAATTTCTACAGAAATATACCATACAAATGATGGAGAGGGGGAGGTAGAGGTGATGAAGCCAGCTGTAGCATAGTAGTCAGACTGTCTCAGTGGAATCCTGGCTCTGTTATCTGACTACCCTAGGCAAATTACTTATTCTCTTTGTGGTTCAGTTTCCGCATCTGTAAAATGGGAGAAATAGTATCTGCTTATAAAGTTGTGCTGAGGATGAAAGGAATCAATACATCCAAAGCACTTAGAATAGTGCCTCATAGTTAATATGACTCAAATATTATTACTACATCACTTCCCAGCCTTTTGGCTAAGATTGAGTGTACTATGTTGCAAAATAAAACAACAGCTGTGTATTAAGACTCAAATATTATTATTACTATATTGCTTCTAGGCCTTTTGGCTAAGATTAAGTGTACAATGTTGCAAAATAAAACAGTTGTGTATTTTTACTGTTGATTTTAAATTTAAAAAGTGACTTAACATGCTCTTTAAAATTCCCTCCTTTCTTGCTCATCTTCTTCCTTGTACAAACTCAGTTCTTTAAAGGGTTCACTGTAGTCCTAACTATTATAGTAAACAGATTCAAATACTGAAATGATGACACCTGGTTTTACTTTAATGATTACACTTGTAACTTTTCTTTTCTCTTCTTGCTCCAATTGTTTTGACACACTTCTCTTTTTCTATTCCTTTGTATGTTTTGATTTCTCCCCCTCAGTCTGACTCCCTTCCTTCTCCATCCTCCTCCTGCCCAGTCCTGGCCACTGTCTCCCCGCCTGCTCATGACGCTCTCGCTGATGACATTCTTCACTCTCACTGCTGGCTTCAACCTTGATAGTTGAAGGCAAGGTCGGTTTGCATTAACAAAAAGCTTAGGTGATTGCTAAGTCACCGAAAATGGTTATATCACCATCAGTTTCAAATAAATCATTTTTATCTTTATTCTTTAAGTAATTAATTTACTGTATAAACTTTGTGCATACACTTGTATTTAAGAAAGAGTCATAGTCATTTTGTTACTCTTCAATCTCCTAATCCAAAAAAAGCCCTAACAGAAGCAAAGAACTCCAAGTCTGTTTTCTATTTGCTAATACATTATCAACAAGCTTGTTCTAATATATTTTTAGGTTTCATCTTTAGGTTCCACAGGCTGGTGAGGCCATTTCTCCCATATCCCTTAACTGCCCCAACACTCCCTGTCCCCTAAGACTAGAATTAACTATTTTCTGTGCCTTGAAGATGCTTCATTAATAAATATCCAACTAGTTCGAGGTATTGCAGCTTAGAATTTGGGACTATGACTATAGTTAAGGAAATATGATAATGGTGCAGGTTCAGCAAAGACTCACAGAAAAAGGATTCCAGAACAGAAAAAGAAACCTGCTACATTTCTGAATACTATACAAAGGAACAGTGGTGAAGTTAAAAAGCTCCCCTGAAGCACATCTACTTATTAAAGTTCTCAAAAAGAGTTCGATAAAAAGTATCTAGGTCATACAAAGACACTGTAAGAAAAAAAATTGAAGAGTTGTCCCTAAGCATCGAAAATCATGCTAGAAAGAAGTGCTTCAGGGACTTCCCTGGTGGCACAGTGGGTAAGAATCCACTTGCTAATGCAGGGGACACGAGTTCGATCCCTGGTCCGGGAGGATTTCACATGCCCTGCAGCAACTAAGCACTACAACTACTGAGGCTTCGTGCTACAACTACTGAAACCCATGCATGTAGAGCCTGTGCTCTACATCAAGAGAAGCTTCCACAAAAGCAATGAAGACCCAGAGTGGCCAAAACAGCAACAAAACAATTTCTTTAAAAAAAATTCAACAAAAGGTACTGAGAAAATGGAATACTTGCATGAAAAAAATGAGACCTTATACTATATATAAAAATTAACTCACAATGGACCAAAGACCTAAATGTAAGAACTAAAACCATAAAACTTAGAAGAAGATGGGAATAACTTTATAATTCTGGATTTGGCATTGATTACTTGGATATGATACCAAAAGCACAAGCAACAAAAGAAAAATAGGTCATCTGCACGTCATCAAAATTAAACACTTTTGTGCATTAGGAAAAAGAGAAGTTGGCCTACAGAATAGGAGAAAATAATTGCAAATCATGTATCTGATAATGGATTAATATGAAGAACTCATATAAAGTAACAACACCCAATTAAAATATGGACAAAGGACTTGAATAGATGTTTCTCCAAAGAATACATATAAATGGCCAATAAACACATGAAAGAGTGTCCAATGTCAGTAGTCACCAGAAAATTGCAAGTCAAAGCTTCAATCACTTCACACCCATGAGGATGGTTATTATCAGAAAACCAGAAAAGAGTAAGCCTTAGAGGATGTGAAGCTAGCATCTGTGTGCATTACTAGCTAGAATATGAGATGTTGCTGGTGCTGGGGAAAACAGGATGGCGGTTTCTCAAAACATAAAAACAGAATTACAATATGATCCAGTAATTCCATATCTGGGTACATACCCCAAAGTACTGATAGTAAAGAACTGAGCAATTTGTACTCTCATAGCTATGCATCTTTATAATAGCTATACATCTGCCCATTAACAGATTAAAATGGATCAACAAATTGTGATACAATTTGTGATACATACTCAGCTTTAGCAAAGGAAGGGAATTCTGACACATGCTACAACAAAGATAAATCTTGAAAACATTATGTAAAGTGAAATAAGCCAGACACAAAAGTTCAAATATTTTAAGAGTCCACTTATACGAGGTACCAAAAAGCATGGAATTCATAGACAAAGTAGAATGGTGGTTGCTGAGGGAAAGGAGAAATGTGAAGTTTGATTAACAAATGGTTTCAGTTTGTGAAGATAAAAAAAGTTCTAGAGATGGATGGATGGTGGTGATGGTTACACAACAATGTGAATGTACTTTATGCCACTGAACTAATACACTTTACAAATGGCTTAAATGTCACATTTATGCTTTATTTTACTGCAATTAAAAAACACTGAAAAGCTAACTCACTTCTGAACAGACATTAAAAAACTGACTTGAAACATAAGACCTAAGTAAAAAGGATATGAAATCACATATTCAAAAAGCACATCACACATCTGATCATATCAACCTAGAACAACCAACACAAAAACACACTGTACTGAGATTACTGATTTTTTAAGGGAAAAATAAACTCCTGGGCTACTTAGGAAAAAAAAAAAAAAAAAAAAATCAGATCACCACCCAAATTGCCAGCAATGCTTTATACCCAGAAAGAAAAAAGTTTACATAAATTTAAGATACTCAAGAAAAAGAAACCAAGAGCCAAGTATTTTACACCCCCAAACTGACCTTGGGTATAAAGGGCACAAACTATTATCATGCAAGCATTCGGACAATACTGTTTCCATGATCTTCAAGAGAACTTCAAACAAAATGACTCAGAGATTTCAACATAAGCACCAGAGGCTCAGACAGTAAAGAATCTGTATGCAATGCAGGAGACCTGGGTTCGATCCCTGGGTCAGGAAGATCACTTGGAGGAGGAAATGGCAACCCACTTCAGTATTCCCGCCTGTAAAATCCCATGGACAAACAAGCCTGGTGGGTTACAGTCCACGGGGTCGGCAAGAGTAGGACCCAACTGAGTGACTAATACTTTCAACTTTCAGCAAAACAATACTTCCCTGGTGGCTCAGATGGTAAAGAATCTGCCTGATACGGGAGACCTGGGTTCAATCTCTAGGCTGGGAAGATCCCCTCGAGAAGGGAATGGCTATCCGCTCCAGTATGCCTGTCTGGAGAATTCCATGCACAGAGGAGCCTGGACGGGCTATTGGGGTTGCAGAGGGTTGGACTGAGCGACCAACATTTTCACTTTCAAGTGAACAATACAAATAAAGTTACCTGCAGAACTAAGCATGAATGAAGATTAAAAGGAAGAGTACAAGATGAACCTGGAATATCCTGCTATAACCAAATATTTGAGGAAACTATCCCAGATTATATGGGTATGGAGTTATATATGCTCTGGCAATTCTACTCCTGGGAAGACACAAGGGAAACCAAAACATGGTTCTGGCTTCAAAACATTTATGTGGAAACACAAAAAAACACATAAACGTTCATAGCAGTAACATAACAGCCAAAAAGCAGAAACAGCACAAATGTCCATTAACTGATGAATGTACATACAAAATGTAGTATAATGGTAGTTCAGCATGGAAAATAAATCAAGTACTGATACAAAGTACAAACAACACAGATGAACCCTGAAAACATCAGGTAGTAAGTGAAAGAGGTCGGTCACAAGGGATCACAGACTGAATGATTCCATTTATAGAGACTGTCCAATAGGCTGGGGGGAAGAATGGGGAAGAGATGGCTAAAGGATGTAGGGTTTCTTTTTGGGGTAATAACAATTCTAAAATTGATGCACACAACTTCATGAACATACACAAAAACCACTGAATTGTACACTTTCAAAAGGTGAAACAGTGTGTGGATTTTATCTCAACAAAGGTGGTAAACACAGGGCAAGAATCAAGTATTTATTCTACCTTTCCCATATAAACTTGTACCAGCAAGTGTCCAAACAGTAGATGAATCACAGCATTTCACTATAAAAATTATTACAACTTAAAAATGAAGAAGAAATGATGAGTTAAGAGTATCAATGAATTAAAGGATAGAAGCAATGAATATCAACAGCTGGCAACACCACAAAAAGACAACAAGACATGAGGAGTGTCCTGATTAAAGAATGTAATAGCATTGGTAGTCTTGCCAAAGGGATCTAACATGAGTCTGATCAAATTTCTGGACCCAACTCGCAATTTTCAGGGAATACAAGAACAAAGTACATCAAATGAAATGCCAGGCAGGATGAAGCACAAGCCGGAATCAAGACTGCCAGGAGAAATATCAATAACCTTAGATATGTACATGACACCACCCTTATGGCAGAAAGCAAAGAGGAACTAAAGAGCCTCTTGATGAAGGTGAAAAGAGGAGAGTGAAAAAGTTGGCTTAAAACTAAACATTCAAAAATCTAAGATCATGGCATCCAGTCCCATCACTTCACAGCAAATAGATGGTGAAATAATGCTAACAGTGACAGACTATTTTCTTGGGCTCCAAACTCACTGCAGATGGTGACTGCAGCCACGAAATTAAAAGATGCTTGCTCCTTGGAAGAAAAGCTATGACAAACTGTGTGTGTGTGTGTGTGTGTGTGTGTGTGTGTGTGTGTGTTAGTCGCTCAGTCGTGTCTGACTCTTTGCAACCCCATGAACTGTAGCCCATCAGGCTCCTCTATCCATGGGATTCTCCAGGCAAGAATACTGGAGTGGATTGCTATTCCCCTCTCCAGAGTATCTTCCTGACCCAGGGACTGAACCCAGGTCTCCTGCATTGCAGGCAGATTCTTTACCATCTGAGCTACAGGGAAGATCTTGACAAACCTAGACAGTGTATTAAAAAGCAGAGACATTACTTTGCCAACAAAGGTCCGTCTAGTCAAGGCTATGGTTTTTCCAGTGGTGATGTATGGATGTGAGAGTTGGACTCTAAAGAAAGCTGAGCACCGAAGAATTGATGCTTTTGAACTGTGGTGTTGGAGAAGACTCTTGAGAGTCCCTTGGACTGCAAGGAGATCCAACCAGTCCATCCTAAAGGGAATCAGTCCTGGGTGTTCATTGGAAGGACTGATGTTGAAGCTGAAACTCCAATACTTTGGCCACCTGATGCGAAGAGCTGACTCATCGGAAAAGACCCTGATGCTGGGAAAGATTGAGGGCAGGAGGAGAAGGGGATGAGAGGATGAGATGGCTGGATGGCATCACTGACTTGATGGACATGGGTTTGGGTGGACTCAGGGAGTTAGTGATGGACAGGGAGGCCTGGCGTGCTGTGGTTCATAGGGTGGCAAACAATTGGACACAACTGACTGACTGAACTGAACTGGCTTCTATTATTCACTACGTATCAGTAGCACCCCTTCCCCTAGTTGTGACAACCAAAATGTTTCTAAACGTTGTTAAATGGGTGGTGGGCAAAACGGCCTCTGGCTGAGAACCACTGGGTAAATCTATACCACCCTTTTCTAGTGCCAACTTAAAAATTACTTCTCCAGAAACAGCCACATCTGTCCCCAACTAGGATCAGTCCAATTCTGTATGTTTTTATACTTGCTGCTATGTGCTGGATCCAATATCTGTGGAAAAAAAAAAACAAAAACCCTTTCCTCTGCTGATAAAGATACACACAAATGTTTGCACAAGCAATAAGTATTTCTGAAAGGGCACACAAAAATAAGGAACAGCAAATGGTGTAGGGCATGGGGCTTAGACACTTAGATGGGAGGGAGGTTTATCATAGCCCCTTTTCTACCATTTTCATTTAGCACGTGTCTGTTAATTTTCAAATAATAAAACAATTTAAATGTATCTACATGGAGAGAATGTATATAGAGGAAAATGTAGAAGAATTCATTCAACACACCTGTGAAGCAACAAGATTCGATCCATTCTATTGACAAACCATTGCTGAATATCTTTTTCATGTGAGGTAATGGTGAATATAGCCAAAAAAGAAAAGAAATAAACAAACACCCTTTGTCCTTACAGTGCTTACCTTCTAGCCTGAGTGCTGAGGGGTGGTGGTGGTGAATTTTTACATTTAACTTTATTTATATTCCTATGCTTGAGAGAAATTTACAGTTTTCACAATAAAAATTTAAACAAAATCCTTACCTAACCAATTCTACCAAAATGTTGGTTTTCTTTCACAAATGTCAATTTTTTATGGCGATTTTATGAGCAATTTGAGTACAGATAAGCAACAGTTAGTGTAAATTGGATGAAATCTACTGTTAAAAAATCTTGCACCAGACTTCCCTGGTGGTCCAGTGGTTGAGACTCTGGCAGTCAATAGAGCGCCCAGGTTTGATCCCTGGTCTGGGAACTAAGATTCTGCATGCAACAGCCCTGCCCCGCCATCTTGAATCAATTTTGATGCAAAGATTATTATTAAAAATCAGAATGGGAGAATGCTTTATTATAGGACAAACAATCGGGACTATGGGCAACTTTCTAGATAGATATAAGAATGGCTTCCCTTTAAATCATTTAAGTCTTTACAGAGGAGGAAAAGAATGCAAAAAGAACATCTTTAAATTTTCAAATGCTATCTATTGGCAAGAGCCAAGTCAACTGAGAACAATTAAGACTGAAAGCAAAAAGTGGTAATCATTTTTCAGCACAAGCAAATAAAAATGCCTTTATGCTTATCAGCTGACTAATTTTAGATTTAGTGAAACTCAGATATGACATTGATGACGCACTTTTAGAAGTCAAAAATCATTAGTTCTGAATACTGCCCTTAACTAATTATGTATTTGACACCTTAAACCAATAAAAATACTAAGAGTGTGCTCTTTACAACCTCATCTTAAGAGAACTCATAAGACTTGGAATTAATACAAGAAAACAAGTGCATTGTAAGCTTGACTAACCAAACAAACTAATGGACAGAGTTTTTAGGAGAAGCTGAGTCAATATGTGCTCTATGACTGACACAGGGGAGAATGCTCTCCCACAGGATATATTTTGGAGGCACTGTTGATTCCAGGGCTTTTTTTTAATACACTTTACTAGATTCATCTTGAGCTTGATCCAGCAAGGCCATTCTTCAATTACTAATTTTAATTACATAAATCTTACTGCATCCGGTGAGCAAAAGATAGATTTATGTAATTAGGTTACATATAAAACTCATTTCCTGCTGATAGCAAGCCAACCTTCTAAAAAGAGAAACCGACAATGATGAAAGACAGCTCTGTTGACACTGATTTTTAACACAAGAGCAACTTGACCTTTAGGGGATTTTTTACTTTTAAATTTGTCAATGTGAGAAAAAATAAAGCCACATAAATATTTTAATATAATGAAGGCATATTTATTATAAAATTGGATATATTTTGTCACTAGCATCTTTAAATTTAAGCTTGTTATTGTTTAAATTACCGAATGGTGCTTAATTTACTTTATAATGACTCACGCTTTTTTAAAGTTTACTATGACATTCCATTATAACCTTATAAGAAAACTTTTCCCAATAATGTGGCAGAATATGAATTTAAAAGTGACTCACATTCAATCTGAGACCACCCCCTTCACCCTAAAAGAATAGCAAAAAAGATAAGAGTGAGGCTGTGCAATTGTTGCAAGTGCACCAACACAAACATTAAAACCACTTTTGATATAATAGCAAAGGTAAAAAAGACAATGGTTAGAGATGAAGATTGCAATTTACTTCCCAAAACAGAAACTAACATCAGAATTCAATTATTCTGCTAATAGCAACTCTGTACAACATTGAGGTTTGCCTGTATAAACACATAAGACAGAAAGTGGGGTAATAAAAATGAGTACTTTGGCTTTCTTATTAAATGACGGCATTTAAATAAAATAACAAGAGTCAGAATGCTAGCGACCTGGGCTTCACCAGTCAATTTAAAGTTACAGCTGTGAATATTGGCTGTAAGCATTTGCTTTAAAGCATACCAACCAGGCCATAGAGACAAATTATGAAAGAGGGAGGGTTCAAAATGAAAAGTGTAGTCTTGTAGTGAAATCATTACTGAAGTAGAAGAGCAAGCAAATGGGCATCTGCAGCCACACAAAGAATTTCCAGAACTATTTTAATTTGTGATTCCTACCCGCATTTTCCAGGGCTACTTAAGTCATATTTATATTACTATTTATCAATTCACTACTGCCTTAGAAGGCAATTTAAAGAAAAATGTTATTTCTCTCAATCTAAATATTACTACCAAAAAGGTTTCCTCTCTCTTCCCAACACTATCACTGATCTAAGTTCTATGCACAAGAAATAACCAGGGAAATAAAAACAGAACAAGAATCACACAGATTTAAAAGATGAAGAGTAGAAGCTATGGAGACTGCAAGAGACCAAAATGTATACAAGAAATGTATATTATTTTTAAGATAAACCTATATGCCAATCTGATAAACCAAGTCAGATTTATGATCAGAAGAGATTAATATAGGAATCAATCTAAACTATGAAGCTTTTCCTTTCTTCCAACTCAGAAAAAAGAACCTTTTCAAAAACTGTTTTCTTAAAAGGTCTAATAACAATAGATGCGTGAAGTCTTCCATGGTCAATTTTTCCACACACCTTTCAGAGTAACATTCTAAAATAATAGCTGTGAGCAAAAACCATGGTGAGAAATAAGGTAAAATATTTACCTTAGATTTAAGTATTTCTAAATGATATGTAGTTTTCTTTGTTAACAGGTACAACACAGTACGCCTATTTCTCTAAAAAAAACCAACTGCCCTGTTTCATCATTTAAAATTTAAAATTGCAACTAAACGCCACTACTCAATTTGTGACACACAAGATTTACAGACTATGTTCCAAATCAGTACCTTAGTATTGGAAGGTAAGATGTACTTCAAACTAATTATACACACACACACACACACACACACGACATAGTTTTGTCTGAAGCAAGATACAATTCAAATCACCAAAAATTTAAGTAGACAACTAATGCTAAACTGTGATAACGTTTGACAACTTAAATTGCGTTAACAAGTGAAATATTTTTGCTAAACATTAGCTCTTTCAAAGGATTATTACAAAACAACGTTGCAATTAAACTAAGCCCAATTCACAGTGTTTGAAACAATATGCGTCCAGATGACGGCGTTTCCCCCATCACATTGTACATTACTATCTGGAATTGTTTAAATGTCGAATATAAAACTTAAATGCATACAAATGTAACAAACACTCTTTGAGAAAAGAAATGCTTCTGATTTATCTCTCAGCTCAAAAGAGCCGGCAGAGCCTGACACAGCGTCTGGCAGCTTGTCATCCCTAATTAAAAAACTAACAAACCAACGAACCAGAAACCGCGCATTTCAAGCAAAACGTTCATCAAGCCATTCACCTTCACAGTTAACTTAGAACACTAAATACAGTAGTAAAATCCACGACCAACTCTTTCCTACGTATTGATTGTACCTTAAAATTTGGTTGCAGTAAAAACAAACAATAAAATAGTACAATAAAATAGTACTTACATATCTACTGAATTTGGTGAAAGAATGGTGCATGTAAAACCTGTGCATATAAACAATCGCAGTGTTTATTGTAAGCTGAGAGCTGGAACGTAACATTTAGGAAATACTGGAGAAAAACAAGATCTCTTTCCAAAACAATTTTGAAGGAAAATATCCGATCTACGGTCCTTTTCCAACGCCACCCGTTCACTCAAAACCAACCCCAAAACTGTAATAATAAGTAAATAAATAAATACCCACAGGATGGTGGGGTGGGGGCTGGCGGATATAAAAGGCTCCACACCGAAATGGTAATACTAACAGTAACAACAAATACCGAGCATTTCGCTTTAACATTGAAATTAAGCGAGCCCAGGAAGGATTGATCAATGGCTACGGCTGACTAAACCCCAAATCAAGAGTTGAAACACGCGCGCGCACACCCATACAAAACCTTGTCAAGAATATAAAGACCTCCCGTGAGCTCCGAAGGTACGAGAGAACCGCCATCAAATGCGCCAGGAGAGCTAGCTCTCAAGCCCTTCTCGGACGAGAAGTCGAAGCAACCGCCTCTTTTCTGCGATAATCCCTAAAAGTCCCTTCTCGTCTGGGCGGCACTCCCATCCCCCGCCGCCACCACGCGCGGCCCCAGATTACACAACGCAGCCTCCCAGCCCGCATTCCTCGTCTCCCCTCCTCCTCCACTCCTCTGCCGGTCGCTCGCGGCCGTCCGAACCCGAACCTGCCTTCCCTTACGGCGAGGCCGAGGCCCAGCAAAGGCTGAGGCGAAGGCGCCATGTTCGCGGGGCACCAGGCCCGGCGACCGGGCGAGTAGTGAGAGGGACAGGGCGTGAGCGGCGGAAGGCCAAGAATAAGAAAGGATACACATTGAGACGCTGTCCCATTTCCTGGATGAGGTTGGCCGCCTGCTGGCGGTACGAGAGCTCTTTATCCGCTTCCACCCCGCAGCGACGGCTCGGCGTGTTCTCCAGCTGTTCCCGAGTAAAGAACCAGCGAGAAGAAGCTCCACGGCCCGACGCCATGACACTTCCTCCTCCGCCCGCTCCCTCACCCACCCCCGCCCCTCCGGGCTCGCGGACTCCCCGCCAAGGCCGCGCGACCCCGCCCCACTCCGCTCGCCGTAGATCAGGCCCCGCCCCTTTTCACCCCGGTCGCCGCGCGTGCGCGTGCGTGGGACCCGCCCCATCGGCTCGCCCAAGCCTTTTGCTTTCTCTTTCCTGCCTCCATCCTCGCTCTCGCGCACGGAACCACAATGCTCCGCGCCGCTTGTCATTTGGAGGCGCCCAGAGGTGGGGGTCGGCTGGAAGGAAAAGGTCGGCGCGGTGCATGCCGGGTCTAGGATTGGCTGGGCGAAGGGCGTGGTGGAGAGAAACGGAGGGACTGGTTTCGGGTCGGGTGACGAGAGAGGCGGGCACGCGGCTGCGCCGTGTGTCCTGGGCGTGAACTCTCAAATCCCGGCGATGCTGGAACCTGGAGTCTGGCGGCGCTTAAAAAAAAAAAAAAAAGAACCTTCCTGTGTCGCAGTCGCACGGCACATCCTGTATTTTTGTCTGCGTCGGTCTGCGCAGTATCGTAGGCTCCCTACTCTCAAGTGGTAGGCGGACAGCCTTCACCCAGCGGGTGGCTCTGGCAGGGACCTACCTGGGAAAGGGTGCAGAAGAAATGACGCTCCACGTTTGTGCTACTCTTCAGTGCTTTTCCTCTACATTATCTTGTTTGAATTGCATGACTACGCATGCCGAGGTTTTAATTGCCTGCCAAAGGTTATCCAATTAGCAATCAGAGTAGTTTGGATTTCCAAACTAGGTTTCGAGGCCGTATCGGTAGTAGTTTTTTAAAATCTGTGATTTTAAAGAGAAGTTTGAAGAGAAGCAGATGTAAAAACAACTGAAGGAAAAAATTATCAGTGTTGAATATGGTAACAGTGTTCATTAACCCTTTCTCCTGTCCCTGCAAGAAAATTCCACAGAGCTCCACCCTGGGAGTGGTTGCGTCTCTGGCTTTGAGGCAACGCCTACTGTATGTGAATAATTTTCTAAGTTTTAAATTTTTGTTGTTAAGTACTGTCCGACTTTGGCTACCTCATGAACGGTAAGCCCACCAGGCTCCCTATTTGCCAAAGATGAGAGCGCAAGAAGACATACTTCTAAAGGCAACTGGTACTTTCATTGAGTTCTTGATTAAATCTCCAGGCTTATGTCATCGTTTTGGGGCTCCGATGCTCAGTGTACTGATGCATCTTGGCTTTGCCTGCTCCCTGTCGCACACAGTATTGAGGTACGTTGGTAGTCACCTGTCGTGAACGGTTGTCTAAATAACTTACTTTCTTACCTACCTTGCCTCACATCTTATGCTGCTTAGAAGTTCCAGGGCAGATTGACTGAAAGCAACGTTTAGAAAGGGTCTACCTTGAACGCTCATTCATGATAAAAGCCCTGATAAACTAGGAATGTAGGAGAACTTCTGCAACTTAGTCAAGTTAATACAACCTTACAGCTAGCATGATGCTTAATGGTGAGAAACTTTCCTACTAAAGCATGACTCCCGTCTCATCACTCCTTTCAAAGTTGTCCTAGAAGTCCTGTAAGAAAAGGAAATCAAAGCTAAGCAGATCAGGAAGAAAGAAAAAACGGCCTTTATTCCTAGTGACATAATTGTTCATGTAGGAAATCTTAAGAGTATTAAAAAAAGAACTAGTAAGTGACTATAGCAGGATTATAATATACAAGAGTCAATTGCTTTCATGTGTACCAGCCATATATAATTGATATTTGAAGCTAAAAACACAATATCATTTATAAAAAATAAATCTTAGTTGTGAATCTAAAATATGTACAGGATCTGTTTATAGAAAACTATAAACCTCTGATTAAAGAAAGTAGATATAAGTGGAAGGATATTCTGAGTTCATGGATTCCAAGAATTAACATCACTAGATGTCAGTTCTTCCCGACTTCATTTATAAATTCAATGCAATCTCTAAAAATTTATCAAGTTATTTTATAGATAAGTACTAATTGATTCTAAAGTTTATAGGGAAAGACAAAAGACCCAAAGTAGCCTACACAATACCAAAGAAGTGGAACGGGCTCTACCCAACCTCAAAGCTACAGAATGAAAGACAGTGTATATTGGCAAAATAATAGACATACATCAGTGGAGCAGAATAGGGAGCCCAGAAATAGATCTGTAGAAATATGATCAACTGATCTTTGAAAAAGGAGCAAAGGCAATTAAATTGAGAAAAGATCATCTTTTCAACAAATTGCGCTGAAACAACTGGACATCGATCTGGCAAAAAAAGACACAAATCTCACAAAATCTCAAAAATCTCACTTTTCACAAAAATTAATTAAAGTAGATCATATCCCTAAATGTGAAAGGCAAAGCTTTAAAAATTCTGGAATATAGCATAGGAGAAAACCTAGGTGACCTTGTTTGGCAGTAAGTTTTTAGATACAACACCAAAAGATGATCCATGAAAGAAAAAATTAAGTTGGACTTTATTAAAATTAAAGATTTCTGCTCTGTGAAAGACAGTTAAGAGAGTGAAAATACAAGGAAAAAGTCTTTGCAGAACACTTTGTGAAACAAGTACACCCATGGTGGATTCATGTCAATGTATAGCAAAACAAATACAATATTGTAAAGTTAAAAAAATAGAAAATTAACAAACAAAAAAAACCACATGTTTTCATCATATACCATTTTTCACTACTCTAATAAAAATATATGGGTATTATTGTTTAAAAAAAAAAAGGACTTGTGTCCCAAATATGCTGCTGCTGCTAAGTCGCTTCAGTCGTGTCCGACTCTGTGTGACCCCACAGACGGCAGCCCACCAGGCTCCCCCGTCCCTGGGATTCTCCAGGCAAGAACACTGGAGTGGGTTGCCATTTCCTTCTCCAATGCATGAAAGTGAAATGTGAAAGTGAAGTCGGTCAGTAGTGTACGACCGTTAGCGAACCCATGGACTGCAGCGTACCAGGCTCCTCTGTCCACAGGATTTTCCAGGCAAGAGTACTGGAGTGGGTTGCCATTTCCTTCTCCGCCCAAATATGAAAATAACTCTTAAAGCTCAATAAGAAAACAACCTAATTTTAAAGTGAGCAAAGGGGGGGTCTTCCCTGGTGATCCAGTGGTTAAGACTCTGCACTTCCAATGCAGGGGGACATGAGTTCCATTTCTAATCAGGGAGCTAGGATCCCACATGCTAAGTGGCCAAAAAAAGTGGGGGAGGGGCAAAGGATCTGAACAGATACTTCACAAAGAAGTTATACAGATGGTGAATAAACATTTGAAAATATGTTCAATATCATTTAAGGGCATTCTTAGTAGTAGTTTGCAATTTTAAAAGACTGGAAGCATGACCATTCATGATTTGAGGACTGAATAGTTTGATATATCTATGTGATGAAATACTAGTCCCCTATTAAAAAGAAGGCATCAAAGTGCTGAAAGAAGAAAAGCTGCCAATCAAGAATACTCTACCAGAAAAGCTGTCCTTGGGAGTTGAAGGAGAGAGTTTTCCAGACAAGCAAAAGGTAATGGAGTTCATCCCCGCTAGACTGGCCTTACAAGAAATGTTAAAAGGACTTCTTTAAGCTGAAACAAAAGAGTATTAATTGGTTGCAGGAAAACAGGATAAATATCACTAGTAAGGTATGTAGGAAAAATCAGAATAAAGTTGTAAAGGTGATAGGTTAATTACTTTCAAAGTTTGAACGTTAAAAGACAAAGTAGTAAAAATGTAACTACAAAAATTTGTGAAGAGACACAAAAGATAAAAAGATGTAAATTGTGACATCAAAAACATACAACATTGGCAGGGAGGAAATATAAATACAGAGTTTTATAATGCATCCAAACTGAAGTTAGCTTGCTTGCTAAGTCGCTTTAGTCATGTCCAACTCTTTGTGACCCTGTGGACCAGACCACAGCCCTACAGGCTCCTGTGTCCATGGGATTCTCCAGGCAAGAATACTGGAGTGGGTTGCTATGCCCTCCTCCAGAGGATCTTCCTAACCTAGGGATTGAACCCACATCTTTTAAGTCTCTCGCATTGGCAGGTGGGTTCTTTACTGCTAGCGCCATCTGGGAAGCCCTAAGCTAGCTTACAGACTGTTATAAAAAGAAAGCAGCTTTTATGTGGAATACCACCAATGATTTAAGTAGGAAAAAAAAAAAGATGCTACTGTTTGGGTAAAATGAACAAAGGAATATGTACATGTTAGTACTTGTATAATTATAGATTACCTTTAGGAGAATACACATATACAGACAACAGATAAAATTGGCTCCCTCTGGGTGACACATTGAATTTAATGCTTTTGAACCCTTCTACCATGTTTATGGATTGACTTCTCAAAAGTGAACTCAAAATTTTTATTAGGTACCTGATAAAAGTGAGCAGTGTTTTATATTCAGAAATGGAAACTTCTATTCACTTTTGTTCAATTTTGATTTGGAAAAAGCCTCAGAATCACATGGGGCCATACGTTGGTTTGAGGAATTTTATCTATCAAAAGGCTGTGAGGTTTTTAATTAGGATATAACTAGTTGAAATTTGAAAAGACCCTTTGGGCCCTAAAACAGCATTTATCACACCCAAACTCTCAAAAATCTCTCAAGAAAACCCTTTTAGGTTTTTCTCTCCCATCTTATCATGTTGTAAGCTAAGCAAATACGAAGTTTGTATTTATTCTAATTAAATTCATCTTAAGTAATTGAATATATATATTTTAAATGGAAGTATAGTTGATTTATGATATCAACTATAGTTGATTAGTTGGTTAGTTGATTAGTTTCAAGTGTCCATCACAGTGATTCATATCATATAAATACTCTGTGAATATGAATATACCCCAAATCTATTTAAACTATGTGTATATCTACATATCTGTTAAAATTACATTGAATGAGATGATCAGGTTACTTTTCATAATAAAGCAGTCATCAAACACTATGTTAAAAGTGCTCAAATACAGAATATTTAAAAAGAAATGACATTTTCCCCCAATGAATGGGGAAGTAAAAGATAATAACATATGCTTCATGTTGCTGTTTGACTCAACTTTTTCTTTTAAAGCGTATTGGAGTAACAAAGTGTTGGGTGGGTAAAGTCTTAGAAAGCAACAGGAGGAGCAGGAAAGAGATGGACTTATAGACGAAAATAAAGAAAATGATAGGATGGGTGTAGTTTAGCAAAGATTAAATCAGTACAAAGTATATGTCATACTCAACTCTTGACTAATAGGAGGGAAAAGGAGTATGAATGAATCAAGAGGATGGGACTTCCCTGGCGGTCCAGTGGTTAAGACTGTGTTTCCACTGCAAGGGGCATGGATTCAATCCCTCGTCAGGGAACTAAGAGCTCCCATGCCACGGCGAGGCCAAAAACCCCCACACACAAACAAAAAACAAGCCAGAAAACCACAATGAGAGCAAGCAAGTAATTTTGAAAAATTACTTTTTAGAATTCAGCCAGAGGTACATGAACCACAGGTGTTCATCACCCCTCCCAGAACCAAGTTCATCTTCAGCAGACCAGGTGGAACGAATAGAAATGCAGTGAGTATAACAGGCTACCCTGGTATTGCCCTGCTCAACCTCCACAGCTTGCTTTATACAGTCTGCTCGGTATTTCAAATTGAAAGAGCTTCTGGTAAAAGTAAATTACATACTGAAACTTTTCTCCAGAATAGATAAGTTCTTCTTCGTATGGAAACTATGTTCCCATTGTTTTGCCTTCCTATTTACCATCTTCCAACTCTAAACATGCTTTATTCATCTTTATAGACTCAGCTCAAGTTCCAGCTTCTGTGAAGATGTGCCCAGAGTTGGAATCAATGAATTTTTCTTAACTGAAATTCTGTGACATGCATGTTTTATTGCTTAGTAATTATTCCACAAACATTTATTTTGCCTCCTTAATTGTGCTGTAAGTTTCTAGAGATTATGGAAAACGTGTATTTTTTATTTTTTTTGGAATCTAAAGCATTCCCACACCACTTCTGAGCTAATGGAAGGTATTTAAAGTGAATAAAAACAGGTTATTTGGGACCTATTAACAAATATTTGCTCAAAGTAGAGAACCTACATGAACCCTCTAGGATGAATCTGTTATTTTTTTCATATAAATCATTAATGGCATTTTGCTTTTTATTTTTGCCATTAATTCAAAAGGCAGTGGGAAAATCATTTTTGATTTGCACATGAAATAATGTACTGTTTTTCAGAATAAAAACATGAGAATCATTTTTGTTATGAACAGTTTAGGGTATTTGGATATAATCTATTTCTGGATAAAAGCGTTCAAAATAGGATTTCAATAATGCATATGTGATACGTATTTAAAAGCAAAAGTAAAATGTCTTCTTGAAATTTGCCTTTGTAGTAAATTCAGTCATTCAAATTGTTTCCTTTCAAGACCCAAAAATTCTAGGGCATTACCAGCTTTGAGTTTATCCTGAAAAAGAAAAGAAAAGGTTTGACTTTAAAGCATTATTTAATGGCTGTTTTAAAGTACTTACTAACTGTCTTCAGGTTTTTAAAAACTCAGTTCCCCAATATGAGAGAAGAATATTAGGTGGTTAAACAATGATCTCTTGACCCATGTTTTGCCGCACTATTTTTTAAATTATATTCATATATTTGTATTGAGCAATATTTTAAAGGCAAAAATATGAACGGTGGGTGGTATATTTGTGCTTTAATTATTTTCTCTACTTATCAAATATGTTGACAATCATAGACAAAACATGGTAGAGTTTTTAAATTTTTGAACATGTAAATAATGTATTATTTACATTATAGCTAATGTAGAAAATGTATAATTTTATGTTTTTTATAGTAGCAGTTCCTAAGGAAATATTTCTGCAAATGCATTTTATATTAAATAGTAAATACAATGAAAAGTTTAAGCATATTATAAACAGAATTATGGTATGACCCAACAATTCCACTCCTAAATATATCAAAAGAATTTTTAACAGTATCAAACAGATGCTTGAAAGGGAACGTTCATAATAGTACTATGCATAGCAGCCAAAAGAAAGAGCACAAGTATACATCAACAAATGAGTAGGTTTTTAAACGTGATGTGTACATAAATGGAATATTCAGCCCCCAAAAGAAATGTTCTTTTTTTCTTTGTTTTATTGAGATACAATTAATATACAACACTGTATAAGTTTAAGATGTACAAGTTATCCTTCAATTAAAAAATAAATTTAAAAAATTATGACAATAAAGTTTTAAAAATAAAATAACATAAAAGTAAAAAAAAAGTACAACATAATGATCTGACTTATATACATCATGAAATGAATACCATAGTAAGTTTAGCGGATATCTATTATCTCATGTGGACACAACATTAAAGAAATAGAAAAATATTTTTTCTCTTGGGATAAGAAGTCTTAGTATTTAGTCTCTTAATAACTTTCTATGTAACATATAGCAATGTTAATTTTATTTATCCTGTTGTACATTACAATTCCTGGTAGCTCAGTGGTAGAGAATTTGCCTGTCAATGCAGAAGATACAGGTTCGATCCCTGGATTTGGAAGAGCCACTGAAGAAGGAAGTGGCAACCTACTCTTGTATTCTTGCCTGGGAAATCCCATGGGCAGAGGAGCCTAGTAGTCTGCAGTACACAAGGTCACAAAAGAGTCGGACATGACTGAATGACTGAACACAAGAGGATTACAATCCTAGTACTTATTTATCTTGTAACTGAAAGTTTGTACCTTTTGACTGCCTTCACTAATTCCCTCTTTGCCCCTCTATTTGAAATCTAAGTTTGAAATTTGGTTGTAGGAGGAGGGGAGGAGACTTTTAACAGAGAAAACCCTCCTAAGAAAATGACTTCTTTGGTAATCTCTACAGGACCCCCCAGTGAGTTACTTGGAGTCAAATACAGAGAAAAGGTACAGCTTAGGTACCACTACCTTCTCCATATATGTGTTGTCCTTTCACATGACCCGGAATAAATAAATAAATAAATGGTATGCTCTTTTGGAGCAAAAAGGTGATTTGGATAAAGAGTCTCAGAATATTGTACAAATATGTACATTGATAAATTTCACATGAGAAAAAGACTGCCAAGTTTTTTTCACCTTCTCCCCCGCTATGGATTAGATCTGCTCCACAGAAAAAGCTCCTGTGATTTGAGGGGTAACTTTGTGATACCCTAATTGATATATGTCTAGCTTGCAAAGGACAGGCATGCAGCTGAGGGTGGAAGGAAACATGTATGGGGTTGTGTTACATCCAGTACCATTAGTGTGTATCTGTGTATCATGACCCACGTCAGGGTTCTCACATAGGATTGCAGAATGGGTAATTTGAGGCAAGGACCTATTACTTGGGGTTCTTCCGTGATTCACCCTAGGTCATCCTTCTCTAAAGGAAGACTTCAGAAATAATGGCTGCTGCTCTGAAAAACTATTTGCTTTACTTTTTTAAGATATGTTGGTACCAAGTATCCTTTGAAGGTGATACATTTCGGTGTGATGGATAGAGACCTGATCCTGGAGTTAGGAGATTTGGAGTTGAGTTCATGTGCTGTAATCCAGCAATTATATCCCTTTTGGCAAATCACTTAACACCCAAGTCGTGTTTTCCTCCTCTGCATCTACCTGGTGGAATGCATTTGCCTATCTCCCAGTGTTGTTGTGCTCATCAAATGGATTTATTTATTTCATTAAAAATTTTTTTAGTGAAATTTTACCTTCATGTGGCTCAAAATTCAAAAGATAGGAAATGTACGTTTCCTTTTACTAATACTGCCCAGCCACTACTTTTTCTTCCTAGAGTTATCAGTTTCTTATCTGTTCTTCCAGAGATATTTTATTCATATATAAGCAAATTCTTATATGTAGGTTTATAATTTTTTTTCACAAATGGATAGTGTGCTATTCACAAATGGAAGTATACCATATGCATTTTTGGTACCTTTCTTAATATATCTTAGAAATTGATTTTTAACACTTTTTAATGGCTTTATAGACCCCATTGTATAGACATATTATTATTTATTTAACTTTTCCCCTGTAGATTGTTTTTAGTCTTTATTACAATGTTATGATGAGTAACATGTAACATTACAGAATATCATGTATTTATGACTGCATAAAATTTTTACTCAAGATTTTCTGAAAACTTGAAAGTGATAGACATATAAAATTAAATAACAAAAGGCATATAGTAGTAATTATTATTATTCCATTAAAGTCTTCATCAGGATATTTGACATGGAGTTTGAGCAAACTCTGGGAGATAGTGAAGGACAGGGAAGCCTGGCATGCTGCAGTTCATGGGTCACAGATTTGGACATGACTTTGCAACTGAACCAGAACAACAGGATACTTGGGGTAGTCTGGTTTTAGTTTAATTTTCATTAATGTTATAGGAAGTTTTTCATTTTCAACTTTTGATATAAAAAGTAAAGAAAAGCTTAGTATTGCTTTCTACTTTAATACGTATGTATTTAACATTTATATGAGGGCTTACCTTGTAGCTCAGTCGGTAAAGAATCTGCCTGCAATGCAGGAGACCTGGGTTAATTTCCTGGGTTGGGAAGATCCCCTGGCGAAGGAAATGGCAACCCACTCCAGTATTCTTGCCTGGAGAATCCCATGGACAGAGGAGCCTGGCCGGCTACAGTCCATGGGGTCGCAAGGGTAGGACACGACTTAGTGACTAAACCACCACCACCATTTAACAGTTCAGGATTTTTAGTTCCTTAAGGTGGTAAGTGCCGAAAGAGACACTTCCTGTTTAAAGCAGTCTGAGGTTTCCCAGTTAACAACTTGCAACCAGTATATATCAAAACATACTCTTCTTGGCATCTGTTAATGTGCTTCAAGCTGTCTAAGAAGATGTGATGAGCTGTATCCCTAACAGTTAAAGTAGAGAATTAGAGTTGAAGAGAACTTTTGGATCCTAGTTTAGAAGAAAGTCAAGTCTCATACAAAAGGGTTATGACTGAGACTTTTGTAAAATTTTTTAAGAATTTACATCTCCCTGTGTTTTCATTTTTGGCATCCCTGTCCCCTAATGGTGAAGTCTTAGGAAGAACTTGTTTCATTGGGAGTGGATGTGGAATGGAATTTGCATGCTCAGTCGCTCAGTCGGTCTGATTCTTATCTCCTTTGTCTCCTGCATTGGCAGGCAGATTCTTTACCACTGTAGGATGGGAAAGTGAAAGTGTTAGTCACTCAGTCACGTCTGACTCTTTGCGACTCCATGGATTGTAGCCTGCTAGGCTCCTCCATCCATGGAATTCTCCAGACAAGAATACTGGAGTGGGTAGACATTTCCTTCTTCAGGGGTTCTTCCTGACCCAGGGATCAAACCTGCATTGAAGGTAGGCTCTTTACCATCTGAGCCACCAGGAAAGCCCATGGGATGTGAAAGGGATGGCAAAGGAGAGGAAATCTGGGGACACAATGTCTCATTTTAAGCTCATGCTTCTTCAGGAACCTAAGGGGCAGAATAGGAAGTGTCAGCATTAAGCCACATTTAGCCACCCTAAAAGTCAAATGCTGAAAGAAAAACAAAATCCAGTTGCTTGAGGGTTCTGCATCCTTGAGTCCTGTTAATCAAGACTTGAGTCTAAATATCCAAATTACTAGAATCATTACAACTTTGGAGATTGATAGATTTGTAATAGAAACATGTTTTCTTATTCATCTAACATGCAAATCTAAATATATTATTATAATGTGCTTCTTTACAGTTTTCTTTCTTGTCTTTATGAATTTAGTTGTACTAGGTTCACTTTCAGCTTTTTGACTTTCCTTTGCCCTTTAATAGATCAGCCATTTCTAAAGATCAAGTAACAGTTCTAGGAATACTAAATGCAACAATTTCTCTGTCCTTTGCTATCCCATATCACAGTGCTCTGAAACCAAACACAGATCAGGAAAATTCAGGAATAAGATCATGAAGTAAAAGGCACATACCTTGGTTTCTGCATCAAATTCTCCCATGGATTCTATCAGTTTCCCAGGTTCCAGCTCACCTAGTGGGAAGGGGTAATCAGTTCCCAAAATGACTTTATCCTAAAAAAAGAAAAATTTTATCCCAACTTTTTTAAAGCATCAAAGAACCTCTTATAAACTTAGTTATATTTACATATTACAAACACTCCTATGGTAAAATAACAAATTTTTCCTTGATTAATGGAAGCAAACTGATTTGAAATTTTAGGATTTAACCGCTTCAAATTGTATGCTGACATTTTGTCCAGCAGGTGGCGATATTAGGTCTCTTAAAACTGCAAATAAACCTCCATCCTCCCTTGTTTTTTCTAAGGAACTGAATTGCAGGATACTCAAATCTAAGAAGCAGGCATTTATTTAATAAAACATTAATGCTAATGTCTTCAGGTGAAATTAAGGATTCTATATTTCTTAAATGATGCATTGCAGTTGACGCCACAAATTTTGAAGATATACTAGAGTTAGAAAGGAAAACATTAAAAACTAACAACTGGATGAAATGGATGAAAAGAAAACAAATAAAAACTAACCAATCCCCGCCCCCCACCCCCCGCCCCATAAACAATTACTATCTCTGTAAACTAGATGGTGTGTTTTAATGATGTAGCTTTGAATTTCTATCTGACACTTTGTATGATAAAGCACACAGACTTGTCTGTCTACAAATACATAAAGCAGTATGTCAAGTAGTGTGCTAAAATCTCGATTGCCCTGGTCAACAAAACAGAAATGGGGACAGAGAGGGATCAAGATGGCAGAATAGGAAGATCCCGAGTTTACTCCCTGTCACACCTAAATTACACTACTTACAGGGCAACTATCTCTGAGAATGACCTGAAGGCTAAAAGAACCACAACTTGACAGGTAGGAGGGTGGAGACACAGTCTGTCAGGATTCATATTCTTGGCATGGTGACTCACAAGCAGAAGGAAAATCAACTGTGGAGGTCCTACCTGAGGAGCCAGGTGTCCAAGTCTCACACTGAGTTCACCAGCCTGGTGGTCTTGCACTGGGAAGATGAGCACCCAGAATGTCTGTCTTTGAAAAGCAGTGGGGCCTATGTTTAGAACTAGAGGCTGGAGGGCCATCCTTAAAAGGCATGTACAAAAGCTTGCTTGCTCCAAGTCCCTGTGCAGAAGCTGCAGTTTGAAAGGAGTCGGGGTCAGACATACTTGCTGATCTTAGAGAGTCTTGTGGAGAAACGGGGGGCAGCTGGGACTCCTCTTGGGAACTGACATGCTTGTGGCAGCTGTTTTCATTATCTCTCTCTATCATGCTGACACTAGCCCTGGTGGGTACTTTTTTGGAATTCTCCCTCTAGCCTGTTAGCGCCGGGGGCAGCCCCACCTACCAGCACATCTGCAACAGCCAGCCTTGCTACAATAGAAGGGCTCATGCATCCCATGTAGGGGACACCCCTGGAGTATCTGACTCTGGTAATCAAAGGGGAACATGCTGCTGGGCTTCCCTAGGACAAGTCACTTCTCCAAGATTGGGAATTGTAACCAACTACATAATACATAGGAGTAAACTTAAAGAATTAGGCAAATTCAGGAGACAGAGGAGTATGTTTCAAACAAAAGAACATGACAAAACTGAAGAAAAAGACCTAAATGAAGTGAAGATAAGCAATCTACCCAAGAAAGAGTGTAAGATAATGATTGTAAGGATGCTTACCAAACTCAGGATAAGAATTGATGAACAAGTGAGAACTTGAACAAAGAGTTAGAAAATATAAAAAGGAACCAATAAGAGTTGAAGAATACAATAACAGCAATGAAGTATACAATGGAGGGAGTCACTGGTAGAGTAGATGATACTGAAGAATGGGGAAGTGATACGGAAGACAGAGTAGTAATAATCACCCAAGCCAAACAGAAAAAAGAAATATAATTTTAAAAAATGAGGATAGTTTAAGGGACCTTGGGGACAACATGAAGTGTACTAACATTTGCATTACAAGTGTCCCAGAAGGAGAAGAGAGAAAGGGTAGAAGTAGTATTTGAAGAAATAATAGCTGAAAACTTCCCTGAGAAAGAAACAAGCATCCGGGTCCAGGTAACAGAGAGAGTCCAAAATAAGATGAACCCAAAGAAATCCACACCAAGACATAATTAAAATGGCAAAAGGTAAGAAAGAATTTTGAGGGCAACAAGAGAAAAACAATTAGTCACATCCACGGGAATCCCATAAGGCTATCAGCTGATTTTTCAGCAGAAAATCTGCAGGCCAGAAAAGAATGTCATGATGTAATTAAAATGATGAAAGGTATTCCTGAGATGAATATAGCATTGTAAGTCAACTGTACTTCAATTTTTAAAAATACAATGGATAAGAATATGATATATTTGTGTAATGGCATAGTATACAGTATTCAATGAACAAATTTTGGAGAAAAAAACAGAAATGGTCCCTCTCCTCAGAAACCTCATGATCTAGTAAGAGGGACATTAAATCAATAATCAATAACAAATGCATCTATTGAAATAAAATAAGAGGAACATATTTTCAACCAGAAATTTTACTTCTGGTAAGTATCCCACTCATATGCATGTAACAGAAATATTTCAAGGAAATTAGTTGCAACATTGTTGTAGTAGCAAAACACTATCAAATTAAATTATAGCATATCCCAAAATAAAAAGGAATGAAGGATAATTGCATATGCTGAAATGAAATAATCACCAAGTTATATTGTAAAGAGGAATGATCTTCACAGCAGAAGGTAACACTGCGTTGTGAATGAACTATAATAAAAAATGAGAAAAAAAGACATGATCTTATAATTCAGAAAATACAATGTAAATGGAATTTACTAAAGTTAATTCAAATATCATATGATACTGCTTATATGTGTAATCTAAATGGTACAAATGAACCTTTTTACAAAACAGAAATTGAGTCACAGATGTAGAAGACAAACATGGTTATCAAGAGGGAAGTGAGGAGGGATAAATTGGGAGATTGGGATTGACATATACACATTCAGTTCAGTTCAGTCGCTCAGTCATGTCCGATTCTTTGCGACCCCATGGACTGAAGCACTCCAGGCTTCCCTGTCTATCACTAACTCCGGGAGCTTACTCAAACTCATGTCCATCGAGTTGGTGATGCCATCCAACCATCTCATCCTCTGTCGTCCCCTTCTCCCGCCTTCAATCTTTCCCAGCCTCAGGGTCTTTTCCAGTGAGTCATGTCTTTGCATCAGGTGGCCAAAGTATTGGAGTTTCAGCTTCAGCATCAGTCCTTCCAATGAATATTTAGGACTGATTTGCTTTAGGATTGACTGGTTGGATCTTTTTGCAGTCCAAGAGACTCTCAAGAGTCTTCTCCAACACCACAGTTCAGAAGCATCAATTCTTTGGTGCTCAGCTTTCTTTATAGTCCAACTCTCACATCTGTACATGACTACTGGAAAAACCATAGCTTTGACTAGACAGACCTTTGTTGGCGAAGTAATGTCTGCTTTTTAATATGCTGTCTAGGTTGGTCATAGCTTTTCTTCTAAAGAGCAAGCATCTTTTAATTTCATGGCTGCAGTCACCATCTGCAGTGATTTTGGAGCCCCCAAAAACAGTCTCTCACTGTTTCCATTGTTCCCCCATCTATTTGTCATTAAGTGATGAGACCAGATGCCATGATCTTAGTTTTTAGAATGTTGAGTTTTAAGCCAACTTTTCGCTCTCCTCTTTCACTTTCATCAAGAGGCTCTTTAGTTCTTTGCTTTCTGCCATAAGGGTGGTGTCATCTGCATATCTGAGGTTATTGGTGTTTCTCCCAGCAATCTTAATTGCAGCTTGTGCTTCATGCAGCCCAGCATTTCTCATGATATACTCTGCATAAAAGTTAAACAGGCAGGGTGACAATATACTCCTTTCCCGTTTTGGAACCAGTCTGTTGTTCCATGTCCAGTTCTAACTGTTGCTTCTTAACCTGCATACAGATTTCTCAGGAGACAGGTCTGGTGGTCTGGTAGTCCCATCTCTTGAAGAATTTTCCACAGTTTGTTGTGATCCATACAGTCAGAGGCTTTGGCATAGTCAGTAAAGCAGAAGTAGATGTTTTTCTGGAACTCTCTTGCTTTGTTGATGATTCAACGGATGTTGGCAATTTGATCTCTGGTTCCTCTGCCTTTTCCAAATCCAGCTTGAACATCTGGAAGCTCATGGTTCATGTACTGTTGAAGCCTAGCTTGGAGAATTTTGAGCATTACTTTGCTAGTGTGTGAGATGTGTGCATTTGTGCAGTAGTTTGAACATTCTTTGGCATTGCCTTTCTTTGGGATTGGAATGAAAACTCCTTTCATTACTCTGTGTTGTAATGACCTATATGGGAACAGAATCTAGAAAAGAATGGATATAGGTATATGTATGATGCATAATGTATATGTATATAATAAAGTATGATTCACAATATACAGCAGAAACTAACACAACATTGTAAATCAACTATACTCCTATAAAAATAATTAATAAGAAAAAAGAGAAAGTTATATCATAAAGAGGAGAAAACAAAGTCTAGGGCAATGTATTTGCTATACCCATATTTCTGTTTCTAGTAAGGGACCTATAGAAACACAAATATATTTGCATGGTAAAGTCTATTTCATGAATGGTAGCCAAGAAATGGTAGCCAAGATAGTTTCTTGTTTCTTGAGAAACAAGATGGTGAGAAACAAGGATGCTTGGTGTGCTACAGTCCATGGGGTCACAAAGAGCTGGACATGGCTGGGCAACTGAACAACAACAGCAACAGCAGCCAAGAAACAAGTAACATTAGGTGTCTCCACAAATGAAGACTAGGATTCAGGGGTGTAGGAGATCCCTCTTTTTCTCTTTTGGAGATATAATTCATAAAATTCACTCTTTAAAAGTGTACAGTTCAATGCGTTTTAGTATATTCATGAATTTGTGTTATCATTCCCACTAATTCCAGAACATTTTTATCATCTTAAAGTAATCTGCATACTCATTAGCAGGCACTCCTTGTTACCTCCTCCTTCTAGCCCCTGGAAACACTAGTTTACCTCTGTGTCTATGGAATTGCCTCTTCTGACATTTCATGGAAATGGAATCATGCAGTATGTCACCTTCTTTCATTTAGTATATCGTTTTCAAGGTTCATCCATGCTATAGCCTGAATCAGTACTTCATTCTGTTTTGGGCCAAATAATATTCCATTGAATACATTGTGTTTATCCATTCATCAGATGATGGATATGTGGGTTGTTTCTACTTTTTGGCTATTATGGTAATGCTTCTCTGAACAAGTGTTTCATAAAAATTTTTTCATGAAAACCTTTTCCCTTCTCCTGGGTATACACCTAGGAGTGGAGTTGCTGGATCATATGATAAGTCCATATTCAACATTTAGAGAAACTGTTTTTCACAGTGGCTGTAGCATTCAACATTCTCAACAGCAATGTGTGAAGGTCCCAATTTCTCCAAATCCTTACCAACACTTGTTACTGTCCATCTTTTTAACTATAGCTATCATGGTAGGTGTAAAGTGGTATGTCACTGTGGTTTTGATTTGCATTTCTGTAATGACTAATTATGTTGAACATCTTTCCATGTGCCCATAGGCCGTTTGTATGTCTTTGAAGGAATATCTATTTATGTCCTTTGTGTCTATTCAAGTCCATGTGTTTCCTTTTTATTGTTGAGTTGCCAGAGTTCTTTATATTTTCTAAATACTAGAGACTTACCAGATGTATGATTTACAGATATTTTCTTCATTCTGTGGGTTGCCTTTTCACTTCACTGGTTGTATCTTTTGAAACACAAATTTTAGAATTTTGATGAATTTAATTATTTTCTTTGGTTGCTTGTGTTTTTGGTGTCATAATCAAGAAATTATTGCCTAAATGTCACGAAGATTTACAACTAAGTTTTCTTCTAAGAGTTTGTAATTTTAGCTCTTCTCTCTAGGTCTTTGGTCCATTTTGAGTTAACTTTTGTGTATTTTGAGTGTGAAGAAGAGATCCAACTTAATTATTTTCTTTTTATGCATGTGGATATTCAGTTATCCCACTACAATACATTGAAAACACTATTCTTTCTTTATTGAATTGTATTGGTACTTTTGTTCAGAAAAAGTTATCTTTATGTTTGTCCTTAAGCCACCATCATCCAGTTTTGATTACCTTATATATCTATGTAGAAAGTTTTGAAATTGAGAGTGTGAGTCCTCCATTTCTGTTCTTTTTCAAAATAATTTTGTCCATTCTGGGTCCCTTGTATTTCTGTGTGAATTTTAGCATCAACTTGTCAATTCCTGTGAAGACAAACAAAACAAACCCTGGATTTTTGATAGGGATTGCATTCAATCTGTAGATCAATGTGAGGAGTATGGCCATTTAACAACATTAAGTTTTCCAACAGATGAACATGAGATGTTTTTTCATTTATTTAAATTTTCTTTAATTTTCTTCAACAGTATTTTGTAATTTAGTGTCCAAGTCTTCACTTCTTTAGTTGAATTTACTGCTAAGTATTTTTATTCTTCTTGACGCTATTGTAAATGGAATTGTCTCCTCAATTTCTTTTATGGATTATTCAATGCTAGTATATAGAAATGTGGATAATTTTTGTATATTTATCTTATATATTTTGTATATATTTTATATATTTATTCTACAACCTTGCAGAATCTCTTTATTAGCCCTGATGCTTTATTTGTGGGTTCTCTAGATTTGGTATATACAAAGTCATGTCATCTGCAAATAATTTTGCTTCTTTCTTTCCAATTTTTATGCCTTTTATTTATTTTTCTTGCCTGATTTCCCTGGCTACAATCTCTAGTACAATGTTGAATGGAAGTGGTGAGAGCAGAACCTTCCAGTCTTTTGCCATTAAGTATGATATTAGTTGTGGATTTTTCATAGATGTCCTTTATCAGATTGTGGAACTTCCTTTCTACCAGTTTTTGAGTGTTTTCATCATGAAAGACTGTTGGAGTTTGTTGAGTGCTTTTTCTACATATATAGTTTAGTATTCTTGATAAACTACTTGAGCAATTTTCTGATAGACTTTATTGAGCTTAAAAGTCCCTCCTGCTGCTGTTTGCTGCTGTTTAATTGTGAATTTGTGTCTGACTCTTTTGTGACCCCATAGACTATGGCCCTCCAGGCTCCTCTGTCAATGGGATTTTCCAGGCAAGAATACTAGAGTAGTTTGCTATTTCTTCTCCAGGGGATCTTCCCAACCCAGGGATTGAACCCGGGTCTTCTGCACTGGCGGGCAGATTCTTTACCACTGAGCCACCAAGGAAGCTAAAAGCCCCTCCTAGGAAATCCATTCAGTTGACTATTAGTCTTGAAACTAATCTAAGAGCTTTAACCAGAAATGCAAAGAGGCTAATTGTCCTTAAATAGATAGTCATCTCCTTTTTAAAAATATAGTCTAATAATAACTGTCTAACCATTTTTCCCTTATAAAATGTCTCTGCCAGGATAGAATCTTTGAATTGGGCTTTTCAGAAAGCCTCTTTATTTGAAATAAAACTCTAACCTATGCTTATAATCAGTCTTGAGAGTGGTTTTGTGTGTTGAAGTGATGAAGGCTTGAAAATATGGAAGAGGGAAGTCAGATTGTTACTAGGCCTAAATATTAAATGTGATTTTTCCATGAGTCCATAGTTACATATTATTATTAATATTAACTAAAGTCTGTACTCTACAGTAAGGCTCACTCTTTGTGATGTACATTCTCTGGGTTTTGACAAACATGTTGTGACATCTGTCTACCATTCATACAGAATATATTAAATGTATTTTAAGTACTCTCAAGTTGAGCTATTGTGAGGATAAATGACACTTTGATTTCTACCAGAAAAAAGATTTTCCTAGGTTTTATGATTACGTTTACATGAAATTATGTGGGGAAGTATATAAAAAAGTTTAGAGGAAGGCCTTGATAGACTCACAATTCTATCTCTAGATTCCTGTATTCATGTACTGTATAAAACCAAGCAAATAAATACACCTGCTGGTAGAAACCCTAAAGACCCAAAGTTATGTCTCCTCACATCTGTGCCAACAGCTGATCTCATTCTGAACTGCCAGCTTGGTATTCACTGGAGGTTCATTCATCCTTATCTCTACTCCTTTTGCTAAAGTTGTTTACAATTGCAAAACATAACATAATTTAAAAAAGTCCTATGCTTATATTACATTTGTCAACCACATTAACATGAAATTGAAATCTAGAAAATGATTTTTCATTCTAGTTAGGAATTCTTCCATTCCAAGTATTATGGCCTTCTCAGATATAAATATGGTTTAAGCAGGGAGGAGTCTGTTCTGTTCTATGGCAAAGGAAGCAAATGATTTTAAAGCAGAAATGAACCACTCCTCTGCAATTCATTCTTCCTGGTTAAGGCACTTCTTTGTTCTCCTGCCTAACTTGATTTTGGAAGCCTGTTGCAGAACACCAGACTTAAGGTTTGTTGTGTTAATTGCTCAATCGTGTCTTGACTCTTTGTGACCCATGGACTGAAGCCTGCCAGGCTCCTCTGGCTGTGGAATTCTCCAGGCAAGAATACTGGAGTGGGTAGCCTTTCCCTTCTCCAGGAAATCTTCCTGACCCAGCAATCAAACCTGAGTCTCCCACACTGCAGGCAGATTTTTTACTGTGTGAGTCACCAGGGAAGGTTCAACTTATGGTTTGGCAGTATTTAATTATTATTTAATAGCTATTGCTCACAACTCCTCTCTATAGGAGATTAATTTTCCATTTGTGATAATCTAGTTTGTAAACTTTTCATACCTATTATCCATTTAAACACCTTTTATTGATACCTTCTGATAAACTTTTGACCGTTTCTAACTTGTCAGTGATTTCTTAAGGGAAAGGGAAGTAGGCATAAAAGAACTGGAGGTAGAGTTCTTGTTAATTGGATTTCTTATTCAGAGAAGAGATAGTACAGGGAAGAGATGGGGAGAAGAGATTCCTTCAGAGTCAAATGGTCCTGTAGGATGAAGGTCACTTGCTCCATTGGTTAATACCAGTCGTTACTTGATAGATGCTTAATAAATACTTATTGAGTTAAAAATAGTTTTTGTATTGCTATTTCTTGTTGTTTAGTTCACTAAGTCATGTCCGACTCTTTTGCGACCCTGAGGGCTGTAGTCCTCCCGGCTCCTTTGTCCATGGGGTTTCCCAAGCAAGAATAATGGAGTGGGTTGCCATTTCCTTCTCCAGGGGATCTTCCTGACCCAGGTATTGAACCCACGTCTCCTGCTTTGGCAGGCACTTTCATTACCACTGAGCCACCAGGACAGCCCCTATTGCTATTTCTATCACCTACTGTAACTGCAAATTGATTGTGTTCTAAATGGATGCAGAGTCTGATTAAGGAAGCATAGGATATGGCCTTGGATGACTGTTGCCTCATTTCCCACTGATACAAGCTCTGTGGGATAGCCAAGGTTTTCATGATATCTCAGGCTTCCAAGTAACAAACCTGGTCCTAGCCTCCCAAAAGCTAGAACTTTGTTCTTTCTTTTTCCTTCTTGTTTATGATCTAGAATTCTAGTCCTTTGGGACTGACCATAATTATGAACTAATTTTTAAGGATATCTGTGATATTTGCTACTGTAATATTTATTAACATCTACAGTTTAGTGGGCCCTTTTTAAAGAGTCTACTAAACTCAATGGAATAATTCTAATGGTTGACATTTTAGGTAGTGTGGCTAACTCTTCTAGGATTCTAAAATTATACCTTCTCAACAGGTCCTGGCTTTCTTTATTAGGCAGGAAAGCAGTGGCTAATACTGATTGATTTCTCCACACCAACACTTCCCCAACATAATTACCCTCCCCAAAGTTAGGGCCACATGTTCTCTATGAAGTCAAAGACTTACTGAGCGATAATAATAGTGATTAATATTCCTGCCAGGGAAAAGAAATAAACTGCTCACCTGCTGGTATGCATTAACTTTTCACATTTTCAGGGAATGCTGTGAACACTGAAAGATGTGACTTACTAAAGAAACTCAAACAGTGGAAGAGAATTCATTTGTCTTCTGAAAAAGGAACAATATACTCTCTTCTCATTAGCATATTTCATTAGTAGCATTTGCGGTAAATACAACACACCTCTATTGCAACATAGCTTATTACAAAAATCCTAGTATATCAAGGATTCACTTTGTTCCCTGAGACATAATTTCCTAGAGAAAGAGCCTGATTTAATTCAATCAGTGCAAAGCAAGATTAGCCTTATATCCACAAGATCATTACACAACTCAGTTAAACAAATATTAACTTTACACCCACTGTACAAAAAGCACTGACATTTGGAGAGTCCTTTGGCATTGTGTTATATTAGCTCCTCACATCAACTCTGTCTGGTTATCATCTCTGTTTTACAGTTGAGGAAACTGAGGTTGAGGGGAATCAAGTGGCCTGTTACTGAAGTTCATCCAGCTAATATAGAGTAGAGCCAGGACTTGAACTGTCTCTCACTTACCATAACTTCTTGAGAAGGTAGTAAGTTATACTCTTGTTCTCGGGAAGCTTACAGGCATCAAAAAGGGTTCCACTCTACTGAGGACTGCAGTGCACAAGAAAACATCACTTATCCAGAATACTTACAGACAAAAGTAGTAAAATACATTTAATTTTCAAGTCAGAGTGGAAATATTTCTAATATATATAGTATACTCCACCACCTACAATGGATATAATGACATCTTGGGTGATAAAGGACCTTTTCATTGCTTTAGAAGCCCAAAATACAGCAGTCCCAAATATTAAAGAGTCAGAAGACCTAGAAAATGAATGAAGAAAAAGCTTTGGCTTTGGGGCCTGACTGGTCTCTAGTTTTAGGTCCATTTTCTGACCCACAGATTCAAATGCCCAAGACAAGATCACATGTATGCCCATTGTAAAAACTGGTCCATAAAATGCCCTCAAATAACACTGTTACTTCTATAAGTGAGCCATTTATTTTACTGTAAGATAAAATACTTTCTATTTTGCAGAACAGGTGTTTCTGGTTTCTCTTTTAAAAATATACAAAATAACATATGAATAGATGCTTTGGTTAGGATGGTTGAAAGTCTCTCTTGCAGACAGAGTCCTCTTCATTTAAAAAAAAATGAGGGGAAATTTGCAAACATAAAATTAACCATTTTAAAGTGTATACTGTGGTGACATCTAGTACATTCACATCTAGTAAATTTCCACTGTGATGTTTTCTTGAGATATACAACCATCACCTCTATCTTGTGCTAAGACATTTTTACACCCTCAGAGGAGACCTTGTACACATTAAGAAGTCACTCTCCATTTCCACCCAACCCCCGGCAACCACTATTCTGCTTTCTGTCTCTCTGGGTTTATCTATCCTAGATTCTTCAAATAAATGGAATCATACAATACATGACCTCTGTGTCTGACTTCTTTCACTTAGCATGCTTTTAAGATCCATGTTGTAGCTTATATTGGTATTTCATTTCTTTTTATGGCTGAATATAATATTCCATTGTATGGATATACAACATTTTGTTTATTCATTCATTTGTTGATGGATGTTTGTTGTTTCTACCTTTTGGCTCTTGCAAATAATGCTACTACCAATATTTGTAGTCAAGTATTTGTTTGTATACTTGGTCTCAAGTCTTTTCGATATCTACCCAGGAATGGCATTGTTGGGACATGCTAATTCTACGGTCAACTTTTTGTAGACCTACAAAACTGTTTTCCACAGCAGCTGCACCATTTTATCTCCCAACCATCAGTGTGCAATGTCTTCACATTCTTGTCAACATTTTCCATTTCAAAAAAATTATAATCATCTTGGTGAGGATGAATTGGTTATCTCATTATGGTTTTGATTTGCCTTTCCCTAATAACCAGTAACTTTGAACATCTTAACAGGTTCTTGTTAGCCATTTATATACTAATATCTTCCTTTAAGAAATATTCATTCAAATCCTTTGCTCAATTTAATTGGGTTATGTGCCTTTTTATTATTGAATTATGAGATATATGAGATTATTATATATTTGAATACAAGTTTCTTGTTGGGTGTGTGACCTTTATGTGAGTTTTTCATTAAAATTATTGTACTTTTCAGGTTCAGAATTTCTGTTTGTTTTCTTTTCATAATTTTTATATATTTACTGTTAGTATCTTTTTGTTCAGACATTATTCTGGTTTCCTTTAGTTCTTGGTCTATGATTTTTCTTTATTTCTTGATTATATTTAAGGCTGTTGATTTAAAATCATTGTCTAGTAAGTCCAATGTTTCTCCAATGACAGTTTGTTAGTTTCTTTTTTTTCCCATAGGAATGGGCCACAATTTCTTTTTTCTTTGCATGCCTCTTAATTTTTTTCCTGAAAACTAGACATGCTGAATATTGTGATATGGTAACTTTTGTAAGCAGATTCTTCCTTCTTAGGGTTCATTGTTGTTTCTTTGTGTGCTTTGTATTGTTTATTTAGTGACTTTTCAAACTATTTTGAAAGACATTCTCTGTTATATATGCTCTCCGAAGTCTCTGTTAATTAAGCTTGTATCAGCTCATGTTTGGATAAAGACTTATTTAAGTTCCCAGAACAAAAAGAGAATGAGAAAAAGACAAGGAAAAAACCTCTCCTGGTCTTTGCAGATTGACTCTGTGATGGGCCTTCCTTGAATACTTGGCCAGGCCATTTATAACCTCGCCTTAGCATTCCCTTCCTGCTGATGCTGAACCTAAAGATCAGGGAGGGATTAAAGCATAGGGGCCTATTGTGTCTTTTCTGAGAATGCATCCTGCTCTGGGCATGTGCTTGGCTTTCTAGGTTCTTCCTTATTTTTATCTTGTTTCCTCTTCACTTTTGATGAAGTTGCCATGGAAGATCCAAGCCTTATTTTATATCATTACTTCAGAAAGAGGCATATCATCTTTCTTCCTTCTACCTTCAACCTAAGCTAGAGAGTACTAGAATATTCTTTAAATTCTGAAAATCTGGCCAGACCCTTTCTGTTGCTGTAGTTTCTGCTAACCTATTACTGCATGTAACCATGAATATGACTTCAGAGAACTGGAAGCTGGGCCATAGGAGGATGAGATATAGGTAAGATAAATTTCGTTAGAGAAAGGGAGGAAAGCTCAAGACTAATATTATTATATGTATCCAAACTAGTCTTCCACTTGTGCATGATGACATAAGGAGCTTACCCTGGGATGTAAATCAATGCACCACTTCCTTTACTGAAAAATTCTTGCTGTTAAGAACAAAATCAGGACTTCCCTAGTGGTCCACTGGTTAAGAATCTGCCTTGTAATGCAGGGGTTGCTGGTTGTATCCCTGGTCCAGGGAGATCCCACATGCTGCAGGGCAGCTAATCCCATGTACCACAACTGCTGAGCCTGGGCTCTAGAACCCACGAGCCACAGCTACTGAGCCTGAGTGGTGCAACCACAGAAGCCCACTTGCCCTAGAGCCTGTGCTCTGCAACGAGAAGCCACTGCAATGAGAAGATCATGCATCACAACTAGAGAGTAGCCTCACCACAGCTAGAGAAAGCCCGTGTGTAGCAACAAAGACCCAGTGCAGTTAAAAATAAATAATAATAAAAAATATATAAAATATTAAAAAAAACCCAAAAGTCAGTTAAACTAAACTGTGTCATTAGTAAATCAGTTTATATTCTGGCACAAATTCCTTATCTTATCATAGACTGGTAACAAAATCTTTGTGGGCTGGAATTGATCTAAGAATCACAGTTTGAAACCCCATGAAATAGATGGTAAAGTGGATTTTAAAAAGCGTACACCCACAAGGACAAAGAGAACAGGACAGACGAAATAAGAAAATTTCAGAAACTGGAAAGCCGTTGAACAATCATTAACTAACTTTAGAAGACCGAGAAAGAGAAATTCCTAGCTAGTATGAGATAAGCCAAAAAATAATCTGGCTTATGTCACCAAGCCCCCAAATATCTGTAATAGACAGCACCAGGTACCTCTGGAAGTCAAGACAAAAGACTGAACTAACAACAGGAGGATTCATTGCAAGCCTGTTGCAGAAGCAGTTAGACCCTAGATCACCTCTCTCACTGCTTAGTCCAGTGTCTGCTCTCCCCTCATTCTGGCAAAAGATTGGTCAGTTAGCCTCAAAAGGGGGTGAAAGAGAGAGTCTCTGAACTGGAAGATACCAGGAACAGTTGAGAGCATGGAATGTTCTGAAAGCAAAAGGCTTAATGAAAGTTTACTAAAAATTGAGCATCCCAGCCTTTATTCTCCACTCAGTTCCTAGAATACTGGCAACCAGGCCTTTATTGGTTTTAACCCATGTGGCGCTAGTGGTAAAGAATCTGCCTTTCAATGCAGGAGATGCAGAAGATGTGGGTTCAATCCTTTGATCAGGGTTGCCTGGAGTAGGAAATGGCAACTGTAACCCACTCCAGTATTCTTGCCTGGAAAATTCCATGAGCAGAGGAGCCTCATGGGCTACAGTCCATGGGGTTTCAAAGAGTCGGATACAACTGAGTGACTGAGAACTTCACCATTCAGGTAAGAAATTGAAAGAACTTCTCTGGGAAAGTGATAAATCAAAAAGGAAAGACCAAATACCTAGAATTTCCAAAGGACATGTCCCAGTTGGATTACTCTGTAGAGAAAACCCCACTTGACAGGTCCCATCCATATGCAGAGACTTCCAATCATCTTTTTAGTGACCACTCTCAAGTATAAGTAGATAGCCAGGGATTATAGACATTTAAGGAAAGCATTTAATATGAAATACTGAGACTTAAAAGACAAAAAGCTAATTGCAGGAAGGCTTGTGGGGAGAAGTATATTTCCCAAAATTGTTAATATTTTTAGAGAGATAAAAGGTATGGCGCTCACTCAACAATAACAAGATGTTTTTAAAAAGTTTACAGAACAAGAACAGTAACATCACGATCTTTCAAATTAAACATTAAAAGCCAATTACATAGAAGGATTTATTAATAAAGTTGAGGAAATCTCCCATAAAGTAAAACAAAAGCTCAAAAAGGGGAGATGTAAGACAGAAAAAAAAAAAAAACTCCAGAAAGAGAAAACAGAGGGAAGGAAGTCATTAAAGAAATAAATTAAGAAAATTTACAGAATAAAAGGACTCACCAAATGGCTAACATAATGGGTGAAAACAGTCCATTACTAAGAAATTTCAGGACAAAAAGAAAATCTTAGAGTCTTTGAAACTGAGAGTGAAGGAGAGAGAAGTATGTTTTATATGAAGTTTGAGAGATTAGACTTGCATTTTATTATTCAATAACAATTCTAGAAGTCAAAATATAATGTGAAAATGTCTTTAAAATTAATCAGGAAAACAGATTCTAAGCTAGAATTATATACTTAGCTAAACAATTAACTCTTTGTAAGGGAAGAATATGCTCAAAATCCTTCAAGCTAGGCTTCAGCAAGTACTTGAATCAAGAACTTCCAGATGTACAAGCTGGGTTTAGAAAAGGCAGAGATCTAATTGCCGACACTCGCTGGATCATAGAGAAAGCAAGGGAATTCCAGAAAAACATTTACTGTTCCATTGACTATGCTAAAGCCTTTGACTGTGTGAATCATAGCAAACTGTGGAAAACTTAAAGAGGTGGGACTACTAGACCATCTTACGTGTTTCCTGAGAAACCTGTATGCAGATCGAGAAGCAACAGTTAGAACTTTATATGGAACAACCGACTGGTTCAAAATTGAGAAATTGAGAATATACAAGGCTGTATATTGTCACCCTGTTTATTTAACTTATATGCAGAACACATCACAAGCTGGAATCAAGATTGCTGGGAGAAATAACCTCAGATATGTAGATGATACCATTCTAATGGCAGAAAGCGAAGAGTAACTAAAAAGCCTGTTGATGAAGGTGAAAGAGGAGAGTGAAAAAGCCAGCTTAGAACTCAATATTTAAAAAACTAAGATGGGGCATACAGCCCCATCACTTCATGGCAAATGAAAGAAGAAAAGGTAGAAGCAGTGACAGATTTTCTCTTCCTGGGCTCAGAAATCACTGTGGATGTTGACTACAACCATGAAATTAGAAGACGATTGCTTCTTGGAAGGAAAGCTATGACAAACCTAGACAGTGTATTAAAAAGCAAAGACATCACTTTGCTGACTAAAGTCTGTATAGTGAAGGCTATGGTCTTTCCAGTAGTCATGTACAGATATGAGAGTTGGACCATAAAGAAAGCATAGTGCCAAAGAATTGATTTTTTCAAGCTGTGGTGCTGGAGAAGACTCTCAAGACTCCTTTGGACAGGAAGGAGATTAAACCAGTCAATCCTAAATACTCATTGGAAAGACTGATACTGAAGCTGAAGCTTCAACACTTTGGCCACCTGGTGCAAAGAGCCAACTCATTGGAAAAAACCCGATGCTGGGAAAGATTGAAGGCAGAAGGAGAAGAGGGTGACAAAGGATGAGATGGTTGGATGGCATCACCAATTCATTGGACATGAACTTGGGCAAATTCCAGGAGATAGTGAGGGACAGGGAGGCCTGGCGTGCTGCAGTCCATGGGGTTGCAGAGCGGATATGGCTTGGCAACCGAACAACAGGGGAAGAATAAAGAAATATTGAGGTAACCAAGGCTTCAAAAATTTTATCTCCCATACTCTCTTTCTTAGAAAGTTATTAGAAGATGTTCTCTACCAAGATGAAGGACTAAAGCAAGAAATTGGAAAATTGTGGGTCTCAGGAAGCTGGGAACCCAATGAGAGAGAGAGAGAACATGAGGCATGCAAAGGGAAGATCTCAAGATGACAGCTGTGCAGCAGGTCTAAATAGCAACCCAGTCCATATTTGAGCAAGTCAGAGACTCCTGAGATATTTTTTCAAGAAGAAAGAATTAAGACTACTGTATCTAATGTGTTTAAATGTTCTGAGAAGAGAGTTACAAAATTGGTGGAGAGTTTGGGGTTAAGTTAGTGTAAAAGTAGTATGCAAAAAAAATTAAAAGGTGAAAGAATGAAAGACAGATATTGTTGGGCTGCAGTTGTCTCATTGAACCTCACAAGAAAGCCTGAATCCAAATTGCCCAGCCAAGGAATTCCTGGATTCCTGACTCAGAGGAAATGAATGAGATAATAAATGTTCATTGTGGTTTTAAACCTGACGTAGTTGGTTGGTTGTGCGTACTCAGTGTCCGACTCTTTGAGACTTCAAGGACTGTAGCCCACCAGGCTCCTCTGTCCATGGAATTTTCTGGGCAAGAATACTGGAGTGGGTTGCCATTTCCTTCTCCAGGGCATCTTCCCTACCCAGGGATCAAACTGACATTTCCTGCATCTCTTGCATTGGCAGGTGGATTTTTTGCCACTGTGCCAACAGGGAAGCCCCAAAGCTAATCTAAGTTTTAGGTTAATGTAGTATATAACAATAGATAACTAATACAGATTTTGTTACCTGTAGTAGGCCGTTGCCATAATGAAAACTTAAAAATGTGGGAGTGGCCTTGGAACTGATTGATCGGAGGAAGTAGGGATCTTGAGATAGTGAAAAGACTGAAGACTTTTGTTAAGACTGTTATTAGAAGCGTGATAACTTGTGAGAAAATTACCAGCAAGGACTTCTGGGAGAATGAGGAAAATGTTATTGGAAACTAGAGGAAAGGAGATCCTTGCTGTGTTGTGGCCAAAAAAAAAAAAAAAGCAATATTGTTACCAACAGTAATATGCAAATTAGAAATTATATGTAATCAACTGGGTGACATTGCAAAGGAAATTTCCAGACAGTGCTGGAAGTGCTGCATGCCTGCTTCTTGCTGCCTATAGTAAAATGCAAAGTGGAGTGCCTTAAAGGAAGGAGTAGTAGCTCAGTCAGTAAAGAATCTGCCTGCAGTGCAGGAGATCCCTGGTTGGGAAGATCCCCTGGAGAAGGAAATGGCAACCCACTCTGGTATTCTTGCTTGGAAAATCCTATGGACAGTAGTCTGGCGGGCTACAGTCAATGGGGTCACAAGAGTCAGACATGACTTAGCAACTAAACCAACACCATTATAAATAAAGGAATTGTTGGGTTTGAAATTTCTCAGCCCCTCTGATGGCAAATGATGCTAAAATTAGAGATGGCTTTCCAGCAAAGGTTAAGAGCAGGGTGCAATCAGAAAGATATAGTCTAAATATGAAGCCAAGATATAACTATAATATGTTTGTTATGACTTCAAGAGATTTAAGAGAGTGCCTCAAAGAACAACCGTCAGACAGTAAGGGTTTCTAGGTAGCTTAAGAGTGTTGTCCCTCAGCAGCCTTTGCAGAAAATGTAGAGAAAGGTTTTTCTCAGAAATTTGTGGGTAAGGCTTTTGCACAATGGTATGAAGCTTAATGTTGGAAAAGGAGATGGCAACCCACTCCAGTATTCCTGCTGGGATATTCCCATGGACAGAGGAGCCTGGTGGGCTATAGTCCATGGGGTTGCAAAGAATCAGACATGACTAAGTGACTAAAACACACACACCTGAAGCCTAATAAGATTCATAAAAGACCTGCAAAGAGAATTGTATTTGCAGAAACACTAGCAACTTGGATTGAAAGGAACAGCTAGAACTAAGTGAAGCCTTTGGGCCTCAAAAGTTGTAGAGAGCATGAAGCAGTCTGTAGACAAACATGGGCTACCTCTCATGGAAAAGGAGGGATGACTCAGAGAGTAAAACTAAGACTGGAGAATCATTCTATGCTCTGAGTTCTAATCAAGGAATTGCCAACATATGCCTGATGGATTTCAGATTTGCTGGTGACTAGTAACTCCTCTAAATTTCCTGATTTTCCCCTTTTAGAATGGAGGGTCTGTAGCAACTACCCTTTCCTGTCTCACCATTTTATAGTTTGAGTATGTGCTGGCAAAGAAGTTACCTCTGTAGTCTCAGATTGAGAGAAACTCCACATGAGGAGCACCATCCAAAGTTACTTTAAATGCTGAGATCCTAGACTTTAAGCTTATGCTATAAAGGGATGAGACTTTGAGGTGGTTGTGGGAGGACTAAAGATATTTTTCATTTATGAGGAATTACTTAGTTCATAAATAATTTGTCACCAGAGTGTATAGTGTGGTAGTTTTAAAATATGTCTTCAAATTCTTTGTTCCTTCTCCCCTCAAAAGGTAGAGCCCAATTCCACTCCCCTTTGAATGTGGGCCAGATTTAGTGACTTGCTTCTGAGGGTAGGTCATAAAAGGGCAGCTTCTGCCTGGTACACACTCCATCTCTCTCTTGCTCTCTTTTCCTGTCCCATACCCATTTTTCTCTCAGATCATTCATTCTTTAGGAAAGCCAGGTGCCATGTTGTGAGGATACTTAAGGAGAGTTAGAGGGACCCAGATGAGGAGGAAGTGAGGCCTCTTGCCAAAGTCCAGCACCCATGTGCCGGTAACATATAAAAGTCACCTGGGGAAATAAATCCTTCATCCCCAGTTGAGCCTTCAGATGACTACAGCTCTGAACTGACAACTTGCCTGCAACCTTGTGAGAAATTCTGAGACCGCTCAGCTGTTCCTAAATGCCAGACACAAAGACCATATGAGATAATAAATGTTTATTGTTGTTTTGAGCCACTGAGTTGGGGCAGCTTCTTTTGCAACAAACAGCTTAGCACTGGATCTAGCCAAAATTATGATGCAATCATAAGGGGAGGATAACAGACCTCTCAAAATCTATCTACCTAAATATATATAGTGAATTTTCTATGATTATGTTAAAGTGAAAGTCGCTCAGTTATGTCTGACTCTTTGCTACCGCATAGACAATACAGACCATGGAGTTCTCCAGGCCAGAATACTGGAGTGAGTAGCTGTTCCCTTCTCCAGGGGATCTTCCCAACCTGGGGATCGAATCCAGGTCTTCCACATTGCAGGCAGATTCTTTACCAGCTGAGCCACAGGGAAGCCCTGATCATGTTAAAACTGGGAAGCAATAAGTTTTTTCATACTTTTCACAGTGATAGACTAGTAAAATATAACTAGTATTCTTTGCATCTGTCTTTAAAAATAAGTAGAGTAAAAGCAAAGAATTTTAGAGATGGGAGGAAGCTAAGAGATTATGTAATTTAAGTCTTCTGTTTGGAGGGAACTTTAGAAGTAGTAGGGGTGCAATAAATGGTTTTGGTGTATATATGACATATGTCTATTTATCCTTAAGGTATTGTTTAGAATTTTGATTTATCAAAATAACACCTATACATAGTTAACTGAAAGTGAAAGTGTTAGTCGCTCAGTCATGTCTGATTCTTTGCGACCCCCTGGACTGTAGCCCGCCAGGCTCCTCTATCCATGGGATTTTCCAGGCAAGAATACTAGAGTGGGTTGCCATTTCCTTCTCCAGGGGATCTCCCCAATCCAGGAATCGAACCTGGGTCTCCTGCATTGCAGGCAGATTCTTTATTGTCTGAGCCACCAGAAAAGGTTTTTTAACTATGTTTAATAGCTGGGAAAAGAAGAGAAGCGAAAAGCAAAGGAGAAAAGGAAAGATATTCCCATCTGAATGCAGAGTTCCAAAGAATAGCATGGAGATATAAGAAAGACTTCCTCAGCAATCAGTGCAAACAAATAGAGGAAAACAACAGAATGAGAAAGACTAGAGATCTCTTCAAGAAAATTAGAGATACCAAGGGAACACTTCATGCAAAGATGGGCTCGATAAAGGACAGAAATGGTATGGACCTAACAGAAGCAGAAGATATTAAGAAGAGGTGGCAAGAATACACAGAAGAACTGTACAAAAAAGATCTTCACGACCCAGATAATCACGATGGTGTGATCACTCACCTAGAGCCAGACATCCTGGAATGTGAAGTCAAGTGGGCCTTAGAAAGCATCACTACGAACAAGGCTAGTGGAGGTGACAGAATTCCAGTTGAGCTATTTCAAATCCTGAAAGATTATGCTGTGAAAGTGCTGCACTCGATATGCCAGCAAATCTGGAAAACTCAGCAGTGGCCACAGGACTGGAAAAGTCCTGTTTCATTCTAATCCGAAAGAAAGGCAATGCCAAAGAATGCTCAAACGACCACACAATTGCACTCGTCTCACATGCTAGTAAAGTAATGCTCAAAATTCTCCAAGCCAGGCTTCAGCAATACGTGAACCATGAACTTCCAGATGTCCCAGCTGGTTTTAGAAAAGGCAGAGGAACCAGAGATCAAATTGCCAACATCTGCTGGATCATCGAAAAAGCAAAAGAGTTCCAGAAACACATCTATTTCTGCTTTATTGACTATGCCAAAGCCTTTGACTATGTGGATCACAGTAAACTGTGGAAAATTCTGAAAGAGATGGGAATACCAGACCATCTGACCTGTCTCTTGAGAAACCTGTATGCAGGTCAGGAAGCAACAGTTAGAACTGGACATGGAACAGCAGACTGGTTCCAAATAGGAAAAGGAGTACGTCAAGGCTGTGTATTGTTACCCTGCTTATTTAAATTAGATGCAGAGTACATCATGAGAAACGCTGGGCTGGAAGAAACACAATCTGAAATCAAGATTGCTGGGAGAAATATCAATAACCTCAGATATGCAGATGACACCACCCTTATGGCAGAAAGTGAAGAAGAACTAAAGAGCCTCTTGATGAAAGTGAAAGAGGAGAGTGAAAAAGTTGGCTTAAAGCTCAACATTCAGAAAACTAAGATCATGGCATCTGGTGCCATCACTTCATGGGAAATAGATGGGGAAACAGTGGAAGCAGTGTCAGACTTTATTATTTTGGGCTCCAAAATCACTGCTGATGGTGATTGCAGCCGTGAAATTAAAAGACACTTACTCCTTGGAAGGAAGGTTATGGCCAACCTAGATAGCATATTTGAAAGCAGAGACATTGCTTTGCCAACAAAGGTCAGTCTAGTCACGGCTATGGTTTTTCCAGTGGTCATGTATGGATGTGAGAGTTGGGCGGTGAAGAACGCTGAGCGCTGAAGAATTGATGCTTTTGAACTGTGGTGTTGGAGAAGGCTCTTGAGAGTCCCTTGGACTGCAAGGAGATCCAACCAGTCCATCCTAAAGGAGATCAGTCCTGGGTGTTCATTGGAAGGACTGATGTTGAAGTTGAAACTCCAATACTTTGGCCACCTGATGCGAAGAGTTGACTCATTGGAAAAGACCCTGATGCTGGGAAAGATTGAGGGCAGGAGGAGAAGGGGACGACAGAGGATGAGATGGTTGAATGGCATCACCGACTCGATGGACATGGGTTTGGGTGAACTCCAGGAGTTGGTGATGGACAGGGAGGCCTGGCGTGCTGCGGTTCATGGGGTCACAAAGAGTCGGACACGACCGAGCGACTGAGCTGACCTGAATACATAGTTAAACAATCAAATATTACTAATGTCTTTTATAAAATACAGTCCTGGGTCCACTTTCCTAGCTCTTGTTGCTGAAAGCAGCCTCTTTTACCTGTAACATGAATCTTCTGATAATCACCCTCACAGATCCAGATAATAAGATTATAATATTGTTTCTTGATTTATTAGCTTAAGAGAGTATTTACTGACTTCCAATTATGATCATGGAGAATTTCTTACCCCAACTTCCCCCCTCCATTTTCCTAGTAGAATTACAATTTTCAGTTAAGTTAATGCTTAATATTTACACTAGAAATATAAATATTGTTCACTGTTGAGTCAAGTAGTATACAGTGATTATCTGTCTTTGTATGGATGTTTGTTTTCTTGGAGTTATTTCCTTTGTTTCATTTGCTATATTTTTTATATATGTACAGCTTGTTTGTTCCTAATGCATAAATAGATCTGTTGAATGCCTGGCTGGTGATCATTGTTTCAAATTCAAACACGTCAAATCATCCATCCATTCTTTCCTTTTGTTTCATTTGCTATATTTTCTATATACGTACAGCTCGTTTGTTCCTAATGCATAACTGCTGCTGCTGCTGCTAAGTCGCGTCAGTCGTGTCCGACTCTGTGCGACCCCATAGACGGCAGCCCACCAGGATCCTCCGTTCCTGGGATTCTCCAGGCAGGAACACTGGAGTGGGTTACCATTTCCTTCTCTAGTGCATGGAAGTGAAAAGTGAGAGTGAAGTCGCTCAGTCGTATCCGACTCTTCGCAACCCCATGGGCTGCAGCCTACAAGGCTCCTCCGTCCATAGGGTTTCCCAGGCAACAGTACTGGAGTGGGGTGCCATTGCCTTCTCCAATGCATAACTAGATCTGTTGAATGCCTGGTGATCATTGTTTCAAATTCAAACACATCAAATTCAATCCATCCACTCCATTTTATCTGTCCTGGACCTCCCTCCACAGCTCAACAGCTCTAACCTCCCTCCTCTAGCTCTAATTTGGACAGTTTCTGTCTAGACTGGCTGTCATGCTAGGACTTTCCTTAGCTCTTCTGGTTTGGGGATTGTTTTTGAAGGATTTTGCTAATGTGAATATAACTAAAATGAAGAAACATTAATATTTTAAAGAGAATCCTAAATTATTAATATATACTGCCTCTGTGTCCTAGATTCACCAGCATGTGAAATCACGTAAAATAAGGCCACATTTGGTTTTGATGCCCACATTACTGTGGCTCAAGTCTTCACAGTTTGAATGCACCTTTGCAATTTTGTGAAGTCCCCTCTGAGTTTTTCTAAGAGTCCATAAAAGGGATGTACTTACTAACTAGTCTATCCACTGGTTACCACAAGGCATTTTCCATGTTCTTCCTCTTCTGCTGTGACCTCCTGGCCAATGTATATTGCCCTGAATTCTGTTTAAAGGTGCTAATGATATTCCTCATAAGATGGTTGTTGTATTAATATTTGCCGAGGGTGTTTTTTCCTGAAGTTGCCATTGTCAGGAATACCAGGGATACTATGCTTGATGAGAGGTAGTGAGAATGACCCTTACCCCAATTCCACATCACTTTCCTAGTCCCTGTCCTCTGCTGCCTGAAGTTCAGAGCTCACAGTATCTTTCAGTTTCTCCTTTTTGTAGTTTCCTACTTATACACCTGCCCATAGCCCCTTTGTCCAAACCAGTAATAATAAGAAGTCACAACTAGCTAAGTTTCCATTTCAGCAGGGGCAACACAAAAGCCAGAAGGCTCAGAAACAGAGCTCAGTTGCAACTTTCAAATAGTGGACCTCTTTCTCTGCTAAACAAGATTGTAAATGCCTCAGAATCTACTCTCAATCCAAGTACCACATTGCCAGTCTTCAAATATGTAGATGCCATCAACAGGAGAGCTGCTAGCAGACCACAACAGAGGAAGGACTTTCTCTTGTGAGATGTAAAGCACTACCATGCTGATCTGTTTGGCCAAACGAGAGAATTGTTTTCAAAACAAAGGCCAGAGAAACATTTCAAATAGTGCCTAAGACCCTTCATCATCTTCCCTTGCCTTCCTGACCAGTGCTATCCCCTCCCTTTAATGTTCCAGTTTCCTTCATTTAGTGGATGAGGACAGTTAGAGTCCAGTGCGTGAATGCTAAGTCGCTTCAGTCATGTCTGACTCTTTGCGACCCCATGGACTGTAGCCTGCCAGATCCCTCTCTCCATGGGATTCTCCAGGCAAGAATATTGGAGTGGGTTGCCATGCCCTCCTTCAGGGGATCTTCCCAACCCAGAGACTGAACCCATAGTGTTTCCTCAATTAGCATGAGGATTCTTTACCACCAGCACCACCTGACAGAGTCACACTTCACCTAATTCATAAGAAGTGGAGCCAGGATTTTAATTCAGGTGTATTTGACTTCAAAACTGGTGGCTTTTTCCTGCTTACCTCAGCATGATGTGTCACTTCCTTAGGATCACTACACAGGTGACCGTAGGAAGAGGAACTTATCTGGGGAGCTACCAGCCATGTGGGTTATCTGGGATTTCCCTGGCATACATCCATGATGGTTTCCTGGTGACACATGGTCTGTGTTGAAGGAGATTCTGGATAGGATATCCCGTGTGAGCAAACCTAATTTCATACTTCAATGTCCCTCTTTTTTCTTCTAATGCCTCTTCCCCCATACGTCTTTTATGGAGAGAGACCAGGCAACTGGTTGCTGATTGTGCACTCTACTCCCCATAAGTTATCTGAGTAGCAGTTCTGGCTTACCTTTCCTATGACATCTGTTAACAGCTTGAGGGCCAGAGGATCATGAACCAAGGAGTCCGTATAAAAGGAACCAAGATATTTCTTTGGGTTGGTTGGATTGTCCTGTGCACACAGATCAGGACGCATGCTGAATCCATGAGAGATTCTTCCAACTGTGAAGGGGAAGGAACCACCTGCAAGTAAAACGCATTCCTGAGGGGCTAGTGTTACTTGAAAAGGATTCTTTTCAATCCTCATGTTGTATGCAAGGAGAGGTTCCTATAGCCCAGCTAGTTAACTACATTTACAGAGGACCTACTGGGTTCCAAATGCTGAGAGATGACCCAGAATAAAGGAGCCAAAATATAGAATGAAGTTAACTCATCTAGAAATTCAGATTTAAGGAATGCATCCTAGGGAGAGAAGCCAAGAGTGTAAAGATACGTGGTCAAGATTTTAAAAATGAAGTGTCTTATGGTAGAAAAATACAGAGGCAACCTATCAGTTGGGAAATATTTAAATAACGATGGCATATCCATAAAACATATCGCTATACATACAATCATCAAAAATGATGATGGTCTGTATTCACTGACATTGAAAGATATCTCTATATGCAGATGAGGAGGAAAAGCAGATTAGACAACAGTATGTACAGTTGGTTTTCCCTACTTTCTTCAATTTAAGTCTGAATTTGGCAATAAGGAGTTCATGATCTGAGCCACAGTCTGCTCCCAGTCTTGTTTTTGCTGACTGTATAGAGCTTCTCCATCTTTGGCTGCAAAGAATATAATCAATCTGATTTCAGTGTCGACCATCTGGTGATGTCCATGTGTCCAGTCTTCTCTTGTATTGTTGGAAGAGGGTGTTTGCTATGACCAGTGCGTTCTCTTGGCAGAACTCTATTAGTCTTTGCCCTGCTTCATTCTGTACTCCAAGGCCAAATTTGCCTGTTACGCCAGGTGTTTCCTGACTTCCTACTTTTGCATTCCAGTCCCCTGTAATGAAAAGGACATCTTTTTTGGGTGTTAGTTCTAAAAGGTCTTGTAGGTCTTCATAGAACCGTTCAAGTTCAGCTTCTTCAGCGTTACTGGTCGGGGCATAGACTTGGATTACCGTGATATTGAATGGTTTGCCTTGGAAACGAACAGAGATCATTCTGTTGTTTTTGAGATTGCATCCAAGTACTGCATTTCGGACTCTTTTGTTGACCATGATGGCTATTCTATTTCTTCTAAGGGATTCCTGCCCACAGTAGTAGATATAATGGTCATCTGAGTTAAATTCACCCATTCCAGTCCATCTTAGTTCTCTGATTCCTAGAATGTCGACATTCACTCTTTCCACCTCCTGTTTGACCACTTCAAATTTGCCTTGATTCATAGACCTAACATTCCAGTTTCCTATGCAATATTGCTCTTTACAGCATCGGAGTTTGCTTTTATCACCAGTCACATCCACAGCTGGGTATAGTTTTTGCTTTGGCTCCATCCCATCATTCTTTCTGGAGTTATTTCTCCACTGATCTCCAGTAGCATTTTTGGCACCTACCGACCTGGGGTGTTCATCTTTCAGTGTACTATCTTTTTGCCTTTACATACTGTTCATGGGGTTCTCAAGGCAAGAATACTGAAGTGGTTTGCCGTGCCCTTCTCCAGTGGACCACATTCTGTCAGACCTCTCCACCATGACCCATCCGTCTTGGGTGGCCCCACACGGCATGGCTTAGTTTCATTGAGTTAGACAAGGCTGTGGTCCTTGTGATCAGATTAGCTAGTTTTCTGTAGTTATAGAGGAAAAAAAACAACAGATTGGGAAAGACTAGAGATCTCTTCAAGAAAATTAGAGATACCAAGGGAACACTTCATGCAAAGATGGGCTCGATAAAGGACAGAAATGGTATGGACCTAACAGAAGCAGATGATGTTAAGAAGAGGTGGCAAGAATACACAGAAAAACTGTACAAAAAAGATCTTCATGACCCAGATAATCACGATGGTGTAATCACTCACCTAGAGCCAGACATCCTGGAATGTGAAGTCAAGTGAGCCTTAGAAAGCATCACTATGAACAAAGCTAGTGGAGGTGACGGAATTCCTGTTGAGGTATTTCAAATCCTCAAAGATGATGCTGTGAAAGTGCTGCACTCGATATGCCAGCAAATCTGGAAAATTCAGCAGTGGCCACAGGACTGGAAAAGGATAGTTTTCATTCCAATCCCAAAGAAAGGCAATGCCAAAGAATGCTCAAACTACCGCACAATTGCACTCATCTCACACACTGGTAAAGTAATGCTCAAAATTCCCCAAGCCAGGCTTCAGCAATACATGAACCGTGAACTTCCAGATGTTCAAGCTGATTTTAGAAAAGGCAGAGGAACCAGACATCAAATTGCCAACATCCGCTGGATCATCGAAAAAGCAAGAGAGTTCCAGAAACACATCTATTTCTGCTTTATTGACTATGCCAAAGCCTTTGACTGTGTGGATCACAATAAACTGTGGAAAATTCTGAAAGAGATGGGAATACCAGACCACCTAACCTGCCTCTTGAGAAACCTGTATGCAGGTCAGGAAGCAACAGTTAGAACTGGACATGGAACAGCAGACTGGTTCCAAATAGGAAAAGGAGTACGTCAAGGCTGTGTATTGTCACCCTGCTTATTTAACTTAGATGCAGAGTACATCATGAGAAACGCTGGACTGGAAGAAACACAAGCTGGAATCAAGATTGCCGGGAGAAATATCAATAACCTCAGATATGCAGATGACACCACCCTTATGGCAGAAAGTGAAGAAGAACTAAAGAGCTTCTTGATGAAAGTGAAAGAGGAGAGTGAAAAAGTTGGCTTAAAGCTCAACATTCAGAAAACTAAGATCATGGCATCTGGTGCCATCACTTCATGGGAAATAGATGGGGAAACAGTGGAGGCAGTGTCAGACTTTATTATTTTGGGCTCCAAAATCACTGCTGATGGTGATTGCAGCCATGAAATTAAAAGACACTTACTCCTTGGAAGGAAGGTTATGGCCAACCTAGATAGCATATTTGAAAGCAGAGACATTGCTTTGCCAACAAAGGTCAGTCTAGTCACGGCTATGGTTTTTCCAGTGGTCATGTATGGATGTGAGAGTTGGGCGGTGAAGAACGCTGAGCGCTGAAGAATTGATGCTTTTGAACTGTGGTGTTGGAGAAGGCTCTTGAGAGTCCCTTGGACTGCAAGGAGATCCAACCAGTCCATCCTAAAGGAGATCAGTCCTGGGTGTTCATTGGAAGGACTGATGTTGAAGTTGAAACTCCAATACTTTGGCCACCTGATGCGAAGAGTTGACTCATTGGAAAAGACCCTGATGCTGGGAAAGATTGAGGGCAGGAGGAGAAGGGGATGACAGAGGATGAGATGGTTGGATGGCATCACCGACTCGATGGACATGGGTTTGGGTAAACTCGGGGAATTGGTGATGGACAGGGAGGCCTGGCGTGCTGCAATTCATGGGGTCTCAAAGAGTCGGACACAACTGAGCGACTGAACAACAAAAAAAATATACAGTTGGATATTGTGTGTATGTAACCAAGGGTTCCAAACTCATTTACCTATAGGGACCAAGCAGGAAATGTAAAGGAATGCAACAGGCCTATTTCTAAACAATAGTAAGTGGTAGAGACTATTGCAAACTGGAGAGCTTATGGTCTGACAAGAGACATTTAAATAAAGACCAAAGCAAAATCAAGTAAACTGTGCCAGCCAAACTAAACTTGTCTGCAAAAGTGGAATTTGGTCCTTGAAACAGCATATATTTTATAACTAGAACAGTGACTAGAAGGACCAAATTGTATTCCTCCAAAATTGTGTCCCTGATCCCCAATGTGACTGTATCTATAGATAAGGCCTTTACTGAGATAATTAAGGTTAAATGAGGTCATACGCTTGGACTGGTCCTCATAACAAGAGGAAGACACACCTAAACTCTCTCTCTCTCTTCCTGTGAACACACACAGAAAAGGACAGGTGAGGAGATGGTAAGGCAGCCTTCTGTAATCCAGGAAAAGTCTCACCAAAAACCAACCCTGCTGGCATTTTGATCCTGGAAATCCACAACTCTGAGAAAACACATTTCTGTGCTTTAAGCTGCCCAGTCTGTGGTCGTATTTTGTTCTGGCAGCCCAAGCTGACCAATACAGATAGGGTCTTACCTCCATGTGCAAAGCATACTTTCAGTTTAGGAAACTTCTCAAACACTCCACCCATGATCATGGAACAGATGGCTGCAGTGGTCTCAGCTGGCATTCCTGGAAGAGGAAACAGTCATGGTGTATAGGGATTGTCACCACAAGCAAGAAGTTCAGTGATGCTAATGGCAGGGGAATAGCACCTTACTGTAATTGTCAGTGCTGAGAAACACAGTTTCCCTGTGCCCCAGCATGGCTTGGTTTTATGCAGGCCATGACTTTGGCAAGAAGAAACCATGGGACACTCCCTATCTGCCACTTGCAAGTGAAGTCATCTAATGGCAAGAACAGTCAAGGAGCGAGAGGACCTGGCTTTTGTCCTGATTCTTCCAGCTTCCATTTTGGAATCAGTGGGTCAAGTAGAGTACAGTGAATCTAGGCTGAACCCTTCTTCTTTCACTTTTTTTGCTTCTTGGCCTTTGAAACTGATATAATAACCTTGAGTCTGGGCTTCTTCACCTGTGAAATGGTGACAGTGCTGCCCATCTTGCAAGGCTATGCAAGGCCTTGCAAAGATGGTATTGGGAAAGTTCTTGGCCAGAACTTCACATTATAGGTGCTCAACAAATATGAGTTGCCTCCCTGTGTTTCAGTTTTCCTCATCTGTAAAATGGGGATCCTAATGATTAGTTCTTGCCAGTTAGTGAGTGCTCAGAAAGTATCAACTAATATTAATAGTCCTACCAAATCTTTGCTGCCCCCTTAGAGCTGAGGTTGAAGGTAACTGGATTAAAATGAATGATTTCAAGTGCTTTGTGCTTCTAGAAGAGACGGCTGGTCCATACTTGATGCTTTCACTTCCATGGAGTCAATCTGGGCAATATTTCCAGATGACTGTTTTTCAGTCTGTGATTAAGAACTCTCTGGGGTGGAGAAGTAAATGGCAACCCACTCCAGTGTTCTTGCTTGGAAAATCCCATGGACGGAGGAGCCTGGTAGGCTACAGTCTATGGGGTCATTAGTAAAGAGCATGTTAAAAAAAAAAAAAGACTCTCTGGGGGCTCCGTGACTGAGCCCTGGGCCTTCTGGGGAAGCTGACTTTCTGGCTGCTGAATAGGGCTTTACTGGTTGCTTATCCTGCCTTAGGCCTGTCACTGTTCCATGGACAGAGAGGCCTCTGACTCCTTCAGTCCTTAGCCTCTTGAGAATTCTGGAAGCATGATGTATTCATCTCTGTCTGGGAGTGGTTTGTGGACAGAGTTTCCCTACAGCGGGGGCATGAGTAGCATCACACGTGGACCGTAACCCCACATACATTGTCCATATAGGAGCCAAAGTGGAATATTTATAATGTGAATTGGATAATGACCTTCCCCTGCTGGGAATTCTCCAATCTGTTAAAGACTGCCTTTACATCCAGAATAAAATTCTGAGAGTACTCTGCTTGTTTGTGATCTGTGGACTTGTTTGTCACCTCCGGCTTCAGAAGGGCAGAGGTTTTGTCCATGCCTAGTATATCCTTAGTGCCAGGTAAGGGCCTAGCATGCTGAAAAGGATCAATATATATTTGTGTTGCAAAATAAGTTATGAGATGATCCTCTGTGTAAATGTTGTCCTTTGTTTTTCCTGTGGGAAGTTGCAATACAAATATGTTTGTGGGACTTGTCAAAGTGTGTTGTGTGAATTGGGAAGAGATTTTCTTTGAAGCTTCAGAGCACTGGGGCTTCTTAGGTTATCTCTTCTAACTGCTGCTCAAGAATTTAGTGGGGGATGGGGAGGAAGCTGCCTTACTAAATTCTCCAAAAGCAATAACAGGGGCATAAAATGTCAGGGCAGAGAGAGAATCAAGACCAACTCTTATTCTGAGTCTGACAGGCCTGGTAGAGATCTTGCCTCTTTTTCCTAGTAGAGGTCTCTCCTCTTATCCTCAGGTGGAACCATGGGTGAACAGTGCAGGTGGGAAAGAGCAGGTAACAGGGAACTTGAAAGCCTAGTCCTTCAATGGGAGAAGTTGACCTTCTACTCACAGTTCCAGGGTTCTCATTTGTAAAGGCTGATGCTATCACTGGCATCTAAAAAATCTATTAGATAGGTATGGCTGCTGTTTTTCAGAGACTTTTTGGGAGTCTGTGTAGTGAGGTATCTTTGGAGTCAGACAGATTTGCTTTTTCACTTTTTAACTATGTGACTTGCACAGCTTACCTAACCACTTCGAGACTCAGTTTCTTCATCTTTAAAATAGATATTTTAGGGAATTCTCTGGCGGTTCAGTGGTTAGGATCCTGAGTTTCCACTACAGGGAGCATGAGTTTGATCCCTGGTTGGAGAATTAAGATCCCTCAAGCTATGTGGCATGGCAAAAAAAAAAAAAGGCTATTATAATGTCAACCTCATAAAATTTTGTGTGAATAAGATTAAAATTAAATGAAGTAACCGAACTAAATCACTCTGCTGTGCACTTGGAACATTATAAATCAACTGTACTTCAATTAAAAAATGTTAAATGAGATAATACGTATAGCAGTAAGAACTCAATAACTCACAATCCTGTCAATTATTCATATTTTCTCTCTTTGACATAATAGCATCCATAGATAATCGTAAAACACCAAGGGCTTGACTCTCTCTTCCAGATCATAAGCTGACACAAACCTATGAGCCAAGGGAACCAATATTTGGCCATCCGTCCATCCATCTGCATGTCCCAGGGGTGCACAAATAGGGAACAGTTCAGCCTTTCAGCCTCCTTCAAAGAAGCAATCAGAGAGTGAGGGGGTTATTGGGATGAGCCAGCAAATATAGGGCACTATTTAGGGTATTGCTCTTCTCGAGGTCTATATTGATCTGAATAAATAAACTATTTTTGAAGTTTATTCTGATCTATATAATGGAATCATTGAAAAACTAATTAAAAAGAACACTTAGAATTAACAAGGGTGTTGGTTAGAATTTAAAAAAGCATTGACAAAACGCTCAAGGATTGATCTCACACCTCAAATGCCAAGGAGATTTCACCTGCTGGTTCCTATTTGGTCCACTCTTTCAGAAGGATTGCTCAGATTGTATCATTGGAGTCATAGTTGGGGTGTTCTCTCCTTTGCCCCTCCTGGAAACCCAATGATGTGGAAAGTGAGGAATTGATGGGCTGGGAGCCAGGGTCTCATGACTGTCCTGGAGCAAGTTGGCCTGACCTATATCATCTGGCCTCTCTGAGTCTGACATTAGGTGGGAATTTTGGGGATCTACAGGCACTCACAAAGCTTCAGGACCACAGCTGAGCTGCTGTGAGTGAGATGACTTGAGAAAGGGAAGAGCTCTCAGTGCTGCAGCGAAGCAGGTACTGAAAAGAATGTCATGAGCAAAACTGCTCCAGGACCTTTTGGGAACTGGAAATACCATCTGGAGGTCATGACCTTTATTTAACACAATGTTTAATTAGAAAAAGTCCTCTCATCAGGTTTTTAATATTAGTGGCTTGCCATGGTGCAAAACAAATTTCCTTGGAGCATTTCTTTTCCAAATATATTAAGGTGCTGGGATGATTCATCCTACGACTACATATAAACATTTGGGCCAACCAGGCTGATGCAATGTGACTTGTGTGCATAAGCATTTTCAAAATGAAGAAATAGTCCTGGGACAACAGGTGATTCTGAAAGTGGCAGGCAAAGTGTAGATTGAAGAAAAGACTTCTAATTCAACATGTTCCGGGGACTGGGAGAGGTATAAATCTTTTGAAGGGAGAGGAGCTAATTGGTTTCTACTAGTGGATGCAGGCTGGAGAGTATCAACTTCTTGGGATGGTTTGTGCTTGATAAAGGCACATGATCATGGTATCTCAGTGGGATTTCACTCTTCATGAGGATAAAACTTTATTCTGTGTAACTGTGATGGTTCATTTATATTCAGTTAAAATTAACAAATAGTTTTGATCATCTTTGGCATATGAGACATTGTAGAGAATATAAAAATAAGTCACTTACACCCTCAGAATCATGATAACTCCAAATTTATTGAGCACTTGGCGTGTGCCAAAGCTGTTATATATATATATATATATATATATATACACACACATATATATATATATATATGTATGTATGTATGTATATTTTATATATAATATATATTATATATGGGCTTCCAGGTGGCGCTAGTGGTAAAGAACCCGCCTGCTAAGGCAGGAGTCGTAAGAGATGCAGGTTTGATCTCTGGGTTGGGAATATCCCATGGAGAAGGGAATGGCTGCCCACTCCAGTATTCTTACCTGGAGAATCCCATGGACAGAGGAGCCTGGTGGGCTATAGTCGATAGGGTCGCATAGAGTCAGACATGACTGACTTGACTTAGCACACATGCGTATATGTATGTATTATATATATAGAAATTTCACAATTGTTAACTAGTTTAATCCTTTAGGAGATGAGTACTTTTTATTATTCCCATTTTACAGAGAGGGAAACTAAGGCAGATAGAGGCTAAGTAACTTACTGAGGTCTTCTAGCTAATAAATGGTAGGCAGTTTGCCACTACCACTCTGCCTCATACAACAAAGTCATTTTTGTACCTGAAAACTGATGTGAGCATGTTGTTGGGTTCCTTCACTGAAAACAGAGGTCTAGGAGATTAAGGGGACAGTCAGGTTCTCTGGAACTCTGGCTGACCTCTCAATGACAAAGCCAATTTGGCTCACAGAAACTCCTCTCGTTCACTTTAGCAAGTTAGTGGTGAGGCTGGCAAGTCTTGCTAACCAAACAAGTGTGCTGTCAACCCCAGGACATCACAAGCCAAATGTGGCCAGGATGCTTTCTTGAATCCTCACAGAGACTGGCAGACCCCAAAACAGCCTAGTTAGAATGATTAATTGAACTGATTACATAAATGAAAATATCTATTTGGACCCCAAATGGCTGCTGTTGCTTTCTGAGCACCTTAGTAATTCATAAAGCCAAGTCCAGTGAATAATAAAATGACTTATAGCTGAAGGCTTGCTCACACTGTGCTGAAACAATTTTATACACAAGTAAATAAATCCTCTTTTCAGAGCTCATTAAAGTTTCTAGAAAACATTCGCTGGATCAGTTCAGCCACCGCAGCCAATAATCTTCTGGGAGTTCAATACTTAGAGGAGCATTAAATCTTTCAGGTTATTAGGAGGCAATTTAACAGACAGTCCCCCAACTGGTGGGCAGTGTCCATAGACACAGACATGGAAAACATCCTGCATGTAGTCAGAGCTCAATAAATAATAAATGAAATAAATGATCAGTGATTACAGTACCTGATAGGTCCACCAAAATCTACTTAATTCCTTACTGAAGATTTTGCGTTTACAATGAAAATAACTGAAAATGATATTATTATAATTCTAGGAGGGAAGTAAGAAATTTTTTAAAAATGCAATTGAATAAAGAATTATGCATCTTGAATTCTGGAATTAAGGAAAGCAGATTTAGGTACAGAAAGAACCTCCCAAAGTAGAGAGGACCGTGGGATTGTGAACTCTTCTGCTGGATATTTCAGAAATGGCTGGCACTGCATTTTTGAAGATATATTTTATTATGCAGTGTTTCAAATATAGAAAGTTATAAACAATAGTACAATGAACAGCTATACGTTTACTATCTAGTATCATCAAATGTTAACATTGTGATGGTATATTTTTGTTGCATATTTTTATTATACTACATTTAAAAAAATATATGGGTTTAAAAAGTATCTGAATTGAGACTCGGTTAAATAAAACAAGATATATTGCAATACTATGCAGTTATTTTAAGTCACGCACTGAGAAAATTTTCACCTAGGTTAGAAATTCTCAATTAGAATATAAAATCACATGTATAATAGAATTCCAATTCCATTAAAATATAAAATATGCAGATGTATGCATATAGAAAGATAAATGTACTATTAACCATAGTTAATCATCTTTGGGTGGCAGAATTATGGGTTATTTTTGTTTTCCTATTTATTTAAAATATAGTTGATTCACAATATTGTGTTAGTTTCAGATGTACAGCATAGTGATTTAGTTGTTTTTTTTTGTTTTTTTTTGCAGGTTATATTCCATTATGGGTTATTACAAGGTATTGGGTTTAATTCCCTGTGCTATACAGTAAATCCTTGTTGCTTTTTTTATTTTATGTATAGTTATTTTTCTCCTTATGCTTTTCTATATTTTCCACAATTGGATTACTTCATAATTTTGAAAAATGACAAGAATTTTTTTCCAAAGCAAAAGTAAATACTTTGGGGCCTGTCATTAACCTGATCCTTTTGCACAGTGGCTGTGATGCAGGTAATAATTTGGCTTCCAAATGAAACCTCTTTATTTAAATTAAAAAAAAAATCTTTATTTTATATTAGAGCACAGTTGATTAACTATTTTGTGTTTCAAGTGTATAGCAAAGTGATTTGTTTACACATATACATGTATCTATTCTTTTTCAAATTCTTTCCCCATTTAGGTTATTACAGAATATTGAGCAGAGTTCCCTGTGCTTTATAGTAGGTCCTTGTTGGTTATCTATTTTATTCCAAATTAAACTTTAAAAGGAGAGCAAGAGGGCTCAAAAGAAGAGAGATTTCACTGGGTTAACTTAGGGCTGACCTGGGAAGCATTTTCACTTGTCCCTTTTCTAGTAAGATGGCCCTTCCTGTGAGGGAGCTCTTTCCACATTCCTCCTGCATCCAGCATGTTGCGTCAGGCATTTCTCCAACCCAGGGACACCCAGCACAGTGCCTGCTCCACGTTGGCTGAGTGGGCACATCATACTCACCGCGTACACTGGGAAGAGTTCCCGTGCATTCAGGTCCCACTCATTGATGTGGGAGCCGATCTGAACCCCAGGAAAGCCCAACTTCTTCACACAGCGCTCCATCTCCTTAACCGCCAGCTCAGGGGCCTGCATGGGCAACGTCCCCAGACCCACAAACCTCCTGGGGTGGCTTGCAATGGTGGCAGCTAGGTCGTTGTTCAGAAGCTGGCACAGGTCTAAAGTGTCCTGAGGTTTGGCCTGGTAGAGACAGGCAAGGGAAAGCACATGTTCAAAACCTATTTTAGATATTTACTCTGCTCAGCACCTCCTCTAGGCTCAGTCATTTGTCCCACCCAGTGGCTTTACACCTCATAAACCTGAAGCACAGTTTAAGCTAAGCATTTGGCTATAGAAGACCCAGAAGCCAGTCATTACCAAGGTAAAGAAAACTGCTAGCATATTGCTGATTAATTAGAAAACTGATGTAATCAGGGCCTGGAATCCTACACTAGACATAGAATGAGCTGAGGCAGACCACCCACCAACCCAAATAGGAGACTGCAGGGCTCCCCCCTACCCACACCAGGAGCTGAGCCAGATATCAGGGCACCTTCTTGTCACACCTCCTTGGGGGTGTCAGGCTGCTTATGAACCTCTCCTGTCCCTGTCTTTCTCCTTGTCCTTCCTGTTGGCGGTGACACTCAAAGAGTTACCTTATTAGCAAGCTGATGCAGACAAAGTTTGCTTTCTGTTCTCCTAACTCTCCCTCCTTCCTTTCTGTCTTTCTTCTCAACATCATCCCACCCCACTGTTAAGAATTTGGTACTCCCCAGCAATGCCAATTGTCCAGTTAAAATAGCACCCAATCAGGTAAATTCAGGTATCTTGAGGTCTTAGGGTATTTATATTTTAAGTGGTGAATTTCATCATAGGAACAGATAAGGATTGAATCACTAATACTGGAATTATGATCATAGGTGGAGGAGGTGAGAATAGGTGGTATTTCCAATGCTCCTTAAATCACCACATGCTTGAATATTTATTTGGTTGAGCGGGTACTCAGTGTACCTCCAACTACTTACAAAATTGTCCTTTTGCAGGCTTGCCATCATGCCTGAAACTTTTAGCACTCAAGATTTAATCACTTGGGGAAAGACATCCAACTCAAGGAATCCTGTTTCAAATTGTGTGTATTTCCATGGGAAAGGCAACATTATTATGCTATCAACATCACTCCTATCACCTCAAAATCTTTATCACTTTAGAATAAGCTGGCTTGTCAGTTACTGAGCCTCGCTTGGCAGGAATGAGTCAATAGGTCGTTTTAATGGAGATTAAGATTGGGTCTAGAACTGTGCTGTCCAGTGGAAATACAATTCAAGTTACATAGTAACATGCAGCTATTGACTACCATACTGGACCATGGAGTTCTAGAGCAAGGACATGACTAGGAAGACAGGCCTGGGAGAGAACAGTGCAAGTGTGAGGGGCCCTGCTGATCTCTAAAGGAGAGTTGGGTGGGCAATGTCAAGACTTGAGGCATCTGTCTACTTGCTAGGGAACTGGATGTGAGCCTTTGCTCACCAAGGAGATGGATCGAGATTTCACACTCACCCAGTAGCTAAACATGACGGGAACCGTGGAAAGGGCTTGCACAGTCACTCCTAGACACAGACACAAAGGCAAAGCCAGTGAGAAGAATGACCCAGGCACTTCTGCATTTCCCAGGGCCGAGGAGCCTAGCAAGTCTCTGTCCCACCTTCCTTCTGCTCTCCCCTCCCTCACTGAGTCTTCCCTGTCTCCTTCTCTCAGGGTCTCTGCCCTAGGCTTCCCTCATCCCTCAGCCTCAATTCTAAGAGGAGGAGGAAATGCTGGACAAAAATGATATCATTGAAGAAAAATTAAAATGCCCATTTTTCAAACGTTATTTCAACAACTGTGAAGTTGTATTTAAGAAGTCATTTCCCCATCAGTTTTTTTAAGGTGTTTCATCTTAGGTCATGCATGACAGAGTATATTTCTCAATCACCTTCCTGGCCCTGGAATTCATCTCCTAAGTGAGTCTGGGTAGAGTCCCACTGTCTGGAATGCCCAGAATGAAGCCCTGAGTGTGGTTCCAGATTCCAGCATCCAGGATGCCTAAACTCTCCAATATTCACATTCCTGGAGCTGGGGTACTGGGAGAGATGCTGCCAAACCAAGGATGGGCCCTCTTTCCCTCATACCCACATCCAACCCAACAGCAAATCCTGTTTGCTCTACTCCAGTTCCTTTTATACATTCACTTCTCCCCATCTCTCGCCACTGCCTGGTCCAAGCCACCAGCATTTCCTATGGGGACTGCTGCAGAAGCCTCTAAGCTGGTCTGCTACCACCATTCTTGTCCTCTTACAGTTTGTTCTCCACTTGGAAGCCAGAGTAAGTGTTAAAACTTAGATCAAGTCACTCTATTATTCAAAACTTCCAAGTACTTTTAGAGTAAAATCACACTTGGAGTAAAATCCAGACTTGAACATAGTATAAGGCTCCACACAGTCTCTCTTGCTCACATTGAGCTTCATTTGCCTCCTACCTGTTCTTTGGAGCTCTTTCCTGCCCCAGGGCCTTTGCACAGCTATTCCATCTGTCTGGAATGCTCTTCTTTTGGCTCATCACAAGATGTGCTCCTTTTCACCCCAAGATCTCCGTTCAAACATCAGATCCTTGGAGAGGCTTTCCCTAACTCCATGCATTCTCTCTCCCACTGTTCTGTTCTTTTAATTTCCTGCTACTTATTACAGTCTGTCATGACTGTAGTTAGTTGTTTATTCTGTGCCATTCCTTACTTGATCATAAACACCACATGAGCCTGTCTGTCTATGTCCCATCCCTAGTGTCCAGAATAGTGCCTGGCATGTTGAACATACCCGTATATGAAAAAATAAATCATTGTTTAGTGAGGACTAGACACTACAGCTTTTGATTAGAGAGCATAGTTAAACATTGCCACAGATAGGGTTTGTGTCCATTGATTAGTATGCAACAGACAAGTCCCTTTCAACTGTAAAATCTTCACATTTTACACAAATGCTTTTGCTTACATTATTCCGTTTAATTTCTCCATTTTATAGATTGGATCTAAGGTCACATGGCCTGCCAGTGGTAGGATGAGGCTCCTGTCCAGCTTGGCTCCTTCCCTGCACCCCAGTGGCCATCACTTGTCACTGTATTTCATATTAACATAGTAAGTTGCATTTTTTATGTGCTGGTTTATTTGGATACCTATTCTTTGTCCCTGGGAATTGAGAGGGGAAAAAACAAGTCTAATCCAATTAGAGCTGATATTTAAAAAACAAACAAACAGGTGTTTAAAAGTTTGGCATAGCACAGCATTCCCCAGATTTACTACTTTACCTTGAGTAAAGTGGGCAGAGGCCAGGGGTGGAGAGAAGTAACATTATAAAAACAAATTCAGAGGCCTTCCTTTAGAAACTCTGACTCAGTGGATGGGGCATGAAAAAAATTCCTAGTAAGCACCCCAGGCAATTCTTATCCTGAGGGAGGCTTGGGAAAAGCTCCCTTGAAAGAGTGATGGAATGAGAGAGACAGTCTCAAGTACAGTCCCAGCTCTACCATTTACTGTTGTGTGTTCCCAAGCAAATCATTTAAACTTTTTGCATCCCTCAGGTGGGAATAGGTACAACAATGCCTGCCACATAATGTGATGAAGTAACCCAGGAGCTGCCAATTACATTTGTCTCCCCGTAAAAATGGCATGGTATGCTGAAATCTTCTGTGTTGTGCCTTTATCATTTTATTTTCTTACCTCACAGGGGCAGGGCCAGACTGCCTGGCTTCAAATCCCTGTTTTGCTCCCTATAAGTTATGTAATCCTGGACAGATTGCTTAACCTCTGTCCCTAAGTTTCTTCATCCGTAAAATAGGTATAATAATAGTTGCTACCTTCTATGGTTGTTATAGAAATTGAGTTAATACATGTCAGGTGCTGAGAACAATTCCTGGAAACAAAATAAATGCTTAGCAAAGGTTAGCCATGACTGTTCTCTTAAGGATAGCCATGGAATGAAACACACAACCAAAACCAAAGGGGACATTCTTTGTCTAAACTGCAGTCGTGAACAATGGTTCTGACACTAGTCATCATTTTCACTAGTTTTCCCCTTGAGAGGTGGGAGCTCTGGTACATCTTGGGCTCTGCTATCAGTCTGGGAAGCCAGTTCTCTCTCCAGTGCCCCTCCCATCACTGTTCTAGAACAGGGGCATATGTACCATTTTCTCTGGCATGGTGCTTCAGGCTTTCCACAAAGTTCAATGTGAATGCAATTTAGACATACTTTTAATTATTTTAAAAAAATCTATAACGCAATATCTGGCCTAGAGTGTGTGCGTGCATGTGTGCATGCTAAGTTGCTTTAGTTGTGTCCCACTCTTTGCAACCCAATGGACTGTAGCCTCCCCTGTCCATGAGATTCTCCAGGCAAGAATACTGGAGTGGATTGCCATGCCCTCCTCCAGGGGATCTTCCCAACCCAGGGATCTCTTATGTCTCCTGCATTGGCAGATGGGTTCTTTACCACTAACGCCACCGAGGAAGCCTATCTAGCTTAGAGTATCCATACCCAATTTGAACATGCCAGAGACCGCCTGCTCATTTTGGGGCTGATAGTTCAACTCAATTTGTGCAGACCTTAGAATAAAATGTCTCCTGCTATCTCTGTGTATGTATTTGAATTTCTCATGCATTTGTCTTTGGTTATAAAGGTGGTAGATCCATACTCTTTTGTTTGTGTGTATGAACTGTTTGTTTTCTGGATTAAGTCTAGACCACTGATGTTAAAATTTAGGCCTGACAGTGTTATTGTGGGGGTTCCTCATCACAGCCCCTGGGCATGGCCAATGGATGTCCAGAAGGCTGGGTGCCCTTGTTGGAGCACGCTCTCCGTGGTGGCACAGCCAGCCAGGTAATAACAAGTGTAAGCACAATGTGGCTGTCATACCGTATTTTAAAAATTAAATTTTATTTATTTTTCATCCCCGTCCATCATATTATATTTTAGATAGGCTTTCACAATTCTTTTAAACTGGGGGGACTTGTTTGATTTTTAAATATAGGATAAGGAATGCAAGCAGTTCTTAGAAACTGTTACTGATTTAGCTAGGAAACAAAAATTTCCTAACTCTCCCCTTTCAAATGTCTGGATTGGTTTTATTGTAGAGTGTAGTGGGACTATATGATTACATTTTTGTAGCTGCTCCTGTTTCCACCCCATGTGTGTCAGTGGGGATGTTCTGTGTACTGTGATGAAGCAAACTGCAGAAGCAAGTCGGATCCTGACTCTAAGTAAGATAGCAGTTGGCATCCTTAATCTGTGGATTCTGATTTTTACTGTTTTTGTTTGTTTGTTTGGCCATGCTGTATCATGTGGGATCTTAATTCCCTGACCAGGAGTGGAACCTAGGACCCCTGGAGTGGAAACCCAGAGTCCTAACCACCGGGTCACCAGGAAATCCCTAATTCTTCCTGTTTTAATTGGCTCTACAAGTAAATACTATGCATTTGAGTTTAAAATTTAAAACAATAAAATACTACTTTTATCTTTTTGATAAGACGGCATACGTGTGTGTGTGCTACGTTGCTTCAGTTGTGTCTGACTCTTTGCGATCGTGTGGATGGTAGCCCTCCAGGCTCCTCTGTCTATGGGATTTTCCAGGCAAGAATACTGTAATGGGTTGCCATGCCTGCCTCCAGGGGATCTTCCTGACCCAGGGATTGAACCTGAGTCTCTTATGTCTCCTGTATTGTGCAAGAGGGTTCTTTACCACTAGTGCCACCTAGAAAGCCCCAATAACACAGCATTCTACTTTAAAACAAGTGTATCTAATTTGGGGGCTTCCCTGGTGGCTCAGATGGTAAAGAATCTGCCTGCAATGCAGGAGACCTGGGTTCAATCCCTGGGTTGGGAAGATTCCTCTGGAGAAGGAAATGGCTACCCCCTCTAATAGTCTTGCCTGGGAAATCCCATGGACAGGGGAGCCTGGTGGGCTACAGTCCATGGGGTCTCAAAGAGTCAGACACGACTGAGCACACACATACCTGCCTAAATTTTAAATCCACACTCTAAAAACATTATAGTGAAGGGTGCCATCCCTCCCCCAGTGAAGCTGGAACAGTGGAGAAAATGGGATCAGAGGTTACCATCACATAAATCATGTAAAGTAATCAAAGGGCATACTTGCCTCTAACATCAGATGCAAACATTGATACTTTTTCTCATTGTAAATACCTGTTTGGTCCATTTCTCTTAGACGAGCTTCTGGATCCCAGCAGTTCTCTTGGACTACTCTGAAGACCTTCCCATCTTTTAGCATCTTTGCTTCTCCCTAGGACAGAAAACTCACATCAGCAAAAGGTGACCTAAGCTTACTTAGCTGGAGAAGGGAACAGTAACCCACTTCAGTATTCTTGCCTGGAGAATCCCATGGACAGAAAAGCATGGTGGGCTACAGTCCATGGGATTGCAAAGAGTCGGACACTACTGAGCGACTAACACACACACACACACACACAAGCTTACTTAGATTAATTCTTTTTTGTATGCTTTGGAATGTGGTTCTCCCCTAATCTTTTTAGGCATTTTTCCTTAATCCTTGAAGACATACTGAGAGGATGGCCCAGGATCTGGAAAACTCTAGATTTATAACATTTTAGAACTGGTAAGGACCTCTGAGCTAGGCCATGTTGTCCAACCCTGTTTTTTTAAAAAATTATTTATTCATTTATTTATTTTTGGCTGTGTTGGGTCTTTGTTGCTGCACTCGGGTTTTCTCTAGTTGCAGCGAGTGGGAGTTACTCTTCTTATTGCAGTGGCCTCTCTCGTTGCAGAGCATGGGCTCTAGGCATGCAGGCTCAGTAGTTGTGGCACATGGGCTTAGTTGTTCCATGGCATGTAGGATCTTCCCAGACCAGGGACTGAACCCATGTCCGCTGCATTGGCAGGTAGATTCTTAACCACTGGACCACCAGGGAAGCCCCAACTTCTAGTTTTATAAAAAAGCAACAGATGGATAGTGAGAAGAAATAATTTGTCTGGCAGAGCAGGGCCTGCTGATGTCAGCACCTGCAGGGGGAGGCAGGCCATGCAGTGACTCAGTCTAGAAGTGCATGTGAAGTTTGGTGCTGAGCTGCTGCTTCTCCCAGGCATCATGCCTGCCTTGTACACTACCTTTTAATACTCAGGGAAGGGGGGCCAAACTAAATGGCTCCTCAAAGCATGGCAGGAGGCTCTAAATTGAGCTTCGGGTTGCTGATCCCTAAAGAAAGGGAAAAGTTCTGATCAGGTCCCTAAAATCAGACTGTGCTCAGTTTCAAATAATTATTCTGCAACTTATTGTGTAGCCATGAGCAAGTTAAACATCTCTGAACCTCAGTTTGCTCTTCTTTTTTTTCTTTGTTTGCTCTTTTTTTCATTATAAAACATATTAATTTAGCACCTACTTTACTTTCTCTGACTGATGTAAAAACCTTAAGGATATACAGTTGGAAAAAAAAAGAATATACAGTTGAGGAAAAAAGACAAGTTAATAATCTACCACTAAAATTTAGGTCATAAGCATGGAGATTGGAAAGATTGAGAAAAGGAAGAAATTAAGGCACAAATTCCCATACATGGAGACGAAGAACAGAGTAATTGAGTTGAACGGGCAGAGGTCCATAAGCCTACTATTTTTGTAGATATTAGTATTTTATTATTTAAAAATGTGTTTTATTGAAATATAGTTGATTTACAATGTTTATTAATTTCCACTATGCAGCAAAGTGATTCAGTTATCCTACCCAAGATGGTATAATGTGCCACCAACATCCCCCTTCAAGAATAGAGGAGTTGGGAGTTCTTGGTGGTCCAGTGGCTAGGACTCTGTGTTTTCACTGCGGGGGTCTGGGTTTAATCCCTGGTCAGGAAACTAAGATCCCTCAAGTTGTGCGACATGGCCAAAAAAAAAAAAGGATTTCTTCTCCTAGCTTCTGAGAATTGCCAGGGAATATTGCTGGCAGAGAGCTCTCAGTTGTCAGTCCCTATGGGGAAAATAGGAAGATTGCCTTGGGTGAAGAGAACCACTTCCCTCAAAGTCCTGCCTCATTTGCAGGGAAGCCCATTTCCAATGACTGATTACTGTGGAGGCAAAAGGCCCCTCTTCTTTGCCCCCCACCCCCAACTTGGGACCCCTGTGGAGGTTAGCTCTAGAGCTTCTTATAGGGTCAGCTTAGACCTCTGTTGAGAACATCACAGCTCAACATTGCCCTGTTTTACCCTACTTCCTCCTTTCCCCTTCCACTGATGTCCATTCTGAGAGCACTTCCTATTAAACCTTCTGCATGCTCATCTCCATCTCAGAGTCTGATTCCCAAGGAACCTCAGAACCTCACCTGTGATGCTTCTGATTCTTAAGTTCTAGTTTTAATACTGTCTACAAATGAGTCCAAATAGAGCTGATATGTCAAATGTCTGGTATTGTGTATCACTAAAAAGTGTATTTTATAGAATGACCATGTTATCCAGCAATCCCACTCCTGGGCACATATCCAGACAAAACTTCAATTCAAAAAAATACAAGCACCACTATGTTCATAGCAGCACTATCCACAGTAGCCAAGACATGGAAACAGCCTAAATGTTCATTGACAGATGAATGGATAAAGAAGATGTAGTACAATGAAATACTACTCTGTCATAAAAAGAATGAGATAATACCCTTTGCAGCAGCATGCATTCAACTAGAGATTATCATACTAAGTAAAGTAAAAAAGAGAGAGAGAAATACCATATAATATCATTTATATGTGGAATCTAAAATTTGGCACAAATGAACCTACCTATGAAACAGAAACAGACTAAAAGACATAAGAGGTCAGACTTGTGGTTGCCAAGGGGGAGGACGATGGAGGAGGGATGGCCTGGGAGTTTGGGTTTAGTAGATGCAAGCTATTACATATAGAATCTGTGGACAAGAAGGAAAATAATAGCACAGGGAAAAAAAGAAAAAATATGTATTTTAAAATTCAGTATTTTATCATCAGATTTCCATTCTCTTCCCCCTTCCCCAAATGCCAACTCAAGCTCTACCTCTAGACCATGCAAGCTGCTAGACTGGTTGGGCTTGAGGTGCAGAGCTGGCAGAAACGACCCAGACACTGTCACCAGGAAGCAGCCTCTGTAATCACTGCAGCTCTCACTTTAAAGTTTCTTAAGTACAGCTCCATGGGAAGCTATGTTACAACCACTTCCAGCTGTATTCACTCAACCTACTACTGCTCATCTCTTGCTCAGATCTCCTTGTCCTCCTGGCTCTCTTGCATCTCTCCTTGATGTCAGCATTATCTTTCTCACCCCTCTGAGACTACATCATTTTTTCACTTCCCTCTGCTTGACATGTCACCATCCCATCCATTTCCCAATATGTCTCCAAAATAGACCCTGCAGTGATCCACATTTCTGCATCTCCACTGCTCCAGCCTTGGTCCAAGCCCTATCTTCTCTCATCTGAATGATGCTCCAGCCTCAAGCCTGATCTCTTTCTGCTTTCACTCTTGCTCCTCTCTAACCCAGTCTCCACAAAGCAGCAGAGTAAACACTTAAAACCCTAAATCAGATCTTGCAAGTTCCCCACTGAAAACTCTTGAATGGATTTCTATTGTCCTGAAGATAAAACGCAAACCCCTTAACCTGACCTAAGGGGCTTCATCATCTAACCCCTGCTTGGAGGGTTAAGGTATAGACACTTAATCATGTGTCTATACGTTTATAAATAGGCTCTTTGTTAACTCTGTTCAAAATATCCTAAGTATTTTGTTGGTTTTCTGTTTGGAACCTGATTGACTTGGCTAAAAAATATGTACATAAACATATTAAATAATCCTACATCATTTTATATAGGTACGTGTATATATAAGTAAAATCATAGGAAAATGTCTGGAAAGATATGCACCAAACTGTTAATAGGAATTACTTTTGAGGATAGGGGATGCTGATCCAATGAAACTGTAGCTTTATCTTCAACAGCCTAAGTTTAAAAAGGAGAATTTACTCAGATTCTACTTATGTAATGGAAAATTAACCATAAAAATAAAAACATGAAATGAGGGCATTGGGCAAAATGAATGGCTTTCAGTAGATTTTGGCAGAGAATCCCACATTATAAGGAATGTATTTTCCACTGTGACCCGTACATCTGTATATATCTATCTATAAAGATACAAACTTGAGACAAAAGTTTCATGAAACAACACTTACCCTCACCGTGAACAATACATTCTGCTATTTTCTTTTGTAATGTATTTTATTTTTAAAGCTATGCTAACCCACTGAATTGATATTATAACTCATTGTTGGGTTGCAACCCATTAAACACTGGACTAGATGATCCCTAGGCCTACAGTCCTATGGTTCTTTATCTTCATGAAAGTTGTCCGCTGTCTTGCCCTTCCCACCCCCTGAATTCCCTCACTCTTTTGCTCAGCACAATATTGTCACTATCTGTATGTTCTTTATTCATTTGAGTGTCTTCTTGGCTCCCCAGTGAGAGGGAAATCATTTTGAGAGCAGGAACCTGATGATTGAAGATCACACAGAATCGTGTGGGTGAAAATACTAAGTGTGATGGCAATGGTGTGTGTGTTTGTATTTCAAGGGCCTGAAAAACACTCAGACATTGATGGACCATGTATTTGAACTGGGCCGTGGATCTAGCCTCCCTTAAACACTGCTGGGTGATCCTGCCATCAGCACTCAATTCTACCCTACCCCATGCTGCTCCTGAAAGGAGACCATACATGGTTTTATAAATTTTCAACCAAATTATACATAGTCAACCCAAGGACAAATGATGTTTTTCAGTTCTGAACAAGGCTTTACCATGGCAAACAATACCCCTTGATTCATTCCAAAAGCATTGAAAAATCAAAGGTTAAGAAGAGAAACAAATAGGACAGACCAAAGATGTGTTTGGGAAATACGTTTCAGAAAATAGGAATCTCTGAGGTAAATCAGTCATGGATAGGGGACAGAAAATATTATTCACTGAAGGAATGTAGGCAAATAAAAAGGAATTGCTCTAAGCTGAATTTGCATTTTGTATGTATTTATATGTTGTTTTCCAGTGACGGTGATCCTTGACCACTGTAATTATAAAAAAAAAAAACAACAACAACCAATTTAGTTCTGCTTTGGTACCTTTGTTTTGTTTTTGAAATGGAGGAAAGGAAAATATCACTTTGATTAGACTATTGCTATATCCAACTTTGCTGGAACTATGCAAGTAGTAGATTTGATTTGGAATATTTTCATTCTTGGGTTTCTTGTTGTTTGAGGTTTTTTGTTTGTTTTGTTTTTGTTTTGAGATTTGCTGTTTGTTTACCAAACTTCTCTTGACATAGAAACGAAATGAAGGCCATTCAGATCTAGTTATGAAGCGTAGAAACTGCAGCCTGGGGCATGGAGTTAAAAAAAAAAATCACAGGCTGCTCATCCTTCACTTGGGGCTTCCTAGTGGCCTTGTCATCATCTCCACTCAACTTATTTTCTCTTTTGGGCAGACTCGAGAGCCAGCTTAGGGCTTCCCAGGTGGCTCAGTGGTAAAGAATCCACCTGCCAATGTAGGAGATGCTGGAAACACAGGTTTGATCCCTAAGTTGGGAAGATCCCCTGGAGGAAGAAATGAAAACCCACTCCAGTATTCTTGCCTGGAAAATCCTATGGACAGAGGAGACTAGTGGGCTACAGTCCATTGGGTTGCAAAGAGCTGGACATGACTTGATGACTGAGCACAAGCAGGAGGCCAGCTTAGATCACCATCTCCCAGCCTAGGAACTGGCACTTTTCATGGGAGAAGTGCAGTCTCATGTCTAAACTGGCACTTAGTGGGCAGTCTTTGATGAAGGAGAGAATGAGCTGCCCCAGAGATTCTGATGTTTAAAAAAATGCTTTAATGATTCCTCACTGCCTTCAGGATCAAGTACAAAGGCCTAACCCCATCCCCCAAGGCCCCGTCTGATGAGGCTTCTGCCTACCTCTCCAGCTTCTTCGTACCACCTTGCCCCCCAAACTCTTACATGCCTCTATCTGTCCCCTAAAGAGTACACTAGGTGGCCTTTTAATGCTTTTCTTTTTTTGGCCATGCTGCATGGCATGAGGGATCTTAGTTGCCTGACCAGGGATCGAACCTTCACTCCCTATATTGGAAGTGCAGAGTCTTAACCTCTGGAACACCAGGTAAGTCCCCAGAGGACCTGTTTAAACCATTAAGACCTTCCAAGGAATTTGCACTGCATTGAGACTAAAATCTGGCCTCCTTAGCACGTGCTTCAAGTCTGTGCATGATCTGGTCCCTGCCCACCTCTTTTCCTGCCATCTCCCCCTTGCACCATATCTTAGCCAAACTGCCCTCCTTCTTGTTCTTTGAACACAGCCCTTCCTCACGTGGCAGCCTTTGCAACTGCTATTCCCTCATCCAGGGACACTCTTCGAGAGTTTTCCTTCTCATCATCCTAAGTCTTTGCTAGCTCCCCAACCAGCCAGCCCAGATGAATCTCCCAGTCACCCCCTGTTTCAGCACTGCTCTCTATTTCCATCCTCTGAAGTGACTGTATTTGTTTGCTGCCCCTAGAATTTGAGCAGGGAGCATGTCTGTCTTGTTCACCAGCATATTCCACGTGTTTAGCCTGGTGGGCCTGGCATCAAATAGGTGTCAATAAAAATCAGTGAATGAGTGAGTGGATAGAGCCAGTGGTTTTCAAGCTTGAGTGAACATCAGAATCACCTGGAGACTTGTCAAAATACAGATTGCTGGCCCAATCCTCAGCATTCCTGATTTTGTAGGTCTGAGGTGAGGCCCAAGAATTGGCCTTTCTCCCAAGTTCCCAGGTGACACTGAACTTGCTGGTCTGCAGACCATACTTTGAGAAATGCTGATACCAGCCCTAGCCAAGTGCTTGAGTTCTGAGCTTACGGATGTTTAATATCCCCATGCCTTTGCTCCCTGTCTTTGTTTTCTTTTTTCCTTTATTCCTTGGACAAACCTTCACCTCTGCTTCCAGGCTCAGGAAGAGCATCACTTCTTCCAGGAGGCCTTCTCCAAATCCTTGGTGCCCAAATCTATATCCTCCAGTACCTGGCCCTTACCTTGTCACAGTGTGTTGAATTACCCCTACATGTGGTCTTCCCATACCCCTAGTCCTTCAGGGCTGACTTAGTCATGTCTGTGCTTTGCTGGAAGTGCAGGAGGGTTCCTCCTGCCCTCCACGAGGGCATGTGATGCCTCTGAAAATGAAGTCGGCCCAGACCCCTAGTTGGCAGCTCACTCTCAGGCCTCATTATGTGCTAAATGCTTTGCCCCAAGCCTTCCTCCTCTCGCTCTTTGCTCAGACTAAACTCAACCCTTAGTAACAGTGGCTTCTTCTTGCTGCTTTTGTCTCCATGTTTAATTTCTCCACCTGTGCTCAAACCTAAACTGTTCCATTTATTTGGTCGGCCTTAATATACTGTCGTAACTGTGGAGAGAACCAGGTCACTTCCTTGAGGCAGAGCAATGCTAAAATTGGTTCCAGGGCAAAAAATAAAAAAAAAAGAGAGAGAGACAGATTTCTTCATGGCTTCTCCAATTTCAATTTTATTTTTCTAAATGCTGCTCTTTGAAGTTACACCCATTTTTTCAAAATACTTTTGAGAAACCTCAGTGCTGCCTACTATAAAGCTCAGTTGGAGGGCAAAAGAGTTGGGGCGTCCCTGGAGGACCGAATGCAGGAAGGTCTCAGACTCAGTTTGTCCAGGGGTCTGAGGCACAGTGGTTCTTTGGGAGACACTCACCTTGCCATGGTGTTGGAGCTGCACCCAGCCTCCATAACCGAATCTCTGTGGGGAAGGGGGAGAACAATCAGACTAGAAGACCACAGCAGAGAGGACTGCAAGAAAGCAGAGTCCCTGGGCCAGAGCATCCAAATGCCATCCTTTCAAACAACAACTTCCCATTTCCTTCCCCATGCCCATGACCACTTATTCCATGTTTATATTCAAATCAGGTTATTTTTTCCTGAAATTTTCAGGAAGAAAATTCTGTATCACAGAAGGGCTAGTAGTTTTATTTTTTTTCCCCCTAGTGCATGTTACAGCCTTTTAAAAATTTGTTTTATTTTTTAAAATTTTAATTCATTTATACATATTATTATTATTATTTTTTGGCCATGTGGCATGTGGGATTTTAGTTCCTCAATCAGGGATCAAACCCATGCCCTCTGCCATAGAAGTGTGGAGTCTTAACCACTGGACCACCAGGTAAGTCCCTGCAATTTCTGAATAAGGATGAACATTAAAAAATATTTGCTTGTGTACCACCTAAAATCCTTTCCACACCACTAGCAGTACAGGCTGGAAGGACCACTCTTTAGGAAATACCGTCTTAGAACATTAACCCTGCTCTTCAAACTGTGGGATGCAATCCGTGAGTAGATCATGAAATTAATTTAGTGGTTAATAACCCAGATGTTCTGAAAACATGAAATAGTACGTGTAACAGACGCCACTCGTGTCCTACCCATATTCCTTCCCTGTAGTGCTTCTGTGCACATCAGCCCTCTTTCAAGCAAAAGCACTCACATTTTTTGGACAAGATTTTCCATTTTGCCATTGGAGCCAACTTTGATTAACCAACTTCTAGAGGATCAGAAATACTAGGAAATTAGTGACCCCTTTATTGCCTGTCCCCCAGATCCCTCAACCATGACTGAGGGCATTTGTATATAAACAGCATACACTGTTTTCTCAGCCCCTTGGGCAGGATGGCTCTGAGGTGAGGCACACATTCTACACTTTCATTGGCTATGTTGATTTCTCTGTCTCATCTCCCCACTCTATTGGTGTTTCCTGGGATCACCTCCAAAGTAAACTAATTACATTTGAACCCTTATCTCAAGGTCTGCTTCTTGAAAAACTCAAGCTAAGATAGTAAAGCAATGAAATATAATGAAATAGAATAGAATAAAGTAGGGTACGATAGGATAGAGTAGGAAAAGATAGGATAGGATAGAATGCCTTCTATGTCTATTAGTTTTGGAAACTCTTATTTCCATTATGTATATGAATGTTTGTGCTGAGTTGCAATAGGAAATATACTTTTTCTTGGGGGTCATGAATAAAAAAATCTGAAAGACTTTGCCTAAGAACATAGGTATATATGTCTCATGTTAACAATAGGTTTTAAATCTCATTCTGTTTGTTCATTCACTCATTCATTTGTCAAACCCTCATGGAGTCCCTGGAGAAGGCAATGGCAACCCACTCCAGTCCTCTTGCCTGGAAAATCCCATGGACGGAGGAGCCTGATAGGCTGCAGTCCATGGGGTCGTGAAGAGTCGGACACGACTATGCGACTTCACTTTCACTTTTCATTTTTATGCATTGGAGAAGGAAATGGCAACCCACTCCAGTGTTTTTGCCTGGAGAATCCCAGGGACGGAGGAGCCTGGTGGGCTGCCATCTATGGGGATGCACAGAGTCGGGCACTACTGAAGCAATTTAGCAGCAGCAGCAGCAGCAGCAGCAGCAGCAGCATGGAGTCCCACCATGACCAGCCTTTCTATGGCAGAGGAAATAAAAATGAAGGGAACAGTCTTGAGAGGCCAACGCTGGGCTGGGCTGGGCAGGTGACTGAAGAGCCTTATCATGTGTGAGGCCTGCAGTGCTAGAGTGACACACAAGTTCCCTGGGAGCCTGGAGGAAAATGCTAACACACAACCTGGGTCAGGCAGTGTCATAGGAGGGAGCCAGGAAAGGTAATCTGGGATCGGATTGGAGTGTAACCTCCAGTGTTCAGTATTTCCATGCTCCAAAGCAATGGTTCTCAAAGAGTGAGGTCGGAGGGATGGCATGGAGGCCAGAGACCATGATGTAAAGGGCTTATTCAACAGCTCCTGTCAGCAAAAATGGGTAGAGTTAATGAACTCCACAACGACTCCTAGCTTGCTGTGGTTGGATGAGAACAGGTGACAGTAGTTTGGTTCTTATGTCACGGTGCAGGGAGGTTGTGTAGAGGGAGCCAGGTTTTGACAGATCTCTTGCTGGCTTCCCTCTCACCTCCAGACTGAGAGGAGAGGTCTGGGCTTGCAGCACAGAGGCATTTGTGTGTTTCTGAATCTGTCCCTGGATTCTTCCTCAGTAGACTTCAGATTTGGTCCAATTCTCTACCAGCTTTATTCTACCTGGGTAGAAGGTCTGTTCTTGAATTTTAACTCCAAATAATCACATTAGCTCTGGAAATTTACCTGCTGCTTCCCAAGTGACACTGGAGGACCTGGCTTAGTAGGCTGGGCATGCAAGGGAACCTGTCTACCTTGGACCCCTTGCATTCTCCTTCCTGCACCCAGTTTCTCCTTTGTGGTGCACTCCCACCCTCTTCATGCATTCAGTCCCCTTGTGTTTTACTTCTCTCTTCCCCTGGATAAAGCTGCCCAGAATGTGTTGGAGGAAGGGCTGGAATGGCCTCAATCAGTTACGCTTTTGAGTAAATTTAAATACTCTCTTGAAATTTGCCATTGAAAGCTTACTTTAATGTGAAAGAAAAGATTTTATTTCCTTCTTTCCTTCCTTCCTTTTTTCCCTTCTTTCCTCTGTTCCTTCCTTCCTCACTCTCTTACTTTTTCTTCATTCCCTGTGGAATGTTAACCCGTTAGTTCATAGGTGAGAGAAACATTGAATTGGGGAAGGGCAGAGAGGCAGGCAGAGGCAGAATAGAGGGATCTTGTCACACATACAACACTCCTCTTGCAAGATCCTTTACTTTCTTGGAGCAACTTACCATCCTGAAGTCACTGTTTTCTTAGGTGTAAAATGAGGCTAACAGTGGTCTTGGTGACATAAGGTTTTATGGGAAGTAACTAAAACAATTTAGAGAAAGCTATCAACACCAGACCTGGCTTATAGAAAGGGACTCATCAATGTTAACAGTGATAATGATGGTGACAATGATAATGATGGTGACAGTGGTGATGGCAGGGGGAGGCAGAGATGGTGGTGGTAGTCATGGCAGTCATGGTGGTACTGGAGGCTATGACGTGGCAGTGGTGATGGTTGTGGTAGTGAGTTTGGTAGCAGTGGTGGCACCAATGATGATGATGGTGGTGGTGATAGGCAATGATGGCAGTGGGGGTGGCATGGTGGTGACAGCCTGTTCCATTCTGAGGTTTTGAAATAAGGCATACCCTCCACTAAGGAAAGAAAGAAGGAGCCCTTTGTCACTCTGTGTTCCTCCCTTTCCTGTCTTGGAAAGCACTTGGAACACTTTGGAACACTTTATACTTCCCCTGAGACTTTACAAAGGCCTAATATACTTGGGGCAACTTTATTCTGTTCCAAATCTGGGCTGCACACAATCCCCCAAGCCTCATCCTAGGTTGAAAAAGGCTGAAGTCTGAAATTTATGACCTTGGCGGTAGTTTTTGTCAGAGCAAATGACAAGGAGGCATTTACCATCTGAAAATGTTTGACTTTGAACAGTGTCCCATAGGCATTAATGGCCATGACAAATAAAAAAATATTAAAAATTCAAGGAAATTAAGTTCTATATACAAGAGTTATATTTCTGAAGTGGCTAGATATGAATCAGAGGCTGGTGAACTGAATGACACTTTTAATGTCTTGGGGACCTCACACTCATGAGGTGAATAATGAATTCCCAGGTGATGAAACCAGATCTCTATTTTCTCAGAGGAGACGTTTAAAAGTCAAGTTTTGTCTGGGATTTTTCTCTCCTAAAAACGTTACATTGATTGAGTGCGGTTGAATGAAAGCAGATGTAAATATGTAAATATGTAATTTTTAAATAAAGGCCCCCTTAAAATTAAAAGAATCTTTGCAAGCCCTACTGTCAGGCACATAGTAGGTGCGCAGTAAAGCCTTGCTGAAGGAAAAGGCTGAAATCTTATCCTTCTTGTTGTTATGAATAATATCATTGTGAATCAACCCCAAATAACTTTTACACAGGTTTCTTGGGCCAGAGTGTGGTCCCTGATTCATCAGGAACAATTTAATCAAGTGTACCCTCCTGAATCTGCTCTCTCTCCACCTCGGATTCCACCCATACCCCTCCGCCAAGGATCTTAACTCTAACTTTGACTACACTCATTAGCAAGTGAAAATGAAAAAAGTTCTCAAATCCCAGTCCTTTGTAATCATTGGTTAATCGTCAAGCCAAGCGTTTGATTCTGCTTTTCTATTTCTTCACTGACTAAGGAGGTCAAGGTATTTGAAGCGTGTCTATTAATATTTAACAAGAAAAGGCAGATTTGAAAAGAGATATCAGTTCTTCCCGAGGGGCTTCATCTTCTAAAATGAAACTAGGGCTGGCTTAATTTTTTCATTCTTTATTGGAAAGCTTGAAAAAATGCTAAGAAAAGATCAGAGATTGATGCTCTGAAATAACATTTTACCTACTAAGAAACTATTTGAAGACAAAGGAAAATCTGCTAGAACTGTTGAACTCTATGAACACCAAGGCATATCTGCTATTCACTCATATCACTTTAATATTCATATAGACTGATTATGTAGTTGATCATATAGATTGGAAATAGGGAGAGAGAAGGATCCCAGGACAATTTAGATGTATTGATCTTACTCTTCCCAGTTCGAAAATACAGAAACTGTTTTCTGCAAATTGTTTCATGACTAACTTGCTTACATTCCAGTGGAAACGCCTACCACATAACAGATCACCTGCTGTGAGGAAGCCCTCAGTGGTTTACCTGAGTGTGGGAGATTGGGAAGGGGACTGGTGTCAAGGGTAGTCTTGTGGGGGCAGAGGGAAGCAGGGACATCCCACCCAGCAGTAATGCAGTCCTGGGCCAGCTCTCTGAGGGTGGGTGCGTGTGGACGAAGAGCTATGGAGTGGCAGCCACAGCCCCATGAAGCTCTGGATTCTAGGCTCCCTTCTGAGTCTCAGTGACCTCATTTGTCCAGCCAGGTTAATGATAGAAATCCTGTTAGCAATTCACAAGATGTTATGTGAATCAAATTACATGTCTCTGTCGCTCTCTGGAAGTATAAGAGCATTATGATTATTATTACTTCCACCACCATCATCATCACATATATCAATTATCAAAACAAGAAGAGATTCACAGAGGACAGACTTATAGTTGCCAAGGGGGAGGGGAGGTAGGGAAGGGAATGATTGGGAGTTTGGGATTAGCAGATATAAACTGTCATGTACAGGATGGATAAACAACAAGGTCCTACTGTATAGCACAGGGAACTACATTCAGTATCCTGTGATAGACTATAATGGAAAAGAATATGAAAAAGCATATATATGTATAACTGAGTCACTTTACTGTATAGAAGAGATTAATGTAACATTGTAAATCAACTATATTTCCATAACTTTTAAGTGTATCAGTTATCTGCTTGCGGGTTGTGAGACTGCTAGATAAAATCCTGGTTTTATGGGTACAGAATGCCCCTCTCCTCTTCTGAGGCATAACTGGAAGCTAGGAAGGCATAACATCAAGAGCCAGTGGACCTTGTGTGTGGGGAGCCTACAGCGCACGCATTTGTGGTTATAGCCTCTCCATGCTCTGCATCCTGGAGCTTCCAGAGCAGTTTTGGCAGTGCCTTCATGGCCCTGCATTAGGCGGGACACCTAGATATTTGCAGCTTTTGGTGACCAGTTCTCTGCTGAAACTGGAGGCAGTCTTCTGATGGGAGGCAGGTCATTGGAGGTGGGGTTATACTAGGTAGAAAGTTTTCTCCCTTCAGCAAAAAGGAGGTACACTTTTAGGCTACTAGGATTGTTCATCACTAACATTGTGAAGTGACGTCTACACTTTAATAATAAAATATAACGAGGACAACAGCATTCAAAACAGCAAGTTCCCATGCAGGCACTTAAGCTCCTTCTGGAGGGGTTAGTTCAATAGGGTTGTTGTTGTTTAGTCACTAAGTCATGTCCAACTCTTTTGCAATCCCATGGACTGCAATCCCATGCCATTTCCTTCTCCAGAGGATCTTCCCAACCCAGGCATCGAACCCGTATCTCCTGTATTGGCAGGCAAGTTCTTTACTGCTGAGCCAATAGGGTTGGTTCTTACCATTAACTGTAATAGGAAAACCTTTCAAAGATGATTTAGCATCACTTGTGTTTTTTGATCTACAATGTCCACTATCCATTTTACCTAAAATACCAATGGACAAAGAAACACTTAAGATGACCATTCTCCCAGTAGACAACTATGAGAAGAAAATAGTTTCTTCTGCCTGCACAATGAAACAGTGAAACCACATTTTAATTAGAGTTTGAGTTCATTCACTTTTCCTCACTTGGGATAAAAATAGATGAAACATTATGAGTCATGTAAAAGTACTAGAGAAGGCTGATTGGGTAAAATCTGATACTTAGCCTGAGTAAAACTCAAACCAATTTTAAATTTCTTTCATGTTCTCCACTTTCCTTTTTAGTATTCATTTAGAAGTTTTTAATGGCAAAAGGAAATTGCCATCTTTTGAGAAAACAGAGAAAAGTCTTGACAGACACTCATTGTGCAAAGGTTTCATGTCATTGCCTCTAGTTTTTTTTTTTTTGATGTTCCTACTCTCTAGTTCATAACAAGAATTTACAGCTTAAAGATCAAAAAGGAGAGGTTTTAGACAGTGTTTTAAAATAGATTAAAAAAAAATTCTACAAAGCTATCATTTGGTGCTTCCAAAACTTATTTGCAACATCTTGGAAAGGAAATAAGTTTTAGAAGTCATGGGAACCTATCACATTTAGTTTTTAATAGTCTCTTACTTGAAACTGTAACTTTAAATTCTGTAAGTGGCACCTATCTTCCTAGCAGCTGAATATGTGACTTAAATGGAAGTAAAACTGCTTGACTTATATTGTCCAGAAGTTTTAAAGAATGCTTCATTTGAGGGGGAAAAGGGATTTTTTTTTTTTTTTGGGAAAAGGGATTTTTAAAGAACATTTACTTTTTAAATCAAGTTCCTTTCAAAGTAAATATGAAACCAATTTAAAAAACTAGGAAATAAGAGCTACTAAATAACTTAGAAACTTCTTAAAACAGAGAAATTTAACATTTAATTCCCCAAAGAAGGCATCATTCTGTAATAGAGGCATTGAGAAACCCTAGAAATAATTCTAGGAGAAGCTCTAGAAATAATTCAGCAAATTAATCACCATTACCTTCTTTAGATCCGGCCATTCTCTTGGTAGAATGTGAGTGTGGATGTCAATCTTCATTGCCACAGGATCAGAGGAGATGCATGTAAAGAAAGAAGTTTTGATATGAAGAGGTCTTCATGAAAACCATGGAGTTAATTGATTTACTTAGTCTCTTTACGGCTGCCACCCCATTCAGTATGCCTGCTTAACTGGTCTAGATCCACTGAAACTGCCTTCTTAAAGTCCACAGCTCTGTTTATTTATCTACTTGGCTTTGGGTCAACAACTCTTTGGTAATCAGGACTCAGGGCACAAAATTAAAAAAAAAAAACAAAAGAACTACTAAACCCTGTGAGGTCAAACATGGCTGCTTTTGAGTACAGGAGGTCTAAAATTGACTAATCTTTGTTTTTAAATATTTTAATTTTTATCAAGATGTACATATTTAGAAATCAAATATCAGAAGGCTTTTAAGGAAAACTAATAGATCCCTGACTCATTTGTTCTTATTCTTGGTTTCATTCCTTAGAAGAAATCAAGTAATACTTTTGCTTTTTGTACCATAGTTATCTCCAGGTCTTTAAACCATGCTTAGCAATTGGCTTGTTCATGATAATCTAGGATGTTGAAAAGTTGTGTAGGAAGTTTCATATTTATTTTATTTTAATACTTGATTAGTCAATATTGATATATTTTTATTAACTAAAATCCACAGTTTACATTAGGGCCCAGTCCTTGAGTTGTGTATTATGTGGGTTTTTGTTTAGCTTTTTATATTTTATTGGAGTATAGCCAATATAATTTACTTTTAAATCATAGAAAGAACTTCTTACATTATATATGTAATTTCCTCCATTGCTTTTCTTTCATTTGGTTGTTTTTTTTTTTTAATTTATTTGGTCACACCTTGCAGCATGTGGGATATTAGTTCCCCAACCAGGGATCAAATCCACACCCTCTGCTCTGGAAGACGGAGTCTTAACCACTGGACCACCAGAGAAGTCCTCTTTCATTTATCCATTCATTCATTTAATAAATTTTTATTGAGAACTACTGTGTCCTGAGGATAGAAGGCTGTATGAGAGTTAGAATGATACATACATTCTAACAAGTACCTACAAGTTATAGGTACTTGTAGAGAGTGTAAGTGTTGGGAGAAATAGAGGGTTGTCTGAGCAGTTTGGAGAGGGCTTCCACTTCTCTTTCCTTGATTTGACTCTGCCAGTCAAAGAGATCAAGCTCAAGGAGAAGCAGAAATGCCAGTTTAGGAAGGAGTAGAAAAGACCATATGTTCACTTTCAGGAAGAGAAGTCATACCTTTCAATGAGGATTGAAGAGATTATTAATATATTGTACTGGACATTTTCACTTTTTCATCTGAGGATGGGTTTGCAATTTTAAGTGACTTTAGAAATTTTTATTAGCTAAAAATGAGTGGAAATGTCAAGGAGATTGCCTAGGTTTTCATCCAGAGGGAGGAGAAAGACTACCTTCACCAAGCAGCAGTTTTTCCCAAGCAGAAGGGAAAATAAGAGATTTAAAATGTTGCATGTAGAATACATCCAGTGAGTCCTGTCAGCGTACATGAAACAGAAGGAAAGAACAATGCATTTTTTAAAAATTAGGTTATATATTTTTGGCTGCTCTGGGTCTTTGTTGCTGTACCCGGGCTTGCTCTGGTTGCGGCAGGGGCTACTCTTCATTGCAGTGAGGGCTAATCTTTGTTGCAGTGAGCAGGCTTCTCTTGTTGTGGAGCATGGGCTTTGGGCACTTGGGCTTAGTAGTTGTGGCACGTGGGCTTCATGTCATGTGGGATCTTCACAGACCAGGGATCGAACCTATATCCCCTGCATTGCAAAGTGGATTCTTAACCACTGGGTCACCAGGGAAGTCCAGAAAAGAGCAATGCTTTTACTTCTGCTCATAAAGACAGGCAAACATTTTGGCTTAAAAGGGCAGGAGGTAACAGTGTCCTCATGAATTAAAGAAAGTACTCTTTCAGCTTCTACTATAACACTAAAGAAAGTGACAGCAAAAGGAAAATTATATAAGATCTCATCTCACATCTAAAAAATGAATTATGAATCAGATGGCATTACTTTGTGGAAGAAGGCAAGAAATCCTTAAATTATTCAGTAGTTGCGTTGTATAAAAATAAAATATGGCTTAGACCAAGTCTGAGTAGTTGCTTTCTCCTGGCCCTAATCTTATGGCTATGAATCAGCTCAGATATTTACCAAGGTTCAGTTGCTGACTCTACTGGTTATTAGCTAGGTATCACTGGGCAAAGTTACTTAGTCTCTCTGTAGATGCTTTTGAAATGTGGTGCTGAAGAAGACCCTTGAGAGCCGTTGGACCGCAAGGAGATCAAATCAGTCAATCCTAAAGGCAATCAACCCTGAATGTACATGAGAAAGACTGATACTAAAACTGAAGCTCCAATACTTTGGCTACCTGATGCAAAGAGCTGACTCATTGGAAAAGACCCTGGTGCTGGGAAAGATTGAGGGCAGGAGGAGAAGGGGCTGAGAGAGAATGAGATGGTTGGATGGCGTCACCAACTCAATGAACATGAGTGTGAGTAAGCTCTGGGAGATAATGAAGGACAGGGAAGCCTGGTTTGCTGCAGCCCATGGGGTCACAAAGAGTTGGACATGACTTAGTGACTGAACAACAACAAAAATAGGGATGATAATAGAAGAACTGATTCATAAAGTTGTGTTAAGCATTAACTTGCATAATATAAAACTGTCAGCTATGAGTTAGATGATGACATATAATCCAATTATTTCTTAATCCACCATATGCAGAATGACAGGAAGTCTGATGGTGGATTATAGAAGAACCCTGGGTTTATGTGATGCAGGACTGTGCGTTGGAAACACCCCCTCTGTGGTGGTCCTGATTGTATTTCTCCTTGGCCAGGCCTGTGATCCACTTGAAGTTAGGCAGCTCCACTGGTAGAAAGGACTTCTCCTGGAGGCTCCCATTCCAAATTAGAATTCTCTCTTCCTGTGCCTGCTCTTCTTTGTGTTTCCTCTCTCAGTGGATGACACTCTGTCCAAACCAAACTTCTCCCTCTTTGTCTCTCTCTTTCTCTTTCCCACAATCAATAATATGGCTTCAAGTCTTTTGATTTTAACCCCATGGATCTCCCAACCCTCTTCCTCTCCAGTGTCACTCTCAGGCCCTCATCATTTCTCTCCAGGACTGTTTGATCGTCCACTCTGACTCCAGTCTTGGCCCACTGTAATCCATCCCCAGGACTCTTGGCCAGTGTGATCTCTCTAAAATTCTATGCAATCTCATCTCCTTCCAGCTGAATGTTTTCCATGGTTTCTCACTCTGAGTTCAAGTGTGCATGGGAAGAAAGGCCCCATATCTACTTTTTACCTCTTTTGTGCCTGTGCTTTGCCACTGTGCTCTGTGCCCTAGGCTTAGGGAGCACTTTATGCCTCCCCATATGAAATGCATTTCCATTTTTGTCTCTACTTATGGCTTCTCTGACTGTCACTGAACATTTAGCTTAAACAGCACTCCTCTATGAAGCCGCTCCAGACTACTCCTATCCGCAAATGGTAAAGGAGGTCTACCCACTCCTGGGAGACTTAGTTGGGGGAGTGAGTGAATAGAAATGACCCCAATAAAGCTGTGGATGATTTAAAGTTCATCTTCAAGGGTAACAGAATCCTTTTCTGCTATCTTTTACCCAGCCTCTTGCTTTTGGCACCCAGAGACGTCTTTGCCTCTTTTTCTTCCTTATCAATATTTGCTATTTGAAAAGGAGCTGGCTTCAGTCTTTTCCACTTGAGTTTGAATTTGTCTACATTGGAGAACTGTTGAATTAATAAATTCTTGAGAAAATATCATAGGGCCAGGGACCATGTTTGTCTTTTGTGTTACAACCTTGGTGAAAAGCAACTGAGTAGGCAGTATGATGATCAGTTTTATGTGTCAAATTGGCCACAGTGCCCAGATATTTGATTGAACACTTTTTTAGAAGTTTCTTTGAAGGTTTTGTGGGGGTTTTTTTCAGATGGGATTAACATTTGAGTCAATAGTCTTGAGTAAAGCAGGGTACCCTTTATAATGGGAGTAGGCCCTTCCAGTAATCTGAAGGGCTTAATATAAAAAGACTGACAGCCCTGGATGAGGAGGAAATTCCACCAGTAGATGGTCTTCATACTTGAACTGTGGCACATACCCTTTATTGGCTCTCTAACTTATTGGCCTACTCTGTAGATTTTGGATTTGCTAGTCTCCACAATTACATGAAGCAATTCCTTAAAATAAATCTATATATATATATATATATATATATATATATATATATACACACATACACACACATCTTGTTGGTTCTGTTTCTTTGGAGAAACCTCAAAAAATACAGCGCTTTATAGGTGTCTCATTAAATATTTGATTAACTAATTCATCATTAATTAAATACACATGAATAGGTAGATAAGATGTATTTTTCTGTAATATTACTGTCTGAGCCTCATGTTATGAGTATGAACTGTTATGTGAAAAGTTTCAGCCTTTATTCAACAGCATGCAGCAACAGGTATCATTCCCAGTATTTCTGTGAATTCTCTGGTACTTTTTATTTTTGGAAAATTAAGATGTTCAAGGGTAAAAGCAGAAGCCAACTCTTGGATTTTGAGCTTTTTCTTTACATTAAAGTATAGTTGATTTAAAATGTTGTGTTAATTTCTGCTGTACAGCAAAGTGATTCATATATATATATGCATATATATATATATTCTTTTTATAAAGATTCTTTTCCATTATGGTTTATCATAGGATATTGATTATGGTTCTCTGTGCTGCACAGTAGGACTTTGTTGTTTATCTGTCCTATGTAGAAGCTTACATCTGCTAACCCCAACCTCCCACCCTGTCCTTCCCCCAGCTCTCTCCTTCTTGGCCACCACCAGTCTGTTCTCTATGTATGTGATTTTGAGTTTTAAAAGCTTCAGCCTCAATGGTTGACTTTGAACCATAGACTTAGGAGGATCTGGGGTTGAGATCAAATTTTCACCTACCTCCTCCCAAAATAAAGGCCTCCTAGAGCAGGCAGAGGGGAATCAGAGAAGGAGAAGGGAGTGTGTTGGTACTGTGGGTCCCTGAGGAGATCATTCCTTTGCCCTGCCTCCCATGGCCAAGCCTTGGAGTGGGATGGGAGGAGAAATCTCAGATTGGTTGTGAGATCTTGATCTGGTAGGAGAGGGGATTCCCCGGCACTACCTTGATTCCCAGGCACTGCTTGGAAAGGTGGCAAGAAAATGTGGTAGAATGTTGTAGCTGAGCAGAGAAAGCATTATATAGGTAAGCAGAGTGCCCGAGGCTCAGTAAGGCAAGAGAGCTACAGAATGAACCAAAGAGGAGGGTGAAAGTAGCTGAGAGCAAGCCAGTGGTGAAGGGGCCTTGGGGGAGGGAGGTGATGAGTCAGCAGGAGCCTGTGTGTGCTGACGATGGGAGGAACATGTTTCAATATACATCAGCATGAACAGTGACCCAAATGAGATACCATTGAAACTGAGTTCCCCTGCTGAGTTTATAATTAACCTCTCTATCCAAAACTTTACTCTCCCGCTTATCCTGTTCCTATTCCCTTCAGGACTGAAGAGTATCAAAGAAAAGGGGAGACTGAAACCTAATAGGGCCCTGTGGGGCACTCCCAGTTACAAAAGCCCCTTTGTGTCCCCTGTTTCTTGTTTGTAGAAAAAGACTTCAGCTTCCTAAGCCTCCCCTGAGTTCCAAAGAGTCATTTGGATCACTGTTCGTGCTAGTGTATATTGACACAGGTTCCTTCCATCATCAGTGCACACAGGTGCCTGCTGATCACAAACACATAGAACCCAGATTGGTTGGAACCACAAAGTGACTAAAACACTTTAGTGATTAAAACATCACCCTGTTACCTCACCACCAATCAATCAGAAGAAAGTCAACCCTGATCCCTAAGTTTGCTCTTAACAACTCTTCCCTGGGACTTCGCTGGTGGTCCAGTGGTTAGGACTCCCATGTTTCCACTGCAGGGGGCACAGGTTTGGTCCCTGGTCGGGGAACTAAGATCCTGCATGCCACGCAGTGTGGCTGACAACAACAGATTCTTCCCTGAAAGCCATCGGGGAGTTCCGGTCTTTTGAGTATTAGCTGCCCATTTTCTTTGCTTGGTGCCCTGCAATAAACTCTGTACTTTCCTTTGCCCCAACCCAGTGTCAGTACATTGGCTCTTCTGCCTGGCAGGTGAGCAGACCCAAGTTTGGTTTGGTAATACCTCTTCTGCCTGCCAATGCCTTGGGCTACAAAACAAACTAAGGAGGGTCTGGTAATGGTTTAGAGCATGGACTATAGCATAGAAGACACAAACTTTATTTCCTTGAACAGATCACTTAATTTTCTATGTACTCATCTCCCCATATTTAAATAGGAGAATAATAAAACCTACCTTGGTCGTTGTAAGATTAAAATGAGTTAAGACATGGAAAGTATATAAAACAACGCCTACAGACTTTCCTGGTGGTCCGGTTGTTAAAAGACCACATGTTCAATGCAGGAGACACAGGTTTGATCCCTGACCAGGAAGATCCTACATGCCTTGGAGCAATTAAGCCTGTGCACCACAATTATTGAGTCTGCACTCGAGAGCCCAGGAGTCACAACTACTGAGTCCATGCACCCTAGAGCCCGTGCTCACAACAAGAGAAGCCACTGCAGTGAGAAGCCCATGCACCACAATGAAGAGTAGCCCCTCCTTGCCACACCTAGAGAAAACCACACTCAGCAATAAAGACCGAGCACAGCCAAATAAATTAAATTATATATATATATATATATATATATATATATATATATATATATATATATATATATATATATATAAGATCCCACTTGCTGCATGGCATGGCCAAAAATTTTTTTAAAAAATAAAAATGCAAGTCTCTTTTAAAAAATAAAATAATAAAATAAAACAAGCCTAGCATAGATAAGTGGTATATAAGTGTTAGTTGTCATTTGTCATATTATTGTCATCACATAAGCCCTTCAGAATTTAGACAAAACCTCAAGGAAAATGTGTGGATAAGAGAAAAACCTGAAATAACTGTGATTAAGTTTCTGCCATCTGATGGCATTAGGATTTGTATTAACAATTGAGAGAGATTATAAAAAAGTAGAGAAACTTACATTTTACATACATTTATATCATGACACATGAAATTTTTGCATGTTCTCCTTGGAATTCCAGGTAGGATGTGTGAAGGGAGGTTTTTGGGTACAAGATGGGGTTGATAATTCCTCGATTTATAGGCCATATTATCAATGGATGTGAGCTTCCCTGGTGGCTCAGTGGTAAAGAACCTGCCTGAAATGCAGGAGATGCAGCAGGAGACAGGGGTTTAATCCCTGGGTCAGGAAGATCACCTGGTGAAGGAAATGTCAACCCACTGCAGTATTCTTGCCTGGGAAATCCCACGGACAGAGGAATCTGATGGGCCACAGTGCGTGGGGTCACAAAGAGTCAGACAAAACTTAGTGACCGAGCACGTCAGCCACCTGAGAAGGCCTGGAGCAATGGAGATCAAAGTTTAGGAGGAAGTTTAGCTCAGGAGGACAGGAAGAAATAAAGACCCGAGTACAGGTAGAGGGTTAGCTTTGAAGAGGGGGAATCCCTTCTTCTTAGGGTGAAGGGAGATAGAAAGGAATACGATGGGGCTGTGATAGCCAAAGCCTCAGCCATCAAGGGCTGCTAATATACATGGTCTTTCTGAGGTGAGAATTGAAATCATCTACTGAGTCAGGGTTAGAAGTTTGGAAAGAAAAGAAAGGAACAGCTTTAAAATGGCATTTGAGTTGTTGCTAGGGGATGAACAGCAGAGTAGAGGCTACAGTGAAGTTGGACCTTCAGAATATTTAATAGAAAACCACCTGAAAACACACAAAGGAGTTTTTAGTCTGGAAGAAAATACAGCTATAAATGCACACAGTGAGGGCGGGTGGGTAGATTGGGAGACTGGAATTGACATATACATAATACTATATATAAAATGGATAACTAATAAGAACCTACTGTATAGCACAGGGAACTCTTCTCAATATTCTGTAATGAACTATATGGGAAAAGGATCTAAAAAAGAGTGGGTATAGGTATAACTGATTCTCTTTTCTATATAGCAGAAACTAACACAACATTCAAAATCAACTATGCATGCGTACTTGCCAAGTCGCTTCAGTTGTTTCCAACTCTTTGGGACCCTAGGGACTGTAAGCCACCAGACTCTCTCCTGTGGCTCCTGCATTAGCAGATTCTTTACTGCAAGCCACCTGTGAAGCATGGCCGAAAAAAAAAAATTTTTATTAATTCAAATAAAGATACTCCTCAAGGTGAAAAAATATAAATGCACAAAGTGGTTCTATTAGAGTAGCGAAATTCTGAATTGTTTTTTAAATTTCTGTATTGTCAAAATATTTCATAATGAAGTTATAATACTCTGATCATTGGAAAGGTTTATAAAAATATATTTTAAATGAATTTATAATGTGGTCTCAAAAGTCACTGTAACTAGTGTCATCTTTTCATGAATCACAATGGTTTGTCTTGTCTAAGGAGTTTTATCATAGGTTATCTAATGTTTTCATCTCACTTTGATAACCTTGGCATGATGTAGCTTACCTGTTTCCTTAAACGGTTGAGTCAGTAATCCCACAGTGCTATATGTTCTACTCCAGTTGCCCCTTGAATTATTTTTTAAATCAACTGCAGAAACCAAAAATTAAGATTCAATCCAGGATCTCCTTTGATTACATTAGCTTTTGCCATATCAGTGTAACCTAGTAAGATTCTACATTCACAGAGAGCTATGTCTCACGGAAGTCAGGTTAAATGATTGGCTTGCTCTAAATTAGATTTATTGTCAACCTAAAATCTAGTGGTACATTTATATTTTATTCTTTTTTTCCCCACTGTGACTTTGAATCAGAGATCAGCTCTCCTCTCTCTCTTCATTCACAATTGTCATAATTGATGCCTATTCAGAAATGAGGCAGTAGGCATTTCCGTAATGGGAGAGTACGTGTTATTCACTCATAAAGACAATGCTACGGCTGTCAGTCATTGCACGCTTTCACGGTACTATGGAGGGGAGAAGCAGAAGTGAATGAATGTGAAATCCATCATCTGAAGTATGTTTAAAAAAGAATAATTCCATTCTAGACTTACTCAGAGCTCTAATGATAGAAAATAATAACTTTTATCCCACGAGGTTGAAGATGGATTGAGAAAGAGCAGAGATTCTCAGTCTTAATTACCAAGTGGTAATCACTAGGGGAACTTTAAAAATATTGATCTACCTCCCTCCAACCCCCACCCTGTCCCTGGCTGCCCTGTCCAGGGAGGCCTAGTTAAATTTGAATTTATAATATTTGTAGTATAAGTATTTCTCAAATATTACATGGGGCATAGTTATACTAAAAAGTTCATTATTTATCTGAAATTCAAATTTAGCTGTACACCCTCTCTTCTTACTTGCTAAATCTTTCATACAAACACCCTTCCTCCCAATTCCCCAAACAAGATTCATAAGTGAAAGGTCTGGTAGTTTAAAAAGTTCCTCAGGTGATTCTAATGTGCACCAAGATTCAGAAACACTGGGTTAATAAACCTTAAAAGGTTTAAGCTGTAAAACTCTGGAAGCTGACTGTTGGCAGAAGGCAAACTAAAATAGGAAAGAGCAAGATGAGAAATGATTAAGACAGCTCAGTAGAATCCATCACGACTTCTTTGAAGTCTTCTATTTTGTTGTCCTATATTCTATATTTGTTATAATTTATTGAGGAGAACATTCATGCTACACCTACAGTCCCTTCTGGATTACTATACCCTTGACTGATGCTGAGTAGGGAATTCTAGGTGTTTATATAGGCTTGTGTAGCCATGCTCTGTGTCACTGATCGTTTCCACCCTCTCCAAAACTGTGTCCTAGGGGAACAGGGCTGGCTGAACCTGGAGGAGACACATGGCCCAAGACAATCAGTTTATGGTCTGGACAGTGGCCTATAAGGTATTGTGGTATGAGTTCTGCCCAGTAGATTGATGGTGATTCAATTAGACCAGACAGATTCTCTCTGTGTTTTATTTCTGTATACAGAGCGCCAGATAATGGATGGAAGCAGAATCAAACAGGATAGGTTAGGTCAGTGGTGCTCAGACTTCAGTGAGCATTAGAATAATTTATAGAGCTAATTGGGCTAGCTTCTGCTGCAGTAACGAACAAGCCCCAAATCTCCGTGGTTGAAGGAAACAGAGGTTTGTTTCTTGTTTGGGCCACGTGTTTGTTGTAGGTTGTCTAGGTGCTTGGTTTCCAATGTCAATGTCAGCTTCCTCACTCTGAGACTTAGCCTGATGGAGCAGCCACTGTCTGGGACATCCTGGCCGTGATCACAGCAGAGGACCAGGGAGTGCGTGGTGAAGCACACCCTGACTCTTAAAGTTACCCCTGGAGGTGACATGTGTCACTTCTACTCAATTGCACCGGCCAAAGAAAATTATATGGCCCCACATAACTTCTAGTGGAGCAGGTAAACACAATCTTATTTTCTTAGAAGGAAGAGAACTAGAAGATTTGCAAACTGCCTTAATTATCAACCAATGGCTTGAACCAAAAAAATACACACAGAAAGAGAATAGCATGCAGAGGGCATGAAATCATTGGAGCCCGGGACTGAGGAAGACCCTGGCTGGTTGGTTCGTAGTGGCAGGGGTGATTAGAGACAAGATGTAGGTGTATAGAGTCATATAGTGGTTGATGATGGTTATTGAAGCTGCTTTTGATCCTAAACCACCTCTAAAATTGTTGCATTATGTTCTGATCACCATGGATGTATTAATATAGATGTTCCCACATCAATGTGAGAGTCCCAAATGCTTATTCCTACAGACATCTGTAAGCTCATAAAGCCTTCTCCCACAGGGTCTCATCATATAACCAAGTCACCACTAACAGAATGTGTGCCAGCAATTAAATTAATTTCACAATGACTTGAGTCTGCAACTTGTAGATCTCAAACACCATGAAGTGGACACATAGACCAAAATAAACCATCTTAATTTTTTAAAAATAGTTTTATTTATTTATTTATGGCCATGCTGGGTGTTCGTTGCTGCATGGGCTTTTCTCTAGTTGTGGCGAGCGGACACTACTCTCCAGTTGTGATGCATGGGCTTCTCATTGCGGTGGCTTCTCGTTTCGAGCACAGGCTCTAGGGCACATGAGCTTCAGTAGTTGCGGCTCCCGGGCTCTAGAGCACAGGTTCCATAGTTCTGGCACACGGGCTTAATTGCTCCAAGGCATGTGAGATCTTCTCAGGCTGGATATCAAATCTATGTCTTCTGCATTTGTAGGCAGATTCTTTACCACTGAGGTGCTGGGCTCTTTACCACTGAGCCCACAAACATCCCAATTTTTCAAAAAAGTTTTCATTTTATATTGCGATACAGTTGATTAACAATGTTGTGTTAGTTTCAAATGCATGGCAATGATTCAGTTATTCGTGTATATATATATATATATATATATATATATATATATTATTTCAAATTCTTTTTCCATTTAGGTTATTGCCAAGTATCGAGCAGAATTCCCTGTGCTATATAGTAGGTCCTTGTTGGTTATCTAATTTAAATATAGCAGTGTGTACATGTGAATCCCAAACTCCCAATTAATTTTTTAAAATATGTTTTTCCTGCATAAAGCCCCAATTCTGCCCCAGATCCAGTCTTTGGATTTCTAGTTTTTTCCCCTTATTTTCATTTTCTCCCAATTCTGCATTTCAAAATCCCCAAAATCTGATTTAGCAATACAGGGGTGGGGACCTGTGTAAGCAGACCCAGCTGGACTCGTGTGTGGTGTTGGAAGGGAGGAAGGTTTAGACATCCACTTAGGTTAATTATCTGACCCAACAAAACCTTACAACAAACCCCCATTATTTTAGGAAACTGAGAGACATCTGGTTCCTTTTACTTACAAAGTCCAAACAACTTGAACTTTCATACTAGGAGTAAATGATTTCCATTGTGAACAATGTGTGTGCAGGGCTTAACTGTTCTGAAAACATTAAAAACAAGAAGGAAAGTGGTAAGTTTTCATCATTGCTCACCTGCTCATCTTTTGAAATCGAGGTTAGTCATGTCCAAGACAGCTCCACTGCAGTGAAATTTGGGGTCTACTGAGTTGTTCTCCCACACTGTTTGCTTGTCTAACACATGAGTTTATTGTGAACCCTTTTTCCTTACTGTATGAACTCTTAGTTTCAGCATGTGGGATCTAGTTCCCTGACCAGGGATGGAAGCTGGCCCCCCTGGGTACCACTAGGAGTGTGGAGTTTCAGCCACTGGACCAGCAGGGAAATCCACATAGGTCTCCATTTATATCCTTGCCACGTGCTGTGTGTGCTAAGTGTGTGCTAAGTCACTTCAGTAGTGTCTGACTCTTTGCAACCCCATGGACTGTAGCCCACCAGGCTCCTCTGTCCATGGGATTCTCCAAGCAAGAATACTGGAGTGGATTGCTGTGCCCTGCTGCAGGAGATCTTCCGACTCAGGGATCAAACCTCAGTCTCTTTGTCTCCTCCATCGGCAGGTGGGTTCTTTACTACTAGCACCACCTGGGAATTCCCTTGCCCCAGACCCTATAAATGTTAGAGACTGATCTGGAGGGCAGGTGGAGAACTCAGGAGGTCAGGACTCAGATCGTGGCCTGGGGCAGAAAGGAAGTACCTGTCAATATAATTCTGTGGTGCAAATACTGATGAGTCTGCTTTGACTATCAAATTTTACAGATTCAAGAAACAATGAATTGTCCCCAAATCAGGTTCTCCAAAGCCTCACAAAAGAGCTTAGCAGAAAAAGGGTAAATGCTTATATTTCACTTAGCCAATTTGGCTCTCACTGTAATCTGTCAAGAGTTTGTGTACGACATGCTATGTTGTCATATTGAGAGCACTAGTGTTAGAATTCAAAAACGTGGTTTCTAAACACTGCAGCCTGGTGGCCAAGAGTATGGGCTTTGGAATCAGAGAGACACAAGCTGGGAGGTCACCTCTTCTGCTTACAAGCTGAGTGATCTGAAGCAAGTATCAACCTCTCTGAGCTTCAGTTTCTCCATCTATAAATAGAATAAGGATCCCTGCCTGACATGGGTATTGTTAGGATTTAATAAGACACACCTGAAAGTGCCTGGTGCGTCAGGGATAACTGGTGCCACTGTGTTTTTGTTGCTTTTATTGTTATAATTGATTGCGCAACCTTCGACCAGCCAGTTATTTAAACTCACTTCAAAATTAATTAAAAAAAAATGGGGTAGCACATTCACATAGTTAAAATCAGATATGAAAATATATATACATATTGAAAAAAATTTTCCCCCACCCTTCTCCCCATCCATTCCTCATTTCACACAGCCGTATCTTCTGTGTTAGTTGTGGGTGTGTACTTCCGGTATTTTATTCAAAAATAAGCAAATAAAAATAATATATTCTTATTTTCTCCTTTTTCATACACAAAAGGTAGCACACTATATATTTTTTTTCACTTATCAGTGTATCTTGGAGATCTTTCCATATCAGTATGTAGAGAGTTTCCTCATTCTTTTCCAAAGCTGCACACTATTCCACTGTGAAGTTTATTTCCTTACTCCCCTTAGTTCAGTTCAGTCGATTGGTCATATCCAACTCTTTGCGACCCCATGGACTGCAGCTCGCCAGGCTTCCCTGTTCATCACCAGCTCCTGGAGTTTACTCAAACTCAGGTCCATTGAGTCGGTGATTCCATCCAACCATCTTGTCCTCTGTGGGCCCCTTCCTCTTCCACCCTCAATCTTTCCCAGCATCAGGGTCTTTTCCAATGAGTCAGCTGTTTGCATCAGGTGGTCAAAATATTGGAGTTTCAGCTTCAACATCAGTCCTTCCAGTGAACACCCAGGACTGATCTCCTTTAGGATGGACTGGTTGGATCTCCCAGCTGTCCAAGGGACTCTCAAGAGTCTTCTCCAACACCACAGTTCAAAAGCATCAGTTCTTCAGCGCTCAGCTTTCTTCACAGTCCAACTCTCACATCCATACATGACTACTGGAAAAATCATAGCTTTAACAAAACGGAGCTTTGTTGGCAAAGTAATGTCTCTGCTTTTTAATATGCTCTCTAGGTCGGTCATACGGTCATAACTTTTCTTCCAAAAAGCTGTCTTTTAATTTCATGGCTGTAATCAACATCTGCAGTGATTTTGGAGCCCCCCAAAATAAAGTCTGTTACTGTTTCCATTGCTTCCCCATCTATTTGCCATGAAGTGATGGGACCAGATGCCATGATCTAAGTTTTCTGAATGTTGAGTTTTAAGCCAACTTTTTCACTCTCCTCTTTCACTTTCATCAAGAGGCTCTTTAGTTCTTTTTTGCTTTCTGCCGTAAGGGTGGTGTCATCTGCATATCTGAGGTTATTGATATTTCTCCCAGCAATCTGGATTCCAGCTTGTGTTTCATCCAGTCTAGCATTTCTCATGATGTACTTTGCATATAGGTTAAATAGGCAGGGTGACAATATACAGCCTTGACGTACTCCTTTTCCTATCTGGGACCAGTCTGTTGTTCCATGTCCAGTTCTAACTGTTGCTTCCTGACCTGCATACAGATTTCTCAGGAGGCAGATAGGTGGTCTGGTATTCCCATCTCTTTAAGAATTTCCCACAGTTTGTTGTGACCCACACAGTCAAAAGCTTCGCATAATCAATTAAGCAGAAGTAGATGTTTTTCTGGAGCTCTCTTGCTTTTTTGATGGTCCAACATTTGTTGGCAATTTGATCTTTGGTTCCTCTGCCTTTTTACTCCCTTAGAGATAAACGACTGGATTGTTTCTTTTTAAAAACAATCTTATTGAAGTGTAGTTGATTTATAGTGTGTTAGTTTATGGTGTATAACAAAGTGATACATCTATGTATATATGCTTTTCCATATTCTTTTCCATTATAGATTACTGCAAGATATTAAATATAGTTCCCTGTGCTAAATAGTAGGACCTTGTTGTTTATCTATTTCATATATAGTAGTTTGTTAATCCCAAACTCCTGGTTTATCTCTTGCTCTCCTTTCCTCTTTGGTAACCATGAATTTGTTTTCTATGTCTGTGAGTCTATTTCTGTTTTGTAAATAAATTTGTTTACATCATAGATTCCACATATAAGTGGAATATGATATAAGAGAAGTATGATATTTCTCTTTCTCTGACTCACTTCACTCATAAGACAATTTCTACGTCCATCCATGTTGCTGCAAATGGTGTTATTTCATTCTTTTTATGGCTGAGTAATATTCCATTGTATATATATTCCACATCTTTATCCACTTATCTGTCAATGGACGTTTAAGTTGTTTCTATGTCTTGGCTATTGTAAATAGTGCTGCTGTGAATATTGGGATACTTGTATCTTTTTGAATAAGAGTTTCCTCCAAATATATGCCAAAGAGTGGGATTGCTAGATCATATGGTAACTTTATTTTTAGTTTTTTAAGGAACCTCCATAATGTTTTCCATTGTGACTGCACCAATTTACATTCCCACCAACAGTGTAGGAGGGTTTGCATTTTGCTGCACTCTCTCCAACATTAATTATTTATAAACTTTTAAATGATGGCCATTCTGACCAATATAAAGTGGTACCGCAACATAGTTTTATTTGCATTTCTCTGATAGTTAGTGATAATGAGCATCTTTGCATGTGCCTGTTGACCATTTGTAAGTCTTCTTTGGAGAAATGTCTCTTTAGGTCTTCTGCCCATTATTTTACATTGGTTTGTTTGTTTTTTGTTATTGAGTTGTATGAACTATTTGTATATTTTGGAAATTAAGCCTTTGTCAGTCGCATTGTTTGCAAATATTTTCCCCCAGTTCATAAGCTGTCTTTGTTTTCCTTTGCTGTGCCAAAGCTTATAAATTTGATTAAGTCCCATTTGATTACTTTTGCTTTTATTACTGTTGCCTTGGGAGACTGACCGAAGAAAACATTGCCATGATTTATGTCAGAGGATGGTTTGTCTATGTTCTCTTCTAGGAGTTTTATGGTGTCCTGTGTTATATTAAAGTCATTAAGCCAAAGATGGAGAAGCTCTATACAGTCAGCAAAATAAGACCAGGAGCAGACTGTGGCTCAGGTCATGAACTCCTTATTGCCAAATTCAGACTTAAATTGAAGAAAGTGGGGAAAACCACTAGACCATCCAGGTATGACCTAAATCAAATCCCTTGTGATTATACAGTAGAAGTGAAAAATAGATTTCAAGGACTAGATCTGATAGACAGAGTGTCTGATGAACTATGGATGGAGGTTTGTGACATTGTACAGGAGACAGGGATCAAGACCATCCCCAAGAGAAAGAAAGGCAAAAAAGCAAAATGGCTGTCTGAGGAGGTCTTATAAATAGCTGTGAAAAGGAGAGAAGCAAAAAGCAAAGGAGAAAAGGAAAGATATTCCCATTTGAATGCAGAGTTCCAAAGAATAGCAAGAAGAGATAAGAAAGCCTTCCTCAGCGATCAATGCAAAGAAATAGAGGAAAACAATAGAATGGGAAAGACTAGAGATCTCTTCAAGAAAATTAGAGATACCAAGGGAATGTTTCATGCAAAGATGGGCTCAATAAAAGACAGAAATGGTAGGGACCTAACAGAAGCAGAAGATATTAAGAAGAGGTGGCAAGAATGCACAGAAGAATTATACAAAAAAGATCTTCATGACTCAGATAATCACGATGGTGTGATCACTCACCTAGAGCCAGACATCCTGGAATGTGAAGTCAAGTGGGCCTTTAGGAAGCATCACTATGAACAAAGCTAGTGGAGGTGATGGAGTTCCAGTTGAGCTATTTCAAATCCTCAAAGATGATGCTGTGAAAGTGCTGCACTCAATATGTCAGCAAATCTGGAAAACTCAGCAGTGGCCACAGGACTGGAAAAGGATAGTTTTCATTCCAATCCCAAAGAAAGGCAATGCCAAAGAATGCTCAAACTACTGCACAATTGCACTCATCTCACATGCTAGTAAAGTAATGCTCAAAATTCTCCAAGCCAGGCTTCAGCAATACATGAACTGTGACCTTCAAGATGTTCAAGCTGGTTTTAGAAAAGGCAGAGGAACCAGAGATCAAATTGCCAACATCCACTGGATCACTGAAAAAGCAAGAGAGTTCCAGAAAATCATCTATTTCTGCTTTATTGACTATGCCAAAGCCTTTGACTGTGTGGATCACAATAAACTGTGGAAAATTCTGAAAGAGATGGGAATACCAGACCACCTAACCTGCCTCTTGAGAAACCTGTATGCAGGTCAGGAAGCAACAGCTAGAACTGGACATGGAACAACAGACTGGTTCCAGATAGGAAAAGGAGTATGTCAAGGCTGTGTATTGTCACCCTGCTTATTTAATTTATATGCAGAGTACATCATGAGAAACACTGGGCTGGAGGAAGCACAAGCTGGAATCAAGATTGCCAGGAGAAATATCAATAACCTCAGATATGCAGATGACACTACCCTTATGGCAGAAAGTGAAGAAGAACTAAAGAGCCTCTTGATGAAAGTGAAAGAGCTGAGTGAAAAAGTTGGCTTAAAACTCAACGTTCAGAAAACTAAGATCATGGCATCCAGTCCCATCACTTCATGGCAAATAGATGGGGAAACAGTGGAAACAGTGGCTGACTTTATTTTTTGGGCTCCAAAATCACTGCTGATGGTGATTGCAGCCATGAAATTAAAAGACACTTACTCCTTGGAAGGAAAGTTATGACCAATCTAGACAGCATATTAAATAGCAGAGACATTACTTTGCCAACAAACGTCCGTCTAGTCAAGGCTATGGTTTTCCAGTAGTCATGTATGGATGTGAGAGTTGGACTATAAAGAAAGCTGAGGGCCGAAGGATTGATGCTTTTGAACTGTGGTGTTGGAGAAGACTCTTGAGAGTCCCTTGTACTGCAAGGATATCCAACCAGTCCATCCTAAAGGAGATCAGTCCTGGGTGTTCATTGGAAGGACTGATGTTGAAGCTGAAACTCCAATACTTTGGCCACCTGATACGAAGAGCTGACTCATTGGAAAAGACCCTGATGCTGGGAAAGATTGAGGGCGGGAGGAGAAGGGGACGACAGAGGATGAGATGGCTGGATGGCAACATCAACTCAATGGACATGAGTTTGGGTAAACTCCGCAAGTTGGTGATGGACAGGGAGGCCTGGCATGCTGTGGTTCATGGGGTCGCAAAGAGTCAGACACTACTGAGTGACTGAACTTATACTGAGAAGGCATTTTGAATTTATTTTTGTGTGTGATGTGAGGTCTGTCCAGCTTTCCTAACATTACTTGCTAAAGAGACTGTCTTTTCTCCATTCTATATTTTTGCCTCCTTTGTTGAAGATTAATTTCTGTAGATGTGTGGGTTTATTTCTGGGCTCTCTATTCTATTAACTGGATTGTATCTGATATTTTGCTCTAATGAATGCTGCTGCTGTGAATGGATTTGAACATGTGCCATTTTATGCAAGTAGGTATATCTGCCTTAGGTAGGTAACTGGAGTAAATGCATTGGTAATTTTGATAGATAATATTAAAATGTCTTCCATGTGAATTATACCATTTTGTACTTTCTCCACAATGTATGTGGTTTAAGTCATGTGAACATCTTGCTCATTTTTTTCATCTTGCAAACAGGGCCAATAATGATGCCCAACTGTATTAGTTTCCTGCTGCTGTAGTAAACTTGCCACAAACTTAGTTGCTGATTTTTTGTATAATTTTTGTTGGAGTATAGTTGATTTACAATGTCTTGTTAGTTTCGGGTGTACAGCAAAGTGAATCAGTTATATATATGCATATATCCATTCTTTTTTAGAGTCTTTCCCCATATAGATCATTACAGAGTATTGAGTTCCTTGTGCTATACAGTATGTCCTTATTAGTTATTTTATATAAAAGTGTGTATATATCAATCCAAATCTCCCAATTTATCCCTTCCCCCTTTTCCTCCCAGAAACCATGTTTGTTTTCTATATCTGTGACTCTGTTTTATAAATAAGTCCATTTTTTTTTAGTTTCCACATATAAATGATATCATGATATTATCTTTCCCTGTCTGACTTACTTCACTCAGTATGACAATCTTTAGGTCCATCCATGTTGCTACAAATAGCATCATTCATTCTTTTATATGGCTGAGTAATAATCCATTGTATATATGTACCACATCTTCTTTATGGACATTTAGGTTTCTTCCATGTCTTGGCTATTATAAATAGTGCTGAAATGGACTTTGGGGTGCCTGTATTTTTTCTAATTATGGTTTTCCTGCATGTATGTCCAGGAGTGAGATTGTTGGGTCATATAATAGTTCTATATTAAATTTTTTTACAAACTTAGTTGCTTTGAACAACACAAATCTTACAGTTGAACAACACAAATCTTATAGTTGTTAGAGATCAAAAGTCCAAGATGGGTCTCAGTGAGCTATTGACTGGATTGCATTCCTTGTGGAGGCTATGGGAGAGAATTTGCTCCCACATTCCTTGGCCCATGGCTCTGCATTACTCCAAATTCTGCTTCCATTGTCACATCTTCTCCTTCTAACTTTCCTGTCTCCCTCTCATATGGACCTTTGTGATTACATTCAGCCCACTCAGATAATCTAGGATGATTTCACATCTCAGGATCCTTAACTTAATCACTGTTTGCCATGTAAGGTAACATATTCACAGATTTGAGGGATTAGGATAGACTTCTTTGGGGAGGCATTATTCTGCCTACTACAGCTACCTACTGCATGGGATGTCAGGAGACTCAAGACAGAGTAATTACCTGTAGAAAGTTATAAATTTGCTGTTTCCTTGTTCATCTCCCCAACTGGAATGTAAGAATGGAGGTGCTTTTGGTTCAACTATCTAGTCTCTGTTTATGCTTGATACTGTTTGGTCACTGAGCAGAGCTTCAATATAATTGTTTTATATTTTATAATTATATCTAAGTTATAATGTATGAAAGAGTGAATGAAATTCTTAGAAGAAATATAAAGCATATGCAAAAAAGCCATTATTATTTCTTAAAAAGAGTATGTATATCCCATTCTTTGGAAAGAAAGCTTGTCTTACTAGACAGAGAATGGTGGTAAAGACCACCATGAATTATTGAGCCATTATTTTGTGAAATTTTGTGAATCAGTAAAAAAATCTGTACTTATTCAAAACATGTTATATCTTTCAATGAAGAAAATATATCTCCCCATATTTTAAAAAAATGATTTTCAGTTTTTAAGTTTAAACTTAACATGCAGATAGTCTGTCCAAGCAAAAAATCTGTCTCACTTTTTCTAGGCTTGTGTCACTGAGTCCGTGGAACAGAGCAGACTGTTCAAAGAACAGACTGGATTAAACTTAAAACACACAAACACTGAGGAATTCAGTTAATATGCACTGATACTGCCAAAGTAATCACAAGAAGAACTGCTGAGACGTCAGTAGGAATCAAAGCAAGGGCACAGAATTACGTTAGCAGTGATTGTATTTTCATCATTCAGTTCAGTTTAGTTCAGTCACTCAGTTGTGTCCGACTCTTTGCGACCCCATGAATCGCAGCACACCAGGCCTGCAACTCCATCACCAACTCCAGGAGTCCACTCAAACTCATGTCCATCGAGTCGGTGATGCCATCCAGCCATCTCATCCTCTGTCGTCCCCTTCTCCTCCCACCCCCAATCCTTCCCAGCATCAGAGTCTTTTCCAATGAGTCAGCTCTTTGCATGAGGTGGCCAAAGTATTGGAGTTTCAGCTTCAACATCAGTCCTTCCAGTGAACACCCAGGACTGATCTCCTTTAGGATGGACTGGTTGGATCTCCTTGCAGTCCAAGGGACTCTCAAGAGTTTCCTCCAACACCACAGTTCAAAAGCATCAATTCTTTGGCGCTCAGCTTTCTTCACAGTCCAACTCTCACATCCATAAATGACCACTGGAAAAACCATAGCCTTGACTAGATGGACCTTTGTTGGCAAAGTAATGTCTCTGCTATTTAATATGCTGTCTAGATTGGTCATAAGTTTCCTTCCAAGGAGTAAGCACCTAATTTCATGGCTGCAATCACCATCAGCAGTGATTTTGGAGCCCAGAAAAATAAAGTCAGCCACTGTTTCCACTGTTTCCCCATCTATTTGCCATGAAGTGATGGAACAGGATGCCATGATCTTAGTTTTCTGAACGACACAGCCTTGACGTGCTCCTTTTCCTATTTGGAACCAGTCTGTTGTTCCATGTCCAGTTCTAACTGTTGCTTCCTGACCTGCATACAGGTTTCTCATCCATGCAGTCAAAGACTTTGGCATAGTCAATAAATTTTCATCATTTCACCCTTGCATTAAAAAAAAAAAGTCAGTTTAACTTGAAGAATGTCCTCAGTGAAACAGTAGAAAGTATTAATTTTATTAAACCTCAACTCTTGATTATGTATCTTTTTAATATTCACCATTGCAAAATTAAATATCTTCATAAAGATCTGGGGCTGTATATCCAGAAGAATGCATATCTTAGGTGATTATCTGAGTTATTAGCTAAACTAGCCACCTTTCTCATGAAATGCCATTTTTACCTGTAAGAAGAACTGTCAGACAAACTGTGGCTAGTGAGACCTGGATATCTGACAAACAGTTTCTTGAAAATTAGCAAAATGGATTTGCTACTTTAAAGTAAACAACCAGCAGTATTTATTGCTAATGATAAAATTCTAGCTTTCAAACTTTTCAGAAATAGAACTTTGAAAAACTTGTCTCTATGTCCATGAATTCAGTAGCTTTCAATCATCAGCTTTTCTGATGAGGTTGGTGGTGAATGTTACTTTTTAAATATTGTGTAATGAATTGGGTCAACATTTGGGAGACCTGCCTAATTCAGAAAACCAGTATTTTCCAGGTATTGGAATGCACGATGATACAAAATCTTTCCAAATGCAAGATAAACCAATGAATTTTAATGTGACAGAGTACAAAAAAGTCATTGATGTGATTTCAGATTCTATACTGCAGCTAACCTTTTAAGAAAATACCAATTGTCAAATTTTAGTGTAGTATCAAAGAAGAATATCCAAAATCATCTGAAAAGTCTATTATAACAGCCCTCTTTTCCAACTCTGTATCTTTATGAGCCCAGATAATCTTCATATCCTTCAACCAAAGCCATCACAACTTATTTAGCACACAAGCAGATGTAAAATCTGCAGTGTTGTACTATGCCATGTACTAAAGAGATTTGAAAAATTAACTCCCTCTCTCTCCCTCTCTCGTGGTTTTTGAAAAGATGGTTATTTTTCAGAAAATGTTATATTAACATGAAACGGAATTGTTGTTATTTCTATGTGAATTGGTAAATATTCATAGATCTAACCCAGATAACTAAAAACTCTTTGAGGTTCTCAACAATTTTTAAGTGTGTAAAGAGGTCCTGAAGCCAAAAAGTTTGGGAATCACAATATAATGCAAGATAGGTAACATAACCCTAACCCAGAAAGTCAGGGCATATGTGGGTCAGTGAAGAGGCTGTAAGAAAATTTTATTTCATTATCGGTGGGCAACCTTTTGCAGATAAATACATTTAAATAATATGTAGTTGACTACATTGGTAACAGAGCAGATAATCAATTTATCCAGAAACTAGCAGGCAAGTAATTGTCTAAATATATTCTTGTTCTGACCATCCCTTTATTTTTATCACCCTCTTGGGAAAAATCAAATTGGAAATATAATAAGGCCAAAACTCCTACTATCCATGCCCAGCCTCCCACGCCAGGTCTGCCAGTGAGAATTTCATACCAGACCTCAGGATATGAGTGGGCTCAACATTCAGAAAACTAAGATCATGGCATCTGGTCCCATCACTTCATGGGAAATAGATGGAGAAACAGTGTCAGACTTTATTTTTTCGGGCTCCAAAATCACTGCAGATGGTGATTGCAGCCATGAAATTAAAAGACATTTACTCCTTGGAAGGAAAGTTATGATTAACCTGGGTAGCATATTTAAAATCAGAGACATTACTTTGCCAACAAAGGTCCATCTAGTCAAGGCTATGGTTTTTCCAGTGGTCATGTATGGATGTGAGAGTTGGACTGTGAAGAAGGCTGAGTGCTGAAAAATTGATACTTTTGAACTGTGGTGTTGGAGAAGGCTCTTGAGAGTCCCTTGGACTGCAAGAAGATCCAACCAGCCCATCCTAGGGGAGATCGGTCCTGGGTGTTCATTGGAAAGACTGATGTTGAAGCTGAAACTCCAGTACTTTGGCCACCTCATGCTAAAAGTTGACTCATTGGAAAAGACCTTAATGTTGGGAAGGATTGGGGGTGGGAGGAAAAGGGGACGACAGAGGATGAAATGGCTGGATGACATCACCTACTCGGTGGACATGGGTTTGGGTAGACTCCGGGAGTTGGTGATGGACAGGGAGGTCTGGCGTGCTGCGATTCATAGGGTCGAAAAGAGTCGGACATGACTGAGCGACTGAACTGAACTGATTCCAATTAAAGAACAGTTGTTGACTTCTCTAGAAAAAAAAAAGCAGTGGGATCAATGGATATTTAGCTACAGTAACAAATGGGATTCAGCTGGGGCCTGATGGGTCTAACTGTGTATCAAGGTCTTTACATATTTTTGATAGGCTGAAACTCCAAATCTTGTCCACTGATATTGTTGTGCAGCTACCTACACAGATTTATTCCTTCTCAGCTTTGATTTGGCACTGTCAGTGGTCATCTGGTCAATGTGTAAGTCCAGCCTTCAAAGCCAAAGACAGTCATACAAGGATGGCTGTTGTTGTTCAGTCCCTAAGTTGTGTCTAACTCTTTGCAACCCTGTGGACTGCAGCATGCCAGGCTCCCCTGTCCTTTAGTATCTCCCAGAATTTGCTCAGATTCATGTCCATTGAGTCAATGATGCTATCTAACCATTTCATCCTATGCTGCCCTCTTCTCCTTTTGCTTTCAATCTTTTCCAGCATTAGGGTCTTTTCCAGAGAGTCAGCTCTACATCAGGTGGCCAAAGTATTGGAGCTTCAGCTTTAGCCAGTCCTTCCAATGAATATTCAGGGTTGATTTCCTTTAGGATTGACTGGTTTGATCTCCTTGCAGTCCAAGGGACTCTCAAGAGTCTTCTCCAGCACCACAGTTTGAAAGCATCAATTGTTTGGTGCTCAGCCCACTTTATGGTCCAACTCTCACATCTGTACATGACTACTGGAAAAACCATAGCTTTGACTATATGGCTACAGTCACTGTATGCAGCAATTTTGGAGCCCAAGAAAGTAAAATCTGCCACTGCTTCCACTTTTTCCCCATCTATTTGCCATGAAGTGATGGGACCAGATGCCATGACCTTATTTTTTTGAAAGTTGAGTTATAAGCCAGCCTTTTCACTTTCCTCTTTCACCTTCATCAAGAGGCTCTGTAGTTCCTTTTCACTTTTTGCCATTAGAGTGATATCATTTGCATATCTGAGGTTGTTGATATTTCTCCTGGCAACCTTGATTCCAGATGGTGGTTCATTCAGCCTGGCATTTTGCATAATATACTCTGTATAGAAGTTAAATAAGCAGGGTGACAATATACAACCTTATCGTACTCTTTTCTCAACAATGGCAGGCCCAATGAAACCAGAGTCAGCATCATGTTAAGGTTTAGACACTCCTGTTTGCAAGCAGTCTTCATCTGATCATTTTTCTTTCCTGTGTTTGTTGAGAAATTAATATCAAATATTGGCTGACGAATCTAGTCATTGCAGATAACACCCCTCTAATATCAGAAAGTGAAGAGGGACTAAAGAGCCTCAGTACTGTATAAAGTACAGTAGTACAGTACCTTTATATCAAGCCCAGAATGTCTGAAAGCAAACAAAAAGCAGCAGTGATGAGAAAAAAGCATTGGTTCAGAGAAAGGACAGTGAGAGACAATTGGAAGAAGTTACTGAAGAACCAAAGAAATGGCAAGGGGATTTTCTCTATTTGAGGAAGCACAGGACCCAAACATAGAACAGTACACAAAGGTTGCAGCAGCCATTTAGAATGCAACCCAGTGGCATTCTAAGGGCATCATGTACACTCACTCATTTAATCCTCACAGGAACCTATGATGTCATCTATGATGACACATATGTCATCTATGATGAGAAAAAAGGAGCTACTGCCTGGACATCACTAGATTGTTTTTTTCAAGAGGGTAGGTAGAACTGAATCCAACAAGGAACCAGAACCTGTGCTGTCAACGTCAGGCATGAGTGAAATTGCAGCCTGCCCTCTGTCTTCTATTGCTGATGATCCTTCAGCTCTACCATCTCCCACCTCCTCATCCTCCTCCAGTCAGTACTCTTCTTGCCGGTTCACTCAATGCCAGTGGTTAAGAATCTGCCCACCAGTGCAGGGGACACAGATTTGATCCCTGGTCCGGGAAGATTCCATACACCTTGGCGCAACTAAACCCGTGTGCCACAACTACTGAACCCGTGCGCCTAGAGCCTGTGCTTTGCAACAAGAGAAACCACCACAATGAGAAACAACTAGAGAGCAGCCCCCGCTTGCCACAACTAAAGAAAGCCAGTGCACAGCAGTGAAGACCCAAGGCAGACAAAAATAAAGAAACAAGTAAAATTTAATAATACTTTATTACTAAAAAAATGCTAACCATCATCTGACAATGCTGGGTTGACAAAATCTTCCATTTGTTAAAAGTACAAGTACAGTATCTGCCAAGTACAATAAAGTGAAATGCAATAATGAGAGAAGTCTTGGTCACTTACAAATGAAACAGTCCTAATAATTTATATTTTAGTTCTTTTTTCTATAAATTTGATTAAAATTCCTGGTCAAAACAAATGGGAGTCCATTTTACTTATAATGATCATAATAGCTGATGTTTCTTGAGCCTCTTCTGTGTGCCAGTCACTGTTCTAAGGGCATCATGTACACTCACTCATTTAATCCTCACAGGAACCTACAAGGGGCTACATCTCCATTTTTCGGATGAAGAAGTTGAGACACGTGGTGAGCCCCATTTCCATCAAACCCGTGTTCAACACACTTTCTGCTTGTAGGTTAGGAAAAACCTATGAAGACCTTGCCTTCTATTTGAGAAGTCACCAATTAAGTGAGTTATTGTACTTGTAAGGGTCCAAAGTTTATTTCTGTTTCCAGAAGTGTCTCACGGAAACCTTGGAAGGATTAGAATGATGGCAGCTGCAATGCAAGATCCCAAAGGAAAAGTCAGTGGTAGGCTGCTTCCACATCAGGAGGTCTCTTTGTGCAGAAGAAGGGTTAGAAGGATTCTTTTCTCTCTGCAAGATTAACTGAATAATCAAGGGTAGCATACTACTCTCAGAAATATAGACTCCCGCAGAAAGAAGATGGATCAGGAAATAATGGCGTGTTACCATAGCAGAGGAGATGGGGAGTTGGCTCTTCTGCTATCTCCTGGCAACCGAATGGCAAAGAGCTGCACTAATCGTTGAAGTACAGAAGAGAAAGCTCCCACTGGGGAATCATCTGAAAGAGAACTTTAATCAAGCTTACCTTGGTGCCTCAAGAGAAGCTCAGATTTATTAATAGAAAATAAATATGTCAGGCCCCCCTAATGTATAACTCCGTGGATCTTCCTGATGTGTCATGAAAGCAATGAAAGTTTAGCTCATGAAAGAGCCTTCTGCTTTAGTTTTTGAAAAACATGCCAAGGAAAGATTAGCCCTTGTTTGCAATTGCCTTCGCTCAAGAGCCGAGTACTTGTGGAGGTGAGTACCTACTGGAACAGAGCTGCCAATAACCTTCTTCTTCTCTCTAACCACTAAATCTTCTAGGTATTCCCAAGCTACGGTATCTTTGTTTACTTCATTCCTTTAAAAAAATTTGATCTATTTATTTTTTGAAAGGTTAGATTTTATTTTATTTTTTGGGTGTGCCATGTGGCTTGTGGGATCGTAGTTCCCTAACCAGGTAGGTATTGGACCTGGGCCCTTGGCATTGAGAACTCAGAGTCGTAACCACTGGACTATCAGAGAATTCCATTGCTTTATTCTTTTTAATTGCTGTCAGGAATTTTGTAAAATGGATGTTCTATAGTTTAGTTTGTTGTTGTTCAGTTGCTAAGTCATGCCTGACTCTTTGTGACCCCTGGACTGCAGCACTCCAGGCTGCAGTTTAGTTTACCATTGTCTAATTCACGGACACCTAGGCTGTTTCCAGAGTTTTGTTATAACAAGCACGGCTGTCCTCACCATCAGGTTAATGCTACTTGTGCAACTAGGTTTGCTGGGTTGAGGAGTGTGCACATTTAGAATATTATAGCAACTTCCTAGGAATACCCTGGCAGTACAGTGGTTAGGATTTCACACTTCTACTGCAGGGGGCACAGGTTTATTTCCTGGTCTCCAGGTAATTAAGATCCTGTAACCCAAGTGTCATGGCTAAAGTATATATGTATTTATTATAGTAACTTCCAAATTCCCCCTCAAAACACTATAGATTTTGCATTTTTGTTAACGGCTCCCTGTGAGCATCCTGCCCCCTTCCTTCTCAGTGCCTTTGTACATGTTCTTCCCTCTAATTGGGATGCTTGTTTCTTACTCATCTTTCAGGGCTTATCTTAAGCTTTCCTTTTGGTAGCCTTCCCTCACTCCCTGTCCAGGTCATGGTCTTGTGTCCTAAGCTGTCAGAACATCAAGCTCTTTTCCTTCAGAGCATTTAATATGTGTACATTAATAATTGTTGTTGGCAATATGACCTCTGCCTCCTTGAAACCCAGCTTGTACACCTGGAATTTCTCAGTTCACATACTGCTGAAGCCTAGCTTGAAGGATTTTGAGCATAACCTCGCTAGCATGTGAAATGAGCACAATTGTGTGGTAGTTTGAACATTCTTTGGCATTGCCCTTCTTTGGGATTATAATGAAAACTGATCTTTTCCAGTCCTGTGGCCACTGCTGAGTTTTACAAATTTGCTGACATACTGAGTACAGCACTTTAACAGAATCATCTTTTAGGATTTGAAATAACTCAGCTGGAATCCTGTCACTTCCACTAGCTTTGTTTGTAGTAATGCTTCCTAAGGCCCGCTTGACTTCACACTCCAGGATGTCCAGCTTTAGGTGAGTGACCACATTGTTGAGGTTATCCCTCGAGAGATAAGAAGACCTTCTTAAATGAATATTAATAATGGGATTGCCTAGTTAAATCTGCTCTCTCTTTGCAGATTTAATTTTCCATTTGTCTCTCCCTCAGATCCATTCTTTGACCTTCTCCAAACTCTAGAGGTTGACCCCAGGCTCCTTTGTCAGCTGGTTTCCAGCTGGGTTTGGCCAATGCCAGCTGTGGAGACTATGACCAGTACATACTCCCATTCTAGAAAGCATTCTCCAATAGGAATATACTCAAATTTCACCTAATCAAAAAAATCATACACAGATTCCAATATATTATTGTAGGTCCTGAGTGATAACCCCCCATATCCTAGAAGTCCCATGAGAAAGAACGCTGAGAACTTTGAGTACTGAAATAGGGTCATCAAATGAGGGCTCCCAAATGGATAGCCAAATGAGGGGTTTCAGATCCAGGTGATTCACTATTATTGGTAGTTATAGTCTATGGAGTTGCAGCAAATGCTGAATCATTGCTCCTAGGGGAAATGCAGGGTTAGGTTGCTGCAAGCCTCTGATCACAAAATTTCCGTCAGTGATGAAGATATAACTTAATTTTATGTGTGTTTCTGTTTAAAGACACCTTGTGTTTCATCGCTCAGTCATGTCCAACTCTTTGTGACTCCATGGACTGTAGTCCGCCAGGATCCTCTGTCCATAGGGATTCTCTAGGCAAGAATGAGTGGGTTGCCATGCCCTTCTCCAGGGAATCTTCCCAACCCAGGGATCGAACCCAGGTCTCCCGCATAGCAGGCAGATTCTTTAATGCCTGAGCCACCAGGAAAGCCCTAAAGACACCTTACTTAATGTATATTTTTGACTCATTAACATTGAACTCATGGCCAGCAGCACTAAACTTATGCCTGAATGAAGTTAATCTAACAGATATTTTCTCCATAAGACACATCACAGCCATTTTGAGTTTAGGAAAAGACAGCACTTCAACATTATGCTTGGGGAGTCATTTTAAACAGCAAGTGTATGAAGTGTTAGTCACTCAGTCATTTCCAACTCTTTGCAACCCCATAGATTATAGCCCACCAGCTTCCTCTGTCCATGGGAATTCTCCAGGCAAGAATAGTGGAGTGGGTTGCCATGCCCTCCTCCATTGTATCTTCCCAACCCAGGAATCGAACCCAGGTCTTCTGCATTGCAGGCAGATTCTTTACCATCTGAGCCACCAGGGAAGCCCCCTTAAACAGCAAAATCACCAACAAAAAGCTCAAAATTTTGAAAAGTGTGGCACTAAATAGCCTGTGCAAATAATGCTGTTTACAGTGTGAAAGCTGGAACAAGAAAGCAGAATATCAGATTATTTAATCTCAGCTAAGTGCCCAGAGACTCAAATTTCTCACTACTCTGTATTTATGCACAAATGACTACAAAAGTGCTGCAAGTACAGTCAGTCCTCTGCATCTGCAGGTTCAACCAACAGTGGTTGAAAAATACCGAAAAGAAAAAAATTCCAGAAAGTTCCAAAAAGCAAAAGTTGAATTTGCTTGCAATGACAACTATTTACATAGCATTTTCATTGTATTAGGTATTATAGGTAATCTAGAGATGGTTTAGAGTATACAGAAGGATGTGTGTAGGTTCCATTTGAACACTGCGCCATTTTATAAAAGGGATTTGAGCATCCATAGAATTTGGTGTCAGGTGGGGTGTCTTTGAACTAATCCCCTGTGACTACTATCTTCCCTGGTGGCTCAAACAGTAAAGAACCTGCCTGTAATGCAGGAGACCCAGGTTCAATCCCTGGGTTGGGAAGATCCCCTGGAGAAGCAAATAGCAACCCCTCCACTATTATTGCCTGGAGAATCCTGTGGACAGAGGAGACTGGTGGGCTACATTCCATGGGGTCACAAAGAGTCAGACATGGCTGAGTGACAAACACTTTCACTTTTTCACCTGTGACTACTGAAGGAACCCTTTATTGCTTTAGAGATTACAAATACATATACATTTCAGTGAATAGGCAAATTTGCAAATTCAGAATCCTCCAATAGTGAGGATCAACTGTATTTTGTTTGACTAGGATGGTGACACCAAGAAACGAACATTGAGCTGAAATGATTGGGATTACAGGATGTCCCCACTTCCAGATGTTGACTGGAAGCTGACTGCTTCACACTTACTTTTCCCTACCGGCCAGTAGAGGCATGAGAGTCTGGAACTCCTGGTGTGGTTTACCTCTTCCATCAAGGGCAGGTCTGAGAAACCATCCTTTGTGTGCTATTTATCCCAGTGAAATGGGATGAATGAGTATCAGGGGCAGACTTGGACGGGAAGGAAATCATAGGAAACAGAGACTTGCCTGATGGAGGGGAGGGCAGAGATATTCTAGTGTCTATCCAGGTGGGGGTCAGGATTGCGGACCCCCAGTTTCCAGTGCCTCGGGTTTCTCAAGGAGCGCACAGGGCACCACGGGAGGTACTGCCCACTTCCTCCAGCCCAGCCTCTCCTCTGCAGGCCATTGGGTGGGGCCTGGACCAGTCCACCCTCTCGTTCTGACCTAAGGACATTTCTCTGCAGTTTCAGATGGGTGGTCTCTCCTTGGGCCAGAACTGGGAGAGAAAAAAAACAGGAAAACAAAGAACTTCCCTAGTGGTCCAGTGGTTAAGACTCCATGCTTTCAATGCAGTGGATGCAGGTTGGATCCCTGGTTGGGGAACTAATATCCTACATACAGTGGGGTGCAGCCAAAAGAAAAAGAACTGGGAGAAAGTGATGAATAGACAAGTTCCCAGCATCTATATTCCCAGCATGTGAGGAGTGAGTTTTCCAAGGACCTGAAATCTATCCATTAAGCACACAAATTAGAATTTCTAGGCATCTGGGTGGAAATTTTTTGGATAAGCATTTTGTTTCACTGCCAGGTAAAATGATAATATTAAACATAAAATAGTTTGTGGCATCACCCTTACTACGCTACAGTGTTTCACTGAAATGACTTCCTTAGGGCTCAAAGACTTCTCTACTGAACACCAACAGCTGCCTTCCTTTTGTTTATTGTTTGTTGGATTTTGACCATTTAGCTGGTCAGTGATTACTCTGCTCCTATCAGTGTTCTCATCAAGTCCAGAAAATAGTCAGGTTCAGACTTAGCAGGGTAGATCTGAGCTGTTAAGCCAGAAAAAGTCGTCTGGAAACTCCAGAGTAGATGCTACAGCGAGTCTGCTTGCTTACTCTGAGTTTCAGAGAATTCTACAGAATTATCTCTGTAGTGGGTTCCCTTGTCCTGTGTCTTGGTCAAGATTTTCAATTCTGAAACAAAGACCTATAACTTCTGCAGTTTTTCCCAGGCCTGGCCTCCTAGTGACAAACTCGCTTGCTTTTGCCATGCTGTGGTCTTGTAAGCTGATCATCAACCTCCACACCCACTCTGTGACCACTTTTTATTTTTTAATTTAGTGGTTACATAGTATTGAATTTTAAAACAATATTTATATATTGATTTATTTATGGCTGCTTTGGGTCTTAGTGTGCAGGCTTCTCTCTAGTTGTGACACATAGGCTCAGTAATTGTGACACACAGGCTTAGTTGCCCCAAGGCATTTGGAATCTTAGTCTCCTGACCAGGGATCAAATCCATGTCCCCTGCACTGGAAGGTGGATTCTTAACCACTGGATCACAAGGGAAGTCCACATGCCCCCTCTTTTCTTTACTGCTTTCTCGCTTTCTGGTCCAGCTGTTGAGGCTGGTGCTGCTGGCCAGAGATGGGTCGTTACCATGTGCAGCTGATCAGCTGTATCCCAGAATTAGGTTGTTTGCTCAGAGATGGATTGATAGGAAATCTCAGTAGGTGGAAGATTTCAGGCATGGCAAACTTTTCCCCTGAGGGGCTAGAGAAAGAAAGGAGCAGAAGAGTAACTTCAGAATGCCTGAACTATCTGAAGGAGTTTCTAGAACTCCTAATTAGAGGCTACTTCTAGAAAAGTAAAATTTCTAGCCATTCCACAGTCAGTATAACAATGACAAAAGTTTTTTTGTTTCATTTTGTCTGGACTGAACAAATGTTGAGATTTCACCATGTATCAGCTTCCTGGCGCAAGCAAACTCCAAATGGGAAAAAAGTTTCCTCCCTACCTCTGGGGATGGCATAGGTGCCCAACACCCCTCCCCCACCCCATCACCCCCTCTCCCACCCCATCACCCAGACCAGAAGCCAGGGATGCACGACAGAATGTCCTTTTCCCTCCTGCCCCTCAACAAATCTGTCATGAAGTTCCATCATGACGCTCCATCCCACCAGTGTCATGAGTATGTGTCAGTCCTCACCACTGCTTCATTTCAGGTTCTGGTTTCTGATATTCCACCTGCCACACCATCACCTGATAGAACTTCCCAAAAGGTGAATAGTGTTCTGTGCCCCTTTTGTTGTTGTTCAGTCACTAAGTTGTGTCCAACTCTTTATGACCAAATGGACTGCAGCATACCAGGCTCCTCTGTCCTCCACTGTCTCCCAGAATTTGCTCAAATTCATGTCCATTGAATCGATGATGCCATCCAACATCTCATCCTCTATCATCCCCTTCTCCTCCAGCCCTCAATCTTTCCCAGCATCAGGGTCTTTTCCAGTGAGACAGCTCTTCACATCAGATGGCCGAAGTATTCGAGCTTCAGGTTAGGCATCAGTCCTTCCAGTGAATATTCAGGGTTGATTTCCTTTAGAATTAACTGATTTGATCTCCTTGCAGTCCAAGGGATTCTCAAGAGTCTTTTCCAGCACCACAATTTAAAAACATTAATTCTTGGGTACTCAGCTTTCTTTGTGGTCCAACTCATATGTTCCTTTGCACATCACCAACAGTTTCATCAGTTTCATCAGCATGGCAGGTGCAGCCTTTCTCTACTTTGCTGACAAAGCATGTGTTTGTTGTCAGCTCAGGGGCTTTTCACCAGACTCCCCAATTTTCCTGGTAGTGCCACCTAGAAGATGGACCCAGAAATGTGCCGAATCCCAGATGTCCACCTGATAACTCAGTAACCCCAGACAAGTTATTTAACATTTATGAGACTCACTTTTTCCATCTGCCAAATGGGTATAATTATTAATATATCTAGCATCAAAACTCATCAATTAAACTGGCATTGGAATCAGGGGACATGTAAAGAAGTGACTTACATTTTACACAACTTTAGATTGTTGGCTTCTCTAGTAAGAATGCGTGCATGTGTAGTCATGTCCAGCTCTTTGTGAACCTTTGGACTGTAGTCCACCAGGCTCCTCTGTACATGGGATTTCCCAGGCAAGAATACTGGAGTGGGTTGCCATTTCCTTCTTTGGGGGATCTTCCCAACCCAGGGATCAAACCTGCATCTCCTGTGTCTCCTGCATTGCAGGCAGATTCTTTACCTGCCGAACCATGGAGGATATGCATTACTTTCACTAATAAAAATATTCAAGGGATGAAAAAATAGTCTGGTAGAATTTGTGTAGTGTCTGGTTTAAATCCAGCTTGCCCACTTATTTGCTGTGTGACTGTGGGTGAGTTACTTAACTTTTCTGTGTTTACTCTGCTAATTTGTAAAATAAGAGTAACTATAGTACTTACCTTGCAGAGTTATTTATTGTAGTCATTAAATGAGTGACATACATTAAGTATTTGGAATAGTGCTGGCACATCAGAAGTGCTGCATAGGGGAATTCCCTTGTGGTCTAATGGTTGGTACTCCACATTCCCAATACAGGAGGCCTGGTCAGGGAGCTAGATCCCACATGCTGCAACTAAAGATTCTGTGTGCTGCAATGAAGATCTCACATGCTGTAGCTAAGACCTGGCACAACCAAGAAAAAAAAGAAAAAACAGAAAGATCATGAGAAGTGCTGCCTAGGACCTTCCTGATATTAGTGATGGATGATGAGACAGTAAATGAATCATGCCTGTCTGATGTCTTCTGCTCTCCCCACATATTTCCTAGGATTGCTGTGAGGATCCAATGAGGTGATATACGAGTGACACCTGCTCCGCGTTGAGTGCTCAGTGCCTGCTAAATGAATACCAATTCTCCTCCCTCCTGCTTTCCTTGCATTTCATACTTCAGTCGGAGGACTTTTCCTTTTCAAAGGCTTTCCCGATACCTAGGCTGTCTGGGCCAATCCCACATGTTTCTATTTTAGGACACTTTTCACACAACCATGTCATTGTTGGTTTACTTCTGTGTTCTCCACCAGACTCTTAGAAATTTACAACAAAATTGTCTTTCTAGTCCGTGGCCTAGTACCCGGCAAAGAGTAGGAGCTCAGTATACATTTGTTGTATTTTTTCATAAATAAGTATGATCTCTACCTTCATGCAGTTTAGGGTGAAAAGAATACAAATATCTGAAAGGTCAATCCTATCAACAAATGTAAAGGTCTATTTTTGGTGTATGATGGCACAGGGGCAGCTAGGGTGGAGGAGAACTCCAGCTCTGGGAAAGGGTCAGGAGACATGGGTGGAGTGTCCAGATTGGTTGCTGAGCATCATGGCAGACTCAGCAACAGGTACCTAACTTCTGTGAAAGAAGGTCCTGTAAGCTGGAGAAGATGACAAAAATGCCAGGCTCCAGGCAAGCCCTTGTGGCTCAGATGGTAAAGAGTCTGCCTGCAATGCAGGAGACCTGGGTTAATTTCCTGGGTTGGGAAGAACCCCTGGAGAAGGAAATGGCAACCCACTCTAGTATTCTTGCCTGGAAAATCCCATGGATGGAGGAGCCTGGTGGGCTACAATCCATGGGGTTGCAAAGAGTTGGACACGACTGAGTGACTTCACTTTCACTTTCCAGGCAAGTGCTTCACACACTGGTGATTAAGCACCAGACTTGGGGTAGCTTGTCAGCAGTATTTGAGCCACACTTTGAGGGAATGGCTTGCCCGGAGGCTCAGATGGTCAAGAATCTGCCTGCAATGCAGGAGACCTGGGTTCTGATCACTGGGTTGGGAGGATCCTCTAGAGAAGGGAATGGCTACCCACTCCACTATTCTGGCCTGGAGAATTCCATGGACAGAGAGCCTGGCGAGGTATAGTCCATAGGGTCGCAAAGGGTTGGACATGACTGAGCAACTAGCACTTTCACTCTGAGGGGATGGGCAGAAATTAGGCTCGTGGGGAGGAGGCTGGAATATTTCAGGCAGGGTAATAGCTTGAGAAGAAATAGTTTAAAGGAAATGAAGTGACAGACAGGGAAGACTCACATATCTTTATTGTCCACAAGGAAGAATTAAAAGACTCGTTGGCTTGTGAATGCTGGCATTTTACTTCATCTATCGGTTTTGAAGGAAAGCAGGAAGAACATGACCTGGACTGTGAAAGAAAAGCTGGGGGACAGAGAGGTCTGCTCAAATCTGGAGAAAACTGACTATAATTTCAGTGAAATTACATTTTAAAAAATAGCACACTCTTGCATTTAAAACAAAACAAAAGCAGTAGGTATGGAGATAGTTAAGCTCATAACCAAATGTTTTTACTGCTTTGAAGTTTAATTTAGTTGTTTAAATGAATTTTAATCTTCTAAATCCACAACTCAGTAAAAAGGTCTTAAAAAAAAAACACCCCAGCACCTAGTTGTTTTGTATTTAGCTTTGAAGAACCAGATGGAACATACAAATAACACTCTTTTTATTATTGCTTAACTATATTTTCTAAATGTTTTTTTTTTCCAATGTGGTATTACTTGAGGAACTTTAAAAGTTCTGAAATAAAAACAGAACAAGTTAGGACAACCTCTGAATTTTTTTGAGCTCATAATCTTCCGTCTCTGGCTCATTTGCCATTTACAGAGCAGTAGCCCAAGAGACAGTGATAGAAAGAAAATATGCAGGTTCTTTAGTGTCTATTTATGTGTACTTTGCACCTTATCTACATTTTTGTGATGCTTAGACTTGAATAGCAACAGGATAGCTGGAAACCATCTCTTCTTTGGTTAACCTTTGGCTATTGCCAGTCATTAGTGACAGATCCTGTTGCTAATGGATGTTGTCCTTTAAGTGGAAAATCACTGGTCCACACCCCATTGGGGGCAGCTACAGGCACAGTGCAGTTTTCAAATCACTCTACCTGTAATGCAAGAGAGATGATCCTCCCCCCATCCATCCCTGTTTCAAGCTGTTTTGTCCAACCTGGCAATGGGGTGATGGTAGAAAGAAAAATGTTTTCCCTAAAGATGTCCATGTCCTAATCCCCAGAAGCTGTAAGTTACTTACATGACAAAAGGGACTTTGCAGATATCATTAAATTAAGGATAGTGAGTTACCCTGGATTATCAAGGCGGACCCAGTGCAATCTCAAAAGTGTTTGTTAAAAGAGAGGCAGGAGTTTCAGTGTTGGCAGAGAGGGCAACATGAAGATTGAAGCAGAGAGAGGGAGAGTTTAAGATGCTTATGCTGCAGGCTTTGAAGGTAGAGGAAGGGGCCATGAAAGCAGGCAGTTTCTAAAAGCTGGAAAAGGCAAGGAAGCAGATTCTTGCCTAGAATCTCCAGAAGGATCTCAGGCTTGGTGGCACCTTGATTTTAGCCTAGTGGGAACCATCTTGTATTCCAGACCTCCAGAACTGTAAGGTAGGAAGTTAGGGTTGTTTTAAGCTGCCAAGTTAGTGGTAATCTGTCTTAGCAGAGATGGTTCACTGAAGTGCTGGTCTTGAGAAAAGGAAAGTTACTCATGGACAGGCACTAATCACCCAGGGATAGTGTGAACCGGAAACTTCAAAGTCATTACACTATGAACTGCATGTGAAAGAAGGAAAATGTTACTCTTTTGGGCACAACACGTGGTCCGCCAAGGTGGCAACCTTACAAAAGCCCATGATGATGAGCATTGTTACTTGGCTGATAAGAATATATATTACGCTAGAAAGGGGGATTTTTTTTTTTAAGTTCCAGAAATGCTATTTAAAAATGGAGTTGTAAATACATAACAAAATAACATAAGTAATAAAGGTAACAAAAATAAATAAGGAGAATAATGTATCCATGCAAAATAAAAGTAACATAGTAAAAGTCCAAATATTTGTAATTGAACAAAACTGTATAAACACTTAAACAATACTGTAAGTAAAATAGATGCTAATATTTTCCTAAATAGCTCCTTACCTTCTACTTCCATGTTGATATAATCAGTTCCCAAACATTAAACGAAGAGGAAACAATGGTGATTATTTTGTTCTACTTTTTCTTCGGATGGGTTGACCCTGTTTTAATGTTTCATTTATCGGAGGAACCTTTTTGGAAGGAAATACCCCTTTTCATTAGACAATAGATAGGCTACAGGTGCACTGTAGAAAACATAAAATGTAAGAAATCAGAGAATGAAAATCATCTGTAACTCAACTCAGAAAACCACTATTTTAGCATTTTTCTTTTAACAAGTTTTGCAATTCTTAAGATTACAGGGTATAAGTAAGTTTGAATCCTTTTATTTAATATATTGTAAGCATTCCCCACATCACTACAAATTATCTGAAAATGTTGCTTTTAATGATAATGCCATGGTCAACTACCATTCATATTCTAAAGTGACCTACTAGTGCTGTTACTGAGCATTTAAGATATTTGGGCTTCCCAGTACAATGAATAACAGTGCAGTGAATATTTCTATATAATAATCATTGTCTGAATTTTGGATTTTATCCTTAAGATAAATATCCAAGATAGAATACCTGCTTTAGAGGCTGTGGATAATATCAAGGTCTATGAAATTTATTGAAAAATTATTTTTTCATTAGGTATGTACTGATTTCCTCTTATTAGTAGTTTATATTGGCTGAGAAATATGCATATTGTAATCTTGGATCAGTGGCTTTCAAATATATCTTATTGGTTCACTCTAAAAAAAACCCCACTATGTATCATAACCCAATACACACACACACACACAGAAACAAAGATTTCTCTTTCAACGTAAGATGCACTACCACTATGATGTTAAGCTTTCTATTATCTTCCATTTTTTTAATGCTAGTTTTGATTCATAAGGTGATTTCAAGGCTTGTGAATGAGCCTTGACCCAATTTGAAAAAACTGCTTTAGATCATGGTGGTATAACCAGCTGAGTGTAATTCATATTTGCATCTAGAAGGTTCATAGGAACTATGCCTTCTAAAAGTATCTCAAATCTCAAGTTTCCATTTCAAGAAACATGCTTATATGATGAAGTGATCATAGCAGTAGACTAAAAACAATATTTGTATTAAACAGATGATCAAACTTTGGAAAACCTGAATTTAGCTGTACCTCAAAGCCTAAATATCATCTCCATTAGTTCTACATTACAGATGTTTGTTAATTCACAGAATTCTCACAGGTATACACCTTGTGATTTCTATGCATTTAATAATGGAAGATGAAGTGGCAACAACAGATTTTTAAAATTTTGAATTCTGTGAGATTTTGATGTAAGTTGCACCTTTGGTGCTATCAACACTTTTGTGTGTCTGTGAATTCTTCTAGTTAGGCTTTAAAAAAAGGTTTCCATTTCCCAGCTAACATCTGGGGAATGCGAATGAGCAAGTAATGGGCATTTAAAAATAGAGAAAAGGACATAGAAGAAAGTAACCATCTCTATTTTTACACAGGTGTTAGATTAATTTTCTGGATTCAGGTCTAGAGAAATTCCTTCTCATGTGTTGAATGCTACCACCGTGATGAAATTTTTAAAAAGTCTACCAGCAAATATATCTAAAATATACTTACTGTAGGTCATTCAGCTCTAGATTTTATGAGTGATTTAAATGCCAAACATTTCATGAAACATACTGTATTTGTGATTACTATTCTTTCTCTCTTTTTTTTTCAGGCAGCAAGTCAATGGAGAGCCCTAGACGAAATGCAACAATGATGAAACAGTTGAATGTCAAAGACGGTGAAAAAGTGCCTCAAAAATGACGTTATTTTTTATTCACTTTTCCTTTAAAAAATTCAAAGCACTTCACAGACTTTTGTCCTCGTTAATTTTCACAGTCCTTTAGTATAACAAACAGACAAAACAATTCTTTTTTTTTTTTAATTTAAATTTGGCTGCACCGTGTGGCATGTGGGTTCTTAGTTCCCTGACCAGGGATCAAACCCCCAGTCCCTGAATTGGAAGCGTGGAGTCTTAAACACTAGACCACTAGGGAAGTCCCTGGACAAAACAATCTTCTCTCTACTGAATAGACAGATTTAGAGGAAAAGAAGGGCTATGGCCAAAGGACCTGTCCAGATTCAGAATTCTGGATGAAAAGCTGACATTTGTTATTCTAAGTCACCATCTCACATGTGACCCTGCCTTCAATCACAAGTCCCTCAAGAGTGACATGCTGAGACCAGAGTTGCATGAGGGCTTAGCTACCCAATCAGGGTTCAAACCTGTGAGGGCAGAGTCTTAACCACTGGACCACCAAGAAATTCCTCAGAGTTTGTTTGTTAACCACTAAAAGAGCATGACGCATATGCCAGGAACTGTTCTCAGTGCCTTCCAGACAAAACTCAGTTAGTATTCATATCAATCCATACAAAGTGGGCATGATTATTATTTCCATTTTCCTGAGGAGGAAATGGAGTCACTGAGATATAAAGGATTTGCCCAAGTGAAGCCTGGGTTTGAAGACTGCACATTGGGATCCATGGTCCTAACCATTGCACTTGGTTACCTCCCATACTATAAAGTAAGTGAATCCTCAACCTTTCCCTTTGAAAGCCAACCTTCCCTAGGATCTTCTGTTGTCTACTACTTTGGAGAATATTTTTTGACATGATGATTTTTTTCAGAGAAGGAATTCAAAAACCCGTGTGTGTGTGTATGAGATATACAGAGATGAAGCAGAATAGAAGTTTACACACTACAGATGCAAAATAGAAAACCAAATAACCTTATATTCAATAACTTAGTCCATCCTGCTTCAGACTAACTCCCTTCTTGCTCATGCTGATGAAGACACCTACAATTTCTATATTAAATTTAACTCAATCTCTTCCAGTTTAAAACTGTCAGCTGTGGGGTAAATAGTGGATTCAAATTCACGTCCTATCTCAGGGCTGTGTCTCCATTCCCCTCAGGCACTTGAGCGCAGAGAGGAGGGTCCTTTGGGTTTCTCCTGCCTTCCACAAGATGACCGCCAGCCTGCAGGTTCTCTGGGCCCTCTCTACCCATGATGCTGAGAAGTAATGGGTCCTGGTTGGATTTCTGGGTGTCATTGCTAAAGTTGAAAGTTCCTGATAACAATCTTTAGTCACAAGGCTCTATGCTGTGTGGTCCCCTCCTCATGATGCCCAGGCTTCCTCTGGTACATCAGTTTTCTTGGCACTCTCTCATCCCCTACTGATACATATGAGTTTTTCTCAAGCCTTACATGTGGCATGTAGGTGGGGGTCCACTGGGAACACTAACTCTCCATCCCTTCTTAGAAGCCTCAGTGCAGTGCCACTGCCCAATATGGGACTTGTTTGAGTGCCCTGCAGTCTCACAGACCTAAACCTCCAACGTTCTCAGGTTTCTCAAAATATAAGAGTGGGTTCCTTATATCCCTTCTGGAAGTTTCCACCCCACAAGATAAGCTAGGACATTTGCATCTGAACTTTTTGCTCCTTTTCCCCTTTCCCTTTTCAAATATTTTGCCCTTATCCAAGTTCTTCCATTCTCTATCATCCAAACTTTACTTCTTCTTATTTAAGGGAACGTTTCCAAATTTAGAAAATTACTTTTTGTCACTCAAGGAAACCCAGCTTTCAAGATTATTATCTTTGCTGTGGACTTCAAATCAATTTGAAACTTAAAGGTGAGATCAAAGCTGATTTCTTTGATCCCAGTAGTGTCACCTTCTCTCTGAAGCAAAGAACCATTGAAGAATTGTTGAAGCAACAGATGGAGAGTCGCCCAGCAACGTGATTTCCCAGGAATGAAAAATAACATTCCTGGACTCAGGTATGAGTATTAGAGAATAATGAGGCTCCAACTTAAAAATCTTAATCTATAGACTACTTATAAGAGTGAACTGATATTATGAATAAATACACCTGAATGAGCTCTTTGTTGTTTTTTTTTAATTTATTGGAGTATAGTTGCTTTACAATGTTGTGTTTAATGTATGTTGTATAGCAAAATGAATCAGCTATGCATATACACATATCCTCTCTTTTTTGGATTTCCTTCACATTTAGGTCACCACAGAGCACTGAGTGGAGCTCCCTGTGCTATACGGTAGATTCTCATTAATTATCTATTTTATACATAGTTTAAAATGTACACTGCAAGCTACCGTCATGGCCCTGTCCCTTTCTTCTCTACTGCAGGCCGTCCTCTACCTCCTTTAACAAAAATATATTCTGTTACTTCTCTGCTTTAAATCCTTTGACTTTCTGTCACCTTCAGGATTAAGTTCAGTTTCTTCTGTGACCCAGGCTCAGCCCAGTGCTTCAGCTTGCTTTGATTCCATCCTTTTTCCTAATCATCCTATGTCCTGCCTTCTGAAAGCCAAATTCCCTGGACCCCTCTTTAGCCTCCTGCAGTCCCAGCAGCAAATGCTGCATGTGCTGCCAACTGATTTGATGGCTTTCAGCTGGCTTCTCCACCCTGGACACTTGACTTGTCCTTTAAGACTTGGCTCAAGTGGAATCATCTCCAGGGAGCCTATTTATGGCTTCAGCATATTTTCTGAGTTTGATATGTTTCCTCTGAGCCACCTGAGGCCTCACTAGCCTAGTATTTATCAAGTTGGGTGTTTTTGGGTTTTTTTTTTTTTGGTGCACGGCAGCTTGTGGGATCTTAGTTCCTTGACCAGGAATTGAACCTGCCCCCTCAGCAGTGAAAGTACAGAGTCCTAACCACTGGAGTACTAGGTAATTCCCTATCAAGCTGTATCTTAATTGTCTGTTAGTCTTTTTCTTTCTGCCACCACCTTCCCATAGACACACACACACACACACAAACACACACACACACATAAGATCATGAGTTCCGAAAGGCCATAACTTGTGTTTTTATCTCTGTGTTCTCAGAATCTAGCACGAGTGCCTGAAATGCATTATATGCTCAAAATTCTTCATTACTGGGAAGAAGAAAGGAAGAGGGAAATTAGAGTACATCAAGGCTCAGGAGAAGTAAGCATTAACTTGAAGTTGTTCTAGTTATTAGTACTAACAAATTGGCTAGCATGACAAACACTGGTTCCCGAAGGCATTGGCTTTCATTCTTCCTCTTTATTTGCGGCTGCTAACATGTTTTGTTTTGCCTTTACTGTTAACGAGACTATTCCTAGCAAGACTGGGTCACAGTGACTAGCACAGTGCTGCTGAGCACCCAACAAGACATCATAACCTTATTGGTGAACTGACTTGTCCAACTTTTCATTTTGCCGTCTAGGACACAGGCAACCAGGGCTCTTCTGTCAATCTGTTGTTGTGACCCCCTCAAAGGCCTGTGTAAATGTTCTCATTCCATGCGGTATCCATGCTCCTGAAGTCTCCCCATTAAAATGGCCTGTAAGGTAAAACAGAAATCCAAGAATCCCCAAATCTCCCTGTTTTCTAAATAATTGTTATGTGATGCCACCAGCTAGAGGGTCCCCACAAGATTTTGACACAACAGGCTTTACCATCCCTCTTCCCTCCTCCACCTTTCCCAGGAAAATAGCACCTAAAACTATCAGAAGTAGTAGATAAAACTTCTTCACAAGCCCAGTACAGGAAAAGGAGCTATGTCCCCATAAACCTCACAGAAGCCATAACTTGGATCAAGACCTCTGCTTTAGATTGTTACAACTGTTCCCCCCACCCAGGAGGCAACCATTACCCACTTTACATGATGTGTTGTATACAATTGTTCTTAGTTTCACTGGATATAACTAGTATTTCAAGCTTTTCCAGTGTGTAGGTAGGAAATGAAGTTACATTTGCTTGTGATGCCCAGACTAAGATAGTTTGAGCCTTAGCCAGCTGTACTGTGAGATATCAGAAGCTCTTACCTTCTCCTTATTTCTGAAGGTTTTTAAAGGGGTGCCTCACAAATGCTGAGAGACCTGTTTGTCCACTAGGTGACCATGCAGTGTTCACCATGTTCTTTTTGTCATGTTCTGGTTGGATTCCCCAGGACAAAATCCATTGCTCTTAAAACTTCCTAAAGGAACCTCACTCTGAGGACGGTGCCTATTGCAAACTAAGCTCAGGGATGGTTTGGGGAGATTTCAGTGGACACTCACAATCTTATTATAATGAAAACAAGCCTCAGATCAACTCTGCCACCCCTGCAGACACTTACTACATGAACATTTATTAGCAAACAGCAGGGACCAAAATGGTCCCCAAAACCTCTTCTGTAATTTCAGTGAAGGTTCCAGCTCTCTGCTATTAAAGTTGCTCTGATGAGTCCTAATATCCCAGAGGGTGAATTCAGTTTGGGTTAGAGTGGGCTTTGGCAACCAGAAGTGCTCAGAAACAGTGGCTGGATATGAGATCATTTTGGAACAATCATTCCTCAGTGTGCAAGATTCTTCCTTCCTGACTATTAAGAGTGGGAAATGTCTCTAAAATACTATGTCCAGCCTCGTGCTCCTGCTCAGTCACTCAATTATGTCCAATTCTTTGTAACCCCGTGGACTGTAGCCCACTAGGCTCCTCTGTCCTTGGGTTTTCCCAGGCAAGGATACTGGAGTGGGTTGCCATTTCCTTCTCCAGGTGATCTTCCCAGCCTACATATCTTAAATATAATTTCTTTTACCAAATGAGAATGCATTTCTAAGCATGAATCATGTTCATCAACAAGTTGCTAATTTCATCCTTGAAAAGCAATTTCTGATGTTCACTGTTGTGATTAGCAATGTATTGAAGAAAAGACTGACATCAGAAACACTCTGTTTTGGTCCTTCTGATGTAAGGCCAACTGATCACCACTGGAGCATGTATTCTTTCTTTGGACAGCCGATACGGTTAGAGATGATGCCTAAACTAACTATCACACATGTAATCACACCTGGTCAGTGATGAAATATTTAAAGGAATTTTCAGACACAGTGGTGTGTGCCTAGAATTATCAGGAACATCTGTTTCAAAGAGCTCTCTCCTGCTGTTGCTAAAGTCTGCTTCCTGGACTTCTTGAGCAGCTATGAGCAAAATATGGCCATGGATCCTCTTATCTGCTTCATGACCTCTAGGCCACGCTTTGTTACTGACCTTGAACAGTATCATCCATAAGGCTATCACTAGCCGTTATGGTGCCTTTGTATAGATTAGGAAAAATGCATCCCTTCTTTCATCTGGGTGCAGGCTGTGCCAGAAATGGACTGGATTATTGTGACCGCTCACCCCCTTGGCCAGGTGCTCTTGGGCAGGATGAAAAAAGGGCCTTGACTCTCCGAGTACAGACTTCCAAAAAACCTCTCACAAAAAACCAAACCAAAACAAAAAACCCAAACAAAACAACAGCAAAAGTACTCCTTTAGCTCTTCCCTCGTGTCCTCATCTTTTACAAAAAGTTGTCCAAGGGTATCCTCATCTTCAAAATACACACATACACACATCCTAGTAAAATGTAGAAAAGTTACCACCCATCTCCAGAGAAACAAACAATCATTCAGGCAAACGTTAGCCTCAGATTATGGACAATCAAGAGAGACCGTGCTTTCTTTCCCTCACAGTGCCCTCAGTTTCCCCCACCCCTTCACAAAGCAAACTAGAAGATTCAGAGAAAGACAATTTAGCCTTGTGACTATTTATATGATTAAATTAGACATTAAAAATTGACTTTGAGTCATGTATCAGTATGCTTTTAGTGGCAATGCACAGAAAACCCCAAGTAGCTACAACTATAAGGAAAATGTATCATCTCACTTAGCAAGAAATCTTGAGATAGAGTAGCCGCCAGGGCTGAATATTTCATTGCTTTCAAGAGTGTTGTCAAAACCCCAGATTCAAGACTTCCCTGGTGGTCCAGTGGTTAAAAATCTGCCTGTCACTGCGGTTTGATGCCTAGTCTGGGAAGATCCCACATGCTGCAGAGCAACTAAGCCTGTGAGCCACAACTACTGAGCCCCTGATCTAGGGCCCACAAGCTGAAACTACTATGCTTTGTGCTGCAACTAGTGAAGCCCACGCGCCTAGAGCCTATGCTCTGCAACAAGAGAATCCACCACAGTAAGAAGCCTGAGCACCACAACTAGAGAGTGGCTCCCACTTGTAGCAACTAGAGAAAGCCCACACACAGCAAGAAGATCCAGTTCAGCCAGATAAGTAAATAAATTGTTAAAAAACAACAACTCCTCATCAGATCCTCCCAGGTTGGAACATGTAGTTTAAAAAAAAAAGGACTTCCCTAGTGGCACAGTGAATAGAAATCCACCTGGCAATTCAGGGGACTTGAGTTCCAACCCTGATCTGGGAAGATTCCACACGCCTCAGAGCAACTAAGCCAATGTGCTACAGCTACTGAGCCTGTGCTCTAGAACCTGAGAGTCACAACTACTGAAGCCTTCACACCTAGAGCCTGTGATCTGCAGCAAGAGAAGCTACCACAATAAGAAGCCCATGCACCACAACGAAGCATAGCCCTTGCTTGCTGCAACTAGAGAAAGCTTTCACACAGCAACAAAGACCCAGTGCAGCCAAAAATAAGTAAATTAATTAAGAAAAAAAAAGATTCTGTCCACTTTGCTGTCCTTTTCATATCAGCTTAGTTCCCTCTGTGTCACAAAGTGGCTGCCAAGGTTCCAGGTTTCACGCACAGACATGACAGTGTCTGGCAGAATAAAAGGAACTTTTCGTTTAATGTTCTTTTTTGTTTAATTAGTGGGAAAGGGAATTCCCTGTCTGTCCAGTGGTTAGGGTTCTATGCTCTCACCGATGAGGGCCTGAATTCTATCCCTGATTGGGAAACTAAGGTCATAAGCCTGAAACACAGCCCAAAAAAAGGTAGATAAATAAATGAAATTTAATTAGTGGGAAAAACTTTTCCCAGAACCTCCTCTTCCTCTAGCACCTTTGCTTTCCATCTTTTTGTGAGAACTGTGTTACCCTCTCACACCCACATCAATGGCCAGCATGGAACTGAGACATCAGGACTGACTTTGGATACAACCACTGTTCACACCGGGAGCTGAGATCAGGAAGAATGAAGGGCTTTTGTGGAGGTGCACGAGTGTGAAAGAAACACATATTCTAGGATGTGAATACAGTTCTGTATTGAGTCAGCCTTTATCCCACCTGTCACACTGAGACATTTAATACTCATTTGCAGAAATTTTCTTGAAACTAGAAGCTTTAAGTTGAAATTGCTTTTATATTCTGCATTGCTCTCTGCTGTGTATCCTCTAATGATGCCTAAGTGGAAAAGGATGAGGTGGCTTATCTCCTGCTTCCCCATTTCCTCTGGGAGGACTCTGTGAAGTGTCAGTGAGATATCTGATGGAAGCCATTCATAATAGCAGGGCTCAGGCATTCCTCTCAGGACCCACACACATGATTCTTCTAGAGGCCTCACCTGGACCCAAGCAGCAGTTCTCACCCTACGAGACCCCTCAGACCCCAGGATAGGAATGACTTTTCTATACCTAGACTGCCAGTACGCCACCCTCTTCACCAACTGTCATGGTTGGGACAACTTGGGTGGGAACCTACACTTACCCCCAAAGAGAGTTACTCACATTTTCCCAGATTAATTTCTCCCCCCATGTCATTTTCATTTTGAACCCTCTTTAGGCCCTGAACTGTGACTGTGAGTCTTGGCACTTCACCTTACATCTATTTTAGTATCGACAAAAATGTCAAGGTTGTGACACGTGATTCCCTTTCTAGAGCCCTACCAAAGATGCTAAAGAGGAAGTGTGTTGTCAGATGACCTCCTAAGGTCCCCAGAAGGAGCATGCAGCGAGAAAGAGTGTCCACGTCAACAAGGCAGGTCTTCATGAACAGAAACAGGAAATACGTTTGCTGTGACCCCTATGGGCCAGGGGATCTGCAGACATTTTATTTAGTCTTGCCGCACAGACTTGTGGATATTATCGTGCCAATTTTGCAGGTGTGAAAACTTAGTCTAGGATTAGTAACTTGATCAAGGTGGTATTTAAGCCCAGGTGTATTGCTTTGAAAACCTGTGCTTTTACCAGCACATCCTGCCGGCCTCTAGCAGGATTGAGAGAGGCTAAGTGTCCTGAGGGCATTGTGGCAAGAAATCACTGACCTCCATGGTGATAAAAACTTTGACTCTGGGGTCCTTGTGGTCATGTCACAGTTTCACCTTGTCCTGGCAGGGGCAGCTGGAAGGATAGGGGAGGGAGTGGGGAGGGTGGGGGTAGGAGAGAGGCCAGCAGATTTTGCCCCACACCCTCTACTCCCTTTGCAAATCAGTATTTGGAGCAGCTGCTTTCTCTTTGGGTCTCACATTTGCCAAGATTTCAGGCAAAATGCAGGCAGGTCATTAGCTCTGAGCCTTGTACCAGGTCAGGAATAGAAAGATGACAGTTCCTGTCTGAATGAGATGTCCTGGGAGCCAAAAAGACAAAATGAATTCCCGTGGGTTTTGTCTTTCCACTATGAAACCACTGCTGAATAACCTTTCCTGAACCTCACAGTTTGTATAAGGAAGTAAATTTCCTGCTGCCACAGAACCAGCCTCTCACCCAACTGTGGGCAGAAGTCCTGTGGCGGTGAGACATGTTATCCACAAGACAGTCACACCAACCAAGCGCCCATTTATGTGTTTATCCACCAGGTGCCAAAGGTGCATATCAGAGAACTAGGCTTCTTGTCAGCTCTGCAGATGGCAGAGCTGAGTGGTCGCACAGCTTAGGACAAGGCAATTCTGCAAAATGAAGCATCTTTGGCAGAGAGCCTGAATTCAGATAGTGACGATATTTTCATGGATGGATATTCACCAGGTGACTCTCCCAATGGGCCCTGCATTTCCTTTCTCATATTTCTTTGTTGTCATTTAGTAGCTAAGTCATGTCGAACTGTTTTGCCACCCCATGGACTCTAGCCCACCAGGCTCCTCTGTCCACGGGATTTCCCAGGCACCAACACTAGAGTGGGTTACCATTTCCTTCTCCTGGGGATCTTCCTGACCCAGAGATCGAACCCACATCTCCTGCTTGGCAGGTGAATTCTTTACCACTGAGCCATCAAAGGAGCCCCATATTTCTTTATTAAAAGGTAAAACTAACTAATACTTTTGGGGCATCATGTGACATACAAAACATAAACATCAGCAGGAGTCTGAAAGGAAATTATTAAATGGCTAAGAGCGATTATGCTTAATAAGAGTAGAGGTCATTTACATTTTTGGTGCTTATTATCTGGTTTTTGGTCTCTAAATTGAACATAAGATACTTTTCTACTGAAAAAAAAGAAAAATAGAAATGAATTGTTCTAAGCAAGACAAAGGATAAGGAAAATAGCCAGTTCTCCACCTCAAATCTCCAATTTGGAAAGGCAGGAGCAAGATCTGGGTTCAGACATTGGCTTTGCTAATGGGTGGCCCATTGTTCAAGCTTGTGTTTTTATTTATTTTATTTGTTTTATTTAAAAGATATTTATTTATTTATTTGGCTGTGGCAGGTCTTTAGTTGCAGCATGCAAACTCTTAGTTGCAGCATGTGGGATCTATTTCCCTGACAAGGGATTGAACCTCAGCCTCCTGCATTGGGAACTCAGAGTCTTAGCTACTGAACCATCAGAGAGGTCCCTATTGCATGTTTTTAAATGCCGTTTCTCTGACTCCCAGTTCGTATCTCTAATTAGCCTTCTTTTCTGAACTCAAGATTTGGATTTACAGCTGCCCATTCAGCAGCTCTACTTGGAAGTCTCAAAATTAACATTTTTATTAACATTGATTAACATTAACATAGACTCTCGAGATTACTATTCCAAGACTGAACTAATTATCACCCTCCAATCTGCTTCTCTCACGAACCTCTTTCTCCAGTGATGGCTGCTCCATCTTTCCAATGCTTAGACCTAAACCTTTAGGGTCACCCTTGACTTATCCATTTCTCTCACATCCTACAAACTGTCTGTAGACCTGGCTAGCATATGTGTCATATCCTGTCATATGATAAAATCAAATTGCTTCTCTTCACCTCCACTGATATACCATGAACCACGTTATCACTCTCTACCATGATTACCACGATAGCGTCTTGGCTTCCTCCCTTGCATTTGAATAGACTTTTAGAAGGCAGATCTTGTTACCTCTCTGCTCAGATTCATCTAGACGCTCTATCTTACTTGGAGGAAAAAAAACCTCTCTCTGGCCTTTTTTATTCCCATCTCTCTGACCCTCCCCCAGTCACACTGGTCACCTTCTGCCCTATGAACGTATTAGATGCACAGCAGCCTCCAGGCCTTTGCACTTGCTGCCCCTCCACCTGAAATGCTCTTCCCCAGGTGTGTGCACAGCTGCTCCCTCACCTTCTCCAGATCTTCGCACCAGTGTCCCTTTTCCAGTGAGGGCTGTGTGTGCATGCTTAGTTGCTCAGTTGTGTCTGACTCTTTGTGACCCCACAGACTGGAGCCCACCAGGCTCCTCTGTCCATGGGACTTCCTGGCAGGAATTCTGGAGTAGGTTGCCATTTCCTTCTCTATGGGATCTTCCTGACCCAGGGATCAAGCCTGAGCCTCCTACATTGGCAGGTGGGTTCTTTACCGCTGAGCCACCTGGGAAGCTTCCTGGCTCTAAATCCCTCCAAGCTTCAACTTGCCTTTGAATCCTTTCTTGCTCTGTGCCTTTCCATAGAACTAATCACCATTGCACAGGATTTATTTTATTTGTGTTTATTGTCTCCCTTCCCACCCCCACAACCCCCACCCCCAGCGGTATGAGGCAAGGGTTGTGTGTCTGTGGTCCTGCTGTATCCTTGGTGGCTGGGACAGAAGAAGCATCAGCTTAGTGGTGGGTAGAGTAATGACCCCCAAAAGATGACTGAGTCCTACTCTCTATTCCTTTTAACTTTTTAAGAAAGGAAGAACTTTGTAATGAATATTTTTTTAAAAAATGTATTTGGCTATGCCAGGTCTTATTTGTTGCATGTGGGATTTTTAGTTGCAATATGCAGGATCTAGTTCTCTGATGAAGAATTGAACCCCAGGCCCCTTCCTTGGGAGCTCAGAGTCTCAACCACTGGACCACCAGGAAAACCCCTCCATTCCTTTTTTTTTTTTAAATTGAGGTATAATTGTTCAACAATATTGTGTTAGTTTCTACTGTACAGTGAAATGAATCAGCTATATGTATACATATATCCCCTCTTTTTTGGATTTCCTCCCCATTTAGGTCACCACAAAGCACTGAGCACATTCTCATTAATTATCTGTTTATACATATTAGTGTATAGATGTCAATTTCAGTCTCCTAATTTATCCCAACCCCCCTCACCCCTTAGCGTCCAGATGTTTGTTCTCTACATCTTTGTCTCTATTTCTGACTTGCCTCTGTTCCTTTATTATAAGATATTCTCTCATACTTTATCCTAATACTTTTAGAATTTTTCTCTCTACTGTTTATATCTAGAGTCATCTGGAATTTGTTAGGTATAGAGATCAAATGTGAAATTCTGTTCTTTTTTCCTTCCTGACTGACAACCTAGTTGTTCCAATGCCATTCTCCACTGGTTTGAAGGGACATCCTTTATCCAATAGCAATTTTCCACAAGTATTTGTGTTTATTTCTGGGCTCTTGCCTATTGAATTGAACTGCCTGTCTATTCACAGGTTACTCTCCAGGTAATTCTGTTAATTATTATAGTTTTCTAAATAAATTTTTATTGGAGTATAGTTGACTTAATTATTGTAGTTTTGACAGTGCATTTTAGTATCTGCTAGGGTTTGTCTCCTCTCATTTCTTCTCATTTCCAGAAGACTTTTGGTTATTCTAGTATATTTATTTTTCCATGTGAACTTTAGAATCAGCTTGTTAGATTCAAAAAAAAAAGTCCTTTGGTATTTTCACTGGGAGAGCAATCTATTTATAGTTAATTTATGGTGCACCGACATATTTACAATACCTGCTGCTGCTGCCGCTGCTGCTGCTGCTAAGTCGTGTCAGTCATGTCCGACTCTATATCTTTTAAAAATTAGTTTAAAAAGCTGCTTTAACATAGAATTAATTCATGCTCATTGTGAAAAAAAAGTTCTGGTGATTCCATTATATGGAAAATATAGAAGTTCGATTTCTCCTTTCCTAGTCCTTCCCCTAGAGATGCATGCATGCTAAGTCACTTTAGTCTGTCCAACTCTGTGCAACCCTTTAGACTGTGGCCTGCCAGGCTCCTCTGTCCATGGGGTTCTCCAGGCAAGAATACTGGAGTGGGTTGCCATGCCCTCTTTCAGGAGATTTTCCTGACCCAGGGACTGAACCCGCTTCTTATGTTTCCTGCATTAGCAGGTGGGTTCTTTACCACTATCGCCACCTGGGAAGCCGCTCCTCTAGAGATAACCATTATTAATAAGTAGAGGTTCATCCTACTTGACGGTTTCCTTTTCTTGGCCTTTGTTTTTGGCTGCACAGAGCGGCATGCAGGATCTTAGTTCCCTGACCAGGGATCAAACCCATGCTCCCACCAGTGTAGTCCTAAGCATGGACCGCCAGGGAAATCCCCTATACAATATTTTTTAATAAGTAATTTTGTAATCATGCATACATTTACACATTTTAACATGTGTAAAATTTGTTACATTGCTATTTCTAATTTCCTATCACACATACTGTTTCTAACCCACATTTTTCATTAATTGTATATCATGAATATATCAATTATATACCATGCTGATACCTGTAGATCTACTTTATCCTTTTAAAGGTCACATAGTGGCCCACTATGTGGTGGGACAGGGTTACCAAAATTAATTTACTCATTCTCCCTGCTTGATGAATATTTATTTTGTTTCCAACTTTTTATTAATTACAAATAATATTGCAGTGAACAGCTTTGAGCATTATCTTTGCACCTTTGTGCAGGTATTTTAATCAGGTAGATTTTTAGCAACAGAACTGCTGGGTCAAACTCTAAAGACCCTTTCATTGGTCAAGTATTATGACAAGAAATGACCTCTCCACCAAAGAGAGACTTGTCTGAGAGTGTGCCCTTCTCCAACGGTGCATTCCCCCAAGCCTGAGTGAGGGCATTGTCTGTAGTGTGCAATTCAGAACTCCTGGGGGAGCTCTTGGTCCCTTTACAGATACATACCGTCCAGTGCCTGGTCAGTGAATGCAACTAACATGTTCTGGGTACATAGAGGCTTCGTTCTACTAAAGGGGCTGGCCCCTACTGAAACTCTCACCACATGTTAGGCAGGAATACTGTGGGAGAGACTCAGAGATGGATAGTAGGCAGAAGTGTTCCTGGCCTACCATTCTGTAACTTGGAATAATACCTTTTGCCTTCCTTTAAAAGATTATTAATTCATAATCATGAGAGGTGACATTTAAGTATTAATACAGCATTAGCTCATGACTTCAGGGACCTTAAAGAATAAATGGGCTTTGGCAGGTTGCTGGCTGGAGAATTGAACCACTATAAACAATAATTCCAACAGGACAATGCTTTCTAAGTCCTGACAACTTACTTTAAGATTAGTTTTGGAACAATTTGTAGATCAGAGGTTGTGATGGAAGACACCGTTCTAGCCTTCACCACTTACTCCTGGTGCCTTCTTTCCTTTCTCTGTGATGATCCCAGGTCTGCCAGGGCCCTCTGTTGGTGCCAGACCAGGTCCATGATCCTTTAAGAGTAGCTCGGGGTTTAGTTACATCCTTTTACTTGTCTTTAGTCAATTTTCTCTTCCCTTCCAAACCCTCATCACTTTCCTTAAGCCTTTCACACAACCCAGCTCCCTCATAGGCGGCTTCGTCTCCTATGTGACCAAAAAATTAAGTTGTTTGGCAAAAACTGTTCTTATTTCCTGCCTTTCACTTTATCCCTAATATATTTGTCTGTCCAATCTCAAAGGATGAGTACCCCAGTTAGGGCTAACCTGTGCCCTAAGCCTTGGTTTTATCTTCCTTTCCATCAGTGATCACTTTTTTCTTACATGCAGCTGGACCAAAGGAGGTGTCATCCACATGTAATGCCATGTAAATGATGCCACCTGGGGTTGACCATAGACAGTCTTGATTTGAAAATCCTATTTCTCTCCCATCTTTTTCTCCCATCTGTCATATTAACAGTGTTGCTGCCCTCTGTGTCCTTTGTAACCATCACTTCTTCTCTCTCCTCTAAGCCAGTCTTTTTAAAAGAGTTGTTACACTAGTCTCCACTTCTTTATCTTCCTTTCCCTCTCTGTTATACTTTCAGTAATTTATTCTTGTCATGTGTATTTATTAACTACCTATTAAATGTCAGGCACCACGCTAGCTGCCCAGACCACAAGAGCAAGGAAAAAGAAGTATAAGCTCCCTCACATTCATAGAGCTTATAGAATGATGAAAAAGAGAAACAGATAACAAGAAATCACGTTTTAAAAGTATGTAGTTTCAGAGACAAATTCGGCTTTGCAGCCTGGTGCTGCCAATTCCTAGCTGCATGTCCTTGGCAAGTTACTTCTGTGTCAGGATGGGTTGAGTTCCATGTGACAGGATTCTCAACTTGCCTGGCTTCATTCATAAGGATATTTGTGATTTGCTGGCGAAAAAGCCCAGAGATATGCATTACCAGTCTCAATGAGACCATCAACGATCAAACTTATTCTTTCCTCCTGCATCCTTAGATGCATCCCATCCTTGCCTCTTGATTGCCATAGACTGACAACGCCTCCAGCTTCACTTCTTTTCCTGATAATGTCCAAAGCCTGAAGCAGCAGGAATGAGGCATAAAGGGCTTTCTCTTCTACTCCTTTTTCTCTTATGAAGGAGAAAACACTTTCCCAGGAACCCTCAACAGTCTTGTCTCTGTATCTCTCATGCCTGCATCAGTACCAACCATGAGTAAAACAGCACATGGTCACCAAAACTGGTGGTGACTAATCTTGACTTGCTGATTCACTAGGATGGGGGCTCATTGTCATCCCTGACAAAATCAGGCCTGGTTAATGAGGAGGCAAGTGGTGGAGGCCCTGGTTTGGCAACCAGAAGCATCAATCTAAGTTGCCTTATCTCTTCAAAGGTGGGGGATAATGATGCCTGCCTCACTGCACTGGTAGAAGGATGAATGAATAACAAAGGTAGAGTACCTGCTGCATGGTGCACACTTGCTCAGTGTCCACTCCCTTCTGTGGTTAGGCTATCTAGACTCTTGGGTATAGCAGGGACCTCAGAGGTTAGCTAGGCCAGCCCCCTCCTTTTGTGGGTCACAAAGCAAATGGGTCAATTCTAAAGGAAATTAAGCCTGAATATTCATTGGAAGGACTGATGCTGAAGCTCCAATGCTTTGACCACCTGATGCAAAGAGCTGCCTCATTGGAAAAGACCCTGATGCTGGGAAGATTGAAGGCAGGAGGAGAAGGAGATGACAGAGGAGAGATGGTTGGATGGAATCACCAACTCAATGGACATGAGTTTGAGCAAAGTCTGGGAGATAGTGGAAGACAGAGGAGACTGGTGTGCTAAGTCCATGGGGTCTCAAAGAGTGAGAAACAACTTAGCGACTGAACAACAACAACAAAGCAAATGGGTGTTTAACCAGATCCAAGAAAGAGATGTGCTTAAAAAAGAATGGTGAGAAAAGGTCAGACTGGGGCTATATTATGAAGTCTTGCCAACAGGATTTGTTGATGGCTTAGGCATATAAGCATGAAAGAGCAGAGTTGAGGATAGTTCAGGGTTTTTAGATGGTGCCCTGTGCTGAGGTGGAGAACATCACAGAAAGGTTAGAATTACTTTGGCTAAAATGGCAAGAAGGCAGTTTGTTTTATTGTATTTATTTTTATTTATTTGGCTGTGCTGCACAGCCTGTGGGATCTTAGTTCCCCAACAAGCCCTCAGCAGTAAGCACAGGGTCTTCCCTGAACCTCCAGGGAATTCCAGGAAGAAGGCAACTTGAAGCTTTCAAACTTTGTCTTTACATTCTTTGTTTTACAGATTTGGGGATTATTCATAACATAAAGAATAATGGGTAATTTCTAAATCCATAGAAAAGAAGATAGCTAAAGATTTCCATATAATTTAGCTTCCTCAAATTTCACAGGATTCTGTTGCCTAATGTTGACATCTGATCAATCCAAAAAGTCAAACTAATATTTAAAAATAGTCTTCGTTTTGCAAAGCCAATGTGCTCTCCCTTTGATTCACTTCATTGGACAGAAACGAAAGATGAGAAAACAGCCCATTGTTGCCTTTCTATAGTGTTTGGAGACTTCTGGACAATGTCTTTCAGAGATATAACTCCTGATTCCCATAAAGTGGTAGTTCTTCTTCATTTAGGGCAGAGGTCCCCAGTGTCCGGGTTCCAATGCCTGATGATCTGACATGGAGCTGATGTAATAATAATAAGAGATAAAGTGCCCTATAAATGTAATACACTTGAATCATCCTGAAACCATCCACTGCCCACCCACCCATGGAAAATTTGTTTTCCACAAATCAGGTCCCTGGTGCCAAAAAGGCTGGGGACAGCTGATTAAGGAGATACTAAAGGCAAGGTCTTAAATGCATCCATGGAAGTTGGTTTTCCTTACTTGCTCAAAAACACACTTTTAAATACTTACTGGTTCTTCAGCAGCCAGGCCAGATGTCAGTTCAGTTCAGTTCAGTCGCTCAGTCGTGTCCAACTCTTTGCGACCCCATGAATTGCAGCAGCCAGGCCTCCCTGTCCGTCACCAACTCCCGGAGTCTACCCAAACCCATGTCCATCGAGTCAGTGATGCCATCCAACCATCTCATCCTCTGTCGTCCCCTTCTCCTCCTGCCCCCAATCCTACCCAGCATTAGGGTCTTTTCCAATGAGTCAACTCTTCACATCAGGTGGCCAAAGTATTGGAGTTTCAGCTTCAACATCAGTCCTTCAATGAACACCCAGGACTGATCTCCTTTAGGATGGATTGATTGGATCTCCTTGCAGTCCAAGGGACTTTCAAGAGTCTTCTCCAACACCACAGTTCAAAAGCATCAATTCTGTGGCGCTCAGCCTTCTTCACCATCCAACTCTCACATCCATACATGACCACTGGAAAACCATAGCCTTGACTAGATGGACCTTTGTTGGCAAAGTAATGTCTCTGCTTTTGAATATGCTATCTAGGTTGGTCATAACCTTCCTTCCAAGCAGTAAGCATCTTTTAATTTTATAGCTGCAATCACCATCTGCAGTGATTTTGGAGCCCAAAAAAATAAAGTCTGTCACTGTTTCCACTGTTTCCTCATCTATTTCCCATGAAGTGATGGGACCAGATGTCATGATCTTAAGTTTTCTGAACGTTGAGCTTTAAGCCAACTTTTTCACTCTCCTCTTTCACTTTCATCAAGAGGCTCTTTCGTTCTTCTTCACTTTCTGCCATAAGGGTGGTGTTGTCTGCATATCTGAGGTTATTGATATTTCTCCTGGCAATCTTGATTCCAGCTTGTGTTTCTTCCAGCCCAGTGTTTCTCATGATGTACTATGCATATAAGTTAAATAAGCAGGGTGACAATATACAGCCTTGACGTACTCCTTTTCCTATTTGGAACCAGTCTGTTGTTCCATGTCCAGTTCTAACTGTTGCTTCCTGACCTGCATACAGGTTTCTCAAGAGACAGGTCAGATGGTCTGGTATTCCCATCTCTTTCAGAATTTCCCACAGTTTATTGTGATCCACACAGTCAAAGGCTTTGGCATAGTCAATAAAGCAGAAATAGATGTTTTTCCGGAACTCTCTTGCTTTTTCGATGATCCAGCGGATATTGGCAATTTGATCTCTGGTTCCTCTGCCTTTTCTAAAACCAGCTTGAACATCTGGAATTTCACGGTTCACATATTGCTGAAGCCTGGCTTGGAGAATTTTGAGCATTACTTTACTAGCATGTGAGATGAGTGCAATTGTGCAGTAGTTTGAGCATTCTTTGGCATTGCCTTTCTTTCGGATTGGAACGAAAACTGACCTTTTCCAGTCCTGTGGCCACTGCTGAGTTTTCCAAATTTGCTGGCATATCGAGTGCAGCACTTTCACAGCATCATCTTTGAGGATTTGAAATAGCTCCACTGGAATTCCATCACCTCCACTAGCTTTGTTCATAGTGATGCTTCCTAAGGCCCACTTGACTTCACATTCCAGGATGTCTGGCTCTAGGTGAGTGATCACACCATCATGATTATCTGGGTAGTGAAGATCTCTTTTGTACAGTTCTTCTGTGTATTCTTGCCACCTCTTCTTAATATCTTCTGCTTCTGTTAGGTCCATACAATTTCTGTCCTTTATCGAGCCTATCTTTGCATGAAATGTTCCTTTGGTATCTCTAATTTTCTTGAAGAGATCTCTAGTCTTTCCCAATCTGTTGTTTTCCTCTGTTTCTTTGCATTGATCGCTGAGGAATGCTTTCTTCTCTCTCCTTGCTATTCTTTGGAACTCTGCATTCAGATGGGAATATCTTTCCTTTTCTCCTTTGCTTTTCGCTTCTCTTCCTTTCCCAGCTATTTGTAAGGCCTCCTCAGACAGCCATTTTGCTTTTTTGCATTCCTTTTCCATGGGGATGGTCTTGATCCCTGTCTCCTGTACAATGTCATGAACCTCTGTCCATAGTTTTCAGGCGTGGTCCTTGTCAAAATGAGTGGATTCACTCCCTGGGTACTGGCCAGTCACAGACTGTAATACAGTATCACTACTTACCTTGGCCTTGTAATGATGGTCATGGGGGGAGATGGGGAAGCTAAATAAAATATAGATCAGAGAAAGAGCTTCAAGAACCCCTAATGATTATGTAGATCCATGATTCTGAGCCTTGGCTGCAATGGGAATCACCTTGGGAATATTCTAACAACACTAATGCCTGCCTCCTACCACTCAGATTTTGACACAAGTACCTGGGAGTGTAGCCAGGACATCAGTAATTTTTAAATACTCCTCCAGTGTTTTTCTTATGCAGCTAGGGTTAAGAACCACTCACTTTGTTCCATTCTTCCTTTACCGATAAGCTCATTGAGTCCCAGAACTTCTAGATCACATGGTTTGTGAGGTAGTATATGAGGTTTCAAACTCAGACTTTGCACATCTTCTGTCAGTGGTCTTAAGAAGAAGGAGACATAGCCAGAGAAAAAAGGGAGGAAGACTTATTTAGAAGGTTGGTGGGAATGCTTATGAATTCACTGAAAGTAGATAGTTTCTGTGGTTCATCTAAGAGTTGTGATTAGATCACTTCAATATGTTCCCCAGTGAGAGGGCATGGCATGGGCAACCACAGACAACAGCCTTTCTCCTCCAAAGCCGTACCCTCCCTTGGGATTGGTGCTCACCCCGCTGGGTAACAGAATTCAAGTGAGAAAGAACAGAGCTCATGGAGAATGCTGGTTTTGGTCTTGGTATTCCCAGGGCTGAGGAATGTGAACAGGAGCAGGACACCTTTGCTCATGACATTAAAGAGGATCATTGGGAAAGTTTATAGGAACCAAAAACCAAAGTTAAGCATTCTAAAACTTTATTTTTTTCAGTTTCATTTATTTAAAAAATTTTTGAGTATAGTTGATTTACAATGTTGCACAAGTTGCAACTGTACAGCAAAGTGAATCAGTTATTCATATACATGTATCCACTCTTTTTTAGATTCTTTTCCCATATAGGTTATTACAGTGTGTTGAGAAGAGTGCCCTGTGCTATTCAGTAGCTCCTGAAACAACTAGCATTTTTTGTGTGTACTTAATAGGCTTTTGGAAGTCTTTTCTGGTGAAATGTCTATTCAAATCCTTCACTCATTTCAAAATTGGAGTATTAGTCATGACTGTATTAGTCATAGTAGTTTGAGTTTGTTTGCTTGCATGTTTGTTTTTTGATAGATTCCTTAGGATTTTCTACATACAGAATCATGTCATCTGTAAATAAAGACAGTTTTTTCCTTCATTCTTTCCAATTTCAGTTCAGTTCAGTTGCTCAGTCGTGTCCAATTCTTTGCGACCCCGTGAACTGCAGCATGCCAGGCTTCCCTGTTCATCACCAACTCCTGGAGCTTGCTCAGACTCATGTCCATCGAGTTCATGATGCCATCCAACCATCTCATCCTCTGTCGTCCCCTTCTCCTCCTATCTTCAATCTTTCTCAGCATCAGGGTCTTTTCCAATGAATCAGTTCTTTGCATCAGATGGCCAAAGTATCAGAGTTTCAGCTTCAGCATCAGTCTTTCCAATGAATACTCAGGACTGATCTCCTTTAGGATTGACTGGTTGGATCTCCTTGCAGTCCAAGGGACTATCAATAGTCTACTCCAACACCACAGTTCAAAAGCATCAATTCAATTTGATGTTAGGAAACTTTTTCTTGAGTTGATTAGTGGTTCAGAAATAGACCTTGAGAATGAAATATTGTCATAAGACTTAGTGCAACAATAAATGATATTTGCATTATAAAATGATTTTATGCTGTTTGTTAGTTTTTAACTTTTGTAACTTTAACGGTATCAATAAATGATAGAATATTATCAGAAAAAAAAAGCATCAATTCTTCAGTGCTCAGCTTTCTTTATAGAGTTGTTTTATCTCTTTTTGTTCCCTTACTGCAGTGACTAGATCCTCGAATACAACATGAAATACGCCCGATGAGAGGAGACATCTACGCCTTATTCCTGATCTCAGGGTAAACCAATCAGTGTTTCATATTAAGTATGAAGTTAGCTGTAAGTTTTCCACAGATATCCCTTCACAGACTGAGGAATTTCCCTTAATTTCCTACTTTATTGAGAGCTTTTATCATGAAGGGTGTTGCATTTGTCAAATACATTTTTTACAAGTGTTTGAGATTTGATAGACCTAATATAGGAATTAGACCGTGGGTGGAGCTGGAAGAGGAAAGTCTCACGGCTGCAGCTGGAGGATCAGAGGAAAAGTCATTAAAGGCATATTACTGGTTTCAGATTGCTAATGTTTTATTAAGAATTTTTGCATTGCTGTTCATGTGGCTCAGCCTTTAGTTTTCTTGTGATGTCTATCTGGCTTTGTTGTTAGGATAATGCCAGCCTCATCTAATGAAGTGGGAAGTGTTCCGGTATCAATTTTCTGACAGATATGTAGGATGTTTTATTACTTTAAATACTGGATGAAATTATCCAGGTGAACTTTTACAAGCGAATTTCAAATTATGTCTCTGGCTTAAAATCCCGTTGCTTTCCTTTCTTTCTCTTTTTGGTTGTGTGGCTTGCAGAGTCTTAGTTTCCCAACCAGGGATTGAACCTGGGCCCTCAGCAGTGCAAGTGTAGAGTCCTAACCACTGGACCACCAGCGAATCCCCCAAATCCTGTTGCTTTCTATTCCATTCAGATCAAGACCCAGCCTCGTCACCTGACTTATAAAAGTCTTAAGTGGCCCCTTCTGTCTACTGTTCCAAACTCACCACTTACCTGTCTGCCACCTTCTCTTATTGTACTTCAGCCATCTGAGTTTTGTGTGTCTCTCAAACATACTGAGCTTGCTCTAACCACGCACAACTTGTTTCCACCTCTGGACCTTTGCATCCGTTGCTTTCTGGCCCTGAAACCTCCTTTTCCCTACATAATGTCATCATGGTGCCATCCTGTTTTTAGATCTCAGCCTGAACCTCACTTCCTCAGAGAGGCCTTTCTCAAGACTAAAGGATCTAGTTCATCACTCTCTATCCCATATTCTGTTTTAATTCCTGCATAACAACTACCTTGGAGTTTTTCTTGGTTCTTTATTAACCATTTCTTGGTTATAATATTAACCATTTTTATTGGAATGTAAGCTCCCTAAGAGCAGAAACCTCATGTTTTTTTTCCTGCCAAAGACTTCCCACTACCAAGAACATGCTGACACATAGTAGGGGGTCAGTAAATGTTGGTGGAACAAATAAACATCCATAACAACAACAGCAGCTGCTCTTTGGGAGCAGGCACTGGTTGAAGTGTTTACAAATGTTATTTAGTTATCATAACCCTAGAAAAAGATATGATTTTCCTCCGTTAACTGAGAAGGAAATGAAACTTAGAGGTGCTAAGTAACATGGTCATTGCCACCCACCTGTTAGGGTGCTGAGTGAGGGCACACCCATTTGTCTGATGGCAGAGCCTGAGCTAATATGTACCTAGACATACCTCCTTTTTGGTTACAGATAGGAATAGCTGATCCACCAAATGACAGGTAGTGACCTCAGGCTGACAAGTCTTCGTGGAAGCCCAGGGTGAGGCCCCTTGGTTCCGAGCAGTGATCTGTGTGGACCAGAGGAACTGCTACCAGGGGCCCCTTCCCCCTCCCCAGACAGGCTCAGGCTGTGCTTTCACATCCTCTTTTTGAAAACAGATTCACTTCCTTAATCACAGCTGGCTTCATCTTGTGCATAATGCAAATTCTTACTCCTGTCTTTTGTGAAATCAGTCAGTGACCTCCACGTGTCTGTGAGCTAAAGCATTGGTCTTTAGGCAGGCTGGTCCCAGAAACTAATAATAACTAAGAATCACTTGAGAGCTCCTCTGCTCCAAGCACCAAGAACATCTCAGGGATGACCTCACATCATCCTTGCAACAGCCCCAAGAGGTAATTCTGACTATTATCCCATTCTACGGATTAGAACTCTGAGGCTATACAATATGATGATTCATAAGAAATACATACAATTAGGTCCACCAGATGATCAGAGTATATTTCTCATATATATTTGGTCTTCATCCACAGCTCCCCAAACCCTTGACATTTCCTGAGCAATAAGAGGAATGGGAACATCTTTTGTTATAATATTTGGTCTCTTGTCCTTAATTCCTGAAAAAAAGTTCTTCAGAGCCAGGAAGGTTAAATCGGTTCCTTGTTAGTTATAACAAGCCCGTTCTACCACAACTAGGTTTATGTTAATGAGGCGACTTCTGTAAAGCATCTAAGAGGGTTGCCATAGCAACCAAATAGGAAGAGAGGGTTGGAACTTTCAGTCTCACCCATGATTTCCAGGGAGAGAAGAGGGGTTGGAAGTTGATTCAGTCCCCAGTGGCCAATGAGTTAATCAATCATGTCTATGTAATGAAGCCTGCATTAAAAAAACAAAAAAAGGAGGGCTCTTGGAGAGCTACCTTGGTGAACCAGAATACTTCCACGTGCTGCTGGGCCAGGCTCCAAGCTTTCCAAGGACAGAAGCTCCTTTGTTGGGAACCTCACCCCATGTATCTCTTCATCTGGTTGTTGATTCATATCCTTTGACATCCTTTGTAAGAAATTGACAATCTAGTGAGTAAATGCTTCTGTGAGCTCTTCTAGAAAATTCATCAAACCCAAACAGCAGGTCATGGGAACTTCTGATTTTTAGCCAGTCAGTAAGAAGCACAGGTAACATCAGCTTGCACCTGGCATTCGAAGTGAAGGGCAGTCTTGTGGGACTGAACTCTTTACCTGTGGAATCTGATTGTGTCTCTGGGTAGATATTGAGTTTGTTGGTGTGGGAAGCCTACACACACACACAGGAATTGGATCCAGGAACTTTTTTAGGCTCAAGGAGGTTAAATTACTTGCCACAAATCACATAACTAACTAGTCCAGGGCAGGGCTGGCACAGGATATGAACCTATGTCTGTCTAGACTCCTACTGCCTACACATGCTTACATCACTGAGTGCAGTATCTGGCAGAGAGCCATGCATTATGTGATGTTTACTCTTACGTTTATACAACAGAGAGAAAATGATGGTGATGACAATTTGCGGCATTTTGATGGCTACATTATCTCACTGGACTTCCCTGGTGGCTCAGAGGTTAAAGCATCTGCCTCCAATGCGGGAGACCTGGGTTCGATCCCTGGGTCGGGAAGATCCCCTGGAGAAGGAAATGGCAACCCACTGCAGTATTCTTGCCTGGAGAATCCCATGGACGGAGGAGCCTGGTAGGCTACAGTCCATGGGGTCTCAAAGAGTCAGACACGACTGAGCGACTTCACTTCACTTCACTTATTTCACTAGAGCCCTCTAGGGGGTGCTGTTGGGTCCACCCTCATCACCTTTAACTGGCTACCCTTCCCCCACAGTTGGGAGTGGTGGCTGCTCACAGCTCTCAGCTGTTTCCTCCTTCTGAGCCCTGGGCTGCCTAGAAATGACTGCTTCCCTCTGTCAGCCAAGGACTGACAGATATGGGCTGCAGAAGCCTAGTCCCTGTCTCCAGGCCGGATAAGGCTGGTGCCATCAGTGCTACAGAGCTCCCTGTGGGGTCAGACTGAGGTCAGAACTCAGATGTGCCACTTCTTTCTCGGCTTCTACCTCTATCCTCTCCCACTTCTCTCATTCCTCTTCTCCCCAGAGCGTTCCTACTGAGAATCTCCATCTCAGATATTGGTTCTATAGAACCTCTGACAAGCCCTGTGAGTCCACAACTACTCTCTGTATTTTTGCAGAGTGAAATTGTGGAGGTGCTGTCCCCACTAAAGTCACCTCACATAGCTTCTGGAGGTGCAACATGACTCTGGGCTCCCTGTCCATGGAGGAGAGGTTTCTCCTCTTTGAAACTACTGCTTCCTAAGTATAAGAGGAGAAATTTCACCTTCACAGGTTCTCCACCCTCTGGGTTCACTCTTTCTTGTTTCATCCTTTCCCTGGCTTCTGTCTCAGCGTTGTCCTGCATCATCCACCGTGGACCATGGCTATTGGACACATGCAGGCAAGCTGGGGGCTGAGACAGTCATGGATTTTTACCTGCTGGCATGATTTTCCTCCTGCCCTTCCCACTGATAAAACACAGCTTGCCTCCCCACCCCCACCCGATTTCAACCACATGTGGGCACATGACACGGCTGGACCAGTGTACCATCTCCTTTGGGGTGCAGAGGCTTGTTCAGAAGTGAGTGCATGCCCACACCAGGCCAATTGGCCCCAATAACAGCCAATCAGAGCCCTTATCAGGGCTGTTTTGTGGAAACCAGGAGAAAAATCTCCTGCTTCTGAGATGCTGGAAGGATTTGAACCTGGGTCTGTGAGGGGCTATCTTCCCTGCTATGTGGAAAGAGCCCTTCTGAGGTCAAGGAGACTAAGCCAGCATCCAGGGAGCAGCAGCACCAAGAGGTGGCTGGAGAGAAAGCAGTGGTCCTGACAACATGGCGCAGTCCTCGATCTGTCATGCATGATACATCCTGTCCTTCCCAGTTACACAAGCTGGGGCAGGCCTGTCATCGATTTCTGTCTGTTGCACTTTAAAAACTTCTCAGCTGCACTGAGCACAGCTAGATGTCACTTGCAGGAGGAAGCATTCCAGGAGACAGGCTAGATTTCCCAAGGGCATATCACCAGCTCCATCATCAAAAGGTGAGAATTAGCACATCAGAAATCAGTTTCTCCTGATTCTGGGTCCTATTCCTTTTATTCCAACCTTCCAGCTTTTCCAGTGAAAGAATTACCAGCCCTTGCACCTGGGTAATGAATGACCAGGATGCAGATCAGCTAGAAAGAAGCTCTGAAGATGTAACTATGTCTAGGTGCAATGGTTCTCAACCTTTTTTGACACCAGGAACTGGTTTCATGGAAGAGAGCTTTTTCACAGATGGGGCGGGGGATAGTTTTGGGATGATTCAAGTGCATTACATTTATTGTGCACTTTATTTCTATTATTATTACATCAGCTTCACCTCAGATCATCAGGCATTAGATCCTGGAGGTTGGGGACCCCGGGTCTACAGAATCTGATCCAGCCAAAAATCCCCCAGCAGAGCCATCTTCCCCCAGGTCTTTACAGCAGGCAGGGATCTGAAGTCAGGAAAGGAGCTTGCTAAAAGGGATATCTCAGGGATGTTTTTGGCCTTTGCTGAACCCCAGCAAGGCAGGGTGTCTTCATGGGACTTTCTGTCTTACTGTGGTTTTTGCTACTATGTTTATTCCTCCAGGGAAAATTTAGGAATCGACTCACTGTGGGGTTGGGAGTTCTGATTAGAGTTCTTGCAGATGTGAGCCACTCCAGGTCTGGCTGGTTCTGGGGGACATGGGGAAGTACACACCAACTTCCCTCTTTGTCTTCCTTCTCCACATCACCTGACTGCATCTCCTGTGGCCACACCCCTCCCTGTAGTAAAGTCTCTTCTCAGGAGGGAATTGAATATCCTGTAACTATGTCTTCATGTGGGTTTTCCTGGTGGCTCAGATGGTAAAGAAACTGCCTGCAATGTGGGAGACCTGGGTTCGATCCCTGGGTCAGGAAGATCCCCTGGAGAAGGGATGGGAACTCACTCCAATATTTTTGCCTGGAGAATTCCATGGACAGAGGGACCTACAGTCCATGGAGTCATAAAGAGTCAGACACAGCTGAGCGACTAACACTTACACATGCCTCCATGTGAATATGACATATTGCATCTTCTTCTCTAGGAGATTTTGGAAGCTAGATACATATTTGGGTAATAAAAAATATAGTTTCCCATTAAAAGACTTCAGGGAGTGATGGGTATACGAGGCTTTTTTTTTTTTTTTTTGGTGGGAATGGAGAAAAAAACATCTCTCCAGAAACTTATGTTTTCATATGTGAGAATGGTGGTACTGGTCTTCAGTTGTGTCCGCCTTTTTGTGACCCTATGGACTGTAGCCTGCCAAGCTCCCTGTCCATGGGATTCTCCAGGCAAGAATACTGGAGAGGGTTGCCATGCCCCTCTCTAGGGGATCTTCCTGACCAGGGATTGAGCCTGAATCTCCAGTGTCTCCTGCATTGCACGTGGATTCTTCACTACTGATCCATCAGGGAAGCCTCACATGTGAGGCTATCCCTGCCTAAAGGTGCTGTGGGGGTCCTGTCCTCTTCCTGGAAGTACAAGGAAACGATCACAGGTGTTTTTTGGAGACTTTCTCCTCATGGATATTGCTTATTCTAATGAACTGATTTTGCCTACTTCCTTGGTTTGAGTTGCTCTAGTTGCAGACCCTAAGATGAGAGTTTGAGTGCAGGTAATTCATTTGGGAAGTAATCTTGAGAAACGCTAATAATGGAGTAGGGAAGTGAGACTTAACGGGATAGAAATAAATACAGGGTGTATTAGGAAGTCAGCTACTCTTACAGGCAACTGGGACTCAGTCCCTCTGGACAACTCTGAATGAATGAATGAACGTATGGATGAGTGACATTATTTGTCTCTTTGAGTGGTTTGAGGTAAATGAAGGAAAGAGGCTGAATCCTATACCTTGACCAGTGCAAAATGGGGGAAGATGAAGAGCTGAGAGAAGAGCATGGCTCTAGAGTTCAAACACACATAAGATTAGGAGTTCAATGGTGGCAGGAGCTCAGAGAGCGTGGGGAGAGATGACCTTGAGAAGATGTGATGGAGGAATTGGCTTAATCTTATGAAGCACATTAAACTTCTCCAGCCCCTGAGGTGGGGCTGGATTCAATTTTACATAATCTTAAATGACAGAGAGGCTTCAGCAGACCCCTAGATGGTACACAGGAGCAGCTGACTCAGTTGCGGCCCTATTTCTTCCTCCTGGTGTCAACTCAAGCAGATCTCTTTACCACCCCCTTCCCCCCCAACCCCGCCTCCCTTGTAACTTGGATAATGGCTTCAGAGACATCCCTGTCTTAATCTCCAGGACCTGTAAATGTTATCTCACATGGTAAAAGGGACTTTGCTGATATGATTAAATGAAGGATCTTGAGCAAAAGGACATTATCCCTAAGTATTCAGATGGATGCCAAGTGATTACAGTGGTTCTTGTAAGAGGGAGGCAGAAGGGTCAGAGTCAGAGAGGAGGTTATGTGACTGTGGAAGCAGAGACAGGAATGATACAGGGCGAAGCCAAGGAGTGCTGGCATCTTGTAAACACTGGAAGAGTCAAGGAGTGGATTCTTCCCTGGAGCCTCCAGAAAGAAGCAGGCCTGCTCACATCTTGATCTTAGCCCCTTAGGCTCATTTCAGACTTCTGACTCCCAGAACTGTACAAGAATATGTTTGTATTGTGTTAAGAAACCAAGTTTGTGATAATTAACTATAGTAACAGTAGGAAACTAATGTAATGCCCAGACTGAAGTTCCTTATCTGAGGACTTCCCTGGCAATCCAGTGGTTAAGACTTTGGTCTTCCACTGTAGGGAATTTGGGTTCGATTCCTGGTCAGGGAACTAAGATCTCACATGCTATCTGGTGTAGCCAAAAAAAAAAAAATCCTCATCTATATCATGGAACCTCAGCCAAATTTAGATGACCTCTGTGGCCTCATCTAACTCTCTCAGTTTTGCACAATTATTATCCTGGCTTTCTTTTTGGCTAGGCACAATAAGTACCTATGTCTTTTACATAGAAGTCAAAGTCACTCAGTCGTGTCCTACTCTTTGTGACCCCATGGACTGTAGCCTGCCATGCTCCCCTGTCCATGGAATTCTTCAGGCCAGAATACTGGGGTGGGTAGCTGTTCCCTTCTCCAGGGGATCTTCCCAACCCAGGGACTGAACCCAGGTCTCCCACACTGCAGGCAGATTTTTTACTGTCTGAGCCACCAGGGAAGCCCAAGAATACTGGAGTGGGTAGCCTATCCCTTCTCCAGGGGATCTTCCAGACCCCGGAATCAAACTGGGGTCTCCTGCATTGCAGGGAAATTCTTTATCAACTGAGCTATCGGGGAAGCTCCAATGTCTTTTACAGATATTAAGAAATCAAGATCTAGTGATGTATGAGGACACAACTGCTCTGGCTAAGGGTGAACTAGAACCCAGTCACTTGTCTTCATTTCCATTAGATCAAAGAGTTATAGAAGAGGTCTTTCTTACATGTATTGTGTTTGGATATAGAATGATCTGAGCCTGTTTCAACAGTGTTGGAATCTCAAGATGAGAGCTCAAGGTCAGACCAGGACTTGAAAGTCAGAGTCAAGGTGATGAGCAACAGCTCAGGGTGATGAATTAGAGTCAATTTTCAAGTTTATAAACAGCTACAAAGCCTCACATGGTCTCATGAGGTAGTGCAACCGGGATTACTATTTTGGAATGAAAGTAGTATCAGGACATTTTTTTTTAACATATTAATGGGCTTTTTTTTATCAGAGAATCTTTCTGATTTCTACCCTATCACTACTTAAAATTTTCAGTCTCTTCATGAGAAAAATGGAAGAATATATCATGAAGGAGAGAGAAGAACAAATACTTCAGCCATTATAGATGGGTTGCTTGGAGAATTGGCTTCTAAAATCCTGCACAGTTCGGAGAAAAACTACATTGAGTACTTTTAATAGAGTGGTTGTTTATTCACTCTTTCTTTCATTAAATCAAGGAATATATATATATTTTTTTAATTTATGTGATTTATTTATTTTATTGTCAGCTGTGCTGGGTCTTTGTGGCTGCATGCTGGCTTTCTCTAGTTGCGGTGACCAGGGGCTACTCTTCAATGCAGCGGACAGACTTCTCACTGTGGTGGCTTCTCTTGCTGTGGAGCACAGGCTCTAGGCACATGGGCTCAGTAGTTGCCTCACATGGGCTTAGCTGCCCTGTGGCACATGGAATCTTCCCAGACCAGGGATGGAACCTGTGTCCCCTGTATTGCAGGGTGGATTCTTACCCATTGGACCACCAGGGAAGCCCCCTAAGGAATATTTTTATTAAACAACTACCTTATGCCAGCTACTATCCTAGACACTTGGTATATATCAGTAAACTAAATGGGCAAAAGCCCTTGTCCCTATGGATCACACATTTTAAATACATTTGATGGAGGGTGGCTCCAATTACACCACCCTCAAGTTACAGGTCACCCTGTAATTTGGTGCCCCAAAGTACAGACAGGTCATTTGGGTACGCCATGACCAATGGCAGAAACACTGAGGGCCATGGAACGGGGGGACTGCTCAGGGACCATTCATGGGAACTGAGTCACTGAGCCTGAGTCTTGGGCAGCTGTTTCTCCTTCCCACCTACACAGCTGCCTCTCCTTTCAGTGGCTGCACACATGGTCCAGCTGGAAAGGTGGGCGCTTGTGGTGCCGGATCAGAGTCTGTGGTTTCAGTCCTGGCTAACTGCTCCCAGCCCCCATCCCCCATCTATGTGGTTGTGGGAAAGTCACTTTCAACTTCTCTGAGCCTCCGTTTCCTCCACTGTAAAAAGGAGTCATGTGATGATGACTTTGTATAGTGGTCATGAGTATTAAGGGGCTTCCCTGGTGGCTCAGTGGTAAAGGACCTGTCTGCCAATGCAGGAGACGTGGGTTTGATCTTTAAGTTGGGAAGATCCCTTGGAGAAGGAAATGGCAACCCACTCCAGTATTCTTCCCTGAGAAATTCTTCTATGGACAGTCCAGGGTCAAAAAAGAGTTGGACATGACTTAGCAACTAAGCAACAACGGACAACAACAACAACATATGAGTATTAAAGACTGGAAAATTCTTGCCCCAGCGTATCCCTGATTCTGTTACCCATTCTCACTTCTAGGGCTGGGCTGGGATGAGCCCTGGGGCGAATAGTTAGCCTGAGATTTGAGCAGAACTGGGGAAGACAAGCCTGTTTGTGGATGGGTTTGAGAGAGCAGACAGGTGGCATTGGGGACAGCTGGGAGACGGCAAGGCATTCATTCATTCATTTATTCAAAAAATGTTCACCAAGCCCTCCTGTGTACCTGTACACTGTGTTGAGACCCAGAGAGGTTGAAAGGAAAGATGTTCACAGTCAGGTGAAAGAGACAGACAAGAAGCAATTCTAATACAGTGTCATACGTGCTCTGATAGAGGCAGGCACTGGTGGGCTTCTGAAAAGGAGGCTCATCTCCCAGCCTTGCCATGGGGAGGGTGTTCGAGAAAGTTTCCCAGGCCACATCACCACCGAGCTGAGGGCATTAGCCAGATGAAAACACATTCCAGGCAGTGGGAAAGGAAGGGTAAAGGCAGAGTAGTGAGGGAACATGGTGATTCAGGGGAACCCAAGATGTGAGTGTGGCTGGAGTTTAGGCATTGAGTGGGGAGAGGCCCTTCAGGGGTCAGAATATGGAGCACTTTGGTTATCAGGTTAAGGAGCCAGAAAATACTAACCTGGAGTAATGGGGAGCTGTTGATGGACTTTTCACTGGGGAAAGACATGACTAGACTCATGTTTTCTTTTCTTTGGTGGGTATATGTGTGTGTAGAACCACGTGGCTTGTAGGATTTTAATTCCCCAACCAAGGATCAAACCCAGGGCCCTGGCAGTGAGAGCTTCAGGTCCTAACTCCTGGACCACAAGGGAATTTCCTTAACTCATGTTTTCAAGCTGTTTCTCGGACTGCATTGTGGAGAGTGAGTTGGGTGGGAGACATTAGGATGCTCTTGCTCAATTCTGGTGACTATGAGAATGGCTAGACCTTAGGAAAGCGGCCATGGGGCTAGACTAGTTGTTCTGCCTTTGACTGCATAGAAATCACCTAAACAAATTTAAAAAAGACACTTATGTCAAGGCTCTACCCCAAATTAATTAACTTAGGTTTTTAAAGTTCCCCCAGTGACTGTAATGGGCAGTCAAGGGGGGAAGACCAGTGGGTTAAAGAGATAGGGAAGAGGAAATATCTTTGATGGGCTTACTTAGAATTACCTGTACAGGCTCCTAGCCCCATCACTCAAGAGTGAATCTGAATCTCCAGAGTCCTGGTCTGGGAATCTGCATTCACAAAGCAATGATTCTTAGTGCTCCAAGATTGGAAAAGCACTCTGTGGGATAGTAAGGGTGGTACCCAACAGAACCTGGGAGGAGCAGAGGTCTTCCTGCTCCTGGGAGCACTGCCATCAGAAGTTCAAGAGGACACAAGGGAGAAGAGACCCAGGAATCACCCAGACAGGGATGGAAGGTCAAGGGAGCTCCATCTAGTCCAGTCAGGAGTTTCCATTGCAGGCTTGGGCTTGGGCATTGTATTCGTTAGTTAGGGCTGCCGTAACAAAGTACCACAGACTGGTTGGCTTAAACAAAACATTTGTCTTCTCTCAGTACTAGAGGCTGGAAGTCCAAGATCAAAGTGTCGGTGGGGTTGGTTTCTTCTGAGGCCCTTCTCTTTGGCTTGTAGATGACTGCCTTTTCCCTGTATCTTTACATGGTCTTCCCTCTGTGGGTGTATGTTTGTGTGTCCTAACCTGTTCTCATAAGTACCTGGTCATATTAAATTCAGGTATATGCGTGAGTGTTGAGCTGCCAACCCCTTGGACAAGTTTTTTTTGTGTTAAATTGGGGGTAAATTTTTTTTAATTTATAATTTTTTTTAAATGTGGTTTAATTTTGGGTAAAATTGTTTTCGAATTGTGAATTTTTTTTTTAATTTATTTTATTTTATTTTTTTATTTTTTTTTTTTTTTTTTTTTAAAATTTTTTTTTTTTTTTTTTTTTATTTATTTTTATTTTATTGGGGGAAATTATTTTTCTATTGGAAAATTTTTGCCAAACATCGAATTTGATACTGGATTCAATGGCTCCCCCTCCCAAACCCCCTCCCACCCTTTCCCCCCCCCCCCCCCCATCCCTCAGTGAATCCCAACGCTCCACCCCCTAGCTTTCCCCCAGCATAGAACAGGGAAAAGGGTTCTGACACATATGACAATATCATTTTTAAATTTTATTGTCCCAAAACGTCCAACCCTCACCTTCTCCCTCTTTCCACAGGACTTTTTCATGCTTGTGTTTATTCTGCTCACAAAAGGGGTTCCATTCCCATTTTTAAAATTTTCCATATACATCTTGTAACTGTATTGTGTTTTTTCTTTTGGTAATTTTCCTCTGAAAAAGGGGCTCCAGTTTACCCCCTTTAAAAAGGGTTTTCAAAGATTTTTTTTAATGGCTGAGTAATATTCCATTGTGTAAATTTCCACATTTTTCTTATCCATTCGTTGCCGATGGACATCTGGGTTTGCTTCCATGCCCTGGCTATTTAAACATGCTGCGTGCTTGGGGTCCCGCTCTCTTTCAATTCTGGTTTCCTCGGTGGAAGCCTAGCGTGGGATTGCTGGGTCAATAGGCATTCTTTTCCCCATTTTTTAAGGAATCCCCCAACATTTTCTCCTGGGGCTGTCAGTTTGCTTCCCCCCAGTGTGAGGGTTTTTTTCCCAAACCCTCCCCCCAGAATTGCTTGTAATTTTTGGGATAGGGGGCCATTCTGAGGGGTGTGAAATGGTCCTTCATTGTGGTTTTGATTTGCATTCCTAAAAATTTGATGATGTTGGCATTTTTTTCATGTGTTTGTTAGCCATCTGTAGTCTTCTTGGGAAATGTCTTTTAGTTCTTTGGCCCTTTTTTTTGTTTGGGGGCGTTTATTTTTCTGGAAATTTCAGCTGCAGGAGTGCTTGTATTTTTTTGGATTAATTGTTTGTCTGTTGCTTCGTTTGTTTATTTTTTTCCCATTTGAGGCTTCTTTTCCCCTTGCTTAAGTTTCCTTTTTTGTGCAAATTTTTAATTTTGTTGGTCCCTTTGTTTTTTTGCTTTTTTTCCTTTTAATTTGGGGGGGGTCATAGAGGATCCGCGGTGATTTGTGGGAGAGTGTTTTCCCTATATTTTCCTCGGGGGGTTTTATAGGTTTTTAATTTAAAATTTAAATATTTTGGTTTATTTTTTGTTTGGTTTAGGAGTTTCTAGTTTCTTCTTTTAAAAGGGGGTTGCCCTTTTTTTCCCCAGCCCACTTTTTTAAAATTGTTTTTTTTCCTTTGTATTTTTGCCCCCTTTGGGTGGATGGTGATGGGGCGTGGTTTTACTCGGGTTTTTTTTTTTTCCATTTTAAATTTTTTCCCCGTGAAGTAACACCTTAGGGAGTTTTTTGGGGAAGGTTTGGTAGGGGGGGTTGAACCTTTCCCTCAGGTTTGGAGGGGGCAAATAAAATTAAAAAATGATTGTTATGTTCAAAAAAATTCATTGGGTTTTGGGGTTGGGGGGGAAGTTTTTGCTTTTGGGTAATTTCCTTTTCATATTAATTTTTAATATGAAACCGGTATATTTATTTTTGTGTCCTCTTTGATTTCTTTCATAAAATGTTTTATAGTTTTTATAATAATCTTTTTTTTTTCTTTATTTTATTTTAAAATTAGATAATTTATGATAGATAGTGTATTTTTTAGACCAAAAAAATAAAAAAAAAACTCAAAAGGATTTTTTTTTTTCAAAATTTTCACTGTGTGAATAACATGGTGCCCCTCCCCAGACCCCCCCACCCAAAAATTTTGCTGCCCCATTTTTGGGGACTTGTTTTTGTGGAAAGGCCCCCCCCAAAATGGCCTACCTCAGAAAATTGGCCCTATTCATGGAGCCAACTAGGACAGTTTCATACTTTCTGCCACAAAGGTTGAATTCAGGAATGGGAATTGACCCAATCAATACTTGGCATTCCCCAGGCCTCAATGATGTGTTCATAAATAGCTTTTTGGGCCCCCAGATTTTGGTCCGATCAGAATAAACCCTTTTTGGACGTTCACCCCCTTGTTTTTATTTTTCCTTTCCCTTTTTTCTTCCCCCCCCTTTTCCCCCCCCTTCCCCCCCCCCTCTCCTAAAAAAAGCTGTGGCCTTTTTTTGGAGTGTTGGGGGAGAAAAATTTTCCTTTTCCCCCTTCAAGGGTCTTTTGGTGGTCTATAATAAATGGAATTGAGACAGATTAATACAAGAAAAAATAAATTTTGCACATCCAGGAACCCCACATATGTGGGGGATTCAAAGGTAGAAAAGTAAAATGAGGGATATGGCCACCTAGCTGGGAATGGGGAAAGGTTCTTCGGGGTTTCCCCCCCGGGGACAGGAGTGTCTTTACAGGATGAAAATTGGGAGAGGAGGGTGGGGTTATTACCTTTTTTTGCCCTCTCAACGATGGGGTCACCAAAAAAATTTTTCCATTTTGGGAAAGATCTCCAATTTAAATTCTTCTAGGGAATTCCTTGGCTGACCAGTGGTTAGGACTCAGTGCTTTCACTGCCAAATGCCTTTTCAGTCCCTGATTGGGGAGCTAAGATCCCACAAGCCACACAGTGCAGTCAAAAATAAACAAATTTTTTTCTAGTTTTAAAGGGGGCAAAAGTTTCTTTTTGACCCCACAGATCCCATTTTTTTAACCTCAAAAGAATCCTCATGCCAGGGGGGATTTCCCTGGCCTTCAGTGGTTAAACTTCCCACTTCTATAAAGGGGCTTGGGTTAAAAACCGGGTTAAGGAAAAAAGGAAATCCCCAACATCCCCTTTTGACAATTCAAAAACAAAAAATCAAAAAAGAAAACCTTCAATATAACTGAATCACTCACTGTACCCCGAAACAAAACCCTTGTAAATCAATTATGTTGTTTTTCATCTCAAATTAAAGCGACTCTTTGCAGCCCCATGTACGCAGAAAATGCCGGGTCCCCTGTTTCCCCCTTCTCCTGGAGTTTGCTCAGACCAAAATCCTTTGAGGTCGGGAATCCCACCAACCATCTAAACCTCGTTCCCCAGCTTCTTTTTTTCCCCTCAATTTTTTTCCCAGCCAGATTTTTTTTCCAAAGGTTGGTCTTTCAAAGCATTTTTAGCTTTGCTTCAAAAACATCCTTCAATAATATTCAGGACTGATTTCCTTTTTTCGATTGATGGTTTGATCTCCAGAAGTCCAAGGAAACCGAGATTCTTCTCCCAGCACAATTTAAAAGCATCAGTTTTCCCAACACTCACTTTCTTTATGGGCCCCCTTCACATCCATACATGATACTTTTTAAAAAACCATAGTTTTTACTGGACTACCTTTTTTTTGCAAAGTGATTTTCTTCTTTTTTTTTTTTTAAAATTTTTTACGTCTTTTTTTTAAAAAAGCTTTTTTCTTCCAAGGAGCAAGTGCTTTTTCATTTTAATGGCTGCATCACTTTTCCACAGGATTTTTTTGGGCCCGGTAAATAATCTTTTTTACTGTTTTTTCCACTTTTTTTCCCCCTCTTTTGCCATGTATGATTTGGACGCAAAAGGGGTCCAACCAGTCCATCGAAAGGGGATCAGTCCTGGGGGTTTATTGAAGGACATGTTGAAGGCTAAAAATCCAATACTTTGGCCACCCTAAAGCAAGTTTTACTCATTGGAAAAGAACCTAATGCTGGGGAAAGGATTGGGGGCAGGAGGAGAAGGGGACGCAGAGGATGGATGGTTGGATGGCTCACCACCAATGGACATGGGTTTGGGTAAACTCCAGGGTTGGATGGACGGGGGGCTGGCGTCTGTAATTTTTGGGTCGCAAAAATTAACAAACCCTTTTAGCGACGAACGAACTAACTGAATGATGGGGCCCGATGCCAGATCTTATTTTCTTATTTTTTTTTTCTTTCCCCCTCATCAAAGGGTTTTTTTTTTCATTTTTCCTTTCCTTTTGCCATTTGAGGGGTACTCTGCATACTGAGGTTGTTATATTTTTCTTGGCAATCTTGATTTTCCAGCTTTTTTGATTTATCCGTACAAGGGCCCAAAACCCTGAAAATAAACTTGGGTGATTGGCGGACAGTGGGGGAAACTTTGAAGGGGATGATAAAATTCGTTTTTTGAATTGGGTCCATGTGGGAGTTTGCTTTGTGAAAACTGACTTTCAAACCTTTTAGGATTTTGTACTCTCCTTAAATTGTAAAATTGGGGTATCCAAAAGGTTTTTTTCAGGGTTTTCCCCAAAACATTTTTTACAAAAAAAAAAACCAAATTACCTTTTTGGGTCAAAGCATATGTTAACTTCAAAAAAAGAAATTTTCATAAAAACAATGCAGGCTTTCAGGAAGAGGGTTGCCCAAATTTTAAAAAAAATAAAATTCAAAAGCGTTTTTTGCCCCTTGAGAAAATTAGGTGCAAAAGGGGGTGTCTGCCATCTTTTAAGGGGATGGTACAGATGATACGTTTTTTCCTCCTATTTATCAGTTAACTAAAGCTTGTTAGGGTTTTTCCCCCCCAAGCTTTTTGGTAAAAAAATCCCCCCGGGAATGCGGATACCTGGGTTCAAACCCTGGGGTTGGGGGGTTCCCCTGGAGAAGGGAAAGGCTCCCACCATATTCGGACGGAAATTTCCTGGACTGTAATCCATGGGGTTGCAAAAGTCAGAATGACTGAGCAGCTTTCACAAAAAAAAGCTTTTAATTGGGGGAGCTAGTTTTATTCATTTTTTTCCTTTAACACTTTTTAAAAAAACCCCTTCCCCCCATGCTTTGAAAAAATCCTTAAACACTAGGATGAAAAAACTGTGTTCTTGCCTTGAGAAATTTCCCATCAAGCAGGAGGGAAAAATAGGTGTATAAAAAAAATTTAAAAATAAAATGTTATTTTACATAATAAAGAAGGAAGTGTATAATATGGGGGAAGAAAAAGGGAAAAGGGGGAAAAATCGAAAAGCCCCTTTCAAGGGGTTAAGAAAGGGGTCAAGTGGGGAACTTGAGAAAAACAAAACTGGGGGCCTTATTTTCTGGGAAAAAGAAAGTTTTTCTAAAAACTCTTTCCAAAGAAAGAATCATAAAGGCAAAAGCACAGAGGTGTGAATGAATTATCCAGGCAAGTTTGGGAAACCAAGGAGATTTTGCCTAAAATTTAAAGACAGGGACAAGGAATGGGGGGAGCAGAGAGAAAAAGGCAAAAAAGGGAACACAGTGAAAAGGGCTTTCCCCAAACCGAACAGATTTTTAAAACCTTTTTCAAAAAACAAAATGGCGAGGGGCAGCATGGGAGAGCAAAATTTTTTTTTTAAAAAAAGCAAAATTATAACAGGAAGGGGGAGGGATTTGGACCAAGGAAGACTCGGCGGGAACACGCGATAACCGGCAAAAAAGAGGGGGGGGGGGCCCCCCAATAAAACAAAGGAGCCTGATAAAAAGTAGGGCCCCGTATAACGGGGAAAAACAAGAAAGGGGGAATCCACAAGGGGGCCCTCAAAAAAACCTGGTTGAAGGGTGAGGGGAAAGGGGAAGTCAGGGAAAGGGGGTTTTTAAAGGGGGCTGGCTCAATTAACAGTGGATGGACTATAATTTCCCCCAAATTTCAAATGCCAAAAAAAGAACAATTTCTTTCCCCCCTCAAAAACCTGAGAACTTTTAAATCCTTTTTGACTTGGGGGGTTCACCAGGGGTCGGGGAAGAAGGGGGAAAAAGGGGGGAAAGTAACAAACCATAACCTTACTTTTTTTTTTTACAAAAGAAAAGCAAAAAAGTGGTTTTTTTTTTTTTTTTTTTTTTTTTTTTTTTTTTTGAGTTTAAAAATGAAACTTTTTCCCCTTTGTACTTCATTCTTTTTAATTCCCTCCTCCTCCCTATCTTTGATGGCCCATTGAGCCTCGATGTCTCATTAGTCCTGCTCAGTGTCCCCTGGAAACTTCTGATGGGGTTCAGTACAATCTGCTTCTGCCAAGGAAAACCAAACCCTCACAAAAATTTGGTTTTTGGAAAATTTTTTTAAAAATTTTTTTGAAAAAAAACCAAATTTTTCCCCCCAAAAAATTTTTAAAAAAGGTTTTTTGGGAAGCCCTAAAAGGTGCTATTAAAAATAGAAACTTTAGCCAAAGAATTTTTTAAAATGGGGAAAGGGTGGGGTTTTAATTAAAAAAACCCCCCCCTTTTGGTAAGTTTTTTTGGAGGTTGTGGGGTTTTTTTAAATTTTCCTTTGGGGAATTTTTGAATTTAAACCCCAAATTTTTTGGGGCCCTTTCCGGAAGAAAGGAAAGTGTTAGTTTGCTCAGTTTTGTCCCACTTGTGACCCCATAATTGATGCTTTTGAATTGTGGGTGTTGGAGAAGAAGACTCTTGAGAGTCCCTTGAACTGCAAAGATATCAAACCAGTCAATCCTAAAGCAAATCAGTCCTGAATATTCATTGGAAGGAATGATGCTGAAGCTGAAGCTCCAACACTTTGGCTACCTGATGTAGAAAACTGACTCATTGGAAAAGACTCTGATGCTGGGAAAGATTGAAGGCAGGAGAGGAATGAGATGGTTGGATGGCATCCGCGACTTGATGGACATTAGTTTGAGCAAGCTCCAGGAGCTGGTGATGGACAGGGAAGCCTGGCATGCTGCAGTCCATGGTGTCGCAGAGAGTTGGACACGACTGAGCAACTGAACTGAACTGAAAGGAATTAGCATGACATAGTGGAATTAGACAGTGTGTGTGTGCTAAGTCGTTTCAGTTGTATCCAAATTTTTTGCGACTGTATAGACTGTAGCCTGCCAGGCTCCTCTATCCATGGGATTCTCTAGGCACTAGAGTGGGTAGCCATGCCCTCCTCCAAGGGATCTTCCCAACCCAGGGATTGAACCCATGTGTCCTGCATGGCAGGCAGATTCTTTAGTGTTGAGTTACTGGGGAAGCCCTTTCCTGGGATGCTCCTCTATGTATCACTGTTAGTATTTATCCTCCTGAAACTTGTCCAGATTGCCATTTTCTCTGTGTTGAATGACCACTGTGTGTGTGTTGAGCATTGATGAATCCCAGAGGGTAATGCCCTAGGCCCTGCTCCCTCTCTGTACTGTATTACTAGTTACTCATGTTTTGTTGATTTTTTTCCCTTTTGTCAGTTTTGTCCCCACATGACCCCCATTCCTGACTATATTGTGAGTCTTTTGAAGTAGAAACCAAACCTACTGCTCATGCATTCCAGACCCTTGACCCTTTCTATTCAGAGGGTGGGTCATATGCCAGTACTGGCATCACCTAGGAGTTGGTTAGAAATGCAGAAAACTGGGCCCCATACCAGGCCCATTAAATTGACATCTGCAGCTTACCAAGATCACCAGGTGATTCTCATGCACATTCCAAGTTAAGAAGCACTTTCCTGGAGAAGTGTTTTCTCAACTTGGCTACACGTTGGAATAACCTGGGGGTCTTCCAAAAACATTCAGGCCTAGGTCCCACCCTTAGTGCTTCTGTTGCAATTGATCAGGGAGTTGATTTGGACCTTAGGTGTATCCCTACTGTCCCATTTTTCCTAGAACTGTTTTTTTTTCTTGCTAAAACCAGAAATACCCTTAGCAAATGAGGGCAAGTCAGTCACTCTAGCCCTGAATATTATAACATGCAGATAGAGTTAAGATGCATTGCTTAAGAGCACATGTCAAAGGTAGGGATGCAGGACTAGACCATCCTTTTAAGTCCCTTAAAAGTGGGCTTCCCTTGTGGCTCAGCAGTTAAAAAATTTGCCTGCCAACACAGGAGATATGGGTTTGATCCCTGGGTCAGGAAGATCCCTTGGGGAAATGGCAACCTGCTCCAGTATTCTTGCTGGGAAAATTCTATGGTTAGAGGAGCCTGGTGGGTTACAGTCCATGGGGTTGCAGAGTTGGACAAAACTTAGCAACAACAACAATAGCAGCCAAACAGTATATTGGTTAAGAGCAGGGCTCAGGGAACTCCACTCCTGGGTTCATTAGCGATGGTACTTAACCTTATCCTTAAGATGGAAGTACTGTTAATACCTGCTTTACAGGGTAGTGAGAACTAAGTGGACTCTTTGCTGCCATATCCTTAGAAGTCATGACCTTAGCAAGTACCAGAGGTAACTGCAGACTTATTCCAGCTGAGGCTCTTACTGCCTGCTTTGTTTTTTTGGAGGGCTTCTTGTCCTTTCTTCTCTTTCTTGCATAAATACCTAGGATTAGGGATCTGGCTTCAAACTTTTCTTATGTACCTTCCTTACCTCTCTTAACCTTCATTGCATTGAAGAGAATTAGGGCTTTGTTCTGAGTGGGGCTTTGGCTTAAGGGAATCTTGTGTTTGGTTTGATTCTCTGTCCAGACCACCAAAACTTTTTTCATATCAGCAGTAAGGCTGTTTTGCTTTCTAACCATTCATATGTTTCCTGGAGTAACACTTAGTTCCTTCAAGAACTTTTCCTTTGTATTTGCAAGGAGGTTAACTGTTTAGGGCGAGAGGTCTAGCTTTTTGGCTTATCTCAGCTTTTGTAATACTTTCCTCATAAGCTTAGTCATTTCTATTCTTTGACTTACAGTGAGAGAGGTGTGAATCTTCCTTTAATTTGAACTCTTAGATGCCAGTGTAGGGTTATTGGCTAGATGGCTGGTGACAGAGCAGTCAGAACATATACCACATTAAGCAATTAAGATCACCATCTTATGTGGGCTTGGTTTGTGGAGCCCCAAAACAATTACAATGGTAACATCAAAGATTACTGGTCACAGATCATAACAAACATAATAATAATTTTTAAAGTTTGAAATATCTTGAGAATTAGAAAAACGTGAAACACAAATGAGCAAGTGCTTTTGAAAAATGATGTCAATAGACTTGGTGGATGGGCTTCCCAGGTGGTGCTAGTGGTAAAGAGCCTGCCTGCCAATGCAGGAGACATAAGAGACATGGGTTTGATCCCTGTGTTGGGAAGATCCCCTGGAGGAGGGCATGGCAATCCACTCCAGTATTCTTGCCTGGAGAATCCTATGGACAGAGGAGCCTGGCTGGTTACGGTCCATAGCTTTGAAGAGTCGAACACTGAAGTGATTTAGCATGCACATACATGCAGACTTGCTAAATTCAGGGTTGCCACAAGCCTTCAGTTTTTTAAAAAATGCTATCTACAATAAGATGAGGCATGTTATGTGAAAGTCACTCAGTTGTGTCAGACTCTTTTCAGTCCCACAGAGTGTAGCCTGCCAGGCTCCTCTGTCTGTAGAATTCTCCAGGCAAGAATACTGGCTGCTGCTGCTGCTGCTAAGTTGCTTCAGTCATGTCCAACTCTGTGTGACCCCATAGATGGCAGCCCACCAGGCTCCCCTGTCCCTGGGATTCTCCAGGAAGAATACTGGAGTGGGTTGCTATTCTCTTCTCCAGGTGATCTTCCTGACCCAGGGATCAAACCCAGGTCTCCTGCATTGCAGGCAGATTCTTTACCATCTGAGCCACCAGGGAAGCCCCCAAATGAGGCATGCCTATATTGAACATGTAAAAGGGAATAAATAGAAAAAACAGATACCACTCAATCTGTGTCTTTCAGTAGTCAAGTATGTGCTTTTACTCAAATATGACTTTCCAGAGTGTCCTGGTGGAAGCCCTGATTTAAGAATTTGAGATTTCACAAAATTCACAAAACTTCCAAAATCCTTAAATATACTAACAAGTCCCAGGAAAAGCTAGCGGAACTTCATTAAAATCGTGACTATTAGTTTAATTCTTGGCTGAGTGCCAAAGAATTGATGCTTTTGAAATGTGGTGTTGGAGACTATTGAGAATCCCCTGGGCTGCAATGAGATCAAACCAGTCAATCCTAAAGGAAATCAGTCCTGAATATTCATTGGAAGGACTGATGCTGAAGCTGAAGCTCCAAACGTTGGCCACCTGATGTGAAAAAATGACTCATTTGAAAAGACCCTGATCCAGGCAAAGATTGAAGGCAGGTAGAGAAGGGGACTACAGAGCATGAGATGGTTGGATGGCATTACTGACTCAATGGACATGAGTTTGAGCAAACTATGGGACAGGGTGAAGGACAGGGAAGCCTGCATGCTGCAGTCTATGGTGTTTCAAACAACAAAATTCCTTCTCACCATTATTGATGTACATTGTACTCCTGATGACCATATTAAAATTTCCAAGAAACTTTCAAGTTTTATTAGAAAGTGCCTCATGTACTTTGTCTTTCCATGGTTTCTCTTTGGCAATGGGCAAAATTTAAGGTTAGGATGTCTACCTCTCAGACTCAAGCCTTCCCATCTCCCCCCACTTCATTTTATTTTTTTTAAAAGTAGACTTTACTTTTTAGGATAGATTTTTTTTCTGATAGATTGCAGAAAAATTGAGAAGATAGTATAGAAATTTGCCATAAACCTTGCATTCCGTTTCCCCTATTATTGACGTCTTATGTTAGCATGGTACATTGCTTTAATTAGTGAAGTATAACTGATACATTTGGATATGAATTTGAGCAGACTCCAGGAGATAGTGGAGGATAGAGGAGGCTAGCATGCTACAGTCCATAAGGTCACAAATAATTGGACACAACTTAGTGATTGAACAACAACAAATTGATACATTATTATTAACTAAGGCCCCAGTTGTTCAGATGTTTTAAAATTTAACCTAATATTCTTTTTCTGTCCTAGGACCCCATCTAGGAAATAATACATTTAATTGTCATGTTTCCTTAGGTTCTTCTTGGCTGTGACAGGTAAGCCTCCCCTTTTATAACAATTCTTACATTATTGTAGGTTATTTTGTATTAGTCACCATTTTGATCATGAAATAGAATGCATAGTTAGTACCTCCACACATAGTTTAACATCAATATAATGACAAATTATAACAAAGAAGTAAAACAATATTTAACATGTATTTGCTTTTATAAATGCTCATATCTGCACCAGAAGTCATAACATAGTAGTTAGATCAATTAAATTTAGTTGCTTAGTTGTGTATGACTCTTTGCAACCCCATGGACTGTAGCACCCCAGGTTTCCCTGTCCATCACCATCTCCTGGAGCCTGCTCAAAATCATGTCCACTGAGTCAGTGATACCATCCAACCATCTTGTCCTCTGTGATCCCCTTCTCCTGCCTTCAATCTTTCCCAGCATCAGGGTCTTTTCTAATGAGTCAGCTCTTCGCATCAGGGGGCCAAAGTATTGGAGCATCAGCTTCAGCATCAATCTCCCCAATGAATATTCAGGGTTGATTTCCTTTAGGATTGACTGGTTGATATCCTTGCAGTCCAAGGGACTCTCAAGAGTCTTCTCCAGCACCACAGTTCAAAGGCATCAATTCTTCGATGCTCAGCCTTCTTTATGGTCCAACTGTCACATCCATACATAACTTTTAGAAAAACCATAGCTTTGACTAGACAGGCCTTTGTCCACAAAGTTATGTCTCTGCTTTTTAATATGCTGTCTAGGTTTGTCATAGCTTTTCTTTCAAGGAGCAAGCGTCTTTTAATTTCATGGTTGCAGTCACCATCTGCAGTGATTTTGGAGCCTAAAAAAATAAAGTCTGTCACTGTTTCCATTGTTTCCTCATCTGTTTGTCATGAATCTATGGGACTGGTTGCTATGATCTTAGTTTTCTGAATGTTGAGTTTTAAGCCAGCTTTTTCACTCTCTTCTCTCGCCTTCATCAAGAGGCTCTTTAGTTCCTCTTTGCTTTCTGCCATAAGGGTGGTGTCAACTGCATATCTGAGGTTATTGATATTTCTCCCTGCAATCTTGATTCTGGCTTGTGCTTCATCTAGCCTGACATTTCGCAAGATGTACTCTGCATTTATGTTAAATAAGCAGGGTGACAGTGTTATAGCCAAATGCTCTGGGAAACAGACTCACTCAGGACAGCGTGGATAGTGGAGTGGAGTTTATTACCACGGAGGGTCTGAGGCAGAATTTCTTCTTTAGCCAGGGACCCCGATTGACTTCTGTGAAAACCTTATATACCTTAGGTGTATGTGCTCAAGTCCACATCCCCAAATTCCTTAAACATAGCCTGGAAAATGTTAAAGGGAGATACAATCAGGTTATAGCCATGATTCATAATCAGAAGGGTCAGCTGGTTATACATTTGTAACCTACACCAGTGGGTGCCATAAAGATTACAAAGGTGATTGACTACATAGGGGATTATTACATTCTTTATGGTGAAGGGAAATCTTGATATGGAATCTGGTGTCTATCAGTCCAGGAGGCCTGTTCAGCTGGGGGTTTGTGATCTCCATTGCTTTGAGGCACATAGTCCAAAGTTCACTGGGAATGTAAGATGGAGTTTCCTTCTTTTTCAAGATGGAGTCAGCTTGGCCTGTTCCTTTCCTCCTTCAACAGTATACAGGCCTGATGTACTCTTTTCCCAATTTGGAACCAGTTTGTTGCTCCATGTCCAGTCGCTTCTTGACCTGCATACAGGTTTCTCAGGAGGCAGGTAAGATGGTTTGGTATTCCCATCTCTTCAAGAATTTTCTACAGTTTGTTGTGATCCACATAGTCAAAGGCTTTAGTCAATGAAGCAAAAATAGCTGTTTTTCTGGAATTCTCTTGTTTTTTCTATGTCACAACGGATGTTGGCAATTTGATCTCTGGTTCCTCTGCCTTTTCTAAAACCAGTTTGAGCATCTGGAAGTTCATGGTTCACGTACTGTTGAAACCTGGCTTGGAGAATTTTGAGTATTACTTTTCTAGCATGTGAAATGAGTACAGTTGTGCAGTAGTTTGAACATTCTTTGGCATTGCCCTTCTTTGAGATTGGAATGAAAACTGACCTTTTCCAGTCCTGTGGCCGCTGCTGAGTTTTCTAAATTGGCTGGCATATTGAGTGCAGCACTTTCACAGCATCATCTTTGAGGATTTGAAATAGCTCAGCTGATATTTCATCACCTCCACTAGCTTTGTTTATAGTGATGCTTCCTAAGGCCCACTTGACTTTGCACTCCAAGGTGTCTGGCTCTAGGTGAGTGATCACACCATCATGGTTGTCTGGGTCATGAAGAACTTTTTTGTATAGTTCTTCTGTGCATTCTTGCCACCTCTTCTTAATATCTTCTGCTTCTGTTAGGTTCATACCATTTCTGTCCTTTATTGTACCCATCTTTCATAAAATGTTCCCTTGGCATCTCTAGTTTTCTTGAAGAGATCTCTAGTCTTTCTCATTCTAATATTTTTCTCTATTTCTTTGCATTGATCACTGAGGAAGGCTTTCTTCTCTCTCCTTGCTATTCTTTGTATCTCTGCATTCAGATGGGTATATCTTTCCTTTTCTCCTATGCCTTGAACTTCTCTTCTTTTCTCAGCTATTTATAAGGCTCTTCAGACAACCATTTTGCCTTTTTGCATTTGTTTTTCTTGGGGATGGTTTTGATCACTGTCTCTTGTACAACGTCATGAACCACTGTCCAAAGTTCTTCAGGCACTCTATCAGACCCAATCCTTTGAATCTATTTTTCACTTCCACTGTATAATCATAAGGAATTTGATTTAGGTCACACCTGAATGGGCTAGTGGTTTTCCCTACTTTCTTCAATTTAAGTCTGAATTTGGCAATAAAGAGTTCATGATCTGAGCCACAGTCTGATCCTGGTCTTGTTTTTGCTGACTGTATAGAGATTCTCCATTTTTGGCTTCGAAGAATATAATCAATCTGATTTCCGTATTGACCATCTGGTGATGTTCATGTGTCGAGTCGTCTCTTGTGCTGTTGGTAGAGGGTGTTTGATATGTCCAGTGCATTCTCTTCACAAAACTCTGTAGTTACGTATTTATACCCATTTATAATTTAAGAACAGTAAGACAAGACTCTGGTATGTTATTAACACTTTTTCTTTATTTTTGACATTTTGAGGTTAGAGCTAAATAAAAATATCTAGATACACATTTGGAATTACTGGGCCTGTGACAGTTACACATTTGACAGGTGCTGATGTATTGATTCCTGACTCACAAGCCATGAGTGGGACTGTTGTCATTGTCCTGATTTTTCAAAACAGTGAACAAAGTAGTCTTCCCTAGATTTATACAGTAGTTGTATTTACAGAAAATGCACTGCATATTCAAATGGTGCAAAAATATTTTGTTTATATGGAAAACAGAGTTGAAGTTCTAATGTAATAGCAGCATATTTTAACTGCTCCAAATATCCAATCTGACATATGAAGCCCACATAGGACAAATGATCCCTGTGCTGCAAAATCCTGGCCTGGCAGGACTTCCTGCAACCTCCTCCACCCTCCATTTAAATGCCACTTCCCCATGCCCCTTGTTAGACCCAATTAAAGCATCTGTAAATTTCCAAAATACCCCCTAGGGGGCGGTACTGTTGTGGGCTGTAGTGCTAGAGTTTAACAGGAGACTTGCCATCTTTTTTTTTTTTTTGAATTAACTTTTATTGGAGTATAGTTTTTTTTAACAAGAGATTTGCCTTGATTTCTTCCTTTGTAAAATGAGGAGAGTAGTAGTTAAGGGATGGAAACAATTCATGTAAAACACTTAGTGAGGTGCCTGGCACACAGTGCATGCTCCAGAATGTAAGCTAATATTATCTCCCAGTCAGTCAGCAGAGACTGTTCCCCCAAGGTAGATGTGGGTGAGTGAAGATAGGATTCAGGCAAGCACCACATCCCCTGCTTCCATCAGCAGTGAGTTATTAAACACTTACAGTCCGCAAAAAGGAGAGCCCAGGGAGAGCTGGAGTCAGAGAAATCTTTCTGGAGGAGACAAGAATGGCTTATTGAGCCAGGGCAGCTGCAACTTGAAGGAAATATATTTATCCCATGAATAATAAATAACTCCTGGATCCTTGCTTTGAGAGTGTGGTCTTCAGACCAGCGGTGTCAGCAGTGTCTGGAGGTTAGAAATCTTAGCCTGTACCCCAGACATATTTAGAATCTGCATTTTAACAAGAATCTCGGGTGTTCAACGGCACATTACAGTTGTGATGTGATGGACTAGAGAACCATCTGAGGGACCAGAAGAACAATGATACTTTATCCTTTGAGAGAGCACAGATGTTGGGTGTGTTTGTGACAGAGAGGGAGAGAGGGAGAGGGAGGAGGGGGGGAGAGATGATGAGTGAGTAGGAGGCAGGTCAGTCAAGATTGTGGACGGCAGTTAGTGAGACCCTCAAAGGTGGTCGTAGAGCAAGCCATCTACATCAGAATTTGTGTTATTCAAATGAAGATTCTCAGCCTGATGCCAGACCTACTGAATCAGAATCTCAAATAACAAGGAGTCATCATTTAAATAAATTTAAAGAAGAAAACACTTCTCCAGATGAGTTAAAAATGGGGAGGGAGTTTTAACAAATAGCCACGTTTTCATCTGTGGTATTAGAATTTCCTGCTGTAGGTGAGTCCTAGGTATTTTTGTTGGTAAACTCCCCATGTGATTCTAATGTTTGTGAGCTATTGACAGGAATTAAATGGGAAAACCTGGAGAAAAAGTCTGGGTGGGAGGGAGTAAGGGGTGTCTGCAAATTCCTGAAGGCTGTCTACCTCAGAATGAAAGTCACTCAGTCTGTCCGACTCTTTGTGACCCAATGGACTATACAGTCCATGGAATTCTCCAGGCTAGAAGTGAGTAGCTTTTCCCTTCACGAGCGGATCTTCCCAACCCAGGGATCAAACCTAGGTCTCCCGCATTGCGGGCAGATTCTTTACCAACTGAGCCATCAGGGAAGCCCCTCAGAAGACAGAAGCAAGACCAGTGGGTAAAATTTATTTATTTGTGTGTGTGTGTGTGTTCAAATAATCATAGCGTTTTTCTTTTTACCCCTCCCTTTCCTCCTTTCCTAGCAAGAAGGGGACTTTGAAAGCCCTTGTCCACCTCTTAAAGTTTGTAGTTATTGTTTAAAAAAGGTAAAGTGAGTCGGCCAAGGTCAACTCAGATATTCTCAATCCAACCCAACAGGAGCAACAAAATGAGACCCTCTTCCCAGTGCTAGTGATATTTCCACTGCACGACAAAGGTTTTTTAATCCTACTCGGATTTCCATCGCAGGCAAAGCGAGAATGAGAAACTGGTTATTCTTCAAAAAACAGGGTGCCCTCCCCCACAGTAGGCAGGCTTTACATGAGGAATTGGCATTTTAGAAGACTCATTAAATTTTAAGACTGATATACATAGGAAGAGGAAATCTAGCTTTGTGAATCCGGATACGGATATTATATTCAAGCCGAATCTCATAAATGGCCGGTCCCCCTTGGCACCTCTCCGGGTTACACCACGGGGCGTGGGCCCCAGTGTGCACCCACCTCGTTGGTTCGCTGTGGAGATGAGCCGGACCGCGCCAGGGGTCGAGCTTCGCGCGGTCAGAGGCGGGGACCGCTGGCCGCGCCAAGGAAGCCAGCGTAGGGCTTCCCGTAGGGGGGAGGCTTCGATCTGAAGCCTGAGGTACCAGCAAGACTTGGCTACTCAGAGAGGAAATAGCTGGTGGCGGACTGGCTGGATCCATGGTCCAAGGGCAGTCTCAATGGTAGTGGTGGGGGTGGGGGCGGTTAGGGCCCAAACTTCTATAGAACGCCCTGTGGCCCTAAGATCCCCGGTCTCTTTAAGTTGGTGCTGGAGGGTAATCGACGCTCTCAGGAAGGCCCAACACCGGTGGGCGTGGAGGCAGGTGAACCTCGTTTTCCCGAGATGGGCGATGAGGATGGCAGCTCAGGCAGGAGACCCTGCATAATCTGTGAAGCCAGTGCAGCTCCAGAGGAGAAGGATGCCACATTAGGGCGCTGACCGCTTTCCTAAAGAAGCGCGGGCGCAGCCTTCTCGGACAGTAAAGGAAGCGGGTCCGAGGCGATCTCCTTTGGTCACCATCCCGCGGCACGAGTGGGGCGGGTCTCCCATCACACCCTCAACAGGCCCTGCCAGGGTTTCTGCCAGTCCCGGCTTTCCCAATAGTCCAGTCCACACCCCCGAGCCTCCGGGCTTCAGGCCTGGCCGGATTCCTCCCTCCCCACCGGCCACGGGGCGCGGGCTCCGGCGCCGGGGCCTCGGGGCGGGTCCCTGCCGCACGCACCTGCCCCCGGGGGCGGAGCGCAGCAGCTGCTGCTGGGCCCGAGTCTCTGCCACCGGCCACGCGAGCTGCGCGGCTCCGGCACACCCCCCCGCCCCCTGCCGCCGCCGCACCTCCACTCCGCGGCGCCCGCTCCCAGCCGCGGCGCTTCGCACTTCTGACTCGAGTCCCCGCCGCGCTCGTCGTCGCCGCCCGGACCCGCCGCCCCGCGCCATGGAGACTGCCGCGGGCAGCGAGCGCCGCAGCCCCCCGGGTCCCGCAGTCCCGCCGCCGCCCAGGGGCCACGCGTCCTTGGCCACCGCCTCCGGCCCGCTGAGCTCCCCGGCGCGCGAGCCGCCGCAGCCCGAGGAGGAGCGGCAGCTGCGTATCAGCGAGAGCGGTCAGTTTAGCGACGGGCTGGAGGACCGAGGTGAGCGCGCGCCACCCCGGGCCCCTTCCCCCGGCCGGGCGGGCGCGATGTGGAGCCGCTGCTCCGGGCCCGCCTTTCCGCTGGCGGGTGGGGCCGGGCTCGGCGCCTCGGAGCGCGCTGGGGCGCGGAGCTCCGACTTCCCGCGAAAGCGTGGAGAGCTGAGGGCTGCAGCCCCACCTTCCGCGGCCGGCACCGCCCGAGCCGCGGCGCCTCCGCCGGAACCCGAGAACCCGACTGCCTCCTGGGCGACCCCGCCGGGGCCCGCACCCTCCTCTCGGCCAGGCTTGGCTCCTCCAGCGCCCACTGGAAAAGTTTGCTGGAGGCGTGTGTGTGTGATTTTTTTTCCCCCTCCGCTTTCCGAGTCGAGCGCTCCGGGTTGACTGCGGGTCGCGCTCAGTTGGGAGGGTCCTGAGCTCAAAGCATGCTCCTTCACGAACCCCGTTCGGCTCTGTAGGTTAACCAGGGAGAACTTCCCTCTGCGGATTCAGCTTCGAGGGGCGACTGCCCTGGCGAAGGGGAGTCGGGTGACCTCCGACCCTCATTTACTAGGGACCCAGTTTATCGTGGGTCTTTGCCCGCTGTCTGCCGATGGTACAGAGGACTGGGACACTACGATTTGGACCACCGATCCTGGATGGATGCCGCTGGAACCTGGTGGTTCTCGGAGCGCGCATCCCAGCCCCTTCAAAAATCCCTGGAAGCTGGCAAACGTCCCTATCCCAGGAGGCCAAGCCCGACCCTCCGACAGATAGCCGGTTACCCCTTTGAATTGCCCACATGAAAGGCGAGAGACTGCCCTATTCAGTCCTATGTCTATCTCCTCCTCCTACATCTCTCTTTTTTTTTCCCTCCCTAGTTTCCTTTCAGCCCTCTTCTTGGCCACGTTTGTACCTTTTTTGTTTCTTGCAGAATCGAAATCCAAATCGGCCCCCTCAAAAAGGCTCAATGGCTCTGCTAAAACCGGTTAGTGGCCGAAACGGGATTCTGACAGCCGGCCGTTCGGGGGGGAGCGGCTTGTCGCCACCTCCACCCCCTGTTCTTGGAAGCCTTATTTTGTTGGCTGTGGCGGATTTGTATATTTCAGTCTTAGCAGGTTTCTGTCTATTCTTGGTATCTCCTGTACATTTTTATTCCGGTTTAGTGTTCGGAGGCACGATCTCGTTCCTCTTAGAAATTTTAAACTGTAGCATGTGAAAAACAGAATGACATGGAAACGGCAATTCCCGGAGAATCAGCAGGGATGCTCGGGCGAGAACTGGAGCCGCTCCGGTTGCAACGAGTTCCGCACCTATGTTGCAGTTTCTCCTCCTATTCTCACCTAACTCGATTATCATTTTCAAGCTGATGATGGGTGACATCACAAGCACCCAACAAAACCTATCATTTTTATTGTAGATCGTGTTAATTACCTTTCTCTCTGCAACTGATGTTGTAGGATTTAAAATTTTTGTATTGAAGAAAGAAAGAACTCTGGGATGGGCTTATTTTTGTAGCATTGCAGGTCATCTGTATCAAGCAGGCCTATTTTTCCCTATCTCACAAATCGATAGGAGGGAAAAAACGTGCTAGGGCGAGTTAATATTTAGTGCCATTTTGTAGCTCGGGCTCAAGCGCAAAAGCCCTTCTGAATTCATTCTTAAGGTTATTTTTCACTGGTCAACTGAATTTCATTTTCCATTATGTTATTGCATGAAAGCATTCACTGTTCATAAACTGTCACTGTGTAAAAGCGCTGCATGTCACACACTGCCAGTCTGTTGAGTCCTGTCCCCCAAAGAACCCGGCACGGTGTGGCCTTGAAAGCTGAAAGTCAGTGTGACATTTTTCTGTTTGACCCGTTCCTGGCAGCCAAGAGTTAATGCTGAACGAGTCATTTCTATTAAATAAATCAGAAGCTTGTCTAGGGAGGTTTCTTAAAATATTTTGTTTGTGTTATTTTTTCTTATGGGGCTGTATCTTTTCAATATCGATTTTTTGGTATCCCTTGGGAATGGTTCGATTGCTACTACTGCTACCTTTTTCCTAATAGTGAGAGGTTTTGGGGAGGAGGAGGCCTTGGCAGCTGCCTGCTGTGTATCTCAACATCATGCCAGGCTTGCTTGTCTTCTAGACCTAAATACCTACCTATGGGTGTGTGGGAGGGTGGACATCTGGATCTGTACCCATATTTGGCCTTCTCTCTTGCCATAAATTCCTTCTCAGCTGTCAGGACCCTGTTAACAGTCTCTAACTTTGATCAAAGGTTTGCTTATAAAAATCTAGTGTTTGGGAACTTTAGAGGTTGTTTTTTTTTTTCTTCCATAGAAGTGATGTGGGCTGGTTCCCAGAAACCTAGCTAGCTCATATTATCAGTAACTGCAGTGCCATTTGGTTGAGCCTTGTAGTTCAGGGAGCAAGAGCTTTGTGGTCCAAGACTGACTAAAACAAACAAAACATAGGCCAAGTTTGTCTTAGGCATTTCCACACCCTCCCTTTCAATGTCCACTCTTCTCCCCACAAGTGCTTCCCATCATTCTGCCCCAAGGCTTAGGGCCCTAAGAATGTTACCTGCTTCAGCATTTTCTACTGCCTTCCTATCTAATGAATATTTCCCTTCTTTCTGAGAATCCAAGCATGACCAGTTCTTAGGAGAAAGCAATGGGAACTAATTCATACTAGCATGGAAATGACTGATGGCTTCAACCTCCCTGTGTATATTTGCATCTCCCCAACCCCAATATCAGTCCTTCATTAATACAACCCTTATGCTTACTATTGCCAGGGTCCAAATTATGAATAGGTGAAATTTGAGTGAGATTAACAATTTGAATGTGGAGGTCAACTAAAGGCCTCTTGTAGGAGACAGCCATGTGTGCAAATCTGAGACCTTCCTTGGCTTCTGTAGGCTGTGCTACCTTTCTTCTACCTTTGAAACACAGCTTCCTGAAAACTTTAGAAATTCTCATCACATCTGTGGCTCACACATGTGCATGCAGCTAACACAGGGTGGAGGGGGGAGGTAGAGGAACCTGTGTGCGGGCAATTCATTTATGAGCCGGGTCTTCATAGATCATTATATCCCACTTCCCTTTGAGGAGTGGAGAGTTATCCATTCGAGGTTTTAGCTCTATTTTTAGGAAGGAAAACTAGTAGGAAGCAAGTGAAGGTTGGATAGGAATGGGAAAGTTTCTCCCTTCCTGGACAGTCTCCATTACATTTACTCCGGTGTTTGAAACATCTCATGGGGAAGCACATGCAGGATCAGATCTGGGGTAGAACTATCAATCCTGCTGACTAGGTGCAATCCTGCACCACTTTAGTAGGGCAGTGCAGCCCAGGTGAGCTGGCAGCCCACACTTCTCCAAGGGGAGTGCTGGCCCCCTCAGAGGTGAGGTGTGTTGATTGGCCATGCAGTCAGCTCCAGTCGCATTGTTGGAAACAGCTGGCTTTGGAAGGAAAAAATAAATGTCATGTGTTGGAATCAGAAACCCAGATCATGGCTGTTTCCCTTAGAAAATTAAATCTTCTATAAGGAACTTTGTTTTTTTTTACCCCCAGTGGATAACCTCTTGAGATTGTTGCTGTCAAAGTACCCAGCAAATGAACTGCTTACTTGAGTCAGTACTTAAATGTTACAGCTTCACTTCTCTTGAAAATCAATAGGCCAGGATGAAAGAAAGATTTCTGTGTCATTTGGAAAAATGGAAATAAATTATTGGGAGTCAGTGGGACCTGCATAATATTTTAGGTTGTAGCTTAAACTGGAGTCAAGGATGATTGCAGTTGAAAATTAAAATGGGTGTTTTTACCAGCTAGGGAAATAGACAAAGGGACAAAAAGAAGTAGACCAAGGGACAGTTTGAAATCATTTGTACCCGGGGCATAATGTGATAAGAGAGAAGGTTTTTCTTTTTTTTTGTCCAAGTGCATTTTTTAAAAGAAGGTTTGGGAGATTTTTACAGTGAGGTGATGGAGTTTATACCTACCTTTTGCAAATTCATCTCCCTTTTGGTTGTAAATGTGTCTACAGATTTCAATGATTAAAAAATCTGACTGTACACTGGGACTCACTAAGCAGGCTTCATGACTTTTCCCCATTGTTCAGGACTTGTGGTCTGAGTAGTTAATGGAACTGGGAAATTTTAACAGGGTCCTTGTTATATTTCGAACATGATGCAGTTTTTAGTAACCCTATGTTTAATGTGGTACCCAGTCAGTCTAGTGGGAAGATGCCTTTTTACACGATGTGTAGGTGTAATTTGTTGCATGCTGTGTAGTATTTTACACTTGGCTGCTTAAACCCCGACTACCAGTTTCTTCATCATTTGGAGCAGTTGTGATAAGGCTGTTCTACCTCTAAAAAGTATATAACAGGTTGTTTGGCTAGAGACAGTGTCCTGTTTATGTGGAATGTGTGCTTAGTCACTCAGTTGTGTCTGACTCTTTGTGACCCCATGGACTGTAGCCCACCAGGCTCCTCTGTCCATGGGGATTCTCCAGGCAAGAATACTGGAGTGGGTTGCCATGCCCTCCTCCAGGAGACCTTCCCAACCCAGGGATGGAGCCCAGGTCTCCCACATTGCAGGCAGATTCTTTATCATCTGAGCCACCAGTGGGATGCTGGGCTGAGAATTTGGTTCTCCATGCAACTAAGAGATGCCGTATATGATCTCTTTTCAAAGGAGAAGAAAAAAATGTCCATCAAGATCATACTGATGTTTTATTCTTTGACTCAAGGCTGTTGAAACTTGAGCATTGTCTCAGAGGCATCCTTAATTTCTGTTGTTGAAGACTCAGTGTTGAAAGCAGAGGAGATGAAATTAAACCTTTATTGAATGTGGCACACCTGGAAAGTGACCCCTAGTTTTAGCAGGTTTCCCCACTTAATAGTCTGAGAATTTTTTGACATAAGCTTGATACAAAGGATCATGGCATCTGGTCCCATCACTTCATGGGAAATAGATGGGGAAACAGTGGAAACTGTCAGACTTTATTTTTTGGGGCTCCAAAATCACTACAGATGGTGATTGCAGGTATGAAATTAAAAGACGCTTACTCCTTGGAAGGAAAGTTATGACCAACCTAGATAGCATATTTAAAAGCAGAGACATTACTTTGCCAACAAAGGTCCATCTAGTCAAGGCTATGGTTTTTCCAGTAGTCGTGTATGGATGTGAGAGTTGGACGGTGAAGAAGCTGAACGCCGAAGAATTGATGCTTTTGAACTGTGGTGTTGGAGAAGACTCTTGAGAGACCCTTGGACTGTAAGAAGATCCAACCAGTCCATCCTAAAGGAGATCAGTCCTGGGTGTTCATTGGAAGGACTGATGTTGAAGCTGAAACTCCAGTACTTTGGCCACCTCATGCGAAGAGTTGACTCATTGGAAAAGACCCTAATGCTGGGAAGCATTGGGGGCAGGAGGAGAAGGGGACGACAGAGGATGAGATGGCTGGATGGCATCACTGACTCGATGGACATGGGTTTGGGTAGACTCTGGGAGTTGGTGATGGACAGGGAGGCCTGCTGTGCTGTGATTCATGGGGTCGCAGAGTCTGACACGACTGAGCGACTGAACTGAACTGATACAAAGGAATAGATACTATAGAGCAGAAAGAGAGGAGAAAACGTGGCATGTAATTTAGGCCTGGTGGCTGTTGGTTGTGGTTAAAGAGAAACGGTCCTTCTGTTAATTGATGAGGGGAGCCACGAGGGCATTTGTATTCCATGACTCACTGCTTTGGGCAAAACCCGGTCCACCAATACGGGCCAGGATGGTGGATTAGCTCAAATTGGTGCTGCAGTTGAGGAGCCCAAAAGCCCAACCAGATGTGGGCTATTCATGCTGTTTTCTTAACGAAAGGCTTCGTTAGAAGGAGCAGCACCTGTGTGAGTCAGTGAGCCGAGGGAGTTAACACAGGGGCAGGGGCATGGCCGGGGTCATATGTCCTCAGGTCAGAGGTTGGTAGGCTGGCAGGCTCCTTTATAAAGAAGACAGCTGGCATTTCCCTGTGGGGACATGAGCCAGATGCGCCTGAGCCAGCAATCTTTAAAGAGACGCCCCAAAGCTTGATTTCCATGCAATACTCCTAAAACACCTCTTGGATAACTGAATCACCTTGTTGCACACTGAAACTAGCACAATATTATAAGTCAACTATATTTCAATTAACCCTCCCCCCCATCTTGGCCCTCAGGCTGTTGGTTTATAATTCTTGGATAAGAACATATAGCTCTAGTTGTGGGTTTCTTAATAAGGAAATGCCTAACTTCCTTTTCTCCTTGTATTTGTCAGGCTTACTAGAAAGCAGCACTCGGCTAAAACCTCATGAAGCCCAGAACTACAGAAAGAAGGCATTGTGGGTCTCCTGGTTCTCCATTATCGTCACACTGGCCCTGGCGGTGGCTGCCTTTAGTGAGTATTCAGAATCTTGCTGATCGATGTATTTTACAGGTGTTGCCGGTTTTATTCTCTGACTCCTATGGGATGCGCTTTTGCTTTTAGTTGACTATTATTGATGAGTAAATTTTTTTTCTATGGTTACATAGTCAGATGCTTATAAATTAGTAAAATGGCTTCTCTCCTCTGCAGAGGCAAGAGGTAGTTAAGAAGAAGACTGGGAGTCTAGGCTCTCATCAGTATGCGGGTTCGTGGCAGTCAATTCTGGCTGCCAGCTGAAATAGTGAAAATATTCTCTTGGTGGATGCCTTCAGCCTGGGCTGACATGTGACAAATACATATCCTTGAGACTCGTATTTTGAACCTCATGCTACCAGATGAGTGCAATGTTGTAGTACGACCTCTCCTCCCCACCCCCACCTCCGAATTATATTTGCCTGGGGTTTAGAATAAAATCATCTGAACATTTTAATGAAACAAAAATGGGAGGATCCCCTTGCAAGTTTTCAGTGGTCTTGGAAACAATAATATTTATCATAATCCAGAAGAACTAAGAAAACTGAATACTTTCTGCCCATGGATAATCCAGTTTCCATTAGGAAGCCCCATGACATGCATTTTCTCTGCTAACATTTGCAGCCTATAGAAATGTGCGTGTGCTGTTTATTCTTATTAATGTGCAGTGATTCATAAGCTTAAGCAGTGACATTCAGCTTCAGCTCAACCTTGCCGGAATCCACAGTGTTTTTTTCTTTGTAATGCTGGGAAAAAGAATGTATTATATGCATTTTGTTGTTAATTTATGGCCTTAACAGATTTATATTCTAAGTGATGAGTATCATACAAGGTGTCTCATGTGACAACCGCAGAGTAGGGGAAGGAAGGGCTGTCTGCTGGAATATACTACCCTGTGTGTTTTTAAAATTCCATTCTGCACAGTTAGAGCTGCTGCTGGAAATTGGTGTTGGCTCCCATGGGGGAATATTAGAATTTGACCAAGTGTTCCCTGCAAAACTCAGTGTATATTCCTTGAAGCAATTTCTATTGGAAACACTGTACCACATCTTGGCTTTTTTTTTTTTTAGCCACATATTTAGCAGCCAAGGATAATTTCAGGGTAGAAGCATTTACTAGTGAGCCAGAAATCTGATCAAGAGGAATTCTGATCCCTGAAAATAGCTACTCCTTCCTTTTTTTAAAAAATGCTGAAACAAAAGTAACAGCCCTATTGACATCCCTGGAGGATAATTTGGTTGCGGTGGCTGGTGGTGGGCTCCAAATCTGATCCTGTAATTTACATATGTAAAGAAAGAGGAATGGCAGGAAGGGAGGTGATTTACAAACAGAATAATAGTTACTCTGGCTGATAGAGCTGTTATGACTTTATAATGTGAGTGTTTGAATGAGGACCTGAATGTGGAGAAATATTGAGCAAGTCTTTCCTTTGGGAGAAGAATCCTACATTTTATGTGCTTAATCAGAATAAGAAAAAAATTAGGAAATTTTGGTTTCGCATATTATGCCTGTTCAGTTGGGTTATCTTAAAAATTATGTTCCATTTCTTATAATAGGAAAAGACTGTTGCATAATGCATATGGAATTATAATATTGCTTTGTGAAAAGGGTTCTGTTTCTCTTTAAAATGATTTTACCCCCTTTTTATAGCAAGTAATTTAACTCTTGTAACTTCTTGCCTATGAAATGTTGGCATTGGGGTATACATGGCATCATGATTTTTGTTGCTTTCTGTGGTACATTTAATTTGTTCCCAAGTTGCTTTCAACTTGTTCTGGTACAGTTAAACCAAAAAATGTAAAAGAAAAACTATATATTTTCTCATTTTAACTGGAGTAACTTTAATGTGTGTGCACGTGTGTGTTTCATATTTTAGACCCTTGAGGTGGTCTGTGGCTGCATTGTTAGGGTTGTTGGTTTTATTCTTTAGTTTCCTAAATCTATTTGTAATATGAAATATTAAAAACTTTTGAAACATCACTTGCATGTTGATAGACTTTCGCTCAATCCTTTTCACAGTTTTGAAGGGGAAGAAAATCAATAGAGATTAAGCAATATAAGCTGACTTTTGAAGTTGTTTAAATTAGTATTTAAAGGAAAATGGTATGTTTCAGAAAGCACAGTAAATGTATTTTTAAAAAAGCCTCAGAAGGAGCCGTCAGTATTCTCCAGGGAGGTGGTTGACAGAGATGGGATAAAATGGAATAGGCTGTCTTGGTGAACCACTGTTGTATCCAATGAAATGGTCAGGTTGAACCAGTTAACATTTTAAAGAGAATCACTATGAAATGCAGTGCTGTGAGATGGCAGAGAAGTGTTTGGAGTGTGTGCCCGTGTGTGCATGTATGTGTGGTGTGTGAGTGTGGTGTGTGTGTTGCCAGGAGGTGATAGTCATGGTGAAGAGTAGAGGACGGTATTTATTGTCATGTCTTCTTGCTACTACTGGGTGGTAAACTCTTCAGGGCAGGACGAACATCTGTTTTTACTTGGAAATCAGTACTCAAGATTGTTGAATGAATGAACTGAGAAACATTTTCTAAAAAGCATTTTTTTTTTTTAAGTTAGGGGGAAGCAAAAGATTTCTTAGCAATAAATTTCATCTAAAAATTTGTTTAGATACCAGATTTAGGTCTTATTTATTTTATAAACAATTGAAATCTATTTAAGACAATTGGATAATCATACGGCCATTCTCTTACTAAGGGCCTGTCTTGGAGCACCATGGCTGGTTCAGTTAGAAACCCATCTTTATCACCTCACCTGCCATTTCCTCTTTGATTGTACATGCTTATTTTTAGCTGAGCATCCTCTGGAGAAATGCTGTTGTCTCTTTTGTGTTTGGAAATGAGGCTGATGGATATATGTAAGTTTTGGGGGACCTCTTTTTTTCAGGACTGGAAAGATTCATATTTTTACCTAGTGTGTACATTTGCAAATAAAGACTATTATCCTTTACTTTCTACCAGCTTCCAAGTAATCGGGTATGCTTTATTTTCACAAATTAGTAGTTTCTAAAAGACCTAGTGATAAAAATAGCTTTGTTTAGTATTACTGAGTGCTAGGTGATAAATCACTTACACATGTAAGTGTGGATGAGATACAGGATGTCTGACATACAATGGATGATGTACATGGATGTCTGGTATAGTCTGAAAAATTAGGTGAGTTTTCAAAGTTCGTGACTTGAAAGTATTTTGAGAGGAATATGTGCTTTGAAAGGGAAATGAACTATTTTTGGGAATCCTTGGTAATGTAGTGATTTTTGGACCTGCTCAAATGCTGATATAAAACCAGATGGTAATACATCTTGAATATTTCAGAGAGAGCTTTAGTTTGGCTTTAAAATTACTTCTGTTTATAATCGGTAGGCAGCATGGAAAATGGCAATCCTGTTATGAACAAACCTTAAAAAAATCTGTTTTAATAATGAGGTTAGAAAGAGAACAGAAATTCTGTTTCACAATTCAGGGTTTTGACATCATTGATGTCTTTGTTAGAATGATTTAGGAAAGTGCATTCTGACTCTGAGGTTTGAATGAGTGTGAGTTAATTTTTAGGCACTCAATACATGTTCTGTGGGAAATGAAGATATATTTGAAACATTCTCAGGGGAAAACCTTTCCTAAGATACACAGTTCCACTTTGAAAAAAAATCCAAACCAAGATCTTCTCAGAAAAAGTTCTCTCAAAAATTTTGTGAATCGGTAGATTTAAGAATTGGAAAATTTTCTGAAAGGAGTGATTTTTATACTTGGGGGTTTTAAAATAATGTATCTGATTGTTGTATAAACTCTTGACCCTTAAAAATGGTATAATAAGTGTACTTATTCTTTTTAGTTTGTGAGTCCAAGAGTTGAGAGATAAAATGAAATTATAGGTTCTTTTATAAACTCAGAAGAATATGTCTGGGCATTTATTATGGTATCTCTCAACTGACACATGTGTAAGGTGGGAAAGGCAAAAGACCCTCCAGTGGCCCTCTGGTGCTCTGCGAGAGACATCTAAAGAGTTACAGTGGCCTAAAATGTGTGGCCTGACCTGGCCTTTGCCCCTCCTTGCTGAGACATCCCAACTTCCCAGGACTGGAGCGGGCATCTTTCAGCAAAACTCGTCTTCTGGTAGACCTTAATGTGGCTGAATCCGTAGAGGGCCTCTCCAGCCATAAGGACTCATTTCCCAGAGTAGTTTTACTCATTATTTGGTGTATTTTCTTCATCCCAGTTTTCCCCTTTGTGTCCCATCTCCATTAGGTCATGATGCCTGTGAGACCCTCACTGCTTCTGCGGGTGAATCTAAGACCCAGCCCCTGAACTGTTTCCCTAAACCAAAGACTTAGCCATGTGGCTTCCATTCTGCTCCTAGAATGATCCTTCCTGTCGTTCACTGTTCTTGCTTATTTTTCTTGATAAAAGAAGTATGTGCACATTATGAAAGTTCATGAGGCCAGAAGTACACAGTGCCAATCTCTTTCCCACCCTCAACTTTCTCTCAGTTGCTGCTGCTGCTGCTGCTAAGTTGCTTCAGTCGTGTCCGACTCTGCGACCCCATAGATGGCAGCCCTCCAGGCTCCCCCGTCCCTGGGATTCTCCAGGCAAGAACACTGGAGTGGGTTGCCATTTCCTTCTCCAATGCATGAAAGTGAAAATGAAGTCTCTCAGTCGTGTCCGACTCTGTGCGACCCCCTAGGCGGCAGCCCACCAGGCTCCTCTGTCCATGGGATTCTCCAGGCAAGAGTACTGAAGTGGATTGCCATTGCCTTCTCCCAGTTACCACTCACCAATGACAAGCCTTGTTGCCAGGGTCTTGTATTTCCTTATAGACTTTCTCTGGGCATGGGAAGCACAGGTGTGGTCCCCGTGTGTGTAGTCCCCCATTGCTACTTAGGTTAGATATGGGGTCTTATTCTTGCTGATCTTTCAAGGAGCCCGGCCTCTTCCCGAGCTGCTGTTTCCCCATGGTAGTGTGGTGGGGAGTTTTCCGTAACAACTTCCCAACCACTGCCGGCCTGGGCTGCTGAGCTGAGGGGGGAGGATGTGGGCAGGAAGTTTGTGAGCCACATCCTGGGCGTGTTTAGGGGGATAAGTTGCTCCCCGGGAGTGTGCGGGGCGAATGATAACCAGAGATGCTGATTCTGAGAGGTGGAAACCAGGAGGGAGGAACAGCTGAAATGCGATTTGGGCACCCCATGTTGACAACACGCCCTGCCTCTGGGTTTTTCCTTCCTGCTCTCGTGTCCTTGTCAGTCCTGTCCTCAAAGGTTGATGCCTCATCTCCCCACCCGGAAGAATACCGGCTCACAGATGATGCTGGCTCACAGATGCGTAGAATTTTAGTCCCGCCCCTTTGCTCACCTAGAGGCTCCTTCTGATCTTGCCCCTCCTCCCTGGCTGAACTCGGCTCCTCCCATCCCCCCAGCCATGCTTGCCCACAAATGCTTCTTGCAGTTCCCCAGATGCTGCATGCTGCTCTTCGCCCCCACATCCATCCACCTGCTCTGCCCTTGGCGTCAGAGGCTCTGTGTTCCTGCCCCCCATGCTTTGTTTTCTAGCCAAATTTTGCTTATCCCTTAAAATTGAGATGAAAGAGCCCCCTAGTCCAGGAAGCCTCCCCTGACCCTGCATTTCCTGATGAAATGCGTTTTGGGAATATAGCCAATATTTTATAATAACTATAAATGGAGGAAATATAATTCTTAAAAATTGTGAATCACTATGTTGTATACCTGAAATGTACATAAGTAAGTAAACTATATCTCAATAAAAAATGATTTGAAAAATGGAAAGAAAAAAAAATGCCCTTGGTTTCCAGGGCCTTGTGGACACCGGGCAGTGTATCAGGAATGTGATACATGATACTTAAATCATTGTGTTGTCACTCTGTGAATGCTCCTCAAAGGCAGGGCCCCATCTTCTCCGGTCTGCCTTCTCAGCCCCTAACATAGTTGGCATTCAGATACTGGTTCAGTTAGTTCAGTTCAGTCTCTCAGTCGTGTCCGACTCTTCGCGACCCCATGGACTGCAGCTTGCCAGGCTTCGCTGTCCGTCACCAGCTCCCAGAGCTTGCTCAAACTCATGTCCATGCCATTCAACCATCTCGTCCTCTGTCATCTGCTTCTCCTGCCTTCAGTCTTTCCCAGCATCAGGATTTTTTCCAGTAAGTCAGTTCTTTGCATCAGGTGGCCAAAGTATTGGAGTTTCAGCTTCAGCATCAGTCCTTTCAGCAAATATTCAGGATTAATTTGGTTTAGGATTGACTGGTTTGATGTCCTTGCAGTCCAAGGGGCTCTCAAGAGTCTTCTCCAACACCACAGTTCAAAAGCATCAATTCTTTGGCGCTCAGCTTTCTTTATAGTCCAACTCTCACATCCATACATCACTACTGGAAAAACCATAGCTTTGACAATACGGACCTTTGTTGGCAAAGTAATGTCTCTGCTTCTTAATACGCTGTCTAGGTTGGTCATAGCTTTTCTTCCAAGGAGCAAGCATCTTTTAATTTCATGGATGCAGTCACCATCTTCAGTGATTTTGGAGCCCAAGAAAATAAAGTCTGTCACTGTGTCCACTGTTTCCCCATTTATTTGCCATGAAGTGATGGGACTGGATGCCATGATGTTCGTTTTTTGAATGTTGAGTTTTAAGCCAGCTTTTTCACTCTTATCAAGAGGCTCTTGAGTTCCTCTTCGCTTTCTGCTATCATAAGGGTGGTGTTATCTGAGGTTATTGATATTTCTTCCTGCAATCTTAATTCCAGCTTGTGCTTCATCCAGCCTGGCATTTCGCATGATGTACTTTGCATATAAGTTAAATAAGCAGGATGAGAGCATTCAGCCTTGATGTGCTCCTTTCCCGATCTGGAACCAGTCTGTTGTTCCATGTCTGGTTCTAACTGTTGCTTCTGATACTGATGTTTCAGATACTGGTTGGACTGGGGTAGTGTTTGACATCTCTCTGCTGAGGCCACTGTGGCTGCAGCAGGTTGAGGATGTATGTTTGCAGGTAAAAATCTCAGAAAAAGGAATGGCAGATTTTTCAAGTGAATGGGAACAAGCGGGAAAGCCAGTGGAGATGGGGGATGCAGGGCCCTTGTCTCTCTGTCCCCCCATTCCCCCCCCCGCCCCCCGCCGCCTTCTCTTGGGCCAATGGATCCAGGGTTCTATTGACCCAGACTCACTCATGGCTGTTAGGAGAGTGCATCTTCCCAGTCCCCAGGCTTACAATGAGCTGTTGTTTTCAGCCCACAGTGGAGGAGGGGTCTTAGCAGCTGCCTGCTTGTTCTGCTTCCCTTCTCCCTGCATTCTGCACACAGCCTTTAATTAAAATGTGGCCAGGGTGTATTAGCACAGAGGTGTCCTTGTCAGACAGCCCTGGCGCTGACTCAGGGATGCTGGGCAGTGAGCCCCCACTGGACTCATTAGGCTGGATGGGTCCTTGCCCCCTCCTAGCTTGTGTCTGGGCTCTGCTAGCAAGCCTTCCAGAGGCTGTGGGAAACTCCTGAGGGCTTTTCCTGGTGCCTCTCAGGCTCTTTCCAGGAATGTTTGTTAGCTGGTGGGATAAGAAGGGGTTTTGTGGTCTGCTTGTGCTTAGGGACTGTGATGTGGTCCTCTGGGGATTTCCCCTTGAAGGTGAAGTTTCTTGCAGAGTCCTCCTTGACGAGAGGTTATTTCCTGGTGCCCTGTCCTGAGGGCTAAAGATGAGGTTGAAGGGACGGAGAGGGCCCTCCTTTTCCCAGTGAAGGAAACTGTTTCTCACTTTCTGCTGTTTCTCCCTGTGTGTCCTTCCAGGGTGTGGCTGTGTTCATCCAGTCCTTAGCGAGTGCCCATTGCCTGTCCGGTGTTCTGGGTACCACAGAGGGCACTAGGACCTGGGACAGTCTCTCATTCCCTTGAAGAGCTTGGGTCTAATGGGAAGGGGAGTCTGTGGATGTCAGAGCAAATGATAGGGTAGTGGGGTAGGACAGATAACCTGTCAGACACATAGGATGCTCAAGAAAAGATATCACTGGTCTGTTAGAGAGAGGACAGTCTGCAGCCTCCCCAAGAAAGAATTAGAGGAAAATAAGAGCTATTAATGCAAAAGCTAAGGCTGTCCCGAGGCCGGAGTGCAGGAAGACTAAGGAGGGGCTTTGGAAACTAAGATTTTGGAATGAAGTAAATGCACTAGAGGATTTTACCTTCAGTGAAGGGATGGATCAGAATAAACCCACCCATCAACCCAGGAAGACCGCTCAACTCTGTGTGGGGAGGCTTCTACTAGAATTTATAACCATGGGAATGACCTTGTGCTCATTTGTTTTTGGAATTTTCGTAGGTTGCTTTCCTAAGAAATTGACTCTGGGATTCACTGCAGGAGGTTTATTAGGGATGGGGGCTGGGAGAGGCCCTCAGGAGTAATTTCTGAAAGGAAGCAAGGGAAGCAGGATTGGGCGGGGGGAGAAGTTGAACGACAGTGCTATTACCTCAGAGACTTGTCCCATAGGGACTTGGAGCTGGGATGGCCGTTCAGAATTGTCTTATTGAAGAAAGGTTGCTAGACCTGTCATTGGTATGGGCTGCCCCATGGAGAAGTGTGACCTTGGGAGAGGCAGCTTCCTTCAGTAGAGGGCAGATCCAGGAGAGGGATGAGCTGTGAGCCACTGGCAGCCCTCATTCCTGGCAGCTGAAGGAATGAATGGGGAGTCACTGAGGGAGAATCCAGGGGGTACACCATGGGGTCCTATATAGGTGCTCATCCTGTCCGGGTATCCTAGGAACCCTCAAGCTGAAATACTGACATGGGTATGGTCCTGTGTTGCAAATACCCCTGGAATACCTGAAAGAAGCAAGTGTAGAACCTCCATTAAGTCCCAGTACCCTCATATGGATGACACGCCAGCAATGCTGAGCGCATAATCCAACATTAGGAAGCTCCTGAGAAAGGATCTTAACTCGATGACTAAGTCATACAGCAGCATGATTAGAACTCGGTGAGAAGAGAATCTGATAGAATCTGTAAAATGCATATATTTAATGAATAGACAATAAAAAAAGGAATCAAACACGTGAAGGACACTGAAAAGAGCAACTGGGAAACAAATAAATATATATTTTTGTTGTTTTTATGGAAGCCATAACATGAATGTAGTTTTGTTTTTTGCTGCACTGCACAGCATGAAGGATCTTAGTTCCCTGACCGGGGATTGAACCTGTGCTCCCTGCATTGAGAGCACAGAGTCCTAACCACTGGACCACCAAGGAAGTCCCATGAGGATGTGGTCTTTAAAGTTAAGAACTGTAGCAGCACCATCCCCACCCCCGCCCCCGCAACTCTCTCTCCTCTCTGTTTCCTCCTCATCTCCATGCTGGCAATCACTTTGCCTCTCTAGCTGATTCTGCATTTTCTTATACCTTTAAAAATAACAGGCTTCTAATGCCAGTTCTTGAATTTTTGTTGTTAAGGTGTTACTTGTTGACTTCCCAGCAGGGAAGAAGATAAGTTACTCTCTACTCTCCTCCTGGCCCCACACAGACATGCTGACTTCCTGAATTTCCATCCTTGCATAATAGTTATGGTTTGCATTATTATGACTACATAAATCTTGCTCACCGAACTATATGGCAAAGAATGATTACCTCTTTCCTGCACCATTTTTTATTTTCTCTGGTTTTAGTATTTAATATGTAAGTTCTGTTTTGTTTATTCCTATGTTAACTTTTCTCTGCATCTCTTTATTTTTTAAAAATTATTTATTTATCTTCATTGCTGCTCTTGGGCTTTCTCTGGTTGTGGTGAGTGGGGCTACTCTAGTTGTGGGGCACAGGCTTCTCACTGCAGTGGCTTCTCTTGTTGCAGAATACGGGCTCCAGGACATGCAGGTTTTAGTAGTTGTAGCACATGGGCTTAATTGCCCCACGGCATGTGGAATCTTCCCCAACCAGGATTGAACCCGTGTACCCTGTACTGGCAGGCAGATTCTCAACCACTGGACCACCAGGGAAGTCCTTCTGAATCTCTTTCTTATTAAATTCTAATTCAGCATTTTTATTTCAACCTCAGCTTCTTTGTAATATTTTCAGATGCATCAATAATTCTGTCAGCGTTTTCTTTAAGAAATCTCTTTCAGAGCTGTTTGACATTTGTTAATCTGTTTGGTTGCCCTTTCTATTTGATAGGCATCCTAGCATCCTGCATCCTAGCATCACCCTTCACCACGGATTTGGGCATTCCCTGTATTTCTCCTCTGTTGAGTCCCCTGTTTCCTGGATGCCATGTTTTTCTCTTCTTTGGTTGACACGCTTATCTTCTCTTAGCTCCCCTAGGAAGGGGCACACGGGAAAGGAAGCTTTTTCAAGCCTAAAATGTCATTAATATATCCTGACACTTGACTGATGGCTTAATAGAAAATTCTCAGTACAAATAATGTTCCTTAAGAGTTTTGAAGCTCTTATTTCTAGGGTTACTATTTAAGTCCTAAACCTTTCTAAATCATAATCCTTTGTATGAGACTTGCTGTGGTAGGGTCTTTTTCATGAATGTATGCCCTTCCTTTCTATTTTTTTTCCCATTTATCTTTTTTCTATCTCTTTGCTCTACATTCTGGGAAATTTCCTCCACTTTATACTCCTACATTTCTATTGAGCTTTTCATTCTTACTGTCAAGTTTATTTTTAATTGCCCGAGTGTGCCTTTTAAAAAAATCATCCAACTCTTGTGTTACTGATCTCTTTCATAGGCCTTTTCTTATCTCTTTGAGAAAATATTAATGACATTAAAAAAATCTTTTTCTGGTTCTTGTATTGTCTTTCTCTGAGGTGCTATTTTTCCCATTTTCCTTGGGTTTATTGTTTTTGTGAGGAATCCTGTGAGTGGTGATCCTTGATAGTCTGCTCATATTAAGAGTAGGTGTTAAAAAAAAAAGTGGATGTGTACCCTATGTTCATAGCAGCACTATGTATGATAGCCATCCCTCCCCAAAAACCCCCCAAAATACAATAGTCAAGACATGGAAACAACCTAAATGTCTGTCAATAATGAATGGATAAAGAAGGTATGTGTAGACAATACAATGGAATACTACTCAGCCATGAAAAAGAATGAAATAATGCCATTGGCAGCAACATGGGTGGACGTAGAGATTATCATACTAAGTGCAGTCAGGCAAATATCATGTGCTATTACTTATATGTGGAATCTAAAATATGACACAAATGAACTTACATATGAGACAGAAATAGACTCACAAACATAGGGAACAGACTTGTGGCCAATGGGAAGGGCGTGGGGGAGGGATGGATTAGGAGTTGGGGACTAGCAGGTTGAAACTATCATACAGAGAATGGATAAACAACAAGGTCCTACTGTAAGGCACAGGAAACTAATTTCAGTATCTTGTGTTAAACCATAATGAAAAAATAAAAAGACAAAAATAGTGGGTGTTTAAAAGCTGACGAGTTCTGAATATGTGGGTGGACTTTGTGGTGGACTGTTTTGTTGGGTGGATCCCAGTTAAATGCTTCCTGGTCCTTCCTCCTGGGCTTCCCAGGTTGCCCAGAGAAGGGCTTTCTGATCTGCCTGGAGGGTAGACACTTACTGCTTGAGTTGTGTGTGCTGAGTTGAGGTGAAAAATTGAGATCTCATCATTCTATTTGAATTCTTCACCTGGTCTGCTGGGTAAGAGTTCAGTTTGGTTTTCCCACCTTTAGCTGAGTCTGGTGTTCCTCAAATAAGAAACTGTTGTACCTTCTTCAGAGAATAGATCTCTAATGTCTGACAGGAGTTGGGGTGGGAACCTGGAAAGGGCTTTTTAAATAGACTTTGAACCAACCATTCTGTTTTCAGTCTTCTCTTTGTTACACTGTGCTACCAATTCTTTTTTTCTTTTCTTCACTTCCCTGAATGTAAATTGAGTTGCCTTTTTGCTTTCACACTGCTGTCTTAGGAGTTTGCTTTCTGGAGTCTGTTAAATCAATTACTAGTTGCCCATATGTTTTCTAGCATCTAAAAATAGTTTTTGTTGCTTCTTCCATTTTCTTTTTCTAATGGGTTTGTCTTTTTTTTTTTTTTTTAAATCTTTCTGCTCTTAGTTTAGAATTTTTTTAGGGGAAGCAAAAGGCCTTCCCTAGTGGCTCAGATGGTAAAGAATCTGCCTTTAGTGCAGGAGGCCCAGATCAATCTCTGGGTCGGAAGATCCGCTGGAGAAGGAAATGGCAGCCCATTCCAGTACTCTTGCCTGGAAAATCCCATGGACGGAGGAGCCTGGTAGGCTGCAGTCCATGGGGTTGCAAAGAGTTGGACACTACTGAGTGACTTCAGGGGAAACAAGAGTAACTGTGAGGAACCATCCTGCCGTATTTCCCTGGAAGTGTCAAACACAGCAGTTTATAGTGAAAATATACTAAATGAATTAGAAACCAATGGGAAACAGTGAACCAAAATATAGTCTGAGAAACTTATCCAGAATGTAGCCCAGAGTGATACTTCTCTTTCATATTTTCTAAGAGACATGAAGTTAGGAAAATTTCTAATGTAAATGAATAAGAATTCTAACAGTAGAAAAAAGAGGAAATAGAGAATAGTCATTGTTTTTAGAGGTGTCTGAGACTGTTTTGGAATTGGTGGAAATTTAAAAATTGATGTCTTTGAACCTATATCATGCTGACCATTGTGTGAGTGACTTGATGTCAGAGATTTTAAAATAAGAAAGAAAAGTACACTAAGAACATGTCTCTTTCATTTAAAAAAGTGCTGGTCACAACCTATCAAACTGGTTTTATGTGCCACCAGTGGGTTATAACTTTCAGTTTAAAGAACACTGACCCATTGGGTCAATATAGAACCATGCGTCCAACAAGTCTGTTTAACATTATGAAACGTTTATAAATGTGACCACTTCCATGGTTACAAAAGAAGTCTCATTCAGTTACTAAGAATTTGTATTTTATAGTGTTATCTATTCATAATGCAATGAACATTTGAAATAGCATGTAGCTAAAATGCTTCTATATGCCACACATATGTGGGAAATTAACACCTTTCTGAGTATCACAAGGGCTGCTGCTGCTGCTAAGTCGCTTCAGTCGTGTCTGACTCTGTACGACCCCATAGACAGCAGCCCACCAGGCTCCACCGTCCCTGATATTCTCCAGGCAAGAACACTGGAGTGGGTTGCCATTTCCTTCTCCAATGCATGAAAGTGAAAAGTGAAAGTGAAGTCGCTCAGGCGTGTCCGGCTCTTCGAGACCCCATGGACTGCAGCCTACCAGGCTCCTCCGTCCATGGGATTTTCCAGAAAAGAGTACTGGAATGGGTTGCCATTGCCTCTCATATCACAAGGGGGAGAGGTGCTAAATATTTAAAAATATTTAGAACTTAAAATGAGATAAAAATTGATGAGCAAAACTATCTAAAACAAGAGACTAAGAAACAGAAAAGCAATAAATCCAAAATAGGTGAAAGGAAGAAAACAGTACATTTAAGAGTACAAATTAATGAAAGAGAAAAAGATAAAATAGAATCAATAATACTAAAAGCTGTTTAAGACTAATAAAATAGGTTCAGCTCTAGTTAAACTGATCATAACAGAAAAGGAATGAATGAAAAGTAATTGTAAGTTAAATGAGGAGTAATAATTAGGAATAAAGAAAAACATAGTCAATGAGACTATTTATAGTTTTATGCCTATAAATTTGAAACCTTAGGTGAAATGCATAGTTTTCTAGAATCATAGTCTGTTATGATTGACTCAAGGAGAAAAGTGACCAAGTATGATTGATTTAAATTAAAGAAGTTAATCTAAGCCATTGGCTCTCATCCAGATATGATTTTACACCTAACTCCCTGCCCCCTCCTTTCCCAGAGGACATTTGGCAATGTCAGGAGACATGTTTTGTTGTCCCAATTGGGGCTAGAAATGCTACTGTCATCTGGTTGGCAGAGGCCAGGGATGCTGCTAAACATCCCACAATGCATGGGGCAGTCCCCCACAAAACAAAGAATTACCTGGCTCAAAATGTCAGTAGTACAAGATTGAGAAACTCTAATCTAGGCCATCACGGTATTATAGGTGGTTTTATGAATATATAAGGATTAGATAATCCCATTCTCATGTATTCTGTTTCACTGAAAAAGAAGGAAAACTTCCCATATAATTTTTTAAAAATTTATTATTAATTAATTAATTTTAGCCAGGCCATGTGTCATGTGGGGTCTGTCTAACCAGGGACGGTACCTGAGCCCTCTGCACTGGAGTCTTCACCAATGGCCTGCCAGTGGAGTTCTCAATGTTATTTTGAGAGTAGTACTACCTTGATACAAAAAACCAAAGACCTTAGAGAATTTACAGGTAAGCAAGCTGAATCTGTGTTTATATAACAAAACCATCTTTACCACATTGTGTTAATTTTGGAATGCAAGGATGGTGTAGTCAGAATAGTTATTATGTAATTTACTATGTTTGTGAATTAAAAGGAAAAGTCATAGTGTCTTTCAGTAGATATACAAAAAGCATTTGATAGAATTCAAGGCAAGATAAAACTTTTAGCCAAGAAGGGAATTACCCTGATAAAGACTATCTAACTTAAAATGTTAACAATTGTAAGTAGTAAATATTAGAAACAATCCTGTAAAATCTAGAATGAAGATAAGGATGCTGCTGTTATCACTTTTCTTCAACATTATTTTTGATAAATGTTTATCAAAACAGTGCAGTTTTGATAGTTTGCAGTTTATCCCAGCCAGTGCAGTAAGGCAAGGAAAAGAAGTAAAAGTACATACATAGACTGGAGATGGGGAAAATAAGAAACCAGCTTTGCTCATGGATAGTATAGTCTGCTCTACATAGAAAAGAAAAGAGAGTTGGCAGACAGACACTGTTAAATGAGAAATTTCAGCAAGGTTGGTGTGGATGAATAGAAGTTTAACATACAGAAATCAAATGTGTTCCTGTACAATAGCAACACAGAAGTTGTTGTTCAGTCATGTCCAACTCTTTGCGACCCCATGGACTGCAGCATGCCAGGCCTCCCTGTCCATCACCAACTCCTAGAGCTTGCTCAAACTCATGTCCATTGAGTCAGTGATGCCATCCAACGATCTCATCCTCTGTCATCCTCTTCTCCTCCTGCCTTCAGTCTTTCCCAGCATCAGGGTCTTTTCCAATGAGTTCGCTCTTTGCATCAGGTGGCCAAAATATTGGAGCTTCCGCGTCAGTCCTTCCAATGAATATTCAGGGTTGATTTCCTTTAGGATTGACTGGTTTGATCTCCATGCAGTCCAAGGGACTCTCAAGAGTCTTCTCCAGCACCACAGTTCAAAGACATCAATTCTTTGGTGCTCAGTCTTTTTTATTATCCAGCTCTCACATCCCTACATGACTACTGGAAAAACCATAGCTTTGACTGTGTGGACCTTTGAGGCAAAGTAATGCCTCTGGTTTTTAATATGCTGCGTTCAGTTCAGTTGCTCAATTGTGTCCGACTCTTTGCAACCCCATGGACTGCAGCATGCCAGGCTCAGATGACATCACCCTTATAGTAGAAAGTGAAGAAGAACTAAAGAGCCTCTTGATGAAAGTGAGAGAGGAGAGTGAAAAAGTTTGCTTAAAGCTCAACATTCAAAAAACTAAGATTGTGGCATCCAGTCCCATCAGTTCATGGCAAATAGATGGGGAAACAATGGAAACAGTGACAAACTTTATTTTCTTGGGCTCCAAAATCACTGTGGATGGTGACTGCAGCCATGAAATTAAAAGACACTTGCTCCTTGGAAGAAAAGCTATGACCAACCTAAACAGAATATTAAAAAGCAGAGACATTACTTTGCCAATAAAGGTCTGTCTTTTCAAAGCTATGGTTTTTCCAGTAGTCATGTAGGGTTGTGAGGGTTAGACTATAAAGAAAGGTGAACGCTGAAGAATTGATGCTTTTGAACTGTGGTGTTGGAGAAGACTCTTGAGAGTCCCTTGGACTGCAATGAGATCCAACCAGTCAATATGCTGTGTAGGTTCGTCACTGTTTTTCTTCCAAGAAGCAAGCATCTTTTAATTTCATGGCTTCAGTCACCATCCATAGTGATTTTGGAGCCCAGGAAAATAAAATCTGTCACTGTTTCCATTGTTTCCCCATCTGTTTGCTGTGAAGTGATGGGACTGGATGCCATGGTCTTCATTTTTTTAATGTTGTATTTTAAGCCAGATTTTTCACTCTCTTCTTTCACCTTCATGAAGAAGCTCTTTAATTCCTCTTCACTTTCTGTCCAGGAATAGAATTTTTAATTTTTATCACAATACCATGTCTTATAGTAACAAGCCAAAAGGAATAATCTAATATACATACAGTTCCTTAAGTTATAAAATGCATTAGATAAAATCTGAATAAAGAAACAAATCCTGTTTTCATGATTGGGAAGACAATAAAGATATAAATTTTTCTTATATTAACCTGAATACATGCAATTTTGCTAAGAATTCCAATATTTTTTTTTTCTAGTAAAGCTGTAAAATTTATGTGGGGGAATAAAGGGCAAGTATAGTTAAAGTGATTTTGAAGAAAAAGGTACATGGACTTGTCAAAACTTTAAACAGTAGAGCAATTGACTTCTGTGATGGTCTACTGGTTAAGACTCAATGGTTCCATTTCAGGGGATGCAGGTTCAGTCCTTGGTCAGGGAACTAGAGATCCTGCATGCTGATCCATGCTGCATGGCATGGCCAAAAAATAACAACGACCAAAAAACTAGAGCAGTTGAGATTATGATATTTTTAGGGACAAATAGACCAAGGAAGTAAATTAGGGAGTTCAGAATTAGTACCACACATATGGAAATTTGATATGTGAGAGAGGTAGCGTCACAGATTGGGGAGGGAAGTAACAGTACTGAAACAACTGGCTGTCTGTGCAGAAAAATGAACATAAATTTCTACCTCCCACCACAGACAAATATAAATTCCAAGTGAGTTAAGACATTAAACCTGAAAAGCAGGAATCTAAAACTTTTAAATGAAAGTGTGAGAATATGCATATGACCTGGCAGTAAAGAAAGTTTTAAAATTTAAGACACAGAGAGCACAAGCATCAGTTAATTTAACTACAACAATAAAAAATGAATAAATTTAACATTAGTAAAATAAACATTCATAAATTTGTCTACAAGCAGACTGAAATCTTTGTGCATAAGAAAGAACTATATAAAACGAAAGATGAGCCCACAACTGGGAGAAGATATTTACAAAGCATGCAGCTTTTATATGTGTTCAAGGAGATGCACAGACTGTTCACAGCACTTTTGTTTGTAATATCAAAATACTCAGAGGGAGACAGATATCCATTAACAGGAGAACTGATAAACTCTGTGTCTTAGTTCTGTGGCTCTCTATATATGGCATCAGTTTTCAGCTTTGTGAGATCCAGGGTACCCTTTGTATAACTTATATATATATATATTTTAAAATTTTTATTTATTAATTTTTGGCTGTGCTGGGTCTTCAGTGCTGTGCAGGAACGTTCTCTAGTTGCAGAGAGCAGGGGCTACTCTCTAGTTGCGGTACACGGGCTTCTCATTGCAGTGGCTTCTCTTGTTGCGGAGCATAGGCTGTAGGGCATGGGGGCTTCAGTAGTTGTGGTGCGTGAGCTTAGTTGCCCCAAGGCACGTGGGATCTTCCCAGACCAGGGACTGAACCCATGTTCCCTGCAATGGCAGGTGGATTCTTAACCACTGGACTACCAAGGAAGTCCTATAACTTACATTTTATCATACCCATTCTACTATCTTAAAATAAACTCCCATCTATATACACAATTTATAAAAATAACATTATATCCTAAATGCAAAGTAATAGAGAAATAAAAGCAAGATAATTTTGAAGAAAATAGTGTATATGTGACTGTATAAATGCTTGGTATGATGATGTTTTTAGATACAGTTAAGCAGTTAGTTGTTTACACTTGTGTATAAGGAGGAAATTGGAATCTAAGAAGATTGCATTGTTTACATGTCTACAAAATGTAGGGCATTTTGAAAGAAGGACTGAAGAGGTGTGTTGATGTGCACATGTAGAGTCATCACAAATGTGACACCTACGAGGACAGATTGATACAAGCGTTTTGTATTGTGTCTTGAAAACCTGGAATGGAGTTGCTATTAGTGACCTAATATTTCGAACTGGTTTATAACTCTCCGTTAAAGTCTCACTAAAACCAATCATACTCTCCTTTTCGTTGACATGGTATTTCCTGTAAAAATGAGTGTATACATATAAAACTATGCAAAGAAAACAAAGTCTCCTGTAGAGGTAAAATAGAATTGAGTTCTAGGCTCAGATACTTTTTCACCTAAATGAGTACCTTGTGGGTTTTCTGAAATCCTATGGGAAAAGAGAAAATTTTTCATTGCGCAGGAGTCTCTTCAACATTTTGGAATATTAAGATCCCTGTCTCCCTCTCATTCACTAAATAGTACCATCTCCCCAGGCCCACATTTAACAACCAGTGACAACCCAACACATTTCCAACATTACCCCTACTGTTCTATTGAGAACTGCTCAACTAGAACTTCTAATGTGGTTTCATTGGAAAACAGTGCTTAAGAATGGAAGACTCTACCAATGATATAATCTTAACTAATACTAATGTATTGTTAACTGTTGCACCGTTTGTGGATACAGAAGTGTAACAACAAAATGGGAATGGTAAGGTAAACTCAGGATGGTGTCTTGCTTGGAGGGGTGGACACAAGGGATCAATGAAGGATATGCAGAAGGCTTTATCCGTAACTGTAATGTTCACAATCCCCCCACCAAAACAAAAGTAACAAAAGCCAACCCCCCAAAATACCCTTTTGGTGTAAATGTAGTGAAGTGTTAAGATTTCTCAAAACTGATGGTATGTGTATAGGTGTTCATTCTTCTATTGTGGATCCTTGCAATATAATGCCAAGCAAGACAAAACAGAGGACGACTAAGATAAAGGTCAGATAAATGATTAAGGTTGTATCTGTACTTAATTTTTGTTTCCATCTGTCCCTGCTTTTTTGCCATTGTCTACTGATTCCTTACTATGAATTAGTAACCTTTTCTTTCTCCTCCACTCTTTTCCATAGCATCTAATTTGAAATATCCTTTTCCTCACAGCATATACCCATAGGCAGTCAGTGAACATATTCTTTTCATATACTTTCTCCCTGCTTCTTCTCTCTTTAAAATATTATGTAGTATTCACGTTGTCAGATCAATGTGTAGGGGATTCCCTGGTAGCTCAGTTAGTAAAGAATCTGACTTCAGCGCAGGAGACCTGGGTTCGATCCCTGAGTTGGGAAGATCCCCTGGAGAAGGAAATGGCAACCCACTTCAGTATTCCTGCCTGGAGAATCCCATGGACAGAGGAGCCTGATGGGCTACAGTTTATGGTGTCACAAGTGTCGGATACAACTTAGTGATTAAATCACCAACCACTATATTGTGTTTCTTGTAGCCATCATTTAGTCTTAGTTTTACAGGTCAATACTATATTGTTGTCTACTGTATATTGTTGAGAGTCACTGCCACTCCTTATACTGATGTTTCATTTCAGTTCTTTCTCTGCTAGATACCTCAAGGAGAATTCATGGGAACATTTCTGGAACTCTTGCATGTATATAATATATTTTTACCTTTATATCTGAAGCTCATTTTGGCTGAATATAAAATCCTTGGTTCACTTCCCCCCCACCCCCGCCAAATATCTTAAATATGTTACCTCATTGTCTTATGACATAAGGCACTCCTGTCAATGTGTAACGACATTGGTTTTCTTTCTTAAGAGTGATTTGATCATTTTTTCAGATGCCTAAATAATAACTGAAAAAAATGACCAAGAGTCTTCCCAAACTGTATCTCAATTATTGCTTTCTGGATCAACTTTTCCCAGATAGAAGGTGTAGCTTGATGTCTTTCTATTTCAGAAATGCTTCTTAAAGTATCATTTTTAGTATTCTGTTCTATTGCTTTGGTTTCATACCTTAGAAACTTCAGGGGTAGGTCTTTTGGATCTTCTTTACCTGTCATCTATATCTGTTGCTCAGTTGCTTGCTCAGTCATATCCGACTCTTGATGACTCCATGGACTGTAGCCTTCTAGGCTCCTGTGTCCATGGGATTTTTCCAGCAAGAATACTGGTGTGGGTTGCCATTTCCTTCTCCAGGGGATCTTCCGACCCAGGGATTGAACCTACATCTCCTGCATTTGCAGGCAGATTCCTTATCACTGAGCTACCTGGGAAGCCCTCTTAATTTTCCTCAAATCATTTTGTTTTTCAATCTTTTTGAGTTTAAAGATTTTCTTCCTTTCCATTTTCTAGAAAATAGCATTACTGTTTATTTGTTCTTGTCATTCTAGTGTTCTCTTCATTGCTGAAATGAAAATTTTCTTTTGGTTTTAAGTCTTTGCTGAGTTCTCTCATCTGTCTTTTCAGATGTTTTGTTTCTCCAGTCACATGTTTCTGAAATTTTAAATTCTGGTGTGTATATATTTCCATGTGGGCTTCCCAGGTGGCACTAGTGGTAAAGAACCTACTTGCCAATGCGGGAGACATAAGAGAGATGGGTTCAATCCCTGGGTCAGGAAGATCCCATGGAGGAGGGTATGGCAACCCATTCCAGTATTCTTGCCTGGAGAATCCCGTGGTCAGAGGAGCCTGGTGGGCAACAGTTCATAGGGTCACAAAGAGTCGGACGCGACTGAAGCGACTTAGCATAGCATACACATATTTCCATACACATGCCGCTTTCTTTATTTCACTGTACTCCTTTTTGAGTCTATGTTAGAGTTTGCATCACTTTGGTGAGTGTGTGCTTTGCATCACTTTTTTCTAGTATGTGCTCACCACATATAGGGATATTTTCCTGCTTCTCATTCTTTTATTTACTTGAATAATATTTGAGTGCCATCTTTTTCTGTGACTCATGTTTAAGTAAAACAAGACCTCCTATACTTCTATGAGGAAGGAGAAGTCTGGAGACCTTTTGGAGCATGTGAGCTTCTAGATCTTTTTTTATCTATAAAGCAATTAAAAAAATACGGCCTCCTTCTATGGATTTGCCTCTTTGGTTTTGCTCCTGTTCCTCATCTGTCATTATGATAGAGCTTTTCTTTGCCCCAGTTGCGTGTAGCCTATTTAGTTTGGATTCTGCTTCTAGTAATTTCTTCTAAGTGTGGAGCTCAGTCCTAAGAGAGAGCTTTGCCTTTAGTTCAGCACATATAGCTTTAGCAGACTTAATTGCTGTCCCGTGTCCATGAGTTGGAGCTTGTAAGACTTTCTCGCACTTTGGACTGCCTTCTCCGATTGACTACTAACTCCAGTGGTTATCTGTTTTCATTTGGCAGTTTCCCCCTGTTTCTTCTTTTTTAAAAAAATCTATTTATTTATTTGGATGTGCCTGGTCTTAGTTGCAGCATGTGGAATCTTAGTTTCCTAACCAGGGATTGAACCTGGACCCCCTGTAGTGGTAGCATGGAGTCTCAACCACTAGATCACCAGAGAAGTCCCTCTGTTTTCTTGATAATTTCTGATCAGTGTTCAGATAAATACTTATCACAGTAGTCAGGCCAGTGTTCATATTTTATGTTTTCTGGCAATGCCTTTCAGCTAGTTTTGTTGTCAGTGTTGGAGTTTTTGTTTTATTTTTATCCTACTTTCTCTGATGTTTTTATTAGGGGACTTCAGAGAGATTAATAAACACTGCTGCTGCTGCTGCTAAGTTGCTTCAGTCGTGTCCGACTCTGTGCGACCCCATAGACGGCAGCCCACCAGGCTATGCCATTCCTGGGATTCTCCAGGCAAGAATACTGGAGTGGGTTGCCATTTCCTTCTCCTAATAAACACTACTTACTGCCATTTCCATTTTTCCAAAAAAACCCCCTTGGAGTTTATATTTCTTACTTGGGTCTGTTTTGCACGGTGCTTTTTTTAATCCAAGGATATTTCTGGGATTTCTGTCACTTACATTTAGAGACATTATAGCATTTTTCTATGACAAGTGAACTTTGTTTATTTGATGAAGTACATTTTCAAAATGGAGACTTCTTGATTTTTTTTTTTTTTTTTACAGAATAATGTGTGTGTATATATATATTTTGTGAGCTCATTTTGTGAGCATTTGGATCTAAGCCCAGGTTATTCTTTACTGGGAACGTGCAAATCTGGTATCAGAACTGAAGAGATATTTATTATTGAATAATTGATGTACCAGCCTCCTGAAAGCAGAGGTTTAAACTTTACATGTCCCATAAATAGAGCATTCTTAGGGAAAGATTTTTATACAAAAGATGGCTATCTTTTTGTTCTAAGCAGAGACAGATGCAATTTATTTCTGGTGAAATAAGAATAAGTTCTTAGTTGCAAGTAGATTTCATTACCTTTAATTGATGAAGTCACCATGCCAAGGACACTAGTCCTTCAGTTCTCCGGTACTCACACCATAGATCAGGCACCGTCATATCTAAATTACCATTGTGGGTCTTCACTATCCTTTGCACAGACCAGCACCCTAATGTGTCCCTCTTGGTAGTCAGGGTATCTCCCCGCCCCCCCACCCCATCACACCGAAACATCTCAGCAGCAGACACCTGTTCTCTTCTGTTGGGTCTCGCCAGCACCGTGACATTGCCTGCCTGGAGCCAGTAGCTGGGTGGTCAGGGTTTATTGAACTCATTGATTCAATGAGTAAGTTGAATAAGAGTAAGTTGTCTCTCAGAGTCATCATTCAGGGTTCCATCTTTATTTTCATAGTTTATTCGGGCTACTTTGGCATTTGTGTTTTGCTAGTATTAGCCTTTGCATTGGTGGAACAGCTCCAATTTTGATTGTACAGGGCCTAATGAGTTAACCTGGAGAACTGCAGTGTAAAGAAAGCTGAGGTCAGAAAGATTTTAATTGTCTAAGCTTGGGTCAGGGGGAAGGCTTGGTTTCTTTACTAGTTTGTTCAAGGCTCTGAAGAATTCAGTAGCTTTTCCTCTGATGAATTAAATCTATTCTTCACCTGGATTAGTGACTTTTTATGAATTGCTGATGTAGCTTGTTTGATAAATGGATGGATTTTCAGTTAATGTAAAATCAGAGGGGCAGGTTGAATGTTACTTCTGGGCTGTATGTGCAGTTCTTTGGAGAAACCCCAATTTTAGGGGGGGGGGCAGCTATAATACATGCTTAGGCATTCATTTGAAATAAAGTCCATCTGTAGTGATTTATGTTACATCGAACTGTTCAAATTAGGAAGCCATAATATTTGGTTGGGCTTCCCAGGTGGCTCAATGGTAAAGAATCCACCTGCCGACATAGGAGACACACATGGGTTTGATCCCTGGGTCCAGAAGATCCCCAGAAGAGGAAATGGCAACCTGCTCCAGTATTCTTGCCAGGAAAATCCCATGGACAGAGGAGCCTGGCGGGCTATAAGCCATGGAGTCACAAAGAATTGGACACGACTAAGCATGCATGCAGCATCATCAACCATATTTGGTTAGAAAAGCTCAAGCTATAGTTTTTCTAACTGCATCTGTCTTGCTTAACTCATTCATAAGTACTGGGCAAAGGTGAACTGCAAATGTTTTCTTCTTTCTGTTCTAGCCTGGGAGCAGATCTCTCTGAAAGCCCCTGAGCCCCCATTTCCTCCTAAGTGGTGGCAGGCTTCTTAGGAGGCATCATCTTGGGGGGGTTGTTACAGCGCTGATTATTTGGGAATGTGAGCTGGATGGCCCATGTGTCTATAGCAGAACTGTCTAATAGAAACAAAATAGAATTTGAGCCACTGATGAGAGCCACATAAGCCATTAAAACATTTCCAGGAGCTACATTAAGCAAAGTAAAAAGAGACAGGTAAAATTAACTTCATCGATATTTTTAATTACCCTAATATATCCAAAATATCCAGCATTTTGTAATGTAAAAATCATTAATGAGGTGTTTTACCCTTTTTCATGCTAAATCTTTGAAATCCAATGTGTGTTTTGTACTTACAGCACATTTTATTTTTTTCACACTATATCTCATATACTCAGTAGTTACATGTGTTTCCTGGGTACCATATTGGACAGCATCCTTCTCAAGAGTGGGTGTGTTTGTGTCTTGGGAGCGAAGATATTCCATTGTTCAGTATTATGAGATGTTTGAGTAGGAGTAATACTTTGATGAAAACTGAAGGTCAGTTTTTCTATTACTGCCAAACACCTGTTGTTTCCCTGGAAATAAGTAGAAAAGAATGTCTATGAATGCTTCTAGTGGAGAAACTGTTTTAGCTGAGAGATTTGGTGATGGGAGAACTAATTATTTCCTCCCCAAATTACAAACTTATTTTTACCTATTTAAGAATATTTGGAGGATTAAGCATTCCCATATAGAAAGACTGGGAGAACATAGGCGTTTGTATAAAGAGGAAATTGTAAGGGGCTTCCTTGTTAGCTCAGCTGGTAAAGAATCTACCTGCAATGCAGGAGACTCAGTTTGATTCCGGGGTTGGGAAGTTCCCCTGGAGAAGGGATAGGTTACCCACTCCAGTATTCTTGGGCTTCCCTGGTGGCTCAGACAGTAAAGAATCCACCTGCAATGTGGGAGACCTGGGTTCTATCCCTGGGTTGGGAAGATCCTGTGGAGGAGGGCATGGCAACTGTTCGTGCTTAGGGAATCCCCATGCACAGAGGAACCTGGTGGGCCACAGTCCATGGGGTCGTAAAGAGTTGGACATGACTGAGCGACTAAGCATGGCACAGAGATTTTGAAGTTTCTCCTTTGTCATTGGTTGATTGCTATATTTTCATAATGTGTCTTCCTTTTATTTTATTTTCTGTCTGCCAGCCTTTTATTTTTGGTGGGACCAGTAGGGCTCTAGTAGAAAGTTGCTTTCCCAGGGCTGAGGCACAAAAGCAAAGCTCTGCCAGCCTCTCAAACCCTCTCCTGTGTTTGGAGACTCTCACCATTTGTTCTTTGGTGGGACCAGTAGGGCTCTAGTAGAAAGTTGCTTTCCCAGGGCTGAGGCACAAAAGCAAAGCTAAAACCAAATTAGAAAACTCTGTACCATCCTGTGGAACTTGGCTCATCATCTGGTAGTCCAGATGCTAAATTCGATAACAAAAAACTGTTCCCTCTGGGTCCCCTCCCCTCCTTCCTCCTCACATAGCTGTGCTTACCCTAGAGACAGTCACTTACCAATGGTTCTCCTGTGCTTTTCTGTAAACCCTGTGTTTCTAAAGTCATTACTTTTTGGCGTTTCTATGAACACATTATGGAGATTTTAACTTTCTTCCCCATTGGGGATAATTCTCTCTGGGTCTTGGGTGTTTCTGCATGTCTTGCAAGCAGAGGTGCTAGCTCCTGTGTTTCAGATCATCTTTTCAAAGATACAGCCTTCAAGCTAGCAGTAATATCTCCTCCAGAGCAGAGAGCACTTTGCTTACAGTTTTGGAAGGAGAGAGGGTTTTCCTCCAGAGAGAAGAGCAGGCCTGCCTACTACTGCCTGTGAGGAAAGGTTCAGCTTCACAAAGCTTGGGGTTCTTCTCTTGCAACACAACTCACGATGTATACGGGTGTCATGAATGTGCATGGCTGGGGAATAGAGGCTTTTAGAATCAAGGGAAAAATGAGGGTCTTCCCTGGTGGTCCAGTGGCTGACTCTGTGCTCCCCTGAGTGATCAGGGAACTGGATCCCACGTGCCACAACTAAGAGGCGTGCCACAGCTAAAAAAGATCCTATGTGCCACAGCTGAGGCCCCCATGTCCTGCAGTGAGGATTGAGGATCTTGAGTGTTGCGGCTGGGACCAGGTACAGCCAAATAAATAAATAAATATGAATATTAAAAAAGAGAAAGATGTCACCCTGGCTACTGCTATTGCTGTGAGTAATAAATTGTCCTTTATCTCTGACCCAAAAGTCTCATGTCTTCTTCCAGCATCCATGAACCTGACAGGCTAACTTGTTAGTTTTAAAGTCAGGTAAAATCTGTGAACCTTCACAACTTTTCATTTTCACCTCTCCAGTTTTCCCAGAATTAAGGTTTTTTGTTAAATCTGTATTAGGTATAATTTTGACTATATAAAAATTGTACACTGATGAGCCGAGTAGCATCTATGATTATACCTCCTTTTCTCTATAATTTTTATTGCTCCTAAAGTTACTAATTGCCTTTTAAAAATATTCAGTTGATGAGTTTTCCTTTTTTTTTTCAAAGTATTTATTTATTTGGCTACACCAGGTCTTAGTTGCAGCAGGGAAGTCCCTGGTGAGTTTTCTTTAATCTCTCATCACATCTTCCCATGATTTCTAACAACTGTCTAATATGTTTAAAAAAAAAAAAGACAGCAGCTCAGAGATAGACTGTCAGATAATCTACCAGTTCTTCTTTTTAACTGTAGACCTACCTCTTGGAGCAACCACCATCCTATTCTCCTGTGTACCTGTTACTTTTAGGGGCTCTATAGTTGTTTTTGCTGAGCCTGGTGGCAGGCTTCCAAATCCCCATTCATAACTACTTCTCCATTCTTCCATGTGCTTAGAGGCTGGGTAAGTTACATTTTCTCTTCCCTAGCTTCTGCAGTCTGGGATGTCTATGTAAAACTTCTGGCAGGTAATATATGAGCAGAGGTTTATCAGGGAAAATTTTTACTTTCCTGATAAAAAGGACAGGACAGACTCAGATGGTATTCCTTTCCTCATGGCTTGATGGTGGGCATGATACCAGGACCTGTGACAGTCATTTCTCTGAAAAGGACACATGGGTATATAGGATAGTAGGGTCCTTGGCTTAAGCCACATCTCACGTTAGTTTTGCTGTAGATTTTCTTTTTGTAACATGAGTCAATACATCTCTTTATTGCTTAGGCCAGTATGGTTTGGATTTTCCAACTCTTATAATGAAAACTTCCAAATGATTGTAAACGCTTTTCATTATTCCTGACTCGGTAGCTGAGAGTATGATCATGTTTGGGAATCTCTAAGGTGCAGAAAATGGGTTTAATGACTATGTGATTGATTTGTAGACAGAGAATCCTCTCCTAGTTTTGGCTGTATTTCCTTCTGCCATGTTCCTTTTATAAAAGTTTTATAGCAATTTCATGAAATGCTGATGGAAAGAGGTGGGAAGTGGGGCCTGTGGTGGGGATCCAGATAAGCTACTGGTGGACCTTTTAGTGACTTTTCTGGAAAATTCCTTATTATAACATATAGATGTAACATGATGCCAAATTATGCTTTATTACTCATAAATAATTCATTTCCTTAATTTGATATTCCTAGCATTCTGAACTGCTATTTTTAGCAAAGGGCAAAATTTTTCCCCAAATTGCTCATGATAAAAACTTCTAGTTACTGATTGGGTTGTTGATTTGTTGTTTTCTACCTACTGTGATTGAAATAATATTGCCCGCCCTGTCAGTAAACGGGATGTTGCAGCCATCACATTACAGCCGTCCTGATGATGAACCCTCAGGGAACTCAGGATGGAGGCAGGATGTCCTCCCATCTAGCAGTCAACAGCTGCAGCTCCCCCACTGCCAAGGTGCACCCGGAGATTCAGGAGGAGAAAACACAAGATACTGGTCCCAGAGAGCTGAGGGGCATTTCAAAGGAGTGATTTCAGTGATATCTGACTCTTGCATTTTCCCATACATGAAAAAGCAGTAAATTTCTTGAGATGTCTGATTTTCTTTCACAGTAATCTTCTTATGTTCCAACTATCTGGTCTTTGTTACAAAAACTCCTATGTAGCCTGGCTCCCCCCTTACCTCTTCTGAGCAGTGTCTGAGAGTTCTCTGAGATGTCAGTTTTGTCCACCAAATAAAACACAACTCATCTTTTAGGTTGTGTATTTTTTTTCAGTCAACACTACCCAGAGGCCTTCTTGGATTAAAAATTTATGTGTTATTCAGGATGTTTCAATGATATGTGTAGAGGAAGAGAGTCCTAAGTGGTGGGTTTATAGTGGAAGTCTAGAGCAATTAATTGAGAATTTTGGAAGCAGTTATTTTTAAGGATGAGACATCTCTCAGATGTAATGAGTGGCTTTAGGAACCGACTCAGCCATGATCTTTAAACACTGTGCTTGACTTTGGGGTGGGTGCACATTCAGCCAATTGCTTGTCAACTTGGAATCCAAGGGAAAGTCTGGAGAAGCACTCCTATTTTATTTCAGTTATGACACCAGTGAGATAAGAACGTGAAGACTGAAAGTTAGATTGGAGAGAGTGGACATTGTTGTTGGAGTGCCATCTTTTTCTGTTTATCTGTTTTTTTAGTTGAAGTGTAGTTATTTACAATGTTGTGTTAATTTCATGTGTGCTGCAGTGCCAGGTTTTGTGTGGACCTTGATCTTGGGAGCTAATTCATTCTGTTCTTATGGCTTCTCTCTGGTGTTGCCAGAACACTGGAGTTGTAGGGCACCATTTTGCTCTCACGCCCTTTTTTGGTACCTTTGGAGTACAGCCTCACCATCTGATGGCCCGACTCTCAGGGGCCTCCCTTGGAAGAAAATGCCCTTCCCATTGTCCCTAGCCTTGAGAGAATTTTCCACTCCTTCAAGTTCCTGCCTAAGCCTTCACTCCTGCTCATCGTCGGAATTAATGGCCATGCTTCTTCCCACTTATGCTTCTACATTACTGCTGCTTATGGTTTTACTTGGTGCTCATTTTATCTTGTCTTGTAGTTGAATGTATCTATAAACTTCACTAGAGGAGCCCCTAGAGTAAGCTTTGTAGTTGATAAATTCTTTCAGTTGCTAGTTGATAGAAGATGTTGATTTCAACATTTGTTAAGCGAATGAATGGGTATGGGGTGTGTGTAGTAAGGCAGAGACCAAAGGCTGTGTGTTTTCTCCATGACCTGGGACTGTGCACTGAACTTTTATATGTCTTGCTTTCCCCGCCTGAGATAATAATACTTGATCAAAGTATTGGAGCTCATGCATGCCCCTGCTTAGGATGTGAGAGCACACACAAAAGTGGCAACGATTGTCATCAGTTGTTGCTAATAAATTGCCCATTTTACTGCTTTGAATTTACTGTGAGTTAAACTGTGCTCTTCAGAGACTACTTGAGAAACCAAGGGCATAGTGTAAAAGAGGGTTCCTTCTGTGTTCCCAGTGATGAGGATCTTAGCATTGACACACCAAATTTAGGGAATTGCTGATCAAGTCACTTTAGTGCCCTCATTGTCCTTTTACCTGTTACTGGTCACATTTGTTTTCATAGCACAATCTGAACAACTCCCCTGCACACCCCCATGTCTATCAAACAGTTGTGTGAAGCCAAGAACTGTGCTGGGAACCCAGGGTTGAGTAAGGAAGACCTGCCATCTGCCATTCAGTGTGTCCAGAAATGAGCAGGACTTATTACAGATTGGATCAGGAGGTTTGCAAAATCTTAATAAGCGGACATTTAGGTTCTGGTGTCAAGTGATTCAGACTTTGGAATTCCCCGTGATGTTTGCTCTATCAGAAGAAAAAATGTTCTCAAAAAAAAAAGAAAGAAAAGATATTCTTGTTGTTTGGAGCTTAACAAATGAGCTTGGTTTGAAATTAGAGATGAGTGCAGTGCACAGAGTATGGAATGGCAAGTCAGGAGGCTTGGGCTCCCAGCTTGGGACTCTGCAGTCACTGCTGTTCCTGGAACCTTGGCTTCTACACTCTTTGGTAAGATCTGAGAGTGAAGAACTCCCTGGGGGCTCTTCCAGCTCTAACAGCCTGTAGTTCTGAGGACTTAGGACCCCTTTCCCATTAATTTTAACCCCATATGCCTTTCCTGAAGGGATGGACAACCATTCCCCATGGTTTACTTTGTGTGATGATGAGGCATGACATGATCAGCTGACTGAGACATGGCTTTGACCCCCCAAAATGAGCTGAGTATGATCTTGGCTTCCACAAACAGGAAGAGAAATTTTCAGCTTTGTGAAGTGACAGAGGAAAACAAATACAAATTTGTGAGAAAGTTCCCCATCCTCCAGCCTTTCTCAGCCTCAGCTTTGCAAGGGGATGAAGCCCTACTGCCTGAGGAGGAGTGCTGAGTGCAATGAATTAATGCCCGTCTTGTGCATCTAGAAGAATGGGAGTCACGCACTGTGACTGAGGAAACTCAAGCCCACCATTTTCTGGGGCCTCTGGTTGAGATGAGGAATCCTGGTTGGAACGGAGTGTAAGGCCAAGTGGCAATCTCTGGATTAATCACATGCCGAGTCTTCTGTATTCATTTTCTCATACATCTCTTAAGTATTGGACCAACTTGAGGTTGTTTTTCCTTTGTAAGGTGTGTCCCTCTCTCCTAAAACACTAGCTTTTTTTTCTTTTCTTTTCTTTTTTTTTAAATAAATTTATTTATTTTAGTTGGGGGCTAATTACTTTACAATATTGTAGTGGTTTTTGCCATACATTGACATGAATCAGCCATGGGTTCACATGTGCTCCCCATCCTGAACCCTCCTCCCACCTCCCTCCCCATCCCATCCCTCTGGGTCATCCCAATGCCCCAGCCCTGAGCATTTGTCTCATGCATAGAACATGGAATGGTGTTCTGTTTCACATATGATAATATACATGTTTTCAATGCTATTGTCTCAGAATGTCCCACCCTCACCTTCTTCCTCAGAGTCCACAAGACTGTTCTATGCATCTGTGTCTCTTATTCTGTCTTGCATATAGGGTTACCATTACCATCTTTCAAATTCCATATATATGCATTAGTATACTGTATTGGTGTTTTTCTTTCTGGCTTACTTCACTCTGTATAATGGGCTCCAGTTTCATCCATCTCAATAGAACCGATTCAAATGTATTTTTTTAATGGCTGAGTAATATTCCATTGTGTATATGTACCACAGCTTCCTTATCCATTCGTCTGCTGATGGACATCTAGGTTGCTTCCATGTCCTGGCTATTGTAAACGGTGCTGCAATGAACACTCTCTGACATAAATCACAGCAGGATCCTCCATGACCCACCTCCCAGAATATTGGAAATAAAAGCAAAAATAAACAAATGGGACCTAATTAAAATTAAAAGCTTTTGCACAACAAAGGAAACGCTAGCTTTTTAATTATTACTTTTAAAAGTTCCCCTTATTTCTGGGTTCCTAATTTACACTCATGAAGATAAACCTACCATGAGGGTGCTTTGGGGCATATGAAAACTATACTGGCCACATATGGACATCAGGTTGTTTTATTCCTCGAGGAAAAAGGTGCTTGTTAATGAGCTGTCCATTCCACAGACCCTGATTGATGTCTCTGTGCTGGACACCAGGAACATCATGTGGAAGGCAGGCAGGAGGACTTGTATACTGTGCGTGGTGGGGATGCTCTGCTCAGGGAAGGCATGGTCCCTGGGTCCAGTCATGGAGGCTGGATAGTGGGGTTTCCAGGTGGCTCTTTTTTTTTTTTTTTTTCCAGGTGGCTCTTATGGTCCTCTGTGGTTAGGAGAGTGTGTGCATGTGTGGGGTGGGGGAGTAGGGAGAAAGAATTCTTCAAAAGCCTTGTGCCTTTGGGAATTGGAGGTTGTTAGATCAGTTTGGCAGGAGCACAGAGATGGAGTTTGTGTGGGAGGAGCTACACAAAGTCAGGCTGAGGAAGTAGGGGGCAGGGAATGCAGGACTGGCTTTTCTGGCATGGAGCTGAGGTTCTATCTAGTAGTACTGAGCAGGGTCACTGAAGGAGGTCACACAAGAGTGTGGCACAACCTGGTGTGTGTGTCAGAGATGATCACATGGCCTGTGTAGGGTGGAGGAGGGCGCCCTGCTAGCTGGCTGTGGCGGACACTTGGGTGAGAAAGGAGGGACTTCGCTGTGCATGTATGATGTGCTGGATGGACAGGAAAGGATGACTTAGAAAGTTAGGGTTGCTGTTGAGGTGCCCTTAAACCACCCAAGGATCTCAGGCAGTTAATCTAAGTGGTTTTAAAGTTGGGTGAAGACCTACGTTTATTATCCAGTCTCTATTATACATTATCAAATGCACCCTGTTTAACCAACTTTTTGTTTTTTTAGTTCTTTTTTAAAAAATTAATCTATGGCAGTTGTAGCAGTAACCATTATAAAACTAATCTTTGTTGAACACTTCCTGTATGTCAGGCCATCTTCTAAGCCTTCCTTGTGTTTTTGTGTGATCCTCACAACAACTCTATGTAGACATGGAAGTGTGTGGAGGTTAGCAATGCGCTCAAGGTCGAACTGCCCACATGTGATGGAGTTGGCTTCCAACCCTGGGCCCCCCAGCTCCAGGGAGATGGTCATCCTTTCTGCACGAGCCCTGAGGAGAAGAAGCCCTGCTGGCCTGAAACCTCTGATTTTCTGAACAGAGGTGGGAGGCTGTTCCCACTCTTGTGAAATGGACAACGGGCAGCAGGTAGGGAACTGTCTGTCGTACAGATCGGCTGTCTGAAGGACTGATGGGAAGCTTGTGCAGTCACTCAGTTTGTAACGAGTCTTTGGGAATATAACACCAGTGGAGAAATACAAGTTTTGGTAATTTAGTTAATGAAAAAGTAAAAAATATGTGGGAGGTGGACATTTGGCTACATGTGACTAGTGACATTAAAGGCTACTTTTTATAGGTTTCTTCTTTGTTCCTTAAATCCTGCCTTTGATTTAGTCTTTTGATTTAATCCTTTTATCTCTCCACTGAGGGTAAACATCCATTTAAATGAAAATTCCTTGAAAATAGTAATGAATTATTTAGAAAATGATTAAAAATTTTAAGATCTCATTAACATTTTTTGCTCCAAAACCTTATGTTGAAAACCATATTTTCCCATGCAGCCATTTATGTGATCAAGACTTCTAAACCAGCAACCTCCTTCGCCAACCCTCATGCTAGGCGGCACAGAGCCGCGGAATCCCAGGTATTTCTGTTCCTATTTTGTGGCTTCATTGGTTCCTTTGTATTTTCAGAGGGATTGGTGTTTAAGAAGTGTGTGCGCCAAGTTGCTTCAGTCATGTCTGACCCTTTGCGACCACATGAACTGTAGCCCGCCAGGCTCCTCTGTCCATGGGATTCTCCAGGCAAGAATACTGGAGTGGGTTGCGGTGCTCTCCTCCAGGGGATCTTCCCGACCCAGGGATTGGACCCATGTCTCTTAGGTCTCCTGCATTGGCAAGTGCATTCTTTACCACTGAGCCACCAGGGAAGCCCATTTAAGGAGCAAGTTAGGTTTATGCAGGTGCAGGGTGGAGTCATTCGGGGAATGGGAGGCTGGGCAAGTCTCTGGGCAGAGTGAAAGAGAACCTTGTGGGTAAGCCCCTCCCTGTGGCATCATTCAATTGTAGGATGGTGGTGGGGGCTGGGGATGAGATTCTGGGGTTAGGAAGCTTGTTTTTAGATAGGGCACCACTTACTAGCTCTGTGACCTTGAGCAAGACCTTGAGTCTCTCAGAGCCTCCCCACCTGTCTGTGCAATAGGTACAGTGATGCTCACCATTGGCCCTTTCCAAGGCAGGTGTATGAATCAAATTAAATGCCTTAGAAAGCCCTGGTATGCTCTGGAGTCATTTTACAGCTCCTTACACTGCTCTTCCTTCCAACGCAGAGCTCTTCTCCACTCAATCACTTGGATGAAACTGTTCTTTCTAAATGTAAATTCTTACAGGAGCCAGGCAGGCATGAAAATGAGTGAAGTGGGAGGGGAGGGGTTGGGTCCATGGCACACACCTGTCACCTACTTGAAATGCCACCTGGCCCTAAATGGAAGAGAAGACCTCTTCTTTTTTTTAAAAAAATATATATTTATTTGTCTATACCAGGTCTTAGTTATAGCATGCGGGATCTTTAGTTTCAGCATGTGAATTTTTAGCTGTGGCATGTGCGATCTAGTTCCCTGACTGGGGATCAAACCTAGGCCCCCTGCATTGGGAGCACAGAATCTTCGCCACTGGACCACCAGGGAAGTCCTGAGGAGACCACTTCTAATATTATTATGTATGACTGAAAATGAATGAGTGTGTTCGAAAGTTGATGGACGAAACAAGTAAAGCTACAGGCATATACACGTATGGAACATGTTTGGTCATAAGCACATATTCTCTAGCCAAGGGGCTGGGGCTCAGTGGTCCCTACCAGGATGGCTTTGCTGGTTGTTAAAACACCACTTGGTGAGCAGCCACTGGCTCAATCTCCCTGCCTCCACCCTTGCACCTACCCCTACCCCCTGCCAAGATCCTGTGGACATACCCACTAACCAGCTACTGAAAGGGTATGGGCCTCCAGGCCTGACCCCAGCCCAGGAACAGATGCTGTTCTTCATGGCTGATGGAGGCCAGAGCTCTGTTGTCAAATATGTTGATCATCATCTCTGTGTACAAGGCTATTGTTTTTCTGTACATACATAGATCTTGACAGTGTTTTTCACTAGGCAAAAGATTGGCATGGTCATCTCTTGAGGTAACAATTGTTCTCAAATACAGCGGCCTCATTAAAATGTGGCTTATCTACTTGTAGTTAGAAGTGAACAAAACAGCTCAATAAAAATTCATTTTAAGGCAATTAAAAACCAATAACTTGAAAGCTTAGTGTATTCAGCAGGCATTTATTGATTACCTGGAAAAATAATAACATATCCCAAGCAGTGACCATTGGATCGGCTCAGTGAATGTGTCACAGCTTGTGATGGCTCTGGGTCCTTGCTGCCCAGGGTACCTGCCGTGGTTTGGTTTTACAGGTGTGGAAAATGAAGGAGCTTCTGGGGGTGATGTGAGTAGCAGAGACTGGGTGTGAACCCAGGTCTGAAGATTCTGGAACCACTGCTCTGACCTCGATGCCCAGAAGCCTTGCTCCCACTGGGATGACCAGAAGGCTGAGTAAGATAGATGATTCTGGATTTTCCTGCAGGAGCTCATTCTAGTGAGAAAGATCTAGATGTAAACATAAACAGTCCCCACAACACCATGTTACTTAGAAAAAGAAACCTTGTCCCCCTTTTTTTCCTGTGTAATTCATAAAGCCTGGAAAGGCAGCCAAAGAGAGGAACACATCCCTATGTTCACATCAAGGGCGGGGGGACAAGGCTGGATACACCTTTTGTATTGTTTTGGCAGTGAGCCTCAACTCATGTCTAGCTTCCAGAATAGTGGGATTCCTCCTTGCCCTGGTGTAGCCTGTGGACCTTAAACCTCAGAGCTCCTCAGGCTCTCTGTCCAGCTCTCCTTACTCTTGGGTGTGTGCTAGTGGCTTGGGGAAAGGGCAGATGTTAAAGATGATTTTCAAGGGCTCAGTGCAGTTCTAGAAAATATGCCTTCTGGAACTGCAACAGCAGAATCAGTCCTGAGACCAGAAAGAAAAAGTAACCTTGACCAAGAGCACACGGCAAGTCCTGTTGGGGCATGGCTGGCCCCCTGTCTTCCTGGTTTGGCTGCAGGTGAGTTTTCTGGAAGGTGGAGAAGCCTTTCATGGCCAGAGCTTCTCCTTGCTGTTAAACCCTACGAGGAGAATAATGACCTTGCTTGTTCTTGCCGAGGTGTCTAGCAACGTGGGACGAGCTGCTGTCCATTGCATTATGAATTGATGTAACATGGGTTGCATTTCGGAGAAGGCAATGGCACCCCACTCCAGTACTCTTGCCTGGAAAATCCCATGGGTGGAGGAGCCTGGTAGGCTGCAGTCCATGGGGTCGCTGAGAGTCGGACATGACTGAGCGACTTCACTTTCACTTTTCCCTTTCATGCACTGGAGAAGGAAATGGCAACCCACTCCAGTATTCTTGCCTGGAGAATCCCAGGGAAGGCGGAGCCTGATGGGCTGTTGTCTGTGGGGTCGCACAGATTCGGACACGACTGAAGCGACTTAGCATTAGCAGGATTGCGTTTAAATTAAAAAGATAAAAGGCTACCTGGGTATTTATTACCAAGTAATAGTATGACAGTAACACATCATTTGGAAGAAAAAAGTAGTCCTCTGTTCTCCCATATCCCAGGGACAGCCATTTTAATATTTTTTGTTCGCCCCTGAACTTTCTTAATCTATTTTGAGAATTATATATCTGTGGTTGTATTATAAATACAGTTTTGTATTCTGTGGTTTGGGTCGACTTTGTAATAAACAGACCTTCAGAGATTGAAACTATCTCCCTTCTATGCTGCCCCTGCCCTGAAGTGAAGTCTTTCTTTTGCTTATTACAGTTTAAACCATGGTATGTTTTTTAAAAAAGGTACTGAAAGATGGTGGTTTCTTTGTTTTAAAAGGCTACCAGCACCTTCATTTTCTGTCTTCCCCATGCTTTTCCTACATGGATTTTGCAGTAATTTTTTTGTCTGTAGTGTTTCTCTTACAAGGAGTGGGCTTTCATTGAGGGAAGGGCAGCCAGATGAGCTGCTAAAACTTGGGAGATGCTTTTGAAAAAAGTATCTACTTTTTTTTTTTTTTTTGAAAAAAAATAGCCCCATCATGGCAGTCCAGTGGGCCTCAGGCTTCTCCTTGCAGCCTCCTTCCTGACATGTGAGAATCCTGGCGCATCTTCAAAGGCAACCTTCCTCTGCATGGTCAGGGTGTCTGTGGGAGGAAGGCAGGAGAGCAGGGTCACCAGCTTTGATTGTGCAGCCCTCACGAGTTACACTAAGGGGATGTGGACACATTTGTGGTATTTTACATCCTTCCATGTAGGGGCTGTGTCTGTGGAAAAAAAAATTGACAACGAAAAACGTGGATACTCCCCTCAAGTTTTTCCTGCCCTATTTGCAATGTCTTATCAGTTGGTTCTAGGAGAGAACAGTGAGGGTGGTTAAGTTTTTCACTTCGCATTGCCTCATGTAGCACTAACTCATTATAGTCTGTTCATCCCAAATATTTTTTTTTCCTCTCTCTCTCTCTTTTTAAAATTATTTTGGGTTGCATTGTGTGTGGCAAGAGGGTTCCCAACCTGCAAGCATGTGGGCTCTGTAATTACGGCACGTAGGCTAGTTTGTTGAGGTACATAGACTTAGTTGCCTCGAGGCATGTGGGATCTTAGTTCCCCAACCAGGGATTGAACTCTTGTCCCCTGCATTGAAAGGCAGATTCTTAACCACTGGACCACCAGGGAAGTCCCAATCCCAAATATTTTTATGTTTAAAAATATATGTATAAAATTACATGATGTCATGTATGTGAGATACCAGAATAGGCAAATGTATAGAGGCTGAAAGTATATTAATGTTTGCCTAAGGCTGGAGGTGATGGGGGGAAGTGAGAGGTGACTTCTAGAGTGTAAGGAGTTTGTTTTGGGGGGATGACAATATTCTAACCATTATAATATTCTAAACTAAGCCACAGTAATGGTTGTGCAACTCTGCAGAATGATTGACTTAGGTGCACTTAAATCAGTGAATTATACAGTGTGTAAATTATGTCTCAGTAACACCGTTTGAAAAAAATATGAATATGTATATGTCCACTGCAGTACTAAACAATATAGTTGATATAGCCCATCAGAAAGACATGTGTTTGAAGAAAGAACACAAAAAACCCAATTCTTTATGTAAGAATTCATGGAGGTTCAGGCATGTCTGTGAGATATCACAGAGATTTTTTGTTCTTTTGAGAATGGGTGAAGAGATACTCCATGGAGTCGTCTGGCTTGTGAGAGCCAATTGCTGAATTTTCAGGATTTTTGTAAATTGGTGACATTGAGCTGGTAGCTTAAAAATGGCAACAATGTGTATATTTACACCGTGGAAACTGGCAAATGCTGCAAGTCAGGGCTTTTTCTCCCTCCCAGGGAGCCACCACAAGACTGCACCTTCATTGTACCTTGCATCACACACAAGTCAGCTTTCCTCCTGCATTGAATTAAGAGCTAAGTTTAGGAGAATTGTATTGATGAGGGTGAGAATGGTGTGGTTGGGAGAATGAATCATTGTCCTGGGTCCTTGCTAAGCTCTCACCTTTTTTCTGTCTGAAAGCATCTAATTGACATGTTTCTTTAGCACTTGGGGGCTAACCTGAAGGGTCTTCTCTTTTTAGGGAGCTGTACTCTGTGGAATGTTAGGAAATCATCAGTGATTGCTTTTGCCTGGCTTCTTGGCTTTCCAGAAAGAAGACAATTTGATTCCCAGATTCCGAGACCTGATCAGTTAATGAGTGCCATTCTCCCATGGAGGCTGCCCTATTGTGGCTCTAGATAAAATTTCCAACTGTGACTTGTGAAGCTAAGGGACAGAATCTACTTTCCTTCGTATTCATCTTCTTTAATTAATTCAATCTGATTTAGGCTTACATATCTAAAAGTAATTTTTTCCAGGCAGGAAATATCTGAATTATTCATATCATCCCCATTATGAACTGTGCATATCAGTCCCCTGAGAAATCAGATTGATAAGATACATAGCGTATCTTACTGCTGTTCCCCTGTGGTAGTTTGTCAACATCTCTCAGTGAGATTAGTAATTAGACAGCCAGCCTCTCTGGAAATTGTGGAAATAATACAGGGTTTTAGAAAACCTCAGGTGATATAAGTGGCTGAAGTTGAAACCCAGATACGATTATCTTCATGCCTACATGGTTCACATTTCTTTCATTGGTTCACCATTTTTTATTAATAAGAAAAGTAGTGGAATGATGTATTTCATTAAATTATGTTAATACTTGGTGTTTTTTCTTTGTGTGATGATCAGAATGAAATTTTGACATGAAATTTTAGGAAATGAGTTTTTCCCTGAAATAGAAATTTCTTCATATATGTATGTCTTTTTGTTTTAATACATATTTATAAAATATGATTAGTACATAGAAAGTAAAAGCTAATGTTTAATCCTGTCCTCAGAGGTGTCCTTCCCTCAGATGAGGAAGAGATATTTTTATATTAATTGAGAAAATGCTGTGATACCATATATTAAGTGAAAAAAGGCAGATTAGAGATCGTTGTGTATAGTACGATCTGATTTATGTACAGGAAAGTATACCCTAATATACCCCTAATATATCTATATGGAAGAATTTATATCCTGGATAAAAGTGTGTGTTTGTATGTATCTATAAATGATCAAAAAAAAAAATAACCTTTTGCTTCCTAATGAATGTGAGATACTTTAACTAGTGCCCTACTGATAGATGCCTGGAAACACAGTTTTAGAATTCTGAACAGTAACATAATGAGAATATACAACAATATAGTTGTGTATATGGGCTTTCCTGGTGGCTCAGTGGTAAAGAATCCACCTGCAATGCAGGAGATGCGGTTTCGATCCCTGGGTTGGGAAGATCCCCTGGAGAAGGAAATGGCAACCCATTCCAGTATTCTTGCCTGGAAAATCCTATGGGCAGAGGAGCCAGGTGGGCTACAGTTCCTGGGATTACAAAAGAGTCGGACATAACTTAGCGACTAAACAACAAATAGTTGTGTATAGTAATTTGTGTTAATTTCCTATTACTTATGTAACAAACAACCACAAACCTAGTGGCTTAAAACTCACACAAAGTTATTATCTTACAGTTCTTGAGATCAGAAGTCTGAAGTCGGCTTCAGTGGGCTAAAATCAAGTTCTTGGCAGGGCTTTGTTCTTTCTGGTTTCTCGGGAGCTGTTTTCTTGCCTTTTCAGTTTCTAGAGGCTTTCCCACTTCTTGCTGTGAGGCCTCTTTTCATCCAGCAATCATATCACTTCAATCTCTGCTTCCACTGTCACTTTCCATTCTCCCTGTTTCCCTTATAAAGACTTTTGTGATGATATGGGGTTCACCTGAAGTATCCAGGATAATCTCTGTATCTCAAGATCCTTAATTTAATCATACCCACATAATCCCTTTTGCCATTAAAGTAAAATCTTGACAGTTCCTGGGGATCAGGACATGGACATCTCTGGGGGGCATTATTCTGTCTATCATATGATTTAAAATAAACTACTAGCTTAAACTTGCTTATTTTGTTCAACTCATTTTCATGTCTGAGCACTAGGTCCTAGGAGCACAGAAATGAATGGCGTAGTTTTTCTTGGGGGTGGGGGGTTTTTCAGAGAGTTATAGCACTGAAAGGAGAAGGCAACTCCTGAAAGAATGTGGGCTGTTGAAGGGTCTATGGGTCATCAAGTACAAGGTGAGAGAGAGTTGGAAATGAAGGTTCTTCAGAGGCAGACCAGCAAATGCTGGTGTGAACCTGTGACGTGGGCATTGACCTTTCGATCAGGGCTTCTTTTTTTTTTTTCTTATGGCCAACCTAGATAGCATATTTATTTATTTTTATTTTTATTTTTTTAATAAATTTATTTATTTTAGTTGGGGGCTAATTACTTTACAATATTGTAGTAGTTTTTGCCATACATTGACATGAATCAGCCATGGGTTTACATGTGTTCCCCATCCTGAACCCTCCTCCCACCTCCCTCCCCATCCCATCCCTCTGGGTCATCCCAATGCCCCAGCCCTGAGCATTTGTCTCATGCATCGAACATGGAATGGTGTTCTGTTTCACATATGATAATATACAAGTTTCCGATCAGGGCTTCTTATCCTAGGTTAATGGAAAGAAACCAGAAGTCCCTTGTACCACCTGACCTGTGTGTGAAAGTTGAGGTGGTGTGCATTTTCCTGTGGTGGGGGTTGGTGATGTTCATTAGATTTTTCATGGGGTTTGTAAACCAAAAGCTCAGCACCACAGCTTTGGTAGGGCCCTGGAGGACTCCATGTAGGGAAATGATGGTGTGATTTAATTTGCACCTTGGAAAACTGGCCCCTGTGGGGTTTTGGGGGCACAGATAGAGGCAGAGACATCCTTAGTAAGCCCCCCCGGGATGGCAGCTAGGGATGGTGAGGTTGGGCAGATGATGGAACAGAGCAGCAGTACTGGTCTATGGTAGGTGAGGAAGGAAAAACTGACAGGAACAGGATGACTTCGATTGAGGAGGGTGGAGGATGATTTGCCAGTATGCAGGATGGATGAATTTGCTGGACTTAAGGAATATAGGATGATGATCAAGATTAGGGGTCATTCATTGTGGGGTGGGAGGGAGATGATAAATTCAGTTTTGTGTATATTCATGTCATTCTATCCAAATGGAGATCAGTGGTATACAACATCTAAGCGCAGAGATTTCTAGATTACAGAGGTGTTGTTAAGTCTTGTCAACTCTTTGCGACCCCGTGAACTACAGCACGCCAGGCTTCCCTGTCCTCCACTATCTCCCGGAGTTTGCTCAAACTCATGTCCATTGAGTTGGTGATGCTATCTAACCATCTTATCCTCTACTGCTCCGTTCTCCTGCCCTCAGTCTTTCCCAGCGTCAGGGTCTTTTTCTAGTGAATTGGCTGTTTGTGTCAGGTAGCCAAAGTATTGGAGCTTTAGCATCAGTCCTTCCAGTGAATTTTTCGAGGTTGATTTCCTTTAGGATTGACTGGTTTGATCTCCTTGCTGTACAGGGGTATAGATAATCACTAACTGTGTTTCTATATTTTAATTTCTTCCTACCTAATACCATCCACTCTGTTCCTTAATGGTAGAGTTAAACTCTTAAAATGAGCAGGATCCTAAGGTTAGGGATTTTGTGGGGGAGACAAGTAGCAATGGCTATAAATTTTTCATACTTTTATAATTTACAGAGTATTTTTCACAAACAGAATCCCCTTTTATCTTTATATCCATCTTATGAAGGGTGGCAGTAGATGAACTGTAAATGATGTAAGGATAATGATAATGAATAATTTTTGATAACATATATCCAGCATTTACCATGTCAAGCTAGGCTTTGAGTATTTTACACGTATTAGCTTAATTCAGCTTCACAATAGCATTCTAAGATGGTTTCTTTCACTATCCCATTGCACAGAGGAGGCAGCCAGGGTCCAGAGAAGTTGGGTCACTTGCCCTGAGTCACAGCTAGTGATGGATGGAGCTTGGCTTTGAATTCAGGGTAAAAGTGTTAGTCGCTCAGTTGTGTCCAACTGTTTGCGACCTCATGGACTGTAGCCCACCAGGCTCCTCTGTCTATGGAATTCTCCAGGCAAGAATATTGGAGTGGGTAGCCATTCCTTTCTCCAGGGCATCTTCCTGCCCCAAGGGCTGAACCCGGGTTTTCTGCATCTCTTGCATTGCAGGTGAATTCTTTACCACTGAGCCACCAGGGAAGCCCAGGGTGTGACTCTTCAATTCTGTGTTAGGTCCCTCAGTAGTGGGGCTCAGCCTGCATTCCTGCTGATCATCTCCACTTCCTGTGCTCCTTTCACTTCATCATCCTGTCTCTCCAAGGAGGGGGGAGATGACAACTGTGTTTCAGTTTTATAGCCGGTGATGGGAAGGAAAGAGCCCAGGAGAGGGTGAATGTGGCAGTGTCAGAATGGAGAATAGCAGCATTCCAGGGGTCAGCAGGATGAAGCAGGTGTCTCAGTCCCCAGCTCTGGACAGAGGACTTGGTTTGGGGCTTTAACCCTGGGAGGTGAGTGTTACCGGAGAGCCAGGCTGTAGAGAGTGATTCCAGACACAGGAGGGGCATGTGTACTGGTGTCTGGTGGAGCCAAAACAGTTTGGGAAGAGTTAGTAGTGATTGATCCTAGAGGCTTTCAGGGACCAGGAGTTGGGGAGGGATGGGCCTCCTTGCTGGTGGAGCAGCTTGGGTGATTTCAGCAGAGACTCACCTGAGTGTGTTTGGGCCTCTGAATTGGCTTTGCTAATAGTGAGGATTCTGCAACCTAGACAGTGCTCTCAGCCTTTGGGGACCTGAGGGTCTTGGGTCTGCTGCCAGTCTCAGCAATAACAGTCTTTGTTGAGGGCCAGTGAAGCACTGGTGAGGACAGGCAGGGCATGTGGTCCCACTCACCAGGCTGCAGACAAGGCTTTGCGGGTTGATGGAAAACCTCTCCAGAGGGAAGCCTTTGCAAACAGCGTGGTATGCAGAGGGCAGGCCTTTCCCAGGACAGGGACTGAGTTACTCAAAAAAGATGTGCCATCTGTAAGGACAAAGGGATCAACACTTGAAAAAAAGAAATGAGCCAGAACATCCCAGACAGATTTTGTTTATGCAGGCACCTAACACGGTGTTGGTTTCAAAGGCCTCTAAAATCGAGGACTTTAATGTCAAGTATTTGGCTCTTTGTGGAAAAGTATCTAGTTACAGATGATAGATCTCACATTCCAGCCAAACTCAGTTTAAAGGCCTCTGGTTTTCTGAAATGGAAGCTCCCTGATCCCAGGGCACACCCCTCTCCTTTCCTCCCAGCTGTTCCCAGTAAGGCTTTCTTCCCGTTACATGTCACTTCCTGCTGCTGCCCACAACTATTGGATTCTAGCAACTCTGGCCAATTCGGTGTCATCAGTCCATTTTTTTGTTTTGTTTTTGGTTGACAAGTGAGCCTGATTCCTAATTGTCAGAGGCTTGCTCACTGTAGCTGTTGTAGTGGAGGAAGGATGGTCTAAGGGCAAGAATGCTTAAGATGGTGTGGAGAGGCCCCCATTTCACCCACCTCTGCAGGTCCTTCACTCTGGGTCTGCTCTTGGGGAGCACAGGAAGGCCCTTCCCTTCTAGCTTTGAGGATTACCTAACCCCAGTTTGAGATGCCTTGAGGTCTCTCAAGGGATCCTGAATGAGGTATTGTCAACATCTTAAAGTAAAAACTTAAACTCATTTTTTTAAAGTGCCATTTAGCCTGTCAGAAGTTGAGTTGTGAAACTGCACGCTGATAAGATGTTCTAAACCTACCCCAGAGCTGGTAAATTGCTATCTTGGAGGATAAAGATCCTGGGTTCTAGTCACTATGTTGCATAGAAATGTAGTGGCTCCAAACCAACAATGACCTTTATTTCGTGGTTTCTGTGGGTCAGGCATTTGGGTGTAGTTCAGCCATGTGGTTTGGGCCTGGGGAGCCTGGTGAGGCTGCCATCAGAGAAGGGCTGTGGTTTAGGTCATGTCAAAGGCTTGTTGGCTCACATTCTTGTGAGGAGACCCTTGTACAGCTGGGGGCTGGCACAGAGGGGACTTCTTGGACATTTCTCTCCACTCCCATGTAGTCTTTCCATGTTCCCTCTCCAGCACGGTGGCATCAGGGTCATGAGACTTCTTTGTTGGCTCAGGGCTCTGAAGGTACGTGTCACAAGAGAGAAGGAATTGGAAGGTGATGTACTTTGTGTAGTGTAGTTGTAGAAGCTTTCTCTTTGTTGAAGAAGTCACAGAGTTCCACCCTGGTTCAAGTGAAGGGAACGTAGACCCACCTCTTGGTGGTGAGTGTCAGTGTTACATTTGTCAGTGTGACACTGTGAGATGCACAAGTGGGATGAGAGAGCTACTGGTGCAGCTGTCTTTGGAAGCTGGCTTGTCAGAGGTGATGAGCTTTGGAATTGGAGTGTTAGAGAGTCTTCATTAGGGATCCAGTTTATTTCTTCCAACTGAAGGCACTATTTACAATAGCCAGGACATGGAAGCAACCTAAATGTCTGTTGACAGATGAATGGATAAAGAAGATGTGGTTCATATCTACAATGGAATGTTACTTAGCTATAAAAAGGAGTGAAATTGAGTCATTTGTAGAGATGTGGATGGACCTAGAGTCTGTCATACAGAGCGAGGTAAGTCAAAGAGAAAAGCAAACACTGTATATTAATGCATATATGTGGAATCTAAAAAAATGGTACTGATGAATCTATTTTTGAGGCAGGAATAGAGACACGTAGAGAATGGACATGTGGACACCATGGGAGAAGGGGAGGGTGGGATGAATTGGGAGATTAGGATTGACATATATACCCTATCATGTGTAAGATAGATAGCTAGTGGGAAACTGCTGTATAGTACAGGGAGCTCAGCTTGCTGCTCTGTGGTGACCTAGAGGGGTGGGATGGGGGGATTGGGAGGGAGGTACAAATGAGAGGGATATATGCATACATATAGCTGATTCAGTTTGCTGTATCAGCAGAAACTAGAGCAACATTGTAAAGCAATTATTCTTCAATAAAAATAAAAGTTTAAAAAGCAGGGATAGGGAGCATGGAGGTGACTAGGGCTCTTTATTCTTATTTTTTCTTTTCCCATGTGATTGGAGGATAAGACTAGATCTCAAAAGACTCCCTAGGCAGTTGCCAAGAAAGGAGGGACTTTGCAAAGGGAAGAAACAGCTCAGAAACATATGATCGGGCATCAGAAGGGGTTCATGTTAGCTTTTGGAGAGGGACTTTGGTCCTTATAGAGTCAGCATATCCTGGAAGTGATCAAAAGACTTCCCACTCACTCCCTTGTCTTGTTTTTCACAAGTGAGGGCAGGGAGCCCAAGGCTCTGCTTGAGCAGGATGCTGCTGTGGTTGGGAAGTGGCCATGGGTATACCCTTGCCACTTCTTTGATTCCTTCCTCTGTGATGGTCTCTTTCATGTAGCAGGAGGCCTGAAGTGCTGCATCCCTTGGTGTGAGAGTTCCCTTAGGAAATGTTGTCATTTAGTCAATAAGGTGGACAAGTGACCTCACGTGGTAGATTTTCACTTCCCAAGTGTGAAACAAACATGGGCTCATCCTGTCTCAAAGGAAAATGATGTAAACACGCAACCTCCTTTGTAAATTATTTTGTGGTTGGGTTCTTAGGGGATCAGTTATTTGTTTAAAGTAAATGAACTCTGTGTTTATCATATGTAAATCCATTACAGAATACGAAGAGGAGAAAGGACACTAGAAACCTCTTTGCCTCTTTTTTTTTTTGCACAACCTCTATGTTAATAGTGAAAGAGGAACCAGAAATGGCAGAAACAACCAAAAAAAAGGTGAGGATCTGCTACCTGGGGATTGACTTTGGGGTCTGAGTATTTGGAAGAATGTTAACACCAATAATCAAGAGACTTTGATTTCCACAATCTGTATCCTTCCCTGCCCTACTCCCACCCCACCAGTTACCTGGGTGAGAGGAAGATGTGGCCAGTAGTGAGCACACATACACACACACACACACGGAAACTCTTGGCTTATTCTAGAAGAGGGTTGTGTGCTGACTGGGGTTGAATGGTAATGTGCCAATGGCTTATAGGTTTGATGGATTATTCTTTTGGGTTTGGGGTTTTCATTTTGTGTCTTTACTAGTTTTGTTTCTCTTTCCAGTGGCTACTGTCAGGCTGTTTCTTCCTTTGGTTGTAGGGTTTTGGTCTCTGGCCCCTTGAGTCTCTCAGCCTTAGTATTCTACTAATATAGGAAGTAAAAGTCTGTCTAGTCAAGGCTATGGTTTTTCCAGTGGTCATGTATGGATGTGAGAGTTGGACAGTGAAGAAGGCTGAGCGCCGAAGAATTGATGCTTTTGAACTGTGGTGTTGGAGAAGACTCTTGAGAGTCCCTTGGACTGCAAGGAGATCCAATCAATCCATCCTAAAAGAGATCAATCCTGGGTGTTCATTGGAAGGTCTGATGTTGAAGCTGAAACTCCAATACTTTGGCCACCTCATGCGAAGGGTTGACTCATTGGAAAAGACCCTAATGCTGGGTAGGATTGGGGGCGGGAGGAGAAGGGGACGACAGAGGATGAGATGGTTGGATGGCATCACAGACTCGATGGACATGGGTTTGGGTAGACTCCGGGAGTTGGTGATGGACAGGGAGGCCTGGCGTGCTGCAGTTCATGGGGTCGCAAAGAGTTGGACACGACTGAGCGACTGAACTGAACTGAATATGGGAAGTGAGGGTGAGGCCCCATGGGTCTTGCCCTCCTGGGCAGGGTTGGACCCACAGCCCAGATCTTGTAGCAGCAGGTCTGGAGCTTTGTCCATTAGAGTTCCAACTGTGTGGTTCCAAAAACTTGGCAAAACATTGTAAATGTCACTGAATGCGTTTGGCTGAAATTGTCAGATTTAGACTATTGGATTGATTTTTCTTCCCATCTCAGGAGATGTAATGATTAACTGTACAGTGTGTGACTCACTAAACAAATAACACTCTAATACTCTAGCTGACTGAGTGTTCCCTTCTAAGGAGTCACTTTGGGATATTTCACAGAATGTTTTCCTTGCTTAAAATGTATTTTAAACTTTTCTTTTGCAATTACATTTAGAAACTATTACATGTCTGAATTAGTTGGGCTATCGGTTTGTTTCCTCTGAGAGACTCCAGTTAGTTGTGGCTTAAACACAGTGCTGAGGCATAAGCAGTCCAGGGCTCCTGTGATGGCTCCATCATATCAGAGGTGCTGTTTCCTTTCTTTGTGCTCTGCTTTCTCTAGCATGTTGATTGCCTCCACATAGCGAGAAGAGCTTTCCATGTTCTAGATTTCATGTTCACATGCCAATCAGTGGGAAGGGGAATGAGGTGGGGGAAGGTTTATCTTTTTTCTGCAGGGGAAACACCACAAGATCAAAGCCACACTCATCTCATTGGCCATAACTTCCTCATGGGGCCATCCTTAGTGGCAAGGAATGCCGGAAATAGAGTCTTCATCTGTGTTGTTCACTCGCTAAGTCGTATCTGACTCTTTGTGACCCCGTGGTCTATAGCATGCCAGGCTCCTCTGTCTTCTACTATCTCCTGGAGTTTGTTCAGATTCATGTCCATTGAGTCAGTGATGCTATCTAACCATCTCATCCTCTGCCACCCTCTTCTCATTTTGCTTCCATCTTTCCCAGCATCAAGGTCTTTTCCAGTGAGTTGGCTCTTCACATCAGGTGGCCAGGGTATTGGAGCTTCAGCTTCAGCAATAGTCCTTTCAATGAACATTCGGGGTTGATTTCCTTTAGGAATGACTGATTTGATCTCATTGTAGTCCAAGGGACTCTTAAGAATCTTCTGTAGCACCACAATTGAAAGCATCAATTCTTCAGTGCTCAGCCTTCTTTATAGTCTCTCACATCCATACATGACTACTGGAAAAACCATAGCTTTGACTATGCGAACCTTTGTCAGCAAAGGTCATGTGCCCAACTATAAACTGGGCTTCTACTACTACAGAAGAAGAACAAAGAGGGAATAAATATTGCAGGATGACCAGCAGCCTCTGCCACAATTCATTTTTAATTCTTCTCACATGGAGCACTTTGTTTGGTATGGGTTTGACTTGGGGTAATATTGGACCCTTTGAGCTAAATGGGCGAATAAGAATGTTCAAGCACTAGGTCATATTCCTTCTGGGATAAACAAGGGGTCATCATGAGTGCTGAATGGAGTTCCCTAGTAAGGCTTATACTTTGGGTCAGAAAGGTACAGTGTCATCGAGGGCTTTCAGTGATGTTCTGAGGATGGAAGCTTTGATAGAAAAGACTGTGGCCTCCCAAAGTGACATCTCTGAAGGGAAACCATCAGATTACATAAATTCGGGTAACAGATTACATTTATTGAACACTTACTGTATGCTAGACATTGTTTGTTATGTGGGTTATCTCCTTTAATCCACATAAAATCTTTATGTAGATGATACTATCTATATTTTTATTGAAGTATAGTTAATACACAGTGTTGTGTTAGCTTCTGGTATACAACAAAGTGTTTGTGTGTGTGTGTGTAAACGTTTTCATATTCTTTTCCATTATGGTTTATTACAGAATACTGAGTATAGTTCTCTGTCCTATACAGGGAACTTATATCTATTTTGTTGTTTATCTTTTATATATATTAGTTTGTATCTGTTAATCCCAAACTCGTAGTTTCTCCCTCCCCCACTCCCTACCCCCTTTTACCTTTGGTAACCACAACTTTTCTATGTCTATGAGTCTGATTCTGCTCTGTAAATAAGTTCATTTATATCATATCTTAGATTCCACATGTAGTGATATCATATGGTATTTGTCTTTGGCTTACTTTGCTTCCCTTGTGACTCAGCTGGTAAAGAATCTGCCTGTAATGTGGGAGACCTGGGTTTGATCCCTGGGGTGGAAAGATCCTCTGAAGAAGGAAAAGGCTACCCACTCTAGTATTCTGGCCTGGAGAATTCCATGGACTGTACAGTTCATGGGGTCACAAAGAGTCAGACATGACTGAGCAAATTTCGCTTTCACTTTCTTTACTTTGCTTAGTATGATAAACTCTAGTTGTATCCATGTTGCTGCAAGTGGCATTATTTCTTTTTTTAATGACTAAGTAGTATTCCATTGCACATATCTACCACATCTTTATCCGTTTAGCCTGATACTATTATAATCTCCTTTTTATAGATGAGGAGCTGGAGTAAATTCTCCAAGGTCATAAAATGAGAAAGTGGTGAAATAGGGTTTTGAAGCCGGGTAATCTGGCTCCAGAGTCTCAGTTTGCATCCTGAAGTGAAAGTCTACCCTCTCGATGGTGAAGCTGCTGAATTGCAGTCTTCTACTTACTCCAGAACATTGAGACCCAGAGTTATACCACACCCCCCCAGGCAGGAGCATGGAGGGTTCCTACCTCAGAAGTTCAGCCTATCCTGGTTTTGCTAGAGGTGAAGAAGGTGGGCACCAGGGAAGGGCTTTCAAGGCAGCGGATGCGGCATAAGTGGAGGCAGAAATAAGATTGGGTTTTGAGGAAGTAGTTCAGTAAGTTTGTAGTAGATGGTTTGTGTGGATGAGAATGAATGATGAGTAGTTAGACTGGAGAGATGGGCCCCTGATGGAGGAGCTGGATGGGCAGAGTATGGTTCTTTTTTCAAAAATTTTTATTGTTTATTTGTTTATCTGTGGCTGTGCTGGGCCTTATTGCTGTGAGGGCTTTTCTCTAGTTGCGGTGAGTGGGGGCTACTCTCTAGTTGCAATGCTCAGGCTTCTCATTGCAGTGGCTTCTCTTATTCCTGAGCACAGACTCTAGGGCATGTGGGCTTCTAGTAGTTGTGGCGGGTGGGCCCAGTAGTTTTGGCTCCTCGAATCAATAGTTGTGGCCCATGGGTTTAGTTGCTCTGCACGGCATGTGGGATCTTCCCTGAGCAGGGATCAAAGCTGTATCTCCTGCAATGTCAGGCAGATTCTTTACCACTGAGCCACCAGGGAAGCCAGAGGATATAGTTATTAAAAATCTTCTTAGTCTCTTTTTGTTACTATTTCTAATAACTTACAACAGGTCTAATAACTTACTCAGATCTTAGAGGGAGCTGCTTACAAAAGTGTCAGTAAACATATCATTATCAAGAAGGAGGCTTCTGTTGATCAGAGGTAGGGCATGTCCATTCAACTACTTTAAAAGCAGTTTCAGGTCACAAAAATAACAGAAGTAAATGTTCGAGCACTTTCTATCAGCCAGGCAGAACTTAATACACATCATCTCATAATGCTCTCAATGGTGCCTTAATACTTGACAGAGGCTGCTGGTGGTGTCCCCAAGTTACAAATGCAGAAACCAAGGCACAGAGAGGTTAAGTGACTGACTGGACCACAGTGCCAGTGAATGGTGGGGCCCTGTATTGAATTGGGCTCTGTAACTACTTTGCTGTGCTCTCTCCCTCTCTGTGAGTTAAAGAGAAGGGAGGGGGTGGGTATGGTGTGTACTCAACTTGCAGTACTCATAGTGTTCTGAGTCATCATCAGATCTTCCAGGGGACTGACCATTCCTCAAAGTGGCATTAGGTGTGGTGTGGCCAGGGATAGATGGAGTGTAGAGTTCTCAATGTGTGGATCCTGACCAGCTGTATCAGCATCACTGCTGTATTAGTTTCCCATGTCTGTTGTTACAAACTACCAAAATCTAGTGGCTCAAAAAAACAAAAATGTATTCTCTTACAGTCTGGAGGCCAGGAGTCTAGGCTGAGTCTTATGATGCTAAAATTAAGAGCCTGTGGAGAGTCTGTTTTTGCTTCTTCCAGCTGGTGGTGTCTGCCAGCATTCTTTGGCTTGTGGCCACATCACCCCAGTCTCTGCTCCTCATTGTTACATTGCCTTCTCCTCTTCTGCCATTGACTCTTCCCGAGCTTGCTTCTCATAAGTACCCTTGACATTACATTTGTGACCTACCAGACAATCCAGAATAATTTTCCTATCTCAGCATCCTTAACTGAATCACATCTGCAAAGTCTCTATTGCCATAAAACCTACATATCTTTGTGTGGGGGGGAGGGGGTGACATTTTTCAGCCTATCATACTGGAAACTTTTAGAAATGGAATTTTTTGACCCCCCCCCCCCCGCAGACATGTAGAATAGTGGTCCCCAGTGTTTTTGGCACCAGGGACTGGTATCATGGAAGACAATTTTTTTTCACCCATGGGGTGGATGTGGGGGATGGTTTCTGAATGATTCAAGTGCATTACATTCATTGTGCGCTTTATTTTCGTTATTATCACATCAGCTTCACCTCATATTATCAGGCATTAGATCCCAAACGCTGGGGACCCCTGCTGTAGACACAGAAACTCTAGGGGCGGGGCCATTGATTCATGTCTTAGCAAGTCCTCCAGATGATTTTGTTGGATGCTGAAGTTGACATTGAGCTCACACAGCTCAGCCTGTAATTGGAAACTGCTGAATCAGGGGTCAGGGAAAGGATAGTCAGAGCTACAGGGATCTTGTGTTACTCCTTATTGATTTCCACAAGGGTGTGAGTGTTAACAAGAACCAATATGCACTAGCCATAATGAAAGCCTGACTTTGCTGTTTACTAGGGAACCTGATCTGAGAATTCCAGACCTGGAATTTATGAAACAGTAGAGGGGTACATGGTATAGATAAAAATGCCATGATGCAGGTGGGAGAAGAGAAGCCGCAGAACAAAAATGGGAGAGATGACATTGGTCGGGCCTTTCAGATCACATCTATAGGGTTACTGAGGGTCAGCAGGTTGGCCAGGTTGGATGTTTACCTGTCAGCGTGGCCTCAGGGACTTTAGAGCATCTGAGAAGGACCAGGTGTGGTGGAAAGGGCAGGATTCAAATGTTAAGTGTCTTGGTTTTGTCACCTTCTAGCTGGGTAGCCTGGGCATGTTACCTCCTGTCACCACATCTCCTCTCAGCTGTGGGATGGAGGCAATTCCTGCCTTGCAGGGTTGGAGGAAGGTGTGGGAAGATGCAGGAGGCTGTGTGCACAGAACATCTGCATCCTTGCCCAAGGTAAAGAAGATCAGTGCAGTCCTCTTGATAATGCTTCAGACTAAGACCACAGCAGGGATGCTCAGGCAGAAAGCGCCCTGTGATGCAAGTATTCAGAGCACTTGACCACATCTTCTAAACTGTCACCCTTCAAATTCATCCCAGAAAGCAATGCAGCACTGGTCCATACAGCCAAGCCAGGGCCTCCTACAGGGCTTATTACTTTGGTTTTTTTTTAGAAAGTGGCAAGGAGTTAAAAGGCATTTTGATTTGATGAGCTTCTGGGGCCTCTGCTGAATTCTGTCCTGCATGTTTGCTTCATGAACCAGTCCGAGAACTTCGAGGGCCACCCCACAGGCTTCAAAATGTTAGGACTAATGAATTTCTAAGAAGCAGAAACCATCCTGAAGTGTCTTCAGCCAAAATCAGGGCTGAATCCTAAGGCTTATTCCTATAGGAGGGGGGCCTGGAGCTCAGAGCCTGGACTGTCACCAGGTCCTAGAAAGCTGCTGGGACTACAGCCCTCATCTCCCACCTTCGTGCCTCTTTCTGGGTCTGTTTAATTTCTTCTTTTGCTGCAGCTGGGCTTTCTTCACGGCCCAGGCCACTGGATGAAGTAAGGGCTGCTGCTTATGAAAAAGGATTGGTCACACAAAGGGATGGAAGAGTCCAGCAGATCCAATTCAGGGTTTCTGGCCAGATGGGCTAATTGGCCTGCGGTGGGTGCTTGATACAAATCACGCCATCAGTGGTGGTCTGGAGGATACTGTCGCCACTAGGCCCCCAAGTCTACCAGGCATGGCACAGAGAAACTGTAACTTGGTTATTAGGTATAAAGTATAATGAGAGGTCTTGGAAAGCCCCTGGTTCTTCCTCATTCTTTGAAAGCACATGATCTGAAAAGCGCCTGGGGTTCTGGTGAATTTCAGGTCAGTGGTGTCAAAAGATTAAAACAAATAAATTACGCCCTTTCTCCCTCCATTTCTTCTTTCGTAGGAGATAAATACAAAAGAGGAGAATAATAATCACTCACTTCTCAAATCCAAGAATGAGTCACTATTAACATTTTAATTATATCTGCAGCTAGTCTTTTTCTGTATCCGTCCAGAAATTGAAATTATATGAAAAATTATGAACAGAACATCACGCGTTAAGTTGTTTTTGATCAATATTCCCTTTCTAGCTTTGCTTCTAGTAGAGCTAAAGATAGCCACTTTTGTGAATTTCTCATATATCATTTTTGTCCTTTCATTATATCTTTCATGACATCTTTATGTATGAACTCTACCCATTTCAAATATCCATCTTAAAGAAGGGAAAACTGTATCATATGTTTGCACATTGGTTCCTAGGGTGGAAAGTGAATGAATGAAAGCAGTAACCCACAAATATTTCCTTGAAAGGCTAAAATTCTGTTATTCATTTTGAATTGTGACTCCATTAAAAAACAAAACACCGTTTTTAAAATCACATGATTCTCTAGGAAATACACAGAGCCTTCAAGCGCCTAATCTTGGATTGGCAAAATGTTTTTTTGAGACTGTGTGAGCTGTACCACATTTGCTTAATGTCTGAGTGAAGAAAAGTTAAATTAGTCTTTATTCTGTAGAATTTACATGAGTTCTGTATTGTGAATGACTCTCTGAGGTCATCATAAGCCTCTTGAGACTTAACAAATGTTGCTGTGTCCTACCTGAAAAATTAAGGACTTGCAAAGTCTTCAAATCTGGTTCATGAGTTTTGTCTAGAGAGGCTATAGAGGATCACTTAGGGATGTTGCTGTGCTGCTGGGTGAAGCCGTTGTTTTGGAACATGAAAATGGCTGCAGATTTCATTTGCCAGTTAAATGAAGGAAGTTCTCCTTTGAATAAATACCAGGTGAAAATGATGCCTTGGTATGTGAAAGTACTTTTTTCCTAGGGTCTCCTTCCATTTCTGAGCTATCAGGAAAACACTATTTCTCCCTTTCTCTTTCTTTTCTCTCTTTCTCTGTCTCACACACACACACAGCCATGGGGCAGTTGTTTTGGAGATCTCCAGCAAAACCAGCATGCATGCGTGTGACTACCTGACTCAGCTATTTAAAGTGCAGAGCTGATGGAGATCTGATTTAGGTTTGTCTAATGGCCTAGTTTCTCTTGCTCCTCTCTGCCATAGACTGACCCCATGGTAGACCTCAGGTGGCTGACTTCAAACGCTGGCCGTGGGTTGCCTGGCGGACCTTGTTTGGAAGCTCAGGTAAATTAGTACCGCTACAGAGAGATGTCTCTAAGGATGCGCTGCTGATTTGGGGATCAGGAAAGGAATTGTTTTTGTTTAAAACAATTTGTTTTATTTAAACAAAAACAATTCCTTTCAAAGCAGTCTGAGTTTCTACCAGGGACATTCTTTTTTTCTTTAAATAAGTTAAAAGAAATTTACTTATTGATTTATTTTTGGTGCGCTGGGTCTTCGTTGCTGTACAAAGGCTTTCTCTAGTTGTCGTGTGTGGGCTTCTCATTGCGATGACTTCTCTTGTTGGAGAGCACAGGCTATAGAAACGTGGGCTTCAGTAGTTGCAGCACATGGTCTCAGTAATTGTAGCTCACGGGCTTTGTTGCTTCAAGGCATGTGGAATCTTCCCGAACCAGGGATTGAACTCATGTTCCCTGCATTGGCAGGTGGATTCTTAACCACTAGACCACAAGGGAAGTCCCTACCTGTGACATTCTTGATTTACTCTTTCTCTTATCTGTCCATCCATCCAGTCCCTCTGAATTCCATTAGCAGTTGTCCAGATGTCCCCTGTGTGCCCAGTCCTCAACCATCTCTGCTGTTCCAGGCCACCATCCTCTCTTGTGGGTACCATTCCAGTGGCATCCAACCAACCCTGCTTCCAGTCCCCTCCCAGCTGCCTTACCTCTCCCTTTCCATAGCAGAGAGATCATTTTTTGTTTTTTGAACTATAAACTAAACCTTCCCACTCTCTTAGTTTAAAATCTTCCATTGCTTCTCCATTGCTCTTATATGAAAATCTAAACTCTTTCCCCTGGCCTAGAGGTCCGCAGTGGTCTGAACCTAACAGCCCTTCAGACTTCATAGGTACACTTCCTATGATTCATTCCCCACAGACTATAGCCACTTTCCTTGATTCTCCAGCGCACCCAGATTCCTCATCCAGATCTTGCCTCAAAAATCCCCTCTGTGGAGGCCTTCCCTGATCCCCATCTAAAATAGCCCCCTGTGGCCCATATCACTTAATCAAATCACCTTCTTTTGTATTTTGTATAAGTTAGACATTACCAAAGGTTTTCTCTTGTCTTTGTTGACTCTTTCCCTTGCTTCAGTGTAAGCTCAGTGGTGGGGACTTGTCTTTCTCTCTCACCAGGACACCCTCAAGCCTTAGAATAGAAGGTACTTGACAAGTGTTTGTGGAATGAATTAGCTAACATGCCCACAGGAGATGGTACCAGCCAAGGAGCAGGTTTCCTGTCGTCCCTACTGTTCCTCACATGGTGTGGATGGCAGCAAGCCCCGAGATGCTTCAGTCACTTTATGCCCTGTTCTGAGAGGTCCTTCACAGGAGGGATCCTCAACCCCCAAACCAGGGACTAGTACAGGTCCATGGCCTGTTAGGAACCAGGCTGCACAGAAGGAGGTGAGCAGCGGGCAAGCAAGCAAAGCTTCATCTGTCTTTATTGCTGCTCCCCATCGCTTGCATTATTGCCTGAGCTCCTCCTCCTGTCAGATCAGCAGCAGCATTACATTCTCATAGGAGCGTGAACCCTACTGTGAACTGCGCATTCAAGGGATTTAGGTTGTGAGAATCATCCTGAAAAACATCCCTACCCTCCCATCTGAGGAAAATTTATCTTCCAGGAAACTGGTCCCTGGTGCAAAGAAGGTTGGGGACCACTGCTTTACGGGGTCTGTGCTCAGTATGGCAGGGAGCAGGGTCAGGGTGGGGTGGGGCCCTCGATCTTCTTTTCATCTCTCAGACTTTAAAGTCTGTTGTCCTTATTCTTTTAGAAGCATTTTAAGTTTCTTTGCAGATCAGAGTTTCGTAAAAACATAAGGGATTTTTATGTTATCTTCTCTTTGGAATATGTATTCTGCTTTTCGTCTGCTAATACAATTGTTTTGCTCATGTCAGTACTCAGAACAAGGCCAGTGTATTTGTTCTGAAAACATTAAAAAATACATAATTTTTCAGATTTATGCATTGTGTCTCTATCATGTGGGGGTGGAGGCAGGGGAAGAACTTATCATTTGAACAAAACTCACAAAGCCCTTTCATGTTACTTTTGTTCTTTGATTTAAATAGAATTCTGAATTGAAAACTGGCTTTCTGTGACCTTAGAGCTGTTGGATTAGAACAGTGAACATTCATGACTGAATTTTTTTCTTAGCAGTTTTCTTTCTGCAAGGGCTGCTCATGTTTTGGGGTGTTGCTTTGTGTCCTCATAGGCTTTCACCCACACATCATAGAATCTTCCTGAAGTCTATAGGATTCTGCGTGTGGATGGCTATGACCAGCCTACCGAGTAATAAAAGTAACAATAAAATATTGATTCTCATTCCTACCTGTTACAGCTACTTGTTTCTAAAACAGGCTTTTACTCAGAAATAAACCTTTCAATCTTGATTTGAAACCTTGTCAACACCTATAATTTGACTGCTTCAACACTATTTTAATTTTTCACTTATTTCACTTATTTGATTTTGAATGTGCAGACAGTTGTGTTCTTTTAATTTAAAAGTGACACAGGTTGATAAAAAGTATATATTATGGAGAAAAGAATAAGTTAAAAATTAACAGTTTCCAAGCATACTTTTTAGGTGTTAATGTTTGAAATATGTAATTCTAGATTTTTAATACATATGCAAAGTAAATCTTTATTTTTTTTTTACATAAAAATGTGGTCATACTGTGCATATTGCCTTACTGTTTAGTTCCTAAGTCATCCGACTCTTTTGTGACCCCATGAACTCTAGCCTGTCTGGTTCCTCTGTCCCTGGGATTTTCAAGGCAAGAATACTGAAGTCGGTTGCCATTCCCTTTTCCAGGGGATAGTCAGGACCCAGGGATTGAGCCACCGCCCCTGGATTACAGGTGGATTCTTTACCACTGAGCCACCTAGGAAGCCTGTCTCATAGTGCCGTATGCCTTCCTTTTTTTTACTCTCAATAATACATTGTGGACATCTTTGCATGCTACCACATAAAGACCTACGCGTTCCTTAGCATGGCTACACATAGTGTTCTCTTTTGTGTTATGTTAGGTGCTTCCTCAGTAGAGCTTATGTAAGTTTTTTTAAAATTTCATTGGAGTATAGTCAGCCCTAAAGGAATACAATCCTGAATATTCATTGGAAGGACTGATGCTGAAAGTGAAGCTCCAGTACTTCGGTCATCTGATGCGAAGAGCTGACTCATTAAAAAAGACCCTGATGCTTAGAAAGATTGAAGGCCAAAGGGAAAGAGGGCAGCAGAGGATGGAATGGTCAGATAGCATCATTGACTCAATCGACCTGAATCTGAGCGAACTCTGGTATACAGTGAAGGACAAGGGAGCCAGGTGTGCTGTAGTCCATGAGGTTGCAAAGAGTTGGACAAGAGTTAGTGACTGAACAACAACAAATAGTTGATTTACCGTGTTGTGTTAGTTTTAGGTGTACAGCAAAGTGAATTAGCTATACATATACCACTCTTTTTTAGACTCTTTTTCCATATAGGTCATTACAGAGTATTGAGTAAAGTTCCCTGTGCTATGCAGTAGGTCTGTATTATGTTTTATACGTAGTAGTGTGTATATGTCAATCCCAATCTCCCAAGTTACCTTCCCTCTCCCCATTTCCCATTCCCCATTTCTATATCTGTGAGTAGATTTCTGTTTTGTAAATAAGTTCATTTGTATCTTGTTTTTTTTTTAGTTTTCACATATAAGCGATATCACATGGTATTTGTTTTTGTCTGACTGACTTCACTCAGTGAGACAATCTCTAGGTCCACCCATGTTGCTGCAAATGGCATACATAGTGTTCTATAGCAATAGTTTGTTATTTCACCCATTCCAATGTTGACTGACATTTCAATGGTTTCAAAGTTTTAGTTCTTAAAATATGCACTCATATTTTAATGTAATTTCAGGGTACTTTCAAGTTTTTAATCATTATACACACATATCCATGTTTTTGTCATATAATTACTGTCCAAAATTGACATCTTTCAGCCAAAACATTACCCAATGTTTTGTAATGCTTCTAAATTCCACCTTTCCATTACTATAGAGAGTACTTCAGTGGATTATGCTGCACTGTTGTTTGCAGAAGGAACTGTAAACATTTCCAGTACAGTAGAACTTGGAGGATGTATTGGTCACTGGTATTAGTTCTGAGTACTGGGCATGAGAGGGGTATAGAGGGGAGTGAGTGTTTGTGTTCTACTAAGCATGAGACTCCTTAAAGTTTTGAGTACTGGTTGAAACTGAATATTTCAAGTGTTTATTTCCTTTTCTATGAATTGTGCACATGTATTTTTCTCATGTATTTCTCGAAGCTTTGATTTTTTTTAATGAGTTTGAGAATTTTATGTATTGTAAATATCATATTTTATTTCATGTAAACATTGGCATCAACCTTTTTGCCTATTATTTTGTTGCACAACTTTTTTACTTTGATAGCCCAAATGTGTTAAACTTTTCTCCTGGTGTATCTTAGGTCGAGAATTATGCCTCCAGAGTCCTGAGAGTTCTTTTTTCTATTTCATTTTTTCCTCCTACAAACGAATGCGTGCATAACCATTCTTTAGTAGTTGAAATGATTCCACAGCTCCATAGATTTTAGCTGTGAGCCATCCACTGTAGTAATATCCTGAGGAAGTGTTTACTTCTGGTTGAAGTGAATCATTTATGTCCCATATTAGCGAGGGTTGAATGAATATAAGAAATATCACAATTTAATACTGTTGGCAGGAAGTAAGTTCTTAGCACCATGAATCATGAGACTGATTTCAGAAAGGTTGTTATAATTAGAAGCAGTATGCCTACACAGATTGCTTAGTTATAAGTTTGTAAGAGATTGTTGCCCTTTCCTTTTATGTCTGAGTGTATAATTGAAATAGAAATGTAAATACAATACTTTGTTGTTGTTGCCAGTTGGACATTGGCTCTTCTTCACATCCTTAATATGTGTCTTCTCTACGCATCAGTTGGTTTTCCAAATACTCAAAGCTGGCGGTGGGCAATGTGTGTGTATTTTTTTAAGATAGACTTATTTATTTATTTGGCTGTGCCAGTCTTAGTTGTAGCTTGTGGGATCTTTAGTTGCGGTATGCAAAGTCTTCGTTGTGGCATGTGGGATCTAGTTCTCTGACCAGGGATCAAACCTGGTCCCCCCTGCATTCAGAGCATGGAGTCTCAGCCACTGGAGCACCAGGGAAGTCCCAGGCGATGTGTTTTTGATGTGTTGGTTATCTTCCAATATCTCTGGGGTACAGAGAACATAACTCCTTCTATCAGGTGACTTTGTCTATTACCTCCACAATTTACATTGAACTTGACTGCTTTATTCCAATGAGAATTTAAATATTATTCCACTGTACACGAGTGCTCAGAAGTTACTGAAGACAATCTTTCATAGGTAATTTTAGGGTTTGGTAGAACATTCAGAGACTGTTAGATTCTAGTTCTGTTTGAGAGGTGAGAGATGCTGGGGGGGAGGGAACTAACTTACAGTTTAAATTTCATAAATGACTGAGAGTCGTTCATTTATGACTGTTTTGCGTAGAAACGCTTCCTCTGTATTACTTTTCTTTTTAGTACTTAATAAATGTGCTTCCTAGACATTTTGATTAATGAGTTAATGGATAATAATAATAATATAAACTCCATTTATGTTGGAAGGGAATATTGGAGGGATCTTCCTTTTGTGAGTGAGGAAATTGAACACGGAATGGTTAAGTGGCTTGGCCAAGAACACACAACTGATTGAAGACAGGTCTGGTTTTTCTGAGACATATCTAGTGTCTCTTTTTCTCTCAAGTTGAAAATTTGCACTATGCTTTTTGTCAGTATTGGCAGAACTTTCTGAGTAATTTGGGTCCAGAAGTAAGGACCCAAATTGGGAATAAACTGTAGCTGATTTGCCTTTAGCAATTTTACAACTCTGGGTGAATGCAAATTATGAGGATGAATTGTTTGTAAGTAAGAGTTATTCTGAACAGTTTCTTGTGTGGCTTTATCATGAATCCAACCACAATGTGTTTAAGTCTTCAGCCTCTTTCTAATGACCCAGTCTTTTCATTTAATTAGAAGAACGAGAGTAGGTGTTGATGCTGAAAACAAACACATGATCACCAGAAAAGCTATTCTGTGCATGTACATATTGAGACTATATTATATATATTAATCTTCAGATACTGGAAGTAAACAAACATACAGGAGAAGCTTAATATTAGAGGCAAAATCTGTTTTTTAAAAACTTTACTAAGTTAACATAGAGTAAAATTGATTTTGTTTTGGTATATATACCACTATGACTTAACACATGTACAGATTTGTGTAATCATCACCATAATCAGGATACAGAACAGGTTTATTACTCCCCACAAGTCTGACTGTACCTGCCCCTCGCAACCAAGCCTTGCTGCTGCCACTGCTGAACTGCTTCAGTTGTGTCCGACTCTGTGCGACCCTGCGGACTGCAGTCTGCCAGGCTCCTCTGTTGATGGGATTCTTTAGGTAGGAGTACTACAGCGGGTTGCTGTTCCCTCTTCCAGGGGATCTGCCTGACCCAGGGATCAAACCTGGGTCTCCTGCATTGCAGGCAGATTCTTTACCGCTGAGCCACCAGGGAGGCCCAACTATGTGTTGGCAGCCACTAATCTGTTCTTTTTCACTCTAGCTTTGTCTTTTTGAGGATGTCATTTAGTAGAATTTTACAGTATGTAACCTTTTGCGCCTGGCTTCTTTCACTCACTTAATGTCTTTGAGATTCATTAAAATTGTGTGTCAACAGTTTGCTCCTATTTATTATTGGTTAGTATACCATTGTATGGATATAACACAGCTGATTTATCCATTAACCTCTTGAAGGACAGACATTTGGGTTGGTTCCAGTTTTTGATGATTATGAATAGCTGCTCTGAACATCTGCATTTTGTGTCAATTGAAGTTCTTTTCTCTAGGACAGATGTTGGCAAACTTTTTCTATGAAGGGATGGATAGTATTAATAAATATTTTTGGCTCGTAGGCTGTACAGTCTTTGTTGCAAGTGTTCAACTTCACTGTTGTCGGAAGCAGCCAGAAACAATACAAAAACAAATGTGTCTGGTCCAGTTTGGATCACTGCTGAATTTGGCTTGAGGGTTGTAATCTACGTGATGGTAAATTCTTAGGAACAGGATTGTTGGACTGAATGGCAAGTTTATGTTTAACTTCTTAAGAATCTGTCAAATTCTTTCCTGGAGTGGTTCTATTATTTTTCATTCCTACACTGATAAGAGTTCCAGTTGCTCCATATCCACTTGGTATTAGCAATATTTTTTTTAATGCCATTCTAATGGAGTTGTATCTTACCAAGGTTTTAAACTGCATTTTCCTCTTGGGTAATGGTGACAAGCACCTTTTCATGTGCTTGTTTGCTATCTCTATATCCTCTTTATTGAAGTGTCTTTTTAGTCATTAAAAAATGAATTTTCTCACAGTTGAGGTTTTTTTTTTAATTTTTATTTTTTAAAAATTTATTTATTTATTTATTTTTTTACTTTACAATATTGTATTAGTTTTGCCGTACATTGACATGAATCCACCACGAGTGTACATGTGTTCCCCTTCCACAGTTGGGTTTTGCAAGTTTTTTTTTTAATAAATTCTGAATAGAAGTCTTTTGTTTGATATATGATTTGAAAATATGCTCTTTTAGTCTGTAGCTTGTCTTTTCATTCTCTTTATTGTGTCTTTTGCAGAAAAATGTTTTTAATTTTGCAAAGGCATTTTATCAGTTTTTTCTTTTATGGATCTTGCTTTTGGTGGCATGTTTAAGAACTCTCTGGCTAACTCAGGGCTCCAAAGATTTCTCTTAAAATTTTGATAGTTTCATGTTTTGCAGTTATGATCCATTTTGGATAAATTTTTTGTTCAATGTGTGAGGTATAGGTTGTGGCTTATTTTTTTTTTCCTTTACATATGAATGTCCAGTTATTCCTACATCATTTGTTGAAAAGACCATCTTTTCTTTATTGAATTGTTCATATAGCTTTGTAGAAGATCAAGTGGCCATATTTGTGTGAGTCTATTTCTGGACTCTTGTTTCATTGATCTGCTTGTCTTTTTGCTGATACCACACTGCCTTAATGACTATAGTTTTATAGCAAATTTTCAAATTTAATAGTGCAATTCCTTTAATATTGTATATTTCTTTCAAAATTGTTTTAACTAATTCCTTTGCCTTTCTAAATGAATTTTAGAATCAGTTTGTCTATAGTACTCTTGCCTGGAAAATCCCATGGACGGAGGAGCCTGGTAGGCTACAGTCCATGGGGTCGCTAAGAGTCGGACACAACTGAGCAACTTCACTTTCACTTTTCCCTTACATGCACTGGAGAAGGAAATGGCAACCCACTCCAGTATTCTTGCCTGGAGAATCCCAGGGACAGCAGAACCTGGTGGGCTGCCGTCTATGGGGTCGCACAGAGTCGGATACGACTGAAGCAACTTAGCAGCAGCAAAAAAAATCTTTGACTGGAACTGTGTTAAATGTACAGGTCAGCTTGTGAAGAACTTGCATCTTTACTATGTTTAGTTTTTCAATCCATAAATATACAGTGCCTCTCCATTTATTTAGTTCTTCTTTGACGTCTTTCATCAGTGTTTTGTAGTTTGAACATACTGCTACTGGACATGTTTTATTATACTCACCTGTATTTACTTTTTTAGCGCTATTAGAAGTACTCAAAAAGTTGTTTTCAATTATGCACTGTTAGTACATAAAAATTTTTGTATGTTGATCTTATATTATATCCCATATTCTTGCTAACCTTATTAGTTACATAAGGATTCTTTTTTTTTTGCTGTTTTTGAGATTTTGTATATAGACAATGTCATCTGCAAATATAAACAGTCTTCTTTCTTTCCAATCTATTTGTCTTTTATTTCTTTTTCTTGCTTTATTACACTGGCTTAGGCTTCTAGTATAATGTTGTATAGGAATATTGAGAATAAACATTCCCTTCTGTTTGTAGTTTGTGGAGTTTTTGACATGAATGGATGAATATTGAATTTTCAAAAATTTCAGTTGAGGTGATCATGATGTTTTTCTTCTTTATACTCTAAGTATGTTGGATTACATTTGTTGATTTTTGAATATTTAACTGGTCTTATATTCCTGGGATAAACCTTACTTGCCCATTATGTGTTTTTCTGTTGTATGTAATTACACATTTGTTAACGAATTTTTGTGTCTGTGTTCCTGAGGGATATTGGTCTGTAGTGTTTTCTTTTTATACTTTCTTTGATTGGCATCAGGGTACTACTGGCCTTATGAAGTATTCCCTCTTCTTTTCTAGAGGGCTTTATGTGAAATTGAAGTTATTTCTTTCAATTTTGGTAGAATTTGCTAGTGAAATTATGTGGACCTGGAGATTTAGTCTGCAGAAAGGTTTTAATTACAGATTCAGTACCTTTAATAGTGATAGGGCTATTCAACTTATCTTTTTCATTTTGAGTGAGTTTTGGTAGTTTGTTATTTATTTGAAATTGATCAATGCAATATAAATTGAAAGAATGTGTGTATAGAGTTTTCTGTTATTCTTATATTCCCTTATTCTTTTAATGTTAGTGGAATCTATAATGATGTCTCCTCTTTCATTCCTGGTGTTGATAATTTGTGTTTTCTCTCTTTTTTGGTCAATATTGCTAGAGGTTTATAAATTTTATTTTTCAAAGACTGGCTTTCAGTTTTATTGATTTTTTTCTCTTTCATTTCTTTACTTTCAGTTTCATTGATTTTTGATCTTTATTATTTCCTTTCTTCTACCTTGCTTATTTTGCTCATATATTTCTAGTTTTAAAAGGTAGAAGCTAAGATTATTGATTGGAGACTTTTCTATATAGGCATTTAATAATCCAAATGTTCCTTGAAGCACTGCTTTGTCTGCATCCCATAAATTTTGATATATTGCATTTTCACTTTTTTAATTAAAAATAATTTGCAATTTCTTTTGAGATATTTTGTTTAACTCATGAATTATTTAGAATGATATTATTTAAGTTCTAAATTTTTAAAGTTTTGTGTCATTTTTCCAATATTGATTTCTATTTTATCCTGTTATATTCAGAGAATATATTTTGTATGATTTCAATTTTTTATTATTAAGGTTTGTTTTATTGACTCAGAATATGGTCTCTCTTAGTGACTATTCTGTGTGCACTTAAATATTTATTCTACTGTAATGGGTTAGTCTATATATGTCAGTTAGTTCCAATTAGATGCTAGTGTTGTCCAGTTTCTACTTCCTTGCTCATTTTCTTACTAGTTCTGTTGATGAGAGACTAGTATTGAGGTATTCAACTGTAATTATGAATTTGTCTATTTCTCCTTTCGGTTCCTCTTTCATGTGTTTTGAATTTCTGTTGTTAGGTGCATATGCATTTAGGATGTTATTTTTTCTTGATGACTTGACCAATTCATCCTTACATAATGTCCATCTTTATGCTTGGTGGTTCTTTGTTCTGAAATCTACTTTGAAGTGAAGTGGAAGTTGCTCAGTCATGTCTGACCCTTTGCAACCCCATGGACTGTAGCCCACCAGGCTCCTCTTTCCATGGAGATTTTCCAGGCAAGAATACTGGAGTGGGTAGCCACACCCTTCTCCAGGGGAATCTTTGCAACCCAGGGATCAAACCTGGGTCTCCTGCATCACAGATGGATTCTTTACCAACGAGCCACCAGGGAAGCCCTGAAATCTACTTTATCTGATATTAATATATCTTCTTCAGTTTACTTTTGATTCATGTTAACTAGCATATCTCTTTGGCTTTTCACTTTTAACTTATTGATATAAGTGTATTTGAAATAATTTTTTCCAGGTATCAGAAAATCGGAATAATTTATTTATGTATGTATTCGTCACTCTGCATGGCATGTGGGATCTTAGTTCCCTGATCAAGGATGGAATCCATGCTCCTTGCAGTGGAAATGCAGAGTCCTAACCACTGGACTGCCAATGGTAGACCTGATAATCAGATTATTTTAAAAATTTAATTCTATCTTTTAAAATTGATATTTAGACCATTCACATTTAATGTAATTATTGCCATACTTTCCTTTAAGCATACTGTTTTATTATTTGCTTTCTGTTTGTTTCCTCTGCTTTTTGTTCCTCTGTTTCTTCTGCCCTTTTTGAGTTATTTGACTAATTTTTAGTATTCTATTTTGACTATTGAATTTTTGATGATCTTTCTCTATATATGAACATGTATATATTCCTAGTAGTTTCATTCATTTTTATATCATATTTTCTCCCTCAGCCTGCTGCTTGACTTTATTTTCTAATCATATCTTTTTCTGAGGAGAAGACTTAAAATCTAATTTCTCACTTTTTAAAATGATATTGCTTTCTGTGTTATATTTAAGAAATCTTTGCTATCCTCAATTTGCAAAGATGTTTTCTCATGTTTTCGTCTAGGAGTTTTATAGTAGTTTTCATGTTTATGCCTACAGTATTTCAAGTTAATTGTTATGTATGGTGTGAGGTAGGAATCAGAGTCCATTTTTTTTCTTTCAATTGGATATTCATTTGTTCCAGCCTCATTTGTTAAAATGGCACGCCTTTTGCCTTGAAATATCCTGGCATTGCATCTTTGTTGAGAATCAGTTGGTCATATATATGTGGGTCTGTTTCTGTTTTTTATGTTCTATGCATTGTTTATGTAACTGTCCTTATAACAATTTTGATTACTGTTGAGCATTTGCACTCATAGGCAGTTTCCACTGGTTTTCTAGTTATGTTTCCTTTCTCACTGTGCCCTTTATGAACTTTCTAACCAATGGTATGCACCTTTTTTTTTTCGTGTTTGTAGCATGTTTGCATATTTGCTTGCTGTTTGTCATATGGCTCAGCTCAGCATGTATAGCTCTATCTAGACCTATATTTTATTTTAATAAGGTGAAGCTGATTTCTCCATGACACCCTTTCCATCTGAAACGATATTTGCTTGCTTTCCTTACTGAACTGGAGTTTGAGGACTCTGAGTATTAAAAAAATTTTATTCCCTGGAGGTGCACCGTAAGTGAAAAGGGTTGGGAATGCAACTTGGTTAAAGCTGGGTACAGACATTTTGAATGACCTGAGCTGTGCTTTCTCTTCTGAGATTTGGTTAAAGGTTTTAAACCTGGGTTTACCCTCTCAGAGTTACAGATATGCCTTTTCCCATGAAGTGAGAGTACGTTCAGGCTTGGAAGCGTTTTCCCAGTTCCCATGACACTTCCCAAATAACAAGCTCTGCCAGTTTTCCTTACCTCCACTAAGATCTCGAGATTACTACAGTGATGGTTAGAACTCATTCCTGCTCATGCCACTGTGCTTGATACTTCTTAGCTATTATCCATTTCCTCATCTTGCTTCTCTTTAAATTTATGGGTGTTGGTAGAAATTTTCAATGTGTTGCAAAACATACTGCTTCTTTTTTGAAAATCTACCCATTTTCTTTTTTCTCTTTTTGGGCTTCTATTTTTCACCCTTTTGTTAGGTATTAATGAAGGGAAGGAGTGCTGGTCCTTAAGCTTTGCCATCTTTGCCCAGTTGTCTGCAAGAATCATTCATTCTTCCTTTTTCTGGATTATTTATAATTTTACCTTTATAAATTTTACCTTTATGGATTTTGCATTTTATGCCCATTTTATTGACCTGAGTTTTAACCTTTACCTTAGTACTGGTTGCAGAGCTGGTCCTTTAAAAATTGGAGCTCTATTATGGTAAATAGAAGTGACAGTAAAGGGAACCAAATTCTTAGATAAACTACAACCTGGGAACACTGATTCTTTTAAGGGAACTTAAATTTTAGGCATTGTTTGTGTTTGGGAGAGAAGTAAGATGATTTAATGTCCGAAATTTAATTTGCTGTTAATTTACAATTAAGTTTGTAATTAAATTTAATTTGTTGAATTTAATGATGTTACTGACTTGATAGTAAAGGAATGAACCAAAGAGATTTTAGCATTTTCCTTCCCTGGAAGAATGGGGCATATTCAGAAAAAAATTATTTTCATTTCATTTCCAACAGTAGTATCTAATACCCTAAGCTTTGGGAAGAGTTATATGTCATCTTTTGCATTGCTGCTTGTTTTTGTGACATTTTCTAGGTCTTTATTTCTGATTTAGCAGGCGGATTGCTGTAACTAGACAAAAGAGTCCTCCACGGACAAGATTATACACAAATACAGCACATTTAGATGGCAGCTTGTGTTGCTGACATTTTGCTGTGAGCCTCTTAGAAGCTTAGCAGCTCACAGCATCTCTAATGGAAGCAAAAGGCTACCAGAAAATGAGAAATTGAACTTGGAACCAGAAACCAAAAATGAAAGTAACCATGGCAGTGTCTAAGCAGTGTGACAGTGAGCTGATTTTCAGATGGTGGGACTCTCGTATTGGTCATGATACTGAGGTGTTTGGGGCCAATAGTCCTGAGATTCTGCATGTCAGTTGCCTCCTTTGTCTTCAGTTCTCTGCTTTTTTTTCACTGAAGCATTTTCTTTGACATGTGAACTCTGACTGTCTTCCAGTTTTCCATATAAAAATCGCATGTTCCTGCTGTTCTTGAACCCTGTGTCCATTCTGCTTGGTTGAATGCAGCTTCCACCTTGCTTCCTTGCATTTCTGTGGTGTCTTTCCCTGTTATGTTGAAGATTGGGCTAAGATGCCGCATCATCCCTTTACTCTTCTGCTGTGGGCTCCTCTCTCCCTCCAGTCTATTTTCTACCTGACTGACCCCTCTGTTGGCTTTCATGGCACACCACTATGCTTTTTGTCCCTGTCCTCTCTGTTTGATTGCCTTGTCTTGGCTTCCTAAATGTTGGTGACACAAGAGAGGTGGCTGTCTGCACCCTTCTTTCCTTGAGTGGTTCTGTCTGATTCCAGTCATCCATCTTTCTGGGTGCCCTAAATCCCTATTTCCATTCCTGTCTCCTCTCTTGAGCTTGTTGAGGCATTTCCAGTCAATAAAGTTAATAAAGTCCACCTGGTTGTGCCGTAGACTCTCCACATCACCACGGGCAGCATGGAACTCTCCTTCAAGTAGGAGAGTACAACCCACACTAAGGGTTTTGTTGGTACCCATGTCCTCCTGCATTGGTCTTGAAATCCCTTTCCCTCTTTTCCTTTTTAAATTAAAAAAAAAATTTTTCAAGGTATGCTGTTGCTGCTGCTAAGTCGCATCAATTGTGTCCGACTCTGTGCGACCCCATAGACAGCAGCCCACCAGGCTCCTCTGTTCCTGGGATTCTCCAGGCAAGAATACTGGAGTGGGTTGCCATTTCCTTCTCCAACGCATGCACGCATGCTAAGTGACTTCAGTCGTGTCCGACTCTATGCGACCCTATGGACAGTAGCCCACCAGGCTCCTCTGTCCACAGGATTCTCTAGGCAAGAATACTGGAGTGGGTTGCCATTTCCTTCTCCATAAATGTGAGTATTTATTTAGAAAGAGAAAAGAAATCACAGCAAATTAGGAATTTTTAGAAACGGACAACATCACAGACTCTCCAAATATAACATGACATCTTTGTTAACTGCCCAAAATACTTTTTTTCTTTATAATTTTTGGTTACATATTCTTTTTTTAATTCCAATTTTATTGAGATGTAATTGACATACAGTGCTACATAAATTGAAGGTGTACAGCCTAATGGTTTGACTCACATACATCATGAAGTGATTGTCACAATAAATTTAGTGAACATCCATCATCTCATATAGGTACAAAATTAAAGAAATAGAAAATTTTTTTTCTATGATGGGAACTCTTAGACTTTGCTCTCTTAACACCTTTTGCATGTACCATGCAGCAGCAATAATTATGGTTATGTTTTACCTCACATCCTCCCCTGTTCTCTCTCCTTGCCCTCAATCACGTCTTCCCACCTGCACATCCCTGCACCTTCCTAACTACTCTTTTTCTGTCATCCCCCTTCCTTGAATCCTTGACGCTCTTCTGTCCAGATGTCTCACCTTGACCTACAGATGTCTCTGATCTTGTCTCCCTTTCTTTTCTTGCCTCTGCCACTCACTCAGGAACCTTCAGAGGTGCATACACTTTGACACAGCATTTCCACTTCTACTAGGATTTATCTTGCAAATTTACATAGACATGGGCATGCCAAGACTGACACTCCGTTTGTTTGCTGTCTAGTTTCTAACAGCAACAGGGGGTAATAACCTCTGTCTGTCAATAGAGCACTGCTTAAATGAATAAAGGTAGAGCTGTATAGAGAATAGGATGACCTATGGTGATTAATAATAGTGAGGTATATATGTATTTGCTGACATGTAACAACTCCAAGATACATTGGTCAGTTGAAAAAAAAGGGTAAGGAACATGATAGTGTGTGTTGTTGTTGTTGTTGTTCAGTCACTAAGTCATGTCCAACTCTTTGCAACCCCATGGACTGCAGCATGCCAGGCTACCCTGACCTTCACTATCTCCCAGAGTTTGCTTAGATTCATGTCCATTGAGTCAGTGAGGTCATCCAAGCATCTCATCCTCTGTCATCCCCTTCTCCTCCTACCCTCAGTCTTTCCCAGCATCAGGGTCTTTATCAGTGAGTCAGCTCTTCACATCAGGTGGACAAAGTATTGGAGTTTCAGCATCAGTCCTTCTAATGAATATTCAGGGTTGATTTCCTTTAGGATTGACTGGTTTGATCTCCTTGGTTTGATACGTGATAAAATGTGCTCCACTGGAGGAGGGAATGGCAAACCACTCCAGTGTTCTTGCCTTGAGAACCCCATGAACAGTCTGAAAAAACAAAAAAGTGTATATTTTAATATATTTCTATTTGTGTTTTTTAAAAAGGCAGGATGAGTTTATATACATACTTGAATATTCATAAAAGATTTGTGGAAGTTTACTGGACAGTTTTGCACAGTTTAGTTTTGAACTGTGTGTATGTATTGCATTTTTCCTACAGAAAATTTAGTAAATAAATAAACAAAACCTTTCAGGCACTTCTTGGGGCTATAGAAGCAAGTCTGAATTTGTGAACCAGCTTTCAATGAAAATGCCTTTAGATATGGCACTGTGGGTGTTGCCAGCCTCATATGTATTCCTTTCTTTTGCATGGTCTTTATCCCAACCTGAGCCTAGCGAGGAAAGGCATAGATCTCTCACCATTGGTTTGGTGGGTGTGATGTGCGCACAGCCCCAACTGAGTGGGCGCTCGACACTGGGGTGTCATGTTCTCACTTTAGTAAGTAGATTGTGTGGACAAGTGAGAAGTGGGGGAGGGTAGCCAGGGTTATGGTAGCAGAGTTGCGTAAGACAGGAAAGGGTGGGCTGGGGAAATAGCCATATACCTTCTGACATGGACCTTTAGGGGATTTTAACAATTGGCCAACCATTCTGTTTTCTCCCCTCTGAATATCACCCCAGGGCATCCTTTCTGTGGCCCCTGCTTGCTAGCTAAGTATGTGCCCGTATCCTTTGGTCTTTTCTTCTTGGAACACTCTTCCTAATCTCCGCCTTTGCAGATGCACCCACCCCTCAAGGCATGCTAAGATCTTCATCTTCCTTCCCTCCAGTTAGTCAGTTCAGTTGCTCAGTCATGTCTGACTGTTCACAACCCCATGGACTGTAGCACCCCAGGTTTCCCTGTCCATCACCAACTCCCGGAGCTTGCTCAAACTCATGTCCATCGAGTCAGTGATGCCATCCAACCATCTCATCCTCTGTCGTCCCCTTCTCCTCCTGCCCTCAATCTTTCCCGGCATCAGGGTCTTTTCCAATGAGTCAGTTCTTTGCATCAGATGCCAAAGTATTAGAGCTTCAGCTTTAGCATCAGTCCTTCCAGTGAATATTCAGGACTGATCTCCTTTAGGATGGACTGGTTTGATCTTGCAGTTCAAGGGACTCTCAAGAGTCTTCTCCAATACTACAGTTCAAAAGCATTAGCTTTTGCACTCAGCTTTCTTTATGGTCCAGCTCTCACATCCATGCATGACTAATGGGAAACAACCATAGCTTTGACTCTGTGGACTTTTGTCAGCAAAGTAATGTCTCCGCTTTTTAATATGCTGTCTAGGTTGGTCATAGCTTTTCTTCCAAGGAGTAAGCGACTTTCAATTTCATGGCTGTAGTCACCATCTGCAGTGATTTTAGAGCCCCGCCCCCACCAAATAAAGTCTGTCATTTTTTCCATTTATTCCCCATCTGTTTGCCATGACATGATGGGACCTGATGCCATGATCATCGTTTTTTTGAATATTGAGTTTTATGCCAGCTTTTTCACTTTCCTCTTTCACCTTCTTCAAGCGGCTCTTTAGTTCCTCTTTGCTTTCTGCCTTAAGGGTGGTGTCATCTGCATATCTGAGGTTATTGATATTTCTCCTGGCTATCTTGATTCCAGTTTGTGTTTCATCCAGCCCAGTATTTCTAATGATGTCCTCTGCATATAAGTTAAATAAGCAGGGTGACAACATACAGCCTTGACCTACCCATTTTCCAGTTTTGAACCTGTCCATTGTTCCATGTCTATTTCTAACTGTTGCTTCTTAACTTGCATACAGTTTTGTCAGGAGGCAGGTAAGGTGGTCTGGTATTCCCATCTTTTCAAGAATTTTCCATAGCTGCTTGTGATCACACAGTCAAAGGCTTTGGTGTAGTCAAAGCAGAAGTAGATGTTATTCTGGGATTCTCTTGCTTTTTCTGTGATCCAACAGATGTTGGCGATTTGATCTCTGGTTCCCCTGTAGGTTATCAGGGTCTGCTCTCTGAAGCTCTGAGCCTTTTGTGTGTCTGGGTTTTCACATTTATCTTTTTCTTTTCCACATTTTTCCTTGTCTTACCTCCCCTGCTGATGACGTGCTGATAAGACCAGAGTAATTCATCACTGTATTCTCTTTGCCACATGAGATTTCCCAGGATTCCTGTGGTGTTGAATGTTTGGTCTGGTCCCTCTAAACAGAGTGATATTCCTTAGTCCAGTGGTCTTGTGAAATGGAATATTTCCTGCCATATTAATAAACAAGAGTGTCATAATAGCCATTCCGACCCTCCATATGTGAATTTCAGAGCCCGAGAGCAACCAGGAAAGAGACGGGTGAGCCAGGAACTAAGGATGTGAAAAATCAAATCATAGGATGCTGGCCCCAGATAGCTGAGATGCATATGAAAGGAGTGATTTCATTTATGCACAGACTCTTGCATCTTCCCATACATAGAAAAGCACTAAATTCCTTAACTTGAGATACTTGGTTTTCCTTATTTACAATGATCTTTTTTTCTTTTTTATTTATTTATTTATTTTTAATAAATGTATTCATTTTAATTGGAGGCTAATTACTTTACAGTATTGAAGTGGTTTTGCCATACATTGACATGAATCAGCCACAGGTGTACATGTGTTCCCCATCCTGAACCCCCCTCCCATTTCCCTCCCCATCCCATCCCTCTGGGTCATCCCAGTGCACCAGCCCTGAGCACCCTGTCTCATGCATCGAACCTGGACTGGCGATCCGTTTCACATATGATAATATACATGTTTCAATGCCATTCTCCCAAATCATCCCACCCTCGCCCTCTCCCACAGAGTCCAAAAGACTGTTCTATACATCTGTGTCTCTTTTGCTATCTCGCATATAGGGTTATCGTTACTGTCTTTCTAAATTCAGTATATATGCATTAATATACTGTATTGATGTTTTTCTTTCTGGCTTACTTCACTCTGTGTAATAGACTCCAGTTTCATCCACCTCACTAAAACTAATTCAAATGTATTCTTTTTAATGGCTGAATAATATTCCATTGTGTATATGTACCACAGCTTTCTTATCCATTCGTCTGCTGATGGACATCTAGGTTGCTTCCATGTCTTGGCTATTATAAACAGTGCTGCGATGAATATTGGGGTACATGTGTCTCTTTCATTTCTGGTTTCCTCAGTGACAGTAATCTTTTGATGTTCAGGCCACGTGCCCCTTGTTGAAAATTTCTATATAACCTGACTCCTCCCCTCACCTCCTCGGAACAGTTCTCTCAGGGTCATTGAGATGCTGTCTCCTGGGCTTGAAGTCCTACAAGTTCCCACCAAATAAAGCATAACTCTCAATTTTTAGGTTGTGACTATTTTTTTTAAGTCGACAGACTTGACTTCTTGTTTGGAAGATTTGGCCCCTGAATGATGGGTGATGAGAAAGGGAGAAAGATGAATTGTACTTCTGCTCCTTTAGCAAAGGAAATTAGCAAAGCCTTTCTGGGGCGTGTAGGGGGGAATGGGGGGAGCTCAAGGATGCACTGAACCAAGGGCTGGAAGAGCCCTCCTCCACGGGCAGTGAGTACAAGTCCCTGTCACCAGGAAGTAAGGTAGTAGTATTTGTATTTTCCAGGTCAGTCCAAGAAGCTTAGCAAGGAATCAGATTGTAATCCTCTCAATGTGCAGTATAGATGGACTTTCATAAATGTTTTTACTTATGTGTTTCTCTAATTATTTTTTCAAAGGTATTTTATTTTTAAATATTAACTTCTTTGGCTGCACTGGGTCTTTGTTGCAGCATGCAGGATCTTTCGTTGCGGTGTGAGAACTCTTAGTTGTGGGATCTAGCTCCCTGACCAAGGATTGAACTCTGACCCCCTGCATTGGGAGCTTGGAATCTTGGCCACTGTGTCTCCTGAGAAGGCCTTCTCATTTATTATTTTCCATGAGACTTTTTCATGTTTTTTAGTCAATCCTTTTGTCCTTCCTTATCTTTCTTCTCAAGAATAAAGAAGCACTAAACTTGTGAAGCCAGTTGTCAACACTGGAAATTCTGCTAGGTGAGATACCTGAACATTTGATCTTACTTTGTCTCAATATGTTTCTTATATCTCTGTTATATTCTCTAAACTTAGCAGCTAGAATTTGAAGTTTAAGAACGTGTGCCTGGTTTGGTTTTATTCCATCTTTTTATTGCAGGGTCAGTGAACTATGGCTGATCGCTCAGTCACTAGCTGTTTCTGTGAGAGCTTTATTGGGATACAGCCACACCCATTCATTTGTGGATTGTCTGTGGCTGCCTTCCTGATGCAAAGAGTTGAGTAGTTGTGATGAGGACTATAGGGTCCTCACACCCTAAAACAGTTACTCTCTGGCCCTTTCAGAAGAAGTTTTCTGATCCTTGCGCTGATTTGTGTTAAATTGTCTTCCGCTCCCTCTCCCCACCTCCACCCCATGATCATATTTTCTTCTTGGTTGATTCTTTTCCAGTGTTCAGACCATGTTGGTTGGTTGGTTTGTTGCTAAGTCATGTCTGACTCTTTTGTGACCCCATGAACTGTAGCCTGCCAGGCTTCTATATCCATGGGATTTCCCAGACAAGAATACTGGAGTGGGTTGCCATTTCCTTCTCCAAGGGATCCTCCCGACTCAGGGATCGAACTTGCATCTCCTGCATTGGCAAGTGGATTCTTTACTAGGGAGTCAGTAGGGAATCCCCTCAGGTCATGACATGTATTCAGTTATTCAGCAGACAGGACTGGCTGGTAGAGAGCAGACCTGCCTTTCACTGGGCTGTCCTTGCAGTGGGCGACTAAGTCACTGGCCTTCTTGATGCCCATGGAAGAGGGTCTGAAGGAGTTGTTGAACACCTGCTGCTGCTGCTGCTAAGGAACCAGGTACTAGCCTCAGGGCTTTCCATGCTTGTGCTGTGCTTAATTGCTCAGTCATGTCTGACTCTTTACAACCTCATGGACTGTAGCCTGCCAGGCTTCTCTGTCCATGGGATTCTACAGGCAAGAATACTGGATTGGGTTGCCATGCCCTCCTCCAGGGGATCTTCCCAATCCAGGGATCTAACCCAGGTGCAGGCAGAGTCTTTACCATCTGAGCCACCAGGAAAGCCCTTTCCATGCTTGACCTCCCACCACTTACCTGTAGAGAATGGTATCATCTTTGTTTTACTGGGGAAAAAAAAGGCATGGAGCTGTTTATTAACTTGCTGCAGAACATGATGGGCAAGGACCAAGCCTGAATAGGCATTAAGTCTAAGGTCTGTCTGACTCCAGAGAGCAGTGTCTCACCTCCTGTGCTTGGCTGCTGCCTCACTGAAACCAAATCCAGCCTGAGGCCCCACAGGTTTTTGTTCCAGCTTGTTGTACTTGATCTTTCTGGTGCGACTGAACTTCTGCCTACTGTTGGCTTCCCTACCTCTTCGACCTAGAGATAGAAATTCTTTCTTGGCTTCTTTACCGTACTCTTCCTCTTACTTTTGCATTTTAAACCTAGGCACTCTTTCAGATTCTTCTTTGTCACCCCTCTCTTAGGGATCTTATTTATGGTTGAAGCTTGAAGAGCCAACATTCTACAGAAAACGCTAAACCTGAAACTTTCTTTGTGAACTAAACCTTGGCCCTGTTCTTTCCCCCAAAGTCCATCCCCTTCTTTCTAACGTCTTGGTGGACTTTTCTTGGGTGTCCCCCTGAGATCATAAACTCATTTTCTCCCCTGGGTTTGTGTTCGTGGTGCTGTTGTTCTCTCACTCATTGAGATTCAGAATGTAATGGTCAGGTTGCTTCTTATTCTTTTCTCTCAGTGCTTCTTGTGTCTTCATTATCTTGTCTGTTTGCCCCAAAGTATCCCATTTCTGCCACATCAACCCCATGCCAGCCCCCATAATGCCTTCTGCTTAGACTGGCAGAATAGCTTCTTTCTGACTATCTTTAATGTTTCAGGCCAGGAATGACAGACTGCCTCATGGTTCTGTCTTCTCTTGGCCAGACTGTGCTTCAGAAGCCTTCTCAACACAGTGATGGCAGTCAGAGTGCCATCTCTCAACAGTCAGTGATGGCACGCCTGTCCATCCCTTCTCTGATTTATTTATGCAGTTACAGTGATATAATCTCCTGGAAGTGCAGCATCATTTGTATCATTGATCTGCTTAGAAGCTCAGTGGTTTCTCAGCAGTCAGGCAACTGAAAGGTCCCAGTGGTTCCTTGCTTCCCGCCTCCAAGCTAATCCTTCTTCTCAGAATGCCTTTCCCATCTTGCAAAGCCTGTCTCAGTTGCTGTTTCTTCTGTGGTTTCTCTGATTTCCAAGCTAAGGTGAGTTTTCTCCCTTCCAAGACTCCATTTTACTTTGTTTAAAACTTTCTCATGAACTTGGCTCTTTACGCATGTGTTGTGACTGCTGGACTTATCTAATTGTCCATTTACTGTGGTCACTCATGGCAGTGGGGTGGCTGTGGCATGCAGCAGCTTGAAATGGGATCTCAGTTCCCTGACCAGGGGCTGAACCTGAGTTGGATCAGTGAATCCTAACCACTAGACTGCCAGAGATAAGTGGCTAGGAGCAGGGCCCCGTCTCTTGTTTGCTTTGAAGAAAAAACTCAGCAAAGAAATGAGAAGTAGTGAGGCAAGTAAAATGTTTATTAGGAGAAAAGATATGTGCAGAGAAAGCATGGGCAGGCTTAGAGGGGGATGCTGTGTGCTTTTGGGGGTGTTTAAATCACTTCTATGGGGGCAGTTCTTCTGGGTTTCCTCTGGCCAGTCATTTTGCTTTGTCTGGCTTTGAGTCCACTTTGGTCTGACTCAGGGCCCTCCCCTGTGTGCACCCGTATCTTTTAGCCAAGCTGGATTCTAGGGCAAGTGTGTCTGGGAAGCTGACAGAATGTATTATCATATGGCGCCCCCTCCCCCGAGGATCCTTTCTGCACATGCCTAGCTTGCAGGAGTCAGGGGAGTGTCTCCTTAGCCTCCAGAATGAGAAATCGGCGATCTCTTTATCTTTTATCCGAGCAGGACTCAACTTCTCCTTTCCTCTGCTATTATCTTTGTCTTGGAGTATCTGTCCACAGGGAACAGATTCCAGCTGCTCAGCCTAGAGCCCGTCTCTGTCCTGCCTCAGCTGCACTGCTGATGCACTGAAGCAGGGACCCTTCTCGACTTAACTAATATTCAAGATCCCTTGAAAATGCTTAATAAATATTTGTTGAATCAGTTCAAATGGGAGCATAGGAGAAAAGTTATAAGGTTGGCCATGAAGTTTAATAGCTTCTTATTCCAGTATCTCTAATATACTATTAAGTTCTTCAAAATATGCCTTTGGTAACATTCAAGTTTTAAAATACTGTCATCTTCAGTTTAAGCCCTAATATGAGTCAGTTCAGTGTGACAAAACACAAAGAACCAAGGAACAGCTTTCATGGCATGTCCCTGTCTTGGTCTCTGACTCAGCTTAAGCGTGCCTCTTGGCCTTTCTAGGCGTCAGTTTTCTCATCTGTAAACTGGGAGTGAATGAAAATCCTTTCGTTTTCTTAAAATTTAAAAGAAAAATTATTCTGTTTTTGACTGTGCTGGGTCTTCATCGCTGCATTTGGGCTTTCTCTGGTTCCTATAAGCAGTGGCTGTTCTTCCTTGTGGGGCTTGGGCTTCTCACTGCTGTGGCTTTCCTTATTGTGGGGCACAGGCTTCAGGCATGTGGGCTTCAGTAGTTGTGGCACACGGGCTTAGTTGCTCCACGGCATGTGGAATCTTCCTGGACCAGGGATTGAACCCATGTCCCCTGCATTGGCAGGTGGGTTCTTACCCACTGCACCACTGGGGAAGTCTCAAGATCCTTTTCTGATAGAGTGGCAGTGCCAGGGGGTGATTTTGTTTCCCAGGGGACTTTGGTAATGTCTGGGGACATTTTTGGTAGTCCTTACCCAGGGATGTTGCTAAACTCCCTCATTGTACAAGACAGCACCCAACAAACAATTATTTGGTCCAAAATGTCAAGAGTGTTGAGGAAACCCTAAGGTAGATGACACTATGACTCAAAATCTTATTTTAATTGAATAAGTACCACAAATCTGATATTTTAATTATAATTTAATGGGAGACATTCTTTTTCTCAGAGGTGTTCTGAGATGTAAGATTGTTTTCATTTTTTAGTGTTAAACAAATGGGGGATAATTAACATCAATGTGTGTGTGTGTGTGTTAGTTACTCAGTCATGTCCGACTATTTGTAACCCCATGGACTGTATCCTGCCAGGCTCCTCTGTCCATAAGATTCTCCAGGCAAGAATACTGGAGTGGTGGAGGGAGGGCGGGGAGTTTTTTTATTTATTTATTTTTTAAAAGAATGCTGGAGTGGGTTGCCATTCCCTTCTCCTGAGGATCTTCCCAACCCAGGGATCAAACCAGGGTCTCTTTCATTACAGGCAGACTCTTTTACCTGAGCCACCAGGGAAGCCCAATTAAACATCAGTATGGAGGCTTAAACTGTTTGTAAAGTCATATCCACCTTCATCACGTTGGGTCTCTAATTCTACAGGTTTCTATCTTATTATTAGAACATTTGAAAGAATTTGCATGGAAGAAGTTAAAAAAAATTGGGAACCATGTGTCTGTGGGCTGAACATAAATGGAGGAATTAAAAGTGAAACTTTTCCCCCTCTTATTCCCCTAAGTACCACATTTACAGGTGTTGTCTGGGGAAGTTCCTGAAGCCTGATGAAGGTGGGGCCTGGGTAATTTGAAGGTGGAACTATTTGCTATTCCTTGGGACCAGTACCCAGTTAATATTGCTTTGTAATATGGAAAGTTTATCTTGTTAAAAACCCCAAAGCCCAGAAAAGGAATAATGCTGGTGGGGAGGTAGCAGCTAGGTCCTGTGTTGTGTAAGTACTTATTCCCTTAGAATACCGGGAACCCACTCTGTGTGCCCCTTGCCAGTTGTAGAAACCAAAGGGGATACCCTCTTACCGTGGATGTGTTTGGAGTGAGTTGGGAGAATAAGGTCATTTTCTCTTGCTTCTTCCTTTTTTTCATCCATCTCTCCACAGATGAGCTTTGGAATGCTACCAGGTACAAAAAAAGAAAACATAATTTACGGAGAATCACTGTTTTGGAATGAACTCAGAATCGCATTCTAAGAAATTAGTGTGAAGTTGGCACAGTTGCAGTGAATGGCAAAAATATAAAAATAATTGAAATGTGTTGGAGTGAAATGGAACTGTTTACTAATTAAAAGGATGAGATGACTTGGTAATTATACTTAATTTTACTGTGGTGCCATTAACCAATAATGAGAGAGACTCCACGATTCCAGCAGAATTCCTGCAGGAAGACATGTTTCAAACCTGACTAGGGTGACTTAGCCAAATGGGAGGTTATTCTTCTAATTTGAATCCAGAGGGAGGCAGCTTTTACTTCGCTGTTCTTAGTAGCATTAGAGTTTCATTGTCATGTTTGTAGGATGGCTGTTCGCTTCCAGGTTTGGCATCCCACATGCTTGTTCTGCTCATACCCAATTGGCTGGTTCTGGTTCACATGGCCACCTTTAGTTGCAAAGGAGCCTGGGAATCAGCAACCTGAATCAGGATATTGCTGTCTTACCAGAAGTGGAGTTGTCATGAAACAGGCTAAAGCAAAATGAATCTCGGAGAGGCTCAAGGAGTGTCTGCTGCTCAGTGCTTTTGTCCAGTAGATCGCAAGGATAGTAAACTCTTTCCTTCACTGGCCTAGGAGAAATAGATCAGGGAAAAGAATTTTCCCCATGTTTCCCTGCTGCCTTTCTCTTTCAGTGGCTGGGTTGAAAGGGAGTTTGTCTTGTATTTGATTCCTTTTTGTTGACAGAAAGACTTTAAAATTATCCTTTGCTATGTGCAGCATCATTGTGCTATTTGATTTCCTTGCCAGGACTAAAATGTTCACTTCCCATGCTGGGGCACAAAGGCTAGCTTAAAGGCCTTTGAATGCTGCTCCAGTGAGAGAGGCTAGAGAACATGGGCACGTTTTAATTTAGAGAGGGGAGCATGAGCCTCTTTCTATTTTTGTATCAGTTAAGTGTATGGTGAAATGTTCTTTCAGAGGAAGATGCTGGCTGTTCAGGTTACCTGTGTTTTTGGAATTTTCTACTCATGAGTGGGTGGTAGTTCTGTGAAAACTGGTAAGCAGTGGTGGCCACACAGACGTTGGCTTATATGCTGTATGCTGACTGTAAGGCGAATAAACACACATGCCCGCCCACATGGTTTATTGTTCTTTATTGTTCACTGTGATTACTGAACAAGGCGTGTTTATATTTTGATCTATGTCAACTGCCTGTGACAGTCAGAGCCTCAGTGTCTACCCTGATTTATCGCTGGACAATTTGAGTCAGATCTGGTGAACCTCTTTTGGGGCCTTTTCCTTTTTATTGGTATGTCCTTCTCTATACCTTGAAGAGACTCTGGGCTGCCTTTAATCCATTTCTTTTAGGTTCCTGTTTGTACTTGGTTGCTGATTTTCCTCTTTCAACCAATTTTTCTTTTTCTCAAGTGTTTGACACTTAGCTGAATGAGGCTGTCAAAATGTTTTCCTTCTATCATTAGCATAGCCTGTCTTAGCTCGGTATTGTGTGTGTTTGTGGTAGGTTTTTGTTTAATCTGCCGAGCCACAGATTAACAGCCAGACCTCCCCCTCTTCCCCTCACACATCTCCCATACAGAACACAGATATAAAAAAACTAGTTTCAAAAAGCATCCTAGACATTTCACATTGCTGAAGAGGACAAGCTGCCTGCCTCACTGACTGGAGGTGGTGTGTCTTCTTGATGGAGGGTTGCCATGGCAACTGTATGCAAGCTAAGGCATCCTGGGCAAGGGGGAGGGGGCCTAGCTGTCAGACCCTTGTTCAGCCCCTCAGAAATGTCTTATTTCTTACCACACTCTTGGGATAGACATTCGACTCTCCAAGTGCACAATGGATGTGGACATGTGGAGATGGCTTTGTCAACTGTGCCCTTATCTCAGTTATTTCCTTGTGCCTTTCTGTCACATTCCAGTATGAAGTGTTTCCCTCTCTTCCGGCATCTCTTATTCTCTGCTCAGTGCTGCGTTGGAGATGAGGGTCTTATAAAGGAGATTCGGCTATATTAAGCCATCACTGACGTGAAAATGCTGGAAATGAAAGGAATATTATTTAGAGGTTTTTTTTTTCCCTTGGTTTTTGAAATGGGCTGGTTGTGTGGCAGGTGCATTAGGAGTGATAATACCTTTCTTTTATTAGGTATCTACTGTGTTCGAGAAACTTATCATGTGTTGTCTCATTTGATCCTCATAGCAATTCTCAAATGTGGATAATTATTATTCTCACTATACAGATAAGAAAAATAGGATCAGGGAGGTTAGATAACTTCCTTAAGATCACACAGCAACTACGCGCCGGAAGTTAAACCCAGGATGTTACTCGTTGAGTATTGTGAACAATCCTGACACAGTAGGCACGTACAATGTAGGTTGCATGATTGAATTCAGTTGCTACTGACAAGGGCCTCAGAAGGTCTGTGAATACTGATATTGATGTACAATTCAACATGTCCTCTCATTAGAAAATAAGTAGCTCACTGATGTTCAGATGCAGCTATTTCCATTAGCTTGGATGTCTACCTGAAATGCCCAGTCAACACAGATCAATTTGTCCATCAGACCCTTTCTTCACAATCAACAGATGTCAACTTTGAGCCAGCCCCCCTTGGAATCACAAATTCTGAATTACTGTTTCCTTTATTGATAAGGTTTTGCTTCTGTGTGAAATCCATGCAAATAATTCTAATGAATATACTGATAGAGTTTTATTGGAGAACTTGATAAGAGTGATACTGAAGTTTATTTAGAAAAGTAAATATACAGAAATAACCCAGACTTGGGACAGAGATTGATGACAAAGGACTGGGGTATAACCAGAATTACAGTGAAGTTTAAATTTAAAAAAGAATGGTGCAAGGCCTGATCAGTGAGAGAGAACAGAAAGACCAGAAACAGCATCTCCTTACCACCCCCATGTGTCTATAAAAACTGAGCATACGATAAGGCAGATCTTATAACTACCAAAAATTATTATAATGTTATTATATGCTTTTACATCAAAAATGTAATATATATGAAAGTTCAAGGTAAAAGTAATATCTTTTCTTCCTGTAATCTCACTCCTAAGAAGAGATTATTAATATATGTTTTTTGATGTATATTACAAATGTACCTACAGACATGCATACATTTTGGGAGACAGGCAGCATGGTGCATTGGTCGTTGTTCAGTTGCTCAGTTATGTCCAACTCTTTGCGACCCCATGGACAGCAGCACTCTGGGATTCCCTGTCCTTCACCATCTCCTGGAGCTTGCTCAACCTCATGTGCATTGAGTTGATGATGTCATCCAGCCATCTTGTCCTCTGTTGTGCCCTTCTCCTGCCTTCAATCTTTCCCAGCGTCAGGGTCTTTCCCAATGAGTTGGCTCTTCCCATTTGGTGGTCAAAGTATTGGAGCTTCAGCATCAGTTCTTCCAATGAATATTCAGTGTTGATTTTCTTTAGGATTGAGTGGTTTGATCTCCTTGTGGTCTGAGGGACTCTCGAGAGTCTTCTCTAACACCAAAGTTCAAAAGCATCAATTCTTCAGTGCTCAGCCTTTTTTATGATCTAACTGTTACATCCATACATGAGTATTGGAAAAACCATAGCTTTGACTCTACGGACCTTTGTTAGCAAAGTAATGTCTCTGCTTTTTAATATGCTGTCTAGTGAAGTCACGTGAGCCTTAGGAAGCATCACTATGAACAAAGCTAGTGGAGGTGATGGAATTCCATTTGAGCTATTTCAAATCCTAAAAGATGATGCTGTGAAGATGCTGCACTCAATATGTCAGCAAATTTGGAAAACTCAACGGTGGCCACAGGACTGGAAAAAGTCAGTTTTCATTCCAATCCCAAAGAAAGGCAATGCTAAAGAATGCTCGAACTACCTCACAACTGCATTCATCTCACATGCTAGTAAACTAATGCTCAAAATTCTCCAAGCCAGGCTTCAGCAATACGTGAACCATGAACTTCCAGATGTTCAAGCTGGTTTTAGAAAAGGCAGAGGAACCAGAGATCAAATTGCCAACATCTGCTGGATCATCGAAAAAGCAAGAGAGTTCCAGAAAAACATATATTTCTCCTCTATTGACTATGCCAAAGCCTTTGACTGTGTGGATCACAATAAACTGGAAAATTCTGAAAGAGATGGGAATACCAGACCACCTGACCTGCCTCTTGAAAAATCTGTATGCAGGTCAGGAAGCAACAGTTAGAACTGGTTCCAAATAGGAAAAGGAGTAAGTCAAGGCTGTATATTGTCACCCTGCTTATTTAGCTTATATGCAGAGTACATCATGAGAAACCCTGGGCTGGAGGAAGCACAAGCTGGAATCAAGATTGCCAGGAGAAATATCAATAACCTCAGATATGCAGATGACACCACCCTTATGGCAGAAAGTGAAGAAGAACTAAAGAGCCTCTTGATGAAAGTGAAAGAGGAGAGTGAAAAAGTTGGCTTAAAGATCAACATTCAGAAAACTAAGATGGTGACATCCGGTCCCATCACTTCATGGCAAATAGATGGGGAAACAGTGGAAACAGTGGCTGACTTTATTTTTCTGGGCTCCAAAATCACTGCAGATGGTGATTGCAGCCATGAAATTAAAAGACACTTACTCCTTGGAAGGAAGGTTATGACCAACCTCGACAGCATATTAAAACTCAGAGATATTACTTTGTCAACAAAGGTCCATCTCTATGGTTTTTCCTGTAGTCGAGTATGGATGTGAGACTGGACTATAAAGAAAGCTGAGCACCGAAGAATTGATGCTTTTGAACTGTGGTGTTAGAGAAGACTCTTGAGAGTCCCTTGGACTGCAAGGAGATCCAACCAGTCCATCCTAAAGGAGATCAGTCCTGGGTGTTCATTGGAAGGACTGATGTTGAGGCTGAAATTCCAATAATTTGCCTACCTGATGTGAAGAGCTGACTCATTTGAAAAGACCCTGATGCTGGGAAAGATTGAGGGCAGGAGGAGAAGGGGACAACAGAGGATGAGATTGTTGGATGGCATGACCGGCTCAATAGACATGAGTCTGAGTAAACTCCGGGAGTTGGTGATGGACAGGGAGGCCTGGCGTGCTGCGATTCATGGGGTCGCAAAGAGTAGGACACAACTGAACGACTGAACTGAACTGAACTAGGTTGGTCATAGTTTTTCTTCCAAAGAGCAAGCATCTTTTAATTTTATGGCTGCAGTCACCACTGCAGTGATTTTGGAGCCCAAGAAAATAAAGTCTGTCATTGTTTCTGTTGTTACCCCATCTATTTGCCATGAAGTGATGGGAATATATGTCATGATCTTAGTTTTTTAAATGTTGAGTTTTAAGCCAGCTTTTTCACTCTCTTTCACCTTCTTCAAGAGGCTCTTTAGTTCCTCTTTGCTTTCTGCCGTAAGGGTAGTGTTATCTGCGTGTCTGGGGTTATTGATATTTCTCCTGACCATCTTGATTTCAGTTTGTGTTTCATACAGTCCAGCATTTTTCATGATGTATTCTGCATATGAGTTAAATAAGCAGGGTGACAATATATGGTCTTGATGTACTCATTTTCCAATTTTGAACCTGTCCGTTGTTCCATGTCTGTTTCTACATTTACTGGTTTACTAGAAGGACTCACAAGATGTAGAAAAGATGTTACACTTGCAGTTATGTTTTATTACAGGGCTTCCCAGATGGCTCAGTGGTAAAAAAAAAAACCCATCTTCCAGTGCAAGAGACATGGGTTCAGTTCCTGGGTCAGAAAGATCCCCTGTAGAAGGGAATGGTAACCCCCTCTAGTATTCTGGCCTGGAGAATCCCATGGACAGAGAGGCCTGATGGGCTATAGTCCATAGTGTCACAAAGAGTCATACTCAGCTGAGCACACATGCATGCATGGTTTATTACAGTGAAAGGATATAAACTGGAATAAGCACAGGGAAGAGGCACATGGTAATGGGGTGAAGTCAATAGAAATCAGAAATCAGCTTCCAGATGTTCTCCCAGCGGAGTCACATGGATGCACTTAGTTCTTCCAGCAATGATGTGTGACAACACATGTGATGTCTTGCCAAGCAGGGATGTTCACCAAGCCAGGATATTTATTGGGAGTCAGTATGTAGCATGCACTGCCTGTGTGACCGGCCTCAGCTCACCACACTCTAGCCCTTCAGAGCAAAAGCAGGCGTCAGCCATATATCATATTAGCATAAACCATCTGATGAAATTGGTACTGCAGGCATACAGGAACACTCTTGTCAGACAGAATATTCCTGGGGCTCAGAGCTTATCTCCCTAGAGCTAGTCAAGAGTCAGTCCTGAAAATGGGCCTTCCTTGGAAATGTGCAGAGTCTGATCAGTATGGGTCTGTTGATGTAACCCTATTTCACAGATAGGCATTTAGGAACTTTCTAGCATCTTGTAAATATTGAGTGTAAAGAATACTTGAAGAAGTAGCTGTATACATATTGTCTTAACAATTTCTTTGAGTGTTTTTGTAGTATAAATTCATAAACTTGTTGAGTCAAAGAGCCTATAGAATTCAACTTTTGACAGTTGTGTAATTTGGTCCATGAGAAGGTTGCTATTACACTGTTGCCAAGGAAATCAGTGTTGGCATTTCCCCCTACCCTCTAGAGTGTTTTATATCCTAAACCTTGGTGATCTTTTCCAAACCGATCATGACAACATGTCAGTTTAATTTGCAGTTCATTGTGATAAGAGAGATTGTACATTTTTTATTTCTTTTTTGAGTTGAAGTGGCCTGTCAGATTTAAAGGAGAGAAGGCTACAATAGAGTCAGGAAAGTTGGTTAATTTTCTTTGAGAAAGAGTAGGTTTATATTTTTCTCAATATGCAATAAAGTACATCTCAGATGAATTGCTTTTCTGTAAAGGACTAGGTAGCAAATACTTCAGGTTTGGTGGGCTGTACTGTCTCTGTTGTGTGTCCCTTTCTTTTCTCCCAAACAGCTCATGGGCCATAAAAAAATGTGTAACAAGTCTCATAGTTTGCTGGCCCTGTATTTAAACAATTTACTGTAAAAAGTCATCTGATTCTTACATGGTTAGTATGAGAATATTTTTATATTAAGTAAGACTCAAATATAGAACATTTTCTACTTGCAGTTCAGTGTTCTGTTATACTCCAATTATAAACAATAAAGAAAGTCAACATAAGGGTAAACAATGTACCAAAGGGATGAGCCCAATGACTAAGCACAATTTTTAAATGAGAATTTAACTGTTTAGTCCCAAACATCCATAAATGCAGTCCAAAAAGAAGGTGAAGAACTAGATATTTTTAAAATACCTTAATAAAAGATATTAAGCAGTGTCTTAAAGACAGACATGGCTACCTACTCCAGTATTCTTGCCTGGGAAAGTCCATGGACAGAGGAGCCTGGTGGCCTCCAGTCCATGGGGTCTCAAAGAGTCAGACATGACTGAGCCGCTAACGCACATACACAGGAAGAAAAGTCCTATCATGTGAGAAAATGGGCAAAGGACACAGCCAGACAATTCCAAAGGAAGAGATTCAGGTGACTAGTAAATGTGATATCTAGAACACATTGTCACTGGAAAGAGAAGAAATACATGTTTAAACTTAGGCTAACATTGCCAACCAAATTGGCAATGATTGAATAATAGTAACATTTCATGATGGCATAAGTGGTGTGAAATGAGCACTCTAATATGCTGCTGTTGAACATGTAAATAAAAAGTCTTTCCAAAGGACAGTTTGCAAAGCTCGTCTCAAGAGCCTTAATCAGGAGCTCAGATTCTTAGATCTGAAAATAACTGCAGGAATGCGGAATGATTTAAATGATACAATCTGTGTTTTAGCTTGGGCTACTGTAATGAAACACTGTAGACCCAGTGGTTTATCAATAACAGAACTTTATTTCTCATAGTTCTGGAGGCTGGAAATCTGACATCAGGGTGCCAGCCTGGTTGGGTTCTGGTCAGAGCCCTCTTCCTTGTTACAGGTAGTAAGCTTCTTCCTGTGTCTTCACATGGTAGAGAGCAGAAGAGACAGAGCCAGCTTTTGTGTCCCTTCTTATAAGGGTGCTAATGCCATTCATGAGGGCTCCACCCTCATGACCTAATTACCCCAGAGGTCCCACCTCCTGATACTATCACAGTAAGGGTTAGGATTTCAATATATGAATTTAATGGGGAATACAAACATTCAGCCCACTTAACAGATCTATTTCAACATATTGAAAAAACCAAAATATTTAGAAACAATTTGATAGAAACCATACATGAGTATGTTACTTACCCATAAGAGGGGACACTAAACGTGCTAAAATTTGTATCCCTGAAGAGTGTTTTATTACTAGGTGTGTTTTAGGCAGAATAAGCCCCACCCTCCACCCATGTCTGTCCCTGGAATCTGTGAACAGGTGACCTTACATGGCTAATGGGACACTACAGAATTAGGTGTGATTAAGTAAGGGATATTGAGATGGGAGGATTATCCTGGATTTTCTGAGTGGGTCTTATGGAATCACAAAGCTACTTCTATGAGGGCGGCAAGACGGTCAAGCTCAGAGAAGGTGATGTAATGACAGAAGCAGAGGTCAGGGTAATATGGGGCCAGGAGCCAGGGAATGCAGGCCACCTTTAGGAGCTGGAAATGCAAGGAAACATTACAGAGCCTCCAGTAGACTGAAGCCCTGCCAACACCTTGAATTTTGCTCACTTAGTTGCTCAGTGAGACTGATTATGGACTTCTGACCTCCAGAACTATAAAATAATAAACTTGTGTTATTCTCAGTCACTGAATTTGTGGTAATTTGTTATGGTAGCAGTAAGAAAGCCAGACACTGGGGGAAAGCTCACATACTGTCAATGGGATGGGGAGACAGGAAGTCACCACAGTGAGGTGGTTGTTGGGGTGTGGTGCACCCCCTGCAACAGACTCTCTGATAAGCTGTTGGCCCTGTCTGCCGAAAGTGTACACTTACTGGATGAGACAACTTTAGGCTTAATGTTGTCCTGTGTCACAGTCTTTTTTGTATTACTGTTTAGGAATGACATATGAAATGATCTGTTTTTCCTTTTTTAAAAAATATTTATTTGGCTGCTTTGGGTCTTAGTCGTGGTGCATGGGCTCAGTAGTTGTGGCCCGGTCTCAGTAGTTGCTTCGAGGCATGTACATACGATCCTAGTTCCCTAACCGGGGATTGAACCAGACTCCCCTGCATTGAAGGCAGATTCGTAACCGCTGGACCACCAGGGAAGTCCCATGATCTGTTTTTCAGTGGACGATATTCACAGCCATTGAGGACCTATTTCACTTTTGAGTTAAGCTTAGCATCAGCAAGGTGACATCTCACATAAAGGAAAATTCAGAATCATGCTCTAGTCTCTTGTAAAATGATATATTATTTGCATACAACCTGTACACATCCCCCGGGACACTTTAAATCACCTAAAGATGACTTAATACCTAATGAAATGTAAATACTATGTAAACAATTGCAAGTGCAATGTGCATAGTACAGTGTAAATAGTTACCAGCACAGCAAATTCAAGTTTTGCTTTTTGGAACTTTCTGGAATTTTATTTAGAATTTTCTTTTCCCATGTCGAGGCATGTGAGATCTTAGTTCCCTGACCATGGATTGAACCTGTGCCTCCTGCAGTAGAAGTGCGGAGTCCAAACCACTGGGCTGCCAGGAAATCCCCTTTTTGGAGTATATTTGATCAAGGATGGTTGAATCTGCAGGTGCAGAACCCATGGATACAGAAGGCTGATTGTATATGCCTGGGTACATAGACTTAATTGATGGCTGTCATCAGAATTTGTCTGGGGTTTGCATGGTTACAGAGGAAAACGAACACATGAAGTCAGTGTTGATGAGAAGGTGAAGTTTTTGTCCCTTTACTTTTTCTTCTGTTCTTTTTCACTACCACCAGAAATCTTCAGAAGAGGGATAGAAAACAGGATGGGAGGAAAGAAAGGTGCAGTCCCCTGAAAGTCCTTCTTAAGAAACTGACGCATGGGCAGAGGTTAGAAAACAATCTTGCTGATTTGTATTTTCGATACCACTGCTCCGCTTCTGCCTTCTTTCTGTTCTCTTCTTTTGGTGAAAATAGATTTTGCTTAGTGCTAAAATACTCCAGGGGCTCCCCTATGCCTCTGTGTAACCAGTGCTCCATTCAGCCAAGCAGGCTGATAGTTTTTCAGAACTTGAGAAGATTGCTTGATTTAATATTATAAGAATCAACACACACCATAACTTAAACATCTGCATCTGGGGTTTTCTTCTCGTAATACTTTCTGCTGGGAATTCACTTTTAAGTCAATGGGGGTAAATAGAAACCAGTATCATTTATCCCAATACTTAAGGACATACCACACTCTCTTAGTGTCTTAGGCACTTGAAAGCCAAATGCTTTAGTACCAGTTTCACCACAGCCTGTTGGCGATGCAAAGACTAGCCTTTGCTGTAATTTAGCAAAAAGATCTTGGCAAGTTTCATTCCATAATTAGCATTCTCCCTGTTAGGGAGTGAAACCATGGGTTTCCTGCTGCAGGGAGTGACAGAGGCAGTGTAGGGATGGAAAACAAACTTATTTGCTGTGCCATCCAAGCTATGATTTTTGTTGAGGTATAATTTACATAGAAGATCTGCCAGTTGTAAAATTATTGAGTTATGCAACCGTGGTTCATTGCCTAACCCCCAAAAGTTCTCTAATGCCTGTTCACATTCAGTGCTTGTTCCTAGCCCTGAGTGAGTGAAGTCGCTCTGTCGTGTCTGACTCTTTGCGACTCCATGGACTGTAGCCTACCAGGCTCCTCCGTCTATGGGATTTCCCAGGCAAGAATACTGGAGTGGGTTGCCATTTCCTTCTCCAGGAGATCTTCCCAACCCAGGGATTGAACCCAGGTCTCCCACATCGTAGGCAGATGCTTTACCATCTGAGCCACCTAGCCCTAAGTAACCACAATTTTTTGTTTCTATATATTTGTCTTGCCTAGAAATTTCATATAAATGAAACCATGTAACATGTAGTCTTTCATGTTTTGCTCCTTTCAAATGGCTTTGGGTTTCATACATGTCAGTAGCAGGTGTCAGTATTTTATTCATTTTATTTAATTGAAATATACTTGATATATAACATTGTATAGGTTTAAGGTACAATGTGCTAATTTGATACATTTATATACTGTGATATGATTATCATTGTAGTGTTAGCTAACACCTCTATCATGTTGTATAGTTATTATTTCTTTTTTGAGCATCAGATCTCCAGGACTTATTTATCTACTAGTTGTAAGTTTGTAGTAATACCATCTCCCCAGGTCCTCAATTCCCCAGCCCCTGGTAACCATCATTCTGTTCTTAGGATGTTTTTTGGGGGGAGGGGCCACACTGCACAGCATGCAGGATCTTAGTTCCTAGACAAGGGATTGAACCTGTGCTTCCTGCTGTAGAAGCGAAGAGTGCTAACCATTGGACTGCCGGGAAATTCCCTCTGTTCTCTGTTCTTATGACTTCAGCTTTTTTAAGATTCATACAGTTATATCATACAGTATTTGCCTTTTTTGTCTGATTTATCCTCACTTAACATAATGCCTTCAAGGTACATTCTTATTATTGCAAATGGCAGGATTTCCTTCTCATGGCTGAGTAATATTCCATTGTGTGTTCTTTATCCATTAATCCATTGGTGGGCTCTTGTTTCCACATCTTGGCTATTGTGAACAGTGTTACTGTAAACGTGGAAGTTCAGACATCTTTTCCATGTGATGTTTTCATTTCCTTGGATATATACCCAGAAGTGGTATTGCTGGATCATATGGTGATTCTGTTTTTAATTTTCTGAGGAACCTTCATACAGTTTTCCATAATGGCTGAGCCAATTTACATTCCTACCAACAGTGTACAAGGGTTCCTTTTCCTGCACATCCTTGCCAACAATTTTTATGCTTGTCTTTTTAATAATAGCCATTCTAACAGGTGTGAGGTGATATCTCATTGTGGTTTTGATTTGCATTTCCCTAGTGATTAATTATGTTGAGCATCTTTTCCTGTATCTTTTGGCCGTTTGAATGTCTTCTTTGGATATGTCTATATAGTTAATCTGCCTGTTAAAAATCATATTTTATTCAGTTGTATGAGTAATTTATATGTTTTGGATATTAACTGCTTATTGACATTTGGTTTGCAAATATTTTCTCCCATTCCATGGTTTGCGTTTTCCTTTTGTTTATTATTTCTTTTCTTGTGCGACTTTTTAGTGTGATATTGCCCCACTTTTGATTTTTGCTTTTGTTGCTTGTGCTTTTGGTGTTAGATCCAAAAAATTGTCACCAAGACCAATGCCAAGGAGTGTCTTCCTTTTGTTTTCTTCTAGGAGTTTATAGTATTAGGTCTTATGTTTAAGTCTTTGATCCATTGTAAGTTAGCTTTTCTGAGTGATATTAGGGTCTCATTTCATTATTTTGCATTTGACTTTCTAGTTTTTCCAGCGCCATTTGTTGAAAAGACTATCCTTTATCCATTGAGTGCTCTTAGAACAACAATTAGTTGACTGTATGCGTGGGGTTAGTTTATTCTTTTTAATTGTTGAATAGTGTTCCATTGTACAGATACCCAGCATTTAGTTTATCCATTTAGTTAATGGGCATTCAGATTGCTCCCAGTTTGGGGTCTGTTAATAATATGGCTATGAATACTTACATATTGTGTGTACTTTCATTTTTTTATGTAGGTTTTCATTTCTCTTGGTTATATATTGAATACCTAGGAGTGAAATTGCTGAATTATATGGTAACTGTTTAACCTTTTAAAAAACTGAAAATGGTTTCCAATGTGGCTGTATCATTTTACATTCCTACTAGCAGTATATGAGAGTTATATTTTCTAAATCTTCTGCTAACATTTGTCACTGTTTTTTTATTGCTCATCATTCAAATGGATATGTAGTAGTATTTCATTGTTTTAATTTGTGTTTTCCTAATGACTGATGTTGTTGAGCATCTTTTCATGTACTTTTTAACCATTTCTTTGGTAAAATACTGTTTAAATTATTTGTCTGTGTTTTTAATTGAGATGTTTGACATTTAATATTATATATATATATGTATGTATCAGTCATTGATCAGAAATATGACTTAAAAGTATTTTCTCCCAGTATTGTCTGGTCTTTCCATTTTGTTAACGGTATCTTTTGAAGTGCAGAATATTTACATTTTGATCATATTCACTTATCAACTTTCTCTTTTATGGATTGTGCTTTTAGTGTCATATCTAAGAAATCTTGACACTTAATCCAAGGTCATAAAGATTTTCTCCTACATTTCCCTCCACAAGTTTTACAGTTTTACAAGTCTTATCCATCTATTTTAGTCAACTGTCCATTTTAGTTAATTTTTTTTTCAGGAATAGGAAGGATTTTTTACCTGGAGCAAGTAAATGAATACTGGAAATCATTCCCAAAGCAGTATCTCCCATTTTAGTTAATTTCTTTTTTGTATATGGTGTAAGGGTAAGGATCTATATTCATTTTTCTTCTTTAGCATGTAGACATTTAGTTTTCCAGTGCCATTGTTGAAAAGGTTGTCATATCCCCCACTGAATTGCACTGGCACTTTTGTCAAAAATTAATTCACCATAACTTTTTTTTTTGACTCTCAGTTCTATTTGATTAATAATTGTATCTGTTTTTATGCTAATATCATACTGTTTTGATTATTGTAGTCTTTTGCTGCTGAAATCAGATAGTGTAAATCTTCCATATTTGTATGTCTTTTAAGCAATTATTGTGACTTTTCTAGCTCCTTTGAATTTCTATATAAATGTCATGAACAGCATGCCCATTTTTTAAAATAAAAATATATGGATATTTGGGACTTTCCTGGTAATCTAGTGGCTAAGACTCTGGGCTCCCCAAGCAGGGGGCCTGGGTTCGATCCCTGGTCAGGGAACTAGATCCCACATGCTGCAACTAAAAGATCCTATATACCATAACTAAGGCCAGGTGCAGCCACCCCCCCCCCCCGCCAAATGTATATATATATATATATATATATATGGATTTTCATAGTGTTTCTGTTGAATCAATAGATTTATTTTTGTAGAATTTCCATCTTGGCATTACTGGATATCATAGTAGAACATTTTCCCTTTTATTTAGGTCTTTAGGTAATGTTTGTAGCTTCTACTGTAAAAATCTTACACTTCTGTTAATTTTCTTCCTAGGCATTTCATTCTTTTCAAACCATTGTGAATGGGATTGTCTTCTTCATACCATTTTCAGATTGTACATTTCTAGAATAATATATATAGAATAACATTGAACACCCACTCTGTGTCCAAAACTCTGTTTAGTGCTGAGGATGTGATGAGATGGGTCAGAAAGTGGCAATACTTTGGGGATGAGACTTTTTAAGATGCTTCAAGCCCAATCTACCTCCTCTGTAACTGGGACTGCAACCTCAGCCTAGAAGAGGCTTTCCAACCTCTGGTCCATATCAAGTCAGTCTTTTCTGGCAGTGGTGCTACTAGTTTTCACATTCAACTTGGCCCTTGAATCACCATCCTACTCATTGAACTGAGCTAGGTGGTCACTCTCGTCAGAGTCCTACTGTACTTACCCAAAGCTGAGCATTATTTTATGAACTTATGCATCCAAATTTATCATATGCCTTTCATTATTTCCCAGAGACCTGAAATGATTGTTTTGACAATTTTATCCATGTATTGGGTTGTTTTTTAGAGAAAGGATTTATTGACCTCTCCTTTCCTTTCCTTCCTTACCAGAAGTCATGCCTATGATTTTAAATGTCTAGAATATGTAAGGCATGGTAGAGTATGTGTGAAAGCCTAGTGGAAGAAAAACAAGGTTTATAATGAACCTCATTCTGGCATTCCCAATTATATATATTGTGATCGTTTAGCAATAGGTACTCAAAGTGAGTGTACAACAACACCTTGTGTGTGTGTATGTGTGTGCTCAGTGGTGTCTGACTCTTTGAGACACTGTGGACTATAGCCTGCCCTGCTCCTCTGTCATTGGGATTTTCCAGGCAAGAATACTGGAGCAGATTGAAATTTTCTTTTCCAGGGGATCTTCCTGACCCAGGGATCAAACCCTCCTCTCTTGTGCCTCCTGCATTGGCAGACAGATTCTTTACCACTGTGCCACTTGGGAAGCCCAAGAGAGACTTAAATACTATTAAAATTAGACTTGGTTGGTTTGCTACAGATATTAATACTTCAGTATTCAAGTCTACTATACTTGGAGTTTCAATAGAATTTACAGAAGAAAATACAGGTTGTGATTCAGTTTAACAATGCCATTTAGGTAAATAATATAATAATATAATTAATACCGATTTTTAGTAATTTGTTAGTTTATCATTAAAGGTAGTTTAGGACAAAACACTAAGGTTACTGTGAGCTTTAAATTTCTGAGGCATCACACAAATTAATCACCTAGCACAAGCAATATTGTTTTTAAATTTCTAAGACAAGTTGGTCAGTCTTCAGTGCAGCATTGTATTCTTTAAAAAAATTATTTTTGGCTGCGCTGGATCTTCTTTGCTTCACCCCAGCTTTTTCTAGTTGCAGTGAGTAGGGGCTACTTCTCGTTGTGGTGCACAGCCTTCTTGTTGTGGTGACTTCTCTTATTGTGGAGCTTGGGCTCTAGGTGCCCAGGCTTCAATAGTTGCAGCCCTTGGGATCTAGAGTGCGGGCCCAATAGTTGTGGTACACAGGCTTAGTTGCTCTTTACTGTGTGGGATCTTCCTCCACTAGGGATCAAACTGGTGTCCCCTGCATTGGCAGGTGGATTCTTAACCACTGGACCACCAGAGAAATCCCCAGTGTTCTGTTTTTAACAGCGATAGCAAAGATCATTTCTCAAGAAGGCAGGATTATTTTAGTTTCAAAGTTAAAATGTAGGCTATATATTGTCAAACTGAATCCATCAATATGTAAAAGCATTATACTCAATAACCAATGAGATTTATCCCAGGATGCAAGGTTAGTTTAACATCTGGAAATCAATTAATGTCATACTTCATATTAATAAAATAACAAAAGTCACACAATCATCTGAATAGACATAGAAAAAGCATTTCACAAAATCTACCCTTTCCGGGGGCTTCCCTCGTGGCTCAGCTGGTAAAGAATCTGCCTACAATGCAGGAGATCTGGGTTCAATTTCTGGGTTGGGAAGACCCCTGGAGAAGGGGACGGCTACCCAGTCCAGTATTCTGGCCTGGAGAATTCCATGGACTGTATAGTCCATGGGGTCGCAAAGAGTCAGACATGACTGAGCAACTTTCACTTTCATTTTATTTCACCCTTTCTGTATCAGAATCCTCAACAAACTAGAAATAGTTACCCTAAATCTGATAAAGAACATTTATGAAAAACCTACAGCTTACCATCATACTTAACAATGAAAGACTGAATGCTTTTTCCCTCAGATCGGGATATCTACTCTCACCATTTCTATTCAGCGTGGTACTGGAGGTTCTAGTTAGGGCAATCAGGCTAGAAGGAGAAAAGTATCCAGATAGAAAAGGAAGAAGTAAAATTGTATTTGCAAGTGACAAAGTCTGGCTAAGACGGTAAAGAATCTACCCACAATGCAGGAGACCCTGATTCCATCCCTGGGTGGGAAAGATCCCTTGGAGAAGGGAATGGCAACCCACTCCAGTATTCTTGCCTGGAGAATCCCATGGACAGAGGAGCCTGGTGGGCTACAGAGCATGGGGTCACAAAGAGTTGGATGTGACTGAGTGACTAACGCTTTCAGTTTTACTTTAGTCTTCCATACAGAAAATAACTAAAAATTCACTGAAAAGCTATTCGAACTAATAAATGAGTTCAGCAAGTTCACAGAATACAAACAAAATAAATATACAGAATTGATTATATTTTATGTAATAGCAGTGAAAAGTTTGAAAAGGAAGTTAAGAAAACCATTTCACGAACAATGGCATCAAAAGAAATAAAATACTTAGAAATAACATTTTTCCTTAGGAATTTGTTTCCTTGGGAAAAAGAAGTACAAAACTTGAATTTTGAAGCTACAAACCACTGTTGAAAGAAAATAAAGAAGATCCAAATAAATGGAAATACATCCATGGTCTATACCTCATCATAATTGCTGATCCCAGCTCCCCTGGTGAAATAAGACTCACTTTCCTTTCTGGCTTCACTGTACCCCATAGAAATAACTGTCACAGTGCCTTTAACACTTCATTATACTTTTGGTTTGTTTAGATGCTTGTTACTTTCTTCTAGCCTGTCAATTCCTTATAGGTAGAGACTATATTTCTCTGTCTTATTAATTTTTGCACCCCTACCTCTGTGCCTGGGGACCTAGCAGGCTTTCAGCAAATGCTGAATGGATATGTGGGAGACTTAGGGGAAATCTAAGTATGGATGAGTGATCCTGGTCCCTTCCATGGTGGGATAGCCTGGATTCTATTTTATGAAAATTACAGGTGTGGGTGTGTGTCTGTGTGTGTGTGTCTGTGGTGTGTATGTAGTGTGTGTCTCTGTGTGGTATGTGTGTGTGTATGTCTGTGTGTGCGTGCGTGTGCATGCTTCCCTGGTGGCTCTAGTGGTAAAGAACCTGCCTACCAATGCAGGAGACCTAAGAGATGTGGGTTTGATCCCTGGGTTAGGAAGATACCCTGGAGGAGGGCATGGCAACCTAACCTACTCCAGTACTCCTGGAGAATCCCCTGGACAGAGGAGCCTAGTGGGTTACAGTCCATAAGGTTTCAAAGAGTTGGGCACGAACTAAAGCTACTTAGCATGTGTGTGAGTGTATGTGTGTCAATGAAGAGACATAGTAACTGAGTTTTGACCACAGGGTACCTATTTTTGGTAATTGCCCATTAAATTTTTTGTTGTTACGTTTTTGTTTTATTTTATATTGGAATATGCTTGATTAACAATATTGTGTTAATTTCAGGTATTCAACAGAGTGATTCAGGTATACATATACATGTATCTGTTCCTTTTCAAATTCTTTCCCCATTCAGCTTATTCCAGAATACTGAGCAGAGTTCCCTGTGCTATACAGTAGGTCCTTATTCGTTGTTTATTTTAAATATAGTAGTGTATGTATGTCAGTCCCAAACTCCAAGCTTATCCCTCCCCTAACTTGTTTTTTTGTTTGATTTTTCAAAATACTTGTATCAAAATCATTTGTTTTAAATTATGTCTTGTTTGTCTGCTTTGTGTACAGCATCCTGTGAACTAGTTATTTGAACATGGCTGCCCTGCCTCTTGTAGAAAACAGTTGGGGTAGTTGAAATTACATTCTTGGTAAAGAAGCTCTTTGGATTTAAGGATTTTGCCCAATCTGTATAATTATCCCCAGCCCTAGGGTCCTTGCACTCACTCCTATTCCTTCCAATGATTCCCCAAGGCTGTACTTCTCAATCCTGCTGCTCATTGCATTAACCAGGGGAGCTTAAAAAAATATTTCTTACCCCCTCCCACGGACAAACTGCCTCCAAATTTCTAGGGATGAGACCCAAGCATGGATATCTTTTGTAAAACTTCCAGATCAAAACTAAGCAGGACTCTTGTGGGGCCTTCCTGGGTATAAGAAACTTTCTGCGTTCCCTGATTCTTGTTTGTAAGGAAAAGACTTCATCCTCCCAGACCTTCCCTGAGTTCCAAAGGGCAGATTCAAACAGTTAGTGATTAGGGAAGTGAGGAAATGCAGGAACAAAGGAAAAGCAGTCAAGAAAGAATAGTAGAGCAATAAAGCAGTGGTTCCTCTTCAAGGGATATACTTAGCAATCTTATACACATCTTAGGGTTCTTCTACCAGAACTAAGGCCCCTGAACAGGTGGAGGATGGTGACTCCATACTGAGTACAAGATTCCTGGAGCACTGCTCTGTTACCTCACCACCATCAATCAGAAGAAAGTCATATATCCTGAATCTCAAATGTTGTTTTTAAATAAAAAACGTTGGAGAGTTCGAGCCTTTGAGTATGAGCTTCCCATTCTCCTTGCTTAGCCCTTGTGATAAATAAGCCTTTCTCTGCTCCAAACTCTGAGTTTCAGTTTGTTTGGCTTCACTGAACATCAGGCACACAGACTTGGGTTTGGCTATGAGGTGACTGCTGTGCAGACAGTGTTGAGAATCAAACTCTGTGGGCATCCTGGGAGTCTTTCAAAGATGATGCTGGCAGTATGTGTTTGAACTTTTGAGTGCAAATACCTTCTTTGGGAGGATGATTTAAAGCAGATTCTCAAAGTGTGGGTCAGCAGATCAGCAGCATCAGCATCACCTGGGACTTCATTCAAATATGTATGTCCTTGGACCTCCACCCCAGACCTACTGAATCAGAAACTCAGGATTGGGGCTCAGCAGGCTCCTTTCGCAAGCCTTGCACATGACTGATATGCTCTGAAGTCTGAGAATTACTGTGTTAAAAAAATTGGACCTCTGTTTTTGTAAGGCATGAGGCTAGACCACAGCTGGCGATGGTCCTCGAGTTGGGAGTCTGCACTCCTTAGGCCTCCTGTGTTGCAGGAGACAATGTGGGGTGTGAGAGGATGGTCACATCCTAGGTCTTAGGTGAGTCCCTGGGATGACCACCAAGTGTGAGTTCTTGGCTTCATGCAGGAAAGAATTCAAGAGTGAACCATAGTACAGTGAAGGAAGGTTTATTCAAGGAGATGCAGACTCTGTAGACATAGTGTGGGCCATCTGAGAAGGTGAGAGGCTCTGAAATATGGGTAGTTAGTTTTTATGGGCTGTGTTAATTTCGTAGGCTAGGGAATGAGGATTATCCCAACTATTTTGGGTGAAGGGGTGGGGATTTCCAGGAGTTGGGCCATTGCCCATTTTTTGACTTCTTGGTCAGCCTCGGGAGCTGTCATGGGCCCTGTGGGTGTGTCATTCAGCTTGCTGATAGGAGTTACAATGAGTGTATACTGAGGCTCAGAGTCTAGTGGAAGTCAACTCATCCACCACCTTGGATCTAATTGGTTCTAACCAGTTTATGTCATCCTCAATGGCTGTCATTCTTTTAAAGGTTGTGCCATACTCCCTTCCTGTCTCACCTGTACCCTCAACAAAGCAGAGAGCCTGGCTCGGCCTTGATTAAGGAGGTGAAGGTCCATCCTGGGCTAGTTTTGTTTTCAGCAGCCTTTACCCCTCCTCTCATAGGTATTGGACCTCCTTGTTCTGGTAAAGATGGTGCCTTGGTCTGTTTTGTTTAGCCCACCTCCCCTTCCTGCTTCTTGCAGGATTTTCAGTCCTTTTGCCTCCCCCTCACTCAGCATCTTGGGTTTTCTCTCTCTGCTTTCCCCTTCCTGGTCCCCTACAGACCCTACTAGCCTCATCCATAAAACCTTCCATGACCTTTTCAACACCGGAGTGCTCAGGAGTCTGGAGCCCCTGGTCCCTCAGCCTGATTCTTCCAGGGAGATGGGCTTTGGGGACACTTTGGGCGGAGTGATGATTCTGCAGGCCTGGTCAGGAGAAACTCAGAGGAGGGGACTTTGGCTCAGGGGATGCCCAGGAATTTGCTTGTGGCAAGGGCAGGGAAGAAAACATTCATTGTGAGCAGAGGAAAGAACATGCCATTTTCCGAGAGCGGCAGTTTTAGTGTTAGATCGTGGGATTCATGATGGCAAGTGTTGGAAGTTGACCCTGGAGGGGGTTGGGGAGCCAGATAAAGACGTTACACGCTGTGTTTAGACATTTGTAATTTACCCTGAGAGCAGTGAGTTAAAAAATACACATATACGTTTTCAATTTAACGTTTGCCCAAAATGACCCATTCTCACTATATCTCCTTCTACAGTATCCCCCACTGTAGTACTCAAGTATTTAAAAGGAAAAGCGAATGCCCTCCCCCACCAGAATCATCCCAGGGGTGACTTCTGTTACCAGTTTCTGTGTGTCCCAGATATTTATAAATATAAAACTTGCTATGGTCCCTTGAACAATACATTGCTGTCATCTTTACACGTCAGCGTGTTTGGATCTGCCTCATTCTTTTTAAGATCTGTGGCATTTTGTTGTATCAATGTCCTGTATTTTGTTTAACCACTTTCCTGTTGATGGGCATTAAAGTTGTCAAGTGTTCACTATTGTGAATGTATAACAGTGCGCACAAACGCACACACATAGCAGCACACATCCTTGTCTATGTTTCTTTGTTCTTTTGAGTTCTTCCAGTAAACTTTGGAGGAACTTCAGAGGAAACACAAAGGGGAAATTGCCAAGCCCAAGATTAAGCTCACTCATGTCCCTCCAAGGTGGTTGGAGCCAAGAGAAACTTTGGCAAACTGATAGGTGAAAAATAGGCACGTAATATTTTAGTAGATATCCCTTTTATGAGCAACATTGAGAATATTTTCCTATGTATGTTGATCAATAATTTCTTCTGTGAAGTGTGTATCATTTGTCTGTTTTCTTATTGGGCTGCTTTTTTTCTTAGTGATGCAAGGAGGTTTTAAAAAGATTTGAGTTATTATTTTTTCATTGGCATTTAATTACCATTTTAAATTAATGTACACTTTGCGAATACTTGTAGATACAAGTTTTGAATACTCATGAGGGCAGTCGCTCCATCTCCTTCCCTCAATCCTATCCTGTGTCCCTCTGCCCCAGGGCTCTTACCAGCTTGGGGAGTGACTTTTCAGGCCCTTTTATATCCCTTTAGACACCTTTGTATTGAGAGAAAATGTCTTGAGGGTTTTGTGTTTCATTAGCTGCTGAAGATACATTTCAAGTTCTGAAACTTGCTTTTTCATGAGCAGTATGTCTAGTTCATCTTTCTTTGTTGCTATCAACACATGTAAAACCAGCTATCATGTTTACCTGCTGCATAATATTCTGTATGTGGCTGTAACAGGATTTATTTAACCATATCCCCCATGGATTAGCCTTCCCTCCTTCCTCCCCAGTCTATCCTGTGTTATAAACAGTGCCGCACTTACAATCCTTGTGCATTCCCCCTTGGTCACTCCAGTGTTTTTCCTGAAGGGTTTAAAGCAAGAGAGTTGGGATCAGAAGTGTCTGCAGGAGCTACTCTGATAACGGAGTGAAGGAAAGGCAGCTGGGTTGAAACCAGTTAGGAGGTTATTGCAATAGTCCAGGTGAAAGAGAAAATGAATCTGAATTGATGCATCGGGTTTAGAGAAAGATGCAGTAGGTTTGGAGAAAGAGGAGACCTGTGAGATGGGTGTGGAGTGGTTTAGACTGCCCACAGAGTTTGAAAATTGAAACAAAGCTTCTTTCTTTTCATTGATTAAGTTGGTACATGGATTTGGCAGATATGAGTAAAAAGTGCCAGCTGTAGCATTGTCTTCTGCAGTGCTAGTCCTTGGGGAAGGAGAGAGCTTTTAGCCCAGGGAGGGTTACAGGTGACGCCTGTCACTCTGTCAGGCAGGACCCAATATGTGCTGAGGTTGGGGGTGTGTGTGTGGTCCTAGTGACCTGGAATCCTAAGGGGTGCTACTTGACATGCTTTGTCAGGTAAAGGACAGCAACTGTGTTAGTGGTTTCCAGAAGATGCCATAGTAGTCACTTTGCCTAGCCATGGGCATAGGGCCGGAAGACTGCTGCTTTTGTGGGGCTTCTTTCCTAGGCATCTGGGAATATATGGGGTATATTCACTCACTGTCTTAAATTACTTGGCTAAAATCTCTCATGATCTTTAGTTCAAGATTTGAGTCCCCTTTAGGGCCAAATCCTAATGAAATTCAATCATCTTTTATAATAATATTTAGAACCTTTGAACTTGAGCTAATTTAAAGGAGAGTCTGGTAGGGAAAGGGCAAAAGCCTTGTTAAAAGATAAAATTTACCTATGGCCTTGTGCCTAGAAAGGAAATTTTTCTGGGTGATCGCTTCCAGCAGAAAGATAGAAGGTTGAAATGACCTGATGTTGGATATGGGGCTGGGGAAGAAAAATGAGAGTCAGGAGCAACTTTGAATTTGTAATTCAGGTGACTAGAAGGATAATGTATAGATAGGACAGCAAAATACAGATCTGTGTTAGAATACAGATTTAAGTTTACAGTGCCCATAGCCCACATATTAGTCATTTCTCTCCAGAGAAACAGAACCAATAGGAGAAACACACGCAAACACACATGCACACACACTCATGCAGACGCTCATGTGGTTATTGTTCAGTTGCTAAGTTGCGTCCGACTCTTTGTGACTCCATGAACTGCAGCACGCCAGGAGTCCCTGTCCTTCACTATCTCCTGGAACTTGCTCAGTCTCAGGTCCACTGAGTCAGTAATGCTATCCAACCATCTCATCTTCTGTTGTCCCCTTCTCCTGCCTTCAATCTTTCCCATCATCAGAGTCTTTTCCAATGAGTTGGCTCTTCATATCAGGTGGCCAAAGTATTGGAGCTTCAGCATCAGTCCTTTCAATGAATATTCGGGATTGATTTCCTTTAGGATTGACTGCTTTGATCCCCTCTCTGTCCAAGGGACTCTTAAGTGTCTTCACCAACACCACAGTTTGAAAGCATCAGTTCTTTGGGGTTCAGTCTTCTTTATGGACTAGCTCTCACATCCGTACATCACTACTGGAAACACCATAGCTTTGACTATATGGCTTTTGTCAGCAAAGTGATGTCTCTTCTTTTTAGTATGCTGTCCTGTGGTTATGGAGACTGAGAATTCCCCAAGCTCGAGGTCCAAGAAAGAGGTGGAGTAGTTCAGTCCTAGTCTGCAACCTGAGGTTCCAGTGGTGTAAATCTCACTCTGAAGGCAGGAGAACACAACGTCCCAGCTCCAAAGTCAGGTGGAGAGGCAAGTTCTCTTTTTCTTAGCCTTTTTGTTCTATTCAGGCCCACTGTAGATTAGATGATGTCCACCCACATTGAAGAGAACAGTCTGCTTTCCTCAGTCTGTTGATTCAAGTGCTGATCTCATCCAGGAACATCCTCATAGACATAATCCAGAAATGATGTTAGTCTAATATGTGCTCTCCCTGTGATCCAATAAAGTTGATACATAAAGTTAACCATTGTGCTCCATAAGACAGATGTGTCTAATAGGGATTACAACTCAAGATAGGTGAGGACTACAGGTACAGGCGCACTGGTGATTGTGAAAGTGAAACTTAAAGATTTTAGAGTGAATCGGAACCTCAGGAAGGTGTGTCAGTCAAGTTAGACCACTCCATGTCAAGGATAGGCAGAAAAAATGGAATAGCTAGTGAGACAAGCAGAAAATCAGGGAAGAAACGGGTTCCTGAAGTCTAAGGAAGACATAATTTCAGGGAGAAAAAGATGAGACAATTTAGACATTCTCGTAAGATAAGATTTGATTAGTGTCCTTGGAAATCAGGGCATTCATTCACCCTTTTCAAAAGAGGATGCTGGTCATCTCCACTTTAAGTATGTGCTCTGTTGGGCTTCCCAGGTGGCACCAGTGGTAAAAGAACCCAACTGCCAATACAGGAGATGCAAGAAACATGAATTCGATTCCTGGGTCAGAAAGACCCTCTGGAGGAGGAAATGGCAACCCACTCCAGTATTCTTGCCTGAAGAATCCCATGGACAGAGGAGCCTGGCGGGCTACAGTCCACAGGGTCACAAAGTGTTGGACACGACTGAGCATGGACACAGAAAGATCTATTCTTCGATGGTGTTCTCTTGTGGCATTCAGAGATTTCAGTGTGTCTATTGCATTAGGGCAATTCAAGCTAGCTACTGTAATAACAGTCCTAGAAATCTCAGGGGCATGACACAATTAACTCATAGTTTCTCACTGTATATGAGTAGGGCACATATGGGGTACCACACACTGTATGGGTAGGGCAGCCCTCCTTGGCAGCAGTCCTCCAACAGTGATTGGAGGACTGAGAGCCTTTTATCTTATGATGCTGCCATCTTTAAAATGAGATCACTCCAGTATTCTTGCCTGGAGAATTTCATGAACAGAGAAGCCTGGCGAGCTACAGTCCATGGGGTTGCAAAGAATCAAACACAAGTGAGCAACTAACTGTTAACTGTTTGTAGTTGCTGAGGAAAGGCAAGAGAGAGCATGGACAGGATTGCAGCGGTGTATGGCCAGGTCTGGAAGGAGCGTGATTAACTTCCATTCATATTCTTTTGACCGGAACTGTGTCACATGATCTCTATGTAATTGCACAGGAAAGTCTAGACTGGGAAATGGTGGGCATTTAACCCTTCTCTGTCACAATACCAAAGGCATACCTACAGCCTTCACCTCTGTCTCTAGTTACAGGGTCCACATGTCTAATTTCTTAGTGGACATTTCAGACTCTACTTATTTGAATTACAACTAACCCTTGAACAGTTGGGTGTTAGGACACTGACCTTCTGAGATGTTGAAAATCCACGTATAACTTATGATGACCCTCTGTGTATGGAGTTCTTCTGTATCCATAATTCTTCTATGCAAGTTTCCACATCCTTGGATACAAACAACCTCAGATGGTGTGGTGTTGTAGTACTTACTATTGGGAAAAAAAAATTGCATGTAAGTGGGCCCTTAGAGTTCAGATCTGTGTTCCAGGATCAACTGTAGATCTTACTACTCCCTTCTTCCTGCTATAATAGAGATTGCTTTCAGCGGCTGATAACAGATTTTAGTTTTCTCCTTTAATTTTCTCCTTAAGTCCCTTTAAGTTAGGGAGTCAGAGAGGTACATTCCTATCTCCAAGCCCTTGCTCAAGCTATTGCCTCTTGCCGGAATGCTTTTCCTCCAGGTATTTATCTCACTGCCTTCATGTCTCTGTGAAACTTCACCTTAGTTAGGATTGCTTTGTGGTGTCTATTTAATATTATGATACCTACCCCCACCTAGAATTCCTGATTCTCCGCATTCTACCCTCTTTCTTTATATTTCTTACACCTTCAAATGTTCAATATGCTTGTTTATTATACTTAGTTTTATGTAGACTATTGTCCCAGAAGGATATTAGGCCCAGGACAGGGAGTTTTGCTTTCATTTCCTAACCAGGTAGATTAAGTGTCTTGGACAGTATTTGGCATATAGGAAGCCCTCTATAAATATTTGTTGAGTGAATTGCATTTGAATTGCTTAGACCAGAAAATCTTGGAGCCTGTATAGAAGATAGGAGCACAGTGAGGGTCTGGTTGGCCGTCAAGTCCAGCTGAGTTGTTATTGCAGCTGCTGTGGCCTCTTTTCCCTAGCATGCTCATGGTTTAGTTACCACTATGCTATTGAGTTGGTTTCTGTCTCACTGGCTTTCCAGGCTTGAAGGATCCAACCTTGCTTCCTCCTGCCCCACTGCATGTGTAGCCACATCATCTTTCTCCAGTGTCAGTCTGATCCCATGATCATTGTATGAACACAGCTCTTGTACATGGTCTGGTTTGTGGGATGTGGCTGGGGGGACGTGGCAAGAGACATCTGATGTTCCATGTTCCCGTGACATAGGTTTAGGTTGACTTGTTCTCTGTAACAGGCAGTCAGTCAGTTCAGTTGCTCAGTCATGTCCAACTCTTTGTGATCCCATGGACTGCAGCACTCCAAGCTTCCCTGTCCATCGCCAACTCCCGGAGCTTACTCAAATTCATGTCCATCAAGTCGGTGATGCCATCCAACCATCTCATCCTCTGTTGTCCACTTCTCCTCCTGCCTTCAATCTTTCCCAGCATCAGGGTCTTTTCAAATGAGTCAGTTCTTTGCATCAGGTGGCCAAAGTTATTAGAGTTTCACCTTCAGCATCAGTTCTTCCAATGAATATTCAGAACTGATTTCCTTTAGGATGGACTGGTTGGATCTCCTTGCAATCCAAGGGACTCTCAAGAGTCTTCACCCACACCACAGTTCAAAAGCATCAATTCTTCAGCTCTCAGCTTTCTTTATAGTCCAACTCTCACATCCATATGTGACTACTGGAAAAATCATAGCTTTGACTAGACGGATCTTTGTTGGCAAAGTAATGTCTCTGTGTTTTAATATGCTGTCTAGGTTGGTCATAACTTTTCTTCCAAGGAGCAAGCATCTTTTAATTTCATGGCTGCAATCACCATCTGCAGTGATTTTGGAGCCCACTAAAATAGTTTCTCAATGTTTCCCCATCTATTTGCCATGAAGTGATGGGACCAGATGCCATGATCTTAGTTTTCTGAATGTTGAGTTTTAAGCCAACTTTTTCACTCTCATCTTTCACTTTCATCAAGAGGCTCTTTAGTTCTTCTTCACTTTCTGCCATAAGGGTGGTGTTATCTGCATATCTGAGGTTATTGATATCTCTCCCGGCAGTCTTGATTTCCAGCTTGTGCCTTATACAGCCTGACATTTTGCATGATGTCCTCTGCATATAAGTTAAATAAGCAGCGTGACAATATACAGCCTTGATGTACTCCTTTCCCGATTTGGAACCAGTCTGTTGTTCCATGTCCAGTTCTAATTGTTGCTTCCTGACCTGCATACAGATTTCTCAGGAGACAGGTAAGGTGGTCTGATATTCCCATCTCCTTAAGAATTTTCCACAGTTTATTGTGATCCACACAGTCAAAGGCTTTGGCATAGTGAATAAAGCAGAAGTAGATGTTTTTCTGGAACTCTCATTTTTTTGATGATCCAACAGATGTTGGCAGTTTGATCTCTGGTTCCTCTGCTTTATCTAAATCCAGCTTGAACATATGGAATTTCATGGTTCACGTACAGTTGAAGCCTGTCTTGGAGAATTTTGAGCATTACTTTGCTAGCATGTGAGATGAGTGCAATTGTGCAGTAGTTTGAGCATTCTTTAGCATTGCCTTTCTTTGAGATTGGAATGAACACGGACTTTTTCCAGTCCTATGGCCACTGCTAAGTTTTCCAAATTGGCTGGCATATTGAATGCAGCACTTTCATAGCGTTATCTCTTAGGATTTGAAATAACTCAGCTGGAATTCCATCACCTCCACTAGCTTTGTTCATAGTGATGCTTCCTAAGGCCCACTTGACTTCACATTCCAGGATGTCTGACTCTAGATGAGTAATCACACCATCGTGGTTATCTGGGTCATGAAGATCTTTTTTGTATAGTTCTTCTGTGTTTTCTTGCCACCTCTTCTTAATATCTTCTGCTTCTGTTAGGTCCATACAATTTCTGTCCTTTATTGTGCCCATCTTTGCATAAAATGTTCCCCTGGTATCTCTAGTTTTCTTGAAGAGATCTCTAGTCTTTCCCATTCTATTGTTTTCCTCTATTTCTTTGCATTGATCGCTGAGGAAGGCTTTCTTATCTCTCCTTGCTATTCTTTGGAACTCTGCATTCAAATGGGTATATCTTTCCTTTTCTCCTTTGCCTATAGCGTCTCTTCTTTTCTCAACTATTTGTAAGGCCTTCTCAGACAACCATTTTTCCTTTTTGCATTTGTTTTTCTTGGGGGTGGTCTTGATCACTGCCTCCTGTAGAGTGTCACAAACCTCCGTTCATAGTTCTTCAGGCACTCTGTCAGATATAACCCCTGAATCTATTTGTCACCTCCATTGTATAATCATAAGGGATTTGATTTAGGTCATACCTGAATGGAATAATGGTTTTCCCTACTTTCTTCAAGGCAGTCTTGAGGGCCTAAAATACTTTTGTATTGCACCCATAAAAATATTTTTATTTCTTTTAAAATCAATAGAAAAATAGAACTTTTAAGTTAAAGCAGAAGATTTCATATATAATAGTAGAATACTCATACAAAGTTGTAAAATATAATATGTAATTAATAGGTACTTGCTATGTAATTAATATATAATTGCTGGAGGAAGGGGCAAAAATGACCAGGGCTTTTAAAAGTCAGACCCCTGGCTGTGACTTGCTTGGGGTCACCTAGAATATGGTGGACTTAAGCCTAAAATCGTCTTCAAGTCCGTTTCCTATGAAACTGGGGCCTGGAGAGGCTGTGCTAGGGTGAAAACCACATGCTGTTGAGCTGTTGAGGTCATTTGAAAGTCTTTTGAGCCTCTGGCTAATGCTTCTTGCCTGTGTGCTGTGCCCCTCTGCCTGAAAAACCTTCTGAAGAAGTAACTTAGATAAATATCATTTCCAAGTATATTTCATTTATTTTAATTATTTCAACATATGCTTATTGACACTCTATTCCTTAGTCATTTATAAGGAAGTCATCAGTAAGTGGCCGTGAAGTTTTCGTTCCACTCTTCAGTCACGCTAGATAAAACTTTTTACTGTTACTAATAAGCCAAGTCTTAAAGGAGAGTAAGCTAAGGGGGCCATTAGGTCCACAGATACTACTCTTAAAGAGGAGGAGACCTGCTGTACAGATTTTTGTGTTTTAAAATGCATCTGGGGGCTTCTGGTCCTTAGTAGGCGGTATGACTTGATTCCTTTCCTTTCTCTTCCATTAGGCAGCATTTTTAGCCTTCTGCATACATCATGTTTTATGCTATTATTTGTTCATTATCCTGATGGGTCAGAGACAAGTAAAGAATTAAGTCATATAAAACAGTTAAGTCACATATAAAAACCACATTCACCTTCATTACTGTTTCAAATCCCTATGCTGTTTTGCTCATCTAGACTGAGTGCCACCTAGCCCATATGACAGCTGCCTGTGATTCTCATTCATCACTTGTACAGTCATTCATTCAACAAATGTCATTTGATTGCCTTATAGGTGGTGGGCAATTTTCTAGGTGCTGGGGATACAGAAGTAAACAAAGCAGGCAAACCCTGCTCTCAAGGAGCTTGATGTCCAATGTGGGCAACACTAGATTTGTTTGACAGCATTTTTAGTTTTGAGGTTCTCGATAGCTCTGGTGTGTGTGTGGGGAGTTTGTATGTTTAAACACTCCTACATGTAGCAGAAGCCTTTTTACCGGATCTGATTAGGACTGGGTGTTTTGTTTAAGAAAAAGTACGATAAACCTGAGAACTTAGATATCAATGTTAATTGTAATTTTATGTGTATGAAGTTTATGTGTCTACACCTAAAATATGTAGACCCCTTTTGGAATATGGATTCAGTGGTCGGTGTTTTGAATTGAGCTTGTTATGAACCATATCCAGAACATGCTGTCCCCAATTTCCAGTTGCCTGGGGTTAATACAAAGCAAGCATGTACATGTCAAGACATGTCAGATCATCCCAGCCCAGGATTTTACATTTTTGTGATTTTTTTCCTTTCCTCCCAGTCTTTCACAAATATCTTGCTCATACCTGATGTGAAGTTGGTTATTTTTCAACAAAATGGTTTTAGCAAGTCTTTTTAAAGCATTTAACCTAATTTAAAGAAACTATGTTTTCTTTTTTATCCTCATGAATATCAATCTATTTAATATTTGTGTAGCCAAGCCTAGTAGTTAAAAGTGCAGGTTGTGGAGCCATACTGCCTACGTTCTGTCATAGGTCTGCAGCTTTTAGCTTGAAATTGGGTTGTGGCCTGTTTTCTTTCTTTCTTTCTTTCTTTCTTTTTTTTTTTTTTAAAGCAAGAAGGTTTATTTCTTGTTCTTGCTGTTATGTCCACCGCAAGTAGAGGAGGAATATGCCCCGTATCATCTTCACTCAGGACTCAGGTTGAACTTCAGAGCTTCTGGAAATCACTGGTCATTGTGATGGGGAAAGAATATGTGCGAATCCACACAGCGCATCTTTAAGATTCTGCCTAAGGCTAATTATCAGACATATCTCACAGGATTGCTGAGAGAATTTTATCAGCTAAGACAAAGTCCTTAAAGCAATGTCCGGGACATAGTACCTGTTAGTTCTTATGATTACTGTAAATATATAGTATTATGTAATTGTATTCAGAAATCCAACTGGCATATGCAGGACTGGGAGCAGGCAACAGCGTTTCTTGGCTAAAAACTGGTGAAATTGGATTGGAGCGGGCATCCAGGGAGAATAGTCTAGATCCCTGGGCATCTTACAGTAGGACTAGTGGCTGCGACTCTGGCAAGTATGTAAGTGGAGGTGAGTTGAGAGAGGTTATGCTTGGTGTATTATTGATCATCTATGTGCAAATCCTGTAATTAGAACATGCGTTGAGCTGCCTGTAAATATGCCGTCCATCTTTTTATTTTGTTCAGTGAAAGCCATTACCTTGCTACAAAACCATTCGCTCTGATTCTCAGAGAGACAAGGAGAAAAAGAAACTGACTGACTGACTGACTGGTCTTGAGCTCATGCTCCATGTCATGCTGTAGAGCTAATATTTTGCAGATCCTTTGGGATCCAGAGAACTGGCCATTACACTCTCTTCTGGATTTGGCACACTGTGTGCTTGAGGAAATGATATTTACTTGCTGATTAGCTAAACTAGTAGATGGAAATGAACTGAAAGTAACCAACTCAGCAAGCAGGATATCTGCCTGTGGGCATGCCTCCCTGCTTTACCATTCTGCCGCATGCATCCTCGGCTCTGGTGATGGGGAGAGTAACTTTTTGCACCACATATGTCTTTGTTTTTATCCTGCTGTGTGTGTGAGAGGGCATGGTGACAGGCAGCATATAAATAGCTAGCTTCCATTTTTATTTTTAGTGGTAATGACTTTTTTTTGAAATGTGATTTCTTATTTAATAAGTTTTGGGATGTAAATTACCACCTCGTCAGAATGCATCGCATTGATTTGAAACTCTCAGTAAAATTGAAGTCTACATGTAATAGAATAAAGTAAGCCTGGTGATGAAACAGATAACCTTTAAGCTGTTTTAATGTTCATTATTCCCTCTCTCTCTCTGCCTCCCTCTTTCCCTTCCTTCGTTCATTTTTTATAAATTGGAATTATGCTGCTTAAAGCTGTTTATGGAGTGAGCTAGACAGTAAGTGTTTTCTGAAATCCCAGCTCTCCCATTGTTCAAGGGTCGTACCTATAAGTGGATTTTCCCCTTTGCATCTTTATTTACGTAGTTGCCCATAGCCTTTAAATTTGCCCATCTAGAGAACCTGAAGACTTCATTAAATGACTTTCCTGTTCTGTATCCAGACAGGCTATGTGCTGGCAGAATAGCCTTCATAGGGGTTAATCCCTACAAGACTGCCAGCATCTTCCTGAGTTAAACCTCTGCGTGTAAAAAACCACCCCAGAATCAGAGTCATCTTCAATATTTTATGAATCACGCTTTTAGTCACTAGAAACCATCAACCCTGCAGTCGTAGGCATTCTGAATGGCCTGCGTCCAGATTGGAGAAGCAGTGACTAACGATCAGTTTTGGACTTGGGTTACCTCCCACCCTCTCCCATCCTCTCTGGCCCCCTCCCTACTGGCCTCTGTTCTTAGCACTCAAGGGCTGCACGTCCAGGGCTTTTCATCAATGTTTCTTAGGTGATCCTCTCCAAATAGAACTGCAGACAGCACCAGACCACGTGTCTTTTGAAGAGTGTGGTGTTGACTGGTCCTGCATAGCTCCTAGGAGATGCAGAGGGCAGTGGGTGAGGGGACTGTCTGCTTCTGCCTGGGCTGCTCTTTTCAACAGTCAGTCTTGGGGGGAACCGCATGATGTCCTGCATTGTTTCCTCATTGACTGTCAGGCTCAGTGCTCAGAAAGGGGTTCCTTATGTCATCTTATGGAGAAGGCAATGGCACCCCACTCCAGTACTCTTGCCTGGAAAATCCCATGGATGGAGGAGCCTGGTAGGCTGCAGTCCATGGGGTCGCTAAGAATCGGACACGACTGAGCGACTTCACTTTCACTTTTCACTCTCATGCATTGGAGAAGGAAATGGCAACCCACTCCAGTGTTCTTGCTTGGAGAATCCCAGGGACGGGGGAGCCTGCCGTCTATGGGGTCGCCGAGTCGGACATGACTGAAGCGACTTAGCAGCAGCAGCAGCAGCAGCATGTCATCTTAAGTGAATGCATTTAGAATCACAGTGGGACTTTTAGGGGGATTTTTGTGTCCTCTGAAAAGCTGAGAGCACCTTTCTGTTCTCCATGTGTCTCAATTCTGCCCTCACCTCTATTTCCTTTTTTTCTGACTGCACTGTGTAGCATGTAGAATCTTAGCTCCCTAACTAGGGATCGAACCTATATCCCCTGCATTGGAAGCATGGAGTTTTAACCACTGGACCCCCTACCTTCACATCTAAAGGCCACCTCAAGTTCTAGTCTGGCCTGATGGCAGGTCCTGTCTGTTTACATGGATATCTCGTTTCTCTGAGCTCATAGGAGCTTAATCTGTACCACACAGCCCAGATATTCATCACTTATTTTGTCTCATCTTCCTGAAAGATTCATATTTTTATTCACAATGAAACAGAAGCCCCTGGAGCCTAAGGTTTGGAAGCAGATTAGATGATATTACAACACTGGTCTCCTCTTGTTTCCAGGGATATATGTTATCTATGTCATGCCTGTCTGATATGTGTACATTTCTGAGTTGTGAAGGCTTCAGGAAAGTATAACATGGTTGTTTCTCCTAAGAGCCAAATGGGAGGTAACCACACATTTAAGGCATGACATTTGACTGGTTGTGGAAGTCCTAGAATGTCAGACTGTGGAATTTGAGCTTTATTTGGTAGACACTAGAGGGGCTATGAAGCTTTGTAGATGGAAGTGGTGTGAGGAAGCTCTGGGTTTAGACAGACTTATCTGGACAGTGGGCAAGAGCTGGTTGGAGCCAGACCACAGGTGTGAGATAGGGAGCTGTCACAGTGGTGCACATGCCATGTGACAGTGGCCAGTCTGAGCTGGGGACTCTGAGAGCAAGGGGAAGGGTTGGGTGGAAAATTTCAGGGAGGGAGGCAGGTAAGAACATAGTGTTAGAGACAGACAAGCTGGTCTGGCTACTGGCTGTGTGACCTTGGGCAAGTTACTTAACTGAGTGTATCTCCACTCGGTCCTGGTCTGAAAATGGGGTCCTCAACCTTAGACTCCATAGGTTGGATTAGGTGTAGCTCATCAGTAACTCTTAGAAGAAATAAGTATCAGAGGATCTTGGGACTTGGAGGATAGGAGAAAGCCTGAAAGATGATGGAAATTTTAAGTCTAAGTGACCGATGAATAAGAGCAAGTTATCTTTATCCTTCAAGTTCAAATCGCATGACTGTTGCTGTTAGTAATGTAGTTCTTGATTTTCTACCTCCCTCAGGTTTCTTGAGGATTTGGGGCTGTGTGTTAGTCTTATTTGCATTGCCAATGCACTGCATTCAGTAGGTACTCAGTGAGTGCTGAGTGTTGGTCTCTTTGATCTGTGCCTTCTCTTTCCAGTGCCCAGGTCCTGTGTGTTTTGTTTGTATATCAGAGCTCACCACATCATTGCTCTTTCTGCTGCTTTTTGCTTCTGAATATCAAGACCTTGTACACAGACCATTGCAATAACCTCGTAATTATATTCTGCCTTTAACCTTTGTCTTGTCCAGTCCTTCCTGGGGATTCCTGGGTAATAGAATAAACTTTTTAAAGCACATATTGTGTTCCCTCTAATATTCAATGACCCCCATTCCTTGGAAAATAAAGCCCATGTTCCTTAGTCTGCTGTTTAAGGCCCTATATGAACCTTACCCTACCCTTCAGTCTAACTGGTCTTCTGCCCTCCACCAGGAATGGCCTCCTCCTCTCTTGATTTTTTGCATATCTGGTTACCATCCTGAGATACTAAAGCTCAAGTGTCACCTGCAGCCCTTTTCGATTCTGCCATCAGCAAGCAATCTTATGGCTTCTTGGACTGTTAGGACAGACAAACTTTACATTGTGATACATTTGCCTTGTGAATTTCCAGGTGTCAGGGTCCATGTGTATATCCTGGGGTATGCATATGGGTAGGTTCTTCACCACCTCATCTGGTAGATGTCTTTTGCATACCATAGGTGTCTAATGAACATCTGGATGGAAAACTCTCCTTCTGAGAGGAGCTGTGGTGTAGCCTTGGTTAATGGTATGTGCCATCCCTGTGTCCTGGAAGGGCCTTGTCAGTGTCCTGAGAGTGTCTTGTCTTCCCTCAGATTTCATCTGATTTTAAACTTCTCTCCAGTTTTCTCTAATTTAGGGATTGTAGATTGGACCCCAACGTGATAATTATGTATTTTTTTGGCTTTGCTTCTTTGGTCTGAATGATGCTGTGCATGTGTGCATGCTAAGTCACTTCAGTTGTGTCTGACTATTTGTGACCCCATCGACTGTAGCCTGCCAGGCTCCTCTGTCCATGGGATTCTTCAGGCAAGAATACTGGAGTGGGTTGTCATTTCCTTCTCCAAGGGATCTTCCTGATGCAGGGATCAAACTGGCATCTCTTTATGTCTCCTGCATTGGCAGGCAGGTTCTTTACCACTAGCACCGCCTGGGAAACCCTGAATGATGCTGTGATACGAGGTGACTGGCACAGGTAGGCTGTGGAGGCAGATGCCTTCACTGCAAAATCCTCTCTCTTTCCCCCTTCTTTCTTGTTCTCTAATTCACTCTTTTCTCTTGGAGTTGCCAGAGAATGGCTTTTTAATTTCATTCACAACTTAACAGCTTTCCAGGTCTGTGGGCTGACTGGTTCTCCAGGTTCTTCTCAGCTCTCCATGCAGTAGGGTTTTTGGGAAAGACAACATTCCTCATTCACAGCATGAATTCGCTTGGCTCCAGAAGTGTTCACTTAGGACCCCAAGGTAAGTGGACTTGGACTTAGGGAGATACTACAAGTTTTGTACAAATCTACCTGACATTGAAGGGATTTGGGTTCATTTTCCCTCCCTGGGCTTCTGTAACATTTTACTTCCCTTTAGATGTAGCAATTTACAGGCACTGTAAACTGACAGGGTTATTTTTTCTTGTAGCACAACAGGGAACACAATGAAGTTGCTTTCCTCCTGAAAGTAAATTAAATATAAACACTGTGGTCATTGGATTTGAAGTGCATCCCTTCTTGTTCTATGTTTGAAGACCTCTTCATCAGTGCCTGGGAGGTCTCTGGAGCCTTTTAGGTTTTTAACATCACCGCGTGGCTTAACTGAATCTTTGTTACCAAGGAAAGGAGTCCCACCAGTCAGGAAACCCTGGGTAGCATTTGTGCCTCTCTGCTTAAGCAACTGCTTTGCTATTCAGAGTCTTAGCATTCCAAAATTAGAATAGTGACGAGACAGAGTTTCTTGATCCCCGTGCTGTGATTTATCTAGAAGTTCCTGTCTCTTTTGTGTCTTCATCAGCAGGAACATACATGCCCAGACAACATGTTTTATGTACATGGTTCTTTTAACCCAGCTTCCCAGGTAAAGGTGATATTTTGGTTCAAGGTCAAGGGTAAAGCTTCTTCTTCTTCTTTTTTTTTTTTTAAGGACTTTAAAGACCATAGGTTTTCAGAACTCTGGAAGGAGATATTAAATAAAAAATTGACCCTTAATAAACCCTTGTTTTCCCACCTTTTCATTTTGCCCAAGTCTCATGGGAAAGGAAGTGCCACTCTGTCCTCTGTTCTTAGGTGTGGAAAGGATAAAAGGATCCTTTAGGATTTTTCTGGTTAATTACATGTTGGTGATGCTTGCTTGAAGATGACTTGCTATAATAACCCCTGCTGCTCTGCTACATTTCTGTGGTTAATTAAATCCTTCATAAGAGCTGCCACTGGGACCTACCACCATCTTGTGATGGGGTCTGGGGTTCTGTTGGGGCTGCAACACCAATGCCACTGGCAGGACAGGCGTGGACTCTTGTCAACAGCTGTTATGGGTTGACTTGTATTTCCCAAAATTCCTATGTTGAAGTCCTAACCCCCAGTACCTCAGAGTGTGACCATATTTGGAAGTAAGATCCGCAGCTGTAATTATTCAGTAAGATGAGGTTATACTGGAATAGGGTGAGCTGCTAATCTAGTATGACTGGTGTCCTTACAAAGAGGAGAAATTTGTACATGACACAGAGGGAATGCCATGTGAAGATGAAGGCAGAGAATTAGGGTAAAGTAGCCGAAGCCAAAAAAGGACAAAGCTCACCAGTAAACGATCAGAAGCTAGGAGCGAGGCATGGAGCCTGTTGCCTCTTACAGTTTTCAGAAGGAACCAGTCCTGCTGACACCCTGATCTAAGGCTTCTTGCCTCCAGAGCTGTGAGGCAATACATATCTGTTGTTTGAGCCCCGAGTCTAGGGTGCTTTGTCACAGCAGCCCTGGCACACTAATACAGACTTGACCTGAGATTAAGGGATCCCCAAAGAAAAGGAGGGGCTTCCCTGATGGCTGAGTGGTAAAAAATTTGCCGGTAATGCAGGAGATGCAGATTCGATCTCTGGTCTGGGAAAATCCCCTGAAGGAGGGCACGGCAACCCACTCCAGTATTCTTCCCTGGGAAATCCCATGGACAGAGAAGCCTGGTGGGCTACAGTCCACGGCGTTATAGAAGAGTCAGAGGTGACTGAGCAACTTAAAAGCAACAAAAGAAAAGGAAGTTGCCCTGGAAACAGCCCTTTTTGCAACAAGTGTCATCCAAAGACTTTATACAGCATTTATATACCTTTATGTAAAACTTTTTACAACTCACGACCCAGATTTTGAACACTCTTTGGACATCCTTGCTTGCTCTTCATTATGTCTTTGTACTAAAATTTTGGCTTTTAAGTAAGTAAAGTTTACTCTATCAGTCATGTCTGAGTGTTTGCAACTCCATGGACTGTAGCCTACCAGGCTTCTCTATCCATGAAATTCACCAGGCAAGAATACTGGAATGGGTTGCCATTCCCTTCTCTAGGGGATCTTCCCAACCCGGGTATTGAAACCGGGTCTCCTGCATTGCAGGCAGATTCTTTACTGTCTGAGCCACCAGGAAATCCCGCAATTTTGGCTTTATTTATATTTAATGAATGAAAAAGCAGCTATCTTTTTCTTCCCATGGTTGCATTTTATGAATGAAATATCTTAATTTTACATCATGTTTATAAGAAATGTTAACAAGAATAGCTAACATTTATTGGGCAGGCTCTCTTCTAAGCACCTTATTGTACTAATTTATTTGATATTCACATCAACCCTCTAAGAGGAAATGGAGGAACAGAGAGATTAAGTAATGTGCCTGAAATTGCCGAGCAAGAAAGTGGAGGTGAGATGATAAAGAGTTTTAGAGATATTCAATTTGCAGCCTTCACCCAAAAATGAAATTAGGTTAAGAGAACAAGGTTGCTATCTCTTTCTACCATTTCTGAGGAGGGGTGGGTGGAAGGATTGAATGTATCACTTTAACAAATGCTTTTCCATGTGATGTAGTTATAATAGACTGAATATGTCTGCAGGCAAAGCATCAGTTTTAGGGCCTGTCCTTTAAGTTCCTAAAGAACATCCAAGTGTCTATGACGTGTCTTGACCATGAGCAAGTGGGCAGAGACCTGTGTGTAGCTGGGGTCCAGAGCGGGGCCTTGAAATTTGCAGCTTACCAGCTCTGTGGTTCTGGACAAATCATGGCCTCTGGTTGCCTGAGCTTCCATAGCTGTAAATGGAAATACTACCTTATGTTTACAGACTTATGCCTGAGACTGTTGTTGATACTTTCACCTTATAGATGGTTTTGACAAACTTTCCAATATGAATCCAATATAGGTTGCTTTTTTCTTTCCATAGCAAGAATCTTGAGTCTTCATCCTGTGTTTTTCAGCTATTTTTTATAAAGCAGTTTCAGAGAGTTCTTTTAGAATGAAATGGTCAACAAATCTGTGGTTCTGGGTACTTTGTCTTCCAAATAAACCCTGAGGATTATATCTTGCTTGAAACTTAGTTTGTGGGAGGAATTTTTCACATGTGATTTTTACACGGGTGACAGTGAAGGGGTTGTGTAGACCCCCAGGCAACCCTACTATATGTTCTCTTGGTGATTGTTCCATGACTTGGGAGGAGCTCAGTGAATACCTGCCTTTGCAGATATTGCTTTGAACACCATAGCTGAGTCATGAGTTTGTGGGTTTTGTTGAAGGCTGATGCCTTTCTCTGACCCAGCCCTCTATTGATAGGCTTCTATGTTTATGCTTTTGATTTCAAGGCAATGGCTTTGTTCCTCAGCTCTTCTCCTGATGACAGTTGAGAAATTTTACTTGGATGTATCAATAATGGCATCCAAAAATGTGATTTCATCATAGACGAGCAAGGAGAGTTTAATGGTACATCTGTTTATCATTAAACCTTTATTTCTAACAATAGCATGCATTTTCTGGGCAGCAATCTTTTAGCCCATTTATGTAGCACCTACTATGTGGCAGATGCTGTTCTAGATCCACGAACAGAAATCCTGGTCCTTATGGAGCTCAAAAGGAATAAAATACATATGCAATTGTTAGTAGTGCTATGGAAAAAAGTGAAAATGGAAAGGGACTAGAGCAAAGAAATAGCAGTTCCATGTTGAATAATGTAGGGAGAGAAAACCTCACTGAGAAGATTACACATGCGCGGAGGATGTGAGGGGTCAGCATGCAGGTGTCTGGGGAGGTGCATTCCACACACAGGGACGGACCGGGCAGCGGGTTGTGAGCAGGGGAGTGGGCTTCTCAGAATAGCTGGGCAGCCAGTGTGCCCTGAGCAGGGGTGTGGCATGGGGGCAGGTATGCATTCATATGAGAATCTGAGCACAGAATAGGAGCCTGCCAAAGTTTGAGAGTGTGGGTTGAAGGTAGTGCCCATGAGTGTGGTGAGACCCCTTTCCTGGAATTCCGTTGGCTCCAGCTCCCCTGTTGGCCCTTGAATTCCACCTTAGTTGAAGACATGTGGCCTCCTGCATCTGGGGGCCTGTGGCCTTCTCTGTGGGGGTTAAGTGAGAGGCCTTATTAGCCCTCAATTTGGTTTGGTTTTTCCCTTCATTCTGTAGGAGCATTTTTGTCCTCTTAAAGTTTTATCACCAAGTGACAAATATGAGCATCCACCGGGTGATGATGACGAGAGCTAATTATTAAAATCTTACGTTCCAGTAGGTGTTTACTGTATGTCAGGCTTCTCTGGTGGCTCAGACCATAAAGAATCTGCCTGCAATGTGGGAGACCTGGGTTTGATCCCTGAAGATCCCTGGGAGAAGGAAATGGCAACCCACTCTAGTATTCTTGCCTGGAGAATTCCATGGACAGAGGAGCCTGGCGGGCTATAGTCCATGGAATTGCAGAGTTGGACACAACTGAGTGACCAACACTTTCACTTCACTTTCACTGAATGCTTCACATGTGTCAACTCCTTCAATACATGGCAACTTCATGAGCTAGAGATTATTCCCATTTTACAAGTAAAGAAACCGAGGCACAAAGACATGAAAGAATTGGCTCACTTTTCAATGCCGAGCAGGGGTGGGCTAAGTATTCAAATCCAGACCACTGGATTCTCAAAGCTGCTGCTCTGAGTAATTGCTTTGCCAGTAGTAACATTCCAAGGGAGCTCCAAAGATTCCACTCCCACATGAGTAAAAGAAAGTGAAGTTATTCTAATATTTTCTTTTTTTCAAACAATTATTGCACCCTGAGATGACTCCTAAAATAGAGAAGTATGTTTTAGTGCCGTTGTTATAGGAAGTAAAGTAGAGATGTCTTAGTAAGCATGTGAGCCATGTTCCAGCAGGTGGATTATTTTCTACTTACTGCAGGTAAGGAGTTAAGCTCCTTGAATCCCCAGAAGTGATTCCTTTGACTTCTCTCCCTCCCCTCTGCCTCCTCTCAATGTGGAGGCTGCCCCTCCACCTCCACCTGAGATAGTACCACCTCCTCTTCTTTAGGTGCCAGTGACTTAATGTTGCTATAAAATAAGGTGTCAATTTGATACAAGATTATATTTTGTTCCTTCTCTCAAAGACTATTATGATTAATTGGTTCTATGCACCTGGTTGTCCTAGAGGCAGAACCAAGTTGAGTGGAGGTTTCTGACTAATCTAGGTACATGCGTTTGCAAAACTTACTATCCCTGACCTAGCCTCTGCCCTCTCTTTATTTTATTTATTTTTGTTATTGAAATATAGTTGATTTATAGTGCTGCATTAGTTTCTAGTATACAGCAAAGTGATTCTGATATATACATTTTTTCATATTCTTTCCCACTATGGTTTATTATAGGATATCGAATATAGTTCCCTATGCTATTTAGTAGTGTGTATCTGTTAATCCCAAGCTCCTAATTTGTACCCCCTTCCCAGCCCCTTAGGTAACCATAAATTTGTTTTCAAAGTCTGTGAGTCTGTTTCATAAATAAATTCATTTGTATCATTTTTTTTAGATTCCACATACAAGTGATATCAGATGATATTTGTCTTTGATTTACTTCGCTTAATATAATAATCTCTAGGTTCATCCACAAATGGCATTATTTCTTTTTATGACAAGTAATATTCCATTGTATGTATGTACTGCATCTACTTTATCCGCTCATCCTTCAGTGCACATTCAGGTTGCTTCCGTGTCCTGGCTATTGTAAGTAGTGCTGTAGTGAACACTGGGGTGGCATGTATCTTTTTGAATTACAGTTTTCTCTGGATATATGCCCAGGAGTGGAGTTGCTGGATCATGTCTGCTCCCCTCTTTAGTTCCTTTCTCTCTCAGTAGGTATCTTTCTATAGCACACAGCTTTCTTTATTTCTTCCCTTTTTGAAATGATCATACTTTGCAGAAACCCTTTGAAAGTTTCCTCAATCTCCTGCATTTCTTGTGTTATGTCATGGACCTCTGCATTTGGAGGGTGTGTGTGTGTGTGTACACATGTGTGCAAATCTGAGCAGTTCTGATCAAGGTATCTCTTGATATTTCCACCCACACTCAGGGTGATGGAGTTTCATGACACCATTTGGAAGGGGAAAGTCCTCAATAACAGGAAGCCCTATTTTGACCCACTGAATATTTACAATGGAGAATCAGTGACCCAGAGGTTGGAGGGATAGTTACCTTTTTGGTTCTAGTGCTTCATTTTAAAGGTGTCTTCTTTAAGACTGATATGGAATAATTAGTGTACATGTGCTAATATGTATGATGGGAAAGATTGGGGTAACTAAAAGTATTAATAGAATGTCCCTTCATCAAGGTCATAAGAAGCTCTCCCTACCCTAAAGAGTATGAAGAATATTCTAAACTCCTGTACTTGGGGGATTGTTAGGGGGTGGGCTGGGGGAGGCTCCATACAGCAAAGCAGCCAGAGTGGGATGGTAGCTGCTTTTTATATTTAGATGAAAATGGACCCAGGTCTGAGCTTCCCTGGTGGCTCAGTGTAAAGAATCCACCTGCAGGGCAGGAGACATGGGTTCAATCCCTGCTCCGGGAAGATCCCACATGCCACAGAGCAACAAAGCCCGTACGCCACGACTACTAAGCCTGTGCTCTAGAGCCCAGGAGCCACAACTGCTGAATCCCACATGCCCTAGAGCCTTTGCTCTGCAACAAGAGAAACCACTGCAGTGAGAAGCCTGAGCACCACAACCAGAGAATAGCCCCCACTCGCCACAGCTAGAGAAAAGCCCTTGCAGCAACGAAGATCCAGAACAGCCAAAAGTAAAAAAACAAAATAAAAAGCCAACAATGGACCCGAGTTCTGGAATGAATGTGAATTGTTGACATTCAGTTTTTCTCACCAAAGTGAAGTGGAGAATTTCAGATACTTCTGAAAGAGACAAGCAAGGTGTGTTGTTGAGGCTATGTGCCTGTATACACTTGTGAAGAGGCTATAAAGGTTGTTTCTGTAGTGTGTATTTTCTAGTTAATTAAAGAAAAGCAATTGTCTTTTTAAGAGGACAAAGGCTGAGTTACTTTTCAAATAGCTACTTTAGGCGATAGGAGGCTGGTCTTTAAAAAAGGCAAAGGAAAGAAAGAACAGAACCAACTGGAAATGTTGCCTCAAGATGCTGCTGGTACCTCTGGACTCCAAGTTCTTTCTGCCCGATTGGCCCAGTGTGTCTCTAACCCTAAATGTGACATCTCCCTGCTCTGACTCCATTCTCACTGGCACCAATGTCTACAATGGTCAGCAAGTTTGTCTTCAATATAGGATCTTGGAACTAAATTGAGTCTCAGTGGTTACCTCATGAAACCTTTCCTGGAGAGGCTGGTCGGCCAGAACCACTATCCACATTTGGCGAAGGAAATGGCAACTCTCTCCAGTATTCTTGCCTGGAAATCCTATGGACAGAGAGCCTGGTGGGCTATAGTCCATGGGGTCACAAAAGAGTTGGACATGACTGAGCACACACGTATACTATCCTCATCTTGCCTGTGTCCTAAGGTTGTTGACTTATAAATGCATTATTCCTGGACCCAGTTACAGATAAATTTCTTTTTGACCCAAAGATGGACATCCTTTGCATAATGAATGAATGAAACCATGTTATTACATATATATTAGTGTGTATTTTGAAGGAAAGCTGGTGAGCTGAACAGGATTTTGTTTTACTCTTTTTTTTTTTTTGTAAAAGAAGTACTTTATAGCATCATATAGTCTGTCCAATCAACCTACTTAATTGGGCTTGACAATTAGGTTTTGGTTCTTAAACAGTTTTGTAACCCTCCTAATTAAAATCCAGTGTATGGTGTTATGTCTCTTAAATTGATGGCTGTGACTCATGGGGTTCAGATGGACTAATTAATTTTCAATCCTTAATGAATTCTAACTCTTTTCACCTTTGTTTCCTTCACTATGAAAGTCATTGAGGTCCAGACAACAGCATTTAATGTGCTGTGAAAATTCGTCTTCTCAGTTGAAGAGTATTTATTTATTAACATGTGATTGGACAAGTGAAATACTTCTGCTTTGCTTATTGAAGCTCTTGATGAAAGCCTGGAGTTTCGATTTCTTTTAACTACCAAATATTTCCTGGTTTAATAATCAATAATGTACTTTTTTTCCTGTGACTTTATATTGTTTTTGTAAGGTTAGGTTTTTAAATTTGGTATCACATGAGATCTTTTATATCATATATAAGAAAAGAAATTCTTAACATTAACCAATGGCCAAGAATTAGGTTTTTTTAAAGCAATACCCATACAATAAGAAGTAAATTGGGTACTACATGATTGATATTTTACATATGTTCCTTCTAATTTTTCAACTTTGTGAGTTAGTATCTAACTTTTCAGAGGTGAAAACTGAGGTTTAGAAACATTAAATAATTTGCTCTTTTATAGCTGATGTCATGTATGGATGTGAGAGTTGGACTATAAGGAAAGCTGAACGCTGAAGAATTGATGCTTTTGAACTGTGGTGTTGGAGAAGACTCTTGAGAGTCCCTTGAATTGTAAGGAGATCCAACCAGTCCATCCTAAAGGAGATCAGTCCTGGGTGTTCATTGGAAGGCCTGATGGTGAAGCTGAAACTCCAATACCTTGGCCACCTGATACGAAGAGCTGACTCATTTGAAAAGACCCTGATGCCGGGAAAGATTGAGGGCAGGAGGAGAAGGGGACGACAGAGGATGAGATGGTTGGATGGCATCACCGACTCAATGGACATGGGTTTGGTTGGACTCCGGGAGTTGGTGATGGACAGGGAGGCCTGTTGTGCCGCTGTTCACGGGGTCGCAAAGAGTCAGACACAACTGAGTGACGGAACTGAACTGAATAGCTGATTCAAATCCAAATCTGTCTTAGTGCCTTGTGTAGACAGCTTGACCCCACTACCCCTGAAAGAACACTTATTCTTCCTTGTAAGGGAACAATTAAGGGGAAAAGGTGCTTAGTGAAAGAAACTTTAATTTTACTTAAAAAGAAAACATGGAGGAAAGAATCACTCTGAAAAAATTGAGTCAATTAGAGGATCAGTGTCCTATTTGTATTTAAACAGATTTATGGTGGTGTGGTTTTAAATCCATTTTGTTTTGTACTGAGAAATGGAGTTTTGAAAAAGAATTCTGTCCACACTATGTATGTTTTAACAAACTGGAAATTTTATCAGTAATCTTTGTGTTGAAAGCTCTTATAGGGATAGTTGCCCTTTTGTAGATACCATGGCACCCGCTTGAATGGCCTTGGGTCAGCTGGGGGTGCCAAGGCCACAGTCACAGGACAGCTGGGGTGGGGCTTGGATGGACCAGAGCCACTCCTCACTCACCCACCTCTGAGTCTAGCGGGGCTTGATACCATCCTGCTGGGATTTTTGCTTGTTTGTTCATTTATTTATGGCCACATCAAGCTATGTGTGGAATCTTAGTTCCCCAACCAGGGATTACACCCGGGTCCCCTGCATTGGGCTTCCCTGGTAGCTCAGCTGGTAAAGAATCTGCCTGCAGTGCAGGAGACCATGGTTCAATTCCTGGGTCAGGAAGATCCCCTGGAGAAGGGATAGACTACCCATCCTGTAGGGAAGCTGGTAAAGAATCCACCTGCAATGCGGGAAACCTGGGTTTGATCCCTGGGTTGGAAGATCCCCTGGAGAAGGGAACAGCTACCCACTCCAGTATTCTGGCCTGGAGAATTCCATGGACTGTAGAGTCCATGGGGTTGCAAAGAAGTGGGCACGACTAAGCAACTTTCACTTTTCCTTCCCCGGCACTGGAATAACAGAGCCCCAACCACTGGACCTCCAGGGACATCCCCCATCCTGCTGTTTTCATGGACTCTTTCCAAGTGCTGCACCTGCTGGAAACTTCTGCTCCATCTTTTGATACCCTCTAGGAATAATTGAGCCATGCTATTTGCTTTTGGATTGTCTATTTAGATACTGGACGGGTTCAGCATAGAGGTTTGCAACTCTGTGGTAGGGGATTTGGGGATGGAGAGAATGCAGTATGTTAAGTTATTGGGGACTAGAACAGTCTTTACCCCTTTATTTCCTCAGAACATGGCTGGGTACCACTTGGCAGAGCTATTTAAAAAAATGTTTGCTTCTTATATACATCCATGTGGAGACACACATGCATGTGCGTGTGCACGAGTTATGAGTTATTTATGTATTCACGCGATCAGAATTACCTTTCTTCAGCACCAGTCCTTCCAATGAATATTCAGGGTTGATTTCCTTTAGGATTGACTGGTTTGATCTCCTTGATGGCTCTGCAGTCAGTCTGCAGTGAGGTCCTTCACGTGTCTTTTGGAGCCCAAGAAAATATGGCAACACTCCTTTTCAGTCCTTATATGGGCTCTTCCTGTTGTTGTCATGGTGGTAGGGTGTCTGTCCTTTAGTCTTAGAGCTTCAGCATCTAGTCTTTCCCTAATGGCTCAGTTGGTAAAGAATCTGCCTGCAATGCAGGTGAATGAGGTTCGATCCCTGGGTGGGGAAGAACCCCTGGAGAAGGGAATGGCAACCCGCTCCAGTATTCTTGCTGGAGAATTCCATGGACAGAGGAGCCTGGTGGGCTACTGTCCAGGAGGGTCTCAAAGAGTTGGACAAGACTGAGTGACTAACACTTTCCAATGAATATTCAGGGTTGATTTCCCTTTAGGATTGACTGGTTTGATCTCCATGCTAATATATTACAATGAGTGTATAATGAGGCTCAGGGGTCTCCTGCCATCTTAGGCCCCTGGTAAGTTCTAACTAGTTTTTGTTTTTCTCTTTGCATCTTCCTCCTTTTGTAATTGGACCTGAAACTCAGATAAGAGCAGTTACTTTTCATTCTAGAGAGGGGCAGGGGTATGATCCTAGGGCAACAGCTATGGTAACATAATGGCAGTGGTAAATGCGTGACTGTTCACTTTGTAGCAAGATGGAAATATAATTGGCTGATGTGAATGTCACCCATGACATTTCTGGTTCTAGAGAGACTATACTAGTGCAGTGGAAGCATTAACATCACCAAAGTGTCCTGCTCTTCCTTTTGGTGTGTCTGTCTGGGTTCTCCTGTTTGCCTTTGCTGAGAGTAATTGTTTTGAAATGAGCAAATCCAGAACACAGAATGTGAGAAGAATCTATATGTGGACATTTTTTTTTTCTGGTTAAATCCTGTAATTAAGACTTTTAATGTAAACCTGTCAGAATATTGCATATCTCATTTAAAAACTACCCTTCTCTTATTTTTAAATTATGAAACTCATATATTACCAAAATCAGGAAAATTGAAGGATTAAAGGAGCCATTTAGCCATCATTTCCCCTCATTTAGGACAGAAGTAGGTAACCTATGGGTCCTGAGGCTCACAGTGGCAGGTGGAGGAGAAGGAGGAAACACCTCCCAGCTGGTGTGGGTGTGACCTGGGCACCTGGGAGCCTCCTGCAGGCAATTGCGGGGAGGGAGGGAGGGAGGCTGGGACACTTCCCTGGTCCCTCTGTCCTGGCTCTGAGCCTCTGGCAGAGCAGCCCTGTGGGGGTTTCTTTCAGGAACAGCACCTCTTGCTGGACTCCAGGCTCCTGCTGGCTCTGGGGACACTGTCACCTCCCCTTGTCACTCCAGCCCTTGGAGTGGAACTTACTGTTCACCTGTGGGTATCTCACCATCTGAGCTTGCTCCCTTAACCCTGCAAGGTAAAGTCACTTCATTTCAACCACTTAGGGTGACTTCTGTTCCCTGCTGGGACCTTGGTGGATGGAAGGGATTCTTGGGGAAAGGAAAGGACCATCCAGAAGAGAGAAGACATGATTCCCTTAGAGAAAGAACGTAGATTTTGGTTCTCAAGAGGAGTTGATTTAAAGTCCATGCTGTACTTATATCTGTGTGTGTGATGTATTGAAATATGTGGTGCATATATGTTATAGGCAGAATTTGGGGTGAGGGCAGAAGGGTGTGTGACTTTCTCCTGACTGGTTGGTGCTGAGGTATTAATAACAGGGCAGTGGTCCAGGATTCTTGCGTTCCGCCTGAAGTTACCATCCTCCAGGTTGCTGGGGGCCTTAATTCTGCTGAAGAACTCAAAGATACTATTCTGTATATTTCTTGAGGATGAACCAGGACTCTGCCTAGGCTGCACTTTGGTTTCTTGTTTGTTCCTCCATTGTTTCTGCTTTCCCTCCCTTTCCTGATGAGCAACTATTTGAACCTGTCCTTTGGAATTCAGGGAAAGTCAAGGAAGGTGAATGAAGCCCATTTCCTAAAAAACAAGGAATAAGGGATAAAGAAAGAACTTGTGCAGGGAGGGCCCCACAGGGTCTTACTTTGTTTCTTGTATATATGACATACATATATCTGTTTATCTGAAATGCTAAAAAAATGGCTGCTGCCTTCATGAAGTTCAGGAAATATTTATGGGGTGCCTGTTTTGGGTCAGCCTCTTTGCTTAGCCCTGGGGTGAGTTTGGAGAAGGGGCTTACAAATGGGAATAAGGTATTAATAGTTGCGGCCCCTGGGGAGCTTCCCAGCTGGAGATGTCAGAACCAGCAAACTGGTTTGTGTGGGCTGTGGCGGTGCACAGATCAAGGTATTTACAAGATTTAAAAAGCACTGGCTGCACAGCATATCAGCAGGGAGGATTATTATTAATAGTATCTCTGTGTAATGATAATTTCATTTTTAGCAGACTTCAAAGGATTGTCCCTACCTCCTGTCCTCAGATAGCATTTGTAACTGAAAGAAAGGAACCTGTGTGCCTTAGAAGAATGGAAGTGGGCCTGCTTGCAAGTGCAAAGAGTGCTGTCTCTGCAACTTGAAATGCTTGCAGATGTATTAGATCTGGGGGAAGGCGTGTCCCCTGCCGGCCCTAAACTCTCTGCTTTGTGAGCAGAGAGGCTCAGGCTCGGCCTGGCCATTATCTTCCTCTCCTGCTGGTTTGTGTGGAGACCTTTCTCTTCTAGAAAAGAAAACCTTGGCCTCTGAGAGGCATTCAGCCCGACTGGTAGGGAATCCTGCTGGGCCCTTTGTTGAGGATTAACATTCTCACTGCCGCTTAATGGGTGGCCTTGGTGGCCTTTCATTTTGGGAGAGCTGACCTTGCAGGCTCCTCTGGGGTCAGACCCTTATAACTGGGTGTGCAGCTTTCCCTGTACACATGAATACCAACGGCCCTATTGGGATTTTTTCGATATCCTCATTTAGGGTTTAGTGAGAAATATAACAGCAACTGGCCCTTCAATGACTAAAACCACTTTGTAGGATTTCAAAGAGAGGTCATAGTCCCCTACCTAGTATTTAGTGACTTTCTTCTTAAGATCGCCCGCAAGTTTCCAAAGTCGTCACATTCCCTCTGTTCTTCCTTTGTCTCTGTTGTCCTCATTCCACCCACTCAGGTGACCAGTCAAGTGTCCTTTTCTCAGAGGTTTGTCCACCTGTGGACACTGTTGATGTCCCGCCCCACCTGATGCTGGCCAAAATCTTAGGTTTCTCTGCCTACCGAAGCCAAATAAAAAATACGGAGACAGAGTTTGGAGGTAATAGAAAGATGGCTTTAATTCTCAGCTGGTGTAGATGGGAAGACAGTAGGCTCATGCCTCAAGAACTGTGCCCCCACTCCATGAGGAGTCTAGGGACTTAGATAAGATGAGGACTCACAGTCAAGAGCTGGTGATGAGCAAAGGTGTTAGGATCTTGATTTTTTCCTCTTTTCTTCTTTCAGAAACAGTCATAGGCTGGTGACAGTAACCCGGTAATTGTGTCTGGCAGGTAGCTCTGAGGCCTTCTGTCTGATATATAACTACAAGGGGAAGAGTGTCCTAAGGGTAAACACCAGATACAGGATGTATTTAGCAAAGAGTCAAAAGAAAATAGGGGTGAAGTGTAGCTCCTGCAGAGTTAGAGGGCAGAAAAGCAAACTTAGTTACAGACATGCAGAGTTAGGAGCAGTTAAAACAAAAAACTAGGAATGCTCAGGCCTGCTCACTGTTCTCTTTATCTTCTTGGTTCTCAGGAAGTGATAGTCACTTGATTGTGTCCAACTCTTTGCAACCCCATGGACTGTAGCCCGCCAGGCTCCTCTGTCCATGGAGTTCTCCAGGCAAGAATACTGGAGTGGGTTGCCATTTCCTTCCCCAGTTCTCAGGAAAGGGAAAGAAAAAAACTCATTCCTCTTTTTTCCCTTTTCACTGTGACGTTCCAGCACGCCCCTTAAGCACTTCAGGCACTAGCCGTCCTGGCCTTCATTTTCCCTTCTCCTTCGCTCCTTTTGTTTTTTTTCACTGGCTCTTCCATTTTTTCCTACCTCTTAAGCATAGACAGTCCCCAAGGTCTTTCCTCAACCTTTGCATGGCGAATTCCCCTTCCATACCCAGGGTCCTCTGTAAGCCCTGAGTTTTGGGTAAAGAAAAGAATGGCTTTATTGCTTTGCCAGACAAAGAGGGGCACAGTGGGTTCTTGCCCTTGAAAACTGTGTGTCCCAACCCAGGAGGATTGGGTGAGGAGTTTCATAGCAGTAGCTCAAGGGTGGTGTAGCTGATATAAGATTAGGGTCTGTGCAGGGCCTGCATACTTTAATCTTGTCTTCCTAATCTTGATGAGCTTCTCTTGTTCCTTTAACCTGGAATGAAGAATACTAACACCTTCCATTTGTTGGGGGTTTGAGTTCTGTAAAGAGCTGAAAGCAACTGTTATGTGTATCCTTTGAGGAGGAATCAGGACCCTGCCTCAAGTCTGCATTATTATTTCTTGACGGCTCCTCCATTGTTTCTCCATCCCCTCCCTTCCCTGACGGTTGTTGTTGCTCAGTTGTGTCAGACTCTTGGCGACCCCATGGAATGCAGCACATTCCCTGTCCTTTACCATCTCCTGGAGTTTGCTCAACTCATGTCCATTGAGTCAGTGATGCCATTCAACCATCTCATCCTCTGTTGCCCTCTTCTCCTCCTGCCCTCAATCTTTCCCAGCATCTTTTCTGAGTCAGCTTTTTGCATCAGGTGGCCAAAGTATTGGAGCTTCAGCTTCAGCATCTGTCCTTCCAATGAAGGGTTGATTTCCTTTAGGATTGACTGATTTGATCTCCTTGCTGTCCAAAGGGACTCTCAAGAGTCTTCTCCAGCATCATAGCATTGAAAGCATCAATTCTTCGGTGCTCAACCTTCTTTATGGCCCAACTCTCACAGCTGTACTGGAAAAACCATAGCTTTGACTATACAGACCTTTGTCAACAAAGCGATGTCTGTGGTTTTTAATACACTGTCTAGGTTTGTCATAGCTTTCCTTCCAAAGAGCAAGTGTCTTTTAATTTCATCGCTGCAGTCACCATCTGCAGTGATTTTGGAGCCCAAGAAAATAACATTGCTTCCCTGAATAGCACCTGACCTAATCTGCCCTTTGGAACTCAGGGAAGGTCAAGGAGCCCTACAAACAAGAAACAGGGGACAGAAAGGCTTCTGTGCCCAGGGAGCCCCACAGGGTCCTGCTTGGTTTCAGTGCCTCTGCTGTTTGAAGATTGTCTCCCCAAAACGTATCTTATTGTGACTTGGAATGTTCTTTTTGGTTCACCTGTTGAAATCCTGCCTCACTTAAAATAGAACCAGTCTCATCTGTGAAATCTTTTGTGTTCTCTCCCAGCCCAATTTGACACTGCACAGCTGCAGCAAATTCATTCTGCCTTCCGAGAGGCTGGGCATGGCTCCCTGTAATGAGAGACCTATCTCATTAGAGGGTGACCCAGAGAGATGGTGTGGAGCTAGGAAAAATCCCAAGAACACTGCTTATGTGTCTGTCTCACCCACCAGACTGTGAGCCCAGGGGCAGGGATTTTTCTGTTCACTTCTGTGCCTGAAACTGTTGTTTAACTCAAGTCCCTGTGCCTGAGTCACAGTGAGGCCAGACAAATCAAAATGTCCGAGTTTGGAGCAGAGAAGGGTTTATTGCAGGGCCAAGCAAGGAGAACAAGGTGGCTTGTGCTCAAAAGACCGGAACTCCCAGATTATTTCTAGGGAAGAATTTTTATAAGCAAAATTTGGAGTGAGGGCAGCAGGATGGGTGACTTTTCTTCTGATGGGTTGGTGGTGAGGTAACAGGGTGATTCTCCAAGAATCCTTTGCTCAGCCTGAAGTTGCCATCCTCACCTGGGTGGGGACCTTAGTTCCCGTAGAACAACTCTAAGATGTACATCAGATTGTTACCACATCCCTTGAGGATGAACTGGGATCCTGCTTTATGGTGCACTGTTGTTTGCCTTTCCTGTGTTCTGCATTCCCTCACTTTGCTAATTAGTAACTGCTTGACTTGCCCTTTGGAACTCAGGAAAGGTCTAGGATGTGGGAGTCTTTTCCGTGCAAACAAGAAATGGGAGACACAGAAAGGCTTTTGTGCCCAAGTGAGCACCACTGGGTCCTGCTCAGTTTCACAACCCTGCACACATGGCAGGCCCTCAGGCAAAGGGTGTGGAGCTGAAATAAAGGCAGATGTGAGCACTACCCCCAAGGAATTGTCTGACACCCTCCGAGGCAGTTCTCAGCCTCAGCTCCTGGATGAACATAAGCAGGAATGATGGAAAGCTAGAGGGGGCAGGAGGAGGGTGGAGTTGGACCATGGTTTAAATGGATTGGTTTCCAAAATGCTTAATCATTTTGTAGGTGAAAACTAAGGCCAAGCATCTTTATAAAGTTATCCTAGCTATCAGTATGTGTGCTTTATGATCATTTCCTTCCTCTTAATTCTTTCTCCTTAAGCTGTGCTGAAAAAAAGTCCACTAGGGCTAAGGAGGTCACGATTCTCCCTCCCCTCCTCTCTGTTCTGTCTGACCTTCCAGGCTGCATGCTTAGGACCCCAGCCTTACCTCCTTTCTCCCTGGAGCCAGGCAGTTCTGGGATGGCCTGGCTAAGCAAATAGATCCTATCTCACCCTCTACCACTAGGCCATGGGACACCTTTGAGCATATTAGAGAAACGCCCTCTTTCCTGAATCTGGATGTAGGCCCCACGGCTAAGTGCTCAGCTTGACTAGTCCACCAGCCCTCACTGAACCCCCTCGACAGGAAACCCTTGCACAGTGAACAACCTTCACAGCTGTATGGGGCTTTACATCATTCTGTGCTATCATGCAATCTCTTCCCATCTTGCAGCTGGGAAACCTGCAAGCACAACAGGTCCTGTTAATGAGTTTACCCTACCATTTGGTCTTTAGAGAATTTCTTCATCCAAATTGGTGTTTTCTTTGTTAAAAAAAAAAAAAAGTTTTACCTTGTTTATGGCTGTACTGGGTCTTCGTTGCGGTGCATGGGCTTCTCTTATTATAGAACACAGCCTCTGGAGTGTTCAGGCTTCAGTAGTTGGGGCGCCGGCTTTACAGCTCAGGCTCAGTAGTTGTGGCACACAGGCTTAGTTGCCCTGTGGCATGTGGGATTGTTCTGAACCAGGGATTGAACCCGTGTCCCCTGCGTTGGCAGGCATATTCTTAACCACTGGACTACCAGGAAGTCCCAAATAGGTGTTCTCTGGATGTAGATTTGAGGAACACTGAAAGATCTTGATAAGTACTAAGCAATTTGGGGGTGGGGTCCTTTGAACACACCTGCCTGGATCTTTGGTAAATAGTTGGTACCCTGCTTCTATTTTACTTTCTTCATACTTGGCCATTTTCCCCCCTATAAACACAAGATAAGCAGATCTTATTTATTTTTATTGTATTCTCCCACTCTCTCTCCTAAGTTACCAGGATCTGCTGTTTCTTGACTGCTTGGCAATGTGCATTTTATTTCTCACTCCTAATTACTGTCTGGATTTACCAGTGTTTTCATAGTGGGTTTAGAAAATTTTACTCTAAACCCTTAGAAACGTAATTAAAAATACAAACTGCTGGGTGATAACCGGAGGCTCTGGCTCGCAGGCCACGTAACAGATGATAGCAGCCTGGATAAGCTCCTGGCAGTGGGTCCCTCTCCAAGTTCACCTGAGGGTCTTAACTCCCTGAGTGCTGACAAGGAAGCCAAAACTGCAGCTGGCATCTCAAGTATACTGATCAAATTCTAGCAAAACACATTTCAAGTTTTGCAGAACGAAAGGACACAAGCCTTAAAACAGTGAAATAAACAAACCAAAACTCTTTCTAAATATTTATTGCAATGTGAATCCTCTGGTTAATTAAGTTATGTTTTAAATTCCTTTTTACTGTTTGAAATTATATTTATGTATCATCATGTTTCACACTAGAGCACCACAGAATTCTTAGAATCAATCTGTCTACACATTCTTAAAACTGCAAATTGGCCTTTATCTCTTTAGAGTAGTTCATTTTGTCTTCAGCACTGTTCGTACTTTGGTCCAGTTAAATTTTGTTGGTGGGGTGAGGGGGAGGCTGTCCTGTGCCTTGCAGGATGTTCAACAGCATCCTTAGCCTCTCCTCACGAGATGCCAGGAGTGTCCCATTTCCCAAGCTGTGACAAAAATGTCTCCAGACATTGACAGATGTCCATGCTTCTAGATGAGAAGCACGGGGTTTATACTTTTCTCATACAACTTGAATGTCACTTTCTAGACTGAGCCCTTCTATCCATTTTTTTTTTTTAATTTGACATGTATTTCACGTTAGCATTCTCAACCTTTGGGTCTCCCAGTTGTGGATTACGTACGACAAGAATCTGTTCTGTAGGGAAATGATTGGTTTTCTGTCTTTGTGCGCCTTGGGGCTCTCTTCCTGTCCTGTGATGATGATAATGTGCTGGGGTGCCTGAAATCTGTTTTCTCTGGCCAGGAAAAGCCCCTTGGTATTCTTTCTTCAGCACACAGCTTCCTCAGGAGTTTGGGCGTGGAAGGCCCCATTGTGGTCAATCTAGTGACTGCATTTGTGGGCCATCAGTGTCTTGGGCATAAATTTTTGCCGATTCAGCACTGTGTTGTACTTCTGGGGTAATCATGAATATTTAAATGAGGATGTATATACAGCATCTAAATGTCATATTAAATATCCTCCAGTGCAGCAGTGATTTTTATTAGTTTTCTAATTTTCTACTGGTTCTTTGCAGAGCTGTACAGATTTGCACAGGTCATGAAGAGGACTTTATTTCAAATCATTAAGCACTTAAGAACCTATAATAAACATATATGGTCTTCTGAGCTATGACCCTAGGCTTATAGAATAGAGGAAGGCACTAGAAGGTCATGTTAGTTGAAGTCGGGAGAAGAGGGATCTGGTTCCAGTTTTTAGACACATTGATAATGGGGCCTCAGTCAAGTTGCATCCCTCTTTGGACCCCAGTGCTTTTCCTGTTAAATAAAGATGTTGGACTAGATAGACCACCTCTAAGGACTCTTCCAGCTTTAAGTGAAAATGAATGATTTTAATTAAAGTGATAATGAGCTTGGTATTTTCAAATATAATTAGATTGAGTCAGAGAGGTATCTTTTTCTAAGAGGAGGGTTAGTGCTAGAATATTAAAAAAATTATATGTATTCCATCAGTGAAACTTTCAAGTAATGGATGTAATTAATGTTGCCATGGAGAATTTGTGGCTGGAGAATCAAAGCTGTCTTTGCATCTTCCTAATTTGCAGTCTCTGCTCTGAAGCAAACATCTTTGGACGATATGTGTCTGGAGGCCTAGGGTGGGACTGATTCTCTCTTTCTCTGTCTGTGAATCTGGAGACCTGGGTGCCGGTTCTAGCTTTCGTCTGTGATTTTGGGCAAGCCACTTTGTGTCTCAGGGCTCCGTTCTCACTTTGATATGAATAATTAAGCTTTGGTCCTGTGCAGAAACTATAGAAACCATTAACTTAGCAGGTGGGCCACTGCTGTTGTAGAAAAGCCTGCTTACGAGGCTGGCTCTTGGGTGGCACATGTGGGGACTTGACTAGTGAAGCATGCATACCACACTGTCTCTCAGTGATCAGAATGGCTCACTGAGCATAAACTGTCTGTACAAACAGTGTGGCTTATGCTGAGCACCTGCTTGCCTTCTGGGAGTCTGAGGTTTTTGGTACCTGCTAGCTTCCCAGGTGGCTCAGTGGTAAAGAACCCACCTGCCAATGCAGGAGACATAAGAGAAGTGGTTCGATCCCTGAGTTGGGAAGATCCCCTGGAGGATGGCTTGGCAACCCACTCCAGTATTCTTGCCTGGAGAATCCCATGGACATAGGAGCCTGGCAGGCTATAGTCCATAGTGTCGCAAAGAGTTGACGTGACTGAAGAAACTTTGCAGGCATGCACACACAGACAGAAGGTATGTACAAGACGAGCCCCTGATAAAATCCCCAGGTGCTGAGTTTCTAATGCACTTCTCCAGGAGTCAGCATTTCCCCTGTGTTTCCCAACTTGTTGCTGGTGGAAATAAGCACGTTCTTCTCCATCTGCCTGGGAGAGGACTCTGGAAGCTTGGTCTTCTCTGGAGTTTGCTCCGAGCACCTTTTCTCTTTGCTGATTTGACTTTGTGTCATTTTGCTGTAATCGGCCTTAGCTGTGAATATGACTAAATGCTGATTGCCGTGAGACCTTCTGCTGCTGACACAGGTACTCTAAAACTCTTCCAAAATCTATACAGTAGCATTCTTTCGATATTTTTTCCCCATACCATAGGCTTTCCCCAGTCCTGAACTGAGCTCGGAGGCATCCCCCTGCTCTGGTGGTTAAACCATAGCCTGAAAGTGAAAGTGAGAGTTGCTCAGTTGTTCCCTATTCTTTGTGACCCCATGAACTATATTCTCCAGGCCAGAATACTGAATACTTTCCCTTCTCCAGGGGATCTTCCCAACCCAGGAATTGAACCAGGGTCTCCTGCATTGCAGGAAGATTCTTTACCAACTGAGCTATCAGGGAAGCCCAAACCATAGCCTAGTTGGTTAGAAAATAAATACCAGTGAGAAAGGATCACTGTGAAGTGAGTTAACTAGGCAAGACCATTTCAGCCATCATCCTGTTAGCTGTGTGTTTTACATGTTGGTGCATCCTTCTTGTTGAATTGGATATAGTTGGATTCTTAAGACTGAGGCTGTTTATAATTTGAGGGGAGCTTATTGTTTACAGAAATCCTCCTGAGAATCGGTTCCTAATTTATGTTTGAAGTGAAGCCAACACGAGTGGGGGAGTCTTGTTTATTATTGTGTCCTGATTGAAAAAGACGTTCATGTGTTGTAGCTGTCAAGATTGTTCTAGTTACAAGCAGTAGAGATCCCTCATTAATTTAAGCAAAGTAAATGAGAACATATTACCGAGTGCTGTTGGCTGGATCCGTGCCCTCAGGTGATGTTGTTAGAATTCTGTTTCTCTCACTCCTCCTGCCTCTTTCATTCCCTCTTCTCTCGCCTTTCTTCTGTGTCAGCCTCTTCTCAAGCCGCCTCTCCAGTATGTGGTGGCCTTGAATTATCCCCAGAGTCACAGCCATTTTAGTAGTAATTACCCTCAATGGGAAGGGGCAGATGTCCTCAAAAGAAAAGATTTATTTTACCTGTGCAAGGAGCAGAATGAGCAAAAATAACTGTCTTATGTAAGTGGATCCCATATAACAGTTCCATGGTGTCCACAAAATTGAGTCTTATGGGACCCCTTGGTTGGTGGCGTCTTTAAGGACCATCACAGAATATGGGAATAAAATATTACTGTTTTCTCTGATGGGTAATAAATGTATTAGAGGCTTGATCTGAACCAGGGCTGGGCATTGTCTAGAACACCAGTCCCACCTACAAAGTCCCACCCCCTTATTATTATGCAAAGGGAACCTTCATTTACATGTGTTTTTCAAGTGTTCTTTATATTAATTAACTCTTTACAGCTAAATTTTGACAGAACCCTAATTCTCTTTTTTAATTTATTTTTAATTGGAAGATAATTGCTTTACAATGTTCTGCTGGTTTCTGCCATACAACAGCATGAATTAGCCATAAGGATACATATATCCCTTCCCTCTTGAACCTCCGCTTTACCCCATCCCACCCCTCTGGGTTGTCACAGAGCACCAGGTTGAGCTCCCTGTGTTATACAGCACCTTCCATTAGCTATCCATTTTACATATGGCAATATGTATGTTTCAATGCTACTCTTGCAATTTGTCCCGTCCTCTCTTTCCCCATTGTGTCCCCAAGTCTGTACTCTATGTCTGCATCTCTATTCCTGCCCTACAAATAGGTTTAGCAGTACCAGTTTTCTAGATTCCATATGTATGTGTTAATATACAATACTTGTTTTTCTCTGACTTATTTCACTCTGTATAAGAGGGTCTAGGTTCATCTACCTCATTAGAACTGACTCATGCATTCCTTTTTATGGCTGAGTAATATTTCACTGGATATATGTACCTCAGATTCTTTATCCATTTATTGATGGACATTCAGTTTGCTTCCATGTCCTAGCTACCCTACACAGGGCTGCTGTGAGCACTGGGGTACATGTATCTTTTTCAGTTATGGTTTTATCAGGGTGTAATGCCTAGTAGTGGGATTGCTGGGTCATATGATAGTTTTATTTCTAGTTTTTTAAGGATTCTCTGTACTATTCTCCATAGTGGCTGTATCAATTTACCAACAATGCAAGAGGGTTCCTGAACCCTAATTCTTAATAATAGCAAAAAAGGAAGTTGCTCTGCTTGAAATGAGGTAGGAGTGGGCTGGGAGATCTGTATTATCCCTAAAGGTTGTAAACCTAGAAAGCCTAAGGAATTCATTTTGAAGAACCCTGAGGTAGATGGGCCAGCCACAGTTAAGAGTCTGAAAATATTTCATTCTCTATCCTGATACTTAGTTATGAGTTATTTATCAGCACTGAATGGAAATAAAGCTAGTCCTATCAGAAGAAATATTGTCATAGGATCAAGAAAAAACCATGATTCCTCAGTTTTACTCTCTTCTGGGGAAATCAGCAGTGATCCATCTTTGATTTATAACTCAATATCACTGGGAGATTGTCCTGGTTCATACAAAATGCCAAAAACACACCTCTCTATCTGTAAAATCCAACCAGTACTCAGTCCAGGCTATTTGTCTCAGGGTAACCAGCTATACTATGAGTCTTTGGCTTAGTGACATCGTGGAGTGTCTGTATTTCACATTCAAGGGTTGTATCTTCCATGTTTGTTCTTGCGACTGAGCCTAGGCTTCTCTTGTGAAGTTGTATTGATCGTGAGATGGATCTGCTGATGTCTTTTTTTTTTTTTTTTTTTTGCTGTTGTACTCTCTCCACTTTAGAATGCTCATGGGGCACATGTACAGCTGATGCATTTATTGACTTAGAAACCAAATTTAAGATTTCTTTCCTTTATTCTTGTTTCTACCTTTTCATAGGCTATGATGACTCATGCTCAAGGTTAATGAAAGCTGACAATACTTGACTGAAACATAATAGACCTGGCTGACCCCCAAATATAACAGTTAACACAGATTTCAAATACAGTAAAGTGAATCCTGTTGAGTAAATTGCCTTATTCTAGTATAAATCTTATTTGAATTTCATTTTACTATTTTAAGTAATAAGAATGCTAAGCTCATGCAATTAACTGCTTCAGATGTGATGGTGACTTTTATATAAGAAAGTATATGTGTTTTTGTAGTTTTTTTAGTTTAAAAAAATTTAAATTTTGTTGAAGTATAGCTGATTACAATGTTTTCTTAATTTTTGTTGTATAGCAAAGTGATTCAGTTATACGTATATTTATAGATATTTCCATATTCTTTTCCATTATGGTTTGTCACAGGATATTGAATACAGTTCCATGTGCTATACAACAGGACCTTGTTTGTCCCTGAAAGTTTTCAGCACTTAACAGAGGGGACAGTGTAGCCAAGCGGAGCCCTAACCTTTTCAGCTACTGCAAAATATATTCTCTGACCTTTGTGTCTAGGACACAAAGTGAGTGTCCGGGACAGTTGCATGATTGAGGATGTTTGTATTTGTTGCTCCTTCTCTTGATTCTCCATCACCATCATCCCCAACTAGGAAGGCAATGCTTTGTTGCAATGGAGAAAATGTGTTATCTTGGAGCCATTAATTTGGGGCAGTCTCTGACCTGTATTTTCACTTTGTTGTTGTTGCTGTTCAGTCACTCAGTCGTGTCCAACTCGTTGTGACCCTATGGGCTGCAGCATGCCAGGCTTACCTGTCCTTCACCATCTGCCGGAGTTTGCTCACATTCATGTCCATTGAGTTGGTGATGCTATCCAACCATCTCATCCACTATCACCCTGTTCTCCTGCCCTCAATCTTTCCCAGCATCAGGGTCTTTCCCAGTGAGTCATCTCTTCACCTCAGGTGGCCAAAGTATTGGAGCTTTAGCATCAGCATCAGTCCTTCCAATTATTCAGGTTGATTTCATTTAGGGTTGACTGGTTAGATCTCCTTGCAGCCCAAGGGACTCTCAAGAGTCTTCTCGAACACCACAGTTCAAAAGCATCTTTGGTGCTCAGCTTTCTTTATGGTCCAACTCTCACATCCATACATAACTGCTGGAAAAGCCATAGCTTTGACTATATGGACCTTTGTCAGCAAAGTGACGTCTCTGCTTTTTAATACACCATCTAGGTTTGTCATTGACTTTCTGGATGTTGACAAATAGTGGGTCTAAGTGATTTTTTTTCTTTTTCTTTTTGTTTGCACCATGCAGCCTGCAGGATAGTTCCTCAACCAGGGATGGAACCCTGGCCCTCGGCGGTGAAAGCACAGAGTCCTAATCATTGGACCACCAGAGAATTCCCTAGATGATTTTTAACTGGAGAGTAGGCCCAGGTGGTCTAAAATGTCAATGCCTAGCAACGCTAATCTCCATCTGCAGAAGCCTTTTTGGCTAAATACAGTTTAAGTGTGTGGTGGAACATAACTGTAATAACTGATCTGCAGTGACCATATCAAAAGTGGTTATGCTTCTTTCTTTGGTTTTGGTGAATGAACCTTGGAAATACATGTGGGTACATTAAGTATAAGTACAAAGTAAGAAGCCAAAAGGGTACACAGTGGAATGAGAGCATCCTTTCAACTTCACATTTGCAGTACACTTCTGAGGTCATCATCATCTGCAGTTTGTTGTGTAACTTCTCTGAAATCTTATCCATTTATGTATGCATTTATTTCTGTACGTACAATCTATTACTTTGTGTTATTGACTCACTACATTTTGCAGCATTACAAACTTTTTTCAAAGAGCTTAATGAAAACATCTCATGGAATGAATGTGTGATAATTTACTAAATCACTCCCTTCAAAATGGATACCTAAGTGGTTAATGTTTTGCTGTTTTACATCTGTAATAAATACTCTTGTATATATTCTTTCTGGAATTGTGGCAGTTCAAGTATAGAGTATATTTCTCAGAGTATAACTGCTGGGTTCAATGTATGTGTAGCTTACATTTTGCTAAACATTTCCAAGTTTCCCATTGAAGAGATTTCCCCATGATACTGAATGAGAGGATTTGTATCCCATGCTCTCACCAGCACTCGGCTTTTAAAACATCCTTTATTTTTGCCCTTCTAATAGGTGAAATAGAACTGATGTTCTCTTGTTCAATATTTTCGTCTTATGTTTATTGGCTGTTTTAGATTCATTTTTCTGAAGCTGCTTGTTCATGTCCTTTCTTCACTTATCTTTTAGGCTCTTAAACTTTTTTAAAAATAACTTTTATTGGCGTATAGTTGCTTTACAATGTTGTGTTATTTTAGTTTCTGCTGTACAGCAAATAGAACCAGTTATACATATACATACTCTTTTAGATTCTATTCCCATATAGGTCATTACAGAGTATTGAGTGGAATTTCCTATGCTATACAGTAGGTGCTTATTATCTATTTTATATATAGTAGTATGTACATGTTGATCACAATCTCCCATTGTATCTCGCCTTTTCCCCTTCAGTAGCCGTAAGTTTGTTTTCTACATCTGTGACTCAATTTCTGTTTTGGAAATAGGTTCATTTGTACCGTGATTTTCTTTTTTTAAGGTTCCACATATAAGCAATGTCATAAGATATTTGTCTTTCTCTGTCAGACTTACTTCACTTAGTCTGACAATCTCTAGGTCCATCCATATTACTGCAAATGGCATTGTTTTATTCTTTTTTATGGCTGAGCAATATTCCATTATAAATGTACCACATCTTTATTCCTTGGACTTTTAAAAAATGCTGATTTATAAGTATTCTTGTGAAAAATTGAAGTATAATAGATACACATTAGAGTGTCCTGATCAAAATTATACATTTTAAATGTTCATGAAATGAACACATCATTGTAACATCTGGGGTGATTACACCACTCACACTCACTCATCTTTTCACCTGAGAATCCCTTCTCCTGCCCTCTCCCAGTCATTGCTCCCTGCCCCAGAGGTAGCCACTATCCTGAATTCTACCACCATACATTGCTTTGTCTGTCTTCCAAGTTATGCAAACAGAATCATAAATAGATTATCTGTCCAGTGAATGCTTTTTTGTGTTCTTTTCCACCGTATTATTATTTGTTGAGACTCGTACATATAATTGTGAGTAGCTGTAATTTGTTTATGGTCACTGTTGTGTGGTATTCCATTGGATGAATATACAGTACCAGCCACTTATCCACTCTACTGTTGAATATTTGGGTTGTTTACAGTTTTGACAATTAGGAACACTGCTACTGTCAACATTTGGTAAGCATCTTTTGGTATCCATATGTGTGCATTTCTCTTGGATACAGGGGAGTAGGATGACGGGGTCATAGAGTATGACTAGCTTTTATAGATACTGGCAACCAGTGTTCTGAAGTGTGCCAATTTACATTTCTACCAGCAGTTTTTAAGAGTTCCAGCTGTATCACATCCTTACTAAAATTAGAAATGGTCAGCCTTTTTTTTCTTTTGTCGTGGTATCTCTCTGTGGGTTTTAATTTTATTTTCCCGGGTGACTAACGAAGTTGAGCATATTTTCGAATGTTTATTGGTCACATATCCATCATCTTTCACGAGGAGCTTGCTTAAGTCTTTTGCCCCTTTTTCCTAGTGGGTTGTTTTTCTCTTTCCTACTCATTTGTTAGACTTAACATATTCTGGATTCAAGTCTGCCAGTAGTTATAAGTGTTATGAATATCTTTTACCCTGTGGCTGACTGTTTTGCTCATTTAATAAGGTCTTTTAATGTAGTTTAATTTAATGATCTTTCCCCTTATGGTGAGTATATTTAAGTCCTATTTAAGAAATTGTTTATTTCCCACAAGATTATGAAAATGTCCTCCCATATTATATTTCAGATATCTCCTATGTTATCATTTACTTAGTATATTTATATCTGTAGCTCATCTACAATTGTGTTTTGCATATGGTGTGAGGTAGGGTCAATGGCCCAGTACCATTTATTGAAAAGACCTTTCTTTCCGCCACTGTACCTTAGGATACCTTTATTGTCACCCTAGATGTGTGGATCTTTTTCATTCTGTGATCTTTTTGTTTATCCGTGTGTCAGTATTCTTTTGTCTTAATTACTATAGCTTTGAAGTAAATTTTGATATCTGGTAGTGACTGTCTTCTGTGTTGTTCAGTACTACCTGACTATTCATGACTCTGCTTTCTACTTAAACTTTAGAATCAGTTTATCAATTCTCATTAAAACACTGCTAGAATTTTGATTGCTAATAGTAACTCTTCTAATCCACAAACATGGTAAGTCCCTCCATGGTGTGCTTACTCTAATTTCTCTCAGCAATGTCTTATTATTTTTCTTGGTAGAGCTCTTATATGTTTTTTTATACATTTCCCCTCTAGATATTTGATTTTTATGCTGTGTCTTTAAAAATTGTATCTTCTTACTATCTGGTATAGAAATAACTGGTATTTGTACATTGACTTAGTGTCTGGTGGCCTTGCTGAATTAACTTTTCATTTCCCTTTGGTTCCCTGGTTCTGCCTGCCAGTTTGCCATACATCCCTGTCCTAATATCTGGGGATGTTTGGAGAGCTGCATGCAGCTTTGAGTACCTTTTCTCTGTACATTTTCCATCCAGTCTCAGTTGTAGGGAGCATCTTCCTGCTTTGTGAGCAAGAGAAGACTGCATGGCTGACAGTGGAACCTCTGCTCCTTTCCCTGAAGGTGCCATTATTTCCCAATTGCCTGAATCTTGTACCAGTGCTTTCTAAGCAGCTCTTCCTTTGGTTTCACCTTCCTTGCTCTCTGTTGTGTGAAATGTGGGAAAAGGGATCAGGCGTGGATGCTGGGGCTCACTCCAAAACTTGCTGTTGCTTGTAAGGGGTCATCAGTTGTGTCCTGATGATTGTACTATTGAACTGAGGAAAACTCTGAGCTCTGCATAAGATTTGATTGAGGTATGTTATCAGCTCTCAGCACATTCCTTCTATATTCATATGATGTAAGTTTTAATGTATTTGACAGATACGTTAAATTTACTCTTTAAATTTGGGGTTTGGGTTGGTCATTTCTTAGCGTCTCTGGTCATTACATTCTTTCTCTAGTTTTCCTTGCTGCTTGTTGCTTGGGTGGGTTTTATAGAGGACAGTGGTAGGGAAGGAGAGGAGAAAAGTCCTCTTTCTACCTTGTTTAACTTTTATTCTCTGAGTGATAATGTTAATAGTTTTCTAATGACTTTGATTCAGCTCAATTAAGTGCATATTTTTCAGCACCATTTTTTTTAAGCCAAGTCTTTAAAGTCTTATTCAGTGTATTCTTCTTCCCCACAATATGTTGTTTTTTAAAAAAGTTCCCTTAGCAGTTGTTTTTACCAAAGAAGTCCCAATGTGTGGTATGGTGTCATAGGTGCTGGACTAAGGGGTATCTTAGTCATCTGACAAGGCTGGACTTGGGTGGCAGGATCTATCCCCTTGCCAGCTCTCATTGCCCATGGCATTAGCTTTTGATTAATCCTTGCATGTTAAATAAAAAACCAGATATTATTATTAGGTTTAGAGATTTCTCAAGGGTTTATTGCTCAGTAAGCATTTATTAAGCAGCCACTATGGGCTGGTGCTTTCACAGACCCTGGGGATAGAAAGTTGAATACTATGGAATGAGCCTGACTTCAGGTTTTCACAGGCTGGTTGGAAAAAGACACCAGGATCTCTTCTGTGTGGTGAAAGGTGAGGGCAGCAGGGACAGGGGCTTTGGATGCCAGAGGAGAGATGCTAAGCCAGCTTAGAAATAATGGTTTGAGAATGAGCATTCAAGCTTGAAATTTCTAGCAACCACACTCAAACAGGGGCTTCCCACATGGTGCTAGTGGTAAAGAATCCACCTGCCAGTGCAGGAGATGCAGGAGACACCAGTTTGATTCCTCGGTAGGGAAGATCCCCTGGAGTAGGAGATGGCAAGCCACACCAGTATGCTTGCCTGGAGAATCCCATGGACAGAGGAGCCTGGCAGGCTATGGTCCATGGGATTGCAAAGAGTCGGTCATAACTGAGCAGAGCAGACACTCAAACAGTAGTCTAGAGACAACAAATTGTCAGGGTTCTGTTTTATGAAACTCTCCCACCTCTGTTTTCTGTTCAGTGAATGCTTTATTTATGAGGCAAAAGTAGCAGCGTTCTGTCATGAAGGGATAGTTAGGACTTTTAGAGGCACATTTTATCAAATCACTGGGCAACTCATGGCAGTATCCCCAGCTCATCACAGCAGTGAATGGCACACAGTACATGCTCAGTAAGTATTTGTTTGTTGAGTGAAGGAAGATTGAGGAGCTCAGGCTGCTCTGGTTGTCTGGAGAGGGTTGCAGGACAGGGTCTGAGTATCATCTGAGGACCCCTGGCCAGGCCTGTTGCCCACAGGCAATAGAGCTGTGCTGGCATCCCAATAACCAAAGCACAGGATGGGGGAGTAAAATCATATGTAAGGGGGATTGTTAGAAACGTGCAGGTGATGTTCCCCAAGAACCCAGTTCCTCCCCTTAGTTCTGGCGAGTGAGAACTTTGGAATGAATGTAGCAGCCAGTGAGGGTTGATGGGTTACTCCGCTGGCAACAGTCTGTGAGTGATCATGATGTGGGTAAGTGTGTTTCCAATAGCTCTTCTGCCTGTTTATTCCTGGTTTATACAAGAAGCGAAGTGAAAGTGTGCTGCTGAAGAAACTCTAGCATGAAAAACTGGGCTCTGGGCTTCTCATCCCTGAGCTATTGCTTCTTGTGCTCAGAACCCCTGAGAGCCTCTCAAAACCTGGTTTCTCCCTATTAAGTGGCAGTTGTCCCATTCACATTCTAGGAAGACTGATTCCCACTCTGGGATTGGGGTGAGTGCCTTTCATGTTACACTCACTGAAGCAGAGAGAATGACCATCTGCTGTGTGTTAGGAGGAGCGAGATGCCCTGGTCCAGGGTGGAGACTCTCCCTGGGTTGTTTTCATTCTGACTTCTTTTGAATATGTGTGTACTCTTTATTCTGTCTGGCTCTTGAATTTCTGAGTTCAAGACTATTCTAGCTCTTCCCATAGTCCTAGAGTTTTGCTCTTTCCAGATGCTCCAAATTCTCCTTAAGGGAATGGGCCTTATAAAGGCTGCTTTCTCTGTGACACCTTGCAGAGTGCAGGCTGCCACTCCTGTTTGCTAAGGGAATGGCTGCTTGGTCCACCCATCGAGGCCTCTCTGCATGTAGAATCCTAGTCCTGTCTGCTCTCCTCCTGAAGACTCTATTCAGTGCAAGTTGGAGCTAAGGGGAAGGTGTTATTTCAATCAACCAATCAACCTGAGTGTTTTCATGTGTTCAGGCAGTGATTTAGGTATGTGAGAGACATCAAGGAACAAAAACGAAAAGCCTACAGCTCCTGTGGTGCTTACATTTTAGTGGGTGAAGGGGGCAAATGGTATACAATATTCATAGATTAGTAAATGGGATGGTGTGGTAGATGTATGTGCTCTGGATAAAGAAACCCTAGAGTGTGGTAAAGGGAAGGTTGCAGTATTAAGTAGGATAGTCAGGACAGGCCTACAAAGTGAGCTTTGAGCAGAGACCTGAAGGCAATGAGGGACTGGACCAGTTGGATTCTGGGGTAAGAATGCTCTGGGTGGAAGTACTAGCTAGAACCCAGGGTGGCAGGAGTGTGCCTGGCTCAGGGGAGGTCAGTGAGCAGGTGCCGCTATAAGGGGAGGAGGTCAGCGCATGGGGCCTCATCCATCATAAGGACCTAGGCCTTTCCTTGGCGTGGGGCAGGTGGAACCACTCTGGCTGCATGTTGAGAATGGGCTGGGACAGAGGTGCAGGCAGGGGGACAGTTAGGAGGTGGTGGGAAGTCCAGGCAAGACACTTTGGGATTTTCCTCCTGTTATAAACCTGAATGCAAGTGCATCTTTTACAGCAAAGCTCCCCAGGTCACCATCAAATGACATTCCCTGTCCCAGAGCAGTAGCTCAAGAGCAATGATTTCTAATGTCTTCATACACATTCTTGCTGTGGGTCACACAGGTTATTGTGTGATGGGATGGGGGAAGGAACTTTATGGCTACTTTCTGTACATGACCGCCTGTCTCTTGGTCACATGAAAGAAAGAGAGAAACCTTCATAATCATCCCTGAGGTCTTGGCAAGGACTCTCTGCAGATAGGCAGAGCCCTGGACAGTGGGTGGGCAATGCCCATGGCCTGCCCCAGCTAATGAAAGCTTCTCAGATTCCAGGGAAGATGAAGCTCTCAAAGAATGGTGTAGGCTTTGAGAACTGACCCATGATACACCTTTCTGTAATTTGCCAAGAGCCACACCTGACAGTGGAAATGTCAGAGGCTAGTGTTCATGAAGCACATGTGATTATTTAGCAGGCATTTTGCTGGGTATTGCAGACATGGGGATGACACTGCTGTCTCTTCCCTTAAGCTGCTCAGGGCTACACCCTCAAGCCTGCCTGGTCAGCTACATACCCAGAGGGGCCAGTTGAACAAGGACAGCCAGGTTCAATACTGAAGGAAAGACAGCTGCCCAAGAACACGTCCTGTCTGAATGCAGCACTGGCTCTGCTGAAAGGGACTGCCCAGCACAGCAGATCTTGGGTTTTCGAGATAAGTCAAAAATTCAGGTGTTTTTTTCCGTTCCTTCCTTCCTTTCCTCCCTCCCTCCCTTTTCTTTGCCTAATTTGTGAAGTCTTTCAATTACAAATTTTCATAGTTCTGATGCTTGAATCATACTATATGGGTCGAAAAAAAACTTCTGAATTTCATCCTCAGGTGGCCCTCTTGCAGATTCTGGTCTAGACAAAGTACAAGGTTCTTACTGTGCTGCCACTGAAGATGAGTAGCTGAACAGGTTAAAAAGTCTTGTTGATTTGTTTTTCTGTGTTCCCTCTTTCCCTTCAGTGATGACTGACTTCAACCTCCTGTCACTCATTTTTTGTAGTACGTTATATTCTTGTTTGAGTGGGAGGGAGCATCTGAAAGCTGTCGGAGGTTCTGTTTAAGAGAGTCAGAACATCAGTCAATTTTGTCTTCTCCTGCTGCCTAGATTGCAGCCAGTATGATGAAACTGAATGGCGGAAAGATGGATTCACAAGTCGAGTTAGTTCCATGGCTGTGGGTGAGGTGGTTGCTAGGCATCTGAGTGACAGAGGTGATCTAATTAAAGTGGGATTGATTTATTAATGGAGCTTTACTGGGTACATAATTTAGCAACTCAGAGGTGTTATGGGCCTGGGGTATTACTAAAAGAGTGCTAAGACTCAAGATAATTATTGTCTGGCTTTGGTGAGAATGACAGATGGGTCCTCATTGTTGGTTAAATTTTGCCTGCAGTTGAAATGGCCTTCTTTGTTTCATCCTTGAGGGGCTCCAGGCCTTGACCCTCAGTTGCTTCGGTGGCTGTCTCACCTCCCTGTGCATTTCCAAGGCACTTTGTCTGCTCCTCCCAAAGCCTCTCTGGGAGCCCACTGCTCCTGCTGCTTACTCAGCTGCGTGATTTGCATGTGGTTTGGCCCTGACAATGGGTTGCCTGGGTCTGCTCCATTTTCCAGCTGTCCTTCTGTTTGAATTGGAGTTTCCAGCTGAAGTGATTTCTGGCCTGAGTGGAATTTATTTAAAGAAGGTCTGGTCTTTAACTAGACCTGTATAAATATTTATTTAGGACTTCTGTTGCATGTGTGCTTCTGAGAATGTAGCTCTTATTACCCCCTTGACATGTCAATGAAAAAAGAGTGTAGGACACACAAAAACCAGGGAGGCTGGGGGTCCGTTAGGGGGGAAGTGACATTTTGCTTGTGTCCTTGGCCTGTCTGCCCCCACCATGCTTCTGAGAACTCTTTGGAGGCATTTCCAGGCTTCTCATGTAGGTGATTTGGCCTTGGGAGATGGGTTTTGGAAACAGAGACATAATGAAGATGTGTATGGTAGCTTGCGTTCCTCTTAACCAGAAGCTCATGTGTGCTCATGAGCTCACAATGCCACCTGCTCCCTGGTGTGCATCATAAATATTATTTCTGCTGCATTGTTACAAGTTGGGTAACTTTCCCCCCAAATAAAATGGATTTCTTTTTCTAGTTTGAATGGACATATAGGCTGGTTGTGGCAAATATAGGCAGTACAAAGAAGTAGAAATCTACTCAAATATTCCCACCCACCAAAGATTAACTGCGGTTATCATTTGATGGATTTTTTTAATAAAAGTTGTTTTCAGTGCATTTTTAAAGCGTAAATGTACAGTATCACATATATCATTTTGTCACTTACCTTTTCTACCTATTCCCAAACAATAAGGAGATCTATTATCTCACATATCTCCCCTCTTACTCCCTTTTGTCTGAGACCAAATGGCCTCATACATTCCAGGTACTCTACCTCAGGGCCTTTGCACTGACTCTTCCCATTATCTGGAAGTTTCTTCGACTAGGTGACTGCATGACTCCTCCAGATCTTTGTTCAAATCTCACCTTCTCAGTGAAGCCCCTTCTGATCTCTCCATTCAGTTTGCACCTGTACCATCAGGGGGCTTCTTTAGTGGCTTGGACAGTAAAGAATCTGCCTACAATAAAGGAGACCTGGATTCAATTCCTGGGTTGGGGACATCCCCTGGAAAAGGAAATGACAACCCATTCTAGTATCCTTGCCTGGAGAGTTCCATGGACAGAGGAGCCTGGTGGGCTACAGTCCATGGGGTTGCAAAGAGTTGGCCATGACTGAGTGACTAACACTTTCAATTTTCAGCCAGAACTGCTCCTGACCTGGACCCAGGACCCATTCCTTTCTCATGACACCAGTACTGGTGGCACTCAATACACCAGCTATTTATTATCAATATTATTATTCTTTCTAGTATGCTAAAATAAGCATTAGCCACCAGTACACTTGCTAAACATTTTCGAACAGCTATATATATATATAGATTATTCTTTAAATGGATCACTCTTTAATCATTACCCTACTGCTGGATATTTAAATTGTGTCCAGTGTTTTGTTATTATAAATCATGCAAACCTGCTATGAACCTTTTGGTAGAAGGTGTTTGTCCATTTTTTAGGAATTAAAAGAGATTCTTGGAAAAGGGATGATTTGGGTCAACATGTATTTTATCCAGTGATACAAACTCGACTCAGACTGGCTGAAGCAAATTAAAGGAAATTATTGGTTGATGTATTTGAAAAATATAGGGGTAGACTTCAGGTGGGGCTAATTCCAGATGTTCAGTCCATGTCACCTGGCTTTGGTTCGTTATCTTCATATCCGCTTTCCTCTATGTTGGCCTCATTCTAAGTTGGCTCCATCACTGAGGGCAAAATTGCTACTGGCAGCTCCTGTTCTCATGCTGCCAACTCTGTGTCCCCTCTTAGATAGAAAGACATCCTCTTCCCAGTATTTTCAGCAGAATCTCAGGGCAGGTTCTCACTGGCTCAAATTGAATTGTGCCATCTCTGAATCGTTAACTTTGGCCATGGGACGGGGTAGGCTAGAGTGGGGGTCGTGATGACATCCCACCCAAACCCCATAGTCTGAGGGTAGGTGACCTCCTGTTTCCCAGAGGAGACTCAGGGCCCTTCTACCCAAATGGGGAATGGCTGCTAGGCAGGCCCCAAGCTACAGATCTTCATTTGACTTAGGAACATCCTAAGGACTCTGCGTCTTAATATATAAAAAACAAGGTAGCAGGGAAAGTGAGAGGAGCCCCATTGCTATGTGTGCATTTCTGGGTGTGTAAGGTCAGCCTAATCAGATGGCAGCCTGCTTTCACTGTAATCACGGGGGAGTGAGAGGTGGGGAGTAGTCTAGGTCTCAGCTCCTTGGGGAATGAGACTCGGTGGCCTGTAGGTAGTACTGTCTCCTTGAGTGCATGGTTCAGTGATGAATGTTAGAGACAGTCTCTGAATGTGAGGAGCAGAAACACTGCTGAAAATGTCCCCAATTTCCCCACTGGTACCAGTGGTATCCAGATGAATTTGGAGGCTGCTGATGTTTGGGATGTGTAGCCAAGATTCATCGTCTGTACACTTTTGTATCAAATTGAAATGTGGAGACAGGTTTGGGGTGAAGTAGAAAAGAATAGCTTTATTGCTTTGCCAGGCGAAGGGGGATACAGCCAGCTAATGCCCTCAAAACTGTCTGTTCCAACCTGGAGGGGGTAGTGAGGAGTTTTATTGCAGTGGTTCAAAGAGGAAGGCGTGATCAGCTCATGGACATTCTGTGATTGGTTGGTGGTGAGGCAATAGGGAGCATCATCAACCTTCTGGTCCTTACTGGTCTGGGCTGTGAGTGCTTGTGGATAGCATACAGTTAACTTCTCCCACCTGATGGGAGTTTCAGTATATACAAAACTGCTAACGGATCCCTGGAATAGGAAATGGCAACCTGCTCCAGTGTTCTTGCCTGGGAAATCCCATGAACAGAGGAGGCTGAAGGGCTACAGTCCATGGAGTCGCTAAGATCCTGCTATGTATATATCCCTTGAGAGGGAACCAGGATCCCGTTGTAAGTCTGCACTATTGTTTCTTGGCTGCTCCTCCCTCGTCTCTACATCCCCTCCCTTCCCTTATTAGAATCTGCTGTTTGGAACTCAGGGAAGGCTGAATGAAGCCTGTTTCTTGCAAACAAGAAAACGAGTGACACAGAAAGGCTTTTGCAACCAGGGCCCTGCTTAGTTTCAGGTGCTCTATTCAGGAGCAGCTGCAGTATTAAACAGCCTCACACCACGTGCTGAGAGCCACAGAGACTTCATTACCTTCAGCTGGACCTCTGCCTCAACCAAGAACAGCCTTCCTAGGAGAGCTTTGCCCTTGCAGTGGGGTTGGACCTAGCCAGCTTGCAGCGTAATGGCTTGAGGTCAAAAGGGCTTTTCCTCTTTGTTGTCCAGCATTGAGTCTAGCACCTGCATGAAAGGCACTGCTGGACTTTTGATGGATCTTTGCTGGCTTCCCAGCTCCCCTCAGCCATGTGCATGTGGGCTCCAGGGCCACCTGCCCTGTAATCTCTGCCTTGGTGGGTCATTCTGGCCCAGGAGTTCTTCAAATGAAACTCATTCTGAGCATGAGGGAGGTTGAAAACGCCGTGATGAAGACCCCGCAGTTGACTTCCTTTCTGTGGGAGCAGGGGCTGTCTAAACTAGTCCCACCTTTGAGTCCCTTCTTATCCCAGAACTAGAGTGTGTCTTGTCCAGTTATGGCTTCCCACACTCCCGCCCCCACCAAAAGTCATTTACTCTTCAGAAACTCCTAAAAAGCTGGCTGATCTCTTCCACTGGGTCCTGTGCTAATGACTATTTGTTGTTCTATCATCTCAAAAGCTTGGGGATTGCTCCCACAGGACAGCTGCCAGAGCTGTGGCCAAGTGGAGGGCCCTTCAGTGCACCCTCAATTCCCCACACAATCTTCAGCCTTCCTCATCTAGAAAATTAGATGGAACCAATTTAGAAGTAAATGGGACATGGGAATGCCTTCCTTCTCTTCAGGACTCTAGGTGGTCCTGGAGTCCTCCTGCTCCCATTTTCCTTGATGCACGGGGGTGTGGAACAACATAAAGATTTCACTCATCCTATCAGTGATTCATCTACTGGGCAGGCTTAAGCCACACAAGCAGAATTTTCCAGTATAGTTCTGAAAGTACATGATATCATGGGCCTTGACTGCCATGGAGTCAGGGAAATCCCACCCTTCAGTGGCTGTCTCCTTTGTTGGATTCTAGAGTCTGAGACAAGGTTCCTTGTGTTTCTTGATAAAATCAAGTGGGCGTCAACTTTGAAATCTGTAACTTGTGGGGCCTTATGTCAGTGTCACAGGTGTGGAGACCTATAGCAAGGTCACAGGACAAAAATCTCTGGAATTAACCAGGTTCCATAGCAACTGTTGCCATGAGCCTCCTGATCTAAACCTGCCAATTCCTTGACCCCTTATTAGGTAAAATACCCACCCTATTTAATCCACCCTGGTGTCTCAGAAAGTAAAGAATCTGCCTGCAATGTGGAATATTCATGTTTGAACTCTGGGTCAGGAAGATTCCCTGGAGAAGGGAATGGCAACCCACTCCAGTATTCTTGCCTAGAAAATTCCATGGACAGAGGAGCCTGTGTTTATACCCCATGCCTGTCTCTCTGGTCCTCAGTCTGTGTAACAAATCATGGGCAACCCTAGCTCCGGTGTTTCCAAGTTTCAATTCCAACAGGGTAAATTGACCAACTAGAATCCCAGTCTCAATTATTTGTTTATTTTTTAGTTGGAAACTTTACTAGAACACTGGGCAATCACGTGTCCCAATTATCTATAAAAATCAACTCAGTAGTTGGTTGCTTATAACATTCAAAGGGGCTTCCCTGGTGGCTCAGTGGCAAAGAATCTGCCTGCCAATGCTGGAGACTCGTTCAGTCACTGGGTCGGGAAGATCCCCTGGGAAAGGAAATGCAATCCACTCTGGTATTCTTGCCTGGGAAATTCCATGGACAGAGAAGCCTGGTGGGCTACAGTCCATGGGGTTGTGAAGAGTTGGACATGACTTAGTGACTGAACAACAACAGCAACATTCAAAAATCCATCAAATTGTTGCTAGGCAAAGAAGATAGGTATATTGACATACTAGATTAGATCTACCAGGAACTTGGTCAGAGTTGGGAGAAATGAGTTCTTAGGGTGTTTATCAGCTACATCCTTTATAACAATAAAATTCTTTGATTCTATTTCTGCTACACAGAGGAATTCCTTATACATAGAAAATGAAACATGTTTGGGTTGCCCTGGGTTGGATGACCCCCACTGTGGCTGAGGGCAGGAGTACAAAGCCCAGTATGGCTGCCTGGGGTCCATGTGGATAAGCAGAGAGCAGTTGTCAGAGAAGGGACGTGTGCTGAGTTGAGTGGGAGTCCAAAGGGATGTTGACGTCCATGCTCTGTATCCACGGCTTCCTTACTCCTTGAGTGAGTGCTTGTAACACCTGTGCCTGGAACAATCCACTTCACAGCCTTGCTGACCCTCGGGGTTGGGTTTCATTCTTTATTAGTGAGTGGGCATGTGCTTGTTTAATACGGCTTTTGCCTGGAGCCCTGCCTTATTAAGTCAAATTGAGAATTGTCTTGGAAGCTGCACATGGTTTTGGCACAGAACAGATCACAGAATCAGACAAAAGTGCCACCCAATCAACTTGCCACGAAAAGGTAGATTGGTTTTTGAGTATGGATGAAATATGTCTTAATTATAATTGTGGCACCTACTTTTGTAGACATCTCTTGTTTAGGATAATTCTTGTTTTCCTAAACAGTTTTTTTGAGGTTCACACTGGATTTTAAGCTCTGGAGGGCAAGAGATTTTTTTTTCCAACTGTGCTAGCAATGGTGTATGTATCAGTAAATACCTTGTTATGAGAACAGTTCAGATGGTTACAGTTTCACTTTCAAGGTTTAATATGGTTCCCAGCCCTCTATTCCCAGTTGTTAAATTCTCAGAGTGTCAGCAGTCATTTGATTGACAATCGCTTGAGCGTTTTCATTCGGAAGCTGGCCCTTTGGTCCTTCAGGGTTCACTGGGAAGGGAGGTTGTTGCAAGTGAAGTCTGGAATCTTTTCATATCTCGCTTGAATTTTTTTTTAATTCTCAGATATGACAAGTACAGTTAATTTTTAATTTCCTTCTCATAGAACTTTTCCAGTTATGTTTAAAAGGCCATATCAAATATATGAATACTCTCACAAATGAGAGAAAATATTCACAAGATCTTAAAATATTCTGAATAATATTTTCTTTCTTTTTAGCTGTCTCCGTTATGAGGTACAGCGCCTCTGCTTTTGGGTTTGCAGTAAGTAATCTGAAATGTACTTTTATGAAGTTTTGCACGTTTCTCCCGGGCCCACAAATCTCACGCTGGGGCCTCTGATTTAAGAGGGTGGTTAGCAGAGGAGAGAGAGCGCATGACAAACATACCTTTTTATGGAAGTCGCTTCTACAAACAATTATAATTTGATAGAAGTAAACTGCAATGACAGTGTATAATTTTCAACAACAGATCAGGGCCACCATGTTTTCTGCAAATCCTTGAGAGGATTTTTTTTTTAGGGTTTAGCCCTTTCCCCACCTCCTTAAGGTTGTAGGTTTGAAAATGGGCACACACTGAAGTGAAGCATTTGCTGGTGTGGGCAAAGGTGATGTGAGTTAAGATGGGGCTGCCGGCAATAGGATGTCAGTCTTCAGCCAGACTAGGGGTACCCTGGTTTCTGAACCTGCTTCCGGATGAGAGTTGGTTAGAGAAGATGGGTCTCAGATACTGAAAACTTGGGTAAAGTCTCCCCACATCTTCGAGAGAGCATTAGTGCTTGTAGTTTTCCAGGCGAAAAGTGTGTTGGGGTGAGGTGATTCACGCAAAGAAATCTCATTTCAACAGCCCTCCTGCTTCAGGGCTTCCTGTACCTGATGGTGTGTGTTCCCGGTTCCCAAAGCCACTTTTCCCGTTCTTTTGAGGACTTGCTTTTCAGAATCTTTTGAAAGGTGTGGACTGTCTCTCCAGAAGTTATACACACATGTCACCCTCCTACCCTGCCCACCTCTTTCACTCACACTCCTCTCTCCTTTCCCTCCTTTCTTCACTGTCCTCTTACACACTCCCTTGTTCATTCGAACAAAAGCATTGACTTTTGTATCCAATTTCACAGTGTTGGCAGACTTCGTGGAGCACCCTGGGTGACCCCACCCTCACCCCTGGACCCCAGGTAGAACAGTCCTATTGAGAGCCAGAAACAGAGTCCTTGGCCCAAATCCTTTGCTTGGGATGAAAAGGAAAATGCTGAAATTATCTTGCCTGCCCTGGGGAGGTCAATTTCACGTGTGTCATAAGTGTCATCACCCCACCCCCATCACCAGCGTGCTGGGAGTCAGGGGTCCCAGGAGCAGAGCTCAGCACACATAGAGTGTGGCTCTCCCCGTACCCCTGGCAGCAAGCGACCAGGAGGAGCCATGACCCTGGCACCACATGGGCATGTTGGGTGCCCTGACTTAGAATTCCCAGGATCACCACCTTGAGGATGCTGAGTGGCCAGCATTGTAATGATGTGAAGCCTCTTTGCTCTGAGGTCACTGGTTCAGATGTTCCAAGTCACAGAACAATTGCCATGTGTCTTCACAGTTGTGACCTATAAACTCTGGAAAACCACTAATACTGTGTCTCGTCCTCCTAGTTTGATGCCATCCTTGATGTCCTGTCATCGGCAATTGTCCTATGGCGTTACAGCAATGCGGCGGCTGTACACTCTGCCCATAGGGAGTACATGTAAGTGGATTTTTATCTTCTTTCACTTTGCAGAACCCTTGCCATGTAACTAGGCTGTTAGCACGGCTCACCTTGCAGCTTTGGTACAGTGATGAGAATAAGGTCCCCAAATTGCCTTTGAGGGTGGCTGGTGTGATATCACCAATATGATTAGCCCCTTGTGGGATGCTCAGAGAGATGGGATGTCCCCTTATAATTTTCCCTGTTCTCTGCTCTTGAGCCTGGAGTGAATGTTTGTATGCTTATTTGTCTGTCCATCCATTCATCTAGTCATCTATCAATCTGAAACTGCACAGCTCAGATAGGGACTTGAACCCACTGTCTTAATTGAAATCATACACTCAGTCTCAGGATTTAGTGAAGCTCAGATTCTTTATGTCTCAGCACAGAAAGAATTTAGTAAGAGACACAAAGTGATAGCTAAGAAGTGGATTTATTTAGAGAGATACACATTCCATAGACAGAATGTGGTCTGTCTCAAAAGGCTAGAGTGGCCGTGGGAGAAACACACTCCACAGACAAAAGTGTGAGCCATCTTGGAAGGCGAGAGACCCTGAAATATGAGGTGGTTAGTTGTTTCCTTTTTTAAAAAAATATTTATTTATTTGGTGTGCCAGATCTTAGTTGTGGCATGTGGAATCTAGTTCCCTGACCAGGGATCAAACCTGGGTCCCCTGCATTGGGAGCATGCAGTCTTAGCCATTGGACCACCAGGGAAGTCCTGGGGTGGTTAGTGTTATGGGCTGGATAATTTCATAGACTAATGAGTGGGAGGGTTACTCCAACTAGCTTGGAGAAGGGACAAGGATTTCTAGGACTTGGGCCACCACCCACTTTTTGGCCTTTTATGGTTTGCCTCAGAACAGTCATGACACTGGCAGGTATGTCATTTAGCTTGCTAGTGTATTACAATGAGCGTATGTATAATGAGGCTTCAGGCCTACCGGACATTGACTCTTCTGCCATCTTGGACCTAGTTGGTTCTAACCATTTTTTGTCATGTTCTATGTCAATGCCCAATGCCCATGTCCTATGACATATGCCCATGTCATTCTTTTAAAGACACGTCATTCTTCTTAGCTATCACTTTGTGTCTCTTACTAAATTCTTTCTGTGCTGAGACATAAAGAATCTGAGCTTCACTAAATCCTGAGACTGAGTGTATGATTTCAATTAAGACAGTGGGTTCAAGTCCCTATCTGAGCTGTGCAGTTTCAGATTGATAGATGACTAGATGAATGGATGGACAGACAAATAAGCATACAAACATTCACTCCAGGCTCAAGAGCAGAGAACAGGGAAAATTATAAGGGGACATCCCATCTCTCTGCCTCCTTCCCTCCTGTTTCAAATCCATCTAAAAATTCATTTATCCTTCCATCTTCTTTCTCTTTGTGTTACCGAAATTTTTGTTCTTTTGAATTTTCATGCTTTGTTTTCCTTTCAAGTAAGATGTGTTCTCCACTGTGATTTACAGAGGACATTTTGAAAGCACTCTAAATTATTCTACTTGTCTTCTGTCCTTCTGTGTATTAGAAAATGTTGCTTCCTCAGTCTCCACGTTTCTTGGGTGATTATTTGTCTTTGAAGTATTTGTGTTTGTGACCATAAAGCATGTGTCTTTTTCAATTTCCATTTTTTATATTCTTGGTGATTCCCAGATTCCAAAGTCAGATTTGTTGACTTTGAATCTCAGCTCCACAACTTGTCAGCTTTGTGACTGTGGGAAGCTATCTTAACTGCTCTATGCTTTGTTTCCTTATCTGGAAAAAAAGGGGGTATTTGACAATTATGTGAGTGAGATACTAGTCATCATGATGTACGACATAATATCATATTATATATATAAACTTATGACAGTGTCTGGCATGTAGTTCAATAAACTTCAGCTGCCATCATTATTAATTATTAAGGGGGTTCCCCTGAGACTGAGTCACTGTGGTTTGTCATTAGAGCAAGAGCTTTGCTCCACTTCTATAGCTTTTGGACAGCTGAATACAAGTGAGGAAATGCCCTGTTGTTTGTGGTGGTGCCCAGACAAGAGGTACTCTTGATGGAGATGGTTTGTCACACTCATGGTTTGTCAGTGTCAGGGGACTCAGGAAATAGTAATATATCTGAGGTTGCTTGTGCCAAATAGAAAGCTTTTGAAAGATGATGCCAAAACTGACTTGCGAATGAAAGCCAATTTTAGTTTAGTTGTTGGCTTGAGACAGAGCACTAAAGCTCCTTTGAAGTGTTAAATTAGCCCTTTTAAGAAATATAATTAAAATATCAACTCTGTGACATCATAGATGATGTTATTTAGGATAAAGTTAATTTTTGAAAAAGTGAGTCAGTTTACTTACTGGTTGGAAAAATCAAGAAGCAATAGTAGTAAACTGATTTTGCAAAAGATCAAATAATGGTTCCATAGTGATCAAAGTTGAATTACCACCTGTCTAGCCAAAGGAACAGTGAATGCATCTACCCAGACTGTTGCTGATTGGTCTTTGAGGAATACAGTAAGAACAGTCTAGAGAGTGCAGTATAGAGATATGCTTGACTTTCAAGAGCTAGTCCCTGTCCTGTCAGATGAATACATATTCTTTGGATCCATAGTTCTGTTACCAATATGGCAGCCACTAGAGGCTCTTTTAGCATTTATATGTGGCTGCTCCTAACTGAGAGGTGTTGTAATGATAAAATAAACACCAAATCCCAAAGATGTAAGAAAAAAAGAATGCAAACATTTGATTAATATTTAGAAAACAATATGGATTACATGTTGATATAAGAATATTTGGGATATAGTGGGTTAAATAAACTATTACAATTTTACTTCTGTTTACATTCTTAATGTGGCTTTTAGAAATTTAAAATGACATATGGGACATGTATTAAATTTCTGTTGGGTCTTGCCCTCTGAAAAGAAAGCTCTTCTCTCTGCCTTGCTTATTTTAGAATTAATAATCCAGAATTTGATTTGCAATTCTAGAAGGAATTATGTTCACTGTTTCTCAGTTTCTCTTTTCTAATTTGCTTTTTAAATCTGATTTCCTTTATGCTAAAGTGAGTCTCTTACATATTAGTCACAAAACCACAAATTATTGTGGCTTTTCTACAGTGTTGGGATCTCTGTGAACATTTACCAGGTGGCCAGCATGTTATCCAACATTGATTGATGATAAGAAATGTCATTGTTTCACTGTTTTTAATGATCCCCAAATATATACCCTTAAAAGTGTATCTTTAATAATACCCATGAGGCAGAAACTCACCAATTTGCTTTGATAATTCCCAGATGATTGTTCCACATGATGATGCCCATGGATTCATTTGGAGATTCTTAATCTAGGGATTAAAACAACACTCAGAATCCTCTGTATTGTTGGTTTAGTTTAGAATTTTAATCTCTGGCTCATCCCATGTAAATTAAAAATTCATGAAATCACTGCCAGCTGAGAAGTGGTGTTTGCATATTAATGAGCATGAATGAATTATAAGGGGCATAGCTAGAAAAACTACTGGTTTTCAGTTAGTTGCTGGAGAATAAGTTTTGAGAAAATGAGGAAATATCCAACCAGTCCTTAGTTAACTCTTCTCATTTTCCCGCTTTTGTTTCTAAGCTTCAGAGTGAATCTTGAACTTGGAATTGACAATGGATAGTGATAGAAACCCTGCTCAGCCTTCTGCCTGATGACTGTGTGCACTAACTGTGGGTGTGATGGGTGTTTGATACTCAGAGGGAGAGAGTGTGCCTTCAGCACCACCACAGAGCAGCGTGCCAATAAGCTTTGCTTTGTGTCTCACTTTTTTATTGTGGAGAAAAACATATCATATTTGCCATCTTAAATATTTTAGGTTTACAATTCACTAGTGTTAGGTGTATTCACAGTGTTGCGAGCAGATCTCGCAAATTGAGACTCCATGCTCATTACACAGCTTCCTATTACCCCTCCCCCAGAGCTTGGTAACCGCCAATCTACTTTCTCTCTCTATGAATTTGACGACTCTAGGTAGGTCCCTCATATAAATGAAATCATACAATTTTTGTCCTTTTGTGACTGGCTTGTTTCACTTAGCATGATGTCCTCAAGGTTTATCCATGTTATAGCATGTGTCAGAGTTGCTTTCCTTTTGAAGGCTCTGTAATATTCCATTGTATGTATAGACCATATTTTGTGTATCCTTTCATCAGCCAATAGACATGTGGGTTGTTTTCCCCTCAGCCTTAGTAAATAATGAACCATGAACATGGATGTACAAATATCTCTTCATTGACCCAGCTTTCAATTCTTCTGGAAATACACCCAGAAGTGAGATTGGTGAGTCATGTGGTAGGACTATTTTTAATGTTTTAAGAAACCTCCATACTGTTTTTCCATAGCAGTTGCTCCATTTTGTAATTCCACCAACTAGTTATCTATTTTGAAAAGCTCCAAATTTAATCGGTTACCATCTTGTCGTAGGGAATATGTATATGGGGAAAGTGAACCGTCGGGCTTACATGTTGTCAGGGTTTTCAACAGGAGACTGTGATAGAAGGAGGGGCGAGGGAGGGCTTCTGAGAACATAACAGGACATCCAGCTGGCTGAGGGCTGGGAGGGAGGACCAGACAAGGTGAGTGAGTAGTCGTGTTGGATTAGAATCGCACTGCTGTTGGTGGTTGTTGGTGTGGGGCACTATCTTGACAATGGGATGCTAAGAACCAGGATTTCACAGGTGGTTCATTTATTGGTGTGGATTTAGGGTGGGAGTGGGTGGCTGAGGTAGGTGGCTGATAACCTACTTATCCCTCCCTCCACCACCTTTCCTCTTTGGTAACCATAAGTTTATTTTTGAAATCTGTGTGTCTATTTTGTAAATAGGTTCATTTGTGTCATTGAAAAAAAAATTAGATTCCACATATGAATGATACTGTATTTACATATTTATCTCTCTCTGTCTCAACCAGGTTTCATTAGGGCAAGGGGTGAGGGAAAGAGGCAGAAAAGTCTGGGTAGGTACAACTTGGGAGTAGGATGAAAGTGTTAGTGGGGAAAAGAGCAGGGCCACCCAGGAGTGTGGTTATAGGGTGGGGTGGTGACGGTTGTCCTGGTGATTGTGGGCTGCTGTGAGGCCACACAAAAGAATGAAGCGCTCTTTGTACACTTAGATTGTCATCTCTGAGGTTCACTAAGTGAGGAAAGCCTGGAGCCAAATCGTGTTTAAAGTCTTTTCTCTTTGGTTTTAACAAATGAGGCTTGCATCCACACAGACTGTTTGGACATATGAAAAAAACCTCTGTGAGCACACAAAGGAGACTGGCAGCAGGGTCGCCTCTGGGAGGGGGACTGGGGACAGAAAAAGAGGGGAGACACTTTCTTTATATCCTTTAGACCAGAGCTGTGCATTGAACTCTCTGTGATAAGGGACATGTTCTCTGTACTGTCCAATATGGTAGCCATTAGGCACATGTGACCTTTGAGCCCTTGACATATGGCTAGAATGATGGATAATGTAGATTTTTAACTTTATTTAATTTCAGTTAATTTAAATAGCCACACCTGTGGCTAGTGGCTACCACGTTGAACAAAGCCTCTTTAACTAGTTTGATCATTTTTGTGGTGGTTTAGTCGCTAAGTCATGTTGACTCTTGCGATCCCATGGACTGTAGCCTGCCAGGCTCCTCTATCCATGGGTTTCTCCAGGCAAGAATTCTGGAGTGGGTTGCCATTTCCTTCTCCAGGGGATCTTCCTGACCTAGGAATTGAACCCGGGTCTCCTGCATTGCAGCATCATTTTTAATCTATTAAAAAAAAAGACAAAGTTGTTAATAAATCAGTGTCCAGGGAATTTGGAAATGAGAGGAAGATATGGTGGGGAGGAGGTGATGGTGGCAGAGGATGTGAGAAATTAGTGCCAGAGGAACTTGGCATGGTTGGAAGACATGGAGAATTTCACGCCTCTCTTAGCCATGCCCAGCCCTGGGTGCCATGTAAGTCCACAGGAAGTATCACAGCTTCCCACTGCCGTCTGCTGTGGAGGGCCATCAGGATGCTTGCCATGGAAGGTACAGCTTGATGCTCACTGGGGGCCAGTGACATTTTGCATATGATTGCACATATGGGAGGCCCCACAGGTGGGAGGCCCCCCTGAAGATGCCCTAGTGCCAGCTGTCTGTTTGAGCCATTTATCCATCAACTCCCTGAGATGTGGAGAAGTGGAGGCAGATGGGAGGCTGTGCACCTTTACAAGCTTCTCATCCTGCTACATTGAAGCAAAAACGCAGCCTGGGAGGTTGTTCTCTTGTGCCAAATGTACCTCCAAATGGCATTACGCTCTGCAGCATTTCAGGAAGCAAATGTGAGAGGAATGGAGAAGTATTCTTAGACAGAATCTTTTGTGTGTCTTCTCGTGTGAAGAAGTTGGGACACACTGATTCTCAAGGAGGCAGGGTATTCACTCTGTTTCTCTTTTCATTTTGCTTGGCCTGAAAACTACCAGTTGACAGGATAGCTTGATAGTCTTTTGATTCCTGGTTTCAGTAGCATCCTTGCTGGTTTTGAAGCCAGTGCCAGAAATTGAAAAAGAAAACCAATGCAGTCAAGAAAGGATGGGTTGGTAATTTGCTTTTGGCATCTGGTCTAAGTGGACTGCAAAGGTGAGTGTTGTACCAGGAACATAAAATAGTATCATGTCCCCCTACCCCACCTTCTCAGGGAGCATCCTATCTGATCATAAATTGAGGGCTCTGGGAAGGCAAATTGCATTTGCCCCACATTTGTCTAGTGCTCTTAACTTTACAAAGCTCTTGAGCGTGTTTTAGCTCAAGAGCAGACCTTGAACTAGAAAAATAAATAACTTCGGAGATGCCCACTGTGACTGATGAGAGCTAATGCAGAAGGTAGGGCCTTGATAGCAGGACATGAGCTCATTCATCTGCCTGGAAGAATTTGGATTTAGTCTTGCCTGAAGGCAGAAGGGAGTTGCTTTCCACTGTCAGGGAAAGAACATATGAAACCCACCAGACATAGACATGATATTGATGGGTTGTGATGCAGTGGGCAGGATGTATATTAGGAGGAGGAGGGTAGGTTTGATCCCTGTTACAAGGTAAATTGTGTGTCACTGAAAAATGTTGACGTTCTCACCCCCCATAGCACAGAATGATACCTTATTGGAAAATAGGATCTTTGCAGATGTCAGTAAGTTAGACAAGATCCGAATCCAGTAAGATTAGGGTCCTTGTGAGAAGAGTAGACACACAGAGACAGAGGCACTCAAGGAGAAAATGACTGTGTGACAGTGGAGGCAGAGTTCAGAGCAAAGGGATGCAAGGATTGTTGGTAAACCCCAGCAGCTAGCAGAGGCAAGGAAGGCTTCTGCCCTGTAGGTTTCAGAGAGATTGTGGGCCTGCAAACACCTTGATTTTAAGACTTTGAGACCCTAAAACTGTAAGACAATAAGTTTCTGTTGTTTTAAGCCCCCCCAGTTTGTGGTGCTTCGATAACAGCAGCACAGGAAACTAATACTCTCCCTGCGAAGAGTTCTCTATCAGACCTGCACTCGTTTGCTCTGCGCTTCAGTGATACATCATCTTTTGAAATTTCAGTTTTCTCATGTGTGAAAGGGGGAGGGCCATGAAAGCTACCAAAGGTCACTGAGATGAAGCTTAAACATGATATTGAATGGATGTCAATATATGCTCAAAAATGTCAGATCATTATGTTCCATCTTGAGAGTTTTTAATTTTTTTTTTTTTTGTCATACTGGGATAGTTTTTCATGGTCTGCTCTATTCTGTTTTCCTTTTCAAGAGTGTGGAATAAAAGACTGCAAAGAAAAATGGGAAAAACTCAAATACATGCTTTGGCATATGTGGAAAGTTGCTTTCAACCATGAGATATGGGGTAGCAGTGTAGTGAAGTGATAAAAGATTATTCCTGATTTCAACCCATGCATATCCCCTGCCCCCCGCCACCCCCCCCCGCAAAGTCTGAAACAGGACAAAACAATACATGATCATTGTAAAAGGTTGAGGTAATTTCTAGTGGCACAAATACAATAAAACTTACTAGCTATAGGACCTCCTGGAGCTAACATTTTGATGTTGTGTGTTTGTGTGTGTGTGTGTGTGTGTGTGGCGTCTGTGTGCACTAAAGCACTCATGGGCATGGTTACATATACATCCTTTTTTCCCCCACATAAATAGAGATGATCTATATTTACCCTTTGAAAACTGGGTTTTCTCTGCTACCACACATCTTTTCATCTTAGGACAGAGATATGTTATTTTTTTTATAGCTATGCAGTATTCTATGTATGGATTTAACATAATTTGTTTAAGCAATTTTCTACTGAAGACATGGGTTGTTTTCAAAGTCTTGGGGCTAGAAACAACCTGAAATAACTGTCCTTACACATTTTAATTTTAATGCTTGTCCTCTTATTTCTTAAGGATAAATTACTAGACATCTGGGTCAAATAATGTGCTAACTTGTGATACCTGATGTTAAACTATGCTCCAAAAAGGTCATACTGATTTACATTTCCACTGGCATGGGTGAGGATGTGTGTTTACTCACTTTTGCCAGCACTAAGTGTTCTCATTCTTTCTGATCATAGCCCTCTGTCCAGGTGGAAAATTGAATTCTCATGTTAAAGTACATTTAAAAAAATGTTAGTTACTAGTCTAGCTGAGCATATTCGCATATGTGTTTTTGGCATTTGTATTTCTTTTGGAAAATGGGTTGCCAGAATTTCAAATAGGATTAAAAGTCTTTTATTTCCATTTTGGGACATTGCCCAGACTCTGGTTGCTAGAACTTTGGTGACTGAGGAAGTACAACTTCCTTCTTGCTCTGGCCACCATCACTCATAATTTTTTTCTTTCTTTTGCTGTGCCATATTTTTTTTCTTTCATAAACCTAATTACCTATGATGTATTTAATAGAGGTATTAGTAGATTTGTTTATTGTCCATCACCCTCGCAAGATTTTATACTCACAAAAGCAAGGGTATTCCTTAACTGTCTTATTCTTTTTATCTCCTAGAACAATGCCTGGCATTTAGTAGGTGCTGGTTAAAGAGTTGTGAAATAAAAAATTGAACTATGGAACCCCTTCATGTTTTTCTAAATTAGTTTTTATTGCAGTATAGTTGCTTTGCAGCGTTGTGTTAGTTTCTACTGTACAGCAAAATGAATCAGCCATACATATACACATATCCCCTCCTTTTTGGACTTCCTTCCCATTCAAGTCACCACAGTGCATTAAGTAGAGTTCTCTGTGCTAGAAGTTTGTTAACTATTTTACAGATAGATGGAACATATATCTCATTTGTTTTCTATTTTATACACAGTATAAGTAGTGTGTATGTGTCAGTCCCAGTCTCCCAATTCCTCTCACCCCTGCCTTTCTCCCTTGGTGCTCATACATTTGTTCTCTACGTCTGTATCTCTATTTCTGCTTTGCAAATAAGATCACCCATTGCAACCGCTTCATCTTATGTAAAATTTTCATAGCCTTTATTAAGAGGATAATAAATATTCCCTGAGCACCTGCTCTGTGCCAGGTATGCTAGGATATACAGGTGCGTTAGGTACAGGTATTATTTAACACTTAACAGAAATGGTAAATATTGTTCCTGAAGGCTCATGGCTGGTAAATGGATGCAGCTGGGGTTTGAACCTAGGTCTTGCTTGCCTGGGCATTTGCATGTCACCATTATGCAACCCTGCCTCTCCAAATGAACATTTGTGTGTCTTAGTTATACCACTTTAAAAAAAAATCCCTTCCACCCCCAGAAATGACCCTTGCTAGCAATTAACTGCAACCCAAAATAAATGAAGGGGGAGGGAACTATAAAATTAGGCAATGTGAAGTGCAGTCCTGGGCTTTGGTTCTGTGTGTGGTGGTGAGATGGTTGGCAGTTGGCCAGACAAGGATAAACTGCCCAGGCCACCTTGGGACAGGCTAAGGACTGGAGTGGCTTTCTCAGGAGCAGGTGGTCGTGTCCTGGGTCACCTGGCAAAGGACTGCTGTGACAGGCACTGTAGTCCTTGGTATCTGAAAAGCCTTGCAAATGAGAATCATTTGCCTTAGCTGTCATGCTCTTTGCAGCTTTGGTTGCTGTTTTCAGGCCAAGCTGGCAGCTGAGTAGGGCTTTCTGGATCCTGGGCTGAGGGCTCTGCCGTCAAGAAATAGGAGCCTGTGTTGGTTCACAGCTGTGGCCTCTTCTCTGGTACCTGCTGCAGGTCGGGGTGTTTGAGGTTTAGTTTCACCCTGAAGATGGTCACCCTTTGGAGCTTTGGGCCTGGAAGTCTCGTTGTCCGTCATCCTTTTATCTTCCACTCTGGGCTGCGGTAGCCTAAGCCACTGCCTGTTCTTGGAGGTGAATGGACTTAGTTCAGGAGCCCTCTTTGAAGTGGAGAGGTTTGAGGCCTTTGAGAATGAGGCCTGGCTCTTTGTGATCACCTTTGCTGGCAGGAGACGTTGGCGCATACTTTCCTTCCTCTGAGGAGTCCTATTTTCAGAGGAAAACTCTGTGGGCTTGGTTCCTTCACAGTTGTCTTTGAAGGTTCAGGGTCAGAATTTTCATGTATATTTCTTCTGCCTTCAGTCTCCAGAGCTTGTCCTGTGTGTTAGCTGTTGAACATGTAAAATTAAATTTTGTATAGTACTTGCCACTAATGACTAGTTAACACTAAAATGTTGATGTTGGTGATAGCTGGTGGTGACTTTCTTCTTTATGCTTTCTGATTTTTCTGAAAAATATTTTACAAGTACATGTATTAGTTTTGAAATCCTATCAAGCTCACTATTTTTCCTCTGGGGGCGTATAAAAGGCAAGCCAGTGTAGGAACAAAGAATAAAGCTCTCCTCTCCTCTCTGTTGGTTTTCCCCGCCGTGATTATCTTATGAGTGCTGTTGTTCTTACCATCAGCGTCACAGGGTGCTTTTAGCTATGATGCTATCCTTATGAAGGGACCCAGCACAGTTCATGAAGCCTTCCTTTGCGGGTTGGGGGTAGGAGGAGTCAGTCAGTGAAATTGCCTTGATTGTAATTCTGGAGACTTTTTTCTCCCTGTCTCCTCCTTTCTCTAAATATAGACACCCTTTTGAGCTTTTAGTTAGCACAGGTTTTGCAAACATCTCTATATGATTTGGCTTATTCATATCACTAAATAGAAAGCAGCTAAAGGGATGCTTCAGTTTTTTGTTTATTGATAATAGTTTCTACCCACCTCATAAAATGGTTATGAAGAGCCAGTAAGATAATACAGATAAAGTTTCTGGTCATAGTGTTGCTTGTTACATACAGTAGGTATTGGATAAAGAGGGTTATTTTTAACAGTAGGCTTTCTAAGCAAAATATAGATAGGTATTTAAAAAAAATGGCTTTATTGAAGCAGACTCAGAGATCTAGAGAACAAACTAGTGATTACCAGTGGGGAGAGAGAAGGGGGCAATATAGGAGTGGGGAGAAAGAGGTACAAACCATTAGGTATAAAATAAGCTACAAAGTAAACAACAGGGACCTACTGTATTAGCACAGGGAACTATATTCAATATCCTGTAATAAGCCATAATGGAAAAGGATATATATTTATATAATTGAATCACTTTGCTGTGTAGCAGAAATTAACACAACACTGGAAATCAGCTATACTTCAAGAAAACAAATTATATATTAAAAAGAAAAAATAAACTACAAGGATATATCGTACAACACAGGGAAGATAGCCAATATTTTATAGTAACTATAAATGGAGCACAACCTTTAAAAATTGTGAATCACTATATTATACACCTGTAACTTATCTATTATTGTACAGAAATACTTCAGTAAAAAATATTAAAAATAGCTTTATTAAAATATAGTTCACACAGCATACATGTTTATGCCCTGGAAGTGTACACGTCAATGGCTTTTACTATATTTGCAGTTCTGCACATCTATCAGTATAATCAATTTTAGAACATTTTTACCACCACCCAAAGAAGCCTCATTCTTTTTAGCTTTCACCACTCCAACCTCTCCTAATCCCCTTTCCTCCCTCCCAGTCCTTGGCAACTATGATCTCCTGTCTGCCCCTGTGGTTGCTCATCCAGGACCTCTCATGTAAGTGGAATCATACCCTGTGTGGTTCTTTACTTAGCATGTTTTCATCCCTTACTTAATCTGTCATTTAGCATAGTGTTTTCCACATCTCCATGCTGTAGTGGGTATCAGTGGTTCCTTTTTGTTTCTGTATAATATTCCATTGTATGGCTGTGCCACAGTTAATTTATCCCTCCTTCCATTGATGGACATATGTGTTGTTTTACATTTTGGCTTTTATGAATACTGCTGCTGTGAACATTTCTGTGCAGGTGTTTGCGTGAAGACATTTTTTCATTTTAAGGGGGTTTATACCTAGTAGTGGAATTGCTGTGTTACATGGTAACATTTGAGGAATTGTTCTCCAGAGTTGCTGTACCATTTTACATTCCTGCCAGCAATTATGAGGGTTCTAATTCCTCCATATTCTTGCCAGCACTTGTTATTATCTGTCTTTTTGATTCTCACCATACTAGTGGGTGTGAGTAATATCTTTGTGGTTTTGATTTATATTTGAGAGTTTACATGCTCTGGAAAAATCACGTTTTTCTTCCTTTGTTTTAGTCTTGGTCTTGATTCCCACAGACCCTTTAGAAGTTGCATTACTCCTGCTAGTCAGGTGGCTTGTGTCCAGAGAAGCCTTCCTCTGAGAGGTCCCCCATCCCACTGATGATGTCCTCCGGCCTCCTTCTGGCTCTGCAGTCTGGCTTTTGGCCTTCCAGGCTGAGGTTTGGTTTTAATGGCACAAGGACAGGGGACTCAGCTTAATCAAGCTTGTAGAACTAACTGTAAAAATAAGGTGCCAGTTTATCGGTGGATGCAAAGTGTCTCCATTATAAAACCTTGTCTGGGTATCCATGAGGTTTTTTCCATCTTTGTCCCTGTAGATAGACCAGTGTAGAAATCCCAGACGTTGGAACAAGCAGGGGTTAGATGAATCAGTGTTTAGTGGATCTGGCTCTGAGACCCTGATATTGACGTATTTTGTAGTATGTGCTCAGTTGTGTCCGACTCTGTGACCCTGTGGACTGTATAGCCTGCTTGCTAGGCTCCTCTGTTCATGGAATTTTCCAGGCAAGAATACTGGAGTGAGGGGGTCATTTTCTCCTGCAGGGGATCTTCCTGACCCAGGGATTGAACTTGAGTTTTCTTTCATTTCACGCATTGATTCTTTACCAACTGTGCCACCAGCAGAGATAATATTCAGGACTAAAAGGAACCACCTTTGAGACCAGGGTACTGGCTGAGAGTCTGTCTCCTTTGAAAAGCACACTTCGGAGGGATTTACCATATTTGTCTTCATGATTAATTTTTCATTGTATTTCCTTAGTTGACCAACCCATTTCTGTTTTATGAGACTTTTCTTCAGTTATGTCAATAATATCACCGTCTGATAGCAATGGAGAACTTCCCATTCTTTTCTTTTTTTTAATTCTGTGTTTTGAGTGCCTATAAGCCCTAAACATACAGCTGTGACTTTCATAGTCTGTCAGGGAACGCTTGCCCGGCATTGGAGAGCTGGTATGTATGCTGATAGTTTGTACCAAGCCCTGCTGGAGTCCAAAACCTGATATTGCCTTCATTTTGAGATGGCTCCCTGTAGATTTTGCTCGGCTGAGAAGCCCCGTGGATTCCTTGTGTGCTGATAGCAGGAATGACTTGGGTCCTGAAGTAAGCAGGAGTCAGGAGAGAACAGCTAGAAACATCCCCAAATCTTCATCAGCACCCACAGGGATGTCTCAGGGCTTCAGAGTGAGTTGGAAAGGGTTGGTGAATGGATCTCCTTTCTTTTTGCCCGCAGCCCAGAAAGAAGTCATTTTTCAAATTTAAGAGGCCCCAAAACCATGTTTTAGGTCTGTTTCTGTTACACATAATGTAACTCCCTTTTGCTTTTATTTCCTCATTTATTAGGTAAAGATTAATCTTTATACCTGCTTTGGGGATATCAAGTAAAATATGAAAAGAAAGTGTGTTCTGAAGAGTCAAAGTGTTACATGTTGTCTGTGTATACATGTGTATGTACATATACATACATGTATACAGCCCCAGAGACAGCACACCAGGCTTACCTGTTCAAACTCCTAGAGTGTTTGTTCATTCAACTCATGTCTTTTTTTTTTAGTCGGTGAATTGCCATTGTCCGTCCCTTCTATTCACCCCCTAAAAACAAGCCTGTCTTTACTTAGTTTTAGATCAAAATTCGAATCCTCATCCTGACTCCCCCATAGGTGGCAGTGAGGTTCCCCCAATGATTCTCCAAAGAACACTGGAGTGGGTTGCCATTGCCTTCTCAACCAGAAAAGGGAAAGTAAAGTCTCTCGTGTCCGACTCAAGGGACCTCAGCAGTTCTTCCATGGATTTTTCCAGGCAAAGTTGGATGTGGTGCCAGCCTCTAAAATTCACATTAAAAAACCCTTCACTTAAGATCATAATCCTATCCTGTGAGTACAGATAATGGACTCTCCAAGTTGACTTCCAGGATGTCCTGTCTAAAATTACATTCCCTTCAAACATGGTATGGTAATTTGACAAAAGAATGGATGACAAATGACACATTAACATATTGCAATACCCTCTTTTATCCTTCTATTGAGTAAGCATTTTGTTTGCTCCAGTTAAGACCAATTTGGCTATATATCTGCTTTTCCTCAGGGTTCCTTTGGCTGCTGGGGTTGACAGTTCAGGAAAGGTGGTCCTGGAGGGGCTCCTTCCTGACTTCTGTATGTGTAGGAAGGATTCATGAATAAAGAGACTTCTATGAAGTATGAGTGACTCTAAACCTCATTCCTCTTTTGAATTCTCTAGCTCATTTGCATTTTGGGGTGAGGAATGATGATCTAGACATTTGGTTTCTGGTCAGATAGGTGTTCTGTCAATTGTGAGGAGCTAAACTAAATTATTTATTTGTTCACCTCATATGTGAGGAACTAAACTTTGGGCTTCCCAGGTGGCGCAGTGGTAAAGAACCTACCTGCCAGTGTAGGAGACTCAAGAGACAGGCATTTGATCCCTGGGTTGGGAACATCTCCTGGAGGAGGAAACAGCAACCCACTCCAGTATTCTTACCTGGAAAATTCCATGGACAGAGGAGCCTGACGGGCCACAGTCAACGGGGTGGCAAAGAGTTGGACACGACTGAGTACACATACTCCACTCACAAACTTTGTTTTGAAAAAGTCCAGTTTTCCTGATCAGGAGAGGTATTTTCTAACACCTGACTCTGATATGTACTCATTGACTCAACAATGATTTGTTGAGTGTGCACCAGGGGCCAGGTACTTTTTGAGACACCAGGGAACAAACAAACATGCTTCTGCTCTAATGGACCTAAAAGGAGGTGACACAGAGTAAAGTAATTGTATAGAGAAGTAAGAGCCATGAAAAAGATTAGCCGGGTGATGTGACAGAGAACGTGTGAAGGGCTTCTCTGAAGTTGGGGGTCAAAGAGGGTCCCAGAACTGTATTTCAGATGGCAGGAAAGGGCCTGGAAGAGAAACATCACTGGGCAGAGTGAGTGCTGCAAACAGAGGCCTAAATGTGGGAACCAGCTTGGTGTGTTTGAAGGTCAGAAAAAAAGGTTCTTGTGGCTGGACCCAGTTAGTGGGAGGTGGGAGGAGAGATGAACCCGGGAGGTGGACAGGACTTTGGGGCCCTTGGGAGGAATTTTGATGATAAGAGCAGTGGGAAGCCTTGGGCAAGTTAAGCCGGTGGGGGGGGCGGTGAATTGATCTGATTATATAATTAATGTCAGAGAGCTAAGGTGGTTTGTCATAAGGAAATTTGGCCATTCTTGTAAATGTGTGAAGCTGTTTGTTGTTTCTTTAAAGATGAAAATATTTTTATTCATTTCACCAATTGTAATTATATATATTTGTAGGTCAAATACATTTCAATTCATAACATTTTTTTGAGAATTAAAAAAATATATTGGAGCATAGACAATTAACAATGTTGTGATAGCTTCAGGTGGACAGCAAAAGGACTCAGCCATACGTATATATACATGTATCCGTTCTCCCCCAAAGTCCCCTCCATCCAGACTGCCACATAGCTTGAGCTGAGTTCCCTGTGCTATACAGTAGGTCCTTGTTGGCTATTCCTTTTAATACAGCAGTGTGTATATATTGATCCCAAACTCCATAACTAATGATTGATTTTTTTTTTAAACAAAATGTTAGTTCATATGAACTTTAAAGTGAAACTTGGTCTCATTCATACTTACTTTCATCCTTTCCTCTTTCTCCCCCTTAAAAGAGAATTACACTGAACAGTTGTGTGTATGTTTTTCCAGAATATTTCCTATGTGAATACAATATAATACAACCCATATGCTTTAGACACACACACACATGTGACTAGGTGTAAATGAAAATAGAATCTGCACATATTGTTCTGGAACTTTCCTCCGTTTTCAACATAAAACCCAAGGACATTTAAAAATCTCCTACCTATGGATCTAACCTATCCTTTTTAATGGCCTCATGGAGTTCTGTTGTTGACTATACCAGAATTGATTTTGCACTCTATTGAGAAATCTGAGTTGTTCCAGCTTTTTGTTGTAAGCTATAATGCCATCTACTGCTTATGTGTGAATCTGTACGTACCTCTTTGTGTCTGAAATATGGGGTGCTTTTTCTCTTTAATGAGAGGCAGACTGTGAGTTGAAAAGTCCTGTAGTGCATCCTAGCCAAGTCTGTTTTCTGAATGCGGGTGAATGCTGGTCTGTTGGCAAGAGCATGCCTTACACAGGAGACCTGTCAGTCTTCATGTATGGTGGGCCTGTTGTTTGCCCCTGATTCGTAACCTTGGCAGTTCTTGGAGTGGCCAGTGTGGTTGGAAATGGTGCCAGCCACAAATGCAGGGGAGAATGAGGAACATATGCAGGGGCTGGTAAGCTCACCTACTTTATATGCATGTCAAGCCGGCAGGATTCCCCAGGCACCCCTCACTGTGTGGGCCCAGCTGCAGGTCTGCATGTTTTCCTGAATATCATGAGTAACTAAAGCCCGGGTACAGGCTCACAAACAATCAACTACACAAAGCTAGGTCTGCCCTTTGCATAATTAACCTGCGATTCTGCATTTCCAGAAATGTAATGGTCGAAAGGGGTGCAAAGCCCGTTCAGGATCAAATACACAGTTCCTTATTACCTAATCTGCATCTTGCAAATATCACATTCCATTAAAAGCAAAGGAGCTTAGGAAGAAAGACTGGGCTGATACAAAGTCTTGGAAGAAAGAAATGACTTAAGAGTAATTTTCTGTGTGTGTGGTCCCACCCATTCCCTATGATGTGACTGTCCCTGAAGACCAGTCTCACCAATATGTTTGGGGAGGAAGTGCAGAGCCCTTGGGGCTTGCTGTGTGTGAGTTGGACGTGAGGTCTGAATCTACCCTCACACCCCTACCATGGTCTCTATCCACTGCCCCTCTGTGCCCAGTCACCAGCAGGGAGGTGGAAGTCCCCCTGAGAAGGTGAATGGGCTTAGGATATTAGCCACAGTACATATCTCAATGGCCTTTTAAAAGGGGGCTTTTTTTTTTTTTATGGCAGAGCAATGCAAATGTAGGCGTTATTACTTCCTTCTCCACATCAACATCAGACTGTGATAGAAGCTGATGAAAGGCATCGGTGCTCAGGTCAGAAGGAATCAAAGCACATAGAAGGAAATATAGCAAAGTCTGTCAATCGGTTTCTCTTTGGGGCCTAAGCATTTTTATATTTGTTTGGCCTGTTTCAGAGGAAGAGTGTGTGTGTGCACATGTGTTGGGAAATTGTACGGTGGGAGGAAATGTATTTGCACATTAGTTACTTTCCAGAAATAATTGCTTTGATTTATTCCCCCTCCAATCCCAGAGGGAAGCCCAGGTTATTAGGTTTAGCTCCAAAGAAGGCGTATGTTACTGAGTTAGAGAAAAAGCCTTAAACTAGTAATTCATGTTTTTTCCTTTTTATAGAATAAAAAGTATTTGGATAGATTTATTGAGGAGGACACTTTTTGCATCTCTCGAGGACCCATTTTATACTGGGAAGTCAGTCTTTTTCCCCCTGCCTCTTAGAAAGTAGAAATGGAGGAATCCACATGGATGAAGGAGCTGTTTCTTGGGCATGGGTGTTTGTAGGATGAAATTTTACTTTGGGGTTCAGATGGGGATATGGGACTTCCTCGCCTGCGTGATTTTAATCTTCCTGTGAAGGCCTGGACAGGCCACTAGATTGGAAGTGACCTTGAGGCCCCCAATGCATCTCTTCCCCAGTGTTGAAGTCTTCCCTGTGGTGTTTCTATTATAATCTGGAGTGGAGGCCCTGCAGCCCCTGCCTGGATTCTCACAACTTACCATTTTAAGATTTCTGAAAATCAGGGGTAAAAAAAAATGATGTTTTATGACTTTAATAAATATTATTTTAAAATTGAAAAATAATCTCAAAGTGTAAAAGTAAAAACTACCCCTCATTCCCTCCCCCCAGAGAAAATGCTTAACTTTCTTTCCATCTCTTTGATACCCGTGCACAGGTTTGTGGGTACTTTTACAAAATTGAGTTAATGCTCTGTGTACTTTTTCTCCCCCACTGAACTTTCTAGAGAGTGAGTGTTTCTCTGTTGTTAGCCTTTATTAAAAAAAAAAAATCTTGATATTTCATTTTTTAAAAAATAAATTATTTACTTTTGCTTGCAAAAGGTAAACTTTTTTTTTTCCAAAAAGTAAACTTTTAAAAATTTTTGGCTGTGCTGAGTCTTAGTTGTGACATGCAGGATCTTTAGTTGCAGCATACATACTTCTAGTCACGGCTTGTGGTTTCTACTTCCCTGACCAGGGATCGAACCCCAGCCCCCTGCATTGGGAGCTGGGAGTCTTAGCCTCTGGATCACCAGGGAAGTCCCTGATATTTCATGTTAAGTGTCAGTATTGTGTCTTATGGATGCACTGTCAGTAACTGTTCCCAGTTGATTAAATACTTGTTTTTCTTTTTTTCTTTTTCTATTATAATCCAGCAACAAAGAGTGTGTTACATTCTTGCCTGTATCTGATTAGTTTTTAGGAAGAAAATTCCTTGAAATGGAATTTGTAATCTGTTGTGATACATATGACTACATTGTCCTCTGAGAGGATTATGACAATTTGTATTCCAACTGACACTGGAGTTTTTCTTTTTTAAAAAATGGGCAATTTAAGAGGCAAAGTGGTATCTGTTACAACTTTGTTTGCTTTTCAATTTTTTTTTAAGACCTCACTCCAAATTGATTGTGTTTAGCTAATCAAGATTTTCCAGAAGGGTTAGCCAACCAGAATTTAGTTCACTTAACTGCCCTCATTTCTCTATCTTGTTCATAAGAATGTCATAAGAAAAAACTCTTGGCCTTCATGAAATCAAAATCTCTAATCCAAAGCAATATGCTGGTTTACTAGACTTCTAAAACCATCTATGAAGGAGATGAAGTTCAGCCAGTGCAATTCAGATGGACAAAGTCTTGCTCATTTTGGAAAGTTTCTAATAAATCTGTTGAATAAGTCAACTAAGGGTTTGATGTAAAGGTTTTATCAATCTTTAATTTCTAAGATCTATTTAAAAATAATAAGACTTGCTTTCAGACCTATAGAAATATTTTCTGTTTTCCCTTATTCTTTTTCAAAGACTGCTGGCAAATTTTACATAATAACATTGAATGGTATTTCAGTGTTTGAGATGATGGGGTTTGGGACCTGGAGGCTCTTAGTGTGATTGAGAGCTTTTCTTGAGTCTCTCTGGCTGCATGTGTGTGTCTTCATGAATTTCATTTTCTGTGCCTGTGCCTTGTCCACTTGGAAGGTCAGGATGAAATGAAGAGGAAGTGGTGCTCGTTCTGGGTTTTTTTGGTCTTCTTTTAACATGGACCATTTTCGTGGGTTGCAACCCGCCTGAGGGTTTTTCTCTGAATAGCACTTGAAAAGGTTTTGTTTCATATATGTATTTGCACTATGCATTTCATCATGTCTTTGAGTAATTAATTGACTGAATATTTCTTACATTCCTCTAAAATCTCACCTCATCAGAGAATTTCTCATGCTGTCATTGTGATGAATTTATGGGCATCTTTTCTTTCAATTTTGATGTTTTCCAAGCCAGTGCTCCTGATTTCAGCCAGGACCAGAAATGACTCCCAAGATTAGGACAGGTAACTCTGGTAGCCTCGCTCAGGTCTTTGCAAAGGCAGGAACTGGAAAGCTTCTGAGATGTTGGTCTCACTGCTACATGCTTCTCTGGAAATTATAAAGCCCTTGTCCCTTGAAAACTGCCTGCCACACCTCCTTCTCTCCACTCTGGGCCTTGAGCTATGTTAGAGCAGGATTTGGGACTCTGGGACTTTTTAATATCCTTTTCAGATATTCAGAATTTGTTTTATTCCCCTCTGGAAGGTTTTCTGTTACTTTTCTAAAGTTTTTTTTTTTGTTAACAAACTTTTCAAGTTCTCTCCCCTTCCTTCGTCTGTCAACCTCTCTAGTATATGTATATCTGTACATCCATAGGCGCGCACACACACACATAAACATGTACATGGCACATATATGTAGACACACACACATGTATACATCCATAGGTACAGATTTGCAGAGGAGCCGGGGGAGTGGGAATGAGAGAATGAAAGTGAGACAATGTCTTAATGACAAAGGATATGAGATTTATTTCTACTCATAGTCATGGCTGAAATTGGTCTGTGATGACTGGAAAGGAAATGAGGAATATAGGAGATATACTTAAAACTCTAGAAATACTTAGCACTCTAGAAAGACAGTTATTTGCCCCCATTTTGTTTTGAGGTGAGACATTTTTATAAGGCCTTAGGGGCTTCCCAGGTGGCGTTAGAGGAAAAGAACCTGCCTGCCAATGCAGGAGACATAAAAGAAGCAGATTTGATCAATCCCTGGGTTGGGAAGATCCCCTGGAGGAGGGCATGGCAGCCCACTCCAGTGCTTTTGCCTGGAGAATCTCATGGACAGAGGACTTAGCAAGCATGGTTTAGGGCTCGAAGCTTAAAGAGTTAATGATGGGAACCTCCATCTGTACATCCGCCTCCACGAGGCACACTGGGCCTTGCTGTCTTGTAGAGGTATTTTGTGTATTTTTTTGAATTTATTTTTGCCTGTGCTGGGTCTTGGTTGCTGCACAGGGGCTTTCTCCAGTTGCCGTGAGTAGGGGCTACTCTTTGTTGTGATGCACTGGGCTTCTCATTGCAGTGACTTGTTGCAGAGCACGGGCTCTAGCTGTATGGGCTTCAATAGTTGCAGCACTCAGGCTCAGTACTTGTGGTACATGGGCTTAGTTGCTCTGCAGCATGTGGAATCTTCCCAGACCAGGGATTGAACCCATGTCCTCTGCATTGGCAAGCAGATTCGAATCCACTGTGCCACCTGGGAAGACTTGTGTACATTTTTATTATTGGATTTTCCAGTGAAAATTTGATGGGAGCTGGTAAAAGACAAAGCGTGAAGGATGCGTGTTTGCCTTGTCCTTTTTAAATTCTGATGGCCCAGTTAGGACAAAAGCAGATACAGAACTTCAGAAACAATGATGTTTAGAAGTAGATTTCCTAAAGGACCTATCAGTGCACTGCCTTGCTGGATGGTTTTCTGTGCTGTTTCTAAGGCAGTGTGAGCTCCAGTTTTAGAAGTAAGTAACCTAGATGAAGAAGCTTCATGAATTACACAAGGGTTCATGTTAGGCAACCTGGTTGTCTATCTTAGCGGTAGCATGGATTTTAATTCAACTCCTCCCCGACAGCCTTTTGACATGGATAACTATTTACCTTAAAGTATGTTACAAATCTTGGGTGGTTTTATAAAATTCTCTTGTCATGGTAAATGGTCCTGAAGCATTCCTTCCCATTTCTTTCTCTAAATAGAAGGGGGAACAATGCCTTTGTTCCTCCCCATTGGCTTTGGAAAAAGTGTATTAATTCCAAAGTGATAGTCATTGTGTTTTTGGACCTATTGTAAGCAGAGCAGATCTAGCTATGAAAGCTTTATGCCCAGGACTGTGGTTGGCACTGGAAGAAACCTGGCCCAAACCGTCTCTCCAGTACACTCTCTGCAGGAACAGCCTCTCCTAGCCTGAGGGGTGAATTCATCGTGCACTTTAAATGCCTCTTCCTACCTGCTTGTGTTCCTGTGTTTCTCCAGCCTGCTCCCTCCTCCCTCCACTTATCCTCACCTTACTCCCCTGAAAGTCACGGCCTCCTCTGGAAAGCTTTTCTGGACTCAATACATCTACCGGGTGTGGAAGGTATATTAGAGGGAAAGGCCCCTTAAAGTCTGGCCAGGGGCCAGGGCAGGTTCTGCGATGGTTCGCAAGTGGTGCCCACCCTGTGCTCAGGCTATCAGGAGGCAGATTTCAGTGGGTCCTTCCCCAAATACAGAGTTGGAAGTCCAAGTTCATTTGCATGGTTCCAAACTGTCTATATGTGCACCTTTACCCCAGAAGTCAGTCTCAAAAGCACATTCTCCATTCCACTAGGCGCACCTTCATACAATGCCTGTAGGGCCATAAGGACGGAAACCAGGGCCTTCAAAAGGCTGCTCAATGAGTGATTTTGGAATAAGTGGAAGAACACAGTGATACAATTCCAAATGATCAGAAACTGATGGGTGGTTGGGGACATGCCATTTACTGCAGTGCTGCTCACACTCAGGGTCCCTGGACCCCCTGAGGACTTGCCGGAGCTCATGCTGTGGGGCCCACCCCAGAGTCTCTGATCAGGAGATGGGATGAAGGTAAGAGTTTGCATTTCTAAGTTCCCAGGTGGTGCTGATGCTGCTGGTCCAGGGACCACACTTTGAGTAGCCCTGATAAACCGTATTTGAAGAGAGTGGTTCTTAAACTTGACTGCACATCAGAATCACCTGAGGAGCTTTTAAAAGTCTCGCTACTCAGACTGCCCCTCAGACCAGTTCCCCCAGATGTCTGAGCATGGGACCCACACGTCCTGTGACCCAGGGATTCCCAAGAGCAGCCAACTTTGAGAACCATTTTTCCTAAGACTTCTGGGGGTTACAAATGTTAATACACTTACAAATGGCTCTGGGAGGTTAAAATGCAGATCATGGTTCAGGACTGGAAATGGCTGTGAGCTGCTGGTCCATGAGCCACACTTTGGGTGGCAAGGGGCGAAAATACTGGAGTAAAACAGAGTATCTTAGAGTACTATCTTAGAGTATCTTAGAGCACTGAAGAGTGCTGTTGACATGTAGAGTCCAGTGATTCTTTGTTGCGGGGCTGTCCTGTGCATTGTAGGATGTTTAGCAGCGACCCTGGCCTCTACTTATTAGATGCTGCTAACACCCACGCATGCATGTATGACAACTAAAAATGTCTCCGCCTTTAGTTGTGTCTGACTCTTTGTGACCCCCATGGACTGTAACGCACCTGCCTCCTTTGTCCATGGAATTCTCCAGGCAAGAACACTGGAGTGGGTTGCCATTCCCATCTCCAGGAGATCTTCCCCACTCAGGGATCGAACCCAGGTCTCCTGTATTGCAGGCAGATTCTTTACTATTTGAGCCACTGGGGAAGCCTAAAAATGTCTCCAGATGGTGCCAAATGCTACCTGGGGGTAGAGGTAGGGATGAACTCACTGGAGTAAGTGAATTAACTGAGGTCGGACTCAAGGACCCCATCTCCCTTCTTCACATTTCTTTTTCTTGAATGGAAATTTTGTTCCTTTGAACTGTAGACTGATCCTAAGTGCTTGGCAGAGGCCACACAATGATTGGAGTAATTCATAGCAAGATGAATGAAGCTTCAGCTTCTTTTGCCGAAGGCAGGGGAAGATGGCAGAATGGTGATGAAGGAGTAGGTGCCTGAGAAGTTGTGGGGCTTGGGGTGGGGCACAGAAGTGCCCAAATAATTTTTTCAATAATGGATTTTGAAAGGTATTAGTAATTGCTTTATGTATATTTCCATGTGAAATTTTGCTTGTTCCCCATTCCAGTCATCTCTGAGTTTTAAAAACAGTTTGAACGCCACATGTCAGCTCATTTCTGTTAAGTGAAGTTTTTGGCATGTGACCTTTTAACAAGCCCATGAATAATTTCCTTAATTGACTGGCTGGTGATGTTTTTATTCAGCCGTGTCAGTTGCAGTCCAGTGACAGCACACACACTCCCACCCAGACCTACACACCCACTGACAAGCTATTAAATCAGCCAGGGGTGCAAATTGCATATCTCTTTCATGGTTTTGAATTGGAATCCTTTTTTACACAAAGCCTGTTAATGGTTAATAAAACTACTGTGTACACAGACATCAGTCTTTATCTACAAGACCCTAATTCTCTAATTTGCTTGAACCACCTCTGGCATTAATGGTGCAGATTGAATGTACATTGTGATTACCCAGGGCCTCTTTATATAGGCTCCATTAGGGGTGGTATCGTTCTTTTCCATCTGTCAGGAAACCATTGGGCTGGTAATTAGGAAGGGAATGGGCATTGCAAGGGCTGCTCAGAGCCATGTGGCATTTTTCTTTCAACATGTACAGGACCGCATCTTTCTTACACCCTTTTTTTTTTTTTAAGGCAATGACAGTTTACTGTAATTCAAAACCACTAGGTAGGCAAATAGAGCAAAATGGGGTACTTGCAACAGTAGGTAGAATAATTATGATGGGAATAATAAATGACTTTCCTCTTTACTGCTCCCATGATCATTTGTTCCATGTGGCTGGCAACCTGTCCCTACCAGGATCTTTATGTTGGTGGCTGATAAAGTCTCTGTTGGATCTGAGGCCCCCAACACAGGCACAGTGGATTATTTACAGATAGGCCTCTATAGTTTCTGGTTGTGAGATTTAGGGGGGCAGATTATCTAGTATGTGTATCCAAGAAGCCCTAGCTTCTGACATTGTTAGTACCAAAATAGTATTGGAGACTAACCCGTTTAGGTGAAACACATTTCCTGTTTTAGGAGCTGGCTTCCCCACAGGAAGGGCTGCAAATTCAAACACTTTCCTTTTGACTGATCCACTGAGCTGGGGTTTTGTTTTATTTAGTTTTGTTTTGATTCTTGGGGGAAACCTCTGCCTTTATGTAGCAAAGTTGGTCTTCACACTCTGGGAAACAAGTCCCCGCAGCAGTTGGTCTCGGTAAGAGGCTCAGATGAAGGCCATCGAGGTACAGTGTCTGGGTCTCAGATTTCAGGGCACTCAAGAATCATCAGTGGAGCTTATAAAGACCCCAGAGTTGTGCGGGTCCACTGGAGAAATTTTCTACAGATTTGGGGTGGGGGCCATGAAATGCTAGGTGCAACAGGAGCTTCAGATCATGCTTTGGAAAAATGAAGATCCAGAATGAGATGAGAAGCATCATGGTGGGTGGCCAGAGAACGGGCTTTTAGTGATGGAGATGAACACAGGGCATACCTCAGCTTGGCAGCCTTCAACATGTTCCTGAAACCCATTGAGCCTTGGTTTCCTTATCTGCTCAAGCCAATCAATAATGAGTGTCTTAAATGGGATAGTGTAGCAAAGCCTCGAGCCCAGTGCCTGCCCCTTAGTAGGGTTATTCGGGGGGTGGAGTTAGTTGGGCAGTGAAACTGACACCCATGGATCAAAAGGAATAGCTCTTGTCTGGTGTGTCTTTTATTGTGGGTATGTCCTTCTTAAGGAAGTTTATCTTCACATTTCGTGCACAGAGGTTATGGCAGCCTTTCTCTGAATTAATTGCTGCTCTTTCCAAAGGTTTTGCCCTGCATCAGTCCAACATGTGTTACCCAACTTAGATCTCTTATCTCAGTGGGAAGGCCCAAGTTTGATGAACTTGGAAACCTGATGTCCATGTGCTGAGCATTGCCCAAAGAAAGTCACACACTAGAAATGATTGAGAGCAGGGTTTTTCAGTGTTGGCATGGTTGACATTTTGGACCAGATAGTTCTTTGTTGTAGGGTGCTGCCCTGTACACTGTAGAATGCTGTCAGCATGTCTCGTCTCTACCCACAGCATGCCAGTAGCATCATCCCAAGTTATGACAATATAAAATAACTCCAGGGACTTTTCTGGTGGTCTAGCAGTTAAGACCCTGTGTCTCCACTGCAAGGGGCACAGGTTTGATCCCTGCTTGGGGAGCTGAGATCCCACTTGCCTCATGGTGCAGCCAAAAAAAAAAAAAAAAAGAAGAAGTATCTCTAGACATTTCCAAATGTCCCCTCATCTACTGGAGGGTAAAATCACCCCAGTTGAGAACCACACAGACTCAGAGCCTTGCCATTGCCTTAAAACTGATGTTCCTGAGCCTCTTGCTTCATAAAATACCAGGAAAGCTCTATAAAAATAAAAACAAAAACAACCACCACCTGCCTAGGCCCTGCTGTAGACTAGAGTTGGCTCTTTGCAACCCCATGGACTATATAGTGCATGGAATTCTCCAGGCCAGAATACTGGAGTGGGTAGCCTTTCCCTTCTCCAGGGGATCTTCCCAACCCAGGGGTCAAATCCAGGTCTCCCACCTTGCAGGCAGATTCTTTACCAGCTGAGTCACAGGGGAAGCCCTAGACTACAGAGTCAGAAATGTCAAGGAGTGCCCACTAATCTGGATTCTTTGAGCCCCATAGATTACTCTAATGAGCAGCTAGTTTGGGGACCAAGAGAGGTACCTGTTGTGGTCCCCTTACTGGTAGCTTTGGGCGGACTTGCCTGTTACAATCTCATTCTAAAGATGAATTGGCTGTCTGCCTTGCTGGATCAGAGGGTTAGTAATGGTAAAGGAAGACTGTAGATGAGGAGGCACTTTGGACTTCCTGTGGTGAGTTATAGGCCCCCTGTCATAGGAAGATGGGCATGTGGTCCAAGAAAAAAGTTTTTGTTTGAATCAGTTACATTTTGTGCATCATCCAGCTATATGTGTGTGCGTGCATAGTTGCTCAGTTGTGTCTAACTCTTTGCGACCCTATGGACTGTAGCCCCCCGGGCTTCTCTGTCCATGGGATTCTCCAGGCAAGAATACTGGAGTGGGTTGCCATTTCTTCCTTCAGGGGATCTCCCTGACCCAGGGATCAAACCCACATCTCCTATGTCTCCTGCATTGGCATCACACTCTTAAAATAAAAACAAAAAAACTCTGTGCCCAGGTACTGTGCTAATAAGCTGTGTATGGCAATTAATTGATGGTAATTATTCCTATTACACAGATAGTGAAACTGTGGCAGAGAGAGGTTAAGTAGCTCTTCTGAGGTCATATATTGCTAATAAGCACTGTCGCCATGATGTAGCCAGACACTGGGTCCAGAGCCTGTGCTTTGAACACTGCTTTCTACTCCCTCTTTTTGTATCAAGAATAAAGGTTAGAAAAAAGAAGCATAACTCCCTCGAAAAATTTTTAAAAGAAAACTGAAAAAAACAAATAGAGAAAAACAAAAAGCAAAGAATGAAGGTTCAACTAGAGCTTTCAACTGTTGTTGCCAATAATTGGGGCATTAGGGTCGATTTCACAGAACTGAAATTGAAATTGAAAGTGAATAATTCCTTTTTAGAGGTGTCCACATCCTTAATTAATGAGTTGACAAATCAGCCATTTTTAGGACATTGAGTTGGTTATTTGGAGGAAATGAGAATATATCAAAGACAGGAGGCCTTTTAAAAATGGTCCCTCCCTCCCTTTGATAGTATGCATAGTTAGCAAAATTAAAGCAAGATTTTCTTGATGTCCCTCACCCTTATTTTTTTCTTTTTTTGACTCCTCCGTGAGGAATGCAGGATCTTAGTTCCCAGACCAGGAATCGAACCTGTACCCTCTGTAGTGGAAGCATGGAGTCCTAACCCCTGCACCAGCAGGGAAGTCCCACCCTTCCCGTTATATTGGTTGTATGAGTTTGGTTTCCAGATAAATATGGAGAACAGGACTGGTGATGTGAACTATCTTGTCCTCTACAGTTGGCCCTCTACATCAGCGAGTTCTGCATCCGTGGCTACAGAGGGCAGGCTGTATTATACCATTTTCTATAAAGGATTTGAGCATCCATGGATTTTGGTATATGCAGAGGTCCTGGTGGGCTTCCCTGGTAGCTCAGCTGGTAAAGAATCTGCCTGTAATGTGAGAGACCTGGGTTCGATCCCTGGGTTGGGAATATCCCCTGGAGGAGGGCATGGCAACCCACTTCAATATTCTTGCCTTTAGAATCCCCATGGACAGAGGAGCCTGGCTGACTACAGTCGATGGGGTTGCAGAGTTGGACATGACTGAGCGACTAAGCACAGCATAGCATAGCAGTCCTGGAACCAATGCCTTGAAGATCGAGAGGGACAGTTGTACTTAGTGCCCTGTTGTAAGATTCACTCTCTTTCTCTGCCTTTCTGATTGAACTTTTTCAGATGACTCAACACTCAGGTCCTCCCCTCCATCCTGGACAGTTGTTGTTCAGTCGCTAAGTCATGTCCAACTCTGTGACCCCAAGGATTGCAGCACGCCACACTTCCCTGTCCTTTACTATCTCCTGGAGTTTGCTCAGATTCATGTCCATTCAGTCGGTGATGCCATTCAACCATTTCATCCTCTGCCACCCTCTTCTCCTTTTGCCTTCAATCTCTCCCAGCATTGGGTCTTTTCCAATGAATTGGCTCTTCGCATCTGGTGGCCAAAGTATTGGAGCTTCAGCATCAGTCCTTCCAATCAGTATTCAGGGTTGATTTCCTTTAAGATTGACTGGTTTGATGTCCTTGCAGTCCAAGGGACTCTCAAGAGTCTTCTCCAGCACCATGATATGAGTCTTCAGAAAGTCTCCTGGCCAAACTTTCTTGTGTTCATCTGACCAGAGGAAGCTCCTGTCTCTTTCTGCTTCAAACTCACCCCAACCTCCTAGTTTACACCTAGAAGCAACTTTGTTCTCGGTGCTGATTTGTGGCACAGACCTCAGCCCTGACTCAGCAAGGCCTTCTTTTATGGAGCTGGACCCGATTTTAAAGACTGCCCCTTCAAAAGAGGGGAAAAAATTCACAGGACTTCAGAGGCTCAATATCTGATGATCTGAAGGGGAGCAGTCTCACTCTCTTTGGCTCTCTGACCCTCTTTATTTGTTTAGTTTATTTATAAATTAAATGATTTTGCTTCTGTGAGTTTTTTATAGGGTAATGGGGAATTATAGGCTCCTACAACAATTGTGCTCAAGACTGTTGCTTTTGGTTGGATGTTCGAGCCTGGGAGAACGGCCCAGTTCTGGGGGCCTTGCTCAGATTTAACCTGCAAAACCAGGAGAATGTTGAAGTGGCTGTCCTGAGTCTATGTTGGGTTGTTCCCATGGATATTTGTGATCAGACACTGAGTTTAAACATGTTATCTTGCTTTCTCTTTATTTTGACACTATACCATGGCTGTCTTTCCTCTAAATTCTACCTGGAACAACTCCTGCCTCAGAATGGGGCCTCAGGCAAGGAGCTGGCTGCAGGGGAATGATGGGGAAGTGATTCTGGAGTGATCCTAGGAGGCAGGAGGAAGGGGGAGTTAGGAAGGAGAAGCCAGTAAAGAGGTACGGAATTATGGTCCCTTCTGTCGTGGGGGCTTGATTCTCCCCAGACTCTGTCAGAGAGCCTAGAGCCTTCCACCAGCCATCATCTGAACTGGGGATGTGATGTGACTCTAGAGGCATCTCCTATACCTTCCAGCCCCCTGCAGTCTTTCAGGTGACACCCGTGCTCCCCACCCCCATCAGTGGTTTAAAAACCCCACCTGTTTACTCCGAGATGTCTTGGTGTTTATTCGGCACTGCAGCAAGTTATGTACAGATTCCTTCCATTCCATTTTCCATTCCTTCCATTCCATTTTCAGAATGGGCAGGGTGATGATGCATGTGTGAGTATTAGCATTTCTCTCTTAAGATGGTATGATCCGTGATGTTTTTAGCTTACACTCCTGATTTGGTCCCAGATCAGTAGCCTGTTTTTAGGCAGATGTGTATTTTATAGGGAAGTGTTAGCATTTTGCAACTCTAATGAGAGAAATCAATGTAACTTAAAGTTCCAGAGTTCTTAGGAACCAGCTCCTCCAGGTGAATGCTTTTAGGGTTACTTATTAATGTGCTTTTTCCACATTATAAGTTAGTGAGGCTGCAATATATTCACGTTATTCAAATAATTTAAAACTGTCGCTCTGTTTGGAAAACTAGTTGCCCAACTCGATGGATGCATAACATTGTCTTTGAAAGTGCTCTCTTTCTGTATGATCTATTTTTTTCTCTCTCACTGTGGAAAATGTCAGCCTTTCAAAAGAGTAGAGTGGGTAGGTCACAGAGAAGTTGCAGAAATAAGTAAGAGCCAAAAATGTGGTGAATTTTTCTTGCTGTCTGACAGCTCTGTAGTAATATATGAAGGGAAGCCCATAATTTGTACAGCGCTCAGTGGGAGACTCATATTTTTACCCCTAACTTGCCAGTAGGTAAATAATACCTACTGTTCAGTTCTTACATCTCAGCTCTGCAAATCAATCTGTGCCTCAAACCTGTTGATTTAAACTAAACAGCTGTAATGAGCCAGAATTCCCATCAGTACATTTAGACTTGAATTTTAGAATGTCAGGACCTTGGTGTTTAAATCAAAGTTGCTGATTTTCAAATGAGGGCGGTGAGGTCTGGAGAGGTGTCACCTATTCTCCTATTCTTCCCCAAGTTCATGACAAGGATAGATCTTGAACCCAGGGCTCCTGAGCTATTTAAGTTAGAAAATTCTGTACACAAAACCATGTACAAAAACCATATGTGTCAAAATTGACAGAACATCCAAATAAATGCAACTCTAGCTTGTCTGTTGTAAGGCTCAGGTTTGATTTGGGTCTCAAGTTAGCTACTGTGAGTAGGTCATGAGGTCTTGCTGAGCTCTCTCTCTGCCTGAATCCTGCTCTCTAAGCCCTTTTAATTTTTCAGATGGCAGCCTTGATACAAGGTCAAGTCCATGGAAGTTCTCTGTAAACCAGACTCTTAGCCACATGCCAAAGGGTGTTTGCCCCAGGGAATTCATACCCACTGGATTTGGCCCTAAGACTCTGCTGCAGACAGGACATGCTAAATAGTAGGTCCCAGATATGGAAGAAAATGCCATAGGATTAAGTTAGAAATGTTATTTTTATTAGTTTACATATTTTCAGTATCATCTTAATACCATGCCATTTTATCCATTGTCTTATCTGTGTTCAAAACAATTTTGGAAAGGAAGTAGTATTTTTATCATCCCCATTTTACTTATAAGTAAACTGAGTCTTAGAACAGGGGGCATGAACCATAAAGCTTGGGTGGAAGCTTACTATATTGCTCAAGCAACAGTACTGTAACCCACCGGAAAGCATGCCTTCTACCTGTCCCCCTCACTTTGCAGGACATAGATTAGATGCTCAGTTAAAACCTGATATATTACTACTGGACATCAAAGACCAGTGTTTGATGTCTTATGAAGATACAATAAAGGGAAATGTTAAAAATGATACAGCTGGAGAAGGCATTTTTAGACATTTTCTTTTCATTATAAAAGTACAACACACAGAAAAGTAGAAAGAAAAAAAGTCCACCTTCTTACTACTGTTCCTTTTCAGTGTATTCCCCACTAAAAATTTCCCCCCATGGTTTATATTTATTTTTACATATTTCTAATCTCCCTGCATATAATTTTATGTTTTTCATTTAATATTTTATCTGCTGGACACTTTTTTGTGGTTGAGACAGTTTTAAATAGCACTTAATAGTCTTCTGAATTGACCTGTCACCAGTACTTAAACCCTCCTTTTGTGGCACATTTAACTTTCCCATTTTTAAATATAAAAAATGCTATCAATAAAGAATTCAGACATTCTTCTGCAGAAAGCTTTTTCTTTAGGGATACATTCCCAGAGGTGGATCAAAGAGAATGAACAATTTAAGCCAATTACTTTAAATACAGTAATCAAGAAGGTTAGAAACACTGGAGAATAGGTTACCAAGGCAATGATACAGTATTTTTGTAGGGATGAAAAGAAAGAGAAGATTCAATTAACCAAGTCATGCTGATAAGCATGTCTCCTGAAGGCTCAGAGCCTTTCGTTTCCCGCAGAGACAGAAGAGTGGAGTTGGTGCCTAATGCCTGCAATGCAGAGGCGGGACTTCAGAAATCTAGCAGGCTTCCATTCTTGTATACCTTTTTGATTCTATAAGAATAATCATTAAGAAGTGGTTTTCTTTGCATATCTGTGACACCAGGATTGCCTGCTTTACAAGATGGACTGAAATTTGAGTTGCTTCCTCTCTGCTATAGGGCTTCTCTGGTGGCTCGGATGGTAAAGAATCCACCTGAAGTGCAGGAGACCCGGGTTCAATCCTTGTGTCAGGAAGCTATCCTGGAGAAGGGAATGACTACCCACTCCAGCATTCTTGCCTGGAGAATCCCATGGACAGAAGAGCCTGGTGGGTTACAGTCTTTGGTGTCACAGAGAGTCAGGCATGACCGAGTGACTAACACTTTCTTTTCACTTTACCCTCTGCTATAAGCAAACTGTCATCAGATATGTGTTGTACAATGACTCTCAAATAGCCAATGGCCCACTCCAGTTCCAGGGCTGCTTTTTGGAGACAGCCTTTTGCTGCCACTGCCAAAAGAGGTTTCTCTTTCAAGAACCTTATAACTGTAAGTTTTGCTGCAATAACAAACTACCCCCACATCTCAATCACTTAAACTATAAACAGTCATTTCTCAGTCATTTTCCATTTAAGCTGAGGTTTGCTGTTGGTCCTTTGCCACCTTAGTTCTCATTCCAGGTGTTGGTCCAAAGGATTGGCTCCTCTCTGAGGATTGCTGTACCTCTGGCAGAGGGCAGAAATGAGGCCAACCAGGCAGAGCTTCTGCTCAGGTGAGGTGTATGTATTGTACATCATCTCCACTCACATTTCATTGGCCCAAGGAAGTCACATGTCCAAGCCTGAAAGTGGGCAGGATGCACAATTCCCCTACTCAGAGGTGCTGTGGAGCACATGACAAGAGTAAAAATGTGTAATTGAGATCAAACTTCTATGAACAATGATGCAGTCTATCTACTAGGAATTGGCTTCCTTGTTTTCTTCTGATCTCTTTCCATCCCCTTGTCTGCTGCAATACAGAACCTAGCTCTCCGTGTGAACTGATTTGACCCCCTATACGAGAGGGTCTCAAGATACAAAGGATTTGCTAACTGAAAGTGTGACCTGTTGTTCCCCTATTAGAGATGATGTCTCTATCCCCTCTCTTTCATCTCAGCAGGCCTGTGACTCACTCATAGTCAACAGAATGTTCTGGAAGGATGTTGGAGTCTTCTTCCTGATTCTTGGGGATTGCTTGCTTTGGGGGAAGTCAGCTGCCCCATATGAAGAAAACCTGACTACCCTGAGGGATATTGGTTAACCTCTCTGGTCTAGAGTCCCCACTGACCTCAGCCTTCCACCACCCCTGCTGTGGGGTGAATCATCTCTGTGTTCAGTCTTTGTTTCATTCATCTTAGATTCTCTGTACAAAGACCAAGGAAAGAATATCTGATTAGCACAAGCTTGGGTTAATTGCCTAGGCTCAAGGCCAGGTGCAGTGACTGTCAGTCTTCTCTTTGAGGAGCTGCTGTTGCTGCTGCTGCTGTGTCGCTTCAGTCGCGTCCATCTCTGTGCGACCCCATAGACAGCAGCCCACCAGGCTCCTCTGTCCCTGGGATTCTCCAGCCAAGAATACTGGAGTGGGTTGCCATTTCCTTCTCCAGTGCATGCATGCATGCTTCAATCGTTTCCGACTCTGTGCGACTCTATGGACAGCAGCCCACCAGGCTCCTCTGTCCACAGGATTCTTTAGGCAAGAATACTGGAGTGGGTTGCCATTTCCTTCTCCATCTTTGAGGAGAGTGGGGCCTAAAAGTGGAATGGATGCAAGTCAGAGCCAGCAGAACTACTCCAGTAGTTCATGGAGGCTACTGACTGAGTCAGCTGTTGAAATGCAAATCTAATCATCTTACTCCATGTTCAAAGCCATTAGGGGCTCTGTATGGTTTTCATAAGAAAGTTTATACAACTTTGATGGTCTGTGAGGTTCTTCAGCATTGGCTCTTGGACTTTTCTCTCCCCAGCTTCCCAGACAGGATCCCTCAAGGAACCTTGATTCCAGTCTTACTGAGGCACTTGTAGTTGAACAATCTCATCCACTTTCAAAGCTTTAAGTACAATCTGTGTGATGACTCCCAGTATAAGTCCTGACTTGGACTTTTCTTTGAAACTAAGCTCTTGTCTCCAACTGCCTTCTCAGCTTCTCCACTTGGAGACCTAACAGACATCCCCAACAGTGAGTCCAAAACCCCAATCCTGATCACCCCTACCTCCCTGCCCCACCCCAAACCCTGCTTCTCCTGCGCTCTTCCCCATCTCAGGAAATGGTAACTCCATCCCTCCCTTTCTTCACATCAAAAACCTTGAATCATTCTTGAGTCTTGTTTAGTTCATGGTACTTGTCAACTGTACCTTCAGAATAGATCCTGAACAGACCAAAACTTGAAATCGGAATATATCCAGACACTCACCTCTTTCTTCAATGCTTGAGTCCTGACCCAAGATACCATCATTGGTCACTCTCTCATCTGAGTATTCCGACTGCCTTCTAACTATTAGCCCTGTTTCTGCCTTTGCCAAGCAGCAGCAATTCTGTTAAAACATGTGATATCATGTCTTCTCCAAGTCAGAGCCTCTAGTGGCTTCCAGTCTGTGTAAATATCTAAATCTTTACAGTGGCTTTAAGAGTTGCCATGACCCTTGGCCTCTGCCTTCACCTACCGTTTTTGTGCTTCATTTTCAACCCTCTGGCCGCCTTGATGTTCTTGCATCAAGTCAAGCAGACTTCTGCCTCAGAGCCTTGCTCCTCCCTCTGCCTGGAAGGTTCTTACCCCATATGTCTGTGTGGCCTCTCCCTAGAATGGTGTTTGACACAAAGGCGGCTTGCAGGGAAATGTGCTCGATGAGTGGATTCTGACAGGCCTCTGGACATAGTTTCCCTGAAACATACTCTTCTATCAAGCTGACTTCTTTTGGTTCTTTCAGTCAACTTAAATCTCAGCTTCTCTAGGACTATTCCTGTGATTCATTAATAAATATCCCCTTTTTTCTACTCTTTGAGGAAAAGAACTATGTCTTATTTGTCATTGTATCTAGTGTGTCACAGGCTTCTTTGCATCTGGTTGACGCTCAGAAAGTATTTCCCTCAATCTCAACATTGATGTAGTATTTATTTTAATAGGTGGTACCCATACATTGTTTACAAAATATGTAACATGCATGCTAGGGTATATAGGGAAAAGCAAGCTTCTGTTCTCCACATATTTTCTGTAGAGACTGTCATCCCTCTTTTTGGGTATCTCCCTGCATATATTCTATGCATAGACCAGCAGTTAAACATTCAACATTTGTTGTTGTTTACTCTCTAAGTCTTATATGCCTCTTTGCGACCCCATGGACTGTAGCCCACCAGGCTCCTCTGTCCATGGGATTCTCCAGGCAAGAATACTGGAGTGGGTTGCTGTTTCCTTCTCCAGGGAATCTTCCTGATCCAGGGGTTGAACCCTCATCTCCTACATTGGCAGGTGGATTCTTTTACCACTGAGCTACCAGGGAAGCTCTAACATTCAGAATATGTTTAAGAAAAAAAATTGAGATTGGTGTACAGATAACTGATACTAAACATAATCTTAAATATAAACTTGACTTAAATATACTTAAATGGTTCACTCTGGGTAACCAGTTTGCTTAAGTAGTAAGATTTCTTATTCTCCTGAAAAACAAGTATTACCCTGAAAGTCCTTTTTAAATCTCTTTAAAGCCCATCAATTCACTTTGTACTCCCCTAGGTTGAAAACAGTGACTGTCAGTACATTTGCCTTGGATCTCTCAAGAGCTGGTAGAAACCAGCCCTCTCTCCCCATCTCCACATCTCCTGCCCTATTCTGGCAGCATCTCTTTCCAAGATCATTGTTGTTACAGAATTAAGTCTTGTGGGCTCTTCTGGGACCCAGGGCTTTGGCAAAGGTTCTATTTCTGTTCTGGTTCCTGTAACCAAAAACGAAACCAAAGCTGAGACTGCAGCAGTGCAGGCTTTATTCAGTGGTCTGACAATGGAGAGGCAGGAACTTTGTTCACAAACCAACTTCTCATCCCTTGGTGAGATGAGATTTGATTTTAAACAGTAGAGACAAAGGGAGGAGGAGTGAGGTTGGTGATGGGGGAGCATGTGTACCAGTTCACCAGGGAAGGGGCAGCGCTTTTGATGGCATGGGTGCCACCCTCTTTTTTCCTCTTTTGGTCCTTGATTTCTGATCATGATGCAAGTAGGTGTGTCATGCTAATATAATAAAATCAGCGTATAATGAGACTGTGCTGGAGGTCAGATATGTCACCATCTTGGTTCCAACTGGTCCCATTTGGTTTTTGTTTACCTCTTCCTATAGCTTCCTTTCTTATCTCTTAAAGATTTGTGATAACTCCTATTAAATGTGGGGGCAGGTGGATTTTGAGAAAGGGAGCTTCCCTGATTGTTTAGCGGGTAAAAGAATCCACCTACAATGAAGGAGACACAGGAGATGTAGGTTCGATCCCTGGGTTGGGAAAATCCCCTGGAGAAGGAAATGGCAATGCACTCCAGTATTCTTGCCTGGAGAATTCCATGGACAGAGCAGCCTGGTGGGCTGCAGTCCATGGAGTCACAAAGAGTTTGATATGTATGACTTAGCAATTGAGCACAAACACTGGTTCTTGTTCTGGCAGCATTATCTTCCCTTGGCCTCCCTGCCTCCACCAATGGCCCTCTTTGGTCTGCTCTCAACAGCGCAGCCAAATTGATCCTGTGAAAAATAATGTGAGTCATCTCTCTGTTCAATCCATTGTTGGTCTCCCATCCTACTCAAAATAAAAGCCAAGTCCTAGTATGACCATGTATGCCAGTCAGGAGGGCCCCATCGCTGTTCATTGAAAATGGTGGGTTCCCTCTGTTACTGGGCCCTTTCCAGATCCTTAAGCAGCACACTATAGAAATGAATATTGCTTCCACAAGACTCTTAGATAAGCAAACCTTTCTTATTAAGAGAGGGAGCTTGTGCACAAGGAAGAAGGCAGAAAAAAATAGTGCCAGCTCCCTAAGTAGAAGGACAAGTTTCTTTTATAACAAAAGGGAGAGTTTGTCTCATGATCACTGATAATTTCCAGAAATTGTCCACCTTTTTTGATCAGCAGCAGGTGGCTCCAACTGGATATCGGGAATAGAGGGCATTTCTATGAAGGGAAAGGAGTGCAGGAGAATTTTCTGTGAGAAAACATCTGAGCAGATATGTCTAAAATTTAGAGTTGAGGGACTTCCCTGGCAGTTCAGTGGTTAAGACTTCAGCCTTCCAGTGTAGGGGGCAGTGGGTTCAATCCCTGGTCAGGGAACTAAGATCCCGCATGCTTCACAGCATGCATAAATAAATAAGGCAGTCTTATTAAACTTTTTTCTATAGTTGAACTTCTTGTCTTCTGGCAACTAAGTATATTCTTGAGTGTAACACAGGTAAACTTAATATTTTATTCCTGCAAGTCTGGCTTTTGTCTCTGGGACTTGGGCATTTGTTCTTTAGTTGCCAAGGCCTGTTTTGCCCAAGGCTGTTTCTTGGCCTTATTTCCGGAATGGCTGTGCTCATATCTTCCTGTCTCGCCTGCATGGGCACCTTTGCTACTCATGCCCTCTGTCTAGAGTGCTTGTCCTCGGGTAGCCGTTCAGCTCGCTTTCCCATCCCTCAGGTCTGTGGTTAAACGCCCCTCCTTAGAGAAGGGTGATGACTGTGTGTAGAATACACGCCTGTTACTCTCCTCCTTTGTACTGCTTTAGGTCTGTAGAATATTCTTGTTTGTTCACGTGCTTATTGTCTGTCCCTCCCTGTGTAAGCTGCATGAGAACAGGCTGTTATTCATGTGCTTCTTTGGTGCTGAATCCCGACACCGGAATACTGAAGGTGTCAATTGGTAATTGTAGATTCAAGGAGACTGATGAGGCTCTTAGGTCTCAGCATACAGCCCCCTTGCAGCATATATGGAAAGTAGAGGTACTGGGTGGGGTCTGGCAATCACTAGGAAGGTCGTTCCCAGTTCCTTTCTCTCCTTGCTTTGCTCTATACCCAGGAAACAGCATCCTGAGACCTAGGGGCTCAGGAAAGTGGCCCTGGGCAGCAAGGCTTCTTTGGAAGTGATGCTGCTTCCACTAAGCTCCAGGTATCTGGCTGTTTGGACATTGCTCCTTGAGCTTTGTGAGTCCTAGACTAGACTCACCACCAGCTGCCCGCCTGGTCTCGCTCCTCCTGCTTTGGGATGTGCCATTACCTCTTTCCTTTTGGAAAGAAAGATCAGATTTTTCCTGGCATCCTTCTCTGCTATCCTGTTGGTTACCAGGGTCCATCCCTGCTGCCTCTGCAGGGTCTTTCCTATTGATCCCTCTCAGCTGTCACGGCTACTTTGTAAAGAGTCATCACTCATTTCCTTGACTACTAGCCTTGTCTCCCAGCTGATTTCCTTGCCTCTAGTTTCCTTCCCTTCAGTTCTGCCAAATTCCCCCCAGTCAGAAGATCTTTGTAAAGCCCAGATCACATCATGTGCCTTCCTTGCTTAAAACTGTTTAACAACTTCCTGTCATCACTCCAGGCTTCCTCAGCATTAGACAGGTGTGTTCCACCTTGATGATTTGTGCCGTACCACCTATGCCGTTACTTACTTCACATTTATTTAAATATAATCATGTTTGACATTTTTTCCTTCAGCAATAATATCCTTGTAGGCATGGGGTAAAAATCAGATTTTCTAATGTATATTAAAATATATAACTGTTACATATAATACACTGGTCTATGTACTAAGATGCATTGTAAACATCATGTTGTCAAATTCTTCCAAAAAATTGTGAAGAGGAAGAAACACTCCTAAAGAGATTCTCTAAAACCACCATCAATCTGATATCAAAATCAGACAAAGACACTGCCAAAAAAGAAAATTACGGGCCAATATGTTTGAATATAGATGCAAAAATTCTTAACAAATTTCTTAGCAAACTGTATCCAGAAATATAAAAAAGCTCATACACCATGACCAAGTGGGATTCATCCCAAGTTCATAAGGCTGGCTCAACACATGCAGATCAATCAATGTGATACACCACACAAACAAAAGGGAAGACAAAGACCCCATGATCATCTCAATAGATGCATAAAAAGCATTGTGCATATCGTGGGTGGTGTTGTGACCGGCATCTCAAGGGGACTTCCAGGACACAGAGGGCCCTTCCTTGTGTGGCTCTTGCACAGCTGCTCCCTTAGCCTGATGCTCCAGGAAGAGCATCTCCACTTTGGATTTCCATGGAAGCAGGACCACACAATGTTAAGGTCTTCACATTTTTGCTTATGAAGTTCCCTCTGCCTGGAGTGCCCTCCACAGCCTTTCAGCTTCCCTACTTGATGACCCACGTCTAGTTCTGTAGACCCAGGTTAACTGTCACACCACAGAGTCATCCTTCCTTCCCACTCTGTCCTCAGGTTGTGTTTCATCACTTTGGTTTCTTTCTTCATTGTGTTCTTTGTCCACCATCAGTTTTCACGTTCACTACTAATGACTGTCCAGTAATGGTTTTCAGGTTTCCTATCCCAGGTGTGTGCTCTTGGGAGGCTGGGTATAGGTTTTGTTTTCTTACCTTGGCGTTCCCATTCACCTTGAAATGTGAATGAATGCAGTTACCCCAGTGGAGCAGGTGATGTACTAGGATTGCTTGAGATTAGGTGAGATCAAGAGTGAAGCATGTAAACCTGGGAGTTGGGGGTTAACTGGAAGGAGAGAGGTGAAGCATTGATTGAAGAAAGGTACCAAAGGCATGATGTCCCTTCACAAGGTTTTTTAGAGTAGAACCTGCTGGACTTCCCTGATGGTTCAGATGGTAAAGAATTTGCCTGCAATGCGGGAGACCCATGTTCAATCCCTGAGTTGGGAAGATCCCCTGGAGAAGGCAATGGCAACCCACTCCAGTATTCTTGCCTGGAGCATTCCACAGACATAGGAGCTTAGCAGGCTATAGTCATGGGATCACAAAGAGTCGGATATGACTGAGCGACTAACACTACTACTACCTACTGCTGGCCCACATCAACGTACCTGATTGTTCGTATCTCTCTCTCATATGTGTGTGTGTGTGTGTGTGTGTGTGTGTGTGTGTACTTGTAAATATGTATATATATATTTAAACTAAACAGATTTTTTGGTGAGTGAATGTTTTCAACCCAACCATTAGTAGTTCCACTACTACATGTGGTAGTCACTAACCACATGTGGTCATTTGTTTTTAATTAAAATTTTAATTAATTTAAAATGCAGTTAAACTTTCATTTCTTCCATTGCATTAGCCACATTTGAAGTCTCTGTAGCCACATGTGGCTAGTGGCTACTCTTTTGAACAGAACAGAATGGAACATCTCCTTTATCACAGAAAATTTTATTGGTATGCAGTGCTCTAGAATCTGAGTCTTTAACAAATCTCCCATTCTGATTTTTGTCCCGAAAATTGAAGCCAAGAAGAAAGTTAGTTCTATGTCAGTGGATTCCCACTTGGATAGGATTAGTCAGCTTGTGTATTGTTTATTTGTTGAGTAAGGAGAGGTTCTTAGTGATTCAGTGTTGAGGAGATGGGTGATCTTATCATGGACAGGGTTTGACCAGTTCCTGTAGAGTTCTAGCCTGAGTAGCCACCCCTGGTCCAAGCCACCCTCCCCCTCACCACAGCCTGTTCACAAAACAGCAGGTGGATGAGGTTAAAGCTAAAGAGAGAGGAGAGGAGGACACAGGTAGGGAGAGGAGATGGAGATTTAGAGCCTATGAGGGTCAAGCAGGCAAGATGAGGAAGAACAGAAAGAGGAGGGGAGCAGACCCCTGCAGTGGAGGAGGAGGTGGGTGTTGGTGGCCACGGCGTGAAGGGAGGCAGGGAGTCTTGAATCAAATGTTGGCTGTTTGGTGAAGCCATTATAGAGAATGAGAAATGGCTCATGGCATTCCTGGTGCATTTTCTCTTCTAGCTGATTTTGTGTGTTGTTTTACTTAAAATGGCAGACTACATGGAGTAAAAGAGGACCAGCTAGAATGAGACAGCATCAGAAAGCGTACATCCCTAAGGACCACGTGAACTTTGCCACTTGACTGTCTGTTTTATTATTTCATGTTTGATTGAAGATGGACCCAGATTACAAGTGCTTTGGAAGCTGGGGTGGAAAATGATAAAACATTACACTTTAAGCTGTGGACTGAATTGGTAAAGTGCCAGAGCAACTGTGTTTTAGGGCTTTTGTAAATTAGGGGAAGATTAGAAGAAGTTTCTCTTTGGCAAATAACTTAGAATTGATATGATAAGACCCAGGCTTTTTTCATATGATCTCAGTCCTTTAAGCCTACAGTTGACTAGGGACCAAACTTCCAACCTTCTCTCATTTGGGATGTGAGAGTGTCTGCCAGTTGGTTTCCTGTACAATTTCAGAGGCAAAAATTAATGCTGACTGCAAGGTGATAAACAGATTTACAATGCTGAATACGGTAAGAAATTTGCAGCTTTTAGGAGAAGAAAAAAAAAGATACCAGTGGCTTCAACTATTTCTTTGGATTTTACTAATCTTTCAGATATTATTAATAAATATATCTTTGATAAGATTAATACTACAGTGTTTCTCAAGCTGCAGTGAATGTCTGAAGGACTTATTAAAATAGGGATTGCTGGATCCCCATCTGCAGAGTTTCTGATTCAGTAGATCTGCATTCACCTCCGGTATTTTCATTTTTAACAAGTTCCCAGGTGATGTGGAGACTGGTGGTCCATGGACCACGCTTTTATAATCACTAGTCCTGTGAGAATTTAAATACAGCTTCGGTCTGGATTGGGAGATTGTGTTTAAGGGCGGGCAGCAGTTCATTTGATATAGTTGATTTATAATATCATGTTAGTTACTGTGTTATACAGTAAATCCTTGTTACTTATCTGATTTACCTATGGGCATTTGTATCTAGGAAAAGGAAAACTACAATAGGGAAGGCAAATGTGTAGTGAGGATGGAAGAGCTCTTAAATAAGTCGGTACATGGATTAAGAAACAATCCAGAAAATTATAAAAGCCATCCTTTGCTTCTTTCTGACTCAGGGTTTTCCTGCTGTAGGGTTTGGGCTGGAGGGAGAAGGAGTCTGTGTTCACTGCGGTGACCTGGCTCTGAGGGCACACTGCCCTCTTTCCCTGCCAGGCCAGCCTCTCCAGGTGAAGGCCATGGTGCTCTGATGGAGCAGAGCCTCCCCCACAAACCAGGAAGCAGCCCACACTTGCCCATTTGGAAGCAGCCATATCTGCAGCATTTGCTCCTGACCCAAATCTTCTCTGCTTCCGAGAGATCGCTGCAGTCCCAGGGCAGTGGTGGCATGAGGATGTCACATGAATGTCCAGAGCCTTTGAATGGCCAGGGAGGCTGACCACTGGGAGGACGTCAGGAGACCTGGCTTCTATTTCTGGGTGGACTTCAGATTCCTGGGGTGACCTTGGGGAAGCCTGCCAATCCTCCACAATCCCATTTTGACTCCCTGTGTTTGTGAAACAAACCTCTCCCCACCCCTGACCCCTCCAGTCCATGAAATAACAGAAAAACAAAAACCTAGGGCTGGTCAGCGGCCACCAGGGCATTTAGGAGCTGATGTGCAGAACTCTGAGCGCTTGAGGAGAAAGCTGCTGTGTAAACACAATATATTATTAATAACATGTTAAAAAAAATAGCATCACACGCTCAGCTAATAATAGCTGCTTTCAGCTATGGGGGAGCTCTGACACACAGGCTTCCAGCAGTGTTGACGAAAGGATGATTGGCTTCTGAATTTGCAACACATTTAAAAGATGATGAAAATAGGTTTTTAAAACATTTGGAGCATATTTGTAGGTATATTTGTGAGGCAGATATGATGACAGATCTGTAAAATTCAACATGAATAAACAAATCATCGATTTCTTTGGATTTTTTTTTCATTACATTTCAGAGTTGTTTTACAGTGTGGGCTATTCCATAGGCATTTTGGCTCAAGTGTTAGGAGTCTCTTTCCTCTTCCCATCTCCAGTGGTAAGTGGTTGATGCCCCTTTTAACTCTAGGGGGGGGAACTTACAAATCAGTCAGTGGTTAGGTAATCAGTTAATATAGGGAGGTGGCTCAGCTGGTAAAGAATCTGCCTTTAGAGCAGGATACCCAGGTTTGATCCCTCGGTTGGGAAGATCCCCTGTAAAAGGAAATGGCAACCCACTCTAGTATTCTTGCCTGGAAAATTCCATGGACAGTGGAGCCTGGCAGGCTACAGTCCAAGGGGCCACAAAGAGTTGGACATGACTGAGCAACTAACACTTCATTTCAGGGAGAGTCAAACCTTCCTGGGTGGACCCCATTTGTGGCTCCAACCAGTTAATGATTACATATACTCTACAGAGGCATGCAGGGGCACCTGCCAGGTGCCGCTGTAGATACTGAGATATGAAAATATGGTTCTCACCCTTAAGGGACTTCTAGGTAGTTTTGATTAAAGATATATAAGTAAGATATTATGTAAGGAGACCATTGCATCTTTTATACCTGTCTCCTTAACAGAATCCAACAAAACCCAAATCCACTTTTTGTGCATTATCAAGGTGTGCCTGTGTTGACTGGGAGAAAGATAGAGTCCTGCAGCATCACTGGTCCCTGTCAGGAAGCAGCTCAGACATTTGTTCCTGTCCCCTCTGAGGAATTTGGAGATGGAGGCTTCTTGAAGATGTTGTGGTAAATGCTCTACAGAAGGTTTAGCACCCAAGTGGTGCCTCTTACTTGGGTTCTCTCATGCCTCAGTGTGTGAAGATTGATCAAGTAATGGGTGTGCTGCAGGTTTCTCAGGGAACATTAGACCCCTCCTTCCTCAGCAGCTGGTGGGGGTGACTGCTCCCTTCTGTTCAGAGAAGGATGGATTTTCCCCTACAGTGGAAGTTCACTAAGGACAGGGCCTTCCCTTGAACTAGGCCTGGGACTCAGCCCTGAGAGATTATTCAGGGAATTGCCTGGGGAGCTTTATTTTATTTTTCTACTAAAGTATAGTTGGTTTACAGTGTTGTGTTAGTTTCAGGTTAGTTTCAGCACAGGGATTCTGTTTTACGTGTGTGTGTGTGTATCTTCCCTGGTGACTCAGATGGTAAAGAATCCACCTGCAATGTGGGAGACCTGGGTTCAATCCCTGGGTCAGGAAGATCCCCTGGAGAAGGGAATGTCTACCCATTCCAGTATTCTTGCCTGGAGAATTCCATGGACAGAGGAGCCAGCTGGCTACAGTCCATGCAGTTGCAAAGAGTCGAACATGACTGAGTGACTAACACTTTCACTTTTTCATATATATGTATATACATGCATATTGGAGAAGGGAATGACAATCCACTCCAGTATTCTTGCCTGGAGAATCCCATGGACTCTAGAGAAGCCTGGTGGGCTACAGTCTGTGGGGGTCGCAAAGAGTTGGACACAACTGAGCGACTAACACTTCACTTCATATACACATATACATACATTCTTTTTCAGATTCTTTTCCCTTATAGGTTATTGCAAGATATTGAGTAGAGTTCCCTGTGCTGTACAGTAGAACCTTTCTGTTTATCTATTTTATATATAGTATAGCATGGATGCTCAGTCATGTCCAACTCAACACAATCCCATGGACTGTAGCCCACCAGGCTCCTCTGTCCACGAAAGATAGTAGTGTGTGTATGTTAATCTCAAATCTCCTAGTTTATCCGTCCCCCACTCTTTCCCTTTGGTATCCATAAATTTGTTTTCTATGTCTGTGGGTCTACTTCTGTTTCTGAGAAGCAATTTAAAAAGCAAATACAGATGCCTGTATTCATCCCTAGAGATTCTGATAAAATTGACCCTGAGGAGCAGTCCCTGGGCTACTGTTCCAAAAAATTCCTCAGTGGGGTGTAAAGTGTGAGGGGTGGAAAACCAAGTTGGAGATTAAATTTATCTGAAAGGGTGAAGCAGGGAGAGCATGTGTGCTAGTCACTTGAGTGGAGGCCTGACTTTTAGGCTCTTTTCCTGAAATGGCACCTCTCACAGTCCTGTTTGCTAGCAGGGAGAAGTGGTTACTTCAAGTGCTGGGCACAGTGGGTCCATAGTCGTCTGTCCTGGGGGATAGCTGGGCCTTGGGCCAGTTGCTTTGGGAGCTTTGATCCCCCAAGCCCTAGAATCCCTGGTCCTGCCCTGGTGTCTGGTCACTAAAGGGCCCTGCAGAAAGCTGTCTCATTCCTGCACGATGCCCCTCTTGGCTGTGGTCCCCTCCACCCTGATCACCCTGCCAGGACTGTGGTGACCAGTGCCAGGCACTCCACCTACTGTAACCTTCTTCATTTCTGCTGCTGTGTCCCTGGGTGCTTTTTGCCTGTGATCTCTACATACTCCCCCCCACCTCCCCTCCCCCACACCTACCTGTAATCTCTCTACACACACGTACACACACACACTCACACCCCACCACTCGCCCACCACCTGCCACCTTGAGTGTATGTTTCCCCCCAGGCTCCTTATGAGGATGTATGGCGCCCGGGGTGGATCACCCACTTGGTTTGTAGGTCCAGGATTTTCTTTAGCTCAAGTCTGTACCAAGAGCCCCAGCCTGCTTATTACTTTTCCTTTGTTCTTGTGTGTTTCACCCCAGCCCACATTGATTGCTTCTTCCTGTGTTTTTGATTTTGTGATTTTACTTTTTGGCCTCATGCTATAGCATGTGGGATCTTAATTCCCTGACCAGGGATCTAACCCACACCCCCTGCATTGGAAGGTGGAGTCATAACCACTGGATCGCCGCTGAAGTACCTTTCCATCTGTGTTTTTGAGAGAATAAAACCTACAACTAATGTGTTGATAAGAAGCCTTTGGAGTGAACTCCACGCAGCCTGTTTACCCACTTATTTCTGACCCTTAGGTTTGGGAAAAGGTGTCTGTCTATAGGATTCTAAGTAGGTGCCACTCTGGGTCCTGCTATTAGTCCAGAACATGGTAATTAAAGCATGGGCAATGAAAAATGGCTTTATTTTGTAGCTTGGGAGGAGGGCTGAGAAGGCTGCTGAGTGCTGGTGACCTCAGGTTGGGACAGGAATGATGTAGGGCTGACCGCAGTTATTCTTGTATTGGTTTCTTTTCTGTTTCTCCTCATTTTCATTTGGTATTTTGACCTTTGATCTCTATCGTCATTTCCTCAGGTTTACTTTCATTTTCTGTATTTTTCCCTCCTGTAAGTGTCTGGGTTGCCAGCTGGTACATCCCAAGCCCAATAGTCATCCTCCCAGCTCCCACCCCACTCCCCTGGCTGGGTGTCCTCTGACTTTTCCCATGACCTCATTTCCAACTTGCTCTCACCTCTCCTGTGCATGGTGTCTTGGTTGACCTCATCCTTCCTTTTCTTTTCTCATTTATTTTTTAAAAGAATTGCTTCATCCTGCCATGAACACTATTTTTTTGCTTTTAATTTTATTTTGGAGTATAGCCAGTTAACAATGTTATGATAATTTCAGGCAGACTGTGAAGGGACTCAGCAATCCATATATATGTATCCATTCCCCCCCACCCCACCAAACTCCCCTACCATCCAGGCTGCCACATAAGATTGAGCAGAGTTCCCTATGCTATACAGTAGGTATTTGTTGATTATCCATTTTAAATACAGCAGATGAACTCTCTTCTTTTGTCATTACTGAATCATTCCTGTTTTTATGTTTGAGAAAATCCAAAAATGTCTATCCTGTTCTATCAGCAAGAGACATCCAGGGTATGCTTTTTTTCCCCATCATTTAAGCCAGCATTAATGGGTCAATTTTTTTATGCTCTGTGCATTATCTTATTTCATCTTCAGGTAGGAAATATTGCTCCCACTTGACAGATGAGGAAATAGAGGCTGAAAGAAGTATGGTAGCTTGACCAAGATCAAGCAGCAGGTTAAATGGTAGAACTTGGAAAGTCTCACGTCAGAACCTCCACTCTTTGCTATTAAACTCTGTACCCTCCAGCTAGAGGAGGGGTGAAATGTTGTGTTGCCAGGCAGGAGGATGGATTTCATGGCCTTGAAGACCCTTCCTTACCAGCATTTGTGGGATGCTGTGAGGTCATGTAGGATGGTGAGACCCTTTCCCATGGGGTTGATTTTGATGATAAATCACTGAACTGTGTTCTAGAAATGACTCAGTATTAATTCTGATACTGTGAGTGGACATGGTGGGAGTATGGCAAATTATGGTGGGTCCTAGGGCCTTGGGTCGTGTCATTGTCACTGTCATTGTGTAAACTAGCAAGATGGAGTTCTCCCAGCTGATTCCCAATGTTCTGTTTCTTTGCAGAGCCTGTGTCATCTTGGGGGTGATATTCCTTCTATCATCTGTGTGTATAGTGGTCAAAGCCATCCATGATCTCTCAACTAAGCTGCTCCCAGAAGTGGTAAGTTTCTTCTTTTTTCTTAAGAGTCTTTCCTGAGGGTACCAGCCTCTTGTAGTACATCTCACCCCAGATGTACTGGGGGAAGTTGGGCAGGTGGAGAGAAAATAGACAGTATCTTAGGGGTCCAGAAGGAGTCCATATTAGAATGTAAATGACTCAGCAGAGAAAAGCACTGGGCAAGACAAAAAGATAGTTGAGCTGGTGCGTGTTCTGTGTCTTTTGACTACTTTTAATGTCTTTTATACTAAGAGAAATGAGGTGATTTTTATATAGCAGCGATCCAACCTGTGTTGTTTTTTCTGCATCCACTCAATGACTTTAGTAAGAATTATTTTTGCCTTTGCACCTCAATTCAGTACATAAATCTACTCACATTAGATTTTCTGGCACAACTAACATTCAAATGCAGAAACTGGAGTACACAATTTCATATTAAATTTTCTCAGTGAGAGGCACCAGATTCTTTTTTTTTTTTTTTTTGCACTCTGATTCTTTTTTGCCCCGCATCTTATGAATACTGAGATAAGAAATATTTTTACAGTCTCCTGGAAGCTAATTTACCTAGCAGGAGATGAAGATGCTGCCATTACAATGATTCTCTATACAGACTTACCTCAGAGATATGATGGGTTTAGTTCCAGTCCATCACAGTAAAGCAATTAATACAATAAAGCAAATCACACATTTTATTTTTTTGGCTTCCCAGTGTACATAGAGGTTATGTTAATACTATCTCTATTATATGTAGTCTATTACGTGTTCAATGGCATTATATCTTCAAAACAAAACCAATGTACATACCTTAATTAAAAAATACCTATTGCAAAGATAATCTGAGCTATCATCTGAGCCTTCAGCAAGTCACAATCTGTTTGCAATGGTAACATCAAAGGTCACAGATCATTGTAAGAAATGTAATAATAATGTGGGGGTGGGTAGTAAATTGGGAGATTGGGATTGACATATATACATGACTCTGTATAAAATAGATAACTAATATGGACCTGCTGTATAGCACAGGGAACTCTACTCAATGTTCTGTAATGACCTATATGAGAAAAGAATCTTAAAAAAAAAAAAAAAGTGGCTATATGTATACATCTAACTGATTCTCTTTGCTGTACACCTGAAACTAACACAACATTGTAAATCAACTCTCCTCCAATAAAAATGTTTTTAAAAGTTTGAAATATTTTGAGGATTAACAGAATGTGACACAGGGACAGAAGATGAGTAAATGCTGTTGGAAATAATGGTGCCAATAGATTTATTGGACACAGGGTTACCACAAAGTTTCAATTTGTAAAAATAATAATAATTATCTGCAAAGTGCGATGAAATGAGGTGCGCCTGTTTGCAAGTTGCATAGTGGTTAATGCAAAATTACGGGCTCTTCTTTTAGGGTGTGACTTGATTTGTGCTCGACTATGTACACCATCTTATAAAAGGCCCAAGTGATGAGACCTTTAGTTTCATTTTTAGAAAAACATATGTTAATCTTTTGGGGGTAATGTATTGCATTTGTGTGTGTGTTTTTATGGGGAAGATGAAAAAGGAGTGGGCATTACACTGTATTTAGTAGAGCTGTTAAAGTGACTGCCTTAAGCTGTCCTGTGAACCTAACGCCCCCACCCCTCGCCAACTTGAACCTAAGATTAGAGCCATTCCTTTGGTACCTCCTCAGGATCTTAACTGTTATTTATCATTGCAACTAACATCTCAGTGACACGGAGGAAAGATGGATAGCAGGGTAGGAGTGTACCTACCTGTGGATTTCATCTTTTTCAGAAGAGCTGGCTCAAGCAAATAATCCCATGTCTTATACTCCATATGTTATCTTATATCTTATCTCTTCCTGGTTACCCAGGATGCTGGACTTGTTCATCGTCTTCCTTCATCAGACTGACTGTCATGTGTTCCATTCCATCAGAATCTGAAGCTTGAAAAAAGTGAAAGTGAACGTGTTGGTTTCTTAGTCGTATCCAACTCTTTGCAGTCCTGTGGGCTGCAGCCTGCCAGGCTTCTCTGTCCATGGGATTCTCCCAGCAATAATACTGGAGGGGTAGCCATTCCCTTCTCCAGGGGATCTTCCTGACCCAGGGATTGAACCCAGGTCTGCTGCACTGCAGGGGGATTCTTTAGTGTCTGAGCCACTAGGGAAGCCCTTTAAAAATTAGTTGCTCAGTTCTGTCCAATTCTTTGCAAACCCATGGACTATAGCCCGCCAGGCCTCTCTCTCCACGGAATTCTCCAGACAAGAATACTGGAGTGGGTAGCCATTCCCTTCTCCAGGGGATCTTCCCAACCCAGGGCTCAAACCCCATCTCCTGCACTGCAGGCAGATTCTTTACTGTCTGAGCCACATCTAGACATAAAAGTATTGTGTGATTAATTAAGATGTCAGTCAGATAACATCTTTGCATTTTACAGGGGATGGAAATCTGACTCCACTTTAAGAAATGTTTATTGGTGGGAATTTTCAGCACTGGGCTCGTTGACATTTTCATTTATTTAGGTAATAAAAATTAATGTGAGGCAGGGCTTACTTGATGTAGAATGGATAGCTGTGCTCGCAGACCCTTGTTTGTGGCCCTCCTTGTTTTTGTCTTGAAAGCTGAACAGGTTTTAACTGGAAACAGCCTTATATCTTATGGTACAAATACTCCTAAGAGAGGAAGCTCACCAAGTTAAAATCCACATCATTGCTAAGGTGTCTCATGCCCAGCCCACGTGAGATCAGAGAGGGTGAAGACCTCTGTGATTCAACCAAGACTGTCCCTCTCTTGGTAGGGTTCACACCCACTGTATGTTATTAGTCCCGGTGGGGGATTTAAAAATCATACCCATTTATGGTCATCCTGTAAGAACTCTAAGGAAAGATGTAAGGTGGTCTGTTATATTTGTTTGTTTTTTTAAACCTTCGGAGTTGTGGAAACTCTGGCATATTTATGTAACCAAGTAACCAAGGCATATTTATACTTAAAATATGTGGGGAACCCTGGTTAGGAGCAGGTGATTAGTTTCCGGCAGACCAAATGCAGTCTGTGCCTCTTGGTGGCTCATAGTTTGTGGTGGTTGAAACCAGGGAGATTGGTGTTGAGGGTTTTGATGTCCTAAATTTTAGGTCCCAAGTCACAGCTTCATCCTTGCCCTCATCTGCAGAATTGCCTTTTTTTAAAAAGATTTTTTTATATGTACCATTTTTAAAGTCTTTATTGAATTTGTTACAGTATTAGGTCTGTTTTATGTTTTGGTTTTTTGGCCATGATGTATGTAGGATCTTAGCTCCCCAACCAGGGATTGAATCTGCACCCCCTGCATTGGAACACAAAGTCTTAACCACTAGACCACTAGGGAAGTCCCCAGAATTACCTTTTGATGTATGATTTCCTTCAAGTTGTTACATGGGTTTGGCTGAAGCAATGTTTTCCCTGCCCCGGGCCTGTTTCCCCAGCAGCTTTCTTTTTAATGTCACCGGCACAATTCTCGGAGTACGAGTCATTCGTGAGAATGGGTGAGTTTTGAAAGAAAGCCATGCAGTTGGGAATCGCCCTCTTGTGAAGTCAGCTGGCTCTGAGCCATGGTGTCGCCTGCTCCTCAGCGGCCTCATGCTGGAGGAGACAGGCCAGCCCAGTTCTCAGGGGACCCCCAGAAGGATTCCATAGTGTCTCCTGCAAGGGCTTCTTGAGCAGATGGCTTAAGTTTGCTCCCTCATGGCCTGCATGGGGTCTCACTGGATCATTGACGAAGCAGATTCCAAAAGAGTCTTCTCAGAAACTGCATGAACTATGGTTCTAGAAGTCGGGGAATGTGGGTGCTGCCGCATATGCAGTGGCAATAGTTTGGTCTTATGTCTGTGGCTGCTTTGACATGAGCATCATTGTGTTGCTGTTTTCACACCCACCATGCCCTAGAAGGGAAGGCAGGGAGAGGTGGCACACTTCTCTCTTGTGGTGGCACCTGGGGGCTCCGAAAGCAAAAGTGATCTTCCTGAGGTCATCAGCTGGCTGGTGGCAGTGCCTGGATTTGAACCCTTGTCTCCTCGTCTCGGGCTGTCTTGGCTCCTGATACTGTGGGATTCCGTGGTCCCACTGTTCATTGGCTTTTCAAGTCTGAACCTTCTGTCTTATTTCTTCTCCTTTTTTCTTTTTTACCCCTTCCATTTGCTTTTTGCTTTGCTTTTTCTTGTCTTCTCATATTCAGGTTGAGGTGCCCAGCTCCCAGCTGATTCCATCCCTGGCATTTTCTGGCTACCACTGCTGCTCCCACCCATGCGGAGCCCCTGCAATCTGTGCCACTGACCAGGGTGTGCTCTTGTTGCTTTGTCTGTTGAAAAGAATGCAGGCAAGTGTACCAAGAAGCCATGGAAAAGTAGAAGTATGAAATGAGGGAATTCAGGGGTTACATGGAGTCACGTGGAAAGAGGTGAGGGCGTGGAGGCTGAGTGACTCCCCCCGCCCCAGTACCCATGTGACCACTGCAAGCAAATTGCTCCATCTCTCTGACTCTGGGCTTCCAGATATGCCACACGGGGACAATACTTTTGTCAGGGGTTTATGATAAAGATCAAGTAAGCCATTTATTTAAAATAATCGATATTATTAACAGGAGACAGTGCTACTATGGTGGTGATTACTCTTAACCTTCTGATTTTAAAGTTTCTGCACTGCTCGTGGCCTGAATTCCTTTCAGATGGGCCCCTTGATCCCTCTTTCCTGCCTCCTGGTCCCCCACCCTCTGGGTGGATAGGACTAGTGCTTGTCTCTCTTTGGCTTCAGGTGGCCACGGCCAACTCTGGGCCCCTTCCTTTTGGGAAACACCCAGCACACTGTAGGCAGGCTGTCCTCTAAGTCTAACTCACCACTGGTTGGCTGTGAGACTTCCAGCAAATTGTGTCTCCTCTCTGAGAGACAGTTGCCTTCTTTGTAAATGGGTGTCATGCCCCCTGCTCCACGACAAACATTGCAAGAACTAAACGATGCAATGAATGTGGAATTGCTCCATCAACTGTCGTGTGCTTGGTGAAAGCAGAAGGTGTTATGTCAGATCCCATGACCCAGGAAGTCTCATCCTTTCCCATGCACTTTCTCTCAGTGACCTGTTGAGTTGTACTAGCTCATTACACTTTTCTGTTCATAGACTGTGACTTGTTTACCTTGAGCTCTTGACAGTGTCTGGGCCTAACATCCTCCTTAAGTCACATGCATTAAAAGTGATAACAATTACAATTAAAATGACGCATTGTTCCCAATTGGCAATGGATAATATATGGTCATATGCTGATAATAATAATTGCTACTGTGTGAATTCCTACTGATCCCCATACCCTCTGTCTAGGCACTGGGGATTCAAAGTCAACCAGCACTAATGGTTAGAGTTTCTTCATTGCTCTGCAAAGTCCTTGACTTCTCCTAGGAGTTGGCATTTGCTCCCCAGGAGCTCACAGTTGGGGAGAGACCCAGATAGCCTAAACATTTGATTTAGGTGATGAGGGCTGTAGTAGAGACAGTCAGGCCTGCTGTAGGGAAGGCGTGTTGGGGCCTCCACTGTGATCTGAAGGAAGAGTGGACACTGGGGAGACAGGCTTGAGTGAGGAGGGTCTGGGGCTGAGGTCAAGGGAGGAGGAGGCTCTTAGAGGCAGAGCAGCCATAGAGACCATGGGATCTGTGTGAGCTTGCTTTCTTTTTCTCAGGCTTTTGTTTCCTGTTGACATCAGTGTGTCTGGATAGGAGGAAGAAATAGAGAAAGGAAAATGCAAAGGAGAAGGCAGAAAGGAAAAATAACTCTGTCGTGGGTCAGGAGTGGTTGCTCGACATCGTTTTGATTCTTCTTCCTTGAGTTGCAGGATTGCTTTCAAACCTTCCCTTGTTTTCTCTCAGCTAAGTTCTTGCCTGAGATTCCATCCCACCCACCAGAACAAAGGAGCTTCCGCCAAGAGGAGGGAGCCCCCCTCACAACTGTGTTCTTTCAGGCAACCAGTCGTGAGCCCTGTTTCATTTCCAGTCCTCGTGGGACATGAAGGTGGCTCACAGTGCGGGGTGGCTGCCTGCTTTCATGGGCACATCTCTTCCCGCAGTGTTGCTATATTTCTCTCACTTAGAGGCCTGGCTGGCTTTGCAGAGCTGGGGGCGGTCAGTGTGGTCCTTGCGTGGGCCCCCAATGGGATTTCACTCTCAGGAACAAAGCTAGAGAGATAACTCTTGTAAAGGATATATTAGGATTGTACTTGCAAGTGCACGGCCAAGAACATTCCCAAAGGATCTTCCTTCACAGTGACTATGACTCTTGGATTTGTAGGCCTTTGTTTTTGTGAGATGTTTAGCATTCAGGAGTGACTGGGTAAGAGTTCCTTAAGTTCTTCAGTAGCTTGTCACCTCTTGGTCCATCTTTACCTGGTGGAGAGGATGGAACCAGCTTAGCCTGCCCCCTACTCACACACCTGTTTGTCTTCTCCCCTTCTTCCTTCCCTCTCACTCAGGGCCTCTCCCCTCCCCCTCTGAGCTCCCACCTTGTCCACTTCTTTGGAAATTGCACCTCTGCACTCACTCCTTTTCCTCCTGGAAACCCTCAGTCACTGCCTACCTGACTCCTCCTCCTCAGGCAGATCCCTTCAAGTCCTTCCCACCCCCTGCTAGCCTCTGTTGCTCTCACAGATGCTCTGTCTGAAGACACGCATCCATTCCTTCCCAATCCTCTTGTTCCCTCAGCTTCAAACCCAGCCTCCCCTCAGCCTGCCCCAGCAGTCTTTCAAATCCATTCTGTGTGACCTCCCTTGGGAGGTAGGAGATGGTTAACAGGAGGACATGAGTGAGGATGCAGGGGCCAGGAGTGAAGGCTTGGGGCCAGGTGAGCAGGTTCACAAAGATGCTGCCTACCCAGTCAGCTTGTCCGCCTCAGGTCTTCTGGAGCAAGTGCCTCATCCCTGGGAGTAAGTGTCTTGAGGCTCTTGTACTGAGTCAGTACTCTGAGGCATGTCACCTTGTGGTTAAAGATGTGGGAGAGAATTCCCTGATGATTCAGTGATTAGGACTCTGCACTAGATGAGTCACAAGCTGGAATCAAGATTGCTGGGAGAAATATCAGCAACCTCAGATGTGCAGATGATACCACTCTAATGGCAGAAAGTGAAGAGAAACTAAAGAGCCTCTTAATGAGGGTGAAAGAGGAGAGTGAAAAAGCCGGCTTAAAATTCAGTATTCAAAAAACTAAGATTATGGCATCCAGTCCCATCACTTCATGGCGAATAGATGGGTAAACAGTAGAAATAGTGACATATTTTATTTTCTTGGGCTCCAAAATCACTGCAGATGGTGACTGCAGCCATGAAATTAAAAGACGCCTGCTTCTTGGAAGAAAAGCTGTGACAAACCTAGAGAGCATAGTAAAAAGCAAAGACATCACTTTGTTGAAAAAGGTCCATAGGAAAAAAAAAACATAGTTTTTTTTTTTTTTGTGTGTGAATTAGACCACAAGAAGGCTGAGCACTGCAGAATTGTTGCGTTTGAATTGTGGTGCTGGAGAAGACTCTTGAAAGCCCCTTGGAAAGCAAGCAGATGAAACCAGTCAACCCTAAAGGAAATCAAGCCTGAATATTCACTGGAAGGACTGAAGCTGAAGCTACAATACTTTGGCCACCTGATGTGAAAAGCTGACTCATTGGAAAAGGCCCTGATACTGGGAAAGATTGAAGGCAAAAGGAGAAGAGGAAGGCAGAAGATGAGATGGTTGGTGTGACTGACTCAATGGACATGAATCTGAACAAACTCTATGAGATTGTGAAGGATTGGGAAGCCTGGCATATTGCAGTCCATGGGCTCCCAAAGAGTCTGAACACGACTTAGTGACTGAATAGCAGCAACAACTTCCGCTGTAGAGGTCGTGGGTTTGATCCCTGGTCGGAGAAGTAAGATCCTGCATGCTTGCTGTGCAGCCAAAAAAAAAAAGTTGACTCTGAGGTCAGGGAGACAGAACCCAACTCTGCCTCTTCCTAACTAGAGAAAGATGGGGCAGCAGTCCCAGCCTTCTATGTCTCAGTTTCTTTTGTAAAATGGAAATAGTAATAGCAGTCTTCTTGCTAAGAAAGAAAATAAAACAATATAGATGATGCATTTAGCAAATAATTGTTGAGTGAATGATGACTAATACTATGGTTGTTGGACCAGAGAAGAGGTTTCTAAGGAAGTTGGTGGACCTTCTGATGCCTTTAGTTCTGGAAGCTTAGTCTGTATTGAACCATCCAGGAAATGCATTCAGGGATCCTATTTTCAGCTCAGATTGGGTAATGGTGTAGGCACCTTCTTGTGCAATAACCTATAATTCCTGGATCTACTATGAGCAATAGATTCATGTTCCCATGTGATATGCTGTCAAGCATAACTCTGAATTTAATTTGGGAGTTGCGTTGACTCCCAAATACTTTAAAAACAAACACTTGTACACAGTCAAGGTCCTCACCATCCATCCAACCTGCCAACATCTCCCCAGCACTGCACAGAGAAAGGCAGAAAATTCCTGTTATTAGATCATCAGTGGTGTCCCACTCTTTCTACTTTAGACAGAATTATTCCATCACCTCAGCAAGACTGACCTGCCGTCTATGGGGTCGCACAGAGTCGGACATGACTGAAGCGACTTAGCAGCAGCAGCACAGCCCACAAGTTTCTAAACAGAAGAAAACTGAGCTCTGATGAAAGTGAGTTGTATTGGCTGGAGTGACCTCATGGAGAATAGAGCCCAGAAATAGATGCATATGTATCTGGTCAACCAGCTTTCAACAAAGGTGCCAGGGCAATTCAGGAGGAAAAAAAATTCTCTTTTCAACAGATGGTGCTGGAGAAACTGGAAAGCTTTATGGACAAAAATGGACATTCACTTTTATATAAAAACTAGCTCAAAATGGATCAAAAACCTCAATGTAAAATCTAAAACACTAAAACTTCTAAAGGAAAGCAAAACAGAACATTTAGGTATTTAGGTGAAGTTTATTACGTTTGGCAGTAAAAGTTTGCACCATAAAATTAAAAAAATTGAAAATTGGACTTTATCCAAGTAAGAAACCCTTGCTATGACACCATTTATGACAAGACTGCACAGACGGCATACATAGATCAGACAAAAGACTTATCTCCAGAAGACATCAAGAACAGTTTAATAAGAAGACCCAGTAGTCATGTATGGATGTGAGAGTTGGACTGTAAAGAAGGCTGAGTGCCAAAGAATTGATGCTTTGGAACTGTGGTGCTGGAGAAGACTCTTGAGAGTCTTTTGGACTACAAGGAGATCAAACCAGTCAATCCTAAAGGAAATCAGGAAGGACTGAATTCCTTATTCATTGGAAGGACTGGTGCTGAAGCTCCAATACTTTGGCCACCTGATGTGAAGAGCTGACTCACTGGAAAAGATCCTGATACTGGAAAAGATTGAGGGCAAAGAGAAGAAGAGGGTGACAGAGGATGAGATGGTTGGATGGCTGACTCAATGTACATGTTTGAGCAACCTCGGGGAGATAGTGAAGGACAGGGAAGCCTGGCATACTGCAGTTCACGTGGTCGCAAAGAGTTGGACATGACTTAGTGACTGAACAACAACAACAACAGCAAGACAATCTGATAAGAGAACAGGCATAAGATTTACAGACAGTTCCTAGGAGAAGAGATAAATGAAGAGCCAATAAGCACATGAAAAATTGCTCAATATTATTAGTCTCCATGGAATTACAAATTAAAACCACCATAAGATACCACTACATACCCATTTGAATGTCTAAACTTGAAAAAAACAAAAATATGTGGACCATTTACAGCTCTCATACATTGACGATGAGAGGATAAAGTGATTCATGTACTTTGGAAAAGAGTTCAGAGGTTTGTTAAAACATAAACATCCATTTACAATATGACATAGCCATTCCTTCCCTAGAAATTTACCCAAGAGAAATGAACATATACATTTGTATAAAGACCCTCAAACAAATGTTTATTGCATTTAGATTTCTAATATCAAAACTTAAAACTAATCCAAATGTCTATGAATAGGTGAAATGTGGTATATCCATACAGTGGAACACTACTCAGCAATAAAAAAGGCACCACTGACTCATACAATGACATGGATGAAACTCAGAATAATTAAGGTAGGTTCCAGATGCAAAGCTAAAAGAAATACGTTAATAGTGTACAGGCATACCTTGGAGATTCTGTGGATTTCATTCTATAACATTGCAAAATATTGCAATAAAGCAAGTCATGTAAATTTTTAGGTTTCCCAGTATATAGAAAAGTTACATTTACACTATACTGTAGTCTATTAAGTGTGCAGTAACATTATATCCAAATATATATATATATATATATATATATATATATATATATATATATATATACACCTTAATTTTAAAAGTAGTTTATTGCTAAAAATACTAACAGTCATCTTTAGCCTTCATTAAGTTGTAGGTATAATCAAACATCATGGATCACAGATCAATTCAGTTCAGTCACTCAGTTGTGTTTGACTCTTTGCGACCCTATGAACCGCAGCATGCCAGGGCTCCCTAACCATCAACAACTCCCGGAGTCCACCCAAACCCATGTCCATCGAGTCGGTGATGCCATCCAACCATCTCATCCTCTGTCGTCCCCTTCTCATCCTGCCTTCAATCTTTCCCAGCATCAGGGTCTTTTCAAATGAGTCAGCTCTCCACATCAGGTGGCCAAAGTATTGGAGCTTCAGCTTCAACATCAGTCCTTCCAATGAACACCCAGGACTGATCTCCTTTAGGATGGACTGGTTGGATCTCCTTTCAGTCCAAGGGAGTCTCAAGAGTCTTCTCCAACACCACAGTTCAAAAGCATCAATTCTTTGGTGCTCAGCTTTCTTTATAGTCCAACTCTCACATCCATACATGACCACTGGAAAAACCACAGCCTTGACTAGACGGACCTTTGTTGACAAAGTAATGTCTCTGCTATTTAATATGCTGTCTAGGTTGGTCATAAATTTTCTTCCAAGGAGTGTCTTTTAATTTCATTGCTGCAGTCACCATCTGCAGTGATTTCTGAGCCCAGAAAAATAAAGTCTGACACTGTTTCCACTGTTTCCCATGAAGTGATGGGACCGGATGCCATGATCTTAGTTTTCTGAATGTTAAGCTTTAAGCTAACTTTTTCACTCTCTTCTTTCACTTTCATCAAGAAGCTCTTTAGTTCTTCTTCACTTTCTGCCATAAGGGTGGTGTCGTCTGCGTATCTGAGGTTATTGATATTTCTCCCAGCAATCTTGATTCCAGCTTGTGCTTCTTCCAGCCCTGCGATTCTCTTTATGTATTCTGCATATAAGTTAAATAAGCAGGGTGACAATACATAGCCTTGACGTACTCCTTTTCCTATTTGGAACCAGTCTGTTTTTCCATGTCCAGTTCTAACTGTTGCTTCCTGACCAGCATATAGGTTTTTCAAGAGGCAGGTCAGGTGGTCTGGTATTCCCATCTCTTTCAGAATTTTCCATAGTTTATTGTGATCCACACAGTCAAAGGCTTTGGCATAGTCAGTAAAGCAGAAGTAGATGTCTTTCTGGAACTCTCTTGCCTTTTTGATGATCCAGCGGATATTGGCAATTTGATCTCTGGTTCCTCTGCATTTTCTAAAACCAGCTTGAACATCTGGAAGTTCATGGCTCCCGTATTGCTGAAGCCTGGCTTGGAGAATTTTGAGCATTACTTTACTAGCGTGTGAGATGAGTGCAATTGTGTGGTAGTTTGAGCATTCTTTAGCATTGCCTTTCTTTGGGATTAGAATGAAAACTGACCTTTTCCAGTCCTGTGGCCACTGCTGAGTTTTGCATATTTGCTGGCATATTGAGTGCAGCACTTTCACAGCGTCATCTTTCAGGATTTGAAATAGCTCAACTGGAATTCCATCACCTCCACTAGCTTTGTTCGTAGTGATGCTTCCTAAGTCCTACTTGACTTCACATTCCAGGATGTCTGGCTCTAGGTGAGTGATCACACCATCATAATTATCTGGGTCGTGAAGATCTTTTTTGTACAGTTCTTCGGTGTATTCTTGCCACCTCTTCTTAATATCTTCTGCTTCTGTTAGGTCCATACCATTTCTGTCCTTTATTGTGCCCATCTTTGCATGAAATGTTCCCTTGGTATCTCTAATTTTCTCGAAAAGATCTATAGTCTTTCCCATTCTATTGTTTTCCTCTATTTCTTTGCATTGATCGCTGAGGAAGGCTTTCTTATCTCTCCTTGCTATTCTTTGGAACTCTGCATTCAAATGGGTGTATCTTTCCTTTTCTCCTTTGCTTTTTGCTTCCCGTCTTTTCACAGCTATTTGTAAGGCCTCCCCAGACAGCCATTTTGCTTTTTTGCATTTCTTTTTCTTGTAGATGGTCTTGATTCCTGTCTTCTTTACAGTGTCACAAACCTCCATCCATAGTTCATCAGGCACTCTATCAGATCTAGTCCCTTAAATCTATTTCTCACTTCTACTGTGTAGTCATAAGGGATTTTATTTAGGTCATACCTAAATGGTCTAGTGGTTTTCTCCACTTTCTTCAATTTAAGTCTGAATTTGGCAATAAGGAGTTCATGATCCAAGCCACAGTCAGCTCCTGGTCTTGTTTTTGCTGACTGTATAGAGCTTCTCCATCTTTGGCTGCAAAGAATATAATCAGTCTGATTTCAGTGTCGACTATCTGGTGATGTCCATGTGTAGAGTCTTCTCTTGTGTTGTTGGAAGAGGGTGTTTGCTATGACAAGTGTGTTCTCTTGGCAGAACTCTATTAGCTTTTGCCCTGCTTTATTCTGTACTCCAAGGCCAAATTTGCTTGTTACTCCAGGTGTTTCTTGACTTCCTACTTTTTGCATTCCAGTCCCCTATAATGAAAAGGACATCTTTTTGGGGTGTTAGTTCTAGAAGGTCTTGTAGGTCTTCGTAGAGCTGTTCAACTTCAGCTTCTTTGGCATTTCTGGTCAGGGCAGAGATTTGAATTACCATGATATTGAATGGTTTGCCTTGGAAACGAACAGAGATCATTCTGTCGCTTTTGAGATTGCATCCAAGTACTGCAGTTGGGACTCTTTTGTTGACTATGATGACTACTCCATTTCTTCTAAGGGATTCCTGTCCACAGTAGTAGATATAATGGTCATCTGAGTTAAATTCACCCATTCCAGTCCATCTTAGTTCACTGATTCCTAGACTGTCAATGTTCACTCTTGTCATCGCCTGTTTGACCACTTCCAATTTGCCTTGATTCATGGACCTAACATTCCAGGTTCCTATGCAATATTACATAGGAACAATATGCAATATTGTTCAGATCACCACGACAAATATAATAATAATAAAAAAAGCTTGAAACACTGTGAGAATTACCAAAATGTGACAGAGACACAAAGTGAGCAAATGTAGTTGGAAAAATGTCACTGACAGATTTGGTCAATGCATGGTTGCCACAAGCCCTCAGTTTATAATAAATACAGTATCTGCGAAGCACAGTAAAAGGAGATATGCCTGTATCATTCCACTTATATAAATTTGTAGGTGCAATCCCGGTAGCCAAGACATGGAAAAAAGCTAAATGTCCATCAACAAATAAATGGATAAAGAAGATGTGGTGTGTGTATATATATATACACATATATATACACACACACACACACACACACACACACACACATACATACATACACAATGGAATATTACTCAGCCATTAAAGTGGAATGAAAAAATGCCATGTGCAGCAACAGGATGGACCCAGAGATTATCATAGAAAGTTAAGTAAGTAATAAGGAGAAAAACAAATACCATATGATATCACTTATATATGGAATCTAAAATATGACACCCATGAATTTATCTACAAAACAGACTCACAGACATAGAGAACAGACTTGTGTTTACCAGATGGAGGGAGGAAAGGCTGGGATGGGAAGGATTGGGAGTTTGAGATTAGCAGATCAAACTATTATATATAGAATGGATAAACAACAAGGTCCTACTTAGCACAGGGAGCTACATTCCATGTCCTGTGATAAACCATAATGGAAAAAAATGTGAAAAATAATGTATATATAGTATAACTGAATCACTTTGCTGTACAGCAGAAATTAGCACAACATGGCAAATCAACTACACATCAATAAAATAAATTCTAGGTGCAGTCTAATCTATAGTGACAGAAGGCAGATAGTGGTTGCCAGAGGATGGTGTTAGAAGTGGGAGGGATTATTAAAGAGTCATAAGGAAGCTTTGGGGGGTGATGGAAAATATCCTCTTGCTGTTGGTGATGGTTTCACAGGCATAAAGATATGTCAACACTGATCAAGCTGTCCGCTTTAAATATATACAGTGCGAGTACATCCAGATGACAAGTGACCTCACATTGCCAGATAGGAATCCTGCTCAGATCTAACAGGATAAATATCTTAAGTTGCTTTGAAGTGAGAGTTTAGTTTCGTGACTGTAACCCATACCTGGAATATGGACAGCACTGCTAAAATTTATCCTGTAAACAGTCAATGCTATGAAGACAAAATAAATGATGAGAGGAAAGTGCAAAGAGTAGGCTAAATGTAACAGCTGTCATAAGAGGTACATAGTAAGAGGAGCTTTTGCTGAAATATGACTGACCTCATGTAGTTGCCAGAAACACCCCTGAAGTGCCTGCTCGTGGCTCAGTCTGTTGAGTGAGAGTATTAACCATTTTAAACCTGCGAATGGGGTGGTCTGTCTTTTCAGTTCCTTGCATGCAATGGGATTTGTTTGTCAGTTCAGGTGTTACCTAGGAAATTGCTCTGAAGGATCTCTGATTGGTTCTCTCTTCCTTGCTATGTAAGCCTTGGATTTTAATCAGAATGTGATGTCTGTGAGCAGTCTGCCATGTTGCTGTATTCAATTACACCTCTTTGTGCTTTCTGTCTCATAAAAGCACTTTTTAGCTTGAGGCTCATTAGACCTTCACAGTATTTCTGAGGTGGGCAGAGATACCACCATTTTATAACAAGGAAACAGATCTTGAGATAAAAAATTAAAAAGACTGTGCAGTATCCAGTGTCAGAGACACACACGGCAAACCAGGACCTGGACTGATTGGGGGCTCTTTCTCTCCCATGGATTGCCTCCTGAATACTACTGCGTTTGAGACCCAAAAGCAAGCTTTTCAGAAAAGCTAATACAGCTCACTTGCTTTCCAGGTTCAGAAAATGCAGCCCACAGACTCCTCATAGGAGATTCTGAATCAGCTCCATGTCTAGGGTTTCTCACACTCAACTCAATGGGAGTGAACTCTGTCCACCCCCTGCCATCATCTCTATGGCCTTGAAGATCCCAAGATGACATGTGCTATGAAAACCTGTCTAGGGGGCTTCTGGGTTATGGTAACAAAAATAGAGAAGAGAAAGGAAGGGAAAGAGAGAGGGAAATGGGCTCATTCTTCATCTGCTAGAAACATCCGTATATTTAAAGATATGGGTGTTTATCAAAGGTGGATATTGCAGGGTCAAGGTTGAATATATTGCTATTTAGATGCATCTGTACTTGACCTCGGAAAGTTTATCTCTTGGTACTTGTTTTCCCAACTAGAATGAGAGAATTTATCACGCTAACTTAGCACTTCTTTTTCTTTGTGAGATTTTGATAGTGCTTTTATCTTTGCAAGAATAACATTTTTTTCAAAAGTGGTTTAATATTTTAAGGTAATTAGTTTTTTCATTCACTTGCCTAAGTATAGCATGGACAGTACAGTCCTCATAACATTTCTGATTTTCTGTTTATTGTTTAGCTAATGGCAAGAATTGTACTGAATGCCTTTTTATTTCTCAAGCTTTGACTGAAGTACGCCTGTGTATCTGGTGCACACAACACGTCCCAGTACAGCAGAGCCATGGGGACCACGTTTGCACAGTGATGAGAGCGCCTCCTGTAAATTACTTGTGCTCCATTCTCCCATCACATGAGCAGTGCTGGTACTTGGCAGTAGTCTGCCTGTGACTGGAATGTATTTGGTGACAAAGTCACATGTTACTGGGTTGTTAAGGAAACATTTGATACTGGGAAATATTAGGTTGGACAAAAAGTTTGTTCAAGTTTTCCCAAACATGTCACACTTTTTTGCCAACCCAATAGTTTGGGCACATTGGGTAAAAATTCTTCTTAAATAATCCTGTTGAAAGTGGGCTCTCTCATCATCTGAGCCTCCATGGACTCAATATAGGACCTTTACTCTAAACATGCTATGGGAAAATTCAAACCTTTTGGCCAACCCAATAGTTTCGGCACATTGGGTAAAAATTCTTAAGTAATCTGGTTGAAAGTGGGCTCTCTCATCATCTGAGCCTCCATAGACTCAATATAGGACCTTTAAAGAACTTTCTGAACGGAGATAAAGCATGAGAACTGAGCTGACTGGGTGCTCGTGAAGGTCAGCTGCTATAGGAGCGACCCTGGACTTTCTCCTTTATTTCTGTACAGTGGCTGTTCACAGAGGGAGGCTGTATGCAGAGACTGTTACAAGAGGAAACAGCTGAGTTAAGGCTCTCACTGTTGAGAGCTGTGGTCATCCACGGTCCCCCTTCTGCTAGTGAGAAGCAGCATTGGTGACCATGTTGCACTAGGCTCTGCCTGCTGTCCTTCTGTTTTACCTAACCCTCCCCCATCTCCCATTGGCATTATCCAAATACCATCCCACTCCAATATAAGTGCCCTGCTCCCATGACACCTCCTGTTGATTGCTGGGCACACTATAGTGTAATTTCCTGTCTCCTTGTCTCCCTGAGAAGACTGTCGGCTCTTTGATGACTTAGCCTTGCACGTAGCAGAAACTCAGTAAATGGGCTGCATGCATGAGGCTATTGGCCCTACCAGGCAACAGGCTAGAGCCACATGCAGGAAAAGGTTGTAACTAAGAGGAGCTTATCTCTCAAGGAAATCCAAGCAGAGATTACCTGGGACCTTGCTCTGAACACTTACTGACCTCTGTGGAAGAAACTCTGCTTGCAAAGCTGGCTTGTCTCAAACCCCCGCCCCCGCCATCCATTTATATCCTAGAGTTTTCTGTGCTGTGGTGCTAGCGATGTATGTGAAGAGGTGATACAAGGGTGAGGCACCACATATCTCTGGCTCCTTTAGACCATTGATGATGTTAATTGCCCATCATATAGATCCATGTACCTTTAACCTCTCTCCCATTGGTGGACACTGGGTAATTTCCAGCTTCGTCACTATATCAAAGCTGTTAGAATGAACCTTGTTGTACTATCATGGTACTATGTAGTGTGGGCAGATGGTGTTTGTTTTTTCTTCCTTTTTTAAAAACATTTTTATTAAAGTTTAGTTGACCTACAATATTGTGTTAATTTCAGGTGTACAGCAAAGTGAATCAGTTATACATATACATATATCAGTTACACATATCCATATGTCCAACTCATGTTTAGATTCTTTTCGCATATAGATCATTACAGTGTATTGAGTAGAGTTCCCTGTGCTATACAGGAGGGCCTTATTAGTTATGTTTTATGTATAGTAATGTGTATATGTCAATCCCAATTCCCAATATTTTTCCCCCCATCTGTTACCCCCGGTAACCATAAATTTCCTTTCTATATCTGTAAGTCTATTTCTGTTTTGTAAGTTCATTTGCATCTTTAAAAAAAAAGGAGTATAATTGCTTTACAATTTGTGTTGGTTTCTGCCATACAACAAAGTAAATCAGCTATAAGCATGTATATCCCCTCCTCCTTGAATCTCCCTCTTACTCCCACATCCAAAGACACTATCCTACTCCTCTGGGTCATCACAGAGCGCCTAGCTGAGCTCCCTGTGCTTACATAGCAGCTTCCCACTAGCTAGCTGTTTTACACTTGGTGCTGTGTATACGTCAGTGCCACTCTCCCAGTCCATCCCACCCTCTTCCCCACGGTGTCCACCTCTCCATTCTCTTAAGTCTGCATGTATATTCCTGCTCTGCAAATAGGTTCCAGATGGTGTTTTTTGAGAATAGTATTTTGGAGAGGGATTTTTGGATCGTAGAGGATGTGTGTGTTTTAATAGGTACTGCCAATTTGCCCTTGCATGTGGCTGTACCAGTTTACATTCTCAATTGTTACTGTATTTGATAACCTTCAAACTTACCAGTTTTCCAGTCTAGTGAGAGAAAAATGATATTTCATTTTAGTTTGCTTCCCCTTGATTATTGGTGAAATCAATTATACATTAAAAAGTATCTTTATTGTCTGTTTCCTCTTTTATAAACTGCTACTTTGCCCATTTTTCTGTTGTTGTAGTTTTCTTATTTGTTCTTAGGAGTTATTTATATGTTCTGTGTACCAGTCTTGTTGTATACAAGTTGCAAATAACTTTAAAAGTAACCCCTTGCCCTCATCTTGCGTTTTGAGTGTCATGAAATTTACCAGTCTTTTCCTTTGTGGGATTGTGGTGGTTGTGTTTTGCTGGAGAAGGTAGGGGGTTAAGAATGCTTTTACTCCTGTGAATTAGATAATAATAATGCGTGAACGTGAATAAATGAATAAATCCATCCATCAGTTAATGCATAATCCTCCAATAATAGAAACTGAGAGTCTGCGTTAGGTTTTATTCGGGTAAACAGTTGTTCCTCATTCCTGCACTTTCCGTTTGTATGAAAGAATCTTCTTTTAAAATAGTCTTGGCCTATCTCTGCCCCAGGGAAGAAGTGGCTTTCTTACCTGATCGGTGTATTGGGGAGAAGCGCTTCTCTCTATCTCTATTTGAGATCTGCCTTTCTGTACACAACACAAGTTCTCTTAACCTTTGCTCATTTGATGCAGAGACTCTTCCTCCACTGGGATGTCCAACTCTTTGCCACCCCATGGACTATCGCCCATCAAGCTCCTCTATCCATGGGATTTCCCAGGCAAGACTATTGGCCTGGGTTGCCATTTCCTTCTCCCGGGGATCTTTCTGACCCGGGATTGAACTCGCATCTCCTGCGTTGCAGGTGGATGCTTTACTGAAGACTTGTGCTTTTCTTGTCTGAATAATTATGGAGCTCAGATTTGGAAACCAGTTTGGCACACATCTAAGCCGTGTTCTCCAACATCATCTTTAATGGTAATAAAGCTTACATTTTGGTTTAGAAAGAAAAATACATTACTGCCCGAATGCCGTAAAGATATCTTTACCTTATTTTCTTTTAATACATGTAAGAAACTAGACTTTAAAATCGGGCCTTTAGTTCATCTAAAATTTATTTTTGTGTTTAGTATGCATTAGATATTCAATTTTGTTGATTCACCCCACCCCCACCTGAGATGAGTATACTGCTTTCCCAATACCATTTCAAATGCCATATCCATCACATGACATATTCCCATGGGTGTGTGACTGGCTTTGAATTTCATACTTGAGGTTCAATGGATCTGTCAGTTCATTCTGTTCTGGTGCTATACTTTTAGAATTTCTGTAATTACAAAAGTCTTAACATTCTCTTCTAGGGTTTTCGAAGAGGTTTTGACTAATGTTGCATTTATAATACTCCATATGAATTTTGAAGTCATTTTGACAAGTGGGATGAAAAATCCTTTTGGAGTATTGTGAGTTGCATTCAATTCATTAATTTTGAGAGAAATTTTCTTTTTTTAGCTATTTTACTCTCTCCTGCATTTCATCCACCTCCATGAGGACCTTAGACATTTTTGCTAGGGCTATATTTTTATAGTTTGTAAGTTTCACTGCTTTATATCTATTTCATTTTCTAAATTATTACTGCATAAAAGAGGTAATGATATTTGAATATTGATTTCATTAGCCTGTAACCTTGCTGATTTTTAAAATTAGTTTCAATTTTTAGTTGATTATTTTGGCTGTATCATATGACAGTTTATTTTTTCTTTCCAATTCTAATATTTCTCTTTTTGTCTTAGGTTGTTTATTAGCCAAGATCTTTAGTACAATATTGAATGGTTTGCTGCTGATTTCGGAGCAATGGCTGCATTTCTTATTTGGAAAGGATTTGTTTGTTTTTTAAATCACAAAGAAATGTGGAATTTTGAGTATCTTTTCTGTGTACTCTGAGATGTTTCTTTTCTTTAACGTGTTCATATTTTAATTAATCAGTATTCTAATATTGAGGCATCCTTGCATTTTCAAGTGAATCCTGCTTGGTCAGATATTATTATCATTTTAGTCTATTGCTGGTTTCCACTTACTATTTCATTTAGGAATTTTACATCTGTGCTCATAAGTGACATTGGTGTAAAGCTCCTGTCCTTGTGTGTCACATATAATGAGTAAGCTTTTCTTCATTTTCTGTGCTCTGGAGTACTGATTATAATGTAGAAATTACTTGTTCCTTTAGGTTTTAGTCAAGCTGATCTGCAAAACTGGGGCTACTGCCCTTTGGAGAGACAGTGAAGGATGTCATCTGTTAAGATGGTGAACTCTGAGGCCAGGCTTCCCAAGTAAAGTAGCTGTGGCCCTGGAACCACTTACTTTACCTCTGGTTCCAGTTTTCTCATCTGTAAAATAAACAGCATCTCTTTCATATCGTTGTAAGACTTAATTCAGTTAATACACATAAAAAGCGTCTTAAGTGTTCAACATTTAGTCTTAATGATAGGTGTTTGTGGCTTCTATTATCAGCATCATCATTATTGTTATTACTGAGGCTTTTTTTTTTCTTGCCATCTCAAATATTTTATAGTTTTTGTTTTTAGAACATTTTTCAAAATTTGTTTTTTGTAGAAAATTGCCTGTTTTATCTAGGCCTTCAAATTTACTGCATTAAAGTTGTTCATATTATTCTCATAATTTAAAGATCTCTAATTCATCGGTACTTCTGTGCCCTCTTGTTGCTAGTGTTTTCTGATGCTCTTTTTGTCTATGAAGCTAGCTTGCCAAAAGTTTTACCTTTAAAAAAAAATCTGCTTTTGATTATGTAGATTAAGTTGATTTGCTTGCTAGTTCATTAAGCTCTCACTTTATTTTGTTCATGCTCACTTTTGGGGGATGATTAAGTGAGTTTCATGTTTGTTTCTTTTCCTTTTTAGGTTTTGCTGTTGGCATATTGTTTTTCTTTTTCTGTTTTGTTTCCAAACTATGGGAGAGACAAACATTTGTTCATGTAAGGAGCTAGCAAAGTCCATTTGCTTGGAAGGGTATTCTGCATGGCACTTTTCCACATTGTTTCTTTAAGGTGTTGAACTTTCAGATTTCGGGCTCCCCTCTGCCGTGTAATCTGTGCCTAGTAAGCACTTCTGATGTAGCCCCAGTATGTTTAAGTGTGAGGAACAACTCAGGTTCTTTAGTGGCTGATCTGCCCAATGGCTGCTCTTGGGGTAACTATCTGATGAGAGTGTGTTACCCAGTGCCATGGTCAATTTAATGTGTCAGCTGGCTGTGGGTGCATGTTAAGTTGCTTTAGTTGTGTCTGACTCTTTGTGACCCTACGGACTGTAGCCCACCAGGCTCCTCTGTCCATGGGATTCTCCAGGGAAGAATACTTGAGTGGGTTGCCACACCCTCCTCCAAGGGAATCTTCCCAACCCAGGGATCGAACCTAAGTCTCTTCTTACATCTACCTGCATTGGCAAGCAGATTCTTTACCACTAGCACCACCTGGGAAATCTATCAAAGCACAGGTTTTTTAAATGCTTCATAAACATCTGTTAATATAATTGATTTCCTTTATGATCTATTATATATTTTATCTCATGTTCTTACAGTCATTTTCTTTGTTCTCATGGGCTAGTCAACTTCCCAAGGCAGTAGGTACACTCCCTGAACTCTGTCTTTTCTATATGGTAACCCTCCTTCAGCTGAGCCTGGTGTGCCCAGCGCAGAGACCCTTTATTTTGCCCTCTGCAGTGAATATGCTTTCTCTCCTGCTGAGGAGCAATGTCATCACCTTCTGGGAAATGGGGGAGGGGTGTGGGCCTCTGAAGGACAGAGTCAGTGAGCCCTCCTGCTCTTAGTCTCAAGTCTTCACACCTCTTCCAGGAGAGCCTAGTGAGCAGCTTTGATTTTTGAGCCTTTGGGAGTTCTAACATCTTGTTTCTCGACGGCCCCCTCTGTGCTAGAGTCCACCATTCCCTGTATCTTTGAGGCAGCTACCACTCTTCTGTTATCCCTTCTCCCGTTTTCTTTGTCCTTGTGGGTTCATACCTTAAAAAAAAAACCAAAAACTCCTGTGCTACCATTTAGTGGTCTCACAAAAGCTGACTATGTGTTTTCAATCCACCATCTTGAACTGGAATCCCTTCTGATTTTTTAGGCATTTTCAAATATATGAAGCAGTCCTCTTGGCACTGTGAACTGTTTGTTCCTCTGCTTTTATTTAGCCAAACCTGAGATTCAGGGCCATTTCTTCAGGTGAAGGGTGACAGATTTTCGATCGGATAGATAGGGGTTTGAATACCATCAATGTCATTGACTAGTTGTGTGAAACGATCATAGAGACATGAATTTAACCTTTCAGTTTGGAGGCCATAGTTTCACCTGAGCAGATATCTTCTGATGATTTACAATAAAGTAATTTATTAAGCCTTAGGAAAAGAGCGTTGTCTCTAATGGGCATTGATAATAACATGTGCTTATATGACTCAGAGGGTAAAGCATCTGCTTACAACGTGGGAGACCTGGGTTCAATCCCTTGCTTGGGAAGATCCCCTGGAGAAGGAAATGGCAACCCACTCCAGTGCCCTTGCTTGGAAAATCCCATGGATGGAGGAGCCTGGTAGGCTACAGGCCATGGGGTCACAAAGAGTCAGACACAACTGAGCAGCTTCACTTTTCCTTTTTTATATGACTGTTATTTAAGGAACTCTCTAGTCTGATCCTGGAGTGTTGATGTGACATTATTGGCATGGTGTTCATACCAACAAAGGGAGCGAAAGCAGTCAGCCAGCAGGTTCTGCTTCCTTTGCAGAACAGAGCTTTTCAAGGGTGGCAGTGCCTCTGTCATGAGCGGTTAGCTGAGGGGATTATAACTTGGTCCTGGTTTTAGGGAACCCCAGAGGTATTAAAATACCTGGTGATGATGAGCAGGAAGATTGTGAGCCCAGCAGGATGGCTCATCTCAGATTCTGTGGCTTTGTCCAGGGATTAGAGTGCTTGTTCCTCAGTGAGCCTTGTGCTCCTATCTTGTATCAGAAAAGAACAATCGGAATTCCCTGGCGGTCCAGTGGTTATTAAGACTTGGGCTTTCACTGCTGTGGCCCCGGGTTCAATCCCTAGTCAGGGAAATAAGACCCCACGAGCCACAAGGTGTGGCCCCCCAAAACAATAGAAAAGAAAGAAAAGGGCAGTCAGACAGATGCTTCGCTTAACAGAAGCCAGGCTGCGTCTGGGGGTGGAAGCCAAGCACTTCAGAGTGCCCTCTTGTCACTGAGGCAGTTGTGGTGCCTCAGTCAACGCTGCCTGTCCGTCCTCTCCTGCATCCCGTGACCCCGCCAAACTCAGTTTCATGATGCCCATGGAGCCAGGCATCTGCTTCCTTCCCAAGCCTTTGCAGGGACTCCACGGTCAGGTTGGCCAGCACGGCCAGGAACTGCCAGGACTCCAGCTCCCAGTCTGTCCTGTAAGCTCGCCAGCGACCCCGACATCCACTCTCTGCAGAACCTCCTGGCTGCTAACCTGGTTATCTAAACACCAACTCTCTACCCTCCCAACATCAGAATGGCTTGATGCTAATTTAAAAATTGTGAAGTCATTTAATGTGACTCGGTGGCAATTTGTCAATATAATTTAATAACCAGGGGAAATTGCAGGCTCGTGCTTGGTGTCATTTCCTCCACATCTGCCAGCTTTTCTCTTCGGCCGAGGTGGGGCAGGGAAGGGGGTGACGAAAGGATCAAGGGATGAGAGTGACTTTTCATTTCACCTAGGGCCATAAATCGATACACATTTCTTATTCAGCCAGCACTCGCATTTCCCTGGGTAATTCTAGAACACATGTAGTGTCAGAAGGGTTTGAAATTTGTCCTCATTAGGAAAGCAAAGGACGCCTTTTTTTTTTTTTTTGCAGACGTAGCAAGTGAGCTTCCACACTCTCCCCCACCCCCAGCTGTCACACAGCTTATGAAAAGGGAGACTGTTGGTCTCTGGGGGAATAGACAGTTTGAATTTCCAGACGTGACCTCTGGTTGGTGTTAGTGGCCACAGCTCCCTGTGACCTGGTTTTGCAACTAATAGTGTCACCTATGATAAGGCATAAACTGAATATAGGAGGTGACAAGTGGCACTGCAGAAAAAAATGTCAGTGCTGCCAAAGGTTCTTCTGTGAGCAACACCAGGAGTCAAAATGCTCTGAGATGAGACTGTATGGAAAAATGCGGGGGGGTGGCAGAGGGGAACAGAGAAACTCAGTGTTACAGTGTTAGAGACTGCTGCTGGCGGCTGGCCAGCCAGAAACAAGGATGGTCCATTTCATGTGATGATGTGAATCTGTCAGAAGATGAGTTGGATTTCCAGGCATTAATTCCCACCCCCACTTCCCTGTTGATATATAGGGTACTGGTAGGAGTGATGAGGGTGGGGGCCTTAGCCATTCTGGCTGTTGTAACAGTGTGTCAGTTACAGTATGCTGTAACTGACTCAGTGACTTTTTTAAAAAGTATTTATTTATTTGGCTTTGTTCAGTCTTAGTTGGGGCATGCGGGATCTTTGTTGCCTGATGGGGGATCTTTCACTGTTGCTCATGGACTCTCTAGTTGTGATGCTCAGGCTTCGTTGTCCCGAGGCATGCGGGATCTTCCAGGACCAGGGATTTAATACACGTCCCCTGAATTGGCAAGTGTATTCTTAACCACTGGACCACTAGGGAAGTCTCAGTTATATTAACTTTAAATTTAAATAGTCAATGTGTGTTTAAATGTGAAAAGTGCTATCAGAAAAAACAGGTTAGAATATAGGGAAGGATTATTAGTCAGGGACCATCAGAAAGCAAAGAGGAACTTAAGAGCTTCTTGATGCAGGTGAAAGAGGAAAGTGAAAAAGCTGACTTAAAACTCAGCATTCAAAACATGAAGATCATGGCATTTAGTCCCATCACTTCATGGCAAATAGAGGGGGAAAAGTGGAAACAGTGACTGATTTTATTTTCTTGGGTTCCAAAATCACTGTGGGCAGTGACTGTAGCCACAAAATTAAAAGAGGCTTGCTCCTTGGAAGAAAGGCTGTAACAAATCTGCACAGTGTATTAAGAAGCAGAGACATCACTATTCCAACAAAAGTCCATCTAGTCAAACCTGTGGTTTTTCCACTAGTCATGTACGGATGTGCTAGTTGAACCATAAAGCAGGCTGAGTGCTGAAGAATTGATGCTTTGGAACTGTGGTGCTGGAGAAGACTCTTGAGAGCCCCTTGGACAGAAAGGAAATCAAACCAGTCAATCCTAAAGGAGATCAACCCTGAATATTGGAAGGACTGATGCTGAAGCTGAAGCTCCAATATTTTGGCTATCCGACTCATTAGAAAAAACCCTTATGCTAGGAAAGACTGAGGGCAAGAAGAGAAGAGGGTGACAGAGGATAAGATGGTTGGATGGCATCATTGATTCAATGGACATGAGTTTGAGCAAACTCAGGGAGATGGTGAAGGAGAGGGAAGCCTGGCGTGCTAGAGTCCTGGGGTCGCGAGAGAGTTGGACATGACTTAGTGACTAAACAACAATCTCACCAAGAAGGTGATATGTGAGCTGTGATATGACAGAGGCAGGGGAGTGAGTAGAAACAGCATGTGCAAAGGTCCTGAGGCAGGAGCACACTCAGTGTGTTTGCGGAGTAGAGAGGAGGCTGAAGTGGCTGCAGCTGGGTAAGAGAAGGAGCAAGTGATAAAGGTGAGGGCAGAGGGGTCAGCTTCATCCAATGGGTTTAATTGGATTTGATTTCACTGAGACGAGCTGGAAAAGATTATCAGGCTACCAGCATCCATCAAGTTGTCAGTATTCTTATCTACCAAATCAGCAGGCTATGTGTGGCGGGCAGTGCAAGGACCCTGTGTCCTCCTGGAAAAAGCTGACCGAGACGCAGATCTGGCTGACCACGGTCTCCTGAGCTAGTGTACAAGTCACACGTCAGCACAAAGATCCTCCCCAGATCAGCTTTTATCAGCTCTGCCCTGATTGTTTTTGAATCCTAAAATTAGCCCTGTTGCTGTATTCTAGCCTGGACTTAAAGAACTAGAAGCAGTTGGTGATGCCAGGCTGCTGAGAAGGGGGCAAAGAGTGGCTGAGAACCTCTACTGTCTTTGGGGAGCCACCTGCTCTTCCCAAGCCTCAGTTTCCCCTCCTGAAGCATGGGTTATGCTCTGTATTTTTTAGACCACTTCATGTTTATACAGACAGTATGCCCTCCCTTATCTGGTGGCAGGTCAGAGTTGGGGGGCTGGTGGTGGTGATTCTGGCCGGTGTGGGAGGTGCTGGAGAGGGGGTGCTGGAGAAGGAGCATGATCTCTACGGCCTGATCTCTTGGCTGAGACAGGATTAGTCTTGGAGTAAATCAGAGTTTGGGGTGGAGAGTTTTTCATACTGCAGGGGTCTATCAGGTTTCTGGAATTCCTCTCTAAATGATTCATCCCACTGAGTAAAGGTGTTTCTTTTCACATTTGGGGATCAACAAAGTTAGAACATTACAGAGTAAAGGCATTACTGGCTCTTATAAAAGACATGCCCCTCAGATGGACTGACCATTTCCTTTATCACATGCTCTCTGGAAGGTAGAGGCCTTGTGGAGAACAGGCTGAGGGGGTGTCTTCTCCTAAGCTTGTCTGAAGTTTGGGTTGGGAGTCATGGGTGATTGCTCAGACAGGCAGGAGGCACTCTGCAAGTCTGGGGTAGGCATGGGGTGGTGGGGCGGGCCTGGGGTGGCAGCCACAGTCAAGTCCTCATGTCCCACATCCCTGGCTGCAGGCAGCAGAGGGGGATGTTCAGACCCAGCTCGTGTCTGGCATCTTCAAGTGTGAGTGAGGCTGTGAGTGTCTGTCAAACCAGGACTCTTCTGATGTTGCAGAATTTCAGGCTTGCCCTCACCAATGTCCTCTGTCCAACAGTCCAAGGTCACAGTTGGTGCTCAGGAACTGGGGTGGTGTTTCTTCCCACTCCAGCATCCCATTTGATCATGAGGAAATCAGTCAGCTTAACCCTCTCCCCTCCCCACCCCCACCAACCCAGGCAAGCATTTGCCACTTAGATTTTTAAGCTTATGCTCCTTACTTCCATGGAGGGTCAAGAGGACGGATAGCTATGTGTATAAATGTTTCTGCAGCTTCCCTTAAAACTGCTTGTAAAAGACTTTGTTGATTATGATTTTGGTGTCTCTCTCTGCAGCATAGGAGCTCACAGCACAGATTTTTTTTTAATTGCAATGGATATAGCTCCTGGGGTGGATAAGAAAGGACCTCTCCACTCAGTGAGCTCACAGGAGAGGGGGACAGTGAAGGAAAGAGGGGTCACAGGGCCTGGGAGAACACAGTTCCAGGGCCTCATGGAGTGGAAACATCGTCAAGAAATGCTTAATAGAGGAGGAAACACTGGAGATGAGTCTATGAAAGGAAGTTTACTCACCCAGATGGTGGAAACACATCAGTGGAGGAAATTCATGAAACTCAAAGGCAGTCCATCTGGGTACATATTCCACCACTGACCTCTCAAGCTTCTGATCTAATCTTTATTAGATTAGATTAGATCTCTGTCCTGAAAATGAACATTATGTCCTTTATATTAATGTGCATATGCTGAATTGTGTAAATACTAGTAATCATCACCTCAGGATCCCTGAGACAAATTGCTTTAGCTGTTTTTAAAAAAAATTAGTTTTATTGAGATGTAATGTGCATACAGTAAAATTCCACTCATATATTTTTATGGGTTTTGATAGATGTTTATAATTACAGAACTACCACCATAATGAAGGTAGAGGATATTTTTGTCACTCCAATAAGTGCCATCATGTACTTTTGTGATCGTCAATTACTTCTTCTTCCCAACTACTGATCTGCTAGCTGTCAGCATGGTTTTCCTTTTCTAGAATGTAGTAGAAATGAATCATGAACTGTTGATTCTCTCATGTCTGCTTTCTTTCATGCAACATTTGCTTGTCAGGTGCAGTTGTGTTCTTACTGAATGCACCGCTAGTCCTTTTTCATTGCTGAGCAGTATTCAGTTGCCTGGCAATTTATCCATCAAATAGATATCCATTTACCCACAGTTCATTTATCCATCACTTGTTGGACATTTGAGCTGCTTTTCCATTTTTTGAATGCTATGAAAATGGTAGCTAAGAACAGAGGTGTGCAGATTTTTGTGTGGACTTAGGCTTTTTTTTCTCTTGGATAAATACCAATGAGCAGAATTGTCGGGTCCTATGGGCTTCCCTGGTGGCTCAGACAGTAAAGAAACTGCCTGCAGTGTGGGAGACCTGGGTTCAATCCCTGGTCTGGACAATCCCCTAGGGAAGGAAATGGCAACCCACTCCAGTATTCTTGCCTGGAGAATTCCATGGACAGAGGAGCCTGGCGAGCTATAGTCCGTTGTGTCGCAGAGTCAGACATGACTGAGCAACTAATATTAATATATGGTAAGTCTATATTTAACTTTATAAGGACTGGCCAATCTCTTTTGCAAAGTGGCTGTACCATTTTATATTCCTACGCACAGTCCAGGAGAGCTCCTGTTGTTCCAAATACTCACTACAATTGATACTCTTTCTCTAGTTTTACTGATTCTAATAAGTATGTAGCAGTATCTCATAGTGGTCCTGATTTACATTTCCCTGTTGACTAATGACGTTGGCTGTCTTTTCATCTGCTTGTTTGCTAGTCATGTATCTTCTTGGTGAAGTGTTTGTTCAAAGCTTTTACTCATTAAAAAAAATTGAGTCATCTGTTTTCTTCTTATTGAGTTGTGCATGCTCAAGTCCTTTAACAAATATGTTTGCAAATTTTTCCCCAATCTGTGGCTTTCCTTCCTTATTTTAATAGTGTCTTTCAAGGAGTAGAAGTTTTTAATCCTTTTGGTTAGAGGGAAAATGGTATCTTGGTGTAATTCTTGTTTTTGTTTATTTCATGAGTATGTTTAAGCATCTTTCATATGTTTAACATTTGCTTAATTTTTGCGCATGTCTTTTGCCCATTTTCTATTAGTTTTTTGGTCTTCTTTTGGATTTCTAGATTAGGGAGACTAACCGTTTGCGATAACATTTTTCCAAGTATATATAATTTATCTTCTGCATACGTTTTAATTTTCCATGTAGTCAAATATATCAATTTTTATGCCTTTGAGATGGTTATAAAGCCCTTTACCACTACAAGGTCATAAAGAAACTTGCCAGAATGAACGTGACTTATGTCGCATTTACCTTTAATATACATTTATCCTCGGCTTCTGGGTGAGTGGCTAGTTGTCTGGAACCTTTTTTCACTTATTTCTATCCATTTAGTAATGACCCAACTGTGAGAAACCACAGTGGCCCAGCACTGCTAACAGTGGAAACAGAATACCTAACGAGGAAATGCCAGTCCCCCTGTTTGTACAGGGTCCACAGTCAGTAATGTGAGAGATGCTTAGGTGGCCATGGTTGAGGCATCCCGGTAAGGTTTACAGCTGGGAACAAATCCAGGGCCTGCTTCCAGTTGAGCGACCTTGGGCAGGTCATTTCACTTCTGTGCATCTGTCTCTCCACCTTCCAGATGCCTGCTTGACTGGGCAGTGAGGATTAAGTGGGACATGGCTGGTGCGGCTGCACTTGGAGAGAAGCCATTGGTAGTGCATACCTACTCGGGTTTGCAATTTCTCTTCCTTATGTAGCATTTACCTTATGTAACATGTCACGTCTCCTCTGGCTTCCCGACTCTCAGGAAGATTACACTCAGAATCATCTTAACTCAGGATGACATAACAAAATGCTGTGGACTTGGTGGCTTTTATTTCTTATGGAACTTATTTCTCATGCTTCTGGAGACTGGAACTCGGAGATCAAGTTGCCAGCAGGGTCAGTATCTGGTGAGGGATTGCTCCTTGGATCCCAAGTAGTTGCCTTTTCACTGTTACCTCACCTGGCCTTTCTTCATGGTGTGTAGGTGGAGAGAACGAGAGAGAGAGAAATCTTTTCTTCTTGTTATAAGGACACTAATACCACCATGAGGGCCCTATCCTCATGATCTGATCTACTTCTAATCGTCTCCCTCATCTCCATCTCTAAATGCTATCACAATGAAGATTATGGCTTCCGCATGATGCACTTGGGGAGGACACAAAGGTCTATAGGAGGGACTGATGTCTTGAGCAGGCTGATGACTACTTCTCTGTGACATTATGCTCATGCTAACCATAGATGTGGAGGCTGGGGGAAGAGAGAAGACCCAGGTGGGCTCTGGCTGGGAGTATCCCAGCAGACTCCTAGGATGTTGAAGGCTGATTTGGGGTGAGGGCGTTGGCAGGCCTGTGCCAGTCCAGTCCTCTGTGAGACTGGCCACAAAGTTTATTTTGTCTGAAGCAGATCAGTACAGTAATGGTGGGCAAAGCCTTGTGGCTCTCAATGAAGCTTTGAGGTGGCCTCAGTCTGTTTTTCCCAGACTTGAGGAAGGCAGATTTTCTTTCAGAGCTGATCCTGGGAGCAGACTGGTTGGTGGGAATAATCCACAGACAGAAAAACCCTGAGTTTGGCACATTGGCTTCTGCACTTTTAAATATATCAGTTATTCTGCGCCAGGCCCTGTTGGAGCACTTTGGAATATCCTTATGAGGTAATATGTGAGGCTTCAGTGGGGAAGCAGCACCACTCTTAACTGGTCAAGATGGGGCTTTGTTACAGGATGGGGTGGACAGAATGGCAGGGTGCTCCTGCTTCAGGGTCTGGGCCTCCCCAAGAGGGAAGCAGAGCAGGACTGCCAGAGACCCTGAAGGAGCTGCATCTGAATCTCAGCGTCTCAGCCTCAGGGACATGGGTGATCTGATCTGCAGAAGAAGCTTTTGGCATGAAACCATACACTGAGCACCTGGCCCGGGACTCAGAGAGGCTGGAGGAGGGGAGCCAGGGGAGCTGGCAGGGCTGAGGGCCTGGTGTGGCCTTTCCCCCTCCACTAAGGGGAGCCAGTGGATCAGGAGGATCCACTGTGACCTGCAGCTGTCTTTAGGGACAAGGGACCGCCGCGTCACCTCCACTTTCCAGATCTCCCGCAGATGTCTCTGCTGGCCAAGTATGGCTTGGAAACACCTAGCAAGGGGATTCTGGGAAACGTAGCTCCAGCTGATCCTTGTGAACACACTATACAGCCACCACGGGTGGTAGGTCTTTTTTTTTTTTGGTTTTTTTTTTTTTTTTTTTTTTTGCATTTTACAGGTGCTTAGAGGGAGGGAGGTTCAGAGACTTGCCCAGAGTCACACAGTTATTAAGTGAGCCTTCTGCTTGGGTGCCTTTAATTATCATGTGATGCTTCTACTTTATTACATCAGGAACCCCCTGCCCTGTTCCTCCAGTATTCCCGTCCATGGAAAGCTTCTCCAAGGTAAAGAGTGGGTTCTGAGTGCTCCTTCACCCTTGTTAAGTCACCACAGATACCAACCACAGTTTCTCTTATGCTTCTTTAAATTGCACCATGTGTGGTTTTCTGTAGGTAATGAGTTCCCCGTGTTTCCTGTATAGGAGTACTTACCATGCTGTGTCTGGGGCTCACCATCAGCACCTAGTGTGGCTGTTTGGTGAGATAAGTTAGCTTGTGGATAATGCATCTTGTGCCTTTAGCAACAATTACATTTAACTGCATACCAGCTGCCTGCCAGCGGCTGTGGATATCACACTGCTCTTTGTGGAAGAGAAAATTGAGATCTGAGAGCCTCAGTTTGTTTCCCTAGTGAGAAATGGAGTCTAGTTTGAGCAAAGATCTGCTGGTGCCTCACTGCCCTTTGTCAGCCAAGCCCGCATTCAGCAGTGAGCTCCCCAGGTTAGCAGAGCCAGAGGAGGGCCAGCAAAGCCCACTGGCTCTTCTTCAGATGCATCTGGGGATAGGAGGGGTACCCCAAATCCCAGATCCCTGGGGCTTAGATGGGGTGAACACAGTCTGTCTCTGAAAAGGTAGGGATGAGGGTTTTGTGGGGAGATTGGGTGGAGCTAGAAAGGTTTCAGGCATGGGGTGAGCACAGTGAGAATTCAGCTCCTCAATCTGGGGTCTCACCGTACTTAATTGACTGTCTCTATCTCCCAGTTTAGGCTTTTTGAATCCTGTCTTCATGTGGGTCTGTGTTTGTATGTGATTCCTTATCATATTTGCATCTTTTCTTATGCATTGTTGTTGTTGTTCAGTCGCTCAGTTGTGTCCCACTCTTTGCAACCCCATGGACCTCAGCATGCCAGGCTTCCTTGTCCTTCACCATCTCCCAGAGTTTGCTCAAACTCATGTCCATTGAATCAGTGATGCCATCCAACCATCTTATCCTCTGTCGCCCCCTTCTCCTCTTGCCCTCAGTCTTTCCCAGCATGAGGGTTTTTTTCTAATGAGTCAGCTCTTCACATCAGATAGCCAAAATTTTGGAGCTTCAGCTTCAGCATCAGTCCTTCCAATGAATATTCAGGGTCGATTTCCTTTGGGATTGACTGGTTTGATTTCCTTGCTGTCCAAAGGACTCTAAGAGTCTTCTCCAGCACCACAGTTCCAAAGCATCAATTCTTCAGCACTCAGCCTTCTTTATGGTCCAACTCTCACATCGGTACATGACTATTGGAAAAACCATAGCTTTGACTCTATAGACCTTTGTTGGCAAAGTGATGTCTCTGTTTTTTAATACACTGTCTAGGCTTGTCATAGCTTTTCTTCCAAGGAGCAAGTGTCTTTTAATTTCATGGGTGCACTCTGAGTCCGCAGTGATTTTGGAGCCCAAGAAAATAAAGTTTGTCATTATTTCTCCATCTATTTGCTAAGAAGTGATGGGACCAAATGCCATGATCTTCATTTATTGAAAGTTGAATTTTAAGTCAGCTTTTTCACTCTCTTCTTTCACCTTCATCAGGAGGTTCTTTAGTTCCTCTTCACTTCCTGCCATTAGAGTGGTTATTGATATTTCTCCCAGCATTCTTGATTCCAGCTTGAGCTTCATCCAGCCAGGCATTTCCCATGATGTACTCTGCATAGAAGTTAAACAGGGTGACATTATACAGCCTTAACGTACTCCTTTCCCAATTTTGAACCAGTCTGCTGTTCCATGTCTGGTTCTGGCTATTGCTACCACCTCGCATAGTCAGACTGAGTTCCCACATGAAGAAAGCTTTGATTTGGGGAGGGGGAGTCCTTCCCCATCCCCATCCCTAGCCCGCTGGTATGTAACCTCATGCACAGCAGGGACTTGGGATCTGCCAAGAGGCCAGGTTTAGCATAGTCCCTTACTGATCGTTTGAGGAACTGAAACTTTAATATGGTGACTATTCTAAAAAACTGCAAAATTTGGGATAGTTTCAGATTTATGCATCAGTTACAAAGACAGGATTTCCCTGGTAGCTCAGTTGGTAAAGAATCCACCTGCAATGCAGGATACCCTGGTTCAATTCCTGGGTTGGGAAGATCTGCTGGAGAAGTGATAGGCTACCCACTCCAGTATTCTGGCCTGGAGAATTCTGGGTCGCAAAGAGTCGGATACAGCTAAGCGACTCACTTCGCTTACAAAGATATTACAGAGAGGTCCCGTATGCCCTTCCTCCAGCCTCCCTTAATGTTAACATCTCATGCAGATAACCAAGGTGCCTTTACTCACACTGTGAGATGATGATGATGATGATGTTGTTCAGTCACTAAGTCATGTCCTACTCTTTGCGACCCCATGGACTGTAGCCCGCCAGGTTCCTCTGTCCATGGGATGTCCCAGGCAAGAATACTGGAGTGGAGTTGCCATTTACTTCTCCAGGGGATCTTTTCAAGCCAGGGATCTGACTCACATCTCCTCCATTGGCAGATGTGTTCTTTACCACTGAGCCACCTGGGAAGAACACTATGAGATGACAACACTGTTAACAGAACTCCAGCCTCTGCACTGATTTCCCCAGATTTCCTGCTAATGACCTTTTCTATTTCTGTGGCATTTTATGCTCACATCTCCTTAGCCTCCAACCTGTGACAGTGTCTCAGTGGTTCCTTGTCTTTCATGATCTTGACATGTATGAAAAGTAGTACTCAGGTGTTTTATAGACCGTCCTCAATACTGTTTATGTTTTTTCACAATTCAACTGAGGTTGTGGATTTGGGGTAGGACACCCAGAGATATCCTTCTCACATCCCATCCTATCAGGAGGCACGTGGTAGCAGTATCATTGTGTGTGGTCATGCTCACCTTGCTCACTTGCCTGGTTTCTACCCTATAAAGTTATGGTTGGGTTGGCCAAGAAGTTCGTTTGGGTTTCTCTTTAAAATGTTATGGAAAAACCCAAATGAACTTTCTGGCTAAACTTGTTTTTCCTCTTTTCTGTATTCTGTTAGATTCAAGTCATGAGTCGAGCTGACATGCAAAGGACTAGGGGATTAGGCTGTGCCTTTTGGGGGTGCACAGTGAAGGATTTGTGGACATATGTTAAAGCCAACCACCACTGATCAGTATTGTGGAAGAGGTGCTTTGCAGATACCCTGTTTCCAGCAAGGTGATTTTTCAAATCACTTACTCAAGTTTGAACCTGGGGAAGCAAGCTGTCTTCCTAGCTTTCTATTACTTGGTTATTTGAATAATAAAATGCTTAAGGAATTCTGTTCTTTGAGTATGTGTGTGTGCATGCTCAGTTATGTCCAACTCTTTGTGATCCCATGAACTGTAGCTCGCCAGGCTCCTCTGTCCATGGGATTTCCCAGGCAAGAATACTGGAGTGGGTTGTTATTTCCTTCTCCAGGGATCTTCCAGTCCCAGCGTCTCTTACTTCTCCTGCATTGGCAGGCAGATTTTTTACCACTGCGCCACTTAGGAAACCCATTCTTTGAGTACATATGATGCATTATCAGATTTCTGCTGGCAGTGGCATTTTCATATTGGGGGATCTGGAGCCTGTGTCTTATGAGAGTGATGCTTGGGAGCCCTAACCTGAGAGTTTCCATGGGCCCTGCTGTCGGGCAGTAGATACAGTGCTACTCACTTTTGCATGTGACTCACTCACTTGCTTCCAAAGGTGAGCTAACAACTTAGCGGAAGTGCTAAGATAACATCAACAGCAAGCTATATTTTTAGATGCCTTGTCCCACCTTGAAGGCTGTATTTGAACTTCCAGCTGCTTGTATGAAGTTAAGGAAAGAATACGGCTAGAAGTAGCCATATTGATCAGTCATAATTGACCCTGTGGAAAATTAAGTTGGCCCTGTTCTCAAGCTGGTGGTCTACTTATATGTTCCAAACTTTGCAATCAGCTGCTTTTTGACTTATCCTTGGAAAACTCTACATAGAAGTTACTATTGTTAGCACTTTGACCAACTCCGTTATTGATCAATGATTGCCAACCATTTTGGCAGAATAGTGGGAAGGGAAATCTCCTACAGGAAAAGAATACATAATGGGTTTCTGAGATTTCTAAAGAAATATAAATCTGGATTATGTGTTTCTGATCATCCTTTTCCGTTTCTGGTGACACAGGTAACTGAGGTATAAAAGCAAGCAATATACTCCCCCCTGGTGGCAGCATCTGTTGTTCTTCAGTCACTAAGTGACTGCCACCCCGTGGACCGTAGCCCACCGGGCTCCTCTGTCCCTGGGATTTCCCAGGCAAGCATACTGGATTGAGTTGCCATGCCCTCCTCCAGGAGATCTTCCCCACCCAGGGATCAAACCCACATCTCCTGCATTGGTGAGCGGACTCTTTACTGCTGAGCCACCAGGGAAGCTGGAGTGGCAGCGTACTCAACTCTTAATTCTGGGAGCAAAGGCCGGTGGTTTGCCGATATCTGCTCTGGCATGAGCTGAGCCATTGAAATCTGGAACTTCCTCTTCTAGGATGATTTCCTGTTCAGCGTCTCCATTTTAAGTGGGATCCTGTGCAGCATCCTGGCTGTGCTGAAGTTCATGCTGGGGAAGGTTCTGACCAGCAGAGCACTCATAACAGATGGTGAGTAAGGCCAGTGCACCTGGCCGCTGGGGGCTGAGCTCACAGTGAGGGAAGGTGCTGTTGGGGTCACTTTCAGCTGCTCATCTTGCAGAAGAGCTCAACATCTTGGAATCTGTTCCCCGCTGTCCTCCCTTCCCCAGGCTGGGTCATGATTCTCAGGGTTCCCTATCAGGGCAGATGTTTTGTGCCTGGGAATTAAATACACTCTTTCAAAAGCACTCCACCCAGACCTCCTATCAGGGTAACTCAGGGCTTGCCTCCTAATCATAGAGCACAAAGGGCTTCCCAGAGTCTTGTGTTTGTTGTGTATCACTCCAAATAAAAAGTAAGCATCTTCCCTGGATTCTATGAAGGTCTGGTGCATGGTCCATGCTCATTTCCCCCTTACCTGGGAGTTCAGGTTGCAGTGACCAGGGCTTTGCTGGGGAAATGAGCCATGTGTACTCTGCTCAAGACCTGAACCAGGTGGACATGTCTCTCTGTGTCCTGTGGGTCAGGAGGAGCCTCCTGTGTGGCCTTTGGGCAGATGGAGAAGGGTGTGTGAATGTAGGAAAAGCACGTTTCAGTTTTTGCAAACTAGTGCTGGCATGTAAACTAGAAACGTGATGAACAAGTTTCTTTCTCTTTATCCCAGAGTGTGTGAAGTTTCTGAGGGTCGGGAGTAGACGTGAGCCCCTGTGCCCTGGGGTGAGAGGTCACAGGGTCCTAGCTGGTGGGCTAGTGGATATGCCTGCACAAAGTAGAGTAGAGATTGTAAGATTCCCCACCCACCTCAGCCACACCACGAGGCTTGTGGCATCTTAGTTCCCTGACCAGGGATTGAACCCAGGTCCCTGGCAGTGAGAGCACTGAATCTTAACCATAGACCACCAGGGAATTGCCATGATTTCTTTTTAAAGAACCACTCCCAGCTCCTCAGACTCTTAGAGTTCCCTTCTATGTGAAATATGTGGGTGCAAAAGCATATGGGCGGCTGCTTTTCCTTAAACATGAGGAATGAGAAGGCAGGCCTGGGGGGAGGCTGCACTGGTCAACACGGTGTACATGCTAAGTCACTCAGTCATGTCCGACTTTTTTGCGACCCTGTGGGCTGTAGCCCACCAGACTCCTCTATCCGTGGAATTGTCAAGGCAATAATACTGGAGAGGGTTGCCATTTCCTTCTCCAAGGGATCTTCGCTACCCAGGGATTGAACCCATGTGTCTAACGTCTCCTGCATGGGCAAGCGGGTTCTTTACCACTAGTACCACCTGGGAAGCCCTGCGTTATTCCTATAAGTCTGTCCTATGTTACACCCTTAAGTCACAGAGCCTCTGTGCTGACAAAGCATCAGCACTTTCTCTGTTTGGTTGACTACAGCTGAGATGCTGGAGCCAAAGCCCCAGCAGTCAGACCACTTTCCCCAGCTGCCAGGCAGGAGGCCCTGTCCCCTCCCCACCCATGACCCTGAGGCTTGACCCCCTTCTTCTCAGAATGGTGGGACCTCTCCCATGACAGGCTGCCTTCCTTAACATTTTGAGAGAAGCCCCTCATGATAAGTATGTGTTTTCTAATGAAATGGCTCTGGACTCCATAGTTTTCACCTACAAAACCATTCAAACACATAAGTGGTCTTCCCATCTGCCTCCTGAACCAGGAAGGGGTCGTTACAAGGAGGAGTGAATAGTTTAAGGGAAAATTGTCCCACAAACAGGCAAAGCAGAAGCAGGCACTCCTCAGGCAGAGGGAACCGAGGTGGGAGGGAGCCTGTGGCCTTGGTGGGGGGATGGTGAGTTGTGAGGAAGGGTTGCAGGGTGAGGGGCCCTGCTGAGTGGGCAAGTTTATATCATTCAGTACACTAGGTCAAGCGCAGAATTTTGGATGTTTTGTTAAATATTTAAACAGATGAGGTGGTGACATGGTGGATGTTTTTAAATGATCCTTCTGGCCATTAAGGTGGAGAACAGAGTAGAGAAACTTCTGGGTGGGAGAGGTCTCTGGGGAGCCCAGAGGGTGGTGGCCTCAGTGCATGAGGGCAGAGGGGTTGGATGTGGGGGAATTGAGGAAATGTCAGTGGTGTTTATAAAATGGGCAGAGCTCAGGGACAAACAGGCCGTGGAGGTTGAGGAGAGACAGAGCAAAGCTGTTGCAAAGAGTGGAGGCAACACGCCCACTCCCAAGCCTGCCCATGAGCCTGGCTGCCTGGGGGTGGAGGGTGGTTTGCCACACTCTGTGATCCCTCACTTGGTGGGAGTATCAGCAAAATATGCAGCAGTAATTACAGCCTCCTGCTTATTGCATTGTCTGGGATCCTGATTTTCCTCATTCATTGATTAGCAGAACCATCTGTAATTATGTCCTCTCTGTTCTTCCCTCTCTTGGGGAGGTAGGGGGCAAGCTAGGGCTCAGGAGCCCGGCCTGCCATTCACGTTGGCTTGGCCCAGGGCAGGGGAGCAGGCCAGGTGCTTTCTCTCCAAGAAGGAAGCAAGTCCAGAAAATTGCTTCTGGTGCCAAGAGGCCAGGCGGGTCTCAGCTGTCACCTGGTGAGACGGCTGGTTCCCAAGCTGGAGTTGTGTGTGAAATGGGTGGGGACGTGTGTGCACTGGGCCAGGCTGACTCCACCAGATCCAGTGTCCCTGGATCCTGTTCTTACAGTCAGGAAGCATATCTTCAGGGAAAGGGGGGCGGCAGGGTGCAGGTGGATTCCAGACTTCCCCATGCTATGCAGGAAATCGTGTCTAATGGGGTTTTCTTGCTCTGGATATTTAGTGATGTAACAGTATGCGATTATGGCTATCAGGATTAGGCTGAAGCTGGCTTTGTATTATTTAAGACAAAATGATTTTGTGTAGGAAGTTAATACTACAAATCAGACAGAGGAAGATTGTGACAAGGTGTCCGGGGGGAGTTCTGAACCCTCGAGGGGCCAGGGTCCGGGCTCCAGAGCTGCCCACAGGACAGCTGGAAACCTCTCTGAGTTGAGGGGCCTGGGCTGACTCTACCCAGAGCCTGTGGTGGTTTTCAAGTACATGAACAACTTTGAATCAGAATTTTCTGCATAAAATCAATGTGTGCTTAATTATATAGATGCTTAGCTACTCATTAAAGCCAGACCGTTAGAGCCTCTAATCAAGATTGCCTCAGACATTCTTATGTGTTCCGAGGTGATGACAGTATTTACTTTTTGCAGCTGCTCTGTTTTTTTTTAACTAATTAATTTTAATTGGAGGCTAATTACTTTATTATAATATTGTAGTGGTTTTTGCCATGCATTGACATGAATCAGCCATGGGTGTACATGTGTTCCCCATCCTGAACCCCCCTCCCACCTCCCTCCCCTTCCCATCCCTCAAGGTCATCCCAGTGCACCAGCCCTGAGCACCCTGTCTCATGCATTGAACCTGGACTGGCGATCTGTTTCACATATGATAATATACATGTTTCAATGCTATTCTCTCAAATCATCCCACCTTAGCCTTTTGACAGGGGACATGGGAATGAGCTTATGGGCGTGGGAGATGGGGATGGGGCCCCAGAGGGGAGGGACTGATGGGGCCTTGTGGGCCGCTTCGGTCAGTTGGGAGCTCTGCGGGGCGGGACTGTGAGCTTAGGGTTCTTCATGGGGAATGGCTGTAGCTGGGAAGGCTCTAGAATCCTGGAGGATGTGGAAGGGCAGATACAGAATTGTCCCCTGGTCTGGGTGTGCTGGTTCCAGTGTTTCCGCCAGGCTCACCAGAGGTGCAGCTGAAATAAGCCATAATCAAAGGTGGGCGGAGAAGGTCAGATGCTCCTGGAGGCGATGGGTGGGCAAGGTGAAAGTTCCATCAGCTGTAGGGGTGGGTGGCTCCCCCCACTGTCCTGGGCTGGCCAAGCCCGGTGATTTGGTGGAGCGAGTGGACATCTAGTGGCCGTCTGGGGGAACCTCACTCTCTACACTGAGCTCCAGCGGGCTCGCTGAGGGCTCCAGGGCTACTGTGCCCACGACGAAGGTGGAGAAAGAGGGGTGTAGGATTCTAATCTTCCAGGGGCAGCGGCCATCTCCTTCCTGTCTCTGCCTTTCCCCCGGCCACCCCTCAAAACAGAACTCCCCCAACTTTGAGGATGCTTGAGAGGTAAACTCCAGCCCAGGTGGCCCCTGGACAGAGTAATGGCCTCTGTGGATGCTTTGGGTGGCCTTCTGTGAGAGGATGTGGGCTCCAGAGGCTTTTTTGTAAAGAGGACTGGTCTGATTCTGTGCGTGCTTATGTGTTAAGTTGCTTCAGTTGTGTCCGACTCTTTGTGACCCTATGGACCGTAACCCTCCAGGCTCCTTTGTCCGTGGAATTCTCCAGGCAAGAATATTGGAGTGGGTTGCATGCCCTTTTCTGGGGGATCTTCGCTACCCAGGGATCAAACTTGTCTCCAGCATTTCCTACATTGGCAGGCGGGCTCTTTACCACTAGTGCCATCTAGGGTCTGATTCCATTTGTTATTAATAAAAAGAATAGGAGGATTCAAGGGACAGCCAGAGGCAAGAGGGTGAATGCCAGCCTCTTATGATGGGAGAGGGGAAACACTGTGATGATCTCGATGTGTCAGAAGACAGGAGGGAAATATGACCTCGCAGTTCTCAGAGTGAACCTGCTGTCTCCTTGCCTGGGGAGACTGGAGGCAGAATGGAGGGTGTGATGTGCAGAGGCCGAAACCAGGGGTGGGTCAGAGAGGGAGGAAGTTCCAGGTGCCCTGCATGCAAGAAACTGGGAAAGACTCGGCTGGCACCCAGCTTCCCATGAGGTGACAGAAGGCTGGAGGGGCATCAGCTTCATGAGCTGCTTGGAGAACAGAGACAGAAAGGAAGCAGAGTCCACTTCCTCATTATCTAGAGGTGAGTGAGCCTGGAGGAACCCCGGAAACTCACACCACAGGGGCCTGGGCTGCAGCCTCACCCCAGACACCCTGAGAAGGGGCACCCAAGGAGTCACCTGCCCCTGGCCTCCACGGCGGGGAGGTGGAAGGCTGAGAGATCTGGCCTTGGGACTTGGTGTGGTGGGACACAACTCAGGTGAAGCTCACGCCAGCCCTGCCCTCCCGCTCCCCCCAGGACACCCAGAGGAAGCTCCTTGTCAGACTGGCTATCTACCGAGGAGGCCTCAGTGGGTGAGGGGTGGGAGGCTCACGATGGGTGGTGGGCAGAGATCCCCGGGTACACACAGTGGGGCAGGGGAGGCCCGCCTGGAACAGCCCTCACCAGCTGCAGGCGCCCAGCAGGTCCTGGCCTCCTTTTCCACACAGTTCCCTGGACTGGCCTCCAGAGGATGTGGCCCCAGTTGGGGGAAGGTAGAGGGGTTTGCCTTTCCTCATCCTTGTCGCCTGTGTTGAGGTGGTACTGGGTTGGAGAGGTCCACCAGGTGTGAACCTTGTGGAGTGGGGAGACTGACTCTTCATATGGCCCCCAACCACACCCCGAAGTCCAGGAGTAAGCCCTCTGCCTCTCAGGGGCTGTCCCCCCAGAGCTCTAGCTGCAGGCTCTGCCTTGGTAGGGAGACCCCAGAGCCCGGGCCGTGGAGGCCTCATCTCTCTTGGGATAGCTCAGCCCAGCGAGTAGGCATCCTCTTAGCAAGACTGAGGCCCTTCTGTCCATCTGTGAGGTCAGTATGAACGCAGCAGTCAGTCGAGGCCCTGAGCAGTGGCAGCCTCCATTCTGGGACTCAGAATACAGCAGGAGAGAGACAAAACTCCTATCCATAAGCTACATTTTTGGTGGGAAAGAGAGGGATGTTTGTAAAAAGAAAAACGGTAAAAAAAAAAAAAACACCATGTGATGAAGAGCGCTGGACAACAGTGAAGGAGAGGCAAGGACGAGAAGGTAGGAAGGTGTGTCGGGGCTGAGTTCAGGCCGGGGAGGAGGCGGCCTGGGAGACCCCAGGAGGAGGAGTCTGGGAGAGTGGTGGTCAAGTCCATTGTGGCCGGAGCACAGGGGGTGAGGAGGTCGGGGGACCTGATGTGGACGAGGCGGGAGGGGCTGGTCCCGCACGGCAGGGCTTGTCGGCCATGAAGAGTGCGCGGGTTTCAGGGTGGGCAGCTTGTCTCCTGGAGGGTCTTGGCTGCTGTCCATTACCACGGTCAATCTGGCTGCTGCGAGGGGAATCATTGTGAGGAGGGAGATGTGGGCAGGAGGGGAAGGGGATGGAGGAGGAAGGACGGGGGCTTGGGCTGGGGGTGGATGGAGCCTGACTTTTGGAGGGAACAGTTGACAAGAATGACTTGATGGATGGATTAGATTTGCATGTGAGGAAAGTCCAGGATGGACTCCTAGGGTTGTAGCTTCAGCAGCTAGGTGGATGGGGGCGCTGTTTACACAGAAGGTGGCTGAAAGGTAAGTCGTTTGGAGGCAGAATTTTTTGCTCTGAACATGTTCAGTTTGAGATGCTTCTGTGTCTGCAGCTGAGGGGGAAGGTCAGGATGAAAGAGAGCTAGGGAGATGCCGGCTTATGGGATGGAGGTGAGAACCTGGGGGGAGAATGTTGATGGAGGAGGACTTTGGGGGACTAAGCCAGGAACTCAGATGGGGGTGACTAGGAGGATCCAGTGAAGGAAAGTGAGAAGGAGCAGCTGGAGGGGGGAGAGAGACAGTGGCAGAGGGCGGTGTCACGTGAGGCTGGAGGGAAGCATTCCCAGGAGGGCGTTAAGAGAAGGACGGGAGGTAACCATGGCTTGTGACAGCCTTGAGCCATCCATGACCAGGGAGGGCTCAGGAGACGGGGGGACCTGAGGGGCATGGGAGGCGAGCATGGCACGTGGCAGCCTTCAGCCATCATGACCAGGGAGGGCTCAGGGGACGGGGGGACCTGAGGGGTACGGGAGGCGAGCATGGCACGTGGCAGCCTGCAGCCATCCAAGACCAGGGAGGGCTCAGGGGACGGGGGGGACCTGAGGGGTACGGGAGGCAAGCATGGCACGTGGCAGCCTGCAGCCATCCAAGACCAAGGAGGGCTCAGGGGAGGGGAGGATCTAAGGATGGGATAGGGTAAAGAGAATGGGAGGTATGCTGTGGTAGACAGCTCTTCAGGGAGTTTTGCAAAGGGAAGTAGTGAATGGGGGTTGTGTTGGGGGTGGCATGGAGTCAATAGAGGAGGTGGAGGTTTATCCCAGTGTGGGTGATCCAGGAAAGGGAGAAGAAATTCAAGAACAAAGTCCTTCAGTGAACAGAGACAAAGGCGCTGGTCTGACATAGGAACAGCAGTAACTGGAGAAGCAGCTGAGGATGTGGGGGCAGCGGGCACGGGTGAGTGATGGGTTTGGTGGTGTTGGCAAGATGAGGTATTGTGATCTGAACCTAATGTGCTCTAAGACGTGCAAGGCCGAGTCCTCAGCTGAGAATTGGAGCAGGGAGGTGATGGAGGTCTGAGGGGAGAGAAGTGTGTGTGATGCAGACACCAGAGATGACCTTGCAGGCCTAGCTTCACCTGGGTCCCATTGTTGGAGGCGGCCTGTTGAGGTCTACCCCGTGGATCCTGAGAAGGGATTTGGCCTAAGTTATCTCTACCCTACACTCTTCTTCCTTTTCCCCTGCTCTTCATTAAGAATGTCCCCTAGTGGTATAGCCCCCGCTGGAACCTGGAGTTGCCGCTTTTGAATTCAGCAGAAGCATGGCGCCCTCACACAGGCCAAGCTGCCTGAGAACGGAGCAGGGCCTGCTGTTGGAGAGGTTCCTGGCCTGCCCGGCTAGTGAGCCTGCTGCTGCTCCTGGGGCTCAGTTACACTGAGGCAGGCAAGGAGCCTTGTGGCTCACAGCACAGTGAACCCCTGGGAGGCCCTCTAAGCCGTTCCCTCTCGTGTGGCCTTGGAAAACCTACAAGTAGACTGGAAGTGCGATGTCCAAGTTTTGGGGACCCACTGAGGTGACATATGGGGAGGAGATGGTGATTGAGGTGTGTTATGTCCAGTTCTTGTTTGCTTGCTGTTTCTGTAGCTAATTCGAGACTTTGCATGTCCTTCCTGGAGAGTGAAAAGCCTCAGGTGACCTAGGGAGACTGTTGGGAAAGGATGTGGGTTCTGGTATCACCCCAGCCTTGCCCCTTTCAATCCACGTAACCTTGGTCAGTTTATTGAACCTCACTCATTGTGTTCAACTTAAGTTTTATTGTTGGTAAAATGCGGGTGATAATCTGACTTCACAGAATTGAGAGGATCCCAACTCTGTACTTGCCCAGCAGACATCAGACAGATATGAGTCCCTGGGCGTTGTGTGTGTCCCGTGTGTTCAGCAGGCCTGGCGCCCCACCCCTCTCAAGGCCTGCGTTCTCGCGTGTGGGAGGGAGGCATTGGGAACCACACACAGGATACATCCCTTGAGCACGAGTGCCTGGCAGGGGATGGACACTGGTAATGGGGGTGATCACTATCCAGGGTGGTCTGGTGACATCTGAGCGGAGACTTGGAAACCCACGTAGGTGTCTGACGTGTTGGCTACCGCTTGCAAAGTGCTTCTGGAACATTCCTTCCAGTGCATGCTCTGGAATGCAGAGGCACACCTGGCATTTGGGGAAGTTTTCCTTGTGGCCAGGCATGTTCGCTGGGCACTGGCCTCAGCCTCTCTCTGCTCCCCTTGCAGGGTTTAACTCCCTCGTGGGGGGTGTGATGGGCTTCTCCATCCTTCTGAGCGCAGAGGTGTTCAAGCACAACTCGGCTGTCTGGTACCTGGACGGCAGCATCGGCGTGCTGATCGGTCTCACCATATTTGCCTACGGGGTCAAGTAAGTGCTGCTTCCTCTTTGCCCTCTGGGTGGCCAGGGGTGCTGTATTCCCCACTTCTGATAACTACGTCCTGTCCCTGTGACCCTCCTGCTCCTGGGCGAGGTCGGAGACTGGAAAAGTCCCGAGCAGCCGTCACACATCCTTGTGGCTGGGAGAGAAGGGAGGTAAGTGGTTCTCCCTTTAACTCTTGGTGCCAGAAGATCTGTGCCCCTTCCTTCCTCTATAATGGGGGTCATGATGATGCACCAGGCAGGCCTGTGTGGTGTCCTCACCCGCTAGCCCCCTCTGCCACCTGCTGCAGTCAGTGGGGAGGTTGTAGAGGGGGCCAAAGCCCCCAGATTGAGAAAACTTTCTATAAAAGGGACTTTGTGCAGAAGGGCTACACGTAGAAAAACCCACCCAGGCCTTGGGTACTAGTCTAGCCCAAGGCCACTCACTTAAATGCCCGTAGGCATCACTGGCTCTGTATCCAGCGTCCAGGCTGGAGTCAGCCTCTGAAAAGAAAACCATTTCTCAAGCTTTCAAATGTTAACACACTTCTCTCTCCCACCAGGATGGCTTTAATAAAAGAGACAGTAAGTGTTGGTGAGGTTAAGGAGAAATCAAAACTCCATTTTCTGTTGGTGGGGATATAAAATTGTTTAGCCATTTCAGGGATAGGTTAGCAGTTTCTCAAAGTGTTAAACACAGAGTTGCTATTTGGCCTAGCAATTCCACTCCTTGGTACTTAATCCAGAGAAATGAAAACACATCCATGTAAAAACTTACACACAAATGATCGTAGTGGCATTATCACAGTGGGCAAAAAGTAGAAAAAACTCATATGCCCAACATACAACCCATATGCGGGTTTTAAAGAACACAAAGGTCCATTGATTAAATAAAAGGTGGTAGAGACATAGTGGAGGATTTATTCAGCCAGAAGAAGAATGAAATACTGATTTGTGCCACATGGATGAACCTCGAAAACACGCCCAATGGAAGAAGCCAGTTACAGAAGGCTACATGGTGCATGATTCCAGTAGTAGTCAATACCTCGAATAGGCAAATCTTTAGAGAAAGTAAATTAGTGGTTGTTGTGGGGGGTAAGGTGGGGAGTGACTACCAGTGCGTTTTTTGGGGGGGGTGATGAAAACGTTCTAGAATTAGGTGGTGGTGATGGTTGCACCACCTGTGTGTACACTAAAAACCACCGAATCACGGAAATTTTATGGTATGTGCATTGTATTTATAGAAACAAAGCCCCCATCTGTTCCCCAAGCCCAGGGCTGTGGAGGGTCCTTGTTGGGGTGACTGGTCCACTTCCTCCTCACAGACTCCTCATCGACATGGTGCCCAGGGTGAGGCAGACGCGCCACTACGAGATGTTTGAGTGAAGGTGGCCCACGCCAGCCGCCCCGCAGCTGCATGAAGACTGTCAGGACCAGGAGACGTTTCCATGCAGGCAGACGGTGCCCATGTTTAACTGAACATCAACTTCTCTCTCGGAAAGCTTGTGCTCACGGGAACGAAGTCTACCCCACAGGTTGGACTGCCCTGCTCTCCTCCCACCACCGCCCCTACCCGACACCGTAGAAGTGGGGACCTTCCATGGGAACCGACCTCATCCACCTTCTGCTATAACACAGGTTCGTGTGGGGAGGGTACATGCCCTTCTGTGGTGCTCCCAGCCTGACATGGATAGTGACTCACCTCCATGGGCCCCAGGCCCACCTCCTCGGGGTTCCACGTGGGCCAAGTCTCTGGTCTCCTGGCAGATTTTAAGAGAGGACCATACCCTTTGGTCCCACACCCCTTTCTAAAACCATTGTGTAGATCACCTCCTAATTTCTATCCATGTATTTCATTCGTTTCATACTGTTTTACTAATCCTCAGTCTAAACACTGGATTTGTTCTGAAGGAGACCATTCTATTTTTAAAGTACTTAGTGATAGATGTATGAGCTTTGCATGGATTGAACTCAGCCCCAGTCCTTTCTTGTACGTTCAGAGCCCAAACATACACACGTAAACACAGGATCCCTTTTGGAGAGATGTGAAACTACAGTTTATTTGTAATAAATTATATAATCTATCCATAGATGCATAGATCTATATGCTGTGTGAAGTGGTAATGGTACATCACAGTCTTCTCGTGATGGCTTCCTCCTCTGTAAGGAATGAGATGTTCTTGGTTTATGTAGCATTAGTCGTAGACTCTGTACAAAATGGTCCCCCACATGCAACATTCTGTCCTCCAGCACTGCTGCTTGTCCAGGCAGCAGTGACCAATAAAGACCTTTTCCTGTTTTATATGGTACGGGGAGGTGATCGCCAGAGTTGTCACTGCTGTGGGCAGCTTTTCTGTCGTGGGTGAAGGACGACTTGTGCCTGGGTAGAGCCCCTGGAGGGCGGGTGGTATATTCTAAGAGGTCACTGACCTTGGTTCAATCTGATGCTTTCAAGAGTGCTTTTCTCCAACGGCATTCTGAAGCATGTTCTAGGGGCTGTTACCATGTCACACACAAAAAACCAGACTCTGTTCTGGTCCAGGAAATACAAGATGCAACAGGTTCCTTTTCTGCAGGTTTTTCTTCCTGTATTTAATGTTTAATGTAGTTCCCACTGTGGAATCTTTGTATAGCATCCCCAAAACTTAAGCACTCATGTTATGCTCACCTTTCTGGGGACTTGTGTCCCATCAAAGATGCCAGGTGTCTCCCATGGAGTCTCTGCTCTGGGCAGCGTCCAGGCACTCTGCTGTCTTCAGAGAGGCTACACCATGGTCCTCCAGCATCACCTACCACAAGCCTCTGGTGGGAGCATGAACTTGACCTTCCTTGTTCCCAGGGCACATGCCTAACCAAGTGCTCATGGACCACTGAACTCTGGAGTCAAGGTGTTCTTTCTGAGGCAGGGAAATGTGGTCCAGGTCTAATAAGCCCTGCAGACAGCCTCTTAAGGGATACTGTACTAGCACATCCTGAAGGATTTTAAACATCCGTTGTAGCCCCCGGTTATCATCTTAGAAAAGCCTAGGAATCCACTGACAAATTCAGTTCCCCTCTAGGTGAGTACAGGGGAGAAGGTGCACTCCACTATCAGTATGGGTGGATGTGCTAGAAGGGAAGAGTCTTACACAGTGAACACTTACCCCTGCCCCAGTTCCTTAAACCTACCTTCCCAGCAGCGTGTCTGCAGACGGTGAAACCATGGCCGCCAGTTCTGGGGGAGTGGCTGTATCGCACCCCCTGCACCCACAGGAACCTCCCACCCCCCCCTCCACAAATCAAGTCCACCTGTCACACAAGAAAAGTTTATTGAAAAATAAAGTTCTCCCTAGTTTTCTCTACAACAACAGTGGAAAACAAAGCAGTGCTCTCTACGCCGGTACAGTACATGTGACAGCAACACCTCATTGGCAGAATCTTGCATGACTTAACCCCGGGTGAACAGTAGAAAACGGCCGTACAAGGAGCTGGTTGAAGACACAGACGCAAATGGCCACTAGCTTATAGACACTGAGCTTGGGACAGCAACTACGGCAGAAAAGATGTTACCATCTCCTTTGGCATCGGTTGTCCCACTCTTATTTGTCTTGTTCATACCTGGGCAGGACAGGGAGCAAATGCTTCCCAAGTTGGCGCCATCTCAGCTTGGGCAGAGGTGGCCAGCTGCGCTAGGTTCCTGTCCGGCTGTACCAGGGAGACCTGCAGGTGGTCTGAGCACCCAGGACCGCACCCCCCGACTCCCCAGACACAGGGCCCTGTGTCCCGCATGAGCACATAGCTGCCCTCCGTCCTTCTGCCCTGCCTCACCAGCTGTGGGGGTGGGGGTGGGGGCAGCTAGGGGGTCATCTAAAGGCTCCACAAGATCTGGGGAAAATCAAGGAAATGCTTTGAAGAAGATGCCCTCCAATCTTAAACCCACAGACATGTAAGACGGCTGATGCAGCTGAAGAGAATGCAAAGGATCTTAAAAAGACACCAACAAATTCCTCCATTTTCCACAAATGCAGTCTATCCAAAATAGGAGAGGAGATTGAAAACTGAGCCTATCTAGGAAAGTAAGAGGCTGACATCAACACCGCCCCCGCCTCCCCCCCCACCACCGGAAAAAAAAAAAAGCCAACTGACATTCAGGTGATTTGGAAAAACATCACTAAGCTAGGAGCAGCCTCTTGGCGTTCTGAAGACCCCTCGCTCTCTCCACGGAACTAGCCTTTAATTTGATAGAAACATCATAACAACTAGCCAGCCTGGGAGTCTGCTCCTCTTGGACTGGACACTGGAGAAGCCACCCTGGCCAGCAGGGGCAGCAAAGGGACTTCCTGGGGAATGAGTAAGTTCAAGAGGTCATTCCTTTTTCCTTAATTAAAAAAACAAACAAACACCTCTATTATTGCATTTCAGAGGAAGATGGGTAACTTTAAGGGAATAGTCTGTCAGAGGATTTAATTTCCAGCTCAAAAAGTTCTGCACACACCCTGGAAGAGTCCAGAAGATGTCAGTGGGGTGGGGTCTGGCATGTGGCCACTTTCTTATGTCAAGCTGACTAATTCTTGCAGCCCAGTTCCACCTGGGGCTGAAGTCAGGCACATTTTCAAATCAGTCAGTGCATTCAGGGACATAGTACCATTTTAGCCAGCAGGGTGGACACAGGACTTGGGCATCTTCAACCTGTAATTCCTACAATATTCTATCAATTTGGAGTATCTTCCTGCACCTACAGGAATCAATGATAGGAAGTGAGCTCAGCTCTTTTTTCCTCAACTCTTATGAAATGTGAAAAACAATATTTAACATTTACTAGGACTTACTATCTGCCAGACATTGCTTAACACTGAATCTTCACAAAACCCCTAAGTGCTAAGAAAGCTAGGGTAATTTTTTTTTTTCTGCATCTGACACTAGACAGCTAATTTGGCCTTTTGCCATATAAACTTGGGTTTTCCATTTTTTTGCTGAAGCCAACAAGAAGGAAAAGAACCCACCCTCCACTTTAGGCAACTCCCACCTTCCTAGAGCAGCCTGAATCTCTTGACATCTGTCCGTCTCTTCACATGAAGATGCTCTGCAGCCTAGGGGATGGGCGGGATTAGAATGAAACCAATGTGGAAATGAAAATATTCTTCAATAAATAAAACATTCCAGGCTTGGGAGAGTAACACAACCACAGCCTGTCGTTAATAGAACTTTTTTTAACATTAAGAATTGGTGGGGGTGGTAATGTCCCAATTATATATCTAGTAGGGAAACCACTCCAGGGAGGGGGTGGCTGATTGGCCTGGTCTAAAAAGCACAAACCCGCCCATAACAGCACAGTTTCTGCCTAACTGCTCACAATCACACTTTTACTACCAGTGAGCTGCACTGGGGCACCAAGGGAGCTTACTGGGAGGCTGATGTTTGCCAAGGAAATAAAAACGGGGTGCATATTATTTCCCCTTCATCCTGCTAGGGAGATAGAATGATTTGGGGCCAGTGCTTCCAACGAGCTCAACAGGGCCTGCTTCCCTTCACTGCAACCCCTCACACAGGGTTGGTTCTCTGCCCCCGCCACCCTCCACCAAGCACCCAAGGTGGCACCTGTCAACCATCTGTCTCCAGACAAACCCAGAGACCTGGCTGAGTAGCCTGGGAGGGTGAAGGTTGGTCTGGAGGAAGTCAACCCTCTTGGGGCCCTTGTGGCTGCATGGGAGTGTCTGCGCACATATGCTGTGACCTGGGGAGCTTGGAGGGCATGTCTGGCATCCAGCCTGGGTTGCCCTCAGTCTTGCAAGGACAGGTCCTATCTATCTCCAAGCTGGAGGAGTCTGCTAGCTTCCTTCAACAAAACCCAGATTCCAAACACCGACACCAGATTCCAAAAACCAACCCCAAAGAAAAGTGAAAAGGCACCTCAGGGAAACAATAAATATCACCAAAGAAAAGATCGCTTAATACTTACAAACATACAGCAAACACAAAGTAAACTATACGGAGTGACAAAAACCCAATCTAAGCAAAAATGCGAAAAGCTTCTCCAATTGTGCATGTGCAAATCAAACTGCATACCAGAAATAAATGAGGTGTTTACTGGCATGAGAAGTGTGTTTTCCCTTTCAGGAATTTTTACTCCTGAAAGTGTTTACATTTCAAAGGAAAGCTTTCTCTCCTTTAATAAATTAAACCTTTCCCCTCAAGTTTTTTAAGAACTTAGGATCACAGTGGAGGAAAAATAAATCCAAACTTTTAGGAAAAAATGTACAAAAAACTGAAAAAACCAGGCAAGAAGTGAGAGATGCTCAGAGCACAGGAAGATGCTAGTCCTGACTGGGGATATCTCTCCCTGTGGAACTGTCATCAATTACAAGGTGGTTCAGGATTCTATCAAGATTGGCACTGGCAAAACCATCCAAGGCTTCTAGCCCACACCCTGAAAGGTGCCTTCCTCTCCCACAGCAGGCAGGAATTGCAGCCCTTCCTGCACAGGGCCAATGGAGGCACCACCCTAATGCCCTCTGGGGTCACTGACCAGACTCGGGCCAAGCCTGTGGAGGCCTGGGAACCAGTATACGTTTGGTGTCGCCTCCCTCTGCCCTCAACAACTGGAGTGTGGGTTTCTTTGCACCAGGAGCAGCAGCCACATTACCCCACCCCAGGGCAGAGCTCTGGCTTACTTCTGGTCAGTACTGGGATGGGGGGAAGCAAGAAGGATCTTAAGGTGGGGAAGTGCTCCCTGGGCTGCCTGACCTGAGGGTCCTGGTATGGAGAAGAGGAATTCTCGAGAAGGTGGAGAGTCCCTGAGGTCAGGGGCAGCTGGCAAACAATCCCTGCAGCTTCTGGAACACAAGGCTGGCACAGCATGTTTCTGAGAACTGGGCTTTACAACCTCCTTGGTTTCAGAGTTCCTGTGCTTGTTCTAACGGATCTCTGCCAGATGGGTTAGCCTGGCAAAGCATGGGAGACTGGTCTCGGCCCGCAGGCTCCCCCTGCTGATCAAACACAGGCATGCACATCCTCAGCACCAGAAACGGCCAGAAGGGCCCAGGAGAGGGCAGCACTGGCCCAGGAAATGCAGGTCTGGGCGCTAAAGCGAATTCTCTCTAGGAAGGCTGCAGCCAGGAGGCCCATTCGTAGGGAATAGTGGTTCCCAACAGCAGGGATGGCAGCTGTTTCCTCCCCCTGCAGGAAACTGTCCTCACGAAGCACTCAAAAGCACACAGGCACTCACACCCTCTTGCCCAGTTTCCTTTCAACTTCTGCCCTTGTTTCTATTCTCAGCCAGTTTGTGAGGGGTGGGCCCTGGCATCCATGCTCAGCATGGAGGCTTCTCCATCAGAATTCTCCCTGGCACAGGTACGCGGGGGCCACCTATGGGGTGGGGGAGACCCTGGCTGCACTAACTCCCCCACTCCATTCTCTAAGATCCACTGAGGGTCTAAGGAAAGAAGGCCGGCTGTACATTTGATATTCATTTTACACCCAAGAAGAAGAATCGAGGAGTGAGTGGAATCTAACCTCCCACCCCTCACAGCCCCACACGCCTCCTGGGTGGGCCTCAGACTTGAGAAGTCTAACCTGAACCTTGCGTTGTGAAGGCCCACACAGCCATTAGAAATGTCCAGCTTTTCTGCTCAGCAGCCAAGCCACTCAGAATCTTCAGTGAGGGCTGGGTGGCTCATGGGACAGCTTTCAAGGGGGACATTCTGCCAGAGAGAGAAGGGAGCTCACTCTCACCAGCATGGAGATGCCAGGGGCATCACAGGAAACACACACACACACACGCGCACACGCACAAAGCACTGAAGCATGGCGTGGGGGGAAGGGAGTGGGAAGGGGATGGGGGAACTTGCATAAGAGCAGAGCGCAGGGACTCCAGGGTTTGGTCCAACCTGCTGACCAGTTCAACACCCTCCTCCCCAGTATTTCTGCCTGGAGTAAAAGCCAGTATCAGGTTCCTACCCCGTGCAAACCATGCCCACACTCATAGTCAGCAGCCAAGACTGTGCACATTCATCCTGGCCTGCCCTGGCTCCCCCAGCCAACATCAAAAGTTCACTGAGAGCCCCATCCCCTGGACTTCGCTGACATCGGATGGAGTGAATATAACACAAGCCCAGCTCAGGTGGTGCCACTAGTTTTTAGGGACCAGCTTTACTCCTGTCCAAATCGCAGTTCAAAGACACCCCTTCTCAAGGGGGTAAAGAGCAACACCTCAAAGTGCAAGGGTAGCTTTTAATCCTAACCAGAAATGACAGCCAAGCTGTGTGGGGGTGTGTTCCACCTCGAGGGGAGGGATGGAAGAGAGGAAAGGAGCCTGTCACTGCAAAGCAGCCCATCTCTGGTCCCTGCTGGGCTCTCTGGACCACACAGGCATGTCCCCCGACAACCAGGGGGTGCCTATCCCCTAGCCTCTGCCACCTGCTCAGCACAAGGAATTTCTTTTCTTCTGCCACCATCCACTTTGAGGAGCTAGGTACCCACAGCTGCCCTTAATTATGCCACCAGCCCCACAGCACACCCTGCCCAAAGCAGACAACAGTCATGTTATAGTGAAGAGGGATGGCCAACAGAGGAAAATCAGAGAAGTAGCAAGACGCGCAATCAATCCCTCTTTGCCCTCCCCAGCTCCCCCTCCCTCCCTCCCAAATAAATAAATTAACGGGTGTAAGAATGTTCCCGTAGGAAGTTCTTTCCAACTAGCTCAATTCCTCCTCTGGTTTTGTTTCGTTTAAACGAATACTGAGATTCTCTTTTTTACCCTGGAGCAGCTGCACAGTCTCCCTACAGTAGCTCCTCCAAAATGAAAGACGAAGTTGTGCCAGGGAGAAGCCAGGTTCCCGGCCTGAGGCTGGCTCTCGTTTTGTTTTGGTGAGAGCTCCGCTGTGATGCTCTGACTGCAGCGGGACCAGTACCAAATCGAGACCTTTCACCAAAACGTTCAGGCTCTGGGGAGAGTCCCTGAATGGCATCTGTGTCCCTGCCCCACCCTGATGGGGCTGGAGCCACTGTCCCCCCCTCCCCCCGCAGAGTGTGGGTGCGGGTGGAGTGGTGGCCGCTATAGACAGTCTTTACAGAGAGCCACCTGGCCCTTGATGAAGTCCCGGCAGGGGCAGATCCTCCGGTGGCGGGCGTGGGCACCGGCACAGCTGAACAGCAGGAGGTCGCCTTGAAACACACAGTGCTTGTTCTTGGGGTCGAAGGAGGGCGCCACAATGTCCTTGGCCAGCTCTGAGCTTTGGCAGTTCACCTCGTACCTGAAGAGGAAGAGGAAGGGGTTGGAGAGGCAGGGACTGTCCTCAGCCCTGGCCCCTTCTGCCACCCTCCAGTGGGGAAGGCTGTTTGGGGCTCCTGTTGGCCACCCTCTGACCCAGCCATCCTCACTTCTGGGAACTCGGGCTTGAGAAGGGCATGCGAGCACCTGGATGCGGTATGTGTTCAAGGCTGCTTAGTGAAGCATTGTCATGGAGAAGAACTGGAAATAACCTGAAGACTCAGCATGTGGGGAATGGCTGGATCCCCTGTGGCTCAGCTGTGTTATCAGAGTCACACGCAGCGCTTGACAAGGAGGTAGGAATGCGACCACCAGCATGAGGGCAAGTAATAACGGGGTGCAGTGTATCTACGTGTGTGTGTGTGTGCGCACACACAGAGAGAGTGAGTGTGGGAGGGAGAGCGAAGGGGAGAGAGAGAGAGAGGGAGAAGAGGGAAAAAGAGAGGGAGACAGGAAGAGGGAAAGAAAGTATAGCAGGTGCACTAAAGACTTAACAATGGTTACTTCTGAGAAGTGAGACTGGGTTGTTATGCATTATTTAAATGCTTTTTAGAACATTTTAAAACTATGTCTATTTTTAAAACTAACGCTTAAAGAGATCTCTGTTATATGACCTTAGTCTCCCGCTGGAGAGCAATCAGATGGTCTCCTGGGCATGGTGTGTCCTGGGGCCTCAATTCACGGGACCTTTGCAGCCGCCTTCCACGACTGTGGCAATAGAACATCCTACCACCCACCCCGGTCCCCAGCCCTTGAGGGCTGTGGATGCACAGAGTAGGGACTGAGTCCAGGCCCTGATCCCAAGCCCATGTTCTTGCTCCTCCCCCATCTTCTCCTACCCGTCTGGCTGTGGGCTGCAGACCCCTGGGGTTTTGCTTCCTCAGGCTGAAACCCCCAGCTGGGGGGCTCAGGAGAACAGTGTTGGCCTCTTCATCTCAAAGAAGAGCCACATAAGTTCTCTTCCTAGCTGGAGTGTTTGCGTCCCACCACCTAGTCTCCCGTTGTCCACATGCCTGGTGGGGACCAGCTCAGAGAAGGTGGTGTAGGAGGGCCAGACAGATCTGGGTTTGCACCCTGGCTTCATCTCTTATGAGCTGTGTGGCCCTGGACCAATGCCTGAGCCTCAGTTTCCTTTTCTGTGAAATGGGGATAAATACCCCTTGACTCACAGAGAAGGTCATGTGCTTAGTCGCACAGTCATGTCTGGCTCTTTGCAATCCTTTGGACTGGAGCCCACCAGGCTCCTCTGTCCATGGGGTTTTTTCAGGCAAGATACTGGAGTGGGTTGCCATTTCCTTCTCTAGATCATCTTCCTGACCCAGGAATTGAACCTGCATCTCCTGTGTTTCCTGCACTGCAGGTGGATTCTTTACCCATTCACAGAGGGAAAGTACAGGGATTAAATTAATGTTTACAGAGCAGCTGGCAGAGTCCAGCTCTGAGTAAGCGTTCAACACATGAGAACTAGCATGATCACTCCCGCTGGCAGATGCTGGGTGGACTGCCACCTTCTGCCCTTGCCCCACACTGTGAATTTACACACATGCCAAGTATCTCCATTTTGCTTTGTTCACAGAAGTCTTGATTCTTGCTGACAGGGAAGGGATTCAGGCGGAGGACCTGAGTTTTCCTGCCACTTCTGGAAAGCTTCCAAATGTTGGGAGAAAAGCATCTGACCCCTACCCCCACCCAGTGTTATTCCTGCCTGCTCGTCTTCCTCGAGCCAACTAACTGCCTGGGCCCATGTGCCCCCTTGCCAGCATTAATCTGTGATTTCCAGCCTATCTCCTGGGCTTCCAGTGAGTTCTCTGAGGCTGCCAGCCCAGCTCCTGGCTCTCAGGAGGGCAGCGCCCCCTCCTGTCCTGCTCTTTCAGTCACCAGGGAGCTCTGTGACTTCTCTAAGTGGCCTAACACCTCCTGATGTTAGCTGTGCCAGCTGGGAGACGGAAGCACCCAGAGGGTTAGGGTCATGGAGAGGGCAGGGAGTTGGGGGCTCCATGGATTTCCTGAAGGAAACACAAGTCAGAGTTAGGGCCCATCTGGTCCGGCCTATTTCCTGGCCAACACTGAAAGGGGGTCTCCAGAGCCCAGCGGGGCATGAAGTTTCCACATGGAATGTGGCCTTGGGATCCAGATTTGTGCTTATGCTATTTATGTATTTAGGTGAATCATAGCAGCTGCTGTGTCTTAACTCAAGCCATCTGCCTGGCACACTGCTCAGCAGGGGCATGAAGTCTCCAGAACTCATCTTGGACCCCGTGGTGAATGGGAGGGACTGTCAAGAGCCAGGGAGAAACACTCCTGCTCCTGGCCTCCTGGATTTGGACTCCAGGCCCAGCGTACCAGGGTGTGAGCACATGTGCCCATGGCCGCGAGGCTGCAGCAGCAGCCTGTCCAAGGCTGATGTCCAAAGACCACCACAAAGCACTCGAGCAGCAGGCATTCCCCGGAGCCACGGGTGACCTGGCCCAGCGAGCTCCCCAGAGGCTCAGCTGAGTGGTGGAGGAACCACCCTTGCGTGCGACCCAATCCCTGGCCTGGGGTCTCTGTCCCATAGACCCGGGCCTGCAGAGGGGCCCCTCGAGCATCCTTGCTGAGCTCAGCAGGGGGAGGGGACCCTCCCAATCGCTGGAGCACATCCTCATCCCCACGTGGTCCCTTGCCTCTTCAGGGCGTGTGTGTTGCTGTCCTGCCTCTGTTCCCAACATGTCTGTCTTGCCCGCACAGGTGTGTACACACACACACACACACACACACACACACACACTCACCTTGTGCTGTTTCCATTCTTACATACACACACACCACACACACATCTTGTGCTATTTTCATTCTTACACACACACCACACACACACCGTGTGCTGTTTCCATTCTTACACACACCCACACACACCACACACACACCCATTGTGCTGTTTCCCTGGGGTGCTCACCTCTCTCTAACTGCCCTCAACGGCTTCTCTCACAGGATGGGAACTGGGGCTTCTGAGGGCCTTTAGCCCTCGTCAGAGAGCTTAGAGCTCTTGAAACAGAAGAAAAAGGCAAAGCCTCCCCCTTCCCACGGGGCTGCCTATTTCCCAAGAGGACAGAAGCCCTGCAGCCCTCTCCACACACAGACCCACGCAGGATGAAAGGAAGGAAGCCGGGCCCCACCTGCTGGTCTCCCACCTCCCCTCCCGCCTCCCCCCACTTCACCTTGCTGATCCCAACCCCGTGTCCACCCAGTCTCCCCAAGCTCCCCTGTCACCACTTTGAGGCACTGAGGCACCACAGCGCTCACAGTCCAGGCTTCATAGCTTAGAATTCCTCTTCAAAAAAAAAAAAAAAAAACCCACCCCAAACTCAATAAATTGATATTTTAGAGGATACAACTTGTAAAGGTAGCAACATTACAAAGGAGGTCTTCCACTAACATGTGTTTCTATTTCTGGGAGTGAGGTGCTCCCCCCGGACCCCATCAGCATGGACTCCGGCTCTTCCTACGACTTCTGTCCTCTGACCTCTCAGGGCCTCGTCTGGGTCAAGTCAGGTCGCACCTGAATCACGTGTGCTCTGTGCACAGGGGTTTGTGGTCACCTCTCTGTCACTCCCATAGCCCCACCTGAGCAGGAGCTCCCAAGACCAGCTGCCTGACTCCCCGAGTCAAGAGGACAGCATGGGACACTCGACATCTGTCATATCAAGTCATACTGCATGGCGAGGACAGGCCGGGGACACTTGGAGATGGAGAGGAGCTTAAACTCAGAGCCAGGCCCCAAGCTGGAAGAGAAACAGCAGCATGGGCTCGGAGGAGCCGCTCACTGCTAAATGGCCATGAATATGGATCAGCCAGGATTGCCGTGCTGAGGAGGCACTCAGCTGACTTGCCAGAGAGCTATGACATTATCAGTATTTACAAATGCAGAAATAAAGGTATTCAATAGGGCTCTTATGTTCAGAAAATTAATTTCAGGCGGCTCTATTGCAAAATTAGCATTCGCGGCAGCCTCCTAGGGAGAAAACCCACAGATCTACAAAGGGATAGGTGGGAGGGGGCTGCTGAGTAATGCCTTGGCAAAGGGCCTGGCCCAGGGTAGGGCCTCACCCAGGCCTTCTGCTCCTCTGGGCTCGGCCTGGTGTACGGGACTGCCGGTGGGGACTGGGGTGGGGTTTGCGGTGGGGGTGGGGGACTGGCTTTTCTGGTTACAGCCTGGTGACTTCAGGCCTGCTCCATGGCCCACACTCCTGGAGGAAAGGACTTTGCTGTACACAGGCTCACCATCATTGGGGATGTCCCTATATTACAGGTGGGAAGATTGACAGAACAGAGGAAAATGGGTCCATTGGCTCCCCTTCCTGTTCCCCTGCAGGCTCGGTGAGGCCCTGGGCTCTCTGAGCCGGGCTCTGACTCTCCTGGAGCCCTGCCCCTGGCCTGGCCAGGAAGGCCCACGCCTCTGAGCAGTCCCATCAGGGTTCCCTCCTCCAGAGGTAGGCAGGGCTGCATGTGGACAGTTGGGTGTGGACTGTTGGCAGTCTGTTCCTAGTGACGCCAGACTTCCTGTCAGAGGGAGACACTCAGGGTTCTCAAGAAGCCACCTTGGTACAGGAGTGGTCTGCAACAGGGGTGAGTGGGAAGCTCCTCCTGCACTTAGAACTGGGGACACGTGCTCTGGAGGTAGAAGCTTCTAGCACCACAGACATCAGACCAGTGTTGCCTCTCACATGGCGTCACCAGCTGCAGAGCAGGATGCCAACCAACTCTGCTGTCTGGCCTCTATTCTGCTGGTGGAATTGAGGCCACCTCTGATCCTGGCCTTCACGTAAAAAAAAAAGAGAAAAAATAGAATCCCCCGAGTCCCTACTCAGGAAAGGAGCCCTGCAGGCAAGATGCTAGAGATCACATTTCCTCTCTGAAAAGGGTTTTACACCTTATTACTTGAAGCGAGCATAAAAAGGCTTACAGGCAGGGCTAGGCCAGCTCAGACCACTGTGTCTGGATAAATGCAGTGGCCAACTGTGCTCTAACAGGGCGTGAAGCCAGAATGGAGACTCATAAGCCTGGAGCCCTGAGTCCACTCTGTTCCTTAAGATGGAGACAGGGGCTTCCCTGGTGGCTCAGGTGGTAAAGAATCCACATGCCACTGCAGAAGACACAGGTTCGATCCCTGGTCGGGGAAGAACCCACATGCAAGCCCTTGTACCACAACTACTGAGTCTGTGCTCCAGAGCCCGGAAGCTACCAACTACTAAGCCCATGTGCCTCAGAGCAACTAGGCCCAGGCTCCACAACTACTGAAGCCCGAGTGCCTGGAGCCCATGCACCATAACAAGAGAAGTCACTGCAATGAGGAGCCTGTGCACCACAACTAGAGAGTAGTCCTCGCTCGCAGCAACTAGAGAAAATCCTGTGCGGCAACAAAGACCCAGCACAGCTAATAAATTAGTTAAAAAAAAAAAGACCGGGACCTAACTACTGCTCTGCAGAAAATCTAGGGTTGGGAGAACAAATCCACTAGGGGAAAAGACCACATTAGAGCTGTTAACGTTGGGAAGGAGGTGACAGGTAATTAACTAGGTTGTGGCCCAGTGAGTGAAAGTCACTCAGTCATGTCCAACTCTTTTCGACCCCAAGGACCATACAGTCCATGGAATTATCCAGGCCAGAATACTGCAGTGGGTAGCCTTTCCCCTCTCCAGGGGATCTTCCCAACCCGGGATCGAACCCATGTCTCCCTCATTGCAGGTAGAATCTTTACCAGCTGAGTCACAAGCCCAGGGTGGGTGCGATAAATATCGAGGCACAGAGTTAGCTCTGACTGAGGTCATGAGTCAGAGGCCAGAAGAAACCTCACATGAAAATCTGGAAAATGCAAACACCAAACTCAAAATGCCACCACAAACGGAAACGAACAATGTTACTGAAAGTGACTGCTTCCCTGGTAGCTCAGTGGTAAAGAACCCGCCTGCCAATGCAGGAGACGCGGGCTCGTTCTTGGGTCTGGAAGATGCCCTGGTGAAGGAAATGGCAACCCACTCCAGTATTCTTGCGTGGAGAATCCTATGGACAGAGGAGTCTGGCAGACTTGAGACCACGGGGTTGCAGAGTTGAACATGACTTATCGACTAAACAACAGCAACTGGAAGTAACACAGCAGCACAAGGGAAGCAGTGCCAGCGAGAGAGAAGACCCCACTGGGCGACTCTGGCCTGTGATCCCAGTGCTGTGCCCGCCACCCCGCTCGGGGACCCTCAGGGACCCGGCAGTGCCAGGCTCACAGCCACTGTGATGCACTCATTCCGAAAGGGCTGGAATAAAGTACAAAGGGGACGGGGCTGCAGGAGGGGATGGTGGCAGTGGATTTGCTGTGGGCAGGTCTGTGCCAGCTCCTTGCCCATATTTTTCATTCCTCCCTGACTCCAGGGTTGAAGACGTCACTCTGCTAGATTCCATCTGGGGACCTGGCTTCAGCCCGGGACCTCAGGGGTGGGTCTGTCCATGCTTGTGGTTCTGGGCCCATCTTGGCTCTTATGCTTCTTGGGTACGAATTAGCTAACTGACACCTCCCACCATCTCCAAGCCCAGACCTGGCATTATTTATGCACATACAACACCCCCATTTGAATTCTAAATGTATCAGCAGGCCAGGTGACCTCATCTACCTAACAGTAAAAATGCTAGGCCAACTTTCTCTGGGTGGGGGAAACGCGGTATGACCTGCTCCTTCTCCACAATTTATTCCAACAGCCCCTGAACCTAGAGCCTAGAAACGCAAACTTCATCCCTGTCAACCCAACTCTAAGCCCGAAGAGAGCTGGAGGTGGAGCCACCCCTCCCGTGCTCCGGCACTTACTTCAGCAGGTCCTTGTCGTTGTTGAGATGCTGGAAGAAGGACGGCTCACAGATGAGCTGGTTCTCCTGACACACTTGCTTGCAGGACTGCCCGGGCTCAGCAAATTTTACCTGCAGGGCACTCAGGGGTGGCCACATCACTTGCCCGTGGCAGAAGTCCTAGAATGACAATGAAACTGTCAGTCAAGGGACCAGGGATGCAAGTGGGGAATCCCCAGTCTGCCAACCTGTCCCAACAAGCTGGGGCCCCAGCTGTGCGAGAGTGGAGAAGGGCAGCAGATGGGAGCCTGATGGACTCAGGTTGGGATCTCAGCTAGAACACGGCCTTGGCCCTCTACTCATCAGCTTTCTATGCCCAGCACCATGCCTGCCAGTAACGGGTGCTATCCATTCATGTCACTGTCCACGATGATACGGTTGAGCTATTTAAAGTCTCCGTCCTTGAAGGCCCATCTCTAGGCCCACGTTCACCAGCTGTTCTGTTCCCTCCGCCCTAATTCCTAAGCCATTTTCAGCGACTACCTAATTTGACACAGAATTTAACAATGGTTACCTAATATAACACTGTTTTGTCAATGCTAGTTTCAACTCAGGGAAGCAAAAGAGGTCTGTAGGTCTCTAGAATAGAACCTATCATGGGGACATGGTCTTGATAGAAGCTCAGTTGGTTGAAACAATTATAACACAAATTCAATAGCTAGAGAAGCTGTCTGAGGATGTGTGATAGGAGGTGAAGTAACCTGGTATCCCCTCAGAGGAGAGGCACCCGGAGGCAGGGAAGGTGGGGGTGTGCTCAGGATGGGCTGGTCGGTCATTCCCAGGATCTACAGGGAGCGGAGGAAATGCACACGTCCAAGGGAGTCACGGGCGGGGAGGACCAGGAGGAAACGCGTGCAGCATGGATAAGCTGAGCGGTGAGGAGAAAGGTGAAGTGGGACCAGGGATAGGGTAGGTGAGGAGCGGGAACTCTCCCCGACCTGGGACCCCAGCCTTCATCTCAATCATGCCAGGAGCAAGTCTGAACAGGTACCAGGGGTGGGCACTCAGGTACCACTGGCACCCAGAGCCCACTCTGTTTAAATGTTGCTGATGGAACCCTAGTCAAAGCCCTCCAAATCCCCGGGCCGTCCAACCTGCAGAAGAAAAGCCTTCTGTTTGTTTAACTTATTTTGGGGTAGGCTAGGCCTCGGGGTGCCCAGTGATGGTTAGAATCCTGGGCTCTCAACTCTACTTGGAGGAATTCACTCCAGACATATGGGACACATGGGGCAAAGCAACATACTCAGGACACAGGGAAACCTACGCAATATTGTTGAGAGGAGAAGTGGAAGACTTGAAACAAACTAAAGGTTGTATATAAACAGGTTATATTAAAAGGTTGTGTTTAAACACCTAGAGCCAGACATCCTGGAGTGTGAAGTCACGTGGGCCTTAGGAAGCATCACTATGAACACAGCTAGTGGAGGTGATGGAATTCCATATGAGCTATTTCATATCTAAAAGATGATGCTGTTAAAGTGCTACACTCAATATGCCAGCAAATTTGGAAAACTCAGAAGTGGCTACAGGACTGGAAAAGGTCAGTTTTCACTCCAATCCCAAAGAAAGGCAATGCCAAAGAATGTTCAAACTATCATACAATTGCACTCATCTCACACACTAGCAAAGTAATGTCAAAATTCTCCAAGCTAGGCTTCAAAAGTATGTGAACCAAGAATTTCCAGATGTTCAAGCTTGATTTATAGAAAAAGGCAGAGGAACCAGAGATCAAATGGCCAACATCCATTGCATCATAGAAAAAGCAAGAGAATTCCAGAAAAATATCTACTTCTGCTTCATTGACTAAGCCAAAGCCTTTGACAGTGTGGATCACAACAAACTATGGAAAATTCTTAAAGAGATAGGAATTCCAGACCACTTTACCTGCCTCCTGAGAAACCTGTATGCAGGTCAAGAAGCAACAGTTAGAACTGGACATGGAACAATGGACTGGTTCCAAATCGGGAGAGGAGTACGTCAAGGCTGTATATTGTCACCCTGCTTATTTAACTTATATGCAGAGGACATCATGCGAAATGCCAGGCTGGATGAAGTACAAGCTGGAATCAAGATTGTCAGGAGATATATCAATAACCTCAGATATGCAGATGACACCACCCTTATGGCAGAAAGCAAAGTGGAACTAAAGAGCCTCTTGATGAAAGTGAAAGAGGAGAGTGAAAAAGCTGGCTTAAAACTCAATATTCAAAAACCTAAGATCATGGCATCCAGTCCCATCATTTCATGAGAAATAGATGAGGAAACAAGAGAAACAGTGACAGACTTTATTTTCTTGGGCTCCAAAATCACTGCAGATGGTGACTACAGCCATGAAGTTAAAAGACGCTTTTTCGTTGGAAGAAAAGCTATGACAAATCTAGACAGCATAAAAAAGCAGAGACATTACTTTGTTGACAAAGGTCCATCTAGTCAAAGATATGGTTTTTCCAGTAGTCATGTAGGATGTGAGAGTTGGACCATAATGGCTGAGCACCGAAGAATTGATGCTTTTGAACTGTGGTGTTTGAGAAGACTCTTGAGAGTCCCTTGGACTTCAAGGAGATCAAACCAGTCAATCCTAAAGAAAATCAGTCTTGAATATTCATTGGAGGGACTGATGATGAAGCTCCAATACTTTGACCACCTGATGTGAAGAGCTGAGTCATTAGAGAAGACCCTGATGTTGGGAAAGATTGGAGGCAGGAGGAGACGAGGATGACAGAGGATGAGATGGCTGGACGGCATCACCAACTCGAAGGACATGAGTTTGAGCAAGCTCTGGGAGTTGGTGATGGACAGGGAAGCCTGGTGTGCTACAGTCCATGGAGTCGTAGAGTCAGACATGAGTGGCTGAACTGAAGTGAAACAATCTAAAGGTTGTATTTAAACAGGTAACTGTTCAGATACAAAGAAAACCAAGCAATGTAACAGGTTACTATACCCTGACATGGAAACATCCCCAGTACAAACTGAGAAGGGAAAAAAATAGGTTGAAGGCTGGTATACAGTGTGTTTCCATTTGTGTCAATACACAATCAGGCCTGTGTGCCTGTAAGAATATCTCTGGCACCACTAAGAGGAGGAAATGGGTAACGGGGTCCGGGATCATCAGGGAGTTTACTTTTTAATGTATGTCCTTCTGGAATATTCTTTTTCCTCTTGCTTTCTCTCTATCCTCTCTGTGGATAGGGAGCTGGTTAACCATCTCAGGCTTTCAGAACTGGAGCCAGCAGGGACAGGTTCCATGCTCCTCCTGTTGGTCACGTGGAGCATTGCAGGAGGACTGGGCCCTGCAGGGTCCCTGAGCAGAGAGGTGGGTGAAGCCCCAGAATGTAGGCCAGAACTGCGTCCAGGGGGCCCTTCTGTGCTGTTTGCATTTTGCCTCTTTCAAACCTCAGCTTCCTCGTCAGAAAAATGTAGACGATGAAACATGATTTCCTACGGTTCCTGCTTCTCCCCACTTCCTTCCTGAAGGAGGTGATGCTATCATACGTGAAGGAAGGTAACCAGCAAGTAGGCTTCTTCCAGTCTCCTCATCAGGGTTTGAGATCCCACTAGTAAGGTGAACTTGCTGTCATCTCCCACATTACATCCTGTCATATGAGGATGCACATGCTTGAGCCTGAGTGAGTGTGTGCTCAGTGGCTTCCGACTCTTTGCAGCGCCATCGACTATAGCCTGCCAAGCTCCTCTGTCCATGGGATTCTCCAAGCAAGACTACTAGAATGGGTTTTCATTTCCTCCTCCAGGGGATCATCCCAATCCAGGGATCCAAACCCTCCTGCATCTCCTGCATTGGCAGGAGGGTTCTTTACCACTAGTGCCACCTGGGAAGCCCAAGTGAGTTTGGGACTTAACAAACAAATACTTCACAGCATGAGGTCAGGAAACCTAGAGCCTGAATTTATATCAGCTGAAAACAGAAGATTCCAGAAGGGTCTAATAATTCAGAGATGATAGAAATGCACTGGTTTAATAGGATCCAGTTAAAGGTTTTGACAGTGCCACAGAGCAGAATATGCAGCTGCTGCTGCTGCTAAGTCGCATCAGTCGTGTCCGACTTTGTGCGACCCCATAGACAGCAGCCCACCAGGCTCCTCCGTTCCTGGGATTCTCCAGGCAAGAACACTGGAGTGGGTTGCCATTTCCTTCTCCAGTGCATGAAAGTGAAAAGTGAAAGTGAAAGTGAAGTTGTGTCCGACTCTTTGGGACCCCACGGATTGTAGTGCACCAGGCTCCTCCATCCATGGGATTCTCCATGCAAGAGTACTGGAGTGGGTTGCCATTGCCTTCTCCAAGAGTATGCAGAGTGTCCTCCTACCTCACAGCCCAGGGCTGGAAGACCTCGTCTAGGTCTTCAGATATGTGATCATCTTCAGCATAATCCATGGAGTTGCTAAGGCCTGTGTAACACAATTATTTCGGCCTGGACACTAAGGGTGACAGCATGATGGCAGACCCGGGCACCCTGAATGGGAACCCTGAGTTTTCACTGGTGGCTGTCACTCTCTAACCAGGCAGTGTATGGAAACTTACTGGCTGAACTTTGAAAATATGTCCATCAAACAGGACAGAAGACACATGATGATCAATATAGTTATTGCTGATCAAAGCTGAGCGTGTACATGGATATTTGGAAAAGGTTAAGCGTTGGTTTTTTTGGTTTGTTTTTCTGGCTGGCTACTGTAAGCAAAAGAACTGATGCTTTTGAACTGTGGTGTTGGAGAAGACTCTTGAGAGTCTCTTGGACTTCAAGGAGATCAAACCAGTCAATCCTAAAGGAAATCAGTCCTGAATATTCATTGGAAAGACTGATGCTGAAGCTGGGGCTCCAATACTTTGGGCACCTGATGCGAAGAGCTGAGTCATTAGAAAAGACCCTGATGCTGGGAAAGATTGGAGGCAGGAGGAGAAGGGGATGACAGAGGATGAGATTGTTGGATGGCATCACTGACTCAATGGACATGAGTTTGAGAAAGCTCTGGGAGTTGGTGATGGATAGGGAAGCCTGGTGTGCTGCAGTCCATGGGGTTGCAGGCAGACATGACTGAGCGACTGAACTGACCGACTGTAAGCAACTCTGTATAATTCCTTAGGAGAAATCTGATAGCGTTTACAGCCTTTAAGTATTATAATAAAGAGATTCAAAGTCTAATGGACACCAAAGCCTACTGTGTGATTGTACACAACAGGCAAACAACTAAGAAACCTAGATCACTGGACATCATAACAGCTGAAGATGCAAATGCTGGCTTTTACAGCTTGGTAAGAACACTGCAGAATGTCCCTCCTACAGGCAGTGAGAGCTGAGGGTGGTGTCTACACCTGCTGAGTCTGGTGGACTCTTAAGAGACTGCTTCTCATTCATTCTGAGCCTCATGTGGTTATGCGACACAGTCCAAGGGATCAAACTGAAATGAGGAGAAAGATTCTTCCATGTTAAACTAGGAGGTGGTGGGGCAAGGGAATGCGCTTCAGATCTGAGACCTAGATTTGAGGCTTGGCCTCAACAGGGCACGGCTTCGGGCACACTGGTCAGTCTGGTCCTGCCTCCATTGCTGGTCCATACGGAGTGATGCTGCCAAACTGGGTAGCACAGCTGAGCTGAAGGCTGGCAAACAGCAGGCGCTCCCTAATGCTAATCACCCTCCTCTGGTCCCTCTCTGGAGGCGGTGCCTGTGCCCTGTATTGGGCTCTGGAGGCACTGCAGCACTGGCATGTGCAGAAGTGTGGCAGCGCTGGATAGATGGAGCCCTGTGCCTCGTCCCAAGCAGGGCAGACCTAGCCCGCCTGCTCAGTTCATAATAAACCCTTGCAGCCCTCAATGCAGGTTATCTTTATCAGGAGAGCTAAACTCAAATCCACGGGAACTCTTGGGTCCCGGTCACCCTTGCTTTAGCTCACTGGGGGCTGGTCCAGTATCTTCTCACTAGTCTGTTCTGGGTACCAGTAGGACCAGAAATAATGACAATATGTTGGTGGGAATGTAAACTGGTGCAGCCACTGTGGAAAACAATATGCAGGTTCCTCAAAAAACTAAAAATAGAGTTGTCACATGATCCAGCAATCCCAATCCTGGGCATACACCTGGAGAAAACTCTAATTTGAAGATATAGATGCACCCCAATGTTCACAGCAGCACTATTTACAGTGGCCAGGACATGGACACAACCTAAATGTCCATGGAAAGACAAATGGTAAAAGAAGATATGATATACATATACATATATATGATGGAATGCTACTCAGCCATGAAAAAGGATGAAATAATGCCATTTGCAGCAACATGGATGGACCTAGTGTGTTATATTAAGTCAGAAGGAGAAAGACAACTACCATCTGATATCACTCATACGTGAAATCTAAAATAAGATGTGTGAATTTGTCTACGAAATAGAAACAGACTCACAGACGCACAGAACAGGCTTGTGGTTGCCAAAGAGGGCAGGAGGGTGAGGGAAAGGTGAATTGGGAGTTTGGGACTAGCAAATGCAAACTATTATATATATGTAAAACTGAATCACTCTGCTATACACCGGAAACTACAGTACATTGTAAGTAACTATACTTCAATAAAATAAAAAAAAAGAAAGAAATAGGGAAAACAGCAGCAGGCCCTTTTTAAGGCTTGGTGAGCCATGTGGAAAGCCTGAAGGTGAACAGGCTTGAACAGAGGCAGAACGAAAGTGTCCCCAGTCAATGTGACAAACAGGTAAGGCAGGAGGGAGTGGGGATCTGAGTTATGGTTCTGGCTCTCAGCTGTGGGACTTCACAAATGCCCCTCAAGTTCCCTCTGCCTGCTTTCACATCTAAAATGCAGATACTACCATTTGTCCTTCAGTCCTTATATAACTCCTGTGAGATAAAAAATGAAGTGACTCTTAAGAGGGTACCCATGAAAGTGTTAGCTGCTCAGTCGTGTCCGACTCTTTACAACCCCATGGAACACAATCCACCAGGCTCCTCTGTCCATGGAATTTTCTAAGCAAGAGTACTGAAGTGGGTTGCCATTCCCTTCTCCAGGGGATCTTCTCGATCCAGGGATTGAACCCAGGTCTCCTGCACTGAAGGTGGATTCTTTACTATGTGAGCCACCAGGGAAGCCAAGAGGACACCGAGAGATGTTAAATATCCCAAGGTAGAACATTATTTGCTGCCAGGGTTCAGAGGGAAAAGTCGAGTTGCCTGGATTACCTATGACAATCGTCCACAAGGGCCATCTCTGTCCAGCTGCTTGCAGGGCACACTTGACACAAGAGCTTGTCATAAACCTCTTCTCACCCCGGATGCCAGGCCCACTGGGTGCTCACGGAAAGTGAGAGGTCCTCTGGTTCACTCAACCTCAGCATCAGCTAACGGGGCAACGCCAACTGGCCTCGTCTCCTTGTTCACTCACTCAACTCACTCGTTCGTTCGTTTGACAAATACTGTACTTGCTAAGAAGCAGAAAAGCGTAAGAGTTTGGAGTTCGGATTGCTTAGGTTTGCATCTCAGCTCCTCCGAGCAGCTGAGTGGTCTTGGCGAGCCCCATAACCTTTCTTTGCCTCAGTTTCCTCAACTGTAAAATGGTGAAATCGTCAGCAGCCACCTCGGAGAGCTGTGAGGGGAGTAAGTTAATTGTAATGGGTAAAGCGCTCAGAAATGTGCGTGATCAAACACCACGGGTTGGCTCTTACTGTTATTATGAGCAAGGGACTTTTCTACGCCCTTGGGGATGATTTGGTTAAAAAAAAAAAAAGGGAACTGAAACACCTGCCTTTATAGAGCTGCTTTTCAGGGAGGGAGATAGAGGAACAAAATAAATAACTTATATGTAATGTTAAAAGCTAGTAATTGCTCTAAATAAGAATGAAGAGAGGATAAGGAATTGGGACTGTTGGGGAAGACGGTATTCAGATAAGGCATCACTGAGAAGGCAACATTCAAGAAAAGAGCTGAGGAAGGAAACGTGTGAGCCACGCGAGTGTCTGGGAAGGACATAACAGAAAGCAGCAAGCGAAGCGCCAAGGCCGTGACAGCAAAGCGTCCGGCAGCTTCCAGGAGGAGCGGGCAGTTCCATGCAGCCTGAGCTCTGTGTGTGCGTGTGCACATATGTGTGTGGTGTGCATATGTGTGTGTGTGTGTGCGCACATGCATTGGAGGCTGGAAGTAGGAAGAGATGGTATCTGGGAGGTCAGAGCACCCAGAGCTTGGGGTGGCCCATATAAAGCCTTGGCTTTTCCTTGGAGTGAGATAGAAGCTACTGGAGAATTCTGGGCAGAGGAGTGACAGGCTCTGCTGAGCTGAGAACAGTAGACAGGAGCAGAAACAGGGACAGAGAGACAGTTAGGAAGCCACACAGCAGTGCAGAGAGAGAGAGAGCAGCCTCAGGCATCTTTTTCCAACAAACCTCCATGAAATGCTCATAGGGTGGCTTTGAAGGGTCTCTCAGGCATCCGTTCAGAACTTAACAAACAACTATTAAAACTTACCCTAGGTGCTAGAAATCTGAATGTGGATGAGACAGAGTCTCTGGGGACAAAGGCCCCCCGTTTAAAAAAATTACCGAACAGTACACAACAGATGTCCAACCAGGATGTAAAGGCCACTGAGAGGAGAGAGAAAATTAACTCTGGGGACAGGAAGGGGTCGGAGTAGTGTCAGAGAAGGCTTCCAGGAAATAGGGACGTCTGGGCTGGGTTTGGTAGGCTAAATAGGAGTTAGTGGCTTAGCACAAACACCGTGTTTTGCAGATAATTGGTGCTCAATAAAGACCCACTGAACAGCACTGAATGGTTTTGGCATCCTGGGGCTTTGATAGAAATAGAAAAAGATACTATTCTAACCCAGAAGCTTTATATAACCAGAAGAGACATAAACAGTAATTTCTAATCTGGTTAACAAGCTCACTTAGACACAGAACATCTGCATTCCTCTCTAATAATGATTTTAGCCACTCACCAAATTTCCCTAAGTTTGCTTCAGTATGAAATTTCCCTATAGTAACAATAGTAAGAAAGGTCTATTATTCAACACATTTATGAGAAGTAATGTTCTGAGCCAATGAACACAATGTACTATGAAAAAGAAGTAAGGGTGCTGCCTTTATATCAAAGGCTAAGCAACAGTATGGAGAAAATGTGATTCACCTAACACCCAAAGAGCTGGAGAAGTTGGGCAGTGGGGAGAGGGGAGGCTGCTCCCTTGGAGAGAAGCGCCTCTTGGTTGTAGGTGAGGGTTCAAGAGAACCCTCTTGGTTGTAGGTGATGGGATCTTTTCCATAAACCCTCCACCTTGAGTGGACGTCTGGCTAAACCTTTGATTGAGCTATTATACCCATGACATATCAGATGCAGGTGGATTCAGATATAGGTCTGGAAGCAGGATCTAAAGGAAGTAAGGTCAGGAATTTGCAAAAGAAAAAAAGTGGTGGAGAGTGGGAAGCAGGTTCAAGGCTATGAAACTGGGATTTGGGCCAAGTCTAGCCAGCTGGGTGAGGAGTAAGGGGCATATTTGTTATTTATGTTACAGCAGAGGAATCCAGAGCCAAGCACTGAATACATCATGTGTGACCGATTGGATTAAACACATTTCAGTTGCTTGCTGGTACCTGCCATTCTCAGCTTGTGCTGTCCTCAAAAAGAGTGAACTCTGTCCATGGGTGGCCCCTGGGGCTGATTCCCAGCAGCAGGTGCAAATTTACATTTCCACAAGGGCAACAGAGAAGGTGGTCGTGAAGCTGAGCTGTGGTGACTGATCTCTAGGGTGATCTTTACACTGCAAGTCAACAAGCTCATGTTGCAAAGATTTAGACATGAACCTCCCACATTTCAAACTCTTCTACACAAGGAGTCTATTGGGAGAAACAAAAACATATGTGCACATGCATGCGAATGTTCAAGGTAGCACTCCACTCTCCACAAAAGCCAAAAGGTGGAAATGACCCATATGTTCATCAGTTGGAGAATGGGTAAACAAACTGTGGTCTATCCATACAATGGAATACTATTCAGCAATGAAGAAGAATGAAGTGCTAAAGCATTCTACAGTATACATGAACCTTACAAACATGCTGAGAAACTGCACAGGAGCACAAAAGAGTTTTTTAGGGTGATGGAATTGTTGTAAAACTATATTGTGGTAGTAATTGCCTAATTCTAATAATTAACAACAAAAAGCCCCACTGAACTGTATCCTTACATAGAGTGAATTTGAGGGTCTGTAAATTACACCTCAATAAAGTTGTTAAAAAAAAAAACACACACACCTGAAATGCTCTTACAACATGCTCTTCAGCTATATTTTCTACTTCCTGTAAAAACCCTATAAATACTATACAGGATGATTGTGTTCACATTATTTTGCAAGAAGCTGTGTCTTTTATGCGAAAACCAAGTAAATTGGTTTCTGGGCTCCTGCAGCAGAAGTTAAGGCTTTCAGAGGACCTACTCTGTGCCAGGTACCTTCTCAGCCTTAAACATGCATTCATTTCTTGATTCCTCTACCAACCCCATGGGGTAGGTAGTAATATCCCCACTGAACAGAAGAGGAAACAGCACAGAGAAGTTAGGAAACTTGACCAAGGTCACTGAGAGTGGGGGCTAAGCCAGGAAGTGAACTCGGCTGTCAGACTCTAGGGCCCAGCACGCAATCATTACCCACTTAACCCCCCTGGGTTCAGGAACGGCTGGGCAAACAGCAACCACCAATTTTTCAAAAGAGTGAATACTTCTTAAGCAACTGTCAACCTTCTCCCTGTTTCGGTTCCTCTTCCTCTTTCCCTGTGACCTGGCACTTCCACCATCCCCCCTATGCTGAGCTATCCAGATTCCCTGCCAGGTTTGTTCTTGCATCTAGAACATGCCCCTTGGAGGTCAGGATGGGCCCCCATGAACCAGATTTCCTAGGAGCTAAAGTTGATTCCACTGTGGCTCTTGGAGTTGACTCTTTTTTCCCCCCTCCCTATCTCCAGAGTGCTTTTCTCATAAATGATAAAGCTCCTTGCAAAATAATGTGAGCATGGCTTTCAGAAATTAACCTGAGCATTGACATTCCATCAAAAGAACTTGCTCTACTCTCTGGCCTGAGGCAAGCACCTAAGTCTTTCCCAAGAAATGCATAAGAAGAACCTTAACAAGCCTGGACACACCCAGATTAGGGGAGAAGAGTGCTCTTAGAATACATTGGATTTTTCTCCTTGGCACCAGCTCCTACTGCTGGAGAGGGTGCTTTTCTTGGAGAGCAATGCATAGGCTTGCTATGCAAATTGACACTATTAGCACAGTAGAGGGAATGGGGGCATTAAGGGAAAAAGCAAATGGTTTTCCTAAAGCCAAGATTCATTCCCATTGGGTGCTGCTCGGTCTGGAGGGGGAGGTTTCCTGCTGTCAAGCACTCTGTACAGAGTACATACTGGGGCCCAGGGCTTTCTCAATTGCGGTCAAATGGCGTCCTCTGGCCCCTGTTGCCTGGGGTGAATGTGATGAACAACCTTGAAAGGGTTCTGGGATAAAAGCTTCCTTATTCCCTCTGCAGATCACACGGAGGGCTCTGAAGGCAGAGATCAGCCTAATTAGGGCTGTGGCAATCCTACGATTTAAGAGACGGCAAGGGTGCACTGCCGCCACCCTTCAGAGCTTGAGGCTTTCCTGTTCACACCAGAAACAGCCTCTCTCCTCTCACTGCTCTTTGAAGATGGTCTTTGGGAGGCAAAAATAATGAACACTCCAAGCTCTGAAACACCAGAGCCTGGAACTAATCATTAGGAGGCAGAAGACCCAATCTGTGAACCAATGGGGCCTTGGCTTCCTAATTTCCTTCTGGAGTTGGGGAACACTATGGCTTCAAGAAAACCCTCCCTGGAGGCCTAGGATAAACTCAAAATAGGCCCCTTTATTGCTCACTAGCAGCACTGAGAGAATGCTGAACAAGAAATGCCTCTAAACACAAACGATTCCTAGAGTGACTTTTCTAAAACACCAATCTGATAGCATCATTGCCCTATTCCTGAGTTAAAACCTGTCTTCAGCCTCCTCTTGTCCCAGAATCAAATTCTGAGTTCTTGAGCTGAGCCTCAGCATCTTCTCATGATGTGTCTCCTCTGACCTCCTCTTATATCATCTCTCTCTCTTCAGTCACAGCCAACCTTCCAATTCACCACCATTTCTCTTTTTCCCCCAGGCCTTCGCATCTCGACCTCTCGGGTACCCCCACTTTGCCTTCAGGACTCATCTCCCGCAAAGTGCTTCCAGACACTCTCCCTCCTCTCCCCCGTCCCTACCCTGCACCTGAGTTATGTGATTCCAAAGCACACCCGGGTAGTCGCCGTGACAGATGTAACCAATGGCAGCAGCACTGCCTATCATCCTGCCCTTGAAGCTACTTGAGGACAGGGACTCATCCTTTGATACCTCTTCTTCCCTCACTCTGGGCACAGTCTGCAGTCCCCTCCAGTTGACAAATACTTACAGTGCGGATGCATGAATAACAGTAGGCAGAAGAGAAACCCCTGGGTTTCTGTGAGCTGCAGAGCTCTGCAGAAGAAAATCTCTACCCAGGAGAAGTGTGAAAGGGCAATTTTATGAGCATGTTTTCTAGGAGACAATTTTATTAATTGTCTCTCCGAGTCATTAGGGTCAAGATGAGCCTCCTGGATCTTAGCACACGGGAATGAAAAGCACACACACTCATTACCCTCCTCGTTCATTTAATCATTCTTCCAGTTTTGTGCACCTTCTCCCTGCCAGGCTAGGCAGGGATGTCAAGGGGACCAAACTGGGTGTGGCCCTGCATCAATGAACATTTAACAAGGTCTATTTGGGAAACAGGACCTTCCTGTTTGAAAGGAAATCTAGTAATAGGTTTAAAAAGAATGGGTCACATGATAATGTCTAAGGACTGGCTGGCATTCAAGAATCTTAGGGAAGAAAGAAAGATGGCCTTCAAATAAATATGATAAAGTCTTTTCAAATATCATATGATACTACTTATATGTGGATTCTAAAAAATGATAAAAATGAACTTTTTTACAAAATAGAAACAGACTCACAGACAATAGAAAACAAACTTATGGTTACCAAAGAGGAAAGGTGGTGGTGGTCAAGGGATAAATTAGGAGTTTGGGGTTAACATATACACACTAGTGACAGTGACAGTCACTCAGTCATGTCCAATTCTTTGCAATCCCATGGACTGTAGCCTGCCATGCTCCTCTGTCCATGAAATTCTTCAGGCAAGAATACTGGAGTGGGTTGCCATTTCCTAACTCCAGGGGATCTTCCCGATAAGGGATCGAACCCGGATCTCCTGCATTTCAGGCAGATTCTTTGTGAACTGAGCCACCAGGGAAGCCATATACACACTAATATATATATACTAATCAACAAGGACCCACTGTATAGCACAGAGAACTATACTTAATATTCTGTAATAACCTATATGGGAAAACAATCTGAAAAAGAATGCACATGTATAACTTAATCACTTTGCTGTATACCTGAAACTAATACAGAATTGTAAATCATCTCTACTCTGATATAAAATTCAAAATGTCTTTTTACAATGTGGTGGTGAGTAACCATTTTCCCTGAGAGGAAGTGGAGACAGGAAAGGTGGAAGTGGGTTCTGGCAGGGATCCTGGTAAGATTTCAGCCTCCGGGAAGGGTAGTCAAGTCTGTGATGTGTTAAAATCTCACTGCCACAGGCCACAGCATCCCCATCTGCACCTTTGGGAAGGGCTGGCAGTTTCTTGAGATCTAAGAAGATGGGAAGTATAGCTCTGGGACAAGTGTCATCGCCTGAGGCTCCAGCAATGCTGTTGGCGCAAGCCTGCGGGGGCTCAAACCAACCCAGCATCCAACCCGGATTCCGTGACTGAGCCCTACGACCGAGATTCTTAGTTCTTGTTATCCAGAGAATGGGTGCTGATTGCTACCCCCAGGATTACTGTGAGGATAAATGAGATGATGCGTTGGGATGTGAAGTCTGTATGTAAAGGGCTGCCCCCGTCAGGATAATGATACTGTCATTCTTGAGTTAAGTGTCACACAAACAGTGAATGAGATAGTGATTCAAATGCTCAGCTCTCGTGGTAAAGTCTGATGAATACTACTGTAGAATACATTGTCACATAATAATGTAATAATGTATATTAAATAATCAACAGCAATAGTGTTTCTTTATTGAGCATATGTGTCGGCCTTGTTCCAAGCACTTCATATGTACTAGCTCATTTTCACATTAGCTGCTTGAGGTTCTACTATCATCCTCATTTTGCAGGGGAGGAAACGAACACATCCAAGTCATACAGCCAGAAGGCCCAGTGGAGGGGCTGGAACGCCAGTGGATGGCTGCACTGTAGTCCCTCTTTCCATTAACAAACGTTCAGAACATCAGGCCCAGGCCCCTGAAGCCTCTATCTCTGGCTGGCTCCGTCCAGTGGCTGCACTCAGGGTTGTCCATGGCTCACCACAGTCTGTGGCCTCAAATCTTTCCTTGGAAACCTGCCTTGGCCTACAATCCATGCCTACTTTCACTCTGAGCACGTCATTTCTACTTTTAGCCTTCAGAGTCCTCCCTGCCTACATGTCAAGATCTCTTGATGGCACTAAGATGCTCTGCTTTGAAGCAGAGCCCCTCATCTCTCGCACCTCATCAAGGAGCTCATATTCCCCTACCCACGAGGGCTCTCGGCCTGCCTATTTCTAGCTCTGTGTTATTTTTGAAGCCTAAGGAATTAAGATGTTTTAAAATGATGGCAATGATACTTTTGGCCTTTACTTCTCTGAGCACAAGACACAGTGTCCCAACTCTGTTGGGGGTGGTGGGACCCTAGGAGCCCTCCCCAGCTTTGGAAGTAAAGTTTTGCTTTTATCTGTTTTATATACTTGGATTTCAAGTAAAGTTTCATTTGAAAAGGAATCCTATTTTTAAAAATGTTTGAAAACCACTAAAGAATCTTACCTATTTGGAATTACTGACATATATTGAGCCATCTATCTGTCCCTCTCCCCACCCAAGTCTTTGTGTGGTTCCTGGACAAGGCACAGGTCTGATGGTGAAGGAGGTTTTCATCTTGACCATCCAGTCCCTCCCTTCAGTACCCATTTGACCTTCTACCCACAAGGAACATTTTTACTCCAATGACAGCCGGACTCCTCTGGGTGACCATGGCAGTTCATATGTTAGAATTTCAAGAAGCCCTCATCTCGCTTGTGGAATCCTCCAAATCAGGAAAATCTCAGAAAAACATGGTGAGCTTTTACTTGTTCACGAGTTGCCTGGGGTACCAGGAGGGAGGGAATGGCGAGGACAGATAGACCTAGGAGACTCTTACCTGTTTTTCGATGAAAGCATTGATTCTCTGTAGCATCCCCTCGCACGTGAATTCATATGGCATGTATGGCTCAATCTGTAGAAACAGAACAGATCATGAAAGAGGAGGACATGAGACATGTGGTCTGTACCCAGTTCTCCACTGATTCACCCACACTCAGGTGCCAATGCCTGCAGGCAGTCAGGTGAGGGGCTAAGAATATGAACTTGGAAATCAGCAGACCTGTCTTCACAACTTCCCTGTTCCTTATCAGCTGTGGGACCCAGAGCAAATTAACTACCATCTTTGAGCCTCAGATCCTTCATGTGTGAAATGGTGATAAAAAAAACCCATTCTTTGGAATCTGTGGTGAATATTACGTTGAGGGAAAAAGTAAAGTGCTTAGTTCAGTGTCTAACACATGGCAGGCATTCAACCAAAGGTAGCGAGTGTCAGTTGTTGGAAGGTAAGATCTATGGGGCAGGGTCCATGGCTGCAGGATCATCTGTATCCTAGTGCTGAGCAGCAGGGCACACACTGGAACCAGCAAATACCTGGTGAATGAATGCAGGCCTCCTACCCTGAGAAAGGCATGTGATGAGTTATTTCATGACAGTGAGAAAACTTCCTTTTGTATTAGTAGGTGAATATGTACCCAAAGAACTCATGGAGCAAAAAACAGTGATGACGCATCACAGAGATTTCAGCAAGAGGGTCCCAGGAGGCTAGAAGGTCAAAGCCAACTTCTGCTAATATTGGGCTTTTAAGACCATCTATAATTCTAGCAAGCCAAGACTGAGGGAGGGCCAAGATATGGAAGATGTTCTAGGGGGAGCAAGTAGAGGGAAATTAGACTTGAAAGGAGTGTAGGAGGACAGAACTAGGATCATGAAAGCTAATGAGCTAGGCTAGGAAGGAGCTCACTGGATTTCCACAAGGATTTGAGATTTCTACCCTAAGGAGCCTGGACTTTATCTGAGGGTGCAAGTAATGCAGAAGATGTCTCACTGGGGTGGGAGAGGCAATCTGATTAATACTGTGATACCTGACGGAAGGGGAAGAAACGTGGGTTGGAGTTCTGCACTGCCTATGCCAACATTCTGAGGTCTGTGTCTTCAGGGGCAGCCGTCTGGCATTATTAACCTGAAATGGACATTACACTTGGAAGAAAATCACCAGTAATCCAATTTTTTACAGCTTCAGAGAAGCCAACAGCAGTTAGCACGTTCACCACTTCCTTCTTAAGTCTGAACTTGCCTATCTCAAATCTACAGGGTGGAGGCCTGGACAAAACATCTGTGAGGTGAAGCCTGATGAAAATGGGAAATTGACAGAGAAGTTACTCATCTGTGGGAAGCCAAGCAGTTGGGCTCAAGGCATATTCTCCCGTTTTCTGTGTTGATTCATACATTACATTTGAAATCTTCATCATCTATCATTGTTACTTTCATAACATGTCTTTGAATACACAATTAGATGACATATCACACAGCCATCGCTGCCCACATCTACCCAGAAAGAGCCAAAAGAGGCAGAGCCATAAGTACCGTAATACCAGGGCAGGACTATTCTGCAGGAATGGAGGTCCTTTTGTCCCTAGATAGTTCATCTCAGACAAGCACAAAATTCTAACTGACTTACATCTTCCAAGCCTGCATCTTTTCATCTCAAGCTTTTGCACTTGTGCCCTCTCTAACCCAAACATAGTCCTTTACACTCAATGTATACTTTTAATTTTCTTTTAAAGAGTATTTATTTAACCAACCTGTGAGTGATTCCAGAAGCTTTCTCTAATTAACTAGAGATATGTCTCCCCCCATGTTTGTGGGAAAATACATGGAGGAATAAGAACAACAACAAAAAACATACAAAAGAGGACTTGGCATATTGGTTTTCATTTATAAAGGGATAAGTAGGATTCCTAGAGTGAGGTAAACAAACATCAGTGGCCATGTGTCATGCCACCAACAGATCCAGTTATGTGTTAGGAAGCCTATTAAACACTCAAAGGTCATTCCTACAACATATTCCAAAGGGCATCCATTAGAAATGAAGGTGAATTAATTCAAAGAGCTCATGCAATAAACACAGAAAAGTGGCTCTTCCTATGTCACTCTACCAACCAAACTCAAGTTAACCAAAGGGATGCTGACTCATTACTTGCTCTGTGGCCAGCTCACTGTTCTAAAAGATAAGGAACCAATTTTCCTATAAAGGAAAAGCCAAAAAGGAAAGAAACTATATTCTTAAGCTATCTCTGCCAGTAAGTTCCATGAGCCATCTTGCTGTGGATGGGAACAGGGCCCTCTGTGTGGGAAAGCTCTGCAGCTTAAGGAATATCGAGCACTGGCTAGTCTCTGATGTTAGATCTGTTGCACACACTTTGTGTGTGTGTGTCAGTGAGAGAGAGAGAGCGAGTTTTCTGCATAACAGTCCTTCAGGGAAATGCAAGGCCTCTTTGGGGGATGGAATGAAAGGGAATGTGAAACCACACCAGTTACTGAGAATCCCAAATAGGGCCAGTTATGGAGAAGAAGCGGGGAGTGTTTGATCATCCTGCCTGGTGAAAGGAGGACTGTTAATCATGGCCACAGGAAGGATGCCTGCAGACTGCACCATGCAGTCCCTCCTAGCCTTGGAAACTTTCCCTATCACCCCACATTTTCCTTCGTTTTCTCCTCTTTACCTTCTTCCTTCCTGTGGGATTTCCTCTCTCCTCTAGCATCACTCAGTGTTCTAAGTGTGGATTTCTATGGGAACTGCAATCTGAGATCAGTTAACCCCTTCATGGCCCCACCTGACAGGTGGCTTGGCACCAGTCAATGAGAGATGGTCTTAGAAGGCAGAAGACCATGGGTTGAGTCTTATCTCCTCTGTCTACTAAGTCAAGAATTTTAAGTTAGATACTTCATGTAATTTCTCTTGATGATTTCAAATGTAAGACAGTTCATGCCATTCCACTGTTCAAAACTACTCATCATACTGAGAATAAAATCCATAATCCCTATGGTGATCTCTTTAAAGGCTCTACACATCCTGGCTCCTATGGAATCTTTTATGGTCTCCATTATTTCCAATAGGAAGTTGGTGGTCTTTCATAATGTTATTCCCCTGAATGTAATAAACTTTTCTCTGGCTACTTTCAAGATTATTTTCCTTATCTTTCATTTTTGGCAGTTCAGCTACAATGTACCTAAGTGTGTTTTTCTCCATATTTATCCTGCTTGGCCTTCACTGAGCTCCCAGGATCTGTAGGTTGATGTCATTCATCAATTTTAGAAAATTCTTAGCCATCATCTTTTCACACATGTTTCTTCTGGTCATTCTCTCCTCTGAGATTCTCATCACACGTAAATTAGGTTGTTTGATGTTGTTCCACAGATCTCGTATGCCCCCTCTTTTTATCTTCTTCTTTCTCTAATTTCAATAATTTCTACTGACAAGTCATTGAGTTCACTGATTATTTTCCTCTGCTATGTACAGTCTGCTGATAAATCCAGTGAAAGAGCTCATTTCTGATACTGTCTGTACCTTCGGTTCTAGTATTTTTTCATTTGGCTTAAATTTTTTTTTCCCATTTCTGCTGAAATCCCCCATCTGTTCACATATGCTGTCCACTTTTTCCATCAAACATTTTAATATATTTGTCTCAGCATTTAAAATTTGCTGTCTGATAATTCCAACATCTGGGTCATCTCTGGGTCTGGTTTTATTGACAGATTCCTCTCTTAATGATGCATCATGTTGTCTTGCTTTTTTTGAGTGTCATGTAACCTAAAATCTTGTAATTAAATAAGAGAAATCTTGGTACCAAATTTCTGACACATTTATAACAAGCTTAAGGGTTATAATGACAATCATTTTTGTATTACTCTCATCCCTTATTTTATCTCTCTTTCTCACTCTCAACTTTTCCTTTACTTCATTTCATGCTGCTTTTCTTTTTAAATTTTATCTTAATAAACCAGCCAAAATACTAGTTTCTATCCAGGTTCTACTACTTACTAGTTGTGTGATTTTAAGTAAATCACTTAATTTCTTTAAACCTTAATGTTCTTATCTGTAGAAGGATTAAATGAGATAAGGCTCATAAAGATGTATAGAGAGATTCTACATGTGTAGAAAGAGCTTCTCCCTACATACAATCTATTATAATTAACCCCTCCCCCCAGTTAAGCGGCCTTAGTTTAAAATTGTTTAAACAAATCTATGTTGTTTAAACTACCAAGGGAAAGGGTTTTAAAACGTGGAACGGTAGATGTTCCATGGAGTGAACAGAGCCTCACTTAGGAGCGGAGAGAACTCGGCACCCACTCAGCGCTTTATGTGTCAGGCATTCCCACGAGATTTGTCTGACAAAAGGGATCTATTAGCTACAAGGTTTTGAACTTTATGATCCAAGATTTTCTGTCTGTACATTAGCTTTTGAATTACTCCTCTTCGAGGCCATGCACACTTAACTAAGTGCTGTGGGTTGAACTGTCCCCCCAAAAAGATATGTTGAAGTCCTAAACCTGTGAATGGGACCCTATTTGGAGATGCAAATAGATACAATCAAGTAAGATGAGGTCATACTGATTTAGGGTGTAGTCTAATCCAATAAGGGCTTCCCTGGTGACTCAGAGGGTGAAGCATCTGCCTGCAGTGCGGGAGACCTGGGTTTGATCCGTAGGTCAGGAAGATCCCCTGGAGAAGGAAATGGCAACCCACTTCAGTACTCTTGCCTGGAAAATCCCATGGATGGAGAAGCCTGGTAGGCTACAGTCCATGGGGTCACAAAGAGTCGGATACAACAAAGCAACTTCACTTTCTTCTCTTTCTTTCTAATCCAATATGACTGATGTCTCTGTAAGAAGTGGAGAAGACAGAAAGACACATGTGGAGACCATCTCATGACAACAGAGACAGAGATTAAAGTGTTGCAGCTACAAGCCAAGGAACACCAGAAGGTGGATGAGACAAGGAAGGACCCTCCAAGAGGGGTTCCAGAGGGCGCATGGCCCTGCCGCCATCTAACTTTAGACTTGGAGCCTGCGGAACTGTGAGGGAATAAATTTGTGTTGTTTAAACCACCAAGTTGTGGTTCTCTGTTATGGCAGCTCTCGGAGCTAACACGCTAGAGGACCCTGAGACTGAGGAAAGAAGAGCTGTCAGTCTTTACGAGGAGGACCCTCTGGTGGGGAAGATTCAGACGTGCAGCGGACACTTGAGGCAGCCAGCCTCACTAGGCTCTTCATCTCTCGGCTTGGCCACCAGAGGTCTGGGGAACTTCTGCCCTCAACTGTTGAGGCAGAGATGTGATTGTACACGTCACTGATGGGAAGCTCTGAACAGTCACCCCAGAGCTCAATAAGTATATTCCCTCTAAAGGGACATGGACAACACTGGAATGCTCCTGTTTCCTGGAGATGCTCTCAGTAAGCTGAAACTGGCTCTTGTGGGGTACACATTTTATTTCTCAAAGGGGTCAGATGGTCCTTTACATGGGCCAACTGGTGACTCCTCCCAGGACACATGCCTTTCTAGACTCTTTCCCGTGACTCTCACTGTTCCTCCAACTCTTGAACCCACTTCTCAGTTTAGGTTTGCAGATCCCTACTCATCCTCTGAGACTTAACTCAATGCTGCATTCTCCTGATGTCCTTATAAGAAGCAGAGAAGATACAAAGAAAAACCTACAGTTACCAGAGAGGAGGGATAAATTAGGAGATTGAGATTATAGATACAAACTACTATATATAAAATAGATAAACAACAAGCTCCTATACTGTATAGCACAGGGCACTATATTCAATACCCTGTAATAAAGTATAATGGAAAAGAATATGAAAAAGAGTATACACACATATCTGAATCATTTTTCTGTACATAGAAACTAACAAAATATTGTAAATCAACTATGCTTCAATTGAAAAAGCAGAGAAGACAGACACTCTTCAATCTCTGGCATGTTGGTCTTGGCACCAAACATGCTCTGCCTTAGTGTGGTGATTTGCAAATATCTATCCTCACTCCCTCCATGCTTCCCATCCATCTGTTAGGTACATCATTATGCTGGGTCCTGAGAACACAGCAGTGAGACAGATATAGTTCCTGCCCATGTTGCTTACAATCTAGTGAAAATCAAGACTATCATTAAAAAATAAGAATATTATAGTATTACAATGGCTGTGACATAGAAACAACCTAAATGTCTATTGATGGAAGAATGGATAAAGAAGATGTGGTATATATATTACTTACACACACACACTGGAATATTACTGAGCCACAAAAATGAAATAATGCCATTTGCAGCTACATGAATGGACCAACAGCCAACAGACTCTCATACTAAGTGAAGCAAGTCAGAGAAAGGCATATCATTGTACGATATCACTGATTTGTGGAATCTAAAATACAACACAAATGAACTTGTCTACAAAACAGAAATAGACTCACAGACATAGAGGACAGACTTGTGGTTGCCAAGGGAAAGGGGGCAGGAGAGGGTTGGATTGGGAGCTGAGGCTAGCAGATGCAAACCATTACATATAGAATGGATAAACAACAAGGTCCTACTGTACAGCACAGGGAACTATATTCAATATCCTGTGATAAACCATAATGGAAAACAAATATGATAAAGAATTTATATATGGATAACTTAATCACTTTGCTGTATACTTGAAGCACAACATTGTAAATCAATTATACTTCAATAAAAAAAGAATATTATTGCATATGTAATACTAACACTGACTTCATGTGCGCATGTGTGCTAAGTCACTTCAGTCATGTCCAACTCTTTGCCACCCTATGGACTGTAGCTTGCCAGGCTCCTCTGTCCATGGGATTCTCAAGGCAAGAATACTGGAGTGGGTTGCCATGCACTTCTCCAGGGGATCTTCCTGACCCAGGGATCAAACCTGTGTCTCTCATGTCTCCTGCATTGGCAGGTGAGTTCTTTACCATTAGCACCACCTGGGAAGCCTACTGACTTCATACTACTGACTAAATGTTTATTATGATGCTGACACTGCCTTTAAGCACTTTATATTCATTGTCTCATTGAATCTCCTCAAGCACCTGTAAAGCAGATGAAACTATCCTTCATCAAGGATGAGGAAACTGAGGCTCAGAGGTTAAGTAACTGCCTGAGGGGGTGCTGCTGGATTCTAGGTGGAACCAGCCTCCTTTATGTTTATGAAGTAAACATCCCCTACAGTGGTTCAGAAAGTGCTCTGCATATAGTAGGTATTTAATACATGATGCTGAACTGATCAGGAAAAGTCCAGAGAAGTAAGTTTCTTATATAAAATTCTGTAAGATGTATAGGTAGAAAAGCCAAATAAATAGATGCTATAGAAAAACATTTCCCAGTAATTCTTTAATTATTCCTTATCCTTCTCACTTTTTTTTTTTTTTGCAGGGGAGCAGGACTATCTTCTATGATCTTTAGAAGAGCTACATAATTCGGTCGAAGACTCAAGTAACAATTCAAGCTCCTACTACTGTACATGGGACCCAGGAGTCATGTCAAAAGATCTACAGAATCCACACTCATCTGGACACCAGCTCCATTTCCATGTCATGGAACATCCACAAAATCTGCAGGCCAGCCCTTCAGCTGGGCTGTTTTCTAATGCCCGAGTTAAGCTGACATGGAAACGTTCTAACTACTCAAACGAACGGCCTGGGATGCTTTCCACACCATCCCGTTCACATTACCAATGGAGAAGAGGGAATAAAAGAAACAACCTTCTGACTTAAAATCGCTTTCACGGCATCCTCGACCTCCTCCTGATTGCCAAGGTCAACGGTCCAAACGTGTGGCCGGCCGATGAAAACTTCAGCGTAAGGATGCTGCGACGTCAGCTGGAAAAGGAAAAACAGAACCTCAGTCTCACAAATACTGACTTTTTTCAGCCTTCTGTGCCAGGTGAAGTGTAATGCTTTTTTATGATTCAGAGTTGGACTTGTGTAGGTAGCAAGTCATTTTCTGTTCTTCCTCCTGACGATGGAAACCTCCCAAGCACCCCATAAGCATGTGTGCAAGCGAACTCGCTTCTGTCATGTCCAACTCTTTGCGACCTGATGGACTGTAGCTTGCCAGGCTCCTCTGTCCATGGGATTCTCCAGGTAAGAATACTGGAGTGGGTTGCCATGCCCTCCCTCCAGGGGATCTTCCTGACTTAGGGATCCAACCTGCATCTCTTACCTCTCCTGCACTGGCAGATGCGTTCTTTACCACTGCACCATCTGGGAAGCCAAGTCAACTCCATAAGCAGATAATAATAAAAGGAGGTGGGCTCCATAGCTTCTCTGTTTTTGACCCAGCAGGACATCCACTGGGCCCTCCTAAGTCAGGACTGGATATGCATACCCACTGGATTCGCATGCACAGCACTGATGGGTTCAGGTAAGGAAACCAAGGCTGCAAGGTGTGCCTGGCTGGTATCACCCCTAGTGCCTGTGGGTACCTATCAGGTTCATGTGGGACATTTAAAAAGACACATGGGGACTTCCCTGGTGGTCCGGTGGCTAAGACTTCGAGCTCCCAATGCAGGAGACCTGGGCTTCAGTCTCTGGTCTGGGAACTAAATCCCACATGCCACAACTAAGAGTTTGCATGTCACAATTAAAAGACTGTGACACGCAAGATGTAACATAACACAACGAAGATCAACAATATTAAAAAAAAAGACACATAGCCAGGCTGTCTTAGACCCCATGGGCCTGGATCCTGGGCACTTTAGAGGGGATCCTAGGAGTCTAGGGGTCCCTGGAGAGTGAGATGTGGGCCATGGCCCTGCCTGAGACCCACAGGGAAGGTCCAGTGATGTCTCCATACCCTGAATACCATTTGGAAGAAAGAGTTACAATGTCATAACCAGGTGATGTGGAGGCTGTTACAAGTGGCTGTTCAACCCCTCAAATCACACCAAGAAATAATGAACATTATTTCCTCAATTATATCCCAGCCCTGAAAATCACCTAGATAGAACTAGTATCTATTATAAAATACTGGTTAGGACAGATAAGCATAATAAAATTACAATAAAGTCATTACAGGTTTTAAAGTCATAGAACGACACGTAATGGCACATATGAAAGGCGACAAAAAGAGAAACAAGAAAACCAGAAAAAACAGAATTTTTGGAATAGTCATTAGCAGAATATTGGAACCTTAACAGTCATAAAGACAATCTGTGATCAGAAAAGCAAGGAAAGGCATCTTTTGTTCTAAAGGAGGTTTTATTTTAAAAACAAAGGGCAACCAAGAAGACCCAGAGGAATATTGGTAACTCTCAGTTCTCGAAAAATCCAGTTTTTAAGAAAACTAAGTTTACCCCTCAGACTTATACCCACCTTTATTCTTGTATCCCTATAAGGGTGTGATATAAAGACAGCATTCTAGACCCTGTGAGCACATGTTCAGTTCTTGGGTCAGCGGGTGCTTTCCTAGCCCCTGGCTGAGGACCAAGGATCCCAGGCGCCTTGAGATGGGATAACAGTCCTGCATGGGGCAGAGCTGTCCACTCCCCACAGGCCTTCCCAAGCTCTCATGTGGATTCACAGAATCTACTCTTTGGCACAATCTAAATACAAATTGAGTTTTCCAGGAACATAACTGCCATGCAAATCAAAGAACGTTTGTGCTCTGTTTTATTCGAATTTCACCGAGTCATTATTGTTTCAGAAAAATCATGGCAGTAAAGTCAATGCTACCCAGAAGCTCTGGGTCTCCAGGATAATGTACCCTAACTAGACCATATTTGAAGCTGTCACAGTAATGCCAATTGTGTATATCTGCCCACCTATGTATAGGCACCTTTCTAGTTAGCTTCTCTTTCCTGATGGCAATTATAAGCAAAAAGGGCTGACCAGCTTCAACTCAATGTCTTATTCCTCTTAAATACAGATATATTCACTGTAAGGAGGCATGAGACACCACTGCTGCCTTCCAGTGTGCTTCATGGGTATGGGATCTTTTACCTGTTTGCAAAGTATTTTCCTTTTATTTCTCTTTCATATTAGAGTTAGAGAATCAGCCTTTTTAAAAATTATATATGTTAGCAGGGCATATTATATACGAATTCATTTCAGGACAGAAAAGTAGATGTAATAATACACTTAAAAGAAGGGGCTGGTTCTCTTCTTTTCTTCAGGCCCCAGTATACTCAGAGGACTGGATGATTCAATGGGCAGCTCTCCATCTTGCTTCTGATCACTGTTCTTTGTGTCTTACCACATGAATGGTGTGCATGCAATACTTGGTGGTGGGGAAGAGGGGAGAAGATAAATTACTGGGCATACACTCTGAGCCTTCGCTGGCCCCCACTCATACGCTTCTAGACGCAGGGATCCTAGGTTTTATTTTTGCCTCCTCGGCCAGAGTCACACCCCTCGCTAGCCTGCAGCTCCCCATCCATCTGACATGTACCCTCTTCTTTTCGCTCATCTGTGTGTTCAGTGAAAGAAGGAGACTGACTGCAGGCTCTTAGAGCTGGGGGAACATCCTTTTCTTCTTTTCAGCACATATTGTAGATTGAGCATGTATCATCGAAGCCCCTGGTTGGGCCAGGCACTGTGCTCATCACCCATGCAGACATTATTTATCAGGTTTCCCGTGTAACAGTGAGGATTCTCAGGGCTAGAGGGGTTTACAATTCGTCAGGACCACATAGCCAGAAAGCAACAGAGCAGATTCAAATCCAGATCCTTCAACAACTTTTTACCTTTTGACAAAAGAGGAAGATGACAATTTTTAAAGATGCTCTTGAGTTCTTAAGACAAAGACCAAAAGAAGCTCAATGTAAACACTAGCTTTTTCATCATTTTTTAAAAACTTGCTAACCTAAAAAAGAAAAACTGCAAGACTGAATGTATGTCTATATAAGACTTTCCCTGAAGCTGAGCAAAATGTCACACCATTTTCATTTTGTGACCTGGAGAACCAGCTAATTAATTCTTCCAATTGAATCAGGGTAAATGAAAGTTGCCGTCGACGTCACTATTTAGCAGTCTGTCTCCTCTGCCTCTTAAGGTCCCTGCTTATTTACAAGGTTGCTCTAAGCATGTAGAAGATACAAAATGCTGAGCCATTATTATCATGTTCATTTACATTTACGGAGGGTTACTTAATTTTATGAGTAAGGCTTTCTGTGATTCGTTATTCCCCATCTGAATGTTCCACTCCTCCTTGTTAATTTATTGAGAACCATCTGGTTTGAACTACTTCATTGTATATCCATTAGTATGTTTACTGAAGTATATAGTTTGTAAAAGTCATGAAAATCTTATTAACTATGAGACATTATTTCAGAGTGGCCATTAAATCTCCAGGAAGAACATGAGTCCTCTTTATGGAAGAGAAACGGAGAATTTCCAATGCTTTACAAAATGTCAGAATAATGATCAAGAACCTGCTAATATATTTCCCAATATAAAGATTAAAACACAATTCATATTACATTTAAAGTATAACTTGAACCAACCACACTATATTTAAGGCACATGGAACTTATCTTCCTGAGTATGTAGAGTGTGGTTTTAAAAAGGGGTCCAATGAAGGGGATATCGGTTCAATCCTTGGTTGGGGGGTGATGCCCATAAGGTCTAGAGCCCGTGTTCCACAACAAGAGAAGCCTGCACACAGCAAGTAGAGAGAAGCCCCTGTGCAGCAACAAAAAGCCCATGTGCCGCAAGAAAGGCCCAGAGCAGCCAAAAAAATAAAAATAGGTCCAATGCAAAAATAAAAACAAAGCTTCCCCCCCTAAATATAAAGAAAAATTTAGACTTCTCTTCAAATGAAGGCAAAGAAGAGACATACATACAACTTAGATGGATCCATTTTTATGGATTAATTGTTGCTTAGCTCAAAAGATTAGCTAGGGCACAAAAAGATGGCCATGTAATTATATATGCTTTGGTTAGAATTTTTCAATTTGTTGAGGGGAAAAAAATGATACCTTCTAAGGATTCTTGACCCTTAGAAATCTGTACAAATGTTGATAGCTCTTTTCCAATTAAAAGCATCTTTGGTATACGTGCTGTCTAAGTGGGCACTAAAAGCATCTTTGATCAGGGGGATTCTGTGGGCTGAAAGAGCAGAGTGCGGTGGCCCACGTGCCCATGAGGTCAGGTTCACTGGCTCCTCTCAAAGCTGAGTCACGTCGCTGGCTATCAGCCTGCTCTCTGCACCGTCTCCAGCAGAGAAGGAAATGGACATCAGATGGAACCTGCCCTCCTGCATAAAGCAAAGTGACCTGCTTGGGGTTTCCCTCCAACTCATCAACATTCATGTTTCTCAAACTTGAAACCCACCTCTTCTTTTCCTTTAAAGCACAGCTCCTCTACCATCCCCATCTCAGCTAACCCAGCCTACCCACCAACTGGCAGCACTCCAAGTTAACTAGCCTCCTTTAATGTACTCAGTTATTTCCTTATGCATTCCCATTGATTAAGCATCATTCTTATCATGCTTCCAAATCAGTCTGAGCTCCTGGGAACAGGAAATGTGTCTTGATAAGTTCCCCTAATGTAGTGACTTAGTACCACAGACCCTGTGGGGATACAGTGAATATCTGTCAGCTGACCTCTGCATCCCAGCCCTCCTGTGGGGGCTCATGGCTGATGGAGTCACCTGTGGGAGGTCACTCGTTGAGCACTGTTGAAAGGCTCCGACCAGTGCCACTCTAACTGGAGTCTCATTCCAGCACTGATGGGACCATGTGAAGGAAAAGGAGGGAGCAAATGCCTGGGTGGCAGCTCCAACACCTATTCCCCTTTTATGCTGTGAAGGATGAAAACCCTCTATCATCTCAACAAAGAAGTAAATTACTAAAGGAACGCAACTGACAGGATGAGCACACTCAACAACTGCAGCCTGGCTGATCTGATCTACGCATCATCACATTACATCACATCACACACTGGGAGAGGGTTAGATTGTGTTTAGGAGGGGGCTGACATTTTTTTTTTTTCCAGGAAAAAGTAGTCAGTTGCAACACAGTGCTATCAAAATCTTCATGAATCAAATTTTAAATTATTATCTAATTCTAGTGATCTAGAAGGTACCAATCTAAAATACTTTTGATAACTCATTTCCCAAAGGCTTGTATATAGAAACTGCAATAAGGAGAGATGGGTTTCTTTGCATTCCATGCACTAAAAAAAAAAAAGAAAAATTTCAAGATGACAGAATAATCACCATTAGACCACCACTGTAATAATGGTTGCAAGCAAGATCTACTGACACACGGTAAAAATAAATGGTCAAAAGTTGGAGGATCTACAACAGGCTGAAGGGTAGGGTGGGGAGGAAGATGGGAAGGAGGTCTAAGACGGAAGGGACATGGGTGTACCTATGGCTGATTCTTGTTGATGTATGACAGAAAACCAGAAAATTCTGTAAAGCAATTATCCTTCAGTTAAAAAAAATTTTTTTTTAAAAAAGTTGGAGGATAACCAGGATATCTGCATTGTTTCAAAGTACTTTCCCCCAAAATAGAAAAAATTAGTAACTTCACAATGGAGAAAACCTGGCAAACATGACCTTGACCAAGTGATCAAGGTTACATCATCAGTAAGAAGACACTGACATCACTAACTCCCTGATATGATACACTGAGGTCACATCACTTCTGCGGGATTCTTGCCAAAAATGTCGAACCTCAAACTAATCAGGAGAAAACACCAGTCAAATCTAAATTGAGGGACAGTGTTTAGAACCACTGACTGGTACTCAAAAATGTCAAGGTCATAAATGACAGTAAAAGACTAAAGAGCTGTCACAGATTGGAGGAGACTAAGGAGACACGACAAGTAAAGCCCATGTGAGATCCTGCACCAGAAAAGGGATATTAGTGGAAAAACTAGTGAAATCCAAATAAAGTCTGTAGCTTAGATAATGCTAGGGTACAAATGTTAATTTCTTGGTTTTGACAATTACACTGCAGTTTTATAATATGTTACCATTAGTGGAAGCTGCATGAAGCACATAACCAAACTCTGTACTATTTTTGCAACTTTTCCATAAGACTAAAATTATTTTGAAATAAATAAAAAGCAAGTTCCAACAATTCTGCTCATAGGTATATATACCACAAAGAACTGAAAGCAAGGATTCAGAGAGATACCTGTACCCCAGTGTTCACAGCAGCATTATTTGTAATAGACAAGAAATGGAAATAACCCAAGTGCCCATAAACAGATGAATGGATACACAAAATGTAGTCCATTCATACAATGAAGCACTATTCAGCCTTAAAGAACAAGATTCTGACACATGCTACAACATGAATGCACCCTGAAGACCCACTTAGTGACATAACCCAATCAGAAAAGGACAAATGCTGCATGATTCCACTTATATTAGGTACCTAGGAGAGGTAAGAGACAGAAAGTAGGGTAGTGGTTACTATTCTGTTCAGGGCTGGGGGAATGGAGAATGGGGCGCTGTTAGTAATGTACAGTTTCTGTTTGGAACAATAAATGTTAAAAGATAGTAGTGAGTGGTGATGATGACATGATATTGCAAATGTGCTGAATTCCAGTGAACTGCCCACTCAAAAAAGGTTAAAATCATAATTTTTCATTATGTATAATTGATTGCAAAAAAGTGGAAAAAAACCACTGAAAATGACAAATAATTATCCAATTTAGGCAGACATAGAACTTCACAGGTTTCCTGCACTCAAATGAAAACAGAGGAATGACTTGATAGCCCACACTTTTTTCCCAGAGCTCCAGTTTCAAAGTCAGTCACAGGCTAAAGCACAGATGCCTAAATTGAGATGTACTCACTGCTGGAGAGCATTTTTTCAAAGTTTTCCAAAGAATAAGTTCTCAAAGAATAAGACTGAAGGTTCCCGATCTGTGCCTTGGTGCCTCCCACAGCATGTGAAATCCAAACTCTGTTGAGCATTAAATATTCCTGAGGAATGACCTCCCCATCACTTCTCCAAAATGAAGAACTCAAATTCATAATATTAGCAGAAGGAAAAAGCAGGCAAACACGCACGCGCGTGCGCGCACACACACACACACACACACACACACTCTCTCTCTCTCTCTTTCTCTCTCTCTCACTGACTCACACAGCCCATTAACCTTCGTCAGAGGTTATCTGGGTCACAGGTCCATCTTTTTTCAGGATAATCTGTGGTCCTGCTGATCTTCCTCCATCTCCTTTGGCCCTTTCACCAATGATGGGGAGGGTCAAAGGAAAGAACTCTCAGAATAATCATCTCTATTAACTCGTCAGCTCTCTGACTGGTAAAGAGTAATCATGGAAAATGTGCTTTATTCACTGGGGGCGTTTCAGGAGAATTGTCCCATAAAGGTTTGAAAGTAGCCAAGTTGAAAACAGTATGCTTTAAAAACATGTGTGGGGGTGGCAGTGGGGAGGGTTGCACAGCAGAATCATCCTTTTGTCCTGAATGACAGGGGTACTGGGACAACTCAACACTTAGAGGCTTCCTCCTCGCAAGCAGCCCGCAGAGCCACTTACTAACTAAATAAATAGGAAATAATAAGAAATTGATCTTATTGTTCCCTGCACATGGTTGTTTTCTAACCAGATATAGAAATACCCAGTTCTGTCACTCACATGCACTTTTGTTTATTGTCCCAAATAGAATCCAACTGCCTTCGATGGTGATTCATTCCCCATTGTGGATTTTCAAGAGAACCCCTGAAGGCAATTCAGATAAGGCTTCTGCAAACAGTTCAAGCAATGGCAGAACTGCTTCTCAGGGTGGTGCTGGCTGACGGTCAGCTAAAATACCAGGTACACTATTTAGTAATTCCCGATACATCATTTCTCTTAAGGATGATGATTCTTTAAGGAAGGACCACACAGCCCACTTTTTATTCCCCAAAGCTCATCACAGAGAGTAGAGTAGGTTCTTTAAAAATACCTATTAATGATCCAAAAGGATACATGTACCCCAATGTTCATTGTAGCAATGTTTACAACAGCCAAGCCATGGAAGCAACCTAAATGCCCATTGACAGAGGAACAGATAAAGGTGTGGTACACATATACAAAGGAATATTACTCAGCCATTAAAAAGAATGGAATAATGCCATCTGCAGCAACATGGATGGACCTAGAAAGTGTCACACCGAGTGAAGTAAGTCAGACACAGAAGGAGAAATATTCTATGACATCCCTTATATGTGCGATCTAAGAAGAAATGTTACAAATGAATTTACAAAATAGAAAGAGACTCACAGACTTATAGAATGAACTTATGGCTTCTGGGTGAAAGGAGGGAGGGAACAGGTAGTTTATGGAGTTTGGGATCGACATGTACATACAGCTATATTTAAAATGGATAACCAACAAGGATCTACTGTATAGCACATGGAACTCTGCTCAATGCTATGTGGCAGCCTGAATGGGAGAGGAGTTTGGGGGAGAACGGATACGTGAGTCCCTTTGCTGTTTACTTGAAACTACCACATTTTTAACTGGCTATACCACAATACAAAATAAAAAGTTAAAAAAAATACTTGTTAACCAGTTGATTTTCTTTTTATTCCATAAACTAATCCTTCAGAAAAATAGAGTCCAGCCAATTAGAAGGCTGGGGATATCTGTTCAAATTAAGATGGAGATGGGGGAGGGTGAAAAGACCCCCTATTTTGTAGATGGATGGAAATCAGACTGGATCTTGGCTCTGAAACTACCTAGTGAGGGGATGTAATCAAGCCATCCATGTCTGAGTCCCTGTACACCCTCCTCCTTCCACTCAACTATATTAAGTTTCCTACATACAAATGAGTTCCATTCTGAGAGCACACTCGAAAATCTAGTTTGTTTGTAAGTTCAACAAAAGTAACCGAGGTCCCTAACTAACACAATCGGCTATACAGTAGTACTGTGATAGGTTTATAATACTTTCCACACAAATAATATGTAAAAACAAATACAAAAAGTAAAGAAAACATTTTTAATCTTACAGTACAGTATCTTAGAAAGTTCAGTAGTATAGTACAACAGCTGGCATAGAGGGGCTGACATCAAGCGAACAGGCAACTACCAGCTACATCACTGCTGTTTTTATGCTTGCTTCTGAACATCCTGGGCTTGAAATAAAGATACTATCCTACTGTACTCTATAGAGTACTGCAAAGTACACAAAAGCACAACCGCTTGTAGAGGATGCAAGCACATGGCAATGTGTGCCAGACACGTGAACTAATGTGATTGATTAGTGGACATATGTTTGCATCTTTGAAAGTTCACAACTTGAAGGTGCGTATGTAGGGGAGTTACTGTACGTGAGATGAAGTTGGCAATACCTACCGTCCAAGGCTCTGAGATTCAAATGGGCTCCTAGCACTCAATAAAGAGGTACCATTCATACGAATGAAAGTAGAATGAGTTTTATAGATGCTTACCTCTCTCAGAGTTGGCTTGCCAATGAAAAAGTCTGTGTTTTTGCTGCTTTTGGGTGGGTTGAACTTGGGATTCAGAAAAGCACATCCATTTGCGATGGCCTCCAGGGGAGCTGGGCCCTCGTACGGGAACCCAAGCCCAACAAACAGCTGTAAGACAGAGAAGCACACCACACGTAAACACATCGACCAGGACTGGCGTCCCTGGCTCACAGGGGTCTCTTCTGGGCTCCACGTCTGTGCGGATGCCTCTGAGACTTTGGGAAGTTCCAAGGCCCTGGGGAGCTGGGGTGATGAGAAGCCAGCTTACAAGATGACCTGAAAAACATGACCAGGGACCTTTAAAGGCCCAGGAAGGTGCTCAGGTCATTAGGAATTTCACTCCTTTGTAAAAAAAAAAAAAAAGTAAAAGAGTAAGTGTCGGGGTGGGTAGTTGAGGGGGTAGGGAGGTAGGGGTATTCAAAGAACAACAACAACAACAAAACTCAAGACTCAACAATCATCTTTCTGTAATGCAACAGGAGACATGACTGGAAAAACACTTGCTTAACTAAACAGAAGGTTTCTTCATTGAACCAAAGAAACAACAGGCCCTTTCAGGGATGCTGGGCACAGGGACAGAAAGGTCGCTCAGCGGTGTGATTGCAGTTCACATGGAGCTGCTTGGAAATGATGGTAGGTCAGCAAACATGGGTTTTCATAATGGGGTTTTCACTGGGGGACATCAACATCTTGGTTTTTATTTCTCCTCGATGTGGGGAGAGGGTGCAGAGCTGTGACTGGGCAAGGCTTTCCCTCTCCAGCAAGTAAACCCTGTGTTGTCCCCACAGCAGACAACAGATGGCAGCAAAAACACATCTCAGAGTCCTGTAGAGAGAGCTGCGGCCCAGAGCCCCTGTGACAAAAGGGACTTGCTGCAGTTCAGCGGCACTGACTCCTGAGACCAGAAATGAAGCATCATTGCATAGAAAGGCCTCCCTGTGTACCCTCCTCCCAGGGTGTTTCACACCGCTGGGGGGTTTTGTGTCCTGACGGGCAGGGTCTGAGTCTGGGCTTGGTGACATGTGAGGTCTCCCTAGCCACATGAAGGAGTTGCTCCTGAAACCTCTCCAGTCTCTGAGGCACGTCCAGTGGCAAAGGATAACTGGGGCCCAGAGTGTCCTTTCCTTCTGCCATCACATTGGGGAACAACCACATGGCCAGGCCCCAAAAGTGAAGGAAGCTGCTGGCTTGGACATGGCTGGATGCTTGATTCTCTTTTCCTGGGCCCTCTCCCCAGCCATCCTATCTCTGCAGCTTTAATTGAATGATGATTTGGAATGGTTCTGTCTAGAGAGCCCTGAGTACAAGCTGCTGGGTTCCCCAGGCAACACCGGAAAATGAAGCATGTATGTGCTGGGCACCCAATTCCAGGGCTTAACGCAGTGTGCCCCACGTTGGCCATACTGAAGAGTCAGGAAGCCCCTACAGGGAATTTTCTGGGGCAAGAAACTAAAATCTCAGGTTTTCTGGAGAGACATCCTATAACTGTATGTTCTTTTGCACAGAACAGCGTACCGAAGTGTTTTGTTGTTTCGGAAGAATAACCTTTCATATCTTGTAGACCTTGAAATGATTCTCAGAGACGTCCACAGGGGAAGGAACTGTGGAGGAAAAACTTTGAGAAGCCAGCTGAGTTCCCTCCACTGGTAGGGGTCATTTCTCCTGGAGCAGAAGAACCAGAGACACAGAGGGGAGGGAAACGCGGCAGCCGGATCCTGGAAGCTGTCTGGTATGATGGGCATCTCCCCCACCATTTGGAGGCCCCGATTTTGGATCTTATTATGTAGCTAACTTTATTTACTTGGGCTCCCAAATCATTGTAGATGGTGATTGCAGCCTCAAAATTAAAAGACGCTTACTCCTTGGAAGAAAAGCTATAACAAACTTAGACAGCATATTAAAAAGCAGAGAGATCACTTTGCCGACAAAGGTCCGTCTAGTCAAAGCTATGGTTTTTCCAGTAGTCATGTATGGATGTGAGAGTTGGACCAAAAAGACAGCTGAGCACCGAAGAACTGATGCTTCTGAACTGTGATGCTGGAGAAGACTCTTGAGACAAACCAGTCAATCCTAAAGGAAATCAATGAATATTCATTAGAAGGACTGATGCTGAAGCTGAATCTCCAATACTTTGGCCACCTGATGCAAAGAGCCGACTCACTGGAAAAAACCCTGAAGTGGGGAAAAATTGAGGGCAGGAGGAGAAGGGGACGACAGAGGATGAGATGGTTGGATAGCATCTCTGACTCAATGGCTACGTGTTTGAGCAAACTCTGGGAGCTAGTGAAGGACAGGGAACCTGGCATGCTACCATCCATGGGGTCACAAAGAGTCAGACATGACTGAGTGACTGAACAACAACAACATGTAGCTAACAGGAGTTAGACTATCAGAAAGAACTTATGTGTACTGGCTATGGCCTGTGCATGTGGCTTAGGGGTGGGGGATAACTGACAACAGTAGAAGAAATGAAGGAACTGGTGGGAAGATCAAGTGCCAAGACATCCCAGCTTCACTAAACATGAAGAATCCAGGCATACTATCCTTGAGGTTTTTGATCTCTGTGATCTGTCAACCCTGGCGGATTTAGGGGAGGAGGTGCTGGCTCTCCAGGGAAAAGAGGACCTCTATCAGGCTGTGGCTGGACTCAGGAAAGCACAGGGCTTCCAGACCCTGAAAGATGCAGACAGGGGTCTCCATTGGTTTAACCAGAGACCATAGTATTACCTAACCTCTGAAAATCAGGGCCTGCCATGAAGCGCTGACACTGTCATCAACACTAAACTGCAAAGAATAACTTTGGAAGAAATGCAGGAAACACAATGTTTGTCTATTTAAATAGAAAATCCTGGAAAAAGAAATTTAATTAGCTCCTTCAGACCTACCAATCTGAACCCATTAATTAAAAGGATTTGAGGCTGTTGCTTAATAGACTTGAATGTGACCTAGGTTTAATTATATCTGAATAACAATTTGCACATCTCTTCTGCCCTGCCGGCAACTGAGTATCTCAGTACACATAAAATAAACACTTTGGGCTAACTCTCCAAAACCTCACCAGTTCATAATGAATCTTAAGCAAATACCACACAACTTCTTGGCAATGAGTCTTTGTCACACTAATTAGGATTGCAGGAAATGCACTACTTGCAAACACCAAAACAGTTCTTTGTCCCTTCTGTCAACAAACCACTTTTCTTCTTGCTTCCTATGTACTCATTACCTGTGACATTCTAATGTAGTAGATGTATTAAGGTCAAATAGCATACTTGAGGTTTGAATGACAACAGGATAGGCAGAGAGTTTGTCACCACCAAGGGCATTCTGTGAACTTGTGAGGGCTTATGGTCTTGCCACACTGGCACTTAACCACACTAAATTGCTTTTCCCCCAACTCCCCACTCCCCCATCATTCTGCCCACTTAGATTTCCTTAGCGCAGGAACAGGAGAGACACTGCAAGAATGCATTCAAGTGCAAAGGCTCAATTCAGGAGGAAGCAGCATGTTTTATTGATACTTCATCTTGTCCTCAGAAGCCTAGACTGTAATGAGGATATTCCAGATGATGGAACATCTCCATGGCTGCAGCTTGACTCCATCAATGAGCGTTTCTAAATAGATCTCTAAATTAGATGCTCTAAAATTTAACTTTTGAGCTAATACTAAGGAAGAGAGAACAGATGAAGCTCCAGGACTGAGATGTCCCTAGGTATCGACAGAGTTCAGTTAAACTACTCAGATTTTCACTCTGTGTGAAAGGAGGAACGAAAATGTTTTAAACCCCTAAGTGGAGTAGTTGACAAAGAATCCCTTAAGTGTAGATAAAGGCAGTTCTTAGACATCAGTGCATGTATGTGGAATCTAGAAAAAATGGTACAGATGAACTTATTTGCAAAATAGAAATAGAGACATGGATATGGGGAACAAACATATGGACACTTACTCAGATTAAACATTTACTGTAATGTACAGCAGAAACTAACACAACATTGTGATGCAACTACACTCCAATTAAAAAATTTTTTTTTTGTTTATTTTTTCAAAAATCCCATGGACGGAGGAGCCTGGAGGCTATAGTTCATAGGATCGCAAAGACTTGGATATGACTGAGCGACTACACTTTCACTTTCTCCTGACCTCCATAAGCCCCTAACCGATACTACCTGAAGACTGTCTCATAAAGATCCACAAGGACAAAGGAGACAAAGGCAATATTTGCCAAGTAGGTTTAAGTGCCCAAGGTTAGTTGGATGTTAAATCGAAGTCCATTTCCTGGAGACCAGCTCATTGGGCAGACTCCCAGACTATGCCCAGCTACTTACGTGCCCTTTCAGAAACAAAACAAAACATATAGCAACATCAAAACCACATGACTGGTTTGTGCAAAGTGTCTGCACTTTGGTCATTTGGAAGCCCCAGCACAAAATCAAACGCATCACAATTTGCACTGCAAATCCATGACTTTGAAGACGAGGAGTAACAGAACATGCAGATACATGTACAACTGCAGATGCTGACCATCTTCAACTGTGCCTGCGTGAAATGTCTACGCAAAAAGGCAGTTCAGGTGCACCTCCTTGGAGAAGCCTCCCCTGCCCACCTGTCTCACCCCAATTCTGCACCAGGCTGACCACTCAGCTCTCAACAGTGAGGAGGCATCACAGGCCTGCCCACTACCACAGTAAGATGGGCTCTAATGGTACTGAGGTCAGAGGACTTTAGTGATGAGGAGATAATTCATGGAAAAGTCTTGGCACAAGGAAAGGTTAGAGAAAATGGGTGTAAAACCCCGTGGTCACGTGTACTATGGTAACATGAACCAGTTAAATGTGTTACAACTGGCTCCTGCCCTCCACGTGGGCTCAACTTGGTACTTCCTTGATGTCACCAATCACAGGGCAACATTTTCCACAACCGAATGGCTGACCCTGCATATGAGGGGTCCCACCCAGTGAGGTTTCCTGTTGGGATCACTATTTCTTTTTTTTTCATTATTACTCCTCCTACCTGTGTACTTTTCACACAGCTAAGTCACCTATTTACCTGTCTGCCTCCTGTGCCACAGCAGTATCCTCCTGTAGGCACAACCGCCTAAGTCAGCCCCAGATCCAGAAGGCCCAGTACAAGTCCTGGAATATATTCTGTACTTCACCAACGTTTGTCAGATAAAGGCAAAAGAATAAATATTGCCAGATCTTCCAGCAATCGAGCATCTCTGTAAGGAGAGGACAAGCAATTTTTGTGTGCTATTTGTGTGTGAGGAGGTACCTTTGTTCTTGAAGTCATAGAGGTTATTGAATCCTATGTCCAAACATTCTTCATTTTACATACATATGTGTGAGGGGAGGGGAGAGGATGGAGGGGGCGTGCATGTGTACACAAATTACTCTCCATCCAGTAAGAATGAGAATGGCTTTTGCAACCGGTCACTTGCTTGACTGCCTGAGGGTAAATATTTCAGTATCTGAAACAGACATAGAAGATGGATTGCTTCATCAGTAAGCTCACTCTTGGGCTCTCTCACAGGGCCTGGAGATGTGGGCACACCACAGGGAGACAGGCAGGCACTGGGTATCAGAAGGACCAAGTCCTCTGCTGGGGAGATCTTTGAGATCTAGGCACACGATTCTTGAGAAAAGCAAGAAATCACTCCTAGGGGCATGGCTCCAAGATTCCAGATGACCAGTGGACTTCTCTTTGTCTCCTGCATCATTCTTTATACAGTTACCTGAAGGCCTCTACAAGCCAGGCCCTGAGAAGGCACCTGCCAACAGAACAAGCAGAACCCTTGAATTCTCATGGAGCTGTACAAGGGGTCTCTTCCATCTCTGGTCCCTGGGCAGAGGTTGCCTGGAGCCCCGGGTTTTTGAGAGAGCTTATGCAACCACATCCAAGCTCGTGGGATAAGCCACAGTTGATTGAGGAGGCCAGACTCAAAGATGTGCACACTGCCTGTCTTCCAACCCTGTCTAGGCTTCTTGGGGAGCCCCACAGCTAAGCTGCTGAGCTGACCTGGTAGGGAAACAGGGTCGTCACACCCTACCAAGGGCCAGAGAAGGACATGGCCAGACGTGTGGGTAGAAAAGGTGCGTGGCAACAGCAGGAGCAGCAGCTGCTATCTTTGCCTTTGCACAGCCACAATATGTTCTTGACTTTCACTGTCAGAAATGGGGGTTTCCGTTTGGGCTCACTCCAAATGCTCCTCCAACCCAGTGCAGAATGTGAATGCCCCATTTCATAAGGAAATTCCCCACTGAGACTGAAAGGGGAGTATGTGGGGATGGAGAGGTGAAAATTGAGAAAGGGAAGAAAGAAACCTCATTAAGAGAGATGAGGATTGAAGCTAAACATTAAAATGTGCCACCCCACTCAGCCCTTAACCGCTGGCTTAAATTGTTCTCCTGGATTTTGCTGGCCTGAATGGCTTGTCTACAATCTTCTGATACATCATGAGTTAATCCACATGTATATGCCTATTAGAAGAGTCTTCCAGATTCAACAATTTCCCAGCCCTTTGAGCCCTGACGTGAGGGTGACATGGATCCCATCCCGCTCCGTGTACCTGGGCCCCTCCTGGCATGCCAGGACAAAATTCTGCTGAGCAGACGGTTTCCTGGCTTGATGCAAAGATTCAAAGATGGTTCACAAAGAAAAATAATGAGTCAGAAGCTGATTATGCATCCATCATTTCAATCTGTGTCTAGACCTCGAGGGGCACCCAACCCACTTCCCACTCTCATAACAAGTCTGAGGAGTGTGCAAGTCCCATTCATTCCATGCGCATTTGCTTCTCTGCATCCCCAGTTCTCCACTTTCGATGTGGATTGGAATAAATCGCTTTTAAATTGCTCAGAGACCACTGAAGAAGGAGTTAGAGGCAGAAAGGGTTATAAATGCAAAGCCTGACTAGTCTTTAGTGTCATTATTCCAAAGCCCAAGATTCATTCATTTCACTGCCTGCTGCTGTGTTCTGGGTATATGGGGAGGCTCAGAGATACACTGCCTCATTTTCATCGCATTTACCAACTGTTTTAGCCGTAATTCTACTTGGAGAGCTTTCATATATGCTAGTCAGAGGAACAGGCAATACAAAATGGGATCAGTGACATCCTCTGAAGGTACCAGTTTTTCAAGGATAAATAGTTGCTCCTTGTACTCAAAATTCCAATGTAATCCTTGGTTCCTGGGCAATATCTTATATCATGGCCCAGGCCTTCCAGACGCCCTCTCTGCTCCTTCTCAAATATCAGGGACCCCAGTTTCAGCCTATTTCCCATTCTCTAACAGGGTAAGTGGATGGTCGGTAAGGAAGGGTTCTTTTAAGATTTACAAAGCTGAGTAAGACGTTCATGTGGCTGGGTTAACATAAGCATGTGAGACAGTGATGATGGAGAACCAGTGCTGCCAAATGTACTTTTAAAGGAGTTTGAGCTGTTTCCACTTTCTGTTGTGGGGGAAAGTAAAATGAGGCAAAAACACTGCCGCCAAAGAGCCCTGACATTCTAATGCATCCAAATGTCCTCCTAAGACAGAAGGTGAACGCAAAGTCAATAGTACAAACTGATGAACACACTTCACTCTGGAATGGCCCCCGTCATCAGCCTGCAGATAACCTTGTATGGAAATAAAATCTTAAGCAAACCAGATCTTTGGCCAAGAAGAGAAAACTATCGAATGTATTCACAGCACCACATGCATGCATGACTTGGGAGGTAGCAGTGTTCAAACACAGAAAGGAGATGCAGATTCTTTCAGCTGGTGAGTATCCACTGAATGTTCTTATGTTCATGTGTTTATTCATTAGGATGGTTCATGGAGGGCCTAGCAGAGCTTTCATTTGCTAACCCCTCACCAAAAAAACTCCTGAGTCATGGTTATCTCCAGGGTGACCTCAGTGACTGCAGACAAGCCCAACTCCATAGTCTTGTTTCCTCCTGTTTAGAATAAAGTTAACAGTAATACCTGCTCTGCCTACCTCTGCTTACTTGTGAGAAGTAAACAGGACAGCATTTGTGAATATTCTTTCCCACATTGAAGTATCATACACACGGATCAGAAATGCTGTGATGCCACAGACGCTCGTCCACCCAGCCTCTGTCCTCTACCCTGGAAATGAAAATGCAGCCAGCAGGGACCGGTGCTGAACAATTCACTGCTGATAACGTTCTTCCCTCGGCCTGAGGAAACACTCAGGCAGAGATCATGCTTGTTTCTTTGCTCTTGTATCCTGTGTGTGATGCCTGACATGCAGGAGCTGCTTGAGACATGTGTGTAAAATTCACAGAGAAGAGTTCATTTTTTCACTATTTTGTTTGTAAAATTTGGGTATAGGTGCCTTACAATGTCGTGCTAGCTTCTGCTGTACAACAAAGTGAATCAGCTATATAGGTGTGTATACCCCCTTCCTCTTGGACCCCTCACCGCACCCCACCGCACTCTCTAGGTCATCACAGAGCACGGAGCTGAGCTCCTTGTTGCTACACTGCAGGTTCCCACTAGCTATTTTACACATGGTAGTGTATGTATGTTAATCCCAATCTCCAAATCATCCCATCCCCACTTCCAATCCAACATGCTCACATGTCCATTCTCTACAACTATATCTCATTCCTGCCCTGCCAGATAGATTCATCTGTATCATTTTTCTAAATTTCACATATATGTGTTAATTAATAAAGATGATTTTCATATGTGTTGCAATCCTATTTTATTATCTAAATAACTCACTGTAACCTGATGTATCTGTCTTATACCCGTGATGCTATTGTGTTCAATACTATAAGGCTTTAATGGATTGTAGTATGGAGAAGGCAATGGCACCCCACTCCAGTACTCTTGCCTGGAAAATCCCATGGACGGAGGAGCCTGGTAGGCTGCAGTCCATGGGGTCGCTAAGAGTCGGACACGACTGAGCGACTTCACTTTCACTTTTCACTTTCATGCACTGGAGAAGGAAATGGCAATCCACTCCTGTGTTCTTGCCTGGAGAATCCCAGGGATGGCGGAGCCATCTATGGGGTCGCACAGAGTCAGACACGACTGAAGCGACTTAGCAGCAGCAGTGTTTTACCTAAAGAACGTGCAGCATTTTTAGGCAGCATTCAGGAATCTATGTTATAAACATGTGTAAAGGTAGTCTATCTTGCTCAAAAAATGAGAAAAGTATGAACACTGACAGACTATATAATATCCGTGGAGTCATTTTGGTTGTAACCTTTAAAACTAAAAAGGTATATATCCTTTAGCCCAGCAATTTCTGATAGGGAAAGATTTTCAAGATATATTTATACATGTACATAAACACACATACACATTTATTCTGGATATTTTCAATACTAAATATGTTGGATTAAAAAAAAAGCTTATTAATAAACACAAGGAATACATCAAAGTGCCAGCGAACCCTTAGAGGTCCAACAATGATCTATTTGCAGGTCCCCTAACTTCACTGGGTGCATCCAGAAAGGACAAAGACTGCCAAGTGGATGCCCTTATGGTGTCAAAACCATGCTTATTATGCCACAAAAATGCCCTCCATCAGAGGCTCTCCCATCTATTCACACACATAAACTGAATTCTACATCTGTGACAATCAGACCCTCAGCTCCTTGTCAAATTTTATCTTCCACTATTTCTCGACACAGACTCACTGGGTTGGTCTCTTGACTCTCCTGAATGTATCATCTCCACCTTTGCAATCTGACTCACTCCTGTTTGTGCCAAATGCCAGGTGCATCCACACCCCACCCATCTTTCATCTCTCACACCTTTCATGATGCTTCCTCTGCTTCTTGAGTCCCAAAGACTCTCCCCTTATCTGAACTTCTCCAGTGCCCAGTACAAACTTTTTGAACACGTAAATGTGATAAAACACTAACCGAGGTGACTGGGGAGGTGGGGGAGTTAAGCACTTCAGGCTTGCTGAGAAAGTTGCTGCTCTCTAAACAGGGTGACACCCTGACCTTTCCTGCTTGTCACTGTGTCTCCAGCCCCTCGCTTAATGGCTGACAAAAAGCAGGTCCTCAGTAGATAAGCCTTCAATGGTAGCAACTTCCTTCCACAATTCACTACCTTTTAAGCTATAATGGGTTTAAAGTATCACTGCCCAGAAATGACCAGAAGATCAACACCCCAGTGAAAATAAAGCGTGGAAGATGCTGATCCCATTTTCAACATCAACAGAAACAAGCCTCTGCCCGACATCATGGATGCATTTTTATAACAACAATGAAAAACTCACCTTGGTTTCTCGGAGAAGAAATTGCAAGTCTCGTCCACTGAGGATCCCGTGGTTTTTCACGTAACTGGGAATGTTCTTTGTGCTGGAGCCGTAAACAGTCGCGTGTACTTCCGTGTATGTGTGGATGATGTCCAAGTAGACCTTCTTATTCTAAAGAGGGGACACAAGAGAAGGCGTTTCTCTTTTCATTCTCATAAAAACTGGTCTCATGGCTGGAGGCCACAAAGACAGGAGTTCTTAACATGGAGATTGCACAAATCTGGCAATCCAATTCATAAAACTTCTTTTAAGAGTAATCTGACTGGATTTTGAGGGCAAAAAAAAAGTCACATGGATGCTGTATAACTTTGCAAGAAGAAATATATAGTAACCTACTAGTGAATACCAATGATGGCTCAGGGCTGATTGCTCTGAAGTACTGTTCTCGCCTTGTAAATTACCAGGGATCCAACACTTTGCTTTTGGCTTGTCTTCCTTATGAGGGAGGAAGTTTGGGGTAAGTAAAGCACAGAGAAGGCAGTCAGTTGGACTGGAATACTTATCTGGAGATGGTAAGCTGTCCCCGAGGAACACAAACATCCCCAGCTCTTGCCAATATTTCTAGTGATGATTAACTCATGTTGTCAGAACTGGATCCCACCTAATTTGGATCATGGGGAGATGAGCGTTTCCCACAGTATACGCTGATTGACTTGGCAGATAGGAGAGATAGTGAGAATATTCAGGTAGACAAAAGGTGGAAGAAAGATTAAATGTAGACTCGGATGAGTCCTGAAACAATCACGAGTAGTCTTACTTTTCTTAGAAGCAAAACAGAACCTCTCATCTGTTACTTGTGAGCACTGAATTTGAGGCACACTTTCTAAATCAAAACCACCTGCAAGGAGGAAGTAGGCTCCCTCTCCCTCTTCACGTTTCTATGTGACTAAGTTACAGAAGCTGGATTCTGTGGGTTGTCCTTTGAGGTTTTTTTTTGGGGGGGCATTTGAAAGATTCAAAGTCTGTAATGTTTTCCAGTTGTAGGAGAGCGGGACAAGGTTTTTCCATTTGAAGCCTGTTTTCACACACTCCAGGCAAGTGTAATAATCGCCAGTTTTGTGACTTAGGATGACAAAGGACCTAGGATTGTGGCATCAGCAGCCACTGAGCCCCTGATGCGAAGCAGCCCTGATGAGAAGCAGCAGTCTTGGGGCGGGATCCTCACTCTGACCTGAGGGGGCAGCTCCCCCAACCAAACCAGCATCCTGAGCCTTGTTCAGTGTCTGCCCCTGCTTTACCACTCGGTGAGGATATTACAAAGCACTCAACTTTGGGGGATACATGTTTCAAATCAGGCATCCAAAGTCTTCATGATGGAAAAACAGTACACTTCACAGTCTCTATTTTATGCACCGAAGAAATTTGTGTGGGAATAAGCAAGTCAACCTTGCACCCCACTGTATGAACAAAATGAACACTCCAACTGAAAGTCTAATTTCATGCCATGTTTGGTGGGGCCGGAAAATGCTAAATTCATTACTTGAGAGATGTATACCCTTCCATTCGTGCAGAGGTGACTAGGAACAGTTTACAATCTATGACTCCCACTCACAGCTTGAGCCAAATTTAGGATCACCTTCCTGGTGTGAGTAAACAGGAGGGGGTCTTATGACATAGTTTTTGTGCTAGAGGGACCTGATCACTCCTTCTCAGGGGCTCTACCCCTCTCCCCTAGCCTTTGCCAGGTAGGCAGGGGCTTCTGTAACCCTGGCCCACCCCCTGCCACTGCTGATGGGCCCAGGTGTGTCTTTTCCTGAGGGGGACCTATCCCCAGGCTGCCTGCCAGCCTGGGACAGAGTCACCAGACTCAGGAAAATGAGCTGAGCCAGTCGGAACCCTCTCTAAGGGGCTTAGAATCCTAGTCACAGAGAGATGATTGCCAGATGGCAGGGGGCTTTAGAGCACAAAGGTCACATGGTGTTGGAATCTGGGCAATTATGGACCAGATACAAGTCAGCTGGCAGTTTGGGGGGGTGGGAGTGGGAAGGGAAACAGGTAAGAGCTGAGTGGAGCAAAAAGATGAATAGTTGATAATAATAGGGACCTAGATTGACTGAGACCTAGACATTCCTCCTGTAAGTGTGACAGGGAAAGGGCAGGGGTGGGAAGGGAGGGGGGAGGTGGAGGAGGGAGAGAGAAGTGGAGGGGAGAAAGAAGGAGGAGCAAGGAAAGAGGAGGAGGAGTGAGAGAAAAGGGAGAGAGAGGAAGAGAGACAGATGGGGGAGGGGGAGACTGATGAGGGAGAGTGAGGGAGGGGAAGGGGAGAGTTAGAAGAGGAGATGAGGAAGGAAGGAAAGAGCAGAGGGACAAATGGAGATGGGGAGAGGAGAGAGTGAGAAAAGAAAGCAGGCAGACAGAAGAGAGAAAAGTAGGGTCAGAGATGCTTCTGGGTACCACCCTATCCTCAGCTGTTCCCTGCCCTAAACCCCCAGGTCTCTCTGGATCCTTAAAGTAACACACCTTCCCAGCACTTTTACCTGGGCCACTGCAGGTAGACTCCTACCATCCAAAAGGAGGTCTGCTAGGACATCAAGCTGGGCTTTTGACAGGGATGGGACTGGGTTGGGTATGAGGTGGGGGGCAAGCATCCTTCCTTTATTAAAGCAAAAAACCACATTTCCCTGTGAAGAATCAGCTCCTAACTAGTGAGGATGGACCCACAGCCCCTGACCAGGTCCACAGTGAGCCACAGAGCAGAGCAAGGAGAGATCACCTGGGTCCTAATGGAGAAGAGCACTCACTGGGTTCCCAGACCAAACCCTGGGGAAGGGAGCACGGGGAGACAGGAGCTCTGGCATTCATCCCAGAAAAGGCTGTGGCGCCTTGAAGTTTCACCAGGGGGTATGTTTAGGCAAATATGAAGAACTATTTGCCAAGGTCAATAAAGTCTATGAACTTATTAACATGAAAGCATGGTAAAATCTGAAAGCAGAAGTACCCTACAGAGATGATTCTGTTAATTTCACAACAGGTTATGAGGGGAAAAAAATTTTTCAGACATAACCCTAACCTTTCAAGTTGACATGACAATGAAGTGATTTCCATCTCATGTTGCCACTTGTTACAGCTGTGAAGAAATCAGGCGGGGGTGAACCATGCTATGGATTCCAGGCAAAGGAATTTGAACCATGCACGCTGAGTGCCCTGGCCCCTCCCTCCCAAAGTGAATGCTCACCTGATGCTCAGGGAGGCCAAAGAGGCATCTCCGTAGGCTCCCAACCACTGTCTGAATTTGGGGTCCAAAAATCCAACTGCCTCCTGAACCTCCTCATCTGCGTTGCCACAGACACTTCCAACTTAATGGGTCAGAAAGGGACTCCAGTGCCTGACTTTCCCAGACCAGCATCACACTGCCCCCCTCCCAGCCCCCTCCTCTCCTGATCTCAGTGACTGGCATTATCTGCTAGCCAGTTACCAGAATCACACTTGTCATTCCACACATCAAATTAGTGACAAAGTCCTGCTGATTCTGCCTTCGTAACATCAAATTGTCTCCTCCCCTCCAGGTTGCAATCCTTGCTCACCTGGACTGGACTAGGATGAACACAACCAGCATCTTAACAACCTGCCTGAGGCTCAAAAAGATGACACAACTTGTCCATGGTCCAGCAGCCCTGGGATGGATTGCAAAAGAATCTGTATGGCTTGAAGCCATTTTTTAACCATGAAAAGCAGTATTATTCAATGGTATGCATATCAACAATACTTTACATGGATATTTGTAGTTAACTATAAAAATATGCATGGGGATGATAGACAACAACTTCCAGCTATTGATTACTGAAAAGAAAAGGGAGGGTTTGGGGAGATGGATGGAGCTTTAACGATATTTGAACTATATCATTTTTCTGGTAAAGAAAACTATTGCACAGTGTCAACATCTGTACATCTGGGTGGTGGGTATGTTTTATATATTTCACAAGTAAAAGAGAAAAAAATTAAAATGCATCTAATCAACAAAAAAGTAGAAACCAGTCTGTATGACACCGAGGCTTGAACCATTGCCATCTCACATCTCTTGCTGGGCTTCTGTACCTGTACAAGTTGCGTCTCTGACTCTTTGCAACCCCATGGACTATACAGTCCATGTAATTCTCCAGGCCAGAATATTGGAGTGGGTAGCCTTTCCCTTCTCCAGGAGATATTCTCAACAGAGGAATCAAACCCAGGCCTCCTGCATTGCAGGCGAATTCTTTACCAGCTGAGCCACAAGGGAAGCCCAAGAATATTGGAGCAGGTAGCCTATCCCTTCTCCAGTGGATCTTCCCCACTCGGGAATCAAACAGGGGTCTCCTGCATTGCAGGCAGATTCTTTACCAACTGAGCTATTAGGGAAGCCCCCTTGTTGGGCTCAGTTCTTTCCATAAAGAGGTTCAAAGTATCTTTTCTCTTCAATGGATAATGCTATCTTTTGTGTTTAAGAAATAAGGATAAATTAGGAGGCAACATATACACACTAATTCACAAGGATATCCTGTACAGTACCAGGAACCCTATTCGATATTCTGTAATAACCTATGGGAAAAGAATCTGAAAAAGAGCAGATATATGTACATGTATAACTGAATCACTTTGCCCAACACCTGAAGCTAATACAACATTGTAAATAAATTATAAGTAAAAATTGTTTTTTATCTATAAAAATAATATAAAATAAAAGTTGTTTAGAAAGAAAGAAGGTCCTGAAGCTCTGTAAGTCAACCATGGTCCTGGCCTCCCTTTCTCCACCCATAGGAAGGTCCACAGTAGGGAGCGATGTGTGTGCAGGGGGAAGAATATTTTCCAGCAGACCTCTCCCCTCCTGATTTTGGACATCCAGGTTCAAGCTCAAGGTGACACCCCGGAACTAGGGGTCCTGTTGATCCAAGCACTAGGTCAGTATCGCTCCTTAGAAAGTTGTCTTCTCTGGCTTAAGAGGACAAGGTCAGAGAAAAAATTACCTCCTCCATAAACCCTATCAGGCTTCCCTGGTGGCTCAGATGATAAAGAATCAACCTGCAATGCAGTAGTCCCGGGTTCAACCCCTGGGTCAGGAAGATCCCTGGAGGAGGGCATGGCAACCCAACCCAGTATTCTTGCCTGGAGAATTCCATGGACCGAGGAGTTCAGGGAGTTGCAAAGAGATGGGCACGACTGAGTGACTAACATTTTCACTTTTCACTTTCTTTCATAAACCCTATTACCTACAAATTTGCTGAGATGCAGTCAGAAGGGGCTTGCACAGAGTCACCACACTGCAGCATGCCACCACCCCTGTCTCAGGGGTGAGACATGCCTCCAAAATGCCCCATCAAGCAGCCTGCAGCCCTTTAAAGCTCTCAGTCTCCAGTTCAATTTAAATTCCCATTAAAAACAACCAATCAAACTGATTAAAATTTCAATCTACCTAAACTCATTTAGATCTACCTAAACTCATTAGGGGGCTTCCCTGGTGGCTCAGTGGTTAAAAATTCTGCCTGCAATGCAGGAGACCTGGGTTTGATCCTTAGGTCAGGAAGATCCCTGGAGGAGGGCACGGCAACCCACTCCAGTATTCTTGCCTGAAGAATTTCTTGGACAGAGGAACCTGACAGGCTATGGTCCTGTCCATGGTCGCACAGAGCTGGACACGACTGAAGCAACCAAGCAGCAGCAGCAGCAAACTCATTAGGAGGTGGGGGAAGGGAAGATGCCAAGGAAAGGAAAAGGAAAGAACATACTGGAGCCAAGGAGCGAGGCTTTCAGTGTGTCTTCAGGGGCTGTGATTGCAGCTGGAGTCAGCTCTGTTTGCAGAGCTGGTAGAAAGATATTCAGAGGTTGAATAGAGAGCTTCGGGAAAACAATTCAATAAAGCAACACTCGCCTGAGTCCTTAGCAGGAGGAGAGGTAGAAGGCAGAACCACAGAATCAGGAGCCCTTTTCTTCTCCAGCTGGCAAATTATGGCTTCAGGAAGGTTCTTTGGTGAATGGCAGTGTTCTGAGCTTTGGGCTGCAGGGTCGTTATGTACATTTCTCCTCATCAACACCCTTGACCTCCAGGGCAGATATGCATATTCCTTCTCCTGGACCCTGTTTCCCCTCAACCACGTGGTACTTTGTGTAATAATTCTGCCGCCCTGCGCAGAGGTGGTTGGTCCATGGAGAGCGCCTAGAGAGTGCTGAGCTAGCAGGCATCCTCCCCAGGAAGGGCTGAGTGGTGTGAAGAGTCAATGCTCTCTAGAGCCAAAGCAATCAGTTAGGAAACCAGCTGCTGAAGCCAGTGTGGGTCCTGTCCCATGAAGGTCAGGCTCCAGACAGAGAAGAAGAAAGTCCCTTCACAGAGAAGGCCAAGTGTGAGAGGGGGTATGTCCCAGCGGGGTCATGGTCCCTAGTTCCAGTGACATCTCTGCCCAGTGCATGCCTGCCCCTCCCTGGGTGCTGAGAGTCTCCCAATCCTAAGCTAGGAGAGCTGGGTTTCTGCCATTTCAGTAGAAAGAATTCTGATAGTTATACTTGTGATCAGGTTCCTTATTTTGATCACCTTGGATTTTTAACCATTTTTAAAGTAATAGCTTCCTCTTCTTCCCTGACAAATACAGGAATTGGATTATTCCATGACTTTATGAATTGGTATTCAATGATGAATCACATATTTTCTTTAGGAAACTTCAAGTTCATAGAGTATGCCTAGCTCCATACTAGCCATGGAAGCCCTTTACTGACTGCTGTGCTGTGCTTAGTCGCTCAGTCGTGTCTGACTCTTTACGACCCCATGGACTGTGTCCCACAAGGCTCCTCTGTCCATGCAATTCTCCACACAAGAATACTGGAGCGGGTTGCCATGCCCACCTCCAGGAGATCTTCCCAACCCAGGTATCGAACCCAGGTCTCCCGCATTGTAGGCGGATTCTTTACCGTCTGTGAGACCAGGGAAGCCCAAGAATACTGGAGTGGGTAGCCTATCCCTTCTCCAGGGGGATCTTTCCTGACCCAGGAATCTAACCAGGGTCTCCTGCATTGCAGGCAGGTTCTTTAACAACTGAGCTACCAGGGAAGCCCTTACTGACTGCTGCTGTGATGTATCTCCTTGAAAGGTGGGGGTGGGGCTTGTCGACTCTATTGAATGAAGATCTTGCACATCTTTCTCTACACTGGCCTCCTCCGTTCACTCTGGCATCCATCCCCTCCTTCCTGGACTGCTGTGATGGTCTCTGAGAGGAGCTCAGTGTCTGACTGGTGACGCCCCTTATGGACCTCTCAGATTTCCCAGACTGTCTGCTCTTCTTTCTCTTTCTCAGCTCAAGCTCACAAAAACAAGGCTGCCCTCTGCTGTCAGACTGGGAAGAAGCTACACCAGGGGTGGGTGGGGGGCTAGGTTGTGGAGGCCCCCATCCCAGAACAGCATTCCAGAAGTACGGGACACCAGTTTCCTGTGATGTGCACCAAGAAGCAGGAGGGAGCCTCTTCTCTCTTCTACAGGCTATGCCAAAGGAAGAGTCAGTCCCTCCCTGCAGACCTTAAAGGGGGAGTGCCCAGTGTCTGCGTGGCTCCTGGTGAAGCAGGAATAGTAGTGCTACTTCAGGTAGTAATACTTCAACCTTTGCTGCAGGCCCTGCTTTCTAGAAGCTCTGGGTTAAGACACTGTTTCTAGGATCCCAGCCCTTCAATCCACCCTCCCCAGTACAACGGTTTTCAAAACTGAAGATTTAGTTCTCCTGTATAAAAGTTTTCAAAGGCTCCTCATGGCAGTGAAAGACCACCTCCCCAGCTCTGCACACACAAGGATCTTCACAAACTGAGTTATTACAGGCTCTGCAGCTCACCTCTGGCCATGCCCTCTCCTCCCTTGCTTAAGGTCCACCTATACTTATTCCATGTTCCCGAACCTCTCCTGCTCTTTCGCCTGTGTCTGACCTGCCATGGCCTTCCCCGAGACACCCTTCTTCCCTCCCTCCTTTTCTCTCCTGAATGGATTCCTCCCCTCTCTTCCTGGGCTCGCCCAAGTGAGGTCAACTGCTACTTCCTCCAAGCCCTTGATATCTTCCTGCTTGGCCCCTTTGGACTGCGTTGTCACTGTAGATGTCCACCCAGCGGGACTGTGAATGTTGGGGAAGGACACTGTAGGTCCCATGTCTGTAGGTGTGGCACAGAGCAGATGCTCGGTAAACCCACAGCGGCTGCATGAGGAAGACTAAGGCAGCGCAGAAAACACAAAACATTTACGGGAAGAGATGTCTCAGGCACAGCCGGGCTCCTCCCACCCACTGTGGTCCTGCCCACTTTCCTACCCTGTCTCATGGGCCAAGTTCTTCTATATCAAAGCCTGCTCTCAGCCAATGAGCTTACCGTCTGTGACTTTACCTAAGGGTGTATTTGAATCAAAATAAAATAAAAAGAGAACTGCAAACCTTAAATGATACATTTCATAGTTGATTCATCTTCCTTTTAACGTAGCAATCAAGTATGAGGTTCTCTCTTAGGAGCTGTGAGGTCAAAGAAAGGGAGGGAGCGAGAGAGGGACTGAGAAAAAAAAAAAAAGACCTCATCTGCCTGTTACTGGAGTCAAAAATTCAACAAAGATTCTTTTATTCCAAGATTAGAAGTCGAGTTCTAAAATGCAAATCTCTGTGAATTTCAGCAGTGAAGCAGAAACAATTTACATCACAAAATAATGTAAGTCCTTGGCTTTTGTTTTTGTGAGTCCTTGGCTCGTTTATTTCAAGTAACTTCCCAAGGTGAAGGTGGTGTGTGTGTGTGGGTTGGGGGGGAGTCCTTGTTCTGTCCCACTCAGGCCACTAGGGCTTTTGAAGACTCCAGGAAGCTAAGATTCTTAAAGCCTACCCACCTCTGACTCCTCCTCTCCAAATCCTTACCTCTCTGGGAGACAAGATGGTGCTCAATGATTACAGGGGGGAATAACAATAAGAGGAACCTTGTTCTCTTGTCTCCAGTCTGGCTAGTGGTCCAGCTATGAGCCTACAGGTAATTAAAAGGGGGTCTGCTTTCTTTGGCTGCAGTGGTTCTATACTTAATCTTTTTATTTAATTTGTATTTATATTGAAGTACAATTGATTTACAATGTTTTGTTAGTTTCAGGTAAACAGCAGAGTGATTTAGTTTTATACATATATATACACACACATATTTATATGTATATATATACATATATCTATTATTTTTCAAATTCTTTTCCTACTCAGATTATTACAGAATATTGAACACAGGTCCTTTGGTATACAGTAGATCCTTGTTGGTTATCTATTTTAAATGTTTATTCTTGACTGGACCTCACCTGGTATAAATTACAACTCACCTAGAGCAGCAGGTGAATAGCTGGTCATATGTAAGTCTGCCCTAAAGTATGACATGAGTGGTTCTCGTATCTACCTTTGAGCTTGGGATGGAATGAAAAGAAAGAATTTTCAGGAGCCCTTGACTTATTATACTTACAATACTTTGGCCACCTGATGCGAAGAACTGGCTCATTTGAAAAGACCCTGATGCTGGGAAAGATTGAAGATGGGAGGTAAAGGGGCCAACAGAGGATGAGATGGTTGGATGGCATCACTGACTCAATGGACATGAGTTTGAGTAAACTCCGGGAGTTGGTGATGGACAGGAAGGTCTGGTATGCTGCAGTCCATGAGGTCGCAAAGAGTCAGACACGACTGAGTGACTGAACTGAACTGAACTGACTTATTATTCTCTACTATCTGATCAGGTGAAGAATTTGGTCTCTAGCTTAAAAAAAGAAACTGGGAGATTTCTGAGGCTAAATATATGAGTAATGCGGACAGAGTCATCAGTCCTGTTTTTGCAACCCGATGGATCGATAAACAGGATAATATCACCTCCCAGTTCTATTAGACACCCACTAACTGTGCTGAGCTAGAAATGGGAATAGTGAAATGCATGTAAAAGCTGTTTAAATATGTATTCTTAGTGTAAAACAGAGTGCAGATACTACCCTGAGCCATCCAATGGGACAAACAAGTGCTGAGACTGGAGATGGTTAGAGCCTTCACACCACTGGCCACACCCACAGCAAACTGTACTCTGGGAACCAGTGGGTTAGTTGCTTCCCTGTTCCCAGCACTTTTAGGTTTCTGGGATTTCTCCGCCTTTGCACTGGAGCTTTCTGCTACTTAACGAATGCCTTTTAAAGGACGCTGGGGACTCGCTAGCCAGTTTGTGAAAACAAGAAGCCCTTTGACACGACCCTCCTTTCTGCTTTGAGACAGGCAGGAGGTCTTCAAATTGTGAAACTGGCTTGTTTCCCCACCAGTACAGACAAAGTCACTTAGGGATAATGTTACCCCTCACTCGGCTCCAGCCCAAGAAAAACAAAGCCCCCCAGCTATGCGATTGTGTTCAGAAAACAGGCTGAAAGGTTGAAAACAGACCACTGTGGCCTAAATGTGTCACCTGGCTCCTTCAGGAGCTCTGCTAATCAGTCTATCTAGGCGGTAATCACAGAAAGACTGGCCGGTGGCAGAGAGCTATCACGAGGGAAGGTCAGAAAACCAAGAGGCTGCCTGGCAACACGGAAGCTGCCTTTTTTATAGAATTTCCACAGGATCACGGACTTGTGGATGGAATGGACTTGACCTGAGAGATGCATCCACTCCTGACAAAGTGGAGGCGATGTTACCCTGACGGGCTTTGGCCAGTGTCGGCAATCAGATGCTGTCTGATGGCAAAGGAGACCTGGCTGACAAAGGAGTATCCTGTGTGTCTCCAGGGAAGGCTTTGGAGTGCTAGGGCTGGGTGCTGCCTCAGCAGAGCAGCAGGACACGCATGGCAGGTGTGACAGTATGAATGTGGGCTTGCCCTGTCAATTACACCGAGGCCCCAAAGGCTGGCTATTGAACAGGGGTACCACGTCCCTCAAAGCGAGCAGCCAGCCCACATCCCCACACCCTGAGGGGGAAGAAGGGAGGTTGTCCTGGGGGAGTTATGGGCTCGTTTCCCTCTGCTACCTAACCAGGTGAGAAGGGCCTTGAGGCCCTTCTCCACTTTGCAGAGCTTCACTGCACTCCTGGGAGTTTCTCAAGCACACAGATCAGGACCAGACCCAAGGCCTGCAATGCCTCATGGATGGAGACTGAGGTTGGGAGGATGCCGGGAAGGAGGATTCCTGAGCAGAGCCCGCGTGTGCATCAGCGGGAGCTCCCACAATTTCTCAAAGGAACAGATGCTGTTTTCTCTCGGTGCAAGTGTGAATCCCACAGAAGGGTGCCCAACTGGGTCCCACTGAGCAGGCCTCTGTAAAAGGGGCCATAGGCAGTGTGGGCTACCAGAGACTGGTGCCAAGAGGGAGCCACATGGGCAATCCACGGGGGCATTGCCAGTGATGTGTGTGGGGACATAGACAGGTGAGTAAGGGCCACACTGTCTTTCCACCACACACACTGGTGGCAAGGCCATGGCCCGGAGACTCAAGATCACTCTATTTACTCCCTTTATCTAATGGCAGGAACAGAGGAAGGCAAGAGGAACCAGGCCAAACGGTTCTGAGCTGGGAAAGTGCACATGGAGGGAAAAGGTGGGTGGCAGGTCGCAGAGTCAAGAGAAAAAGGAAGTGGTCAACTATTTTCCCTCAATGTTCTCTTGCTTTGCAAAAGTCCAGGGATGGAAAGCTTCCTCATCAACGACACTCTCACCCTGCAGCAGCCGTTGATTGCAAACATCACGCAGGAATTTCCTCCCCTCTGTCTGGACTGTGAGTTTCTCAAGTTCACCCCAGTGAAAAGTCTTGAGTGAGGCCAGGCAAGGCCATTCAGAATGAAGTGTTTAGGAGGCAGGACACCTAGATACAAGCTTAGCTCTTCTGGAATGACTGAGAGAAGCCTGAACAACCTACTTTATCTACTGTAACATCAAATTCCTCCGTTTTAAAATGAGGGAGCCAACTGTTTGAAGGTCCTTTGAGCCTTAAAGTTGTAAGATTTTTAAATTTATGACTTAAAGCACCTTCCTCTCTAGTTTCCCAAGGGTGATACCTATTTGTCTGCAAAGGAAAGGAGGTGTGGTGACTGCTGGTGGCCATCCAGGTCCCTCTTCCCCACCAGCTCACCATCCCACCATCCCTGGGTGTTTGGCTCTGACCATTAACCTCACAACTACCCTTTCTCTAGAGAGCAGCTCTCCACTGAAGAAGGCCAGAGGCTATCAAGGGTTCCAAAAGGCAGACCTCTCGCTGCAAGGTGGAGTCACCTCTCCAATAACTCACTCCCCACCAAACAATCAGACTGAGGCTGGTCTCTAGCTGAAAACCCTCAGTATGCCTGGACCACCTGACACCTGAAGGGGATCGTTTGTTAATACCCTCTCCTCTGGATCAAAGATTATTTTCAGTAATAACCATGAAATGAAATAAAAAGTAATAAGTCAGAAAAGAAACATAGATTGTGAATATTTTCTTTTCTGAACTTTGTATATAAGATCTATATAATCATGTCAATTAAGAATAAAAATATGACCGTGTAAAAACAAGTGATAGATTAATACTTTTAAATCACTTACTGTATTTTTCTATTTGTTGTTGTTGTTCAGTTGCTAAGTTGTGTCCAACTCTTTGCAATCCCCTGGATTGCAGATACCAGGTTTTCCTGTCCTTCACTATCTCCCAGAGTTGCTCAAATTCATGTCCATTGAGTTTGCGATGCTATCTAACCATCTCATCCTCTCTTACCTCCTTCTCCTCCTGCCCTCAATCTTTCCCAGAATCAAGGTCTTTTCCAATGAGTTGCCTCTTTGCATCAGGTGGCCAAAATACTGGAGTTTCGGCTTCAGTTTCAGCCCTTTCAATGAATATTCAGGGTTGATTTCTTTTAGGATTGACTGGTTTGATCTCCTTACAGAAAAAAACCTCTCTGTTGGTCTCTCTCAGTAACGAATAACAACATGACATTTTCTGTTTTCAAGTGGCAGCTTCTGTGGATCTGTCACTGACTCTACCAAGATTGGTGCTTTTCATATTGTCATGTTACAGTGTAGCCACATCTGTCCACCTAACTTTACTCACAGTTTATACAGAAACACTTTTTATTAATTTCAAAAAGTTTCCTTCACATGAAGTAGGATACATGAATAAGCACACACAAGGTAACTGGTGGAATACACACCTAACCTGGATGCACACAGGATGAAAGGAAATTGCTTTCCTGCAATTTCTGACTTTCCCACATTACAGACGGGGGGGAAAAAGATAACTACCTGTCTCCAAAATCACATGGGGCAGCCCTGAAGGGTACACTTCAATGCAGTGACCATGTAGAGATCTGGGAGATGGAATAAACAGAGACAGCTCTATTTTTTTGGGAAACCAGGAAGGGAAAGTAGCATATGACGCATATCTATGGGAGAGTGCCACTTGCACCCTTCATTCTAAACAGGGAGGGTTTCCCACGGGCCTCATTGTCTTGCGAGCCTCTCCCAGCTCTGAACGAGAAGGAAAGCTCCAGTTGCTGAACCACACACACAAAGACAGGATTTACACTGCACTGAATACGTGTGTGCTTCTTCTTGGACCTTACGAAGATGGGGGGTGGGGCACAGGAAGATGGGCTCCATTAATTTAATTCTGAGTAACAAAACCACAAGACCAGGCCACTGCATTGTACACAAACAGCAACACACAGTCTGGGACTGAAAAAAGTTTCCTTTAGGAAAAAAAAAAGCCTCATTTATGGTTTCACTGATTTTCAGAGAATTAATAAAACGATTTGATTCTGTGGTAGTATTTGGAGGTATCTTCTCTTTGAAGCCTTAATAATCAAAAGCACCTTGTTGAGGAGACTAGGACAGCCACACAGATCAGGCAGGTCACAAATGTGGCCAGGGGTGCTGTCCCAGATCCTGACTGTGAAGCCTACACAGGAGGGAGACAGCTCTGAATAAGACATAATTACATGTCCAGGAGGCTCTCACTGTTGGGCCGCTTACACATTGGGTGATGAACAACACTGCTTCAAAAATACCGAGGGCTTTTTGAAGATCCTTATGCTTGGGGGCTCTTATCAGCAGTTGGCACTCAGCATAAATGCCATCTCCCAGAATGGATGGCAGACGTGGGCCACCTGTGCCAGCCTTGTGTCATTATTCAGAGTAAGGAGAGGAGGGGACTGCTGTCTGCCTGTGGACAGCCTTTCCATGGGCAGGCCAGCCCCTACCCTGATCTGAAGTGATCTGTCTCTTCTGGGGACCCATCCACATTTGTGTAAAATTTAGTAGGCAGTTTGGGTCAAGAAAGAAGCAATCTGGGCTTTTATGCCAGCTCTGTAACTAACTTCTTGTGAGACCTCTGGGCAAGTTCCCAAGCTTGGTTTTCTTATCTGTAAAATAAGGCAACAGCAAAGCTGCCTATGATCTCCTAGGAGCATTTGCAGAAACAAATGACTTATCATTACACGACAGGGTCACAATTCCTACCATATTATCCGACACACAGGCACAGTCATGCACCCCACTCTCCACAGGCCTCTGAAAGAACACCCATGCTTCATCCAGGTAGAGACCAGGCACCCCACTGACGCTGAGGATACAGTGCCTTCCTGTGGGACAGGACAGATCCTTCACTCACAGATGGGTCTTTTGTCCTAGGTACTGGGCCCATGATGGAGGAGATCCCACCTCTGGGTGGGTCTTCTCAGGCTCACTTCCATTGCAGTTTCAAATTTCTAGGCTTAAGCTCTACTGCATCAGGGCTGTGCTTGTTAATTTTCCTCTCCAAGGCATTCAGCCCAGCACCATATGCATTAATATCCAGGACTTCATGATGATGGATGTGTCAGTTGGTAATAATGTTCATAATCTCTCCCCTCTGAATAGGAAGTGTCAACACATCTTTGTTGTAAAGGCTGGGACCTGACATGTGATAAACCAGGCCATTTAAAACACAAGACTCTCTCCTCTCAGGCTCTTTCCTTGTCCTGCTCCAATCAAACCAAGAACAACCTTCCCAATTCCAGGCACAGGCATAATACCCTGTGTTTTTTGAGGAAGTCAGAGCACACAGATTCTGACTTTGGCATAGCAGAGAACGTTCCCTTTGATGATGGCTAACCACTGGTCTTTAAGTGAAGGGCCGATTTTTAAGAGGGAAGCTAAAAATACTCTCTTCCACTCCTTGAAGTAAATCACATGTCTCTTGAAATCTCTTCCCTTCATTCCTCACTTTCTGAAAACATGAAGTTAGCAAAATACAAGTGATTAGCCTAATCACACACATTTGAATCTAAAATGCCACAAATACATATATTTAGAAACGAAAAGCAGCCAGAGTGTCTAATTTAGAAGCAAGAGTTTGAAAACAGAAACAATTAAAATACACTGGGAATACAAAGCCGAGGTCTAACGCTTGCCCATCACTTTGGAAACTCTTTCAGGATTTCTATAACCCCCTCTCTCCCCCTCAGTCCACGTCTCTTTCCCCACCTCTCACACATTTCCAAAGATCTGCCACCAAACCAGCACTCATCATAACCTGTCCAAGGGACGCACAGGGTAAAGGGTGAGAGACCGGGAGTCAGGAGACCTGGGTTTGGCCATTTACTGGCTTTGTGCCCTTGGGCAAGTGGTTTCACCCACTTGAACCCAGATTATTCAGGTCATAACCACCATCCCTTCCAGAGAGGTCCAAAAAAATTACATGAGATGATGTGGACAAGTGACTCAAACTATAAAGAGCTGTGCCAGGGTTAGCATTCTTCTTAGGATTTCTCAACCTTGTCAAACCTTTCTTCCACTCTGAGCTCATGGCTCAGATGCACTCAGATGGTACCTTCTTTTCCACACTTTCCTCAAGCCAATCACGAATGGCACCACCTCCTCTCCTACTCTTCTAGCTGTCTCCCCCAAGCCCATGGACCACTGTCCTCCCCACCTACTATTTCCTACTTCCTTAAACAGTGATGAGGGCACAGTGTCTATGTCCCCAACTTGATTGCCAGTTTCCAGGGAAGGCAAAGACCTAGTCAAATATGTCTCTGAGCACTAGTCTAGATCAACACCATCAGAAATCACAGCAAGATCCTCTAGAGTAATGGAAAAAAAAACAAAAATAAACAAGTGGGACCTAATTAAATGTAAAAGCTTTTGCACAATGAAAGAAACTATAAGCAAGGTGAAGAGAGAGCCCTCAGAATGGGAGAAAATATTAGCAAATGAAACAACTGACAAAGAATTAATCTCCAAAATATACAAGCAGCTCATGCAGCTCAATACCAGAAAAACGAACAACCCCATCAAAAAGCGGGCAAAAAACCTAAACAGACATTTCTCCAAAGAAGACATACAGATAGTTAATAAACATATGGAAAGGTGCTAAATATCACTCATTATCAAAGAAATGCAAATTAACTACAATGAGGTAGCATCTCACGCTGGTCAAAATGGCTGCCATCAAAAAGTCTACAAACAATAAATGCTGGAGAGGGTGTGTAGAAAAAGGAACCCTCTTACCCTGTTGGTGGGAATGCAAACTGGTATAGCTACTATGGAGAACAGTGTGAAGATTCCTTAAAAACCTGGGAATACCCATGGCTGATTCATGCCAATGTATGGCAAAAACCACCACAATATTGTAAAGTAATTAGCCTCCAATTAAAATAATTAATTCATTTAAAAAATAGGGAAGAAAAAAAAAAACTGGGAATTGAACTGCCATACGACCCAGCAATCCCACTGCTGGGCATACACACCAAGGAAAACAGAATTGAAAGAGACACATGTACCCCAATGTTCATTGCAGCACTATTTACAATAGCCAGGACATGGACGCAACCTAGATGTCCATCAGCATATGAATGGATAAGGAAATTGTGGTATATTTACACAATGGAATATTACTCCACTATAAAAAGGAACACATTTGAGTCCATTCTAATGAGCTGCATGAACCTGGAGCCTATTATACAGAGTGAAGTAAGTCAGAAAGAGAAAGACAAATACTGTATATTAACACATATATATGGAATTTAGAAAGATGGTACCGATGATTCTGCATGCAGGACAGCAAGGGAGATCCAGACGTAAAGAACAGACTTTAGGACTATGTGGGAGAAGGAACAGGTGGGATGATTTGACAGGGTAGCACTGAAGCATGTATATTACCATATGTAAAATAGATGACCAGTGTGAGTTTGATGCATGAAGCAGGGCACCAAAAGCTGGTGCTCTGGGACAACCCAGAGGGATGGGGTGGGGAGGGAGGTAGGAGGGGGGGTTTGGGATGCCGGGGGGAACACATGTATACCTGGGGCCAATTCATGTCGATGTATGGCAAAAACCATCACAATGTCGTAGGGTAATTATCCTCCAATTAAAATAAATAAAATAAAAAATAAAAAAAGAAGTTGCTCAATGTGCATGTGTTAAACAGTCAGGAGTCCAAAAGGCAAAGACCTCTGGGGTCTGACACAGGACTCAGAGCAGCACAAGTCTGAGGATTGGTATAACTGATACTGAAAAAGGGGTGTTTCTCCAGCAAAAGAAACTGTGGAAAACGGTGGGAAGTGGCCTACTTCAGGGGAGACCTGGCCCACAAATAACTTAATGTTCTAAAGGAACTGTGCACTGACTATTTTAACAGAAATCAGTGACCACTATCATAGATTGGGGGGTGGTGGTGACAGAAGTTTCACATATTATAATACACATCATGTAACTTCACTTTGTCCTTGGCAATAGTCATACTATTTCATGCATATATGAGTGGAAATAAAGTCAGATTCAAGTCCTTCCAGAAATTCCACCTTTGAAATGGTTATGGGGCCCTGTCATGTGATTCAAAATAAAATTTCACTTCTGAAAACAGTAAAAACTTTTATGTTGAAAATAATTTCTTACTGTATTTCCTGATTTTAAAAATTAGTTAAATTTTGCTTTTGAGGTATGGTTTGTCTGGAGGGTACCACCGCCTCACTGGAACTTCATATAGCATCTACCCTAACTGATGAAGTGTACCCCCAAAGTGGGATGCGCAAGGGGATCCAGTGGGATATAAGAAAAAAAAATGTGAAAATTTTGTAGTTTTCAAGGTTTTCAGAATGCACATAACATTATTACAGTACTGTTCATTTTTTATCAATATATTAACATCCATAGACTGACAGGGGAAGGGGGTGGTCTTGCTCAAATTTTTTTTCATTGACATGGCTGTAACAATTAAAATCAAGCTGAAGGTCAAGGAGCAATCCAGCCCTGAAGAGATGCTTGCAAATAACCACTTTCCTACTGAGAAAAAAATCTGGCAAGTCAAATTTTCCTAGAAGGAACGGTTGGGAAAAGCTGATAAACCACACTGGTGCCTCATTGGTCTTGGTCATTTGCAGTTCTCAACTTAGAAAGAGGAAACATAAAAGAAGAATGGCACGGTGTTCCAAATCCCAGCAGAACGTGAAAAAGGGAAAGTGAATGTCCTCCTTAAAAAGGTTCAGAAGAGGAGGCCTTTGATCTCCTGTGTCCTAGACAGAATTTTTGAGCTCAGGGCTAGAAGGCTTCCCCACAAGGGAGTTACCTAACACCCACTTAGGCAGAAACAGAAATATTCCACATTTACTATAGGAACAGCTTGCCATATTCCACATTAGTTCTGATTCATATTTATTCAGGTCACCTTCACACACCATTAACTCAGTTACTCACCATTAGATACCATATGTGCACCACTGTGGGTCTCTGGGTCTCCAGGAAAAAAATCAATCACCAGGGAACCTATCTAGCTGGTAGGTCTGAAAGTTCAGCTGGTAAAGCATATGGGCATAGCACAGGGATGAGGCTTAACTCCACTTAAAAACATTAAAGTGAGAAAGCTTTAAAAAAGGAGAAAATCTGGAAAAGGCAGAGGGTTCCAGCACAACGCAGATGTTATCCAGGTCTCTTTACTTAGACAAATTTTCAGATGTTCCCAAACTTAGCATTCAAGAAATTTAAATAGGCTGAATTTAAAAGTCAATATAATATTAGTAGGAATAACTTTGACAGACTGAAAAACATCTAATATATTTAAATTAAGTGAGTTTGTAAAAACACTTAATTAGAAATCACCATTTGCAGGCACTGATGAACTAATGGATCTAGGCAATGATTCTTAATAGCTGCGAACATCAAGAAGAACAAGATAAACAGATGTCTGTACCTCCTGAGCGTGGTCCCCAACCATACCTCCAAAATGGCCTTCCAAAGAGTCAAACCTGAATTTGATCAAACTGGGATCTCTTATCTACCAATTTCAGAAAAGAGAGTAGGGAGCGAAAGATGGCAAATCACACCATGAGTATGCAATTAATAAAATTCAGACTGTGGGAAACTACAGGATAAATAACCTGGTTTCTTCAACAAACGAACCTCCATTAAGAGACTTATATCGAACATACCCAATCATAATGTGTGGATCTTATTTGCATCCTGACTGAATAAACTCAAAAAAAATTATGAGTGTAGTCTAAGAAATCTGCACACTGTGTATTCAATGTTAAGAACTTAATTATTTTTAGAGGTGATAATGGTACTGTGGTTCAACTCTTTTGAAGTTTTATAGAGGTACACAATGAAATACTTAGGGATGAAATAATAAAATGCCTTGGATTTGCTTCAAAATAATCTGGGTATAGGGGACAAAGAGGAAATATGGCTGGCCATGAGTTGATAACTGGTGAAGCTGGGTGAGGGGCTCGTTATAGGAATCTTTTTATTAGATATTCTCCATGATAATTATACACAAGTCACCATACTTTATTCTGAGAAAAGCTTTCAAACACTCAGAAGTGTTCGAACGTTTTTTCTTTTTTTTGCTGTCCAAGGTAACGATTTTGATGGTTCCTAATTTCTCATCACTCGGATTGCTGTAATCACAGGATTGATTGCACGTAGGGAATCGTCCTGATTCTCCAACAGTCACCTAATCAGTCACCTTATCTTGGGGGTTTCTAGGGAAGCCATCCACTCACAGACATGGTATTTCTTCTGGCTCTGGTGCTCTCAGGTACACACTGAATACACAACTCTCCCTGGCTACGAGTGGGCTCCTTCCTCCCAATATTCCTGGTCCTTCGCATCCTCCTTCAGCAGACAACTGTTGAGGACTGGGTCAGATGAATGTGATCCCTCCCTTGCCCCCCAGCAGGAGGTGAAAAGACCTTGCCAGCTGTTTCGTGCTCAGCTGAACAGGACTCCTAGCAGTCACATTAGTGGGCGTGATGCCCTGTGTGCTGGGCTCTCAGTCTGTGCTGTGACTTTTCATGCAGCATTTCAATTAATCCTCACAACCACCTTAGGAGGGAGGGATTGCTGTTGCCACCTTACAGACGGACAAACTGAGGCTCAGAGAGATCAAGACACCTGCCTAAGGTCACCCTGTAAATTACATGGCAGAATCAGGATTGGAACAAAGCTCTTCACTATCACTGTATGAAAGTGAGTGTCTCTGACAGCTTATTTAGTAAAGAGACTCTATCATACATATCTTTTTTTTCTGGCCAAGTGGTCTTTGACATACTCCTATTGTGGCAACAATTTTATTGTTCTTTATTTTTACCTTTACTCCAACTTTAGTTTATCTTGAGACGTTGTCCTACATAGGCATATATCCTGGGCATCCTCCCTACCCTCATTTAATACAAAGATTAGCTCAGCACATATCCCTCTGGTGGTAGAGACAGCTAGTAGTTACACTCCTCTTCTTATGAACAGAACTCCACTTCTATTTAGGGCAGAAATAGTTCCAGATAAAAGATCACATTTCCCAGTCTCCTTAGCAATTAGGGTAGGTCAGGACTGTGTACAACTCTCAAGGAAACTCTGAAGAGGGCAGCCTCACCTGATGGGAAGGGAGTTTGGGGAGAATGCACACATGTATATGTATGGCTAAGTCCACCTGAAACTATCACAACATAGTTAATCGGCTAGATCCCAATACAAAATAAACAATTAAAGAAAAATAAAGAAGGCTGCCTCACCAGAGATGTTTCCTTTCTATCCTTCCCTCTTTCTCTTGCATTCTAAGTGGACTGAGGACCTAATGGTTGGAGTTTCAGCATCCATATCAGATCAAAAGATAAATTTGAGGATGGGTGGGCTTCCTCCATGGCTCAGCAGTAAAGAATCTGCCTGCAAGGCAGGAGATGCATGACAACCCACTCCAGTATTCTTGTCTGGAGAATCCCATGGACAGAGGAACCTGGCGGGCTACAGTCCATAGGGTTGCAGAGAGTCGGACACGACTGAAGCAACTGAGCACACCCGCACGCACGCACATCATTATGGCAGAGTAGAAAGACCAAAATAGGCTGGATCCCAGATGACAGGCCACTAAAGCAACCCTGAGTTGCCTGTCTTTCTTAAATAAGAGAAAATAAAACCCTTAATTTATTTGTGAAATTATTTGTGTCTGTGTGATCTAATATTCACATTTGAAAGCAGTTCCAAATTTAGTTAACACATCCATCCATTGCAACACTCCAATTTGGGGAAACTTTAATGCCAACATTTTATCTATGCAGTTACTCATTTGACTGGCATTTCTTCTAACACTACTGAAGTCACTCTTCCCTTTTGCATTTCCATCAATGGCTTGTTCAAACATTTCATATTTTGCCTCTGACAGCTGCTCAAACCCCGACACTTAACCGGCTCTCTACAGTCTGGTCACAAGCTAATTCTGCACATTTAGAAATAACCCATTACTTTACTTTGCCTCAAATTTTTGCTCTGACACTCATTTGAGGATTTCTGCCAGCATACCAAAATGGTCCCAGTGCTTACTGTGATGTGATTCTGGCTGATAACAAGGTGCTCCTTACACCTTATCTCACCTTCCACAAGACCGCTGCCGCTGAGCACAGCTTCTGCTGAACTGTTCTTTATTTTCTCTGTTAAGACCAATATGACCTCATTGTATACGCCCCGAGCAAAAAAATACTAGATTTATCTTTCTTTTAACAATATTTTTCAAAGTCTAATTTTCTGTATTTCTTCTTCCTCCTGAGAATGTTCAATATTCTTCAACTCCAATGGGTTTATTATTTTTCTCTAGTGTTACATCATTATGGGTTTTTCATTTCTTATTGTCATACCCTATTCATGTGTTGATAGATACTTATAAATACCCAACCTTAAATGTGTCTTAAAAAAAAAATTATTCACAGAGACTTCCCTGGTGGTTGAGTGGCTGGGAATCTGCCTGTCAATGCAGGGGACACAGGTTCAATCCCTGGTGAGGAAGATTCCAACAACCTAGCCCATGAGCCACAACTACTGAGCCTATGCTCTACAGCCCATGGTCCTCAACTATTGAGCCTTTGTGCTGCAACTACTGAAGCCCATTGTGCCTAGAGCCTGCGCTCCGCAACAAGAGAAGTCACTGCAGTGAGAAGCCTGTGCACCTCAGCTAGAGAGTAGCCCCAGCTCTCCACAACTAGAGAAAGCCCATGCGCAGCAACAAAGACCCGTGCAGCCAAAAATGAATAAATAAACATGCTACTCAAACAACAGCTGATAATTTCTCCAACGGGGAGCCAGAAGTGAGGGCCTTTACCTGGCACAGGGAAGGATCAGGTGACTAATAACCTTCTAGTCGACCTTTTATTCTTCATTCTCTTTGGATTTAATATATACTGTGGTATATACATGCTGTCTTGACATAAATGCTGATCTGGAATTTTTACTGTTCATTTGATATCTGGTTGGTTTTTCTGGCCAGTTACTGGGATTCAGATTCTTCTGCCCATACTGCTGTTTAATACATAAAATTATTTTGAGAAAGGGAAGAAATGACAGAGTCTAAAGGAGAAAAGTACAGTCAGTTCTGCTAAAACACATGTTTCCTCAATGCCAATAAGCTTCTACACGAGGGATAAGTAAGGAGTGATGTGAACAGAGCATGTTAGTGGCTTTCATATACGATTTTTCCCCCAGCACATTAATGTTCTATAGAGTCAGAAACAGCAGTTGAATGCAAAAGAAAACTCACTCAGCTGTATGCACAAGCCACAGTGGGACAGAGGACTTGCACACTATGAATGTTCTCCCTCCCGGCTTAGTGTGGCCATAGGTTCCATCTGGGAAGTACTCCCGTGGGGTTCTCCTCCATCACTGTGCATCTAATCCTGTTCCCATGAAGCGGAAGGAGCCTCCAGTCACCTTAACCTCCCCTCTTTCCCAAGCATACTGATTTGACCTTCTTAAAGGTAAAGTTATATATTTATTATAGTATTTACTTCTTAGGCTTTAAATGTATCTTTGCCAACTCTGCCGCAGTTTTTGTTAGGAGCATTATCTTTGTATAATGGCTGTGGTTCACAGTATTCAGATTTGTAGTCGTCTGCTCTGACCTTTTTTTTCTCCTAAATTCTGTTATTTTCAGTCTGTAATTTTGCAGTTGGAGATGTCTTGGGAATACAGATATGATATAGCAGAAGTGTTTGCACATCCAGCTTCAAAAAGGTAATGGTAGTACCAAAATAAATGGGAATTTAAAATAAATGTGTATTTGTAGACATTAGTTATTAATTCATTAAAAAAAATTTTTTTTAAAAGCTGAGATCAGACTTAACAAATATTTTACAGTTTAGAAGATCTAGGAGCTTGAGGTCTTATACACCAGAGGATTGGCCAGAATTAAATAGGTGAACACAGAACCCCTGAAAAACTGACCCAGTTACATTCAGCACATTTACTTTAAAGCCAGGCTATAGGCAAGCCCTCAAGGACAGTGGAAAAGTGTAGGACTAGAAGCAGGGCCTCCCCAGAGGGACAGCTAAAAAGACAAGCGATTCAGGGAGAGCTGGCATCTGAATTTGAGGTCTACCACTTTTTTCTTAAAGGGCCAGATAATAAATGTTTTAGGCTCTCTGAACCAACACATAAATTCAGTAAAGTTGCAAGATACAAAATAAATACACAAAAATCTGTTGTACTTCTATACACTAATAATGAACTATCAGAAAGAGAAATTAAGAAAACAATGCCATTAACAATTGCATCAAAATGAATACTACACTTAGGAATGAATTTAAGCAAGGATGAGAAATAGCTATATATTGAAAATGACAAGATGTTAATGAAAGAAACTGAAGACACAAACCGAAAGATATTCTGTCCTCATGGGTTGTGAGAATATTGTTAAAATGTTCATAATGCTCGAAGGAATCTATAGATACTATGCAATTCTATCAAAACTGCAAAGGCCTTTTCCACAGAAATAGAACAAAGAGTCCTCAAGTTTGTAAGGAATCATAAAAGATTTGTAAGGAATCATAATCAGTCAAAGCAATTTTGATAAAGAACAAAACTGGAGGTGCCAAACATCTTGATTTCAAACTATATTACAAAGTTCTAATAATTGAAACAGTATGGTAGTGGCATAAAAACAGACACAGAGACTAATGGAACAGAATAGTGAGCCCAGAAATAAGTACATGCATATATGGTCAATTAACTTATGACAAAGAAACCAAGAATATACAACTTGGAAAGGAGTCTCTTCAACAAACGGTGATGGAAAGATTGGACAGCCACATACAAAAGAATGAAACTGGACCACTATCTTACACCATATACAAAAATTAACTCAAAATGGATTAAAAACCTGAACATAACAAAGGAAGTTATAAAAGTCCAAAAAGAAAACCTAGGAGGTAAAGTTCTTGACATTGGTCTTGGCAATGATTTTTTGAGTTTGACACCAAAAACAAAAGCAAAAATAAACAAGTAGGCCTCCATAAAACTGAAGAGCTTCTGTATAGCAAAGGAAACCATCAAGAGAATGAAAAGGCATCCTACTGAGTGGGAGATAGTATTTGCAAATCATATATCTGATAAGGGGCTAATATCCAAAAATATATAAAGTACACATACAAGTCAATAGTATAACCCCTCAAAACAATCAGATTAGAAAATGGGCAGATTTGAATAAACATTTTTCCAGAGAACATATAGAGATGGCCAACAGGTATATAAGATGTTTACATCATTAATAATCAGGGAAATGCAAATCAAAAACAACTCACACACACCTATTGGAATGGTTATTATCAAGAAGACTAGAAATAAGAAGTATTGGAGAGGATGTGGAGAAAAAGGAACCCCTATACACTGTTGATGGGAATGTAAATGGTGCAGCCATTATGGAACACAGTATGGAGGTTCCCCCTCAAAATTATCACATGATCCAAAAATTCCACTTCTGAGTGTTTGCTGGAGAAAACAAAAATACTAATTTGAAAAGTATTGCACTCTCATGTTTATTGCAGTATTATTTACAACAGCCAAGATATGGAAGCAACCTAAATGTCCATTGATGGGTGAATGGATAAAGAAAATGTGACACACACATACACAAAATAGAATATTATTTAGCCTTTAAAAAAAAAACGAACATTCTGACACCTTACAACATGGATGAACCTTAATGACATTATGCTGAGTGAAGTAGTAAGAGAGACAGAAAAAGTCAAATACTGTCTGATCTGTCTTATATGTGGAATCTAAAATCATGTATTTCTCACATGTCACAGCTTACTGTTTTTAAAAATTTGTTTTCAACCATTTAAAACCATAAAAACCAGGCTTAGCTTAGGGGCCATATCAAAACAGGTGGTGGGTCTGGGAGTCAGAGTTTGCCAACCTTGATTTAGAGCTTTGAGATGTATTAAGGATGAGATGAACTACTGTACTACAAAGAACAATTGGATACAAAGTGGCAACAGTAGACAATGGCAGTATTGACAAGAGCCTGGGGTGACCAGGAAGACAATGTCAAAAGCAAATCTTTTAGTACAGTACAGATCAACAGCTAGATTAGTAACTGGTCTTAGACTAATTTTCCTTTCACTGCCTGATTTAAATTAGAGGTATTGGTCTTACATGAAAAATAGAAAGTTCACTAAATTATTTACTGTTGTTTAAGAGGATAGAAAATTAATGCTGTATTAATATGTTAAAAGCTAATCACACTTACTCTCTTCATTTACAGCATCTATCACTGCTCATTGTTTCTTATTTAACAGAACAGGAGAAAGTAGTTGGTCAGCTAAAAGTAGACAAAAATGAAAGGGGATACCTATATATCATAATGTTTTATTTTAACCAAAAACTATAACACTATCTCTAAACTTTGTGTTGTGTAACTTAAAAATACTTGTAAAGCAATATTAAGTGAAGTCGCTCAGTCATGTCCGACTCTTTGCTATCCCACGGATCATAGCCTACTAGGCTCCTCTGTCCATGGGATTTTCCAGGCAAGAGTACTAGAGTGGGTTGCCATTTCCTTCTCCAGGGGATCTTCCTGATCCAGGGACCGAACCTGGGTCTCCTGTATTGCAGGCAGACACTTTACCGTCTGAGCCACCAGGGAATCCCCAGAGCAATATAAACACAGCCTCAAAACTCTTATGAATTTTCCCATTATTTTACCGTTGTTTCAACCATCCATAATTGAATAGCGAATCATTTTTCAGAGGACTCATTTTGATCAAATCCTTCCCCAGTAACAACCTAAGTTTGTACATAAGTGACTTAATTTTCACATTTATATTTTATCAGTTGATGTAACATTTAATGAAATTATGTAATTACAACACACGTATGTGGCCTTAACAGGTTAGGTAACAGACACACCTGATGCTAGATATGCACACAATTCAAACTATGGGTGCAGAAGTACTGGCCACTGAGGGTGGCTCAAATTTCAAGGGTTTCTGGGTTCAGCATGTTCGACAAGGAAATAGCAGATGTGGGTTACTCAGATCTTTGAGAAGTGGAGTTGGTCAAGAGATCTTTCCATCTACTCTCAACTTTTCAGTATATCCTCAAGTCTCTGGAATGCCTTAGAATCATCTAGGGGAGGCACAGGCTAAAAAAATTTAAGTCTGGCTCCCCCCAACCACCTCTACCAAAATCACACAGAAGACCTGTAATCCTCTGGCCCTGCCCAGCCTTCCTTCATTCAGATCTCCAGATGTGGTACTTGCTTTTGCCCAGTTCCCGGATGACTCTGATGCATACCACGTTTGAAAACTATCCTTTATTTATTTATTTATTTAATTTTTATTGGAGTATAGTTGCTTTATGGGCTTCCCAGGTGTCTCAGTGGTAAAAAATCCACCTGCAATGAAGGAGACACGGGTTTGATCCCTGGTCGGGAAGATCCCCTGGAGAAGGAAGTGGCAACGCACTTTAGTATTCTTGCCTGGGAAATCCCATGGACAGAGGAGCCTGGTGGGCTACAGTCCACGGGGTCACAAAAGAGTTGGACACAACTTAGTGACTAAACAACAACACAACAGAATATTTGCTCTAAAATGTTGTGCTAGTTTCTGCTGTAGAGCAAAGTGAATCAGCTATATGTATACATATATTTCCTCTTTTTTGGAATTCCTTCCCATTTAGGAGAATCACCCTTTAAAGAGGCTTGCCTGGCAGCCTGATCCTTCCCATAAGACACAACAGTGGTGGTCAACCTTGGTTGTACCCTGTAGTCACCTGGGGAGGTTAGACAGAGATTTTGATGTAACTGGTCTGGGGCAGATGGGTCTTGAGCATTGGGAGTTTTGATGGCTGTCCAGGTAACTCTAAGAGCAGTAGCAGCTGGGGCTGAGAACCAACACCACACTCCAAGGCAAATATTACTGATGGGGTCAGCTCATAAAGATGCTTCTAAACTTCCCCAAACCCAAACTTACTTCACACAACCAGGGTTTAGTAGGCAAATAATCGTTTTCAACAAAAATACACATTTCTAATGTGTGTGTGTGTGTTTTTACCATAAAAGACCTATGTTCATACTGAAGCAGGGCCCAGGGAATGCACACAGCAAAAAATCAACTTGTAAAGGATTGCAAATTGCAATGATGGACAGCACAAGCCTCTAAAAGCCAAGTTCCTGAGTTGATTGCAAGGTTTGAAGCAGCTAAGACTAAGATGCATTTGAGAGCCTGGGCAAGATTTTAGGTAAATGTTTGCATTTCTGAAGCCAATCACTCTTTTTAGACATTTATATGGGTACTTGGAATCAGTCATTCTAAAAAGTCATTATAATCAGGCCAGAGACATGAATTCAAACCTCCCATGATTCAATAGGAATTCAAAACTTGTTTCCACAAAACTATGACACTGGCTCGTCTATTTGTAAGGATTTTTACTAGAATTTGGGGGTGGCGGCAGGTGTACATAAAAAAAAAGAGTATTTCGGCCCTTCTCAAAAAAGGAAGCTTCCGTTATTCTTAGTTTTCTTACCTTATCTTATTATTGCTCATAGAATGCATCACTATACTACTATACTATGTAGCTACTTAGTGATTTATCATCACCTTTTTTATTAAAATATAAACTCCATGAAGGCAAGCGTATGACCTATTTACTCTTGCAGTACCAGACCCTGGAACAATGTCTGGATACAGGCATTCAATCTGAATGAATGAATGAATGAATGAAACAAGGTTCTTGCCTTCTGGAAAGTTAAAAATGGAGTCTAACCCGCTGAGCTGCAGTGGGGCAAACACAAAGCAGTTGAATGCGCAACATCTAATTCTATGATTGACAGCAAAAGCAATACAGAATTGAGACATAATCACACAAAAAAAGATGGCTTCCATTCTCAGACAGCAGCAATGCTTACACTCTCCTCTTGTGAGATCTACCTAGCACATGTGCCAGGTAGTAAAGGAGAAACTGAAACTTGGAGCAGACAGGTGGCTTACTGACAGCTACAGCGCTGGGAGGCGAGAGGGTGCTGGGGGGTGGTCTGCCCTCCTCTTTCTTAAATAGACTCACTGAAGCACAAGCAAGGCTAGGGAGCGTGTACGTACATTTTAGGGGCCTGAAACAGAGACAACTGTTTTTCCTTAAAAAGCTAACCTAAGTGCAACCACAAATGCTGAGTATTGGTGTGACATCATAAGGTAATAATGTTTGCTAAGCAAGTACTATGTGCCTGCCACGCCAACGTATATTTCTAGTTTACTCCTTTCCACAACCCTTTGTGTGTGCGTGCTGAGTCACCTCCGACTCTATGAGACCCCATGGACCGCCCAAGAAGCCCATTGGGCTTCTCTGTCCCTGGAGTTTTCCAGGCAAAAATACTGGAGTGGGGTGCCATTTCCCCTTCCAGGGGATCTTCTTGACCCAGGGATCAAACCCACGTCTCTTGCATCTCCTGCACTGGCAGGCAGATTCTTTACCTCTGAGCCACCTGGGAATCCCACAATCCTTTTAGATGAGCATCATCGTCCCTGTTTAGCAGATGAAGTTTTAAAAACTTCTTGAGTTGAGCAGATGCGGGAGAGGATGGACTAGAAGATGATCTCATGAACCCTTTCTTGGTGCTCAAACTCTGAGTCTGAATGACGCCTTCCTTGATTTAGAGGAAAGGAAGCCGCCAGCAAGCTTTCCTTGAAACTCTGTGGCAGACACTAAATGAACCACTCCCTGACCTTCCTTATTTGATCTCTGCAGCCCTATGACCCAGGCACTGTTGGTGTCATTCTTGTTTTACAGATGAGAAAGCTGGGTTTATGGAGGTTTAAAGGTGCTCAGAGCACATGACGGAGCTAAGAGCAAGTCCAGAGTCCACGGTGAATTCACTCACTGCAGAAATGCAACTTCAAGGTGCCAATCACTCTTTTTTCCACTTTCACTGTAAAATGCAGGAGTTGCTATTGGGAGGGGCTGGAATAGACAGCACATCCCCCTGGCCGGTCGCACCCACATGTTCATATTTCACTTCTTAGAAGATTATTTTGTGCCTCCTGTGGCCAGAGTCTGGCTGGGCACCAGGTTCAAAAGTGAACAAGACCCACAGTGCCTGCCCTCAGGAAGCCTGCTGTCCAGCCCACAGCTGCTTGCTGGTACAGTGAGTCCCAGTCTGACTGGAGGCAGCACTTGCCCACAGAACCACTTGCTCTGGGTTTCCTGGTCCTGGTGGGCTGCCTCCATCTGCTGGTTTGCCTGCACAAAATGTAATTCTTTGAATTCTATATCCAGCTGGAGCAGAGAAGCCCTCGAGTTACAGATGTTTCCTCCCAAGGACGAGAGACTATTTAGACTGAGACCTCTGTGTCTGATCCTGAGCCGTGACTCATCAATCTTTCGGGTCATGGCCAGAATGACGCTGCCTTCTTATCTTATTCCTGAAAGAACAGAACTAGAAAGGGAACACTTGACCCTGGAGACAAGTAACAAAAGCAAGTCATCACAAGATAATAAAATACTCAGAACATAAACATGTGCATTTCTGCAAGGCCCTGAGCAAATACTTCTAAACTGTTTCATCAAGCCCTTGTTAACTCATCACAGCCAAAAGCTAAAAATAGGGAGAGAGGATCAAAAGATGCATGCCTACAGGATGGATGAGCAGGGGACAGTGTAGAGTGTAGAGACCAGAAAGAGAGAGAAAGGCAGAGGTGAAGAGGAGGTGAGGCAAGAGGCTTGAAGTCACATGGACCCACACATAAGTGAGGATTCAAAGTGGGAAGGACTCAGGAATCACCCAGTCCCCATCACCCACAGAGAGCCTTCCAACAATTTACAGAGTGATTACTATATACCATGCACTCCACTAAATGTTTTCATGACTGACAATGACCTCCAGTATTCCAGATAACCCTGTGAGTTTTATATTACTCTCCCCATTTTACAGCTGGGAACACTGACGCTTAGATGAGTTCAGTGTCAGGTAAAAGAGGGCATAGTGAGTAACTAGCAGATCCTGGAAATGAATCCTGGTCTATCTCTGCGGCCCGTGCTCATCACTGCTGGGTCCTGCCTCTAAGGTTCTATAGACATATCTATGGCCAAACAGCCTGTGAAATCTGACTTTAAGGGTAAATAAGAGAGACAAATTTTAGAAGATGAGAACTGCACCACAGGCTCTGCTTCCCAGCTGATGAGCCCTGAGCCCACATACTCTGCCCTAGTCACATAGTCCCCATCTCCTCTCTCTGACTCTAGGGCCTGGGTGCTGTAGGAGCCACTAAGAACCAAATGCCGAATCCTTTTTCTCCTACGTCTTTCATGCACTCTGTACTGACAGTGTTCGAGAGCCAGTGCAAAGGAGAAATATTTCCAGGGCCCAGATCCATTGTCACGGAACAATTAGAAAGGGTGAATTTGTACTGAGCCTCAGTAAACAGGTACCTGGCACAATGGCTTACCCTCCTGCCAAGGGCAAGAAACTTCCTGTGTCTGGAGGCCTAAGTGGGGTTGGGAGTGGAGGGCTAGCAAAAGCACCCAGGTGTGTGCTGGGTATAGTAGATACCACATGGACTTTGTTGAGAACTGTGCTGGAATTAAGCCCTCAGTCCCTGCTTGGACTCATCTGCTGATCAGGCCAGCATGAGCATGAGCCAGTTCTCTGTAAAAGAGAAGCTGGGGGCAGGTCTGTTCCAGAAAACAGGTGGAAAAAGAGGATCAAATTGAGAAAAACTGATCAGTGTTGATGGCGGGAGCCTCTGAACCACCAAGGTGCATCAGGTTGGGGAGGCAAGGTCCTGGGGGACGCACACTTTTTACTTTTTCGCTCTCAATATTGCTGATGAAGTGTTCTATCTCCAAAGTGTCATCTGACTGTGGTAAAGAGAAAGGGGTAAGTGAATATGCCACAGACTCAAAGTCCACCTCGCTCTCCTCCTGCCTTGTCACAGGAACCCCAATACCCTTGAGGTCCCTGGAATCCTGACTGATGGCCGATCACACACATCCCTTCCTCTACCTTCCCTGACTCCCTTGTGACCATGTGATGCCAATCAGAAAACAGCACACATCAGGGGGAGATGAGCAGGGAGTGCTTCTGTGTTCGATAAAAGGAACAGACATGGCCGGCTCCAGCCTCTTCACCCTCCTTTCTGCTTTGACCACAGACAAGATGCTTGGTGCTGTAGGAGTTCTTGTGACCAACAGCTAGCACACTAAGGTAAGGGGCTGTCAAGCAGAAAGACAGAAGCAGCCTGGGTCCTTAGTAACCCTCAAGAGGAGAAATGCCCCTGCTGTGGGCTGTTGACTCCCAGGTGAAAAGTAAACTCTTGTCTGCCCCACTGCTGGTGAGGTACCCTGCCCCCTTCTGCTGAATGAACTTCTACTGTGTCTGAAGCAATGGGTCTCGGGCATACCTGTCTAGCATGTGGTAGTTTAAAAGGTATTTTCTTAACTATATCTTGTTTGATTCTTATGTCAACCCCCTAAAATAGGTGAAACAGATGCTGTGAGCTCATCTGAAGGATAAGGACAGGGCTTAGCATGTGAAGCCAGAGCACTAAGATGACTAGTGTCAGAGCTGGGGTCTGAGTGCACTGAGCTCATATGACCTTGGACAACGTTGGTACAAAGATGCATCCTGCCAATGGCTGCCAACTGAGTTCCATTTCGGGGGGGCAATTATCCTTGGATTATGATCCTGCAAGAGTCAGCACATGATCACAAAACAAAAGTAAGCAAAACTAATCTTTTGTGTCCTGGCTTCAGCTGAAGGATGGGAAGAGGCCTGCTAGTTACAATGGCATCGGACAAGCCACTGAGTAAGGATGGGGAACAGCTTTCTCCTTCCTAAGGTTCCTGCAAACCAGGAGATGTGCTGTACTGGCAGTCATTGAGGAAGAATTATTATCTGGCCCAAACGGTGAGGAATTTGTCCAGGAAAGTGGCTACACCTCCCCTTCTCCTTCAAGTTGTTACCAAACTGCCCCTGGTTTAAGTTATCCAACTGCCAATTCATTCCAGGTAAACATAATACCTAAGTTAACAAAATAAAAAGACACTGTCTGCTTTAGGACAAAGTCTCTATACCAGCAGATGAGCTATAGCGACTCTAGCAAATGATCTAAATATTTTAAAATACAGAAAGAGGGAAGGAAGAAGAGGGAAAGAAGAGGGGAGGATTAAAGGGAGGAAGAGGGGGAGAGAAGGAAGGAGACGAAAGGGAGGGGAGAAAAGGGGGAAGGAGAAAGACAGGGAAGGGGAGAAGTGGGGAGACAGGAAGGGACAGAAGGAGACAGGGAAGAAGAAAGAAAAATCTTTGAATTGGATGCATCTCTTCTTTGGCAGGGGCCCAAATGCCATGTCTCCCAGACCCAGTTTCCTCCTGGTTAACGCAGGTAACAGTGCTCCTTACAAAGTGGTGGGGAGGCCTTGCGTGTCTGTCATTTACTCACTGCAAGTACACTGGCACCATCTGGAGATCTGGCCAAACCCTGGCAGGTTTTGAGGACCTAGAATGACCATCAGTTGGTCTGGATCCACAGGGCTGTACGCTGCCCTACTCCACTCCCTAAAACAGTAATGGTGGTGACCTCTGGGGGTGTGTTAAGGAAGAGCTGCAGGACCCTATGGGGGAGGCCCCTGCTGACTCCCACTGCAAGCCCCCTGCAGTCTTGAAACTCCCCAGCAGTCTGGACAGAGGATGAAGATACTGGGTGAAAGACAGTGCGGGCGGCTTCCTAAGCCCCTTCCCTCTCACCACCACCACCCCTGGCCCATCCTCCCCCTCCTTCACTTGAGCTGTGAGTTGTGACTTCATTAAGGAAATCAGATGGAGTCCCCCTAACCCACACATGGACTATCACTCACCCCTTATAGGGGCCATCCTTACCCTCCATGTCCTGACATCTTCAAAAGCCATTTGGGCTCATGGGAGTACTCTCCCACTTAGTCTTAAACTTCATTTTTAAATACTCCTCCCCACACCCCACCACTTTTCTCTTGTCTAGGTCAGTATTTCTGTCTCACCGAGCTCTATTAAAGCAGATATGCCTTTGCAAGTCCTGATATTCAAGTAGGTTCCTGATAACTGGTTCTACAACTGTTTCAAATACAATGAAAATGGGCAGGTTTCATCTTTGGATCTGGGGCTGAAGCAAATGGTTTCACTGGTTCAGTTTAAAGTTGCCACACAGAATCCCATAGAACTTTTCCTTGAAATCTAGCCATCATAGATATAATCAGGCTCCTGGGATTTAGGGGATAGGCAGGAGAAAGAGGAAGAAGTTATGGAGAGAGTCCATTTCTTGGGAGATGGTCCAGTGTAGAGGCTGCAGTATACAATCCTTCAATTCAGTCTTGATTCAGCCGTTTATTACGTGTGGGGTCTTAATCTCTGTTTGCCTCAGTTCCTCACTCGAAAATGTCTGAGCCACCAGAGGAGTCTCAAAAATATGGAGTGGGTAGCCATTCTCTTCTCCAGGGGATCTTCCTGACCCAGGGATTTAACCTGGGTCTCCTGCATTACAGGCAGATTCTTTACCATCTGAGCCATGAGGGAAGCCCCACTAATAGTACTGACTTGATAGAACTGTTGTGAGGATCATGCCTGGTATACAGAAGTCCTCAAATACTAGCTATCATCATCACCTCCCCAAGGAACTCAAAGTAGTTAAAAAGGGAATCAGAGAAGAGAGATGCAAAGTCAGCTAGCTGTAAAAATTTCAACTGACTATAGATAACTCCAGTCTTCCCTAAAGCTCCTTCCAGCCCTAAGGTTGGACCAGGATTCTTGAGGGGGAAGTCCTGACTTATCTTGAGTACAGACAGACTCACTCAGTGCTAAGGGCTGCAGAGCCAGATTTTATGAGCATATGCTGTTTATATGCATTTTACTTAAGTATAAAATTGCACATAGATGTTAAATATGATTTTGAGAAGCATACATATTACTACATTAAAAAAATCTTCTCAATTGGTTTATCGGTTTCTCGAAGGTCATAATACCTCTTCTTATAATAAAATGATAAATTTTGCTTCCAGAAACACTTAACGTTGTAAATGATGCTCCCAATCTGTATTTTTGCTATAAAACTCCACCAACCAGCTCTGTCCTTGCAGGGCCTGTTTCAAAGTCTCAATGACTGGCTTTGTGCTGATGCAGAAGGTCATACAGGGCAAAGTTCATGGTGTCAGTTCTCACCAAGAATGATTCCTTGGGGATTCAGGCTAGCCTGGGAAACCAGCTGGGAGCCAGCTCACACAGACACCTCATATACCTGGTCCCTGAGGCAGTGAACACAGCACCAGGAAGGTCAAACTTCCTTCAACTAGCCCAACACACTCAAGTGGTTATTTGACTACCACTCTCAGTTTATAATCCAAGTTGCCTCTAACCTCATTTTAAAACAACACGTCTACCTGGCTATTTTCTCTGAGAAACAGCCAGAAATCCACACTTCTACTTCCTTCTACTGCCATGGGTTGCTTTCTTCACTGAGTTTCTCAACAAAGGGGGATAAACAGACCACAGGGAACCCATGTAAAGGCATCCTCTTCTGGGTATGTCTGCAGGTGTGCCTCTCCAGCAAGACCGATGGGGAAGGAACTCTTTCTCTCAGGAGGCGGCCAGACAGCCTCAGGGATCTACCTTCTCCACAACCTCTCCACAGCTCTCAAGTCTCCAGCGACTGAGCATCTTCGGCTGGGCTGAGCCACTGCAGCAGGTGTGTGGGACCACCACCCAGCTCAGCCTCCTCTCTCAGTGCCCCTGCATTTCATAGGGTGGCCACATCCTCTTGGCCCAATCAGCTTCCACCAGGCATGGCTGAGCCTACAGTTGTGACTGTGCTTCTGGAAGAACTCGAATGATGCCTCGAAGTTGCATCCCAAACCATTTTCCTCTAAGCTGTGCTTGCATAATGTTCTATCTGAGGGATTCATGATACCAATATGATATCTCAGTTGTCCTTATAAATCTGGGCCTCACATTCAGAAAGGCACACCTTTCAGACTATTGTAAATTCACAGACATTATGTCTCTCTCCTTTCAAGAACTATCTTAACCCTTTCTTCGCTTGAAAGGAATAATCTTGCAAGGCTTTTGTAACTCTTCTTTAAACAGCCCTCTGGCTTTTCTCTGTGCTGGTGAGCATGTGGGTACCTGAGACCCGCTGGCCACCCATTCTTCACGGAGCATAGCTTCTGCACATTTGGTGTCGCTCAGTGGCTCCTGTCCACAGAAAGCCATTGCTCTCGGCTCACAGATGGCAATTTCTTTTCCCATCCCTAAACACCATTGTTTCCATACCCTGTGCCAAACTGTTAGGGCTGGAGTAATAGTAAAAAGCCTCGAGGCAAATTACAACCACAACAGCTGTGTTTACTAAGAGCTTTACAAATGAACTCATCTCAGCGTCATGAGAGCGGGCAGGCAGTGGCTCGGAACCTTCCAGAAATACCCCACCCTCAGGATGATCACTGGCTGCCTCAGCCTCCTGCTACCCCAGCCAGTCCCAGCTCTTGGAGGGGACCCTCTGCTTTGCACCAGGAACCTTTTTTCACCCACAATACGTTGATCTGTATTCTTCTCCCAGCTGCAATGATTTACACTCAGCTGTTTATCCTCCGGGAGGGCTGCCAGTCACCGACAGAATAGGCAACTGGATGCCGGTTCTGCAGAGGCAACAAGAAAACAACTGACCACCCTGAGGGCCCTCGAATGCCTCCTTAACCACCTGCAGTGAGGCCTGAAATTCCACCATTCATCATTCACACCTTTGGACCGTTGACGATTGCTCTAAATGCAATGCATGTTGCAATGCGTGGCATCAAAAAAACTATCACTCATCCATACCTTTATGTGGATTTGTTTCTTCTAAACAGGTGGCTTCCCAGCTGGCACTAGTGGTAAAGAACCCTCCATCCAGTGCAAGAGAAATAAGAAACTTGGTTTGAGTCCCCAGGTTGGGAAGATCCCCTGGAGGACGGCATGACAACCCACTCCAGTATTCTTGCCTGGAGAATCCCATGGACAGAGAAGGTGGGCTACAGTCCATGGGGTAACAAAGAGTCGGACATGATTGAAGTGATTTAGCACAACAACTCCAAAACTTTGTTTTGTCACCTGTAAAACTGACACATGCTTCATGAGGCTACTTGGAAGTTGCTTTACAACTTCTCAAATTCCTGCAATTCGTACTTGAATTACTAGATTAAAAAGCAAGCATTCTTGAGAGAAACTTCACTGGAACTGGTACCAACTTGGCACTCTTGCATGGATTAATTTAGGCAACTCGCTATTACCACGGAAATGAGAGGGCGGGTCCTTGGGCTACAAGCACAGGATACAGCCTAGTAAAACAAGGGCACACACGTTTTCTGAACATGGGGTGGTTCTTAGCCAAGTAGCAGCCATCCACCAATCCACCATGTGTGAAAAAGAAGCCATTAAGCTTTTACTGACCTAGGAAAATTCTGACTCCCTACTACAACTCGCCTGTTTAAAAGAATGACCCGGAGCAACATACAATTCCCAGGTCTCTTTGGTGGAGGTTCTGATTTGATGAGGCTGAGCAGGGTCCCTTACATCTGGATGTTTCACAAATTCCCAGGTGGAACTTACGATTGGGCAAGTTTGTTTAACACTGACCTAGATTCTAAGAACCAACTTTAGCTTCCCTGTGGTTCCTTGGAACAGAGGCTGGAAATCATTTTTTAAAAAAGCAAAAACCCCCACAAATCACTGCTACCCCAGAGCACCAGGCCAGTTCCCTGCAGACCTACAATAGAGCTGCTGCTTGAAACTATAGCCCTGAGAAGCTCTATCAGTTGGGTTCAAAGGGGAGGTCTTCACTCCCAAGTGGGAAGGAGTCTAAAGACTTTATTACATTATACATGAGCAGTGAGCTGACAGTCTCCATGTCCCAGACACAAAGTCAATGATGGCCATGCATTCTTCCCGGGCACCCCCAATTGCCAACCCAAAGGTTGAAACTTCATTTCAACCACAAGACAGATTGGCAGAAACAGCTCTGGCAGCATATTATCAGGGTTGGGCTCTGACAAGAAGAAAAACTCAAAGTCTCACAGTCAGATTTCAAGAACCTGGGCTTCCTACTAGAGCCGCAGCTGAAAACGGCCTCATCTTCCTCTCCAAACTTCCCTGATGCCTCAAAACTTGACCGACATCCACACAGGCCACTCAAAGGATGCTGTGGCCAGAATAAAACATGGAATTCATTCTCCCATTCAAAGCTGCTTCTGTCATTTCGCCCTCTTGTGAAGAAACGTATTCTCTGAGAGCAGGAGTCAGAAAGGGGGGCTTCTTCCTGGCCTCCCAGGGGCAAGTCACAGTCTCAGACACCTCTGGGGGCCGAGCAGCTCGTGGAGGTTAGAGATGAGCCCAGAAGGACTGTCACCCTGGAATATTCCCTAGCCCATACATGGCGGTTGCCACTACTCAGCTCAGCCTCCCTGTGGTGTGTAAAGAGAGTCCAGTTTGCCATACCACCTACATTTTCAAGAGAAACTGGGGATTCTGGCTTTTCAGATGAACTTTGCCAAATGGCAAATGTCCCAATTTAAAAAATGTTGTGCTGGGAACTCCACAGCAGTCCAGTGGTTAGGGCACTGTGCTTCCACTGCACAGCCATGGGCTCAATCCCTGGTCAGGTAACTGAAATTAAAATCCCGCAAGCCTTGTAGAGTGGTGGAAAAAAATACGTTGTGCTGGCTAAACAAAAACGTTTGTGGGGTAACCTATATGGGAGAAGAATCTGAAAAAGAATATATACATATCTTATATACATGTATATTAGATATGAACATATATATATTCTCTTTCAGATACTTACATATATATATATAACTGATTCACTTTGCCATACACCTCAAACTAACACAAAATTGTAAATCAACTATATGTCAATAAAAAAATTAATCAATTAAAAAAATGTCTGTGGGGGATGTCGGTGGGAGCTTTTGCTCCTTGCAGTGCCCTCTCCTGTCTCTCTCCCTCCTGCCCCTTTCCATCCACCTTCTAGACACATCCTCTCTGGGTGCCAGTACCACACAGGTGGCCTGTCCCCCGGCCCCAGTGACCTCTCTCCCCAAACCTTGCCAGTGTTCCTGCAGCCATCAGCAATGGGGGGGGCGGGGGCTAGTGGCTTCCCAGGTGGCCTGTCTCATCTCTGGACAGCAATGACGACTGAGTTATACTTCATCTGATCTTCCTTGAAAGCTTGACAAGTTCGAGAGCAGCCTGTTTACCATCCTTTGGTGGATTATCCAGCACCAGTCTGATTCCTCATCTCCTGGCTGCCCCTCTGGAGTTCTCACCCACCCACCTACAGCCACCCACCTACGCTCACTGCTTCCCAGCCAAACACGCTAGGTTCTTCAAGCAGTCTTTTTAAAGCAAGCTCTGAGTCTCTGTACATTGTACTCCTTCTAATCAAAAGGTCTAATTTACCTAGATGATAATAGTAACAGTGAAACCTAACAGATACTAAGGAATACCAGGCATTGCTTTAAGAGCTTTGTATTTATTAACTCATACATTCTTCCTAAGAACCATAAAGAGGGGTGCTGTTATTACCACCCATTTTACAGATGAGAGAAGAGAGGCACAAGGAACCTAAGGCACTGGCCTGCGACCACACAGCTGGTCAGGGCAGAACCAGGATGGAACTCCACCAGAAGTCACCACCACACCCTAGAGCACAAAGCGCTTTCAAATGGATGGGAAAACCAATCCTTCCCCACTGAAGGTCCATTATCCACACTGTCGACTCACATAAGTTTACTGTCAGTGACTCTCTGAAATCTCTTTTACATTCATGAATGCTAAGTCCCAGCAACTCCACCCTTTCCCCAGGTGGTGGGTTTTATGGACTCTGTGCCTGGCCTGGTCCAATTATCATCCTGCTGCCCTATTTCTGATGGCCCATAACATTGTCCTGGAGGTGCTTTTCCCTGCGCCCTTGCTCTTAAAGAATTAGGAAGAGGCCAAGGAGGAGTTCAGATTATAGAATCATGGAACTCTGGGGAACCAAACAAAAGAACATCCAGGCCTCCACCTCATTTTATAGATGAGGAAAGCGAGACCTGGAGGGCAAATGAATTCCAAGGACAAGCAGCCAGCGAGCGGTGCAGTCGAAATTAGAACCCGGGCATCTGCTTCCCACCCAGGGCTCCTCCAGCTGCTCCAGACTGTTTCCAGCCTACGTTTCTGGGCTTAAACAGAAGGATGACATGGAAAATGTGCTCTATGTGCCAGTCGACGAGGAAACCTCAGTGGGTTTAAGATGACAGCAGAGAGCTGGCTGAAACAGGGGACAGACCGCCACGATGATGAGATTGGGGGGAAAAGGCCGCCCAAGGCTCTCTGAGCTCTGAGTTCAGCATTCAGTCCTGTACACGTTTGCTCCTACACACCGAGGGGCTCATGCCAGATATCCTGTGGGCTTAGGTACAGTCAGCATGCAGCCCAGGCTATTGTTTGAAAAGTCCTTAAGTCTTCTGGACTGTAGCCTTTAAAATCTTAAAAGACAATAATTCACGCCTGATGTTTCTCTTTGCATTTGGCATCTCTTCCTTGTTCCCCTGCCCCACACCCCTAAGCTTATACTTGAATGTGGACAAAGGCTCTGCAGAATGACTGCCCTTTTCATGGACCAGGCACTAAGCCAGGCAGGACAGCATGCACAGGTGACCGAGGCTTGGCCAGCAATCATCCAGGAGGAGCATGTCCACTCGGGGACATGGAAGTCATCTCCGAGGGGAAGAGATGTACTCCCTGCCTCTGGCAAGGGTGGACTCACAGGGACCGTGATGGGGTCTTTTCTGATTGCCCATCCAAGGGGGATAAACTGGGAGAGATACAGGGATGCTTCCAAAGGCTCTTCTGATGGAAACCAAAACCAGGACCTGCAATCACAATGCCTACATTTTCTAGAAAAAGTTTAGTAAGACTGATTTCCAATTTCATTATTTCAAAATATATAGGCCAGTTTGATTTAAGGTAGGTTTAAATATGGGATTTCCTATGTGGCCCAGTGGTAAAGAACCCACCTGCCAATGCAGGAGACACAGGTTCAAGCCCTGGGTTGGGAAGATCTCCTAGAGTAGGAAATGGCAACCCACACCAGTATTCTTGCCTGGGAAATCCTGTGGACAGAGGAGCCTGGCGGGCTAAAGTTTGTGGGGTTGCAAAAGAGTTGGACATGACTTAGCGACTAAACAACAACAGATTTAAATGCATTTGGTTTATCTCCATCTCATCTGGGAAGAAAAGTCTGGCCAAGTATTTTAAAGAACAGGATGACAAGGTTTAACCTGCTTACAAAAACATGTTCCTTTCAAGGATTTCAATACATCCTTTAATGACAAAGGTCTTTGGTGATTCATTAAAACAACATACTAAGAACATTTAAATCTTCTTATGAAATAAAATGGCAGTTCTCCAAACAATTCCCATTTCCAATTTTGCATTAATTTAAATTAAGTCCAAATCAACAAAGTTAGTGAGCTAGATGATGACACAGCTTCTAGAATGAGATTTTATCAGACTCAGAAGTTACCTAGAGACTTTTAAGATTTATTTTTGGTTGTTTAAAGCAGCTGTACACTTTCTCCCAGAGAAATCTGACTGGACATCCAAATCTATGCCACAGACAAACCGGAGCTGCTGTAGTAAGGGGGCCCAGAGGAGCTGGTCTCCAGGGCTCTGAAGGACACAGGTGAACAATCACTGATCTCATCCAGAGGTTAGCAAACTTTCTCTATAAATGGACAGGTAGCAAATATTTTAGACTTTATGTGAACATGTATGGTCTCTGTCATATATTCCTTTGCTTTTACTTATTACTCATTGTATTTTTTACAACTTTAAAAATGTAAAAACCATTTTTAGCTCAGGCCACAGGTCACTGTTAACTTTAATTTTTAACAGCCTTATTGAGGTATGATTGGTGTATAATAAACCGTATTTTTTGTTTTCTTTTAAACTTGCACCCATGGCCAGGTGTGTTTTTAAAAGCAATATAATAGTTTCTGGCAACATCGTAACAATGAACATTTTCTCTCCCAGATGCTTGGCTTCTGAGGCATCTTGTACAGAATAACATATTAAAAAAGCCTGCTCCTTCCCCCACATGGTCAGCTGTTCAAATGTTTGCCCCTCCTCCAAGGAAAAAAAAACGGCACATATTTAAAGAGTGCAATTTGTAAGTGCTGACATATGGATATAACTCAGACCCATCATCACCATCAAGACAGCAGACATGCCCACCTCTCTCACCCCTCCTCCAGGCAACCAGCCATCTGCCTTCCATCTCCATGGATTAGTTTGCAGTTTCTAGAGTTTTATATACAAAGACTCATATAGTATATTCTTTTTCATGTTTGATTCTTCCACTCAGTGTAATTATTTTAAGGTCTGCCATGTTGTTGTGTATATCAGTAACTCAATCTTTTTTTTACCAATACCTTCTTCATTCATGTTGTTGTTTAGTCACTCAGTCATGTGAGACTCTTTGCGACCTCACAGACTGTAGCCCACCAGGCTCCTCTGTCCATGGGATTTCCCAGGCAAGAATACTGGAGTGGGTTGCCATTTCCTCCTCCAGGGGATCTTCCCAACCCAGGGATTAAACCCATATCTCATTGCATTGGCAGGCAGATTCTTTACCACTGAGCCACTGGGGGAGAGGGCAGGAAAAGGAAGCTGGAAGTGCAACTCAAAATCCCACAGATAGTCTAGCCTCTTCCCAGGCTCTCTCACTGCTAATTTCACCAGAGCTTTTGAAAGAAAAGAAAAAAAAATTTTTGACTGTGCAGTGAAGCATGAGGGATCTTAGTTCCCTGACCAAGGATCGAACCCACATCCCCTACAGTGGAATAGCGGAGTCGTAACCATTGGACCACCAGAGAAGTCCCTTGAAACCTCTTGACACCTCTCGGTGGTCTGAGGAACTTGCACAAGTACCTCCACTCCTTTCCCCTTAAATCCCTCCTTCCGGTGTCCCTTGGGCCAGAGAGACTTGGAATCTTCCAAGTCATACCCTAAATTGCACAGATAAATCAATGTGAAAAGAAATCAAAAGCAGACTGATTCATTCATCCAGTAGGTACTGCATGCCTACTGTGTGCCAGGCACTGTGCTGGGTGGAATAACATCAATAATGATTCCTGTCGCCAAACTGCTTCATTTTTTAGCAATCAAGAAGAGACTGACAGAAAAAGATAAGTATATAATCACAAAATGATTTACATAAAAAGTAGGGGAGAGGATGCTGTGTTCGAGATGTGGAGAGGTGACATTTGGTTGAGAGCATACACATGGGACACGGTGGTCCTAGGAAGTGAGGGTTGGGGCAAGCTGAGGAAGGGAGCAGCCCTGCAGAGCCTGATTCCCCATGGAAACTGGATTTCACAAGAAACACAAAGTGCTCCAAGTTTACAATGAAGCCATTGCAGGGACTCGAGGAAAGGAGGAACACAATCCAGTTTATATTTTTAAAAAGATCACATGGGCCGCTGCTGTGTGGAGACTGGATTAAAAAGGGCAGGAAGTTCGAACAGAGAAGGGAAAGGCTGTGGCACATTTCTGTTGGTAGCTATAGGGATCTATATCCTGTATGATGAATTACATGTTCAGAAACTGTTTTTGTTCTCCTTCATTTGCACATTTGCACTTTTAATGGCTCTTAATTACATATAGACATTTAAAGATTATTACAGATTAAAGGCAATATCATCTCTTTCTAATGCATTGCCAAATTTACCAGGAAATGCCTGAGACAGAATTTGAACTTTTAGTTGATTTGTCAGAAACTTGAGTATGGGGTAAACATTGAATGTGAGAAGCAACCGTGGTAGTGTTACATTTTTATTGAAAAAATGGCAGTTCTGTGGGATATCTGTTTGGAAATTTCATCTTTTAATAATTGAAATGTGATAATAAAACTATATTACAAGTGAAAAAAAAATCACCCTACTCCCTGCACCCTGGGGCCTGTGGGTACTGAACTATGTGTCATTTTAAGGGAAGCTTTAAAACCACAGCCTTTTATAAAGAACAGACTCATGGTTGTTAAGGGGGAGCAGGGGTTGGGGAAGGATGGAGTAGGAGGTTGGGGTTAGCAGATGCAAGCTGTTATATACAGGATGGATAGACAAAAAGGCCCTACTGTAGAGCACAGGGAACTATATTCAATATCCTACTTAAAACATAATGGAAAAGAATATGAAAAAGAATGTGTATTTATATATATATATATATACACACACACACACATATATATATATATATATTTGAATCACTTTGTTGTACAGCAGAAACTAACACTTAACTATACTTAACAAAATCAACTATACTTAACAAAAAAAAAAAAAAAAAAAAAGCACACAGCCTTTGTCATCTAGATAAAAAGGAACTTTCCAAATTCGGATGAGACTATCTGACTTTGGTTGCTGCTAGGCAGACTAGGGCTGGGGCAAGTCAGACCCCTGGGTCTGGAGCCAGAAACAATTGAACGTGCTCAAATCAGGCATATTTACTCTGCAGAACTGGCTGTGAGGCTGTTGCTGACTCTGTGTGTGGTAAACCCCCAGGAGCAATGGTTTACCTGTTATGTTAATGTTTGCCCAGTGTACCAATATCATCCATACTTCCTCCTTCTGAATCCTGCTCAAAGCATGGACTCCCCCTGCTCAAGCTCCCAGTGCAAGCGGCAGCCAGAAGGCACGTTTCCTAGTGGGAGGCCGGAACCTTGATCTGCTTCTGGATTGGTCCTGCCCTGGGCCACGCCCCTCCTTCTCCTTGAGCTGGTTTCTGGGCTAGAAAGCAAGCTGGTGAAGGAAGTGACAGCTGATACCTCTCAGATGGAGTCACCATGCACTCTCTAAATAATGGCTGTGAAAGGCCCAGAGAAGCGTAAATCCTGCACTAATATTAGACCCCCTTTTAGTATAGCGTTGGGGCTTCCCTTGTGGCTCAGCTGGTAAAGAATTCGCCTGCAATGAGGGAGACCTTGGTCCGATCCCTGGGTTGGGAAGATCCTCTAGAGAAGGGAAAGGCTACCCACTCCAGTATTCTGGCCTGGAGAATTCCATGGACTGTATAGTCCATGGGGTCGCAAAGAGTTGGACATGACTGAGCGACTTTAACTTTCATTTATTATCGCATTAATTATTGAATAAGTGGTAGCCTCTGCTCACTGCCTACTATCAAGAGATGTCAAGACCAGGGCTGGGGCCTCCGTCTTTACACTAACACAGATCTTAGTAAAATCACACTTCATTTTCCACGGATTGCTTATCCATCAGACTTAATTACACAGAACATAACCAAGTATCCTCAAACAGCTAAAAAGACCTGATGAGATCCATGCCAGGACTGTTGCCCAAATGTGTCCTTCAAGACAGACTCAGTTTACAAAGGACATGGTGTAGTTCAGAGGTCAGCTAACTTTTCTATAAAGGGCCAGACAATAAACATTTTAGGCTTTGATGGTCATACAGTGTCTATCGCAACTATACCACTCTGCCACTTTAGTGCAAAAGCAGCCATAGACAATGGGAAGGTGTAGCTATGGTCTTTTTTTTTTTTTTTAAATAGTTGGTTTATAGAATCTTGTTAGTTTTTGTGTATAGAAAATGATTCAGTTATACCTATATATTTTTTCTTTTTCATATTCTTTTCCATATGGGAATCACCATTTCTATTTTTTTTTTTAAATTTCTTTCTCTTTTTTCTTGGCACATCACCAGGAATGTGGGATCCTAGCTTCCTAAGCAGAGATCAAACCTGTGTCCCCTGTGCTGGAAGGGCAGACTCCCAACCAGAACGAGCTATGCTCCAGTAAAATTTTATTTACAAAAACAGAATTGGCTCAAGGGCCAGAGTTTGCCAACAGAGTTTAAAAACTGGAATCTGAATATCTGAGAGCAGGTTTGTAAATGCAGTGCCTTACAAGTCCTACCCTGAACCCCAGCTCCTCCACGACCTCACATTTCCATCAGTTCTCATTATGTTTCCAATCTGACCCCAATAATTATGTTAATAATGGCGAACATTTAGACTTACACTGTGCCAGCCCTTTTCTAAGCACTTTACATACATTATCACATTTAATCACTGAAGAAACCCCATTGTCATCATTCCCATGAAAAATGAGGCCAAGTCAAGTTAAGCAACTTGCCTTGGGGTGCAGAGGCATGATTTGAACCCTGCTGTCTGGCTCCACATCAGTGTTCTTGACCACTATGCCCTACTGCCTGGCAGGTGCCAACTGTACATACCAGGATGACAGATGACTAGGCAGGTATTGGGCTTCCTACCTCCTCGGAGAGTCCACTGTTGACCATGCGCTTGCCCCACTCGAAGGGGTCAGGTGCCAGAGACTGGCAGGAGCAACATGCAAATGTGCTTACTGGGAAGTAACACTGGGGGCGGGGGGTAGTGGAATGAATAACTAGCATGGGTAAAAAGTAACATGAGAGCTGGCAGCCTGACAGGAGGAGCAGGAAGACCAAAGTAAAGAGGAAAAAGGATTTATTTACTCACTGATGGGCCAGCTACTCAGGGCCAAGCACTCTCCACAACCCCAAACATCCCAAAGCCTTGTGCTTTGATCAACCTCACCTGTGTATCACCTAGGTGCTTGTGTGAAATGCAGGATCTCGGCCCTGCCCCAGAAGGTCTGAATCAGAGTGAGCATCTTCTACAAGATCTCGTGTGGTTCTCTTGCACTCTGAAGGCTGTGAAGCCCTGCCCTACATGGCACTTGTTACTGCTCCCATTTCCCGGGTCACGCACCTAAGGCTCACAGAAGTTAATTACTTCCCACACTGGTGAACTGCAGGCTTATGTCTGAATTCCAGCTTGTTGTTTAGAGGCTTTGCCTATTTCTTGGAGGGGCTCAAAGCACATTCTTCAAGACATTTACTTCAGCAGCAAATGTGTATCAAGAAGTAATACGAATATCATGGTATGTAACATGTTGACCTACCATCAATAGAAAAATTGATGTAGATCAACGATGTAGTTGTGCTCAGGATGAATTTTTAAGAAACATGAAAATGAAAAATTCAGTTAAGCAAGTTTCAATGACTTAATTTCTACAATTTTCAAAATCTCTTACTTTTACGAAACTACCTTATTTTTTTCTCCCTGATGACTTAAGGTAACAGGAAGCTGAAAGACTCTGAATTAAGACACACAACACAGACTTCTAACTTTCTAGGCACAAGTATTAGCTGACGACAATGACCAGACTGCCCCATAGGTAGATGAGGACAGTCTAAAACTGTGGGTTCTTGGGCTAAGAAAGAGGTTTGTACTTGGGATCAGGCTTTTGCAATCTCATTTGATGCTATGGGGGGTCTTGAGTAATGATGCTAAGTAGGCATCTTTGGGATTCTGGACTCAAGACAGCAAGGTCCTCTCTCTCCCAGTCACCTCTCCACTATATATTATAACATCAGGAGAAGACCAAAGGGTAACTCCACCATGAATCAGGGAAGAGCTGAAGAGTTAGTCCACTCCTCCTTTGCCTGTATTTTTAACAGACTGTATTTCTTGATAGGCATTGGAAGGTAGAGAAGATATCTTAGAAGATATCCTTCACATAACAATAAGGAACAGAAACAACCCAGAATACTACAAGGGAACACAATGAGATGGAGATGTATGATCCATAAAAAGAAAGCTTCCAGGACTTCCTTGGTGGTCCAGTAGCTAAGAATCTGCCTGTCAATGCTGGGGACATGGGTTCGATCCCTGGTCAAGGAAGATTCCACTTGCCGAGGGGCAATTAAGCCCATGTTCCACAACTACTGAGCCTGCATTCTAAAGCCCGAGAGCCGCAACTACTGAATCATTGCACCTACAGCCTGTGCTCTGCAATATGAGAAGCCACTACAATGAGAAGTCCGTGCACCGCAACCAGAGAGCAGCCGCTGTTTGCCTCAAACCAGAGAAATGCCCGCATACAGCTATAAAGACCCAGCACAACCAATAAATAAATAAATAAAACTTAAAACTGCACACGCTCAAGCATACACACACACAAAGAAAGCTTCCAGGAGCTCCAGCAGCTACTTTCTCTTTCTTTGCCTCCAGGCTGCATGGGTGGTTTCTGCCTGTCTGCCTTCCCACCTGGCCCCCTGCGGCTCTCACAGTGGGACCCCTCCTCCCTGTGGTTCTGTCCAGTCATCCTCTCGACAGCACCCTCTCCCTTTCTAAATTGGTCCTGCTTCCTTCTCGCTGGCCTCCTGGAAGGCATCTGCCATGGCCTCATCACAACACTGGACACATTCTTTCAATTTCTGTCTCCATGGCTCACTGCCCCTCTAATTTCCAATGTCAAGTGAAGAATCCCATCGATCCAGTGTGGCTTTCTGAGCCAGAGTCAGGGCAGCCAATCACCGAAGAGCCTTGGGGCTGCCTTGGGTCAGAGGACAACCCCCTGGATCAATCAGCCCAGGGTGGAGGGGTCATGGGGTGGCATTCCCTAATCATGTGCCTCGGCAGGTGGGGAGTATGTGGAGTAGGAGTAATAGCCTCGCAGCTATCTTCAGAGTTTCAGTGGGTCTAGAATCTCAGGTTGAGCAAGGACCTCCTGAGTCATTGGGTCCAAATCTGTGCCTGCCCACAAGCACTCACTGCAGTCCCAAACCCCCCAGGATTGATGGCGTCACTTCCCTTCCCAGCAATGCTGGGTGGGAGGAGAGAAAGGGACAAGGGATGGGAAAAAATTCCTTCCTGCTGAAATCAGTGTTGAACACGACTCTGGAAACGTGACTGTAGTAACACTGCACTTAAAGGGTGTGTCTGATTTCTGTGAACATCCACTAAGGACTATAGGATGGGGAAGATTTCAAAGAGGAAGCTAAGTTCTCATATACTGTGCTGTGTTCAAAAGCCTGAGAGGATGTCCTGAATTTATGTGAAAACTTTAGGGTATTTTTCATCTTTTGGGGCCTTTCACATCAAAGAATGTTGGGTAGTTATAATGCATTAAAATGGAAACAATATCCCAGATTTTTGGCACTCAAATTCTAAAGTAGACACACTGCTACTCCATGTTTTGTAATACTTCCAGCACATGGGAGGTCAGGTAACCTGTGGAGTTTTGGAGGGATTTCCAAATCATATCCCAAATCTCTTGGGCCAACATGGTTAGTAGTTTAGGATTCTGATTGGCATCACGGAAATCATCCTTTTAGTGGCAGTATGACTTTGTCCAAGAAAGGTGGCTGAAAAGCTTTCAGAACCAATTTAGTGTTTTGTTTTTCTAGGGCTAGATCACTCAGTCATGTTTGACTCTTTGCGACCCCATGGATTATAGCTCGCCAGGCTCCTCTGTCCATGGGATTCTCCAGGCAAGAATACTGGAGTGGGCTGCCATGCCTCTCTCCAGGGGATCTTCCCACCCAGAGATTGAACCCATGTCTCCTGCGTCTCCTGCATGGCAGGTGTATTTTTTTTTTTTTTTTTTACCATTGAGTCAGCTGGGAAGACCCTTTTGAAACTGAAAAAGCTGCCAGAAGCACTTAGGAGGAAGCTGCACTTGTGTCCAAAATCAATGTAGTTTCAAGTCCACGTGGACATACAAACTACGTTTTTTTTTTTTTTGAGCAGGTACAGAAGGGAGAAGGGAGTTACTGTTTTTTTTTTTTTTTAAGAGCTCAAGTCTTACTAAAACTAGCATTGAAAGTCTTAAAACCAATACTACGATCCACTTATTTTACAATGAAGTAGAGAATGACAATATCCAATGTGCACTTTTAAACCGAAGTTCACCTGAATGGCAGCTGAAAAATGCTCCATTCACAAGGGGCTGATTTTGACACAAAGAAAACAAAGATGTATACATTCAGGGGAACATCTTAAGTAACCATTTATAATCTCAGCTGATTTTATTTTACTCCGGAGGAGCTGAAAAATGCTCCCTTCACAAAGGGCTGATTTTGACACAAAGGAAACAAAGATGTATACATTCAGGGGAGCATCTTAAGTAACCATTTATAATCTCAGCTGATTTTAGTTTACTTGAGAGGAGAACACATGGAATAAAATCTTGTTAACCAGCCCAAGTTTCTCAACTTCGGCAATACTGACATTTTATGCCAGGTAATTCTTGGCTGTGGGGCTGTTCTGTGCACTGTTGGGTGGTTCAGCAGCATCCTCACCTCTACCCAGTAGATGCCAGGGGTCCCTACCCTCTGTCATGACAAACAAAATTGTCCCTAGACATTGCCCAATGTCCCCACTGGAGAACCACTGTTCTAAACCGAAACAGGATTCTAGCTGTTTACAGCAAAGGCAGTTATCTGAAAATAAATTAGCTTCCCTGGAAATAGGCTGACGTGCTGTCCCTTCCACATAGTTAGCACTTAGAACTGACGAGGGGGTGGTAGTACTTTCCCTTTTCTGAACATGAGGTCAGATAACTGAGAGCAAAGGAATCTTCTGCATGTACATCATGTGTGCTCCCTCAGCGGTCAGACTTCCAACTTCCTGAGTAAGGGAGACATGGACCAGGAGACCACAGTCCCTGATCATTCCAGAAAGTGAGTAACTTTTATGTTTAGGAAGACGCATAGTTTCCGAGTCCTGGAGACTGTTCTGTCTTGTACAAACATATCTTCCAAAAAGCTTGCAACATCTGCATCCTAAGGCAGACTTTCCTTATAAGAGGATTTGCATGCCATGTGGACAGGTCATACCCTCAACCCAGTTCCTTTTCTATCGTATCTTTTTCAGACGGGGCCTAGAAATCACCCAGGAGAACCAAGGGGCCCCCCAGGGCCCAACAATCCAATGTTCTTGGAAAACTTGGCTCAGCCTGTAGCCAAGAATGCTGCTTCAACCAAGATGTCCTCAAGTAAACTGTCTGCCATCAGCCCAGGCAGGCATCTCCCTTCCCTGGTTAGTTGAGTACTGACCACACTAGTGACCAAAGCCAAGAGGATGTGAGGGCCATCGCCCTCCCCAGGCAAAGGGAGCTGCCTCCTCTTACGAACCATTTCACAGAAGGCACAGGAAATGAGTCACTTGGCAAAGGGTTTCCCTGTGCAATGCATTGCTCCAGAAACGCATGCAGCCTCTGAGGGGCCCAGGCTTCCGGGAGGAAGCCCAGGATGGGAGAGGAGCCGACAAGTGTCACTTTCAATATGCAAAGGATGAGGGGCCCTGAGGGGCAGCTACTGTACAGATGAGCAGGTACAGCTTTGATCAGACACCCAAACACCCATCGGCCCAAATCCTCGCATGTTCTTGTTTATTTCTAAGCAGACCCTGTTAAGCTGTGGGCACTTGGCTTGATTACTCCCTGGATCAAAGCTGAATTAAATTACACGGCAAGTTTCTTTTGAGAGCGAGAGGCACGCACATAGGCCGACTCACTTTCCAGAAGCTGTCCACTTTGCCGTACACGAGTGACTGGTTCTGCCTCTTGATTTCGTTGATGTGGTGGATGTCGCTGGAGTTCAAGTGCTGCTCGACCACAAAGCCCAGGAAGCTGTTGTCTGGAGTGTGAGCTGGTGTGGAGAGGACGGGACATGGCAGTTAAAATTCAATCAGCAGGAACAAACACCAGCCATTATCAATTTCACTCAAGCTGTCGCGAGCATAATTAAATGTTTTCACGTCATCTCGTTCTTTCTTTACCTGGGAGGGGGTTCAAGGGGGCGGCCTGCTCCCACCCAGCCCCAACTCCACCTTCACAGAGAACTAATTCTCTCCAAGATGGATTAACCCAAGCCCAACCCTGCTTTTCTCAGTGGAAAGTCCATCTGTTCAAAAACCATTCAGTTGCGTCCTCCCCTCCATCCTGTTTCCTCAGCACAAAGACACTGGCTCCCGACAGAAATGCCCTCATCCAGGTTATACCAACTAGTGGCTGGAAATCTGGAGGGAGCAGGGCTGAGTCCACGATCCCTAACAGGGTCAGGAGACCCAGCATTCTCTCCTCTGACTCCAGCTACGCTCACCATCCAGTGAACCAGGCAACATCACCCCCACTCTGCACCGCCTCTAAGAATCATTCACTAATGAAAGATGTAATTCTGAATGGATGGATGGAACGAAGACAGAATAAAAGGTGAAGCTCACTGGGATGTGAACCACTTCTGAAAAGCCAACCAACCTAAGAAACCACGTCTAGTCTCCTAGACCGACAACTCTGGAAGAGAAAAGGCATGCTCCTCTTGATCACTCTTTATTTGAGTTCTAAAACTTCTCTATTTTTTTTTTCCATTTATTCACTCTTTTCTGGGCCCCACCGCATGTGGGATCATCTTAGTTCCCCAACCAGGTATCAAACCCCTGCATTGGAAGTGCAGAGTCTTAACCACTGGACTGCTAGAGAAGTCCCTAAAACTTCTCTGTTTTAACACTTGACCAAGGGAGAAAGCAAGCCCACACCCTCCGCAAACATTTCTCTCTCATGTCCATGATTTTAAAAAGGAATTTCACCAGAAGGCAACCATCAGAAGAGAGTCTCTCTCGAGGAAATAGAGACCCTTCTCTCCTCTCCAAACATCTGGCCAGAGAACTCTGCAGAAGATGACAACCCTGCATAGGCCCCACCACAGGAAAAGCAACTGCTTGGCTTGACTTTGACCTGAACAGAACTAAAAATAACTTAAATGGAGAGAGACTGAATATTTAATAAAATCTACACAGAGACGCTCACATCCTAATCATTCACAGGTGGGTGGCTGACAACCACAACCAGAGGAGGAGGTTGATTCCTGTGTCTTGTTTTGGTTTTCTCAGGAGTCTCCCAGGCAGGAAGAGGGCACAGAAGCCCTTTAAGATGCTCCAGGGATCTGAAGGCCCAGGTCCCCCTCAGGCACCCGCAAGAAGATGAACGAGGGAGCTGGGCAGAGAGCCCTGAGCCATGGACGTGAACGAGCTGCATAAATACTTGTGATCACCATCCTGTCTCCCAGGCTGCTGCTTAATGGGGGTGACAGAACGAGGAGATAATAGGGTTGTGACTGGGGAGTTGTGTGCGGTCTGGCCAATCTGTTATTTCATTTCTACGTTTTTGAACAAGTGCCCAGAGGCAATGGCAATGGCTGCAGTTGGCTGGAAAGTAAATTACTGAATAAATTCTACTGCCAACAAGAGGCAATGGTCGCTTTCTTATTTCTCCCCCTTTTGGAAGAGCTGGCGAGGAGGGGGTTTGACGGGATCTAGGGGAGGGGCAGAGAGCCTGTGTGCATTCGAAATGTTGATAAGGCAGTTTTAAAAAAAATCTCCTTCTAAAATTTTTGATCCATTGCAGAAATTCTGAAATAGAATCTGATGGTTTAAACTTTCAAACTGTGGTTTTGTCTTCAGAGAATTTATGTGGTGACTAAAGCTCCATGCTTTAGATATTTGTTTCTGCAGTTCTGTTATCTAGTCTCTGCTGCTGCTGCTGCTGCTAAGTCGCTTCAGTCGTGTCCGACTCTGTGCAACCCCATGGACTGTAGCCTACCAGGCTCCTCCGTCCATGTGATTTTCCAGGCAAGAGTACTGGAGTGGAGTGCCATCGCATTCTCGGTATCTAGTGTCTAGGTGGGCCCATTTTAAAAAATGAAATAATCTAGCATTGAAAACACTTAACAGGTTAGAAAAATAGATCATGTACTAAGGTGCTTTCAAAAAGAAAATGATCATCAAGACCCAGGAAGAAAAAAAAGTCGTCTGTTTACATTTCTGTGTCAAAGATTCCCCCCAGTTTGAACAATAAAAGGGAGGGGAAGTAAACAATCTACTCAAAAAAACTTGTGGGCTTTTACCATTTTATGACTGGCCATTTGGTACTAAACAAACTTGGACACTGTATGAAGAAAGAATTATACAAACAAGCTCTCCTCTTAAGTTTTCATCCACACACGTTACTTCAACTCTTCTCTTGTCCCCAGGTATAAACTTGGGGACTGACAACCTGCAGGAGCCATTTAAGCAGCTCAGGTGAGATTTAAGGAGAAATACGGTAGCACTTAAAAACACACTGCCACATTTCACGAGCACCGGGCGGATGGGCCATGTCTCTTTCTAGGCCACACTGGGCCTGTCCCGGGACACTGAGAGTCTGCAACAGGAGCAGATGCTCACCTGAGATTTGTCTGGCAGGGGACTTGGAAGTAACCACAGAGCAGGTATGCCTGGCGCCAAGGAGCTGGGTGTCTGTCTGGTGACAAGCCCTTCAAGAGCCCACATCTGACACAAGCCTCCTTCCTGAAGCTGAGTATAGTAAACCACAAGCCACAAGTGCAGGCTGGTGGATCTGCAAGGACCTTTCTGTGGAGATCTACCCTCAGGCCAAGCTTTGTTTTTTGCTTTGCCTTCAGAAGGGAACACAAACTTCAGCTGTTTTGGGAGGGCTTCAAAGGGAGGGTATTTACATTTCAAGGTAAATCAAAGAAATCCCATCATAAATGAGACACAGGAAATCCTGTACTTTTGGAAATCACTCCATCCCAGGAAGTAGACAAATGAGATTAAAAAAAAATAGCTGACAATCTGAGCGCTTTATAGTGATCGTTTCACTATATCTTCACAAAAGCCTTATAACATGTTTGTACAGATGAGAAAACAGAGAAAGAGTCACTTAAACTATCCAAGTTGACATGCTGGGAAATGGCAACACTGGGATTCAGAGTCAGACCAGCTGTTCCCAGAATCCAACCTCCTTAAAGCACTTTAATATACAGCTTCAGACGCCAAGTATCTTATTTTCCGGACTCTGTGAACCATAATGGTAAACATGCTTTACAGAAAAATAATCTTATAAGGCAGACCAGGATATACATGAAAGAACAATAAAGTATAAATATATATATGGAGTCTTCAGAATTGATGCTTTCTAATTGTGGTGCTGGAGAAGACTTTTGAGAGTCCCTTGGACAGCAAGGAGATCAAACCAGTCCATCCTAAAGGAAATCAGTCCTGAATATTCATTGGAAGGACTGATGCTGAAGCTGAAACTCCAATACTTTGGCTACCTGATGCAAAGGGCTGACTCCCTAGAAAAGACCCTGATGCTGGGAAAGATTGAGGACAGGAGGAGAAGGGAGTGACAGAGGATGAGATGGTTGGATGGCATCACTGACTCAATGGACATGAGCTTGAGCAAATTCTGGGAGAAAGCAAAGGACAGGGAAGCCTGGTATGCTGCACTCCATGGGGTTACAAAGAGCTGGATGTGACTTAGCAACTGAACAACAATAATATGGAGTCTCTCCTCAGTTTCTTGAGCAACTTATGTTATATGTATATGGAACCAAGATGATTTTTTCTATATGCAGCAACTGGAAGGGACATTGTTTCTGAGGTGACTCCCACAATGATTTTTTTAAAGAATTACTGTTAGTTTGAAAAGTGAAAGTGTCAGTCGCTTGGTTGTGTCCAACTGTTTGTGACCCCATGGATTGTAGCCCATGAGGTTCCTCTGTCCATGGGATTCTCCAGGCAAGAATACTGGAGTGGGTTGCCATTCCCTTCTCCAGGGGATCTTCCTGACTTGACGCACATTTTAGAGGACTTTTTCTGCGAACCAATTTTATGTGCTAGGCATTAAGGAATTACAACATAAAGAAGAGTTTCTGCCCTCATGAAGCTTACCAAATAATTAATAAAAGAGGGATACACCATATTCACCAGGCAGTTATAATGGCCTCTTTGGAAATGTAATTCACAATTTTTATTAAGTCAAACTGAGCCTTTTTCAATGGCATAAATTCTCCCAGGTCTGATTTTTCAAACAGTCAGTTCTAAACATCTCTAAGAAGTACAAAATTCATTCTAACAGATGTCTGCCGGCCTCCAACTGCAGCTGGCCCTGCAGCTTTGGGGACCTCCATGCCACCTGGTCACCAAGGGCAGAAATTGCAGGGCCAGCTGGCTTCCCTCTGCAGCCCCAGAGCCAATCAATCACCAAGTCCAGGGGATGTCAGCTTCTGAAAACCCATCATCTCCTTCTCTCCTCTTCACCTACCTATTTATGACCTCATCAAGTCCTGTCAAAACTTCAATAGATAAGTTTTTCTTTTCTTTAAATAGAAACATTCTCAGTGTATGACTTTTCTCAGACAATAGAGAATGATGAAGGAAAGCAAGATGTCACCCATCAATTTTACCACCTAGAAATAACTACTATTAGGCTCCTTTTTTACTAGACTCATGGAGCCTTTTTAATCCTCAAACCAAAATTGGATCTTACTGTACCTATTCTTTTGTGAATTTCTCTTTTCACTTACACAATGCGGCATGGGTATCTTTCTAGGGGTAAGAACCACAGCTCATCACAGCTTGTTAAAGCAGCACAGTGCTTCAGCACCTGAATTCTCCCTATTAGATGGAATGCCCCTAGTTCCGGTCTGCCATCATTGCTTTGTGGAACTAACTGCCCTTCCCAAATAGCCATGCAATTCTGTTCTAATCAGATAGCCTGAACTGGTGCCAGTCCTGATCCCTTGTCTCCCCAGCTCCCCATGCCTCCAAGGATGGGCACTTGATTGAGAGGACTCTACCTGACCATGGCTCAGTTGAAAGATCGGTTTATAATCCAAGTTCCATCCATCACAGTTGCTCCATGATGAGTGGCAGCTACTTTTAGGGTCAACATCTTTCTGCTACAGTCACTGAGCTGGCAGGGCGGACATCCTGAGCTGCAAATGCCATCTCTGTGTCCGTGAGAGGACAGTCTGCATGAGAATGATGCCAAGACAGAGAAATGCTAAGGCAAGATAGGTAAGAGACTGAAGAGATCCTCCAAGCCTGAATCCAGTTCTGCCTAAAGCCAGTTTCTTCCCATCAGGAAGCTTCCACAAGCCTCTTATCCTTATCCATCAGAGGGCAGATAGAACAAAAACCACAATCAGAGAAAACTAATCAAACTGATCATATGGATCACAGCCTTGTCAAAATCAATGAAACTATGAGTCATGCCATGTAGGGCCACCCAAGTCGGATGAGTCACAGTGGAGAGTTGTGACAAAATGTGGTCCACTGGAGAAGGGAATGGAAAACCACTTCAATATTCTTGCCTTGAGAACCCCATGAACAGTATGAAAAGGCAAAAAGATAAGACACTGAAAGATGAACTCCCCAGGTCAGCAGTTGCCCAATATGCTACCAAAGAAGAGTGGAGAAATAGCTCCAGAAAGAACGAAGCTGCTGAGCCAAAGCAAAAACAATCCCCAGCTGTGGATGTGACTGGTGATGGAAGTAAAGTCCAATGCTGTAAAGAACAATATTGCATAGGAACCTGGAACGTTAGGTCCATGTATCAAGGCAAATTGGAAGTGGTCAAACAGAAGATGGCAAGAGTGAACATCGACATTTAGTATTCAGTGAACTAAAATGGACCAGAATGGGCAAATTTAATTCAGAGGATCATTACATCTACTACTGTGGGCAAGAATCCCTTAGAAGAAATGGAGTAGCCATCATAGTCAGCAAAAGAGTCTGAAATGCAGTGCTTCAGTGCAGTCTCAAAAATGACAGAATGATCTCTGTTCGTCTCCATGGCAAACTATTCAATATCCCAGTAATCCAAGTTTATGGTCTAACTACTAATGCCAAAGAAGCTGAAGTTGAATGGTTGTATGAAGACCTACAAGACCTTCTAGAACTAACACCAGAAAAAAAAAAAAAAAAGATGTCCTTTTCATTATAGGGGACTGGAATGCAAAAGTAGGAAGTCAATAGATACCTGGAGTAATAGGCAAGCTTGGCCTTGGAGTACTAAAGGAAGCAGGGCAAAGGCTAACAGAATTTTGCCAGGAGAATACACTGGTCATAACAAACACCCTCTTCCAACAACACAAGAGACAACTCTACACATGGACATCACCAGATGGTCAATGCCAAAATCAGATTGATTATATTTTTGCAATTGAAGATGGAGAAGCTCTATACAGTCAGCAAAAACAAGACCGGTAGCTGACTGATTCAGATCATGAACTCCTTACTGGCAAATTCAGACTTAAATTGAAGAAAGTAGGGAAAACCACTAGGCCACTCAGGTATGATCTAGATCAAATCCCTTATGATTATACGGTGGAAGTGACAAATAGATTCAAGAGATTAGATCTGCTAGACAGAATGCCTGAAGAACTATGGGTAGAGGTTCAAAACACTGTATAGGAGGCAGTGATTCTAACCACCCCCAAGAAAAAGAAATGCAAAAAGGCAAAGTGGTTGTCTGAGGAGGAATTACAAACTGCTGAGAAAAGAAGACAAGAGAAAGGCAAAGGAGAAAAGCAAAGATATATCCATCTGAATGCAGAGTTCCAAAGAATAGCAAGGAGAGATAAGAAAGCCTTCCTCAGTGATCAGTGCAAAGAAATAGAGGAAAACAATAGAATGGGAAAGTCTAGAGATCTCTCCAAGAAAATCAGAGACACCAAGGGAACATTTCATGCAAAGATGGGCACAATAAAGGACAGAAATGGTATGGACCTAACAGAAGCAGAAGATGTTAAGAAGAGGTGGCAAGAATACACAGAAGAACTATACAAAAAAGATCTTCATGACCGAGATAACCAAGATGGAGTGATTACTCATCTAGACCTAGACATCCTGGAGTGCAAACCCAAGTGGGCCTTAGGAAGAATCATTATGAAGAAAGCTAGTGAAGGTGATGGAATTCCAGCTACGCTATTTCAAATTCTAAAAGATCACGCTGTGAAAGTGCTGCACTCAATATGCCAGCAAATTTGGAAAACTGAGCAGTGGCACAGGACTGGAAAAGGTCAGTTTGCATTCCAATCCCAAAGAAAGGCAATGCCAAAGAATGTTCAAACTACTGCACAACTGCACTCATTTACATGCTGGCAAAGTAATACTCAAAATTCTTCAAGCTAGGCTTCAACAGTATGTGAACTGAGAACTTCCAGATGTTCAAGCTGAAATTAGAAAAGGCAGAGGAACCAAAGATCACATTGCCAACATCCGTTGGATCACAGAAAAAGCAAGAGAACTCCAGAAAAACATCTACTTATGTTTCATTGATTATGCTAAAGCCTTTGACTGTGTGGATCACAACAAACTGTGGAAAATTCTTAATGAGATAGGAATACCAGACCACCTTACCTGCCTCCTGAGACATCTGTATGCAGGTCAAGAAGCAACAGTTAGAACCAGACATGGGACAACGGACTGGCACCAAATTAGGAAAGGAGTACATCACCCTGGAGTGTTGGGTGGACTGCAGCATGCCAGGCTTTCCCGTCCATCACCAATGGCGCAAATACACCAATACACTAAAGGAGTATTGTCACCCTGCTTACTTAACTTATATGCAGAGTACAGCATGAGAAATGCCAGGCTGAATGAAGTACAAGTTGGAATGAAGATTTCCAGGAGAAATATCAATAACCTCAGATATACATACGACACCACCCTTAGGCAGAAAGCGAAGAGGAATTAAAGAGCCTCTTGATGAAAGTGAAAGAGGACAGTGAAAAAGCTGGCTTAAAACTCAACATTCAAAAAACTAAGGTCATGGCATCCAGTCCCGTCACTTCATGGCAAATAGATGGGGAAACAATGAAAACAGTGACAGACTTAATTTTCTTGGGCTCAAAACTCACTGCAGATGACGACTGCAGCCATGAAATTAAAAGACGCTTGGAAGAAAAGCTATGACCGACCTAGACAGCATATTAAAAAGCAGAGACATTACTTTGCCGACCAAGGTCCGTATAGTCAGAGCTGTCGTTTTTCCAGTAGTCATGTACGGATGTGAGAGTTGGATCATAAAGAAAGCTGAGCACCGAAGTATTGATGCTTTTGAACTGTGGTGCTGGAGAAGAATTTTGAGAATTCCCTGGACTGCAAGGAGATCAAACCAGTCTATCCTAAAGGAAATCAATCCTGAATATTCATTGGAAGGACTGATGCTGAAGCCCTAATACTTTGGCCACCTGATGCGAAGAACTGTCTCATTGGAAAAGACCATGATGCTGGGAAAGACTGAATGCAGGAGGAGGAGGGGACGACAGAGGATGAGATGGTTGGGTGGCATCACCGAATCGAGGAACATGAGTTTGAGCAAGCTCTGGGAGTTGGTGATGGACAAGGAAGCCTAGCATGCTGCAGTCCATGGGGTTGCAAAGAATCAGACACGACTGAGTGACTAAACTGACTGAACTGAAAGCCAGTTTCAATTCTCAGCATCACAATTGCCAGTGACAAGCACCAACAAACCCTTGAGACCAAGTCAATTTGACAGAAATTCTAAGACACCCTTCCACACTTAGGATTTTTCCAAGTTTTGACTGTCTAGATCTACAAATGTTGAACATCACTGCACCCTGGTAATTTCTGCAGTAGATTTCCAAGTAGTCTCCATATCTCCAGCCTTGCCCCTTTGTTTCTTTCTCACTGCCCCCTAACTCTAGTTCATGCTCCCTGTTGCCTGACAAGGTATTCTTTGAAACAAATATGTGACTATGACAGTTTTCTGCTGAAAAGCTTCACTTCCTTCAGGGGGAAACAGGGTCCAGCATTCGTATCATTTCAGGTCACCTTTCCATGGGTACCTCTGCTTCCTGATGACCTACTTGGGGCTTTTAATACCATGTTTTCCCATCTTATTTCATGCTGGCATGTGTCTGGCATGTCTATCACTTCTGCTTCCCTTTAAGTCTCAGCTTTCATCACCTCTCAAGTGAAGGGTTCCCTGATTCTCTAAGACTGAGGTGAGCACCTTTCTTCTTAGATCAGGAAGAGTTAGAGTTCTTGTCACACATTACTATTTCTACTTATGGCTATATGCTCCTTGAGGACTGAGTCATGTTTTTTGTGTCTCTGACTTTTGGGGTCCAGAGCATAGTAGGAATTGAGAAAATATTTTTTGCATGTATGAATGATTAAGCTTGTTGATTAATGATGAATGTTTAATTACCTGGTGTCACTGACTTCATAAGGCAGAGCTCCATTATTAGGCAGCAGAGGCCAGGCTGCCTGAACAATTTCCAGCAGCACGTTCTTTGCACACAAGCTCCCAAACCAAAGCCCATTTTTCTCAAGATTCATCATTATCGAAGGTAGCTCACCACCCTATCCTAGAACCTCGCTCAGGCCTGGTATAGTATAGGTGTTCAATGAATATTTATTAAATAGATAAATGAGCATATCTCTTTTTTTTATTCTAGGTCACAAAGTGTTGGGAAGAAGGGAAACAAATCAGTCATTTGGGCTTTTAAAATTCTAACATCACAAGTTTCTAAATATCCTCGTTCATTCAACATTCAGCACATTTACTGAGCACTTACTATGGACCAGGCAACAGCTTAGGAGTTAAAGATGTACCAGTGAACAGGATAAGCATGGATGAAGCTCCCCTCATTGAGGAGAAAGAAAGAAAGTAAACAAAGTAATTCAGTGAAATACATAAAAATAAACACAACTCATTTGGTGACCAGTATTGAACTCTAGTTAATGATGTCATGCTGCAATATCTAAGGGTTAAGTGTTCTTTTATGCAAAAAAGAAAAACAAAGTTGGATTGATGGATAGGGAGAAGATAGACATATGGATGGACAGGTCACGGAACAAATAAGGCAAACTGTTAACTGTGGAGTCCAGGCTGTGGGATTCTATTTTACATTTCTCCCCCCACCCCCAGTTTCAAAATATTTCACAAATTTCATAACAAAACGGGGAAGAATATTGACTGCATGGCATTCACAATGTTGATGCTGATTCTGATGATGATGAAACTGACATGACAAGAGAAAACTTCACCAAAAAATAAAGTTACATCACACAAGAAGCAATCTGATTTTAAAAACTGTACACAGTGATGTGACACTTCCAATTTCACCAAAACTGATGTTTTTTCCCCAAATGGTAGTGATACTAGGCTCTTTGAAAGATAGGAGGCTGGGATATAGGCTGGGGAAACTATTATGTTCAGTTGAGTTGAAAAGGATGAGCATCTGAACTGTTGACAGAAGGCACACCAGAGTAAATTTTTCAAGTGTCAAAAAGCAATTTAGGAGGGAATGGACCCCTTAAAAGAACATCATTCCTGAAGGCTGAGACTCAGACTGAAGGAACTACAAGGCTGATCCTATTACTCACTGGTTTGCACAGAAGTAAAAGGCAAGAGCCCTCCTGATCCAAGTTAAAGGCCAAAAAGGCCGTCTGAATCACAAATAGCTCCTCTGCTTGTCAGCCTCTAAAAATAAAGTCATACGTGGAAGCAATGCATCCTTGGCTGAAACCGGCATGTTCGTCATTTGTATGAAATGAAACTAGCTTGTTTCTAAAATTCCTGTTTTGTCAGGCAAAAGTTTTGGTCTACAAGCCACTAGTCTGACTCAGCTTCAAGCCCCAAGTCCCTGGAGAAACTGAGTTAGAATGTCAACGACAACAACCATCAGTACGACTTCAACAAGTCTTGAAAACCTAAACGTGAATAAATTCTGTGGGAAGACAAGGGAGAGTAACCTGAGGTCACTAGCTTCAAGAAGCTTCTGTACTCTCAGATTTTTTTTTAAAGTATTGTAGAATTACAATGTTGTGTGAATTTCTGCTGTATAGCCAAGTGATTCTCATCCCGTCTTAATGAGGTGAGGATGAGATGGTTGGATGGCATCAACCACACAATGGACATGAGTTTGAGTAGGCTCCGGGAGTTGGTGATGGACAGGGAAACCTGGCCTTCTGCAGTCCATGGAGTCGCAAAGAGTCGGACACGACTGAGTGACTGAACTGAACTGAGCCAAGTGATTCAGTTATGTGTGTATATATATATATATTCTCTTTCATATTCTTTTCCATTATGGTTATTAATATCCTGTAATGGTTATTATAGGATATTCAATATAGTTCCCTGTGCTATACAGTGTAATCTTAGATTTGTACATTTGTACCTTCCTTATTTTTCCCTACATTGTTGCATGGACTAAAAACAGAACAGACATTATCATTCAATTTAATTAAATCAGTAAGTATTTTCTGAATGCCTACTATGTGCCAGATAGTCTTCAAAGTGTTGGAGTCTCAGAGATGAACAAAACAGACAAAACTCCTACTAACACTATCCTCAGAATCCGGCAGAGGAAAAGAGAAAATTAACAAAAGTCTGTTAAGTATAAATGCTGCATGGTAAAGCAATTACAGAGGAAAAGAAAGCAGGGAAGGGGTGTAAGAAGTTGGGGAGAAAAGAGTTGCATTTTAAAAAGGGGAAGGGGGTCAGGATCAGTCTCACTGAAGCAACATTTGAGCCACAGATCCAATTTAAGGGAACAATGTTTGGAAGATAAACAATCAATGCAAAGGTCCTAGAGTAGGAGTGTGTCTGGCTCACCTAAAAAACAATAAGGAGGCTAGAGAGAAGTGAGTAAGAGATGAGGCCAGGGGGGTAGTGGGGCCAGACCCCTCCAGGCCTTGAGGCTACTGGGGTGACTCATCTTCCCCTCCAGTGAGAGGCTACATCACTGTGGAAATAGGGGGTCAGGATGTCACTGACATTTTAATTAACTCCATTCTGTGGTTGTGTCTATCTGTTCTTTATTCATTAATTCAACACACATTTATCACCTACGATGTTGCTTCAGATATGGAAAACTCAGCAGTGATGATGCTGGTGGAGACCACAAGGCAGGAGTGTGTGGCTCAGGACGGGAAGGCTTTCCGGAGGACAGCACCTCCCTGGAGGGTGGGCAGGGCGAGGGGGAGGCACAGGGCTTCCAGACAAAGGAACAGCACATGCAATGGCCTGGTGTTGTCCTGGGTGACACCTAAAAGCCGAGAAGAGGTAGGACGACATCAAAGAGGCCAGGGGCTGAGGTAGTGCAGCAAAAGGAAAGGGGTTGGAGGTGAAACTGGGAAGTGTTAATGCCTCCAGAACCCCCCAATCTGTTCCTCACTCAACTATCACAGCTCCCAAATTTCCACATGTGCCAGGAAATACTGAACATCCCCCAGCCTGGACTACATGACATGAGCAGCCAGAAGGCAAATTCTCAAAAATTACTTAAGTAAAAATAAACTAATGCAAACAAGATTTTGCCTCAAAAACTGGAAATATTCTAGGACAGTGATATGCACAGTGAGGTTGCTAAACAGACTAATAAATGTTACTGAAACTTTTCAATGACAGGAGATAAATACACACCTGAGATGCAATTTGCCTGAAACCAGGAATGAGGACTCTGGTAATCTCTGCTATTGCTACCTTCAGCCATAGTCTCCACAGCAAGAGAGGAAGATAATGCAATTAGATGAAGATGTTTTACCACTGCTCATGTTTTCACATAAGCCAGAAGAAGCTGTGAATGAGGGCGTCACGCAGATAACTAGAACACTATTCAAACATGGGATAATTCAAGATACAAGACACCAACTTCAGGGTTTTATTTTCTCTTGTAAATGGTATAGGCGGATGATTTCTCTATTTGATTTTTCTGTGTGGGCAGATTCCTTTCATTCCTTTACTAGGGTATAATGCACCTTGTTTGGGATTGAGAAAAAAAAGAGCATGCCTTCAGGAGCTTAGTAAAAGCAGTATAGACAGCAGATGAAAGGCTTTTGAATGAAATAATACCTAAATACAGGGTCAAGTCCCTAGCAAGTGCAGAAAAAGCAACAATTAATTCTCAACAAGAAATAGCAAAAGTATCCCCAAATAAATCAAAGTCTACTTGATACTCTACACAAAACAGTCCTGGAAACACTAGTTTAAAAAGTAGAACCTTGAGGGGAGAATGGATTCATATGTATGTATGGCTGAGTCCCTTTGCTGTGCACCTGAAGCTGTCACAACATTGTTAATTGGCTATACCCCAGTACAAAATAAAAAGTTAAAAAAAAAAAAGGTCGAACCTTGAAGACTTCCCTGGTGGTCTAGTGGTTGAGACTCCCCCCTTCCACTTATAGGAGGCATGGGTTCGGTTCCTGGTTGGGGAACTAAGATCCCACATGCCAAGAGGCATGGCCAAAAAAAAAGTACAACCTTGAAAAAAACTTTTGATGTATTAAGTGGAAAATTAATGGGAAAAAAAGGAGACACAAAATTATAGTATGTATGTTACAATGACGTAAAAATGTAGCCCTGAAAAAAGATATTAATGCTTATCTTAGGGTATGGGAAACTTCTTCCACAGGGAGGCCTTCCCTGTTTTTGTGATAGGGTTATTATTATTTTTATTTGATTGGAAATATGGAGGGAATCATACTTCAAGAGAAAAAATAAAATCCTACTATCGGGGTGATCTGAAGGAGGCAAAGGTGGTGAGGAATTATGGGGGCACCTTCAGAGAGCAGCAGGCTGCTGGGTGAGGCCAGGTTCAGGGGAAGCGCAGTGGTGGGGGAGGGAAGATGGGGGTTCAAGAGCTATGTCATAGACTCTGAATCCTACCCCAAGGGCAAAGGGAAGGCACTGTGGTCTGTGAGAAGGAACAACCTGGTCCAAGCTGAGCTTTTCCAAGCTGGCTCTGGGGCAGGAGGAGGTTTCTCAGTGCCCAATTCAGAAGCCAGGCTCAAAGCCATACTCGAGTATGGACAAGAGGGAAAAGCAGGAACAAGAGGCCTGCCCTGAGGGAGGAGGAACCACACTTCTCAGCTCAGCTTCCTGGGGGAAAAACCATCATTCAAAGACCTAGTTAAATGCCCTTACTGTTCTCTGACCACTTGGTTTGCCCCTGTAGAAGCTGCTTAGGAAGGTACTGGGAATAGTCTATGCTGACTCATAAAAATGTTCAAATGCAAACAGAATACACGGAGAAGATAGTTCTCTGAAATTCTGAGATTTGGGGAAAAACAGTAAAGAAAGGCCAGCCTTTCCAACTTGTAGAAACTACCAACTTGGTGAGGAAATGAGCTAGAGGAGAAATATAAGCAGCCTCAAAGTGAGGTGTGCGCTCTGAATATTCAATAGTATCTATCTGGTCAGGAGCATCCATCTCACTTCTCTGCTCCTAAAAACGCTTCAGTAATGGTGGGTGTGTTTTACTCTCTCCTTATCCAGTTGGACCCTTTCTAACCAGCCTTCCCCACTCTCCCCCTGCACTCCATACCTGCCAAACACCTAAGACAGCTGGAGTTGATGACAACGATTTTACAAGTACAACATTATTTCTGTGGTCTCCAAACTTCTCCCTGTGCAGCCATTCCATCAGGAGAAAACAATCTAAATACATCCGCAGTGTATGTGCACATTGTAGTTCAGTAGCTAAGTCATGTCCAACTCTCTGTGACCCCATGGACTGCAGCACACTAGCCTTCCCTGTACTTCACCACCTCCTGGAGTTTGCTCAAACTCATGTTTATTGAGTTGGTGAGCCATTCAACCATCTCATTCTCTGTCACCCCCTTCTCCTCCTGCCCTCAATCTTTCCCAGCATCAAGGTCTTTTCCAATGAGTTGGCTCTTCGCATCAGGTGGCCAAAGTATTGCAGCTTCAGCATCAGTCTTTCCAATGAATATTCAGGGTTGACTTACTTCAGTTATGTAAACATTACTACCAGCCCATCTTTTAAGTACCAGTAAATGTTTCATTTTTTTTTTTTAATTGACAAGACATAGGTAAACTTTTGACACTTTTATCTGCTATTCAAAGGAATGGTTCCCCGCACCCCCACTCCCTCTGCTTCAGGTCATGAGAACAGCCACATTTACCCAAAGGGCGGGGAATGGAAGCTTCTGTGGGAACAACTGGGTTACACTGGATCTGGCCCCTTTGTCATGTGGAAGGGAAGGACCCTCTTTGAGGGGTGCAGCCAAATTCTCTGTGGGTAGGGCTCTGGGGGTAGGGTGGAGTGGGGAGGCATTGGTTTTTTTGCTACAAGTTCTCCAACCTCGGGCACATGCTCAACAAGATCAAGGTCCCCAACTGCTTCGTTTCCCTGTTTCCTCCATTCAAGACTGCCTCGGCCATTAGGATGTTTTCCATCAACCTGTTCAGTGATGGATTTTGCCATCACTGATAATCCCTGCCTTGCTCCACTGTCTTATTAAGAGTTGTAAGATGTTCATTTTCCAATTTTTCATTCCTTTTGCATTTATTAGCTGTGATTTCTTCATAATTAAGTGTTCTCTCATCAACTGATTATCTTCAAATACAACTTGTCTTGGAAAGGCAGGATCAAAACTGGATTTTTTCCCTTTATTTTTCAGAGTAATGAAGTAGGTGTCCTAGCAACTTCTAAAGGTGATCAATTGATTTTGTGGGTTTTTCTTACTTGGACTATCATTCTGGACGTATGGATTATTTTTTATTGGTTTGATTCCCTCCACTGCAGTCGTTATTATTTTTTTTTTTTTTTTTTAACTTATTTGGCTGTGCCATGTCTTACCTGCAGCATGCAGGGTTTTTAGTTGCAGCATACGGGATCTAGTTCCCTGACCAGGGATTGAACCCAGGCTCCCTGCACTGGGAGCTCGGAGTCTTAGCTACTGGACCACAGGGAATCCTTGTTATTCTTTTTGATGCTCAAACTATCCTATCTTTGGCTCCTATGTCCTTCTGACTCCACCCCAAGGGTCCTTCTTAGCCTCCTTGCTTCCAGATTAAAGATGTCACATTTTTAATGTTTGCTGCCCTAGACCTAAAATCACCTATTTATTTTAGAAAGAGGTTTCTTCAGTGGGAAAGGTACTTAGGAAGTCCCAAACTGAGTGTTAAGGATACTCATTGCCACCTGATTGTCTTTACTTTTGATCCTTTACAAAGTACAGAGTTAGGAAACATTTCCTTTTTAAAGAGAAAATGTAAGTTCACATTGATATTTCCTATTCAAGCCAAATATTATATGGTCTTAACTTCTTTAAGCATCCCTCTTCCTATACACTGCAATTCTAGTTCCCACGGTATACCTGGAATAGTTTCAAATACTAATAAATATTCCCCACTACAAATGTCCTGTCCAAAGATTGTGTTTGAAAGTCAGTTGAAATAATTACTTTATCTGTGTGAGAGATTAGTACCAACCTAACATATCACTAGGTGTGTTTCATGTTTTTTAATCCCTTCTATCTTTAGTGAATTCTTATTTCTTTTTAAATAAAACATCTATATGGTTCCAAAGTCAAAATAAAGTACATTAAGAGACATCTAGCACAGAGAATTATATTCAATATCCTGTGATAAATCATAACAGGAAACACTATTAAAAAGAATATATAGATACGTATTACTGAATCACTTTGCTGTACAGCAGAAAGCAAAACAACATTGCAAATCAACCATACTTCAGTTTAAAGAAAAAAAAAAAAAAAAGACATCTATTTTCTATCCCTGTCCCTTCAAACCCTCCTCCAGGGGTAATCATTTTTATTAGTTTGTTTTTTAGTCTTCCACTGTTTCTTTTGAAAACACAAGCACATTCACATACATCGGCATACACACATTTTCCTCCCGCTGCATACCCTTCTTGCATAGAAGGGAGGGACTCCACATACCGCCCTGCACTTTGGTTTTTATCACTTAATATAGACTAGACATCTCCCTTCAGACAGTGGAATCTTCCCTCAGTCCTTCTGCACAATTACACACGATTTCACTCTATCAATGGACTATGTGATTCACTCAGTTCTCTAATAGGAACCTCTGGGTTATTTCCAGTCTTTCCTTAATACAAATAGTGTCACGATACATGGCCTTGTATGCATGCCACATATGATCTTTGCTCACTTGTCTTTGGGGTGGATTCCTAGATATGGTCTGCTCAGTCAAAGGAAAGACACCTAGAAGCTGTGCTAGATGGTGATAGATCCCCTGGCACGGGGCAGTGGCAGCCAGGTTGCATTCCCAGTGCTCTCCTGAAGTCTCACCTGAGGAAGAGCTGTGCGAGCAAACTTTCAGGTTCTTGCCAATTTGATATGTTGGACATGGGATCTTGGTGCAATTTTAAAATGCATTTCTCTTATCATGAGTGAGGTTAATATGTTTCATATATTTGGAGCAATACATTTCTTTTTTTCTCTGGACTGCTTTTGACCATTTGCCTACTGGATTATGGAACATGTTCATCTCAATTCTTAGAAGCTCTTTATACATTAGTGATATTAACCCTCTGTAACAGAATATGCTATGGTGTTATTTTTTTGATATTGTTGTTTTTGCCATACAGGTCTTTTTTTTTAAGGCAGTCAAATGTATTGGCTTTGCCTCCTGATTCCTGCTGAATTCTGAGTCACTTAGAAAACTATCTCCTTCCCAGGTTAACAAGGATTGATCTATTTTTCCATCTTTAGTTATATTTTAAGCAGTGAATGGATTTCAATTCAACCAACACTTTCAAATCCTCCATTCATAGAAAATAAAATAGGTTTTTCAGGACTCTGAATCCCAGTATTCTAAATGAGAACTTATTTTCTGGAAAAGCCTCCTATGTTTATGCCCCAGATGTAGGGAAACATCATTCCATGGAGGGTATAAATATACCATGTCATTTAACCAGTTCTGGCCATTTTGCACAACACGGCTAAATATTGTATTTATGTGAAGTAACAGACAAGTCACCCAATCCTGGCTCCTCAAAGCTGCACAGCTATGTCTCCCCATGCTGCCAGCCACCTGTCACCCACCACCCCTATATTAGTTTGTCCCCTGAATTCTGCCCCAGGGACAGACTATGACAGCAGGATGACAGAGCTCCAGAAGCAGTAATAGTAATGTTTATGATGCATACAGAACAGTTTCACACACCTCTCTGAGCTAAAATGAACATTTAAACATGAGCAGATTTCCCCATCTGCCACAGCACTTAATTCTTTTTCCTTCTCACACTTCACACTCAAGGAGCAGTCCAGTGTATTTGTTGTTGTACTTAGTCAACCCAACAAAAGGTCACCTTTAGGTGGCTGTTTGTGAGGGGGAGCGGGTCAGCACACGGGGAAAAGGCAAGGCGAGGGGGGTTGTGGGTCTTAACAAGGGAAACGGATTAGCATTTCAGATAGTAATTCTAGGATGGAAATCTCTGGATTAAAATTACTCCAAGAATTTAGGAAAACAGAAATCTGTACTCTGAATGTACAAATGAACTGTTTAACTTGGGGGAATGGTCATTTCCAGAATAGGCATTCACCTCATCAAGGGGAATTATCAAGGTCTCAACAATAAATTTATCTCTGGCATGAATACTATCAGACTTGGCATTTGGCTTCACAGTCCTCAACTAATTGTAAATGAGATCAAACTGCAGGCAGGTAGACTGATGGCAGCCGTGAGAAATGGTCAGGGTGGGAAAGAAACACCAAAAAACACTGAGAGGCTACAGCTGGGGCCAGTGAGTTCATCATCTTTTAGTCTGTCCATTACATCACTTTGCAAAATAATCGCTGCTATTGGCAACAAGATACCATGAGCAAGAGAAAGTAAGATTTCATCCTGAGCCCAGGGTTTAAGAAGTCAGTAAGGTATGAAACAGATTTTTAAATCATTCCATCTTGAAATGGCTGGTTTTTTCTTTATAAAGTTTGATGCCTAAAATGATGAAGGTTCAATTACAGTATTTGGAAAAATGTTTAGACACAGAAGACCTCATTCCTCCTGAATCATCAAGTGGACCTAAACAGGGTCTGTGTGGCAAGAAGCATGTTTAATGTCTACCAATCAAAGACCACTGAAAGTCTTCCCAAGTGGTTTCCAGTGATACTTTAATATTGAACATTTTTCTCCAGAACATTTCCAAGGCTTTTCAAAAAATGTTCACAGAGCCTTTCCATTCTAGTTTAAAAAAATCCAGTTATTCTCAAGAAAAAGGTTCCATAGCACACATTTCTACAGCTAAAGACCCCAGGAATCACAAATGAAAACACACGGTGGCCTCATTTCTTCTCTGATGGGATTCTGGAAAGCAGAGCTGAGACACGACTACTCACGGAACATGGTGTAAAACTGCTGTGGGTTCAGATTCCACTTGCCCCAGGGCGTCTTGTGGCCTTTCAACTGGGCATAGCTGGCATGATTGAACTCTGGCTCTGTGCCAAATGAGTCCAGGATTCGGAGCATGCACCTGAAAGATAAAAGATGCCATGAGTAAAATAACCACTTTGATCCCAAAGTCAAAAGAGCAAAAGTTCTACCCTCTCTCCCAGGAACTACCCAAAGATGGACAAATTCTTTAAGTAAGAAATGTCACTGGGCAGGAATCAAGAGGTCTTACACTAGCCTGTCTACTAAACATCCCCAGGTGTGACTTTTGAGCCAGAGCCAATACACAGCTCATACAATCTGCTTTGCACAAGTTGACTAATCACAGAAGATGCTCAAATACCAGTGAAATAAAAAGTTCCCTAAAGTTAGAACTGTAGAAGGCCATGGTCACTGCTGTGCCCCTAGCCAGGGCAGAGCATACAGTGTTGATTATTAATGAACAACTGTGGAAGAAAAAAAGAATTAACATTTTTAGAGGTAACTATGATATGAATGCTTATCTCCATCCCCCACCACCAGCCCCCACCCCCCAGCCCCTGCCCCTGAAATCCTAAAGAGATGGTATTAGGAGGTGGGGCTTTGGGGAAGTGATAAGCTTATGAGGGTGGAGCCCTCATAAATAGGATTAGTGCCCTTATATAAGTGATTCCACAGAACTCCAGAGCCCCTTCCACAGTATGAAGATACAACATGAAGTCTGCCACCTCACCTGACCATGCTGGCATCCTGATCTCAGACTTTCAGTCTCCCCAGTATGTGAGCAATACATATCTACTATTTATAAGTCACCCAGGATTTGGTACAGCAGCCCAGGCACACTGAGACAGAGGTCTTATTCTGCTCAGAGCACAAAGCTTGCTCTCCTTCAACAATTATTCAAGATTTTCATCAATTGACTAGAGTATAAGATTTTTGGTAGAGCTTAGAAACTCACTCAGTAGGCAGTCGTGATTTGTATGTATTTGATAGTAGCAGGACATTATTGTTTTCTCCCAGAGCTCAAAATGAATTGAAACTGAAGATGTTTCATTTGGTTATTCCACTAAAGCCTTAGAACAGCACCAACCAAACCCAGTCTATTGCCTGTTTTTGTGTGGTCTGACGGAGGAGCCTGGTAGGCTGTAGTCCATGGGGTCGCTACGAGTCGGACACGACTGAGCGGCTTCACTTTCACTTTTCACTTTCACGCATTGGAGAAGGAAATGGCAACCCACTCCAGTATTCTTGCCTGGAGAATCCCAGGGACGGGAGAGCCTGGAGGGCTGCCGTCTATGCGGTTGCACAGAGTCGGACACGACTGAAGTGACTTAGCAGCAGCAGCAGCCAGCTAAGAATGGTCTTTACATTTTTAAATGGTTAAAAAAGGGAGAATATTTTGTGATGTGAAAATTACATGAAATTCAACTTTCAGTGTTCAAAAATAAAGTTTTATTTGAACTAGCCAAGCCTAGTTGTTTCTCTGTGTCTATGGTTGATTACCTAGAGTAACAGTAGAGTTTGGTAGCTAAAATGGAGACCACATGGTCAGGCAAAGACTAAAATATTTATTACCTGGCTCTTTACAGATAGAGCCTTCTGATCATTGCTTTAGAGTACATAAAGAATGATCAATCAGAAGAAAGGAATCAATACTAAAAGAGAATTTATTGATTTTGGTTACATTTATATCATCACTGATTTTTAAGACACTGATGTAAATTTAACTCATGACTGGCCAATGATAACAGCACTATTTTCTGTATCTATTATTATTTCAGCACTATTATTATGTATTAATAACAATTGTTAATAACAGCTCTTACTGGACCAATAAGCATAACAGTAAAGAGGGATCAGAGCCCACATTTTAGAATCAGATGATGACAATAACTTTCAAGCATTTGATTAAGTTTCTTTCTTCCTTTCCCCACTGGTAGGGAGTCCATCTTTCAATCAGTTCTATGTCAATGCATGATGCAGAAAAAAAGAATGCAAACACCAGACTGAATTATCCAGAAAGAGCAATATTAAGTTGTCGTTTTAGTGTGATGATTTTCACATCAGAATTATCTGTCTAGACAAGGAAGAAAAGAAAGAGGGAAGGAAAGGTGGAAGGCGGGTGGGCCATGACCACAAAGCAAAATACAAGCTGACCACAGAAACAATGTCCTTCTTCTAGGTCCCCATATGGTTCTCAAGGAACAAGCGATCGACCTAATGACAGAATTTATATGTACGTGTAACTGGATCACTCTGCTGTACACTTGAAACTAACACCACATTGTAAATCAACTATACTTCAGTAAAAAGAAAGAAAAGAAAACAAAAGAGCTGGGATGATGGCAGCTCTGTAGAAGGTCATTATAGGAAGGGGGAGGACACACACTGACTTGAGGGACTGGGGAAGGTTCAGCTCCCGTGAGACGAACAGAGCTGGGAGTCAAAGGTTGCAGCGCTCTGAGCAGGCGCAGCAGGGAGAAGCCAGTCACCCTCCTCACAGAAACCTTTGCCTTGAAGGCTTTGGCTGCCTATACTTGTTTGTAATGAACTCTAACACTCTCTAGCTTGTGATTCTATTTTTAACTTAGAATTTTGCTGGTGTTATTTTACATTTGGATGATTAAAACAAACCCTGATGAGTAAAGATGCCTGGCAGGAGCCTCACACTTGAAGTCCTGGACTTTTATATGGGGTCTAAATGTATGCTATGTGATGCTGGCTTCTACTCAACATAAGACTACAGAATGAATGATGAGATGTCCCTACATTTGTCTCTAAACTTGTAGCTCTACATACTCAAAGCTTTGATCTGGGAATTGTCCTTTTTCTTTTCTTTTTGAGCTTATCTTGGTTTGTTTTACAAACCAGAGGCAAGAGACTGATCACTGTCTACGACAGGGGAGGCTGAACATTATAGTTTTCTCTCTTCAATCACTTTCTATATCTGTGTGTTTTGGAATTGGGTTTGTGTTGTTAATATTTATGCTGTTCCTCTAATGCCTTTTGTGTGTCTGGAGCATCAGGAACAGACTGATGACTTTAAAAGATATTTGCCTCGCTGCCCGAGGCAGCTGGCTTCCTAACAGGGATGGCTGCAGCAATGCCAAATGATTTCTGGAACATTCTCTCTGTGCTAAGGCCCACTATTACAAGATTGGATACTCACAACCTCCTTGCCAGAACCTACTTTCTAATTGGGAGTTTGATGTGAAACAGTGTATCTTAGACTATTTGCATCTCACTTTCCTGTGTGTTCACAATGCCCAGCAAAGGTCTCACCATGAAGCAAAATGGATATGAGTTTTGCAGTACCTAGCAGAACACTAGTCACATGTAGGTATTCAATACATGTTTAACTGAATGCCCTCAGTTCAGTTCAGTCGCTCGGTTGTGTCCAACACTGAGACCCCATGAACTTCAGCACACCCTGGGTCCCTACATAAATTGGACAGAATTTATATTTTTTCAAGATCAACAGGACTCATAAGTTTGTGCCTAAACAAAACATCAAATGATAAACTTTACATTTAATAGAATTCCTATCATCTTCCATTACCCATGATGAATACAGGGAGCACCACTAATTTCTAATCTTTAAAAGGGAAAGAAATAGGCAAGAAACTTTCTAGAGAATCTGCTTGGCCTGTGGATGAGAATCTCAGATATATCACATCACAGACACCAACGCTAAAGTCCTAACAGACCTCCTGCCAGCTAATATCACTGACACAGATGATTTATTAAAGAATGGAGGGATAAACATTACTCTCTCTCATAAAATCCCCTCTGAGATAGCACCTTTTCATCCAACAAGAATCAAATACCCATCAGCGGTGACCATTTTAATAATAAAATCATCCTTTTTAATTGACCGAAATGCTACCGCCGAGAATATATTTCCATCCAGACAGCCTTTCTTAATGATGAGAATATGTGAGTCCAGGGACTCTCAAAATAACCAGTTCCTTTGGCATGTTTATCAGATGCCTGCCACTTGAAAAAGCCAGAGAAAAACAGCTCTGTCTTTCTTGTTTTTAATGCTATTGCTAAAAAGAAAAAAACTTGATTCACTTATAAGGCCTATTAACCAAGGATAAAGATGGCTACTCCCATATAACAGAGAACATTTATGGTGGTCTGTGATTCATGAAGATTTGAAAAGCAAACAACAAACTGCCATCCTGGACCAAACCCAGATTTATATTTTGTTTTTTTAAGAAACTACAGGCATACCTCATTTTATGGTGCTTCACTTTTTGCATTTGGCAGATGCTCATTCTTTTTTCAATTTTTTAATACAAATGAAAGGTTTGTGGCAACCCTGCACTGTCAGATGTTGGTTAGCAATTTTTAGCAATAACCTATTGAAAAGTTTGCTTTCCCTTTCCAGTTTTATTGAAAAATAATTGACACACAACACAGAATGTTTCAAGTGTATAGCATAATGATTTGACTTATATACGATATGTAATGAATACCACAAGCTTAGTAAACAACCATCATTGTAGAGATACAAAGTAAAATTTCTTTTCCTTGTGATAAGAACTCTTGGGGCTTGATCTCTTAACAGTGTTTGTAAATAACATACAGCAGTGTTAATAATATTTATCACATTGTATATTACATCCCTTACTTATCTCACAACTGCAAGTTTATACTTTTTGACTACTATCCCCCAACTCCTCCTCCCCTACTCCCCACTTATTATAACCACAAACCTGACCTTTTTTTCCATGAGTTTGCCTTCATCTTTGTTTTTGAAGTATGTTGCTGCTGCTGCTAAGTCGCTTCAGTCGTGTCTGACTGTGTGCGACCCCATAGACGGGCAGCCCACCAGGCTCCCCCGTCCCTGGGATTCTCCAGGCAAGAACACTGGAGTGGGCTGCCATTTCCTTCTCCAATGCACGAAAGTGAAAAGGGAAAGTGAAGTTGCTCAGTCGTGTCCGACTCTTAGCGACCCCATGGACTGCAGCCCTCCAGGCTCCTCCCTCCATGGGATTTTCCAGGCAAAAGAGTACTGGAGTATAATTGACCTATAACACTCTGCCAGTTTCTGGCATGCAACTTAGTGATTCCATATTTCTGTACATTACAAAATGATCATGGTAAGTCTAGTTACCATCTGTTACCATATTACTGACTATATTCTCACACTGTGCATTTCGTAACTGAAAGTACTTTTAAAATTAAGTATGTACATTTTCTTTTACACATAATGGTGTTGTACACTTACATTATAGGGTAAACATAACTTTTATATGCACTGGGAAAACCGTCCCTCCCCCAAAACACTGTAGGGCTTGATTTATTGTGGCATTCACCTTACGGCAGCTGGATTTGATGTGGATTCAAGTCGCCCTTCCTCCCGGAATGCTGGCAGCTATCACCTTGCTATGGGTGGGACTGGAGCTGGAGGGGCTAGAGCTGAAGTTGGGGGTGAGGTGGGGCTTCCTCTGGGCTAGGCAGTCATCACCTTCCTATCGGGGGTGATCTGATCCTAAGGTTCTGGAGCAGAAGTCCTGAGATTTCGGCTCAAGCTGGCTCTATTCCTATCTATTTGGCTGCATGGGGATATAGGTGCAGCACATAGGATCTTCGCTGCATCACTCAATATCTTCCATTGTGGTACACGGACTCTCTAGTTGCGTCTCATGGGCTCAGCAGTTGCAATGTGCAGGCTTAGTTACTCTGCAGCCTATGGGATCTTAGTTCCCTGACCAGGGATTGAATCCCTGTCCCCTGCATTGCAAGATGGATTCTTTACCACTGGACCACCAGGGAAGTCTCATCTGTTCCTGTTAAGTGTGTGCTTTCCCCTGTCCCAGCACTGGGACCCTCACCCAAGAGTGCAGAGTGCTGAAGCAAGGGCAGAGGGTGCAGGCTCTCAGCTTGTCAGCCAACCACAGAGATCCGAGCTGTCTCTGACATGCTCTCTGTGTGGGCAACAGCCACTGTTTCCCTTCCTCTACTGAGATGTAGTCTTGGGTCCAAGTACCTTCTGCCACTCACAGACAGCCTTTCGCTGCCCCCAATCTCCTATTTGTAGCATTGCTGGCAGGTGGAGCCTGTGTGCCCAGATATTTAGGGTGAGCTGCCATCAGAGATCTGGGCTGCTTCTGATGCACTGCTTGAGTAAGCGTCAACAATAGCCACTGCTGTCCACTCAGGTTCCATACTGGGACCAGGTTGCCTCTGTGTCCCACTGTTTTCCCTCTCTCATCGTGGCAACCCTGGATCCAGGGCCATGCTGTGATATGGAGTAAGAGGGGCTGGAGCATTTAGTCAGCTAGGGCTGGCACACACCAAGGCAGCTGCAGGAAGCCTCTGTTCATCCTCTCTGCCCTGCCTCATGGGCAAGCCCGGGCACACGTGCTCCTCACAAGCAGGGTCTAAGCTTCCCACAGCTCTCCTGTTAGTGCTGGTGGTCCACCAACTTAACAAGGGGGTTCATCTCTCCCAGGTAGGACCCCACGACTCAGGGGCCCATTCTGGCTCTCACCACTTCCCAGGGCAGTGTCCCTTTTCCAGAGTCCCCTCCCAGGGATCCCTGCCTGATCGCTTTTCCTTCATTCCTCACCGATTACATGTGGGTCTTTCTTGCAGTCCTGGTCATACAGGACTCTTTCTGCAAGCTTCCAGTTAGTTTTCAATGAGAATTGTTCCATGTTTAGATATATTCCGGATGTGCATGTAGCAGGAGACAAATTCCACATTCTCCTACTCCACCATCCTGATCAATCCTCCATATTATTCATTAATAAGAATTATTAAAGTCTAACTGGATACTTTGTTTTTCCTGCTGAACACTGAGACTTACAGCTATTCTCATGCAAGTGTTAAACATAGTGTCAAGGGGGATATATGTATACTTATGGCTAATTCACATTGTTGTATGGCAGAAACCAACATAATATTGTAAAGCAATTATCCTCCAATTAAAAAAAAGTAGTATCTGAGGTACAGTAGCATCAAACTAAGTCTCTCTTAGCAAGATCGTAAGGAAATTGAAAAATTAATAAACTTCATTATACACTTCAGTGTTATTTAGTGTCAGGCTTGTGAACCATGTAAAACTGCTTCAAATACTAAGTCACGGTCTCAAACCCACATATAGGGAAATAGTGAGATCTTCTACTAAATAATAAAAACTGTGCACAGAATAACACTGAACTCCAGTCATACTAAGCATGAGGTTTATCTTTAAAAGTATAAGACCCTAGCATTTAGACAAGCTACACCTACCTTTTTCTTCCAAGAATGATAACAATACTGATGGAGGAAAGGGACAGAGAAATGAGTCATCATCTCAAATCTAAGGAACACAAGAAATGACACTGTCCATATTTTATCAAAATTGTTATTTGATTAAATGGATGAGGTTAGTGTATGCAGATAGAGACGCAAGCTAAGTGTTAGGGGAGGAAAAAAGAAGGCTCGACATTTGGTTTCTACTCTCAGATCAGTGAAACTAATGAAGAGTGCTTGAAAGTCAAAAGACACCGTGGAGAATCTGAACTTCAATTAGGAATGAGAAACACTGTACACAGCTCAAAAGATAATATTCGATAAGCTTTTTCTACTGGCAACCTTTGTGACTCTTGTTAACAAAATAAAAAGCTCTAAAAATTTAAGAACAGTATGGAGCACTTACTGGTAATGAACCCAGGAAGGTCCAAGAGTTTTCTTGAATTGAGCGAGTCCTACAATATCAATATAAATGAGCTCAACGATTCGATCTCCTACAGTTGGGCAGCCAGATCGGTTTCCAACAACCTTCTTCATTATTCTAGAGAAAGAACAGAAAGAGGAAAGAAAGAAAGAAAATTTACTACAAGCACTACATTTAGCAACTTTACTAGGCAAAGAAACATCCCAAGAATCCTTATCAGGGAGAATGACATGGCTGTTTCCAGTCAGCTGCCTATCCGAGTTCTGCCCAGTCATCAGGTCCATCCAAAGCCTCAATTCTGAGTCTTGCAAAAGCAAATGGTGGTTTACAAACACAGCCTTAGAAACCAAAGAAGATCTGGGTCTCAGTTTATCTCTATTTAATTTGCTGGTCAAAAAGACTATGGAGGTCTTTAAGCATTGGTGAAAGGGCCAGATGTGTTATTTAAACAGATAATTGTGGAAGCAACATGGAGCAATGGTTCCCAAACATGCCTGCACATTAGAATCACCTGGTGATCTTGTTGGATTTTCCTAAGCCCAGGCCATATATATTCCAGACAACATAAATCATACTCTCCAATCTAGCAGCCATGAGATCTTAGGAAGTTAACTTCTCTGAATCTTTCCTCCTCAAAAACAAAACAAAAAGGATTAGATACAGAGAAGATGGTAAGACAGAAACCTCTCAGGAATTTTTTAGGCAGTTGAAATAGGTATTGAAAGGAAAGTGCATATACTGGATACTCAGTACCTATCAGTTTTTCCCAGAGTCTGTTCTTATTATACAGCCCTTACTGACCTCCTTCCATTTCAATACAAGCCTCTACAGTACAAACTTCTTTCTATACTGCTCTGTACATAAAATAGTTTGGCCAAGAACATGCACTATCATAGCAAACACCTTCTTTCAACAAAACAAGAGACGATTCTACACATGAACATCAACAGATGTTCAATATCTATATCATACTGATTATATTCTTTGCAGCCAAAGATGGAGAAGCTCTATATAGTTAGCAAAAACAAGACTGGGAGCTGACTGTGGCTCAGATCATGAACTCCTTGTTGCCAAATTCAAACTTAAATTGAAGAAAGTATGGAAAACCACTAGACCATTCAGGTATGACCTAAATCAAATACTTTACAGTTATACAGTGGAAGTAACAAATGGATTCAAAAGATTAGATTTGATAGACAGAGTGCCTGAAGAACTATGGACGGAGGTTTGTAACATTGTACAGGAGGCAGTGATCAAGACCATCCTCAAAAAAAGAAATGCAAAAAGGTAAAGTGGTTGTCTGAGGAGGCCTTACAAATAGCTGAGAAAAAGAAGAGAAGTGAAAGGCAAAGGAGAAAAGCAAAGATATACCCATCTGAATGCAGAGTTCCAAAGAATAGCAAGGAGAGATAAGAAAGCCTCCCTCAGTGATAAATGCAAAGAAATACAGGAAAACAATAAAATGGGAAAGACTAGAGATCTCTTCAAGAAAATTAGAGATCCCAAGGGAACATTTCATGCAAAGATGGGCACAATAAAGGACAGAAATGGTATGGCCCTAACAGAAGCAGAAGATATTAAGAAGAAGTGGCAAGAATACACAGAACTATGCAAAAAGATCGTCATGACCCAGATAACCACAATCGTGTGGTCACTCACCTAGAGCCAGACATTTTGGAGTGAGAAGTCAAGTGGGCCTTAGAAAGCATCACTACGAACAAAGCTAGTGGAGGTGATGGAATTCCAGCTGAGCTATTTCAAATCCTAGAAGATGATGCTGTGAAAGTGCTGCACTCAATATGCAGCAAATTTGGAAAACTCAGCAGTGGCACAGGACTGGAAAAGGTCAGTTTGCATTCCAATCCCAAAGAAGTGTAATGCCAAAGAATGCTCAAACTACTGCAAACTGCACTCATTTCACATGCTAGCAAAGTAATGTTGAAAATCCTCCAAGCTGGGCTTCAACAGTGTGTAAGCCGAGAACTTCCAGGTGTACAAGCTGAATTTAGAAAAGGCAGAGGAATCAGAGATCAAATTGAGAACATCTGCTGGATCATAGAAAAAGCAAGAGAATTCCAGAAAAACATCTATTTCTGCTTCACTGACTATACTAAAGTCTTTGTGGATCACAACAAACTGTGGAAAATTCTGCAAGAGATGGGAATATCAGACTACCTTACCTGCCTCCTGAGAAAATCTATATGCAGGTCAAGAAGCAATCATTAGAACTGGACATGGAACAATGGACTGGTTCCAAATTGGGAAAGCAGCATGTCAAGGCTGCATATTGTCACCCTGCTTATTTAACATATATGCAGAGTACATCATGAGAAACGCTGGGCTGGATGAAGCACAAGCTGGAATCAAGATTGCTGAAAGAAATATCAATAACCTCAGATATGCAGATGACACCACCCTTATGGCAGAAAGTGAAGAAGAAGTAAAGAGCCTCTTGATGAAAGTCAAAGAGGAGAGTGAAAAAGTTGGCTTAAAACTCAACATTCAGAAAACTAAGATCATGGTGCTCTGTTCCATCACTTCATGGCAAATAGACAGGGAAACAATGCAAACAGTGACAGACTTTATTTTCTTGGGCTCCAAAATCACTGCAGATGGTGATTGCAGCCATGAAATTAAAAGATATTTACTCCTTGGAAAAAAAGCTATGACCAACCTAGACAGCATATTAAAAAGCAGAGACATTACATTACCAACAAAGGTCCGTCTAATCAAAGCTATGGTTTTTACAGCAGTTATATATGCATGTGAGAGTTGGACCATAAAGAAGGCTGACTGCAAAGAATTGATGCTTTTGAACTGTGGTATTGGAGAAGACTCTTGAGAGTCCCTTGGACTGCAAGGAGATCCAACCAGTCCATCCTAAAGGAAATCAACCTTTAATGTTTATTGGAAGGACTGATGCTGAAGCTGAAACTCCAATACTCTGGCCACCTGATGTGAAGAGCTAACTCACTGGAAAAGACCCTGATGCAGGGAAAGACTGAAAGCAGGAGGAGAAGGGCACGACAGAGGACAAGATAGTTGGATGGCATCATCAACTCAATGGACATGAGTTTGAGCAAGCTCCAGGAGATGGTGAAGGACAAGGAAGCCTGGCGTGCTGCAGTCCACGTGGTCACAAAGAGTCAGACATGACTGAGCTACTGAACAACAACAAAATAGTGCTCTGTACTGTTTGCTAACTTTTTCTCTATGTCTAATTTTCCTTCTGACTAGACTGTATTTAAGAACTGGCACTATGGTTTATACTTTTTCATTATCCTTCCATCCATCCACTAATATAAAGCTAATCATCTATTTAAACCCACCCTTGCACTCAGAGCCAACATACTTGATTGTAGGTGAGCTTCACATGGTGAGGCATATAACTGCTAACCGTACTGCCATCTGCCCAGAAAAATGGCCATTTATCTGTTTATCCCTGCTCACATCCCACAACAGTCCTTAACCAGACTATGGACACTCTACTCCAAAGGACAAGAGTCATCAAAAGGCCTCTGCCTACAGCTCCACAATGACACTGCTCTAGCCACCCTTTTCTCCACTGGTTTCTGAAAGAACCAATTTCTTCCCAAGAATTTGAAAATTTTTTCTGTAAAGGGCCAGGTAGTAAATACTTTCATCTTCACAGGCCACATATTCTCCGTCACAGCTATTTAACTCTGCTCTTGTAGAAGGAAAGCAGTCATAGATAATATACAAACAATGGGTGTGGCTGTGGGCCCATGAAACTTGATTAACAAGAGAGGATCCCTGTGCTATACCTGGGAGCATCAACAGAGACTTATGCCTGAGTCTTACGCCCAAAAGCTGTCATTTAATTAGTCTGGGATATGGTCTGGGATGGGGGAGTCTAAAAAGATCCCTAGGTGATCCTAATGTGCAGGCATGTGTGGTAACCACTGCTCCAAAATTAATAAACACCTCTGACTTTGACACCAGGGCGTAAGACCTCCATGATCTTCTTGACCAGCAAATCAAGTCTCCACCTAGTAGATCCCTTATATGACTTTTTGGGCCTCCCTAGGGAGTACCTATCCCCAGAGCACCCATAATGCTCCATTTCTTCACCACCCCCTCTTCCATTGATCTCTTCACTTATTTGTTCAGTAAACAGTTATGAGTACCTGCTATTCTAGGTGCTCAATACACAGTGGTGAGCAATATTCACAGTTTCTCCACTCCCTGTGCTTATCATCCTCACCTCAAGTAGTACTAATCACACTGCAATTAGTGTCACTATTGTACAATGCATTAGTTGTGATTATCAAAAAGTTTGCATCTCCTTGACCACAGGCTGATCATCTCTATGTCCCATACCAAGAATCAGCCCAAAGGAGGTGGTGAAGGAATGACCATGCAATGTATGAATACACCCACTTCAGAGGTTGTGTCCCCAGTGTGTTTTTTAAGAAAGCAGGGCAAAGGCAATGGTAGGCGGCTATTAAAGAGTGGTGAAGGGCTCAGAAAGACCTCAGGTTTCTCGAGCTTTGAAAGGAGCATCGTGGCTCCACGGTCAAGAGCACAGGCTTTGAGGTCAGAGAGACATAGGGCTCAAATCCTGGCTCTCCCACATACCCTCAATAGGACCTTGAAGAACCCATTTTTGGTTTGAACCCCAGTTTCCTCAACTTTAAAATGCAGAAAGCAACAGTACCTACTTCCAGGCTTGCATTAAGGACTAAATAAAATGTAACATGTGAAGTGCTTAATATCTGGTGCACAGGAAGTGTTCAACAAATGTTAAACAGGCACCATCAATATTATGGCTGTCATAACTGGTGACATATGATATTTTCACCATCAATATCATAACTGTTGATATTATTGCTATAACTAAAGCCCAGATCATGGTTTTAGCATATGGAAATCATTTAACAAATGAGAGCTGACATTGTTTTATTGATAATACTGCTTTTTCATCTCAATACTGCCTCTAATCCTGTGTGGACCTTGGACCTAACACAGTGACCTCGCTGGACAACAAAGTAGGAGCAAGGTGGGACATATGCTGTCTTAATACCTCTTCCATCTCTAGAATGTCCCTTCAACTGTTTTCTTTTGGAACAGTTGACATATTGTTTCATGCTAACTTGGCTGTTGGGTAGAGAGTCTCAATGGGCAGTTATCCAAAAAGGAGGGAAGGAGAGCTAAGCACTTCTGCTTGGCCAGCCGTGTCAGTCTAAAAGTGATTAATGGAGGACTCAAGCTAGAAGCACATTTCAGTGAAACCAAAAAACCTAGGTAGAATTAACAGACTCAGAGTTGCAAGTGGGCTAATTGAAATAGGATTGTATCAGGGCTTTCGAGAAACTCATCTTCTCCAAATTAAATTACAAACAGGAACCTGCCCTGTTTGAAGATTTAGAAAGGGTGATGTTGAGGAGGGAAGGGTATGCATTTCAGCAAGAGACAGGGAATTAGGAAAGTCAATAATGTTTTGTGCTGCAGATGTTGGAAGCACCTGTAACAGCAGAGAATAAGCTCCTTAGTTTGAATTTTCTGGCTTTCATTTATCAAGCCTCTGGAGCCTGCAGCTACAATGAAAACATATTAGCCTTTTCACAGTGTATGTATTTAGCTCCTGAAAATAATCTTCTTATCTCCTGTTTAGTGAATTATCACTTTCATTTTCCTCCACAAGAAATTACACACTAATAGAGGGCTTTAAGAGTTTACAATTTCTTTTTTGTATTCTGATTTTAAAATTGAAAAGTAATCTCCTTACTCCTTGAGCTCTGCCAGTGAAGCTGAAATCCTAATGTCATGGCCCAGTAAGTACAGAGATGTAATTAAATCACTCCACTGAACTAATTCACCAAGAGGGCCACCACTGAAAGCTGTCTCTGCAATCTTAAATCCAGATTCCTTAGTCAGGAGGCCCAGGTGGACAAGGACCTGGAAAAAAAAAAAAAAGAGGGACATACTGATTCTCATTGGATCAAGTACAAATTCCACAGTAACCTACCAAAAAACCACCCACCAATTCCAAAGTCTTGTTTACATTCTAATAAAATCTCAACATGGGGTAAATAATTTTTCTAGAAGGTACACAGAAAGAAAGGAAATGATCTCTCATTGTTGTGTTAGAGAAATAAAGTCATTACTGCATTCAGTATGGCTATGGACAGATAATCCTGCTTTCCAAAGGTGAAAAATCAGGATTAAAGGAGAGTCAACCAGGACAATAAAATATCTTTTAACAATACTGGGCTTTTTGTCCACAGCTGGAATATTTTTAAGCTTTTAACATGACAAATTTCAAACACTAACAAAAACAGATATGACAATAGTCAATTCCGATATGCTTAAAAATTACTGACTTCAACAATGATTAAATCCTGACAGATATTATTTAATATACACCCCTCACTTTCTCCCAACCCCTCCAGCTTATCTTGAAACAAATCCGAGAGAGCCTATCATCTGTAAAAATCTCAGCTGGAATTTCTAAAAGAAATAAATTTTCACTTAAAAAATACAACTCTAATATCATTGTCACCCCTAACACAGCTATTAATTCCTTAATATCATCCAATATCCAGTTAGTGCATACACTTGCTCAGTTGTCCCTTATTTTTCCCAAGAGCAGTTATTTGAGCCAGAATTCAAATAAAGTACATAAACTGTAATGCCTCATACCTCTCCTAGCCTTCTTTAACTGTAGGTTAACTGCCTGATCTTCCTTTCTGGGAGGGAGAGGGGCTTGTAATTTCCTTGTCAAAGAAACTGGGTTGTATTTCCAGTAGAGTTTTTCACCCTCTAGATTTTACTGACTGTAAAACAGATTTTTCTGTCCCTTGTGTTTACGGTAAATCAGTAACTACAGCTGCAGCCATGATCAAATTTGTATTTGATTTTTTGGGCAACACTTCTTCATAGGTAGTGCTGTGCACTTCCCAGTGGTAGGAACGATATCTGGGTGTTTCTGTTTTGTGGTGTTTGCAGCTACTGATGATCACTAACTAGATGCATTAATCCATTATGGCTTGCCATTGATGACATTCTATCATTCCTTCTGCATTCATTAGCTGTAATATTGGTACTTCTAGAAAGAGAAACTATCCCTCATGGACAGCCTACATAGGAAAAAACTTAGTAAATACCTGTTTCTTTCCTTTTACTCAATGGTTTTCAAAATAACAAATTTGTTCTTTAGCATTCTCTAATGATAACAAAGGAAGATTAAAAAAAAAATGTGTATTATTATACACGAACATAAGTATATTTGATGGGTTTCAGTACACTGCAGTTATTATTCTTACTGATTACCAAATTGTACCACCTTGGGCAATGGGAGGCTATTAAAATTGGCTTTCAAGTTCTGTGAAAAAATTCTAGTAGTCTTCGATAATTTTTTTTTCATATATAGAAAGATAATTATTATGCTCACATGAGATTCATATTTAACACATATCAGTATGTTTTAGCTGACAGTGAGAACAGCATTCAGTATGGGTTTCCAGGAAATTCAGAGTAGCAAGGCAGCTTTTAATGTGGTCCAACTGACTGAAGTCTGAAAGGAAAACAGTGATGTTAGCTTAACTAAACCCAGGGTATAAGAGCTTCACGCTCTGGGATATTATAGGGGTTTCCCAAGCATCTCCTCATGAACTTCAAAACAAACTGGCTCATGTTTAATTTACAGTATCTCTGTCTCAGGAACACAAGCAGAACCGCCACCAAACAGAGCAGCAATGAAACTCAGCAGCTGGTTGCCCAAATTACAGAACTGACAAATATCCGAGTATGAAACTGTCATGATGATGTAACAGGAAGTTCTTTAAGGCTGTATTTGAGTAAAGAAAAGAGAACTAAACTTCCTGATGCTACTGAGAGTGAGTATGATGGTACTCAGGAAAATCTTACAGGCAGATATTCTGCTTGGCTCCACTGAAGAAACACGTGTGCTAGTTCCTGCTAGGATTGTTGTAAACCGGGGAAAGCCCCAAAATGGCTATACAAGAAGACACTGCAGATTCACCCTAAGGGAATATCACTGGGGACATGACATTTCTCTTAGTCTCGTCTCCATGAAAATCAAATTTTCAAGAAAACTGGCATTCAGCTGAAGTGAATTAATCAGAAACTCACTTTCTTCCGCTTTCTCTTCTCAAGATTCTGCTTCACTGCCAAGGACTTGATTGCTTGGATCCACGCATCAGCCATTCGCCGGATCCGCAGTCTCATCCATCGGAATTCTTCATGCTTTTTCATCATACTGTAGAGAATATTAACATCTGTACGAATTTCTGCCTAGAAACAGAAATTTAATAAAAATGAATAGGAGATAAGAAGCCCAGAAACATAATGGTTTTCATGATGTGACGTTTGAAAACTTGAGAGTCAATTAAACACGTGGCTTCAAAAGGGAGTCTGGTTCACTGAAGAGCTTTGCTTGAAGGTCCTGGGGCTGCAAATTGAAGCAAAGGGTCACTGACTGCTGCTCTGCTATATAAGGGACATCATTAAAAAATTAGAAGCAGAGAAAAGCAGCACAGGCATTGCCAAGCCCTGAGCTAGGTCAAAATGTGTATTTTACAGTGAAATGTGCCTGATGCATCTTGAAATTGTCTGCACCCGAATTTATTGGCCCTTTGGATCTACTTCGGTGGAGCAGACTCCTGGGAAAACTGAAGTTTATCCTTAACCAGCTACCTGCCATTGTGGAGGCTGCCACAAAGCCTCATTCTGTCCACAAAGTAGGAAAATATATGCTCACCCTCTAGTCTTGTCCCAACCCAAACAAACAAAAGTTTATTATTTTCTACAAGGAATTTAAAAGTCAGGAATATCACTTTCTTATTGTAACTGAATAAAATTTAGAATTCAAGCCAGAATAACTTAAAAGTCAGAAAGAGTATTTTCTGCAATAGCTGGATGTAACCAGTGATTGAAAGAACAGGGAGAAATAATAACATTAGTATTTTTTTCATATAACATCTAAAGAAAGCATGCTGAATCCATCTTTCAGCAGTCACCATAATTGATTCTAAACACTCATCTGACCATGCCATGATTCAACTATGTCCCAAGAATCCCATGGTCTAAGAGAGGCTCAGCAAACTCTGGCTTTTTGACCAAATCTTTCTCAGTTCAGTTCAGTCGCTCAGTTGTGTCCGACTTTTTGCGACCCAATGGACTGGAGCACGCCAGGCTTCCCTGTCCAACACCAACTCCTGGAGCCTTCAAACTCATGTCCATTGCGTCAGTGATGCCATCCAACCACCTCATCCTCTATTGTCCCCTTTTCCTCGCACCTTCAATCTTTCCCAGGATCAGGGTCTTTTCCAATGAGTCGGTTCTTCACATCAGGTGGCCAGAGTATTGGAGTTGCACCTTCAGCATCAGTCCTTCCAATGAATATTCAGGATCTCCTCGCAGTCCAAGGGACTCTCAAGAGTCTTCTCCAACACCACAGTTCAAAAGCATCAGTTCTTCAGCGCCCACCTTTCTTTATAGTCCAACTCTCACATCCATACACAACTACTGGAAAAACCATAGCTTTGACTAGATGGACCTTTGTTGGTAAAGTAATATCTCTGCTTTTTAATATGCTGTCTAGGTTGGTCATAGCTTTTCTTCCAAGGAGCAAGCGTCTTTTAATTTCATGGCTGAAGTCACCATCTGCAATGATTTTGGAGCCCAAGAAAATAAAGTCTGTCACTGTTTCCATTGTTTCCCCGTCTATTTGCCATGAAGTGATGGAACAGAGCACCATGATCTTAGTTTTCTGAATGTTGAGTTTTAAGCCAACTTTTTCACTCTCCTCTTTTACTTTCATCAAGAGGCTGTTTAGTTCTTCTTCGCTTTCCGCTATAAGGGTGGTGTCATCTATGTATCTGAGGTTATTGATATTTCTCCCGGCAATCTTGGTTCCAGTTTGTGCTTCATACAGCCCGGCACTTCGCATGATGTACTCTGCATATAGGTTAATAAGCAGGGTGACAGTATATAGCCTTGACGTACTCCTTTCCCAATCTAGAACCTGTCTGTTGTTCCATGTCCAGTTCTAACTGTTGCTTCCTGACCTGCATACAGATTTCTCAGGAGGCAGGTCAGGTGGTCTGGCATTCCCATCTCTTTCAGAATTATCCAGTTTGCTGTGATCCACACAGTCAAAGGCTTTGGTGTAGTCAATAAAGCAAAAGTAGATGTTTTTCTGGAACTCTCTTGCTTTTTGGATGATCCCCTTCTTTTTCGATGATCTTCCTCATTGCCTGTTTCTCTACATAAAGTTTCGTGAGAACACAGCCACGCCCCTCATTTACATATGGTGAGGTGTGCCCTGGGCTACAAGGTCAGAATTGAGCAGATGTAACAGAGACTTCCTTATGGCCTACAAAGAGAAGTATTTACTATCTGGCCTTTCACAGAAAAAGTCTGCTGACCCCTGAGGAAAAGAATATGGGCTTGAGTTTTTAATATGAAGCTTTTCACAGCCCCTGACTACCTTTCCCATCTCTTCTTCATTCCAGCTCATTCAGATCCCTATGGCCTTGTCCCAGGCTCTCCTCTCGGAAATCCCAGGCTCTTGTATGGGCACCTTTTTACCTCACATCAGAGACATCTTTCTCTGCTTGACTTGGTATAAATCCATTCATCACTTCAAATTCAACTCCAAGGTTATCTTCTCTTTACATCTCTCCTGACCCATGCAGGCTGTGATGGTCACTTCCTCATTAATTTCCATGGGCCTGTGTTTCAGTGTTGACATGGGTGTGGTCACCATTTACAATCACCTTCATTACCAGATCACTAGGCACCTCCAAGTCTGGCACCAGGTCTTATTGACTTAGGAACCCTCAGAGAACTGCTCAATAAATAAACATATCAGTAACAGGTTGATGTGGCCACTCAAATTTCCACAGGGCTGGGGACAGAAGTTCTTCAGCTTACTATTATTTCAGATTACAATTGGCATCTCTAGAAGACTGTACATGTATCACTTGGCATCAGCCCCAAATCACAAGACAGGTAAGAGGTTTCCAAAACCACTTACCAATGAATTACGATCAGCTTCTTCGTAGGGATTTTTCGCTCTCCAAGGTAAATGGGGACACCAATTTTCAACCTGAAAAACAGGAACCGGAGATACTAAGTATGCCGGTTTATTTGCAAATGAATTAACATCTGTGCCAAGCCCAAGTACAGTGCCTGGTACACAGAAAGTGGGTTAAGTGGGTTATTATTAATACTATTATTAGTCAGACTCCCACACTTTTAGCTAGCAACCCAGAGAGGTCTGCTCTCAGATGCAACAATAAACATTCAAGGTCCCAGGAGCGTATGATTACACTTTACATCCGTCCTTCAAAAACTTCATAATGACTAATTCCTTAATCATTTAATCTTCATACTTCTATGCAGAAGGAGAGGGGGGCTCTTTTGGTAGAAAGTTAAAAGATTTGAACACTGCCACAAAGATGCTTCTGTGCCATTTATTTAGCAAAAGGACAGGAATGATTTGTTATTTGCTCTGGCGTGTCTGGAAAGGTAACAGCAAGTCATCTGAGGCACAGAACTCCATCATTTATCTCCAAATGAGGAATGCAACTGAGAGTTTAAGGCTAACGGATCAAGGCTTCCCCTCATTTTGTGGCTGTTCACTTCCCACTATCTCAAGGAACAGGGTGATAAAATCTATTGGAAAGAGAGATGAGGAAAGAAAAAAATCCTTCAGCAATCTTGTGAGAGCCATTGTGGAAGACTGATTGTTCTGTCAATGCACCCGAGTTTAGACAGCAGGAGAGGAGGAAAGAGAAAGCAGGAGTACCAAATTTTATAGGAATGACTTCAAAAAGGTTACCAAAGAAAATTGAGGCAGATTTACACTTTCTAGTAAATGAAGATGCGCTGACTGATATTGACGTCTGTACTCTGCCAAAACTGGCCATATAATTCCAAGATAACATATCACCCATTCACTAATATGAGATTATTAAAGATGGCTAATAAACAGGTAATGAAAATAATGTTTCTATGGCCAGGTGGACACATAAAAATGAACAGAGCCAGAGGGCAGGGGGCATCCTTGGAAGATCATGGAGAAGGCAGGGATGTAAATGAGGTTAGACTTTCAGGTCAGCAATGCAGAGTCAGACAAGCTGGTTAGCCCCCCAGCTCTGGGTGAGTTTTCAAAGAAAGCAGTTTCTCTACTCTAGAAATAAAGCAAGGTGATTTTGACTAGGACCCAAAATAATTGGGCAATTTGCATAAAGCCCTCTGCTGCTGCAAGTGATCTGAAAGCAACATGCAGAGGGCAGCTAAGTTTGGGGGTGGGTGGAATTCCCGGATAGGATAAGTATCATATTCTCTTTTCTTTTTGTGGAGTGAAATTAGACTTGACCAGCTTTGTGAACGGCTTCAGAGACCAAAAGGATTCCTCATAAGAAAGGTTGCAATGGTTTTTACTCATAAGAAAATACCAACTTGCCTGAAATGCCTATGTCTAAAAACTGAGCGCTTATACAGCAGCATCACCATGAAAGGCAAAAATCACAAAGGAAAAGCACTCTATAAGTGAGAAAAATGAGGAAGAACCAGCAGAAAAGAAGCCTCCAAGGGAACGAAGCTGGTCCCAGCAGCACTGCACACATCTGTGCCTTGTGTGCTTAGGCCAGACTGAATTATTTAATTCAAATTAAATTTTTGTAAATGGACTCAATAAGACAGTGCTTTAAAGCATATTTATACCATGAAGGATTCAAATAGATTGCTGACCTGACTGCGAGACCTTCCACTGCACACAAAAGCATGAGGGTGAGCAAGCAGGGCACAGATTCATAGTCAATCCCATTTCAAATAAATAACAAAATGCACACAGCAGCATGTCAGAATAAAAAATGTCCTCATGAAGAGCATGATAGGGAGAGATGAGACACGACTATGAATAAAGAAAATCAAGCAAAAGGAGACACATTAGTGAGATCAGATAAAGGAAAGTACATTCACTCCTCTGCCCTTCGAAGAATCTTCCAAAATTTACTCTGATGAAAATACAGTCCAAGGTGATCTTCTAAAATATGACTTCCCGATAGAATACTCAAGACTTTAATTCCTCTTTGAAACTGATCATTTATCTCAGTTCTTCTTACTCTAAATCACTGGATAATACCATGTGAGATTTCAAGGGCATCTCAAAAAGTATGGGAAATGGAGTCAGTGTATTTTGAATTTAGCAAGAAATCTTACCATTACATACACACTCATAATAGAGGAAAAATCCATTCTGAATATCTCGACACAGAATGAGGACAGTGGGTTTTTAGGGTGGCTGTTTTTGTACACAGTGATAAGCTAACTGGTTAACAAAATAATTAAACTATACTCCCAGAGAGAGGGCACAAAGAATTACTTTTCTTGAGCAAGGAGATCTAAAATTAACCAATTTTATTTTTGACATTCCTCTACAAAATGCATAAGAAAAGTCTAAGATTACCTCTAGAGGTTGATGTCTTGGATGCTTAGGATTCTCTTCTTTATGTAAATTTTCATATTACAATTTTTTTTTTCAAAGAACACTTATTGAGTAATTTTTAAAGGTATTACATTATATAAGCATACAATCATTGACTGAAGGTTTACAGCTCAGTGTGTCTGGGAAAAAAACAAATGAACTTGACTGTATCCCATCATTTAATACCCTGAAGTGCCCTACAAGGTGGGTACCACGCCCAGATTACATGTGAGGAAAGCAAGACTTGAAGGTGCTGAGAACTTGCAGAGGTCCACTCACTGACTTCCCTGGTGGCTCAGATGGTAAAAGAGTTTGCCGACAATGCAGGAGACCTAGATTCACTCCCTGGGTCAGGAAGATCTTCTGGAGAAGGAAATGGCAACCTACTCCGGTACTCTTGCCTGGGAAATTCCATGGACGGAGGAGCCTGGTAGGCTAGGTAGGCTACAGTCCATGGGGTCACAAAGAGTCGGACAGGATTGAGCAACTACACTTTCACTTTTTACTCACTAGTGAGTAGCGGGGCTGGGTGATGACTGAGATCCCATCCCTGGACCAGGACATGAAGTGTCAGAGACACTTTAAAGGGCGGGGACAAGAGGGCTGCTGAATCTGGAATCCACCATATCAGATTCTATGTCCAACTCCACAAACAACTAGGGGTATAACCTTAAACCATCTGACTTTCAAGTTTTCTCATCTACAACATAAAGGTGCTGGCTTGGGTACTCTATAATAATTCTATTAGCTATGAGACCTAAAAAATATAGTTAGATACCACCATGTGGGTTACCTATCAAAATGACACAATTGACTATATTCATTAGATAAACTGATGATACACACACATATATGCATGCACATATTTGTTGTACTGATAACCTATCTAATGTAGCTACTCATTAAGGAACATGTTTAAAAAAATTTTTTTTTTAAAAAAGATCTCTTTACCCCACTCCATGCTCCTCCCAGGCCTACTCTCCTTTTCTAAAGATTCAAAAAGGAAATGCACATGGTAAAAGATGTCTCCACATGTGAGTGGTTCCACTACCTGGCCCCATCCTCTCCATCAAACACCTGAGCTGATGAATTATTTTGGCCAAGTGGCTTGTTAGGAAAGGCTGTGCCTGGGGAAGCAGGTAGATGACAGAGAAGAACAAGAAAAACGACAGTGCACCAAGAACCAAGCACTAGGAAAAGCGCTTCACACACACTGTGTCCTCTGGTTTCCACATAATCATATGGGCAAGGTCACTCATCACAGCAGATGAAGACATGGGTTCAGGGAGGCCCCATGGCTGGGGATGGAAGTGCCATCTGCCCTGTCCAGGGCCGGCACTTAGCAGGGAAGCCAGACGTGTGGTTTCTGCAGTCCCATGAGCACAGTCCAGACTCCAGTATCAGAGTAGGACTGCCTAGATCTTCTCCACAAAATCCTTCAGAAAGGGTTCACTCTGCTCCCACTGCGGGGCAGTGCTGGAAGGGCCATGAGAGTGATGACAACTTGCTGCCTACAGCCTTCTTCCTTGATGTCTGTTCTGTGCAGCAGAAGCGATCATTTCAAAGCCTAAACTGGCTTACATCCTACACTAACTCAGACCCTCCAGGGGCTTCTCCCTACCCTTAGAATAAAACCCAGAATTTACCCTCAAGCTTACACTGCTGTCTCACTCCCCCTGCCTTCCAAACAAGAACCTCCTTCCACATCCAAACACCCGCCAGGTTCATTCCTGCCTCTGGAGGGTTGCCGGACTTGTGAGAAGAGGGGAAAAGATGATCAGCTAAATTCAAATTTCAGACAAAGGATGATTTTTCTTTTTAGTAAGCTGCATGCAGTATTTGTCATATGTGAAAGTGAAAGCGTAGTCGCTTAGTCATGTCTGACTCTTTGTGACCCTGTGGACTATAGCCCACCAAACTCCTCTGTCCATGGAATTCTCCAGGCAAGAATACTGAAATGGGTAGCCATTCCCTTCTCCAGGGCATCTTTCCGACCCAGGGATCAAATCCGGGTCTCTGGTATCGTGGGCAAATTTTTTTTATCATCTAAGCCACCAGGGAACTGCCATTTGTCATATACTCACAGTAATAAATAAAACACTCTACCTGAAATTCATGATCATTGGGCATCCTGTGTTTTACCTGGTAACCCCACACCTCAGGCTTTGGCATCCACACTCTTTCTACCTGAAACACTCTTCCTCCCAGAGTGCTCATGCCTCCCTCTCTTCCCTCCTACACACTATGCTCCAACTTTTCCTGAGAAGCCTTTCCTGGTCTGCTTACCTGGCCACTCTACCTCCTTACTCTGCTTTTCCTTGGCACACACACCACATGTGGGAATTATCTGACCTATGGGATGACTACTGTTTGCTGCCCCAATGAATGTAAGCTCCTTAGGGACTTCAGTTGGCTTGTTCAGGGCTCTTTCCTCAATCCAGAGAACAGGGCCTGGCACACAATAGGTCCTCAATCATTACTTGTTACATACTGAATGAAAAAATGGGTGACTTGAGTGCTAAAGATATTCATTATAAGGATACCCTTTTCCTTTTAAGTGGCACAATGTATTTTCATCATTGTATTAGATCTTTCAACAATACCCTGAGGCAAGCATGGCAGGCTTTAGCTTGACCTCAGTGGAGAGAAGTCAGTTTGAAAACTCAAGGGAATGTTCTAGGCCACACAGGTAGGAGCTGAATCCAGACAGACATTTTTTTTTTTCATGGAAATGCATTTTAAACATAGCAGTGTGTACATGTCAATCCCAAACTCCCAAGCTATCCATGCATTTTCTGCAATATGCAGTGCTGCCCCCGATCATGGAGGGGAAGGCAGGAATATCAGAAACAGAAAGTATGGAATCAATCATGTGCAAGAGAGCCGAGGGCTGGGAAGACCTGAGACAGGACTACTCAGGATATTAGGGAAGGGATAGGACCTCAAGAGAAACTGCTGCGAGTTTTCAACACACCCCAAACCAGTGGGGTTCTAATGAGAGGATGTCAGAGTTTCAAAAATTCATCCCAAATCTCTGTGGGAAGAGACCTGTCAATTTCCTTTATACAGGAGAGGCAACAAATTATTCCTGTCATGAACTATTCAGATAATAGAGAGACGCTTCTTACACTGCAGAGGCAAACTCGGCCCCACTGGGCCTGAATTCACACTGAGGACACTAGAGCCACAGTCACCCAACTGATAAAAGTAGTCACATTCCAGTCACCAAGGACAGAGCTTCTCTTTTGTGGCAGTGTGCAATTTTGCCTCAAGTGTAGATCCAGGCAAATAATGCTGAGTGACAATAAGAAAGGGCTTCCCAGGTGGCGCTAGTAGTAATGAACCCACCTGCCAATGCAGGTAGATGTAAGAGGCGCAGGTTCAATCCCTGGGTCGGGAAGATCCTCTGGAGAACAGCATGGCAACCCACTCAAGTACTCTTGCCTGGACAGAGGAGCCTGGCGGGCTACAGTCCATAGGGTCGCAAAGAGTCAGACACAACTGAAGCGACTGAGCACACACACACGCAAAACAGTTCTTCTTTTGCGGTAGTATGCAGTTTTGCCTGAAGTGTAGATCCAGGCAAATAATGCTGAGTGACAATAAGAATAAAAGCTGAGCCAGAAAACTGTGCCTTCTAATATAATTGACTAAATCCATTCAAACAGTCTAACCTGATCCTCTGCATTCCCCTATAGATAAAACATTAAAGAGCATTATATTGAAATTGCTAATAAGTGCTCAAAATGCTCTTGCCTCAAGTCTCAAAATTAATGTTCTCAGCAGATTTTAATCTTAAAATTTCACAAAAACATTTCTTCAAGATTAGAAAGTTGATAGCTGGTGAAGTCACCCACTTAGAACAAAGAGGAGATGACTTTCCATATACTTTTTCTTAATGCTGGACATTGATGGTCACCCCAAGACCTTTGCACTGACCATTCCCTCCACCTGCTAAATACCTGTGTCAGACTTCTGAACCTCTTCCTCTCTCACCTCCTTCAATACGGTGCTCACACATCCTCCCTCCATTTTTTCAGTAGGGCATTTTTCTGAACATGCTATCTAAAATTGACACCATCACTCCTCATGAGCATTTTGAGTCCCATCTTAGTTTTATTTTTCTCCACAGCTCTACTGTAATCTAAAAGATATATGTTTTACTTTTTGTTGCCCGTCCCCTCCTATAAAACATAACCTTAAGAAGTGTTTGCCTTTTGGCTCACTGTCATATGCCCAGCATCCAGAAAATCCCAATAGCAATGAATTCCCCCGGTACCCAGACTATGGTTTGTCTTATTTCCCAGTAAGAGGAACCAAGGAGACTTACAGAAAACACCCAGGGTTATGTCAAAAGGCCTCAGAAGACAATATGCATTGGCCCCCACTGGTCAAAGAAGGAGTAATATGAGAAGTAGCAAGAAAATAATTGGAATGGATCAAACATATCAAGTATAGTTCAGTCAATGCCTTGATTGAAACGAGGTGCTGATTGAAACAACAAGCATTAAAATAAGCAAGCAAGCAAACAAACTACTGGTCACCAGTGGAAGATGATAGGAAATCAACAGAGAAATCAAGGTTTCCGTTATGAACTGTTCCTCAGGGTAACCAAATACCAGATGAGGACTCATTTCTCTATACAGAGTATTCCTGATATATTAAGAACAAATCCTGATGAATCCAGAAAGTAATTATCGATGGCTGCTGATATCACAAAAAGAGAAAGAACTAGGCATTTATGTGTCTCCTGCTAGAAGCATTTAATACCACCCATGAAACAATTTTGAAAAAAATATTAAGCCTGACTCTGATCAAACCTCAGATCTACTATCAATTTACAGGAAATACAAGGGTTGGGGAAGCAGGTAGTCCAACAACACGGGGATACGGTCATAAAAACTCAAGAGTACAACAAACTCTTCTAAGAGTACGGAGTACAATAACAGCTTCTAAGGCAAGTGAAGTTTCATCAGTGAAAAATCACAAGGGGCACCAACAGTTGTAATTTATGGTACTGCTTGAAACTCCATTCAAATAAATAAACTTCAGGTTACAAGATAGTCTACAAAATGTGAACAGTGATCTGATATTCAAAGATATTACGGAATTCTGTGATTTTTAAAATACGGAACGGTTTTAGTAGTCATATGTTTTAAAAGAGCCTCTTTTAAAAGTACGTAGTGAAACATTCCGGAGAAGGCAATGGCACCCCACTCCAGTACTCTTGCCTGGAAAATCCCATGGACGGAGGAGCCTGGTGGGCTGCAGTCCATGGGGTCGCTAAGAGTCGGACACGACTGAGTGACTTCACTTTCACTTTTCCCTTTCATGCACTGGAGAAGGAAATGGCAACCCACTCCAGTGTTCTTGCCTGGAAAATCCCAGGGATGGCGGAGCCTGGTGGGCTGCCGTCTATGGGGTCGCGCAGAGTTGGACACGACTGAAGCGACTTAGCAGCAGCAGCAGCAGCAGTGAAACATTCACAGATGATCCGATTTGGGGGATTTGCTTCAAAACAACCACTGGGAGAGGTGTCAATGAAGGAGACGGGCCACAAACTGACACTTACTGAATCTGTGTCACAGACACACAGTTTCCTTAGATTAGTTTCTTTTACATAGGTTTGACATTTTCCACGTTAAAAAAAGTTTAAAACATAAAACTTTACAAATATCTTACTGGTATATAATATGAATCATCAGAGACAATATTTAAAAGTTTGTAAAAACACAAATTGGAGATGACTGCATCAAAGCCCCAATCTGCCACATGTTTCCAAAGAGCAAACAGGTAATGGTTTGGGGTTTGGCAAGTCCCTTTTAATTTTTGGAAGGTGGAGGTCAGAGTAAGAAATCTCAATCTAAATATTGTAGTTTGTGAAAATAATAACAAAAAAAAAGAAACAAAAAAAGATATAAAACTAAATGCTGTAGTATGTGAAACTGACAAACAGGAGTGGTCATAAAAGAATGAACTTAGAAGAAGGTAGAAGTTGAGGGAAATTGAGAGGTCATTTAAGCTGGTGACAAATACTGTTTGGTAAAATCAGGATTGTTTTTAAAAAGCGATTTCTAAATATGTCTTAGAATTCAGGTAATAAGAGCCACAAAACACACAGATAAAGAAGATAAAAGTAAAGGCTGAATTCAAGAACGGAAAAGAACAAGATCATAAATCTCTGTCACCATCTATGTTGCCAAAAAATATTATCTCACAGAAAGAGAATTTCCTGTGTCAAATGGCTAAACATTTAAAAGGTGTGTGTGGGTAATCTCAGGCAACAGTCTAGTGCTATTTTTAAAGTACTCCCTGACTGTTCCCAAAATGTTAGTTATATTTTCTCATTCAGGTTTTCTCCTACAACCTAAACAGTCAATTCTTTACCGCAGCCCACTTTAACAAATTAGTCTGTGCGACACCATTTCCAAGATATCTTTAGCAGCCAACATAGTCCATAAATCCAAATTATTGTACTGGTTATGAGGATTTCATTTCATGCTTACATTCACAAACATTTAAGCTTTCAACCTTTGCTGTTGGGCATTAATCTTGGCATTAATCAATGGATTAAGTAAGCTGAATTTAAACTCAAGGTTAATAGCATGCTCAGCCAATATTAGTTTTACATATTGCCAAGGGAGAACAGGAAGACATGGAGACCTTTATGCCTGTTGTTTCTGAAACATAAGAAACAGACTGATGAGTAAGGCATGAAATTGCTTCTTTTGTTCCTTTATGAGGGACTCACACATACAGGTGGGTGTGTACACAGACACACACACACACAGACACATACACACACACACACTCACTCAACCAGTCCAAATTGGCATTTGAAGCAACAGCTTGTACACATCCTAAGATCTACCAATCAATCACCGAGCAATCGATTATTTCAGAGCAACTATACTTCCAATGGCAACACAAGTCCTTAAAAAAATAGTAGAAACAAATTAAGAAGTCTGGCAGGGTGTGAAGTCTGGTGATTGCTAGTTGCTACAATAATTGTGTAGACAGCAAAAATGTGTGGGCATCAAAGATATCAGCACCATCTATCAATATAATATCAATAGGGGTAAAGACATTTTTTCTCAATTGTGTAAAAGCTGATAGCAGTAAAAGGCTCTGCAGAGGGCTAAGTTAATAATACCTGAAACAATGACATTCAGAGTAATTACTTTATAGGCTCTTGTCTCTAATGGGAGTAGTTACACGGCTCACAAAAACAGATACAGAAAATGAACTGCCCGATGATCTGGAAATGCAAGGCTGGTTAACAGACATGAATCATTCATTTGCTCCCACCTGAGTACTTGGTTTTCATGAGTTGTATCTTCAGGAGAATTGGTGCTGTTTTGGTGGGGGAGGGGACTAGTAAAGTATTAAAATTATGAGTATTTGAAAACTAGCAATGAAGACTGATTAATGGAAACCAGCTAACTTAGAGCTGTATTTCAAACACAGGTGGATCTGAGAACAGAACTGAACGCAAAGGCAATGGTGACAAATGACTTCATTTGAGTTCAGCTTTCATTCGACATGCAAGGGCAACAGTAATGGTGAGTGTAGAAGTACTACGCAACTAAACCTCTTGGAGCCTCTAAGATGCAGCTCTCAGAGCTGGGGAGAGGTTGAAATGGCACTGTGCATTTGAGGTGTCAGTTACACACGGGGCTCACTCATTTTTCATTCTTCTCTTACTGTCTGCCACCCAAGAAGGGCAATGCTGAGACTTTTAGCACCACACCCAGGCCTTAATACAGCGTCAGACACATTACAAGCACCTGTGGGGATAATGAAGGGTAAACATTGATGGCTTTACCTTCTGAGAGTTCCCGTAAGAGGCTGGTAGACTACTAGTTGGTGAGGGGAAGATTAGAAGTTTCAGGGGAAGAAAAATGCAGGAAAAGTGCCATCTTCTAAGACTAGTCTGAATCTAAATGCCTCAATTCAACTAGTGATTGACTATGGGAGATATTTTACTTCATGTCCTCTTTCATATTTGTCAAAGCTCTGAAGTTAAAAGTATATGGAAACAAGAACTGGCTCTTCTTCAATTTTTGTTGTTGTTCAGTCCCTAAGCCAAGTCTGACTCTTTGCAACCCCATGGACTGTAGCACACCAGGTTCCCCTGTCCTTCACTACCTCCCCGAGTTTGCTCAGATTCACGTCCATTGAGTCGGAGATGCTAATCATCTCATCCTCGGCTCTTCAATAAGGATTAAGAAAAGAATCAAAGTTACCAGTATATTCACTGATGAAGTAAAAAAATCAGATGAAAATGTTTGTCAGTCACCTTCCCAACTGCAAGAGTAAGCTGGCATATGATACAGGTTAAATGAAGTAACAAAAGAAGGAAAGTGTGAAGAAACCAAGAGGAAAAAAAATAGACAAAAACAGCACCACAAAGCCATAGATGTTGTCCAGGATTTATAGACTACTAGAACAGAACTAACAGGGTTTAGGAAACATCTCTAATAATTTCATTTTAACAATAGCAAGAGGTGCACTGCGGCTCCACACATTCGATTCATGATTTTAATACGAACAAGCATCACATTCTGAGAAAGGAAGACAAGGAGAACTATATTCTTCTATATTACTAGAAGTCTAGGGATCTAGAATTAAATGAGATTGGTGAATGAGAACCAGAAATTCATTCTAATTCTAAAAGGAAATCAAGGTCCCAATAGAAGATGCCCCAGGCTATATGACACTCCACAACTGTACTCAAATAATGGCAACATCAAAAATCTATCATGCGCAGACATAGAAAACAAACTTACGGTTACCAAAGGGGAAAGGTGTGTGTGTGGGAGGGATAGATTAGGAATTTGGGAGTAACACACACACACAATTTTATATATAAAATAGATAAACCACAAGAACCTACTATATATCACAGAGAATTATAATCAACATTTTGTAACTATATAGGAAAAGGGGGCTTCCCAGCTGGCGCTAGTGGTAAAAAAACCACCTGCAAATGCAGGAGACATAAGAGATGCAGGTTCGATCCCTGGGTTGGGAAAGTCCCCTGGAGGAGGGCATGGCAAACAACCCCAGTACTTTTGCCTGGAGTATCCCAAGGACAGAGGAGCCTGGCAGGCTACAGTCCATAGGATCGCAAAGAGTCGGTCACAACTGAAGCAACTTAGCACGTATATGGGAAAATAATTTGAAAAAGAAAATATATACATTTTATACACACATACACATACACACACACATATACCTGAAACTAACACAAATTGTAAATCAGCCATAGTTCAATAAAAAAACTAAATACCCCCCATGAAAGTAAAGTAAAAAACAAAACTTATCATGAAAGCATCAGTTAAAATAATTATCATTTATTAGGCTCTACTCTAAGCATGATCCCATATAGACTCAGGAATTCTCAAGGTAGGATTCTTCAAAAACAAAATTAAAACTTTTATATTATAAAGGAAGAACCTGAGACACAAAGAGGGCAACTTTTCCAAGAGCACAGAGTTTAGCAAGCATCAGAAACAGAAGCTGAAGTCAGGTGTGAGGCTTTAAGACAGTACTGACTATTGAAAGGCTCATATTGGTTACATTTTCTTCTCTTATAGGGTATCTATTAAGATGCTTTGAAAGAAAATTGTTTTTCTTTAAGTGCCAGAGTTTCAAGATAATTTTCACATTAAAACTTTGAAGAAGAAGTTCCTAGTTGTTTCCCAGGACCCCTTCCTGGCTCGATTACCTGTATCCATGCTTTCTCTTCTATTAGACTTTAAAGATAATGAATGCATAGCATGGTGCCAAGCAAATGAGTTCTCAGTAACTGTTGACAATCAATGAACATAATAGATGTTCAATAAGTGCTCACTGAACTTAGTTCAGTGAAACAAAAAGAAAAGTCTGATCATTTGCGTAAGAAAAGAGTAGAATAGGCAAACGAAGCACCATTCCACGTCCTGGAAGGAGAAAAAAATAGTCAAAGGTTCTGAAACAAGACACCCACGCTCCAATATCAAGTCTATATGATCCATCACATCCTTATGCAGCCCAGTCTATCCCACACTCCTCTCAATTTACCTCCACAGAAGTTCCCTCTTCTCTCATCTTAGCTACACCCTTCCTTCCCTTTTGGTAGTGGTAGGGTGGCGTTTCAAAGGAAGGGAACCAGGTCATATGTAATTGCAGTCCTCTCCATCTGAACCATTCTCCCGCACCTCCCCAGCTCTGGCTCAGGAAATGAAGACCCAGGCTGGAGTGGGCACCTCAAATCCTCTTCCCCTCCCTTCAGTTCAGCAGTCCTCGCCAAGATGCAAAGTCTCAGGAAGGCATGAAATTAGCTCAGCTTGTCAATCAGGGAGCCCAGTTAGACTGTGGCTAAATTCTATCAAATGGAAATGGGAAAAAAACTTTTGAAAATTGAACTAAATGAGGGACTTTTTCCTCAGGGCAGGAAAGGTGCCTCTAATTGACTTCTCACTGGAGTGAAGGTTCACCCACAGCCCCAGGCCTTACTCCTCTGGAGAAGAAAATGAGAAGGCGGGCCCCAGGTAACCCAAGCTCGAAACATACTCAAGTACATGCTACAGAATCAACTTGCCAACAGCCTGCTAGTAAGATACATCACACACCCAACTCTTAGAGCTTTTTCATTTCCAAGAGGTATTTTAACTATCATTTACTCTGACGGTTCCCATGATGGCCCTGGGGTGGCCATGTAGCAACCTCATCCAAAAAAAAAAAGTCTGACTCTTACAGAGCAAAGAGAAGGGTGCCAAGAGGGACAAATTCCACAGATTCCAGGGCCACACGGCCTAGAGCAATACTGGTTTGGCTTTCATCCCCATCATCTTATGCCACAGAGGAGAAACACCTGAATCCCACAAGGAAAAGTTTGGCAAAAACATTTTATTTAGCCTCAAAATGGAGGCATTCTCCTCTCTGCATGGCATCACCAGGCAGATGTTGTTAAGTACTGGTTAAACAATAACAGTACCAAAACTAGGGGTGCAAATAAAAGGAGATGGAAGCCAAGAGCCTGCCAAGTGCACAACCTTAAAAATTAGCCAGCATCCATTTCACATGCTCTGAGGGCTACTGCCACTGCCCATAAGAGATGGGGGATAGAGCCAATGGAGTTTTCCTTCCTTGCTCAGTTCCCTCCTGTAGCTGGCTCTGAATAAAGTCTTAACCCTACTCCACTCCATCAACCTTTCTAAAGGTGAAATGAATCACTGAAGCATGTAACAGATTCCATGTGGTCTGTAAACATGCCCTGTGACTCTTAAAAAACAAGCTGCTATTTAAATTCAAGGGTACAATTGAAAATGAAGTTCGCATAAAAAGGTGGAAAAAAGGGAGAAAGGTAATAACTCAGTCTGTAAGTACAATAAATAGCTAACTCAGACAAGAAGCATATGAAAAGATGCTGAACATCATTAATCAGTAAGGAAATATAACCAGCGATACAACAAGTGAGATACTCCCTCATACCCATTCACATGGCCATTAGAAAAGAAAAAAAAGAAAAAATAGAAAATAACAAGTGTTGGTGAGAATGTGGAGAAGTTAGAACCTCGTGCACTGGTGGTGGGAATGTAAAATGGCACAGTTGCTATGGAAAATAGTCTGGTGGTTCCTCAAAACATTAAATATAGAATTACCATATGATCCAGCAACTCTGTTTCTGGGTATATACCCGAAAGAATTGAAATCAGGGTCTCAAAGAGTTATATGTACACTCATGCTCACAGCAGTACCATTCACAACTGATGAAAGACGGAGGCAACCCAAGCGTCCACTGACAGATGAATGGGTAACAATATGTAGTCTGTACACATAACGGAATATTATTCAATCTCAAAAAGGAAGGGCATTCTGACACCTGCTATAACATGGATGAACCTTGAGTACACTATGCTAAGTGCAATTAGCAGATCACAGAAGACAAATACTGTATATTTCACTTTTAGGAGTACTTGGAGTAATCAGAATCTGAGGCAGACACAGTAGAATGGTGGTTGCTGGGGCTGGAAGAAGGTGGGAGGCTGTGGAGTCAGGGTTTGATAGGAACAGTTTCAGGTTGGCAAGATGAAGCGTTCTGGAGAGGGATGGATGGTGGCAATGGTTACACAGCAACGCGAATGTACTTAATGCCACTGAACTGTACGCTTTATGATTAAGCTGGTAAATTTTGTTATGTGTATTTTACTACATTTTTTTAATTGAGAAAAAAAAAATTAGTGAACTCAGACTATTTTTCCTTCAAGGAAAAAAAAAAATCATGCTACTTGGGGACAGAGGAGAGCAATGAAAAAGGAAATCATAAACCGTTCATGTAAAAACAATATACATTTTTAAGCTTTTCAAATTCCAGGCTTAGCTACGGAACAGACCAACCACACACATCGACTCCACCCCCCGAAAGACACAAGAAGCTGCTCACCTCACTGAGGTAAATAAAAAAAGAGCAGGTGGACCCATCCACTCCGTATTCTGCGTAGCAGGGATCCGAGCGCCACATATTTTTCATCCACTGAAACAACCAGAGGAGGAAGAGCACTGATGAGCGGCCATTCACTGTGGCAGGCACATCTGCCTAGAGGCTGTGAGAGTCATCCAGCAGTAAAGCCCAGGAGCACCCATGGGGAGGAATGTTTTCTCAAGAGCAAGTGCCTCACAGGCCCTGGCATGAGAGTGCCCTCCCGGAGACCTACAGTTGCACCAGCCCCAGCACGGAGCCTGGAAAACAGCACGAGAATCAAGGCAGGAGCACAGTGTGTACTTGAGTCCCATATGGAAGCCATTTAAAAATGCTCTGGGGTTTGTCTCACCAGCCTAAGAGATGTCTGAACAGAAACTTTTCTCTGAAAACTACCGAGCAGGGGAATGGTCTCCCCAAGGTTTGGCCACACAAATGCAATGAAAAAAAAAAAAAAAAGTTAAGAGTCAAAGAGTGGCCAACAGCGTCTAGATACTCAACTGCACATGCAAATGTGACATTTAAATAACAATCTGGAGACCTCACAGCTGAGGCCTGGGGACTTGGGAGAGGGGAGGTGGACACTAAATCATGGAAGCCCCTTGTCTTTGGCTCTTGAAGGATCACCCGCTGGAGGACGGGAAAGAGAGGGAACACAATTTCAAAGACACAGAAGGTGTCTGCAACGGCCCAGTTCTTTCAGTCTGACCAGTTAGTCACTGTTGACTAACCCCATGGAGCTGGCATAAGCAGGGAACGGTTGTCATGGCCACAGCCCCAAACTGGCAGGGTTGATGCATCCCTTAAATGACTTCCTTAAAGAGGGCTCGATCACCCATCTGAATCACTGGGGAGGAAAAGAGAGGGGAGGGGAAGCCAGGGGTTGTCAGTGAAGGTCGAGGAGGAGCGGGTGAATGGACATTGCTCTTGACTTACCTTGATTTTCCCCTCGCAATGGGGGTAGCCATCCATAGGAGGCAATACGCATTTTTCTTGAGCTCCATTAATGATATCTGAAAAAGAAGGAAAAGAACAAAGGATACCATCAAGTTTATGGCAAATGCGGAGCAGAAAGAGAAACCGAAAAGAGAAGTCCATCCTGGGAGCCACACTCTGACCCCTCCAGCTGGTGACATTCTGACTGGTCTGCAATGAAGACTTGACCCAACCACAGCCCATCTCCAGGGTGGTCAGAGACCTGTGACGGGTGAGGCCAAGTTTGAAAGGAAGAGTCAGGCCAACCATAGTGATTACTTAGCAACCTGCAACTGAGAAACAGAAAACAAACAAGTGGACGGGGGGCAGGAAATGAAGCCAGGAGATTAGGAGGGTCCCTGGGTCAAGCCAGACTGGGCCATGAGGACAAACCGAGGCCATGAGCAGCTTCATGAACACATGTGCTTGTCATTTACGGAACTGAAAACAGTGGTACATACGAACTTATTTACAAAACAGAAATAGACTCACAGACATAGAAATCAAACTTATAGTTACCAAAGGGGAAAGTGGGGGGTGTAGTGGAGGGAGAACTTAGGAGCTTGGGATTAACAGGTACATACTACTATATATAAAATAAATAACAAAGTTTTACTGTTATTGCACAGGGAAATATGCTCAATATTTTATAATATCCTGTAAGGGGAAGGAATATGAAAAAAAAAAAAGGATATATATAAAAGAGAAATGATTTTCCTGTATATCTGAAACTAACACAACACTGTAGATCAACTATACTTCAATAAAACAAAACACACAAGTGCCTAAGCTGAGGCAGCCCAGGAGAGAGAGACATGAAGGTATGCAGAGGAGCAGAAAGCCACAAGATGATTGTGCAAGGTACAACTTTTTACAGATCCAGTTCTTATATTTCCAGCAAGATCTCCTTATTCTTCCAATCTTTCCTCCCAATAAACTCCCTTTCTATCATCAAGCTCAAGTGGACTCCTATTCCTTGTAACTACAGAATCAAAACTAAAAAGAATGCCCTCCAGAGGCTTACGGTTAAGTGATGAACAACAGACAAACTGGTCAAAAACTGAACTGTTGCTTAAAAGGCCTTATATTAGGGCAGGGCCAGGGAAGGACGCCCATATCAGTCTCAAAGCATCAGAGAAGACCTCCTGGATCCAGAGACATCTCAGCTGAGATATGAAGATGCAGGAGTGAGCCAGGTAGAGGGAAACAGTAAAGATGGTGTTCAGCAAAACGTCCACATGCAGGACCTGATCTGACGAGAGTGAATGAGGGTGAGGTACTGAGATGCGAAGAGCTGACTCACTGGAAAAGACCCTGATGCTGGGAAAGATTGAAGGCAAAAGGAGAAGGGGACGACAGAGGATGAGATGGTTAGATAGCATCACCTACTCCATGGACATGAAATCTGAGCAAACTCCAGGAGACAGTGAAGACAGGGAGCCCTGTGTGCTGCAGTTCATGGGGTTGCAGAGTTGGACACCACTTAGCAACTGAACAACAACTGAGAGTCAGACAGGGCCCAAACCAGAAAGGCCACAAAGACTCCAGCCTCTGTGCTAAAGGCATGGCTGATGAAGCACTGAAAAATTTTAAGAAGATAGTTATGATCAGGTTTTTGTTTAGAAATGATCATTTCAGTTGGAAACTAGGACAATCCTAAACCTACATGCTTCTCTTCTGGGACCAACTATATTTTCCAGACATGCTTGGAAAATGTCCCCATTTCTCACTGCTAACCGTTTTCAACACAAAGTACTAATCGGAAATTAGATCCCAAACTACAGTGCCATTTGACAGTGGTATTTAAACAATGCCGATGGCTGCTAGGGATAAATAGAAGTTAGTGCAAAGAGGAATTTTAGTTGTACCTGTTCCTTGAAGTTTAGTTCATCTGAGAGTCTAAAACAGAAATCCCAGACCTCTTGATTGAGCCTTTTCAATGAGCATTCTACCTGCTAAGGATAACTAGAGCGTAAAATCAGTATCTTCCTTATCATAGGTTGGAGGCTGTCAGTTAGTTGATAACATGAAAAACACGTAGCTTGTTGGAGTCTTTGTTTTCCCATCTGTAAAATCAGAATCACTGCAGTTCTATTTCATCCAGGTCCTATTAAATACGTTAACATTTGTAAAAAGCCTGGTTGGCACTCCTATCGGCTTGTATCAGAGACCACAGCAGGTGCTTAAGAGTCGGCATTTGCTGTATAATTCCACACAACTTTCATTCGCTATATCCAGGAAAGCTATGTTTCAAATGCACAGCTGCTTCTGGAAATGAATTCTCTTCGTTTTTAAAATAACTGCAGGCTTGAATGGTGGATTTCCCTAAAGTTCCCCTTCTGTCTCAATTGCACGGCGACAGCCAGCTCCAGTATCCTCAGACAGATGGGCTGCCTTACCAAAGAAGCAAGATGCTTTCCAATGACTACTGCTCCAATGACTAATTCCAATTTTGCTCACACTCAACAAGCAAATAAGAGGCAGTACAGGTTCTGAGAAACTAAGTAGAGTCTAGAACTGCTGAAGTTCAGGGGTAACTGAACATTTAAAGGGATCCTTAGGGGTCAGCAGGCTTCCCAGGTGGTGCTAGTGGTAAAGAACCCCCCTGCCAATGCACGAGACATAAGAAACTTGGGTTCAATCTCTGGGTCGGGAAGATCCCCTGGAGAAGGGCATGGCAATCCACTCCAGTATTCTTGCCTGGAGAATCCCATGGATAGAGGAGCCTGGTGGGCTGCAGTCCATAGAGTTCCAAAGAGTCGGACATGACTAGAGCAACTTCTCATGCATGCATGCATGAGGGGTCAGTACCTCTCTTTCATTACACACAACAGGTATTATTCTAGTTCTGAATGTTTGGAGCTAGAAATTATTGCAACTAAATGAGTTGGAGGTATGCTAGTGTGGGGCAAAGAGAAACCACCAGATGATAAAATTAACCAGCAGGTCCATGAAAGGTGCAGGCAAAGCCTGGTTGCTGGCAGTGTGGGTCCACTTCATCTAAGAGTTTCAAGGAATAAAACTATGTTATGCCAACTTTTTCTGCAAAGGGCTAGGCAATAAATATTTAAGGCTGGGCAGGCCACTTGGTTGTTGGGTTGTAGCAGTCACAGCATGGGAAATGGAGTGATGTGTGTGTCTGCGTTTCAATAAAACTTTATTTGCAAAAACAGGTGCAGACCCTGGTATTTGCTATGCTAAGAGAGCCCCCAAAAGAGGATCCTTGCTTCTTCAAAGACCTGCTCAACTGACGTTTTAAAGGACATCTGCAGGTACTCTCCTGCCAGGTGTGCCCTTCCTCCACACACTTAAAACCCTTCCTCCTCTAAAACTGAGTTGCAGCATCCATCCCCACCTGAAGAAAGCCCAGATTCTTCCTCCCTATCCCCATGTTCAATCAAGACTGAGTTAGGATTGAGTGCTGCCCCTTTAACTCTTGGCCTTCCCATGGCAGTGAGCAATCTTGTTCTCTTTTTTTGCATCTGTCCACTCCCTTTCCTAGGACATGAGAATGTTGTGGGAAGGTTACGTGTTTCTGCTCCATCACCAGGCATTCAGTGAGTGCTGCTGGACTGAATGAATACTCACATGTTCTGCCTGACTACCTCCCCCCCCCCCGGTCCCCTCCCACCAACACCTGACACTTTGGCTCAAGGAGAAGGAGGCTGAGCTGAGACCGCAGTGTTTTTTAGTCCTCTACTAAGTGGCAGTGTGTCAGGTAATCCAACAGGGCTCCTCTGCATTTCCATGATCTTAGGAGGGCTTTTTTCGCTATTTGTTACACAGCGATGGGTTTGAATGGATGGCAGCTTCCAAAAGTGCAATTCAGTGGCTGGAGGCTCTGAGGTAGGAGGGATCCGTGAAAGGGAGACATAGGAAGTGCTAGCCTTTCTTCTGAGCATGGAGTTAAAATGCCCCCAGAATCCGACCACCAGTAAGTAACCTGAACAAGACCCTCCACTACCCCCCAGGCCCTGAGGAGTCTCAGCACACCTCACAGGGCAGTTCCCCGTCTTGCTTCCATCACGAGGACAAAAACCCAATGAATCATGTTTTTATTAGAGTTTTCTAATAGAAACAGAAGACTTTTCTACCTCTGGAAGAGCCTCCAATCTCAGTTCAGTCCTTCAGTCGTGTCTGACTCTTTGTGACCCCATGGACTGCAGCACACCAGGCTTCCCTGTCCATCAACAACTCCCGGAGCTTGCTCAAACTCATGTTCACCGAGTCAGTGATGCCATCCAACCGTCTCATCCTCTGTCACTCCCTTCTCCTTCTGCCTTCAATCTTTCCCAGCATCAGAGTCTTGTCAATAAGTCAGTTCTTTGCCTCAGGTGGCCAAAGTATTGGAGCTTCAGCTTCAGCATCAGTCCTTCCAATGAATATTCAGGACTGATTTCCTTTAGGATTGACTGGTTTGATCTCCTGGCAGTCCAAGGGACTCTCAAGAGTCTTCTCCAACACCACAGTTCAAAAGCATCAATTCTTCAGTGCTCAGCTTTCTTTATGGTACAACTCTCAAATCCATACATGACTACTAGAAAAACCATACAGAAATGGTAGGGACCTAACAGAAGCAGAAGATATTAAGAAGAGGTGGCAAGAATACACAGAAGAACTGTATAAAAAAAAAATCTTCACGACCCAGATAATTACAATGGTGTGATCACTCACCTAGAGCGAGACATCCTGGAATGTGAAGTCAAGTGGGCCTTAGGAAGCATCACTACGAATAAAGCTAGTGGAGGTGACGGAATTCCAGTTGAGCTATTTCAAATCCTGAAAGATGGTGCTGTGAAAGTGCTGGACTCAATATACCAGCAAATTTGGAAAACTCAGCAGTGGCCACAGGACTGGAAAAGGTCAGTTTTCATTCCAATCCCAAAGAAAGGCAATGTCAAAGAATGCTCAAACTACGGCACAATTGCACTCATCTCACACGCTAGTAAAGTAATGCTTAAAATTCTCCAAGCCAGGCTTCAGCAATATGTGAACCGTGAACTTCCAGATGTTCAAGCTGGTTTTAGAAAAGGCAGAGGAACCAGAGATCAAATTGCCAACATCCTCTGGATCATTGAAAAAGCAAGAGAGTTCCAGAAAAACATCTATTTCTGCTTTATTGACTATGCCAAAGCCTTTGACTGTGGATCACAAGAAACTGTGGAAAATTCTGAAAGAGATGGGAATACCAGACCACCTGACCTGCCTCTTGAGAAACCTGTATGCAGGTCAGGAAGCAACAGTTAGAACTGGACATGGAAAAACAGACTGGTTCCAAACAGGAAAAGGAGTATGTCAAGGCTGTATATGGTCACCCTACTCATTTAACTTATATGCAGAAAACATCATGAGAAACGCTGGGCTGAAGGAAGTACAAGCTGAAATCAAGATTGCCAGGAGAAATATCAGTAACCTCAGATATGCAGATGACACCACCCTTATGGCAGAAAGTGAAGAAGAACTAAAGAGCCTCTTGATGAAAGTGAAAGAGGAGAGTGAAAAAGTTGGCTTAAAGCTCAACATTCAGAAAACTAAGATCATGGCATCTGGTCCCATCACTTCATGGGAAATAGATGGGGAAACAGTGGAAACAGTGGCTGACTTTATTTTTCTGGGCTCCAAAATCACTGCTGATGGTGACTGCAGCCGTGAAATTAAGACGCTTACTCCTTGGAAGGAAAGTTATGACTAACCTAGACAGCATATTAAAAAGCAGAGCCATCACTTTGCCAACAAAGGTCCATCTAGTCAAGGCTGTGGTTTTTCCAGTAGTAACGTATGGATGTGAGAGTTGGACTGTGAAGAAAACTGAGAGCCAAAGAATTGATGCTTTTGAACTGTGGTGTTGGAGAAGACTCTTGAGAATCCCTTGGACTTCAAGGAGATCCAACCAGTCCATCCTAAAGGAGATCAGTCCTGGGTGTTCACTGGAAGGACTGATGTGGAAGCTGAAACTCCAATACTTTGGCCACCTGATGCGAAGAGCTGACTCATTCAAAAAGACCATGATGCTGGGAAAGATTGAGGGCAGGAGGAAAAGTGGACGATAGAGGATGAGATGGTTGGATGGCATCACCGACTCAATGGACATGGGTTTGGGTGGACTCTGGGAGTTGGTGATGGACAGGGAGGCCTGGCGTGCTGTAGTTCATGGGGTCGCAAAGAGTCGGACACGACTGAGCAACTGAACTGAACTTGGCTAGATGGACCTTTGCTGGCAAAGTAATGTCTCTGCTTTTTAACATGACTACTTTTCAGGGGGCACTTAGTTTACTGCTTATGAGGCCCCTCCAAAAAAGGAGACAGGATTCTGCCAAGATATATTACTAAAAGGTTCTTCTGTTTTCCCTACGCTCCCTCACAGGTCAAATTGCTTTTTTAATGGTGAAAGGGCAAGGTGCTAATATCAGATAAGATGCAAATGCAAAATAAGATGTTAATGCAAGCAAAGAAACTCAGCTCCTACTATTGTTCAGGATTCACTTTCATTTCTTACCCTCATAACCAGCTCAAGTAGTGCCTGGCACTGAAAACTTCACCCCTGAACTGATTCTATGGTGCTGTCAACCAGGTATTAGAAAAAAAAAGCAGGATATCTAGGTGTGAAAACTCTGTTGTTTTATCAGTGTGGTAAGAGGTCAAAAATTAGGTTGAATCTAAGAGAACAGTTTTCTTATTATCAAAAATGCTTACAACTCAGGAAGCGCACATGTACTACAGGAGAAGTGACAAAAGATGCCATAAACACATCCAGAGTGAGGTGTTCCTGTCAAGCGTGGAACCAGATTCTCCCCGACAGCCCTAACATGCATGTACAGATTGAAAGAGACACAACAGGATTTCAACTATACATTTAGAAGTGACAGAGACCAAGAGATATGGAACCAGGCAGATAGATGTTTTTAAGTCATGCTTTCCTCTGCCCGAGGAAGGAAGGAAAGTGGGAGAGAATGGGGTGGAAGTAAATGGTGAAGACAATCTCAGAGGGATGGTGACAAGAGAAAATGGGTGATTCAGGAAATGAAGGTGGATGATCGTGACCTCTCAAGATATATGACCAGCCTTTTGAAAGTGCTGGCACACACATTATCACATTTTACACTCACCACATCCTCCTGAACAAGGAAGACAATTACCTCATCTTTTGGTTTGGAAAGAAGCTTCAAAATCCTCAGCATCTATCTCCAAACTCAGCCCACAGTTGCTTGGAATTTCTCCCCAAAGCCTGTGGCTTGCCATGTGCTGAGATGTCAAAGCCGCATCCTTGAAAGATATGGTCTGTATCCTCAAGGAGTTCCCCAGGGCTTGGGGAGGGACCACATACAGCAGAGCGAGGCACATATCAGCAGAACCCCATCCCCAGATAAACCTCCTGAAAGGCTGGACAGCCACCCTTTGGCTAGTCCCCACCTACTGCCTGGCACCCTGGCAGCTCCGCAGAATTTTTTTTAAACGAATGAACTACCGTTACAAAGGGATGAAGAGCCTGGGTTCCAGAGAAGGGCAGGGAGGAGGAGAATGAGCCACAGAAGAAAGGGAGTGAGCAGTCCTCACTGGGAATCCCTAAACCAGAAACTCTGAGCTCCGGACCACACACTAAACAAGCCAAAGGAATCTGGGTTCCACACAAGGAAAAACAACAGAAGGAGCAGCAGTGAAAAAAAGACTTGTTTCCCATGCAGAGAGGAAGAGGACCCATTCCCCGTGTGAATTACTGATATTCATACCTTATCAGCATTTAAAAAGAGAGGCTTATAGTTTTGTGAGATATGATCTGCATGAGTTCTGTGTTAACTGTCTGATACATTTACAAACAAAGCACAAACACTGGGCACCACACAAGGAAACCTTTAACTGCCCAGTTCAGTGCACATACATGGAGATGCTGTTGGGTTTTTAAAGTAAACTATCAACCATGCAACATTATAAAATACTCACCTACTACAAACTCACATTAGGTTAATGATAACCATTGCTCATTTTGAAGGACAAAAGTGATCCAGAAATATAGTATAAAAAGAGGCTCATAGCAAGAGGTTGGCAGCCAGGTGTCACTTTTAATCCAATTCTATCAATGCTTGTGGGTGGCACCACCAGTAAGAAAGTCAGGTACATGCTTCTGGTTGATGATGATAAAGTGAGGACATGGAGGGGAAGGGAGTGGATGTGTGTTGTGGGGGTGAGGGCTGAGGAGGAGGTGGGAGAAAGGAAGAGAGGTGTGGTTGTAAGTGAGCCCCACACAGAAGATCGTTATTTCAGAATGAAAGCTGACCCTTCCAAGACAGCCTCCTTTGTGAAGGCTCACTTTTCTGAGTATTAATTATAGCAAAGACAACATGTGTTTTGAAGTGGCATTTCTTTTTAAGAACTTGTAAAACACAGTGCCATTAAGTTTTTAATCTAGAACTCAATAGGCTTCGATAGGTTAAGGGTTTCTGATTTCCTCACCATCACTATTTTAACAGAAAAGGGGGAGAAAGAAAGAACAAGTGTTTTAAAAGCCTCTCAGAAACCTCAAAAAACACGACCATCTGTCCACCCCTGGAAGTTTTAGAAAACCTAGTTCAACCTCCTCGTCCAGTTCCGTTGCCAACAGCTCAGATAACCATCGTCATGAGTGAGGGCTTGATCTGCCCAAAGGTACCCCACGCATATTTCCTCTTAAAAGATAAAGGGTCTCCAGTGATCTGCTTTGTGTGTAAGACAAGGAAGTGCTTCTCTGGGAACACCTGATAGGAACACACGGCCCCAGTTATCAGATGGCCCCTGCAGGGCGCCCACGTGAGCACTGTGCCAGCCGAGAGCCGACTCCAGCTTTGCGCTCAGCCTGGAGACCAGGCTCTTGCCAGCACCTCTATCAGCAGGCCTTGTGTCAGGAGTTAATAGCAATAAATCGGACAGAAATCAGCCATGGTGAAATGTAATCTCCCATTAAAGGTGACCTCACCAGTCATTTTCAGCTTGGCAAATATTCATTCAGGGCCACTTTATATCTGCATTATGAAAGAGTGATTTAATTTCTATAACTGAATCATGTACACAAATTCCAGACCCAGGGCCCACAAGAATAGGAAACTCTCTGCCCCCTGAAGGAGCTGGGGCAGTCATGATGGGTAATGGGGCATGACGTACTCAGACTCCCAGGGATGGACACTGGGCACCTTGAGAAGGGTTGTCTGCATGTTGTTGGTTTTGTTTGGCTTTTCAGCCTAAGAAGCTAGAAATGCAATCGCTGTACCAGAGAATTTCAGAGTTGCAAAGGACTTTCTGAAGCCATAAGCTGTTGACTTTTCCTGATTTATAAGAATGCATTGAGTGATGAAATGCCTTCCTTATTCAGTGATTTAATAAAATTCACTAATTACCTCCCATGCACAATGCATTCTGCAACCCTGGCCTCTGTCTGCTAAGTCAAGATTGTTTCCACTTCTGGCTCTTGGTATTAAAAGGCACACCACCACCAGTATATTCACGTTCTACTCTAGAAATCTGAAGAGTCAACACTGAAGAATAAAATGACCAATTTTCACTTGTCTCTGAATAAGTACTCCAAGGGCCTCATGGACTTGCTAAAAACCTGGAGCTACAGTATTGCACATGAAGAAATGCTATAGGTATAATGGAAGTTAATAGGAAAATCACATTTGATGAAGTTTTCCAATTATGCACAGCTTTTCAAGGATGGTATTAATGTGTAAAAAGAAATAAATTGTGAGGACTACGAAAATACATTGCCAAGTATAACCAATGTCAAAATTTCAAATCATAGTAACAGCTAAACGTTCAGAAAACTAAGATCATGGCATCTGGTCCCATCACTTCATGGGAAATAGATGGGGAAACAGTGGAAACAGTGTCAGACTTTATTTTTGGGGGCTCCAAAATCACTGCTGATGGTGACTGCAGCCATGAAATTAAAAGACGCTTACTCCTTGGAAGGAAGGTTATGACCAACCTAGATAGCATATTTAAAAGCAGAGACATTACTTTGCCAACAAAGGTCTGTCTAGTCAAGGCTATGGTTTTTCCAGTGGTCATGTATGGATGTGAGAGTTGGACGGTGAAGAAAGCTGAGCACCAAAGAATTGATGCTTTTGAACTGTGGTGTTGGAGAAGACTCTTGAGAGTCCCTTGGACTGCAAGGAGATCTAAGCAGTCCATTGTAAAGGAGATCAGTCCTGGGTGTTCATTGGAAGGACTGATGTGGAAGCTGAAACTCCAATACTTTGGCCACCTGATGTGAAGAGCTGACTCATTTGAAAAGACCCTGATGCTGGGAAAGATTGAGGGCAGGAGGAGAAGGGGACGACAGAGGATGAGATGGTTGGATGGCATCACTGACTCGATGGACATGGGTTTGGGTAAACTCTGGGAGTTGGTGATGGACAGGGAGGTCTGGCGTGCTGCGATTCATGGGATCACAAAGAGTCGGACACGACTGAGCGACTGAACTGAACAGCTAAATAAACCTATATTATTTATGCTTTCTTCTGTTACACTGTGTCATTTGTTTATTATTTATTTTTGCAGGATCTACCTAATTAAGCTTTTAAGCTAACATTAATAAGGTTTTATCTTTTGTTAGTAAACAGAATTAAAAAGAAGGTCTAGGATTAGCATCTAGGATTAAGATTCTCAGTACAATGAGGTTATCACCTCACACCAGTCATTGGCCATCATTAAAATAATAAATAGTACAAATAATAAATGCTGGAGAGGGTGCGGAGAAAAGGGAACCCTCCTACACTGTTGATGGGAATGTAAATTGGTGCAGCCACTATGAAGAACGGTATGGAGGTTCCTTAAAAAACTAAAAAGAGAGCTACCATATGATCTTGCAATCCCACTCCTGGGAATATATCTGGAGAAAACCATAATTTAAAAAGATAACATGCATTCCAATGTTCATAGCAGTACTGTTTACAATAACCAAGACATGGAAGCAACTTCAATGTTCACTGACAGATGAATGGATATGATGTGTGCATACACACCATTAAAAAGAATGAAATAATGCCATTTACAGCAACATTGGATGGACCCAGAAACTCTCATACCAAGTGAAGTAGGCCAGACAAAGAAAATCAAATATCATATGATATTGCTTATATGTGAAATCTAAAAAAAAAAAAGAATTTACTTACAAAACAGAAACAGACCCAAAAACATAGAAAACAAACTTATGGTTACCAAAGTGAAAGGTAGGGGAGATAAATTAGGAGATTTGGATTGGCATGTGCACACTACTATATATAAAATAGATAACCAACACTACTGAATGGCACAAAGGACTCTCCTGGATATTTTTTAATAACCTATAAGGGAAAACAATCTGATATGTGTGTGTGTGTATATATATATATGTATATATTCATACATATATATGACTGAATCCTGAATCACTGTTCTGTGTACCTGAAAGTAACACAATATTGTAAATCAACTGCACTTCAATGAAATAAATTTTTTTAAATAATTAATTAAAAGATTCTAGGAGGGGCAGGGTCCATAAGAATGTTGTATGTGTGTGTGCACATGCACACACACAGACACACACACCCTCTATTCCGATATGCCTCCAGGTACTGCTTTTGATAAAAGCATGTCAGATTACTCAGAATTCACACCTAGGACCACATATGCATAATGGGCAGAAAACAGCTAGGGTTAAACACTTGCCAGTGACTTAAAAAAAAAGAAAAAGAAAGAAAAGCTCATTGTTAGTCATCAGGGAAAATCACAACCACAATGAGATATCACTATAACCACTGAAATGGCTAGAATCAAAAATCCAGGTCATGACAAGTGTTAGCAAGGAGAAATCAGACCCCTTAAGTACTTTTGATAGGAATATCAGATGATGTGCCTATCTTGGAAAACAGTCTAGCAGTTCCTTTACAAGTTAAACATGGAGTTACCATTTGACCCAGCAATTCCACTCCCAGGTAGATACCCAAAACAAATGAAGACCTAGACCCATACAAAAGTTCATAGCCGCATTAATTTAAGAGCCAAAAGTTAAACACTGAAACAATCCAAATGTTCACCAATGGATGAATGGGTAGAAAAAACACAGTATATCCATATAACAGGGTATCATTCAGCCATAAAGGGAATAAAATACCGATTCATCATGTAACACGGATGAACCTTGAAAAAGTAAGCTAAGTGAAAGAAGGCAGTCACAAACGACCACACATTACATGAAAGGTCCAGAATACACAAATCAACAGAGACAGAAAGTAGCTTAGTGGCTGCTTAAGACTGGGGGAAAGGGAGATTAGGGGTGTGGGGGCAGGTTGTAGGTAATGATAACTAACTGGTACAGAATCTTTTTTGAGGTGATAAAAATGTTCTACACTAGATTGTGGCAATGGTTGCACAACTCTGTGAATACTTAAAACCTTTAAATTATACTCTTAAAATGGGCAACCTGTAGGGTATACAAATTATATATCAATAAAGCTGCTACGAAAATCCCAAAATCCCTGCCACTGACTCATTCAACAATCACTGCACCTAAATGAGTACCTTCGACGTTTTTAGTCCCGTCCTAAGATGTATACAGGGGCTTCCCTGGTAGCTCAGCTGTGAAAGAATCCACCTGCAATGCAGGAGGACCCCAGTTCAATTCCTGGGTCGGGAAGATCCACTGGAGAAGGGAAAGGCTATGCACTCCAGTAATGTGGCCTGGAGAATTCCATGGACTGTCCATGGGGTCGCAAAGATTTAGACTGAGTGACTTCACTTTCACTTTAAGACATATACAGAGGAATACAAAGTAATCTTTACCTTGAGGGAGCCTAGAATACACCTAAAACTTGCACACCAGAAAAGGCAGATGACAGCCCGGTGCACTAGAGAATAAAGGTTCGCAGATGAGCAGAAGGCGCCAGTGGCCTGGACTTGGCAGCCAACTGCCATTCCTCCAGTCTCATCTCCCTCTACGTCGCAGTAACAGAGTTTTAAGCTGAACCCCTGGACAGCCAGGTAGGGCCTCTGTTGCATCTAGATGTGACCATGAGACTATGCTCAGGCCAAGGAGACATGAGAGGAAGTTACAAACAGTTCTCAACCTCAGGACTCTCTGCCTGGCCAAGTTTGCAGTTCTGATCCCCTCCCTGTGGCTGGAAAATAGATCTGTGATGACTCAGCAACATGGGAGGGATGGGGAATCTTGAAAGGCAGTGTGTGGACAAGAGCCACCCGGGAGGCCTGACTGTTGGCTGTTGGATTATCATGTGAAAGAGAAGACACTCTGTCTCACCGAAGCACCTGATTTGGGTATCTTCGTTACAGTAGCTTCGTTTGTTCCTTTAATAATCCCCAGGCAAGTGGGATTTCAGTTGAGCTTCAAAGCAGAAGTAGGAGTAGACAGGAGGGAAAAAGGAAGATGAACACTGGGTAAAACAGTGATAAACACAACCAACACGGACTGAGCACCAACCAAAATCCATGCTTGTGAATATCCCACTTAATCCTCACAGTAACTTGAGAGCTATTAATACATATACTATCCCCATTCTACAGCAAAGGACACTGATGCCCAGAAAGACTGAGTAACTTGGCAAAGGTCACAGAATAAATCTGCCCTTCCACATATTAAAATCATTTAGGGGGCTTTGAAAAATGGACTGTACCCTCCAGAGATTCTGATTTCAATAGTCTGTGGAATGGTTTGGTCACTGCACTTTTTTATGCTCCACTCACCTAACGTGATTTTGATGGGCAGTTACTGTTGAGAAACAATAGAATAAATAGGGAAGTAAGATGGGTACACAGAAAAAGAGGAAAGGCCGAAATGGAAAACAGAATTTTATCTCTTGTTTAACCCCAAGTGTCCTACTGAGACAGCAAATCCACCCCTCAGTGGGTGAGAGCAACCCATCCACCCTCAATGTCGGAGAGGGTGTGGGAGAGGGGAACGAGGTCAGTCTGGCTAAAGCAGTGGCCTCAGAGCAGGAAGAGACAGGCTGGAAAGACAAGCCGGCATCACACCTCCCAGAATCACAAATTTCCCACTGTGGGAACACACTGCATACGCTTGGGGCGTGGGTGCAGTGGCACTGGGGAAGAAAGGCAGTCTTTGAGGGGAGAAGCCACACCCTGAGAAATGTGAAATCCAAGGAAAAAGCAGAGTGACAGCCATGTGCAGGATGAAAATCTGATCCTGTGGACTTCATCAGCATCAAGTCTTTACAGTTGAGTAGAGTTTATCTTGAAAGTTGTAAACTGTCTAGGAGTGGAAAGCTGTCTTTGCTGGTAAGGAAGCTCATGCTATTTTTCCAACACATAGTCTTGAAAGATAATTATGAATGTTTAAGCCCTTCTTTGATTTATAGCCGTTTCTAATGCCATTCTTCCTCCATTTACATTTAATGAAATTCTCATTGATGCCTAATTGCAGATAGGGGTAAAATCTTTTCAAATTTTCAAATGTTTTCCAAAATGATGTGGCATAAGCCTCTAAAGTTGTAAAATGATAAATATCTGTCTTCTGACTATAGTTAACACTCTTGTATGTTTTATGTCAAAGTTGCTAAGGGAGGAGACCCTAAAAGTTCTCATGACAAGGGGAAAAAAAAAGCACCTTTTTTTTTCCTCTTCACCCTCTTTTTCTTATATCTATTGGAGAGGATGGATGGATGCTAACTAAATATACTGTGGAAATCATTTCACAATATTATGTGAGTCAGGTCTCCATGCTGTACACCTTAAACTGACACAGCACTGTATCCTGGTTGTATCTCAATAAAACAAAGGAAAAATATCTGTCTTGTCCATGCTTCAACTAGTCGATCAACCCTCTCACAAAATGCTCTCTTCCCACCCCAGCCACTCACTATACTACATGCCTTCTCATTATGAGGCAACCCGCTTCTGGAATTGACACAGTAAAACGTTCCAAGAGAAAGCAGCCCTCCATGTCCTGGTATTTGAGTACTTGACCACATCCCACCCCAGCAGTGGAAACGGTAGAAAAGGTGAGTAGAGATTCTGTGCTGGAGAGGACTGAGATACCTAAGAGATTGCCGCTGGGATTATCGCTCAGCTTCTTACAATCTAGGCAGGTTACTGGACCTTCCTGAGCTTGTTTCTTCATGCAACAGATGGAGTCAGCAAAACTTTCTAACATCTGAGTTATCACCTTTACTGTGTCAGGTACTGTCCCTGGCACTCATTTACTGTCTCACATCATCCTTAGCCTTCAAAGTCAAATAAGAAATGCTGGGGGAGATAGAGCTGTAAGAAAGAGAGATGCATATGTTACACTGAAATATCACACGCTAGCTCTCATTCACTCAATTCTCCTATTTGTAAAATATACTTGTTCTACTGTCCCTATATCTCTGTGTCGTTACCCATCTCTGATTCATTTTAATGTCACAATGCTTGGCGGGGTGTGAGATACAGCCAGTGACTAAAATGCTTTGGATTTATGGAAGGAAAAAAGTTCAAAGTCTTTTTAAATGAACAGCACAAAGGCATACACTGTATATTCTAAGAGCTCTGGGAATGGAAGATAGAACTCAGTGTGCAATATGATTTAGGCAATCAGTATTCTTTTCATGCATAAATCTACCTATATTTATCTCCATGGAAGTATCATATTCTATAAATTTATATTTCATTTCCACTATCATTTCTTCTGCAACAAAATGTTCTTTGGCATTTTAAGTAACATTGTAAGGGACATAAAATATTCCATGTGGCTATTGTGCATCCAGTTATAATAAATGGACATAGCAGTCACTAAATTGGGAGAATGTCACTATGCATCAAAAACAAAATAAAAAGTTATAACAGTATGGTATATCCAGAAAAAATAGTTTCCATATATAATATTTTAAAAAATAAGATAAATGTGGTTTGCAGCAACATAGATAGACCTATGAAATAAGCCAGATGGAGAAAGATAAATATCACATGATATAACTTATATGTGGAATCTAAAAAAAAAAAAAAAAGATTCAAAAGAACTTATTTTCAAAACAGAAAGAGACTCACAGACATAGAAAATCCATCTGTGGCTACCAAAGGGGAATGGGGGGGAGGTGGGAGACAGGGATAAATTAGGAGTTTGGGATTAATATACATACACTACTATATATAAAATAGATAAACAATAAGAACCTACTGCAGAGCACTGGGAACCCTACTCAATATTTTTTAATAACAGAATCTGAAAAAGTAGGTATATAGTTGTAAATCAACTATACCTCAATAAAAAATTACTAAATAAAAAAATAATTCAGACATTCAAATAAAAAATAAGATATACTACTGACAGATTTTAATGCTTTCTCAGCTGTCAACTTAGATTCAAGAAAGATTAAACGGGAAGTAGATGGCAGACATTAAAAATTTCAGATTATACTTGCAAAATTCTCAAGTTGGGAGCCTTAAGGAGAGTTTCACACCTATTCTCCTTTTTCAATAAACAGGAGAGGGCTTTTTATAATGTCCCTCTTTTCACATGCAGTTTATTGTAACAGCCACATGTCCCTGACACTTAAAGAATATACACATCTTCCCTCTCCCCTCCAACAACAAATAGTTCCATTTTTCTTCTAAAACACAGTTAAGCACAGCTCACACATTTCTAACTATTCATATCAAACTGTCAAAGTGTTTGGAGTTTGGATTTTGTTAAGTAAAAGAAATGTACATACAGTATATGAATGTGTGTATTCTTTGTTGAAACTAAAGAAGAAAAGAAAGCAATACAGAATTAATAATTGGGGAAGATTGGCTATGTGTGTTAAGTTGCTTCAGTCATGTCTGACTCTGTACGACTCTATGGGCTGCAGCCTGTCAGTCTCCTCTGTCCATGGGATTCTCCAGGCAAGAATACTGGAGTGGGTTGCCGTGCCCTCCTCCAGGGGATCCTCCAGACCCAGGGATCAAACTCGGCGTCTCTTAAGTCTACTTGCATTGGCAGACAGGTTCTTTACCACTAGCACCACCTGGGAAGCCTATCCCTAGGCTATTTTGATAGTACAAACTACTACAAACTACTCTTCTCCCCCTTCACACAAGGCCCCTTTTGAACCACCTGTCATAAGTCTTTTTGTAGCTGTTGGTAAAGACAGGAATGATGATTGGATATCAGACATCTACAGGCAATGAGGAAGTGCTTTGATTATCCTTCTCATGGGAGATCAAGATAAATTTTTTCATTCACTCATATGAACTGAGTTTTTCATTTTGTTTTGGTTGCTTGGTTATATAGCCTCTCTCCTCTCTTTTTAGCATGGAAAAATAAATTGTAAATTAATTTAGAATTAAGATGACACCTTGATAATAAGTTTTAGGTACTATAAAAAGAAGCAGAGTGAGAACAAAACACAACAAAAAAAGAAGCTTAAGGTCTACAATATTGAGAACACCCTCCAGTGCATCAAACCTTTGAGTACATGTCAGAAGAAAGGCTGAGAGGTACTTAATTTTTAGGTCCATTTGACTTATCCAGAGTTGCATGAAATCTGCAAGCCCCCTAGCACACCACATACATGCTATGCCTGCTAGATATCTCCTTGGCTAGGGGGTTGTCTCTGAAAAACCAGGTTGTCTTATAACCTAATTCCTATCTCTCCTAGCCTTTAGTAGGTTTTTCTTCTTGTGGAAAGGAAACATGTCTGCTTAAGACCATATAAATTTGGACAATGGTACTCAGCTTGAGAAATTGAGAGGGTAATGTGCGTATACTTAAACATCATGTCTTACCCTGAAATGCTAGTCATCTACTCAATAGAAAACATTAGTAAATACGTGAACACAAGTTCTTTCCAGTATGAAAAACAATGGTTTTTAATGACCTAGGAATCTGTTTCAGGAAGGAGGAAAGTTGGGTTTTGAGTCAGTTCTTTGACAGTGCTGACCCTCTGGCAGTGGGATTACCTGAAGGCCCTCACCTAAAGACCCATGCCACCATGTCAGTATCCAGAGCAAACTGCATTCACCCACTCGCTCTCCAGCCATGGCGTCCAGGAGAGGGAGAATCCTCATTAAAAACACATTCTCCTTGTCAACGTAGAAATGGAGGTTATTGCATCAAAAGATAGAGAGCTGGCAAGCATACATACCAAAAGGCAGGGGAAAGTCAGAGCAGTGATAAGAAATACCTCAGATGATTTGCTGGCCAGGCACACACTCCTGAACCCTACTACTTGTGCAAGAACTGTGTGATCAACTTAACTTGGGACTCTTTATAAAAGAAGGCTGAGAAATCATACATTGGCAATGGTAGAGAAGCTTATATAGAAATAATCTTCCCACAGATAATATTTCTAAAACAATGAACAGTAAGGAAAAAGGGTAAAACCAGAAGGAGTTTGAACCTTAAAAGAAAGGGACTACACTGGATAAAGGGGTTCCCAGGTGACACTAGTGGTAAAGAATCTGCCTGCCAATGAAGGAGAGGAGGTAGATGTGGGTTGGATCCCTGGGTTGGGAAGATACCCTGGAGTAGAAAACAGCAACACATTCCAGTATTCTTGCTTGGAAAATTCCTCAGTCAGAGGAGCCTGGAAGGCTACAGTCCATGGGGTTGCGAAGAGTTGGACATGATTGAGCAACTGAGCACACTGGATAAAACCCACATTAAACAGCTTTGCCTTGAGGGGACTCTGGGTGGTGGTGGGATCACTAGAAGGTTAAGCAAAAGGTTACCGTCTTAGGATTAAGTTTGGGTAATCAGGATAGCCAAGAAACTGAGGTAGGATGTTTCCACAAAGAAGGAACCAAAAAACGGGAGCCCCCAAACCTGCATATAAACTATCTTAAAATCCTTGAATGACCCTATCACTGAGCATTTCTATGGGAGATTTCAAGGAAAGCTCTAAAGGCAGTCAGAGATTCAGCTGCTGCTTGCTGCTGGGGAATTAGAGTTTGAAACTGAACAAGTCAGAGGATTTGGCCAACATTTCAAGGTTTCCACTGAAATCACAGAAAGACTTGCATCAGGCCCAGGATTTAAGACTTCCTAAGACTAGGATACAAACTGAAACAGACATGCCCAACAGAGCATAAAGTCAAGACTTCTTAGGCTCAAAGTGGTCAGTAATTTAACTGCCTGCTAGAATGAAAAAATCAACTCTTCAGAGGATGATAACAGAATTCACACACCCAACAACATATTATAATGCCAAATATATAACGATTATTAGACTTGTGGAAAAACAGAAAATGTGAACCAGGGTCAAGAAAAGCAGTCAACAAAAACATATCCCAAGATGATGTGCTGCTGGAATTGACAAATAATTTAAAGCAATTACCATAAATATGACTAAAGATAAGAAATGGACATTTTTTTAAAAACAGAAATTCAGGGACAAAAATGAAAAGTTGACAAATGGAATTAACAACAGTTTGAAGATGGCAAAAGAAAGGATCAATGAACTCGAAGTGAAAGTCGCTCAGTTGTGTCTAACTCTTCTCAACTCCAGGGACTATACAATCCATGGAATTCTCCAGGCCAGAATACTGGAGTGGGTAGCCTTTCCCTTCTCCAGGGGATCTTCCCAACCCAGGGATCGAACCCAGGTCTCCCGCATTGCAGGCGGATTCTTTACCAGCTGAGCCACCAGGGAAGCCCAACAATACTGGAGTAGGTAGCCTATCTTTTTTCCAGGGGATCTTCCCAACCCAGGAATTGAACCGAGGTCTCCTGCATTGCAGGTGGCTTGTTTACCAACTGAGTTATCAGGGAAAATAACAATTCTTCAATCTGAAAAAGAGAGACAATGAAGACTGGAGGAAAAAACTGAGAAGAGCCTTATAGTGACCTGTGGGCATCATATAAGCTAAACTGTAAAAATGGATACCTAAAGGTAGAAAAGAGAAAAAAAAATGGGGAAAAAGTAACTTGAAGAAATAATGGCCACTTTTCAAACGCAGATTCAATATCTCAATGAATCACAAGTAAGAAAAATACAAAGGCAATTACATTTACCACCATCAAAATGCCAAAAGCCGAAGATGAAGAGAAGATGTTAAAAGTAGCCAGAGAAAAATGAGACACATTCCATTACAGAGTTGCAAAGACAGAAATGTTGCTTGACTTCTCATCCACAAAGGACGGAGCTTTAAAAAACAAAGAAACAGCATTTTTAAAGTCCTGAAAGAAAACAACTAGAATTCTCTACAAGAAATCCTGAAATATGCTGGCTCCCAAAAAGCCATTTTCAGATAAATGAATGATGAGAAATTTTACCACCTGCAGACCTTTGTGGCAAGAAATAAACAAAAGTGTTTATTTGCACTGAAAGGGAAATACCTTAAGATGGAAACTTGGAACTACAGAGAGGAATAAAAGCCATTAGAAATGTTAATATGTAGGTAAATATTAAAGACTATCATTTTTCCTTCCCTTAATTTCTTCATTAATTGACTTTCTAATACAATAATCAAAACAGGGTACAGTGAGGTTTAAAATATATGTAGATGTAAGATATTTAACAATAGTGCAAAGGATAAGCAAGCAGGATTAGCAGAATTAAACATGATGTTTGCAATATTAACCCCCAAGTAGACTGTGGTAAGTTAAGAAGGTCTATTGAAATTTTTAGAACAGGGAACAGCAAACTACAACTTCGAGGTCAAATCTGGTCCACTGCTTATTTTTCTAAATAAACTTTACTGGAATACAGCTATGCCATTCATTTATGCATTGGCTATGGCCACTTGTGCACTGTAATGTCAGAGTTAAACAGCTGAACCAGAAACCATATGTCCACAAAGCTAAAATATTTACTATCTAGTGCTTTACAAAACTAGTTCAGTAATCCCTTTGCCATAGCATCCTTTGGTCAGTCTTAGTGCTGAGAGAATTTTGGGGGGCTACCTAGGAGGTGCGATGTAATGATTTGCTTCCACCAAGTTTCTTTTTCAAGATAAAGAGCCCCAGCTTCTGTAGAACGTTCATATCCCAAGGGCAGAGGCAGGAAAAAAATAAGACAAGGGGTCACTCTGTCATCATTCGCTCCAGCTCATACTTGTGGATTTCAGCATGCTATTATTTTCCTCTACTTAACATTCATCTTCCCTTGCTGGCTGTCTGATTTATGGATTTCAAGTTCCAGCATCAGACACAAAAGCAATACCTTACAGAAACTGTTAAACCAACTCCCCCAACTGTGTATGGTCAAAACAAATTTCTTAATAAACACGAGCTTACACACACATACACACAAAACTAGTGGTTCTGCTTCTGATTTAATCCTGACTGAGAGACAAATTAACAAATTCGAAGTTGACTCTTTGAAAAGATGAATAGAATTTAAAATTCCTAGCAAAAGTGATCAAGAAAAAAAAGAAAACTTAAACAAGCAATATTAGGAATTAAGAGAGGACTGCTGCCACAAATCCTACAGATATTCAAAACGTAAGAATAGGAACAACTTACAGCAATATAGTCTAGAATTTAGAAAAATATGATGGGCTCATGTATTTTTGGCAGTATTCATAACAGTCCAAAACTGGAAATTATTCATATGTCCACTATGAGGAAAACAGATATCATCAATTATGTTTATACTCATAAAGAAGAATACTATTTGGTGATTAAAAAAAAAGGACAAATTGATAAATGCAACACCACGGATGAATCCAAAAATACCATCCTGAGAGAAAGAAGCCAGACACATACTGTATGATTCCATTTTTATGATGCTCAGAACAGGCAAAATTAATCTATGATGATAAAAATCAGGACAGTGGTTTCCTACAGGGGAGGGAGAATATATGGAAGGAGACTTGAGGGAACATTCTGGGGTGAGGAATAGGTTCAGTATCTCACCTGCAGTATTGCTTTTATGAATGTACACATCTATCAAACCCATCAAATGGTACACTTAAGATCTGCGTCTTGCATTATTTGTAATTTGGCTCTCATATAAGCCAAGCTGCTTTAAAAAATGTATGCTTTCTCTACGCTTAGGAATATAGATGAAGGAATACTATTTTCCTTTGCTAATTTCCATTTATTAATTCTTTGCCAAACATCTTCAGAAGAAAAGATACATTCTCCAATGAGCTCACACACATCTTAAAGCATCTCACAATACTAGTGCCTTCAATGGCCTCTAATACACGTTTCACCATGGCCTGGCTGTGCTAGGGCCTCCCTCATTTAGGTTGGTTACACAAGCACAGAGGGAACTGACGTTTACTTTTTCTTCTAGAAATTACAGTCTCTGAATTAAGCACAATCTGTTCGGAAAGTGCTCCCCCCCACCCCGCACCCCTGATTACTGACTGCATCAAGGTGTCTCTTATTTAGAGTAGACCAGTTAATTGTGCATGTATAGTGCTCAGCATGAAGTTGAAAGAGGTGTTTAAATAATATCCTTCACTCTAAAATGTAGCTGCATATAGGAAGAGTGAAGAGTCAGCAGTCCTAGGAAATAATCACCCAAAAGACACTCAACAGAAGAAAGGCTGTGATTTCACTCCTCCCATCTGCAGCCTGCGACAGAAATCACTTGAATTCAATTTGCAATATGCAACTCTGATTGCTCAGTCTATCTGTAATGTGTGGCATTCTGCCTCTTAAGCTAAGCTCCTAAACAAGTACTGAGAGGAGAGGATGGTCTAAGTCAGGGGTCCCCAAACTCTGGGATCTAATGCTTGATGATCTGAGGTGGAGCTGATGTAATAATGATAGAAATGAAGTGCACAATAAATGTAACATGCTTGAATCATCCCAAAACCACTTCCTCCCTGGTCTGCAGAAAAATTTCCTTGCATCAAATGGGTCCCAGGTGCCAAAAAGGTTGGGGACCACTGACCTAAGTAAGGCAAACAGGATAATTGGGAATTTTTCATTTTTCAGCATTGTACAAAGATAATAAACCAAAGGATCAGAGAACGGTGGCTTCTTGCAAAAGTTAAAGTGAACAAGCAGGACTGTCAGGACTAAATCTCGCTTGACTTCCATTCTGTTCACTAGAACACAGAAATGAACTTAATAGTAACAAGTGCCACAGACGACTTCCCTGGTGGCTCAGATGGTAAAGAATCCACCTGAAATGCAGGACACCTGGGTTCGATCCCTGGGTTAGGAAGATCCCCTGGAGGAGGGCATGGCAACCCACTCCAGTATTCTTGCCTGGAGAATCCCATGGACTGAGGAGCCTGGCAGGCTACACTCCATGGGGTTGCGAAGAATCAGACACAACTGAGAGACTATGCACAGTGCACAGTGCTTCAGAACTGCGGACTGACGAGTAATCATTAACGATTTCTGTATCTATGTGACAAAACTGCAGGATATGAGCTTGGAGATATTCAAAGAGTTCCAAGTAAGTTTAGGGCAAAGCAGGAGAAAGCCAGGGAGTAGTCCAATGGGAAGAAGCAAAGTTTATGTGTTCCAGAGGTGAGCGTTTGCCACAGCAAGGGGACACTGCCCAAGGAGGACTTTGGGATTAAAGGGAGACAGCTTTGAAGAGGAAAAAAAAAAATTTTTTTTTTTTCTGGAGACTGTACATGTTAACTCTGAAGTTTTAGAGGAATCAAAGATGAGATAGGAAAAATAACTGATATTTTTCCAAATATTATCTAAATGTTACATAAGAGAGGGCAAGAATTTCCAGGAGTTGCCTCAGATATTCCTGTTTGTGTTGGTCTTCCCACTTGGAACTAGAAGACAGGGTGCAACTACCCTTACCAACACCTGAAGTTCATCTTGCTGGAATAAAGATCTTGATGCAGATGGTGACTGCAGCCATGAAATTAAAAGACGCTTGCTCCTTGGAAGAAAAGCTATGACCAACCTAGACAGCATATTAAAAAGCAGAGACATTACCAACAAAGGTCCATCTAGTAAAAGTTAATAGTTTTTCCAGTAGTCATGTATGGATGTGAGAGTTGGACTATAAAGAAAGCTGAGTTCCAAAGAATTGATGCTTTGGAACTGTGGTGTTGGATAAGACTCTTCAGAGTCCCTAGGACTACAAGGAGATCAAACCAGTCAATCCTAAAGGAAATCAGTCCTGAATATTCATTGGAAGGACTGATGCTAAAGCTCCAATACTTTGGCCACCGGATGCAAAGAACCGACTCATTGGACAAGACCCTGATGCTGGGAAAGATTGAAGGCAGGAGGAGAAGGGGACAACAGAGGATGAGATGGTTGGATGGCATCACTGACTCAATGGACATGAGTTTGAGCAAGCTCTAGGAGTTGTTGATGGACAGGGAAACCTGGCGTGCTGCAGTCCATGGGGTCGCAGAGAGTCGGACACGACTGAGCGACTGAATTGAATGGGACTGATGCAGACACACTTAAAACAAAATCAAAGAGCTACAAAACTTTAAATATAAATCCTGTACCACTTATTCAATGCAATGAAGGTCATGAAAGTAGCTTTCAAAATCTTAGCCAGCCTGCAGATAGAGCTCAAAGTTTCCCTTACGTACAACCTTGGCAACATTACTTCCACTCAAATAGATACCCTGGGCTGCTTCTGAACATCTGTAAAATTTTTAATCTGTACTGCACAATCTAGAACTCTGTTGTGTGTTCATTTTGCCCTCTAACTGAGGTATGTTTGTGTGTGCACAACCCCAAAATACTGCAAAGTCAGTAAGACTAGCTTCTGCAATGTCAGTGACTATATAAATCAGCTTCTTTTCTATTTCCCAGAAAAACAGAACAACAATTGCTCACACAATTGATGAGGTTTTGTGAATTAAAGATGGTGTTGGTAGTGCCTGTACTTGAAAAGGTCAGATAGGAACCCCAGGGGAGAACAAAAATGATAAGCTCCTGTGTTTCTGACCAAGATGGAAAAGTGCTGTCAGAAAGACTGAGGTAAAAATATTATTCTCAAATGAGGACATCACTCTTCGAGAGAAAGAATCATTTTCTAAATGTCACTTTCCTCTTCCATTCTTCTGTTGCCTTCTTCATTCGGAGGGAAGTCATAGTCTTAACCTGCATCCACGTCTGCTGTTATGAAATCATCTCAGCTGTACACACTATATACAACCAGCCCCAGCTGCAACCCATGGCCCTGGCCAACCAACATAAACAACACATATGTGTGCCCCTACACACACATATACACTCAACCACCATCACCACCACCAAGAAAAGTCACCCCTTCCCCTATCCCCAGCCTAGATGCAGCTCTTTGGTACACTTTAGATAACAACTAGTAAGATACCCTAAGGGACTACCCCCAAATTATCTGTGGTCCTGATACAGGTCATACTGAAAACAGCTTCCAGCCCCTGGAAACTGGAAATCTATATTTAGTTGACATTAATTTTTGATAAACAAGGATTTGTAACAACAAAATTTGATTTATATGATGTCCAGTTTCCACTATAAATAGCTCCTCCAATTATCTGATCATTCTTAGGGCTGGAAAAAAATAAGAGACATGACTTACTACAAATAGAAATAATGTTCTAACTCTAAATTTTCAATTACATCATTTATAACAACGAATTCAATGCTAACACATAAGGAAGTACACATTCACACTCGAAAGAAAAAAAACTGCTTATATGCCCTTACAATTTGGACAAACAGAAAACACAACAGATTTAAGGTCTTGGAAGCTTTTTAAATTACCCAGGTTATTTTTTCTAAGTTTCTATTAGAAAAAAATGTGAAACATACACAATAGTAGAATGAAATAATAAACCTTTACTGCCCATCACTTAGCTTCAACAGTAAACAGTACATTGTTGAACAGAAGTGACAAGAGCAGACAATCTTGCCTTTCTGCTGATCTTAGGGAAAAGTATTCAGTTCTTCTCTATTTAAGATGCTGTTGTTGTTTAGTTGTTAAGTCATGTCCGACTCTTTTGCAACCCCATGGTCTGTAGCCCACCAGGCTCCTCTGTCCATGGGATCTCCTAAGCAAGAATAGTGGAGTAGGTTGCATTTCCTTCTCCAGGGGATCTTTCTGACTCAGGGATCAAAGCTGTGTCTCTTGCACTGGCAGACGGATTCTTTAATACTGAGCCACCTGGGAAGTGCATTAAAATATTATTTGTAGGATTTTTCCTAGTTTGTTGAGAATTTTTCCAAAGTTCGATTTCCTCAAATGGTTTTCTTCATCTATTAACATGATATGTAATCTCTGACCTTTGTTTCATTAATATGGTATATTAATGATTTATGAATGCTAAACCAACCTTGCATTCTTGGGTTAAATTTCAACTAGTCATGATATACAATCCTATTTATATATTGCTAGATTTGGTTTCCTAGTAGTTTAAGAATTTTTGTGTCTGTGTTCATAGGAATTCATGGTTTATAGTTGGATTACTTGTGATGTTTTTGTCCAACACTGGACTGCTAGAATGTGTGGAGAGGCATTCCTTCTTCCTCCATTTTATGGAATAGTTTGTGAAGGGTTGGTATTATTTCCTCTTTAAACTTTTGATAAAATTTACCAATGAAGCCGTATGAGGGTGGATTTCTCCTTGTGGGAACAGGTTTAAATACTAATTCAATTTCCTCATTTGTTACTGAGATATTCAGACAATTTTGAGATAGCATGGATTATTTGCACCTTTTTGGGAACTTGTGGAAATCAGTCCTGAATATTCATTGAAGGACTGATGCTGAAGCTGTAACTCCCAATACTTTGGCCACCTGATGCGAAGAACTGACTCACTGGAAAAGACCCTGATGCTGGGAAAGATTGAAGGCGGGAGGAGAAGGGGACGGCAGAGGATGAGATGGTTGGATGGCATCACCAATTCGATGGACATGAATTTGAATAGGCTTTGGGAGTTGGTGATGGACAGGGAAGCCTGGTGTGCTGCAGTCCATGGGGTCGCAAAGAGTCAGACATGACTGACCAATGAACTGAACTGAGGAACTTGCCCAATTTTATCAAAATTGTCATATTTGATGGCAAAAACTCATTCATAGTATTTCCTTATAGTCTTTCTAATTTCTGTGAAGTCATCTGTGATGTTCCTTTTTTCATTCAGGATTTTAGTAATTTACATTACTCTTTGCCTTTTCTCATCAGCCTAGCTAAGGATTTGTCAATTTTCTTGATCTTACCAAAGAATCAAGCTTTGATTTCACTGATTTCTTTTGTTGTTTTGATTTCCATTTCACTGACTTTTACTCTGATCTTTAGTATTTCTTGATTCCTGCTTGCTGTGGGCTTACTTTGCTCTTCATTTTCTCATATCTTAGCATAGAGGCTTGGGTTATTGATTGGAACCTTATTCTTTTCTAATAGAAAGATTCAAACTTATAAATCATACCAACATATGTTATAAACCCAATATTATAATTATTTAAGAAAAAACATACCTATATCTATCTATTGATATAATCTTTCATATTTACCCACACATTTACTTTCTCTAGTGTTCTTCATTTCTTAGTGTGGATATAAGTTATAATGTAGTGTCATTTCCTTTTAGCATTAAGGACATTTTAAGTTTTTCTTGTAAGGCAAGTCATAGTTAGCAACAAATTCTCTGAGTCTTTGTCTGGGGATGTCTTCATTTTGCTTTCACTATTGAACAGTTTTGATGCAAACACAATTAACTGCTGTTTTGTTTTTTTTCTTTCAGCACTGTGTATTAACAGTGTCTTCTAGTCATTGTTTCCGACGTGATGAGTTATTTTCCACTTACTGCTTTCAAAAATTTATTTTTGTCTTCCAATAGTTTGCCTATGATTTGCCTATGCGTGAATCTCTCTGTTTATACTGCTCTGGGTTCACTGAGCATCTTGGTCACTAGGTTAATGCTCTTCACCCAATTTTGAAAGTTTTTAGCCATTATTTCTTCAAATGTCTTTTTCTGACCTCTTTCCTTCTCTCTCTTGTTGGGGTTCCTATTAAACATAAATTAGTATGCTTGAATTCAGGCAAGTCTCTTGAGTGTACATTTCATCATTCTTTTACACTTTGCTTTTCATATTGGATAATTTCAGGGCCTTCCTTGGTGGTCCAGTCGTTACAACTTCACAATTTCTCTGCAGGAGGCGTAGGTCTGATCCCTGGTTAAGGGAACTAAGATCCCACATGTCACACAGTATGTTCCTCACCACCTCCCAAAAACAAACAAAAAAAAATTCAGAGTGGATAATTTCTATTTACCTATCTTCGGGTCCACTAATTATTTCTTTTGACATCTCAAATATTGTCATGAGTCCCTTTGGTGAATATTTCATTTCAGTTATTTCATGTTAGAATTCCAGAACTTCCATTTGGTTCTTTTATTTTATAGTTTCTCTCTTTGCTGTGATTCTCATTGTTGAGTTATTGTCATCATGCTTTCCTTTAATTTTTAAAACATGCTTTCCTTTAGTTCTTAAAACAACTGCTTTTCTGGAAAGTTTAAGATCTATGCCCACTCACAGAGAGTCTCTATTAACTGCTTCCCTTGGACTCCAAGTATAGTTTTACTTCCTGTTTCTCTGCACAGCTCGATGCTTTGGATATCTATTACAGCAGCTCTGGAGTCTGTCCACCACCACCACCTCACCCCTGCTGGAAGGTGTTATTGCTAAAATTTTGTTTGTATAGCAATCTGCCTAGCCTAAATCTGAAATCTGTTTCCTCCTTGGTATTTGGCTGATGTTTCTGCTCAAGGTTTTTGTTTGTTTTTTAATTCCTGGTTTTTACTTTTTAAGCCCAGATCCTAAGAATCAACGCTGTGTCTGCATAGCTTAGTAGTCAGCCAAACATTTGTCCACTACAAATTGGCATTTGCCATTGGCCCTTGCCATCTACCTCTATAAGAATTAAATCATGTGCTTCCATGCTGATTTTCAACATCCTCTGAAAGGAGTTCAGGGTGGAGAGCAGAAATGAGGCACTCTGTGCTCTGAGAAGAACTGGCAAAATAGGTCTTCAGATAGATATTTTCAGGAGCCAATTTTTTAAACCCAATTCTTGTATCTCCTCATATCTAGAGAAGCACTAAAATCCTTCATGGTGACAACTGCTCCTCATAATGAGCAGAAACCTTCTGCAAAAAATAAGATGCTTGACTGCATGTATTCCTCCTTCACCAAAATTACACATATACTGACCTTCCCCCTACTTCTTTGGAGCAGTTTCTCAGAGCTATCTGAAATACAGTCTCCCAGACTATAGTCCTCATTTTACCCCCAATAAAACTTAACTTGAAACTCTCACATTGTATATTTTTTTTAATCAGCACATTGTTCAGAGATTTGTCTGTTGATAGGGCATTCAATATTCAGCAGTATTTAAATCCATCTGGCTTTTATTTTCTGCCATAGCCCCTTGTGTTTCCTCTGTACGTGCACACAGGTTTATGGTCAGCTAAGGATGAGTAGGCAGCTTGAGCCCTCTTTGGTCTCTCCTGAGTAGATTTGTGGAAAGCTTATAAAATCTTCTTATGACTGTCTTATTTCCCAGATCTCCATATCTGGCTAAGTCTTCTGGTGCACTGCTTGCCCCAAACCAGGAAGCAACCTCCATCTAGCTGAGCCAGTGGTGTTCTCATTCATTTGCCAAGATCATTACTGTTACTGACTGGACATGGTATTCTTCTCTGCTCTTCTCCAAATCAAGTCAATCCCCTCTCTATCAATCAAGCTGCTGGTTTTCTCACACTGCCTTTCCCTGCTATACTGAGTTGGGGTAGAAAACAGCAGCAACTCCAGGCAAAAGGCTATCAACTATTTCGGTCTATTTTAGCAACATAAAATAACAGAAGAAAGAGGGGTTACATGAAATAGATTACAACATCTGCAGAATAAGGTCAAGTGTTAAAAGATTCTCTATTTTTGACTGTCTCTCATATACCCTGTAAGAATAAGACAAGTGGTTTTTTTCTTTCAAGTATTAAAATTAACTCCAAAGGGTAAAATGGATAAACATGAAGGACAAAACAAAGAGGAAGTAAAAGAACCTTAAGTTCTGGTCCTATGCTCCAAAAGGGCAGGATATATATATATATATATAAACTCCTACCAATAAAAACTTGAAGCCAAAGATATTAAGAACAGGAAGTTCAGAAAAACTGAAGGAGCCAGCCACTCCCTCGATACCAAACCAAGTAATTTAATATTTGGTATTTATTTAGTGCCCACAAATTCCAGAAAATGACGTCCAGGCTCAGCCAGTTATATACGATCATAGTGACTTTCAAAACTGTGTAGGGTTTTTTTGAGTACCAGGTGTCCATTCTCAATTGCTGGAAATGCAGCTGTGTGGAAAACACAGCAATTCAAATACAGTTGGCTTTGCCAACCATACTACACAAAATTTAATGAATTTAGTCTGTTTCCCACACTTTTCTCCCTCCACCCCATCTTTTTGCCTAAATGGTCAAGAACATAGTATTTCTTTGTCCAAAGGGTCAAAATTCAAATAAGAACAAACATATGTGCTTGAGGCTGCCAAATACTACCAGATGAACTACTATTCACCTCCAAAGGATTTCACCTTACTCTCCACTTCACAAATAAACTTGTAGTCATTTTTGGATCCCACTACAAACTATAAACCCATAGATTTCTACGATTCAGAAAGAATGTTGTGAAACCATCTAACCATTCCCCCATCCTTAAGGAGAACTTAGATTAAGACAGAGGAATATTTGTTGTGTTAAGGCTGAGAGACTGACCTGAAAGACGAACTGCACCTTGGTGTAACTCAAACTTCCTGAAACCACTCTGCTGAGCATCAAAGCTGCACAGACAGCTCCTGACGCTTCCAACAGAAACTCTGAATAGCCCTATCCCATTTGGCTAAGGCCAGTGACACAATCAATGAGCCACTATCAGGCCACTACGTGGTTCTTGTAATTCTTGGAGAGAATCTATGTGAATACTCTTGGTAAAATGATCTTAAAACTACCTGCCAAAACTAAGAGAAGAGTGAGAATAAAAGAGAAGGCCAATCAGGGGAACAAATATTTTTAACATCAAGAAGATATCTTTCCAAGTATCATCCTATTTCATAGTGCTAATGTTTGAAAATTACTGAAAGAGGACATTCAAATGACTGCATCTTCCCTGCCTGACTGCAGAAAGCCATGTAGGGGACTTGGGTCCACTGACTTCCCCCTCTTTGTCCATACCCTGCCCCCCCATCCCCATTGTCAGCCTCAGCAGATACTTCTAGCACAATCTGAATCTACTATGGTTAAATCCAACTTATCAGTACCTTACCCATAATTTCTACCTTTTTTTATCCATTTCAAGTCTCTAATTGTTCTTTTCTGACATCTTCAAAGCCCTTAAGAGTCATCCAATGTCAGTCAATATATGGGCACCCAAAAGTATACATCCGGACTGGCCTTTTATGAAACCACAACCCTCAGCATGCAGGATCTTTATACAGAAGTTTATCTGTAGTGAGACATGCCTGGGATAAAAATCCCTTATTACACTACGTATTTCTAAAGTTTGTCTCAGAAATAAGAGCATCATACTCGGAATACTTAATCCTAGTGGCTTCTGAAGCAAAGTCACCCAGCATCCCAATAAAATCCTTGAGATCTTATGTTAAGACTTGGAAACAAATGAAAATACAAATGAAAAACTTAAACCAAAGACAGATACTTTACTCCACTACTTACAAGAGACCCTTCCACTACTTACAAGGTCTATGGGGCTAGACTGCAAGCGTGAAAGTGAAAGTTGCTCAGTTGTGCCCGACTTTTTGCGAACTCATGGACTGTACAGTCCATGGAATTCTCCAGGCCAGAATACTGGAGTGGCTAGCCTTTCCCTTCTCCAGGAGATCTTCCCAACTGAAGGATCAAACCCAGGTCTCCCACATTGGAGGCAGATTCTTTACCAGCTGAGCCACAAAGGAAGACAGCAGGTGTAGCCCTTAGTTAATGCCTGAAATAATGCAGACTGGCCACCATGAAGGAAGGCAGAACACAGTTTCACCTCTCTCCTCTGTGTGTCCCTCACTTAGAAGCAAAAGGATTGTGGCCACCAGAAAAAAATGCAGAAGATCTCTTTGCTGGATGGGAAATTCTGTGTGAAGCAGTCCAAGAACTAGTCCCTGCTAGATGTATCTTCTGTGCACTGAAACACCCAGAGAACAAGCAGGCAGGAATCTGGGAGGGGCAGAAAGATAGTGAGTCACTTCTCCCATCTGGTCCACTCGCCCACATCCCCACTGTCTTTCACATCCATGGCATCCTGTGCAAGAAGAGACAGAGAGTATGGACAGAAGGGTCTTACCTCATTCTAGCAAAGCCATGATAACACACCTGGGAGAGGCTGCACATCCCTGTGTCAGCCCACTCTAGCATCCGGGGGCTTGGCCACTATCAAAATAGGCACTGTTCCAGCTCAGCTCTTCTTTGATTGAAAGGAGGAGAGAGGAGGCATAAGGAGAGGAAGGAAAGGAGGAAGAAAGAGGTAGATATGTGGATGAAGAGGGAAGAAAAAGAAGGGAGTAAAAAAGTACCCACTTACTTGTACCAATATCCACAGGCTTCTATAACTACCCCCCCCATACTTATTATCCTAAAATCACAGCACGAGCAACCAGCCTAGCGCTTGGAGCCAAGTGCCAGCTGATAATAGATTCATTTGCAATTTAATGAATTCATCATGAATTTTCAATTTTCATTATTTTCCACTCAATGAATAGTAACACTTATTTATCATATACATGTTATAAAAATATGCAGGAGGGGCCACGGTGCACAGTGGTGCCCAAAATGGATTGTAATTAAATGAGAAGTAGCTACCTCTTCTGTGTGAAGGTCTGGTAAGGACCTGGGTCCCCCTGGAGGCATGTATGCTTGTACTTTTACCAGCGACAACAGTGGATTTGCCCTGAGCCTGGCACCTATCTGGGAAGGGGTGAGTGGAGACCCACGATTTCTCATCTGAAAGCTATTTGGAGATCTCACCTTGAAACACGGCCTTTGAGGTACCTACCTGTTCTTATCAACTTAGGTATCTGGGCCAACTGCAGTGGCTTTTCAAAGACCTGCAAGAACAGGGGGTCAACATGCTTTGATAAAGAGTCCCTGCAAGGCATGGAGAGCCTATAGCACAACCACTGGGGACTAAAGTTGCCTGTGGAATCTCCAAAGCAAAATTTAGCCACTAGCTATGGTCCAAGGCCAAGAATAATGAGGAAGACAGATCCTAACTGGGGCGGGGGGGGGGAGGAGGCGGATAGTGGGGGAGACATACGAAGTGGTGTCTAGGGTCCTGGACTGGTTGGGGTAGGAGGGTGGGGGGAGATAAACCTAAATTCTATTAAAATCACAGAATTTTGGAGCTGGAAGATCTTAGAGAGAATCCAAATCTTCTAATTCCAAAAATAAACAAAGCAGAATCTGGCTTTATCCTCAGGTTAACACTCTACTGAGCAGAGCTGGCAAGAGAAGCAAAGTCTCCTGTGACAGGATACAAATATGATGGACTGAAAGAGCTCAGCGTCAGGTCACAGATGTTCTAGTTAAGAACACGAGATCTTGGGCAAAGGACACTCCTCTCTGCTGTCCTGCAAAAGAGAACTAGGAGGGATATTCTCGGCCTGCTTCCTGCTGGGCACTCTGTTCGGAAGACACACACAGGATCCGAAAACTCATCACTAAATGAGGCCACGTTTTCCAGCCAAGGTACTGGAAGGTTTCTATTTTACTCACTCACTCTAAGGGGGCCCAACACTTTCACATGTTAAAAATGTCAAACTCCAGATTTAAAAAAAAAAAAAAAAAGGATGATATGTATGTATAAAGACACAGCCTAATGGGTAAATGCCTTTGAGAGGAGAACCTTCTAGATAAACAGTCATGGAAGGTCCCAGAATGGACCAAACTCTACGACTGCTGATAAACAGGCAGAGACAGTACCATACTTAATAAAGCCTGTTGTTGTTGTTCAGTCGCTGACTCATGCTCCACTCTTTTTGACCCCATGGACTATAGCCCACCAGGCTCCTCTGTCCATGAGATTTCTCAGGCAAGGATACTGGAGTGGGTTGCCATTTCCTTCTCCAGGGGATGTTCCCGATCCAGAGATTGAACCCACATCTCCTGTATTTGGCAGGTGGATCCTTTACCACTGAGCTACCAGCCTGGCAACCACAAAATACAGAGCATTCACAGATTCTAGCAGGGCCCAAGTTTTATAAGCTGTTAGTAACAATGGACTGAAGAAGTAATAATCATAGCAGCTGCTGTCACAACTATTAATATCAATATAGTCTTCCATCAGCCAATGAACAATCCTAACATCCAGCAAGGCTCTCAAACCACAGCCTGTACCCCTCTCCCCCTTACTCACTGCTGTGGCCACACTGGCCTCACTTTGACCTACAGACATGCTAAGGAATGTCCCAACTCCCAGACTGTCTCCCTGCTGTTTTCTCTGTCTTCAGTGCCTCTCCAGGCAGTGGCTCCTTCTCTTCTTGCCCTGCTTGGTTCCACTGATGAAGTAAGTGTTCTCTGCTATGCTTTTCTGCCACCACTGTAAAGTGCTGAAGAAATTGGTTTCTCCCTCCAGTATATCTTTCTCTGCTGGCTACAGACATGAAGTAGAGAAAAAGTCACAGAATCAGGAAGCCCCTCTGTCCCAGGGTGGGTGATTAGGGGGGTGTGCAAACAAACCCCTTTCACTAAAACTCACATTTCTTGTACTGTAAGTGGAATTGATCTCTGTCATCTGTTTCTATCTCCCACAAACCCCCGAAAATATGTCAAAGCAACACAATCAGAGAAACCCAAAGAGGACAGCTACTGTAGAAATGGTAAGAGCTGAAGCTCAGAATGCACCAAAATACATCAAGTGGCCAAGATAAGGCTGGTGGGAGCAGCTCTTCTCAGTTTCACCTCATTGGTTCAAGTGTATGCTTTCTGAAAGAAAGGGTGAACCTGAGAAAGTGTGTGTAGGATGATCTGGCACCAGATAGCCTGTCTTAAATCTGCATAGCCTGTGAGGGTCCCGACATCCTGACAGCCAGCCCCGAAAATACCCCCTCGTGTCAGGGGTCAGCATTCAAGACTGCTCCTAAGTTTGGTGATTCCAAAGACACACCTAAGATCTATTTCAGCAAAAGTAAAACCAGCAAAGGGAAAAGGTACAGGTAGCTGAGTCAAAGGAAACGAAGTAAAAGTCCTCTCCCAGTGGAGTCACAAGAGATGCAGTTAATTCCTCCTGCCACGAGTTGTGAACACACAAGTGAAATGTCATCCAGCTTACTAGAGACTGGATGTTCTGTGTTTTTACTGGGGACTCATCACGTAGCCAAGACTCGAAACTCCCAGAAGAAAAGCAGCTGTTTGCCATGAACCACACTGTCTGCACAGGTGATTTGGGCACAGTGAGCCACTCCTATCAGGAAATGGTAGGGACCTTCCTGAATTCCGAGCCTCCGCATGCCAGTCACAGGCCAACCTTCCACACAGGCCTGTCGAAGGATAACAGGTCTCAGGATCACAATGTGAACCCTTTCTGCATGGACACCCCTACACTATACCCAAGTCTGTCACCTCTACACACACACAACACACAGGGCACTGCTGCCAAGAGGTCGCATCTCATGTAGTATGCAAGAGAGTGGGCAGGAAGCAGCAGTTGGCAGTTTTGTGTCCAGGCCACTACCCAGGGGTACTGTCGTTGGCAGGGACTCTAGAACAGCCACGCAGGGGGTATGAGTGCCATGAAAAGAGAGGCTGTCTCCAAGGGCACAATGCCCAGCAGTAATTCTCCTTCCACAGTCAGAAAGGGAGAGGCCACACCACAGAAAACAAGCCCCATTGAGCGAAAGCCATGCAATGGGAGCCACCCACGCATGCCCCAGGGCAAGCACAGCCCTCAAGAGGCCAGAGTCTGGCTCCGGAGGGGCTGGAGGTGACAGCCATGGAGGTGAGTGTGCAGAAGCCACAGGAGGAACACCGGGGTACTACAGACAAGTGAGATGAAGGACATCCAAAAAAGACTGGTGGTTCAAACATATGGAGAGGCATTGTTTCCACACGCTAACCACTGGCATCCATCTGCCAGCTGCCTGTGCAACGCTTTGAAAATAGACAAAACAAGGTTTGAAAAGCCTAAGCCCATTTTGTACATCTGGTATTTCCGGAAGGCAAGAGGCAAGGAGGAGAAGAGTAGAGAAAAGAAGTGGCGTGGCTTGCAGGTAGGATGTGGCTACAAAAGCAATATTCCTGGAACCCTCCTGCACTGTTGGTGGAAATGTAAATTGGTGTAGCCACTATGGAGAACAGTACAAGGTTCCTTAAAAGGCTAAAAATAGAGTTACCATATGATCCAGCAATCCCACTCCTAGGCATATATCCAGAAAAGATAAAAATTCTAATTTGAAAAGATACATGAACCCCAATGTTCATAGCAGCACTGTTTACAATAGCAAAGACATGGAAATAACCCACAGGTGTCCATCACCAGATAAATGGATAAAGAAGATATGATACATATATACAATGAAATTTTACTCAGCCATAAAAAGAATGAAATAATGTCATTTGCAGCAACAGGGATGTACCCAGAAATTATCATACTAAGTAAAGTAAGTCAGAGACAGACAAACATCATATGTATCACTAACTTGTGAAATCTAAAATAATAATAATAATAATACAATGAACTTATTTACAAAACATAAACAGACTCACAGAAAGCATAGAAAAACTTAAGGTTACCAAAGGGGAAAGGGGGGAAGGACTAAATGAGGAGTTTGGGGCTAACAGATACTATATATAAAACAGATAAACAAGGACCTACTGTATAGCACAGGGAACTATATTCAATATTTTGCAATAACCTATAATGAAAAAGAATCTGAACAAGAATATATATAAATATGTGTGTATATATATATATTTTGTAGTCATTATGTCATGTCTGACTCTTTTGTGACCCCATGGACTGTAGCCCGCCAGACTCTTCTGTCCATGGGATTTCTCAGGCAAGAATCCTGGAGAGGGTTGCTGTTTCCTTTCCAGGGGATCTTCCCAACAGAGGCTAATTCTTTACCACTGAGCCACCAGGGAAGCCCTATATATGTTATATATATACACACACATATATATGTATAAATAACTGAATCACTTTGCTATACACCTGAAACTAACACAACATTGTGAATTAACTATGCTTCAATTAAAACAACAACAACAAAACACAATATTCTTGGAAACCAATTACCTGGGAAATTCACCGAAGGGGGAACTGACCAGCTATTACACCAACATACATCATTGGAAGAAAGATGACTGCCACTGTCATCTTACTTATTAGTTTTTGCAGAAGGCAGGACAATGACACTGATTAGTTTTTGTTAATAAGAACAAGGAACCATCAGTTTTCCTGATCCTTTGCAAATACGTATATGGTATGAAGCAACCAACAAACATCTAGTTCAAGGGTTTGTGAACTTTATTTTAAAGAGCCAGATTGTAAATATTCTAGACTTGAATGGTCTCTGTCTCAGCTACTCAACTTCTGCCATGAAAGCAGCAAGAAAGTAGCCACAGGCAACATGTAAAGAAATAAGCATGACTGCCTACCAGTAAAACTTTATTTACATACCAGGATGTGGGCTCTATTTTGGCCCACGGGCCATCATTTGCTGACCACTGGTCTAATTTATATAGAGAACTCGTAAGAGGCAGAAACAGGTCTTGGATGGCCGTTTAGGTTTTTAGTTGAACTGGTGTTGACCTATCTGAGAAGAAAAGCACATCACGTGTCAGATTAAGTATTTCAGGTGCCTCTGTCCTCACAGGAGGCTACTGGTGCCATGTCAGGGAGACACGGAGCCAACAAATACAAAGGAGGCCTTCACTTCCAGATGCCAGGATTCAAACCTCAGTGGCTTCTCAGGAGTATAAAACCAAAAAAAGGACACAAACAGAATATTTATGAAATATATGAGTCTCATGAAACATATGGAAAACATCCCACCCTTCTAGTAATCAAAGAAACACATGTAAAATATCATTTTCTATTTATTATGTCGGAAGATGTCTTTTTAAAAAAAGGAAAATGTCAAGAATTTAGACAGACAATGTGGAACAGGAATATTCAGATATTACTGGTTAAGAGTGTCATTTGTAACATCTATACTTCAGATGCTTACACTGGAGATTTCCAGTCAGAAACAGCAACGGTTTATTCTCTGGACCCAAAAAAGTTTCTGGATCTAGAACAGAAGGGACAGAGAAATGTGGGAGAGGTCCCTACTCCAAGTTTTAAAAGGCCCCAATCTCCAGCTTTGCAACAGTTTTAGAAGTGATGCTTTTTGTCCCCTGCATCTCTGAGGAAACTAACCAGAGAGAAAAGCCTAAAATCAGATAGCCGGGGGCTTCTTCCACCGTCCCCTATGGTTCCTGCGAGCTGGCACAGCAGCTATCTACCAATCCTCGTCTATCGCCAAACCCTGTGGTCTCCGTACCTTTCCCTCTAGTATGAAAAACTGCCTACAGGTTACTAAACATTTAAGAAAATATTCTAAAGTGAAAGAAATCAAAATATATTCATAAACACAAAGGGAAAGAAAAATAAATCAGTGGAAACAGAGGTAGCATAGACAACAGAAAATGATTTATTAATAACATTTTTTAAATATAGTAAATATCTGACAGATGCCAAGAAATACACTGATTCAGGAAACCAGAACAAGAACAGCATGCTATTTTTTTTTTTTTTTTAAAGAGGAATCCTGAGAGAACAAGCAGTCTTGGAAATGAAGACTAAAACAGAAGAATGAACCCATTCGGTAGAGGAGCTGAATATAAAGCTGAGGAAATCTCCCAGAAACAGAGCAAAAAGATGAACAGAAGGATAATAGAAGAGAAAAATTAGGAGGTAGGAGAGGGGAAATCAATTACAAGTACAAATTCCAACTGATGTTTTAGAAGAAAAGGTAGGGGGAAATGGTGAGCTGGGGTGGGGTGGGGTGAGGGGGACAGAGAGAAAGAGGCAGATCAAACATAATAGTTTAAGAATACTTCCCAGACAGAAAAGCATAAATATCCCAATTGAAAGAGTCCACTGAAGGGTCAGAATCATGATGAAACACAGCCCACACCAGACACAGGGCAGAAAGCAAAGGCCACAAGCTTCCAGAGGGGCCACAGGTTCACACCCAGGTTTGAGAATACAACCAGGTATCTCAAAATAACACAAAGGAACAGGTCTTCAAATTTTTAAGAAAAACAGTTTTCAAAGTCAGTATCTTATATTCAACTACTTTTACATTCAAGTGGCTCAGCAGCAAAGAATCCACCTGCAATGCAGGAGACATAGGTTCAATCCCTGCATCGGGAAGATCCCCTGAAGAAGGAAATGGCACCCATTCCAGTATTCTTGCTTGGGAAATCTCATGGACAGAGAACCCTGGTGAGCTAAGGTCTATGGTTGCTAAAGAGTGGGACACGACTTAGCAACTAAACAACAACAACAATTTCCCATTCAAGGTAGAACAAAGATATTTTCCATATACTGAGACTTACTATGATGAGCATTACGCAATATATACAAATATCAAATCATTACACTGTACGCTTAAAACTAATATAACGTTACATGTCAATTAAAAAAGTATATGTTCCAACAGTCAAATATTTTCTCCCCATGTACCCTCTCTTAGGAAACTACCTAAAAATGAGCTTTACCTAGATGAGGTAATAAAATAATTTTTAAAAGGAGCAAAAGAGAGGGAAAGAGTCTTCCTAGGGTTTTGGAAATAGGGCAGCAGCCCCAGGACAGACTGAATAGAAGGGCCAGAAACCAACCAGGCCCGGCTGCAACAGGAGGGCAGAAGGTTCCAGGAAGAAAGCTGCTAAATAAAAATGCCTCCAAGAAACTATCTGATCTGCTGGCTAAGTTAACAGGAATTCTGATGCAAAGTTTAGGACTGAAGCTTGATGAGGGCAACAATTTGTTTCTGTTTTGTTCAATGATGTATTCCTGGCACCCTGAAAGTAACTAGTAAACATTTACTATACCTATTAAAATGAAACAAATATAGAAAGTCAATTATTAACTCTGGGACAAACAAAAAGATGTATCAGGAAGGTAATTCAGTATCATAATATTTTACTAGAGAGCTAATCTATGTCTTTATACTTAAGTACTGACAGCTGATTTAATTTAAAAAGAATAAAATCAGAATATCAGAATTCTAGCAGATGGGAAGAGACATATGTGTGGGAAGGTTCCTGACAACAGTGGTATGTGGTGTCAGAAAGTTATATTCCCATCTTCAACAACAGAAAACCAGGAGGTAACACTGCAAACTACAAGACAAGGAAGAGTAGCACAGATGTGTTAATGAGAAATGCAAAGATATATATTGGAAGGAACAACTAAATAGAGTTAAAGGTATTTACACTTGTCAGGGAGAGGGAAGAATGAATAAATACAGGACAGGTGACTGGTTTTGTAGAAGTCTGGTATTAATTAAGTCTATGTCCTAATTTGATAAAAGCAAAAATTAAATCTAAGACAAGGCTTATACTTTAGGCCTAGCCATTCGATAGCCATGAAACTCTCCCAGGAGAATAATCAGAGATGCAAAGATTTTTGTTCACTGTAACAATCTTCATAATAGAAAAAAAAGGCGTGATCTATTGATATTATTTCTTTCATAGTAGAAAAATTAGAGATCTAGGTAATGAAATGAGAACATTATGTAGTTATTTTAAAAATAAAGCTTTTGAAGAACAATGAAAACATAATAGAATGCTCCTGTAAAGATAAGGATTTAGAAACTATACAGAGTACAAGGATAGTTGCACAGAAAAAAGAAACAAGCAAGCCTATGTTAACAGTCAGGTGCTCTAAACAGTAGGTTTACAGGTCATTTTTATTTCTTTTATACACTTTTCTGTATCTCCCAAATTTCCTACAGTAAATTTGTATCGCTTGGTCAAGCATTTTTACAGTGATTTTAATTTACAAAGTAGGAAAAATATAAAAATTGGAAAACAATTTTTGGTATTTCTCTAGAGAAAAATGTCCTCATTTGAACCCTTAATGGTTAAGAAGAAAATCAAAGGGTAATCAATGCACAACAGCAAAAAGACACCCCCCCCAAAAAAAAATCAAAACCCACAAAATAAAGTATGTATGGTGCCTGACACATTTATAATACAGAATTACCAAAAGAGGTCCCATCTCGTACATTATCTTCCACTGTTAAGCCTTAAACTGATCTCATCTTTTAAAACACCCCGGATGTGACCTTGGCTTGAGGGTCAGTGAAATTCTATTGTCTCAGCTGTGGGTGTCTCCGGATGTGCAGTTTGGTTCTGAGCCAACCAGGATCTGAGTCCCAGCTCAGGTTTTCACCAATTTAGGCAGATTATACGCTCTCTCTTACTCTGCTACTCCTCTATTAAATTGGGATCATTATTTTGCAGCTTTGCTCTGAGATAAGAACTAGGTAAGTATTTTAAAATGATTATTTGTTCCTGGGACATAGCAATCCATCAATAAATGGTGGCTTTTTTGTTGTTGTTTTATTTAATGAACACCCCACAAGTCAAATCTGTTTAGCCACACTAATACAAAGTGTGTACTCATCCACTCACTGACTCCTTCTCCCAAATTTAACTATGAGCCACATGTGCTTGATCTGGGAAAAGGGATGACTTATTTCAAACAACTACACAGCAGTGACTAGCTCACTGTGTCATATTTTTACAACTTCATCCTTTATTAAGAAAGCAGCTATCTCCAAAGGAATCTGATCAACTTGCAAAGGATTTGCGAGTTTCTTTTTATTTTTCATTTTTGACAAATAACAAATGAAGGTTCAAGAGGTACAAGGAATGTACAGTGGTGAATAACAAAAAACTACGCTGTGCCAAGGTCAGCGTGTTACAGCCACACAAGGCATACTTAGGTGATTATTTTCATAGTAATTTCATACAGGGCTTTAAACATTTTTAATAGTGTTGTCAACAACTTTGCTTTTAATTTCTATTGCCAAAATCTGTAGGTGGCAAAGTGTAAGTATGATATAGATTTGAAGGATGGGAATACCTGCACCATTATCTAGAAACTGTTGAGAAGACCAGAGATGGGCAAATGTTTCCTCCACTCAAATGTGGTAGAGGAGATAAGATTATGAAAAGAATAAGCTTCCTGTTCATTCCTGGCAAAATTCTAGAGAAGATTACTACACAAATGACTTAAGAGTAATTAGAACACCAACTAAACCATCATTATCCACAACTGCATCCCTCCCCCTTCTTAAAGAGGTACCAGATCGGGAAAGGAGGGAAGGGTGAAATGTCCTCTGACATGACATCTTGACGTCACTCTTAATGATATCCCTGTGATTAAGATGGGAAAGTGACTGGCTAACTAGTTGCATTGTACCTGGTTCGGCAATTATACCAGTACCATACTAATCAATGGGCCAATGTCAACTTGGAAGTTGTCTCTAGTGCTATCACCACGCCTCTGCTCTTTCACTGATTAAATGAAAGCCAAAAATGGAAGAAGAAACTATTAATTCAGAAGACAATAAAAACTTTAAAGCGTCAAGAGGAAGGTAAGGCCCCTCCTTTCTTCCAAGCTCTGGACCATGCAGCTAGTTTCCAGAGGGATGAACACAGCTCTGGTATCCCACTGTAATTGCAGAGTCCTGGCAAACTGGAGCACGCTCAGAGGACAGCATGGGGTGTGGGGGGAATGGAGACACCACACATCAGGCAGGAATGGACTGGAGACAGATCTGAGACGGTGAGGACATAATGCCTGAAAAGGAATACTCTGAAGTCACATGACACAAGTCTCCAAAGATTAGGAGTTACTCTAGAAGGCGAAGCCAAGATGAGTAAGTGAAAATACCAAACCAGAATGGCCCCAAGCTCAGATGGTTATCTTTTATGTTGGCTGAGCCCTGCCAGGGCCGTAGCTCATAGCGCACAGGCCATCCACTGCACTCCAGGGAGCACCGCTCATTTAGGGCCAGGGGCAGCAAGCCTTTGCTGTTAAGAACTAGGAAGTAAATATTTTTCAGCTGTGTGGATCATATGGTCTCCACCACAACTTCTCAATTCTATATTTGTAACATAAAAGCGGCCATATATGGAAACAAATGGATTTCAATGCTTTGTTTAAAAAACAGGTGGTGGGCCAGATGTGACCAATGGGCCATAATCTGTTAACCCCTCATAGATAGAGATCCATTGATGCTGCATAAGATCTAGGCTAGAAGAGCAGCCCACCAAGGATTTCAGAAGGTCCCCCACTCAATTTGGGGGAAAGGTTAGAGCATCCTTTAGTCTAGAAAGGGTGCTCTAAATAGAAAGTCTCCTATTTCTAAAAGTCCATGAAAATCTGTCTATGAAAGAAGAAACAGAAAAACTGATTTCACAGTCAGTTCTGACAGCAGTAGGTCTAGAACCCAGACCTCCTGGGTCCCTGGTTCTATACTCCTTCACTGTAGCTCACTGCACAAAAGGCCTGGTATTCCTCAAACTTGTGGCCAGCTTACACTCAGACATCTTCTAAATGCTAGCCAGTCAATCACGAGCCACTCATATATTCTCAGAAACCTTCCAGCATTGATGCCCACATCTTGGCATCCCTGACGTCACACAGGAAAACTCAGTGGCCAGGGGAATGCACATGATTCTCTCCTTTGGAGACTAAGAAGAGAGCAGGCAGAGACTGGAGGTCATGTGTAGATGAATAGAACTTGTCCCCACTTTGGTGCCTTAAACACAATTTTTTGAAACTTTACTTTATTGAAGGATAGTTGATTTACAATGCTGTATTACTTTCTACTGTACAGCCAAGTGATTCAGTTATACATAAAAACATTCTTTTTCATACTCTTTTCCATTACACTTTATCACAGAATATTGAATATAGTTCCCTGCACTATATAGTAGGACCTTGTTGTTCATCCATGCTAATAAATCATAATTTACATCTGCTAACCCCAAACTCCCAATCCATCTCTTTCCCACCTTTCCATACAATGGACAACAAATTTGTTAGATTTGGTTAAAACGTCTGTGGAACAAAGTCACCTACCATTTGCCAAAACCGCATTTTGATCATTATCATAATAGCCAGTATTTTCTGGCCACTTTCTGTTTGCCATTTCTTCGTATGCACTTTCTCACAAGGTCCTCCCAATGCCCCAGTGAACTAATTTCTGTAGTACAGATGAGGGGACTGAGACTTGATTTCTCTAAATGACTTAGCCAAAGCCACATGGCTGGTGGAAGTCAGATTCAAACTGCAACAGCTTGAGCATGGGACCTGTACTCATGGCTCCTACACACACATAGATCATCACATACCAAACCACTGCGTTAACATAACACCTGACCGTGGTTCCATTACCATCTCAAAGATACCCAGTCTGAGCCTAGCAGAAGCATAAATCTCAACTGATCTAGTTGATAGTAAATGTTTTCTGTGGGGGTTTTAATAAACCATCTTCTGCAGTAAAAGATTTAAAGTGCACACAAGTGTTTCTTGAATGCACCTAGGAAGGCTGTGCCAGGGATCCCTGTGCACGGACCAACCTCCTCCAGGTGGCCTCGTGGCTCCCTTCCACATTCATCTGGATTTCCATCCATGTCACTTCTTCAGAGAGATCTTCCCTGACAACCCACCCAACCTGAAACAGTCCCCCTTTCCGTATCTCCATCTATCACCACTGGGCACAGTGTGTTTCCGTATTTGTTGATCGTCTGCCTTCACGGCTGGGATGTTATCTCCATGAATGAAGACACTTGGTTTTGCTCACCCCTCTATCTCCAGTGCCTAGAAAGCACCCAGCACAGGACACACAGTATCTGGTAGGAGAGCAGCAAATCAATTAATCTCTGGGTGATAGAATAACTGCTGCTTTGTATTTTTATCTTTGTGCTTAGCTGCAATTTCTAAATTTTTAGCAGTCAAATTTTATCCCTTTTTTATAACACAGAAGTAAAGTTCTGTTTGTAAAAGCCTTTCCTTTAGAGAACAGTACCCTATTATTACATAAACTCAAAGACAGAGATTATGGCTGCTTTTGGTCACTGGTAGCCTAGAGGCATGAAAACCATGTTAAATTAATCCCCTGGTGCCCTCTGATGACAGGTCAGCACGCCCAGCCAGGGGCAGGCACTCATCATGGGCTTTCCTGGCCAACTCAGCTGCTGCTAATGGCCTTCTGCCTTCCGTGAACAACATCCTCCCTGCATGGCATAGCCATGCGCCAACAGCCACCTTCCTAATCCTCACAGTGTGCCTGAAAGTACAAAGAAGGCAGTTTCTCTACATTGCCATGTTACTCTGTCTCATGGGGGCCAGAAACGTAAGGAGAGAACAGAGCTCACAACTGTCCCCCAGAAGATACCCACTGGCCTCCCCCAGCTCAGCGCAGGGGAGCCACCCAAGAGAAACCCCTGGAGCTTCACCCAAGAACTCCACTGTATTTCCACGTCAGACACTATCAGACTCAGCTTTTACTAATCTTCTCTTTGCCCCAACCCAACTGCACCCTGAAATAAAGTCTTAAATATTTACTTTGTTCTTTAGCTCATCTCGCTATAACATGTACTGCTCCTATTAACCAAACTTAATGAGAGCAATTATAGAGAAAGTTATATTAGCATAAAGTTTAGACAGGTTAATGACTGCCTTCTCTTGGGAGCTGAGCTCTACAGCATAGGAGCTCCCCACCCTGCTCTGGAGTGAGACGGTGCAGTGAAGGGTCAGCACAGTTTCCAGAAGGCCTGACTTGGATGTGACGAAGGCCATATGACAGCCACCGTTCAGTGGACATTCCTTCGGTGCCAATCCCTATAGGCCATTCCTAGACCTATCCCCAGATGGCTACAGAGTTTGAAGGTCATTCCCCAGGCAAAGCCAACAGGTCCTGAAAGAAGCTCTATGCTGAAAGCCAAGGAAGGTACTGTGAGCACTGTCAACCTCTCTTCCTTCTCTGCTACATGGCAAGCCCTATATTGCCCACAACAGCCTTAGCTTCTGACCTGGCTGCACCACAATCTGCCCCTGAGGCCCACCCCTCACCGCCCCAAGCCTGGCACAAGACCCAGCACCCTCAAGGCAGGGCTGGGTATAAAATGCACATCAGTGTTTGCTGTATTATGTTTGGACTCCTCCCTTTCAATAGGGCACTAACCACAAAAGGTGGGATCTGTAGGTAAGTGGGGACAAGAAGCCACGCCAGGCTCTCAGCACACGTTTATCTCATCATACACTTGCCACTCATGGGGAAAACATAGGCATCACTACGTCTCTGGCACCTATGACAAAGCTAAGACTCTGCGATAGTAAGAAATTGCCAACAGCAGGTTAGAAAGGAGACTGGGAGTTCTGCTCAAGATCATTTGATACCAACTGTCCAGTCTGTTAGTGCCAGAAGCTTCCAGGAATTTCTTTCCTTGGTCCAGTTTTTTCCAGGAAAAACAGCATGAGAACTGGGTAGTTTACACACTCACCAAGCACTGACCATCTTCTACCCAGCTGGCCCACAGGTCCAACCCTGACCTGCATCCTTAAGATGTGCATGACCCAGTGCCCAAATCTTACTGAGTTCTTGTTTTGTGTGTGGCCTTCAGTGTTTTCCAAGGAGTAACTCACAGTCTTCACAACAGCACCACAGCCCAGGTACTCCATTCCATTTTAATGATAAGGAAATTGACTGGGTTTCTCCAAGGACACATGGCTAGGATGGGGCAGAGCTGGGATGTGAACCCAAGCAGTCAGGGTTCAGGGTCTGTACCAGAATCCTATGACCGCAGTTTGATCACCCTCCCCTCCCACAAAGGACTTCACTTGCTGTTCACCATGGTTCTTCCACAATAACTCTGTTTCAAGAGCCCATCTCCAGCTGCAACCAAGAAGAGAGGAAAGTCCCCACTGTAAATGCTGACTTGGGAAGTTCACCAAGATGAAACATCAAGACAGCTTTAAAGCAGTTCAAGACTTGTAGTTCCCAAGGGGGAGGAAGGTGGGGAGAAGTAGATAGGGAGTTCGGGATTAGCAGAGGCCAACTATTATACGTAAGGATGGATAAACAACATGGTCCATGTAAACCATAATGGAAAAGAATATGAAAAAAGAATATATATTTATGTACAACTGAGTAATTCGCTGTGCAGCAGAAATTAACACAACATTGCAAATCAACTATACTTCAATAATTTTTTTTTTTTTAGAGGAGTTCATAGTGTAGCTGGTCACCTCACACAAAGCACATCAAAACGCATTGTAAACCCTCGATCAACCCCTGACAGGAGCCCCTCTGCTGACTCTGTCAATGCAACAGACCCTCAGTCTGGCATGAATGGACTTGGGAGGCCGTGATCATGCACATGAGATATGCCCAATGTCCACAGGCTAAGGAGGGACAGAAAAAGGAGACCGCCATGAAATGAGGTCAGCAGGTTGAACTGGACACCTTTTTCCTTCATTTCTAAACTCAGCCAAGAACTTCAGACCACCTTTACCACAGAGGCTCCATCTCTTCTTTTTCTGAGATCCAACGAGGACAGAAAAACTGTACTAGCAACTGATTTTCATTGAGGCTGCCTTATTTTAGAAGCTAGGGATATGCAAAGCAAAAGCACGGCTTAAAAGAAAATCCCTCAAAACCGCAAAAGCCTCTGAACGGAAAAATCCTTTTCAACCACGTGGAGACAGAGACAGAGACAGTCCCCTGCTTCCATCCAAACAGCTTTCATTCCAAAATGTTGCTGGGTTTGTACATCTCAGGCTCTCGATGGCTTCTATTGAAGTAATGTGTTAAACAGGTAGAGAGAGGATGAGGCGGCAAAGACAAGGGAACATCTTGGGTAAAGCATATGCGGGGCTGTCGCTGTGGAACGTCTTTTGAATCAATACCATATGCAAGCTGATAGCACAACTGTATACACATACCTCATTAAGCCAAATTAGAGCAAGTGGGATCTGTCGCCTTCTGATTAAAACAAACACGTCTAATTTTGGCATGTCCTATCTCCCATCCGCACAACCACCCCGGAGGCATTTTCATAAACACAGTAAAGCCTGCACAAGTTCCCAAGGCCAACACCACTAAGCACGCTCCTAAGGGCTGCTGTTCCCCCTGATGTGTCCCCTCAAACAGCCGGGGAAGCATGGCAACCCCCACCCCCGGCAAAGAGATACTCACTCTCACTTTTTGAAATGGAAAAAGCCACTCTGAAGGGTCAGTAATGAATCCAAAAGCACTAAGACTGGTGGGTCCCTGCCTCTCTTCTGCAAAAACTCTTCATTCAGAGAAATCCCTAACATAAGGCTTCCCTGGTGGCTCAGATGGTAAAGAATCCACCTACAATGCTGGAGACCCAGGTTTGGTCCCTGGGTTGGGCAGATCTTCTGGAGAAGAGAATGGCTATCCACTCCAGCATTCTTGCCTGGAGAATCCCATGGACAAAGGACCCTGGCGGGCTACAGTCCATGGGGTTGCAAAGAGTCGGACACAACTGAATGACTAGTATTTTCCACTTTCAATAACAGTGTAGCTGGTGAGAATTCTTTTTTAATCCTACTTACATTTTTATAATTACCGGTGAAGAAATGACAAAGTAAATTACCTTATTATGGAATCGTAGTTTCCAAAAAGCACAGGAAAGCAAAAGTATTTTTCCTTCTGAGCAACATAGCAGTCAACTTTCTAGGTACTTTCAGGAATCCCTAAAATATTTAGGAAACTGCCAAGGCAGCGGACACAGTGATTCAGAACTGAGAGTGTGGACACCAGTGTCGTGCTAAAAGTTTCAGAACTGTGGCTCACCTGGTGTGTGGCCAGGATAGGGAGGCATGCGTTCAGTTGGACAAACATTCATTGAGAACCTGCTATTTACCAGGCTCCTTGCAATGTGGGAGACCTGGGTTCGATCCCTGGGTTGGGAAGATGCCCTGGAGAAGGGAAAGGTTACACACTCCAGTATTTTGGCCTGGAGAATTCCATGGACTGAGAAGAGAATTCCATCCTGGAAAATTCCATGGGGTCGCAAAGAGTGTGGACACTACTGAGCAACTTTTACTCACTGTTATATAGCAGGCTTATAGGGTTGAAAGGAAAAATACTGGCTATTTGGCCCATGCCTTTGAAGAGCTTGGAGTCTGGCTGTGGAAACATCTAGGGATGCACACAGCAGTCGTGAGGAACATAAAGGATAAAGAAATCCCTGAGAGCGAAGGACATCAAGGAAGCCTTCTTATGGGAAACAGTGCTTAAGGTGAGTCTTGAAAAAATATGATCAATAAGGGTAAGCTAGAAAAATGGAGAAGGAAATGGCAACCCACTCCAGTACTCTTGCCTGGAAACTCCCATGGACAGAGGAGCCTGGTAGGCTGCAGACCATGGGGTCGCTAAGGGTCAGACATGACTGAGCAACTTCACTTTCACTTTTCACTTTCATGCATTGGAGAAGGAAATGGCAACCCACTCCAGCGTTCTTGCCTGGAGAATCCCAGGGACGGGGGAGCCTGGTGGGCTACCGTCTATGGGGTCGCACAGAGTCGGACACGACTGAAGTGACTTAGCAGCAGCAGAAAAATGGAGGGCATCCGGGCTGAGGACAAAAACAAGGCAACGTTACAGGAACAGCACGCTCTAGGCTGGGCCAGTTCCTAGAAGGGCTGGGGCACACACTCAGGCACAGCAGCCATTTAAACTGGAGGCAGGAGACTTCTCCGGCGATCCAGAGGTTAAGACTTCGCCTTCCAATGCAGGGGGTGCAGGTTTGATCCCTGGTCAGGGAGGTAAGATCCCACATGCCTCCTGGCCACAAACCCCAAAACATAAAACAGGAGCAATATTGTAACAATTCAATAACGACTTTAAAGTAAAATGGGGGCGGGGGCGGGGCACAGAAAGGCTAGCATTCCAGAAGCCTTGTCCTCTGAACCCTGCTGGAAAGACAAGTCTGAGCTGGGCTTATGATGACTCTGGAAATCCAAACCATAACATGATAGGAGTCTCTGGTCATTGTCTATGTTCTATCTGCTTGCTTGGAATCTTTTTAGGGACGCTCTCCCATCATGAAATCTCAAGGTGATCTACGTGTAGGCCCAGCCAATCAGGAGGTTACTGCACACTATCACTGGGTTGTGGAGAGGCATACACTGCAACCCAAAAAGTATTGCCAGAAACCTAGAGCCTCCGGTTACCATTTCTGCCACCACCCTGTGAGGATAGCCAAAGAGTGATGCTTATGCTGCCAGCAGTACTGCTGAGGTACCCGGAGATGGTTCCCAGAGATGGTTCCCGTGTCTGCCTGCATTCAGCAGTGTGATCTCGGCCTCATCTTCTGAACCCTCCAACTACATGGGCCCCCAATTCTATTTCTGTTTGATTACTGATAAACACATGGATTTCCTCTCAGTATTGATAACAAAAGTCTCTAAGAACTGATAAAAAGGTCAACTGGGGAACTTCAAGTTTAAAGTACTCAAGGAAGTAATATACACGTATGAAAATATTTTCTAATCCACAAAACACTATCCAAATATCAGTTATTAGTTTCACTGTGGTGATATTAACAACTAGTCAGTATTATATTACATATAAGCATTAACAACTAATAACTAGTCAATCCAGTCTTCATTCTTATATCAATATTCCAAATGTGTAGCCTTTAAACTGTAACTAACAATGTTTACTTAGTGCTGACTTTGCACCAGGTATGTTTCTACATAGTTTACTGATCTCACTTAACTCTCATAAACAACCCCCATGAAATGGGCACTATTATCTTCCCAATTTTATAGAAGAGGAAATACAAGCCTTGAAAGATTGAGAGACTCCCTGGTGGTCAAGGGGTTAAGAATCCACCTTTCAATGCAAGAGACTCAGGTTGCATCCCTAGTTGGGGAACTAAGATCCTACATGCTGTGGGGCAGCTAAACCTGTGTGCCACAACCACTGAGCCTGCACACCACAACTAGAGATGCCCAAGTGCCATAAGACTCCCACATGCTGCAATGAGGATTCCACGTTCCACAACTAAGACCCAACACAGCCAAATAAATAAATAAATATATAAAAAAATAAACATTAAGAAACAGACCCAATGTCACACAGGTATGAATTAGAGCAGGGTTTGAGCCTGGGTAGCATGGTACAAACACTGCCTTTCACTGTCCCTCATCTCCTGAGAACTAATGCTCCAACTTCCTTTAAACTGGTATTTCTAAACAAATGGCTTGCAGCAAAACAATTTATAGTCCAAAGTCCACATTAACACATGGCAACTGTCTTTCCCAAATTTTGCCTTTGCTGGCTTCTTTCCTCCATAAATGCACCACCTCAGTGTTGCATCATGCAAGCTCCATCCTTGAGAATCGTTATGATGCCTCCTCCCTCGCCCCCTCCCATGGTCCACCAGCAACCCTGTCAGGTGAGCTCCACCCGCTGTGGGTCTCAAATCCTTTCCTTCTCCCTAGCCTCACACACCTCTCTTTCAATCCTTCTACACGAGTCAACTAAACTTTCACCTAGCTTCTCTATGACCCTCTTTGAAAGCATTCTGCGTCCACATTTTTCTCTGAAAATACAGACCTCATCTAATCATCTGCCTGCTTTAAACCTCCATCAGCTGTCACTGCCTACAGAACAAGATAGAAACTCCTTAGTACTACATTAAAAACTCTTCACAGATCCCCCAACCTACCTTTCCTGTCTCAACTTCTTTTATGTTGCTCCAATTAAGGTCTGGAGGGTATTTCATGCTGTGAAGTAGATCTTTGGGGACCTCTCTTGTTTCCCTTAACTTAGTTAATTTACTCGCTCATATCTAGATAATTATATACTCTACTTAAAATTAATAAAATGGAATTTCTTCTAAAACATTCTGGTAATTTAAATCCACTCTCTTCTTTGCCAACTACTTTGCCATCATTATTCTGAATTAGTGGCTCTTTTATGAAAAGAAATAATTACATTCTATATAAGCAGGAGTAAAATGCAAACTGCCAAAATTGTATGGTTTGAGTCCAGGAAAGAGGCTTCTTAAGGTCAGAATCCTAGAACAGTCTTCTGGGAGTGTATAACATCTCTTAAAGCTTTCAAAGACCAGTTGCAAAGCTAAAAGCTGTGAGGCTTGCAAACTGCCTTGGTGTAGGAATGGGGAAGGAGACTAAAGGTTTCATCTGGTGATCAGGAAACCTCAATGTCTCAAACATCTTTCTCCACTGATCATAAGTGGGAAAACCAGTTTTCAACAATGTCTTATAGATGAGGGTTTCTAACTACCACACAATTGACATTAGGGGCTAGATAATTCTCTGCTGTGGGCCAGCCTGTGCACCGCAGGCTGTTCAGCAGCATCCCTGGCTTCTGTCTACTAGACATTACAACATTCTCTGTTGTGACAACCAAAACGGCCTGGGGGGAAAAAACCACAGGCAGTTAAGAACCAATAATATTAATATCCAGGCACACAGAAATCAAAACTACAATGAGATATCACTTCATACCAGGCAGAAGAGCTATCATCAAAAAATCCACAAACAATAAATGCTGGAGAGTATGTGGAGAGAAGGGAACCCTCCTAGACTGTTGGTGGGAATGTAAATTGGTGCAACCATTATAGAGAACAGTCTAGAGGTTCCTTAAAAAACTAAAAATAGAGCTACCGTATGACCTTGCAATCCCACTCCTGGGCATATATCCAGAGAAAAACATGAACTGAAAGGTGCATACATGCACTCCAATGTTCACTGCAGCACAGTTTATAATAGCCAAGACATGGAAGCAATCTAAATGTCCACTGACAGAGAAATGGATAAAGAAGATGTGGTACATATATATAATGGAATACTAGTCCGCCATTAAAAAGAATGAAATAATGCCATTTGCAGCAACATGGATTGACCTAGAGAATGTCACACTGAGTGAAGTCAGACAGAGAAGGAGAAATATCCTATGACATTCCTTACATGTGTAACCTAAAAAGAAATGATACAAATGAATTTACAAAACAGAAAGAGACTCAGAAACTTAGAGAATGAACTTACAGTTGCCAGGAGGAAGGGGCGGGGGGGAAGGGGTAGTTGGGGAGTTTGGATGGACATGTACACACTGCTATATTTAAAATGGATTACCAACAAAGACCTGCTGTATAGCACATGAAACTCTGCTCAATGTTGTGTGGCAGCTGGGATGGGAGGGGAGTTTGGGGGAGAATGGATACACGTATATGTATGGCTAAGTCCTTTCACTGTTGACCTGAAACTATCACAAGGCTATACCCTAATACAAAATAAGAAGCTTAAAAAAAAAAACCCAGGCACACAGGTCAGCACCACTCCTCCTGGACTATATTTTCCTCCTTTCTTGTGATAAAAATCAAACTGCCCTTGACCACACAAAGTGAAAACCAGACCAACAAAGACATACATTATCTGTGACAGTACTAAAGGGATTGTTTCTGACAAGAAGCCAAATACTTCCTGCCCCCTGTGCAAAGAATGACACAGAAAGGGACAGGTAGATAGACAGAAGGAACATACTGGTTTCCTGCTCAGATTAATAAAAATCTGTCTTTAATGAATAAAAATCAGTCTTCTCTCTCCCCTCTCTCTCAGGCAGCACCTGGAGTGCCACGGACAGGCTAAAACCTGATCCTGGGAAAGTCATCCGCTGTGCTTGTTTCTGGGCGAGGCTGGGACACTCCAGGTGCTAGGCCAGCACATCTGATGACACAGGGACACAAACAAGGAAACAGCACAGGTGCGACTTCATTTCAAGGTCCATTAGCAGCACCAAGAGGGGGGAAGCTATACTTCCAAATGCAGTCCCTGGAACTCAGCAGGAACATTTTTCAATTTTCGAATGCTAACAATCATGGTTCTTTTCTTGAGAACAACATCCCAGTTCAAATACACCTCACTTCAACTCCAAATACTAGAATATGTTGCATGCTGAAACTGACATTTGGAAAATGCAGGGCTGCCTAATTTTCAATTTAGACTCAGTATCAGAAAGCATCCTCTTGAGCTGTGCCTGTATTTTCGATTTTGCGAATGTTTCCCAATTCATTCACCTTGCAACTGTAAGTAATCACAGCACAAGGGGATGGATGTGGTCATGATGTTCTGTATTCTAGTCAACTGTCAGCATTGGCCAGTTATTCAGCTGATGCTGAATGACAACAACAGGCCCTTGAAAGTATAAATGAATAAATTTGCACACACAAGTGTCCACACTCCTGCCTCCCCTCCCCTCACAAGAAAGCTGCACAATATCCCCACTCCCCTAAAATATTACAGCCTAGGTGGGAACCATCACATACTATAAGGGCTCCAGAGCACCAAATCACCCGTGGGAAGTTCAGTCACGGTCGACAAACACAGAGTTGTATTTCATAGATGGTGTCTGCCACTGATGTCTAAAACAGGAAAATGATAAGCCAAGTCCCACTTGTAAGCAAATCTCTGTACAAGTAAGTGGAGAAGGGGAGCTATAGGGAGGAATTCCTTGCAGAAGTGAAATGCTTTCCCCTCCAGCATAATCCAATCCATGTGGACAGCACTTACTAAACACCTTCAACAGCCAGGCTTTGAATAAGACACAGAGGGCCAAACAAGGATAGAAGCAGACATTGACAGTCCTCAGCAGGCCAGCATTTTCACATCACACACTTGTAGCTCTTTACCTTTCCCCCATGTCAGTACATGGCCAAGAACCACCAAGCCCAACCTATTCTCTCCACTTCAGAATTTAAAATCACAAATCCAGATAAAAACAGAACTGGCCTCTCAAAAAAAAAAGAAAAAACCACCCAAGTATCATTCCCAAAATAAGTAATTTTGACAAGGAAATATACAAGTTCTATCAGTGATTAAACCTGGAGAAATCACCATTGGTTGAAAGGTAGTTTTGGGGTTTTCTCAACCTATTTTTTTCATTTCTTTGATTTGCCTTCCTCTTCAGTAAGATCAAGATTGCTCAAAAACGCGGTTCAAATCTGGTTCTTTACTTTCCTAAAGCCCATTTCCACCTCCGTTTCTCTAGGGGAACATTCATTTTCACATAATAAAAAAGCCCTAGAGTAATAAATTTGGTAAGACAAGCCATTTTGGATAAAAATCACATACAACACAGTTAAACAGAGCAAGGGAAGGGGAGACACACACACATATCCCTAAAAGGAAAATAAATTTAGAGAATTCTTCTTCAACTGCTATGGTATCCAATTTAGATACAGTTTATAGTCAACCAGAAGATATATCAGCGAGCAATAAGACACAACAGTAAGCAATCAGAAACATCCGTTAGCAATAAGACACCAGAGTAAGCAGTAAAGACACACCAGGGAGAACATTTCTGAGCAATTACCACATGTCTTAATGCAGCGAGAGAGGAAGAACAACTTCACTCAACTAGGATTGGAACCCTATAAAAAATGAACTCTCATAGCTCAAAAGCCACCCCTGCTATGACAGGACGGATGTGAGAACTGCTAGCCTGGCCATGGATCAGGGAAGAGGGCAAAAAAGCCATGAGGGGTTGACCATGAACTAGGACTGGGAATTTAAGTGCTTTGGCCCTCTTTATGGCACACTAACCCATAGACCTGGCAAATAAAAAAATGCATGTGTGTTCTTTGACAAGATATAATGGCCCCTCCGACCTTTGGAGGAAATAAAGGCGGATGCCTGCATTCTTCACGTCACATCTACAGTCACTGTGGCCAGCGCAGTGTCTGGCAGGGGTGCATATTCACTCACACACACAGAGGGATGACATTTCTTTCTGCTGTTGCTTAACACACAGGTCAGCCAAAGACACAGACCCTCAGACAGAAAGAACTTCCATTTTAGACAGGATATTAAGTAGTCCAGGAAACTGTCAGCTCTCTAGGAACCGCGAAGAAAATGGGAGCACATTTTTCTAGACTCACCGTTTGAGATGATTCACAAAATGGAAAGTAAGGAGCAGGGCAAACAATCTCTTCTCTACTTAGCACTAGGAGGTCTTCACCTCAGCCCCACCCCATCCCACACACTTAAACTCATAAAACCTGTGAAAGCACTTACTTCTGAGATGCTGAGAAGAGTAAACAAAATCAAGGCTCCAAGTTCCTCCAAGGCTCAGGAACTGGAAACAGTTCAATGGCAGAGAATGGCGAGTTTCCTCTCCTTCCTTCCAACTTCTTACCTGGGTAGCAACCCATTTCTAGTCTGTATCTCCTCCTCAGTCCTCAACTGCCTCCATCCTAACCACCTTCTAGATCTATCTTCCTATCAGAAGGCTTCCAAAGACAGCTCCTCTTACAGTGACCACAGTTTGTGTTATACCATGCATGTGTATTATTTTTCTAATTGGTCAGTAAAAATCTCAAAGGTATGGAGCGTGTCACACATGAAAGATGAAAACGAGTAAGAATGAGGCTAATTATCAAAGGCAGAACTTTAAATCAGCTCCCTTTCCCCAAAAAGGAAAGATAAAAAAACAAATACTCTGGTTCTATAAATATTAGTAAAAGCACAGTACCAGTGGCACTTTCAAAGAAGCCCTTTCCAAAGCCAGTGACTTTGTGCAGAGGCCCCCAATCTTTTTGGCACCAGGAATCGATTCAATGTAAGACAATTTCTCCATGGACAGGGAAGGGGGGTGGTTTCGGGGTGACTCAAGTGCATTACATTTATTTGCACTTTATTTCTACTACTATTGTATAAGCTCCACCTCAGATCATCAGGCATTAGATCCTGGAGGTTGGGGACCCCTGACTTAGAGAATGTGCTCAGAGATATTTGTTAACCAAGTGTACTAGCTCGAAGCACGGGTCAGGGACTCCATTTGAAAAGAGTAGTCACTGCCTCCATCACATTTCATTCCACATTGTGCACCCTGGGACTTGGAACTCAGGCAGGAAATCTCCCTGTGAGCCTGACACACAAACAAGACAGTCAGAGGCAGTGAGATCCCTTATCAGGGAAGAGAATGATGGTAGACACATGGACACAGGCCCTCCAGGACAGAGGCAGTGGGAGGCAGCGATGCCAGAGACAGAACACCACCCCCTCTACACACACACACAACCCTCTGAAACAGGAACCTATAGAACTACCAGGAAATCAGAGAGGACCTTCTCAACAGCACTTCCTACTGGGAACAAGGGTGGAGGAGTGGAGGCTAGAGAGGCCTGGGTTCCATTTATTAATAAGCAGCTCAACACAGTGGGAGGTTTTCTTGTCTAATTACAGAAGCTGTTGGAAACTGCAAGGAATACAGGATTTATGGCCCAGATGACACTGCCTCTGTGTTGTAATTAAAAGTTATTTTTAATGCCTCTGTTTGGTCAGATACTTTGGATTAGAAATATAGTTTGCAATTTAAAACTTGCTAAAGGGCAGAGAAAACAGCAGAAAGGTAATACAACAAGCTTGCATAATATGAAACACTTAAATGTTTTGACACTGGGAGGTGGGAAAGGAAAAGAATCTCGCTCCCACTTAAGGCTGTGAGTTTCCTATAAGAAAGGGAGAGAAAAACAAGCCAGAGAGGGTACTAAAGTCGATTTTTAAAATTTCAAAAGTAACCCAGCTACTTATTTTATCCATTAGCTAGAGTTTGTATACCACCCACCAGGAGTATAGTCAACTCATTCACAGCCATCCACTCAAAGCGCCTAATCCTTATCCTCATCAAAGCTCTTTGCTTTGTCCTGGGTCCCCAGGAAATGACAGTGGTCACCCTAACAAGGCGAAGGCCTGGCTTAACCACAAAGGCCAAGAGACCAACATCAGGGCAGAGCAATGCAGGGGAGGCAGTGGCGGCGGGGGAGTGGGTGGGTGGGTCCGATGTGAGCTGCGGACAATACATGTTGTGTATAATATGGGGGTTGTTTTAAATCCATTTCTCTTTTTTTATCCAAGAGTCCAGTTTCAAGAAGGGGGTCAGACACACACATCCAGGTGTCCACAAGGGGCTACAGAATCAGGCCAAGATCAGGCAGGGGCCATTTATTCTCCAAATGCCATTTCCAGAACGCCTATTTCCCCGGATACACAAAGGAGGCAAGTTTGCCATGGTGGCTCTTCTTTAACAGCAGGGAGGAGAGAATCTATTATGTGGAACAGACTTTTGAAATTGTCTGATGAAAACGGGGAGGGGAAGGAACCTCTGCCTGGTGTGAGCCTCCCAGATCACCTCTGTATTTCCTTCATCCCTGCTATGAATCTTCTCATTAAAAGTAATTCCAGGAGCTCATTATGGGAAACATAGCACAGAAACCACCCAATATTACACATCATGATAAGACTATAAAAGCCTTTGAACACATTATTCAAAAATAAATTTAAAGTTAGGGTTACAGGGACCATACCAAGTTGATGGGATTTATCTTATACCAGTAAGAACCACTGTGCCCCTGTGGTTCTCTTCCCAGTTCAAAGGAGGCCTTGACTCCATGTCTTGGCATAGACTCATGGTCCTTACCTGCCACATTAATTTTCTCAAGTAAGCTGGGAACAGGGGTGGTGGAGTTGGTCAAGTTTGTCCCTGTGCCATTGCTTACGAGGTTGTCCACTTTTGACTCCAACTTGCCAATGCGCTGCAAAATGTTATCCAGCAACACAGCAAGAGTCTTCTTCAGATCTGCAACAGAAAACGTACACAGTGTTTAAACACAACAGTTTAGACATCCTCCAGTCCCCCCCCCCATATCGGCTTGGCACACACATGCACACTCGCGCTCGCTCTCTCTTTCCTTCCCTCTGATGTGAAGAACAAAATGTGGCAAATCGAAAAGCACCACATGAAAACCTGTCCTAACAAACTCCATCTGAAAGGCAACAGAGGCCACCACATTCAAGAGGCCCAGAGAGTCCGAAACACATCAGTTCGCTCTGCAACACAAGCTTCACAGTAAGTTACATAAAACTGTTCGGCTAGTAGGTTGAAAGAGAAAACTCTGTTATTTAGCATCCTACCAAAGCATTCAGTTCTTCCTCCTTCTCTCATATAGTGGTTACTAACACACAGAATGACAAGCCCCAAATGAAAGAAAGCCTTGAAGTCACTTCCAGATCAAGTTCCTTGTTTTTTTTGTTTGTTTTTTAGTGCTGTATACTCTTGCAAGTCCCAATTTTTTGAAAAGTCTTTACTGCTGTTGGTTACATATGGTAATACTTAATAAAAAGTTATAGGCTTTCCTGGTGGCTCAGCAGTAAAGAATAAACCTTCTAATGTAGGAGATGTGGGTTCAATCAGAGTTGGGAAGATACCCTGGAGAAGAGAATGGCAACACTCTAGTATTCTTGCCTGGGAAATCCCATGGACAGAGGAGCCTGGCAGGCTACAGTCCATGGAGTCACAAAAGAGTCAGACACAACTCAGCAACTAAATAACAACAACAAGATAAAAGCTACAGTTTCAGATTTCAGATATGCTGGATAATCCAAAGTTAACTATAATGCAATTTAGAAGCACACTTAAAAGACCAGATTCATTCATTCATTCAAAGTGAAAGTTGCTCAGTCATGTCCGACTGTTTGCAACCCCATGGACTGTATGGAATTCTCCAGGCCAGAATACTGGAGTGGGTAGACTTTCCCTTCTCCAGGGGATCTTCTCAACCCAGGGATCGAACCCAGGTCTCCTGCATGGCAGGCAGATTCTTTACCAGCTAAGCCACAAGGGAAGCCCAAGAATACTGAAGTGGGTAGCCTATCTCTTCTCCAGTGGATCTTCCCAACCCAGGAATTGAATGGGGGTCTCCTGCATTGCAGGCAGATTCTTTACCAACTGAGCTATCAGGGAAGGAGTTCATTCATTCAAGATATTAATTAAACAACTACTATGTGCCAAGCATTGTTCTACATGCTGGGACTATTTTCTTCTGGTGCTTACATTTAAGTGTTGATTCTCTTTCTTACATATCTGGCTATGGGTTACAAAGAAATGTACTTCTCTCCAGATAAATTACAGACACATTATCTTCAGGTCTACATAAGTATTTACTAAGTTTGTATACAAGGTACTCTACACACAGAGAGAGATTAAGTTAGCCCCTCTCCTCTGGAAACTCAAAGATAGTCTGTACATGTGAGAAAGGCAGGAGGATCACAGGGCAGCAGCTATGTGAACAGAATCCAGATTCACTTATGAACTGGGAGTGGGCCAGGGGAGCAGAACAGAGTGTGAGGAGCAGGATGCAGCAAAATCCTGAATTGAGACAAAGGGGAACCTTCCATTCTGCTGGGAACAGATGCACACCTGCACTGAACAGGTGCTCAGATCCAGTCAGGAAAGAAGCACACACTGGACCAATCCACCAACCCCAGAGCACAGCCAATGACCATCTACTAACAAGCAGGCAGGCCTTCTATTTCTGGTGAAGAGATAAACACTCATCTGAACAGAAACAAGACATGTAATTGACACGCAAGTTTGCATTCCCTGGGTTTACAGACAGCATCACTGAAGCTCACTAAAGACTGGAAACAGACCCCACATCTTTATCCTGGAAGTCTGGATCTTTGTGTTTAGCATAATCTCCATCTCCCCGCCACTCCCAACACCAAACGTAAGACTTCTTCACAGCATTAACATCTGTAGCAGTCTGTTCATTTAGTCTCTCTAACAAACATCTGACCAGGTCTACTTTTTATTCTTCATTGAGTATGTTACCCACAGATACTGAGACAAGCTGCCCATGCAAAAGAGCAATTGGCCAAAAATAAGATTATAACAAAGAAGGTTAAAAAGGAACCAAGAGTTCCTGAATGCCTATCAGGTGCCATGCACATATATAGGGAATTGCATTTATTAATATCTTCACATTCTCCATGAAGCAGGTGTGACTTCATTTTACAGATGAGAAAACCGAGGTTCACAGATGGGAAGCAATATGCTAGTGGTTCCAGACATATAAAATCACAAATGGGGACTTGACTCAGGTCTGCCTAATTCCCTGATGCCTCGCTGCAACCAGCCAGAAGTCAAGAGCCAGGGCTGAGAAAAGAAACCAAGTGTGAAATTCAGTGACTTTCAGCCTAGTGATTAAGGGCTTAGACTCTAATCACTTCCTAGGTTTGAGTCCTCACTCTCCACTTCTGTACCCTTAAAAGAGTGAAAAGAATAAGCCTACCTCTTTGGAGTTATAATGAGGACGTAATGAGTTAGTATTTGTAAAATGTTTTGAACACTGCCTGGCACATAATAAGTGCTACATAACTGTCTGTTACATAGGTAAGTTAAAAAAATAAAACCTGTGGAAAACGCTCTCATCCTTCCTAGAGAAATCTCTCCCCGAGTGATGCAAAGCTTTATCGTTTTATCCAAAGGGTCATGAGATCACGCTCCTCGGGGGCTGCAGCCCCACAACCAGTGTGACTCACAGCCTGTCCCTGACACATCATTAGCTGGCACAGACAGCAGGAGTCAGCCACCAGCTCTGGTCTTACACTGACTCTGAAGCACTGACTGCCTCTCCAGAGCTCTGAAGATTGCCAGAGGCTAGCCACACAAATGGGGGCCATGGTGCTGCTCAGAGGTGGCTGCGCTCACTGTAAAGAAACCACTCCTCAGATAAATGATATCCATCTCCCTTCCCCCAACCCCCAATCTCAACTTCTTTGCCCACAGCCTGAATTGTCAACCAAGGCATCCACGTGTAAAAAGGGCATTTAACTCTTACCAGCAATTGTAGTTAGCCAGACACAGAGGCCCAGTCTGCTAGTCTGGCTTTATTCAGGTTTCTCAGTTTCTACACTATTGACACTTTGGCCAGATAATTCTTTGCTTGCCAGGAGGGTGAGGAGCAGGAAGAAGGAGGCTATCCTGTACTGTAAGATGTCTGCAGCATCCCTGGACTCTAGCCACTAAATGAGAGTAGCAATTCTTCTGTGTGAACCAGAAATGTCTTCAGACATTGCCAATGTCCCTTCTGGGGAGTACAACTGCACTCCATTCGAGAAACACTGAATTAAGCACATTCTCCCAAGCCTTGTCTTCCGCACTGCCCTTCTGTGGAGCTATCAAGATAGAACTTGGACAGAAGGGCTATGGGAGAAGGAATGAAGAGTGAAAAGACAGTCACTAAACTTGTATTCTGTATGACTTCCATGGTGACACTACTACAAATATGATGGAAAGTACAATGAGGAAAGGTGGGAGCTGACAGAAGCCTAGCCAATGCTGCAGGTCTCTCAAGAGCTGGTAACCCCTTTCAGCCTTTTGCCCTTTTGTTAAAAGGCAACAGGACTACTGGAGAGAGTCTCCCAACCCATAGCTTTGGGTGATAGTCACTGGTGGCACACACACCCTGGATACAATACACTGTTGTCACATCGGCATTAAGAAGACATCCTTCCTCGATTCTTAAAACACAATCCATCAATAAATGTGACTTACTATCTCTTGTTGATCCCACCTACACAGATGGACCTTGTGTGACTCTATGACATGGTATAAAGGAATTCATGATGATGAGAAGAATGCTGATGTTCACCATCATCACTCCACTCTAATACTGCTACTGCTAAGGTTGCTACTGCTGCTATTATCACTATATTGATGCAACTGCTACTATTGTTTCTCCACCAGCACCAGCACCACCATTTATTGAATCTCATGTGTTAGTTACTGGGGTAAGCATTTTACATGGATTAATTCATTTGGTCCCATCAAGACAATATGAGAAACATGTTGCCATTCCCATCTCCATCATACAGATGAGTAAACCACAGTACCTAGAGGTTAACTAATTTGTCCCACATGACTGCAGATCTGGAGTCCAAACCCAGGCAACCGGGTTCCAGACCCAACAGTTCTTACCCACCATGCTGTACTGCTTCTTAAGGAACCTTATGGACCTGCCAACCAGCAAGCATCTCTGACCTGCCGCTTCTGAACACACTTACTAGGGATTAAGTCCTGGGCTTCTGCCATGTGTCCCTGTTAAATCATACCACAACCTCCCTCAAGACTCACTGATGGGGCGGTTCTGTGAGCAATCCAACATTTAAACATAATGAAGAACTTGTTTTTCTGTATCTTCCCCCTTAAATCCCATGAATTGAATACAAGGCTATTAAAAACCTTGGCCTCTCTAGACACTTTACCTGGGTAGGCATGTTTTCTCTCCCAATGTGTGTTGGGGGGAAGCTGATTTTCAATTCAAGCAGCTATTTGAGTCACTATTTCGAGACACTCCAACACCAGATAAAAGATACTTGTGTCAATAAAATACACAAGGGCAAAGATGATCCCAAGTTCATCTCTGAGTCCTTACAAACTGGCACAGTGCCTGGCACATTACAGTAATCAGTAAGTGTGTGTTACCTAAGTGCATAAGTGAATGAATGAACCAACAAATAAATGAACTACAGTCTTCCCACAAATAAGGCTGAATAAACGATACCTTTCTAGGTGATGCAATTGTTTCTCACCTTTGTATTTCACAGCTTAATTTGCAAGAACTGTTAGTTTTATTGCAATTTCAAACTTAATAGAGTATTTTTGTATGCATTCTTAGTTTTAATGTTAACCCATATATTTGATAAGACTGAACACTCACGACTAATTTCATATAGTTTAATAAAGAAATGAAAGTGAAAATATTCTTCCAAATTTCAGTATAATATCTTCATATTTATCATTGTGTTTTACAGTTATTATAGCCATAAACTGTATCCTCAGCAGGATTACAATTTCCAATTACTAACAGACTTTTAAAATTTTGTTTGTGCTTCAAAGCCTCAGTAATAAAAATCTAATCCCAACATTACTACTGCAATTCTGTGTTCTGAAAACTTATTGAACATGATAAAGATGAGATCAAAGTAAGTGAAAACATTTTAAATGTTCCTCTGGGGAAAGAAAGCTTTGGTTTCTATCAGGCCAGGAGTTCTTTGATAAAGGGTGAGATCAACAAAATCTCAGAACAGGTGCCCTGGCAGCTCTGTAAGTTTTCATTTCTGGAAAGCCATGACAGTAATGGTGAGAGAGGCCGGAAGAGGCTTTCATATCCTTGAGCAGAACCGTCAAGGATTTATCACTGCCAGCTATACCTTCCCCCATAGCTGGGGTCCAAGGAGATGGAAACTCAAGAAAGGGGGTCCTGCTAGTGGAAAAAGATCTATCAGTTTATAGGTCTACTGGCTAAAGCTGTGAGACTGGGTGATAAACCCTGACTGCCCAGATCAGCAAGTCAGTTAAGAAAGGCTGTGCTGGCCCCAGCACAGCCTGTGACATGCTTCCCAAGAAGGGGTTCCCGTTCCCCTGCGACATGCTTCCCAAGAAGGGGTTCTCCAGCCTGCAGTCCATCAGGCTCAGCTGTGGAGTCAGAGGTGCCAGGTCCCATCCTCAAGCCACTCCATTGGAACCTGCACAACCCACACATCAAGGATTCTGGGCCCGGCCACAATCGAGAACTACATTTAAGGTGTAGCTGCCATGATTCACTGGCACAGAACCAACTGTCCAATGAGCAAGGACTTGCATCAGAACTGCCAGAAATCATTTACATCTGGGCTTGCTCCTAACGCAAATCCCTCTCTACCATGGCCACCCTCAAGGGCAGAGCTCGAACCAGAGGACCACAGAGCAGATTCATTCACTGCTCTGGAGAAGCCAGCAAAAGACAGGGTGATAATGAGAAAGGAAGGTACTAATGAAAAATGAATTAACCCCAACCTCCCATTCCCACTGACTGCCAGGAATGTCAAGTTTCATCAGTTACATGTTTGAAAATTAATTTGAAAGTGACCTTTCCACAGAAAGATAATACGGTTAGAGCATTGACCAAAATACAGTCCATTCATTATGTACAAGGACATTCGAAGCAGTGTTAGTTATAAAAGAGAACAGTATTATTTATTACAGATAAGCTGTGGACACTACCCAAACACCAGCAAAAAGGTTACATTATATGATGTCCATCTATTCCTAAGATGGAATAAATCACTAGATTGGAGCCCGGGGAGGGCAGAGAGTAGGTCCATCCTGTCATCTCTGTTTATTGCCACAAGCTATTGACTCCAAGAACTCAATAAACGTTTATTGAATGAAATGTTTGGATGAAAAAGAAAAAGTGTATGGCTATTAAAAAGATCTAATGGATGAGGAAATACTACAAAGATGAGTTTTAAAAGCTCTGTATAAAATATCCCAATTTTAAAAAATGAGCATACACATATCTATCTGCATTTAAATCAAGGACTAGAGAGAAATCAAATTTATCTGGGTTTGGAGGTAAGGAGTATTTTCTTCCTTATTCTTTATTTGTAAGAATGCAATGATGGACTTGGGACTATCTCTGTCCTTGTGTGTTTTATGGAATAGTTTCTTTTATCTTGTGTTGAACAGCTTTGAAATAGTGACTCACATGGCTGCTGGAATTGAAAATGAATTTTTTTTTTCCTTTCACATTTGAAGAAAAAAGCAGCTGACCTGGAGGGTCCCAGGTTTTCATCAGCCTCATGTTCCAGATGCTCTGAATTTTCTATCAACGCTCATATCACTCTGACCATCACGAAGGTATGAAATGCTATCTGGAAATGCAGTCAGAACCATATATTCTACCTCAGAACTCCAAAACACTGGCCACAGGTTCCCTGACACCCCCTACCCTTCCGAGAAGCATCTCGGTCACTGACGGAGCTCCATCTCGTCAGAGTTCTTCAAGCCATTCAGAGGACAACTTACCCACATCTAAACTCACCAAATGCGCCCTTCACCCTGTAGTTGTCACAGGCAGCCAGACCAGGTCACAAAGGGAACAATTACCACACAGTGAAGAACAGCTTCAGAGGCTCAGCATCACTGACTGCATGCTCTCCTGGGTTAGCTGTAGGCAATTATGCTGTGACTTGACCTTGCACCTAGAAGTGAACGCTATTACTGTGCTGTGGGGAGGGTCATGAGGATTTCAAAGAATTTTTGAGGCAGTGCAATCTGAGACCAGATAGTATCTAGGCTTGTGGACGGTAGTTAGTGCTTTACAGACTCTGTAAACAGCCAGGATGGAGTTCTTGGACTGCTCTCTCCCTTTTCCTAACACTTTGCCAGCTGCATGGAAAAGGACTCAAGCCACTTAGCAACTGGTATAGAAAAGTCCACAGGCTCTGAAAGATCAAGTCCACTGTTACCCGAAGTCCCTAATGACTCCAGGGCATCTTCCTTGTCGGGAAAGAAGAGCCACAGCATAGCCCTCCCCACTTACCAGCCACCCCAGAAACTGCTCCAAAGGTGCCCACTTCATAGACAAAGCGAGAGAGGCTGCACTGGTTCATCCCGCACCCATTAGAGAAAGATTTATCTTTGAATAGGAAGACAATGATAATCACACATTCTGTTTCTAAGATGCCCAAGTCACTCAGTGGTGCAAACACACTTTTAAAAAGGCACCCAAGGCAGAGCCAAACTCTCCATAGAGAGTCCAGAGCAGCGGGTCTCAACCCTGGGGTGGAGCCCAGCATCTGTGTTGTCACAGCAGCCCCGGGGATCCTGGTGGGCACGCCTTGCCAGTCTTGTTTAGGAGGGAGTGGCAAGCCTGCTTCCTCCAGACCACAGCTGTATTTCCTCTCTTGTCTGGTTGGGTCCTGTCCTCTGTAAACCCTAAGAACAGCCGCATAAACAAGCTCCCGAAGCCCCATATTCAAGTAAATAAACAATGTCAGGTCTACATGGACAATTCTGGTTGGCCTGTAGCTACTGCAGGTCCATGCAGGCCAGAGTGAGCAACAACTCATAACAAATACACGTTACTAATCTAAGTGCTTTGATAAGCTTGGTCGCATGCAATTCTTACAGCAAGCCTATAAGGTCAGTGATATTTTATCGGCTGTTTCTTAAAAGAGGTGGCAGGTTTTTAAAACATCAGTGACTTGCCCAAGGTCACACATCTAGTAAAGAATCCTTCCACAAGCCACAAATAAACACATTCCCAACGCCTTCCAGAATACACAATGGTTCCCATGTCCGGATCCTGCATAATAGCTACTTGGAGGCGCCTGGACACCCAGTCCACAGGGAATCTCTTCTCATTTCCTGTCTCACTGAAAACATGACTGAGTCACTGTGATTTTCAAATTAGCCTCAGCTGGAGCTGTACTACACAGAGTCATGGTGGAGGGGACACTGCTGCTATTCACCCGTGGGTCCCACTATGTGCTAGGCAGGTGCTGAGGCCTCAGAACACTGTGGGGAACAAAAGAGATAAAACTCCCTGCTCTCTGAGAGCTTACAATCTAAGTGGGGGAAAGAGGTGATGATAAACAAAGACATGACAGTGTCATGACACGTGGTTTAAGTGCCATGAAGAATGAGAAGGAAGCAGGGTGGGGCTCTGCTTCTGAAAGGGCCCGGAAGAAGAGGAGGGAGCCGTCTCTGTGGAGGAAAGGCATGCAGGTGGAGGGAAGAGCAAATGCAGAGGTTCAGAGGCAGGAAGATGCACAGCCATCACCCAACAGCTGGTCCTGGAAGATGGCTGCGCCATGAGGCAGCATGAGCAGGGGGGACAGCTCTTCAGGGTGGCCAGGAGCTCAGTCCGAGCAGTTCTAACTGAAAGAGTCCAGGGACACAGCTGGAAAGGGGAGGAGCTACGGCCCCCAGGGAAGGTGAAGGACCTACAGTTCAGGGCGGGATCTGAGTCTGAGGCCAATCCCTTCAACACCTGTGTTCCTTCTTCCTGCCAGGACCAGAAGCAGCGGTGTGGTGTGAAGAAAAGGGCTTGAGGACAAAGGGAAAATAAGAAAGAGTCTCTAGTTCCTCCTGGAGACCCAGATTCTGATTACAGAGCTGTCCCACACATACCCAAGGTCCTCCTCAGACATCCGGACTGGGCAGGCGTGCCAGTGAACTTGGCCTGGCTCAGATGGGCATGCTGCATGGGCCAGGCCTCTACCACAGGCTCCTGGAAAAGCCCCAAGCCCCAGAGAGGCCCGTTTTCAGGTTCCAAGCTTTTAAAGCAGAGCCCTTTCTTGAATCATAACAGCCATATCACTGTAGAGTAACCAGGGCCTCCTCAGACAACCAAATGGCCCATCTCTCTCTCTTTTTCTTTTACCCTCTACCTGGTTCACTCCAAGAAGAATGAATTTCCCTCAAGGGCCGAGAATTTCTGCCTGGCAATGGTGGTTTTTCCACTTCACCCAGCCCTCCAAAAACGTCCCTTGATCAAATTTGGAGGAACAGAGGCAAAGAGAAAAATTTAAAAAAAAACAACAAATCTTCACAGGCCTAGCCAATGAAATCCAAGTTTTTTTTTTTTTTTTTTTCTAACACTAAATGGTGTTAGTCTTGGAAATGGACATCCCCAGGCCAACGAGGGCCACAGAAGCCCAAAGCTGCTACCACTCCACTGCCCACTGGCCAGCAACCAAAACTCCACCCTAGTTCTCCACCCCCACGTCTCTAAGGAAACAGAAAGAACTCCCTTCCCCCTTACCTCCCTGCCCCGCTGTGGAAATGACAGTGGACCAGAGGGTAGGGGCAAGACAGGCTGAGCTCTACAGAAGGGCATCCTCCCATCTCACCTCTACCACTCCCATCACACCAAGACCACAGCCTGCAAAGCACCCACGCCCTCTGCCTGCTTCTCCCACATCAGCACCAGCCAAGCTACTCCATGCTCACTTTCTTCTAGCAGCAGTGGCCTCTGCTGTGCCCTGGAAGCACACGTGAGGCTTTGCTGCTGCTGCTGTTGTTCAGTAGCTAAGTCGTGCCTGACTCTTTGCGACCCCATGGACTGCAGCACGCCAGGCTTCCCTGTCCTTCCCTATCTCCCAGCGTTTGCCCAAAGCCTTAGGACCTGGCACACACCATGCTTCTTACCTGGCCTGATCTGCCTCCATCTCCAACCTCCCACCCCACCCAGTAGATCCTTGGCGTCCTTTGGGCTAAAACACACCTCCCAGGAGAAGCCTTCTTTGACCTTCTCCTCCAAAGTATCAACAGCTCCACAAGTACTTAAAAAAAAAAAAAAAAATCCCACTCTACTCATTTTTCTTTCTGGAATTTACTGTTATCTGTCATTCTCTTGTTTATTACTTCTCCCTCCAAGTAACTGTAACCTCTGTGAGAGCAGGAACCCTGACAGTGTTTTCCCAGCTGTGCATACGAAGCTTCGATGGCATTGACAGATATGAACCCACAGCACAGACATGGTCCAGAGTGGCAGGCTGGAAGGGTAACAGCCATTCTGGGGGACAGTCTAGGCTCAAGGAGTTCAGAGAACCAGAAGACTAGGCAGAGCATGTGTACAGACCTGGAGGCCAAGAGGAAGCAGGCAGCACAGAAACAGGATATTGGTGGGGGGCTGGCAGAGAAGCTGGGCTCTCAACTGCTGCAGCCTGAGCTGGTGACCTATCCAGGTCAGACCATCCCCGTGCACAGAGAATCAAGTGAGAAGAGTCAAGGTTAATAAGGTGAGGATGGATCCCTTGGTTGGGGAGAGGTGTGTCTCATCACCCCAGGTTTTTATTCCTTTGAGAACAGGATGGACCATGCCTGGCCTGTTAGGAAAGAGTTCATCACCGAGCATCAGAATTTGGGTCAGGCCATTGGAGACAGACGTCAGTTCACCTCAGAACAAGCCTGGCACTGACTAGCTCAAGTGACACCATTTGTGATGCAATTCCTGAGAAATCACTGACAGGCATGGCCCTACCACATGGGCCTGGGAGTCACACTGGAGGCTGAGCTGTGGGTGGCACTGGCTTTACACACTCCTCTCCACAGTGACAGGAGAGCACTCAGAAATGCCCTCCACACCCCAGGGATGAGTGCTCCAACTGTTCCACACAGGCTGCCAGGGACATCTTCCAGGCACTGCTCCTGAATGACCAAATCCTCAGAAATCTCTTTTCGTATCACCAGGCCAGGGTTGGGGGAGGAGGAGATACCATTTGAAAATTCTTCTACTGTTGTCTGAGGATTAGTCAAATGAATAACCAACTGCAATCCAGTTGGAGACTGACAAACGTTTTTGGCAAAGGACCGGAGAGTAAACATCTCGGGCTTTGTACTCTCTGCAGCAACTACTCAGCTTTGCAACTATTGCACCAAACAGCCACAGACAACACAGAACAATGGAATACTGGGTTCCAAACCCTTCCAAAGCCATATGAAAACAAGAAGATCTGGCCCAAGGCCATGGGAGTCCTGGGAGATTGTTGACACAAGGAGGGATATGATCAGATGAGCATTTCAGAATGAACTATGGAAGCTCCTGAAAGATCGAGTCAGCACACTTTAGATGTTAATGTGAAGTAAATACGGGTATTGTCACTTTTGTCTGTTATCAGTTGTTATGAACAAATGACAGTGTCTGTGTTTCAGTCAGACTATTTATACAGACAGGCAGAGTTCCAAATGTGACCCACAGGCCATAGTTTGCTGAATACTTCTGCTCCAGCACCTCAAGTCAGAAGTTTTAAGAAGTCAGTAATAATCTAAAGTCATCTACTGTGCACGTGTGTGCTCAGTCGTGTCCGACTCTTTGTGACCCCATGGACTGTAGCCCATCAGGCTCCTCTGTCCGTGGAAATTTCCAGGCAAGAATACTGGAGTGGGTTGCCATTTCCTACTCCAGGGGATTTTCCTGACCCAGGGATTAAACCCACATCTCTTGTGTCTCCTGCTTTGGCAGGCAGATTCTTTACCACTAGTGACACCCAGGAAACCCCCAAATCATCTACTACAATTCTTCAAACACCTGCTGCAGCTACTGAAGACACATTATAACACATTAAGAGCCTCTGATTATACCAATGTGGGATGAGAGACGGAAGGGATTTTTTTTTTTTTGAGGGGGAGGTGGTCTATTAACTGGATTCATTCAAACCAGACACGAGTCTTCACCACTGAGGGTCAGCTCGTCACTGTCCCAGAGCAGACGTCCAGGAGGTGCTCTGTACATGGGCTGCGTTTGTGGCAGAAAAACACTGCAAACCAGTGGCCCATGCATCCTCATCCCCACGCCTCCAGCCCAGCTATGCTGCTGAACATCCAGCAGTCTCTGTATCTCCATCCAACATATAACCTCACCCACCAGAGCTGCCCAGCTACCAACATGCCCATGACTGCTAGTGATGGATGTCAGGGGAAGCACACACCCTCACAGGGTCTCTCCAGCTTCCCAGGACTGGGCCTGGATTATACCATCGGGCTCAATCCCAGTGGTTGGTGCCCAGAAATGAGAACCAGGGAGAACCAAGCTGGCAAAATTTAAATAACAAAATTCAATCATCTGCTTAAGGACTTCCACGAGAAGATGCTGTTAGATGGGTTTGTTGTTTTCAGTCTTAGTACAGTGGTTCTCTAAGGTGGGGAGAGGGGAAATTTTGCCCAAGCCTGGAGATATTTTTGATGCTAGTGGATAGACACACCAGAGATGCTGCAAAGTATCCTACAAGATACACCATGCACAGAATTATCCTGCTCCAAATGTCAATAATGCTGAGAAGAGAGCCTATGTCTTGGTAAGATTTCATCTCATGATGATCCCCAAACCTCAAGCACAAATGCACAGTCCAATTAAATTCTTGAAACTCAGCTCCAAGGACCACTTTGATTGGCAGGCTGAGTTGATTAGATGAAAGAGAAAAACAGGTTAAACTTGCCATTTGGTTGTTTCTCTGTTGTTTCTGAGGAATAGAATTATTCTGCTAAAATTCCTCTGTAAAGGGAGAAAGTTGAAATAAATTTCCGTAGTTTCTTTGAGCTCCAAAGTTGTATGATTATAAACATGTAAGGTGGTTGATATTCTAACTAGGCTACTCTGAAGTTTTTGATAACTTTCTAAAAAAAATTTACTGTCTCTGTGAGGCTGAAAAGCTAAGACCAGATCACTGCTCTTTAGTCTGGAGGAACTCACGCTATGAGATGTTTAGCAGTACACAAGAAATAGAATCGCTGCAAACAACTAGAAAAAAAAAAGTCTATGCATTTGCCATTCAAGTGGTTCTTCCTTTCCATGATAAAGATTTGAGAGACACAGAGAAACAGGAGGAAATTACTACAGGACTAGACCCCTTTTTCTCCAAATGTGTAACATGGAATGCACTAAACCAGAAATTGGAAAGCAGTATCTGTTTTACTCGTGACGTTTACTTGTAACACAATAGAAACACCCGTGGTGACAACTTGCTTTATTTATCTTTTTCTGGTGGTTTACCTATAATATTTCGGTACTAATACAGAAGATCCAAGTCAACATGTAATTTAAAATGCACTCTCCGAAAAACTACCTAGTTGTTTTTCAATATCAGCTCTCATACTAGTCTCATTTTTTGATCCACCAGATCAAAGAAAGGTGACATTTAGACGTATTAAAAAAAACAGTGCCAACATACACTGCCAAATTCTGAAAGAGTGGATTAAAAGCAGATTGTGTGACCATTCAAATAGTGGGCACTGAAAAAGAAAGTCCACATTGTATGTGAAAAACAACCATTTCCTCCTTACCAAAAAAAAAAATACATATATATATATGTATACACATAAAATTAAAAAGAAACCATATTTCTTGGATTTCTTTTAAAAAGAAGAAAACGTATATGTACAATTGAGTATGATGTCTGAGGTGGCTCAGTGGTATAGAATCCTTCCATGGATTCGATCCCTGGGTTGGGAAGATCCCCTGGAGAAGGAAATGGCAGCCCACTCCAGTATTCTTGCCTGGGAAATCCCATGGACAGAGGGGCCTGGAGGGCTAGAGTCTACGGGGTCTCAAAAGAGTCGGACATGACTCAGTGACTAAACAACAACTCCTGTGTTTGAACTCAAAGTTCAACACCTGTTGCTAAAGTAGTCCATCAATGTTTCCCACCTCCACCAACCCCACCCTTTTATCTGATTTATATTATACCTCAGGTTCCAAACCTTGAGGCCACTGAAGTCCATTCAATGGCCAGAACTGTCACTGCATGACTTCACAAAGGTCATCCATTGTGAACCAAGTCCACTCTAGTATTCAGTGACCATGGGAGGGCTGCAACTTGGATTCTCTGAAACACAGTCTGACCCAAATTTCATTTGCAATTTTTGTTTTGTGTGTGTGTGGTGGTTTAGTCGCTAACTCGTGTCTGACTCTTGCAACCCCTGGACTGTAGCCTGCCAGGCTCCTCAGTCCATGGGATTCCCCAGGCAAGAATACTGGAGTGGGTTGCCATTTCCTTCTCCAGAGGATCTTCTTGACCCAGGAACTGAACCTGGTCTCCTGCATTGCAGGCAGATTCTTTACCGACTGAGCTACGAGGGAAGCCCCCATATTGTATTTGTGTGTGCTTTGGTAAATATTTTGTGTCCATATATATTTGTGTGTGTGTGTGTGTGTGCATATACATATACATCAGAAAGATATACACTGAAATGTTAATTGTGGTTATTTCCCACAGTAGTAGATTTATATGTGATTTTCCTTAATCTTGTTTTTTTTGGTTTGTCTACAGCTTCCAACTTTTCTATATTAAGCCTAACTTTTGCCGAAAGAAAAATAATATTCCAAATGCATATCTTTTCACTCAAGCTCATTTCAAAAAGGATTTCAAGCACCTGACAAAAAAAGCAACGAGTACCAAAAGCTCTCTTTCCAAGTGAGAGCAATCAGAGACAAGAGCAAGAAACGAGAGAGCCATAAACTGTGAGGAAGCCCAAGGTTAAAGCTACTGACCGGCTCGTAGGCTCTGATGACGTGTGTACTGGCCGGAGGGAGGCACACATTTGGCTCTGAGTTTTCTGGCAGGCCTATCCTCACCCTCCTTACGCCGCCCCTACCCGTCCTAATTAAGTTTTGTTTAGGGAACAATAATGAGACTATTTTTCTACATTCCCTGAACATCCTCCCAGATGAGATCATGCAATCCAGCCATGTGTCCAGCGAAGAGGAGCCAGCTGCAAATACAACCAACAGAGCGCCAAGAGGGAAGCCCCACTGCTCCGGGCACTAAGCATCGGGGTGTATAAGAGATCAGAATCTCCCAAAGGGCACTGCTTTAACTTTCTCAAGGCGTCCCTTTGTGTGCAATGTGTCGCCAGGAAGGGAGTGGCAAGGGGTAGTCTCAATCCATGACCAAGTGTGAGAGCCTCTGGGGTCCCTCGGAGGCAAAGCAGAATTGGAAAGAGCCGCCCCGGCAGTGCAGAACTTACCATAGGCCGTCATGACTCCCGCATAGGGTCCATCCACCACGTTCCTGTTTTCTTCGGCCAGCGCCTTGATGTACCTCTTGCTGAGGTCCAGGATCTGCTCCCGGAGCATGGAGCTGCTCTCGGGCTGAGTTCGCTGCTGGATGGTAAAATGCAAGAGCATCATACCCCAAATAAAGCCAAAAGTCACGAGGAAGAAGCCTAGCTTCTGAGAGGACAGCTTCCATGGAGTGAAGAAAGCCATTGCTTTCTGCCGACTTCGCCTGCCCCGGGCTCCTACAGCGCAGAGGGGAGACGCGAGCTCATGGTACTGGCTGGGCTTGCGGGTTTCCTTGACTCACTCTGGCTCCTGCATCAGTCGATTTCCTTGCCTTGTTTCCATCCTGCTGTGAAGAAGGGGGAAAGTTAGCAGAGTCCTCGTGGCAAAACACGGTGAAATAAACCAGAGCCTTGTTTTCATTCAAACAGCTCTGAAAGGTGCACTTCCTTTTTTCTTCATCTGCCGGTAGCCTATCTCATGTTATGATTTGGGATCTGTAAGCCGAGAGGGGAAATCTGGCCGGTCGACAGAAAGCTGTACAAATACGAAGGGGAGGAATGTGTGTCTGCGCGTGTTCACAGGTGTAGTAGCAGGGCTGTTCCAGTCTGGACCAAGTTCAAAACAGGAAGTTTTGCAAGGTGGGGAGGAGATGGAAGGATATTTCACTGAATGTCAGCAAAAACCCAAGAGGAGGGTGAAGTCGTATCACCAGCAGGCACTTCTGTGCCTCTGAAACTTGAACTTACCAAGTCATGATTCTGTGCTCTGGCAAGGATTAGAGCCCGCAGCTGGAGAGGTGAGCCAGAAAGTGGATGCCCCCTAGGGGGTAATCAGACAAGGAAAGGAGAGAGGCCCCCCACAACCGGTATTATTTGAGCATGGTCAGCTTTCAGTAGCAGGGTCTGGAGCCAAGCTGAAGGTCTCAGGGCCACCAGGTGGCCTCTCCCCAGACAGCGGCGCAGATAGGCTGTGCAAGGGGTACCCGACTATCTTCTCGTGCCAGCTACACAAGTGAAAGCTGCACCGGACTTCTCACTTGCACACTTCAGCACAGGAAACGTGGGGCACATGACAGCCTGCTTTTTTGTGGTTCTCATTTTTACTCACACCATGGGGCGAAATGAGAGGTTACAAGGCGTCCTCTCAATACCAATGCAGCCAGATGCTATCTGGTATCAGCACGGGCTGCACTGTGGTCCTGAATCAAGCTTTTCCAACAAATGAGGCTGAACCATGGGTTACAAACGCATTGCAATGGCACAAGCGGGACCCCTTCTGAGAGTCCTGGGCTCATAAACCAGCCAGCTCACAAATGGCACCATTCTTTAGGCATGTGAAAGCAGAGGCTGAGCGTCCCCTCCTTCGAGGGACTGACCCAGGATGTATTCTGAGTGTGCCTATGCTGCGGGTCAAAGGATTCCTCTTCCTGAGCAGCATAAGAAGAAATGATAGGGGACCCTGGAACAATTAGCTTTCAGGGTCTATAATGAACCAGATCTGTGCTCGTTTTTCTCTCTCCTTTCCTTGCCTGTCAACCATCATCAGTAGCTGGTAATACCTCTACTGATACTGATAGTAAATGATAAATAAATTCTAGTGATGTCCCAGGCACTGTGATAGATGTTTTTTATGCCTTAGCTCATTGAATTCTTAAAAGTGTCCTATACAGTAAGAACTATTAATGTTATGTCTGTTTTATAGATGAAAAAACAACAACATGGGAGATTACCTTGACAAAGGTCAGTCAGCTACGTGGCAGAGAAGAGAATCTACGGCCAGCCAGCCCAGGAGTCACCAAAGCAGGCCCTGCCTTCCCTCTCCCCTGCCAACCTGTTATGGCCAAGAATGGTCTGAACAAGCTTAAAGGGTTGTGAAAAGCAATGAAGAATATGTGACTGAAATCGTACACAGTTCAAAAGCCTAGAATATTCACTCTTGGCCCTTAACAGAAAAAGTTTACCAACTGCTGAATTCTGAGACAGTGGTTCCCAGAGTGTGGTCCCCAACTCAGCAGCAGCAGGAACATCAGTGAAAAAACCAAATTCTCAGGCCCCACTCCAGACCTACTGAATCAGCAACTGAAGGCGGCCACAAAGTGGGAGGAGAGGTGGACCCAGCAACCTGTGCTTCAATAGGCAATTCTGATGCCCGCTCAAGTCTGAGAGCCCTGAATGCAGGCAGATGCCCTCACAATGCCGCACCATGGCACTGCCAGTCTGTGTGGTGTTATCTCCCTCTTCTCATCCCGTAAGTTCCTCTGGCCCACCACACCCTCCACATTTGCCAGTCTGCTAGCCTCTTAACCCTCAGGGTCTCCCTGTCTTCCCTCAAGCTGCTCCCCAGATCTGGCTGACCCTGCCCCACATCACGCGGATCATCCAAAGCAAGCCTGTCTCCCCCTCCTCAACCTCACCCAGCTCCATTCCCATCTGCTTCGGACTCCTCCCCCTCCCTCCAGGGTATGATGCTCCCTCCTACTCTGAAGTTATAAAACACTGTCTACCTCAACTGTTTACCAGTTTCTGTATGGGATCCATGACACCTTGGAGAAGGCAATGGCAACCCACTCCAATGCTCTTGCCTGGAGAATCCCAGGGATGGGGGAGCCTGAGGGGCTGTGGTCCATGGGGTCACTGGGAGTCGGGCACGACTGAGCGACTTCGCTTTCACTCTTCACTTTCATGCTTTGGAGAAGGAAATGGCAACCCACTCCAGTGTTCTTGCCTGGAGAGTCCCAAGGACAGGGGAGCCTGGTGGGCTGCCGCCTATGGGGTCACACAGAGTTGGACACGACTGAAGCAACTTAGCAGCAGCCACCATGACACCTTTAAGAGACTCCCCACTTGTGTTCTCAGAGAATGACGCTGCCAGGGAACCAATAAAATCCCTACAGACTGGATGAGCTGGTTCCCCAGGCTCGGTGGCACTTCACTCAGCCCTTTCTCACGTGGGCCAGCGGAGAGGCACCTGCATTCACCGCTACAAGGATGCACTGAGCACATGCGGCCATCAGGCCCCAGGGTCTGAACAGGGACAAGACAGGCCTCCCATCCTCAAGGCCTGAGGCTTCAGACGCCAGCCCCCCAGGAAGTGGCTGCACTTCCTTTTCAATAAGCCATGCCAGTTAGCCGATGTCACTCCAGGGCTGAAGGGATTTTCCCAGAGCAAGCAAACAAGATGCTTACCAAGAAAGACAGCCTCTGGTAATTTTATTTTGCTATTTGAGGAGAGCTCCCAAAGCAGACAGGAATTACCTGTCAGCTTTCATACAAAAAGCCCTGCTTTGCTTCCCCCAATGAACCTCTGAAGGAGCTACTCAAGGCTGCAAAGTTTAAGCGAAGGAAAGAGCAGGCCCAAGAACTGAGCAAGGACCTGATAGTAGGTGGTGCTTCTCTGCCTTGGCTTTGGGGAGAGTCAGGACCCACCCAGGTGACACATGCCAGGGGCAAAAAGACCCTCTGAAAACCCAGACATGGTAAAGTCACTTCCTAAAAGAACAGTGATCACTTCCTCCCTTCCCATCCACTCATCAACACGCTGAAATATGGTTTCCCTTTTGAAATGGTATCAAAGATTACATTTGGCAAGGAAATACATCTTAATTTAAAAAATAAAAGTATATGAAAAGATACTGAAAATTACTAGCCTTTAGGGAAATGCAAATCAGAAGCACAATGAAATATCAATTCCCCTCCATCAGGATGGCTATAATCAAACAAGACAAATAAGAACAAATGTTGGTGAGGATGTAGGAAAAGGAGAACCCTTATATCCTGTGGGCGGGACTGTACAATGGTACAGCCGATGTGGAAAACTGGCACTTACTCAAATGACTAAGCAGAGTTATCAGATGACCCAGCTAACTCCGCCCCTAGGAATTCTCCTGAGAGAAATGAAAGCATATGTCCACACAAAAATTTATCATGAACTTTCATAGCAACGTTATTCAAAATAGACAAAGAATGAAACCCAAATGGTCATCAAGACAAATGGATGACCAAACTGGGGCAAATTTGTTCTATTCAGCAATAAAAAGAGATGAAGCACTGATACATGCTACAACATGGATGATCCCTGGAAATACTAAGTGAAAAAAGGCAGTCACAAAATACCACATATTATGTGATTTCATTTATATGAATTGTCTAGAATAGGCACAGTAGTTACTCAGGGTTCTGAGGGGAGGGGGGGAATTAGGAGGTGACAACTAAGTCTTGCAGGGTTTATTCTGGGGGGTAATGAAAATGTTCTAAAATGGATTGTGGTGATGGATGCACAATTCTGTGGATATACTAAAAATGCTGAATTGTATACTTTAAATGGGAAAATTGTATGATATGTTAAACATATCTTCATACAACTTTTTCCAAAAAACAAAAAGCAAGCAAGCCCACCTCCAAAGGTGGGGTAGGAGGGAGAGCTGAACTGAAGACAGGCAGAGGAGACCCATAGGTGCACTGTGGCCCCAGTCAGGACCCACCCCTTCCCCTACTTCCACAGTCAAAATAAGGCTGGACCCTTACTAAGGGCTGACCACAGGCCCTGCAACAGAAGGAAGTTTCGCAAAGAAATCTGCCACCCGTTTACCAGACACCGCTAACCCTTCTCAGTTCTGGATCAATCACTCTTCAAGGCGAGGCCTGCTTTGCCTGCCAGATGCCAATTTCTCAACACACTTGAAGAAACTCTCAAAATCAGCCCTGTTGTACAGGGGTCAGAACCAGACTGAAGAAGCAGTGAGGAAGCTCCTTCAAAGGCCCATCCGACATTAGTAGGAGACCATTTGTCACATCAGGACCCGTGTCTTTGGAGGATGGATGAAGATAGAAATGCCTATCCCTTCAGGAGCAATACCAGCCTCAGTCACGGAGATCTCAACTTTTCCTCAGGCCCACAGGACAGTCCTGACACAGCCTGTAGGTACCACATGCATGTGGGCAGCACTGCCTGAACTTAGTCATTCCCACAAATCTGCTGTCCTATTAGGGGTCACCCGATCTTCCCACCTGTCTTCGGATGGCAGCCATCATGGCCTACCTCTCGCCTCCCCCTCCACAGTAATATTCAAGAAATCCAATTTGTGTTCGCAGAGGCTGCTGCCATGCCACCATCACTCTCTGGCTCTCCAAAGCCAGTGGACCCTCTAGCTCGCCAAGCTCCAGCGGCAGAAGAGGGTAAGTAAAGAGGTCTCTACACAGACTGCCAGGAAATCCACCCATGGTAAAGCATCAAAGAAGGAACTGGCTACGCAAGTCGCTCACAAGAGTGTACCCTCTACTAGAGGGGTAGAGAAACCTCACTGTTACAGGCCTAGTTGATTTGCAAACTTTCGTTCTTGCATCTGGTGCTGGAAATTGCTCAGAACTGCAAAAGAGATCTGCGCTTCCAGACTGCAGCTACTGGTGCTTTGCAGGAGGCAAGCAAGACCTGCTGCCTTTTAAAAGACATCAACCTGGATGCTATCTACACCAAATGTGTAACAATCATGCCAAAAAATATCCAGCTAGCACACGACATCCCTGGAGATCCTGCTTAAGAATCCACTATGATGAAAAACATTTAAGAAAAAGTCTCTTCTTCCTATTACTGGTAGTACTGAATGTTAAAATATTTCCCCCCCATGGGGGTCAAAAGATACTTAAGTATATAACCGTAAGTGAAAAATGGGTTGGGGGTGGGGAATCCGTATTGGCAATTTTTCCACTGTCTTTTGTGTAAATTTTTAATATAAGTGTGGGGATGTAAAACATTAATGCAAGTCAGAATGTTTCAGTGAACAAGTTTCAGCAGTTCAACTTGATAACAATATAAATAAACCTGTTATATTTTTCTGGAAAACGCCAGCATTTGGATTTTTTTTAAAACAGGTAAATTTCTTGTTGACTGCAACTAAATGGTATTTGTAGCATTTTTATCATACAGTAGATTCCATTCATTTACTATACTTTTCTGAGTTGTCCTACGTGCAAGTACATGTTTTTAAGTTTGCTATTGAAATACATTAAACTATTAAAATACACACACACACACAAATCCTGAGGCTACTGTACTCATCCATGCTGCCTTGGAAACCCCATCACTATCTCACAAATGAACCCCATATCCTGCCTAAAACCTTCCCTGGATCCCTGGAGCATCCCCCAGAAGTATGTGCTCCTTCCAAAGAGCTTTTTAACTACTTCTCTGTCGGATAATCTTTTCTTTCACGTCCCCTATAGGGTCTGTAAGCTCCCTGGAGACAGGAAGTGCCAGGAATGGGACTGCCTTGCACATTGGGGATGGTCATTATGCGTTTGCCAGATGAAAGAATGGGGTGACAGGGATGACAAAACACAAATGAGTAGTGACCTCTGGGACCACCACGCGGGGTGAACCACAAAGAAGCTAGACCCTCTGAGAATAAAAGTTAACTCACCTGTTGGGAGTTTTTAACCCTGAGATCTGTCACATAGCAGTGAATGATTATTATGTCCTTGACTAGATGAGGGTTAAACTAAAGAGGATGTGGTGGTAGATGGGTATAAAAAGAAAAAAAGGGGACAAAAGCTTCAGAAAATAATTCTAGAAGGGGCAGTGACTTTGGGAGCAAAAAGATGTCTAAGACAAGGGATGGGAGGGGAAACAAGTTTGGGGGGAACTTAGGTAGAGGCTGTTGGTTCCATCACTGGGTATCCAAGATGATCCCAGGACATCAGAAGGGTGATGAAGGGGAACTGAAAGAACTCCTGCATCTAGGGCCTGGAAATCCACAGCTGGTCCCACCCATTAGCACTGTGGGATTGTAGACAAGTCTGTCTCAGGTTCTGCGTAAGTAAAATGGGGAAAGTTGTAGAACCACAGAACACACTCGTAAACTAGATAAATAAGGGGTGGCTGATCCTAGTTACTGGTCTTCAAACTGTGTTCCAAAGGATGTTAGGGTCTCCAGAGACGTTTCTGAGGTTCCACAAATGTTTTCATTTGAATTTTGTCTTCCTTAGTGTAATATTTCTTCCATTAAAAAATTTGGTTAGGAAAAGTTTTATACTATAGCTTCTCAACAAAACTTCCACATACTTCTGTATGTGGAGTTTAAAAAATTCCTATGCTAATTTGGTAGGAAAACTAATGCTTGGCAGTGGTCTTACTTGCTTATTTGTTTTATAAAATTCAGGTCCACATAGCTACTCATGTAAGATTGCATGATAGCAAACACTATGAGACCCGGATTAAATGCCAGATAAGGGTGGGTCCATCATAAATTGTATGTTTCAGAGACATTTTGGCTGATCATTCTTCATTACAAGTAATAATAACAGTCTTTAGAGAATGCTAATGACTCAACTCTAAAACAATTCCCTACCACTTCTCTTTCCAGCCTCTGTGCGAATTTACATTAATAGCAACTCAGAGTGCCTGGTGTTAAAAAATAGTAGCCATTACCATTTGCTATCATGGTGAATCTGGACTTCCACTATTCTACTGCCAAAATACAGCATGGAAATCAACTGTGTGATAACTAGACATGAGTGCACACCATCTCACTAATTCTGACTCTCCAGAGTAGCTCACTGGCCTGGTCATCCACTTTAAAAGGAAGTAGGATAAATTAAAGCGTATAAAATAGCTGTATGCAGACTGGGATACTACGTGAGATCTTGCTTAGGAAAATAATAACCAAGTACAAACTCGTCATTCACAGAGGACACTGAGGTCCAGAAAACATTCTGTTTTCCAATGAGAGTCAGAATCAAACCAAAACTCAAGCTTCCTGATTCCATTTGATCTGCACCACACCAAGCTGTATCTCCCAGCTGCCTGCAGAAAACTCAAAGCGGAAGAAACTTACCAAATGAAACACCAACCAGAAATCACAGTCCAGTGACAGTAAGGACCTGTGAGTCTACTGTGATGCTGCACCAAGCTCGAGGAGCTGGGACAATCAGCAGATGAAAGGAAGAAAAACACATGCATGGAATTACTGGTGCAAGGCAGGCAGATGGACTGGGGTGGGAGTCTTGCTCTAAATATGGTATCTTCTGTTGTTAAAAGGAGAAGCTGAGCAGGAGGGAAGGACAAGCAAAACAATTTTTTTCCTCCCAAGTAAGTCCAAATTCCTCGGAAGATGCCCCAAAGCTAGATGCTCACTGCCTGCACGGTTCAGTGCCACCAACCTGAAGCCAGTCCCGGGGCCCACTCACCAGCTGCCGCCAGTCTGAGGTGTGAGTCCCTGACAGCTGTGCTAACGACGAGCTCGCCTCCCAATCTGTGGAGCAAAGGAGCCCAGGAACCAATAGTGTTGGAGGTGCTGCTGGAACATGTACAGACAGGGCCCTCCTCACCCACCTTCTTGACTGGGTCCTCTGACACATTCTAGTCCTCTATAAACAGGAAAAACACATTCGAGGTGAAAACAGCCTATTCTCTTTAGAACCGGCTAAACAAGTCTTATTTTGAGTCACTAACCAAAGACACCGGCTAAAACAACACACCTTTGCTGTGGGGGCGGGGGCTGGGGGTGGTTCTGATGTTTAAGTTTTATATGACCCATGCCTTTTACATTTGAAGTGATCAAACCAAGACAGACCTGTGCCCGGTTTGCATTTATCAGGTGGCACTCGCATTCTGCATGTGGACAGACGGAAGGGAAACGGCCAGCCATGCCTACTTGAGGCAAGATCTGCCTTGCAGTTACACTGTTGACTAAGCGTAGTTCGGAGCTCCATAACTGGCATTAATAAATAAGTTTTCAAATACTGTAATAAAGCTAATGACTCTATGCAGAACAGGCCCTCCTTCCCACCCTCTCTATTCCATCCCTTCCCCACTTCCACCGCTAATTCTTCCCTGGTGTATGTGGCTATCTCCACTAGGGGGAGCAGAGGGGCAAGGAAGACACTTGGAAAGGCACAGGATGACTGTATTCTGACTTCCCCTCTTGGGCAGAAGACTTGCACATTAACGGGCAGGTGGACAAAAAGGAAAGGTGACAAAGGAGTGCGGAGGAAGCTGTCACTTCTGGATCAGATAATATCTTTGCTCTGTAAGTTTCATTTATCAGGCTCACAAGTTATTCACAACTGACAGAATTTCCCATCATCAACAACAACAAAAAAGGAAACCACAGCAAGTCCAAGAATTCGGAAAACATCTACTAAGCCGCAACAAAAAGCATGGGTCCCTGAAAAATGAAATAAACCCATTTAATCCAAGGTGTCTCCATCCTTGGCACAACTGACATTTGAGGCCAGATCATTCTTTGTTATAAGGGGCTGTCCTGTGTATTATAGGAATTTGACAGCGCCCCGTCCTCTAGCTACTAGACACCTTTAGATAGGTGCCTTTAGAACCTGCCACCCCCAACTGTGACAATCAAAAGTGCCTCCTGACAATGTCAAACGTTCCCTAAAGGATAAAAGCACCCAGGTTGATAACCACTGCAGGACATCACCCACCCCACTAGATGAGGCTCAGGGAAGGTGAGGCTGTAGGACTAGATTGAAGAGCAAGGAGAAGCAAACCAAGTGAACTCAGGAGTCAGTCACCAGCCCTGAAGATGCGCAGGCTCAGAACCCTGAGCTAAGACTAGAGGCCACAGAGGAACAGGGCAGAGTAGGGGTAGGGGCTGATTCCTGATGCTGTCCCAAGCTGACTGACAGATGAGTCTCATTTTCGTCCATATCCTTCAGTCCCAATGAGATCCTGGTACCTGCTAAGGAGCTCATGCCTGGGCTGGCTATGCCCCCATTTACTGATTAGTACATGGCATGGAGGCTCCACTCCACAAAGATCCAAGTCTACAAATCAAGGCACAGGGAAGAAGCCTTTTAGAAGACAATCTCTGATGCTACATCAGACAGCCTTAAATAGAAAAGGATTGTCATCTGGCTTCCAGCCCAGGAAACCATGAACACACATTATGACAGGTCGATAATGACTCTCCAGGAAGGAAAAAGGAATGGTCTGTGAGAAGATCACATAGTGTGTAAATCTGTTAGGCAGGTCTCCTCAATGTTGGATGAAACACTCAAATATTCGCTTCCACTCAGAGCCAAAGGACAATAAAGCCACAAAGGAATTTTAAAAGTATGAAATGTACTTTTTCCCCCTGAGGATCAGATTTCTGGTAACTCTCTATATGTAGAAAACATCTACAAACGACAACAGGCCCTAGATGACCCCGGAAAACCAGAGTCACAAAGATCATCAAAATTACTTCCAGAAAGTAGGACAATGCCTCAAGATAAAGCTCATTATTCAACAAGTGCTCCCAGAACCCTATAAGCCAATCACCCCAGAACCCTACTCCTCCACCTGGGTGGAGCACAGGCTGAGTGCTGGACCACAAGTGTTCTAGCTGCACTGTCTGCAGAAACAGCACAGTTCTCTGAGCGCTGGATCTGATAAAGATCAGCAAGTTAAAAGTTCTTTTTCTTAAAAAAAAAAAAAAAGACTAGCTGGTGAGTGAGAAGATGAGTGCACACACACGCAAACATGCACATACCATTGGAAGTGGCCAGTCAGAGGCTTATCAAACATGAACAGTTTAATGACTTTCCCATCACTTCTAAAATGGGGTTATAGTAAATCCCCATGAAGCACCGAGTCCTGGACTCTGGCAGATCCTGGGTCATAAATGCCCCAAGGCTAAATGTTCTTAAAGAAGAACTTAACCATCCGACGCTGGATAATAAGCTTACTTGTCCCTTAATTTATAAACCAAGGTCAGCTCTCCCAATAACTACAAGTATCTGGTCACAAGTTACAGGATTACACAAATGATGAATTATCTCAAGTTAAATGATGCATCTCAGGAGAGTTCCCTGCCCTCCAAGTTAAGAACTGCCTAAATCCAGGCCTTTCAACCCTGATGCATTTAAGACTCACCTGCATGTGTGTTCAGTCACTTAGTCATGTCTGACTCTTTGCAACTCCATGGACAGTAGCTTGCCAGGCTCCACTGTCCATGGAATTTCCCAGCAAGAATACTAGAGTGGGTTACCATTTCCTCCTCCAGGGGAATCTTCCTGACCCAGGGATCGAACACACATCTCTTGTGTCTTCTGCATGGGCAGACAGATTCTTTACCATTAAGCCACCTGGGAAGCCCAATAATCACCTGGGCTCCTTAAGAGAAAAAAAAAAAAAAGATACCCAGGTCTCATACCTAAAGATTCTGGTTAACTTGGTCTGAGGTGTTACCCAAGCAAGGGTATTTTTATTTAATATACGGGCAGATGTGACAACCACTACATCTTTGGAAAGATATCCTTGCTATCAAGTCTATGGATCCTATCTAGTGGGATCCAAAACATGGTCTACCCAGTATTTACAAAGATAAACCCTCTTCTCTGTACAAATGCAGGTGTGCTGTTTACTAGACAGTCTATATGCAAGGCCCTCTGGTTTTCTCCTTCAGGAATTACACGCTGATCTTCTCAGGTCAATGCCCAAGGCACCCTGCCCAAGGAGGCAGCCTTTCAGGAAGGGCTAGTCGACTACAGGGCCCTGTTAGACCTCTGTGCCGTGGAAGGACATGTTGAAAAAGAATGTTGGACTGTTAGGGCTTTTATTAATCTCTCCTTGGCATTTGGCTCCAAAGATGAGAGACTATCTGAGGCTAAAATAATGACCTCAATGTCTATCAACGCCTCTAGTAACCAGTACCTCTATAACCTTGTCTGACTTGTGGACCAGCAGCACTGAGATGAGCTGCTAGATTGCTAGAAATCTCAGGCCCAATCCCAGAGCAACTGAATTGGAACTGGCATTTAAAATGAGATGTACAGGCATTTGCACATTAAAGTTTGAGATGCGTTGCTTTTTATCTCATCCAGGATACTAAGAATGAGAGCCTCTCAGACGCTAATTTCCAGTGGGGGATGGTGGAGAAAACAGCATAATTCTTTTTTAATGTGCAAAGAAATGAATGATTTGGTACTACTTTTGAATGAGGTTTCCCTGGTGGCTCAGTTGTAAAGAATCCACCTGCCAATGCAGGAGATGCAGGTTTAATCCCTGGGTCGGGAAGATACCCTGGAGAATGAAATGGCAACCCAATCCAGCATTCTTGCCTGGGAGATCCCATGGACAGAGGAGCCTGGCGGGCTGCAGTCCATAGGGTCACAAAAGAGTTAAACACGACTTAGCGACTAAACAACAACAAATTACTTTTGAATAAACTGGAGGCATTTCAGGAAAACCAGTTATCTTAGAGACTTAGTTACTGTAAGATGCATTCATTCAATGAGAATGACATCTGCAGGATTTTGATTCATTTTGCTAAAATCCAAGACATGGTTTGGATCCATGTCTTCCAACATTAACTCTGATACAGCAAATAACTCTACACAGCGAATCATTCTATGCAGCAACCCAACATATACTCTGTGCTGCTCAAAGTTAGATATCATCAGGGGAAAGGGGGTTACTGGGTTTTTGTGTTATAATCACTGAAGCACTCAGTTTAGAAAACTTGCTTAACAATTATATTGTCCCAGATGACTTCAAAGTGAAACAGTCTTCAACTCAGGTAACCATCCTTATCAGAGGATGCTTAATTTTGCCTAAGATGATGTGAACCAATATTTAAGTTTCTAAAAAGGCCTCTAATTCTGGTATTTTCCAGGGCACATAACTGACTTTATGGCCACTGTAAGCCTTTCACTGTTTTGCCGAAAGAAACTATTTTTGAAGGATGACTAAAGTTCTTTCTGAAAGAAACTCTATTTGAAGGATGACTTCATCCATCCACTGTTCTAGATCGACTTAGCCCAACCTTTTGTAACAAATGAGCTCTTTAACCATCTTTCATTCTCTTACACACATACACACAAGCACACGTACCACCTTAGGAACTTTCTAAATATTTCTTAATGTCTATTTCATTTTTGAAGCAAGATATTAGTTTATGAAGTTCATTCATTTTGATACCATTTTTGTTCATGTGCAAAATGATTAATGACAAATTACCTTTTGCCTCTTTAGGCTGTTACACACAATAGGCTCATTATATGAGAAAAATGTATGATTAGTCAACAAAATCAATTTCAAAATTACAGTCTTATTAGTACACATTTGGGGTGGAGACCCCATGTCTATTCAAAACCAGAAAGCAATCTAATTACCAGTCCCAGCAACAAAACCAGACAGGAAACAGCCCAATTTCTTGTATATGAATTTAACAACAAATCAAACGGCTTATAAAAGGAGGACGCTTTACTTCCTCTGGACACATTTTCACGCAGAATGTATGTTCCATTTCTGAGTAAGAACCACAGAGGGGACTAAAACTACTCTATCATCAGTGCTCACAGACCTTCTGGGGCAGGAAGGACAGCATCTCAGTGGGGAGGATGGAGTGGACTGCTGGGTTTCCTGCTTTGGGATGGGGGTGCACTCCCCCTTTCCCTGCCTCCAGGAGTTAAAGAGATGGGGCTTCTTTATCCAGCAGAGTCTGCCCATGGCTTCCTGGCCAACACCCAGGCAGCTGTGTAGATTTCCATCTAGGATGGGTCAGAAGTCTTACACCCAAGGTCCATCTTCCAACCCAGCTTACTCTAATAAAGCTGGTAATCTTCATCTGGCTTCTACTATTCCCTCTACTTCAGAACCCAGAAGGAAGGAAGGGTATAATTAATTGGCATCTCCAACTCCCCATAAGTTTATTTTTTAAGTTTTCCCTTGTTTTGTTTCTAAATATCAGGGTAAGACAGGTGGTTTTCAGCAGCTACTTGGAAGCATTTCTCCACAAATAACACATTGCAGGTGTATGAATCTTTAATTCTAATAAATTAAAAGACAAAATGACTATCACAGTCAAAATATTTTCTCTTTCTAAATATTGATTTAAAAAAAATACTGTAAGATATGCCAAAAGAATCCTAATCAGATGAATCCAACTTTTGGCTAGAAGGAAGATAATCTGGAGGAAAACTGGCAGAATTGTCAGTAAAATGATCAAATTTATACTTTGACCTCAGTATTCCTTATGCGTTGTATCTGTAACCAATAGCCTATTAGGGATGTAAATAAATATTTTTATAACATATCATTTCCAAAAACTTCCTGGGTTTCTGGTTCAGAACTACTGATCACAATATAAGCTCTTCATAAATGCTGATAGGCTTTCAAACCATTCCATCTTAAAGGGGAATTGGGTTTGTAAATATATATTATATTTAATGACTTTCAAAAATAGAAATGTTAAAAAGGACATCACCGCTGTTCAGAATAAAAACCCAGGGCAACCCCAAGAACCCCCAGAGCATAAGAACCATCACATGGCAACTGCTGCTCTAGACCTTTCCAATCCCTGGATTTGCCCTGACCCTAGACAGCATTTCTTGGAAGAAATCTTCAAACGAGTGTATATTTAACCTAAACAGAAAGCAGTAAAAAGGAAATGGCCCAATAAAACATATCTCTGTGTTTACCATAAACTTGGCAAAGGTTTTCCTCATTATTCTTTTTTGTTTTCTGAAGGACCCAGAGAAGAAAGTTCTTTCATCTTAGTATCATGTTGTTGCTGTGCTCAGTCATGTCTGATTCTTAGCGGCCCCAAGAACTGTAGCACTCCAGGCTTCCCTGTCCATCAAATTTTCCAGGCAAGAATACTGGAAAGACTTGACATTTCCTACTTCAGGTGATCTTCCTGACCCAGGAATCGAACCCGTGTCTCCTGCGTCTTCTTTGTGGCGAGTTCGTTACCATTAGCGCTACTTGCAGAGAAGGCAATGGCATCCCACTCCAGTACTCTTGCTTGGAAAATCCCATGGACGGAGGAGCCTGGTAGGCTGCAGTCCATGGGGTCGCTAAGAGTCAGACATGACTGAGCGACTTCACTTTCACTTTTCCCTTTCATGCACTGGAGAAGGAAATGGCAACCCACTCCAGTGTTCTTGCCTGGAGAGAATCCCAGGGACGGGGGAGCCTGGTGGGCTGCCGTCTATGGGGTCGCACAGAGTCGGACACGACGGAAGTGCCTTAGCAGCAGCAGCAGCAGCAGCAGCAGCGCTACTTGGGAAATTCTCTCAGTATCATCTGGGCATCTGAATAATTAGTTGGATTTTACTCAGTGACATGTTAAAATGTAACTGATACTGCTTCACCTTTCAAGTGGCTAGGAAAAGCTCAAAGCCAAAATCACAGCCCACTTCTAGGAAACAAATTGGTGTCAATTTTGTGTTTAAACCTCATTCCTGACTCTTCATTTCCTCTAATTTTCTCCCTGCTCCATTTTTTTCCTCTTCGTATTAAATGTATTACATATTTTAATCTTTTTTGAAACACATAAGTAATTAATTAAACAAAAAGGAACAAGACAGCTGTAGCATACAGAACAGTGAGTAGTTCTCCAAATATGTCCACATTCTATCCTCAGAACCTATTACATTACATGACAAAAGGGAGACTACAGTATTGGATGGAATTAAGGTTGGCAACATCTGCAGGATCATCAAAAACGCAAGAGAGTTTCAGATCCAGAAAAACATCTACTTCTGCTTCATTGACTATGCCAAAGCCTTTGACTGTGTGGATCATAATAAACTGTGGAAAATTCTGAAAGAGATGGGAATACCAGACCACCTGACCTGCATCCTGAGAAATCTGCAGGCAGGTCAGGAAGCAACCATTAGAACTGGACCTGGAACAACAGACTGGTTCCAAATTGGGAAAGGATTACGTCAAGGCTCTTTATTGTCACCCTGCTTATTTAACTTATATGCAGAGTACATCATGCGAAATGCTGGGCTGGATGAAGCACAGGCTGGAATCAAAATTGCCAGGAAAAATATCAATAACCTCAGATATGCAGATGATACCACCCTTATGGCAGAAAGTGAAGAGGAACTAAACAGCCTCTTGATGAAAGTGAAAGAGGAGAGTGAAAAGGTTGGCTTAAAGCTCAACATTCAGAAAACTAAGATCATGGCATCTGGTCTCATCACTTCATGGCAAACAGATGGGGCAACATGGAAACAGTAACAGACTTTATTTTCTTGGGCTCCAAAATCAATGCAGATGGTGACTGCAGCCATGATATTAAAAGACGCTTGCTCCTTAGAAGAAAAGCTATGACAAACCTAGATAGCATATTAAAAAGCAGAAACATTACTTTGCCAACAAAGGTCCATATAGTCAAAGCTATGGTTTTCCCAGTAGTCATGTATGGATGTGAGAGTTGCACTATAAAGATAGCTGAGTGCCAAAGAATTGATGCTTTTGAACTGTGGTGTTGGAGAAGACTCTTGAGAATCCCTGGGACTGCAGGGAAATCAAACCAGTCCATCCTAAAGGAAATCAGTCCTGAATATTCATCGGAAGGACTGATGCTGAAGCTGAAGCCCCAATACTTTGGCCACCTGATGCAAAGAACTGACTCATTGGAAAAGACCCTGATGCTGGGAAAGATTGAAGGCAGGAGAAGAAGGGGACGACAGAGGATGAGATGGTTGGATGGCATCACTGACGTGATGGACATGAGTTTGAGCAAGCTCTAGGAGTTGGCGATGGACAGGGAAGCCTGGAGTGCTGCAGTCCATGGGGTCGCAAAGAGTCGGACACGATTGAGTGACTGAACTGACTGGAGGTTGCTAATCAGATAACCTTAAAATAGGAAGATGATTCTGGATTACCCTGGTGGGCTCGCTGTAATCACAGGATCCTTAAAAGTAGAAAAGGGAGACAGAGGATAGGTCAGAAGGATACAACAGTCTCAAGAACTCAGACTGATTACCAAGTTGTTTGCATACAATCAAGCACATTGATGTAACATATTTGGTCATTTGGTTTCTCCTGGTAACCTTGGTTCTACTCTAGTAGTGAGAGATACAAATAAGGAGGGCATGAATGGAGATGACAGCACATAAAATAATTGCAGAAAAGGACCATAACTTAGGGCCATTTGGTATAAGGGCCAGCAGCCTCTCAGGAGGGCCTAGGAGCATCATCCTGTGATTCTGACCAAAACTGATTTTCATAATAATGACACTGCCTCACTCTTTTACAAGCTGTGATACAGAATTCTGGGATACTTCTAGAAAAATTCATATAGCTGAGCTCCTCACTTACAGATAAATGAGGTATGGATGCGGGGTGGAGTGTAGAGAGAGGGAAGACCATACGGTGAAATGGGAAAAGCACCGATGGGGTCAAGTGTCATGTACGCTGACCACGGTGCTTCCCCACTTGACCCTGGCTTCCACGCAGGTATCCACTCTCTGAAGGTGGGACTGTCCTCCTCCTCACTGCAGTGAGAGCTGTCAGTTATCACCTATCTTACATCCTCTCAGCTGATCAGGTGGGGATGATGACTGCCCCCACTTAGAGCCGGGGAAACTGAGATATGAAAGACCACAAGCAATCTGTTCGAGGCCACACAGCTACAAGTGGTAGAGCTATTATAGACTCCAACCATCTAGTGGCTCTAGGATGCCTCAGCACCTATCAGAGAGCCTGACACCTTGAAGGTATCCCACTGATGAATTCATGGAGTGAGTCTGCAAAAAACCAAAGGGATTAAATCACTTGTTTGGGCACATAAAACAATAAGCCATGCTTGGTCGCTCAGTCGTGTCCCATTCTGTGAGACCCCGTGGACTGTAGCCCGCCAGGCTCCTCTGTCCACGGGGATTTTCCAGGCAAGAATATTAGAGTGGGTTGCCATGCCCTTCTCCAGGGGATCTTCCCAACCCAGGTCTCCCACATTGCAGGAGGATTCTTCACCGTCTGAGCCACCAGGGAAGCCAAAACAATAAGTACTTAATACATAACAGTTGTTTCCCACTGAGTGTTAGGCTTTTCTCCTGATTTGAAGGAAACCCTAAGTCAGCTCTTTTCAAATGAGGAGCTGGGGAGATATATAATAATCATCAAGAAATTTTTCAAAAGATATAGCCCTGAGCAGAGCCCTCCCTCATTCTCTTCCCCCAATTTAGTCATCCTGAGTTGGGCTTCTATCTGGGGATCAAAAAAGAAAACCACTTTCTAAGTGATCCTGCAAACACCCACTCCTATCCCCACCTGCAGCCAGCAAAGCATCTCTGTTATGAGGTGTCTTGGCTCCCGTGACAGGGAGGAGAATCCACAATGCGCTGAGTGTGGAACCTCATACATATGTGCTCAGTCGTGCCTGACTCTTTGTGACCCCTTGGACTGTAGCCTACCAGTCCCCTCTGTCCATGGCATTTCTCAGGCAAGAATACTGAAGTAGACTGCCATTTCCTTCTCCAAGGGATCTTATTGACTCAGGAATTGAACCTACATCTCCAGCATTGACAGGTGGATTCTTTACTACTGAGCCACCTCATGGTGGAGAATTAATTTCAAAGGTATGAGGAGGCACAGCCAAAATTGATGCAATTAGCAAAATAATTACAATATGAGAGCTTTGGCAGCCAGATATAGAAAGGGGATGAAACTGCACACATACCTTACACTGCAGAGGCTATCTTGAGGAGAATGGGAGATGACTAACATGTTACCTATTCAGAACGAGATCACAATCCTACTCTTTTTCTCATGTGATTTCATCAAAGTGATATTAAGGCGGCATTTTTTAGTACTTTCCATAGAACAAAACCAGAGAAACTGACTAGAGCACAGAGACCCCCATCAGACAAACATGCATGAAGGAGCTCACTGTGTGCCCTTCACGGTTCTGTATGTTGTAGAGAAGACACCAAAGGTTCAAGAAACGGTCCCTGCCCTTAGAGACAAGTGTCACCACCCCAACACACACACAGCTGTGCAGAACATGCTAACTCTGCGCTCTGTCCAAGGCGTGACACCAGGGTGTCCCAAAGACACAGGGGATGAAGTGAAGCCCCCCAGAGGTTTCAAAGACCCCCTGACATAAATTGGGTCTCTTCCCTTCATTTTCCTTCATTTTTTTAAGCTCCAACTAACGCCAGACTCCAGACTAGTCTCTTGGGGATAAAGAATGAATAAAAGTTCTGGAAGCTACTGACTGCAAGCCGCAAGCTTGAGGAAGGGTACACAGCAAGAGAGATACCCACTTTCTCTGCAGTCACAAGGGTTCAGGGAGAACAGCTCTAAACCAGAGGGAGGGGACCATGAGGCACAGACTTCTAGGACTAGGGACAGAGTTTTAAAAGAGTAATTTAACATCTCAACACCTTGGTTTTGTCTGCCCTTGAAAGGAAGCAGCAGAAATAGGTGATACGTAAGTCCCTCCTATTTTAACATTCAAATAAGAACATACGTTTATTGACCAACTACTCAAATGTTTTGATCATTCAGGATGACCACTTTCATAACCTAGAATGCAATCCGGGCAGGAGGGGGATGGGCAAGTGGGCATCAGATGGCAGAAACTGATTTACAATGAGGGAATTATACACAAATGAGGCCCTTGTGCAAAACAGAAACCAACAAAGTTCATTTTAACTGTGTCACCTCCATTTTATCCCTTGCCTGGAATACACTAAATTCATGTCACTTGCCTCTCAGGACCACTAGATTTACAAGCCCGTTAAAAAATACTTTGATAATCATTCTGTGCAAAACACTGCGGTCATTATTATAAATGATTTAAATGCCTGCAGCAATGCAGCAAGATCTGGGGGGAGTTTATTAATGCCTTAGCAAAATGTGCCATGAATACACCCTTGGGATATTTGCTTTGCGAAAAAGTTCCCTGAGTTTTTCCCAGTGAGCTCAGTTTGTGACTCAGACAGTAAAAAATCCATCTGCATGCAGGAGGACCCAGGTTCCATCCCTGGTTCAGGAAGACCCCCGGGAGAAGGGAATGGGTACCCACTCCAGTATTCTTGCCTGGAGAATTCCATGGACAGAGGAACCTAGCGGGCTATAGTCCAAGGGATCGCAAAGAGTGGGACATGACTGAGCAACTAACACTTTCAGCTCCCGTTGTGTTCACATTGTGATGGCCCCAACCAACAGAACAAGGTAAACTGTTTCCCCATTTCCTCTGCCCCACGGTGCTTCTCCTCACTGAAACCTACCCCAGGATCATGCTAAGGCACTGGTTCCAACCCTTACAGTGCATCAGAACCACCTGGGGAGACTTTTTAAATACAAATGTCAGCCCAACCCCCTCCCCAAGATGATTCAATTGGCCCGAGTAAAGCCAATGTAATTTTAAGCATGTCCCCAAATTCTAAGCACTATTGGGCTAAAGTGTTCAACTTACCAGACAGATAATTCAATGGGGCAGAGAGAAAAATGGAAGGAATATGTGTTTGAGGGGAGAAAGTGGTGGACAAGGGAAAACAGGGGTTGTGATGAACCAAAGACCCATCTAGAGGTGGCAACCACTTTGCAGATCCCGACATGGGACCACTTGAGGGAAGACAGTCTGGGGTTGGCTACATCTTTCACTCTTTCCAGAGAACCAGGAAACCAAAGTCTTATGACAGATCTCTGTATGTATCAATGTCTGCACTAACTTAATTTAAGTTCAGATGGGCCCAAGTTCAAAGGAGTTTAGTCTTGTTCACCTGCTCAGGCCACCTCATCACAGGTATGTTACTTTATCCTAATCACCTAACCATTCTTAACCTTCTAAACAGTAGCCACTATTGTTCTCAACCAAATACTAATTTCTGATCATCAGTCTCACAGGCTTCAGAGCTCTAGCTTCTAGGCCACATGCTCTACCCAACACAAACTTGTGACTTAATCACACGTAATTGCCACCCCTAAGAACTGGAAGGGCATTTAAAAGCCATCTAGAAAGAGAGATGCAGACCCCAGGATCCAGAAAGTGTAAGTGACCTGCCGAGGACCACAAAGACTGTGGAGGTGACCAACTCTACCCTCATATAAACTGGTAGTTGCTCAGTCATGTCTGACTCTTTGTGACCCCAAGGACTGTAGCCCGCCAGGTTCTTCTGTCCATGGGATTCTCCAGTCAGGAATACTGGAGTGGGCTGCCATTCCCTTCTCCAGGAGATCTTCTCCACTCAGGGACTGAACCCACATCTCCTACATGGAAGGCGGATTCTTTACCATTTGAGCCATCAGGGAAGCCCATCCTGCTAAAAGCACCCAGGCGAACCAGGATGGATGATTGCCCTGAATGAAGGACAAAGCCACATGGCTGTCCCTTAGGAAGGCATCTCTATCATCTGGAATTCTTGATACATATATACATTGTAGCTTCATGTAGCCCTGTTAAGATTTAAACTCCTTGAAGGAAGGGATTCAAGTCCTGCAAATTCAGTTCAGTTCAGTTCAATCGCTCAGTCATGTCCGACTCTTTGCGACCCCACGAATCGCAGCACGCCAGGCCTCCCTGTCCATCACCAACTCCCGGAGTTTACCCAAACTCATGTCCATCGAGTCGGTGATGCCATTCAGTCATCTCATCACCTGTCGTCCCCTTCTCCGCCTGCCCCCAATTCTTCCCAGCATTAGGGTTTTTTCCAATGAGTCAGCTCTTCGCATCAGGTGGCCAAAGGATTGGAGTTTCAGCTTCAACATCAGTCCTTCCAAAGAACACCCAAGACTGATCTCCTTTAGGATGGACTGGTTGGATCTTCTTGCAGTCCAAGGGACTCTCAAGAGTCTTCTCCAACACCACAGTAAAAAGCATCAATTCTTCGGTGCTCAGCCCTCTTCACCATCCAACTCTCACATCCATACATGACCACTGGAAAAACCATAGCCTTGACTAGACGGACCTTTGTTGGCAAAGTAATGTCTCTGCTTTTAAATATGCTATCTAGGTTGGTCATAACTTTCCTTCCAAGGTGTAAGCGTCTTTTAATTTCATGGCTGCAGTCACCATTTGCAGTGATTTTGGAGCCCCCAAAAATAAAGTCTGACACTGTTTGCCCATCTATTTGCCATGAAGTGATGGGACCAGATGCCATGATCTTAGTTTTCTGAACGTTGAGCTTTAAGCCAACTTTTTCACTCTTCTCTTTCACTTTCATCAAGAGGCTCTTTAGTTCTTCTTCACTTTCTGCCATAAGGGTGGTGTCATCCGCATATCTGAGGTTATTGATATTTCTCCCAGCAATCTTGAATCCAGCTTGTGCTTCTTCCAGCCCAGTGTTTCTCATGATGTACTCTGTATGGGTGACAATATACAGCCTTGACGTACTCTTTTTCCTATTTGGAACCAGTCTGTTGTTCCATGTCAGTTCTAACTGTTGCTTCCTGACCTGCATACAGGTTTCTCAAGAGGCAGGTCAGGTGGTCTGGTATTCCCATCTCTTTCAGAGTTTTCCACAGTTCATTGTGATCCACACAGTCAAAGGCTTTGGCATAGTCAATAAAGCAGAAATAGATGTTTTTCTGGAACTCTCTTGCTTTTTCGATGATCCAGCGGATGTTGGCAGTTTGATCTTTGGTTCCTCTGCCTTTTCTAAAACCAGCTTGAACATTGGAAGTTCACAGTTCACGTATTGCTGAAGCCTGGCTTGGAGAATTTTGAGCATTACTTTATTAGCATGTGAGATGAGTGCAACTGTGTGGTAGTTTGAGCATTCTTTGGCATTGCCTTTCTTTGGGATTGGGATGAAAACTGACCGTTTCCAGTCCTGTGGCCACTGCTGAGTTTTCCAAACTGGCTGGCATATCGAGTGCAGCACTTTCACAGCATCATCTTTCAGGATTTGAAACAGCTCAACTGGAATTCCGTCACCTCCACTAGCTTTATTCGTAGTGATGCTTCCTAAGGCCCACTTGACTTCACATTCCAGGATGTCTGGCTCTAGGTGAGTGATCACACCATCTTGATTATCTGGGTAATGAAGATCTTTTTTGTACAGTTCTTCCGTGTATTCTTGCCACCTCTTCTTAATATCTTCTGCTTCTCTTAGGTCCATACCATTTCTGTCCTTTATCGAGCCCATCTTTGCATGAAATGTTCCCTTGGTATCTCTAATTTTCTTGAAGAGATCTCTAGTCTTTCCCATTCTGTTGTTTTCCTCTATTTCTTTGCATTGATCACTGAGGAAGGCTTTCTTATCTCTCCTTTCTATTCTTTGGAACTCTGCATTCAAATAGGAATATCTTTCCTTTCCTCCTTTGCTTTTCGCTTCTCATCTTTTCACAGCTATTTGTAAGGCCTCTTCAGACAGCCATCTTTCTTTTTTGCGTTTCTTTTCCATGGGGATGGTCTTGATCCCTGTCTGCTATACAAGTGTGTCATGAACCTCCATCCACAGTTCATCAGGCACTCTATCAGATCTAGTCCCTTAAATCTATTTCTCACTTCCACTGTATAATCATAAGGGATTTGATTTAGGTCATACCTGAATGGTCTAGTGGTTTTCCCTACTTTCTTCAATTTAAGTATGAATTTGGCAATAAGGAGCTCATGGTCTGAGCCACAGTCAGCTCCAGTCTTGTTTTTGCTGACTGTATAGAGCTTCTCCATCTTTGGCTGCAAAGAATATAATCAGTCTGATTTCAATGTTGACCATCTGGTGATGTCCATGTGTAGAGTCTTCTCTTGTGTTTTTGGAAGAGGGAGTTTGCTATGACCAGTGCGTTCTCTTGGCAAAATTCTATTAGCCTTTGCCCTGCTTCATTCTGTACTCCAAGACCAAATTTGCCTGTTACTCCAGGTGTTTCTTGACTTCCTACTTTTGCATTCCAGTCCCCTATAATGAAAAGAGCATCTTTTTTGGGTGTTAGTTCTAAAAGGTCCTGTAGGTCTTCATAGAACTGTTCAACTTCAGCTTCTTCAGTGTTACTGGTTGGGGCATAGGCTTGGATTACCATGATATTGAATGGTTTGCCTTGGAAACGAACAGAGATCATTCTGTCGTTTTTGAGACTGTATGCAAGTACTGCATTTCGGACTCTTTAGTTGACCATGATGGCTACTTTATTTCTTCTAAGGGATTCCTGCCCACAGTAGTAGATATAATGGTCATCTGAGTTAAATTCACCCATTCCAGTCCATCTTAGTTCGCTGATTCCTAGAATGTCGATGTTCACTCTTGCTATCTCCTATTTGACCACTTCCAATTTGCCTTGATTCATGGACCTAACATTTCATGTTCCTATGCAATATTGCTCTTTACAGCATCGGACCTTGCTTCTGTCACCAGTCACATCCACCACTGGGTATTGTTTTTGCTTTGGCTCCATCCTGTGATTCTTTCTGGAGTTATTTCTCCACTGATCTCCAGTAGCATATTGGGTACCTACAGACCTGGGGAGTTCCTCTTTCAGTATGCTATCATTTTGCCTTTTCATACTGTTCATGGGGTTCTCAAGGCAAGAATACTGAAATGGTTTGCCATTACCTTCTCCAGTGGACCACATTCTGTCAGATGTCTCCACCGTGACCCGTCCGTCTTGGGTGACCCCACACAGCGTGGCTTAGTTTCATTGAGTTAGACAAGACTGTGGTCCGTGTGATCAGATTGGCTAGTTTTCTGTGATTATGGTTTCAGTGTGTCTGCCCTCTGATGCCCCCTCGCAACACCTACAGTTTTACCTGGGTTTCTCTTACCTTGGGCGGTGAGAGGAGCTACCCCACATCCGAGGTCAGGGGCGGTGGCCAAGAAGAGCAACCCCACACCCATGGAGCGGCGGCTGTGTGGGCGCAGGAGGGCCGAGAGGAGCTACTTCACGTTCAAGGTCAGGAGGGGCAACCATGAGGAGATACCCTTTGTCCAAGGTAAGGAGCAGAGGCTGCGCTTTGCTGGAGCAGCCGTGAAGAGATAGCCCCCGTCCTGCAAATTAAGTACTTGATATTTGTTGGAGCAAGTCTTTGCAGCTCTGTGGTCAATAAAGATGCCTACCAGTGTTGTCCCAGGAGAATCCAGGCATCACTACTCTGGGAATCTCTCTTCAGAACCCAAGGTCTTCACATTCACAGGAGCTTCCATCTCAGCCCCCGATGACTGCTTTCCCACTTCACTGACAGCGTGAGAAACACGAAGAAACGAACCAGATGAGTAACTTGCAGCTGGCTGCTTCCTTCTCTCCTCGGACCACTAAGTCTTCTTCCTGCCTAATGAGGTTATTACCCATCATCATGGGACATGGCATCTAGTGCATTTTGAATTCTCCACTCAGAAGGCAGCCTCTCAGCCGTGAAAGAAGTCAGACTCTGCGGTCCTCTCTCAGACGCCTGCCTGAGAACTACTCATAAGGGTCAGAGCTGAACGTGGAGTGTCTTGCACAGATGCAGAGGCAATCGGGTGTGGCAGCAAGATCCAGATTCAAATTTCAGAAATGGCCCTGAGCCCTTTTCCTTTGGGGCTTCCCAGGTGGCACTAGTGGTAAAGAACCCATCTGCTAATGCAGGAGACGTAAGAAACATGGGTTTGATCTCTGGGTTGGGAAGATCCCCTGAAGGAGGGCATGGCAACCCACTTTAGTATTCTTGCCTGGAGAATCCCATGGACAGAGGAGCCTGGTGGGCTACAGTCCATGGGGGTCACAAAAAGTCAGACACTACTGAAGCGACTAAGAATGCACACATGCACCTCTCCCTTTGGGAAGTTATAGAAATGGAGATACAGTATCCTTGTCTATAAAATGCCTAATCTGCAGGATCTTAATTTGCAACAGTGCCTGGCCCTTAATGAGAGGTGAGTGTTACTGAATAAGTCTCAAGACTCCTATACGGCTCCCCAGCAGCCTCTGTGATTGAGGTGAGAAATCTTTCCACTACTGCCTTATTTTAGAACATACCACCAGCCTCCGCTAACCAGGTTTTATTCTGAATCAGACAGTGGTTTCCTTACTGCCCCTCAGTTCCTTTCTTCAAAAGATGTAAGCTAATCTGTCTGAGATGCAGAAAGCAGAGGCAAGTGTCAGCAAAATGTCACCATGACTGACACAAAGGATTTTTCTAGTTTGCCTGTCAGTTTTGATGGAGAAGGGAGCAGAGCTCAGTCACTAAGCCCGATGCCTGGTGCTGGTAAAGATTACTGCTTCAAAGAATGTCCTAAGTCAGCACCTAAAAGCCTGAAACCCATCCCCCTGAATTCATTATAAGCCATAGTAATTCAGTAGGACTCCATCACTCAGAGCAAAACTCTACTTTCAGATTCACAGCCTAGAGTCATTCCCTCAAAGCAGCTGTAGTTTAGAATTAAGACCAAAACAAGACCGAACAACAACAACAAAACAATCCCTATGCCCTTATGTTTTACCATCTAAACAAGATAAAACAAAGCAAGATTTACATGTGCCTGGGAAACAACTCACATGGACATCATTCTAAGTGAACTGTATCTTAGATTCAAGAAGGATAACTGCACTGTTCTTCTAGCATAAAACCTGTCGTGGCAGTTCTGACTTTTTATATAAGAAAGTTATGACCTCAGGTCACCAGATAGAATTACAGTGCTCAGATTTATTCTTTGGGGGCATAATCCACTTTGCAAGGATAAACAAGTGACAGCTATCAAAATCTTATAGACATTCACATACAGCAAAGACCACTGCCGTGACCATCAGTGACGTAAGACTGTCCACACTGATCTTGAATTAAAATGTGTCACAGGACTTTCCTGGTGGTGCAGTGGTTAAGAATATGCCTTGCAATGCAGGGGACATGTGTTCGATCCCTGGTCAGTGAACTAAGATTCCACATGTCACAGAGCACCTAAGCTGGTACGCCACAACTAAGATCAGACACAGCCAAATTCAACTAAATGTTAAAAAAACAAAAAGTGTCCCAGTGAAGTTGAGAAATAACCCATAAGTCCACATAACAAGATATTTGACATTCTAACCTAGCAAGAGAAATGGGCAATAAAAAACATTACTTAGGTCTAGCAAACTAATACTCAAAATTCTCCAAGCTAGGCTTTAACAGTACATGAATTGAGAACTTCTAGATGTTCAAGCTGGATTTAGAAAAGGCAGAGGAACCAGAGATCAAATTGCGAACATCCACTGGATCATAAAAAAAGCAAGAGAATTCCAGAAAAACATCTACTTCTGCTTCATTGACTACACCAAAGTCTTTGATTGTACGGATCACAACAAACTGTAGAAAATTCTTAAAGAGATGGGAATATCAGACCACCTTAACTGCCTCCTGAAAAATCTGTATGCAGGTGAAGAAGCAACAGTTAGAATCAGACAGGGAACAATAGACTGGTGCCAAATCGGGAAAGGAGTACGTCAAGGCTGTGTAATTAAACCCTGCTTATTTAACTTATATGCAGAGGACATCATGCGAAATTCCGGGCTGGATGAAGTACAAACTGAAATCAAGATTGCTGGGAGAAATGTCAACAACCTCAGATATGCATAGGACACCACCCTTATGGCAGAAAGTGAAGAAGAAATAAAGAACCTCTTGATGAAAGTGAAAGAGGAGAGTGAAAAAGCTGGCTTAAAACTCAACATTCAAAAAATGAAGATCATGGCATCTGGTCCCATTGCTTCATGGCAAATAGATAGGGAAACAATGGAAAAAGTGACAGATTTCATTTTCTTGGGCTCCAAAATCACTGCAGATTGTGACTGCAGCCGTGAAATTAAAAGACACTTACTCCTTGGAAGAAATGCTATGACAAACCTAGACAGCATATTAAAAAGCAGAGACACTTCCTTGCCAACAAAGGTCTGTCTAGTCAAAGCTATGGTTTTTCCGGTAGTCATGTGTGAATGTGCAAGTTGGACCATAAAGAAAGCTGAGTGCTGAAGAATTGATGCTTTTGAACTGTGGTGTTGGAGAAGACTCTTGAGAGTCCCTTGGACTGCAAGATCATCAAACCAGTCAATCCTAAAGGAAATCAGCCCTGAATATTCATTGGTAGGACTGATGCTGAAGCTGAAGCCCCAATACTTTGGCCACCTGATGCAAAGAACTGACTCATTGGAAAAGACCCTGATGCTGGGAAAGATTGAAGGCAGGAGGAGAAGGGGACAACAGAGAATGAGATGGCTGGATGGCATCACTGACGTGATGGACATGAGTTTGAGAAAGCTCCAGGAGTTGGTTATGGACAGGGAAGCCTGGCGTGCTGCAGTCCAAGGGGTCACAAAGAGTTGCACACCACTGAGCAACTGAAGAGTAGTCAATGTCCTGGCATATAAAATGACATTGCTGAAGGAGGTGGGTTCATAAAACTCTTTGTACTATTTTTTCAACTTCCTGTTAAATAATTATTTCAAAACAAAAAAAATGTTGCTTCTCAAACCATTATTTATTGAGTTTTTTCCTGTTTGGGGAGATTTTTCAATATTTTTCATAATACGGAAGCCCAAACTCCATTCCAAGTGCCCCCTTTCTACTGATGGGTCCAGGATAGGACCTATACCTAAATACTTTGAAAAGGGTCTGCAGATGTTTCTAGACAACCTCCCCTGTTCAATAAGAGCCCCAAACAATGTAAATCACTGGAGACTTTTAAAAGCAGAGAGACCACCATATTTGATCTTGGCTGCTATGTGGAAGATTTGAAGAGGGCCTGACCATAGCTCTGGAGGCAGGATCATGCAACTCTGGGTGAGGACTGAGTCAGATAAAGGCCTCAACAGGGTAATGGTAGACATGGTAGGTGGACACAATCAAGAAGTCAAATCTGCAGGACAGTGAATGATGACTAAGTGAAGGGGATGGGGGAGGAGTCTCAGATGACCACTCGACTTTCATCTTGGACAGCAGGGGCTATCATGCATCAAGACAGGAAAATGAAGAGCTGGTGTGTGAAGGAGGATCAGAAAGGCTGCCATAAGTTTCTACAGGGCAACAGGTTTATGCATTGTCTTCCGCAGTGGGGAAATCCCTTTTTCCTTATCTGACGGAGCATAAAGAACTGGGGATGGAAAACTTAGCACAGGGGGTGAGAAGGGTGGCCATTATTCAGCCACATCAGCCATGCGGCCGTGGTCAGACCATTCTTCCAGCCAACCACACTTCCAAGCATTAACCCTATGTACCTCCACTTGGAAAAGAGCTACCCAACCGAGATGTCCCCCACAGGATCTAGAGATGTTAGATTCCAGCATTCCTATAAACAGAACTAAACACCACAAGAAATCTGACTTAAAAGGTTTTTTCAAAATTGAATATCCTACAACAGATGTTTCTACATTTTCTTTTACATGTAGGAGTACAGTTTATTGGGAATAGGAAAAGGGTCCCTGGACAAACATTTGCTTGGGTGGACTGCCACAACCACTCAAAGTTTCATTTAGATACGCATTTCTTTGAGGCAGAGAATTCAAATTTCAGGAACCCCTGCAACAAAAGAAACGTTCCTTGAATAAATTACCAAAAATCGTAAGGAGAAAGGACCTCAAAAATAGTTATTTCAACTGTACACCTGAAACTAATGCAAAATTGTAAAAATCAACTATACCTCAATAATTGGGCTTCCGAGGTTACACTAGTGGTAAAGAAACCGCCTGCCAGTGTAGGAGACATAAGAGACACAGGTTCAATCCCTGGGTTGGGAAGATCCCCTGGAGAAGGAAATGGCAACCCACTCCAGTATTCTTGACTAGACAATCCCATAAACGGAGGAGCCTGGTGGGCTACAGTCCATGGGGTCGCAAAGAGTCAGACACAATTGAAGCGACTTAGCACGCATACCTCAATAAAAATAAATTTTAAAAAGTTAACTTCTATTACTTAAATGAATCCTTTCAATATCACTGATGATCAGAAATTAGCTTCTTCACCATCTACCCCATCCTCCACCCCAATCTTTACCTATTGAAAGGCCATTTTCAAATGAAACATTGCCTTGTTAGGCTGTAAACACACAGGATTCCTCCTGTCTGTTTCTCTCTTATGGCTTTTCTGAAATGTCTGTGCTAGGGTCACTTTTGTATTTGGATTATTCCTGACTATATTATTTTGTTATAAGAACTATTTCTTGAGTGCTTGCCATGTACCAACTAGGAGCTTTATGTAAATCTTAATTCTCACAGCCAGTATAGTATCTGCTTTACAGAAAAAGAACCCAAGACTGAGAGATACTGATTCTGTAGTAAAGTACAGAAATGCTCTTAGTGACACTTCTCTGTCCTAATGCAGGCTGACTCTCCCTGTAAACCTTAGTTTATTCCACATTACATATGTGATATAAGGGTTTTATCCCCAGCACATTGAATTCTGGTTTTCCCACAAAGGTGTCTCCAGAAGAAAAAGACTCTTTAGTGAGTAAAGATACACAATGATTATTTGCTAAACTGCACTAGCCCCTCCCCAAGCAGGGCCACCCTCTGTCTGCACACCCTGTAAGTCAGTGATTCCGTTAATGAGATCTCAGTGTTCCCAGTGGGATCTGATGTTTGCCAAGTACTGGCACTGTCATCTCCCTTAATCTGGAATCCCTACTGCTAGAACCATCTTCTATCATCTGTATCATCATCATATAGTACCTAGTAGGTGCCAGGTACAGCTTTAAGGCTTCACAAACATTAACACGGTTGATTTTCACAACAGTCCTGTAAGGCTGATGCTACTATCCCCATTTTACTGATGAGGAAACTGAGATGCAGTGAAGTTCAACAGCCTGCCCTCACCAGTCAGTCATTAAGTGATGATCTGGGGTCTGACTCAAACTTCATGGTTAGTTTTCTGGAACTCAGAGCAATCTCTGGCTCTTATTTAACCTTCTTTCTGACCATAACAAAATTAAAACCACCACAGCTTTATTTATAATTGGAATTACCATTAAGCAGGGTCTTCTCCACTCTGAAAGAAAGTGAAAGTCATTCAGCTGCATCTGACTCTTTGCGACCCCATGGACTGTATGGAGCCTGCCAGGCTCCTCTGTCCATGGGAATTCTCCAGGCCAGAATACTGGAGTGGGTAGCCGTTCTCTTCTCCAGGGAATCTTCCCAACCCAGGGATTAAACCCAGGTCTCCCACATTGCAGGTGAATTCTTTACAATCTGAGCCTTCAGGGAAGCCCACTCTTCTCCACTCCGGGTTGGTATAGTTGTTTTGCGTTTACATGTATGACTTCCTGTTTACAGTGGTGCCTTTCTTATCCTTGGGAGATATGTTCTAAGACCCCCAGTGGATGCCTGAAACTGTGCATAGTACCAAACCCTATATATGCTATTTTTTTTCTATACGAATATACCAGTGATAAAGTTTGATTTATAAATTAGGCACGGTAAGATTAATAATAACTACTAATAAGATCAACAATTGTAACAATACATTTTAAGAAAGCTTATATGAATGCAGTCTTTCTCAAAATATCTTACTGTACAAATTTAAGGCCTCTTCCATTTTAATTAAATACCACACGCTGTGCTGTGGCTATAACTTTTTCAGTTCGAGGAGCAACAGCAAAACTAGCACAAACATCCTTTTTCTTCTTTACAGCATCTCAGATAGAATATTCATTTTTACTGTAGATGTTACCAACCTCAATAAGTTGAGAACTTTCACCTATGCATTAAAGAAATCACTTTACAGCTTCTCTTTGGCACACGTAAATTGCCAGCATCACCACTCCAGTGCATTGGGGTCAGTATTAAGTAAAATAAGGATGACTTGAACACAAGCCCTGTAGTATCACAGCTGATTTGAAAACTGAGATGGCTACTAAGTGGCTAATAGGTGGATACACTAGACAAAAAGATGATTCACATTCGGGCAAGAAGCAGTGTGTTGTTGTTATTCAGAATGGTGCACAATTTAAAGCTTTTGAATTGCTTATTCCTGGAATTTTCCATTTAATATTTTCATACTGTGGTTGACTGTGTGTAACTGAAATTGCAGAAGGTAAAACTGCAGATAAGGGGAGACTACGGCATACCCAAGACATTTTATATTGTTAAATTTGGCCCATTGTTCTATCCCGCTGTTTTTCTTTGATTGTTTCTGTCAATTAAAGTTCTAGACATCATTTTGGCTTTGCATCACTTGTAAATTAAATAATTTACAAATTTACATATTCCTTGGGCAGCTACTATCACAAGACCCTGAGCGGAAAGGATATAAAATTAGACCTTAAACACTTAAGTAGTGATGGAAAACCGGGAGAAATAGAAGTTCAAACAATGCATTGGTTCTCCAAACTGCTTCCTATACTGGAGAGCTGGAGAGGAGAGGAATGACCTGTTAAGAAATAATGCAGTTATTCAGTTCATTTTGCAATAATCTCTCTTAAAGAAATGGTCTCCAAATTAAAAAGGAAAGTTCTATGTGAAAGGACATCCAAAGAGAAAGCCCTTCATGAAGCTCCTCTGACCTGTGGACAATGGACCTGTACGTTTACACACCAGCAGCATTTACCACCCACCACTGAGGGATGTGGTTTATCTGACAATCATTTGTCTAGGTTACCTTTTTTTGGTGACAGCTTTATCGACTTATACTTCACATACCATACAATCCATTCTTTCAAAGTGTGCAATTCAAAGTTTTAGAATGTCCACAGAGTTGTGTGACTATCAAATCAATCAATTTTAGAATATCTCCATTATTCTGGAAAGAAAACCCTTCAGTTCACTTCCTAGTCCTCTACCCTCCCCCAGCTCTAGGCAATCACTAACTCACTTTCTGTCTCCATAGATGCGCTTATGGTAGATAGCTCATATAAATAGAATCCTATACTATGTGGTCTTTTATGATGGTCATCTTTCACTTAGCACAACGCATTCTTGTTGTTCAGTTCAGTCACTCGGTTGTGTCCGACTCTTTGCGACCCCATGGACTGCAGCACGTCAGGCTTTCCTGTCCATCACCAACTCCTGGAGCTTGCTCAAACTCATGTCCATCGAGTTGGTGATGCCATCCAACCATCTCATCCTCTGTCATCCCGTTTTCCTCCTGCATTCAATCTTTCCCAGGATCAGGATCTTTTCCAATGAGTCAGTTCTTCGGATCAGATGACCAAAGTATTGGAGTTTCACCTTCAGCATCAGTCCTTCCAAATAATATTCAGGACTGATTTCCTCTAGGATGGACTGGTTGGATCTCCCTGTAGTCCAAGGGACTCTCAAGAGTCTTCTCCAACACCACAGTTCAAAAGCATCAATTCTTCAGTGCTCAGCTTTCTTTATAGTACAACTCTCATATCCATACATGACTACTGGAAAAACCATAGCTTTGACTAGACAGACCTTTGTTGGCAAAGTAATGTCTCTGCTTTTTAATATGCTGTCTAAGTTGGTCGTAGCTTTCCTTCCAAGGAATAAGCGTCTTTTAATTTCATAGCTGCAGTCACCATTTGCAGTGATTTTGGAGCCCAAGAAAATAAAGTCTGTCACTGTTTCCATTGTTTCCCCATCTATTTAACCATGAAGTGATGGGACCAGATACCATGATCTTAGTTTTCTGAATGTTGAGTTTTAAGCCAACTTTTTCACTCTTCTCTTTCACTTTCATCAAGAGGCTCCTTAATTCTTCTTTGCTTTCTGCCATAAGGGTGGTATCATCTACATATCTGAGGTTATTGATATTTCTCTCAGCAATCCTGATTTCAGCTTGTGCTTCATCCAGCCTGGCATTTTGCATGATGTACTCCGCATACAAGTTAAACAAGCAGGGTGACAACATACAGCCTTGATGTACTTCTTTCCCAATTTGGAACCAGTCTGTTGTTCCATGTCCAGTTCTAGCTGTTGCTTCTTGACCTGCATACAGATTTCCCAGGAGGCAGGTCAGGTGGTCTGATAGTCCCATCTCTTGCAGAATTTTCCACAGTTTGTTGTGATCCACACAGTCAAAGGCTTTGGAGTAGTCAATGAAGCAGAAGTAGATGTTTTTCTGGAACTCTCTTGCTTTTTCGATGATCCAACGGATGTTGGCAATGTGGATCTCTGGTTCCTCTGGCTTTTCTAAATCCAGGACTGGGGAAACAGAGTCTTGGAGGGCACAAACAAAACCTTGTGGATATACCCTTGGTAGACAAGAAATCATTTTTCCTTAATGATTTAACAACATTTGGAAAACAGGGATATTGAATATAAAAAACTGAGTTTCTGGCAGCTCCTGAAAAATGCGACTATCTAGTCACACTAAACCCTTTCCTCTCAGAGGACTTTGGCAGTAGTATTGGACTGCTGTTGCTGCTAAGTCGCTTCAGTCGTGTCCGACTCTGTGCGACCCCATAGACGGCAGCCCACCAGGCTCCCCCGTCCCTGGGATTCTCCAAGAACACTGGAGTGGGTTGCCATTTCCTTCTCCAGTGCATGAAAGTGAAAAGTGAAAGTGAAGTCGCTCAGTCATGTCCGACTCTTAGCGACCCCATGGACTGCAGCCTACCAGGCTCCTCCGTCCATGGGATTTTCCAGGCAAGAGTACTGGAGGGGGTTGCCATTGCTTTATTGGGCACAGCCCTCCAATTTTCCATGGAAACCGTGCAGACTTCTTTATATATCTATTACCTGCCTAGCATTTTAGTCTTATACTAAATGACTGCAAGATCTAAGGAGGGCAGGCCATGTGTTACTTTTATTCATAAGCATATTTCAACACAGCCTCAGGGGCACAGCGACCAGCAACTGGGCCTGCTGGATACTAGGCGCTTGATATCAAATACTGTGCTAGACCCTCTGTACACACCACTTCGTTTCATTCTTACCCTTTTGAAATAATTGCTCCTCACTTTACATGATGTTCAGAGAATTAGCCAACTGCCCTTTCAAAGCTCACCCAGCTAGTAAGTGATTAAAGAATTTGATCCCAAGTTTATGTGATTCCAAAACAAAGGAGTGTGGAAAAACAAGTAAGGATATAGATAAAGAGTTTCTCATTTCAAAAGAAAAAAACACAGCAAGAGGCAAACACTCTGGTTTCCCAGATACAGTTTTTGTTCTACATCTGTCAACAGAAAGTACACATATTATAGGGTCATTGTTTCTTTCTTCTGCAAAACTCTTAATCTTGCACCAAGAGAGGCAGGCAAGGTCTCTCCTATCTTCTGAGATGGCCCACACCCTATGGACACTTTTCCTCTCAGGGCCGCTCTCACTTTCTGAGATGGTCTGCACTCTGTCTGTGGAATGTCTTTCTCTCAAGGATCCTCTAGCTTTCTGAGATGGTCCATACTCTATGGAATGTCTTTCTCTCAAGGCCCCACTAGCCTTCTGAGACAGTCTACACTCTATCGAATGCCTTTCTCACAGTGCCTCTCTAGCCTGCTGAGATGTTCCACACTCTCTCTGTGGAATGCTTTCTCTCAAGGCCTCTCTATAGCCTTCTGTGTGTTCACACTCTATGGAATGTTTCTCTCTCATGGTCTCTTAGCCTTTTGAGATGGTCCACACTCTGCCTGTAGAATGTGTATCTCTCTAAATAAACGCTTTCAGTTTAAAACAGAGAGAGAAAGCCAAGAGCTACCTCTTAAATCTTCAAATGGGTTAATTCAGCTATAGGGATTAGTGACCATGCCTCCAGCTAGGTAATTCAGAAGGAAAAGCATTCAGTTGAAACATAACATGCCTTCAGTGTGAGATCACAAAGACAAAAAGTCACATTGGGAAGTCATTCCATGGAATAGGAAGTAGGGATCCTTAGCCAAGGGGCAGAGCCCAGAACAAGCACTCAACGACAAACATTCTCTCTTGGGCTACATACCAGCTGACTGGTAACTAAACAAATGGCTATTTAAGCTACTTGCTTGAAAACACAAAAAGTGCTATCCAGTCACAGTTTGAGGAGGCATCATAGAAGCTCCCAGAAGAGGTCAGATTCTGCTAAAGGTCTAAAAATGACTTTATCACATAGGGCTGTCCACCTATCAGTATCTACTGATATGGGTGACACCTCAGTAGTAGGACAAAAACCTACCCGCTCTTTTCTCTGGTTCCGTATGAATCACAAGATATACTACAAGATGAAATCACTCCTTTAATGTTTATCCTCCTGGACCAGACTCCTCAAAGTCAAAACCAAGGTCTTACTGCTGGAATCCCCAGAACCTTCTACAGTGACTGCATACGGTGAGTTCTGAGTAGACAGTCAAAAGGATTCTTTTTCTGATCTACACATTTGCTTTAACACTCACAGCAAAGTACCAAACCAAATCACATACAGATATATACTACAGATACATATATATATTTATTTTATGATAAATTCTAACACAAAGTGGCTTATATGTATTTGTGTTAGAATTTATCATAATAGTGATAGGAAATCACAGGCAGGGGCCATGCCCATGACACAATGCCTCAGAGAGATTTGACCACTGCCCATGAAACATGCTGGGCCTAGAACTTTGCTCCCTGAACATTCAGGTGCCTGTGAATCACCTAGGACTCTGGTTATTCTGTAGATTCTGAGTCTGTGGGCCTCAAGAATCTGCACTTATTCTCTGGCTTTTATTTTTTTCTTTTTGCATTTAGTAACATTTTTTATCACAGTTTTTTTAAGATTTTTTTTTTGTTATGGATCATTTTTTAAAGGCTTTATTGAATTGAATGTGTTACAATATTGCTTCTGCTTTACTTTTTTTTAACTTTTTATTTTATATTGGAGTATAGCCAATTAACAATGTTGTGACAGTTTCAGGTGGACAGCAAAGGGACTCAGGCATACATATACATGTATCCATTCTCCTCCAAACTCCCCTTCCATCCAGGCTGCCACATAACATTGAGTAGAGTTCCCTGTGCTATACAGTAGGATATTGTTGGTTATCCATTTCAAGTACAGCAGTGTGTACACGTCAATCCCAAGCTCCCTTTTTTAAATTAAAGTTGATTTACAATGCTGTGTTAACTTCTGCTATACAGCAGAATGACTCTATTATACATATATATATATTTTATATTCTTTTCCATTATAGTTTATCCCAGGATACTGAATACAGTTCCCTGTGCTATACAGTCAGACCTTGTTGTTTATCCATCCTATGTATAATATAGTTTGCATCTGCTAGTCCCAAACTCCCAATCCTCCCTCTCTTAGCCCTTGGTAAACACAAGTCTGTTCTCTATGACCGTGAATATGTTCCTGTTTCATATGTAAGTTCATTTATGTTGTATTTTAGATCCCACATATAAATGATATGCTTTTTAATAAGTGATAAATGATTTGGTATTTGTCTTTCTCGTTCTGACTTCCTTCACTTAGTATGATGATCTCCAGTTGCAAGAGTCTGCACTTCTGATAAGCTTCCAGCTGTTGCCAAGACCGCCAGTTTGTGGAGCACCTCTGAGCAACAAGGATCTAAGAGCTCCAATAGGGACCCTAACCGCCTTGGTTCCTTGCAGCCTACGCCATGCCCTAAGGAGCTGGGGTGACAGGCAGCAGAGGGCAAACTGATGAGATGTGCTTTAGATGGGAAATTCCTAAGGCAATGACCTTTCCCTTTTATTCCATTCAAGCTCTGACAATCTATCAGAAGTCATCCCTCATGGGTAAGAATTAGTACAGGGGGAAAACAAAAACAACTCTCAAAAACAAATTTGAAGCAGCCTCCTGACCACTCCTTGTGTGGCTGCCACAGCTGTGGTGATCTGGGCCATGCACCTCCAGATGCCTGGTGAGGGCTTTATCCTCATTAGAAATGGGTTTCTACATGCTCCTGCAGCCTCTATTCTTTTCTTCCAGGTTGTGCATTGTTAACTTTCAATCTCTTCTGTTAACTCGCTCAGTTGTGCCTGACTCTTTGCAACCCCATAGACTGCAATAAGCCAGGCCTCCCTGTCCATCACCAACTCCAAGAATTTGCTCCAACTCATGTCCACTGAGTTGATGATGCCATCCAACCATCTCATCCTCTGTTGCAAGGAAGCTAAATATTGGGGGGCCACAGAATACAAGGGGAATCTGAAAAAAGCTATGAACACTCTCTGCCCCCCAAATACCCAGACACTAAAGGTTATTTAACATTTCAGAAGTTTCATAGACAGTGCTGAATCTATAAAAGTAAGCCTGTGCCCTGTCTTCTAGAAGCTGTACTTCCAAAAAAAAACAAAACAGGTTAAGACTTACTCAGAACACTTTATTTTTAAAATACAAATCCTTTTCTACAAATACTCCATGGGAGATATCATGTCTCTGCCTCTGGAAACTTTCTGCAGATCATAAAATGCCTGCAAACAGGTGACATGCCTTGTTACAGAGCGAGATGACAAATGAATGAAAGCCCAAATTTCAAGACAAAGCCACCAGCCTGGAAACAATACCCGTGATGGCCACTACCCCACCCACATTTTCTTAAAAGCATGCAAGAGATGGTGGGACTTGTTCAGTTCAGCCACAGAGGACTGCAGGATGGAGGGGACCAGAGGAGAAGCGGAGAGGAAAACTAATTAAAAAGCAAATGGGGAAAAATGAGCTTGGAAAGGGCTCACTGAACTGCTGACAGCCTAGAGTACGGAGGTGAAAAACAAATGCAAAAGAGATTTGGCAGAATCCAAAAAGAGCAGGATCAGAATGAGAAATGAGGCCACAACCAACTCCCAGCTACAAGTCAAGAGAGAGGAGTCAGAGTGACATTTGCATGGAGGAGAAAAGAAAAAGTTCCTTGGATGAAAGGGGAGTGAACAGAATGGACTGAAGGAGAGAGAGAGATGAGGACCATGGGCAGATAGCTGCTGCAGAAAATGAAACATGGCAGCTTCACATTCACACACACATAGAACAGCAGAGAATCTTACCCAAAGCCATCAAAATGCCCTCTTAAGGAAAAAGAGGGAGGGGACAATGAGCAGCTTAAGCCATCACAAATCAGCTTAAAATTACAAATGAAAGCCTACCTGGTGCATGGAAGAATTTGCAGGCACCTGCAGGAGCGCTTCCCGGGCCCCACCCTCACATCACAGGCCAGGTGGCTCCTGCTCATTAATGCAGGAAACGACAAGCTAGAGAGACACCCTCTTATGCTCCTTTCATCTGAGCCATTGATGGTGAAGACAGGTCATTTCACTGCGGGTAGAGGTGGGGATGTGGGAAAGAGACTCAGTATGAATGGAGGTGCCTAAGAACAGGACTTTGAAATAGAGCTGCATCTGGAAAGTCAAGTTTCCTGAAATGAGAGGCTGTGGGAGAAGAAGGATCCCATAGCCAGGTGTGAAGATGCACAGCACTACCCTGCAATGTCACACAGAACAGAAAGTCCCACTGGCCACTCAAAGGCTCGTGGACTTCTCTGCAGACCTTCCTTCCAACAATGGGTACCTGTGCTGTGCTTCTGTTGATTGTGTGTGTGTGTGTGTGTGTGCGCGCGCGCGCGCGCGCGTGTGTGCATGCGTGCATGCGCTCAGCTGCTCAGTCCTGTCAAACTCAGCGAAACCTGTATTTGTTTCTCACAAAAGACAATGGACTCAGCAAGAGCCCAATCACAGGGGTGATGCTGAATGTTAAGGCGGCTAGCCAGTTAGTGTTTACCCACTACCAGGCTCCACTTATAGCCTTTTACTTATACAAACTCATTTATTCCTTTTGGTCACCCCAGGGGGAGGCACCATCTCAACTTTACAGATGCAGGACCAAGAAAGCAACTCGCTTGCCGAGATCACACCTCTAATAAGAAGCAGGGGGCAGCATTTGAACCCAGGACCCTTAACAATTTCACCAGCAGTTCCCAAACTCAAGGGGCTTCCCTGGTAGCTTTCAGACAGTTAAGAATCCGCCTATAGTGCAGATGACCCAGGTTTGATCCTTGGGTCAGGAAGATCCCCGGAGAAGGGAATGGCACCCCACTCCAGTATTCTTGCCTGGAGAATTCCCATGGACAGAGGAGTCTGGCGGGCTACAGTCTATGGGACCGCAAAGAGTCAGACATGAATGAATGACTAACACTTTCACCCTTTTCCAAACTCAAACTTTCCCACTTTACTGTGCCTTTAGAGATGTAGTCATTTTTTCAGAACATCCTTTGGCCAAAAGAAGTAACTAAGAAAAGCTCCACTTACCAAAGCATTAGGTCCAAACAACTTTGTGGTGGTAGTGAGGTGGTATCTGGCAAAGAGAGCTGTTTTCCTTATAGTTACACAATATCCTGTGACTTTCACTTAATCTCATGACTTCCTCGGGGCAGCCCAGGGTGCCTCGGCACACAGTTTGGAATCCACAGAACCACACTTGCCTGCTTTCCTCGTTCTGGTGAGCAAAAGGCATCAGCCTGCAATAATCACACTGGCTGTTCCTTCCAGTACATGTGTCAGAGAGAAAAAGAAGTCTGCCAACAACTGCCCTTTGGCCGTCAGGAATGGCTGTGCCCTGAGCGCTCCTAGAGGGGCGCTCCAGGGTCCACCTGGCCCACTCGATCTCCTGCCACTTCACCCTAACAGGGACCCAAGCCTTCCAGAACAAGCTGCTAAGGTCCTGCCATCTGCTTTCCCTTCCATCCAGCCATTTCCTGCTCCCAGTTCCTGGGTGACTTAGTTCCTCTTCTGTGAAGTCTCTCTATCCACAGAGAGAGACTTGGTTCACCTCTTCCTCTGGGGTCAAGGCCCACTTTGCACACAAGATTTGCTGGGCGACTCCAACTGGCCGTCTTCATGTGTATTTCCCCCACCCCCTTGGTGATGAACTTTTGCAGGGTGGGCTCATATCTCACTCATCTTAGTGGCTTCCTCAATGACTCTGCACAGTAAATGGCACACAGTCCTTTGAGTTTTCATTAATAAAGAATGGAACAAGAGCGAAGGATGGCTTGAGGGACCATAAGAAGGATTATGGGGTGAATGAATAAAAAGGATAAATGTAGGAGACGTAGGGCACTCGTGGCCCCAGTTAGGGAAATCCTTTATCCACACACCTTGCGATGAGACTCCATAGCAGCTCTCACCAAGATGAGTCTCCATCTTACCCTTTGAATCTGGACACATGTTGCACCTTGCTTTGCTAATAAATGTGGTAGAAGTCAGGAATGCCAGTTCTGAACCTGGTCCTCAAAAGACATTCACTGCATGCTTCTGCTTACCCTATAACCTGGATCAAATGGCTGCAAGAGGGCAGGCCACGTAGAAGGGAGCCCAGCCAACACCAGCTGGGACCTGGGAGCCTTTGCTGCAGTGTTTGCACCTGGACAAATATCTCCCAAACAACAAAATATAAGAAACTATAAGGGACCAAAAATAACTGTGAATGTGTGAGTGAGTGAGTGAAAGTCACTCAGCTGTGTCTGACTCTTTGTGACCCCATGGACTATACAGTCCATGGAATTCTCCAGGCCAGAATACTGGAGTGGGTAGCCTTTTCCTTCTCCAAGGGACCTTCCACTGGAGCAAATTATGGACAAAAAGATACAAAGAGACCAAAAAACCCAACTGCCATTTCTGAAGAGCCCAGAGCAAAAACAGGGTACTATGCATGCCCCCCTGCACCCAACACCACCTATGGGGTAGGCAGACCACCTAAGCCACCCCTCCAGCCACACCCATACCCTCACCCTATGAAAGGAACCAGCTCACCCTCCCAATGGGGAGCAAGTGAGCAAAGGAACCTGTTACTTGTGTTCACTCCCTTCCTGCTGCAGGAGGGGCCCCAGTAAAGTCTTGTCTGAATTTCTTATCTGGCCTCTTACCAATTTCAATTGATTAAGGAGGCCAAGAACCCTGGTTAGTTAGTCTCAGCTGTGACGATCCTGGACCAAACTCAGCCAGCCAACGCCCCCCAAATATGTGAGAAGCCAGCTAAGAACAGCTGACTGACCCCCTAATCACTACATGAGTGAACCCAGCAGAAACCAGAACCACCATCCAACTGACCCAAGACCTGGGAACACCAATAAAAGACTTAGTGTTTTAAGCCACTAAGAGTTGGGATAGCTTGTCATGTTGGTATGACAATGGCTGACTGTTGATGAACAGTCTAACTTACAGCAGTCAAGTCCCTAGAAGGCGGGGGCTGTGAGTGTCTGTCCTGTGCTGAGCATTGACGTTATTGACCAGATTGTGGGCCCATCTTAGGAGGTTATCTCATGATCTGTTGTCAGGTATTTTTTGTTTGTTTGAAAGAATGAGAGTTTTATTCATGAGCACTTAGATGTTTACCAACATTATATATATTTTTAAAAAACAGACTGATTTCATATCAGTCTTTACAATCAAACTCACATCTAGAGAGAAACACTACTGTAAAGGATTTGAACAGTGTGTTTCTGAATTTTGCAAGGGATTTACTTGAAGTTAGGTGTGGATTCATCATTATCCTCATCTGTAACACTACCTCTCTGCATTGTGATTAGCTTTCTTGAGGAAAGAAGAGGGCAGAAGAGGAAAGAACCTACTTCTTATTATGCCTCCTACAAGCCAGCAATAATGGTCACTGCTGCTGCTGCTAAATCGCCTCAGTCGTGTCCGACTCTGCGACCCCATAGATGGCAGCCCACCAGGCTCCTCTGTCCCTGAGATTCTCCAGGCAAGAATACTGGAATGGGTTGCCATTTCCTTCTCCAATGCATGCATGCACGCTAAGTTGCTTCAGTCGTGTCTGACTCTGTGCGACCCTATGGACAGCAGCCTACCAGGCTCCTCCATCCACAAGATTCTCCAGGCAAGAATACTGGAGTGGGTTGCCATTTCCTTCTCCAAATAATAGTCACAGCCAGCAGGTATTCACACCTGTCTTACCCACCCTCTCCACTCACATCATCTGCCTGGAAACCAGCTCCCAGTGCATCTAAACAACCATTTCCAGTGATGATGTCAAATCCTTTTGAGAAAGGGCAAGAATAAAAACATTTTTCAAAGTTATAATTCATTTTTTTTTCCTTCAACATTCCATGTTTTCCCCCCTTCAATCAACATATTGCCTAGTTTTGTGCTCCACATTGAGGAAACCAAAGACATGTCTTCTGCCCCCAGGGAACTCCAGTCTGATTAACTTAAGACACCTACTTCTCTCAACAAGAGGCTAGAAAAGGGCTCATCCTTATTCCTTCTGGCTATAAAAGTCAGACATTCACAGCAGGTGGTGAGTCCTAGGGCCTGCCATCTAAAATGGGAAAGCCTAGTGACCACCACCCCCCACCATGGTGGTTGTCCCACTGGTGCTATAGAAAGCCTCTAATCTCAACCCCATTTCTGAGATAAAGAACTTTTGTGAAGGTCCTTGTGGAGGGTGACTGCTGCTTTGATGGCACATGCAGTGTCTCTCCATGATGCGTTTCCTCTGGAAGGTAGCTTTCAGTTCAGTTTTTAGGTGCCCACACCCACTTTTCCTTACACTTTTCCAGGGAACTCTAGTCCAGCAAATTCTCAAGGCCTGCAAGCCTTAGTTTCACTCATACAAAGTGGAGAAGAAATGAGGTTGAATAAGTTGGTATGACATGAAAATCCAAAGGCTGGGCACAGTCCCAAGCACCTATCAGTGCTCACAAATGTTCGCTTTCCTTCCTTTCAGCTACAAAAATACAGGTGCTACCCTACACACACAAACATATACACACTCACACTCCTTCAGGCCATACTTACCCCCTTCCACCCAGTATAATGTCACGTTGGTAATAATAGTAGGAGCATAATGTTCTGAAAGTCAGATCCTCAAAACACAGACATTTATTCAACTTTTACCCAACATCACACTGGGTATGATCAACGTGGGAACCCTGAGGCTCCCACCAACCTCCAAGGGCACTATTCTTACTAGAAAGGATCATGACAACCTTCTAAACAATCCACAGAACAACTTACAAGCAAACAAGCCACTGGGGTCCTAGCAAACAGCATCTCATTATCCTACTGAAGTCAGTATTCTGCCAAATCCATAGTGACTTTCTTTTCTGGCAAAAACATCTTTATGCTAAGCAAGACTCCCGACATGTCCAGGCGAGGGATCCGATCTATTCAGCTGGCCCTCAACTGTCAAGCACAAGATGGATCATGTCCCCCGCTCTGGAGACCTCACTCCCCCACTCCCACCTCCCTCATTCCCTGAGCACCTGAGCTGGTCCCTAAATAAAAACAGTCACAGCAAAACGAGCGAAATAAAAAATGACGCCAAATCTGTCTTCATTAATCACCTTCCTCTGCTGGTGTGAAACTCTCAAGAAAAGAGCTGGAGAATGACTCAGATAACCCGCTTACATAAGGAGACCTGAGTCTCTAACATGCTTCATGTACCAACACTGTTTCCTAGTGAGTCTTTAATTTCCCCTCAGGATCTCCATGGTACATTCTTTAGATCATGCAATTGCCTCGACAAACAGAAAAACTTGAACTCCATTCTAGGAAGTAATACTACAATGTGCTTTCAGGTTGTCAGGGGTTTTCAGCCAGTTCATCTTCATTTTTCTTCTTTGTAATCCTTCCATCCTGAAAGTGTACTCGTGACAACAGGGGAATTTCCCACTCAAAACCTGAAAATCAAGTTTGGTCTCACCAGACCTGGATTTGAACAAGATTCAGACTTCTCCATCTTTCACCCCCTGACTCCTCTGGGTAGTAAATGCCCACGGTGGGTACTAATCAAGTCAACTAGACCAAATTAAGCCAGCCTGATTTAGACCTTGTTCCTTATTTTTGCTGATCTCACTGCAACCAACCATACAGTGAGCAGAATGGTTATTCAGTACAAGACACCAACTTCACACGCTTCTCCCCTACAGAACAGCTGGGAGGTGGTCGGGTCTATTAGAAAACATCAGCCTCTTCGAAAACTTAAAAAATTATACCTGCCTAAGGTCGCCATCTAAAAATAGTAAGGATTACAAAGTCCATTATAAGCACCAAACAAAAGCACATAACATTTCAGTCCTTTGGAATCAAATACAAAGGATGAGATTAAAACCACAACATAATACCACTACACACCCGCCAAAATGGCTAAGGTGAAATGGACAGGAAATAGTGTACTGAGGATATGAGGGAGGTCAGCTCTCACACACTAATCAAGGTACAAGCTGGTACCACTATTTACAGAAACTGGCAGTTTTCTCATACAGCTGAGCATGCATACTCCCTGTGACCCAGAAATTCCACTTCTAAGTATATAGTCAATGTGCTATGGGCCCTATGTCCACCAAGAGCCATATATTTGAGTGTTTTCAGAAGCACTATTGAGAATAGCCCCAGACTGGGAATTATCCAAATGCTCATCTGTGGTAGAATGGACCAATCAATGGCAGCATAGTTACACAATGGAAGACTCTATAGCAATGAGAATGGATGGTCTACAAATACACACAATGATATGAATTTCGTAGCACAACACTGAGCAAAACATGCAAAACACAAAGCAGCACACACCGCATGAGTTCATTCACATAGAGTACACAGAAGCAGACCAAAGCCATCCGTACCAGTGAAGGTCAGGAGAGTAGTATGGGTAGTGAGTCACCAGAAGGGGTGAGACAAGGTGGTTCTGAATTGCTGGTGATGTTCTGTTTGTCTATCTGGGTGGTTAGGTAGGTGTGTGCACTTTGTGCAAATCCATCAGGCTGTACACGTGTCATGGGCACTTTCCTGCATATATATATATATATAATATGCCAATTAAAAAGTTAAAAATAAAATCAAGGGTGGTGCTTTCCTGGGTAAGTCCCTGCTTGCCTCGGTGACTAGCCAATGCTGGCTGGCCAGTAGGTGGAGCTAAGGTTCTTGCTGACTCCTACTCTGGGACTGGTAACCAATTGGCTTAGGCACTAACTAGCTGGTTGTGTGGCCCGGGGCAAACTCTTTTACCCCACTTGCCTAAACTTGTTAATAAGACTGGATGGAATGCTGGCTCAGGTTCCTTCACAGTTCTAATTCTTGAAGATTAAAATGTTGCCTTCCTCATCCACTCCTTCATGATGTGGATGGGAATCACAGGGGAAGGTGGCTGGGGTTTAGGATCCTGCTGGAACCAGAGGGAGCCCCTGGCACTGACCCGCTTCATCTTAGAATGCAAGATTTAAAAGGACAGAGGCCCAAGTCTCACTATCCAGAAGCGTTTGATGTTTCCAAAGCCAATCCAATCTCTAATTAGATAAAATGGCACCTCACCATCTGGATCTGCAATTTCAACCCAAGAGCTCAATTTGCTGCTCACCTGTCACTTGCCTCCTTTTCTTTCCTCTAGGAAAAGGAGTTGACAGGGTATAAGCAAAGTGATGCTTTTACGCAAGTCAGCAGCAAAGGCCCTCTGAAAATAAAGTGCAAATATTCAAAAGGCTCGTCCATATAGGGCTCCTCCAAAGAACAAAATCTATCTCAATGTCAAAGAGAAGACAAGCCAAACATTTTGCACCTGCGCTGACTTCAGCAAATCAGCCTTCCTCGCCCAGTGAGGCCCAGCACTCAAGCTGGTTCATTTACCCACACCGCTCCCTCTGGAGTCTCAAGGTCTTACTGACATCCTCCCTCGCCCTGGTTTGACGCAGCACAACTGAATAATGAAAGGAGTATTTGTGAAGAAGAATGAGAAGATGATGTGGGTGGGGAGGTGGACAGAACGCAAGAACCAGAGAAATTCAAGTTTTCTCCACAATTTTCCATGTAAAATAAAACCCTTGTTTGGGGGAGGGAAGTTGGAGATGCCCCAAATTTCCAGAGAACTCTGATTCTACATTCTCTCAAAGCTGGACAAGAGGAGGCCAGGAAGCAAGGCGATCATTTCAAGGTCTTTTATGTTGTACAAAGAAGCCAACCCCATATACAACTCCCCTGACCCCCTAAAAGCAAGAGAAAGAGGAAGACACATGACTGCTACTGCTGCTAAGTCACCTCAGTCGTGTCCGACTCTGTGCGACCCGTGACACACAACTGCAGGACAGGCCTTGGTCTTTCCATGCACATGGCCTTCATGCTGACAGAACGGAGACCACCCAGCAACACTGCTCTCAAGACCCTGGGGATATCTGATGATGATCACAACCCAGGGGCCTTTCCCTACTGATTCTCTTTATTATTTAATTCTTTTGTTTTCCCCAGAGGCTGAAAGTAAGACCAAGTTTTATTAAAACAAAAACTATCACACAAAAAATTTTAAGAAGTTTAAAGCCCAATTGAGAAAGGTCAAACAGAGTTTTGTTTATTACATTTTTGCTTCACTTAAATATTGAGTTTCATGGTCTGGTGAGGGCCCTGTTTTGACCCTATTTCCATAGTCATTCCGTATAAAAGTAGTGTAACTTTTTCCATAGCTTTTATTCCCAGTAGGATAAAAATGAAGGTTTGTCGGGGTTTTTTTTTTGGGGGGGGGGGGGTGGGGAGCAGGATACACATCTCTGTGTTATCTATATTGCAAATACTAGTATCGGTAACCACACTCTTTTGCTTGCTGGGAATATCAGCTTGTCCACACCCCGGTGGGCAGGAATTCTATTTGCAATGCTTCTCAATAGCTAACCAGCCATCCTCGTAGTTGCTAAAGCTAACAGAAGTCTGGCTGATGACTCTATCTCCCTAGAGCACCAAATCCCTGGGCAGTCAGCATAGTATAATACAGGTTTGTTCCCAGTGTCGTACTCTGAGAATACACATAATATCCAAACACAGTTTTGATTCTAGTTGTTCAGTAATTATTTCAACCCACACACACACCAAATTTGTACCTTTGTATATGTTGTCAATTAGGAATTAGGATAAGACCAAATTAAAATACATGATAAATTTATTATATACAAACAATACATTCTCATTAAAACAAGAATAAATTTGAAGAAAAACATGTTAAGTAACTAATACAAGCGGCAATAGGAAGATGGCAAAAACTATGCATGAAGTTTGGAAAATACTGATCTGCTTTAAAAGAAAAAAGTCCTGCCAAGATTCAAAAAGCTGTGGTTCTACGGCTGCCCAACTGTGTCCTTGGGGATCCTCCACCTTCCTTCCCTGGGCAGCCATTGCTGGAATAATGACAGCAACGAAGCTGGCAGGGTTAGGGCAGGGTGACAAATGCGAAAACTTCTAAAAGAGAACACAAGGGCTTTTTGCCTTCAATTAAGGTGTGGCTACTGTCCAGCTGATTCTCATGGACCAATATAGTTTTGACAGATACACCAAAAGGGTAATAGAGTGAAAGCTTAAACCTCCGTAGAAGCTTCTTGAGCTGTGGAAACTCATCCTGCCAAGCCTGCAGGCACCGACCTCCTGAGGTCTGCTTGGTGGTGGGCAGGGGACAGTAGATGGTGGCGTACCAACAATACATATCGTTGAGGCCTGGAGTCTGATCTCAGTGACAACCATGCCCAAGATTCCAGGAACAGAGAATGTTCCAAGGTCATTCATCACTAGGCTCTCAAGATCACTTCTGAGCCAAGCAGAAGCAAATGACCAGTACTATCTTTTTTTAACCTGTCAGTCTCATCCTGGGGTTTGCCATGTGCCTTGAGAAAGCAAGCTTGAAGGCTGAAACACGAAGGTCTGATTGGCTCAGGGGTTGGAAGAGGAGTATAACACCAGATGGGCAAGTTAGGTTTCCCAGAGAAGACCTATTCTTTCACCTTATATACTATTGTTGACACATTATTGACTGGCAGATTTCTGAAGAAACAAATGCCTGTGGCGTGAATACGTCTCCAGTCAATAATCTGTTAAGTAACTGCCCACCATCCATAATAAGCAGAAAGTGTCTGCCTGCCCCCTAGAAATTGCCCCTGTCCGAATACCCAGAACCTGTGAATCTGTTGCCTTACATGGCCAAGGGGAATTAAAGCTGCATATGAAGCGTGCAGGGTGGGGATGGGTGACTTAGGGGAAGGGGATGAAGAGGTACAAGCTACCACTTATAAAAGTCACAGGATGTAATGTACAGCACAGGGAGCATAGTCAATAACATGATAACAACTCTGGATGGTACATAATCTATAAAAAATAATGACTCACTATGCTGTGCACCTGAAACTAATATTTTAGGTCAACTACAGTTAAAAACAAAATACAAAGTTGTGTCTGGAATTAAGGTTGCCAGCAGGATGATACTGAGAAGATGCGACTGGATTATGCAAGTGGGTCCATAAGGGACCTTACATGTGGACTCGTGTCAATGTCACAAGAGTCAATGTCTAACAAATGTCAGGATAGACAGATTTTTAAGATGGAAGAAGGCCACCAGTGAAGACTGCAGGCAGCCCCCAGAAGCTGGAAAAGGCAAGTTAGCATTCTCCCCGAGACCCTCCGGAAAAGAACGAAGCCCTGCTAGTCATGAATTTAGTCCAGAGAGGCTCTGTATTAGCCTCCTATTGCTGCTGTAACAAATGACCACCAACCTAGTGGCTTAAAACAACAGAGATCTATTCTTTCAAACTTCTACAGTCCAGAAGTCAAAAATCCATTTCATTAGGAGGAAACCAGGGAATCAGGAGGGCCCTACTTGCCCCCCACCCCCACCCAGAGGCCCAAGAATTTTTTGCTTGGTTCCTCCAACTTCTGGGGACTGCAAGCACCCCTTGGCTTGTGGCTACATCAGGCCAATCTCTACCCCCACAGTCACTCTGCCTTCTCCTCTCTGTGTAATCTTCTCCTGACTCTCCGTGATAAGGGTATTTGTGATGGCATTTAAGGCTCATCTTAATAATCCAGGATAACCTGCCCATGTTGAGATGCTTCGCTTATATCTGCAAAGTCTCTGTCTCTTTTTCCATATTTGTTGTTGTTCAGTCACTAAGTCATGTCCAACTCTTTGTGCGACCCTATGGACTGCAGCACACCAGGCATCCCTGTCCCTCACTCCTGGAGTTCACCCAAGTTCACGTCCATTGAATCAGTGATGCTATCCAACCATCTCATTCTCTACCACCCTCTTCTCCTTTTGCCTTCAATCCTTCCCAGCATCAGGGTCTTTCCATATAAGGTACTGTTTATAAGGTCTAAGACTCAGATCCTAAAATGTGTGGAGGGCATTATTCAGCCTACCACAGACCCACTTCAGACTTCTGACCTCTAGAACCTTAAGATAAATGTGTGCTGTTTTAGGTCACCAAGTATGGTCACTTATTACAGCAGCAATAATAGGAAACTAATAAGCTCCTATCTCTCAAATGTGGGCTACAGATGAGGAGACACCCTTGATGAGAGAAAGGAGCTAGCCCATCCCTACTAGTCACATCCTGGGGGGGAGGGGCTTTGTATCTAAAGATGACACCACTGTCACCCCACTAGATGTGAAAGACTGTTAAGCTTCTGCAGCAGGTGGCCAATAGATGCTTCAAAAATCACCCTTCTCTCTTTCCTTTCAACTACTGCAAGGTTCTTAAATAAACTTTACGGTAATTCATAAAGCAAAGCTTAGGGGCAAGAAAAGAACTGCCATTCACTTCCAGGAATTCCTCTATCATATAATGAGTAGGCTCCATCCACAAATGTCAACGGGTTTTGCTCACAAAGCCAATAATCCTTACCACAAATATAAGATAATATAAGACCTTGAAGGACTGTATCCCTCAATTAGGAACAGCCTCTTCTGATAGCTTTCCTATCCTCGCAGGGCCAGAACATCACACTTTCAAGCACCCATTCATCACTGTTCTTTCTCAGGGAAAGTTATACTGCTGAATTTCTGTCATCTCTGTAGGGGTTTCTATTTACAGAATTGTGCCTTCTCACTTACCAGCCTTCAGGACATTAGAGCAATTCCTGGGCAGACTCCTATCACAGAATTCACCATGCTGGCACACCCGTAGGTTCTGTCTACAGCCCTCTCCTCTCTGGGTTCTTTCCCTTAGTGAGTGTACCCTGTCCACAACCTCAGATCCATATACCCAGCCTTGACCCTCACCTGAGAGAGCTCCAGTTCCAAATGCCTCCTCCACTTAAATGTTTAGAATCCCCCAATATAGCCGGTCCCCAAACAGAGCTGCTAGTTGCACACAGAAGCACCCATCGGCTTCATAAATGCCACCACCATCCACCGAGAGCTCTGATGAAACCCACAGCTTTCACATTCACGATCTCTTCATTCCTTCTTGCCCCTCATATTTAATTCATCAGCAAGTCTACCAGCTCTGTCTCCAATATTTTTCCCAAGTCTGAATTATTTTTCAATCCAGTCCAAGCTCCCCCCACTTTCCAATCTGACTACGTGTGTGTCAGTTGCTCACTCGTGTCCAACTCTTTGTGACCCCATGAACTGTAGCCTGCCAGGCTTTGTCCACGCGATTTTCCAGGCAAGAATACTGGAATGAGTTGCCATTTCCTCCTCCAGGGGATCTTCCCCACCCAGGGATCAAATCAGAGTCTCCTGCATTGCAGGTGGATTCTTTACCATCTGAGTCACCAAGGTGGGCCCATTCAGACTATAGCTATTGGCTACCAGCTGGTCCTCCTGCCCCAGGCACTGCTGCCTCCAACCTGACCCTCCACTCCCCTCAGGGCTGTTGGTCAACTTTCTAAATTAGAAATCCAATCCACCCCGCACTGTGAAACTGGCTTCTGGCTACACACAAACTCACACTTGACCATGAGCCTGAGGCGATCTGGCCACTGCCTAGCCCGAAGCCTCTCTTCCCCTTTGCTCACATGCACACACTAGCTCTGTCCTCATCTGGAACATGAAAGGTTTATCCTACCTCCGAGCCTGGGTGCCTGCTGCCCCCCACCTGTGAACACCCATCCTCCAGATCTTCACATGACTGTTCTCTTCCATGCTGAGGCCTCACCTCAAAGGTTTAAGACACGAGCACAGAGAAAAAGACCCTTCAGTCACCCATTTTTCTACTACCCTACTTTGTCCTCTTCAGAACAGAGTACCTGAATAGGTCTTCACTGTTTGTGGATACAAGTATGGTGCCCTTCTAGGGGAATGCATGCTCACAGAGGGCAGGACTCTTTACCACAGTCTCCCCAGTGCCTGGCATGTCTCGGGGACACAAGCAATACTTGGTCACAAGCTGCTAAGGGTTTTACAATCCAGTCATGTCTGACTCTTTGTGACCCCATGGATTATACAGTCCATGGAATTCTCCAGGCCAAACACTGAAGTGGGTAGCCTTTCCCTTCTCCAGGGGATCTTCCCAACCCAGGGATCGAACCCAGGTCTCCCACATTGCAGGTGGATTCTTTACCAGCTGAGCCACCAGGGAAGCCCTTACAATCCAAGGGTAATATCAAATCATCTTAGTTTCTTTCAGCTTTTTTTTTTTTTAACACTATTTTCTCTTTTTTTTTAAATTGAAGTATAAAAGACACACAATGCTATCTTTGTTTCAGATGTACAGCAAAGTGATTCGGCTTTATATATATAGATCTATTCTTTTTCAGATTCTTTTCCATTATAGGTTATTACAAGATACTGAATATAGTTCCCTGCACTACAAAGTAGGTCCTGTTGATTATCTAACTTATATACATTAATAGTAATGTGTATGTTAACCCCAAACTCCCAATTTATCCAGTCTCTTTGAGGAAGAACGATTTCCTGGGTTCCAACAGGGAAGACACCAAGAGCCCACTCCCACACAACATTCCCATCCCCTTTCCCGGCTCCTCTGCTTTCTTTCGTGTGTCCCATTCTCTACTTCTTACCAGCTAGCTGGCTTCCTAACCTTTCATTTTACATTGTTTCTGCTTCTTCATAGAGCTCAGTGGGTCACTATACTTGCTAACAACAAAGCTTTCTCTTACATCTCTCAATTCCTCTTCCTGGGAGACCATGTCCCTGACCTGAGTAGAGAACGAGAGCACCCAGGCAGAACTAGGAGTTCTAGTACTGAGATGAAGAAATCCTCCCAACAGTTGTGGGACCAAATGCATCTCCATTCATTCTCCCTGAAAAGATGAGTACGTGACCACAGGATCCTTCCAAAAGGGTGGGAGGGGTGTCAAGCCCAGCAGATGGTGGGAATCATGAGGACATGTGAAATGAGAATGAAGATTAGGAGGGAAATGAATCTCTGTGTAAACAACGTGATTCATTAAGAAAAATTAAGCAGTGCAAGGACACATCTGATCCTTCCTTAAATGCCTGTACGAAGGCTAGCTCTTTGGTGGAAGACTTCCTCTTGGCCCACATACAACAACTCCAATCTGTGCTAGGTAGTAAACATGCTAGGAGCTTTTGCTCAAATCAGAGCTAATGCCTACAACATGCCTGCAAAGGAACTACAACCTCCCTTTTCAGAAGGAAAAGATGTTCATGATGGCGTAAGGATAGTTTATCCGGGAGGCGTGGAAGGGGGGTTCTGGAAGGGGAAAACATGTACACCCATGGTGGATTCATGTCAATGTATGGCAAAACAAACACAATATTGTAAAGTTTAAAAATAGAAAATAAACTAATTAAAAAATAAATAAATAAATAAAATAAAACAAGTCGGCTCTAAGTGTTCCCATACCCAGGACTTTCTTCAGGGAACCCTCAAGGCAAATAAAGACTGAGTTTCAAACAACTTGTCTCAAAGCTTGTCCTGGGACTAATAACTGCCCTGCGATGACGAGGCACATTCCTTAAAAATGTAGATCTCAAGGCCCTGGGGCTTCCCTGGCATGTCAGACAGTAAAGAATCCACCTGCAATGCAGGAGATGGGTTTGATCCCTCAGTGGGGAGGATCCCTTGGAGAAGGGAATGGCAACCCACTCCAGTATTCTTGCCTAGAGAATTCCATGGACAAAGGAGCCTGGCAGGCTACAGTCCATGGGGTCATAAAGAATAGGACATCACTGAGCAACTAATACTTTACACTTTCCAGGGCCCCACCCTGAGACCTGCGGAACCATCAGGGTGAGAGCCTAGAAATCTGCATTACAAACAAGCACCACAGGGGAGCCTGATCTGCTATGGAGATTAAGATCCACAGGTTAGGAGCCCAGATGGGGACAAACTACTCCTTGCACAGTGTTTCAACATCTTCTAAAATTTTCGCAGAACACAACTGCTATGTACAATGAACCAAGACTTACTTTGGTTTTTCTCAACTTTACCACAAGCTACTAAGCATTTAATAAAAAAAAAAAATCGTATCACTGATGACAAAACCACTCCTGGAATATGAGTCACCCAATCAACCAGGTATTTAGGGTTGTTAGATTTACTGGTGATACTACCAGTACCTATAGGGATCTGACGATGTCATCTCAACTCATCAGTACAGTTGGGTCCAAGCATTTAGGTAATGAGATACCTATTCGAGTATGCACTACTTTCATTTTTTTTTAACAGTAGTTAGGAAGTTGCATTGATTTTTCTCCCCCTTCAATTATGTATGCTGGTAGGTTCTATCATCTGTGACTTGCATTACACACGGCAAAGAGAGCAGGACAAAATAACTGTTATAGAAGAAGACAATGAGCCTTATAGATTAGAATTTAACTAAAAAAAGATCCTGGCTAAAAGGTACTCTTTGAGATGTTGCTGCCAGTCTCACAAGTAGGGGAGGTCCCAAAGGACATTGCCCAGCCATCCACTCACCCACGTACAAAAAAGGAAAAAACAATGAGCAGGGCTCCAGGGACTGGCAGCCAAAGCAGATACCTACAGCAGCCCCTCTATCCAGGAACTGAGCCCTGGGCCAGCCACAAGGAAGACAAGCTGTATGAAAAAACAATAAACATAAAATTCTGGCACGCGGTTGCTGGGGCAGGAGGCAGGGGATGGGAGAAAAAGGAATAGAGAGATGAGTTCCTGGCAAGTCCAAGTCCTTGGGTTGGGTGGTTTCAAAGTTATTCAATAACAACAATAGCAATAATAACAATAATGCTATGAAACTAGTTGCATGTATTCATTAGTATCAATCAACTACTGTATCACAGAAAGGAAAATGATTAACTTAGCAGTAATACTAAACCCTGGCAGCTTGCATAACAGACAAGAAGCAACATTTTAACACGGAGCCCTTTAAGCCTGAGAACTCACTGGCAGCTTCTGAGAGGAATGGTGAGTAGTCACTGTTCTCACATTAATAAAAAGAAATTAAAAAAAAAAAAACAACAGCAGCAGCAGGCACTTGGCAGGGGGAGCACGGCCTCCTGAGCACTGTGTCAGGCAGATAAAGATGCTGGCGCCTTGCGGCCACCAAGGCCACCACAGGCCACCATTCTGTTTCCTCATTAGCATCGTGCAGCTGTTACCTCACTAGACAATAACACCCGCCCTGGGGGATCTGACAAGCACAGGTCACCCTGAAGGCGAGGGGAGAGAAGGAGCTGAAGACAAATCATAAAAATTGTTTCACCCTGACTGGAGCTGTCACAGGTTGACTAGACACGGCAGAAGATGGCAACTTCTTTTCCGAGGGCCTCTGGAGGATTCAAAAGGGCACTGGACTGCCTGCTCTTCCCTCCTCCCTCCCCATCATCTCATCTTTCTTAACAGTTCGTTCCCTAACATAGAAAGATATGAAAACAGGAGAGAGGGGAAAATAATTTGCTGCTCGTGGCCAAAATCTAAGAGAGGAATCCTCCCCTATGCTATTCCATCATCACAGAAGAGTGGACAAGCCCCTCTTTGGTGCCCCCCAAAAGACACATCTTTGTGCCCCACTGACCCCTGGACCTGACTTTACATGATCATTTAAGACTTCACTGTACCTACTGATTCACAGATGCACCTGCCCAACTATGTCAGACAGGATTCAAGAGAGCAAAGACTACATCCTCTCCATTTTTCAGAAAAAGCACCAGGAGTAAGATTAAGCACGAAGCAGGTCTTTAATAAAAGTAATTGAACAAATAAGTATAACAGATAAGCTCCCCCAAACTGAAGAATAAATCCATTTTTTGTGTGTTCAAACTCCAAAGTAGCTTGTGGAACACCTAGGCACTGACATGACGCAAAGTCCATGACTGTGCATTTTATTATCCTATATCACACATGACCTTTAAAGTCTTTATGAGCCCTGGTGATAACTGACATGAACAGAAGAGGAGAAGATAGGAAACTCTAGGCACAGCCCCAGATGGGGACAGAAAAGGAAAGGAGGGTTGAGAAAGCTGGCCACAGCTCCCGGAATGTGGAGACCCAGGATCTGCTCCAGGTACTCTTTATTCAACTTCTTTTTTCTCTCCCTCCAGAATCCAGAGTCAAGAAGGAGCATTAGTTAATATGCCAACACAGGGACAGACAGACAGTCAGGGACTGGCCTGAATTCACCTTCCCACAGCAGCTCCACGAGCCAAGATGATCACAAAGTACAGCTTCTGCAGTGGCAGATAACGCCCTTGGTTGTGTTAGGATGAAGTTGTCAAGGAAGGGAGAATGGCATGGCATGTCACTTCTAGGAAGGATATCAAAGGTATAACCTGGCACTTGGATCTCAATGCCCACATACAAGTAGGTAACTCAGCCTATTGGCCCTGACAGAAATGTGAGGCTGTTGGCACAGACTTCCTTAGTAAGGTTGTCTTCCATACTCCAATGATGCCCATTACACTGCAGGGAAAATTCGCAGCTCCTTACCCTGGCTATATGCAGACTATCTCGACCAGCCACCTCCCCAACCTCATTTCATCCCACTCCTCACTCCCCGCCCCCATCTTTGGTGATGAGAACAAGGCCTACTGCATAGTAAGTGCTTAACTATCCCCTCAATGAATAAATAAATGGAGAAGGGCTAACGGTCAACAGAGATGACATTGAAAGACACTTGATCTGTACCAAACTAGGTTTATCTGATTACAATTAGAGACGGAAGGTCAAAGAGTGGCAAAATAGAAAAGAGAGGGAGACCAGTGGCACTGTTAACTGGCAAGGACAGCTCTGGTCCAGGAACAACAGCTGTGTTCCTGCGAAGGCAGCAACACTGCAAAGATGAGAGAAATTTCCAGAAGGACTCACAAAGGAAGCCAATGTCAGGGGACCTCCAAACAGCCCTGTCTGAAGCATTCAGGCTGAAAGCTACACTCCCTTGGCAGAAAATCTGTTGAAATCCTTCAGGCATGACTATTAACAGTGTCCTTATCAAGGTCAGTCACCCACATATTTCTGGAACACTTCCCCCAAATTGTGACTTTCTCAGCCCTTATTGGGGGGGGGGGGGGACAAGAGGATCAGCTAAAACAATCATCTCTGTCCAAACAAAAGGCTTACAGCTATGTGCAAAGTCCTACATAATCAACTCTTCGTTTCAGAGAAGTTGACCTAAGACAGAGAAAACAAACCCTCGGGTATTCCAGAAACACACTTCTAGTCAACTGATTTAATGATGCATAAAGTGTTATGTTTGCCAGACTACAGAAGTTCCTTGTGGGCAAGGATGTTCAATTCTGCTATCTGCTCCATTTCAACAAAAGCAGCATGCAGTAGGTACCCCAATCAACACCAGCCTCCCTTAAACCAGCAGGGCCAATGAGCAACAATGGATACTAGCCATTATGCAGAGCCATTTCCCAAGCAGAGGATTTTCTGGGTCACCTTCTCAAAGTTGAAAGTTCAAATAGTAAGGGAGGAGAATAAAAAAGCAAAGGATTCCAGGTAAACCCTAAGAAAATCCTGAATGACTAAGGGAACAAAAACCACAGAATGAATATCTGAATGATCAAACAGTTGGAAAAAAAAAAATCAGAGAATAAAGACATGAAAGAGTTGTTAGGCCAGCGTGCAGAATGGCGTAAAAGTCATCATGTTTCTCTCAACAGAGATTTAATCCTCCAGTCCCCACAGAGTGAATGGAACAAAGAGGTACAGGCTACTGTTTTTAGAAAAAGAAAACAGAGCATGCAAACAAAAGACAGCTGCAGCCAGCCCTGAAATGCCAGCTTCCATCAGAAACCAGCCTGACTGTCCATAGGTGGCACAGAGGAAAAGTGGCTTTCTGTCAAAGCTGGTCCCACAGCTTCAGCCACTTGACCCTGCCCCCTCCAAGAATCCAGCCCCATCCCACGAGGTTTTGTCTCATGAGATACACAAGATTCTGAATCCTAGCAGCAAGCAGGAAAACATACTGTCTTTCCGTGGAAGGCGGAGGATGGGGGGCAAAGAAGTGTAGTTAAGAAAGGAAGGGAATTTGCTTCTCTAAGATTCTAGCCAAATTACGTGCAAAAGATTTCCCTAACGAAACACTGGCACGGTCTAAAACCTCCAGAACGGAGTTTAATGTTTACTTTCCAATCTATCACCAATTTTGGAAGATCTGAAAGTATTTAATGTCCCTGAAATGGTACAAATGCAACATTTCCTGGTGTGCTCATTTTTACCTTCTGTTAACCAAAATGTTTTAAGACAACTTAATATGCCATGAGTATACATTTCAAGGGAGCCTGGGAGCTGCACACAAATATCATTCATTCAGAAAATAAACTTTTGTCTCTTGAATACTTACTGAGCATCAGAAACAGCCCAGAGCTTTGCACTTACAAGTTAAGCTGTAATACAAACCCCTCAGTGGAAGGGGAAATGAGATGCAGATCACGAGAGTTTAAGTAGTTAAGAGAAAGGTTACAAAGCAACGGGTCCCAAACTTGGCCCCCTGTTAAATCCACATGGAGGCGGTGTTGCTTAAATGTCCATTTCTGGGCATCAGCCTAAGAACCTGTTAGAGTTGGTCTACTGTGGTGGATTGCAGCAACCCACAAATTTAACCAACCCCTCCTTCATGTGATCACAAGGCAGGTTTGGGAGCAGCTGCTACAGGAAGCACGTCAAGGGAGAGTTGACTGCACTCACCCACAACATGTGAACTCAAAGTCTATAGGCAGCTTTGTACCAAAATGCCCACAAGATCTCATTAACTCAGCCACCTTGGAGGGAGTCCAGATGGCCCAAGACAGCCCAGCCTCCCATCCAGCTGGACTCTGGAGCAAAAGGAGTACTCCTGAACACTTCCAGGGCATTGCTGCCAGTAGCTTGGCAGTTCTTAAGAATGCTGGGTCAGAATGCTAGAAATCTTCAGACCAAGATATGTGCATGTCTGCCTGGGCACTTGTATTGCCCATAATGATGAAGGTCACGGAGGGCAGCTGGAAGCCAACTAGAAGGCTCAGGGAGTTGGAAGAGGCAGATGGAGAGGGTAAGGCCTGTTTCATTTTTCACTCTGAGAAAGTAGGCTGTGGCTAACCTTCTGGATGACTCAGGAGTTAAAGAACCTTTTATTTGTAGTTATCAACAGCTTCAGCTGCAGAGGACAAGGTCTAAATAGGGCTATGATGGACTGCTAATGTTCACCCCTAACCACTCTCCACTCATTCTAAAGACTCAGAAATTGAGCAGAGCACCAGGATCTCCTGCAGCAGGTGGCATGGGTAAGAGATGAAGAAATGTGTGCAACTTCTGGGCCACCAACTCCCCTTGCCCTTCCTACCACACTTTATCCTCCCTTGTTCTTGTTTAGTTGCTAAGTCGTCTGACTCTTTGTGACTCCATGGACTTTATCAGGCTCTTTTGTCCATGGGATTTTCCAGGCAAGAATACTGGGGTAGGTTGCCATTTTCTTCTCCAGGGGATCTTTCCCTACCCAGGGATTGAAACCATGTTTCCTACATTGCAAGTCGATTCTTTACCACTGAGCTACCAGGACCAAAGACAGAGAGAAACCCTGGAGATGCGGCCTAGTGGAAGGAGTTCAGGCCCTTTAGCAGAAGAGAAGTGCCGTTCTAGCCAACTTGAGTAAAAATCACTGCAGATGGTGACTGCAGCCATGAAATTAAAAGATGCTTGCTCCTTGGAAGAAAAGCTATGACCAACCTAGACAGCATATTAAAAAACAGGGACATTACTTTGCCAAAAAAGATCTGTCTAGTCATGATTTTTCTAGTAGTCGTGTGTGGATGTGAGAGATGGACTATAAACAAATCTTAGCACCGAACAACTGATGCTTTTGAACTGTGGTATTGGAAAAGACTCTTGAGAGTCCCTTGGACTGTGGGGAGATCCAACCAGTCCATCCTAAAGGAGATCAGTCCTGGGTGTTCATTGGAAGGACTGATGTTGAAGCTGAAACTCCAATACTTTGGCCACCTGATGCAAAGAGCTGACTCATTGGAAAAGACCCTAATGCTGGGAAAGATTGAAGGCAGGAGAAGAGAGGGACGATAGAGGATGAGATTGGTTGAATGGCATCACTGATTCGATGGACATGAGTTTGAGCAAGTTCCAGGAGTTGGTGATGGACAGGGAAGCCTGGCATGCTGCAGTCCATGGGTTTGCAAAGAGTTGGACACGACTGAGAGACTGAACTGAACTGAAACTCTAGGTTGTTTAAGTCACTACTGTTTTGCATTAAAGCAGCTGCTCATATATTCTAACACAAGGGCTTTCTTTCCTACATGGAACACAAAAACTACTGCTCAGAAAGCGATCCCTTCATACTCCCTTTTCCTCCTCAGTCTTTCAATTTGGCAGACATTACTATCTTCAGCAGCAAAGGATAGCTAGTTAAGGTCAGGAGACTCAGAAATCTCCCTTTAATCCCCAACATCAAAATTTTTAAGTGCTAGACACACCTGAAAAGAAAAAAACCTTTCGTCTTCTACCAAACTAATGTCTCATTCTACCTTCTGAAGTGAATTTTCTACCAGTAATTACTATGTAAACTATTCACAATTTCTGAAACAAGTCTACTATCACTTCTCCAACGCTAATGGTGATCCCTCTGCCTGGAAGGCCCTTCCTGATCTGGAAATTCCTCCACATCAGTGCCAATTTCAAACGTAGAAATGTCCCCACTCCTAAGGGCTTAGAGGACTTTTAAAAAATGGATTGGAGTATACTGTGGTAAACATGCCTATTAATCCTCAAGGCTGTTTCTTTCTTTTTTTTTTTTTGACCCCATGGACTCTAGCCCACCAGGCTCCTCGGTCCATGGGATTCTCCAGGCAAGAATACTGGAGTGGGTTGCCATTTCCTTCTCCATGTTGGGTTCTTGATATCAAAAACAGCTGACTTGTCTTTGTAACCCCATCGCCATCCACCTCATGCATGTCAGTACCTAGCACAGTATGAATGAATTGAATATTTAGTGAACTAATGAATAAAGGTGTTGAATTAATTGTGTTAATGCTATCTTGAAAATAATTTCAAAATTGTTGAAAACTCAAAAGCAGAGCATATGCCTTAAGGAAATTTCCATGTAAATCAAACAACCACAAGTATTTCCCTTAAATTAAAACTCTAATATTTTGGCCACCTGTTGCAAAGAGTTGACTCATTTGAAAAGACCCTAATGTTGGGAAGATTGAAGGCAGGAGGAGAAGGGGACGACAGAGGATGAGATGGTTAGATGGCATCACCAACTCAATGGACATGAGTTTGGGTAAACTCTAGGAGTTGGTGATGGACAGGGAGGCCTGGTGTGCTATGGTTCATGGAGTCGCAAAGAGTCGGACATGACTGAGCAACTGAACTGAACTGATTCAGTATTATACTTAGTCTCTTAAGGTAGGCAACTCAGATTTTAAAGGATAACGGTGGAGTTAAAGATCCATGGCATTTATGAGCAACAACCATCATTTATTAAAAGCTGTACTTAATGGAAAGACAATTTTGCACCAATTAGAAAAACAGGTAGCACACTAAGAAGTCTGAGTGATCATATTTTTTTCAATGATCTTTTTGCTTTGAAAGCAGATCCTACATTGAATCAAAAATCATACACACATTAAATAATGTTTTTAAAAGTCCCCTTAGATAGTATATAGATTTGTTTTTACCTAAAGATCTGAAGGAGAACAAAAAAAGTATATACACACTCCATGCTAGCACTTGAGCACCGGAAGCAACAGCCTAAGGCCTCTCTTTTCAAAGATAATGGAAACAGTATTTTCACGAACACAAAGAATAGGTCATGGGTCACAATTCCCAAGTACAAGGCAAATCTGAACCAAGTCTATGCTCAGTAGAAATTTCCACTTTTGTGACTTGCTTACAGCATGGCTTGGGGACTAAGCAAATGTCTAACTAAAGGTTAAAGAACAATGTGGACAATGAGAAAATTCGACTCTCAAATAATACCACATTCAGAATATAAAACAGGAGCCTGAGGGGACCTACCTAAAATGATAACCTGAGGAAAAAGTTACTTCAAATTCTGTAAGGATCACTGAAGCCTTTTACCCTGGAGTTCCTGAAAAATAAAGCAGGTAATTCTTAAGCGCACAGCATTTTAAAACTGGAGGGACCTTCAAGACCATTTGTGCTAGATGCCCAGATATACTCAGTCACTTTCTGGAAGGTGGATGGATGAACCTAGAGCCTGTCAAACAGAGTGAAGGAAGTCAGAAAAACAAATATCATATATTAACACATATGCATGGAATCTAGAAAAATGGTGCCAATGAACCCATTTGCAGGGCAGGAATAGAGACACAGCATAGAGAACAGACGTGTGGACACAGCAGGCGAAGGAGAAAGTGGGACAAATGGAGACAGTAGCATTGACATATATACACTACCATGTGTAAAATAGATAACTAGTGGGAAGTTGCTGTATACCACAGGGAGCTCAGCCTGGCGCTCTGTGACGACCTAGAGGGGTGGTATGGTGGGGGGTGGGGGAGGATCAAAAAGGAGGGGATACATGTGTACTTATGGCTGATTCATGTTGATGTGCAGCAGAAACCAACACGACATTGTAAAACAATTATCCTCTAATTAAAAATAAATTAAAAATTGAAAAATGACTTGCTGGAGAACACAAGCCAGTTACGGGCATAGCAAAGCCTAGACTCCCCAGCCCTCAAAGATCTAACCCAGGGTCTCTCAGGACAGCATAAAGAATAAAGACTACTCCTTAACAAAATCTACACAGAGAAAACCAACTCCAGGAAAGGAGATAATCCAGCCTATTCAGAAGTTCATCTTAAAGCACACACACACACACACCAGGCATTCAATACAGTAACAATTACAGACATTAAAAAGCCTCCAGGCAAATCTTACATTGGATTCACTTAATGCAGCAGGTATTTACTAGGAATCAAAAAATGAGTGAAGCTAAAGGAAACACATTCCAACCGAGCTCACAGTAAGTGAAGGAAACAGAGGGCCCACATACATAAATTACAGAACCACATGCTTCATCCCATACGGGAGATAAAGACAGAGTATCATGGGACATTTCTGACTCCATGATTAAATGTTTATTTGAATCTTTCTTCCCTCTGTAATTTCTAGGGTAATGTCTAGAAAATTGTACTCTAAGCTAAGTGGATAAGATGCAAGAAGTTACAGACAATGTCCAGACTAAAAAGACTCTTTCAGAACCTTTGAAAAGACAGATTGAATCCTTCTCCAGAAGAGGAAATTCCTCCTTGAAACTTTTTTCTAATTCAAGTTTAAAAACATTGAGTGTACTGCATTTGTGGAAGACTAACAAGGACTCAATTCTAGTACAATATCTTCTAATTCAGATTTAGGTCACCTTCTCGGGTGGGTGAGAAATAAACCTGAACCATTGACAGGAATACTTCAAGTTGTCTTTCAGAATCCACTTAAGTGACTGGAGCAAAACTGTATTGCAGAGGGATCTATACCTCCTGGGGAGCAGAGAGAATTCGTGTGGGCAGGACCAAAACATTTGGATTCTAAACATGCCCCATCATTCATTACATTTTTTTTAATACCAAAAATATTTTGTATTGGGGTATAGCTGATTAACAATGTTGTGGTAGTTTCAGGTGGTGAAGGGACTCAGCCATACATATACACGTATCCTTTCTCCCCTAAACTCGCCTTCCATCCAGGCTGGCCCATAACATTGAGCAGAGTTCCATGCACTATACAATAGGTCATTGTTGATTATCCATTTTAAATATAGCAGTATATACCTGACTTTCCCAAACTCCCTAACTATCCCTCTCCCCAACTCCCTGGCAACCACAAGTTTGTTTCTTAAGTCTGTGAGTCTCTGTTTTGTAAGTAAGTTTGTTTGTATCATTTATTTTTAGATCCCACACATAAGGGACGTCACACAATATTTCTTCTTCCCTGTTCAACTTCACTCCACTCAGCCGGCCCACTCTAGGTCCATCCATGTCGCTGCACTTATTGCATATTTTGTGAGCAAAAGTTTTGAGTGACTCAAACGTTTATTTTTACTGCAGAGCACCCAGAAAGTCACATCTTCTTCAAGCTGTTGACCAATTATGGGGTGAACTTAAGACGTAATAGTCTACATACACACACTAGTGTATATAAAATAGACAACCAACAAGGACCTACTGTGTAGCACAGGGAACTCTACTCAATATTCTGTAATAATCTATATGGAAAAAGAATCTGAAAAGGAATAAATGAACATGTATAGACATAAAACTGAATCACTATGCTGTATGCCTGAAACTCATACAATATTGTAGATCAACTATACTCCAATTAAAAAAAAAACCTTTTAAGAGTTACTATTCTACCCTGCCTCCTTGTTACTGCCCAAAGTTGTACCAGGAATGAGTGACAGAGAATGGACATGGAATACTGTAACAGAAGTGATATTATAACCACCCACACCATTTTTCTGGCCCTGTTCACACTGATACCTACTTGCATACTATTCTCCCGAAGGCAACAAAACTATTTTAATGCTACCCTTGCAGATAACTCTGAGAAAAAAAATGTACTTTCCCCAGAAGTTGGCACATGTGTTTATTTAGGGAGATATATCTACACAACACTAGCAATAAAACTAATTCAACTTCTGGGAACCAGAGAGTCGATGTCACCTCTATCTCCTTCCCAAAATCCAATGAGGGGGAGGGAAAAAAAAAAGCAAATTGCCACTGGCAGAGTTTCGTGTTTAAGGTGCACAGAATGATTCAAGAGCAAGTCAAGGTTTCCCAGCAAATGCCTATTCATTAACCCAGTAGGAGGTGCCACGCCATCTGGCACTCACGTCCAGTGAAAGATATATTGCTTAGGATCAATGCTGAGCAGCGAGCAAGTTTATTTTTATCCTTTCATGCGCAAAACTACAAGGACATAAATGTCTGCGTTAGACACGCCAGAAAGACTTAACGAGACTGGAAAAGGGGATCCAAAAATGCGATCTGGCAGGAACCAGCTTTCATGGAACTTGATTAAATAACACCCTTCTCCAGATGCTGAGGAATCCCAACAAACCCCTCAACGCCTCAGCTAGAGACTCCCTGAGAGTGGAAAGGAGAGGAGACAGCCCTGCAGCCACTGATGTCAAAGGACTTGAAGGGGCTCACACCCCAGCAGAGACTCTGGAGGCTGCCTGGGCACCTCAGCCTGAGTGCAAGGCCAGCCACAGGGGATGGTCAGCCCATCACTGGGTGCTGGCAATCCCTATCAGACTGGCCGCTCTGTGGTCTTCTCCCTCTGGGGTCTTTGAGTCTCCCAGAACCAACCAGGATCTTCTTTTTCCAAGTGAAGGTACTACCTTTTTCTTCAACAGAAACATTATGTTTCTCATGCCAAAAATGTACTCAGTGCCAAATCATCAGAAAAGCACAAATAAAGTTAAAAAAATCAGTTATCACCTCACCACTCACATATCTACTGCTACGATTTTGGTATATTTCATATGTACACAGAGAATGTGTGGATACACATATATATGTATCACAAAAATAACATTATATTTGCTTTCTTATAGCCTGGTTTTATGGGCTACCCAGGTGGCTCAGTGGTAAAGAATGCAGGAGACACAGGAGAGGTGTGTTTGATTCCTGGGAGGATTCCAGGGAGGATCCCCTGGAGGAGGAAATGGCAACTCACTCCAGTATTCTTGCCTGGGAAATCCCATGGACAGAGAAGCCTGGCGGGCTATAGTCCATGGGGTCACAAAGAGACATGGCTGAGCACACACACAGCCTGCTTTTATATCTTAATAACACATTTTAAGTGTTTTCTCAGGAGAAAAAGTATCTTTAGACCACAATTTAAAAGGTAAATAGTACTCCACTATGTTACCATCCTAAAGGAAATCAACTCTGAATATTCACTGGAAGGACTGACGCTGAAGCTTCAATACTTTGGCCACATGATGCAAAGAGCTGACTCACTGGAAAAGACCCTGATGCTGGGAAAGATCAAAGGCAAAGGAGAAGGGAGTGGCAGAGGATGAGATGGTTAGATAGTGTGGAGGACTCAGTAGATATGAATCTGAGCAAACCCTGGGAGAGTGTGAAGGACAGAGGAGCCTTACAGGCTGCAGTCCACAGGGTCACAAAGAGTTGAACATGACTTAGCAACTGAACATCAACAACAATTGGGCATTTATTTTTCTCCCAATTTTTCTCTGTTAGAAAATAATGCAACAACAAAATGTCTCTCACTGCAATCCTCGCATTCAGATACTACCTTAGAAAGAAGGAATAACTGGATCAAATAAGAGAAGTTTTAGGCTTTTGATATAGTAATATTACTACATTTTCTTTCAGAAAAGTTATGCTTATACACCCCACTAACAAGGTACAGGGATGCTCCTATACCCAATGCTCTCAAAGTTTTTATTATCTGTATTTTATTGTCACTTAAAAAATGAGTTACCAATCAGTGAGGTGCACATGACCACTGATAGTAATAACAGTAATAATAATAATACAATCATGACATTTACCAGGCACTTACTGTGTACCAGACATTGTTCTAAGAGGTTTACATGTGTGAAGTATGGCTATATTCTTGACCCCACTGTATGGATGGGGAAAATGAGGTACAGGAAGGTGTGGTCATCTGCCAATGTGTAACTGGAGGAGCTGGGAGTTTGAATCCATGTGATCTAGTTCCCGAGTCCAGACTCTTAATCACTAGACATACAACCACATGGGGAACTATCAGGAAGAAGGAGAGAAGGGATAAGGTTAACATCTTGAGGACAGATGACTGGAAATATCTCTGGCCTGTCACACCCTGACCTTTATTCACATATTCAATTATCACCATTGGTGGGGTTGCCCCATAAGTGTCAAACGAGTTGTCTGTTCTAACAAACTAAATCTGAGAGCAAACTATGTACTTCCTATTGGCTCACTCATTAAAGTGACCTGTGTTTATTTCTTTGACATGTAACTATTTGCCCAGTCACACCAGTCACATAAAAGGAAGTGGCTTACTTGTCTCCTTGTGTAATAAAGTATTTGGGATTCGGTAATTTCACTTCTGGGTAAAGAGATACCCCTAAAGTACTGAAAGTAAGAACTGGAGCAGATATATCTGAACACCTATGTTCACAGCAGAATTGTTCACAACAACCGAATGGTGGAAGCAAGACTCCATTGACAAAGGAATGGATAAACAAAATACGGTATACAGGTGCAATGGAATATTATTTAGCCTTAAATAGGAAGAAAATTCTGGCACATGCTACAGTATAGATGAACCTTGAAAACATTATGCTAAACAAAAGCAGTCAGTACAAAAGGAGAAATATTGTGGGATTCCACTTCTGTGAGGTACCTAAAACAGGCAAAGGCAAAGGCAAAGAGACACAAAGAAGAATGGTAATTGCCAGGGCCTGGTGGTGGTTGCCAGGGCCTGGAGGTGGTTGCCAGCAGCTGGGGGCGGTCAAAGGAAGTAGGGGTTGTTCTTTAACGGGTACAGAGCTTCAGGTGGGAAGATGAAACAGTTCTGGAGATGAACAGTAGGCAAGGTTACACAGTGATGGGAATGTACTTAATGACACTGAGCTGTACATTTAGAAATGGTTTAAACGATACCTTTTATGTTATATGTACTTAACCACAATTAAAAAAAAAATTTGGAAGCAAAGGGCCTCCTATGAGCTTTGTATCCAGTTAGGATACTTCAGCCACTCAGGCCCTCATCAGATTCCCATAAGCCTTTCTGGGAAAGGCTACCCAACAGAAGTTGAGAGGGAGTACAAATGCTTAAGGGATGAGAGTGCTTCTAGAAACACTCCGTCTTAAACTGCAAGGAAGAACTTGCACTGACTTCCACATAAGTGAGCATCTGAATACCAAAAGAAAAAAATGGATTCCAAAGGATGGACTATAAAACCACCCCTGTACAGGAACCAAAGAACCAATGGGAAAATGAGGTGAGCATTCCCTAATAACTGCTGAGGACAACAAGCACAACCACAGGAAAGGTGTTCCCATTAGCCTATAGATCAGCAAGCCTCAGGTCTCCAGCGGCCAAGAACATCAGGCACAGAAAATCCACAAGTTAGGTTTGGGGTACACTTATTAAGAAGGGTACCTCTGGGAGTCAGGAAAATAGCTTCTGAACACTCAGCAACTCACTGTATTCACACAGCATCACAGAATAGTTTTAGAAAGACTCAAATGCAGAACTGTTGTCTTTGTGACTTATTTAATAGAAGGTCACTATAACATCCCCAAGGACAGCTTAATCACCATGAGGCTATATAAAGCTCTTCTAAAGAAAGGAAAGCTAGAACTATCAAAGCTAATCACACATTACTGCCTAACCATAAACCCAACTCTATAGACACAGGATTAGACAGACAACACCAAGACAAGGGCTGGGCTCACCTCCCAGGCCACTATCTTATATCTTGCTAACTCAAATATAACCCCCCCTTATACAATAAAGAATTTGACTGATCTTAGTGCTTGGTTCTTGATAGAGAGACTATAAATCCTTGGAATTTCCTGAGTAACAGAAGTGTCTTTGTTATTCATGAGCTCCTTGGATCACACCTGAGGTTATCTAAGACATGAAGACTCAGATTGGGGGCTGATCATCAGTAAGACCAGCCATGTGATTAGAGAGGTGGGGCTTTGAGGCAGCTCAATCCTGAGAAGAGGAGGAAGGCTGGAGATTGAATCACTGGCCATGTGGATGGACTCAATCAACCATGCCACCATAATGAAACCCCAATATACTCTCTGAACACCAGACTTAGTGAAGCTTGCCAGCTGGTGAATACAATGATGAGCTGGAAGGTGACAAACCCTAATTCCACAAAGAGAGGGTATGAAAGCTCAGCATTTGGAACCCTCTCAGACTGTGCCTGTGTCTCTTTATTTGGATAGTCCTGATCTATGTCCTTTAAAATTAAACTCCAGGGAAGAATACTGGAGTGGGTAGCCATTCCCTTCTTCAGGGGATCTTCCCTACCCAGGGATTGAACCTGGGTCTCCCGCATTACAGGTAGATTCTCTACTATCTGAACCACAAGGGAAACCTGATCTACATCCTTTAAAATTAAACTCTAATCATAAGTATAGAATTTCCTTGAGTTCTGAATCATTCCAGAAGATTACTGAACCTGAGGATTCACGGGAACCCCCGGACTTGACAGCCAGTCAGAAGCGTTAGCGGTTTAGGGACCCCAGCTGTAGTTGGCATCTGAAGGATGCACCAACTCCAGGTGGTCAGTATCAGAACTATAACTAAGTGGCATTAAAATAGTCCTCCCAACACACATTCCCAACTGACTCAAGTGCTATACGCTGGTTCAGCACTGAAGTCCACATAACAGAGCTTCATCTGCTAAAATTTAAGCAAACTGCTAATGACTAGACATTTTTCCACCATTCAAATACTGCCATTTGCAGCAACAAGGATGGACCCAGAGATTATCATACCAAGTAAAATAAACCAGGAATAGAAAGATAAATATCTTGTGATATTCCCTTATATATGGAACCTAAAATATGATATGAACGAACTTTTTTTTAAACAAAGCAGAAACAGACTCACAAGGATAGAAAACAAACTTATGGTTACCAAGGGGAAAGGGGGTTGGGAAGAGAAAATCAGGAGTTTGGGATTAACACACACACACTACTATATATATATTATATATAAAATAGATAAATAATAATATCCTACTGTATAGCACAGGGAACTAGGTTCCATATCCTATAATAAACCACAATGGAAAAAATATGAAAAAAAATATACACACACAAATATATGTATATGTAACTGAATCACTTTGCTGTATATCAGAAATTAAAACATTGTAAATAAACTATTTTAATTAAAAAAAAAAACACAAAAAAGAAAATTTCCCCCATTCAACACTCATGCTTCTGCTTAGTTGCTCAGTTGTGTCCAGCTCTTTGTGACCCCATGGACTGTAGTCCAACAGGCTCCTCTGTCCATGGGATTCTCCAGACAAAAATAGTGGAGTGGGTCGCCATGCTCTCCTCCAGGGGATCTCCACAACCCAGAGATGGAACCTGCATCTCCTATGTCTCCTGCATTGGTAGATGGGTTCTTTACCACTGAGCCAACTGGGAAATCCCACTCCTCCAAGGACTCACAGGTCATTGCCCTTCCCACCCCCAGTTGCTCCCATTCTCCATCCTTAGGGCTATGTGCCTAGTTCCTTGGGGAAGACTGCATGCTTTCTGATGATAGATTTATTCAGCTTTGACTGGAGCTCAGGAAAACTAATTTTGAGAACACTACAGTACTGGGGGAGATTAACTGTTTCCCTGAAAGTCTTTTCCAACAAAAATACAAAATTAACAGCTGGATTACATCTGGAGCCATCCAGCTGTTAATTTTGTATTAAATTTTGTGACAAATTTCCCTGCAATAAATGAACAGAATCAAAGTTGTTCCTTTTCATTACCATCTCGCTCACCGCAGGCAGAACCTCTCCACGGGTGACATGAATCCCTTTCTCCCTTCTTGTTTCCCCCAATTACTTCAAAGTATTACATAAATCCTTCTTCACTTTTATTAAATTGGTATAAGGTTAATGTTTTCAGTGTGCTTAGTACTGCAATTAAAAACCTCAGCGGTCACAGTGGTCATTTTTCAAACAGAAATGATGTAAGAAGGACATCAGCTGACTGTCCTTATAATTCATGTCCTCTTTTCAGCATTCAAAGCACTCAGAACTAGGCAATCAGAAAGTCTGTTTGCCCTCAGGGCACTTACATGCCAGCAGGGGATAAAGTCAAAAAAGGGAGAAGTGTGGGCAGGCATGCATTGCATGTGTACATATGCATAAATAGGGGGAAAGATCAATAATGTTAATAATAGAGTGTGTGTAGATATGCGGAAGAACAGGATGTGTGTTCCTGGAGTGAAATCAATATTCTTAACTGAAAAGGGTAGGAGATGAAGACACAGACGGATCAGAAGGTTCTGAACTAAGGTATCCAATCCCTCATCACTGTCTCCTTCCCCTCCCCTGAATCTATGCCTCCTTCACCTTACACTGGACATTTGTCTTTCCTACCTGACCTCTAGGCTTCCTTACAGCCAGTTCCCCATCCAAGCTAAATGACCTTTACAAAACAGAAATCAGATCAGGTCATGTCCCTGATCAAAACAATCAGTGTAAAACTAACTCCACACCGTGCCAGCGAGGTTCTCCGTGTTCCAGAAGTGCTCACCCTCCAAACTCAGCATCTTGTTCCCCCTCTGCCCTTAGCCTTCATGCTGAGTCAGGTTGCTCCTGCCTCAGGCACCTACACCTACCATTTCTTCCTGGAGCTCCTTTCATCCTGGATATGTGGACTCCACTGTCATTCACATCTGGGCAGAAACATCCCTCCCGGGAGCGGCCTCCTAGACCACCGAACCCTATATAGCACCCAACACATACTTCCTACCCCTCACCCAACTGGATTCTTCTCCCCCTTCATCTCCATCTGACATATCATTTACCTCTTTCTCCACTTCCTCTTTTTGCACTACTGTATCTGCTGCACCTAGACTGATGCTGGGCACACAGTAGGGGCTCAGGGAACACCTGCCAGATGGAGGGATGAATGGCTTTGAGGATGCCACCAACCTCCTAATCCACAACCCAGTGAATCTGGGCTCTCCATGCCCCCTGCCCCCAGACTACATACTCTTGGGTCAGCTCTTATCGTCTGCCAGTGCAGAAGACAACATTGTCCATCAGATTAGGCCAACTGCTCCAATTCCCTCCCTCTGTGATTCTGATCCTAAGAGCATAACGACTTCCTACAAAATCATCTGACAATCCAACATTTACCAATATGGCCCCAAAGTGCTTCTTTGTCGATACATTTACCCAAATAGTGAAATAAGGATCATCATTCTTTCCAACAGGCAGCAGCTAGAGAGAAATCCTGGGGAAGTAGAAACCATCTCCAGGGCTCCCTTCCCTTGCACAGACTCAGCCACCACTCACTGAACTCCTCCCAAGTCGGGGCTGTGAGCTCAGCTCTGGGAGAACAATGAATCTCAAGAGTCAGTCCCTGGGGCAGGGGGCTTCATGAAGTCTAGTACAGGAGAAAGGCAAGACTGGACATCCTTAGACAACCACTATGAGCCTCAGTGCTTTGTCCTCTCAAAAACTGCTATTGGAAACAGACTCACAGAGAATGAACGTATTGCTTACCATCAAGGAAGGGTGGCGGGAAGAGATAGTTAGGGAGTTTGGAATGCACGTGTACACATTGCTACTTTTTAAATGGATGACCGACAAGGACCTACTGTATAGCACAGGAACTCGGCTCAATATTCTGTAATAACCTAACCTGGGAAGGAATTTGAAAAAGATACATTTATATGTACAACTGAATCACTTTGCTGTACATCTGAAACTAACACATTGTTAATAAACTATATTCCAATATAAAATAAAAAGTTAAAAAATAACCAAACAGTATGGCTGTCAGCAACCAAACTGGAATCTCCTTTGTGTGTGTGTATATATGCTCATTCACTCAGTCATGTCCAACTATCTGCGATCCCAAGGACTGTAGCCCACCAGGCTCCTCTGTGTGTGGAATTCTCCAGGCAACAATACTGGAGTGGGTAGTCATTCCCTTCTCCAGGGGACTTTTCCAGACTCAGGGATGGAACATGTGTCTCCTGCATTGGCAGGCAGATTCTTTACTGCTGAGCCAGCAGGGGAGTCCAGATCTCCTTTGAGACTACTTCAAATTGCCAGTATAATAAGTGACTATATTACTGTACAAAATAAAACTTTAGCAGGTACGGCCCCCTTTCTGAGATAGTTTAAATACACAAATACCATATTTGACTAGGAATTACTGCGATAGAATATGGCAGCAGTCATTAAAAGATGGCTTCCAGTGTCCATGTAAAAAAAAAAAAAAACATTTTTAAATCGCTGTTAGGGGAAATATGGTGTCAATAACTCTACCTTCAGGGTGAAAAGTAGGCAACTGAAAGACCTTCTGGCCTGGTGTAAAGGCTTGAATGGGGTGTGGGGGAGAAGACTGCCCGAAATCTCACCCCTAAGGCTGCCTTCAACATGTTCACAGTGGTCAAAGACAACTTTTCTCCTTTTCTCTGGGCAAGGGTAGTGACACGAAGGACAGGTTCGTGGTGACTGACAGGGCCTACCAACCTCAGTCTGGGAGCAAGAAGGTCCCTCTCGGGTGGCACTGTATCACAGCACATCCTATAGACAAGAGCTTCCCAGCCAGGGGAACTTTCTTGACCGAAGTCACTGTTCTAGGGCTCAGTCCTCATCCGTGCCCTTTCTGCCCACATGACTGAGCAACTCTCCCATGACCTCAGGCCAGAGCAGGGTGCTCCATTCAGAGTAATTCTCACCCCACAACAGGACTATACATTCAGTGATAATCATAACCTGCTCTGCCTGAACCATTAACATTGACCTGCTCGGTTCTCCCATTTGGGGGAGAGGTAGGTGAGGAGTGTGTTTGGTAATCAGTTTTCTCTCTCTTTTCTCTTGGTTGGCAGCAAGGAGACATGCCCTGTGAGCCATGAGCCTCAGGCAACTCGCCTCTGTTTGTGAGCCAGGGATCCCCAAATGTGGGAAAGAGCAGAACCCCTAGCATCTTGGTCTCTGGGACTCCTGAAACATGAACACTCTCCTTCTGAACCAGGAACAACCCAACTAGCAGGTAGGGTACAGGTTGTGGACAGAGGCCTCAGTATCTCAGAAGAAGGAAGATTAATATTAAAGTCACATCTCCCTGCTTTCCTACAGCATGTTTCTACTATGGTTCTTCTTTCTACCACCCATGGGTCTCACTGATAAGACAGGTGACTGCCAAGATCTAAGCAGGTTAGAGGAGGGGAAGAAAAAGAAAAAAAAAAAAAAAGACAACTTTGGGAAAGCTCTAGCCCATCATTTAATTTTTTTCTGGGAACTGAAAAAATACTGCTATGATTCTAGGCGCTAAGTACCTGATGCCAGGTAAGCACTCATGCCAAAATTACTACAGAAACAAGACAGGCAACACACAGAGCCTTTGTTGAGCTGCACAGTCATCATGTAAAAATGACAGATATTTCCCTTAAGGGGTGATAATTAATATTGCCGTTACATAAGCCACTTTTTTTTAAGTTTTTTTTTCCTGATGTTTTCCTGCATTAGCAATCAGCAGGGTAATCGACATCACTGTCAGGCATTTTCTCTGAGATGAACACTTTCACCAACACTTTCCTGTAAGCACAGAAGTATTCCCTTTTGAAAAATAAAGCAAGAGGATGGGGGATTTTAGGGCATAGTTCTTGCCCCACAGCATTCTGGGATTCCCTTGCACCTAATCCCAAAGCCACTGGATGAGATTCTGTCCATACTCAAGACTTAACACAAGTGAATGTGGTACAGGAAAAACTCCTCCTTGCTTCTAAAATGCTCTCCCCATCAGGCCAGCCTTGCCTGCCTGCCATTCAAACATCCCCCACCCCCACCCCAGGCCATGACACTCACAGCTTATAGGATCTTAGTTCCCCAACCAGGGATCAAACTCAGACCCATGGCAGTGAAAGCGCCCAGTGAGCAGGCATGATCCCAGCCCTCAAACTTTAGTGGAAAGATAGACAACAATGGATCATTCGACTACAGCAAAAAAGTAGAATCTACCTAGTGATTCCACAAATGTTTGTTGGGCACTGTTCTGGATGCCAGGCACACGCTGGTATACAAAACCAAGAGGACACACACAGGATAATCATAACACAGAAGAAATCCATCACATTCTATCCAGGAGGATCAAGAAAGGCTTCTCTGAAAAAGGAAACCCTGGAAGGAGTCTTGAAAGATGAAAAGAAGATGGTGAAGGAAGGCATCCCTAGCAGGGAGTGGGAGACTGTGCGTGGAGCAGTGGCACTGGTGACCAAGGATACCCCAGGGCCCGTTCCACTGCACGCCTGGAATGGGAGGCAGGGAGCCAAGATGAGTCTTGGGAAGCAAGACAAGGTAACCAGGGACCTTGATGCCACAGCAGGACTTCCCCGTTGATGTTCAGTCGCTAAGTAGCACCCAACTCTTTGCAGCCCCATGGACTGCAGCACGCCAGGCTTCCCTGTCCTCAGCTATCTCTTGGTGTTTGCTCAAACTCAAGTCCATTGAGTTGGTGATGCCATCCAATCGTCTCATCCTCTATCGTAACCTTCTCCTCCTGCCTTCAGTCTTTCCTGCGTCAGTGTCTTTTCCAAAGAGTCTGCTCTTTGCATCAGGTGGCCAAAGTTTTACAGCTTCAGCTTCAGCATCAGTCCTTCCAGTGAATATTCAGGGTTGATTTCCTTTAGGATTGACTGGTTTAATCTCCTTGCAGTCCAAGGGAATCTCAAGTCTTCTCCAGCACCATACAGGGCTCCCCTGTAGTTGAGTAAATTTGAAGAGCCTGAATCCCAAGAGTGATATGATCCAACGCCCATCTCAGATATATCATGAGATGGTTTTTATCTGCAAGTATTGCCTCTCCTGCCTCAGAGGCTTGAAAATGCAAAAGACAAGCAGATTTAGATTAAATAACTGGATACAAATACATTTCCAAAAAAATAAGAATCTTCTACTCCAAAAAATAGAAGATTCTTCCCTGTTTTAATTAGAGAAGATGGCTAGAAACCACTAAGTGGGTGGGAGGGGGGAAGTAAGGAAAAGGATGTTTTTTTCACAAGCCCCCAAAATTAAGTGAGCAAAAAGCAGTTTCCCAGAGACAAACAGTCCTGACTTAGTAATTCCGCTAGAACTGTTCGTTTTCATCTCTGCTGGGACCAACAGAAGCTGCGTGGAAACACTCTTCACGTCCTGTGTGGCCTGCTGCCACTTCACACCTCAGTAGGAGCCACACCAGCCTCCCAGCTTTGCCGCCAAGTTTGTCACGAAGAAGCCAGCCTCTGACAGATCCAGAAAAGAGTGAGTGTACATATTCTCACCACAGAGGATGGCTGCAGAGAAGGCTGTTTTTTCCAAATAACATTTTACGTTAATAGTTCGACATTCCCAAGGGCCTTAAAACTGAGGACTGCAATTATACAACGTGAAGGACAATTTCAGATCCCCACAGCCCAAAATTCAACTATTAAACATTCCATCCCTATAGACAAGATACACTTACTAATCAGAAAATGGTACCCTGAATATAATACACTGATACAATGAGATCATACTGCGACACTATAGTTTCCAACCAAAATCTAATTAAAAGCTGCTATATAGTGTATCCTGCTTATTCACCGAAGTTTAAGCCTACCAGCTATTCTAGCTTCAAATGAACTTGATAGCTTTGATACAACCACAAACTCCAGTTTGATAACTACACAATTATCTGCCTTCCAAATAAAATTCTAAAGCCCAACAAGTAACACCATAATTAGGTTGGTTACATTTTTTATTATGGAAGGAAGCATATTAAATGTTACTACCTCCAAGGCCAATGTTTCTCTCAGGGAAACCACACACGAAACAAAACTGGGGAGTTTTGTTCATCTCCCACTACAAGTTGCCAAGATGTTTAACTGCCACATTTTAGGATACTTCAAAAGTTCGCAGTCAGAATTCAGATTGAGAGATGGGTTAAAAAGTAGGTTTCTTAGACATTCCTGATGGTCCAGTGGTTAAGAATCTGCCTACCAATGAAGGAGACATGGGTTCAATCCCTGGTCCAGGAAGATTCCACATGCCTCAGGGCAAGTAAGCTCATGTGCCCCAACTACTGAAGTCCCTGAGACTACAGCCTGCGCTCCACCACAAGGGAAGACACTGCAATGAGAAGCCCAAGCACCACAATTAAAAGTAGTCTCCACTCCCTACAGCTAGCAAAAGCCCTCATGCAGCAACAAAGACCAAAAACTGCTTTACCGGACATGTTTTCGTTCTCCTTCATTCATTTTTCTTAAAGATCTCAACCACATGTTCATCGCAGCATTATTTACAATTGTCAAGATCTAGAAACAACGTAAGTGCCTATCAATGGATGAATGGATAAAGAAGATGTGGTATATATACACAATGGAACAATACTCAGCCATTAAAAAGATGAAATCTTGCCATTTGCAACAACGTGGATAGACCTTGAGGGTATTATGCTAAGTGAATAACAGAGAGGAAGACAAATACTGTACAACTTCTCTCATGTGGAATCTAAAGAACAAAAAATAAATAAATGAACAACCAACAGAAAGAAACATGTAGACACAGAGAAGACAGTAGTGGTTGCCAGAGGGGAAAGGGTCAGGAAGGAGGGATGGGGGATGGATAAAAGGGATCAACCGTTAGATGAAAGATGGAAACTAGGTTTTCGGTGATGAGTATGCTATAGGGTATATAGAAATAATAATATGATGTTGTATACTTGAAACTTATATAATGTTATAAACCGATGTTACTTCAATAAAAAATAAAAATAGATCTTAACCATCCTAACAATTGTGTACCCAGCATAGGGAATGTCCAGCATGGATCATTATTTAACCATTCCTCTCCTTCATAAAACTCAACTATGTCCAGCAACAATCACACAATAATCATCATTCTACTCTTGAATCCTTTAGTTTTAAAATGAATATTTAAGTCATGTGGCAGCCTGGATGGGAGGGGAGTTTGGGGGAAAAATGGATACATGTACGTGTATGGCTCAGTCCTTCTGCTATGCACCTGAAACTGTCACAACACTGTTAATCAGCTATACCACAATACAAAATAAAAAGTTAAAATAAATAAATAAAATGAAGGCCAATTTTAAAGTGACTTCTAAAACACAGCACAATTTTTCTTCCATGATCTAAAATATGCACTTACCTAGCAACACGACACCTAGGAGTTCTCACTCTCTGTTTTAAATCTTAGTCACACATGAAAACCTCCAAATGGTCACACAGAGTGACGGAAGTGAAGAAGCTAGATTTCTGTTTCTTCATCTTAAACTGCACTATCACTGTTTATCTTGAAGTCCTATTTAAATTTAAGAACATGTTGTACGATAAGAACAAAAGGCACGAAGTACTCCTAAAGAAGCTCCCACACAGCCAAACCGCTGGGATCTCACTCTCAAGTCATTAAGTATCACTTAGTCCACGAGAGTCAGGGCCAACTGGATAACAGAGCTGCCCAAATTAATTTCCACGTACAATACAGTGCTTATTAAAGGGAAAGCTTTTAAAAACATGTGCTAATCCGATTGTGTAACTAAATATATACGTGAAAAGCGAAAGTGTTACTCACTCAGTAGTGTCCAACTCTTTGCGACCCCATGGACTGTAGCTTGCCCTCTCCTCTGAACATGGAATTCTCCAAGCAAGAATACTGCAATGGGTAGCCATTCCCTTCTCCAGGGGGTCTTCCCGACCCAGGGATCAAACCCAGGTCTCCCACATTGCAGGCAGATTCCTTACCATCTGAGTGTTTATGTATATACAGGCTTCCCAGGTGGTGCTAGTGGTAAAGAACAGGCCTTCCAGTGTAGGAGACATAAGAGATGAGGGTTCAGTCCCTGGCTCTGGAAGATCCCCTGGAGGAGGGCATTGGCAACCTACTCCAGTATTCTTGCCTGGAGACTCCCATGAACAGAGGAGCCTGGTGGGCTATGGTCTATGGGGTTATAAAAATATCAGACATGACTGAAGAGAATTAGCACAGCACATATGTGTATATATAGTTATTTAGGCACTTTTTTATATTGGAATATAATTGCTTTGCAATGTTAGTTTCTGCTGTTCAACATCATCAACCAGCTGTGTGTGTGTATTAGTCGCTCAGTCATGTTCGACTTTTTGCGACCCCATGGACTATAGCCCACCAAGCTCCTTTGTTCATGGGATTTTTCCAAGCAAGAATACTGGAGCAGGTTGCCATTTCCTACTCCAGGGGATCTTCCTGGCCTAGGGATCAAATCTGTGTCTCTTGCATCTCCTGCAGAGGCAGGCAGATTCTCTACCACTGGGCCACCTGGATTACTTGGCCATAAAAAGGAACAAAATTGAGTCAGTTGAAATGCTGTATTAATAGATGGTCCTAGAGTCAGTCATACAGACTGAAATAAGTCAGAAAGAGAAAAACAAAAACCATATGTGTACACATGTATATGGAATATAGAAAAAGGGTACTTATGAACCTATTTGCAGAGCAGGAATAGAGCTGGAGATGTAAAGAAAGGATTATATTATTTATATGTTGTTTTTCAGTCTCTAAGTTATGACCAACTCTTTGCAACTCCATGGACTGCAGCATGCCAGGCTTTCCTGTCCTTCATGATCTCCCAGAGTTTACTCAAACTCATGTCCTTTGAGTCGGCAATGCCATCCAACTATCTCATTCTCTGTCACCCCCTGCCCTCAATCTTTTACATGTATATTATATATATACAATTTACATAATCATATATAAATTATTCCCTGGAGAAGGAAATGGCAACCCACTCCAGTATTCTTGCTTGGAGAATTCCACGGATGGAGGAACCTGGCGGGCTATATAGTTCATGGGGTCACACAGAGTCGGTCACGACTAAGCACACACACAAACATACATATATGTACATATATATACACACACACACACACATATATATATACATCAATTATTCAGAACTTAGACAAGCGAAAAGGTTTTTCCCAGAAAGTATTTTATCATTAGCTTTGTTTAGAATTGCCCACACAAGCTGATAACAAAAAAAAGCAGAAGGTTGAAGTCAGCTGTATTGGTTTTAGGCTCTCTAAAGGCTCCACCCTCTGACAGCCCCACTTGGAGTGGACCACGCCCACGGCCCCACCCATGGGAGGCAGCTGCACACAAGCAAAGGAAGCCTACAAACAGAAGCCTTCTGAACACACAAAACTGTAAAAGTTCGGATAAAAAAGCTTTTGTGTCTCCAACATTCGTAGTGAGGGTAAAAGCAGGACTTTTCAACATCAATGCTACTCTCTGGGCTGGGTAACTCTCTGTTGTGGGCGTGTCCTGTGTGTCATAGGGTGTTTATCTGCATGCCTAGGCCCTACCTACTGCAGTCACAGACCAGCAATACACTCCCGTACCCTCCACCCTAAGAGGTAGGAAAGGTCATCCCTCATCACTGGACAGCTGAGAGTCCCTGGGGTGGAGGTTAGAACACTCTGGAACAACACACAGATCAAGCCCAGTGCTCACCCCAGGGAAGGAGACTTTTTTTTTTAATAGCACCCTTTAAATTCTTAACAAGTACACCTATTTCTTATTCAAACACACACATTTAAATACACAAAGAATATGCCACTGAGAAAAACACCAGCAGCCCTCGCGAATTATTTTCCTTTATTTTCAAATATTTCCCCAGCGAACAGAAACAAAACTAGCATCTTCCCAAAAAGGCCATTCAAACCAGTGAAAGATACTCTGTAAACAAGGACATAAATGATTATTTTAAAGAAAGTATTTCTGGATTCTCCCTTGGAATCAGTTCTTTCACGCCCTGTTCTAACTTGCTGTGGTTTCTCCAGGTCAAAGCAGCCTGGAAGGAGCCAATCGGAAAGGTGGTGTCGAGGCCAGTATTGGGTACCCAGAGAAGCTGGCAGACAGGCAGCCTGGGTATTACAAAAAGCCTAGTTTTGAAACCTGGCTTTGGAAACCTGGCTTTGAGTCTCTGTTCTATCTAGCACTTTCTCAACCTGGGGCCCTGCCCAAATCACAACCTCCCAAGAAGCCAGCTTTTATTTATGAAATCGAGGGTGAGGTATGCTTCTGAGAGCTGCCCTGAGAACTAACTCATTTTGTAACAGGAGGGAAGGGGGCAGGGCACAACTTTTGACAGTGTGACATAGCCCAAAGACACAACACAAACTGATTAGAATCAAGTGGGTACAAGATGGTGGACAAGTGCACTTTGATGGATCCTCAATCAGCAAGCTAAATGACACACCCAGAGGCGCCATGACAGTTCCAAGGCACTGTCGAAAGACCAAAGGGTGGGTGGTGGCCCAATTCCTGGAAATCTCCACCCCTTCTCCAAAATAGATGAAACAATCCTCCCACTGATTCAGTTCAGTTCAGTTCAGTCCCTCAGTCGTGTCCAGCTCTTTGCGACCCCATGAATTGCAGCATGCCAGGCCTCCCTGTCCATCACCAACTCCCGGAGTTTACCCAAACCCATGTCCATCGAGTCAGTGATGCCATCCAACCATCTCATCCCATCCCACTGATTAGCATATGAAATTATTCAGCCTATAAAAACTAACCACACAACTCGCCATCTATGATGGCCCAAACTCAGTCTGTGGAATGTGCTTCTCTCTGAATCTGAATAAATCCATTTCTTAACTATCACTTTGTCTCTTCTGCAATGAGACATCAAGAACCCGAACTTCATTAGGTCCTACAACCAGGTACCATGGGTTTTAGCTGGGTTCGAGTCCCAGCCATGTGGGTTTGAGTCCCAGTCTGGGTTTTGGCTGGGTTCGACTCCTAGCCACGTGGGTTTGAGTCCCAATCTGAGGTAAATGGTTTCAATTTGAACTATGTGGAGGTTTTCATACACATGTCAAATATTATTACCTTTATTGTAGAATTATACACGTCAGGAATCTCAACCAGAGGTAGCTGTTGCCCTTACCAACAGGAGTTTTATCACTGAAAAGAGCTGCAGGGTTGATTCCAACAGCATCAACAGCAGATTCAGGAGATGAAAAAAGAGTAGGAAACAAATATGAAAGTGTAGAACACATGGTGAAGGGCAGGGAGCCTGACTGCCTGGGTTCTCATCCCATTGGGTGATGCTCGGCAACCTTCTGGACTTATACCACCTTGGTCTCCATCTACAAACTGGGGAAAACAGTAGCACCATGATGGCCATCATTTGAAGTCACGATGCTCTATAAAATCTACAAAAATCATGAACACTGACTTGGCAAATATTACTAGGGAAGGAAATATGGGGTTAGGTTTCCGTGATCCTCTAATTAGAACATTTTTCTCATCTGATCAGTGCATAACCACCCACTTGGACTTCCCCGGCAGCCCAGTGGTAAAGACTCCGTGCTTACACTGCAGGGGGTGTGGGTTCAATCCCTGGTTGAGGAACTAAGATTCTGTGTGCCCCATAAATAAATAAATAAATATTTAATTTCACCTATTAATTTTTCTAAAAAATCAGAAATAAATTATTCAAAAAATAGATCATCATGTTTTATGTGTTTCTGTTTTAGGACACCTTGACTATGCCAAAGCCTTTGACTGTGTGAATCACAATAAACTGTGGAAAATTCTGCAAGAGATGGGAATACCAGACCACCTGACCTATCCCTTGAAAAACCTGTCTGCAGGTCAGGAAGCAACAGTTAGAACTGGACATGGAACAACAGACTGGTTCCAAATAGGAAAAGGAGTACGTCAAGGCTGTATATTGTCACCTTGCTTATTTAACTTACATGCAGAGTACATCATGAGAAACGCTGGGCTGGAGGAAGCACAAGCTGGAATCAAGATTGCTGGGAGAAATATCAATAACCTCAGATATGCAGATGACACCACCCTTATGGCAGAAAGTGAAGAAGAACTAAAAAGCCTCTTGATGAAAGTGAAAGAAGAGAGTGAAAAGGTTGGCTTAAAGCTCAACATTCAGAAAACTAAGATCATGGCATCCAGTCCCATCACTTCATGGGAAATAGATAGGGAAACAGTGGAAACAGTGGCTGACTTTATGTTTTTGGGCTCCAAAATCACTGCAGATGGTGACTGCAGCCATGAAATTAAAAAACGCTTACTACTTGGAAGGAAAGTTATGACCAGCCTAGACAGTATATTAAAAAGCAGAGACATTACTTTGTCAACAAAGGTCCATCTAGTCAAGGCTATGGTTTTTCCAGTAGTCGTGTATGGGTGTGAGCGTTGGACTATAAAGAAAGCTGAGCACCGAAGAATTGATGCTTTTGAACTGTGGTGTTGGAGAAGACTCTTTAGAGTCCCTTGGACTGCAAGGAGATCCAACCAGTCCATCCTAAAGGAGATCAGGCCTGGGTGTTCACTGGAAGGACTGATGTTGAAGCTGAAACTCCAATACTTTGGCCACCTGATGCAAAGAGCTGACTCATTTGAAAAGACCCTGAAGCTGGGAAAGATTGAGGACTGGAGGAGAAGGGGATGACAGAGGATAAGATGGTTGGATGGCATCACCAACTCAATGGACATGAGTTTGGGTAAACTCCGGGAGTTGGTGATGGACAGGGAGGCCTGGCGTGCTGCGGTTCATGGGGTTGCAAAGAGTCGGACATGACTGAGTGACTGAACTGAACTGAACAAGCTTAATAAAATTATGAAAAGAAAAGACCCTAGATGGTAACAGAGAACCACAGAAATATGGCACGGAAGAAAGAAATAAAATTTTAAAAAATTTCTTCCCTAAAGCAATTGTCCATTCAATCTATTATCTTCCTTTCTCTCCACCAAAAGGTTACACTCTCCAGGCCAACCCTCTACCTATCTACTCTCACATACATTCTCTGGACACCATGTCCTTTTTGCAATATATTGTAGCAAACTCCATTTATCAAACTCTCCCACCAACTAGCTTCCACGTACAGGGGTACCAGCAGCTTCTGGGAAGACCGGAGCAGAAAAAAGGCTGGGGTCTCTCACCCCTTTTCCATCCACCCACAGACATCTCTGCCAGGGATTCAGCCCTTTCCAGAGGGTTCCACTGCCCCTTTCTGGTATCATGGCCAATTCCCATGTCCCCTGCAGTTCCAGGGGTGGGTATCTTCCGGTGGCTGCACACAGTCTCTTTGGTGTATCATTGTCACCTCTTCCATCACCTACAAACCCAGTTTTCTGTAGAAAGTTCTCTGTTCACAATACTTAGTCCAGTTATCCTGACATGCCACCACACATGACTCCAGAAGGACGCTAAACCAGGCAAATCTCCTGCCAAGACCAGCCCCACCACACACAGACACCCCCGTCCCTCCTGCAACCTCACCTCTCACATTTGGACTCTCTGGATTAAGGACAGATTAAGGTCCTTTGGTTTCTTTTTTTTTAATTCACTGCTTGCAGGGGGAAAAAATGCACTTACAAAACTATTAGAACTAAACTATGAGAACTATTCTTCAGCTTTTTATCAAGTACATTACCTTCCCCATCTTTCAACATAGGCTCCTGGCTGCCCCTGCACCAAAGGCTTCTTGCTGTATAAGTGCTGTTTACTTTAAAAAGATTAAGCAGTACTCTCAACTCCTACACACCTCGATTTTTTTAAAAAAAAAAGATCCAAATGCAGCCAAGGGCATACGGCCAATTTACTCTCCTGGTCGGCACTGGCCACTGCTGGCTGCTGACAGTGGCTGGTATAATCAATGTCCATTAATCCTGAGGCAATTTCGAATCTTCTCCTCCCATTGTTTCTTATCCAGGGCATATAAAAATGTAACACCTGACCATAATCACATACAAGCATGAAAAGAGAAGTAAACCAGCTCATGCAGATAAAAGGATGCAAGAGTGAATCAGAGAAGCAGGAGGTGGGGGGGGGGGGGTACTGTGGGCAATGCTTGCTGTGTACAGAATGCACATTCCTCTTCTCCCTAGACACACAACTGGATGAGGTGTCTCGGCAAGGGGCGGTGGGGGCGGGGTGTCCAGGGGACCTGTATCCATGCCCCCTTCCAGGGGCTAGAATAAGCACTGCAGGGTGATCCTGGAGGGCAAGGGTTCACAAAGGCAAGCCCTATCCAGCCTTGGTCACTAAATAGCTTTTTTTTTTTTTTTTAAGTTGAAGTGTAGTTGATTTACAATATTGTGTTTCAAGTATATAGCAATGTGATTCAGCCACACATATATATCTATATTCTTATTCTTTTCCATTTTAGGTTACTGTAAGATGTAAATATTGTTTCCTGTGCTATACAGTAAGTCCTTGTTGTTTATTTTATATATGGTAATGTGCATCTGTTAATGCCATACTCCCATTTATGGTAACCATAAGTGTGTTTCTCTATCTGTGAGTCTGTTTCATAAACAAGTTTGTTTGTACTATTTGTTAGATTCCACATAGAAATGATATAATATTTGACTTTCTGACTTACTTCACTTAGTCTGATAATCTCCAGGTCCATCCATGTTGCTGCCAATGGCATTATTTCATTCTTTTTATGGCTAAGTAATAGTCCATTGTATATATGTACCATGTCTTCTTATCCATTCATCTGTGAATGGACATTTAGGTTGTTTCTATGTCTTGACAATCATAAATATTGCTTCAAAGAACACTAGGCGCATATATCTTTTCCAATCTAAGTTCTCTCCAGGTATATTGCTGGACCATATGATAACTCTAGTTTTTTTGAGGGACCTCCACACTATTTTCCTCAGTAGCTGCACCAATTTACATTCCCATCAACAGTGTAGGAGGATTCCCCTTTCTCCAAACCCTCTCCAGAATGTATTATGCTAAATGAATTCTTTTTAAAAAATTTTTTTAATTAGAGGATTATTACTTTACAATATTGTGATGGTTTCTGCCATACAGCAACATGAATTGGCCAAATGTCCCCTCCCTCTTGAACCCCGCTCCCGCCTCCCTCCCCATCCAACCACTCTAGGTTGTCACAGAGCACAGGCTTGGGGTTCCCTGTGACACACAGCAAACTGCCACTGGCTACCTATTTTACATATGTTAATGTGCATGTTTCAATGCTATTCTCTCAAATCATCCCACCCTCTCCTTCCCCCACCATGTCCACAAGTCTGTTCTTTATGGCTGCATCTTCCTTGCTGCCCTGCAAGTATGATCATCAGTACTATCTTTCTAGATTCCATATATACATATTAATATATGATATTTGTCTTTCTCTTTCTGACTTACTTCACTCTGCATAATAGGCTCTAGGTTCATCCATCTCATTAGAATGGACTGAAATGCATTCCTTTTTATGGCTGGGTAATATTCCATTGTGTATGTGAACTACAACTTCCTTATCCATTCATCTGTTGATGTTCATCTGAGTTGCTTCCATATCCTAGCTATTGTAAATAGTGCTGCAATGAACACTGGGGTACACGTGTCTTTTTCAATTATAGTTTCCTCAGGGTATATGCCCAGTAATGGGATTGTTGGGTCATATGATAGTTTTATTCTCAGTTTTTAAAGGAATCTCCATATGTTCTCCATAGTGGCTATATCAATTTACATTTCCACAGCAGTGTAAGAAGATTCCCTTTTCTCCATACCCTCTAAATGACTTTTTAAAAGGGGTCATTTCCCCATCTCCACCAGCCTAAAACTATGAACCAGAAAAAAAAAAAAAAAAAAACTTGCACAGGGTAAAAAATGACTATACACATCGAAACACACACATGCGCACACACAAGGGGTCCTTCTGTTACAGGAGGTCTTGAACGCATGGATGTGTACTTTTCAAATGAACTGGGCAGACATCTGGTCAAAGTGGCCATGGGGGTACATGAAATAATCCCCAGCATGTCCCTTCCAGACAGATCTCCAAAGGGAGAACCATTTGAGTGAGGGTCACAGGAATAAGTACTGTTCCTGGTTCCCCATCTCCTGTTAGAGAGAACTGTGCCCTGAAGACCAACAACACTTTTACTGTGTAGTACAAAAAGACATGATTCAGAGAGGTCAGGGTGGGCCTTTCAGCAGAAACAGAGCTAAGACCCCCACCTCCCAGGTCAATGCTACTCCAAGCGGGGTGAGGGCGCATCCACAGAACAGGGCCAGTCCACAAAGAGTTTCTGGTCTTTGAAGTACCAAAACTGAGGTTAAGTGTTAACTTTTACAGCCAGTGGACAGGGTAATATTATGTCTTTGAATCTCATAATAAAATTGAAGGCTTGTATTTTATACTTCTTTTTTTATTTCACTTTTCTAGTAATTTATTTTTATGGTAACAGTCTGTGATGGTTTAGAATTTTAAAAGATGGTTCTGTTTCTGCCAGCACCCAGAGTCCCCAGACTCTTCTACCAAGATCACTGCACCCTCTTCCCCAATCCTTCCTGCCTCAGGCTCACCCAGGCTCTCCTCCACGCACCCTTCACCCTTCCTTTCCAGAAGGTGCCTCCCCTTAGACAGGTGAACTTTCCCAGAGCCCCTCCAATGCATGCGTTGTAGACACCGATTCCTGTGAGCTCTGACCAAAAGGAAGTCAAGTGATTGATCAGTCCTCCATCCACACAGCTACAATAACACAGGACTCTGGTCCCAGAAGGGCTTCCCTGGTGGCTCAGTGGTAAAGAATCCACCTGCAATGCAGGAGACCTGGGTTTGATCCCTGGGTCGGGAAGATTCCCTGGAGGAGGATATGGCAACCCTCTCCAGTAGTCTTGCCTGGAGAAGCCCATGGGCAGAAGCGTCTGGCTGGTTACAGTCCATGGGGTCACAAAGAGTAAGACACGACTTAGCAGTTAGACAAAAATGACAACGACTAGCCCCAGAAAGCAGTCATAGTACAAGGAGAAAGGGCTGGAAACCTGTCAGTGGCCCTTACCCACATTAGTTAACCCAAGAGAGAATCTCAGCATGCCTGACAGATGCTGTCTGTCCATCACCTCAACCTGGGATGAAAAGTGAAGGAGACTTTGCCTCTCTCCTCCAGGGAGGTGGGGATACACAGAGAGATCCCACACTGGCTTGGAGAGAAAAGAGAGATTTACAGAGTGAGTCGTGTGTGTGCGCGAGTGTGTGTCCGTGAGTGTGCGCGCATGAGAGAGAGTGTGTCTGTGTGTGTGGCATCAGGTATGATGAAGTATTATGGGAAGGGAAGGGGATGTGGAGACCACATTAGCTCTGCCCAACAGGACCCACTGAACAACTCCTTACAAGGGAGTCCGAGCTAGTGGGGAGGAGGACCTGGAGAGAAGGATTTGAACACATACATCTCCTTGACAATGAATGAAGAGAAAACCAGACAGATCACAATGATGGCCATGACCTAGCAGAAGGAACAAAGGAAACCCTAGGAAACAGCAGAGTCAGGCAGCACCAACCCTCCCCAGAGTATGGATACTACACGGGGCTCAGTGTATGTCTCGGTCCCAGGCAGAACACATTTTTTCAGAATTTCCAGAGACAAAAGGATGGTAATTTTAACAGAAGCCAACATCAGCATCTCTCAGTTATTATGACATGTGTCAACCATGGATCAGAAAGGCAGGGAGTCAAGGGGGATGTAAATGAGCGAGTGTTCTGCTAGGTTACTGCGCTTTTCTGGGTATTTGAAATTAAAAAAAAATTTTTTTCAAGTAAACCAGAGAACAGATGCATGATGCTGTTTTGAAACCTCTTGCCACAAACGGGGAGCATTAGATCCTGTCCAAACTGGGCATGCCTTGGAAAGACAACTGCTCCGCTGTTCCCTGTCTGGCCCAGTGACAAGACAAGGGGTGGCCCCTGCCCTGACCTCCACCCTGCACCCCCACCTTTCCCTGAGGCCAGCAGGGTTAACCCAATGTGGTTATTATCAATGGGCAGCAGCTATCTAGACAGAACGTAGGCACCTCATGGGCTTTGAGAAGAAGGACTGGGATGTAGGCACCTCGTGGGCTTTGAGAGGGAGTACTGAGATGGAGTTCCCATGCGTGCCACAGGCAGAGGGCCAGGGAGGTGACAACCACCCTCAGCTGATTTTCTTCCCAAAGCCCATGGCCATCATCAAGCTGGCTCAACAGCCTGTCCCTGCCCCACTCCAGGTAGGCCACACACTGGACTCAACTGCCCAGCACATGGCCAAAGTCAAGCACCGACATTTCCTAAGACGAGACTCATGTCCCAGGAACCACAGAAAGAAATCGGAGCACAAAGAGTGAAGGCTGTTTCATTTTAATTGCACCCCAGGCATGCCATCTAAGCCCCCCATTTCTGCTAAACCTCTTCCAGGATTACTCATCTTCGACACCAACAGGAAAACATCATGAACTTGAAACCCCGTCATCTGGATTTGTGGATGACTGTACTTCAGTGCCTGCACTAGCAGGATACAAATAAAATGACACCAAAGTTTTCTACCTAAGACCTGTTTCTCTCTGACATTTGTTGTTTCAGCTCACCCTGCAGCCACATGCCAGGATCTTCACTCCCCACTGGTGATGTGAAGGGAGTAAGGCCAGCCCTCCTGCTCAAGAAATTTACAGTTTACACAGACCCACAATGAATATAATGCCTTCCGCTGCCCTCCCACGTCTTCTCCGCTTTCTTTTGCAGTGTGTTCATGTGATCTACTGGGGTGGCTATGGTTTTAATTTTAATTATTTTTTATCAACACTGCATCTTTCAGACATCCCCAGTGGTCCAGCAGTTAGGAGTCCACCTGTCAATGCAGGGTACACAGGTTCCATCACAGTCCAGGAAGATTCCACATGCTGCAAAGCAACTGAGTCCATTCGTCACAACTGTTGAGCCTGTGCTCCATAATAAGAGAAGCCATTGCAATGAGAAGCCCATGCTGCAACTAGAGAAGGCCTGCACACACCAACAATGACACAGCACAGTCAAAAACAAATAAATAAATTTAAAACAAAACACTACATCTTTCTCTTCCAGTCCTATCTCCAGAAACGAAATGGAGAAGATATTCCCTTGAGAAATTAAGGCATAAAAAACCAGGTGTGGGATCTACCAACCTATCTGAGAAACACCCTTTTTTTTTTTTCCTACACCCATTTCTTACCACAGACTCCGCGGCAGAGTTCGAGAGTCATTTGTTTGCAGAAGCCAACCACCTCCCTGATCTAAACTGTTAGTTTGGATCATATGATTACACCTAAACCCAAGCAGAAAGCCAGGACATCTTTTTCCCAGCTGAGTCAGAAGAGAGATGGTTTCACAATCTGGCCAGGGGAGAAAGGTAACTGCTTCTCCACCTTCAGGCAGACCCAACCATTGCCCAAGCCCTGGACCTTGTCGAAGTGTGGAGAGTGTGCTTTCTATCCTGAACGCTATTTAAAGGATGATAAGAAATGCAAACTCATCTGTGATATGGCTTTCAAGTTATAAATGTCAATGACAGCCAGTCTGCTGCGTTGGGAACTCCTCCAACAGGTTGACAACAGCCCAATTCCACGGCTCTGGAGGAGGCCGACAGACAGCTGCTCTTTCAGCAGTTATTTCGAAAGGAGCCAAGAGGCCCTTCCAAAGGCAGCTAGGTGTTGGCGCGCTCAAGGGGGAAGGTGACACCATTTCTGGTGGCAGACAGGCACAGCCCAGGAGTGCCGCGAGATGCCAACATGTCTGCCTGCTTCATGGAGACTGTTAGCCCAACACAGTACAGGGGGCAACAAATATCACAGGAGAGGCAGAAAGATGCGTATCCTTCCCAGAGCACAAGCCACAGCACCTGGGTACCAGGAACCACAGACCCAGTCCTGAGTCTTCACCATGTCAGCCTGCTATGCTCCCAGCTGCCATGCCTGGCAACTCTTGGAGGGCAGTGAACAAACTTCCCTATCTGTCAACACTACACTAGTTTCAGACAGACGCTTGAAGACAGATGGTTTAACTAAACCAGTCTCTGAAATGAAGCTCATTCCCTTTAAGTCATGTGTGTGATGTGGGGGTGGGGAGAGTGTGTAAGATGGATTAAATACGCTTGTTCCATCTCAGACAAAATCCCATATCTAGAGATGCAAAATCTCTGAGGTTCTGAAGGAGGTTCTTATTTTTTCTGGTTTCTCCCAGCAGGACCAACTCTCAAGGTGACAGGGAGAAGCCTCTGATAAAAGTCACACAGTCACATGATTTGAGTTCTAACTAAGGCTTTCATTCACAGACATTCATCTGCTTGTCAGTTGCTGGGGCGGTTTTTCTTCTGTGATGTTGTTAAGGACAAAATTTGTTCAAAGACCCACACACATGAAAGAAACACCAATTATGAATGCTTAATGTTTCATTCTGCTGGCCCCATAACCTCAACACCCAAATCTATCAGCCTGTAAAATCCAAAAATTCTGCTCCCAAGTTGAAAGTCTGATTTACCAAGGTGACTCTCAAAGGTAGCTTAGATCATGGTTTTAAGCACTCAGGACTATTTGTACAGTTAGAACAGGAATGTACTTAGCAAATTGCTTCCTCCATAAAACATGTTCACACCTAGGGGCTAAGGAAAATGTACTCTTTTACAACATTCTTTGATATGGACACAGTTCAGAGATCATGCAATCATCATGAGTCACACTCTCCAGTTCATTGGCTTTGTTATGTTCACACCACGATCCTCTGTGTCTGAAGGGGCCAGCACTTCTATCTTAGAGTATCTGGCCAAGATTCAGTTCAATACAGTTATGTTTGATAACGACTGAATAAAGTAATAGATGACCTTCTGCTCCAGTCACTTTACTAATTCGAAGCAGATAAAATATCCTTGCCCAATTAACCCAAATGATACATTTCACCAGGTCTTAACCAGATAGCCAGAAACATACATGCCCTCGGGACTGAGTCGCACTATAAGAGTGATCCACTGGCCCTTTGGGTTTTGATGGTTCCAAATGCTCTGAATCAAGTACTCAGTCCTCTCCCTAAGGGCAAATATCCCAGTGTGCTTAAATATCTGGTTATTATAGTACTTACATGGCCTGATGGCTCTGCCTCCAAAGTCCACTTTAGAACAGTAATCACTCCTGCAATCACAAAGACAAAGACATCTTTAAGTTTCTCCTCTTTACGGACTTGAGCCACTGCAAACAGACAGGCTGACAAAGAGCTTCTACGAACTATGCCTCACATTTTGGAACCCAACTGCCTTTTAAGATAAACACCTAAAAATAGATGAGAATTCCCTATCACTCCAACACCCAGAGGCATATCTCTAAAAAATTACATTATCTCACTTGTTAGGATCCAAATCCATCCATTATTAGTTCAGCAGGAGTAAGGCTCCAGTTGGCAAAGATGGAGCATCTCCACAAAACCACTCTTGTTCTAAGTCTCAGGAGGCATTAAACCAAAGCTTTTACCAGTCCTAATGCTTTCCGGAGTAGACTACATTAATTCATACACACAGTCTCAAGTATATGCATACACACAACTTTAAAAATACATAGCTCTGTGACAAAAAAACCAAGGAGTTTGCAATACGCGATAAAGCCAGTTGAATGACAAGCCTGTTCATTTAAATATAACAGATTACTTGCAGCTGCTTCACCTTGAAAAAGCAAACCAGAAGAACAGTAAAAAGCCATTTTAGAAATATATCTACTATGTGCTTCTGATATCACTGATATTTTCCCTAAATAACACATCTTTTCAGAAAAAGGGGGAAAACAGTCCTTTTACAGATACATACGGTGTGTTTCTGATATTCATGGAATTTATCAGCAGATAATTATAAAACTGAGAGCTCAATAGAGAGAGAGGGAGAGAAGGAGGGAGAGAAAATAAAGACCATGCTGCACAGATCCATCTTCAAGCTGACTATCCAGAAGTTTTTTAAAACTAGCCAACAGGTCTACCTCTTCCGTAAGCCCCTCGTGGAAGAACATGTACCATCTTCTGCTGAAAAACATTTGATCAAGTTTTGCTTTTTACTTCCAAATATGGTCTGCAACATATAACTTCCTTTCACAGTACTAACATTTTTGTCTGTGTCAACAATCTGAACAATAGCAGAGGGCTGTGCACTGGGGCAACTTAAGAGCAGATTCAATCTATTATCATTCCAAAACCATGATTTCCATGAAACAGTCTGGCTTCAAATGTTTGCTAAGGAAGGGTAGAAGGCTGGAAGGGTACTGAATCAATGCCAGTGATCACATGACCCTTTTTATACAAGCTATTATCTGAGCTAGCTTTGAGGTAAAGGAATGGGTTGTGAAACTGGGTTATCATGATATAGGAAAAGCTACTATCTCCTGTAAGCAGCACCAAGATATATTTAGAGAAAACAATCCTAAGCACCTTCATCAACATCAAAAATACATTCTTTTGTAGTGGTATCAGCTAACAAAATGAACACCTGTGTGCCTCCAACCTGAATAATATCAACTTACTTTCAGTGCTTTTTGTATGTTTTAATCAACACCTAATTTGTTGTATTATATGGTAGTTTGCCTTTGAATATTGTGATCAAGTGCACAGGCTGTGGTGGCTAATGAATCATACAGTAGTGAGACTGGTATGATTCATAAGTCAAAATGTTCATGATGTGCCAAAAGGGGGAAAAAAAAGTTCATTATCTTTTACCTCCCCCAAAGCTTTCAAATCTGGATTTTTTATTTTTTCATAATACTCATACTAATAAAGAACTCAATCTTGACTTCACCTTAAGAATCAGGCAAACTACTCCCTGAGTCATATGAAAATATACATAGTAAAATTCATGGTCACCAAGAAGCCCAAAGGCCATTCACTTTTATCCTCAGCAAAGCTTTAAAGTTCAGCTAATCTTAAATATCATTTCCTACAGAGCCAAGTATATAATATTAATGAAAGTTTAGAACTATTTTTAGCTGTGTTTATAGGTAAATGTCTTAGATAAATGTTCTCCTTCCCCATTTTCCAAACAGCACCACTCCACAGCTTTCATCAAGATTTTACCCGAAAGTATCTTTTCTGTAAGTTCCCTCAATCTCATCTTGGGTGTATGCTTCGATTTCCCACCTTAATTAAACCTAACTGTGAAAGCACTTGTAATAGATTCTTCAGGCAAGTATACTGGAGTAGGTAGAATTCCCTTCTGCAGGGAATCTTCCTGACCCAGGGATTGAACCCGGGTCTCCTACATTGCAGGCAGATTCTCTACCATCTGAGCCACCCGGGAGACCCCAAATAGAGATCATGGGAGTGCAACTCAATCTAAAAAGAATAAGACAGCAATCACTGGGGATGGACAGTGAAAGAGTAGTTACAAAAAACTGGAGCATCATTTTCAGACATTATACCTCTCAATTTATAAATTGGATAAAATATATTATGAATGACCCACAAACAAAATAACCTGCTTGATGAGTTCTGCCATCTAGAGTGGCATTCTATTAGAAATCTGCATCTGAGTATCTTGCCTATCACCCCTTCCCCATTCAAAGCATCTTGAAAGGGGAGCCATGATAAACGCAGCTTGTTGAAGGACCACCTCTGCAGTATCTACTCTGCATCTGATGACACAGGATGACAGACGCCAATTCCAGGCATGTGGATTTCACACCTCCCTGTCCCTAATGCCCTTCAACACTGTCATCTGTCAAGTTGATCCCTTTTCAGTTTTACACTCACGAGTCCCTCTTCTTACTTCCTATGGACAGCACCTCTCCAAATGGAGAATCTCAGAATCTTGATGTAACCTCAGATACAACTCCAACCAGGCTTTCCCTCTCCCCTTTTCCACAGTCTAAGCAAAGGTGACTCACTGAGAACACCAAAGCTGTCCTAGATTCATGTCAGCAAATAGTTCAAGGGAGCCTACTGCTCTGCCTAAAATATTTTCATGCCTAGAACAAAGATTTTCAATAATAAGACCACTGAGTGGTACACATTAGAAACAAATCATGACCATCATTATATGCCTTACTTTTTAAAATTTTTTCTTCAATTCTTTAAAGAAGTTTTTTAAATTGCAGTGTAGTTGATTTACAACTTCACGTTAGTTTCAGGTGTATAGCACAGCAATTCAGTTCATGCATATGTATATACACACATATACACTTCTTCAGATTTTTCTTCCCTTACAGGTTATTACAAAATATTGAGTATAATTCCCTATTGTTTTAAGTCATTCAATCTCCCGTAAGGAACATCAGATAGTCACAGAGGAAAGAAGTCCCATAATTACAGTCCTGGCTTCATATGGCTTTCACCTTAGGTTGGGCAGACCGACTAAATGTACTGCAAGTGCCATGCTGCCCGGTAACAAAGATCTAGAGCGGACCTTGACAACAGAACTTGCATAATCTTGACCTTTGTTTGGTTTTGTCACACGTCTCTCATCAAGGCTCCACGGTGAGCTTGCCAAAACAGACTCCAATCTAAATCTGCCCCCCAAGGCTCCCGCCTGGACACAAACGCAAGGCCCAATCTCACAACCAATCTCTATCTTCTTGTGTCTGAGGCAGAGGCAACCTCAGTGCCTCTGTCAGAAATGAAGGGGGGACTCACGGACTATCACAGACAAAAAGTGCAGCTGCCACATCAGAGGGGCAGCGAATCCTCTACAAATGTTAGTGATTATTACTATTGTGTTGTTACTGCTATCAGAGGATAATAAACTAATAGGATAATAAAAGGGCAGTTCTAGAACCAGTCAGAAGTCTGAAACCACAGCCTGGTGGTGCTCAATGCGTTACATCTTCATTTTGCTAACAGCTATTTTGGCAGGTGGTGGATCAGGAATAAAGAATCCACCTGCAAGGCAGGAAATGCGAGTTCAATCCGTGGGTCAGGAAGATCCCCTGGAGAAGGAAATGGCAATCCACTCCAGTATTCTTGCCTGGGAAATCCCACGGACAGAGGAGCCTGGCAGGCTATACTTCATGGGTTTGCAAAGAGTTGGACACAATTTAGCGACCACATCACCACCATTTTATCAGGCAGGTGTGACAATTACAACAATTCAGTGGCTTGGACCCTGGAATACCCTTACTTAACAAGACTATTACCCTGCAGATGGTTCCCAAGTAAAGTGCTTGATTTACAAATTAGAAAAAAATATTCAAATCTTGCAACATTCCAATTCATCACTAACTTGGATTAGAGAGAGAATACTTGTAGCCAAAAAAGTTTATCCAAGATTTTATCAAAACATAATGACAGCAGGTCAGGGGACCACTTATGTACGCTTGCAACTATTTTTAACATTGACAGTGTCACAAAAAGCAGATCCCCTTTACAAAACTTGTACATAATCCCAAACAAAACTTGCTATTTTCATAAAAATTATTTTAAGAGGCACAAGGGAAATTCATCTTAAAATTCTGTTTTTGGAACCATCCCCACATTACACCTGTTTTTCTCCCACAGCCTAACAGTTCTCAATGTACAGGCCCAGATCCAGAAACACCATCATCATCTGGGAAGTTGGGGATACAAAATCTCCGACCCTGCCATCACACACCTAGCGAATCAGAAATTCAACTGGGGCCCAGCAATCTGTCTGTACAAGCCCCCCAGGAGATGGGGATGTACCCTCAAGTCCGAGAAGTGCTGACAATACGCTATTCACATGTGGCCGGGGACACCACTTCAGGCAGCTCTTTTCCCTAAAAGACGATCTGGCATTTTTCTGTTCCTTAAAAACCTGCTATAAGATGATGTCAACTGTTCCCTTCTATTTTTAATTCCTCATGATGAGGCTGAAGATGATTCATTCGGCACCTTATGTGATCACTTAAATGGTAAGGCTCCCTGTCTCCCACCCCTAATGGAAGGTGACTGCTGCCTGTTAGCTCTGATGTAATTACAAGAACGATTCAGCAACAAAAGCCTATCCTTTATCAACCTCAGTGAAAGCTGTGATAGAGTTATAATTATAATGCTCCATTCTTTCCCATAATGTGTTCATAATAATGTATCCTTTGAAACTGATCATACCGCATGTCATAACAAGGAAACACACAACCCGGGATCAAATTTAGTTTATTGTAAATAGAAATCAAAACTGCAAGTGTTTGGGCAAATCCTTTCAACTGACAGGAAACAAGGATGCATTAACCATCTGGCTGGATTTCATTTATCTACATGGAATGTGAAAAAAAGAAAGTTGACTTAAGGCTTTCCATGGGTCCTAAGGTGACCTCAATACTGAATGGTCTTATCACCAGACGTCACCCATCATCTAACTGATTATCAAAGCAGGAAGCATTAAGGGGCATTTCTGAAATAATAAATAATCCTTTTCTATACCTTTAATTTGTTGAAGTGTGTATTAATTCAAAGTTAATATCCTACCTGCTGTGAGGCCTCCTGATGGATTGTGACTACCGATGTTATTATTAATTTCCCTTTCCTTTTTGATTAATTTCACACTTAGGCTGGAGAAGAAAGGCGAGATTAATGATGTCTGGAAGACAATGTTTGGTTCTTATAAGATACTAAAGTAACTTCAAGTGTTCAAGTAAACAGAGAACCCAGATAAGGATACGATAAAGGAATCATATCCCAGAGATGTCTGAGATGCCATGCAAACAAATGCCCAGAACCCCAGAGAGTGTGTGAGCTGTGAACTCCAGTTAATACTCTTCTGGGATGCAAGGAGAATGAAAGTTGGAATTCTGAAGATCGCAATGCACACTGATAAACTTGTGGCCCTACCAGTGACTGCAGCCATGTGTTTATTTATCACACTATAATTCTTGATTTTGCAAGGGTCCCTCTGTGTATTACTTAGCCTCTTCACACCCTTCTTGTCACCTCTCCAATCTCTCTGGGACAATCTCAGGATTCCTTGCCCAACATATGAAGAGACAGATCTCCTTCAGAGGATATACAGAAAAGGAGTATAAACTTGGTTGTGTGATGCACTTTAATAGTCAGGGAACTGTGTGTATATATGCTAATCCTATTTCCAATAATAATGTCTACATTCTTTGAGAGCCTTCTATGTGCCAAGACACTAGAAACTTGACAATAGTATAAGTCATCTAACATAACAAAAGCTCTTGGAGGTACTACTGATATTATACACACTTTACAGATCAAGAAACAAAGGCTTAGAAACCTAAATATCTTGCATAGGTAACCACCATTTTCATACTGATCTGTCAGGCTCCCAAGCCTGAAGTCTTCCATATCATACTGCTTCCCTGGGAGTGTGAAGAAAGAGAACACTTATACCTGCATGGACTTTATTCCAGATGACCTGGAAGCTACAGGTATGCCATTATCCTCTAAGAAACTTTCCTTCCTACTCTAGCTCCACTGACCCAAGTCTTCTTTGAAGTCTAAGATTTTTTTAAAAATTTTATAATAGAGATAGTTGATTAACAATGATGTGTTAGTCACAGGTGTACACCAAAGTGATTCAGTTACACCCATACCAGTATCCATTCTTTTTCCATTTAGGTCAGTACAGAATATTGAGCTGAACTGCCTATGCTATACAGTAGGTCCTTGTTGGTTATCAATTTTAAATATAGCTATGTGTACATGTCAACCCCAAACTCATCTATCCCTCCTCCCCCACCCTTTCCTAGTGGTAACCATTAAGTTCATTCTCTAAGTCTGTAAGTACTCCTGTTTTGTCAACAGTTTTTTAATTTACAAAGTCCATTTGTATATATATTGTTCATTGTATATATATATTATATATATATATTTTAGATTTCTGAAGTCTAACATTTAAATAAAATTCAACAATTCTACACTATCTCTTAGACTTTCTCATGTCCACTCGAGTACCCTTATCTTAAGACATCTCCCCTCACAAACAAGCCTGCTCAACTAAGACCTATATTGAAGTGCTAAACACAGCCAGCAGTCATCTCTGGCCACTGTCTAGATCAGGGTTCATCAATATAGTTGTCACTTACTACATGTGGCCATTTAAATTCTAATGACAAGTAAATAAAATTTAAAATTCAGTGCCTTAGCCACACTAGGCACATTTACGGTGTTTCATAGCTTCACATGGCTAGTGGTTGTCACACTGTACAACAGAGATACAGAACATCTCCACCATGGCAGAAAGTTCTACTAGACAGCACAGGGGTAGATTTATTTCAGGACAGCACTCTTTCATCTAACATCCTTCCAACACTGTGTAGGAGGACACAGCCTCTTCACGGAACTAATTAAGGGCTTCAGACCTATGAGTTTTCAGATGTCATCTTTTAAGGAATAACACTGAGAAGTTAGGTCACTTGGAAAACTTATAAATAAAGCAAGCAGACCTACCTCATAGACTAGAGAGTGTCAGAATGTAGAGGCACTAAGAAGCAACCATTATAAGGCGTTCCATTCAGGAATAACCACTCTCATGGAACCACAGGTCACGATTCACCAGGAACAACCACCCCCACACGTTTCTCTAGGCTCGTCCTCACCAAAGCCCTCTCCACTATTTCTCCTGGGCAAGACAAGGGCCCCGCATGTGGTCTTTGTTTCTAATCACAAAGCAAGAAAACCACTTTTCAATCAGACTGGTATTTCCCACCAATCACTCTCAATTGCTTCATTAAAAGTTGGAGAATTAGTAATGAGACAAGCTTTTGGGGACAGAGAAAGTAGGCTTGAAAAGAGAGCCTCAGTCCCCTCAGTGACCCCTGACCTGGAAGCAGGTACTTAAAAGATTTCCAAGAATTAAAACATTAGAGAAACTCGGGGTATAGCTAACCTTTGGGGGAGGATCCCAAAATACAGTGTTCGTTACTGTTGGATTAGAACAGCCTTGGGTGGGACTCACTGAGTGATAAAGAGGCTAAGTCATGGATCTGACCTTTGACTGTTACAACCTACAAATGCCCTGCAGGTGGCATTTCTTCTCTCCCTCCATTCTTCATTGTTTTCTCCTTCCTCCTTCCCCACTATCATCAGATCTCTAGGATTGAATGCCATGCCCAAGACAAGCCAGCCTTCACGGCTGCTGACATTGGTCCAGAAAGTGATAGACGGACGTCTGAATGCCACCTCCACTGCCAAGAAGGAGAGTTTTCTGATGAAAATGCAAATCAATTCATCCTCAGTTAGGAGGAGGTGATGATAAACTAACATGTTCCTCTCTTAGAGCCTATAAAAGTCATCTCATCTCTAAACTCCCAACTCAACCACAAGTAAGGCCGACTTCTGCCTCTCCTGTCAGCATTACTCACCTTTGCTTAAAGACCACAGCCTACTGAATCACTAACTCTAAGAAGAGGCCCAACATTAACCCCTTCCTGCCCAGTAGCTCACAACAGCATTCTCACCTGGGGGACCGTTCTCCAGCCTCATTCGTCCACCTCCCAATCCATTCCTGACCACCTGCCTGATGAACCTTGGGAAGCACCTCCCAGGCCAGGCCATTCCACATCAATAAGATAGCCCAAGAGCCACCATCTCGAAAATCAAGACTTGGCCTCTAAGGTTCTCCTGAATTAGGATGGATGGCTCTGCTCAAGCCAACTTGTCTACTTTTTCTCCTTTTTCCCTTCAGGTCTTCTCTGCCCTCAATATAGCCAACTTACCCTCCATAAACAACATCTGCTCTGGGGAACTTTCGCAGGCCCTGAAATGCCCATCACCTCCCATGTGTGGTAAGACCTATAACCAGTCAGCTCCTCAAGAACAGGGCGTGTCCTACACTTCCCAATATCTCTGAATAGCATTTCAGACCCAGACTCTTACACACAAATTGATGCTCTGCAAGTATTTGATAATCCACTGAAAATAGCTTCTGTCCATGCTTGTAAATCCATCATTTCAACAGTGGATTTTCAGACCACTAAGACCCCTTCCATATTCAGTCTGCTCGCTGTGAGCCCAAGGAGGCTCTGGACTCTGTGTTGTGATTCCCACTCCACCATCTTCCAGGAAATGTACTTAACACCTCGAAGTCTCAGCATCCTCTTTTGTGAAACCAAGGCCCTAACAGTAGTAGTAGTTGTAATACCACCACCATCAACACCCCCCACCAGCTGTGGGCTAGAAACAATGTGAAAGCACTTAGCACAGGGCCTCATACAGAGTAGGCGTTCAGTAACTGTTACCGTTACCTCTTTCTCCTATTATTAGAAAGTTTCCTTAAAGGGGCTTCCCTTGTGGCTCAGCTGGTAAAGAATCCACCTGCAATGCGGGAGACCTGGGTTCGATCCCTGGGTTGGGAAGATCCCCTGGAGAAGGGAACGTGTACCCACTCCAGTATTCTGGCCTGAAGGATTCCATAGACTATATAGTCCATGCGGTCGCAAAGAATTGGACACGACAGAGCAACTTTCACTCACTCACTTCTTTAAGGGGACACAGAGCATAGTTGCTTTAACATGGTCCTGTTAACTTATGTTCAGATCCCAACTCAGCTGAGATCCCAGCTGTAGGACCTCGGGGAAATTATTTCACTCAGCTTCAGAATCTTCAGCTGTAAAAGGGGTTAATAATCCACCTTAACGGGCTAGTTTAAGAATAAGGGAATACACCTAAAGTTCTCAGTACTTAGTCAGCAATTCACTCCATGTCATTTACTAAACATGACTTTACTTCAGTCAAAACACAACTGAAAAGGGAAAAAAAAAAAATCCATGTATCCTCACATCACTGTCACATTAGCCGCATAAACAAGGCCCTGGGCATTTTGAAACTGAGCAGGACCCTGTGGGGGGGCTGTCTTGGGTACAAGAGCCTTTCCGAGTGCCCCGTTTCTTGTTTGGGGGAAAAGGGTTGCGGTTTCCTGAGCTCCAAAAGGGCAAACAGTTACTACTGAGGGAGTGAGGGAACGCAGGAAACAAAAGGAAGGAAGTCAAACAATAGTGCAGGGCCTGATTCTGTGCCTCCTGGGGGACATGGGGAACAATCTGACAGGACTCTGAGCTCCTCTACAGGAACCAGCTCCCCACCCTCCCTGGTGGAAGGAAACAGTTCAGGCTGAGCAAATGCACATGGACCCCAGACTGGCTGGAACCAGAAGGCTGATGACTGAGACCTCGGGACCACCCCTCTGGTCCCTCCCCGCCAACCAATCAGAGGAAGATCATACACCTTGCAGCCCTCACCCCAAATTCTGCCTAAGAAAACTTCCCCCAAAACCATCGAGGACTTCAGGTCTTTTGAGCACCAGCTGCCCCGATCTCCTTACTGGGCCCTGTTATCAACCTTACTCCACTCCAAACAACCATGATTCAGTTTGTTTGGCCTCACTGTGTGTTGGGCACATGAACTCGGGTTTACCAAAAATTTCAGCTGCCAAGCCCCACCTCCGGGGACATCAGCTAGAGTCTTCACATAGTGAATGCCAGAAAATTCCATTCAGAGTTGCAAGGAAACCCATTTCCTGGAGGCAAGTATCTGAGTTCTCACTTCCATCACTTTCCCATCTCCAAATATTCATATCTACTCAGATTTACACTGAAAACCAGTAAGGTCCTTCCTGAAAGGAAAATACACTGATATCAAGCTACTTATCAAAAACAAATCTATAATTGAAGCCGTTCTAACCAAACAAGAGCCCCATGTGCTGAGAGAAAAAAAAATCCACAGGTTTGAATATTCAAACAAGTGGTTGAAATGATACCACCCCAGAAAGGCAGCTCCCAGCCAGAATCACACTTCTATTGAAAAGAAACTCAACTTTTCTAGTTCAATTTGCAAGTTTCTGAAAACTCAGATGGGGAGTCCGAGCAAAGAGAAACCTGTTACACCCACTCTTGCCCTGTATGAGGCTCTGGGGTTCATGCCTTCCACCGCCTCCCAGCTCAAGGCCAAGGCCCAGAAGGCCCCAGGGCTGAATCCTTGGCTCAGGTCCCTCCAGGGCTGGAGGTGAGAGGAAGGGCAAGAAGCCTGCATTCCAGGGTGACAGGAGTGAGCAGGTAAGCAGGTTCCCACCAGAAACATGTGTCTTCCATGCAATGGTCTTACTCCCCAGAGCTGAAAGATGACTTCCTTTTCTTCCCCGAGCACCCAGCCGGGCCACCCCCTCGATGCCCTGGGCTCCCTCAGACTCACAGGCTCTTATCCCACTCCCTCTCAGTCAGCTGGTACAAGGACAGTCTTTCCCCCGATGCAGGCCAAGGGAGCTGTGCTTCACAAGAGCCCAGGTCTCAGAGCTGCAGACTCACCGACGGCCCCGGAATCCACTGAGCAGCTCTCTGCTGCAAGCTCCCTCACCTCCTTTCACTACTACCTCCTCCTCCACGTGTCGTCAGGTTTTCCCCTCACCTGAATCTGCCTGGGGTTCATAGGTGTTCCTCATTAAAACTATTAAATTAGCTGGATGTTCCCTGCCTGAGGTTCACCAAAAGTAATCAGATACCATGGCAGAGCAGCAAGCGGCATCACCTACTGCTCCAACCAGCCATGATCTCCATGACCAGTGACTTTTACAACCACCCTCCTGTTTGCAGATGAAGGAACAGAGGCTCAGAGACTTCAAGTAACCAGCCCCAAGTCCCACAGCTGACAGGTGGTGGCACCAGGACGTGAATCCAGCTATCTAACCACAGAGCTCTCCCTCGTAACCTCTGGACTAGCCTCGTAACTTCCAGCCACTCTCCACCATCATTTCTCTCACTGTCCTTTCACTGGAGGAAAGGATGACCTCTTAATAAGCCCAACTCACCATCATCAGGGGCTGCGTGCTGGGTGGAGGGGGGCAGGGGGGACTGGCTGTGTCAACCCCCAGCTGCACACAATTCCTCATGAGCACCTCTCCCGAGCAACTCGGGCAAGCCAGACAGCACTTTGCAGAAATGAACACTGGAGGCTTATGCTGCAAGCCAGGCTGCACTGCCCCTTCCCAGTCAAGCAAATGTCAGGCAAATGTGTCCAGTGACTTGTTGGGTGCAAATCCAGCCTCATTCCTGGGAAACGCCAGCATGCAGAGCTCAGAAATCTGCATTTCACTCCCCACATGACTCTGAAGCCCCTTAGGAACCCCTGGACCGCCCCCTCTTCCCCAGAGTGGTAGTTCTCAAGGCAGACTTGGAAAGGGAATGAGAGACACCCCCCTCAGGAGCTGTTAAAAAGATGTGCCATGACCCTCAACAAAAATAAAACAAAAGAAATAAACCAAGAAATCTGGAATCTTCCAGGGCATAAAGAGTAAGGTGGGAAGATGGGAGACATCGAATGACGTGCTAGCTTTGTGGCCCGGGATAAAGCACTCACTCCCTTTTCTACTGAGCAACCTCATCATGCTTGAAAGAATGTAACATTCCCAGAGATTCATTTAGCAGGCTCATTGTAAAAATAGTGAAGAGAGAGGGAGAGGGGGAGAGAAAGGAAAGAAAGACAAAGGAAGGAAGGAAGGAGAGAAATCCTGGGGAAGCCTTTTACCTGTCACAGTGACAGGAATAACAGGGCCCTTCACACACACATTCACACACACACACTCACAGATGATGAGTAGGATTTAGACCAGCACTCACCAAAAGGAAAACAATGCAAGCTACACATGTTTTTTAAATGTTCTAGTAGCCACATTGAAAAGTAAAAAGAAACAGGTGAAATTAATTTCAACGCCGTTTATTTTACCCAATATAGCTAAAATATTATTGTAAAACATAATCAGCATCTCGACATCATTAATGAAATCTTCTACATTCTTTGCTTCATACTAAGTCTCTAAATGTCAGTATTTACAGCATATCTCAGTTCAGATTAGCTGCACCTCAAGGGCTCAAACAGCGACATGTGGCTGCCACATTCAACAGTCCAGATTTAGGCAGAGATGGTCAGCTAAAGCAGCTTCCCAGGTGGTGCAGCGGTAAAGAATCCGCCTGCCAGCACAGGAGATGCAGGTTCGATCCCTGGGTCTGGAAGATACCCTGGAGAAGGAAGTGGCAACCTGCTCCAGTATTCTTGCCTGGGAAATCCCATGGACAGAGGAGCCTGGCAGGCTATAGTCCATGGGTCACAAAGAGTCGGACACGACTGAGCGATTAAGCATGCACACATAGGTAAAGAGGGAAAAGAAGGGGTGGAAATAAAGCCTTGAACAAAGAACTAAGGGAGTATGGCACCCAGGAACATCCATGACCCACAGTCAGTGTTTGTAAGGGGTGAGATGTAATTACCTTCAGACTCAACAGTTAGTACGTTAGCACCGTTGCTAACCAAGGGAAAGCTGGTGTCACCATTTTGGTGCCCGAAGTACCAAGCCCAGACTGAAAAATCAAAGTCTGTTAACTCAGTAACATGGCACCCAGTTGCACATCACACACACTAGCTAGACTTCAAGCCTCAGTGTGAACTCTCCCTCACATAGAGCTCAGGCCTCCAAGGGAAGTAGCTGAGAGCTGCCCTCTCAAGTCCTGTGGGCATAAGCTCCACCCAGGGAAATCAAACAACAGGGCCCTCCCATCTACAGGCTGTAAAGGGGAAGAAGAACACAGCCAGATGAAAAAAGGAGAAGATAATTTAGCACTTGCAGTGGGCAAAGTATTGGCCCCTGATCATGTCCAAGCTGGTTTTAGAAAAGGCAGACGAACCACAGATCAAACTGCCAACATCCACTGGATCATCGAAAAAGCAAGAGAGTTCCAGAAAAACATCTACTTCTGTTTTATTGACTATGCCAACGCCTTTGACTGTGTGGATCACAATAAACTGTGGAAAATTATTAAAGAGATGTGAATAACAGACCATCTGACCTGTCTCTTGAGAAACCTGTCTGCAGGTCATGAAGCAAAGGTTAGAACTGAACATGGAACAACAGACTGGTTCCAAATAGGAAAAGGGGTACATCAAGACTGTATATTGTCACCCTGCTTATTTAACTTATATGCAGAGTACATCACGAGAAACGCTGGGCTGGAGGAAGCACAAGCTGGAATCAAGATTGCCGGGAGAAATATCAATAACCTCAGATATGCAGATGACATCACCCTTATGGCAGAAAGCAAAGAAGAACTAAAGAGCCTCTTGATGAAAGTGAAAGAGGAGAGTGAAAAAGTTGGCTTAAAGCTCAATGTTCAGAAAACTAAGATCATGGCATCTGGTCCCATCACTTCATGGGAAATAGACGGGCAAACAGTGGAAACAGTGTCAGACTTTATTTTTGGGGGCTCCAAAATCACTGCAGATGGTGACTGCAGCCATGAAATTAAAAGACGCTTACTCCTTGGAAGGAAAGTTATGACCAACCTAGATAGCATATTAAAAAGCAGAGACATTACTTTGCCAACAAAGGTCCGTCTAGTCAAGGCTATGGTTTTTCCAGTGGTCATGTATGGATGTGAGAGTTGGACAGGGAAGAAAGCTGAGCACCAAAGAATTGATGCTTTTGAACTGTGGTGTTGGAGAAGACTCTTGAGAGTCCCTTGGACTGCAAGGAGATCCAACCAGTCCATCCATCATAAAGGAGATCAGTCAGTCCTGGGTGTTCATTGGAAGGAGTGATGTGAAGCTGAAAGCAATACCTGCAAAGGATTCATGGGATCGCAGAGAGGATGAGATGGATGGCATCGACTGATGCACATGGGTAAACTGAACATGTCCTTGTCCCAACTCTGAGAACTTGGCAATGTTGCTTTACATGGCAAAAGGGACTTTGCTGATGTGATGCAGTTAAGGATCTTGAGATGGGAAGATTACCCTGAATTATTCAGATGGGCCCAAGGTTTTATAAAAAGGGTTCTTATAAAACAGCAGCAGGAGAGTCAGAATCAGAGAGGCATGGAATCCCAGAAGTGGAAGTCACAGTGACGTGATCACTTGCTTTGAAGATGGAGGGAGTGCCAAGATCCTCTAGAAGATAGAAAAGTCCAGGAAACAGAGTCTCCCTTTCCAGAAATAATGCAACCCTGTTGACACCTTGATTTTAGCCTGGTGAGACCTCTACTCATCTCCAGGACTATAACGAATCAGTATTAAGTCACCAAGTTTGTTTCAGCTTGTTACAGCAGCAGTAGAAAACTAGCATACCATTTGTAGAGTGGTCAGCTAGACACACACATGGGTTATGACCTGCCAGGTATCAGAAGTAGTAACTGCAGCTGTCTTTGTAGTAATGGTAACGGCCACCATGTACTGTTGTTTAGTCACTAAGTTGTATCCAACACTCTTTTGTGACTCCATGGATTGTAGCCTGCCAGGCTCCTCTGTCCATGGGATTTCCCAGGCAAGAATACTGCAGTGGGTTGCCACTTCCTTCTCCAGGTGATCTTCCTAACCCAGGGATTGAACCTGAGTCTCCTGCATTGGCAGGCAGACTCTTTACCACTGAGCCACCTGGGAAGCCCCCTACCATGTATTGAGGGCTTACTAAATCACAAGCACCCTAATTACTTCACCAACATTTTTAAAAATACACTTTTCATTTTGAAATAATTTTCAATTTACTGAAAAGTTTCAAAGATTGTACAGAGTCCCTGTATCTGTTCACCCAGCTTCCTGAATATGCCAACCTCTTACACAATCATGAAACATTTGTCAAAACCAAGAAATTAACATCAGCACAACACCATTAACGAAACTACAGACTTTGCTTGGATTCCACAAATTGTCACAAATACTTTATCTCCCAAGAACCCTGTGAGGTGAGTACCATCCTAATTGCCATGTGATAAACGAGGATGCTAAGGCTTAATAAGATTCAGTCACTGACTCATGGTCATAACAGTGAACACTAGCAAGGCCTTTCAACTTGATGCCACTGTTTGGCTTTTCAACTTGACCCCTATACCATAAGCTCTCCTGGATATCATCATTTCCATTTTTTAGGACAGGAAAACCCAAGGAGAAGCAAGTTACCCAAAGGCTTGCTACTGGAAGCAGCAGCAAACCTGGGAGTGTCTGACTCCAAAGACCATGGTTCAGCAACACCATCTCCCTCCTGGACACAGAGGGATGAGAAGCTGCCAGGGCCCATGAGAGCCTCCTGAAATCATGAAAATATGGTGGCTGTGATGGGAAAGGAGGGGATCAGGCCTCCAGACAAAGCCTACCTGTCTAGGGTCACTAGTTAACTGTGACTCTCAGGCAGCAAATAGAAACCCAAGGGGTCCGCTAGAGAGTCCCTTACAAGGAGCTTTCTTAGAGGATGGGGCAGCAGAAGGAGCTGCCATCAATGACTCTCCTGAATCCAACTTTCATCAGACCTCCAGGATCCTTGCCTTCGGGCCTTTACATGATTACAATGAGCTCCTTGAAAACATTCCTCTCCCTAAAGCAATTCTATTTCTATTAAAAAAAAAAAAAAATTCACTTCCTGAGGGATCCTGCACCTCCCACCTTTTAGCCCTGAGATTCTACCACTTCAGTCCAAAAAAGTAGGAAGAAGAGCTTTTCCCACTGTGAAGTTATTAACAAACTCACACACAACTACACACAAGTGAAACAGAAACCAGTGCAAACTCACCTGAACTGCCCACAACAAGCCAACTTGTTCACTTTTCCCCAGTCTTTCTTTCTTTGGTGGCATTCCATAATTTATAGGTCTCAGAGCACTGTGACAGGGACTATTTTGCTATCTATACATCTCTCTCGGTGATTCTCAAACCAGCATCCTCACCTAGGAGCTTGTTAGAAATCCAAGTTCTCAGGTCACATTTCAGGCCTAGGGAATCAAACTCTGGGGGGTTGGACCCAACAATCAGCATGTTAGAAGCCCTGCTGGTGTTTCTGATGCCTGATAGCTTGAGAACCACTAAACTCTACAACCCCTGCGACCCTCCATGGCCAACCTATAACCTAGGTGTGTTTGCAAAATTCTCTGTCTGCAAGCAAACACAATGTCATATACCAACTGCAGGCCCAGAGCAGGAGATCACAGCCTGGCTGGGGCAGCAGTATTCATTCATCACATATTAGGAAGCAGTGTAAGCCAGTGCAGGCCTGGCCGGTGTCATGTGCTAAGGACCATCCTTGGCTTCATGGTACTTCAAGAGAAGAGAGCTTCCCTGGTGGCTCTGATGGTAAAGAGTCTGCCCGCAATATGGGAGGCCCGGTACGATCCCTGGGTTGAAAAGATCTCCTAGAGAAGGAAATGGCAACCCATTCCAGTATTCTTGCCTGGAAAATCCCATGGATGGAAGAGCCTAAAGGGTTACAGTCCATGGGGTCACAAAGAGTTGGACACAACCTAGACTAACACACACACACAAGGGAGGAGAGCTTGAAGGCATCAGTCAAGCAAACCTATAGATGAACAGAAATTATAAACTGGCAAACACTATGAAAGAAAAAATGGGAGTGCCATAATACAGAATGACAGGGTTCTCTTCTCACCTCAGTGGTCAAGGGAGGCCTCCCTGAGGAAAAGACACTTAGACTAAGACACAGAGGAGGAGCAGGAGTCGGCCAGGCAAAGAGGGAAGGAGGTGAACATTCACAATATAGAGAAAATCTTGTGCAAAGGCCCTGCGGCAGGAGAGAGAATGGTGCTTTGGAGATGCTGAGAGAAGCCAGGGTGGGCAGAAAACAGAGAAGGAAGCAGGAGGAGTCCTTGGGAAATAAGAGAAGTTGTCCAGCCTTGTATCCTGCTGCACCTCACAGGCTTGGTTAGGTGTCTGTGTTGGAGTCTAGACTTAGAAGATCCATGAATTTTAGGTGGAACATTGACAATAAACATAATCTATTCAGTTGTGGTCTAAGTGTTCCATGTAAAAAGATAACCCTTACAACAACTCATGAGTAGGTTCTATTAGCATCATCATCTCCATTTTGCAGATGAGGACAGAATGTAAGTTGCCCCAAGTCACCCAGCTAGTGAAGGATTAGAATCTAGTAGGACCAACTTCAGGCTTCCCTGGTGGCTCAGTGGTAAAGAATCCTCCTGCAATGCAGGAAGCACTGGAGACACAGGTTTGATCCCTGAATGGGGAAGATCCCTCAAGGAGGACATGGCAACCCACTCCAGTATTCTTCTGGAGAATCCCATGGACAGTAGAGACTGGTGGGCTACAGTCCAGAGTTTTGCAGAGTTGGACATGACTGAAGTGATTGAGCACACACACAGGACCAACTTCAGAATCAAAGCTCTGGATCACCTTGACACAAGGCCTCTCAGTGGTAGAAGACAGATGGCAGTGATATAGTTTGCATTTCAAAAGCTTGTGGAAGATGCTGTATAGATAGGGAAGAAAAGACAGATGCAGAGCCCATTGCATCTTCCCAGGAAAAAAATAGCGTGTCTGGGCCTGGGTGGTAGGAAACAAGATGTTCATCAAGAGAAGTATGAATCTGCCTGCCAAAACAGGTTCTGAGGAAAACGTCTGTTGCTTGTTCAGAATGGATGTCATTTGCCACCAGGAAAGGTCACCAATGGCAACAGGACCACATCAACAAGGAACAGATTCAAACCTGGAGAGAGAGGCTTCCTGCAAGCATCTGAATGAACAGAGTTTCCTTTAATTTCCTTGACTGCCTCGTAGTTCATCAGGGAAAGTACAACAGCACATCCGTCAGGGTGGCTGACATTTCCAGAAAAGTCCCGTCTATGACTTGATGAAATGGCGTGGGTTTTGGGGAAGACAGTATTCATCCATTTCCTTGGGTTTCATTTACAGTCCAAGGGGTGTGGTCGGTGTGACCTGACTTTAAAAGGGTGAGTGGGGGTGTGAGGCTTCATCGAATCATCTGACAGAGCCCGAGACCCAAAACCACTGCCTGAGAGCTGTGTTGGCAGTGGGGAACCCCCACCAGCCACCAGAGCTGCTGGGCTTCCTGTCTTCCGTGGCTCTGGAAGCCGCGGGGCTGCCATTTCCCCATGATGAGCCTGGCTTCAGCCCTCTAACCTGCACATGTGGATGCAGCTTGGATGGGCCACTTGTGGAGCGTGGCGGACCTCAACAGGAGAGGCTGGGCCTCGATAGGAGAGAATGAGGACCATTTCCTTATATAAATCAGTCACAGCCTCACGTACTACAGTTGTGAAAAGGCCCCGTGGATTTCAGAGTTCTGAAGAGCTTTGTCTTTGAAGGCTACGGAAGTGGGCAAGCGGTCCTTCTGGAGCCTCTCTGGCATCCATTCCCCACCCACCATTCTTCTGTCCCATACTCTTCTTAGCACTGCCTGCCTTATTGAGCTGCAATGTCTCTGTCGTGTACATTGAAACTGTAAAACCTGGAAAGTGAAAAATGCTACATCTTTCTCTTGTTGACAAAAGTATGAAACTAACTGCCTCTTGTTTTGTAGGGCTATTGTATCTTTTCCCCTAGATGACAGTGAATCTTAAAAAGAGCTACAGAGACTCCCCTGGTGGTCCAGTGGTTAAGACTCCGTGCTTCCACTGCAGTGGGCATGGGCTCAATCCCTGGTAGGGGACTCGGCCAAAAAAAGGGAAAAAAGGAAGAGAGAAAGTGGACTTCCCTGGTGGTTCAGTGGTTAAGAATCCACCTGCCAATACAGACGTTGTTTCAATCCCTGGTCTGGGAAGATTCCACATGTCTCAGAGCAACTAAGTCCAGGTGCCACAACTACCGAGGCTAGAGCCCATGCTCCACAACAAGAGATAACCCCTCTGTCCTGCACCTCAACTAGAAAAAGCCCACACACAGCAATGCAGACCCAGTGCAGTCAAAATTAATTAATTAATTGAAAATGAATAAAATGTCATCTGTCCACAACAACAACAACAAAGTAAGAGAGAAAGCTACAGCCCTGCCCTTGCTCCACTCGAAGGGGCCAACCAACTTCTAATGATGTAGGAAACATAAAGAGACAGGATGGGAAAGAGAACCCCATCTCTCTGGGCCTGAACACCCACAGCATGAGGCCCTGAGGAGCCTCCCTTCCCAAGGAAACACAAGCAACGGTTAAAGCGCCTGCAGGGAGCTCTAGGGGAAGTACAGCCATGATCTCGGAGCTGATGGGCCTCCAGTGGCCTGTAAGATGGCGAGTGAGTGGCTTAATCACCCAGCAGGGCCTAGTACGAGATACACAAAACTCCTCCGAGACAGCAGGCCTGTAAATGGAAAGCATTATCATTTGTAACAGGATTAATAACAACACAGGCTTGAAACCAACAGACACCACTGGATTATTTTTCCAACCTCTTCAGGCAGACCACTGAATTCAAGGGATGGTTTTATTTCTTTGTTTTCAAGCAAGACAGAACTTCCTCCCATGTGACAGTAGGACTGCCGGACTGCCTCCAGGGAATTTACTTCTGATGCATCTGTCCTGTCAATGACAGGCTGCCTGAAGTGCAGGCGTCAAAAGAGCAAAATGAAAAAATACAGCCTGGAAGAAGGTCCAGAGGATTTTTACAATTCTGATTAAAAAAGAAAAAGACCAAAGATCTTCAGATCAAGCATCAGTACCTTAAAAATGGCTTAAGGGGAAGCAGGGGTGAGGTTTGGGAAATAGGAGGAAGATAGTCAAAAGGTACAAACTTCCAGCTATCAGCTAAATAAGTACTAGGAATGTAGCATACAGCATGAGAATACAATTAACACTGCTGTAATACTTGTTACGTTATATTTGAAAATTGTTAAGACAGTAAATCCTAAGAGTTCACCACAAGGAAAAAATGTTTTCAATTTGTTTAATATTGTATCTATATGAGATGATGGATCTTCACTAAACTGATTGTGTTCATCACTTCATGATGAATGCAAATTATGCTGTACAACTGAAACTTATACAATGCTGTATAAGTATATATCTGTATGTGAAACAAAGTTGTTCAGTTGTGTCTGACTCTTTGTAACTCTAAGGACTATATGGTGGTGGTGGTTTAATCGCTAAGTTGTGTCCGACTCTTGCGATTCCTTGGACAGAGAAGCCTGGCAGGCTACAGTCCATGGGATTCTCCAGGCCAGAATACTGGAGTGGGTAACCTTTCCCTTCTCTAGGGGATCTTTCCAATCCAGGGATCAAACCCAGGTCTCCCACATTGCGGGCGGATTCTTTACTAGCTGAGCCACAAGGGAAGCCCGTATATCTGTATATATCTCAATAAGACTGGAAGAAAATAAAAACTTAAGAAATGTGGAAGTGTTTCCTGAACTGTGCTTCCTGAACCACCTGGGGTGTTGGCTACAAAGGTGGACCTCGTGTCTTGGGACAGGGTTGCGGGGGCTGAGATCTGCCTTTTTAATAAGCTCCTTCAGGCCTTTCTTATACGACTGAAATAGGTAAACTACTGCCCTATGGACGGCTGAAGTCTGAGATTGATCCCAGCTTTTTTTTTTTTTTTTCAAGATTTTTTTTATATGGACCATTTTTCAAGTCTTTACTGAATTTGTTACAACATTGCTTCTTCTACAAAAGTCAGCATCTGGAGACAGAAAGATGAGGTGTCCCCACGGTGGTGAGCTAGTCCACCTTGCTCCATGAGAAGTGCCTGCAAGTCTCCCGTCCTTATGTTTCATCAGCCTGACACTTATGCAAAATACAGACATACTTTCCAAATCTAGGTCTCGGAAGGCATAGAGGGAAAGTGAATCAAAGCACATAGAACCTGGAGGGATGGGGGTTAGATTTGGCAAGAGCCCAGACATCTGACACCTTCTCCCACTGAGTCACAGAGCCTCACAGAGATACAGCGATGGGGCTGAAGTGGAAGTCATTCATCACATAACTTTGAACAGATATCCTATTACCAGATCACACCACCTAGAGTGTGCGCTCTCTCCATTGTTTTGTAACTCCTCTAATTATCTCGTGGAAGGCATGATTAGGTCATATTATGTTTCTTTGTGTTAAAAACATGCAGTTCTTACATATAAACATTTAAGATTCTCTAGGGTGATGTTAATTCTAATACACATTTTCCCACTTTTCAAATACATTGCTGCTGCTGCTGCTGCTAAGTCGCTTCAGTTGTGTCCGACTCTGTGCAACCCCATAGATGGCAGCCCACCAGGCTCCCCCGTCCATGGGATTCTCCAGGCAAGAACACTGGAGTGGGTTGCCATTTCCTTCTCCAATGCATGAAAGTGAAAATTGAAAGTGAAGTCGCTCAGTCGTGTCCGACTCTTCGAGACCCCATGGACTGTAGCCTACCAGGCTCCTCTGTCCATGGGATTTTCCAGGCAAGAGTACTGGAGTGGGGTGCCATTGCCTTCTCCATTCAAATACATTGGGAGGCTCTAAAGATGGAAGCAGCTGGATCTTCTCTTGAGTTCTGAGAGGCTGACCTGCAGAGTGGCTAGTGAGGCTGATTGGGCACCAGTGTGGTCTCCTAGCTGCTAGAGAGGAAATCTACCACTGGAGATCTCCAGGCATGGGTGTCAGGGGAAAGAAATGAGAGCGTTTTCAAATTCATATCTTCTCAACTAGGCCTCTGTGTCTTTGGTGTATTACCTGCCCAGTGGCAGTCATGAATTAGGGAGCAACAAACATTGATAGCTTCTCTACACAGACACCAGGAGAGCCAGAGCTCAGAAAAGTATGACAGACCTTGATTTGAGGGTTTGCTTTTTAATAGGTGAAGGTCTCCCTCCTTTTCTGTCTCCCTGAATAACCTTGCTGGTGTTTCTTTAAGACAGGGATGAACAAGCTGCCATCTAAATCCTAAGATGCCTGGGGAAGGGAACACCATGTACTGGGCCCCATTTAGGTGCTTCACTTCATTCACTTCTGATGTCTAACAGCCACTGTGTGCTGCTTATCTGGCTATTATCTGTGGCCACCTCCAACCAGTCCCAGCCCTAGCCTGTGCCCTGACCAGCTGGCACTTGTGGATTATATCACCAGGGCTCCACTGCCTGCTGGCTTCCCACTGGTTGGGCCCAGCAGGATTGGAGAATAGAAGAGACAGGGCAGGAAATTTTTCCCAGCTCCATCCCTTCTTGGATGCCACCATCTTGGGGGTAGATTCTTCCTGAATGCTCCTCTCCAGTTCCAGATTCCACTGGGCTCCAGTAACTCTACTTTCTCCCATCCCCCTCAAGCCTAGCAGACATACTGGTTTCCCACTGTTGTCCATCCTTGAGTGCCTCACAGTGCCTGGCCAACACCTCTGTAACTGCTCCTTTCCTTAGTCTTCATTCAAACCATCTGGGGTGAATTCTGTTTCTGGTCACATGATCTAATACTGGCTCTCACCCTGAACATAACTGCTTCTGCAAGTGAGATGAAATACAAAGTCAATAAGCTGGGGTGGGAAGGGCGAGCAGGTTGTCCATTTCTAAGAATGTGTTAACCTGGTCTAAGTACTTCCCTGAGAAGAAGTGATAAGACTAACTCATCATCAGTGTGGCCTTGGACCCAACTGCTAAACCAGCCAGATGATAGCAATCCCAGAATGTGGGTTCAGGGCCTCTAGACTGTCTGCAGTGGTTGCACAGGGATTTTTTTTTTTAACTTACCTCTTGTTTTCTGTGTACTGATTGAAAAAAGAACTCTGAGAGGACCAAGGACTACATCAAGCTCCTTTGGGGAATACAATTTGCAAAGAGTCCTGATAATAGCTGGCTATACTCAGGCAGATTCTTTACCATTTGCGTTACCTGGGAAGCCTCACTTGATAATAGCTACCTGTCACCAACCTTGCACAGATTTCACAGCAGCCCTAAGAGGAAGCCTTCGTAGTCTCCATCTGACAGACGGGCAAACAGATTCAGGGAAGTTTCCATGGATAAGCGGCTTTCCCCAAGGCCCACACCCCAGATGGGCCTGACCCTAATGCTGTTCTTTCCTGTCCACCCCGCCAGTTCTTAAAAGAGGGAAATAAGAATCCATAGTCTTCCAGATACTCCTGAATTGTACCTAGAGGGATCAGGCTCCCTAGTTGAAGGCAAATCAAAAACAGCAAAGAAAAGGAATTTAATCTCAAAGACCAATTTAGCCCAGAAATTAGTTTTGAAAGCTCTCTATGTGAAATAACTTGTATAGTATGTCTGCATGGGGTAACATGTATAGTATAATCCCACTGTGGGTGTATGTGTGGATGTGTGTGTCTGTAAGGATTAATTATGCAAAAAAATTGTCAGCAACAGTTATATCTAGGAAGGTGAGTGAGCTGTGCTCTTTGTACAGTTTGAATTTTCTATTGTAAGCATGAAATTAAAGTTCTTATTTAAAGAATCAGAAAGGAGGCAGAGAGGTTTATCTGAGCATATAGGCCGGTGGTTTGCAACCTCAGCTACACACTGGGATCACAGGCCTCACTTCCATAAATTCTAATTTAATTAGTCTGGTAATCTGGCGTTATGACTCAGGTGGGGCTTTCCAGGCGGCTCTGTGGTAAAGAATCCACCTGGCAATGCAGGAAGATTCAAGAGATGTAGGTTAGATCCCTGGGTCAAGAAGATCCCCTGGAGGAGGAAATGGCAACTCCCTCCAGTATCCTTGCCTGGAGAATCCCACGGACAGGGGAGCCTGGCAGGCTACAGGCCGTGAGGTGGCGAAGAGTCAGATACGACTGAGCGCGCGCACACACACACACACACACACACACACACACACACACACACAAATGACCCAAGCACCAGCAATACTTGAAGCTCCCAGGTAATTTGTATTGGCAGCCAGGGTTGAGAGTCACTCTGTTAGTCCCAGTTCCTTGGTATAAAATTTAAATCACAAAGAGGAGGGGCTTAACCTTTTGTATGCCTCAAACCCCAGGGCAATGAGGTGATGCTTCCGGAAGTCTCCTCCAAAGGATGTTTTTAAATACATAAAACACAAAACATTTCAAAACAAAGGATACTTAGATTTCATCGTCACCAGGTGTTAAAACTGTGATACAGTAATATATCAGTGTTTCTTTATTAATACACCAAGTAACAAGATGGGAAAATAGCTCTGGGATCTAGCATTATTTTGAAATAGTGATGTGTGTATATAACATCTGGCGGTATCTGCACAGCTATAATTCAATACAGATACATGGGGACAAAATCAGGATCCTTTTAACACTACTTTGGTTTGCTGCCTAGGTTCATAATGGAAGAAAATGCCAAACTTCAGTTAGAGTTCATTGTACATAAAGATGGATTTTTTTTCCCATTCAAGCTCACAGATTCCCAGGTATTGAGGGAGGAGGACAGGTCACACCAGCATCAATATTACTACAATAAGCTATGGTATAAGATCTTATACTATAAGGTATAAGATCTCAAACAAAAGGACAAGGAAAAAAATAACTTTAACCTTGTTGTTCTGCCGCTAAATCATGTCAGACTCTTCATGTCCCCAAGAACTGCAGCATGTCAGGCTTCAAATTTTGAGCAAACTCCAGAAGACAGTCAAGGACAGGGAAGCCTGGTGTGCTGCAGCTCATGGGGCCACAAAGAGTCAGACACGACTGAGCGACTGAACAACAACAGGACCACTGCGTCGGTGATGCCATCCCATCTCATCCTCTGTCACCCCCTTCTTCTGCCCTCAGTCTTTCCCAGCATCAGGGTCTTTTCCAATGAGTCAGCTCATCACATTAGGTAGCCCAAGTATTGGAGCTTCAGCATCAGTCCTTCTAGTGAATCTTCAGATTTGATTTCCTTTAGGATAACTTTAACTTTATCACATGCTAATTTCCAGTAGAGGCTGTCCTTCCCCCACCCCCCCTTTTTTTAAGGTAACTCTGTAGGGCTCCTTCAAGACATGAAAAATGTACATTTGCTGAAAACTAACTACACTGTATGTTTTAATTACAGCAGTATTTTTCAAGTATCACTCCGTGTGAAAGGATCCCTATTCCTTCCACTCAAAAGACTCCACTGTTTTATCTGCCTCAAGACATCCATCACAGGAGTGCCAATATCTTGGGACTTAAAAGGAGGTTTTTGGAAACTTTCTAAGAGTTTAATCAATAGGTTCTTTTTCATACTGTGCTGTGCTGCCTACATAGAATCTGAATGCTTTTTTTCCCTTTCATCTGAATTTAAAATGGAATTTACCACATATTGAATGACTGTTACACTGCAGGCACAGCACTGGGCTCTTTTCCTGAATTAGTCCTAATGCTCATATCCACACCGACTACTATCCCACCTCGTAACACAGAAATAAAAGAACGAGGAGTTTCTCAACAGAGTTTGATATTATGAAATCACTCTCTCAGGAAGGAAAAAGGAAAAGGAAAAGAGAGCCCCCAATACATCAACATCTGTGTTGAAACTCCAGTTATAAACTAAAAGGTAATTATTTTCATCTAAACAATAAAATAGTTTAAAATATTTCCTCGGGTGGCAGGGATTACTACACCCAGTATCCTAGCAACAGATTGAGCTAAGTAATTCAAAGGCCTATTTTTTTTTTATTTTATTATTTATTGGGCTGCACTGTGTCCTAGTTGCAGCACACAGGATCTAGGATCTTTGATCTTCATTGCAGCATGTGGGATCCAGTTCCCTGACCAGGGATCGAACCCAGGCCCTCCGCATTGGGAGCACAGAGTCTCAGCCACTGGACCACCAGAGAAGTTCCTCAAAGGCCTATTTTTTCTTCATATCTATATTTTTCTGAAGAATGACTGTTAAAGCTTCTTCCATCCTTCCATTCTCAAAGTATACAGCACTCTGATTAAGCACAAGAAGAGAACAGCATGGTCAGACCCAGGAAACAGACTGTCCAAGCAAGCAGTACCCAGAGTTGAGAGAAACCCAGCCTCTAAGACAAGCACCCAGCAAGCCTGGCCTCTGTAACATCAAAACAGCTTGAGGAGGGTCCCCAGGTCACCAACATTGTCATCATTTTCAGATAAGAAGGTTTCTGTTCTATAACTACAAAACAGCTTTTGAAACAACCCTCAGTTCAGTTCAGTTCAGTCGCTCAGACGTGTCTGACTCTTTGCAACCCCATGAATTGCAGCACGCCAGACCTCCCTGTCCATCACCAACTCCCGGAGTCTACCCAAACCCATGTCCATCGAGTCAGTGATGCCATCCAACCATCTCATCCTCTGTCATCCCCTTCTCCTCCTGCCCCAAATCCTACCCAGCATTAGGGTCTTTTCCAATGAGTCAACTCTTCACATGAGGTGGCCAAAGGATTGGAGTTTCAGTTTCAACATCAGTCCTTCCAATGAACATCCAGGATTGATCTCCTTTAGGATGGATTGATTGGATCTCCTTGCAGTCTAAGGGACTCTCAAGAGTCTTCTCCAACATCACAGTTCAAAAGCATCAAGTCTTCGGTGCTCAGCTTTCTTCACCGACCAACTCTCACATCCATACATGACCACTGGAAAAACCATAGCCTTGACTAGACGGACTTTTGTTGGCAAAGTAATGTCTCTGCTTTTAAATATGCTATCTAGGTTAGCCATAACCTTCCTTCCAAGGAGTAAGCGTCTTTTAATTTCATGGCTGCAATCACCATCAGCAGTGATTGTGGAGCCCAAAAAAATAAAGTTCTGACACTGTTTCCACTGTTTCCCCATCTATTTCCCATGAAGTGATGGGACCAGATGCCATGATCTTAGTTTTCTGAACATTGAGCTTTAAGCCAACTTTTTCACTCTCCTCTTTCGCTTTCATGAAACAACCCTACTCAAACATTATTTGAAATGCTCTCTGAACTCATTTCCTTATATCTGAAATTGGGATAGTGGTGGGGGTGGGGGGGTGGGGAGGGTGTTTGCATTATTTTGTTTTCTGTTTCCTGTGAAATCGTTCCTCAAGAAGGCATTTCATGAGGTGGGGGAGCCTCATAATTAAGGAGTTGTTTCAACATTAAACACCTTAAGAAAACTCAGGATGCCCCAAACTCTCTTTGAGACAGTATAGAGGGTGGGGAAAGAAACCCACGAAAAAGATCACAAGGCAAAGAGCAGCAATGTTAAGGATACCTTTAAACCAGCACAATAAGAAGTCAGCGATTCACCCTTTGTTCTTATCTGGCTCCTCCACCAGGGCAGAAAGATAAAGGAGACTGGGGGTGGGGTGAGGGGTGTCCAGGAAGAGAAGAAACTGCCATTTATTGAGCCCTAGCAAGTTTAAGGGGCTTCCACAAGTGTCATTAACTCCTCTAATCTTTCCCATAACCTTATCAGATAGAAAATCACCTCTCCAATTTTAAAGTAAAATCAGTTGTCAGAGAGGTTAAGCAACTGCCCAGAAGCACAGAGCTCATAACAGCAGTCAGATTTGGAAGTAAGATTGCCTAGACCCAGGAACCCACTTTCTCCTCCCCTGACTCCTCAAATCTTGAGTTATTTCAGTTCAAATTCCAAGGTTTAGGAACATTATCCTAGGTTCTTAAAAACTCTCCCCTAGGTCATAATCTCTTGGGAGGAGGGGTAATAACATTAATGAATATTCATGAAATCAGAAGAAAGGGGGGAAAGGTCCAACTTAAAAAAAAAAAAAAAAACCTGGGTTAGGGATGGATTCCAGAAACAATTGATGTTGATTGGTATTCAGGTACTACAAGGAATATCCCGCAAATTGTTTGGTGATTAATTTTAAAAGGTGATCCACAGTGCATAATCGGTTTGCACAAAGCCAGTGACTCCAGGGAAATTTTATGCCCTTTCTGGAAAATACCCATATCTGGCTAACCAGGCAATGGTGAGAGACACAGGAGACACAGGGCTTCTGCTTCAGCAAGTCATATGACCTGCTCTCCCATATGACATTACTCCCAAAGATGTCATCCCTGGCCTGTGAACCTCCCAAACCAGTCACTTTCACAACTATTTTGTTTTCGTTTTTTAATTTTTATTTTATTTTATCGTATAGCTGATTTACAATGTTGTACAGAGCAAAGTGATTAAGTTATACATACCCAGGTCTCCCGCACTGCAGGCAGATTCTTTACCATCTGAGCTATCAGGGAAGCCCCTATACATATACGGACATATATTCATTCTTTTTCAGATTATTTTCACATGTAGGTTATTATAGAATATTTAGTATAGTTCCCTGTGCTATACTGGCAGGTCCTCGTTGATTATCTATTTTACATATAGTAGTGTGTATCTGTTAATCCCACAGATACACAGATATAGACAATAGGGTGCATCTGTTAATCCAAAGGTCCATCTAATCAAAGCTATGGTTTTTCCAGTAGTCATATATGGATGTGAGAGTTGGACCATAAAGAAAGCTGAGTGCCGAAGAATTGATGCTTTTGAACTGTGGTGTTGAGTCCTTTGGACTGCAAGGAGATCAAACCAGTCAATCCTAAAGGAAATCAGTCCTGAATACTCATTGGAAGGACTGATGCTGAAGCTGAAGCTCCAATACTTTGGCCACCTGATGCAAAGAACTGACTCATTAGAAAAGACCCTGATGATGGGAAAGATTGAAGGCAGGAGAAGAAGGGGATGACAGAGGATGAGATGGTTGGATGGCATCACCAACTCAATGGACATGAGTTTGAACAAGCTCCAGGAGTTGGTGATGGACAGGGAAGCCTGACAGATCATGGGGTCGCAAAGTGTCGGATATGACTGAGCGACTGATCTGTTAATCCCAAACTCCTAATTTATCCCTCCCCCTACCTTTCCCCTTTGGTAACCATAAATTTGTTTTTGAATTCTGTGAGTCTGTTTATCTTCTGTAAATAAGTTCCTCACAACCATTTTGACCACACATTCCATTAGTAAAAATAAGCATGCCCCCCTAATTTATTTATTTAAAAATAAGAAACATGTAAATATAACTAAAACATAAATCCTCAATTTTTAAGGGAAAAATACAAGTTAAAAGGGGTGGTCCTAAGATGGTGGAGGAAGAGGATGGGGAGACCACTCTCTCCCCTACAAATTCATCAAAAGAACATTTGAACGCTGAGTAAATTCCACAAAACAACCTCTGAACACTGGCAGAGGACACCAGGCACCCAGAAAGGCAGCCCATTGTCTTCAAAAGGAGTGCTGTATGGATGGAGAAGTCTTGAGACTACTGTAAGAATAAGACTAAAAACCAGAAGCAGGAGACTTAAGTCCAGAAGCTGAGAACACCAGAGAACTCCTGACTCCAGGGAACATCAATCGATAAGAGCTCATCCAACAGCCTCCATACCTACACTGAAACCAAGTTCCACCCAAGAGCCAACAAGTTCCAGAGCAAGACATACCACACAAATTCTCCAGCAACACAGGAACATAGCCCTGAGCTTTAATATACAGGCTGCCCAAAGTCACACCAAACCCATAGACATCTCAAAACTCACTACTGGACACTTCATTGCATCCAGAGAGAAGAAATCCAGCTCCACCCACCAGAACACCAACACAAGCTTACCCAACAGGAAACCTTGACAAGCCACTTGTCCAACCCCACCCACAGCGAGGAACCTCCACAATAAAGAGGAACCACAAACTGCCAGAATACAGAAAGGCCACCCCAAACACAGCAATCTAAACAAGATGAAAAGGCAGAGAAATATTCAGCAGGTAAAGGGAAATGATAAATGCCCACCAAACCAAACAAAAGAGGAGGAGATAGGGAGTCTACCTGAAAAAGAAATCAGAATAATGATAGTAAAAATGATCCAAAATCTTGAAAACAAAATGGAGTTACAGATAAATAGCCTGGAGACAAGGACTGAGAAGAGGCAAGAAATGTTTAACAAGGACCTATAAGAAATAAAAAAGAGTCAATCAATCATGAATAATGCAATAAATGAGATCAAAAACACTCTGGAGGGAACCAACAGTAGAATAACGGAAGCAGAAGATAGGATAAGTGAGGTAGAAGATAGAATGGTGGAAATAAATGAAGCAGAGAGGAAAAAAGAAAAAAGAAGTAAAAGAAATGAGGACAACCTCAGAGACCTCTGGGACAATGTCAAACAGCCCAACATTCGAATCATAGGAGTCCCAGAAGACAAAAAGAAAGGCCATGAGAAAATACTTGAGGAGATGATAGTTGAAAACTTCCCTAAAATGGGGAAGGAAATAGTCACCCAAGTCCAAGAAACCCAAAGAATCCCAAACAGGATAAACCCAAGGCAAAACACCCCAAGACACATATTAATCAAATTAACAAAGAACACATATTAAAAGCAGCAAGGGAAAAACAACAAATAACACACAAGGGGATTCCCATAAGGATAACAGCTGATCTTTCAATAGAAACTCTTCAAGCCAGAAGGGAATGGAAGGACATACTTAAAGTGATTAAAGAGGAAAACCTACAACTCAGATTACTGTACCCAGCAAGGATCTCATTCAAATATGAAGGAGAAATCAAAAGCTTTACAGACAAGCAAAAGCTGAGAGAATTCAGCACCACTAAACCAGCTCTTCAACAAATGCTAAAGGATCTTCTCTAGACAGGAAACACAGAAAGGGTGTATAAACTCAAACCCAAAACAACAAAGTAAATGGCAACAGGATCATACTTATCAATAATTACCTTAAATGCAAATGGGTTGAATGCCCTGACCAAAAGACAAAGACTAGCTGAATGGATACAAAAACAAGACCCCTATAAATGCTGTCTACAAGAGACCCACCTCAAAACAAGGACACATACAGACTGAAAGTAAAGAGCTGGAAAAAGATATTTCACGCAAATGGAGACCAAAAGAAAGCAGAAGTAGCAACACTCATATCAGATAAAATAGACTTTGAAATAAAGGCTGTGAAAAGAGACAAAGAAGGACACTACATAATGATCAAAGGATCAATCCAAGAAGATGTAACAATTATAAATATATATGCACCCAACATAGGAGCACCGCAATATGTAAGGCAAATGCTAACAAGTATGAAAGGGGAAATTAGCAATAACACAATAATAGTGGGAGACTTTAATACCCCACTCACGCCTATGGATAGATCAACTAGAAAGAAAATTAGCAAGGAAACACAAACCTTAAATGATACAATGGACCAGTTAGACCTAATTGATATCTGTAGGACATTTCACCCTAAAACAATGAATTTCACCTTTTTCTCAAGTGCACACGGAACCTTCTCCAGAATAGATCACATCCTGGGCCATAAATCTAGCTTTGGTAAATTCAAAAAAGTTGAAATCATTCCAAGCATCTTTTCTGATCACAATGCAGTAGGATTAGATGTCAACTACAGGGAAAAAACTATTAAAAATTCCAACATATGGAGGCTAAACAACACGCTTCTGAATAACCAACAAATCACAGAAGAAGTCAAAAAAGGAAATCAAAATATGCATAGAAATGAATGAAAATGAAAACACAACAACCCAAAACCTATGGGACACTGTAAAAGCAGTGCTAAGGGGAAGGTTCATAGCAATACAGGCTTACCTCAAGAAACAAGAAAAAAGTCAAATAAATAACCTAACTCTACACCTAAAGCAACTAGAAAAGGAAGAAATGAAGAACCCCAGAGTTAGTAGAAGGAAAGAAATTAATAAAAATTAGGGCAGAAATAAATGCAAAAGAAACAAAAGAGACCATGGCAAAAATCAACAAAGCTAAAAGCTGGTTCTTTGAGAAGATAAATAAAATAGACAAACCATTAGCCAGACTCATCAAGAAACAAAGGGAGAAGAATCAAATCAAATCAATCAAATCAAAATTAGAAATCACAACAGACAGCACAGAAATACAAAGGATCATAAGAGACTACTATCAGCAACTATATGCCAATAAAATGGACAACTTGGAAGAAATGGACAAATTCTTAGAAAAGTATAACTTTCCAAAACTGAACCAGGAAGAAATAGAAAATCTTAACAGACCTATCACAAGCATGGAAATCAAAGCTGTAATCAGAAATCTTCCAGCAAACAAAAGCCCAGGACTAGACAGCTTCACAGCTGAATTCTACCAAAAATTCAGAGAAGAGCTAACACCTATCCTACTCAAACTCTTCCAGAAAATTGCAGAGGAAGGTAAACTTCCAGACTCATTCTATGAAGCCACCATCACCCTAATACCAAAACCAAAGATGCCACAAAAAAAAGAAAACTACAGGCCAATACTACTGATGAGCATAGATGCAAAAACCCTTAACAAAATCCTAGCAAACAGAATCCAACATCATATTAAAAAGATCATACATTATGACCAAGTGGGCTTTATCCCAGGGATGCAAGGATTCTTTAATATCTGCAAATCAATCAATGTAATTCACCACATTAACAAATTGAAAGATAAAAACCATATGATTATTTCAATAGATGCAGAGAAAGCCTTTGACAAAATTCAACATCCACTTATGATAAAAACTCTGCAGAAAGCAGGAATAGAAGGAACATACCTCAACATAATAAAAGCTATATATGACAAACCCACAGCAAACATTATCCTCAATGGTGAAAAATTGAAAGCATTTCCCCTAAAGTCAGGAACAAGACAAGGATGCCCACTCTCACCACTATTGTTCAACATAGTTTTGGAAGTTTTAGCCACAGCAATCAGAGAAGAAAAAGAAATAAAAGGAATCCTGATTGGAAAAGAAGAAGTAAAACTCTCACTGTTTGCAGATGACATGATCCTCTACATAGAAAACCCTAAAGACTCCACCAGAAAATTACTAGAGCTAATCAATGAATATAGTAAAGCTGCAGGATATAAAATTAACATACAGAAATCCCTTGCATTCCTATACACTAACAATGAGAAAACAGAGAGAGAAATTAAGGAAACAATTCCATTCACCATTGCAATGAAAAGAATCAAATACTTAGGAACAAATCTACCTAAAGAAACAAAAGACCTATATACAGAAAACTATAAAACACTGATGAAAGAAATCAAAGATGACACAAATAGATGGAGAAATATACCATGTTCATGGATTGGAAGAATCAGTATAGTGAAAATGAGTATACTACCCAAAGCAATCTATAGATCCAACGCAATCCCTATCAAGCTACCAATGGTATTTTTCACAGAACTAGAAAAATAATCTCACAATTTGTATCGAAATACAAAAAACCTCAAATAGCCAAAGCAATCTTGAGAAAGAAGAACGGAACTGGAAGAATCAACCTGCCTGACTTCAGGCTATACTACAAAGCGACAGTCATCAAGACAGTATGGTACTGGCACAAAGACAGAAATATAGATCAACGGAACAAAATAGAAAGCCCAGAGATAAATCCATGCACCTATGGACACCTTATCTTTGACAAAGGAGGCAAGAATATACAATAGAGAAAAGACAATCTCTTTAACAAGTGGTACTGGGAAAACTGGTACTGGGAAAACTTGAAAAAGAATGAAACTAGAACACTTTCTAACACCATACACAAAAATAAACTCAAAATGGATTAAAGATCTAAACGTAAGACCAGAAACTATAAAACTCCTGAGGAAAACATAGGCAAAACATTCTGACATAAATCACAGCAAGATCCTTTACGACCCATCTCCCAGAATAATGGAAATAAAAGCAAAAATAAACAAATGGGACCTAATTAAAATTAAAAGCTTTTGCACCATGAAGGAAACTAAAAGCAAGGTGAAAAGAGAGCCTTTAGAATGGGAGAAAATAATAGCAAACAAAGCAATGGACAAAGAATTAATCTCAAAAATATACAAGCAGCTCCTGCAGCTCAATTCCAGAAAAATAAATGGCCCAATCAAAAAACGGGCCAAAGAACTAAACAGACATTTCTCCAAAGACATACAGATGGCTAACAAACACATGAAAAGATGCTCAACATCACTCATTATCAGAGAAGTGCAAATCAAAACCACAATGAGGTACCATCTCACACCAGTCAGAATGGCTGCTATCAAAAAGTCTACAAACAATAAATGCTGGAGAGGGTGTGGAGAAAAGGGAACCCTCTTACACTGTTGGTGGGAATGCAAACTAGTACAGCCACTATGGAGGACAGTGTGGAGATTCCTTAAAAAACTGGAAACAGAACTGCCATATGACCCAGCAATCCCACTGCTGGGTACACACATTGAGGAAATCAGAACTGAAAGAGACATGTGTACCCCAATGTTCATCGCAGCACTGTTTATAATAGCCAGGACATGGAAGCAACCGAGATGTCCATCAGCAGACTAATGGATAAGGAAGCTGTGGTACATATACACAATGGAATATTACTCAGCCATTAAAAAGAATACATTTGTATCAGTTCTTATGAGGTAGATGCAACTGGAGCCTATTATACAGAGTGAAGTAAGTCAGAAAGAAAAACACCAATACAGTATACTAACACATATATTTGGAATTTAGAAAGATGGTAACGATGACCCTATATGCAAGACAGCAAAAGAGACACAGATGTATAGACAGTCTTTTGGACTCTGTGGGAGAAGGCAATGGTGGGATGATTTGAGAGAATAGCATTGAAACATGTATATTATCATACGTGAAACAGATCGCCAATCCAGGTTCGATGCATGAGACAGGGTGCTCGGGGCTGGTGCACTGGGATGACCCTGAGGGATGGGATGGGGAGGGAGGTGGGAGGGGGGTTCAGGATGGGGAACACGTGTACACCCATGGCTGATTCATGTAAATGCATGGCAAAAACCACTACAATATTTTAAAGTAATTAGCCTCCAATTAAAATAAATAAATTAAAAAAAAATACAAGTTAAAGTTTTCATCTTTTCCTCCCATATCCTAATGGGTTATCCTGAGTACCAAATTTGGGAAATGACTGCCCCAGCAATATTGTGACCACTTGGAGGCCTTCAATGGCTGTCACCTTCACTCCACCTGAGCCACACCCTGACCTCTAGTTCGGGTCAGCTGTCCAGGTCTCCACTCCCAATACTGATGACTCTTCATGCCTCAGAGTTCAGGGATCATTTGCTTCCATTTTCTCCATGTCCAGAGCTGACCACTCCAGAATCCCTTACCTCCCTGAACTACTACCACCAATGCCCTCTCTTCCCCTAAATCCTGGTCTTTCCATTGTAATCACCCTGCCCCTTGTAGCAGCAAACTCAGCCTCATAGGCTGCCTGCTCCTCTGCACTCAGCACTACCAGGAAAAGCTTTTGTTCCAGGTGCCTTCACACCCTCATCTCCTGCAGGCCACCTTTTACTATCAGGAACCCAGGCTTTTATCCTCAGCTCTATTTCCAGTTATCCTCAACCAAAGATTCCAAACCAGCAGCCCCTTCCGCATTCTACATCCAGGAGCCCGTCTGACCTTCCACCCCATCCATCCAGGCCACCATTCTCTCATTCATTCCAACATCTACCGAGCACCACCATGTGCCGGGTGCTGTTCCTGTACTAGACAGGATGGAATCTCACAGCCCTCTCTTACTTTTTAGTAAACAAATTGCCATCAGCTATTGGGAGATGCTGACAATAAAGCTGTTACATAACAGGGAGCAAGCAGGGGCCAGAGAATCCTGGTCACGGGATGTGACCCACTTTTCATCCTTTCCACTTGCCCCCTTCCAATTTTTTTTTAATTGAGGTAAAATTTACATAACTTTGAATTAACCATTAAAAAATTTCATCTCGGTGACATTTAGTACATTCACAATACTGTGCAACCAGCACCTCTGTCCAGTTCCAAAACATTTCTGTCTCCCAAGAAAGAAATCCTGGACCCATTCAGCAGCTCACCCCATTCTACCCCTCGCCCAGCTCCTGGCAACCAATAACCTGCTTTCTGTCTCTGCGGATGTAGCTTCTCTGGATGCGTGCGTGCTTGGTTACTTCAGTCGGGTCCCACTCTTTGCAACCCCATGGATTGTAGCCCACCAGGCTCTCCTGTCCATGGGATTCTTCAGGTAAAAATACTACAGTGGGTTTCCATGCCCTCCTTCAGGGGATCTTCCTGACCCAGGGATCAAGCCCAGGTCTCCTGCATCAGCAGGTGGATTCTTTACCACTGAGCCACAGGGGAAGCCCCACCTTTTCTGGATATTTCCTATGGAAGGAACCCTAGGATTCCCCTTCAATTCTGACAACAGCTCTAACCTTCCTGCTTTCTTCCCTCCAGCCAGCTCCTCCTCCTCCTCCTCCTCTGTGTTTGCCATCCACCATCTGACACATGGGTCCTGAGTCCCCAGGGTGACTCCTGCCTCTATCTTCAAAATTTCCTTCTGAGCTGGCTCCTTCTTTCAGAAAACAAACCTTGACCTTACCTCCTCTTGCCCTCAAGACAGTTCCAACACTCTCCTCTTCTCAAGCTCTGCTTCAGGATTTGCAAAGGTCTGCAGAGATTTCCATACTGACAAAACACATACAAAAAACCAGAGAGGTCCCTCATGTCATCAGGGCGGTCTGGTCTTGCGAGGCATGTGACCTTGGGCAGTTGTGACTAACGCTCTGTTCCTCCCTTTTCTCTTTTGTAAAATGGGGATCCAGTATAACACTTACCTCATAGGGGCTTCATAAAGAATAGTTGAGTGAAAGTACCCCCAGTGCATGTCCATGTGCCAGGCACACTGCAAGGGCTCAAAAAATGCTATCACCTCGGTGATCAGTTCAATAAAACCTGCGCTGCCCTGCTCTGTTCCAGCAGGACCAGGCCTCGCTGGCCTTTGCTCTGGGGCTTCTTTTGGGCTCAGCTTCCAGGGATTGGCTCTTTCAAGGTAACACTGTTTGGGGGAAGATGTCATCCACTCTTCTGGCTTTAACCAGCACCTGATGCAGGCACTGCCCAAACCCGCATCTTCTTGTCCAGCTCAGCTAGTTTGCACTCACCCAGGCAATGGCACTCCACTCCAGTACTCTTGCCTGGAAAATCCCATGGACAGAGGAGCCTAGTAGGCTTCAGTCCATGGGGTCGCTAAGAGTCGGACATGACTGAGCGACTTCACTTCCACTTTTCCCTTTCATGCACTGGAGAAGGAAATGGCAACCCACTCCAGTATTCTTGCCTGGAGAATCCCATGGACAGAGGAGCCTGGTGGGCTGCCGTCTATGGGGTCACACAGAGTTGGACACGACTGAAGCAACTAAGCAGCAGGAGCATGTGTATGGCACGTCAGCAGCCCAGGACCCTTGAACTCAACACACCCAAAGTTAAATGTGACCTTCCCCTCCTCTCCCTCTAGCCACCTCCGCCCACACACCCACACCGGCATCCCAAGATCTCTTGCTGGGACCACCACTGTAGCTTCTCCACTGACCAATCTTGTTCTTGTTCCTTCCTCTCTTTACACTGTAGCAGGAACACCCCCATCTGAAATCCATAGCTGCCCATGTCACTCCTCTGTGTAAACCCTTTTGGGAGTTCTGTCTCCACTGTTCTCAGGAGCAAGCCCAAACACCTTCCCCAGGAAGGCTTCTCCTGACCTCACCCCATCTCCATCAGCCCCTACCTGACCGTCTCTGTTCCAGGCATAGCTACCTGGGGCAATGCTACAGTTAGTTCACATGACTCCTCTGCTTGGCATGCCTCTCCCACCAGATTCTCCCAAATTCTGCTCATCTTTCAAGGCTCAGTTCAGGCATCAGCCCCTGAAGGAAGGTGTCTCTGATAACCCAGATTGGAATAAGCACCCTTCCTGCCTGATCATGACTGGCATTGGGTGTTTATGAGTCTGTTTTCCTCCTTAAACTCCCTGAAGACCTTGTTTATCTCGTCCATCCATCCATCCATCCATCCCATCTTCTAGCCAGGTAGCCATCTGACCAACCATTTATACATCTATCCAACCATCCATCCATCTATCCATCCATCATCCATTCAACCATCCATTTATCTATCCATCCATCATCCATTCAACCATCCATTTATCTATCCATCCATCCAACCATCCATCCATCCAACAATCATCCATCCATCCAACCGTCCATCTATCCATCCATCTAACAAAAATGCCTCAAGAGCCTATGTTCAGCCAGGCACTAGGACTAGAACAGTTAACAGGACAGAAGAGGTTGCTGCCCTCAGGCAGCTGACAGTCCAGCAATGGAAACAATATGTGACAACCACCACCACACCCCACCACCACACACACACAGCAGCTGCACAATGTGAGCTCTAGAGCCAGGCCCACCGGGTTCAAATCCTGACTCCACCAATGGTTAGCTGTGAAACCTGGGACAAATCACTTCATTTCTCAGTGTCTCAAAAATTAGAGCAGTCTGCCTAATTCATAGGGTTGTTGGGAGGATTAAAAGAGCTAATACAGATGTAGATCAATGGAAAGTAACTATAACCCTGCCTGGCATATAACAAAAGCTTCCTAAGAGTTAGTTGTTCTTCCTGATGGGCCAACAGGGGAACTTATGACAGGGCCCCACCCTAGATGTAGGGCCAGGTGATGCATTTGTGCCCCTATGCCTGACATAGAGGTTCACTGGGCCACTCCGGTTAGCCCTGCAAAGATGGTTCAGCATCAAAGACTGAGAGCTGGAAGTCATGTGTGTAACCTCTGACTCAACTTGCCCACTTTTGCAGAAGAAAGTGAACTGGTGGGAGGGAAGCACCAGCCCCCAGATCTCCTGACTTCCCAGTCCCCTGTCCTGTTCCAAGAAGACTCTGGTTACCCGAGGCAGCACAGCTGCCCTGCATCCTCCACGGGTTCTCATTACCCACAGCAGAAAGGCTGCGGCCACCTCTTTTATCCCCTTGCTTCCCCTCACGCCTCTTGTCCAAGACTGTTTTCTTTTTCTGTCTTGTGACCCATGGTTTTCTTATTTCCAAGGAGAAATCTGGCCCTTCAAAAACAAAAATAAAAAACCACCAAGGACTGCGGTCTTCGTGCAGCTGCTTGAACAAATCACAAGCAGGTGAGTCCCCCAGTTCCTCGAGTCCCCCAGTTCCTCTCCTGCTCCCAATAGCTGAGGGAAGGCTTCTCCTCCATTGCCAGAAAGTTTCATTTTGCCTGCTCTGAGAGTCAGTCTCTTTTGGATGCTCCATGTTTCAGAAGGCACATCCCTCAGGGACCTGGGTATAGAATGAAGGCCAAAGAACAGCTCTCATTTGAAAGCCAGATCCCGTATTTCTAGCCAGACACATAACTCTTCCCCACCAGGCCAGCCTGCCCTAGTTCCCAGCAGTGGCCTTTGAATGGCACGCCATTCTCTGGCATCGCTGACTTGATGACGAGCGGCAATCCAGCAGATGTTTTTAGAGGCCATGGGATTTACAGAAGTGTTCTGTTAGGAAACTTTCGCTTTCACACCTCAACTTGCCTGGAAGGTAGCAAGAGAATGAGACACAGAGAAAAAAATAAATCCTGGAGTGCTGTGTAACGTTCTTTATTACTTTCCGTGGTCAGGCTGTACTATCAGTTTTAAGTACCCTGAGTTTTACCTGCCTTTGTGCCTGCACTTCTTCTAGGTGTATTCACACACGCATGCCTGAGGCTCACAGAGGCTCGTCACAAGCCAGGGTATCCAATCCTGGGAGTGCAATATATTCAAATGTGAGGACTTTTTTTTTTCTTCTTTTTTTTTTTTTAATAAATTTATTTATTTTAGTTGGGTGCTAATTACTTCACAATATTGTAGTAGTTTTTGCCATACATTGACATGAATCAGCCATGGGTTTACATGTGTTCCCCATCCTGAACCCCCCTCCCACCTCCCTCCCCATCCCATCCCTCTGGATCATCCCGTTGCCCCAGCCCTGAGCATTTGTCTCATGCATCGAACATGGAATGGTGTTCTGTTTCACATATGATAATATACATGTTTCAATGCTATTGTCCCAGAAAGTCCCACCCTCACCTTCTCCCTCAGAGTCCATAAGACTGTTCTATGCATCTGTGTCTCTTATTCTGTCTCGCATATAGGGTTACCGTTACCATCTTTCAAATTCCATATATATGCATTAGTATACTGTATTGGTGTTTTTCTTTCTGGCTTACTTCACTCTGTATAATGGGCTCCAGTTTCACCCATCTCAATAGAACCGATTCAAATGTATTTTTTTTAATGGCTGAGTAATATTCCATTGTGTATATGTACCACAGCTTTCTTATCCATTCATCTGCCGATGGACATCTCGGTTGCTTCCTTGTCCTGGCTATTGTAAACAGTGCTGCGATGAACATTGGGGTACATGTGTCTCTTTCAGTTCTGGTTTCCTTGGTGTGTATGCCCAGCAGTGGGATTGCTGGGTCATATGGCAGTTCTATTCCCAGTTTTTTAAGGAATCTCCACACTGTTCTCCATAGTGGCTGTACTAGTTTGCATTCCCACCAACAGTGTAAGAGGGTTCCCTTTTCTCCACACCCTCTCCAGCATTTATCGCTTGTAGACTTTTGGATAGCAGCCATTCTGACTGGTGTGCAATGGTACCTCATTGTGGTTTTGATTTGCATTTCTCTAATAATGAGTGATGTTGAGCATCTTTTCATGTGTTTGTTAGCCATCTGTATGTCTTCTTTGGAGAAATGTCTGTTTAGTTCTTTGGCCCATTTTTCGATTGGTTCGTTTATTTTTCTGGAATTCAGCTGCAGGAGTTGCTTGTATATTTTTGAGATTAATTGTTTGTCTGTTGCTTCATTTGCTATTATTTTCATGGTAATGGTTATACCACACAGATCTGCCTTGTTAATAATAGTCACAGACAGAGTGCTAAAAACAAGGGTAGTAAATGACCTACACACCTTACCATGGAAAATTCATTATATTACCCTTTATGGCAACAACCACTGGCTATGAAGATGTTTGCCCTACATATGGAATTTTATGAGTCTTTCTCTATCTTTCTTGGAAATACTACAGCAGATCCATTTTTTTTAACAACAACAAAAGGGAAAACCATTTTTCCAGAAGAGAAAAACCATCTGCCTTTCCAACAAAACCCCTTTTACCTTTTTATATGAAAGGAGATCTCTAGTAGACCTTTTTCTTGCCAAAGGGAACTTTAATCTAGCCTAAGAGGAATTTCTCTTTGGCTCTCTAACCAGTGCAGAACTCACCTTCAGAAGTTTATTCAATATGTGCCTTAACAATTTATTTGTAGCAGCCCAATTTAATGCATCTAATTAAATACAGGTGAGCAGACAGGCTCTAGAATAGGCCCTGAATTAAACCCCAATCTGTACCTTCTGTATTAGTAAGGGGGCCACATGTCCCCGTTTATGGCTGTTATCCTAGCTTCATCATTAATTTAATAGCACCCCTTTCACTCTCAAGAATGTTCGTGTTTCAGGACTTCCCTGGTGGTCCAGTGGTTAACACTCTGTCCTCCCAATGCAGGGGGCCCTGGTTAGATCCCTGACCAGGGAATTAGATTCCACATGCTGCAACAAAGAGTTCGAATGCCTCAACTAAAGATACTCCTGCCGAAACGAAGACCAAAGATCCTAAGTGCAGCAACTAAGACCCAGTGCAGCCAAATAAGTAATTAACAAAAATCAAAAAGACTGCTCAGGTTTGGATGATAAATTATATGATCACCTTATAGTTATGTGAATCACTCGAGACAGGACATTTAACTTTCCCATACTTTGGTTTCACATTTGTTCAATGAAAACAAAAGATTCTAATTTACAAGGCTGTCATGAGCATGAAATTAGACAGTGTCCTCAAGGCTTGGTTCCCAGGAGGGCCCAGTATTCCTGCAAAACACTAGTTACATGCTCAAGAGATCCACCTTCTGGAAAAGGCGTTACTCTGTGAGATCTTCACCTTCAGATTGTCAGTTTGAAGACAGGACCTGCATTTTCCATTTTTCATTGTGATAAGATCTATAAAATGGAAATGACATCTGTGTCCAGCAGCTACACAATTAATTCTGCCATCTCTGACCAGGAGGTAAATCACTTATGGACATTTTAACTCCTGTTCTCTAGATCTTCAGGACTTTATTTACTCTCTCCACAAAGGTAGGATTAAGATCAAAATTATCCCCAAACCAAACCTCTGTGAAAAGTAAGCCAAGTGCTTGTGGCTCAAAACAAGAACAGGGGAGGGATAAGAGATCCTTTTAACTGAGTGAAAGCCGCATCCCTCAGCCAATGAGCTTGGTGAATTTCTTGCTTTCTCGAGCCAAAAAACACTGGCCTTACCAATCCAATGATAGGATAGTTTCTCAATAAAAGGATCGAGGTATCTCATTTTAATAATTAAGCCAAAAGTACCCACAATCTCACACTTGTATCTCTAATAGCATCATCAGTTCAGGAAGCATGTGTTGTTCTCTTTTTACAAAGAGAGAGAAAGAAATGCTATCACTTCACTGACAGCTTGTTAAAGACACCTATGTTCACATGAGCAGGAACAATATCTTGTAATGGGACTGATCTTACTTCAAGGTAGTGGTTTTGATTCAATGAGAAATATGATCAACACCTAAACCCAAAGAAGTAGTCCATTGCCCAAGAAATAGGTCACACAATTAATTGGCTGCCCAGGTGTTTTCCTAATTTGTGGGGGAAGGACCATTTCCCAGCAAGTAGGGTTTGGGGTGAAGGCAGACAACTTCATAAGGGGTGCCCTTTGTCCTGGGTGCTACCTTGCCACTCAGCGAGTCTGCCCTAGAGGGTGCTGTGCCCCAGCTGTAACATGCCTTCGTGAAGGCGCCCAGCTGTAACATGCCTTCGTGAAGGCGCGACATTTGAAACTATTCGATTCCAATCTTAAATCATATTTTCTGAAACACAGAATGAAAAAATGCAGTTCCCATTATTACATAATACAGTTGCCCAAGGTATTATTAGTATTGGATGCGTAAAGATCCCTCTTGTGCTCAACTTCTAAAGAACTAGAAAGGAAATTTTCAGCATTTTCAGGCTCTAAATATAGAAGCTGTGCGACAAAAAAGATGTACATAGCAGCACGGCAGTAACTGCGTCTGGAGGACATCAAGGAGCAACAGCAGGCTATTCTGAGGCCAAGACAGTTCCTCCCCACAGAAGTTTCTAGTAACAGAAAAAGACTTACGCCACTCCCAGAAATCCAGTTACAGCTGGGGCATGGCACCCTCTAGGGTGGACTCACTGGGCAGCAAGGTAGCACCCAGGACAAAGGGCACCCCTTATGAAGCTGTCTACCTCCACCCCAAACCCTGCTTGCTGGGAAATGGTCCTTTCCCCACAATTAGGAAGACACCCAGGCAGCCAATTGCATGATCTATTTCTTGAGCAATGGTCTACTTCTTAGAGTCCTGTGATTCTAAACTCTGAAGCACACAAAGAGGAAAACAGAAGTTAGTCTGCACACAGGAAATTTTCCTGCGGGATGTCTGTGGATTTTCTCCACTTGAAAAGCTCAACCAGAAATCACACTTCTGTTCCAGATTCAGACGATTGATACATTTGGTTTTAAATGCATCTTGTATCTTGTACTGATCAATACAAGCCTTCCCCGAAGACTGTTCTGACAATCTTGCCTCCTTGTGTCTGATAAGAGAATGTGCCAAGGGCAAACCAAGAACCGTTCTTTGACCAGGTCTAGGAAGAAAAAGCCATCTGGAGATAAGTCCACGCCCCCTACACACCCACACCTGGCTGTCTTGGGGAAAGGCTGAGTCAGGAGGTGGTCACCTCCCCAGTGAAAGCAAGAGACAAGGCAGAGTGCAGGGTTGTAGTGTCTCGAGGACTCCCCAGTTCTACTAAACAATTTCTGTACCACCCAGACCTACACAGACTGATGAGGTGGTACTCCTCCAAACGCTTGAAATACATAAAATACATAGAATCAGAGGAAACTTTTAAAACTGTAACATAATAACACATTTGCTTCTTTGTTAATACATTAAATAATACTATCTAGCAGCATGTAATAACCACTGTAATTTCTAACTCATAATGAGTGTGACATTTCAAGGTTATCTGTTAGATACCTAAAATATGATATGAAAACACTGAATTTCTATTGGTGACAAAGTTGCAAACAATGCTAATATTACTGTGGGGCATGACCAATATCCTGAAGTTAAGGGATTGCTCAATTTTGGTCAAAAGTTTGTGAAAATCAAGGTGTAATATTTTTCCATGCAAGCCCACTGATCCCCTTGAATCTCTTGCAAAGATGTCTGTAGTAGTTCACATGAAAACTCAGGTGATAATCTCATTTCATCCCCTACTCTTCAGGCTCTTCCAGAATAACTGAGATCCACATTAGAACCTGAACCCAGCAGCAGCCTCAACCACCTACCAGGGAGGGGAGGAGAGGATCTACACCAAGGAGAGTCTCTTGGAAAGAGCAGGGTAGAGCCAACATCTCTATTCTTTTTTCCTCTGTCAGCTATGTGTTTAGGGTTATTTAACACGTTGTTGTACGGCAGAAACCAACACAACATTATGAAGCAATTACCTTCCAATTAAAAATAAATTATTTCAAAAGTGGAGAAACAAAGTTATTCAATTCAGCTGACTCATGGGTAGAGGGGAATTACTTTCCACATCACTTGGCCTAGTGCTGTGCTATAAACTCTATAAGCTCCAAAGCTCAAGGCTTACAGCAAACTTCCACCTCTTTACTTCCTGAAATCAATTCTTAGATAAACTTCCTGAACACATTTTCAAACATATGTATTTACTGTTTTAATAGTAGTATAAATGAGCCTAAAGGAAAATAATTTACAAAAAACTAAACCTGTATTTCAATATGCAATTAGTTGGACAAAACCAATCTAGAAGGCTCAAGGAGTTGTTAGATGCTCGTGTCAAAAACCAGGTGAGCCACAAGTGTTGACTAACACAGGTGATGTGGTGATGCCACGTGACTTTCCAAAATGGCAAACACCTCGTGGTAAATTTCCCAGTAAAACAAACCACAATCTTTCTTCACAGACTGGAAAAGTCAACATTTATTTGAAACATGCAAAATACTCCTTATGTGTAAGCTAAGTCTCTAGGTTCAGGTAACTAATGGGTTTTGTCATCCAAGATCACCTTGTAACAAAACTGGTCAACCAGACCTGGGCTGGGGTCCTAACCTAGGCAGAGGCCACTTGTCTCAGCCTAGGTTCTTTTTTTTTATCAGATTTGCACAGCCAATAATAAAGTCATTGCTGCTTCAATAGCCAAAAAATGGAGAAGTGGGAACCTAGTTCAGAAGTCAACTTAACCCAATTTGGCCAGAGACATCAAATATATAGGAAGGTGGAGGTAAAAGGATTTGGAAAGGGTGGGAGAAATATTGATGAGTTATCTGAGAACAGGGGTGTGGTTTAGACTTGGAGCTGTACCAACTTGCTCCTTGAAAGAAAAGCTATAACCAACCTAGATAGCATATTAAAAAGCAGAGACATTACTTTGCCAGCAAAGGCCCATATAATCAAAACTATCGTTCTTCCAGTAGTCATGAATGGATGTGAGAGTTGAGCGTTGAAGAATTGATGCTTTTGAACTGTGGTGTTGGAGAAGACTCTTGAAAGTCCCTTGGACTGCAAGGAGATCAAACCAGTCAATCCTAAAAGAAATCAGTCCTGAATATTCATTGGAAGGACTGATGCTAAAGTTGAAGTTCCAATACTTTGGCCAACTGATGCAAAGAACTGACTCATTGCAAAAGACCCTGATACTGGGAAAGATTGAAGGCAGGAGGAGAAGGGGATAGCAGAGGATTAGATGGTTGGATGGCATCACCAACTCAATGGACATGAGTTTGAGCAAGTTCCGGGAGATGGTGATGGACAGGGATGCCTGGTGTGCTGCAGTCCATGGGGTGGCAAAGAGTTGGACATGACTGAGCGACTGAACAACAAACGTCTCAGTAAAAAAATATATATATATTTCCAAAGTCTTTCCAATTCCATAAGTCCATGATTTGATGTCTCTAAATTTTATTATGCTCAAAAATAATACTAATTCAGAAATGTGACAATAAGGACTAGGTGCCACAAATGTGTTTTGAAAGAACCCAAGATGACTGTTTTCCAACCTCTTCTGCTAATGGACTCCATTATATCACAAAAAGAGGCACTGCTGGAATCTAATGAATAAATAACGCACTTGAATAGAATTTGTGTCCATTTTAATTCCAGCTACTTTCCACAAGAAAGCCTCATTCAAATTAGAAAGAGGGGGAGCATGCTTATAATGAAACATTTTCAAAACCCTTTAAAAGTTTCCTATATAAGTCAATCAGGTATAATGTTAAATATTAATAGTAAAAACTTAATTGTTGAATCTAAGTGAATAAACCAGAGAGCTTGTGTGTGACACAGGAAAAGGGTTAGTTTTCATATCTGCTGGATTTGTTTAGTGTAACTTCCAGATGCATTACAGAGAGAGCTAATGGTCCCTTAAACAGTGTGTCTTCAAAATGGAGGATCACAAGTCAGCCATGGGTTATGAAACCAATTCAGTACAGGGGTCAGAAAACTTTGTCTTCAAGAGCCGAAGTGTAATACCTTAGGCTTTGCAGGCCAGATAACCTCTGTTACAACTGCTTGACTCTGTCATTGCAGCTTGAAAGCAGCCATAAACAAACCATGAACACAGGGGAGTGGCTGTGTTCCAACCAGACCTTATTTACAAAATGGGCTGCAGGCCACGGTGCTGACTCCTGACCAGCATTTTTTAAACAAATGAAAAATACTAGAATATATCAGAGGACAGAGGGTGGGTACTATCTCGTGAAACTTTTCTTGCTACTACACATTTCAAACTGTAGTGCTGAAGAAGATTCTTGAGAGTCCCTTGGCATTCAAGGAGATCAAACCAATCAATCCTAAAGGAAATCAGTCCTGAATATTCATTGGAAGGACTGATGCTGAAGCTGAAACTCCAGTACTTTGGCCATGTGATGTGAAGAGCCAACTAATTGTAAAAGACCCCGATGCTGGGGAAGACTGAAGGCAGTAGAAGAAGGGGGTGGCAGAGGATGAGATGTTGGATGATATCACTGACTCAATGGACGTGAGTCTGAGCAAACTCTGGGAGCTAGTGAAGGACAGGGAAGCCAGTTCACGGGGTTGCAAAGAGTCAGACACTACTTAGCAACTGAACAACATAGACATCTGTATATGTGAGCTTTTAGTAAATATGTATTTCTTACTGTAGGTTGAGGGTCAAAAGCCACCATATTAGAAACGATAAAAAGAATCTGAAAAGAATACCTAAGTCTGCTTCTGACGGAAACTGATAAGAGTTTAAAGGCTTTCATATTCCCCCCTCCCCCCAAAAAAGCAAAGAAAAAGGGGAGAAATAATGGGCAAGTTCTTGAGCCTAACATACAATCTTAAAAATATTTTTTAAATGTATTAAAATTTTGAAAAAAGAATATGAATTAGTTACAAGTAGTCCAAAATGGTCTTCAAAAGGACATTAAAATCACTTCTTACGCTCTGCAAACATCTGATATAAACTGTATATCAGTTAGCAACAGCTGCATAACACACTTCCCCAGAACTCTGTGGCTTAAACTAATCATCAATGCTTTCTGCAACTCTACACGTCAGCTAGCTGGTGCCGATGACCTAGGACAAGCTTAACTAATCTTGGCAAGATAAGCTCAGGAGACTTCGAGCAGCTGGTCGTTCACTTGGGAGCCAGCTAGTCCAGAAAGGCCTCAGCTGAAACAATTTGGCTCATTCCCCTGCATCTCTCAGTCCCTCCCTTAGACTAGCCTGGACACACTTTCGTGGGGGTGGCAGGGGTCTGAGTGAGCATGCCTAGCTGTGCAAAAGGCAATCGAAAATGCATAGGCTCTTAAACTCTGTTTATGTGGCATCAGCTAACATCCCAGGAGCCAAAGTGGTCATGAGGCCAGTAGTAGGGGAGAGGGACGGGGACTGGTAAGTTACAAGGCAAAGAGTGTGGACACAAAGAAGGAGGCCATTAATCGGGGCCATTAGAGCAATCACTCTGCTGCAGACATTATTACTGTCACAACCTTGGCAGAAACAGAGAGATTTTACATTATTTTAAGTTTTCCCATTACCATTTCTCATTCTGGTTTTCCATTATCATCCTAAGGCAGGAAGGCAGAGTGAAAAGAACACAGGCTTTGGAATCAATGAGATCCACTTTTGCAGCCTGGCTCTGCCACTCTGACATATTCCTTTTCCTATTTGGAACCAGTCTGTTGTTCCATGTCCAGTTCTAACTGTTGCTTCCTGACCTGCATACAGGTTTCTCAAGAGGCAGGTCAGGTGGTCTGGTATTCCCATCTCTTTCAGAATTTCCCACAGTTTATTGTGCTCCACACAGTCAAAGGTTTTGGCATAGTCAATAAAGCAGAAATAGATGTTTTTCTGGAACTCTCTTGCTTTTTCGATGATCCAGCGGGTGTTGGCAATTTGATCTCTGGTTCCTCTGCCTTTTCTAAAACCAGCCTGAACATCTGGAAGTTCACGGTTCATGTATTGCTGAAGCCTGGCTTGGAGAATTTTAAGCATCACTTTACTAGCATGTGAGATGAATGCAATTGTGTGGTAGTCTGAGCATTCTTTGGCGTTGCCTTTCTTTGGGATTGCAATGAAAACTGACCTTTCCCAGTCCTATCAGCTATAAAGAAAGCTGAGCGCTGAAGAACGGATGCTTTTGAACTGTGGTATTGGAGAAGACTCTTGAAAATCCCTTGGAATGCAAGGAGATCCAACCAGTCCATTCTAAAGGAGATCAGTCCTGGGTGTACATTGGAAGGACTGATGTTGAAGCTGAAACTCCAATACTTTTGCCACCTGATGCGAAGACCTGACTCATTTGAAAAGACCCTGATGCTGGGAAAGATTCAGGGCAGGAGGAGAAGGGGACGACAGAGGATAAGATGGTTGGGTGGCATCATGGACTCAATGGACATGGGTTTGGGTGGACTTCAGGAGTTGGTGATGGACAGGGAGGCCTGGCATGCTGCGGTTCATGGGATCGCAAAGAGTCAGACATGGCTGAGCGACTGAACTGAACTGACTGCCACTTTTGGCTACCTGACCCTGGGAAAGTCTCCTTTGCACCTCAGTTTCCTCATCACAGCAGCTACTAACATAACATGAGCTGGAACACAGAACATAGGTCAGTGTCTGGTTATCTAAGAACTCAAACCTTAGCCACTGTGTGTTTGTGAATAGCTAAGTATATTCAAAAAGACGAGGAACAAGGAAATAGGCAAATTTTCTGGGAAGTAAAGTTTCTTAACAGAAAAGAACACTTCCTTTACATAATAACTAAAAAGTCATTTCTTTACAAAGAGTTTTGGGAACTGTGGCAGGAAGAATATGGCCCCAAGGGTGTTCACATGCTAATCCCTGGAGCCTGTGAATATGCTGTCTAACAGGAGAGGTGTGATGAAGTTAAGGACCTTGAAATGAGATTATCCGGGATTATCTGGGTGGGCCCAATCTAATCATATAGATCCTTAAAGTCAAGGAATCTTTCCAAGCTGTGGTCCCAGTCTGATGGCAGAGAGACAAGGAGTCAGCGCCACACTGCTGGGGTGATGCTGGAGGAACGAGGCACAAGCCTGTGAATGTGAGCAGCCGCTAGAAGCTAAATGAGGCAAGGAAAAGGATTCTCCCCTACAGCTTCCAGAAGGAGCGTACACCTTGGTTTCAACCGGTGAGACCTGTGTTGACCTTTGACCCACAGCATAATAAATCAATAGCTTATGTTGCTTTAAGCCACCAAGTCTGTGGTTATTTGTTACAACAGTGACAGAAAGATGATATAAACTTGTCATCTTCATAGAGAGGCTGACAATGAGGAAATAGGAAAGTCTCTCTGAGCCCCTGAACCAGGAGGAAGAAACTATGGAATCCAGAGAACACCAACCAGGCATGGCATCAAAAAGGAAAGCTGCATCTGATTCTGGTTATCAGGGCAATTAAAGAAAAGGCAGTATGACAGAATAAGCAACTCATTATCAGGGAAAACACGTTATTGCAGTCTACAAGGAAGCACAATAAAATCATTATTTATCCACACTATCTCCAAAGATCCCTGGTTATAATTGACAAGCATGTACTAGGCGAAAAACCATATTTTAAAAATCCTTCCACAGAAACTTTCTAAAGGTTTCATTTAACTGAGGGCTATTTCAGAGATGCAGTTCCAACTCTGATCACTTTCATTTCTGTTTGTAGATAATATGACAATAAGGTAACAAGCCCTAGTGGTGTGTGGACATGAACACACACACAAAGTCACAGTTTATGAGACTTCATGAGCCCACAAATAATGCTTACAGAGAGGGAGAAAAATGTGTACACCCAAAGCCCACTGATGGATTTAAAAAACAGAACTCCAAGCCACAGCCAAACAGGAAATCAAAATCAGAGACACACTTGGAACTTCCCTGGCAGTCCAGTGATTAAGACTTCCTGCTTCCATTGCAGAGAGCAAGGGTTCAATCCCCAGTTAAGGAACCAAGATCCTCATGTGCTGGCACGGGAGAAAAAAAAAAAAAGGAACACACTTAAGAATACCCTGAGTATGCTGAGCTCAGCCAAGAAGTCAGACTAGTAGAATCCCACAGATGCAGGAGAAACTAAAAGATGCCTCAAGTAACAGATGAGAAACCAGAGTCACAGAGCAGTGAGCTGACCTGCCCGAGGACAGCCGGGCTAACTGCACAGAGACCTGCCCTGCCTGAGCAGCAACTTACCTGTGCTACTCAGCTGATCACATGACTCTGGGGTCAGGCCCTCTGCGAGGCAATGGGACTTCCAGTCATGCCTATAGAGCTTGGCTCCTTGCTTAGAAACCCTTGGGGCCAGTTGCAATTTTTTAACCAACCCAGAGGGAAAAGCTCTCCCTTTCTGGAGCTCCCATCAGAATAGGAAATAAGGAATGGTAGACATACAGAAGAAAGTTGATAATATTTGCCCAAGAAAATTACTTTGGCCTGTACTTATCTAGTACAATTAAAAATTACCCACATGAAAGTGTTAGTCCCTCAGTTATGTCTGACTCTTTGCGACCCTGTGGACTGTAGCCCACCAGGCTCCTCTGTCCATGGAATTTCCCAGGCAGGAATACTGGAGTGGTTTGCCGTTTCCTTTTCCAGGGGATCTTCCCAACTCAGGAATTGAACTTGGGTCTCCTGCACTGCAAGCAGATTCGTTACCATCTGAACCACCAGGGAGGCCCAACTTAATGTTGCCTTTAAATCTAGCAAGCACAGCAGTTAGACATGATAGAAGGGGAGGAGGGAGAAACTGACCATTCTTAGCCACTGGAGCTGAGAATTTTGTTAAGGAAGGTAGGCCATTCTGATGGACAGAGGGGCTGGAAGCTATGCTTGCAAAGATCTCAATTAAGACCGAGAATTCCTCAGTCCATGGGGTTGCGAAAGAGTTGGACATGACTTAGAGACTACACAACAACAACTCCTCATATGATGAACATTACTGGGGAGGGAGATGGAGAAAAGTGCCCTTTCCCCTCCAAATCCCCCCTGAGGGCTGTCTCTAATCTTGGTGGCTCTGAAAAATTCTAGGAGAGGGGGTGAGAGAAGTATAGCAAACACCAGTACTAAGGGAAAAAAAGAAGGAAAACAGAAAGATTGTACTTAGCAAGAGGTATAGACAGTGCTTTCCTAAACAAGATGCGTAAAAGAAAGAACTGGTCATTGAGAAAATTTCTCATTGCAATGTGCTTAGTTGCTCAGTCATCTCCGGTTCTTTGCAACCCCATGGACTGTAGCCCACCAGGCTCCTTTGTCCTTGAAGATTCTCCAAGCAAGAATACTAGAGTATGTAGCCTATCCCTTCTCCAGGGGATCTTCCCAACCCAGGAGTCGAACTGGGGTCTTCTGCACTGCAGATGGATTCTTTACCAGCTGAGCTACCAGGGAAACTCATTAGAATAAATACTAGTAAATGAAAAAATTAAAGTTGAAAATAACAGATAGCCAAAGGGGGAAAAAACAAAAAAGCAGCTTCAAGGAGATTGTTATCAAAGTCTCAATTCCTTCAACACAGTTATTTCACAGGGAAGCAATAATGAAGGTACATAAACAGACTTTGGCCCAGCTTGTGGCAGTATAAACACTTAGCCACTTTCTTGAGGGTGCTGTGCCGGGTCTCAAGGGTGCTGTGCTGGGGAACCAGAAAACTCCAGGAGTCTGGTCATCTTCTGCTCTTCGAATCTCAATTTCCCAAGAGGGGAAAAATAGCTTCACTAGGGGAAGCAGGTTATTTCTAGGCTGAGAAGGACCACAGCCTTTTATTTCTAAACATACAAAAACACATATTCCAAAAGACAGTGATGGTAGAGATCTAGTTCTTCTTAGGTAGGCAATTCAATTGTCTACTAAAGAGTCTGCCAGCAAAAGCAAAAACAACTTGAGCTTCTCCTCAATCTCTTCTTGTTCAATACCGCTATTTTATTTCTTTATTCTACACCTCCTTTGCCACATGTGTAGGATTATACGCAATTTGAGGACTGAACAGAACGTTGGAGCCTGTTCAATCCCCACTTAGTCTCTAACGTAAAAACTAAAGCCCAAAGCAGTGCATGGGCTGAATTAATGTGTTCTTCATTTGCATATTTCTTTGAACTGAACTTAACTCTTCTGTGTGGGCCCTGCCCAGGCCTAGACTTTAAACCCCATGAACAGCTAGGGACTATTTATTAACCACAAAAGTTCAGAATCAAGAACAGGTGAGAACAATGACGTGCCTAAGGGGAGGCCAATCAAATGTAAGGAATAAAATGAAGAGAAACAGTGCTTGATGGTACACCTGATGGAAAAATTCCACGAAATATGAAAATCTCAGTGGTCAGAGGAATATTTTGTGGGACTTCAGCTCTATCTAAGATCCCAGAGACACTGGGGGAACATCCTTACAGGCCTTTCATTGGAAATGCTGGGGCAGAGCCCTGACTCCTCTGCCAGATTACCCCTGGCTCACCCCATGCCCCAAAAGGGTGGAAATCAACACCAAGCAGGGGACTTCCCTGTTGGTCCAGTGGTTAAGAATCCGCCTTCCAATGCAGGAGACAAGTGTTCAATCCCTGGTCGGGGTACTAAGATCCCACATGCCACAAAGACCCAGCACAGCCAAAAAAACAACAACAACAAAAACCACAGCCAGGAGCCCTAACACACACAGACAGAGATCCAGAGACAGAGAATGAATATTTAAGAATGAAATGTAAAAGCCTTCCCAGACTACATCCCTAAGATGTGAAACTTAAAAGGTGACATAAGCAAGGGAACACCCCATATAAAGGCACATAAGTTGCTTAGATTCTTCTATTTGGGTATGGGCAAAAGAGAGGGCCACACGTACCTTCTCCCCACCAGACTGCAGGGTGAGACTGGATGTGAGCACACAGGGTGCTGGCAGTGGGAGGGACAGATGTCAAATGACCATCACATTCTCTTCCTGGGTCATGACTATAAACAAAGCAGGCACACATATGCTATCAGTTGTTATCACTGTTCCTAAGGGACCAAGGTCCAGCTTTGCCACTGCCATCAAGCAGGGAGACTTCGAGCAGGTCCTTTTGCTCCTCTACACCTCCAGGACTGCAGCTAGAAAGAGAAGGGGTCCCAGAGGATCTCCTTGAGGTCCCTTCCAACCCAAGTGACTAAGACTCTTCTTGGCCTTGTTGGAAAGGAGCTGGCCAGTAGAAGGTGAGCTTGCTAGCCTAAAACTAAGCTAATGTGGACCCTGGACCTAGACCACCCAGGTTCAAATCCTCAGTCAGCTGCTTGCATGACCTTGGCCAGCTTTCATAACCTCCCAAATGCCTCAGTCTTCCTACTGTATAAACTGGGAATAACAATAGTCTCCATCTCAGTGTTGTAGCCAGGAGTAAACGAGATACAAATGAAGCCTTTGCAATCACGTCAGGTGTAGAAGATACATTTTTCATCTCCATCTCTCCAAGTTTCTCACCCACCTGTTCTGGACATTTTTCCACCCAGGTATACAATCACTGAAGATGGTGACTGTAGCCATAAAATTAAAAGACGCTTACCTCTTGGAAGAAAAGTTATGACCAACCTAGACAGCATATTAAAAAGCAGAGACATTACTTTGCCAACAAAGGTCTGCCTAGTCAGAGCTATGGTTTTTTCAGTAGTCATGTATGTATGTGAGAGTTGGACTATTAAAGAAAGCTGAGTGCCAAAGAATTGACGCTTTTGAACTGTGGTGTTGGAGAAGACTCTTCAGAGTCCCTTGGACTGCAAGGAGATCCAACCAGTCCATCCTAAAGGAAATCAGTCCTGAATATTCATCGGAAGGACTGATGCTGAAGCTGAAACTCCAATACTTTGGCCACCTGATCTGAAGAACTGACTCATTTGAAAAGACCCTGATGCTGGGAAAGATTGAGGGAAGGAGGAGAAGGGGACGACAGAGGATGAAATGGTTGGATGGCATCACCAACTCGATGGACATGAGTTTGAGTAAACTCCGGGAGCTGGCGATGGACAGGGAAGCCTGGCGTGCTGCAGTCCATGGGGTTGCAAAGAGTCGGATACGACTGAGCGACTGAACTGAACTCTACAATCTTTGCTGATCACCAACAGAACACACTTTCATGGGTGGACAGAGACATGAAAGAGATCCAAAACTATTATACTGGAAGACTGTTCCATGAGGGATATTATTTAAAAAAAAAAAAAAAAAAAAAAAAAAGCACCTTACCAGCACACTAGGACTTAGCGGGCTGGGCTGAGAATGCAGCACTAGCGAGCGGAGCTTAAGCAGGACTGGGTAGGCGGGGCTTAGGCCGGGGTCAGTGGGCGGGGCTTAGGCAGGAGGCGAGGGGCAGTACACCTTACTTCAAGGACCAGCACCTACCCGCAACCCCTCCCTTCCCCATGAGAGAGGGATGCAAGATTAGTGAGGCTGTTATTCTTCTACGGATAACCTTGAAGTGATGACATTTTTAAACAAAGTAAATCAGTTGCAAACACGAGTACTTAACTCTTGCACGTAAGGAAGTATTTGGGTACATCTGGCTCCTGAGTTTATAGGCGACAAGGTGGGATCAATACTGCTTGACCATCCTAGGTTACTGCCCCAGCTGGGGCCAAGGTCCAGCAAGCATTAACACAGGCATGGCAGTGGGGGTGCCCGTTTAAAGGGAGAACTGCCCCCACAAGCCCAGCCACAACAGCTTAACCCCCCTGCCTGTCCAGATTTTTGAGTCTGGACAAAGGCCCTGACAGAAAGGCCCCTGTCCTCTTTCCAGAAGGCTAGGTGTTCAAACCAGAGAACTGTGGGATTCTGAAGAAAAAAAGCTTCCTATGACCTTTCTCATGCACACGTACAGCCTTCCAGATATGATAAAGTCAGGAAAAGATAGACTTAACTATGGTAATGAAAAAAAAAAGAAAAAAATGAGGAGGAAGTGGCAACCCACTCCAGTATTCTTGCCTAGGAAATCCCAGGGATAGAGGAACATGGCGGGCTACAGTCCATGGAGTTGGAGAGTCCAACATGACTGAGCACACACACATAAAGAAAGAAAGTGGGCAAACAGATCAAGTCCCAACTCTTCCAGCTGAGGACATTGTTACAGTACTAAGGCTCCTGGGACCCATCTTGGCAACTCTTCAAGGGCTATTAGTTTGCCTTAACACAGGGAAAGAGAAGGTCAGATGCATTAAAAGTGAGAAGATAATTTCGAAGGAGGACATCTTCATATCCAGCACCAGCACCCACCAAACCCGGCTCAAAGTGGCTGCCTGATAAACACTCAGTGAAAACCTGCAGCTGGCACTGAGGTCACAGCTATGCTCAAACTTTTCGTGTTGACTGTTCTGGGGCATGGCTTAGACTGGCAGCTTTAAGAAGATGGGGTTGGGGAGACCTTAACTCAATTTCAAACAGAAATCTTCAAGTTTAGCCATCTATTCAATATCCTGGAATAAACCATAATGGAAAAGAATATAGAAAAGAATGCATATGTGTGTATGACTGAGTCATTTTGCTATACAGCAGAAATTGATATAACATTGTAAATCAACCATACTCTGATTTAAAGAAAAAAATTTTTTTAAGTTTAACCATCTTCCAGCTATTAAGAGTGACTCTATACTTCAAAGCAATTATGAACTTTAAAGGCAGCCTAGTAAAACGTGCCCTGGCGAGTACCAAATTTATTTCTCACATAAGTCTCTCAACTGTCACCCACCTAGTACTCTCTCCCAAATATAAAGGTATTACCTCTCTCTTTCTTAAAGTACCTAGATTCTGAAAGACACGCATCTTCCTTCAGCCAAAACTGTTAACAGTTCACCTGACACCAAAACCCTTCCCCAAAATTTGACATCCCCCCCAACAAACCCCCAGAGATCATGCCCCCCACAGCACCAACTTTTCCAAGACCTCCTGTGGTAACATCAGTGCAGAATGCCACCCTCAACAGCCACTCCACCCTCCTACAGCTAGGAGGCCAAGACACACAAGGAGGAGAAAAGAACGAATCTTCTCTGCTCTTTAGGCCTCTAGGGAAGGAGCAGAGCAACTACCTGCCTGGAGGACCAGACTGCAAAAGGACAAGAACTTCCCAAACAAGGTCTTACTGATGAAAGCTCGCGGCAAGTTTCCAGATAGCTCTGCAGGGGACAGTGGTCACTGTCTGTCCCCTGCCAAAGTCAACCTGAGAGTGACTCTGCAATGACTTAGAGCATTAAAGTCTCTGCAATGACTTAATGCCACATTGAGTATTAGGAGGCTCACTTCACAGCAGAGGAATCAAAGGCACTCACTGGGCTAGGATCACTGGGGATTCTGGCACTGCAATGCTTTTGGAGGCCAACTGGGCAAAGGCTGGTTGGTTGTGTTTAAACTGAGAAAACTGAACAGGAAGGGAGCAAATTTGAATTCCTGTGATCTCCTAAGGTCCCTTCCAGCCCCAAGATGCTACTAGAGAACATTGCATATGCACATACATGTGTACATGCTTCTTTATAAAAACGCATGTACAGATGTGTGAATATATATAAATGAGTACTATATTCATACTCCCAAACACAAAGCACTTGAGATGCGCACAGCTGAGGCAATTCAGAGATTTGAGCTGCTGGAACACAGATGCCACTGGCAGATCTGAGCAGATCCACCCAGCCCTCCTGCCTGCCAGTGCAGGCGCCTTCAAACCAACCTGCAGCGGCTTGTGTAAGCGCGAACCCTGCAAAGTCCCAAACTCGTACAGTAGACTCCTTTCCCAGCAACTCCAATCACAAGTATCCCAGACTCGAGAATGTGGGCTGGAACCAAGGAGGGGATGAAAAAAAGTAAAGACCAAACCTCCATCCAGGAACCCAGGTCTGCCAGTCAGGGGTCCAGCAGAGCAGCGTCCTTCTTCCCTTTCCCCCCACCGTCCCTAAAAGAGGCAAAAGGTCACCCTCTTCTGCCACTGCCATCACCTCTTTTCTCGGGGTCTCTCCACTTCAAGCTGACTACATGGATTTCGAGTTGGTAACTGGAGAAACTAAAAAGTCTTCTAGAAAGCGGAGCTTTGCTCTAATCTTAACAGAGCTAACCAAATTTGAGGGTTTCCTATCTCAGCCCTGAACAATAAGAGCAAAAAGAATTTGTGCTGGGGGGGGGGGCGGTTGGGGGGAGGCAGGGAGGAATAAAAGTTCATTTATTAGGAAAGACCTGTGATGGTTTACCCGTCCGTGAAAAACAGTTTGGTGATTTTCTCCAATCAAAACCTAAGAACTTCTGATCCGAGTTAAGGATCAGGATGTAGGTAGCTAAACTGGGGGGCGGGGTGGAGGGGGGAGGTAGGGGGGTGTCTCTCGGAATAAAAACCCACAGAGTCGCTCAGATCCTGACAATGAACGGAGGCGGGGCACACCGGCTTCCCACCCGCCCCTCTTTAGAATGAGATTCCACCTCTAACACTCCGATCCGAGTTGTTTACAGATGCAATACTGTCATTCCCTGGGGAACCCCGCACAAACCTCAGCCTTCCCCTCCCCAACTTCACCGCCCCCAAAGTGCCCAGCCGTTCCTAACTGGGCCGTCAGGGCCGGGTGCAGACGGAGGCGTCCGCCCTGGGCCGGGCCTGGCAGTCAGCCACAGGAGTACCGAGCCCCAGACCTCGACACGGGCATCTCTGAAAACCCTCTGCATCGCCAGGTTACCTCAGCCCGTAAGTGCCCGGCACCCTGTCGGCGCTCCAAACGCCGCCGGACAATGCAAGCGCCACCTCTTTTCTCTTCCGCGCGGCAGCTACGAAACCACGGCTTTGTGTGTGACAGCCAGTGTGTGCGCGCGAACGTCCCCAGGCTCACACACCCCCTTCGATCCAGTCTGCTCACCGCGCCTGGTCCGCGCGCGCGGCGAGCGCATCATCCCGAGCGGGTCCTTACATCAGGCGGCCTCACCGCCATGCCTCTGGCCACCCGGCCTCGGACCTGGCCTCGGGAAGCTGGGGGCAACATTCACGCCCCCGTTCTCAGCCGCAGGGGCGACCGATGGGAGCAACGCCGGGAGCCGGGCGAAGACGAGGCAGGGACCGGGGGCAGGCGAAAGGGCCACTGGCGCGCGCCGCGCCCCCAAGTTTGGCAGCCGCGGGCCGGGAGGGGGCCGGGAGGGGGCCTGGGCGGCTCGCGACTAGGCAGGAAGTTCCCAAGGCCGCACTGAGCATGCTCTCGGGGATTGTGTGAGCGGGTGTGGGCTCTGCGCTCCCCGCAGCCTCTCCGGCCAGGCAGCCTCCGGAGCGCGCGGGCGGGATCCGGGGCCCGCGAAGGTCCCTTAAGGGTGGGGGGCACCTCCGGGCTTCCCTTGTCCCCTGAACCAGAGCACTCGCCCGCCACATCTCTCTTTCCCAGGGGCCAGGAGCCAGCCCTCCTTCTTTTACTCCCCAGCGGCCGGTGGCTGAGCCCGCCCTGCGCTCCCAGGTCCCGGGGACCCCAGCCCGGCCCACACCCTCAGCGTGACCCCACCAGGCTCCTCCGCGGTCCGAGCGCCCATCTACCATCCCTGGCCACTCGCCTCCAGTCCGCGCAACCAAAGCCTCCTCCGGACAGTCCCTTGAAAAGCCCACAACCCCCATTTCCCAAGGGCCATGGAGCCCTGCAGTATCCCCTGGGAAGCGGTTGCCCCGGGCAGGTGGGCGCCTCAAGGCGTATCCCCGGCCGCACTCCCGGGTCTCTCAACCCGGCCAGGGCACCCAGGCAGGCAGCGGGGTAGCGAAGGGCGGAAGACCCCAGCCGCGCAACCCACAGTGCAGACTCTTCCCCCACCCCCGCGCCCAGCTCCCCGCGCCCTCCGCGGTCCCTTCTGCGTTCATCTCTCCGCGGAGATGGAGACCTTCGACGCGATCGCCCCGACCCACTGGCTCTCACCTCCTTGTTTGAGCAGTAGCAGCAGCCGGGAGTGCCTGCCAGCCGCTGTCCCCGGGGGAGCCCAAGGCGCGGCGGGGCACGGGGTCGCGGCGCCCCGAGCCTGCGGCGCGGCTACCTGGGCTGGATCGCGCCCGGGGCCGCCGCGGCAGCCGCGGGAGCCGCAGGGCCGCCGCTGAGCGGGCCGCGGCAGGGACAGTCTGCAAACTCTCAGCCCTGGCGGGGCCGCGCGCGGCGCGTCCACAGTCGGCCTGGACACTGCAGAGACGTTCTTCCAGGGCTCAGCCGACCAGGGCGGGGGGTCTGTCTGCAATTTCTTCCTACCCTCCCTTACGACCCCTCCAACTTCCCTCTAGCTTATGAGCTCGCAGCTCTCTAAGGCAGGGATTCCGGCCAGGGACGTTCGGCAAACTCCCCGCCCTCCCCGCGGAGCGCTCAGCCAATTCGGAACGCCCCAGCCTCTCAGGGGCCGTCGGCAAACTCCCAACCCTGTCGGAGAGGACTTCTACCAACCCCTCAGTTCCGCAGCCGGAAGGGAAAAGGGAGCAAGGGAGACACTTTGCGGTCACAAATAATAATCTAGCAAGGTCAGGGGCAAGTATGCAAATACTGATGTGACAATGCATCCTCCAGAGAGGTGCAGTCCAGGCCACTCAGCACCAGGGACCTTCCTCCAGCAGTGAAGCCCAGTGGGGGAAGATTGTGGACTCAACCATCTACAAGTACAGGCTGCTTGAATCAATGCCCTGAGCCTCAATTTGCAACTTTGGGGAACAGGTTACATGAAGCAGTATGAATTTCAGCCTGGTTTTTGTGACCTTGAGCAGGCCACTTAACCATCTGAATTCAATTTCTTTATCTACGAACATAATAAATGGCGTTTCTTGAGGTTATTTCGAAGATAAAATATACCTAAAGTACTTAGCAATACGTGGCACATAGTAGGTATTCAATAAATGAATTCCATTTCTCTTACTCTTTCCCGCTCCCACCCCCAGGTTTTATAAACACCCTGGACCGGCTAACAGAATATTGCACTGTTATAAATTAAAAAAGAAATAAAGCATCCCATGCCCTGAAGGCACCACAGAGAACATTGACTGACAGGACAAGCCCCAGGAGAGAGAACATTGTACATTTACATCGCTAAGTATTATAGATCCTTGTTAAGCAGTATCTGTAATGGAAGGAGAGTGGCCTGGTGAATTACCTAGGGGTGGAAATGACAAGGTTAATAACCCCATCGAGTTCCGAGCCCTTGTCACTGCATCAAGTTACTGTATGAGGGTTTATGTTCAGCTTTCCCTTACCCTCCCTGCAGAATTTCCCCACCCCCTAGGGTCTTCTTTCTTCAACTTAGATCACCCTACTCTGATGCTCACCCTCTTCAGCAAAGGCATTTAAAAACTAAAGATAATGGAATTCTTAGACCCTAGAAATGACTTAGTCCAAGTGCCTCACATTTTAAGTAAGCTCTCATGGCCACCCAGCTGGTTAGGGAGGTCTCTTGTCTCCAGAATCTTAGTATCCATAGAACACACCCTGTAGCCTCTCTTGCATTGAGCTACTCTAGGCTCCAGGCACATTAGATCGATCAATCGTACTTTTAATTCAAGCTGAAGAAAATGACTCTAACACTTCCTGACCAGATGAGCCCCAAATTATCCTCTTAGATCCTCTGCTGTCAGGAACTGTCTGGATAATGACCAAAAACCACAAGGAAATCTGTATGGGCAGGATGATTCCTCTCAATGAGACCTTTTGGTAAAATCCCAGGAATGTTGGGAGTCATATTTTTCTCTCAGTCCCTTGAAAGAAAAACATCTCTCCCTCTCTGGACACTGGGAGGGAAATAGAAGAATGGTGACATCTGGTGGTCAGGACTTTCTGTGCTTTGGATGTGGATGGTACAGATTCTGATCCTAATAAATTCACGTTAAAGCCAAGTTCCTGCGGGTGCTTAATAATTGTACCACCTGGTTGCCTAGTGATTTCTGAAAGACATCAATTATTTGAACTCTGCAGACCCACTGCTATAAAGGATATTACAGATGGTTATTATTTCAGGATATTTTTTATACAAAAGGGTATGTGTATATAGAGAAATAAAGTATATTTAGGTGTAATATTCATATGTACATACATCATATGTATTTATATAATATATATTTGTATTACATATATTCTATTTGTATGAATAATATACTTCAATGCTTTTGAGGGAAATTATATTATCTCAATTGTTTTCTTTATAGAGTTAAGGTTGTAACTTATAATAATAATTGCTAAAGAACACCACTTGTAGATGTAAAGATGCTTACTAGGATGGAGTTGTATGTTTCATCATGTTCTCTCAAGAGAGAATTGATCACAAGTTTAGAGAGGAAGAAAATAAGACAGTGGTGTTTCAATAATGAAAGCCCTGGCAGCTGATGGTCAAGCCCAGGCTTACAATGATGAGCAGTGATTCATTTTCTGCATTTCATCACTTGTGAACAATGGTGTTAAGTTCAAAGAAGAAATATGTTTGAAATTAATTCACAACAATGCAACAGTGTCTGTTGGTGTTACTAAATGTTCTCCATTTCTTTCCATGTTTGTTCCAGGTACCATCCTTTAGACAACTGCTCAATTATAAACTTAGAAAACACAACTCTGTCCATACAATCAAGTCCATTGTTTCTCAGAATTGCTTATTAAATTCTATGTGAATTACATTAAGCTTTTTAACAACTTATAGAGTAGATTTTACTATACCCATTTTATAGAAAAAGAAGCCAAGACTGAAAAGTTAGCTAATATACTCACCAGAAGGCACTACTGAGTAGTCAGTCAAGATTAAATGGAAAATTTTCCTGAGCTCAGAGCCCAGAATCTTTCTACCGTGTTGTGTTGCCCACCCTCAGGAAGAAATGAAGATCAGAAACCACTCTGAAGGGTACACTGGAAACTAAAGGGGATACTTAAGGTACTACAGATAAACCACATTTCCTGACCTATTCAAATTGAAAATTATAAACAACAAAATAACAACTGTACAAAGCTGAGACCCATGTGATTCTGTCTTTGGAGCAGCTCTCTGAAATAAAGGAATATTTTTCCTTCCCAGGACCTGATCTATCTTTAATGGCTTGAGAATTACCCACTATGTAATCCTGAGTGACTCCTAACATCCCCATTAATGATTGTTGTTCCATAACAGGTAATTTTTAACTTTAACTTTTATATTTGCTTATAATTGCTTATAAAGGAAATTTCTGTATTTCAGATCCTATTAGTCTAGTCTATTGTCGCTAAACTGTATCCAACTCTTGCGACCTCATGGACTGTAGCCTGCCAGGCTCCTCTGTCCATGGGATTCTCCAGGCAAGAATACTGGAGTGGGTTGCCATTTCCTTCTCCAGGGGATCTTCCCGACCCAGGAATCGAACCTGGGTGTCCTGCATTGCAGGCGGATTCATTACTGACAAAACTACAAGGGAAGCCTTCTCTTGGAAGACAAGTTGGTCCCAGTATGAAGCCAAATCACATTTGAGAATGTCAAATGTTTACAAATTTCATACCTTCAAAATGACAGAGTATATTTTAAAGATAATCATAATGCTTAAGATGACATTATTTGTGAAAACAGGGGAGTTAGGTTTCTTCCTATATATGATTGTATTGATGGTGCTTTATTAGTTTCCAATTGCAAAAGTAACAAATTACCACAAACTTGGTGGCTTAAAATAATGCAAACATAGTATCTCATACAGTTCTGGAGGTTAGAAGTTCTAAATGAGTATCAAGGGGATAAAATCAAGTGTCAGCAGAATTGGTTTCTTCTGGAGGATTAAAGAGAGGATCTATTCCTTGCTGCATCTAGCTTCTAGAGGTTGCAGCAATCTTCAGCTGCTGGCTACATCACTCCAATCTTTGCTTCTGTCATCACATCACTTTCTCACTACCTCTGTCTTATAAGAGCCCCGTGATTATATAGATCACTTGGATAATCCAGGATGATTGTCCCACCCAAAGATGCTTAACAGTCATAGCTGCAAAGTCTCTTTTGCCATATAAGGTAATATTCACAGGTTTCAGAAATTAGGTTGTGAACATCTTTGTTGTTGTTGTTCAGTCATTAAGTTATGTCCAACTCTTTTTGACCCCCTGGACTGTACATGCCAGGCTTCCTTGTTCTTCACTATTTCTTGGAGTTTGCTCAAACTCATGTCCATTGAGTACGTGATGCCATCCAACCATCTCATTCTCTGTCCCTCCTGCCCTCAATCTTTTCCAGTATCAGGGTCTTTTCCAGTGAGTCAGCTCTTTGCATCAGATGGCCCAAGTACTGGAGCTTCAGCTTCAGCATCAGTTCTTACAGTGAGTATTCAGGGTTGATTTCCTTTAGGATTGACTGGTTTGATCTCCTTGCTGTCCAAGGGACTCTCAAGAGTCTTCTCTAGGCCTGGAGGATCCTTATTCAGCTCACCAGACTCTTCTGGCCACTAAAGATTTACATCCATCTCACATCAAAATATATCACCCTTTTCCAACATCCTCCAAAGTCTCAACTTATTACAACATCAACTTACAGTCTAAAATCTCTTTGCATATTTATTAGGTTGACAGTCCCAAACCACTTTACTAAATCATGGAAATTAAGAATGAGTGAGACTGTGGGTATAATCCATCCTGAGCAAAATTCTTTTCTGTCCCTAGACCTGTGAAATTCGAAAACAAATCATCTGATCCCCCAGATAGAATGGTGAGATAACCATAGGATAATAGTTAGAGACATTCCCATTCATAAAGGAATAAAATAGAGGAAGAAGCCACTAGTGCTGAGCAATTTTGAAGTCCAACTGTGAAAACACTATTTCAAGGCCTATTTTAATCTTCTGTGGCTCTACTGTCTAAGCCCAGGAATCCACTCTCAGTCATGCTTCCTTTTTAAAGAAGAGTAAGACCAGTTTTCACCTGAATAGTTTTACCCATCTGTTTCATGCCTGTGGAATTTTGCGAGTTCGACTGTCGTTTTAAGTTTTGTCCTCTCTCTGTTCCCTTCAGTTCAAGCTGGCAATATTTCTTCTCATATTACAACATCAAAAACCTCATGGGTCTCCCACGCATGTCCCAGAGATGTCTTCCATTAGACAACATGCTTCTCCACATATTTTTCCTGGATAGTTCTATGAGATGGCTGAAGAGATTGATGGATCACATGCTTAATTTTTTCAAAGAAACCACTGTGCGACAGAATATATATATATATATATATATATATATACATGTATGTATATATATGTATATACACACATACACACACACACACACACACACACACACACACACATATATATGATATATATGTTGTTGTTCAGTTGCCAAGTTGTGTCCGACTCTTTGAAACCCCGTGGACTGCAGCATGCCAGGCCTCCCTGTCCTTCACCATCTCCTGGAGATATATATTTGATTCCAGGTACTAGCAAAAGACTGTCCAGCCACATCCTTGGCTTTCCCTCTAGAGCATGCTTTCCTAACAGTAAATCTCCTACTTTTAGCCAAAATCTGGATAGGCTGAGAATTTCCAAAATTACTTAGTCTTAGTTCTGTTTGCTTAATAGTACTTTTATCAATTTATCTTTCTTCTTGGATTTTGCTAAAAGCAACAAGAATAAGCCAGATTGTACCTTCAACACTTTGCTTGGAAATCTCTTCAGTTAAATATCTAATTTCATCATTGACAAATTCTACTTTTCATGTAAATGTAGGACTTAATTCAGCTAACCTTTCTGCTGCTATATATTAATAGCCAGAATCTTCTTTTCTCTGGTTTTGAATAACATTTTCCTCATTTCCTCCCAAGCCCTTACCAGCAATCTTTAACAACCATATTTCTACTAACCATGTATTCCAGGCATTCTAGGCTTTTTCTACCATGCTCTTAGAACTTCTTCCAGCATATACCACTTTTCCAATTCTGAAGTCACGTCCACATTTTTAGATGTTTGTTACAGCAGCACCTCACATCCAGATACCAAAATCTGTAGTGGTTTTCAATTGCTGCTCTAACAAATTACCACAAGCATAGTGGCTTAAACAACACCGATTGACTCTCTTACAGTTTGGAGGTCAGAAGTCTAAAACCAAGGTGTTGACAGGGCTGCATTTCTTCTGGAGGCTTCAGAGGATATCTTTGCCCTTTCCAACTTCTGAAAGTTGTCTTCTGTCCTTGGCTCATGGTCCCATATAAGATCACCTTTCCTCCCTCTGCTACCATTGTCCCAGGTCCTTCTTCTAATTCTAATCTCTTGCCTTCCTCTTATAAGGACCTTTGTTGTTACACTGAACAAATCCAGAAAATCCAGGATAATTGCTCCATCTCAAAATCCTTAATTTGATTGCATCTTAATTTAATCACACTCAAAATTTCCAGAGATTAAAGTGTGACAAATTTGTGGTGCTCTTTTCAGCCTACCCCAAACCCCAGTTCACCACTCCTTGGAACTGTGCCCCTGGTCATGTACTTTTATAGTGCCCTCTTTCTGTGACGGGGCATCCTCCTCACCCTTGGACTCTGAGGTTGGCCCTATGATTTGCTTTGACTCATAGAAAGAGGCGAGCGATGCCCTCAACGGGTCTTTCAGATTTCTTACTGCCTTTGAGCTCCTGCCATTGCCATAAGAAGGAATGTTTCTATCAGTCTAGCCCAGTGGTCCCATGAGATAGATGAGGAATGTGTGGGGCACAGCTGCCCCAAATAAACTCAGTTTAGGGTGGAGCCTCCAGCTGCTCCACAGACAAAATAATAAACCCAGTTAAGAGCGGATAGTCTCTGCCACTAACCCTCAAATGTGAGAAGTAAATGCTTATTGTTGAATGCCACTTACTCCAGGGTGATTCGTTAAGCAGCAAGACAATTCTTTTTATCTCCACAATAACTGTAAGACCTAAGGGAAAATTACCCATGCCCACTGAATTGTTCAAAATACCTACAGTCATGTGAATTTCACCACACACACTTCATTTTCTAGAATATGAAACAAACTTTTAATGCTTTATAAAAACTGCTTCCAAAGAAAACATCTTATGGGCTGAAGCAAAGAGGAATCAGAGAAAAATTGGAGAAGGCAGTGATTTAAAATAGAGGGACCACATATCTTGGAACATCCCCAACAGAAGTTGAAATTATGAGGAAGGGTGTTTACTGAAATAGGTTTCCTGAAGACCCAAAAATTCTATAAAGAACACCTTCAGGTCATGCACACTGAATCTCCCTTGTTTCACAAATTTTGCAAATCAGAGTGTTTCCCAAAGTATTCTTTGCAACCCTACTTTGGAAATCTTAACTGATGTTGTTGCTGTTGTAGGTGTAGTCATTTGTCCTGACAGACAACTAACCTTATATATCTCTTCCGAACTCCACGTTCAGCAGTTCAGTGACATCAGGTAACAGCTAGTAATGAGCTTTGGTGGAGCATTTACACCACAGAGATCTTGCTTTGGCTCTGGATATATGCACTGAGTCATAATAGCAAGTGTATTTCTTACACTGGGTCATAGTCAGAAGCTCTGAAGGCCATGGCTCCCATAGTGATGGAGTAAACTTCAACTTCCTGCAGTACTAATGATCTATTTGTGCAAAACATTTTTGCCCCTGGAAGCAAAGCCTGACACAGTAACAAAGCAAATGGTAACATTACCCACATTAATTTGGAAACAGGCATTTTTCTGTGGAAGCTTCTGCCATGGGTGTTTAGGTTTCTGTGTTTCTCTTTGTCTTCTAACTAGCTGCAGCAGCTGGGGGGCAGAGAATATGTGTTTGTAGATATTTCATCCTAATGCTTCAGGCTACAAATAACAGTTTACGTCAGTAATAAGAAAAGAATGGGTGTTTTCTTTGGCTAACTTCAAAAGATGGTGGTGGTCCCCCCACCCTTCTCTCAGACCGTGCCATTGCCCCAGCAGCACTGTTCTGAAGTGGGGTGGTGGACAGCACTGACTTTGAACCATGCTGGTGGCCCTTGTCTGCATCCTGCAGGTCCTTGCCCAGCAATTTGGGAGACTTTATGCCCAAGAATAATTCACCAGCTCACCTGAGCTGGGAACTTGAAGCAAATCCTGTGAAGGTTGGAACAATCTCTGTGTTAACACAACAATGTTAAAAGCTGATTTTGTGTATTCATCCTGATGAGGAAGCTGAGATGTTGCTCTTCATTGAATTTCCATATTTTGGTGAAACATCATATGTTTTGACAAACATACCCAATATTTTCTTTTGCTTTGTGACTTTCTGTGTATCCTGAGTCTCAGACACACTTAAGAGTCTCAGTGCCTCTCTCCCTGTTTTACTGAGTTTCCCACTTTCACTGTAGCAGAAATTTAAACAGGGGCACTAGGGAGAGATACTGATGTAAAAGGCACCTTCCTGGAGCCATATGGTGCTAACCATCTCAAAAACCCTTAGCCAAGTTTATTTCCTACCCCTACCCCGCCTTACACACACAATGAGGGTGGCATTGGCAGGACTTTACCCACATCCCAATCGCCAAAGCCTCACTGTTTTATCAATTGACTAGTCACTCCCACCTATATAGCCATCAAGTATCAAGTTAAGCTCTTACCCATCCCCACAACTTTCAACTAGATGGGTGTCACCGAGCAGCTCCTGTAGGGGCGCACTGGAGGACAACTCTTGTTGGCTTTCCCAGAGAGCAACAGTTGACCAAGGAAATCCTAAATGAATAACAATGGTGGAAGGTCTAGTTGGCATCACAGGTAATTCTACACGCCAGACATCATTCTTGGGGCTTCACTTCTATTAAATCACACAACTCTTCTAAAACAGATGCCATTAGCATCATTTTACAAATGAAGAAAACTAACGTTAAATAACCTGCTCAAGATCTCAGAGCCATTCAGTGGCAAAATCTGGATCCAAATCCAGAGAGTTTGGCCCCAAGGGCTCAGACTTTTAGCAAGACACCCCTGACTCCAAACCCTTTACCTCCTTCTCCAGACTGAGTTCTAACTCATGAGAGAGGCTCAAAGGGCCCTCCTCATCTTATCCTCTGCTATCTCTCCAGCCTCAACTTTCCCTGGCCCTCCTCCCTCCACTTCTCCCCACACTGACCGACTCTCACTGCCCGGAGCTTGCAGCACTGCTTGAAGATGCTTTGGCACAAGCTACTCCCGTCCCGTAACACATCCAGTGAATAGAAGGTCACTGACTGTCTAAAGTTATATTTTTCAAAGACAAATCCCTTTGCAATATTAGTGTTTGACTTACATGTAGTGAAAAAGAAATTGTTATGATGCATCTTACAATGGATTACAATGATCAGTGTGGTATGGTGCCAATGTCAAAAGCCACCAAGATGACAATAATATCTAGAGCTTCCATTTAGTTGCTTGATAAGCCCTCAATATTTTAAAACTTGAGCTGAGCCCTGACTCCAGGAAAAGAGCAGCAGTTAAGAAATCCTATTATTTTCTTTTTTTTTAATTGAAGTGTAGTTGAAGTATAGTTGAAGCTCCAATACTTTGGCAACCTGATAGGAACAGCTGACCCATTGGAAAACACCCTGATGCTGGGAAACATTGAGGGCAGGAGGAGAAGAGGGCGACAGAAGATGAGATGGTTGGATGGCACCACCAATTCAATGGACGTGAACTTGGGCAAACTCTGGGAGATAGTGAGGGACAGAGAGGCCTGGCGTGTGCTGTCCATGGGGTCACAAAGAATCAAACACGACTTAGCAACTAAACAACATAGTTGATTTACAATGTTGTGTTAGTTTCAGGTGTAGAGCAAAGTAATTCAGTCATATATATACATATATATATATAATCAGTTATATAAATATATATATACATATATATAAAGAATCTGTAAAAGAAAATCTATGTGCATATATATATGTGCTCTCTGAAGCACACAGAGAATTTCCCCCCCAAATGCTTTAGTATTAATTGCTGTACTGTGACAAAACAAGAATTTGGTTTCCTCTCCATTAAAATGACAAAATTTGCTGAGATGATTGGTCTGCTCTTTTAAGAGGCTACAAAAGATGATTTTTACCTTCTGTGTAATCTGCCTAGATACCAAAGATTCTTTATAAGAATAATTTCCTATTCTTGATGTTGACTGTCATGTTCTTGATTATTTAAGAGAACAAAGCTTGTTCACTTTTGAAAAAGCTAAGTAAGGGTTCTTGAACACCATAGTACCACCTATGTTTCCTTTTTACATCTGTTATTGTCACTTTGATTAAACGGGTAGCCAAGTATTTATTCTCCGTAACTTATGATCCTCTTTTAACCAGTGTTCCAATCTCCTGACAACTTTTGATATTTTGCCATCTCTAAATTAAATCCTAAATGATATCTCTTACTTTTAAAGCTGTCTTTAAGATTTCCTAGAGGGCCCCCAGAAAATCACAAGCAATTTCTTTCAGCTTGTGAAGAGACATGCTGGAAATAAGTTTATTTGATATGCTACAATTGTTGAATCACATGGAAAACATTGCCAAATCAGAAAAGATACTTAAACTTTCCTAGGTCAAATTTGTATGGGTAAAATATTATTAATATTATTATTTTGAAATGATATGCCCTATCTTTAAAGTAACCTAATATGAGAGTGCTGTTTTCTGTTGGGACTCTGGTTGACATAATTAAAATTTATTTTAGGACCTCAGGAGACATTTTGGTTTGAGGGAATCCACTTTCCAAACATTCCTTGGGAGGACAATGGCTTCAATTATTTTCAAAGAACAAGGCCCACCATGATCTGGCCCCTTTCTCATCTTTATACCTCTTCTCACACATTTTATGCTTGAGTCAACTGAAATGATCAATATTTGAAGTTCCCCAAGTGTGGAATGTTATTTTACCCCATCATGCTTTGACCCAGGCTGAAAAACACACTCACCTAATCTGGCAAACTGTTACCACTTTTCAGGATCCAAGGCAAGTACCCTTTCTAGAAATCTCCCCTCCATGTGCCTTTCAGGCAGGGGGACCCACTCCCTCCTCCACAGTCCCTGGTACTCACCTCTAGTTCCACACCCACCATGCTGTCCTGGAGAGGTTGTCTCCATGTCTGTCTCCGCAGGACATTCCTAGCCCCTTGAAGACAGTGCGTTGTGCATGCTAAGTCACTTCAGTCGTGTCCAACTCTTTACAACACAAAGGACCGTAGCCCACCAGGCTCCTCTGTCCATGGGATTTTCTAGGCAAGGATATTAGTATGGGTTACCATGCCCTCCTCCAGGGGCTCTTCCCAACCCAGGGATCGATCCCAGGTCTCCCACATTGCAGGGAGATTCTTTATTGTCTGAGCCACCAGCAAAGCCCCTTTGAAGCTAGAGTCTTATTTAATTCATGCTTCCCTGAGTCAGAAAGATCTGCTGGAAAAGGGATAGGCTACCTACTCCAGTATTCTTTGGATTCCTTTGTGGCTCAGCTGGTAAAGAAACCACCTGCAATGCAGGAGACCTGGGTTTGATCCCTGGGTTGGGAAGATCCCCTGGAGAAGAGAAAGGCTACCCACTCCAGTATTCTGACCTAGAGAATTCCATGGACTGTCTAGTCCATGGGGTCACAAAGAGTCAGACACAACTGAGCGACTTTCACTTTCATTTTCAGCGTATAGCTTGGGTCTTCCCAGGTGGCACTAGTGGTGAAGAATCCACCTGCTAATGTAGGCGGTGCAGAAGACTCAGGTTCGATCCCTGGGTTGGGGAAATTTCCCTGGATTAGGAACTGGCAACTCACTCCAGTATTCTTGCCTGGAAAATTCCATGGGCAGAAGAGCCTAGCAGGGTGCAGTCCATGGGGCCACAAAGAGTCAGACATAACTAAGCACCATTGCATTGCAGCATATGGCTTGCATATAACTAGCCCTCAATAAATACTGGGTTTGTTGAATTCATTTACAACTGATTGAATTAAACTGGGGGTTCAGTTCACATTCATATAGTGAAGAAAGAGAAGGGCATAGAAATGGAAAGGGTGAGATGTTTCATCCTGACTTTTTTGCCTAGGGCAGGCCCCATGTACCTTTTATAGCCATAATAAGAAAGAAGAGAAAACAAAAGCTTCAGAGTTAATATCTTGGTGGCAAACTGGGTCATAGTGAAGCTGAGGGTATTTAAATTGGTCTTCTCTCTAGGGAGGCACACTACATAAATTAATACATTGAACCATGGCCTGAAGGGCCCCGAGGTTTTAATAAATAAAGAGCTGTACTGGGCCAAATAAGAACATAACACTGCCAAACGTCCCGATGTCTCAGTTACAATAACAATGTTTCCTGGGCGTGGGCCAGAGAGCAGCTCAAAGAACATTAAAGAATTTTTGTGCTCCTCTTAAATTCCTCTTTGATTGAAGAGACAGCTTTGGCATCTTCCAAAAGCAAAATGGGCATCTCCAGTCTGCTTAGGCTCCTGCCTGACTCTGGCTTGAAAGGAAAGGCTATCTCGGGAGCCTTTCTCTCTGCACTGTTTTCTTCTTTGAGGCTTCTCCATTTATTTAGGACAAAAAGCCAGCTGATGTTAAAGCAACAGTTCTGCTGGGTGTGCTGGGGTTTTGTTAACAAGATCTCTTTTACAGAGAAAAAGAGGATATTTCTTGGGATGAATTCCCTCTATCCCACTATATAATATCAGGATATTTAAGTGATACAGGATCTTAGAAGTTGTCCAAAGTCTTATTTTGCAGATGAAAAAACTAAGGTCCCAAGGGTGATCAAACACACTCACAGTCACAGAGTAGGGCCAAAATTAGTTTAGGGTTCCAATCTGGTGCTTGATTCATTCAGCACTTCCTATTCTTTGAATATCTCTAACTTTCCATCAAAAGATTGAAAACAAGAATAAAAAGAACAAAGATTGATACTTGGCCATTCATAGCACCATGGATGGACTCAGAGGCTATTGTTGTTGTTGTTTAGTTGCTAAGTCATGCCCGACTCTTTGTACCCCATGGACTACAGCACGCCAGGCTTCCCTGTCCTCTACTATCTCCTGGAGTTTGCTCAAATTCATGTCCGTTGAGTAGGTGATGCTATCCAACCATCTCATCCTCTGTTGCCCCCTTCTCCTCATGCCTTCAATCTTTCCCAGCATCAGGGTCTTTTCCAGTAAGTCAGATCTTCATATCAGGTGGCCAAAGTATTGGAGCTTCAGCATCAGTCCTTCCAATGAATATTCAGGGTCAATTTCCTTTAGAATTGAATGGTTTGATCTCCTTGCTGTCCAAGGGACTCTCAAGAGTCTTCACCACCACAGTTTGAAAGCATCAGTTCTTCAGTGCTCAGCCTCCTGTATGGTCCAACTCTCACATCCATACATGACTACTGAAAAAGCCACAGCTTTGACTATAAGAACCTTTGTCGGCAAAGTGATGTCTTTGCTTTTTAATACACTTTCTATGTTTGTCATAGCTATTCTTCCAAGGAGCAAGCGTCTCTTAATTTCATGCTGCAGTCACCATCCTCAGTGATTTTGGAGCCCAAGAAAATAAAATCTGTTACTGTTTCCACTTTTTCCTCTTCTATTTATGCTAAGTAAAATAAGTCAGAGAAATACATATACTGTGCAATACTACTTATATGTGGAATCTAGAAAACACAACAAACTAATGAATATAACACAAAAGAAGCAGATACACAGATATAGAGAATAAAGTAGTGGTTACCAGTGGGAGGCGAAAGGCAATTTTAGGGGTAGGGAAGTGGGAGGTACAAACTGCCGAGTGTAAGATAGGCTATATGGTTGTACTCTACAACATAGGGAATATAGTTAATATTTTGTAATAATTGTAAATGAAGCATAACCTTTAAAATTGTGTTTAAAACTTACTAGGAAATATACACAATAAAATATTGTTTATGAAAAAAGGAAGCTACTGCAGTAAGTAATCCATATGGGAGGTGATGAATCTGAAAAAAGGATGGACAGCAGAAGTGATGAGGCAAAGACAGGGACTTCCCTGGCAGTCTAGTGTTAAGAATCCACTGCAGGGGGTAGGTTCAATCCCTGGTCTGGGAACTAAGAGCATGCATACCACGTGGCCAAAATAGAGGTAAAGACAGATGAGACAGGTATACAGGAGGTGGACCCAAAGGGCTGGAGATAGATTGAATGAGTAGAGAGGGAGTGATCAGTGTCTATGGCCAGCCATAGAGAAATAATCTGCACAGCAAGATTTCTCAAGCTTTCCTCAGCACCATTAGTATTTTTGGCCAGATAATTCTTTGTTAGGAGGAGATGTATGGCTGTCCCAGACATTTTAGGATGTTTAGCATCATCCCAGGTCTTTACCCACCACATCCCAGTACAAAATCTTGCCTTTCCCCATTTATGACAACCAAAAATGCCTTAAGGTATTGCCAAGGGTGGGGGAGGGGAGCAAATCATCTCCCAGTAAGGTTTCTCAACAACTGACCTGAACACCAGCAGCTATGGCATCACAAGAAGCCTTGTTAGAAAAGCATTTTCTGGAGCCCCAAACCAGATATACTAAGCCAGAAACTCTGAGGTGGTACCCAGCAAACTTTGTTTGAATGAGGCCTCCCAGGGAACTGTGAGAACCAGTGGTACCAGAGGGGAGGAAGGAAGATGAGGTTGAGGTTAGAGGCTATGGACTGGATAGGGTACTTCTGACCTGAAGAGGGTGTGTCCTAGAAGGAGATCAGGTGTCGCCTAGTAACTCTGCTTAAAACAAGGTCAGACCACTTTTTCCTGAAGCCAGCATGTAAGGGGTAGAGAGAGAGCTAGAGGATCATGCAAGGTCCAAGGATGGTAATTTATTTTTTGGACAAAGCTTAAATATCTGTACAAGTGTAGTCCAAAGAGCCAACTGGGACAGAGTTTAAAAGCTGCAAAGAGAGACATAGAAAATCTAAGAAAGAGTAGTTCAGAAGAAAGTAAAATCTGTAAGTAAACAATGCAAAACATCAAAGAATACAGTGGCAGAATGGTGTGGTTTAGACCACAGTCTCATGGGAGAGATAGGGGAAAGTTCATTATTCAGGTTCAAAGTCAGCCTTGGGAATGTGCCTGGATCCTGCAAGGGTCTCACTGAAGATTCAATTCTGGTGTATATTCATGCAAAATACCTATTGTTTCAGGCCAAGGAGAAAGAACTAAGTCCTCAATTATTTGGACATACCAATTAAAAGGGTTTCCTTTACTTAATGAGTTTCATTGCTCAAATTAAGAAGTTCTTTTCTCACCTTATCAATCCATTTATCTTGCTCACAGATCCCACTTCAGTGGCTTGGAAACTTCAAGTTCATAAATCACTGTAGAGTCCTGGACTCTTGGTGTGAGAGACTACCTTAGAGGTGAGCTGGTCTCTGTTCTCTCTTTGGGCAGGTAAGGCCTATTTATGCTCACCATCATAGGTAATTCAACTGAGCACCCAAAAGAGAATGAGATTTGCTCAAAGAAACAGAGTCACCTTGTCAGTATGTTACACATTAAATATTAAATGATGTGCTTGATACTGATGGCTCCATGACTGGATGTCTGAGCATTATCAGGGTATAGACCGTAACTGACAATTTCAGAGTGATTAGTACAAACCCTGAAACAAATAATGCTTGTTGAGAAGATGACTAGTTAATGTTACATAACTGTAAAGACCCTATGGACCAAAGAGGTAGATTCTCAGGCCATTTGCTGTACTCACAACTCCCTTAGGGACCTCCTTCCAGTGAGTCATCATGCTGGTTCCCTCTGAGCCTTTTCTCCTCTTAACCTTGGCAAACTGGGCAAGAAGTAGACCCTTGATCTAAGCACAACCAGGGTACAGGCTCTGCAAAATCTCTGTTCAAACAGAGACTTCACTGATCAATCAGATTCCCCCTGTCTTTGGACTCTGAACTGCAGTTGAAAGGAGAAAGGCGGTTAGTTGATATTGTGAGGACAGTTGAGAGGGGCTTGGAGAGAGGAGAAAGAAACTTTGTCACACAGATAATGGAGCCCTAGGGTGAGGCTCACAGTGATCTAGGCACTGGAGTTGCTTTGGATTTGGAGCAAACTCTGAACTCTTGACTAGATTCCCAGGCTCTGGTAAGCCCCATTTGCCCCCAGGATCCTGGTGATGCTACTCCTGGGCTAACATTAGAACAAGCCTGAAGCTGTGATTCCAACTAAACCAAACCAAATCAAACTACAACAACCAAAAAAACTCTTTCTTCCTTCCTTAAGGAATTTGGAATCTCTGTTGTTTGCAACCAGATATGCCTGATCCGGCACTCCACTCTAGAACCTCTATTACTGCTGCAGCCGCTGCACGTGTGTAATGTGCATGCTAAGTAGCTTCAGTCATGTCCAACTCTTTTCCACCCTGTGGACTATAGCCTGCCAGGCTCCTCTGTCTATCATATTCTCCAGGCAAGAATACTGGAATGGGCTACCATGCCCTCCTCCAGGGGACCTTCCCAAGCCAGGGATCGAACTCACGTCTCTTGCATCTCCTGTATTGGCAGGCAGGTTCTTTACCACTAGTGCCACCTGGGGAGCCTCAGCCCCAGCACATACACGTCCTAAAATGAGGCCAGAGTATCCCAGCAAAATCCCCATGTGCTAGATCTTAGATAACCTTCTATCAAAGGACTATGTTCAGAGGGAAGGAAGGTCAGTGGATCCACAGTTGTCCTCTGTACTTGCAGTACAGACAATGCAGCTAAGGTTAGTGATAATAGTAATGTCTGTGGAGGAGAGGGTAAGAAGCAGAGTCTAGCCAGCAGAATTCTCAACAAGGTTTTCAGCAACATACTTACCCCTTTTCCTTCCATCAGTCAATTTTGGGTGTGCAAGATCTGTTCTCTGTTCTCAAGAAGCTCATTGTTTAGTGGGAAAACAACTATGCAAGCAAGTGAATGCAATACAATGTGACAGGTACTGTGATTTACTGTGATGGTTGCAAATACAGGGGAAGTGAGAGGCTACATTGAAGAGAGGAAGGAGGAACAGGCCATTCTGAAAGAGAAAAGGACATGTGTGAAGCCCTGGAGGCCAGGAAGCATGGGGAGTAGCACCCAGAGTGCAAATAATGCAAGAGATATGGGTTTGATCCCTGGGTCTGGAAGATCCCCTGGAATAGGAAATGGCAACCCACTTCAGTCTTCTTGTCTGGGAAATTCCATGGACAGATGAGCCTGGTGGGTTATAGTCCATGGAGTTGCAAAGAGTCGGACACGACGGAGCGATTGAGCACACACCCAGAGTGCTATGGATGAGGGAACCAGGGAGAGTCAGAGACGAGTGAGGCCAGGCCAGGTCAAAATTGACCTCATCAGAGATCCCCAAACTTGCTCATTTCTCTGCTCTCTTAGTTTGTGAGTTGTTTTTTCATGGTGTCCTGAAGCCAAAAGAAATATATGGAATTAATACAGTTCCATGTATTAAATAGTTGGGTTTAAGCAATTAAATGGGTATTTATGTCCTAATGATTATTGCCACTTGAAAAAATACACATAAATTAAATGAAAAACAAATATTACCACTCTGTTCTTAAAAGATCATGATTAATTATGAACAGAATTCAGGTATCCTGTTTGACCCAGTGCAGTTTCTCAAACCTTGGAATCAGATTGGACTCTGCCACATCATTTTCTGCTTCAGCTTGAATTTTGGGTGATATTTTCTTTTCATCATTGTGACCACACAGAACCCAGCAAAGATATAATGTTATTAAAGGAATGATCTGGGTGGAATGCTGAATTGTGAACTCTCAGACTGGTATCCCTCAATGTTGAGGACTGCTGCATTTCCCTCAAAAATGTAAAATATCCTGGGTTCTCCTGTGAGTTCTCCTCCAGGTGCTCTGATGCACTTCAGAGTCCAGTGTGGGAATCCTGGGGCCATGATATGGTTCCTGGTTTCCCAAAGAGGTACAACAATGAGACCACACAATGGAAAACTTGGAGTTAATACTGGGATACTTAGCAATTGTTGGTATTGTTGGTGAAAGATAGAGGAACTCTGGGGACAAAGAGGAGATACATATATACAAATAGCTGGCTTAAAACTCAACATTCAAAAAATTAAGATCATGGCATCCAATCCCATCACTTCATGGCAAATAGATGGGGAAACAATGGAAACATGACAGACTTTATTTTCTTTGGCTCCAAAATCACTGCAGATGGTGACTGCAGCCATAAAATTAAAAGACATTTGCCCTTGGAATAAAAGCTATGACAAACCTAGACAGCATATTAAAAATCAGAGATATTACTTTACTGACAAATGTTCATATAGTCAAAGCTATGGTTTTCCCAGTAGTCATGTATGGATGTGAGAGTTGGACCCTAAAGAAAACTGAGCGCTGAAGAATTGATGCTTTTGAACTGTAGTGTTGGAGAAGAGAGGCTTGAGAGTCCCTTGGACTGCAAGGAGATCAAACCACACCTGAATACTCATTGGAAGGACTGATGCTGAAGCTGATGCTCCAATACTTTGGCCACCTGATGTGAAGAACTGACACACTGGAAAAGATCCTGATCCTGGGAAAGACTGAAAGCAGGAAGAGAAGGGGATGACAGAGAATGAGATGGTTGGATGGCATCACCGACTGGATGGCCATGAGTCTGAGCAAGCTCCAGGAGTTGGTGATGGACAGGGAAGCCTGGTGTGCTGCAGTCCATGTGGTCACAAAGAGTAGGACAGGACTGAGCAACTGAACTGAACTGAGAGCTGATTCACTTTGCTGGACAGTGAAAACTAACATAACACTGTAAAGCAACTAAACTCCAATACAAAAAATAATAAAAAATAAAGTTATTTAAATAAAAAGCAAACAAACAAAAAAGAGAAACTCTTTGGACACATGTGATGTAGATGGAGATAAAGGAACAGCGGAAGGTAGAGATGATAGCCAAGGAGATGCTGTGTACTTGAGAGATTATTATTAAGCCTCTCTAAATGATTTTGGTTTCTGTTATCCAGTAATAACCCTCAGCCTGGGTGAGAGGAAGAAGGCTGTGAACCTGAATCAGCCAGCCCCTCTCAGGTTTGAACACGGCAGGGTGTACTCTGATGACCCCCTACTCCACCTTCTGTCGCTTTGGTGGTTGTGTGCTGTCTGCGTGTAGGCACTTCTTTTCTGTTTCCACCAAACACAAAAACACTGAAATAATTGCTGTGGGCCCTAGGCCTTTTCCATTCTAATCCCCAGTCTTCTGTCCATTGTGAGTGGAATTCCAGGGTTTCCAAAGGACTATAGAGGCAACAAATGTCAAAGGAGACAAAAAGATGAAAAAAAGAGAGAGAAAAAAAGTCAGCAGGCAGCAAACACAGAACTTAATAGGAATGGAAAGACCCCTTCCGTGAAGGAGATAAAGCAGAGAATGCCTGACCTTTATTCACGGGAGATGAGATACAGTCAAAAGAGCAGATGCCATGAAAAGAAAGGGGCAAGAGAGTCCTGGAGAGATAGGAGCATTTTTCTATCACTTGGACAGTGGTGACATTATTGAGTCCCTGCTCGAGTTGCCTCCTACAGGAATTGTCTCTCTGGGCTGCCTGAGGAATGGGTAGAGATGCTCCTAGGAAGAACAGGCAGCTGGTGGCATGGAATAATTAGAAAGTCACATAAACTCCCCAGCCCTGGACCAAAAATAACCTCCCTACAGGCCTTCCACCAAACCTGGAATACTCACCATTGTCACACTGCTTTTGAATTGGGGCACTGTGTCTCTAGGGTTCCTCTGTTAAAATAGAAAGGTGTTATTCAGGGAGGATAAAGCATTAACCCAACAGTGTTTGCCCAGATTTTAGCTCAGAATGGCTAATGGTTAGCCAATATAATCCAAGGAATTATCTACTAATGTATATTTCTGTATCTCACATCACCTATCCCTGTAAGACAGATTATCTCAAAATTAGTGGCTTAAGACAGTAAGAGTTTACTCTCATAGCTTGTGTGAGTTAGAATTTGGGAGTGGCTTCACTGGCGATTCTGGCTTAGGACCTCTCAAGAGAATGTGGTTAAGATTTTGGCTGCAGCTGCAGTTCTCTGAAACCTTGAACACTTCCAGGATGGCTCACTCATTTGGCTCTTGGCAGGCAGCCTCAGATCCTTACCAGACGTGCCTCTCCAGGGGGTTGTCTTAGCATCCTCACAACATGGCTGCTGGCTTCCCTCAAGGGTGAATGATCTAAGAGCCGGAAGCAGAGAAGGAAGCTACAATGCCATTTATAATCTAGTCTCAGAAGTTATGCTCTCTCACTTCTGACACATTCCATTCCTCGGGATAAAGTCACTAAGCCCAGGCCATATTCCAGGGGAGAATGATTAAGCTCCATCTCTTGAATGGAAGAGTATCAAAGATTTGTAGGCATGTCTGAAACTCGTCACAGCTAATCAACCAATAGCCATAAAGAGATGGGGGATGGTCCAGGTAAGAACTTTAAAAAAAAAATGCTTTCTTGTACTATATTTGATATAGCCATATAATTGCCAATTCAAGGTGTACAATTCAGTGGTTTTTAGCACAATCAGGGCTGTACAGCCATCACCAGTAATTCCAGATCATTTATATCACCTCAAAAACAAAGCCTGTACCCATTAATGGTCATTCCCCATTCCTCCCACTCACCAAGCCCTAGTCAACCACTAATCTACATTGGGGATTATGTTAGTTTTTAAATGTTTTTAGTTTAATTTAAAATTTTTTATTTATTTAAATAATTTTTAAAGGTTACTTTCCATCTAAAATTATTACAAAATATTGGCTACATTCCCCGTGTTGTACAATTCTTGAGCCTATTTTACATCTAATAGTTTGTACCTCCCCCTCCCCCACCCCCATATTGACCTTGTCCTCCAGGTGGTAACCACAAGATACTAGTAACCATTATGTTACTTTTGATAGATGGTTAGTAAAGGAGAAAAGATCCAAATAGATTTCTGTCCTGGTCTTCCACCTTGCTGAGAAGGGCATGGCAACCCACTCCAGTGTTCCTGCCTAAAGAATGCCATGGACAGAGGAGCCTAGCAGGCTACAGTCCATAGGCTCCCACAGAGTCGGACGTGACTGAAGTGACTAAGCAGCAGCTCCTACCTTGCTGAAGCTGGTCAGTGGAGGGCAGTTGGAGGCAGGAACCCAAATAAGACAGTGGCAGAGATATTTGCCAGGCCTACCTGTGTGCTACACACAGCAGTCAGAGACCACTCAGGACTTCTCACCATCAGCAGCCAGAGCGCAGACACTGCCTAGGAAACTGGTCTTTGGTGAGGGCCCTGAGCAGCAGACTAGCAACTTGAGGATTCTGATGCCTTGTAGTAGGGCTCATGGGCCTGAATGGAGGCTACAGTTTGAGGGATGCTGGATCTAGAACCAGATACACCTTTGTTAGGATCCCAGATCTGCTAACTTGTGTCTGGAGTCAAATTGCATGAATTTATTTAAGTAGAGCTTTCCTTGGAGGATAGTACAAATTCTCTTTAATTTTCCTCCTCCATACTAGTTCCTGAGACCCACCACAGAAGCATCAAACTTGCAATGTATTAGTTGTAAATATTAGATAAAACAGATGACTAATGAGAACTTACCGTATAGCACAGGGAACTCTAGTCAATGCTCTGTGGTGACCTAAATGGGAAGGAAATCCAGAAAAAAGGGGATATATGTATATGTATAGCTGATTCACTTTGCTATACAGTAGGAACTAACAACATTGCAAAACAACTACCCTCCAATAAAAATTAATAAAAAAAGAAGTATATGAATATACTTAGCCTGAGTGCATGCATGCGTGCTCATTGGTTTCAGCCCTGTCCGACTCTTTGTGATCCCATGGATTGTAGCCCGCTAGGCTCCTCTGTCCATGGAATTCTACAAGCAAGACACTGGACTGGTTGCCATGCTCTCCTCCAGGGAATCTTCTCAATCCAGGGATCGAACCCACAACTCTGATTCTCCTGCACTGGCAGGTGGATTCTTTACCTCTAGCACCACCTGGGAAGTCCCAATAAAAAAGAAGCATATGAATATACTTAGCCTGAGTACTTTGCATGTATTATATTTTCAACAGAGGATGGTTATTACTACTATTATTCACAAGGTTGCCTGGGAATCATTTGCATTTAGGCTGAGAGCCTTAGCATTTGGGGATAGGAATCCAGGTGAGTTGAGTCTCCCTTACCTTTCTCCAGCATGGAACACACCTCTTTTGCCTCCTTTGGGGATGCTCTATGTCTTTCTTTTGAATGGAGGGTGAATTCGAGAAACTATTTTGTTCTCACTGCACTTAGAAATACAGCAAGAGCTTAGAAATACTGCTATGTAAGCTTATACATTTATATAAAAGTTGGTTTCTTCCATTTTGAATGCACACCATCTCACAAACACATATGTATACAAATGTGCTGCTCTGCCATGTTAGCAGAAAGCACAGTTCAAACAACAAACAAACAAGCAGATTAGCCAAGCTGCCGAGGCAGCCGGAGAAAAGGCAGGTAGCCTAATGGGCTCCTTCCCAGGGCTCCTGTTCTAGATTTGCTCGTGGGCTAGAGCGGTGTTAATATTACCCTCACTGCCCTGCTTGGTGCCATCAGCCCCGGACATACCTCATGGCAGAGAAGTGCCAGGAAGAGGATCTGTAATTTGAGAGAAAGGAAAACAAGCTGCCCCTCTAGCACCCTTCCTCCCAGAGGCTGGCCCTCCCTTGGCACTGCATGGGCACAGAGGGTTTACTCACGACCTCCACATCTTTACTTCCTCGTGTGATGGGGCACTGGCTCTATAATGAGCCCCTGAACAGGTCATTTTTCTGATTTCCCATCTTACTTGGGCACCCCCTCCATTCACTCACCATCAGGTCTCCACGTTTTATCCTTTTTTTCTGGCCATGCCACATTGGAAGTGTAGCGTCTTAGCCACTGGTCTGCCAGGGAAATCCTCCACGTTTTATCTCCTTCATGGCAGTATACCTCAAAATCTTTTGTTTGCTTCTTTGTTCACTCTCCCCATACTATATGAACATAAACTCCAATGGTGCCAGGGATTTGCCATCTTTTCATCCAGTTTCCCAGTTCCTGGAACTCTGTGTGATGCATGGCAGACACTGGGCAAATATTGCTGAGAGAATGAATAGAACCATCCAGCACTTAGCATCTTACAAAGCTTACAAAGCATCTTACAATGCTCTTTCATGCATTATTGCATCTGATGCTTCCACAAACCCATGAGATAACCATTGTTATTGACTTTATTTTATAGATAAAGAAATGGAGGATTCTAACCCTTAAATGACTTGTCTAAAGTCACACAGCTAGAAAGAGAAGGAGCCAGAATCTGAACCTGCTTCTCCTTTTTTTTTGGTACCAGTTTCTGATTCCAGATCCTTCATTCTTTTTACCAAATCCTGCAACCCTCCTGTGTGCCCCATGATGGTGTCCCTACTTCCAGTCTCTCTCCACCCACACCCCCAGCACTGCTCCTGTGTAAGACTGCTGCTGCAGCTGCTGCTAAGTCGCTTCAGTCGTGTCCGACTCTGTGCGACCCCAGAGACGGCCACCCACCAGGCTCCCCCATCCCTGGGATTCTCCAGGCAAGAACACTGGAGTGGGTTGCTATTTCCTTCTCCAATACATGAAAGTGGAAAGTGAAAGTGAAGTCGCTCAGTCGTGTCCGACTCTTAGCGACCCCATGGACTGCAGCCTACCAGGCTCCGCCGTCCATGGGATTTTCCAGGCAAGAGTACTGGAGTGGGGTGCCATTGCCTTCTCCGTGTGTAAGACTGGTGAGCTATTAATACCATGTTTTTTTCCCTCAACAGGAATTTTCATCTTCCATGATCATGCCTTATAAGAAGGCCACCAAATAGAAAAGTGTACTGGTTGCTAAAAGCTTAGATTCATGATCCTTTTCATACATTTAAAAAAACCGCCTTTAATTCATTGGAATGGATATGAAGTAATCTCCAAAATAAAAGGAAAAAAGCAAGATGCAGTACATTGTATTTGGAATACTACTGCTTGGGTATAGAGGGAAGGGAGATCATTTGATCCAGCAAATGGTATTTACCCAAGTGAGCTGAAGCCTTATGTCCACACAAGGACCTGCACACAGATGTTCATAGCAGCTTTATTCTTAACTGCCAAATTTGGGAGAAACTGAGATTTACTTTAGTAGGTGAACAGATAAACAGACTCTAATATACTCAAACAATGTAATATTACTTAGCACTAGAAAAGAAACGAGCTATCAAGTCATGAAAAATCATGGAGGAATCTTAAATGCATAGTACTAAGTGAAAGATGCCAATCTGAAAAGGTTACAAACCATGGGAATCCCACTATATGACATTCTGAAAAAGGCCAAACTATGGAGTGATGAATAGGAGGAACATAGAGTATTTTTAGAGTGTTACTCTTTACAATTGAAATTATGCAATTATTCTATATAATACTATAAAGATGGATACATTATACTAGGCACATATCAAAATCCAGAGACTATACAACACCAAGAGTGAACCCTAATGTAAATGATGGTCTTTGGGTGATAAATGACATGTCAGTATTGGTTCATCAGTTGTAACACATGTACCACTCTGGTGGGGAATGTTGATAATGGGGGAGGCTGTGCATGTGTGGGTGCAGGGGGTATATGGGAAACCTCCATACCTTTCTTTCAAGCTTGCTATGAACCTGAAACTGCTCTAAAATATAGTCTATTTTTTAAAAGCTCAAAAATTTAAAAATAAAGTTAAAAGGGGAGAGGAGAGAATACTTAGACATGTTTGCTTATATATGCATTACATATTTCTGGCAAGATAGATAAGAAATTAATTACATTAATTGTTTCCAGGGAAGTAATTAGATCCCTGGAGTTAGGGATGAGGGGAAGACTTTTTACTGTGTACCCTTTTGTTCCTTTAAAATAGTACAGCCCGTGACTATGTAATACTTCCAAAAATAAAATACCTCATACCAACCGACAAGAACCTACTGTATAGCACAGAGAACACTGTTCAATATTCTGTAATAACCTAAATAGGAAAAGGATTTGAAAAAAAATGTATATGTATGTATATGTATACCATGTATATGTATAACTGAGTCACTTTGCTGTACATCTGAAACCAACACAATATTGTTAATCAACTATACTCCAATATAAAAGAAAAAATAAATACCTTACTGATAGAACCCCTGACCATACCCAGTGTCTGCTTTTGTTTAAGTCTAATGACGCAGTTGAGTTCTGAATACCCAGTTTGAGTTTCCCTTGACTTTCCACCAAAAAACAAAAAAATTAAATAAAGTAAGAGAAAATAAAAATGGCAGGGCAGCAGGATCCCAGCCGGGGACCAAGCGCAGCTCTGATGTCAATCTCTCCCACCCACATCTGCCCACACAAGATACTGGTCCTGGCAGGAAGTATAGCCCCTGGCACAGTAAGTGGATGTCCCTCTTGGAGACTCCAAGGCCACATGCTCTGACTCCTCTTTCACCCTCCAGTCCCCAGAAGTAGAGATCGGGGCCGAGGCAGGCATTCTGGGGAGTAGCTGTTTTCCTGAGCATGTTTTCTAAAGTGTTTTTTCAGTATGTTTTCCTGCCAGGTAAGCTGTTGATATGTTAGTTGTTAGAACTAGTGATAATTTTTTTTTTTCACAAGAGCACATGATTTCTGACAGAGTTGGCAAAGGAAGTTGCTGCACTTTATTTTTAAAAATTTTTATTGGAGTACAATTGATTTATAATGTTATGTTAGTTTCAGGTGTACAGCAAAGTAAACCCACTATAAATGTACATATAGCCACTCTTTTTTAGATTCTTTTCCCATATAGTCCATTACAGATAGTCTAGTAGAGTTCCCTGTGCTGTACAATAGGTTCTTACTAGTGGGAGTTGCCACTCTTTTCTTTCACCAGTTTCCTCTTCCATCTGCTACCAAGCACATGGCTGGGACATCCCTAGCACACTCCTCCTCCCTGCCTCCAAGGTGAGAGCATGTCCAACCCTCTGCTTGGCTCTCACAGCCAGCTTTTCCCTCTTTGAAGAAAAAACGGTGAGAATTACACACAAAAACTTAAGATCTTCTTTTCCCCTTCTAGTCTCTCCTAGACAGCTGGCAACACTTCCCTCTTGTCCTGATTTTAATGCCCAGGATTTTAAACCTTGTACTGCTTTCAGAATTGATGGCAGATAATTTCCTAGTCACTGCAACTCCCCCACCTCCCCAGGAGCTAAGAGCATGCTTGTGACCTCACTTGCCACAGAAAGACACCAAACATCCCCCAGAGATTCCTTAACCACCCAGAGCCTTATCCATTCAGGTATCTATTAAGTGCAGTGCCTGCTCTCAGGCACCAGTAAGGCAGAAGGTAACAATCAATCTGAAAATACGTACCATTGTCTGAGGAAGTCTTGATTCAAATAGGGGAAGCACACATCATACTTAAAAAATCCCAAACATAATAACATAGTGCAGTAGCAACAGAAACATAAGTATGCAACTAATTAGATAGGAAAGCAGATGGCCTCAGCCTCATGGAAGAGATGAGGAAAACCTCTGCTGAGCAAGGTTAAGTGACAGCTCTGATAGACCCGTGGCAGATGGAAGAAAGGCAGGCTTTATCTACCGTCTCATCTGTCCTCCCCACTCTTTTCAAGACTAGAGAAGTTCTCCGTCATTAGCCTGTCAGAGCAACAGTCGTAAACAAAGAGAAGAGCCCCCACCTTTTTGGCAACCTGAAATACGGAGAGGATAAATGGAGTTGAGAGGAAGAAATGAAATGCTGCTTTGAGCTGTTTCCTCTGCCCTTCCTATTTGGAAGCATTCCGAACACAGCCTTGCTGACACCTTGATATTAACCAAGTGATATCCGCTTTGCACATCTGGTCTCCAGAACTATAAAATAAGTTTCCTTTTTCTTTCCTTTGGCTGCATAAGAGAAGATGGCTGGAGCAAAGGACCTGCTTCCAAAGCTGTCCTGGATTGCAGTGGAAGCATGGGTCGCCAGCGAAGAACCTAAAATGCGTAGAGGTGTAGGTACTAAGTGTTCGAGTCAGTCGTGGTAAGAAAGCACTTCGTGACCTCAGGTGGCAGAAGCAGACCGGGCTTTGGCCTAAAGGTTGTGAGGATCTACTGAGGTGGAATCAGAGGAGGATTGTAGCCCATGGGGTCCCCAGGAACCAAAGCGCTCTGAAGGGAGAGGTGCTTATTCACTCTTCAGAAAGAACTACCTTGGCCTGAAGGAATCACTGATACACAACACAGAGTATCTCCTGAAGCTCTGAACTTCTTGCATATTACAAAACCAAACCTTGTGGCTTCATCAGAAAGGGGTAATGACCACTGAATAGTGTGACAAGTACAACTTTAAAAAAATCAGTAGAAACTCATTACTAATTCATTCCTAGAATCAGCTTTTAAAAATCCCTATTTTCAGTGCTCAGGAGGTACAGAATTAAGTTTGACAAGCTGTTTATTTTTCTCCCAAAGGAAACACAACACATAATGAGTCCAAGCTTTTCTTTATTTCTCAGCCTTCCCCCAGCTGACTCCATCTTTTATCCTCCAGGAAAATATTGGGGAGGGGGGGGTGCTGTGGAGAGGAAGCAGGGCTAGCATTGGATGAAACCCAGAAAAGCATTTCTTGGCCATCCTGCTTACTGAAACAGGGAGCATGACCCCCAGAGTGGGGGTGGCCTGAGCTGGAACAGGTTGGCGGATGAGGGAAGAGGGCACAATGTGATAACCAGAGCAAGTCTAAGCAACACACTCTGGGTTCCCTTTAGCTGGAACCCAACTCTGAACTGTGAAAACTCTAGAAGCAGAGCTCATGGCTGTTCACACATTGCATCCCACCGGAACCCCTCAATCCCAATACCAAGTAGAGTGCTGAGCACAGGACATTCCACTAAACCCCAGCTGAATTGAATGGGATTTGAAGAAGCAGCCAGGCTTCTCTTGTGGCTCAGCTGGTAAAGAATCTGCCTGCAATGAGGGAGACCTGGGTTCTATCCCTGGGTTGGGAAGATCCCCTGGAGAAGGGAAAGGCTACCCACTCCAATATTCTGGCCTAGAGAATTCCATGGCATGGATAGTCCATGGGGTCTCAAAGAGTCGGACATGACTGAGTGACTTTCACTTTCACTGAAGAGTTAGCCAAGGTCTTCTTTACCTCCCAGCAGCTGTGACTGAAGGTCTCTCTTGCAGCAGATGCTAGGACTCTCTCTCTACCAGGTCACAGGAGTTTAAATGAGACCATGTAGTGTTAATGTAAATTGAAGAAGTTGTAAAAATGCCTCCAGTTGAAACACTACTGATTGGATAATTTGGGGTGTAATCTAACTTCTTAGGAAAGCAAATTTGTGATAACAGAGCTTGTCTCCTGCTCTAACCACACTTTTCCAGTTTCTCTCCCTCTGCCACAGACCCACTAAATGACTCAGTTCTCTGCAAACACCAGATTCTTTGGGGGTATTCCTCTGCCTGGAATGCTCTTCCTGTTCCCTCTTCCCCATCTATCTGGCAAATTGTCATTCTTAAAACTCAACATTCAAAAAACTAAGATCATGACATTTGGTCCCATCACTTGACGGCAAATAGATGGGGAAAAAGTGAAAACAGTGACAGACTTTATTTTCTTGGGCCCCCAAATCACTGCAGATGGTGACTGTAGCCATGAAATTAAAAGACAATTACTCCTTGGAAGGAAAGCTATGACAAACCTAGACAGTGTATTAAAAAGCAGAGATATCACTTTGCCAACAAAGGTCCCTACAGTCAAAGCTACAGTTTATAAAGTAGTTATGTATGGATGTGAGAGTTGGACCATAAAGAAGGCTGAACACTGAAGAACTGATGCTTTCAAACTGTGGTGTTGGAGAAGACTCTTGAGAATCTGCTGGACTGCTTGGAGACCAAACCAGTCAATCCTAAAGGAAATCAACCCTGAATATTTATTGGAAGGATGGATGCAGAAGCTGAAGCTCCGGTATTTTGAACACCTGATGCAAAGAACTAACTCATGGGAAAATATCCAGATGCTGAGAAAGATTAAGGGCAGGAGGAGAAGGGGATGACAGAGGGTGAGATGATTGGATGGCATCACCGACTTGATGGACATGAGTTTGAACAAGCTGCAGGAGATGGTGAAGGTCAGGGAAGTCTGGTGTACTGTAGTTCATGGAGTCGCAAAAAGTTGGACATGACTGAGTGACTGAACAACAACAACAATTCAGGTCTCATCTTTCCTAAGAAACTTTTCCTGATGCTCCAGGTTGGGTTAAGTGCCTCTTCCCCAGGAACTTTTACTGACTGTCACTTGTTTCAAGCATAATTAATACTTGTCACCTTTAGGGACTGTGTCATTTATCTTTGTGTCACCACAGCCTAAAAAAATACCCTGTGGGTAGTAAACTCTCTACAAATGTCTTCTGAATGAATGACCCAGTATTAACAGCTACTATTTATTGAGCATATTTTACTCTGGGCATCATATTATTCTAAGCTTTACATGTATACTATCTCATTTAGTCATTTCAACAGTCATATACATGTCCATCCGCAGATGAATGGATAAAGGAGATGTGGTACATATATACAATGGAATATTACTCAGCTATAAACAAGAAGGGCTTTCCAGGTGGTTCTAGTGGTAAAGAACCCACCTGCCAATTCAGGAGACAAAAGAGATGCAGGTTCGATCCTTGGGTTGGGAAGATCCTCTGGAGGTGGGCATGGCAACCCACTCCAGTATTCTTTCCTAGAGAATCCAATGGATAGAGGAACCTGGTGGGCTACAGTCCATAGGGTCACAAAGAGTTAGACACAACTAAAGAGACTTAGCACACATAAACAAGAATGAAATATTGCCATTTGCAGCAATGTAGATGACCTTAGAGATTATCATACTAAGTGAAGTAAGTCAGACAGAGAAAAACAAATAGATGATACCACATATGTGGAATTTAAGAAAATAGTACAAATGAACTTATTGACAAAACAGAAGGAGATTCAGACATAGAAAACAGACTTATGGTTACCAAAGGAGAAGTGGGGGAGGGGATAAATTGGGAGTATGGGATTAACAGATGCACACATGATGTATAAAATAGATAAACACCAAGGATTTACTATACAGTGCAGGGAACTATATTCAATACCTGGTAATAAACTGTAATGGAAAAGATTTTAATATATACATATATGTATATAAATGTACGTATACATACATATATGGGGCTTCCCAGAGGCTCAGTGGTAAATTATCTGCCTGCCAATGCAGAAGACACAAGAGATATGGGTTCTATCCCTGGGTTGGGAAGATCCCCTGGAGAAGGAAATGGAAACTTGCTCCAGTATTCTTGCCTGGGAAATCCCATGGACAGAGGAGCCTGGCGGGCTATAGTCCATAGGGTTGCAAAGAGTCAGACATGACTGAGCATAGCATAGCAGTATACACACATATATATGTATAACCAAATCACTTTGTTGTACATCTGAAACTAATACGATATTCAACTATACTTCAATTTGAAAAAAAGCAAATGTGGTCTCCCATTTTGTGGATTCAGGAACTGGGGTCTGAAGAAGCTGAATAATCTTCCCAAGTTTACCAAGCTAGTCATTGGAAAAGCCATCATTCAAATACAGAAGGTTTATCAGATTCTCTCTGGGGTCTTGTAAGGTTCCTAAGAGGGTTATGGACCACTGCTTTAGTTTAAAATAGAAAAGATCAGGATGGCCATCTTGTGTTTCCCATTTGTCCTCTAGTACATACCTTTATCATGTGAGTTTGCAGTTCCTACCATAAGAGCGGGAGTTAATTTTTTGGCTCCATTGATGTTGGGTTTGGCTGTGTGATTTGCTTTGGCCAAAAGAATGTTAGTGATGGGAAAGGAGGACAGACTTTAACGCCATCAATGGGATTGGGCTGGTTCTTTGTGCTTCTACTTTTCCCCAAGGGAAGACCATGCCTCAGGATACCACTGATCAGAGGAGAATGAAGGACAAATTGGGTAGCCTTGGTCCCAACCACAGCTTGATGCTAACTTAGCTGAGGTCAACCTCCATCAGTCAAATCTCTCACAACCCACAAATAGCTGATCAGTGCTTTTGCTAAGCTACCAAGTTTTGAAATTGTGTCTTAGGCAGCATATTTTTGGCACAGCCAATGAAGACAATTAAGAAGTAACTTTAGATACTTTGGATTCAGGAAAAATATGCACACACAGATTATGAAAGCTTTCAGTGTCCCCATCACTCACATACTTCCATCAAATTCTCTGCCCTCTAGCAAGTTGCTGCTGAAATCCTCAGTGTGAGAGGCCCTTCTCTGGGCTTTCTGGGGAAGGATGTCAAGTTGAGAGATGAGGTTCATTCCAGGCTCCTCTTCTTGGGGCTCAGTCTTGGCCTTTCTCTGGCACTGTGTCAGCCTCCTTCTCAGACAGCGGGAAGAGGAGATTGAATGTTTGTGGTCAAGTATGGCAGGCTACTGAAGCATCCACTGTAGAATAATTGCCTCACCACCCGTCCTTCTTTTGACAATAATTTTCATGTTAATGAACTCATTGAGGGTAGAGATGAAGATCATCAGTCCTTTAGGAGCTTTTCTTTTTCTAGGGTGATTTTTCTTTAATTAATTGGATGGGTTCCCCTCCCTCTTAACCCCCAAGTATAGCCAGTGAAACAATTCAAGAGAATTGTTAAGATTTATAGCAACACAGTCTGACCTACTTTGGAGCAAGCACATTCTGGGAAGCCCAGATTTCAGCTATCTGTTCTCTTTGTATCTAAATCCTTTGCTCTTTTAGTAAAGAAGGGCCAAAGATAAACATGGTTTCATTGAGATTTAGAGAATTTCATTTTCTGTGGTGGATAGTTGACTAATAAGCTTGATTCTGATGCAAGTGAAGGCCATTACGTAAAGGAATAGCCTTTGTATCTGGGTCAAGAGAGTAATTTTCACTTCAGCTTCATTAAAAACTCAGAACTCGGGGCAAACATTAGCACTTGCTGAAGCTGACCAAATTGGAAGGCTAAATGTTTAACTTTTTCTGAGAGTCTTAAAAACAGAAAGGGAAGGTAGAATTTCAAACGAATAAATGTTATTTAACAGTGATGCTTTAAGTCTTCTAGAGCCATCTCTTAAAAATAGCTATTAAAAAAAATCAGAGAAGACAATGATGGGGAAAAAAACACTATTTCAGATCCAGAGAATCAGTCAAGTGTGTTTGAACAACTTTCATATCCATGACTTTTAAAATTCAATGATCAAAAAGGCAGAGTCTGATTCAACTGCTTCCCAACCAATAAATATCTGAATATATGACCCCACATCTCATAGAGGCCTCAGAATTCCTCCAAGGGCAAGAATCTGGGAATTGATCATGGGGTGGCATCAGGGCCACAGTTTCCCCCTAGGCCTCTTTTTCCTTATTCCACTTGTCAGAAGGGTATTCCTTACATATATCTCCACCTGCCAAGTTGTCATGGATCCAACTCACCTATTGCACAATTGCTCTGTTTTCTTTCCACCCTCCCCAGGTTGACATGATGGGCATTTAGTTACAAGACAATGGTGCACAGCCACAGATAACTAGAATCTGCATGTATTTGGGGAGCAGACACTATCACAAATAATCTCCACGTACTTGCCACTTAGTTTAGTGGGCAAGGCATAGCAAGAATCACGAGATCGCTGCATGACTGCTCACAGGTTCACCACTGTGATAGTGGGAATGTCCTAAAAATGTTCACAAGCCTAAGGATGGGTAAAAAATATTGTGAAATAGTCATAATATAGATTACTACAGAGAATGAGACACGGGTACACTTTAAAAAATGCTGGAAAAAAATGGTTGCAGAAGGGTCCCAAAATATGACAGCAGAAATATAAAGTTTAAACGATGCAGAAAATATACTATCTATTAGACGATAGTAGGGCTTTCCTAGCGGTTCAGTAGTAAAGAATCTGCCTGCCATGCAGGAAACGGGAGTTCAATCCCTGGGTCAGGCATTGATGCTCTGGAGAAGGAAATGGCAATCCACTCCAGTACTCTTGCCTGGAGAATTCCATGGACAGAGGAGCCTGGCAGGCTACAGTCCATGGGGTCGCAAAAGAGTTGGACATGACTTAGCGACTAAACAACAACAAATAGAGGATAGTAGTAAAGGCAGGAAGAGCTTCATGGGGACAAAGAACAACGCACTCAGGATAGAGGTCACCACTTGGGGGGGAGGTGGGAGGAAGAGCAGGAGTCTTCATTTATATTTTTATTTCTGATGTCAATTGGTGGCCACAAGATACTTGCCGTATTTTGCGTTAGTTTTTTAATATGCCTAGAAAATTCATTATAATAAAAATATGAGAAAGAGAGTGCTATAGACTGAATGCTTATATCCCTCCCAAATCTATGTTGTGTATGTTAAAACCTAAGCCCCAGTGTGAGGGTGTTGGAAGGTGGAGCCTTTGGGGGATGATTAGGTCATCAGTGTGGAGTTCTAAGTGCGATTAGCACCCTTGTCAAAGAGGCCCCAGGGGACTCCCGCAATCCTTTTGTCTTGTGAGGACTCAGCAAGAAGATGCCATCGTGAACCAGGAAGAAGATCCTCATCAGACACCAAATCTGCTGGTGCCTTTCTCTTGGACTCGCAGCCCCCAGAACCTTGAGAAATGAATGTCTGTTTAGAAGCCAGTGGTATTTATCAGTCCGTGGTATTTACCAGTCCGTGGTATTTTGTTACAGCAGCCAAATGGACTGAGACAGTGAGTATGCATCCAGGCAGGGCTGGAGTTCTTCTGCCTCGGGGCTGTCCCTTATTTGCTCTCTCAGCCTTGGCTCTTTAGACCTCAGTTTTCTAACCCATGAGCTAGAAAAAGTTGACCTCCATAATCTAGGATTTTAGACACCTGCCTGCAAGAAAGAGACCACTCCACCTGTCTGCTTGTCAGCATCCTTCTAAGACTGTGTCTGGACGACAGTGAGGATAAGAGTGAAAAACTGAAGTGACCAACACATGTGCCAGGTCACTTCAGTCATGTCTGACTCTTTGTGGCCCCATGGACTGTAGCCCACCAGGCTCCTCTGTCCAAGGGATTCTCTAGGCAAGAATATTGAAGTGGGTTGCCAAGCCCTTCTCCAGAGGATCATCTTGATCCAGGGATCAATCTCACGACTCTTATGTCTCCTGCATTGACAAGCATGTTCTTTACCAGGGAAGCCCTGAAGTGATAAAGGATGACACCAAAAGACTGACATGCCTGATGTTTTTTTAAAAATTGCACTGACCTGCTATTTCAGTACCTGCTGAAGGTCCCCTGGCTGGATGAGGCTCTTCTGTTCTCAAATTTCTTCTAGAGAAAAAATGATTCTACAGTTTCCCTTGGTAGCACTCCCTAGACTCTGGCAATCTCTACCAAAGAGTGTAATGCATGAGGAAATAATGCTATAATCATCCTTTTCCCCTTTATCCCTTAGCATTTTTATATTAATAAAGCTATAGATTTAGATAAAAATTACACATTAAAAATGCCACTGTAAGAACTTCCCTGGTGGTCCAGTGGGTAACACTCTGTGCTGCCAATGCAGGAGGTGTGTGTTCAATCCCTTGTCAGGTAACAAAGATTCCACATGCCAGCATGGCATGGCCAAAAAAAAAAAATGCACTAAAATATTTTTTTCTCAGAGAAGACTTAAAGATTTCACAAAATGCCCATGATATAATGTTCTATAACGGAGGATATATAACTATGTACGGTATGATACCAATTCTGTTAAAAAAAAAATCACACACACATACACATGACTGGAAGGAGGAAGATGGAAGGAAATGCATCTAGGCAGTGGAATTATGAGAGATTTGACATTTTTCTTCATATTTAAATGAATTTTCCAATTTTTCTACAATAAGTATGTATTATTGTTATAACAGATTACCTATGTGCATGCAACGCTATATATTAAAGCATGGTTTGTTTTGAACTGGAAGCCAGGTTTCTAGCATTACCTTCTTGCCCCCAATCCCTGCAGTGGAGGAACCTGGGGCGGGCTCTGAGTTAGGCAGCAGGGATGGAGCACAAAGGCTTCCTGAGAGTCGCTCATACACTAAGCCAGGTGTTCCAAAGCCTAGTTTCCTAGAGGTGTTTGAAGCTCCACTTGACACATGGCAGAAGAACAAACGCATCACCAGAGAAGATTCTGATGCTTCCAGAGAGTCATAAAGAGTGGAATGGAGTCGGTTCTCATTGCCAGCATAAAGTCTGCGTCTTGGGGGTGATCAAATGCCCCGATACATCTCCTCAGCCAGCTCAGCTGCCCAAAGTCTTAGTGAGACATCCCCTTAAACCACACAAACATCTCTGTCTTAGTCAGCTTGGGCTGCCATACAAACACCACAGACTGTGTGGCTTAAAGTTTATCTTCTCACAGTTCTGGAGACCGGGAAGTCCAAGATCAAGGTGCTGGCAGGGTTTGAGCTCTGGTGAGACCTCTCTTCCTGGCTCAGTAGACACAGCTTCTTGCTGTGTCCTCACATGGCCTTCCTTCCAAGCGTGCGTTTGGAGAGAGCAAGAGAGCTAGCTCTCTGCATCTCTTCTTTTTTTTAAAAAAAAATATTTATCTATTTGGCTGTGCTGGGTCTTAGCTGTGGCACACATGACCTTTGTTGTTTTTGTGATGCATGGACTCCAGAGCTCAAGGGCTCAGTAGGTGAGGTGCACAGCTCAGCATGTTGGATCTTACTTACCTGACCTAGGATTGAACCAGAGTCCTGTGCATTGGAAGGTGGGTTCTTAACCACTGGGAAGTCCTAGCATCTCTTTCTAAGGACATTAATCCTATTAAATTAGAGCCCCACCCTTATGACCTCATCTAAACTTTCAGCTATGGCTAAGTTGCTTCAATCGTGTTCTACTCTTTGAGACCCTACGGTCTATAGCCTGCCAGGCTCCTCTGTCCATGGGATTCTCCAGGCAAGAATACTGGAGTGGGGTGCAATTTCCTCCTCCAGGGGATCTTTCCAAGCCAGGGACTAAACCCGCATCTCTTATGTCTCCTATATTGGCAGGTGGGTCCTTTATCAGTAGCAATACCTGGGGAGCCCCATCTAACCTTAGTTACTTCCTAAAGGGCCTCTCTCCACACACAATCATATTGGGGTTAGGGCTTCAGCATATGAATTTGAGTGGGTTGGGGGTGTGGCTAATGAGGGTGGACACAATTCACTACCTAGAAATCTTCTGAAAGTAAACTTTGGACAGAATGCAGTTTTGTTTTTCTCTTTTGGGTCAACCAACCAATGCCCTTGAGCCTGCATGGACCAGTTCTTTAAAGAACATAATGGAAAGGACACAGGCTGATGTATTGGGTTGGCCAAAAGGTTCATTTGAGTTTTTCCATGGTCAGAAAAACCTGAATGAACTTTTTGGTCAACCCAATAGAACTAAGTGGAGAGTAGACAACAGTGATGGGGGGTACAGGGTGACATTTGGTGAGGGGGAGCACTTGTAAGGAAACCCTACTGGCTTTCTTAACAAACCACCATCCCATCCTACAAGGTTGGAAATGAAGGGAGAAATTTCAAGTGTGCAGAGATGGCTGGAATTTGGGACCCGAAGATTTATCCTTCTCTCCAGAAATCTCTCCTTATTGATGACAACCACCATGATGGCCTAAAGGATGTCTGTTCTCTCGTATGAATCCCCTTTCTAAGCGTGTCATTGATTTTTTTCTTTTCAGTTCCCTGATGTATATGAACAACCAGAGGGGATCATCTCCCCAGAAGGGGGTATTTCTTTATGCTCTCTTGGGCACCCAGAGGTGACTTATTCATCTCAGACTTAGTCATCGAGGACATTCCTTGGTTGACAACTCGGGGTATTTGCTCAATATTACCTCCTACAGTGCTAATGTTGGAAACGGAAATGACTAGATGGCAGAGACTGATTTTACTTTAGAACAGTTAGTAAAGTAGCTGTGGAATAAGCCTGGGTCCTCAGAGATGCCTGTTACTGTGTCAGGTTCATTACCAACTTAGAATGGCAGATGGGCCAAGAAGAGGATTTATTGTCCTTGTGGCAGAATGATGGTATGCTTCAAATTACCTGGCATTAGTCTAACACCTGAGCACAGTGCAGGCACTTCAAAAAATATTTGTTACTGTATACACGAATGAAATGGCCAGTCAGGGTGTCAAGCATGGTGATACTCTCATCATCATCTTCATCAATAACAAGTTCATCCTTACTGAGCATTTCCTATGACAGGGGTCCCCAGCCCCTAGACCACTGGCTGGTATAGGAAGTGGGCCACATAGCAGGAGGTGAGTGAGCAAAGCTTCATCTGTATTCACAGCCCTGCCCTATCACTTGCATTACCACCAAAGCTCTGCCTACTGTCAGATCAGTGGGGACATTAGATTCTTATAGGAATACAAACCCTACTGTGAATTGCAAATGCCAGGGATCTAGGTTGCATGCTCCTTATGAGAATCTAATGCCTGATGATCTGATTCTGCATTATGGTGAGTTGTATAATTATTTCACTATATATCACAATGTAATAACAATAGAAACAAGTGCACAATAAATGTAGTGCTTTTGAATCACCCCGAAACCATCACTCCTCCTCCCCCTGTCTCATCTATGAAGAACTTGATTTCCATGAAACTGGTCCTTGATGCCAAAAAGGCTGGGGACTGCTGTCCTATGAGGCCAGAATATTTGAATGTGCTTTTGAAAAAGAAAGTCATTCACAAATCAAAGACCCACAGAAGTTATATAATCTAGTGTTCTCACCTAGGAACACTAGGGCTGCCCAAAGTTATCTCATAGGATGTGTGCAGGGATAGCCAGGAGGAAGTAGCATCCTTTCTATCTGTCTTCTATATTGGCAGTCTCAAAAAAGGGTATCATGAGAAAAAGTGTTCCACTGCTAAAATCTGAAGAGCATTGTTTCATTCAACACTCTCATTGAAAAAAATCAAGTACCAGAGTTAGAAACAGGCTTAGCAAAATGTTACACAGTAGTAAATAACAGAGCTGAGACTAGAAACTTGGTCTCTAAGACAGTGCTCTTTCAATCTATAACCCTCTGCCTATGGTAATACTGTAAACGTAACAATGTACTGATCTTTGGATTTTATAAATTGGTGACTACAATGATAGAGGCTTTGTTGGGTCCTTGCTATGTGCTGGGTATTGCTAAGTACTTTGCAGGTATTTATTTAATTTTCTCAAGAATCCGTGGAAGAAGATGCTGTTATTGCTGTCATTGAATAGGTTCAGAAATCGAGTCAACAAGAGGTGAAAGAACTTGCTTAAGGCCTCACAGTAGGAGTGTGATAAAGTCAGGATTTTACCTCAAACAATACAGCTTCAGAGTTCATCTCCTAACTAATGTATTATTCTGCATCTCCAGATTAAAAAGAATTCATACTGAAGCAACACGAATGGACCTAGAGGGCACTAGGCCAAGTGAAATAAGTTGGACAGAGAAAGACAAGTACTGTATGATATCACTTACATGTGGAAGCTTAAAATACAACAAACTAGTGAATATAACAGACATAGCTAATGAACTAGTGGTTGCCAGTGGGGAGAGGGGAAAGAGAGGCAATTTAGGAGTGGGGAGGGGGTGGCATAAACTATTTGGAATAAAATAGGCTCAAAGATGTATTGTAAAACATGGTGAATATGGCAAATATTTTATAATAACTGTAAATGGAAACTAATCTTTAAAAATTGTTTAAAATTTTACAAAAGAATTCATATCAAAGCAAAGATGCACAGCATTAGTCCTTAGCCTTTTCTGTCTGCTCAACAATTCCTTTTTGCTTGTCACTTTGTTTCCCAACCTTTAAGAAATGAAAATTATAGAATCCTCAATGGATTTATTGCAACCTCTGCAGGGATGAATTAGCAGTGAAAGGAATTATTTCTACTTTATAGATGAGATGCCTCACAGAGGCTTGTAGGCACAACTCACAATTTCTTATGCAGAAAATGCAGATAAAGTGGGAATTTATATTGGTTTGAGTCCCCAAGCTTGGTTCACCTGACAGTGTGAGCTGCCTAAGAGTAGAACAAAACAGTTGCATGTGTTTGTGTGGTGGGAGGAGGTGAAGTGAGGATTGGTTGTTGAGAGATGAGGCTAGAGAGGTATTCAGGGGAGGTGGCCTCAGTGGCCTGGAAACTCTACAGTTGCTGTGCATTACATAGAGGCCACCGAAGAGCTTCAAGAGAGTGAGTGAACAACAGTTAGCAACAACAGTTAGCAACTAACAACAGTTAGTGTTTTGGAAATATCACTTTCCATGGTAAAGACTGGGATGTAAATTGGGACAGCCACTATGGAAAACAGTATGGAGGTTCCTCAGAAAAGTAAAAATAGCACTACCATGTGATCCAGCAATCCCACTCCTGGGCATATATCCAGACAAAACTATAATTCAAAAAGACATGTGCACCCTTATGTTTATAACAGCACTATTTACAATAGCCAAGACATGGAAGCAATCTAAATGTTCATCAACAGATGAATGGATAAGGAAGATATCCTAAAAAAAAAAAAAAAAAGAAGGTATCCTTTATCGTCTCTGGATATCCAAAATATCCACATATATTATATATATAAATTCCACATATAAACAATGGAATACACTCAGCTATAAAAATAATGAAATAAGGCCATCTGCAGCAACATAGATGGACCTAGAGGTTATTATACTAAGTGAAGAAAGTCAGAAAGACAAATACCATATGATATTACTTAGTGGAATCTAATATACAACACAAATGAACATATTTATGAAACAGACTCACAGACAGAGAGAACAGAACACTAGGCAGACTCCTTCTGGGGGAGCAGGAGGGGTGGGGGAATGATGGACTGGGAGTTTGGGACTAGCAGTTGCAAGCTATTATATATATTGAATAGAACGGATAAACAACAAGGTCTTACTATATAGCACAGGGAAATATATTCAATAACCTGTGATGAGCCATAATGAAAAAGAATGTATATATGCATAACTGAATCACTTTGTTGTAGAACAGAAATTATTTTTATTTTATTAAAAAAAATTTGTACAGTAGAAATTAAATACAACATTGTAAATCAACTATACATCAATAAAATTTTTAAAAAATACAATTGGAGTTGGCTAATCTTGAAAACAGCATAGGAGAGTGGGGGTCAGGGAGTCAAGTTAGGAAGCTGATACAGCTTTTCAAGAGAGAGACACTGATGCTATTTGAGCAATGACAGAGGTGACTGACCACATTTGTATGCAGTCCCCATGCCTTGAGCTTTCTACATCTCAGTGATGAAAAATACTGTCTAGCATCCCTTAAGCTCTCAGGAAACCCTCCAGTGTTGATTGGCTATAATGGTGGTTGAAGGCTCATGGTGTATGGATGCTTGATTGGAGATTTCAAACTAACTAACCTCTATCCCTGGGGGCAGCAAAGGATGAAAATTAACATATATAGTTGTTACGTTGTTGAGACCATATAATTGAAAAGTGAAGTACGCAGCTAACAACAGGACTGAGTAATGGGAGAGTGAAGGACAGGGAAGGTGAGTTGGAAGAGATGCTTACCCTTTGGAATTATTCCATCTAGAAGGAAGATGAAATGATAACAGCGGACAGGCATTGCCTGTTCAGGTGAGGCCAAGTACGACAAAGGATCTAAGTGCAGGTCACTAAGAGTGACAAACGTCCTCGAGTTGGTCAGTGGTAAGATGGACTGGTTGGGAGTAAACTTAGCTTTTAATTCATTTCGCAGCCATGTGCCAGGCTCTGTGGAAATATATCAATGAACAAAAGAGATGAAAACATCCCTCGCCATGGAGGTTTTACATTTTTGGAAATATTGTTAGAGAAGGTGGGTAGGACTTGAGCTGGCCTCAGAAGGAAGCAGAGCCTTGAATGACAGAGACCAGACAACATCAGAGAGGGGAGTAGTTACTATGAAACTCAGACGCAGGAAACACTTTCATGGGAGATAACAAGAGGAGGCTTGGGGAGTGGCCAAGGTGACTTTGTACTTGGGGGTGGGGATATCAGGAAATCAAATTGGAGAATGAGGTTGGGGCTGGGCTTGAAAACTTGGCAGGGGAGACTGGACTTTATCCTGTAAACATCACAGAGCCCTGGGGATGGGAGTGGAGCTTCAAGTTGAAAGGAGGAGGCAGTAGAGATAGCAGAGCAGATGGTGGGGCTGAAATCTGTGGCCATTTAAGAAATTAATTATTTCTCTCTCTCTGTCTTGTCATTTTCTCCACCCTCTGAGTTTTAAAGATATCTAAAATGTTGTAATTATGTCTGAACACATAAGAAGAGTAGAACCAGGTGGAAATAGCATACAGATCCACTGAAATTATTATGTAAATGACTTAGCAATAATCTAGCCAGTGTTCCCAGAGTGAACACTTAACCATTCTTAAACTGGCTACTTAAATATATTGTGAGCTTAAGAATAAATCTAGGAGATTGATGTGCTTGGGTGAAGTGGGTCCCTGGGCAGGGTCATCTGGATATAGTTCCTCTGTTGGAAGTCCCTCATGGAGAATTTAATTTTAAATGGGTGATAATAAAGTGGAGAATTAAGATTCAATGAGAGGGAGGGAAAATGGATAAAGACTCCAAATGCTTCTCTCTCTCTCTTATGCATACCACACACTTTACAGAATCTTTTATCATTTTGACACTTGCCATTTATAGCCCCAGTGTCTTCTCTCAGATTTATTTTACCGTTGAGGAGAAATAAAGCTGCTTATGCAATTCTCTAGCTTGCTCTGCAAAGAGCAGTGTCCCTGTGAAGATTTCAAGAGTGAATCATCTCTGGAACTTCTCAGAACAAAGGTGAGCATCATCTTCACCTTGAAAAGGAATATGGGAGCCTTTCCTTGATCAACCCAGAGGTACCCAAGCTGATGGTACAAATAATCATGGGATGACTATGGAAACTCAAAGCTTGGGCACAGAATCCCTCAGTGATTTGGGGGAGTCTCCAGACGTGCCTTGCTTGTGCTCATGTCCTTCTTCTGCTGCTGGTAAATGTGCAAGAATGCATTCTGCTTGCTACACTGGTCCTTGAACATTTAATCACCTGTGTCTTCAGATGACAATGCCACAGGGTGAACCCTTACATCTTATCATGGAGACCCTGGAGCATCACTGCTAGTATCCAGTCTCACAAAGTCCTTATGTCTTTCAACTTTGAACTCTTCTGTTCACAGAGCTCAATAACAGACCGTCAGAAATAGGCAGAAGAGTGTATATTGCAGATGTGCTTTAGTATCGAAGGACCGAAAATAAATTGATTTCCCATCGAGAAAAGAAATTGACTGACTATATCCTGATATATTCATACTGTGAAATTATAGGCAGACATTAGAAATAATGAACTAGAACTATTTCAGAAGACTTGAAAGGATTGAGTTGCAAATAAAAGAGGAAGAAATGTATATGAAATTTGATCACATTTTTGTACAAAATAGAACCTGTGCAATAGTGTAACCTGTACAAATAGTGTGTATTTGTACAGGTTACATTGTACAGTGTATTATACACTATTTGTACAATAATGTACATTGTCAGTCTGTATGTTTTAGTATATGTGCATATATAAAAAAGTTGTTTAATAGGGCATTTATAAGACTGCATTAATATTAAGGAACAAGACATAACTTAGGTTGTTATAAAGGTATCAAATACCTCTTTTGCCTCAACATCTTTTTCAGTCCACCTATAAAAAAATTTATTAAAAAATTTAAGAAATGTGGTAAAGTACACATAACATACAGTTTATCATCTTGACCATTTCTGAGTGTATAGTTCAGTGGCACCATGTATATTCACCTTGTTGTGAATATATTAATACATCGTCACCATCCATCTCCAGAAAGCTCACATCTTTCCAACTGACACTCCAAACCTATTAACCAATAACTCACTGTTTCTTCTCCGCCAGCTCTGGTAACCACCATTCTACTTTCTGCCTATGAATTTGACTACTCTAGGTACCATATACAAGCGGAATGATACAGCATTTGTCCTTTTGTGATTGGTTTATTTCATTTAGCATGCCCTCAAGTTTCATCCATGTTGTAGCTGCTGCTGCTAAGTTGCTTCAGTCATGTCTGACTCTGTGAGACCCCATAGACAGCAGCCCACCAGGCTCCTCAGTCCCTGGGATTCTCCAGGCAAGAACACTGGAGTGGGTTGCCATTTCCTTCTCCAATGCATGAAAGTGAAAAGTGAAAGTGAAGTTGCTAAATCGTGTCCGACTCTTCGCGACCCCACGGACTGCAGCCTACCAGGCTCCTCCATCCATGGGATTTTCCAGGAAAGAGTACTGGAGTGGGTTGCCATTGACTTCTCCACATACTGTAGCATGTATCAGAATTTCTTTCCTTTTTCAGGCCAAACAATATTCTATTATCTGTATCAAGCATACTTTCTTTATCCATTTGTCTGTTAATCATCACATGGGTTGCTTCTATCTTTTGGCTATAGCAAATAATGCTGTTCTGAACATTGGTATACCAACACCTGTTTGAGACACTACTTTCAGTTCTTTGGGGTGTATACCCAGTAGTATTGCTAGCTGCTGCTGCTGCTGCTAAGTCTCTGCAGTCGTGGCCGACTCTGTGCGACCCCATAGACGGCAGCCCACCAGGCTGTCCCATCCCTGGGATTCTCCAGGCAAGAACACTGGAGTGGGTTGCCATTTCCTTCTCCAATGCATCAAAGTGAAAAGTGAAAGTGAAGTCGCTCAGTCGTGTCCAACTCTTCGGGACCCCATGGACTGCAGCCTACCAGGCTTCTCTGTCCATGGGATTTTCCAGGCAAGAGTACTGGAGTGGGGTGCCATTGCCTTGTCCAGTATTGCTAGATCATATGATAATTTTAGTTTTAACTTATTGAGAAATTGCCCCACTGTTTTCCATAGAGACTATCCTATTTTATGTTTCCTCTTATAGTACACAAGGTGGTTTCCAATTTCTTCAAATCCTTGCCAACACTCATTTGTTTTTGTTTCCATTTTCATTTTTGATAGTAGCCATCCTAATGGCTGTGAGTATCTCACTGTGATTTTGACTTGCATTTCCCTAATATTTAGTGATGCTAAGTATCTTTACATATACTTATTGGCCACTTGTTTATCTTCTTTGCTGAAATGCCTATTCAAGCCCTTTGTCCTTTTTTTCATCTGTTTGTGTGTTTTGTTGTAGCGGTTGAGTTGTAGGAGTTTTTCATATACTCTGGATATTAACTCCTTATCAGATATATGATTTTTAAATATTTTCTTTCATTTTGTGGGCCACCTTTTTACTCCCTATATTACCTTTTCGTTGCACAAATGATTTTACTTTTGATATAGGCCCATTTGTTTATTTTATTCTTTTGTTTCCTGTGTACTGGTTCACCTTTTATGCCAAACTTTGCTGGAGCTACTGGCTTCAGTAGACATCACTTGATGGCACCTCACTTGAACTCCCCTTCTCCCACTCCAGATCTCTGGTGCCAGCTGGATGTACCAGCATTCACACCTGCCTACACAACCTGCAGGTTCCAAGTGGTTAACACTCATGTGGCAAACCTTGACGAACAGGGCTTGGATGTGGTGGATTAATCCTCTCCTCTTTCTCTCCTGAGATGGGCAACTCTGAGGTGTATTTTGTTGAACTCCTCAGATGTCTGCAGTCAGTCAAAAAATGACCTGCCCAAAGAGATCCATGTCAAATCTCTAGATCCCTATGAATGTTAGCTTGTTTGGAAAAAGGGTCATTGCAGGTGCGATTAAATTATGGATCTTGAGATTATCTTGGTTTATCTGAGTGGGCTCTAATTTCATTGATAAGTGTCTTTTTCAGAGCAAGGCAGAGGCACACTTGAGACAGAAGAAAAGACAGATATAGGGGAGAAGGTGATGTGAAGACAGAGCAGAGGGAGGTGTGGCCACAAGCCAAGGAATTCCAACAACCCCAGAGGCTGGGACAAGCAATGAAAGATTCTTCTCTAGAAGCTTCAGAGGGAGAATGGCTCTGCTGACACCTTGATCTCAGATTTTTACCCCATGAAACTGTGAAAAAATACACTTCTATTGTTTGAAGCTGGTAAGTTTGTGGTGATTTGTTACTGCAGTCGACAAAGCTAACAGTCTCCTGGGGGGATCTAGCCCAGTTGCCCACAGTTAGGGCAAGCTTAATAAGTGAAGGACTGGCTTTCTTTCCTTCTCTGTCTCATTCATTCCTGGTCACCATTTCTGTTTGCTAGGATCATTTCCCAGAATACATTGCCTGCATGTAAACCCTGGTCTCAGTCTCTGCTTTCTGGGGAAAATCTAGGTGAACAAAGTTAATTGCAGCAGTGACCCTAGAAAGCAGAACCTCAGCTGGCATTGTGGATTGGTTCACTCACTGATCAGACAGTGATAAGAACCCCGTTGCTGGTGGGAAGTAGACTGGTAACAACTGCTGGCATCTGGCACACTGGTGATGGGTTTGGGGCCCCTGATGACATGGGAGATGCAAGGACAGTCCCAATAAGTTGCCAAGGATAACTGATTTTTTTCTTGTACCTTCTATACCAGGTAAGAGACATTATACTTGTACCTCTTTCCATTCTGGAGGTTATATTGAACACATTTGGGAATACTGCTCTTGTCCTTTGATTGGGTCACTCAGAATACTGTCTGTTTTGAGAAGATTCTGCATCCTCTCTTGGCTTTGGGGCAGGCTGTTCTGCCACTTGAGTCATAAAACTTGGCAAATCCAACAGTATGAGAAGTATCTACAGTAGATAAGAATGCTGTGTGGAGTCCTTGGAAAACCCTTATAGGAAAATCACAGCATAGAACCCTAGGGATATAGTGCAAAGTCACACCTTCTGCAACAGAGAATAACTCACCATTTAAAAAGCAAATGTATGCTACTTTAATTCCTGTTAGGCCCTAGTGGACACTGACCATCTGCCATGAACCATCGAGGGACTATGTGACCTCAGCTGCCAATCAAAAGTTTGGCATTATGGCCTGCACTAAATCCTATGATTAGACAGGCATAATAGCAGGTACTTGTCCAGGAAGGACGGTAGGTTTTTGAACTGCATATGAATAGGCACTGAGGGCACAAGTAAGTGACCTGAACAGGCAGCCCTGACTCCCATGTCACCTGCCTCTGTGGTACCATTGCCTCCTCCTCAACTTAATACAGGCAGCCTTGTGGTTGGGAGAGAGGGAGTTATGACCAACTGACATAGGAGGAAAAAACTTGGAGATTGTTCACAGATGGATAAGTTCAGTATGTTGATGGATCCCTCTGCACTACAGCCCCACCCAAAAGGGCCCTATGGAATGATGAGAAGAAAAATCCTGTTTGCAGGAAGAGCTGCAGCTGTGCATTGATGATTTAATTTACATGGGGGCAGAGATAATCTGAGATATATCTTATACATAGACTGCTGGCAGGGGTAAGTGGCTTGGCTGAGTGGCTAGGGGTCTGAGTAACAAGACTGAAAGATGAGAGTCAAGGAAGTTAGGAGATGAGGCATTTGTGTCCATGAAAGTGGGCATGGTGTGTAAGATTTTTGTGTCTCATGTTAATTCTTACCAGAGAGCATTCACCACAGAGTAGAGCTCTTTTGTGTAGATAACAGCCAGCTTCTCTCCTTGGTCACCAAGGTCTTATTCAATGGTCTCTTGAATGCCATAGGAACCAAGATAAAGACTATATAACTCATCCATCACCTGGAGCTTCTTCTTATCAAGGCTGACCAAGTTATCGCCACTGATGAATGCCTAGATTTCCAGCCAAAGTAATCATAGAGAAGCTCTTGATGGGATAACATCACTCAATGAGACCAATAAGTCACCTAGTGGTGGGTGAATTTCTTCTGATTTTTTCACCCTGGTACGGCAGTAGTTTGTTCTTACAAGAAGTGACATCTAGTCTGGATATGAGATTATGATCCCAGGCTGTCAGCATCACCAACCAAGGGTCTACAGAATGCCTGATTTACCAACATAGAGCCTACAGTACATTGCCTCAGATCCATTTTATAGTGAAAGATGTATGCCATTTATAGTGAAAGATGGATGCATGGTTATAGGAATCACTGGTTCTATCATACAGCACATCACCTGGAGGTTGACAGCTAAGAAGAAGGATGAAGGATTTAGTAAAGATTCCTGTAAGGTGTTCTCTTGGGCACAACACTCAGTGGTGTTGGAATGTAACTTTCATGATATATTACATGCACTGAATCATGGCCAGAATATGGTTTGTGTCCTTAATAGCTAGAATATGTGGGTCCTGGTACCAAGGGGTGAAAGATTAGCTACTCTCACCATTACTCCCAGGAATGTACTTGAGGAATTTTCACTTTCCACACTGAGACCTTCTATATGGTCTGATTGGAGCTTACAAGGGGATGGAGTAGAACAGGGGTTGAGAGGCATGTTTACTCTACTGGATTTGAAGTTATAACTACTGCCTAGGCATTTTAGATTTCTTGAGCAAGTGGACTGTAAATAGCTGCATTGGTGAGGATAATGGACCCTGATTACTATAAGGAGCTAGAACTGCTGATCACCAATGGAGTAAGAAAGGAACCTATCTGGAACCCATGGAACACTTGCGCTTCATGTCAAGTGGTAAGTAGAAATCGGCCATCACAGCAACCATGACTAAATAGGGGTAAGAGAACTGAGGCCCCAACTCTGCAGAGATGAGGCATGAAAAGTTTGGCCAGGGTGAGGGAAGTCTGGAATGAGCATGGGGAAAAGAAACAATGCATATCAACAATGGTATTGGGACTGTGTACAGCTGGAAGGACTGTAGCTTGGTCTACAAACTCTCCTGTCTCTTTTTTAGAGACTGCTGCTGGCCACCACATTAAAGCAAAACAAACTCATAAATACAGAGGACAAACCTGTGGTTGTAGGGGTTGGGGGTGTGTGGCAGGGGGACAGATGAAATGGGTGAAAGGGATTAAGAGGTACAAACTTCCCGTTATAAAATAAATGAGTCTCACAGATGTAATGTACACATAGGGAATATAATCAATAATATTGTAACCATTTTGTATGGTGAAGGATGGTAACTGGACTTATTGTTGCAAAAATTTCATAGTGAATAAAAATATTGAGTCACTATGTTGTATATCTGAAACTAATATAATATTATAAGTGAGGTATAACAATGAAAACAGAAAGACTGTGACTGAACAGACTCCAGGAAGGGCTTGAGTGGGTACAAGTAGTGTAAGGAGTGAAATATATTAGTCACCTCTCATGCCTCATGCCTTGTATCCCTTCAGCCTAATTTTTACCATGTCCATTGCTGCAGTGACCAGCTTCGTGCAGGTATGACCTTCCAGCATCTTCCCTGAGCTGAACCTCATTTCTCACTTTCTGCCTGGGGCCCTCTCTGAAGTCACTTGATGAAATGGCTGCTAAACCAGCCTGGCAGCTGCTCACTTGTGCACAATCTAGAAATAAGAGGAAATTAATACTCAGGGGGCAATCCTTGACCAATGAGAGACAGAAATTAGTGCATAAATAAGTGCTTCCATCTTCCCTTCCCACAGGTGGACATTTCTGAGTTGTACTCCAACACCTCCTTAGCAGGTCCCTGGGAGATTTGACTCATGGCCATGATCAGTTCAACAAAGAGCACTTATATTGACTTTCTTTCTTCCTTGCTTTGCTCTTTCCAGCTCTTCATTCCTGTTCCCTGGGTCACTGCCTCAAATAAACTACTTGTGTGTAAATCCTTGTCTCAGGCTCTGCTTTCTGGCTAAGACACAAGGGTTAATTGGGGGAAATGGAGATGGGTATGGGCTGCTGATTGGGGTGAGGACAGAGGTGGGGAAAGGTGTCCACAGGAAAAATGACCATTTATATAAGATCCCATTTTTGTAAAATTACATAGATATTTGCATGTATGCATAAAGAGATGCTTGCAAAAGTGGTCACCAAAATATTAGTCTTGATTATTTAGGATGGTACCATTTTTAAAAAATATATAATATATAAAATAAACTAATAAAATAATATATAAAATAAATTTTATAAAATAAACATTCTATTACATTTTTATATTTTAAAGTATTATATCTTTATAAGTTGTTGAAATTATTTACAATGAATGTGTGATAGTTACAAATTGTAATCAAATGACACTGTAAGGAGACGGGTATACGTGGTGGGAAAAAAAAGTAGGTCTTGAAGCCAAGATGGGATTTCTCTGTCCAAATATCTGTGCACAAAACTCTCCCTCCTTCCTGAAGCCAGGAAACAAATCCTCTGTATATATCAACTCAAGGCAAATAGAAATGCCAAGGCACGATGGGACCCCACTAGTTCTAGAGCAGAGGGTGAACTCTGATTTGAGCTCAACTGGGATTCTTGCTATACATACACAGATGAATGAAACCCCAACTTGCAGGGGAAAAAAATCCTGCTCATTGAGATTTGATATTTTCTCAAAATTTTCACTTATGCTAGGCAGCAAAGAAAGCTAAAAGGCTTATAGATTACAGAGGATGAGCTGAACCCTCTGAAAAATGATGCCTTCTATTTATTATTTTCTTTCTTTCTTTAGCCAAAGGTCACCACCTGGAGGTCCTAACACCATCTGATGCTAAAGGTCTCCAGGCGGCCCACAGCTTCAAGTCTCTTATTTAAATAAAACTGTCCTCAGCACAGTTTGGCTTAGTTCATCAGCAAACCAGGCCCCGGGTAAAACACAGGCAGGACACGAGGCTGTGCTTTTGGGAGGTGGATGAAGCTGGGGAACTCTTCTTTCGGACTAGAAATTGGATTTTGGAAGATAGAGGAAAGTTTCTAATTTAAAGAGTGGGTTGTCATGCCTCTGACAGAGGAAACCTTCTGGGTAGAAGATTCTAAGTACGAAAGATTTTTAAATATGACCTAGAAAAAAGAAGGTTGGTGAAATCAGATCTCAAATCCCGGGCTGACAGCAGCTTTATATTATTAAATCCTGACTTTAGAGTGGAAGGAAATTTCCCACTGGAAAAAAAACAGAATCAGAGCTGATACTTGGCACTGGACTCGACAATCAAGGAGAGAGAAAAGACATTTCTCTGTAAACATCAGTTTAGGGATTTAAAGGCAGCAGGAGCATCATTTTTTCAGCCTCTAAATCAAAGTTTCCACCCCTCAGTGGCTATTAAACAAACCTGCAAGCATTATCATTCTTTACTGAAAACTGTAATTTACAAGTCAAGCCTATCAGGTTTCACTGCTGTTTTTCTCTTATCCGCCACATTCGAATTTTCCTTAAACCTCACATTCACTGCCATCCTCATCCAGCTCCCATTCTCCTTTTCCTTGCCTTAAGTAAGGTCCCCATGGGATCGAAGACCTGATGATCTGAGGTGAAGCTGCTGTAATAATGATATAAATAAAGTGCACAATAAATGTAGTGAATTTGGTAGTTCGCTGGTGGTCTAGTGGTTAAGAATCTGTCTGCTGGTGCAGTGGACATGGATTCGATCCTTTGCTGGGGAAGATCCCACACGTCAAGGAGCAACTACGCACACAAGCTGCAACTACTGAGGCCATGTGCTGAAACTACTGAAGCCACTGCAGTGAGAAGCCATCGCAACGAGAAGCCCGAGCTCCACAGCTAGAGAGTAGCCCCTGCTTGCTGCAACAGCGTAAACTCCAGGGCAGCAATGAAGAACCAGCACAGCCAGAAAAAAAAAAAAAAATGTAACGCACTTGAATCATCCCAAAACCATCCCCCTACCTAGTTTCGTGGAAAACCGTCTTCCACTGATGCCATGGTCCCTGATGCCAAAGATGTTGGGGATCGCTGCCCCTTAAGGTTTCCTTTACTTTGTCAAGAAAACGTTCTCAAGGGCATGGGGCTGCTTGGAGAGGTTCTGAAGTTACGTGCCTGAATGTCTTGCAATTGCCTTTAAGAGAAATTTTTCCTCCAATCTCCCCTGGCTACCTCTGGGAGTCCATTACACATCTGGGATAAGCTGGCCACCCAGGCAGAGGGCACAAGAGGCCTCAATTTGCATAATATTTAAATATCATGTCCATATTCATGTGCCCTAGGAACCCTGTGGTGATGTTGAAGACGTTCTCTATCTTGGTCAGCATGGTGGCTACCAGATCTATAATATATAAAAATTAATCAGCTTTGTACACTTGGTTGTGTATATACTGCAGTTTACAAGTAATTTAAAAATGCCTTCAATATGTGCACAGATAAAACCTCACACTGTCCTTCTTATTCCTATGGACATTGAAATATGCACTAGAAGCCACGGCTATTTTATAGGAAGCTGAATCTCTCTAAGATAATATACATTTTGAATCAACAGTGGCTTTGGTTCATACTTACATATTGTAACTGCAAAAAGATTTCTTTTCTTGGGAGAAACATCAGAATTCAGAGAAGAAATGGACCTTTCATGGCATGGCTTTGTGATGGGAGGCAGTTGTCTGCAGTTAGTTGATTGGTTTCTTTTTCTTTTTAAGGTGACATTTGATTTATCCTTGACAGTACCCAGGAATGCAGGTTAGTTTCAAAACTGAAAATCCTCAGTTCTTGAGTGAGTTGTGGACAGCTCCTGCATTCAGGGTCCTTCTCCAGGAGACTACCTTGGACAGCCTGCACTACTGTGTCGCTGGTGGCTCTTGGCTAGAGCCAGTGGGCTGGAAAGGGACCATCCCTGATGTTGTTCCACTGGGCAGAGGTCCCAGGCACTCATTTTGTATGTGGCTTCTGCTTCTCTGACACTGGGCTCTTGGAGACAAGACACTCTGCAAACCATAGGCCAGGTGTCTGTTTATAACTTGGAATTTTCTGTTTTTATTCTATGAAATCAGCCACTCCCTGGGCAATCTGAGCAAGCTTTTTACTTATTGGGGCTACCTTTTTCTCGTCTGTAAAATGAAGGAGTTGGTCAGACCCAGTCGATGATAGCCCTCGAGGCGAGGGAGACTGTAAGATTTAACCAGAACAGAAAGCAGGTGCTGTAGCAGACATTTTTCAAGGCTCTGGCTTAAAGAATGCAGATAAGTCTGTAAGGGAGCAGGACCCTGTGGTGCCTTCCCAGGGACAGACCTCTCTCCCATATCCTCTTCTGTAGCATACCTCCATATTTCCTGAGTTTTTCATATGTTCGAAAACACCACCAAATGGAAGAAATTAATTACTTGATGATCATGAGCATGTAGCTCCCAGACGTACTGGCGCCTAAGGATTGATCATATTAACTGCCCTGCTACTTCAATATCAACCAATCAGAGAATTGTGCACGAGTTAATCACATAACCTGAGACCCACACCTTTCTTTTAAAGACCTTGCCTTTAAAGAGGTTTTGCTAAAACTCTCCAAGGATTTGGGGGTGTGTGGGGACATGAGCCACCTCTTCTTGCATGGAACTGCAATAAACCATTCTCTGCTCCAAACTCCCACATTTCTGTATAGTTTGGGCTCACTGTGTATTGCGCACATGACAAATTTGTATTCTGTAACAAGTCCTTAGGTTTTTTAAGTCATGGAGGACATGTTTTTAAAAACACACGCCTGTACTCACAGACATAGAGAAGAGACCTGTGATTGCCAAGAAGAGGGTGTGTGGGAGAAATGGATGGGGAGTTTGGGATTAGTGGACAAAAATTATTCTATATACTGTAGGATGGATAAACAAAACAGGGTCCTATTGTACAGCACAGAGAATTATAGTCAATACCCTGTGATAAACCATAATGGAAAAGAATGTGAAAAAATGTGTATATATATATAAAACTGAATCACTTTGTTGAGAGCAGAAATTAACTAAATCAACTATACTTTGATAAAATAAATTAAAAAACACATGTCCATAAATTCAGAGAAAACCCTAATTTGAAAAGATACATGCATCCCAATGTTCATAGTAGCAATATTTACAATAGCCAAGCCATGCAAGCAACCTAAATCAACAGATGAATGGATAAAGACAATGTGGCACATCTTTGCAGCAACACGGATGGACCTAGAGGTTATTTTACTAAGTGAAGTAAGTCAGACAGAGAAAGATGTATCATATGATATCACTTATATATGGACCCTAACAAAATGATACAAATGAACTTATTTCCAAAACAGAAACAGACTCATCAACACAGAAAACAAACTTATGGTTACCAAAGGGGAAAGAAGGGGGAGTAATAAATTAGGAGTTTATCCTAATTTTAGTGATTAAAAGATTCACACAACTATATTAAAATAAATAAACAATAAGGATCTACCATATAGCACAGGGAACTATATTCAGTATCTTGTAATAATCTATAATGGAAAAGAATCTGAAAAAGAAAAAAAAAAAATATATATATATATATGTGTGTGTGTGTGTATATGTATATGTATAAAACTGAATCACTTCTATATACCAGAAACTAACACAATGCTGAAAAATATCTATACTTTAATTAAACAACAAAAACAAAAAATTCCTGGTGAAACAGTCTTTGTCCTCCATCTCACTGAGTGACATTCAGAATGTACTCAGTTCAGTTCAGTTCAGTTCAGTCGCTCAGCCGTGTCCGACTCTTTGCGACCCCATGAATTGCAGCACACCAGGCCTCTCTGTCCATCACCAACTCCCGGGGTCTACCCAAACCCATGTCCATCAAGTCAGTGATGCCATCCAACCATCTCATCCTCTGTCGTCCCCTTCTCCTCCTGCCCACCATCCTACCTAGCATTAGGGTCCTTTCCAATGAGTCAACCCTTCGCATGAGATGGCCAAAGTATTGGAGTTTCAGCTTCAACATCAGTCCTTCCAATGAACACCCAGGACTGATCTCCTTTAGGATGGATTGATTGGATCTCCTTGCAGTCCAAGGGACTCTCAAGAGTCTTCTCCAACACCGCAGTTCAAAAGCATCAATTCTGCGGTGCTCAGCTTTCTTCACCGTCCAACTCTCACATCCATACATGACCACTGGAAAAACCATAGCCTTGACTAGACGGACTTTTGTTGGCAAAGTAATGTCTCTGCTTTTAAATATGCTATATAGGTTGGCCATAACCTTCCTTCCAAGGAGTAAGCGTCTTTTAATTTCATGGCTGCTATCACCATCAGCAGTGATTTTGGAGCCCAAAAATGTAAAGCCTGACCCTGTTTCCACTGTTTCCCCATCTATTTCCTATGAAGTGATGGGACCGGATGCCATGATCTTAGTTTTCTGAACGTTGAGCTTTAAGCCAACTTTTTTACTCTCCTCTTTCACTTTCATCAAGAGGCTCTTTAGTTCTTCTTCACTTTCTGCCAAAAGGGTGGTGTCATCTGTATATCTGAGGTTATTAATATTTCTCCCGGCAATCTTGATTCCAGCTTGTGTTTCTTCCAGCCCAGCATTTCTCATGATGTACTCCACATATAAGTTAAATAAGCAGGGTGACAATATATAGCCTTGACGTACTCCTTTTCCTATTTGGCACCAGTCTGTTGTTCCATGTCCAGTTCTAACTGTTGCTTCCTGACCTGCATACAGGTTTCTCAAGAGACAGGTCAGATGGTCTGGTATTCCCATCTCTTTCAGAATTTTCCACAGTTTATTGTGATCCACACAGTCAAAGGCTTTGGCATAGTCAATAAAGCATAAATAGATGTTTTTCTGGAACTCTCTTGCTTTTTTGATGATCCAGCAGATATTGGCAATTTGATCTCTGGTTCCTCTGCCTTTTCTAAAACCAGCTTGAACATCTGGAAGTTCATGGTTCATGTATTGCTGAAGCCTGGCTTGGAGAATTTTGAGCATTAATTTACTAGCATGTGAGATGAGTGCAATTGTGCGGTAGTTTGAGCATTCTTTGGCATTGCCTTTCTTTGGGATTGGGATGAAAACTGACCTTTTCCAGTCCTGTGGCCACTGCTGAGTTTTCCAAATTGTCTGGCATATCGAGTACAGCACTTTCACAGCATCATCTTTCAGGATTTGAAATAGCTCAACTGGAATTCTATCACCTCCACTAGCTTTGTTCATAGTAATGCTTTCTAAGGCCCACTTGACTTCACATTCCAGGATGTCTGACTCTAGGTGAGTGATCACACCATCGTGATTATCTGGGTCGTGAAGATCTTTTTTGTACAGTTCTTCTGTGTATTCTTGCCACCTCTTCTTAATATCTTCTGCTTCTGTTAGGTCCATACCATTTCTATCCTTTATCGAGCCTATCTGTGCATGAAATGTTCCTTTGGTATCTCTAATTTTTTTGAAGAGATCTCTAGTCTTTCCCAATCTGTTGTTTTCCTCTATTTCTTTGCACTGATCACTGAGGTAGGCTTTCTTATCTCTCCTTGCTATTCTTTGGAACTCTGCATTCAGATGGGAATATCTTTCCTTTGCTCCTTTGCTCCTTGCTTCTCTTCTCTTCCCAGCTATCTGTAAGGCCTCCTCAGACAGCCATTTTGCTTTTCTGCATTTCTTTTCCATGGGGATTGTCTTGATCCCTGTCTCCTGTACAAAGATTATGTTCTATAATCTGTCCATTCCTCCCTGTTCATGCCACCTCAAGTCTTCCCTAACATTCCCTGTTAGGATTGATGAAACTATCATTCAGTTATTATTATTTTTAGCCTTTGTCTTTTGAAGTAATTTTCATTACAAGATATTGCAAAAAGAATACAGAAAGTTCCTGTTTATCTTTCACCCAACTTCCCCCAAAGACAGCATCGGCATTGGTCATTATTTCATAATATGATTTACATCATCACTACTCTTTAACTTCAATCGGTCTTGGGATCTGAAAGAGCTTAATATCAAACAGCAGCATATTTGCAATAAAAGAGTAGGGATCTGAGACAAAAACTCGTTTCCTGGTTCCTAATTCAGAGCTGTGTGTCTTTATGTGATCCGGCTTCACAAGGAGGTTAAAAACAAATTCTCAAATGAAAACCGATGGTTTATTTATTTAAAGTAGATTCAGTGAATAACTCAGGAATTCATGCATTGCCTATTAGTCTCCTTTGCAGTGGAGATGGTTGGATAAATCAATTTATCTCTCTCCCTACGCACCTCTTTCCACCATGCAAGGAAAATGAGATAAGCTGGAGAAGGCAGTGAGGTGTGATAGGAAGAGGACATCCCTGAGACTTGGGAAGTGGAAGATTTAGCCCTGGCTCTGCTGATGGGTCAAACTTGCTAAGTAATTTTCTCAGCCTTCATTTTCTTGTTTGTAAAATGAGGGAGGAGACCTGGGTGGAGGTACCCTCAGAGGCTCAAACTGTATGTCTATGAGAATAGGCATGGTAAGTTGGGTTCCCTAAGTATCTGACTTAGAGAAGGGGGTTAACTTGCAGGATGTTGGTTAAGGAGAAGCTGCGGGAGCAATGTCATAGAAGAAAGAGGCAGAGGGAGAAGGTGAAGCCAAATGAAAGACTTGGCCAATTGCCTGGAGAGCTCTGGAGCTGGAATGCCCTTGGCATAGTGTCAGTAAGGGTGAAAGGGCTGGGTGCTTATATGCCACGCCCACCAGGTGGGCTGTCCCAGGACAGGCTGGCACTCTCTGCAGCTTGAGGCAACTCTCCCCAGTGACATTCCTAACATCTGGGTAGTAAAGTCTTCACTGAAGGGTCCTAGGTGGGCTCACCACTATGGCCACCACAACGTGAAAGCATTTGTTGTTGTTTCTGTTGCTTAGTTGCTAAGTCATGTCTGACCCTTTTGCAGCCTCATGAAGTGTAGCCTGCCAGGCTTCTCTGTCCATGGGATATCCTAGACAGGAATACTAGAGTGGTTGCCATTTCCTTCCCCAGGGGATCTTATCAACCCAGGGGTTGAACCTGGGTCTCCTGCATTGGCAGGTGTATTCTTTACCATTGAGCCACCTGGGAAGCCCTGTGAAAGCACAGGTTGCTATTAATTAACACTATCCTAGGAATGATAGGATGTTAACATACATAGGGATATTAGAAATCATGCAACTTGGGGCTCATCTGGTGGCTCAGTGGTGAAGAGTCCGCCTGCCAAAGCAGAGGACACAGGTTCGATCCCTGATCCAGGAAGATCCCACATGCCACAGAACAACTAAGCTCTTGTGCCACAGTTATTGAGCCTGTGCTCTTCAACAAGAGAAGCCACCACAACGAGAAGCCTGTGAACCACAACTAATGAGTAGCCCCGCTCGCCGCAACTAAAGAAAAGCCCTCACAGCAATGAAGACTCAGGACAGCCATAAATAAATAAATAAATAAACAAAACAAGAAAAGAAATCACATGGCTTGATCTTTTCATTGAACAGGGAAGGAAAGTGAAGGGTTCTGACTTGCCCAAGTGATCCTGGAGAAATGTGACTTGCATGGTTCTGGGGAGCTCTGGCTCTTCATGTCTTAGCATAGAAAGAATTCAGCTGGATCTATCTTTCTCCCTGGCTCCTGGTTAAAGGGGGAAAGTTAAAAATGCATTAGTATTAGGTCCAGTGGTAATGAATGATTCCTCAGTGCCTTTAGCCATATGGAAAATTATTTAATTCATCATGCAAGGTACCTCAGCTGGTAAAGAATCCACCTGCAATGCAGGAGACCCCAGTTCATTTCCTGGGATGGGAAGATCGGCTGGAGAAGGGATAGGCTACCCACTCCAGTATTCTTGGGCTTCCCTTGTGGCTCAGCTGGTAAAGTATCCACCTGCAATGTGGGAGACCTGGGTTCGATCCCTGGGTTGGGAAGATCCCCTGGAGAAGGGAATACTACCCACTCCAGTATTTTGGCCTGGAGAATTTCATGGACTGTATAGTCCATGGGGAGGCAAAGAGTTGGACATGACTGAGCACCTTTAACTTCACAAAACGGGACTAACAGAACACAGAACAGAGAGCCAAGCCTGAGAGGATCGGGAACAGGGTTTTTTCCCTGGATTTGCACAATTTCATCCACAGGGTGTGCTGGGTCCTGGGTTGGAGAGGCCCACATGGCTGGATAATGAACTCTTGGGTCTTGCTGAGAGCTTGCTTGGGTGCCTGGCAGCACTTGGTGAGGTGCCAGGGGGAGTCAGGGAGAAAGAGTGTCAGGAACAGTTACATTTTGTAACAGACGTGTCTTATCTTGTTCCATTCACAGAGGAAAAGAAAACATCAGTTCCAGAGCCAAACCTATTTCTCCAGGTAATCCATCTCTGTACAGCTGCTCCCTGCAAAGCTCTCCTGTGTTAGGTTTCCTGGGCTTCAGACTAGTTCATGCACTGTCTCGGAAATTTAATAAGAGCCCTATGTGTCTTTTGTGATCCCTGTTTCTGTGTCTTATCTCCACATAATGTGTTAATATGGAAATTAATTTAGTGCTTATCAGATACGGAGTGAACTGTCAGGGTGTGGGTTTCTTTTGGCTTTGTTGAAAGCTCTCCCCACCCCATTCTCTCACAGCCCAATACTAATGTTATCCAAACAGGAGGAAATTAACTTGCTACAAACACAGAGAAACTACTTTAGAAGTGAAGGGATTCCTTAACTTTTCAAGCCTGGATCATAGCTAGCCTTCCCTGCTCAGTCTGTTCTCCCATCACTCCTGTCCGTGTCCGTGTCCCCCTCACTTGGGTACCTTTCTAGAAGATTCCTAAATGCTCACACTGTCCCAAGTCTCTGTCCCTTAGTATATGCTGGTCCCTCTGCCCAGGCCTGTCTTCCCCACCTTCTTTACAGGAGAAACACCTTCACTTTTTTGGGGGGGAGGGGGGCCCACAATGTGTGCATGTGGGATCTTAGTTCCCCAACCAGGGATTGGACCTATGGTCCCTGCATTAGAAGTCCATTCCCTGGACTGCCAGGGAAGTTCTTCACCTTTTACGGCTGTGAAAATGTCACTTACTCCAAACGACAGGGATTGGGGTCCTTCCACCCTGAAGGTGTCCTCCGTGGTTGGGGCCAGGGACACAGTTCTGCAGGTTGATCTATTAGACCTCCCTGGGGAGCTGCGATTCTAATTCTTTGCACACCTCCCTCCACGGAGAGAATTCCTGCAAGGGAGACCACTCCTGCTTCCGGGGGATGCCCCCCAGCTGTGGCTTTCAGTGTTCTTGCCTTTGTTTGGTGCCTCCTGCATAAATTGTCAACAATTTCCCTGTAGGGACCTGGCCTGCCATTGTTGGTTTCCAGCCCTTAGCAGGCTCAGGAAGGGGGCAGCTAGTAAGAGTCTTTCTCAATGAATACATGAATAAAAGAGGGAAGGCATGAAGTAGGAACAGGAAGTAAATGTGTTTCCAAAGGAAAACAACTGGGAAAATTATTTTCCCTCTGATTTACAAGATTACAGTTGTTTGTTTGTTTGTCTGTTTTAAGTACCGTTCTCTTTAATAGAGAAAAAAGTTAAAAAAGAAAAAAAAAAATAGCTATGAGTCAGCAGCCAGAAATAATTTTCACAGTTCTGAGACATGAGAACAGTAAATTCACTCCCCTTGGACCCAAAAGGCATGTGCAAACCGCCTCACCTGGAAGGGTCCCTTTGTTTGAAATATTTGGGAGGAGGAAGCTTGTCTCTAATGTGCTGCCCTGAACTGTTCCTCTTTGGAACTGGGGCTCTCCTTTCCACCCCAGCACAGCCAGAGGCCTCTTTCCTGACCACGTGTCACTTCTGGTAGCCCCTGGACCCCTGCATCCTTACCCGCATCAGTACCACTGCCTTGAGTGTGAGAGCAGGCGTGTGGACAGAGTGCCCTTCCTGTTACCACCCCCACCAACTTCTCACAACCACCTCTCTGAAGGCTGTGTGTGAGGGTCTGATTTCACTGAAGGGTGAGGAGAGGTAAGAAGCAATGCAGACACAGAGGGAAACATTTAAAAAACTGAACTTTATATTGCCACCTATGGTGGCCAAGAGAAAAAAGCAAAGCTAGCCCCTCATAGAGGTGACATGCCCAAGTCCCTAGTCTGCTTCCCTCCCCTCAGGTCAGCTTCCTTTGAAAGAGAATCAGGGGCTACCATGTACACTTACTTAGAGTGTGGGGAAAACAGTGCCCCCTGGAGTTGTACAGTGCAGCAGCTCTGGAAAGAAGCCCTTTCAAGCCTTCACATCCTCGGGAAGGAGATCCCAGAGGGCAAGTATTGTCTAATTTCACTTCCCTCCATCCCCACACCCAACTCCCACTCCCCTCTGGAGACAGCTAGACATGAGACTCAGCAGGACACTCCTCAGTGAGCCTTGGCAGCTGTGTTGGTCTCTTTGGAGTTCTTCCTGCCAGTGTGAGATTTATTCACATTGCATAATCTTGTTGTTGTCCTGGGGATAACTATTGACACAATTTCCCAAATCATATATAGGCATACTTCAGAGATATTGCAGATTCAGTTCCAGACCACTGCAATAAAGCGAATATCACAATGAAGCAAGTCATGCGAATGTTTTGGTTTCCCAGTTCATACAAAAGTTATGTTTAGACCATACTGTAGTCTGTTTAGTGTGGAATAGCATTATGTCTAAAAAAACTATATATATATATATATATATATATATCTTAATTAACAAAACTTTATTGCTAAAAAGTGCTAACCCTCATCTTATAATTCAGATTGCCACAAGTCTTTAATCTGTAAAAAACTCAATAAAGCAAATAGCACTAAAATGAGGTATGCCTGTATTAAGTCTCTCAGATCATATACTCTGTTTTGTTTTTCAGTTGCTAAGTCATATCTTACTCTTTACTACCCCACAGACTGTAGTCCGCCCATCAGGGCCTTCCATCCATGGGATTTTCCAGGCAAGAATATTGGACTGGGTTGCCGTTTCCTTCTCCAGGGGATCTTCCCGACCTAGGGATCGAACTCGTGCCTCCTGTGTCTCCTGCATTGGCAGGTGAATTCTTTACCACTGAGCCACCTGGGAAGCCCTGAAGAAACTGAGACATTATATTAATACATAATAAATACATCTGCACAGAGAATTCCACACCTAGGGCCCAATGAGAGTATAATCACTTGACATGGCTTTGTAGCCCACTGGACCGCATGTAGGGCAACCCATGGGCAGAAGGAGAACCTAAGTTGTCAAGGTGAGGTTAACCACTGAGAGGGAGTAGCAGGCCTAAGTGGAAACAAAATGAGAGAATGATCCCAAAGACCAGGGGTCAGACCCAATCCCACTACTTAACAGCCATGCGACCTTTAGCAAGTCCCCCTCAGAGTCCCAGTTTCACATTCTCATGGCAGAACACAGGGTTCTTTTGAAAACAAGATAATACAGAAGGAAAGCCCTCTGTGAGTTTAAAAGCACAAAGTAAATGTTTGAGTTTAACTATTCAGCTCCATGTTTAAGAAAAAATGTGTGCAGTAAGATTTGAAAAGAGTTCCAGAATGGAAAGGAATGACTCTCAGTTCTTTGAAGATTTCACTTAAGTAAATGTGTGTGGGGCTTCCCAGGTAGCTCAGTGGAAAATGCAGGAGATGTGGGTTTGATCCCTGGGGTGGGAAGATCCCCTGGAGGAGAAAATGACAACCCACACCAGTTTTCTTGCCTGGAAAATCCCATGGACAGAAGAGCTTGGCAGGCTATAGTCCGTGGGGTCCCAAAAAGTTGGACATGACTGAGCAACTGAGTACGCATGCATACGTGATCTACGTATCTCTATCTATCCATCTATGAACAGTATGAAAAGGCAAAAAGATATGACACTGAAAGATGAACTCCCAGGTCAGTAGGTACCCAATATGCTACTGGAGAAGAGTGGAGAAATAACTCCAGAAAGAATGAAGAGACAGAGCCAGAGCAAAAAGAATGCCCCGTTGTGGATGTGACTGGTGATGGAAGTAAAGTCTGATGCTGTAAAGAACAATATTGCATAGGAACACGGAATGTTAGGTCCATGAATCAAGGTAAATTGGAAGCGGTCAAACGGGAGATGGTAAGAGTGAATACAAAAATTTTAGTAATCAGTGAACTAAAATGAACCAGAATGAGTGAATTTAATTCAGGTGACCGTTATATCCACTACTCAGGGGCAAGAATCCCTTAGAAAAAACAGAGTAGCCCTCATAGTCAACAAAAGAGTCCGAAATGCAGTACTTGGGTGCAATCTCAAAAATGACAGAATGATCTCTGTTCATTTCCAAGGCAAATCATTCAATATCACAGTAATTGAAGTCTATGCCCCAACCACTAATGCCGAAGAAGCTGAAGTTGAATGATTCTATGAAGACCTACAAGACCTTCTAGAAATAACACCAAAAAAACCCACAAAAAGATGTCCTTTTCAACATAGGGGACTGGAATGCAAAAGTAGGAAGTCAATAGATACCTGCAGTAACAGGCAAGTTTGGCCTTGGAGTACAAAATGAAGCAGGGCAAAGGTTAACAGAGTTTTGCCAAGAGAATGCACTGGTCATAGCAAACACCCTCTTCCAACAACACAAGAGATGACTCTACACATGGACAACACCAGATGGTGATGGACATCATAAGATTGATTATATTCTTTGCCGCAAAGATGGATAAGCACTATACAGTCAGCAAAAACAAGACCAGGAGCTGACTGTGGCTCAGACCATGAACTCATGGCAAAATCCAGACTTAAATTGAAGGAAGTAGGGAAAACCACTAGACCAGTCAGGTATCAAATGATTAAATAAAATCCCTTATGATTACACAGTGGAAGTAACAAAAAGATTCAAGGAATTAGATCTGATAGACAGAGTGCCTGAAGAACTATGGACGGAGGTTCGTGACACTGTACAGGAGGCAGTGACCAAGACCATTCCCAAGAAAAACAAATGCAAAAAGGAAAAATGGTTGTCTGAGGAGTCCTTACAAATAGCTGAGAAAAGAAGAGAAGTGAAAGGCAAAGGAGAAAAGGAAAGATATACCCATCTGAATGCAGAGTTCCAGAGAATGATAAGGAGAGATCAGAAAACCTTTCTCAGTGATCAATGCAAAGAAATAGAGGCAAACAATAGAATGGGAAAGACTGTGAGATCTCTTCAAGAAAATTAGAGAACATTTCCTGTAAAGATGGGCACAATAAAGGATAGAAATGGTATGGATCTAACAGAAGCAGAAGATATTAAGAAGAGGTGGCAAGACTACACAGAAGAACTGTACAAAAAAGATCTTCGTGACCCAGATAACCACGATGGTGTGATCACTCACCTAGAGCCAGACGTCCTGGAGCGTGAAATCAAGTGGGCCTCAGGAAGCATCCCTACGAACAAAGCTAGCAGAGGTGATGGAATTCCAGTTGAGCTATTTCAAATACTAAAAAATGATGCCATTAAAGTGCTGCACTCAATATGCCAGCAAATTTGGAAAACTCATCAGTGGTCACAGGACTGGAAAAGGTCAGTTTTCATTCAAATCCCAAAGAAAGGCAATGCTAAAGAACGTTCAAACTACCGCACAATTGTGCTTATCTCACACGCTAGCAAAGTAATGCTAAAAATTCTCCAAGTCAGGCTTCAACAGTACATGAACTGAGAACTTCCAGATGTTCAAGATAGTTTTAGAAAAGACAGAGGAACCAGAGATCAAATTGTCAACAGCCATTGGATCACAGAAAAAGCAAGAGAGTTCCAGAAAAGCATCTGCTTTATTAACTATGCCAAAGCCTTTGACCATGTGAATCACAAAAAACTATGGAAAATTCTTAAAGAAATGGGAATACCAGATCACCTGACCTGCCTCCTGAGAAGTCTGTATGCAGGTAAAGAAGCAACAGTTAGAACCGGACATGGAACAACAGACTTTTTCCAAATTGGGAAAAGAGTACGTCAAGGCTGTATATTGTCACCCTGCTTATTTAACTTTTATGCAGAGTACGTCAAGCAAAATGCAGGGCTTGATGAAGCACAAGCTGGAATCAAGATTGCCAGGAGAAATATCAATAACCTCAGATATGTAGATGACACCACCCTTATGGCAGAAAGTGAAGAGGAACTAAAGAACCTCTTGATGAAAGTAAAAGAGGAGAGTGAAAAAGTCAGCTTAAAACTCAACACTCAAAAACAAAGATCACGGCATCCGTTTCCATCACTTCATGGCAAATAGATGGGGAAACAAAGGAAACAGTGAGAGATTTTATTTTCTTGGGATCCAAAATCACTGCAGATGGTGATTGCAGCCACGAAATTAAAAGACACTTGCTCCTTGGAAAAAAAGCTATGACCAACCTAGACAGCATATTAAGAAGCAGAGACGTTAATTTGCTGACAAAGGTCCATCTAGTCAAAGCTATGGTTTTTCCAATAGTTATGTATGAATGTGAGAGTTGGACTATAAAGAAAGCTGAACACCAGAGAATTGATGCTTCTGAACTGTGGTGTTGGAGAAGACTCTTGAGAGTCCCTTGGACTGCAAGAAGATCAAACCATTCAATCCTAAAGGAAATCAGTCCTGAATATTCATTGGAAGGACTGATGCTGAAGCTGAAACTCCAATACTTTGGCCACCTGGTGCGAAGGTGACTCACTGGAAAAGATCCTGATGCTGGGAAAGATTGAAGGCAGGAGAAGGGGATGACAGAGGATGAGATGGTTGGATGGCACCACCAACTCGATGAATATGAGTTTGAGCAGACTCTGTCACTTGGTGATGGACAGGGAGGCCTGGCGTGCTGCAGTCCATTGGGTCGCAGAGAGTCAGACACGACTGAGCGACTGAACTGACTGCACTGATCTATCTATCCATCTACAGAGAGAGAAATGGAAAGTTTCATTGATGGTAAAAGCAGAGGTTCTGGAGTCTCTTATGTAGAATGTGTATGTTCATTCATTCATTGATTTCCTGAGTGTCTACCATGGAGCAGGGGCTTCCCAGGTGGTTCAGTGTTAAAGAATCCACCTGCCAATATAGGAGATGGGGGATCAATTCTTGGGTTGGGAAGATCCCCTGGAGAAGGAAATTGCAACCCACTTCAATATTCTTGCCTAGGAAATCTCATGGACAGAGGAGCCTGGTGGGCTATATCCATGGGGTTGCAAAAGAGTCAGATATGACTCAGCAACTGAACAACAACCAAGGAGCAGGCCCTAGGCTAGGCACTGGGGATTCAATGGTAAGAAGAGACCAGTATACTCATGCCCATTTTAGTCTAGGGCATTAATCCCACTAAAGAATGTATTTTTAAAAACTTCAGTGGTTGCTCTGAAATATGGCCTGGTGGTGCCAGGTTGCCTGGGTTTGAGCCCAGTTCTGGTGGGGTGAGGTTTGTTATGTTACTTAACTCTGCAGGCTTCAGTTTCCCCATCTACTAAATGGGGAATCATAATGACATCTCTTAGGGTTGTTGTGACAATTAAATGAAATAATACCCCTAGAAAAGGGATTCCTAATCTTGGCATGATAGGCATTCTGGGCTGGGTAATTCTTCATTGTGGAGGATTGCTCTGTACATTGTAGGAGTTTTCATCCCTGGCCTCTACCTGTTACATGCCAGGAAGCACCTTTTCTCGACACTATGGCAACCAGCCATGTCCCCAGACACTTTCAGACATCACCAAATTCAGAAGCACTGGTCTAGAGCACTTAGAACAGTGCCTGGCCCATGTTGGATACTCCATATATGTTGGCTTTTATCATTTTCATGAAGGGAGGGTACACAGGAAGACCTTGGATTCAAATCATGATACTGTCAATTGACAGTTTGTGGGGTCTAATTTGGGGAAGATTAACGACATGTAAGTCGAGATGGTTTCTCCATCTCAAAAAAATGTTGATTATTACACATAGCTTACTTTGTTGATCTTAAATAAACTATATGTATTATTGTATATGAAACAGATAACCAGCAAGGACCTACTGTATAGCACTGGGAAAAATACTCAATGTCTTGTAATAACCCATAATGGAAGAGAGTCTAAAAAAGAATATATATGTAATATATTAATATATATAAAACTGAATCACTTTGCTGTATACTTTTAGTGGCTCTTAAATACTATATTAAGCATTAATTCAGCTCCACATGAGTATCTAAAATAATGTTTGCATTTTTAAGGCAAAGGTTGACAAACAATACCCCTTTGATCAAATCTGGCCTTCTGTCAGTTTTTGTATAGTGCACAAATTAAAATGGCTCAATTTTTCTTTTTTTTTAATTTTTTATTGATTTGAAATTCAGGTAACATAAAATGAACAATTAAACATTTTAAAGTGTACTGTTTAGTGACAATGGCTTTTAGGCTTTTTAATGGCTGAAAAAATAAAAAGAAGAATATTCTTTTCCAACATGTCAAAGTTACATGAAATTCAAATTTCAGCATCCACAAACAGTTTTGTTGGAACAGAGCCCCCCCTAATTCTATGGCTGGTTTCTCACTGCAACAGCAGGGTTAAGTAGTTGTGATGGAGACTGTATGGCCCAGAAAACTTAACATGTTTACTATCTGGCCCTTCATAGAAAAAAGTTTGCTGACCTCTGATTTAAGTGTTAATAAGATGGAAAAATTCAAGCCCTGGCTTTTTTTTTTTTTTAATAAATTTATTTACTTTAGTTGGGGGCTAATTACTTTACAATATTGTAGTAGTTTTTGCCATACATTGACATGAATCAGCCATGGGTTCACATGTGCTCCCCCTCCCGAACCCTCCTCCCACCTCCCTCCCCATCCCATCCCTCTGGGTCATCCCAACGCTCCAGCCCTGAGCATCCGTCCCGTGCATAGAACATGGAATGGTGTTCCGCTTCACATATGACAATATACATGTTTCAATGTTATTGTCCCAGAACGTCCCACCCTCACCTTCTTCCTCAGAGTCCACAGGACTGTTCTATACATCTGTGTCTCTTATTCTGTCTCGCATATAGGGTTACCGTTACCATCTTTCAAATTCCATATATATGCATTAGTATACTGTATTGGTGCTTTTCTTTCTGGCTCACTTCACTCTGTATAATGGGCTCCAGTTTCATCCATCTCAATAGAACTGATTCAAATGTATTTTTTTTAATGGCTGAGTAATATTCCATTGTGTATATGTACCACAGCTTCCTTATCCATTCATCTGCCGATGGACATCTAGGTTGCTTCCATGTCCTGGCTATTGTAAACAGTGCTGCGATGAACATTGGGGTACACGCGTCTCTTTCAATTCTGGTTTCCTCGGTGTGTATGCCCAGCAGTGGGATTGCTGGGTCATATCAAGCCCTGGCTTTTAGAAAGTATATGCTTCCTTCTTTTTTACTCTGCTTGCTGACTGTAATGAATGACAGAGTGTACTTGAAAATAGGAAGCACTGTTATTTTCCCCCATCAATCTGGCATAATAGGCAAGATGTGTAGACTTGAGGTCCTGGAGGCCAGTGAAGAGGTTGGTCCCATGAGGACTCAGGGCAGGGAGGTGGCCTCCTGCTATCTGATCTTCAGTTTCTCCTCTTGATTTCCCTTTGCTGTCTGAGGCCAGCAAAGCTACCTCTGATCTTGAATGGTTTCATTTTGGAAGGCTTTGTCATTTCAATTTCTGGTCATAAACCCAGGCTGCCCTTGTCTTTCTATCCTTGGTGTCACCTATGGTATCTTTCTTATGTTGTTTCTTAGTTGCTAAGTCATGTCTGACTCTTTGTGGTGTCATGTACTGCAGCACCCCAGGTTCCTCTGTCCGTGGGAATTCCCAGGCAAGAATGCTAGAGTATGTAGCCATTTCCTTCTCCAGGGGATCTTTCCCACTCAGGGATCGAACCCACATCTCCTGCATTGGCAAGCAGATTCTCTACCACTGAGCCACTTGGGAATACCCCATAAAACATTTTACTCTCCTGTTTCCATCCCTTGTCTAAATTAATCGACCATGGAACACTGCTTGGTTCAATGTTTAAAAAGAGATTCCCATTACTGCTTAGTTAATGCTAAATCATTAGGCTGTCTGGTCTAGGAAGTTTATCAGAATATGAAACAAGCACAAGAGGGAGAACTTGAAATTATGCTTTCCTTTGAAGGTCATGAGGCTTCCCTGATACCTCAGTTGGTAAAGAATCCACCTCCAATGCAGGAGACCTCGGTTCAGTTCCTGAGTCAGGAAGATCCACTGGAGAAGGCATACAAGACCCACTCCAGTATTCTTGGGCTTTCCTTGCTGCTCAGCTGGTAAAGAATCTGTCTGCAATGCAGGAGACCTGGGTTTCATTCCCTGGGTTGGGAAGATCCCCTGGAGAAGGGAAAGGCTACCCACTCTAATATTCTGGCCTGGAGAATTCCATAGACTGTATAGTCCATGGGGTCACAAAGAGTCAGACACAACTGAGCGACTTTCACTTTGAAGGTCATAATGTAGGAAAAACCTGAAGAATATTTAGCTTGAGCAGATACAGTTAAGATGGAAGCAGGAAGAAAATCTTCTATAAGATACAAAATTCTTAAGTGCCTCTGACACAAGTACTCTAGACTGTGGAAAACTTGAATTAACACTCGAGGAAAAGGCTTCTCATGTACCTGGAAAAGCCTTCCTGAGGATTTATTCCCATAGCTTCACCAGAGTGAGGCCCTAGGATTCTTTCCTGGCTTCTGATAAGAGCTGAAGACCTTCTGGCCATTATTCCCCCGGACCCTTAGAGGATAATATCTAGATAAAATTAAGCCACAATACCGGACTTTTCACCCTAGGAAGGCTTATTTTTCACAGTGATTGAGTCAGAGTCCTTCTTTCCTTGGGTATATATTATACAGACTTGGAGGCTTCCACTGAATAAATGTTATTTTGATATTGATAATTCTTCCCTTTGTCAAAATTCATCTATAGTCTTGCCCCTAGGACACTGTGTCTCCTAAGCTGGGTCTGAAGTAGTAGCCATGGTGACAATGACAGAGAGGACTGGGAAGATTCACAACAAAGCTTGAAAGAATTTTTGATGTAGCAGATCTTACTTAGGAAGAGGTCAAAACGCTTCTAGCAGTAGCTTTGAGGCTCAAAAACGGTGAATGTTGATTCCCCCTGAGGCCAACCAGCCATATCCTTGTCTCCCAATCTGAAGAAATTTTAGACTCTTAAATTTCCTTAGCTCTGAAAGGATAGCTTGGAATGAAAAGAATTAATGCATGGCACAAGAGAAGTATGCCCATTAGTTTTATATTAGAGAGAATTATCCAAAAATTAATGTAATAAAAATAGAAGTCAGAAAAATGCCTTCAAGTTTCTTAAAATCACTTCAGGAAAGTCTCGTTTTTCAACCAGGGGAAAAAAGACAGTGACAATGACTATGGTAGATGGACAATGTACACCATATCTGCATGACACTGCACGTGTGTGCATATTCAGTCCCTCAGTTGTATCCGATTTTTTGCAACCCCACAAACTATAGCCTGCCAGGCTCCTCTGTCTGTAGGATTTTCCAGGCAAGAATACTGGAGTGAGTTTGCCACTTCCTCTTCCAGGGGATCTTCCTGACCCAGGAATCGAACCTGCATCTCCTGGGTCTCCTGCATTGGCAGGCGGATTCTTTACCACTGTGCTACCTGGGAATCCCCTATCTGTATGACGCTAAAAACAGTAATAATTTCAATCTGTATTTTGGGGGCTGTCATATGGACCTTGCACTCTTCTTTAACCTTTGACACAAAATGGAGAAGTGGGACTTTTTAACTTCCTGAAGAAGGGTTTCCCAGGACATGAGACTTTCTGTGCTAACAGCAGGACAGACATAGATAAACCAGTTTGGACACCATAAACTGACCTCCAAGAGTCCACACCACTTCACCACCACTTTCTCCTAGATCATGCTCTGGGTGCTGGAAGCCTAGAATTCCTTGCACAAATGGTCCCAAGACTGGTTCTGGAAACTGTACAGCCACTCTCCTAGATCTATTCTTGATTATGCCATTGGTTTTCATTTGCCTATGCATACAGTGAATGTGTTGGGAGGAGGCAGTATACTCTTTGCAGGTGTAAGGATAAGCTTAGCTAGGTGGCTGGGGTGTCTACATGCATGGTGTAGCAGTCCCTGGAAATATGCAACAGAGCAGGGCCGGGGAGAGTTAGGCTTGGCCTGAGACTGGCTCTCTCCATCTTTGATACGGAACTCTAAGTAGTCTAAGAATTTTAACTTGAATATGGGCTTCCAAGTTGTTAGGAAAGTATCTTTTTCTGGATAGCATAATAGAACATCTTTCCCTTAATAATTTTCTAGCTTGATGTGTAACTTTTAAATATGTGTAGAAACAGTTATGTGAATATCCATTCATACTTTTACCCCTGGCACTGGCAAACATTAGGGATAGGTTTTATCTATTTTCCTTGCTTGCTCCTTGGAAGAAAAGCTATGACCAACCTAGACAGCATATTAAAAAGCAGAGACATTACATTGCCGACAAAGGTCTGTCTAGTCAAAGCTATGGTTTTTCCAGTAGTCATGTATGGATGTGAGAGTTGGACCATAAAGAAAGCCGAGCACTGAAGAATTGATGCTTCTGAAGTGTGGTATTGGATAAGACTCTTAGGAGTCCCTTGGACTGCAATGAAATCAAACCAGTCAATCCTAAAGGAAATCAGCCCTGAATATTCATCGGCAGGACTGATGCTGAAGCTGAAACTCCAATGCTTTGGCCACCTGATGTGAAGAACTAACTCATTTGAAAAGACCCTGATGCTGGGAAAGATTGATGGCAGGAGGAGAAGGGGACGACAGAGGATGAGATGGTTGGATGACATCACCAACTCGATGGATATGAGTTTGAGCAAGCTCCGGGAGTTGGTGATGGACAGGGAGGACTGGCATGCTGCAGTCCATGGGGTCGCAAAGAGTTGGACACAACTGAGTGACTGAACTGAACTTGCCTATTTTAGTCTTATTGCTTGAACAGAAATTCTATAGGCAGTTTTGTTTGGTAGAAAAATTTGAAGGTCCTAGGCGGGTATGTACAGATGTGAGAGTTGGACCATAAAGAATACTGAGCACCAAAGAATGGATGCTTTTGAATTGAAGTGCTGGAGAAGACTCTTGAGAGTCCCTTGGACTGCAAGGAGATCAAACCAGTCAATCCTAAAGGAAATCAGTCCTGAATATTCATTGGAAGGACTGATGCTGAAGCTGAAGCTCTAATACTTTATCCACTTGATGCAAAGAGCAGACTCATTTGAAAAGACCCTGATGCTGGAAAGATGGAGGGCAAGAGGATAAGCGGGGGACAGAGGATGAGATGATTGGATGGCATCACATACACAATGGACATGAGTTTGAGCAAACTCCAGGAGATAGTGAAGGACAGGGTAGCCTGGCATGCTGCAGTCCATGAGGTGGCAAGAGTCAGACATGACTGAGTGACTGTACAACAACAAAAGGCAGGTATTCTCTGAAATTTGTCTTTAAAGGGTGAGTTACTTTTAAAAAATGAGATTCTGATCCATTTCTTTTGTTTGTTCTTTCCATTATCTGGTTGAATGATTATTGCCCCAAGAACTGAAGAAGAGCAATCAGCATCATTTTACTAAATGACTTCAAACCATCTGTCAACCCTTGGTAAGTGAACATACCTTCCTCCTTAACCTGTGTGTGTATTGAATTGACATTCACTTTGTAAGTTAAATATAACAATGTTTATATATATTTGCAAATATAATGCAAAATATAGCATTTTGCACACGGACCAGATTTTCTTACCTGGACAAACTTGAGTGGAAAATACAATGACTAAATCATAAGCACTGTACTTGTTTAGTTTGCGATTTAGTCAGTTTGGGACTGACCTTTGTAGAAGTCCTATCTGTCTGTGGGGAGATACCCTAATGAGATAGGGAGATACCCTAATGAGATTGGGAATCAGCCTAGAGTACTTCCTGCTAAAGCCAAAGTCAAATTGCCTATGTGGCCACTTTGATGCCCTAAAATCTGTGTTCAAAAGAAGTAGAAGTTTTGAGGGCTTCATTAATAACCTCCTTAAACAGGATGTCTTAGTTCTAATCCAGAGCCCACTAAACACTTAGTGAAGAAAGAGGTCAGGGAATTTTAGCTCTGATAACAGACAAGTCTACTGCTTTGCTGAAACCCTTAGCACATTCATGCGTATGTCAGCCCAGTTCATTTCACAGTTCCTAATTCTAATACCATCCAGTATCCCAACCCAGGTCTCTACTGTTTTACCTGGCCAATGCACTATTCTTCCTCTCCAGTATAGTCCTAACCTCTTACCCTTTCTACCGTGACCAATAGCTTATATCAATCACACAAACGAGATTAGCTGGGGAATTGCTTGGGCTGTTGCAGCCACCGAAGCTGCTTCTCTCAAGGGCCATCTATTTCCTCTTGCCACTTACCAACCATAAAACAACTAAATGACTTAAAGAATGAGGGCTCTGATTAGAAAAAGGCCACCAGGAGAACAGCAGCTTGCCTCCTTCACCCTTTTTTACAACCTGTTTATATCCACACAGTCATCTCATAACTCCTGAGTCCCCTCTGTCAGTTAATACATCAGTTAGAGGGGACATCCAGGAAATTTGAGGGAACAGAACAAATCAGAACTGCCTGTGTGCACCTGGATTATCCAACAAAGCAGCTTGCTATTGTGTGTGCTCTCTGCTTATGGCACAGGGCAGCTGGTGCTGGAATCATCCAGGACTTGACTGGTAGCTGGATGCCCTCTATCTACTACTGAATTAAATGTATCAACAGTCTCCCATCAAGTGATAACCCCAAGTCCTAATTATAATATGCTTATTTTATAGAGGGTTCAAGGATTTTCCCTAGGAGAATAGTTTCCAAACTACTGGAAACAACGAACTATCAGAAAGAGAAACAGCAAACTCTCACAAAGAGAAATTAAGGAAACAATTCCATTTACCATCACATTGAAAAGAATCAAATACCTAAGAATAAACCTACTTAAGGAGGCAGAAGATTTGTACTCAGTAAACTAAAAGAAACTGATGAAAGAAATTGAGGATGACACAAACAGGTGGAAAAATATACTGTGTTCTTGGATTGGAAGAATCAACATTGTTAAAATGACCATACTAGCCAACGCAATCTACAGATTCAATGCAATTCCTATCAAAATACCAATGATATTTTTCACAGAACTAGAGCAAACAATTTCAAAATTTGTATGGAAACACAAAGGACCTTGAATAACCAAAAGAGTACCACATCTTCTTTATCCATTCATCTGTTGATGGCCATTTAGGTTGATTCCATGTTTTGGCAACTGTAACTAATGCTGCTATGAACATTTGGGGTACATGTATCTTCTTGAATACTGGAGGCAAAACAGGGTGTTGGGAGCAAAAGCAGAGTACTATGCATGCCCCCTGCACTAAACACCACCAAAGTGGTGGGCTAACTGCCCAAGCCACCCCTCTGGCCTGACCCTTGGACCTGTCCATACCTTCACTCCATATAAGAAACCAGTTTGCCCCTCCTGGGGAAGTGAGCAAAGGAAGCTGTTACTGGTTTTTGCCCCCCTCCTGCAGCTGCAGGGGCCCTTGCCTGAATTTCCTGTCTGACCTCTTATCAATTTCTGTTAATTAAAGGAAGGCCAGGAACCCTGGTTAGTATCACAGCTACTGAGGAAAACAGTATGGAGGTTTCTCAAAAAACTAAAAATAAAACTACCATATGACCTAGCAACTTCACTCCTGGGTATATATCCAAAAAAATTAAAAAAAACCCCAAAACGCTAATTCAAAAAGATACATGAACCCCAATGTTCATAGCAGCATTATTTACAATTGCCAACATTTGGAAGCAAACTAAGTGTCCATCAACAGATGAATGGATAAAGAAGATGTGGTACATATATACAATGGAATACTACTCAGACATAGAAAAGAATGAAATAACGCCATTTGTAGCAACACTGAAGGACTTGGAGGGCATTATGCTAACTGCAATAAATCAGACAGTGAAAGACAACTACTGTATGATACAACTTATATGTGGGATCTAAAAAGCACAGCAAATTAGTGAATATAATGAAAAAGAAGCAGACTCACAGATATAGAGAAAAAAACTGATGGTTACCAGTGGTGAGAAGGAAAGGGGGAGGAGCAGCATAGTTGTAGGGTGGTAAGAGGTACAAATTTGGGGTATAAAATAAGCTACAAGGATATATTGTAGAACACAAAGAATATTACCAATCTTTTATAATGATAACTATACATGGACTTATTGTTGTTCAGTTGCTAAGTTGTATCCGACTCCTTTGCCACCCCATGGACTGTACCTCAACAGGCTCCTCTGTCTGTGGGATTTCTCAGGCAAGAATACTGGAGTAGGTTGCCATTTCCTTCTCCAGGGGATCTTCTCCACTAAGGGATCGAACCCACATCTCCTGCATTGCAGGTGGATTTTTACTGCTGAGCCACACGGGAAGCCCATAAATGGAGCATAACCTTTAAAAATTGTAAATCACTATATCGTACATTTGTAACATATAATATTGTACAGCAACTATACTTCAATTAAAAAATACAGGTTTCTGGGCCACACCTTCAGTTCCTCATTCAATAGTATCTGGCAATGCCTAAGAATCTTCATTTCTAAAGAGTTCCCAGGTGCTACTAGTGCTATCAATCTGGTGACCACACTTTGAGAACCACTGCCCTAGAGGAAAGCAGACATATGACTTTGCCAAAACCTTGCTCCAAAAACACATTCCTCAATGTAGACTCTGATCAAGTTTCTAGTTTTATGGGATAAATTTTCCAATTTTTATGTAAAGCTCCCAGCATTAAATTCTAACCACAGAACCCAGAAGCTTGAAAAGCTTTGACAAGGTAGATTATGATGTGAAGCAAGAATTAAGTAGACTTTTCACTGAAGACCTTAAATGGCCTGAGACCTCTCCAATTATCATAATGAACATGAAGTTCTGTAGCCAGAGAACTCAGCCCATGTGAATTGTAAGGGGGACGGCTCAGGCTGGTTCCAACTTATATTCCAGCTGTTTTCCTTTAGAACAGCAGTTGGCAAACTATGGCCCACAGGCCAAATCAGACCTGCTATCTGTTTTTGTGAGGCCTGCAAGCTAAGAATGGTTCTTATATTCTTAAATGGTTAAAAGGAAAAAAAAATAAGGACGACTGTTTCATTGAATGTGAAAATTATATGAGATTCAAATTTCATTGTCCATAAAGTTTTACTGGAACATAGCCATGGCCAGTTTTGCGTGTGTTGTCTATGGCAGAGTTGAGAAGTTACAACAGAGACACTATGACCCACAAAACCTAAAATTTGCTGTCTGATCCTTTACAGAAAACATTTGCTGACCTCTACTCTAGAGGGCAAAAAGAGGTTACCTTATGGCATCTACTGAGTGAAGACTATGTGAAGCCTGCAAAGAAATGAAGAACTCTTTGGAGCCACAGGCCATGTGAACTCAGATGTTGAGATGTGCATTGGAAAATGCTGAATTTCCATGTTCCCACAGGATTATTAACCATCTTTAGGTTGCTTGCCATTGCAGTTGCTATATCTGCTAGGAAGACTTTTCCTTCTGCCATCTGCATTATCTGTGTCCAATACCCCAACAGAAGGTTTAGAAACCAGTTCCCTAAACCTAGCAGTTGCATTGGAAGATAAGTCAGTGCTAGGCTTGTGTGTGTGCATGTATTCAGTCACTTCAGTCGTGCCTGACTCTTTTCGACCCTATGGACTGGTAGCCCACCGGGCTCCTCAGTCCATGGGATTCTCCAGGCAAGAATAGTGGAGTGGGGTGCCATGTCCTCCTCCAGGGGATCTTCTGGACCTTGGGATCAAACCTGCTTCTCCTGTCTTCCGCATTGGAGGCTGATTCTTTACAGCTGAGCCACCAGGGAAGCCGTGTGTATGGCCCCCTTAATGATAGTGAGCCTTCTTTTCATAGACTTACTATAAACATTTCATTTTGGAGCAATTTTATGGGCTGAGGGAAGGCTTCCAGATCAAAACAGTTAGAACGGTGCTAGGCAGGAGGCTGCATGGCCACCAGTGTGGTCACATACAAGCCACACAAGCTTCACAAGAGGGACCCATAGCCAATCACTAGGTCAATGGCGTAAGTGCAGCCTCATAATCTGCTGTGCCTGACCCCTGATGGAACATACTGGATCACAGCAAACTCCCCCCAAACACAAACATTCAGCAAAACAAACACAGATATTTTTGAATAACAGTGGTGTTTTACATTGCAACATCTCAAGAATGACTGACCACTTGGAACATTCCTTCTAAGCAAACAATTTAAAAAAAAAACAAAACACTTGACTGAAAGTGTAAAGTTTCCATTGATAAAGCTGTAAGTACTCTCTTTGGAGATTTCCTAAAATCTGTGTGTTTTTATAACGAGGAAAAATATGTGAATTTACTTGTATAAAACTAAAAATTATGAATTAAACTGTTTTAAAAACAAGACTTCTATTTTTCCACCACAGTCTTAAGCTCAAAAACTTATGATCTGCTAATAGGAAAACACAAGCCAAGGAATGAGAAGTCCTAGTTCAAGAAAGCAAATATGTGGGGGTGATTTTTTTGGTTTTGGGTAATATTGTTTTTATGAAACATGTTTTTCAAATATAGACTTTGTATGCTGCTGTTTAAGTGCTAAGTTGTGTCTGAATCTTTGTGACTCTATGGACTGTAGCCTACCAAGCTCCTCTGTCCATGGGATTCTCCAGGCAAGAATACTGGAGTGGGTTGCCATTTCCTTCTTCAAGGGATATTCTTGACCCAGGGATCGAACCTGCATCTCCTACATTGGGAGGCGGATTCTCTACCACTGAGCCAGCAATTTGTTACTCCTTGCCCAGAACGACTGTTCTCTCACTGCCCTGCAATTCCTTGACCTGACAGTTACCAAGCGACATTACTTGTGTCATTCATAGCAAACACTGTAAACTTGGTGCAGTAAAATGGAAAGACATTATTTTACAGAAGAAATCCTCCCTCCCTCTTTGTCCCACAACAATAAAGTTGCTGTCACAGAGACTGCTAGTTTAGACCTTGGGAAACAAATAAGAACCTTGTGTTTTAGTTCTACTGAACAAATAGTGTGACCTCTTTCAAAAGTCAGTTAAAAGTATGCTTTAGAAATTGCTAATGCAGGCTCCAGTTTCAGACAACTGCACAGACCACCTCGCCATGTTGCAATATTTGGCTGAGATCAGTTTGCTTCTTGTTTAAATAATCCATTGTGCCTAAAAGAATCCATTGTTTCTTTGGTAGATTTAATATGTAAGCTGAGAAAGGTCAGTCAAAGGATGGGGTGTGAGTGTTGTAGAAACTTTGTGTCACGTGTGTGTGTGTGTTTCCCTCATTTCTTCCTATATGAGGATTTTGGGTTAGTAATAAAGTCTTCCTCAAAGCCTGAAGTGTGATGGCTTATCTTCTATAATAATCAAAATTGCTCTTGAGAAGCCTGTGAAGTAGTGGCTGAGAACCCAAGACCTTCTTCAAGGGCAAAAAGTAAAAAAACATAACCTGTGAACTGCCTTCATAGGAAGGTGGGTTTTGTGTCTGGAGAGACCCTCATTTTACTGAGTACCCTGACACAGTTGCCCAGGTGAGTTGTTCTGTATAGTTGAGTTGGGTGAGGACTTTGAAGTTTCCCCCATCTAATTGCCATGAAGTGGTGGGACCAGATGCCATGATCTTATTGTTTTTAATATTGAGTTTTAAGCTGGTGTTTTCACTCTCCTCCTTCATCCTCATCAAGAGGCTCTTTAGTTCCTCTTTGCTTTCTGCCATTAGAGTAGTATCATCCGCATATCTGAGGTTGTTGATATATCTCCTTGCAATCTTGACCCAGCTTGTAACTCATCCAGCCTAGCATTTCACATGATGTGCTCTGCATATAAGTTAAATAAACAGGGTGACAATAAACAGCCTTATTGTATGCCTTTCTCAGTCCTGAATGATAAAGAAGGCAGAGAGCCGAAGAATTGATGCTTTTGAACTGTGGTGCTGGAGAAGACTCTTGAGAGTCCCTTGGAAAGCAAGGAGATCAAATCAGTCAATCCTAAAGGAAATCAACCCTTAATACTCTTTGGAAGGTCTGATGCTGAAACTGAAGCTTCAATAGTTTGGCCACTTGATGTGAAGAGCCAACTCATTGGAAAAGATCCCGATGCTGGGAAAGATTGAAGGCAGGAGGAGAAGGGGGGCGACAGAAGATGAGATGGTTGGATGGCATCGCCAATTCAATGACCATGAACTTGGGCAAACTCCGGGAGATGATGAGAGACAGGGAAGACTGGAGTGCTGTAGTCTGCGGGGTTGCAAAGAGTCAGACACTACTTGGCAACGGAACAATAACAACAGCAGCAACCCATGGCTCTGTTCTGCTCATGGTGAAGACAGGACCTCTCTCTGTCACTTCGTATGTACAAAATGCAGGTGGCGAGGAAGAATGCACAATAAACACCTGCTTATAAGAGAAATGTAGTTAAAAAACAGGAAATAAGTAGATTAAATATTTTCCTGAGGTACATTAAGAGCCTTTATCAGGACTGCTGAAAGGGCTTTGTGATTTCTTCCAGCTTCCCTGGTGGCTCAGAGAATAAAGCATCTGCCTGCAATGTGGGAGACCTGGGTTTGATCCCTGGGTCGGAAGATCCTCTGGAGAAGGAAATGGCAACTCACTCCAGTACTCTTGCCTGTAAAATCCCATGGACAGAGGTGCCTGGTAGGTTACAGTCCATGGGGTTGCAAAGAGTCGGACACAACTGAGCAACTTTTCTCTCTCTCTCTCCTCATATCTATGTAGCACTTTTAACTTCTCAAAGCATTTTTCCCCATCCATTATCTAATTTGTCATTTACAACTGCCCTGGAGTAGGCACTGCAGTTCTTATTCCTTTGCTTCTTCTTCTACAAAGATATATTTAAAACACAAATTTACCAGAATCAGAGCAAAGATTCAAAATGGAATAAACAGTGATATTTCTGAAAAGGATACAGTGGATCCCTCCTCAGAGAGAAAATTTAAATGAAATGAAATATTTAACATATAAACAATCCCTTTCTGCTGAAGCACAGCACTAAGTGCTTATTAAAGGAGAACACATTTTAGGTCATTTTTTTCCAAGAGAGAAAATGCTTATAAAAAATGCAAACAACATGGCAGTGTTGTAGAGAATACTTAAAATTTTTCGCTCACCTAATAAAAAAGAATCAGAGAACTTGTGTGATGCTGAGTCCAGTTAGGAAACAGAAATAACAATAGTTATTTGAATGAAGCAAATTTTATATAAAGAATCGATAACTAGGTATAAAGTGGTTAACTAGGTAACTGAAAGTGTAAACAGAGAATAAGGCAGAGGTCTGAAAACTATAATACAACCTGTGGGCCAAATCTGGCCAGCTGCCTATTTTTGTAAATAAAGTTTTATTGGAACACAGCCATGCTCACTTCCTTACAAACTATCTATGGCTGCTTTGTGTTATAATGGGAGAATTAAATAAGCTCAACAGAGACCATATTGCCTGAAAAGCCTAAAATATTTACCATCCAGCTCTTGGCCAGAAAGGTTTGTGGACCCCTGCTCTGTATCAGTATCAAGAGTTTCCCAGTATTTATCTCAGTGATAAAGAATTCCCTTGCCAATGCAGGAGCTGCAGGAGATGTGGGTTTGATCCCTGAGTCAGGAAGATCCCCTGGAGAAGGAAATGGCAACCCACTCCAGTATTCTTGTCAGGATAATCTCATGGAAGCTCCAATACTTCAGTCACCTTATGCGAAGAGCCAACTCATTGGAAAAGATCCTAATGCTGGGAAAGATCGAGAACAAGAGGAGAAGGGGGCAACAGAGGATGAGATGGTTGGATGGCATCAATGACTTAATGGATATGAGTTTGAGCAAACTCTGGGAGATAGTGAAGGACAGGGAAGCCTAGTGCACTGCAGGTCATGAGGTCACAAAGAGTCAGACACGACTTAGTGACTAAGCAACAATCCAATGGACGGAGGAACCTGGCGGGCTACAGTCCATAGGGTCAGAGAGTCAGATATGACTGAGCACACACGCGTGTTCAGTTTCAAGGAGGCAGCAATTGCAGGAAGCAACTTTGATCTCTAGAAGGGAGGGAACAAAGAGAAAGAGTTGGAATTATTAACACTTAGAAGCTTGGAGGAGCCAAAAGTGAGACCACAGAGGAGGAGTTTGCAGTCTGGCTGCTGCTGGAGTTTCAGGGATGAGGCACCATCATGCTGGTTTTCCAAGTGTTGGAAGAACTATAAACTTGGTCCCTTTGAGCCAAGAAATGAGGCTCACAAGGGTTAAGAGCCTGCCTTCAGACCACACAGCCTTAGAAGCAGAACTGTAAGTTCCTCTAGGAAACAAAATTTCAGAACTGCCATAAAAACATTGGAAAGGAGAGCCTGGTAGGATGGTAATGTTGGAAGAGTTTTCTTATTAGGGAACAGCTCAAGGTGGGAAATGCAATGCAGGCATTAAGCTTGGGGAAAAAAAAAAATGAAAAGTGTGCCAGATCCTCTGCCCAGGTCGCAGCCCAGACAGATTAAATCAGGACCTCTAAGCATGGTTCTTGGGCATCAGTGGTTCTGAAAGCTCTGCAAGTGATTACAATGTAGGGTCAAGGCTGAGACCAAGTGCTTGAAATGAGACATGGATGCATTCATGTTCAAAAGCATCCTCATACCCCTTCCCTGCTTCACTCATGGTATCTTACACCTTGGAAGGAGTCCATTGTTTTGTGATGGAGGGGATCACTTCTGCACTGGAGGGCGGGGTGGCTGTGGGTGGGAGAAACAGCAGCCCCTTTTAGAGAAAAAGCAGTCTCTTATTCCTCAGCAAACAGAGACCTAGGTACACCTTGGTACTGCAGCCACAGGGGTGAGCAGCTGTTCCCAGACTCTTGGCTTGGAGCAGCTTGGCTCTATCCCCTGTGTTTCTCTTGCAGTCAAGCCCCTTAATCAAGCTTTCATTGCGCGAGGTCATTTTCAAAGCATTAGCACTGGTGTGTTGCAGAGAAAACAAACCCTCATGAGGGAGGAAAACACCCACACAGGAGGAGGCTAGGGCAGGAACCTCCTCACCCCAGGTAACTCTAAGCTGGGCCCTCTGTGGAAGGTGGTACCAGAGGGACCCAAGGGAGACAGTTTTGCTGAGTAACACATCCCGGGGCCTGATTCTTCTTTAACACTTTTTTCCACAACAAAAGAAGTGCATGTTCAATTTTTTTTTTTTTTAATTTGAAAAATCCTGAACAGCACAAGGTCAAAAATCATCAGCTGTATTCTACTCCTCAGAGATGATTAAAGGTAGAATTATAGGGTAATTGGCCTGGACAAGCCATGCATACATAAAATAAAATATAGATAAGAACCAAATTTGGATCATATTGATTGCACATCTTTGTACTGTTTTTTCAAACTTAATATATCTTGAGCATTGTCATCTGTAGTGTTATTTTGAAGAGTTCATTGGATTCTATTGCATGGATAGCATAGCTTATCTAAGACTTTTTTTTAGAGTAGTTTTAGGTTCACAGCAAAATTAAGAGTAAAATGCAGATTTCATATATATCTCCTGCCCCCACACATGCATAGCCTCCACCATTATCAAATCACCCACCAGAATGGTACATTTGTTACAGCTGATGAGCCCACACTGACACAGTCCATAGATTACATTAGGGTTCTTAGTGGTGTATTTTCCATGGATTTAGACAAATGTACCCACTCCAGTGTTCTTGCCTGGAGAATCCCAGGGGCAGGGGAGCCTGGTGGGCTGCCATCTATGGGATTGCACAGAGTCGGACAGGACTGAGGCAACTTAGCAGCAGCAACAGCAGCATAATGACATGTATCCATCATTATAACATCATATAGACTTTCTTTACTGACCTAAAAATCCTCTATGGCATAATTAATTTCCCCCCTGTTATTGGACCCATGGGTTGTTTTTTATTTTTCATTCTCATAACTATTACTCTAATGATCATCCTTACAGATAAGTCTTGATACTGCCGCTACTGTTTAGTTGCTAAGTCGTGTTCTATTCTTTGCAACCCCGTGGATTGTAGCCTGCCAGGCTCCTCTGTCCATGGGATTTCCCAGGCAAGAATAATTGAGTGGGTTGCCATTTCCTTCTCCAGGGGATCTTCCCGGCCCAGGGATCGAACCCACATCTTCTGCATCTCCTGCTTGGCAGACAGATTTTTTATCACTGAGTCACCTGGGAAGCCAAGTCTTGATACATGTATTGATGATTTTTCATGTCCTCTTAAGTTCTGAGATGTGGGGTTTTATACCCTCTGTCTGTAACACTTTCCTCTCTAGGTCTTTACTTAGTTAACTGTGAGCCTAAAATATCAATTCCTCCAGGGAGCCTTCCTGATCCCAAGGCTAGGTTAGACCTACTATTATATAACTCGGTAACAACTGTACTTTACTTTCACAGCAATAGGACATTTATTTCTGTCTTGTTCTCTCCCAAACTCCCAGAATTTGAATAGTGTCTGGTCTACAGCAGGTATACAAGCATATGCTAATTGAATTTATATGGTCATCAATGCTTCTCAGCAGGGTTTTCAGATATCTTTTCATTTTTCAGAGAAAAGTTTTAGAAGACTGATTTAACTTCCAGTTCACCCATAGTCCTAAGGCTGCACTGCCAGGTTGCAGGTAATGAAGTCAAGGTCAGAGTCTGATCATTTCAACTGTTAATTAACTGTGTTTGCCTGATGACCATGGTCAGATCCTCCAATCTAGGCCCCAAGAAAACAAATTTATCTTCACTAGAGGAAAACCTACATATCTCTCTAACCAGGCACCATCTGTCAGCCTGCCCGTCCATCCATCCATCTTACTCAGAGTGAACATGTATTATTCCTTCTCTCAAAAATATTTATTGAGTGTCTACCATATGCCACACATGGTTCAAATTTTAGTGAAAATGATGGTTAACATTTCCTTTTTCTTGGAGCTTATAATTCATCTATTATATGGAAAACATTGTGCCATCAATCAGAAAATAATACAGAGAAAGAGACATGGTTCTGATTCCTAAGGACCTTAAGGTCTACTGATGAGTTATGGCAAGCACACAAATAGCCATAATACGAGAAGATATGAGAGCTATTAAAAGAAACTAAGAATTGTCACGAGTTAAGCATTACCTCCTTCATGATGGAGTTCCCATGTTCATATATAATTCCAGCTCTTGGTCCAATGGTGGGATGTCATTCAAACTGATCACTATCCTCTAGTCAAGGTGTAGAGAAGGAATCTGCTTCCTTCCTTGGAACATTTCACATTAAAATTGAGAGTATCCGTTTCTTTCCAAGAGTGCACATCTTAAGAGAAAAAGTTCCAAGGAGCTGTAGGCAGCATGTTTCTTGACATGTGGGGGAAAATGGGCTGCAGGGAGAGAGAATGGAGCCTACATGAAGGAGATGGAGAATCTGGTGCCTTTCATCCACGGTTCCAGCTGTTTCTGCAGACCAGCTGTGATTTTTCAGTCATATTGTCTGTTAAAGTCTTCCTTATATTTCAACAGCTGACATATTTACCACCAGTATTTATTGCTTAGGGTTGGGTTTGTGTCACTTGCAACTAAAACAGTCGTTTCTAAAACTAAAGACTTTCCAGAAGAGGTGAAATTCGAGCTTGAACAATAAATAGGACTCAGGGTTTTAAGTTTTGACTTTTGCTCCAAGCCTGAGATACCAGATAAAATGAGTCAAATCACATTTCAACTGTCATTTTGTATTTGGAAAAAAATTGAAATAACTTTTCCCCTGAAAATATTAAAAATATGAATATTTTAAAGTAGTACACAAAAAGTTTATGTGTTTATCCCTTAGTGCCATTTAATCCCAGCCTCAAGAAATAACCATTGTTAACAATATGGGATGAATACACACTATTCTATAATCTACTCTTTTCCTCACTATGGGCTTCTATTAAAATGATTTTATTTAGAAAGGTTTTTTTTTAATTTGGCAATAATTTCAAATTGACAAAAATTTGAAAAGTCAAAACAGTACTGTGAAAAGCAAACAAACCTAGATTCATCTTATCTCATTTACTTTTCTTTTGCTTTCTCTCTTTGAGTCATTTGAAGGTAGATCATATACATTAAACCCTTTAACTTCTAAATTCTTTAGTGTATATATGTAAGTGTAGGGACATTCTCTTATATGACTATACCTCAGTTGTCAACTTCATTAACTTTATACCAATATGACAGTCTTACCTAACCTACAGTCTACAGTCCAGTTTTTCAGTTATCCTAATGATATCCTTCACAGCCTTCTCCCTTCTCAGGACAGGCTTCAATTTAGAGCCAGGGACTGTGTTTAGCTGTCATGTTTCCATAGCTTTGTTTAATCTGGAATGTTTCCACAGTGCTTCTTTGTCCTTTATGACATTAACATTTTAAAAATAGAAAGTGCTTCATTTTGTGTTCATTTGATATTTCCTTGGGGCTTCCCTGGTGGCTAAGCAATAAAGAATCCTACTGCAATGCAGGAGACAAGGATTCGATCCCTGGATCAGGAAGCTCCCCTGAAGAAGGAAATGGCAACCCACTCCAGGACTCTTGCCTAGAAAATCCCATGAACAGAGGACTAGCAAGCTAGTCCATGGGGTTGCAAAAGAGTGGGACACAACTTAGCTACTAAACAAAAACACACACATGCTATTTCCTTGTGATTAGTTTGAGGTTATTTATTCTCTGCCAGAATATTGCATAGGTGATATTATAGTCTTTTCAGAGTATTTCATCTAAAGGTGTAAATTATATGCAGAAAAATGCATAAATCCAAAGTGCATAGCTTAATGTATTTTTTAAATTGAAGTATAGTTGATTTATAATTTTGTGTTAGTTTCATCATATGGCAAAGTGCATAAAATAATATGAAAAATATATACATATATATATATATACATTCTGACTCTTTTTCTTTTCCATTATAGGTTATTACAAGATACTTAGTGTAGTTCCCGGTGCTATACAGTAAATCCTTGTTGCTTATCTATTTTATGTGTAGTAATTTTTAATCTATTAATTCCATACTCCAAATTTATTCCTTTCCTCTTCCCTTTCTCCTTTGGTAAACAAAAGCTTGTTTGATAATTTTTCTTTGCATATTCATATACCCATATGACAAGGTAAAAATCTAGAATATTTCCATCTACTTCAAAAAGTTTTCCTGTGCCCCTTCCTAGTCAATGCCCACTCTCACCCTCACCTGAGAGAACCACTATTCTTCCATCACTATATATTAGTTTTTTGTGTTCTTGAATTGTATATAAATAGAATCATGCACATGTTACTCTTCTACATCTTACTTCTCTCATTTAACATAATCTTTTGAGATTCTTTCATATTGTGTATATCAGTAGTTCATTTTTTCCCCATTGTTGCTTAGTACTCTTTTGTATGAATGCACCACAATTATTTTTATCCATTTTCCTGTTGATGGAGAATGTTTTCAGCTTTTGGGTATTGTGAATAAAATTGCTATGAAAAACCTATTTATAAGCCTTTTGTGGATATACAGTTTTATATGTCTTGGGTAATTAGCTTGGAGTAGAATTGCTTGAGAAAGCTTATGCTTACACTTTTTTTTTTGAAATCGCTAGTTTTCCAAAATAGTTCTATCATTTTAAACTCATAGCATGAAAATCCTGTTGCCCCACATTCTCACCTAGGCTTGCATTTGTCAATCTTTCATTTTAGCTTATTCTAGTGGTTATACTGGAGAAGGCAATGGCACCCCACTCCAGTACTCTGGCCTGGAAAATCCCATGGGTGGAGGAGCCTGGTAGGCTCCCGTCCATGGGGTCACTAAGAGTCGGACACGACTGAGCGACTTCACTTTCACTTTTCACTTTTATGCACTGGAGAAGGAAATGGCAACCCACTCCGGCATTCTTGCCTGGAGAATCCCAGGGACAGCGGAGCCTGGTGAGCTGCCGTCTATGGGGTCGCACAGAGTCGGACCCGACTGAAGCGACTTGGCAGCAGCAGCAGCAGCATTAGTTATACATTAGTTTCTCTTTGTGATTTTCATTTGTATTTCCCTGATGATTAATTATTTTAAGCATCTTTGCGTGGACCTTTGGGTCATTTGGATGTCTTCATTTGTGAAATGCCTTCTTGAGTCTCTTGTTTACTTCTTCTTTTAATTGGACAGTTTGGTTTTTCTTCTTGATTTCTCAGAGTTCTTTGCATATTCCAGATACAAGTTATGTCAGATAGATAGTGAATATTTTCTCCCAGCTTCCCTTTAATTCTCTGAATAATGTCTTGTCAATGAGTAAAAGTTTTTTATTTTGACTGAGTCATAATTTCAGCTTTCACATTTCACATATCTATGTATTATTTTTTGCATATGGTGAGAGATAAGGGTCGAAGTGTCATCCTATAGGTGTTACAGGCCCTTGCCTCTAGCAGGACTCTGGACCCCAAGCCCTGGATGACTGTGCCTCTCTCTCTGCCCTCCAGCCAGCCTCTAGTTTCTCTACCTGCCATCACTGCACACCCAGAACATGGGAAGGGAAGAATAGGTGGACATGGAGAGTTAGCTCCGCACTGAAAGCTCTAACAGATCCCAGGCTCTCTGGCCAACCCAAAGACTTTCTGAGCTCCACTGGTTTCTCCTTTTCCCTATAAAGTCTCTGCTTACAACAAGATGGATGCTCTGTACACTTATGTCAAGACTCAGCAGATACCTCAAAGGAAGAAAGCAATCTCTAACCTCCTCTCTTCTGAGGAGATTCCATCTTTTGCTGGTACTTTGTTCCCTTAGACTTCTTTGCTCTCCTAAATTCTGGAGTCCTTTAAAAATGTACATTTTATTTGGCATATCCACTTTTTTTAAAGTTATTATAGGGAGTGTGATGAGCCACTACAACTGTCTCTGTCAGAACCAAAGCTAGAAACCGAGTTCCATGAATTTCAACTACTATTGTCCTGTTGTTGATTCTCAGTTGTTTATTTCGAGCCAGGATTGTGCTAATGAATCCCAGACCTTTATCTCTAGTTATGCTAATATTCTATTACCCTCTGATATTTGCAAAGAGTAATACACCAGCTCCTATCTGGAATTTCCTGTCTTGGTGAATACCATCCCCACCCACCCAGCCACTCAACCCCCAAACTTGTTGATTTTTCCTTCTCTCTCTCTATCCTCAGTTTAGTTCAGTCACTCAGTTGTGTCCGATTCTTTGCATCCCCATGAACTGCAGCATGCCAGGCCTCCCTGTCCATCACGAACTCCCGGAGTCCACCCAAATCCATGACCATTGGGTTGGTGATGCCATCCAGCCATCTCAACCTCTGTCGTCCCCTTCTCCTCCTGCCCCCAATCCCTCCCAGCATCAGGGTCATTTCCAATGAGTCAGCTCTTCGCATCAGGTGGCCAAAGTATTGGAGTTTCAGCTTCAACATCACTCCTTCCAATGAACACCGAGGACTGATCTCCTTTAGGATGGACTGGTTGGATCTCCTTGCAGTACAAGGAACTCTCAAGAGTCTTCTCCAACACCACAGTTCAAAAGCATCAATTCTTCGGCGCTCAGCTTTCTTTATAGTCCAACTCTCACATCCATACATGACCACTGGAAAAACCATAGCCTTGACTAGACGGACCTTTGCTGGCAAAGTAATGTCTCTGCTTTTTAATATGCTGTCTAGGTTGGTCATAACTTTCCTTCCAAGGAGTAAGCGTCTTTTAATTTCATGGCTGCAATCACCATCTGCAGTGATTTTGGAGCCCCCAAAATAAAGTCAGCCGCTGTTTCCATTGTTTCCCCATCTATTTGCCATGAAGTGGCGGGACCAGATACCATAATCTTAGTTTTCTGAATGTTGAGCTTTAAGCCAACTTTTTCACTCTCCTCTTTCACTTTCATCAAGAGGCTCTTTAGTTCTTCTTCACTTTCTCCCATAAGGGTGGTATCATCTGCGTATCTGAGATTATTGATATTTCTCCTGGCAATCTTGATTTCAGCTTGTGCTTCTTCCAGCCCAGCGTTTCTCATGATGTACTCTGCATATAAGTTAAATAAGCAAGGTGACAATATACAGCCTCGATGTACTCCTTTTCCTATTTGGAACCAGTCTGTTGTTCCATGTCCAGTTCTAACTGTTGCTTCCTGACCTGCATACAGGTTTCTCAAGAGGCAGGTCAGGTAGTCTGGTATTCCCATCTCCTTCAGAATTTTCCACAGTTTATTGTGATCCACACAGTCAAAAGCTCTGGCATAGTCAACAAAGCAGAAACAGATGTTTTCCTGGAACTCTTGCTTTTTCGGAGAGGGCAATGGCAACCCACTCTAGTACTCTTGCCTGGAGAACCCCATGGATGCAGGAGCCTGGTAGGCTGCAGTCCATGGGGTCCCGAAGAGTCAGACATGACTGAGCGACTTCATTTTCACTTTTCACTTTCATGCATTGGAGAAGGAAATGGCAACCCACTCCAGTGTTCTTGCCTGGAGAATCCCAGGGATGGGGGAGTCTGGTGGGCTGCCGTCTATGGGGTCACACAGAGTCGGACACGACTGAAGCGACAGCAGCAGCAGCAGCAGCTCTTGCTTTTTCGATGATCCAGCGGATATTGGCAATTTGATCTCTGGTTCCTCTGCCTTTTCTAAAACCAGTTTGAATATCTGGAAGTTCACGGTTCACATATTGCTGAAGCCTGGCTTGGAGAATTTTGAGCATTACTTTACTAGTGGGTGAGATGAGTACAATTGTGCGGTAGTTTGAGCATTCTTTGGCATTGCCTTTCTTTGGGATTGGGATGAAAACTGACCTTTTCCAGTCCTGTGGCCACTGCTGAGCTTTCCAAATTTGCAGACTCTCCATCCTAGCAAGGACTTCCCTGGTGGCTCAGATGCTAAAGCGACTGTGTACAATACAGGAGACCTGGGTTCGATCATCTGGGTAGGGAAGATTCCCTGGAGAAGGAAATGCCAACCCACTCCAGTACTCTTGCCTAGAAAATCCCATGGACTCTTACCTAGAAAATCCCATGGATGGAGGAGCCTGGTGTCCACAGGGTCGCAAAGAGTCAGACACGCCTGAGCAACTTCACTTTCACTTTCTTTCACTATCCTAGCAACGGGTTATGATAATAATTTCACTGGAGTCTATCTCTGAAATTCTTACAAATCCATTCTCTTGATTCCCCTACCTCTGCTCTATTCAAGGCCTTCAGAATCACTGGCCCAAACTATTATAACACTTCCTGACTGAACTCTGGTGCCTCTCTCTGCCTCTCTCTCTATTTCCTTTCTAGAAACACCACACACACACACACAACACACACACACACACACACACACACACAATTTTACTTACTACTTTCAGTTCAGTTCAGTTCAGTCGCTCAGTTGTGTCCGACTCTTTGCGACCCAATGAATCGCAGCACACCAGGCCTCCCTGTCTGTCACCAACTTCTGGAGTTACCCAAACTCATGTCCATCGAGTCAGTGATGTCATCCAGTCATCTCATCCTCTGTCGTTCCCTTCTCCTCCTGCCCTTAATCTTCCCAGCATTAGGGTCTTTTCCAATAAGTCAACTCTTCACATGAGGTGGCCAAAGTATTGGAGTTTCAGCTTCAACATCAGTCCGTCCAATGAACACCCAGGACTGATCTCCTTTAGGATGGACTGGTTGGATCTCCTTACTACTTTAAGAATGATCTTTTAAAATAAATATCATTTTGAAGAGTCAAACATGGTTGAATAGCTCCAAGACTTGGGCTCAGATATGAGGATCTTTGAATTCTAAAGAACTTATACTTTCTTTCATGGGAATTAAGAGAGCTATCAGGAATCAAGCAGAAATTCTTTAGACCACAAAATCCTTTATAACTTAGCCCAAACCTACATTTCCAGTCACACGTCCAGTCCTCCCACTTAGATGCTTGTGGACCAACCGATGTGCAGCTTCTGGGCACCATTCATATGGAATTCTATATAAATGGCATCCTATAAAATGCAATGTCACTCACTGGAGTTTTTGCAGTGAAATAGCTTGGTTATACTGTAGCATTTCTAGATTGTTTTCCTTTGTATTCTTTCTCATGTTCCCTGGAAACCCCTTCCATAGTTGGCAAAATTCCTCTTCTTACTCCAAGACCCAGCTCAGATGGCTCCTGGCCACCTTAGGTTTTTCTAAAAGCCCCTTCATCCTACACAGAGGAATAAATTATTCCATTGTGTTATCATTGTTTGTTTCTCTCTCTCACTCTCTCTTGCTAAGCAGTCAGATTTGAAGAGAAGCTTATGCGGTTATATATCCTCATCTACTAGGCTGGGTAATCTTTGCTCATTTGAGTTAGAAATAATTTAGATGTCTGGGTGTGGCTGTTGTTGAGAGCTTTGAATATCAGTTTGTGGAAGCTGTATTTATCCTGCAGACAATGGAGAGGCATTAGGATTGGAGCTGGGTGAGTGGTAGGTAATAAAGTGAACCCTACTGTGCTTAACAAAATAAGTCAGCATCAAACAAAGGAACAATTCAGGTATCCTTGGAGGCAGGAAGGGCAACTGGGTTGCCTGTCCAACCCACATGAGTCAGTAATAATCTCCTCACACATGACAAACAGTCATGTTGTTTTTGTTATTCAGTCGCTAAGTCATGTCCAACTCTCTGCAACCCTGTGGACTGTGGCCCGTCAGGCTCCACTGTCCATGGGGTTCTCCTGGCAAGAATACAGAGTGGGTTGCCATTTCCTTCTCCACAAGCAGTCACGCGAAGGCATTATTTTTGCAGAAGAGAATAATTAGCCAATTTCTGAATTGTACCCCTGTTAGCTTTCAATCTGAATGTCCCATTTAACAGTCCAAATGTTGATTTGTTGAAATCTCCCTGGAAGCATATTCATGTGTATTTCTTGATGGCTTTGGCCAGGCTGTCTCTAGGTATAAGGAGCAGTTTCTTCATTTATGATATGACTGTATATTCTGCTTTCTGCTGGGATATGTGGGGAGAGAACCACTAAGCTTAAGGGCAGGTGTAGGTCCAGTCTTTTCTTCATTCCCTTGTTTGACTCTTTTCCTAACTGGATCCCACTGACTCCTCTAAGCAAGCCTAGGGCCCTTCCTTGCTGGACATACAACATTTTAGTTCAGGACAGAATCAAATCATTTTTGCAGCTCCTCTGTTTCTGTCCCCTTTCTTTATTTGCTTTCTTTGTTTCTCACTTGGTCCTGATTTTCTATTTCATTAACCTCATTGTATATTTCTGCTGCTGAAAGACATGTCAAATATACTGTGGAAAAGGCAGGCTATAAATAAAACCAAGAAAAAATGAAACAATAGCATGCTTTTGAAAAAAGCAATACATGTGTATTACAGAAATTTTATGACATGTAGACAGGTAAAAAGAAAAAAAACTATTTAGAGAATAGCAGTATTAACATTTTGGTATATACCTGTAGACAAAGAATGCTGCCTACCATCAAGCCATCAGCCAGTGTACCACCCCCTGCAACAAACAGTGCACTCTGAAGGGAATTTAGGATGGAGAAAATAGGATACTAGCCCTAGATAGTTAAAATGTGTATTAAAGGAATAATTTCAATGAGCCCAAACTCTTGCATCTTTCCACATGTAGAAAAGCACTAACATTAACTTGAAATGTCTATTTTGTGATTAGCAGTAATCTTTTGATGTTCTACTACATATTTTTTTCAGCAAAAATTCCTAGGTATCTTGGCTCCTTCCTCATCTCTTTGGAACCATTCCTCAGAGCTATCTAAGAGGCACTCTCCCAGGCTACAGTCCTCAATAATATCTCCAAATAAAACATAATGCACAATTTTAGGATGTGAATTTTTTTCAGTTGTCTTGCCCTTACAAATCTTTACGTAAAATTTATATATTTCTACACTATAGTTTTACATATCTATATTTGTGGGCTTCCCTAGTGGCTCACCGGAGAAGGCAATGGCAACCCACTCCAGTACTCTTGCCTAGAAAATCCCATGGATGGAGGAGCCTGGTAGGCAGCAGTCAATGTGGTCGCTGAGTCAGACGCGACTAAGTAACTTCACTTTCACTTTTCACTTTCATGCATTGGAGGAAGAAATGGCAACCCACTCCAGTGTTCTTGCCTGGAGAATCCCAGGGATGGGGGAGCCTGGTGGGCAGCCGTCTATGGGGTCGTGCCGAGTCGGACACGACTGAAGCAACATAGCAGAAGCAGCAGCTGGTGGCTCACATAGTAAAGGATCTACCTGCAATGCATGAAACCTGAGTTTGATCCTTGGGTTGGAAAGATCTCTTGGAGAAGGAATGGCAACACACTTCAGTATTCTTGCCTAAAGAATTCCATGGACAGAGGAGGCTGCTTCCTCAGTCCTATATACACATATATATCTATATCTTTAGGTTTCAGTATAGATACAGATATATACAGAAACATTGATCAAATATGTATTTTTATAACAATAAAATGATTATTTCATAACCTGCCTTTTTATCAATGATTTGTTTCTCCATGTCAGTCTATATCCATCTAGTTTCCAGATAAGTGTAGTGAAATGAAATTGGAGCTTAGAGTTTATTTCTCTGTCTAATTAAATAAAAGCAGCAAAAGCAAAAACAAAAATAAAACCAATGCAACCAAATAAATAAACACAATCTCATCATAACCTAATATTCTTTTTTTTTTAAATTTTTATTTATTTTTTGACCTCACTGTATGGCATGTGGGATCTTAGTTTTCTAACCAGGGATTGACCAATGCCTTCTGTATTCAAAGTGCAGAGTTTTAACCACTAGATCACCAGGGAAGTCCCTAGCCTTCTGATCAGGAAGACAAACACTTCTTTTTCCAACCCTTACAAGCAGGTTGTGTAAAAAAGACTATTAATCAACAAAGCCCTGAGAATTTTTGCAAATATTTTCTAATATGAAAGGAAAAAAGAATAAGAGTTAAACAGCAAGCTCAGGATCTTTTCTATCTAGGGAAGTAAGAACATCTGCTGGGAAGAGATGAGTGAAAAGAGAAAGTAAACAACAGGAACTGACAATCTCACATGACATACAGTTTCTAGGGAGTCATACTGAATTAAGCCAATAATCCAAAGCTGAAGTGCAAAACTAATACTTCCCACTTTATTAAGTGGAGCCCTTTTACAGGACATTTCAATTCACTTGAGACAGGTCAGAGCCAAGTTTTCCAATGAAGATTGCATACAGTGCAAACTGATCACTTCCTCTATCTCCAAGGGAATCAAATTTCATACTTAGTTGATTTGGAGCAGAAGAAAACAGATGTCAAGTGGGAAGGAGTCAAGGATAATTCATTTATCTTCCATTATAGGACAGAATTCCCCTCTTAAGCATGAACAAGATCAAAAGAAACTACATGGCACTTAGGCCTAGGTACTAATAGTATTAATAGAAATAATAACAATAAGTGAAAGGAACATAGAATGCAGCTGACAGCTGAAGATTCCATTCTGGGAGAAAAAAAACCTAAGAAACAGAAGAAAATTATCTGCAAATATTTCATTCTATACAACAATTTAATGAGAATTTGAATGCAATATTTAGAAGAGCTCTGAAATTAGATGATAAAATATCTAAATGAGATGGATATGGAGCTGCAAAACTGAGGGGTGATAATTAAGAATAAACCACTATCACTATAGAAGTTATTACTTAGAATAATTTAGAAATAGGAAGGAATAGAATAATTGTGGTTGGAAATGTAACCATGGAAATTCAGGAAAAGCTAGAGGTAATTTCAACAAATTTAAATGATTTAGGAACAAGCTAAAGGAATTAGAGAAAGAGAAGATAACAGCTATAGAAGAGAGATAAGAATGATCAAACATTGATAAACATGAAGCAGAAAACCCATCAAATAGAATATAACATTTATTAAATTTCATTAAAGAAAAATGTTTCTGAAAAGAATAGTTGAGTTTGATATAGAAGATAATATGTGCTGTAGAAAATCATTGGTCTAGATGGTAGACCCTGAATTATATCCTTTTAAACTGATTGAAGAAGGGAAAAATAGTATTCTTTAAGTCACCATGAATAAAAATGTCTTTTGAACAAGAATCAAGTTATCTTTAGACTTTTCATAGCAATATTCAATGCAACAATGCCTACAATTAATATAAGGGAAAGTAAGAAAAAAACCCACTTAGCGATTAACAAACATGGATGGAGGAGCCTGGTAGGCTACAGTCCATGGGGTCGCTGAGTCAGACACGACTGAGCGACTTCACTTTCTCTTTTCCCTTTCATGCACTGGAGAAGGAACTGGCAACCCACTCCAGTGTTCTTGCCTGGAGAATCCCAAGGATGGCGGAGCCTGGTGGGCTGCCATCTATAGGGTTGCACAGAGTCAGACACGACTGAAGTGACTTAGCAGCAGCAGCAGCAGCAAAGAACCAGGGAATAAGCACATATGAACCATTCTCAAAGCAAATAAGTCAACAGTTACTTTGTGATAAAATCCAGTTGATAAATGGAGATGAATGGAGAGGCCAAAGGGAGAAAAACAACAACAAAAGATTAGTGGAACAATTTATGCAAGAACATAGTGATATAATGTGTACAAATTTCTCAGTTGAAGAAAGTGTGACTCAAAGATTTTATAGTCACATTGATTTTATAGCAGAAAGGTGAGGACTCCTCTCCACAGTCCCCAACATACACGTATGAGAGTTGGATTTAGTGATTAGACTCAGAAGTCTTGCAAAACAGAGAGTTGAAGCCCTCTGGTGATGAGCAGGTGCTCTGTGGAGCTTCTACCTTGGACTACTGCTGCCTTTGTGCCATCTCATATTCTGACCTCAGTATCTCCACCACTTTGACTTCTATCTCCTTCTTGGTCTGCCAACAGAAAGAGTGAGATAGGCCTGGGACCTGGAACCCTTTGCTGCAGTGCTGCAATGCTTGCACCTGGACACCCCTCTCCTTGAGCAAAAAAAATGCAAAAAAAAAAAAAATGTATAGGACTAAAAGTAACTGCATGCACGTGCAGTTGGATCAAATTCTGGACCCTCAAAATTCAAAGAGACCAAAAAATCCAACTGACAGTTTTGAGGAACCCGGAGCAAAAACAGAGTGTCAAGAGCAAAAGCAGGGTACTGCACACACACCCTGCACTCAACATCACCAAAGGGGTGGGCAGACCACCTAAGCCACCCCTACCCTCACCCCATTTAAGAAACAAGCTTGCCCCACCATCAGAGAGCGAGCAAACAAGGGAAATGGGTGTTTGTTCTCACTAACTGCTGCTGCAGCAGGGGTCCCAGTAAAGCCTTGCCTGCATTTCTTGTCTGGCATCTAGCTAATTTCTATTCATTGGGGAAGGCCAAGAGCCCTGTCAGTAACAAGAACATGATACTTAATGCAGGAACGCTGAGTTTATATTTGTAAATGAGGTTGAACTAAAGTGTTACTTTCTCATAATGTTCTTGCTATTTTTGAATCAAGGTGATGTTTACCTTATGAGTTGGTATGTATTTTTTAGTTTTTCAATAGTTTGGATAAGCTTGGAATTAATTTTCTTTAGTTGTTATGTAATAAGTGTTTTTAGTTGTGAATCTCTATATTACTAGCCTAATAGTAAAAAAGGATAGTCTGATGATACCAGTTATTTGAAATTTACTGAGATATATCGTATGGCCCAGTACAAATATCATTCCCCAGTACAATATCAATGTCATTCTTACAAATGCTTAATGTTTGCTTCATATGTTTTATTTTATTATTGGGTCCAGAATTATATATATGCTATTAGGTCAAAATTGTTTATTATGTTGTTCAAATTGTTTATACCCTTATTTATTTTTTGTCCACTTGAAATCATACATTCACTTCCAATCATGTCCTCTTTCTTTATATGCTGTTTTTGTCATTTATTTCCATTGTAATTTTGTTTTATTTTCTTGCCACAGATATTGTTCTTTGGTAGTTACTTATTTGGTTTTCATGATATAGCCCATAGTTCAAAAAGTCAAAATACTGAGATAGGTATGCTAAAATCTCCCACTATGATTGTGAAACATTCATCTATATTTTTTTAGCAGTTCTGTCAAATTTTGCCTTATTTTTTTGAGGCTATGTTATTAGAGAAGTACTATATTAATTACATCAGTCATAGCAAATGCTATGTAGTTAAAACTTTGTTTTTAGAAAGTCTTTATATCTTAAAATGGATTTTTAAAGTTTGACAGACTTTGTGTATGAATGAGCAATCTATTTACATATATTATTATTTGTGTATTTAGATTTATTTCTGCCATCGTGTGGTGTATGTTCTATTTGTTGTGATTTTTCTCATTGTGGTTTTTCCTCTCTTCTCTTTTTTTTGGAAGATTAAGTATTTTTTCTTGATTCACTTTTTGGTCCACAGATTCAGAAGTCATATTCTATTACTTCTATTCTTTTAGTCATTAACCTAGGGTTGTAACGTTAGTGTTTAACTTACTACCTTCTAAGGCTTCCCTGATTGCTCAGTAGGTGAAGAACCCGTCTGCAATGCAGGAGACACAGGAGACCTGGATTCGATCCCTCGGCTGGGAAGATCCCCTGGAGGAGGAAATGGCACTCAACTCCAGTATTCTTGCCTGGAAAATCCCACGGACAGAGGAGCCTGGCAGGCTATAGTCCATGGAGCCACATGGGGCTGCAAACAGTCGAACATGACTGAGAACTTGGCACATCTCGATTCTAAAGTTATACAAGATGTTCGTTTAACATCTCAAACAGTAAACACCAGTTCCGATCATGTCCTCTTTCTTCATATGCTGTTTTTGTCAGTTATTTTCATTGTAATTTTGTTTTATTTTCTTGCCATAAGATATTGTTCTTTGATATTTATTTGATTTTTATAATACAGCCCATAGTTCAAAAAGTCAAAACACAACATTAAAGGGGAAGTTTAATAAAAATTCTTCTTTTGTTTCTGACTACAATCCACCTCCTTACCTCTTCAAAGAGAAGATTTTTATAACCTTCTAGTATTTCTTAAAATTTGTACAAACAGCTATAAATATAAATTCTCATTTTTTGACTTTCATATATAGCTGTCAGCATACTGTAAAACGCTTGTGTATTTTGATTTTTCAGTTTAACAGTATACCTTAGAAATGATTCATATTCAACAACCATAATACGTGGTTGTTGTCATTTAGTCTCTAAGTCATGTTCAACTCTTTATGACTCTATGGACTGTAGCCCGCCAGACTCCTCTGTCCATGGGATTTCCCAGGCAAGAAAATTGGAGTCCTTCTCCAGGGACTCTTCCTGACCCAGGGATTGGACCCAGGTCTCCTACATTACAGGCAGATTCTTTACTGCTGAGCCACCTGAGAGGCCCATCAATACATAGAGATTGTCATTATTCATTTATATAGCTGCACAATATTCTACTGTCTGGGTGTACAGTAATTTATTTAACAAGGTCTTTATTGTTGGCAACTTGGGTTGTCTCCAATCTTTTCCTAATACAAACAATGAAGCAATAAATACTCCATATGTGAAAACTATCTTGTTATAGGAGGGCAATTGGAGAAGGAAATGGCAAACCACTCCAGTATTCTTGCCTAGAGAATCCCATGGACAGAGGAGCCTGGTGGGCTGCTGTCCATAGGGCCGCACGGAGTTGGACACGACTGAAGCGACTTAGCATAGGAGGGCAATTAAATCTGTGGAACAAATTCCCAGAATTGTGATTGTCAGGTCATAGGATAAATGTACCTTTCATTGAACAGATCTTTCCAAATTGCCCTGGTGGACTTGGTTTGCTAATATTTTGGTTAAGATTTTTTACAGCTATGTTCATGAGTGAGATGAACTTGCTTTCTTGTCATGTTCTTATCAGATTGGGGTATCAGGATTATGTTTGTTTCAGAAAACAAATTTGGGATATCCCCTTGTTTTCTTTACTTTGTTAGAATTTGTATAAGATTGGTTTTATTTTTTATTAATTATTCAGTAGAATTTGTCATGAATGCCATCTGGGCCTGGAGTTTTCCTTGTGGGGAGGTTTTAAATTACAGCTTCAAAATTTTAATCGAATTCTATGGCTTGCCATTACCAAAAAGGAAACTCCCTATGGCCTTATTATCGAAAGAAACCTTCACAGGTAAAAAATTCAGGCTGATATTTCTCTCAGTAGAGAATTGATTGAATACAGTGGTCAAGGGCATAGTCTCAGAAACAAGGCTAACTTGATTTGAATTTTAACTCTGAAATTTACTAGCTGTGTGAACCCATTAAGATTCCTGCTTGACGTGGGCTTTCCCTGGTGGCTCACTTGTAAAGAATCTGCCTGCCAATGCAAGAGACATAGGTTTGATCCCTGACCCAGGAATATCCCAAATGCCACAGAGCAACTAAGCCCATGTGGCACAACTAGTGAGCCTATGCTCTAGAGCCTGGGAGCCACACCTACTGAAACCCTTGCCTAGAGCCCACACTCCATAACGAGAGTAGCCCCTGCTCGCCACAACTAGAGAAAAACCTCCACAGCAATGAAGACCCAGCAAAGCCAAAAAAAATAAATAAATGAAAACAGATTCCTGCCTCAGTTTTCTCATGTGTAAAATGAGAATATTATTAGTACCTACCTCTTAGTGATTCTGAGGAATGAATGGGTTGTGAAAGCAAGAAAAGCCCTTAGAAAATTCTTAGGTACAATACAGGTACCATGGAAGTGCTGATTTCTATTATTCAAGATATTACCCTATGATACTGTGGTTTTTCCATTGAGACGAGACTTAGAGTTTAGCTTTTGTTGCTTTGAAATTAACCTGCGTTTTCTTCCTGGCTACTTGTATGATCTGCTTTTTGTTTTTGGTATTTCCCAGTTTGATTATGATGCATCCCAAGATATATTTCTCTTTATTAATCCCCTTGCTTTTTAAAATTTTCTATTTTCTATTGTAGTATAGCCGATTAACAATGTTGTGATAGCTTTAAGTGCACAGCAAAGTGAATCAGCCATATCCTCTTTCTTCTTTTTAAATAGGTGCATAAGAGTAACACAACTTTTTGAAAATGTTGAGCTCTTATTTCCTCAAAGACTGCTTCTGTCTCATTCTTCTTCCTCTCTTTTTGGAATTCTAACAATACATATGTTGTACCTTCCTACTTTAACTCCTTTTTGTGGGGGGATGTGTTTTTCCATCCCTTTGTGTCTGTTTAACCTTGGATAATCCCTCTATTTCTCACTTTGAGTTCACACTGTCTTTCTTCAGTTGTGACTAATCTGTTTTGTAGCCAATCATCAAAGTTTTAATTCCAATTATTAGATTTTTTTTTTTCATTTCTAGAAGTTCTGTTGGGTTCTTCTTGAAATCTGGACACTTCATATTTCTAGTTCCTTGCTCATTTTTCAAGTGTCCCCTCAGTTTCTCTAAGCATGATAAACACACTTTTAAATTATGTCTGATAATTCTAATATCTGAAATATTTCCTGTTGCTTTAGCCCTCTCTCTTGTTTTGGCTCACTCTCAGATCTGTTGACTTGTGTTCATGTGTGTTTTATGACGTTATATTCTACACTGCTCATTTTCCTTGGAACTTGATGTATAGGAATTCTCAGGACCTGGGATGAGTGGGCCCTTCAGAGAGGAACTATGTTTATTTCTTCTCTGTATCTTAAAGCAGTATCACAGTCTGTGATGATTTGAAACTCTGTTTTTGGTTTGAAGATTTTTAAAACATAAGGAAGTATGAATTTGGGGGTACAGATTTAAGCAAAATTTAAATATGTAAGAAAACCTAAGTAAAATCAAATAAAATTAACTTTAATACTTTAAAAGTAACAGTATCTACCTGCTGTTCAGGTGTTCATCCATCTGTCCACGCATTTGTTTGTCTAGCTTCCTTTGCGTATATGTGCTTAGAATTGTCTGAAATGACATCTCTCTAACAGGAAGAAAGGTTATTCCTCACTGATACAACTTAATGTTTTATTCTTTGGTCTCTGTTCTTTTTTGTATTGCTTAATTTTATGTTATAATGACCACATGTTCATTTCCTAAAACAATGAAGTCATTTTATTTTGAAAACCAGTGAATATGCGAATACTTTTCTATGTATGCATAGTCTATATAATATTCTTCCTCAGTCTGACCAGGAGGCATCTTGTCTGGTCTCTCCGTGGGTTTTTTTTCTGTAACTGGATTCCTGCCTAGTGCTCTGGTCTTAAATCTCTTTTGTAACATTGGATGAGAGTCCGGTCTCTGGTTTCTAATCCAGCATGTCCAGCTTCATTAGCTGCTGACAGACTTTGAGCCTGCCCACTTGGTTTTCCAATCTGGCCAGTAGGGAGAGTCTTCCTGCCAAGGCCTGGTGTCCCAGCAAGTCACTCTTGTCAGATCTTGGTGCTGAGAAGGGAAGGGCCAGGCCAGGCCTGGAAGGAAGAGTGAGTGCCCCAGCCCTTGGTCAGTGTCATTTTCTAGGGTTATATTAGAGAGATCCCAGCCAGCAAGTCTCTTTATCTTTTGAATAACACTTTTCCTATATATTTTTTCAAATTTCAAGAGAAATAAGTGCTTGTTTTAGGTAATTAGAAAAGTTCAGAATGGACAGAGTTAAAAAATATAAATCACCCATAATCTCACAGCCTAGTTATAATCACAACTACCATTTGGTGTACTTTGTACTTCCGATCGTAGATAGACAGATAGATGGTGAAGCCTTAACATCATCACATTTAGCTGTGTCCAGACCATGGTGTTCCTTAACTCTCTAGAAGAGTGGTTCTCAAGATATCATTCCTGAACTAGCAGCATTTTGGGGAAACTTCTTAGAAATGCAAATTATGAGGTCCCATGTCAGACTTACTGGGAGTCCAAAGCTCTGGTGGTGGCTCCAGTAATTTGTAATTTAAGCAGCCCTTCTGGTGATTCTAATGCACACTAAAGCCTGAGGACTTCTATATCTGTAACTAATCTGATCTTCTGTGCCATTCTGACCCCTACTGCATCTTCCATCACTACACAGGGTTGCTAGAGAAGATCTTCCACTTAACTCATTGGAGTTGAAACTTAATCCAGGCTAATAATTTATATAGTCTCTTCAGGCTTACCTTCATCTTCTTGGGACAATTGTTGAGTCTTTCAGATTCTTACCCAGCTCTTCTCAAAGTAGCATTTGGGAAATATAGGGCTTGAGCTTTCATATCCCCATAGCCAGAGGGACCTCGGGTCCTGTGTTGGTGTTCCCCATGTGCTGACTGCTGATAATGAGAGACAGCTGGCCGAGTCTCATTTTGGACATTCTACTGGCATTTGCCTCTACCATGTGACTGCCGACATGTGTCTTATTCTTTCTCAGCTTGTTTGGGGGCCGGGAGCCTCCCTCTGCAACCTAGGTCCTTACATGGCTCCTACAGGTGCTGCAGACCCCTGAGTTTCTGTTGTTTCTTCTTATTTACTCTTGATCGGCTTGATCCACCCATGCTGTCACCTGTCCACATCCTAATTCAGATTCCACAGCCACGGGGATGCTTGCTCGGCTCAGCTGTTTCTCTCTGCTGTAAGAGTTGTGCACCATGGACTTGTCTTGCACCTTGGCCTTGCCCTCTTCAAGAGGAGACCTGGGTAAGATATTGTATGCCCTCAGTCCCCAGAGGTCAGCAGAGACAGCTTCCCCATTCTGTCTCCATTTTCCTTCCCTCTAATCCCTTATGCAAAGCCACTGACTTCCCAGCTTTCAAGCCCATCTCAGGTGTGAAATCCTCTTTTGAATGTCAAAAGCTAAACAGTCATTCTTTCCCTTGGCATCTGTAATCATGCCTTGCCCCTAGGCAGATGGAAGTAGGAAGGCAAAATAGAAAAACACAACAATATGTTTCCAAATCTTACCATCTTCTCCTAATCAAACATACACACCACTTCCATACAATTTGAATTCTACTGCACGTTCTTTTGGATAGGTCTTTTTTTTTTTTTTGTCACTTATCCATATGCCATGAACACAATTTCCCTGTCATGAAATACTTATCTACAACATGACTTTTAGTGGCTCTGCGGACTTCAATTAAATGTGTGGTGGGAAGGAAAATAAATTGCTATTTTAAAAGCCATTGGCAATTTGTCTTGATTTCTCTAGGATGTGGTAGCAAAAACTCATTTGAGAGAGAATTTTTTTTTTTAATTGATAGAAAAGAAACATTTCAATGACTTTGATGATGCAAAGTTAAGAACTAATTCCTTCAGTGGAGCCAAAGTTTGAAACAGGGAGGAAATAAGCGGCAGCAAAAAATGCCTCTTTAGTTGTTCTAATAGTTATTGACTTTTTGGCTTCCTTTGGGGATCTGGGGTCAGGGTTACAGGCTTAGGACACAGAAAGGTGAGAAGAACATGGATATAAGTAAGAGTGGACTTTTGAGGGGTGGGGGTGGGGAGGGAGTGGTGCGGTAGGGGATGGACCAGGACAAAGAGGTGAGGTCAGCAAGGAGATCCTTGTATTGAGGCACCAAAGATGGATTTAAGAATACTGATGTCTGATTTTGAGATTTAAGTTTAGTGTTTTTGGTCTTGAAATCTATGATCTCCCCAGGCAAGATTGACAGTCACACACCCAAGTGATGGCTTGAGAAATGAAACAAGGGGGCTATTTCCATGTTTGCAGTTAAGTGGAGAGAGGGTAAGGATACCACCAAAAGATACTAGAAGTCAAGAGAGCATGAAGCAAGGGGTGAGAGCCACCACCAATTGCTATGGCTACTTCCTAGGACTTGTTAGAAACATTCAGGAGTCCCAGTGTTGTATATAAAATCCAGTTGATTCATTTGAGAATTAAATAGCAGGGTGACTACACAGGGTTGGAAAGCCTGGGACACTTTAACCATAAGTGTATATAACTTATTTCACCACTTCCTAATTTTGGGCATTTTCCTCTCCATTTTCCTCTATCATTCATAACACTGCTATGCCTTATAGATAAAGTTTGGGGTATATTATTGATTGCATCCTTAGGACAAATGCTAGAAGTGGAATTGTGTGGGTGATGACATGCCCATTTCAAAGGCATGTTATGTAGAGCAATTTTGCTTTTGTCCTTGAACTTCCCAGAACAGCCATCTGTAGGGTCATTTGTCTATCAGAATTGGCAATTTGCATGTAGTCTGTGAACCAGGCAGAGGATTCTAGTGTTTGAAGGAACATCTACATCCTAGGCTCAGGCTCTGGCGCCACACCATGGCCTGGGACACCTGAAGTGAGTCAGATGTCTGAGACTTTTCTCATTGACAAATGTTGTATATAAACGCATATATGTGGACTCTAGAAAAATGGTATGTGTGTGCATATTAAATCATTTCAGTTGTGTCTGACTCTTTGTGACCCTATGGACTGTAGACTGCCAGGCTCTTTTGTCCATGGAATTCTTCAGGCAAAAATACTGGAGTGGGTTGCCATGCCCTCCTCCAGGGGATCTTTCCCGATCCAGGAATTGAACCTTGACAGGTGGGATCTCAACCACTAGCACCACCTGGAAACCTATTTCCAGGGAAGGAATAGAGACACAGATGTAGAGAACAGACTTGTGGACAAGCAGGGGAAGGGGAGGGTGGAATGAATTGGGAGAGTAGCGCTGACATATATACACTACTGTGTGTAAAATAGCTAGCTAGTGGGAATTTGCTATAAAGCACAGGAATCTCAGCTCGGTGCTCTGCGATGATCTAGATGACTGGGATGGGGATAAGGGCAGGGTAGAGTGGGAGGGAGGTCCAAGAAGGAGAGGATATATGTATACTCATAACTGATTTACTTCATTGTACAGCAGAAACTAACACAACATTGTAAAGCAATTATACTCCAATTTTAAAAATTTTTCAAAAGGAAAAAGATAAAATGAGGATGATTCCATATAAGCCTTATCAATTTGATTTCATGGAAAATACACATAGAAAGTGTGTGGAATTTTATGTATACTAAAAAAATCATAGATATTAAAACACTGAATTCTCTGCCATTTTTTTATTTAAGAGTGAAAGAAATGAAAATTTCAATACTTTCATCTCTACAACTCCAGAAAGGAAAGAAAAATAAACCACGTAGAACCTGCTTGCTGTGGTGGCTGTGGTCAGCCATTAGTCCCAGTAATTAAATTCAAGGATATTTATGACCTACTTTTTGAATCACTGCAGCCCAAGCAGTGCTGTTTCTCATGTTCTCTTACTGAGAACTCAATGTCCAGGCAGAGGCTGTGTGGTTTTCTGTAAAGAAGTGGGTAGAATTTCTCTGGAAATTCTGGAAACCTTTCCAAGTGTGCAGCACAAGCTACGAGAATGATAGAGACAGGCTGTCATGCAAACTCATGCAAGTCTGCTCTCTTAGTCTTGCAGCCATAAGCCTTGGGGAAGTTCTTGCCTCCATAGGTGCTCATTCCCTCTGACACTCACTGGCAATAATTTGATCCCATTCAGTGAGAAGGATGGGCTCTGACTCGTTCTCAAACACCATTATTTCATTGAGGATTTGTTGTTCAGTTCCTCAGTCGTGTCTGACTCTTTGTGACCCCATCGACTGCAGCATGCCCGGCTTACCTGTCCTTCATCATCTCCTGGAGCTTGTTCAAACTCATGTCCATTGAGTTGATGATGCCATCCAACTGTCTCATCCTTTGTAATTGCCTTCTCCTCCTGCCTTCAATCTTTCCCAGCATCAGGGTCTTTTCCAGTGAGACAGTTCTTCACATCAAGTGGCCAAAGTATTAGAGCTTCAGCTTTAGCATCAGTTCTTCTAGTGAATATTCATGATTTATTTCCTTTAGGATTGACTAGTTTGATCACCTTGCAGTCCAAGGGACTCTCAAGAGTCTTCTCCAACACCACAGTTTGAAAACATCAGTTCTTTAGTGCTCAGCCTTCTTTATAGTCCAACTCTCACATCCATACCTGACTACTTGGAAAACCATAGCTTTGACTATGGTTTTTATGGCTGGCCATTCATTAAGAATAGCCAGCCATGTAAAAGGATGAAATTATGCCATTTGCAGCAACATGGATAGACCTAGAGATTATCATATAAAGTGAAGTAAGTCAGAAAGAGAGAGACTAATATTATGTGATATTACTTATATATGGAATTTAAAATGATGCAAATGAAATTCTCTACACAACAGAATAGACCCAGAGACATAGAAAACAAATGTATGGTTCCCAAAGGGGAAGGAGAGGGTAGGGATAAGTTAGGAGTTTGGGATTAAAAGATTCACACCACTAAATAGATAACCAACAAGGTCCTACTGTATAGACAGGGAAATATATTCAGTATCTTGTAATAAACCATAATGGAAAAGAAAGAAAAAAAAAGAATGGAGTCATGCCAGTATGGACAGTGGGTGCAAGAGGGAAAAGAAATATTTTCCACTGTGCTTGTGCCCCTTGACACCTGAGAGGTCAAATCCCAGCCACAGAGGATAGTTCCTTGTGAGAGCATATGCAGTGCAAAGTGGTAGAAGAAATCATCGTTGAGTGTGTCTTTCTAGCTCCCTGATCTTGTTCTGGAGGCTTTTTACAGAGATGATCTCATCAGGGCTGGGCCTGGGGGAGGTGAATGAAGTGTATTGTGCCAGTACAGGGGTGGATCTTGTACTTACAATTTGGAAATTTTGTTCTTTTTTTTTTGCATGAATTTTGCTCTAAGAAATATTGCTGTGGTTGAATAGTGTCCCTTCAAATTCAGAACCTCCGAAGATGACCTTATTTGGAAATCCATAGTGTCTATGCAGATGTAATTAGTTATAATAAGATCATACTAGATTAGGGCAGATTCTAAGACCAATGGCTGGTATCCTTATGAGAAGGCCATCATGTCTATGTGATACTCAGAGACACAAAGGGAAGACATCCATATGAAGGCAGAGGTAGGAGGGATGCAGCTACAGGCTGAGGGATGCCCAAGACCACCTGAAGCCAGCAGAAGCTAGGAAGAGGCAAGGGAGAATTCATCACAGAGCCTTTAGGGGAGCATGGATCTGCTGACACCTTGACTTCTGTCTTCTAGTGCCCAGAACTGCTACTGCTACTGCTAAGTCACCTCAGTCATGTCTGACTCTGTGCGACCCCATAGACGGCAGCCCACCAGGCTCCGCCGTCCCTAAGACAGAATAAATTTCCATTATTTTGAGCCACTCAGTTTGTAATACGTTGTTATGGCAGTGCTAGGAAACTAACACAATTGCATTAAAATATTTATCTGACTACTTAGGTTTTGTGTGCCCCCTTAAATACTGCACCCAAGTTGGGTTCCTTCCTCTGCTCACTCTAGTGCTGGCTCTGTCCTTTCATTTAACCATTTGCAACAGCCCAATGGGGAAACTGTTCAGAGGGAAAAATGGACCATAGGCTCCTTTTGATATAAAATATGATATCTGATTTTCAAATTGAAGTAGAGATAGTTTACGACATTGTGTTAGTTTCAGGTGTACAGCAAAGTAACTCAAAGATATATGTATTGCTTCAGATTCTTTTCCATTATAGGTTATTACAACATGCTGAATAGAGTTCCCTGTGCTATACAGCAGGTCCTTGTTGTTTATCTGTTTGTCTTATATACTTTAGTGTGTGCCTGTTAATCCCAAACTCCTAATTTATCCCTCCCCCAGCAAGTTCCACTTTGATAACCATAAATTTGATTCTAGTCTGTGAGTCTGTTTTTGTTCTGCTCTAAATAAATTCATTTGTATCATTTTTTAGATTCCACATATCAGTGGTATATGATTGATACTAATGTGACTTTATTTGAACCTCCGGTTGGTGAGGTCAACATATCCAAGCTATAGAAGTGCCCAATGGCATTCATTCATTCATTTAACAAATACTAGGTGCGGGCAGTGTCAGAAACTGTGCTGAGTGACAATGCTGAAACACACAATCTTTGCAGTGAGAAGGAGATATAAGAGACAGACACAAGCACCACAGAAAGAGATGGCATAGAGTGGGGTTCACAGTCCCCCAGAGGTTTTCATCTGCAAGGATCCTTCCAGGCCTTTGGCAAAACACTCCCTGGACCTCGTCCTTCTCATCCACAGGACAAGAGATGGAGCTGTGGGAGCGTTTCCTTTGCCTTGTTCCCTCCCTCCTGCTTTCTGCTAGGTGTGGTCCTCCTGGTGGTGTGCCAAAACCTCCTCTCTCTTGGCCAAGTTTGTGAGTGAGGAGGTCAAGCCCATAATGATGTCAGAAAAACATCCAGAGCCAAGACACCCACGCCAGGGTCCAGAAAGCACATTGTCAAAATAAAACTAGGAATACACATTTCTCTTGTTATAAGGGAGTATGGATAGGGGACCTCAGTGGGGCTCAGGTTCAAAAGCCACTGAGCATCTGCTAATTGTAAGAGGATAAATCAGGTCTCTGTTGGTTTGGAGAGTCAGTTGGACAGGATGGGCAAGAAAGAATATACAGGTTGATGGTCCCATGAGCCTGGGATTTGCAGGTGATGCCATAGTGGAAGAAGAACATCAGGGGAAAGGATGGGCAGTGACTCTGGTACATAATTTTCCCAGCTGGAGAAAACTCAGCCTTCTTGGAACCAGCTGTACATAAAACCATTAGCCTTAGTGATGCAGGTTAAAAATAGTGGTAATTGCCAGCTGCCTGAGTGTGGCCAATTATTACCATTATTATAGTTGGACTGGAAATTAACCCATTGTGTATGGAACCCACAATGTATCCACACTTGTTTCAGGCCAGCTGGTTTGCAAAACACTAGCGTTGATGTGGTTGGTGTTTTCTTGGAAGAACTCAAAGGAGGGGAGGAGGGGGTGGGAGGAATGCTACCAGCTGTAGCCCTTGATTTTTCCAAGCTCTGCGGCAGTTCTTTTTTTTTTAATTATTTTTTTATTGGAGTATAGTTGCTTTACAATGTTGTATTAGTGTCTGATGTACGACAAAGTGAATCAGTTATACATATATCCTCCTTCTTTTAGATTTCCTTCCCATTTAGGTCACCAGAGAGCACTGAGTAGAGTTCCCTGTACTATACAGTAGGTTCTCATTCATTATCTATTTTATACACAGTAGAGTATGTGTGTCAATCCCAATCCCCCAATTCCCTCCATATTGTTCTCCATAGTGACTGTACCAATTTACATCCCCATCAACAGTGTAGGAGGGTTCCCTTTTCTGCACACCCTCTCTAGCACTTATTGTTTGTAGATTTCTTTGATGATGGCTATTCTGCATCACTTCTAAAGTCTAAAGCTAGGAGAAGCTGTGCCAAGGGGCTGAGTGGCTTTGCCCTTCCTGGTGAAGTGGCGTTCAGCCTCACCATCGTGATGTGTTTACATGCTCTCTAGGGGTGATGGGGACATGGCTGTGATGGTGAGACCTGTGTGTTATAGAGGGTGTGAAGAGGTCCGAGGTCTCTGAGAACTCCCAGCTGACTGAAATTCTGAGGCTCACATAGAAGCCTTGTTCATTTTGGAAAATCAAATCTAATGGGAAACACATCCCTGAACAACATGGTAAGGGGGAAATAAGGGCTGGGCATTTCCACCTGGCATGTTTAAGGTCGAGATGGGATTAGGATTAGGCCTGCAAATTGCCTAGGATGCAAAATTTAAGGAGGCTCTCAGTCCCAGGTTCACACAAGTACACTGTTAGCACTTGCATGAACCTGAGAGTGAAAGCCTCCTTAAATTTTGTGCTCTGGTCCCAGTACTGCTCTCTGGATGCTTTTCCCATGTTTGGAGAAGGAAATGGCAACCCACTCCAGTATTCTTGCCTGTATAATCCCAGGGACAGGGGAGCCTGGTGGGCTGCCGTCTATGGGGTCACACAGAGTCGGATACGACTGAAGCGACTTAGCAGCAGCAGCAGCAGCAATCTGAGGAGAAATCTGAGCATGATGCCTGTGATGGGAGTGACCTAGAAAGGAGCTCAGGAGGACAGGGGCTTTTGTGGCAACAGTTGGCTGCCTCCTTCAAAGTTCATTTCTCCTTCCTTCTTAGGAACAGGAGCCCAATTTTATTTAGGGGGATGAGCAATGAACCTAGTTTAATAAAAACACATGAAAGACTTCCCTGGTGCCCTTGTACCTTACAGCTTGGTCATGAAACTGAGTTCTCCTCCTTGAAAGAGAAGCATAAATGCATGTCATGTAGGCAGGACAGCCTGCTTAAAAGGAGTTGATTAAACCAGACGAGGCTCTTTCTTTCCTCTTTTTTTGCCATTTCAACTTTTCTCCTTCCAGCCTAAAAGTCAGAAGCTCCAAGAGCATTTTGAATTATTAGGTGACATTGAGAATGGAAGCCTTGTACTAGGGAGACACAGTAGGATAAGAAATCTGGGTCCTTAATGCCAGTGTGGAGCTGTTAGTGATGTTGTTACTAAATCTTGTATAAGACAGGTCTTTATAGATAAGGAAGCATGATGCTGAGGGATAAAGTAACTGGCTTCACATCCTTTTCCTAAGAAAGGCCAAACAGGACTTGAGACTCAGAACCATCTGATTACAAACCTATGTTCTTAGCTGCCACCTCATTCTACTATGAGCCAAGGGTGCTTGTGGCCAATCTTTGGGAAATAAGTTGTGCAGGGGCCTGTCCCACCCTTCCCTGATACAGCAGGAAAGTTTCTGCCAAGTTCTCCTGAGTGGCTAGTGCTCCCCGGACCTGAAGCCTGATCACTGGCTCTGCAGTCCCATCCCTATCTCTGCAGGCCGGGCCTAAGGATCATCTTCCCTGCTGGGACCTTTGAGCTCTCAGCTTCCAGAGTGCCAGCTTCACTGCACTGGTCCACCTGCTCAGCCAGGACGGAGACACTCCCTAGGGCTTGTTTTTCCAACCTCCACATGCTCAGTTAGATTAGATTTCCATGAAATATGTATGCTTTTTCCTATGGTTCTGGGAATTCTATGCCTGCCAGGATCAGCTGGGTGGGCTGATAAGTCAGGCTGAGGAGAGCTATTTTTTTATTTAGCTGTTTGTCCTCAACCAACGGTCAGACGGCAAAGAATCTGTCTGCAATGTAGGGGACCCAAGTTTGATCCCTGGGTTGGGCAGACCCCCTGGAGGCGGGCATGGCTAACCCCTCCAGTATTCTTGCCTGGAGAATTTCAAGGACAGGGGAGCCTGGTGGGCTATGGTCCATGGGGTTCCAAAGAGTTGGATACAACTGAGTGATGAACACTTTCACTTCATTAAGGGGCTGGAGTATCTTCATATTTTGAGGGCAGCTTGGGATCAGAAAGCCTGCCCACCAACTGGTTCTGCAGGTGGCAGGGCAGGTACAGTGGATTGTTCTCAGGCAAGCCATTCAGTCAAGAGGCAGGACAGGGCCTATCTGGTGTGACATGAGGCCCCTGGTTCTATCCTGCTGCCCTCAAACTTCCCACTTGTCTCCAACCCCAGAAACTCTACCAATAGCAGAGATGCATATCTTTCATCTTGAAGCCTGTGAGATCTTCAGCAGGTTTCCCAACCCAGTTGAAAATTTGAATTGTGTTTAGGGTTAGGGTTGTGTTTATCTTAGGATTCAGCCTTGCCTAATCAAGTGGAGAGCTGATGGTGGGGTGCCATGAGAGGCCACTGGCAGGGGTTGGGGGTGGGTTGCTGCTTATATGAAAAAATAAAGGAGTTTGTGGGGAAGGATCTTAGGGTTAGAAAAGAGAAAGTTAAAGCCGTACTTTGGTTCAAAGGGTGAGGAAGGGGATGAAGGTGAGGTGGGGCAAACTCTTTTTCCATCAGAAGAAACAGCCATGGTAAAGGATTTGGTGCCAGCCACATGAATTATGTGTGTGTGTGAGTTGGACCATAAAGAAGGCTGAGCACCAAGAATCGAAAGGTTTGAACTGTGATGCTGGAGAAGACTCTTGAGAGTCCCTTGGACAGCAAGGAGATCAAACCAGTCAATCCTAAAGGAAATCAGTCCTGAATAGTCATTGGAAGGACTGATACTGAAGCTGAAACTCCGATACTTTGGCCACCTGATGTGAAGAGCTGACTCATTGGAAAAGACCTTGATGCTGGGAAAGATTGAGGGCAGGAGAAGAAGGGGACGACAGAGGATGAGATGGTTGGATGGCATCAATGACTCCGTAGACATGAGTTTAAGCAAACTCTGAGAGACAGTGAAGGATAGGGTAGTCTGGCATGCTGCAGTCTATGGAGTTGCAGAGTCGAACATGACTTAGTGATTGAACAACAATAACAACTACACATGAGCTGTGTTCCTGCCTTCTTTGTGGAAGCCTCATGCTGCTCTGTATCAGCCCCATTAGCTCCAGGTGATGCACTGACTGTGAAGTGTGGGCCACAGTGCTGGTTACCCATGGACTCTGTGTACCCTGGTGCAGCTTTAGTGGCATCAGGAACACTGACAGCGCTGGGGGACAACAACCCCAGCAGGCATAAGCAGCACAGCTGCCACCTCTGCCGCTAGCACTGGTGGGTGCTTAATTTTAGGTGTCAACTGGTCTAGGCTATGGTGGGGGGGGAGGGTTCAGATATTTCATCAAACATTATTCTGGTGTTTCTTTCAAAGTATTTTTCGAGATTACATTGGGAGATTGGAAAAAAAGCAGGTTGCTTTTCTTAATGTGTGTGGGCCTTAGCCAATCAATTGAAGACCTGAATTGAACAAAAAGGCTGACCTACCCCTAACTTGAGAGAGAATTCTGCTTCCTGTGCCTTTCAAACTGGGATGTCAGCTCTTCCTGGTTCTATGGGCTCTGGCTTTTGGACTCACTTGTCAGACTCCAGAATTGTGTGTGTCAACTCCTTATAATAACTCTTTTCACCTATATCTATATCTATACCTAAAGCTAATCTTGTAATGATGCTTTGAAAAACCCTTAACTGTCCAGAAACATCTCCACAGGGGCCCAAAACAAAGGTTCACCTTTAACCTCATCACACCTGCCATGGAGTAGCCAAATCACCTGGGGAAGCTCAGTGAACTGAGGAACACATGTGGAAATTTCTAGAATTATCTGACTAAATCTTTAGGAAGAATGGCTTATTTCCTTAGAGTGAGTGAGCGCTTAGAGGATGTTGCCAAAGAGATACACTTGTGAGGCTTTGTGGTAGGCTGAATGATGGTCCCCTAAGGATGAACATAGGCTTCCCTGGTGGCTCAGATGGTAAAGAATCCACCTGTAATAAGGGAAACCTGGGTTGGGAAGATCCCCTGGAGAAGGGCATGGCAAACCACTCTAGTATACTTGCCTGGAGAATCCCCATGGACAGAGGAACCTGGTGGGCTACAGTCCATGGGGTCGCAAAGAGTTGGACACAATGGAGCGACTGAGCACAGCACAGCACAAGGATGACAATGACCTAATCAATGACCTATGACTATGTTACCTTTCATGGCAATAGGGGCTTTGTGGTGAGTAAGTTAAAGATTTTGAAATGGGGAGTTTGTCCTGGATGGTCCAGGCAGGCTCAATGTAACTGGAATAGTCTTCATAATGAGGTAGGCAAGAGGATCAGAGAAGAGGGTGAGAGATGCCAAGGTGGTAGTAGAAGTTGCAGTGGTGTGCTTTATAGATGGAGGAAGAGGTCATGAGCCAAAGGATGCTGGTGGTCTCCAGAAGATGGAAAAGCAAGAGAGACGAGTAGCTGGAAAACATATGACTGTCTCTGAGAAGGGCAGGGCATGAAGACATCAGTCGAGCAGAAGGCAAGCCTGTCTCTACACAAGTAGGAAGGGAGACCCTGAGGACAGCTCCCCCAGCTGCACAGTCTGATGTACTGACAACACAGTACAGCTGAACTGACCGTGGAACTAGCTTCCCTCAACTGTCTTATTACATTACAAAAACATATACACCCTTCTGGGTGAGGTCATTATTTAGGAGGGTTTTCTTATGTGACAGCCAGGTGTGTCTGAATGGACCCAAATCTTGGCTGAGTCTCCTGGGGGCATCTCAAAATATTGCATGGGGGCTGGGCATTTTTTAGAGACACAAAGGTTTGCAATTTATTTCCCTTGTGCATAAGGCGGGTCCATCCCACAGGAGAGAAGGGTGTGGAGACCCTCTGCTGCCCCAGGATTTTGATTTGTTTAATGGTAGCACAGTACTAGACAAGGTGGTTTGCTTATCTGATCTGAAGGCTTTGATGTGTGGTGCAGGTGACCTGAGATGGTTTCTACTGGGAAGGAATAGTGGAGGGAGAGAGCGCTGCTCAGCCAGCCCACAACAAGGAGGGGTGTAATTGTTGCTGGGGAGTGAGGCTGTGGTTCTGTTTTCTCGCTCTCTCTCCCATCTTGTAGTTTTTCTAAGTTTGGCTTGGCTGCCGAAATAATCTGATTTTCACATTCTGTCTTTGTGTTTGCTTTAACTATTTTTAGATCCTTAGTTGGCAGCTGCTCTCCCCCCAAATACTTGAAAAACTTCCAATTCCACAGTCAGATGAGGCAAAGTTGAGGCGGCTGGGAAGAAACCCCTTCCCACTGCCGCCTTCCTGAGTCATCAGGACGCGGGTGGCCTGGACTCAGCAGGGCGTGCACTGGCCTGCAGTTGGCGTCCTCTGCGGGAAAGTTCCAAAGGAGGCTTTCTCACACGACCAGACAGCTCACATCACCTCCTGTGAATGCAACTTATGGCAACGTTTTGAGGGCAGCCCTAGAAGTCCTGCCTTGGGAGAACTTACTCTAGCTCTTCCAAGGTTCTGTTTGCCAGAATGGGCAAAAGTAGGATTTCTGATGGCAAACTTCTATGGGAAATGCATGAGTTTTAAACTCAGCTGAGATTTCAATACTACTTTCTGATCCTTCAGTCATTCCCTGGTTATTTCTTCTCTAAATCCTGACATTGCTCAGTGACCACCTGGGTTCAAGTCCTGGCTTTGCCACTTTCCCCCACGTGACCATAACTTTTACGCTTCAGTTTTCTCTTTTGTAAAATGGGTATGATGATAATAGTGTCTCTCTCCTGGAGTTGTGGGGAGGATTAAATGAGTCAACATATATAAAACACTGATGACAGTGCCTGACACACAACACACACTATGGAGGTGTTAGCTATGTTCTTGGGCAATTGCTGTGTTGCTGTCTCATGACTGAGGAAATATAGGCCTCTACTACCAATGATCTCAGCTCTGTTCCATTTTAAAAATTGATATTTCTATTTCAAATCTTATATTCCGTGTATGTTAATTCTACAATTAGACAAACAACATCAACACTGCCTTGGATTGTTTTTAATTGATTGAGTACTCAATAAAACCTGAGTCATCTGATAAAAATTGATATTTCATGAATTTTTATCCTCTTCTTGTTGATCTCAAAGAACAAATGATCCCTCCTCTTTGCCAGTACTAACCCTTCTGCCTGTGGGCTTGATCACTGCTCTTGTCTTTAAGTCTGGGTCTCCAGGGCGTTCCCATCTTGGGTTGCTCCATCTCTTCATGGCTGTACTTCTTAATTTCAAAGGAAGTCCTGAGTAAAATACTTTCATAGTAGGATAAAATATAAATAAATTTAAAAAATCAACCAGAATCTCACTGAACTGGCCCCCTCTCCAACTTTGAGATTATGAGTGGTTCTTCCCACTCATACCAATTTGTCTTTCTATGTGTCTATTTCATCACATCATCCCCCTGCCTCCAAGGGTCTCCAATTTCCACAGAAGAATATTCATCTTCTTCAGGTTGCTCCTGGAGCTCTTTGTTATCCACTTTCCCAACCTTCTCTCCTTCCCAGGAGGCCTTTGTGAGCCCCCAACCTTTGTTCCAACTTGTTTCTCTACCTCGTAAAATTCTACTGGTGATTCAAGCTCCACAGTGAATGTTGTCTGTTGGGTAAAGCCTTCCTTTTCTATCAGCAGTCAGCAGTGCTGGCTTCCTCTGTACTTGGTCACATTGTGTTCAAACTTCTAATGAAGCCCTTATCACACATTACCACCTGTGCAGGTGCATATTTACATGATTCTTTAGATTCATGGCATTTGGCTGTTGTGTGATTCTCACTCAGCATTCTTGGAGATGGCTAACATATCAGCAGGGAGTTCTTCCTCAAAGTTGCATGCATAGGCATTTAGTTTACTTTTGGAAGCAGCATGCTACAAATAGTCCTAGACCTCCATTTGCAACTGGTGGAGGGCATTTTAGGGGCTTGTCTTACGAGCACCCCTGTCAGGTGTATCTTTTGTGGTCTTCCCAGGAGACACAGGTAACTCATCTATGTTTTCTGCTGTGCATTTGCCTTCTTGAGTTATTTAGAATCTGCTCCTCACGGAACTTTCAATCAGGGGTTCTCAATGGCACCCCACTCCAGTGTTCTTGCCTGGAGAATCCCAGGGACGGAGGAGCCTGGTGGGCTGCTGTCTATGGGGTCGCACAGAGTCGGACAGAACTGAAGCGACTTAGCAGCAGCAGACTTCAGCAGATGTCAGAGTCACTTGGTAGTGGAGGTGAGGGCTGGTCAGAGGCAGGTGAAGAGGGGGAAGGAGAAGAAGGATGTGTTAAAATACAGATGGCGGCAGCCCCACCTCCAGGGTTTATGATTCCCAGAAGGTCCCAGATGGGGAAACTCAAATGTGCATGTCAACTAAGGCCCCAGGAGAGGCTGATGCTGCTGGTCTGGGGACCACACCTGGAAAACCTGTGTTCTTAGAAGAAGGACAGGCTTAGACCCTGCTTCCCTCCACTGTTACTGCCCTACACTTTCCTTCTGTCTCAATGGCAATGGCCACAGGCTTTTCCTCTGCTTATTACCATCACTGCTTGTGACCTCCATTCATTTTATATCCATTCCTTGCTTTTCCCTGGCCCTCTTTTCCTTCTCCAACATGCCTATTATGAACACCCAAGGACAAAGATTATGCCAGTGAGGTTTTTATATCCTCATTGTCCACAATGAGTGACACACACCAGATACTTGAATAAACTCAAGAATAATTGAGTTGGATGTCGGTCCTGGCCCTGTTATTGCACTTTGTTCTTTTGGCAGTGAGTTAAATACTCTCCTATCCATTTCTATGGTTGGTAAAATGAAGGGAATGGTGTTTGACAGTAGATATGCATTAGAGAATTGGGTACAAAAAAAAGTCTGCCTAGCAAGAAGAAGAAAAACAACCTGTTAGTCAATCAGGTGGGGGCAGTGTCCATTGGTGACACTGGGAGTGGTCGTGCTGGGCAGCCGAGAGCCCAAGTGGCCTGCAAAGCTGTTTCCCGGGCAGGATGCTTCCAAGATTTGTTCCTTAATGTTCTCCACAGGAACACAAGCTACTGCAGCATCCATGAGAAGAATTTTCCCCGAAGAATTTCAGTTTGGGAAAAGAAATAAGGAAATGTGAGCCTTTACACAGCTGCTCTGGCCTAACACGTCACATGATAGTAATATAAAAGTTGACTTTAAAAAATAACAATGTCTACTTTTTTCTGACTTAAAAAATTAATTTACATTTTAGAAGTTTTCAGGACACAAAATGTATCCTGAAGGGCATAAGTTATCTACAACCTTCATACCCAGAAATTACCTGCATTTACATGTTGAATTATTTTCTTCCTTTCAGTGTCTTTTTTGATCTTGTGCTTGTGTGTGTGTGTGTGTGTGTGTGTGTGTGTGTGTTGGAGGGGCAGATTATTCTATGGGGTTTTAGCCTTTACATATTATGTGTCCTACTTTAAAAAATTAACCTTGCATTATAAACATTTCTCTGTCATCCATCAATCTTCAAAAGCATAATTTTTAGGGATTTCCTTGGCAATCCAGGGGGCATCAGTTTGATCTCTGGTCAAGGAGCTAGGATCCCACACACCAAATCGTGTGACCAAAAAAAATACCCATAATTTTTAATCTTCATTTTTTTAATTACAAAAAATTATAGTAAGTAAACACAAGGATTCACAATTATATATAGTAGAAAAGAGAAATTTTCTCTTCTCCAAATTCATTCCCCAGAAGAAATCACTGCCAACAGCTTGAGACTTTTTATTCCAGGCATAGTCAGTAATTCAAAGTTTAAAGAAAATAAACAAATGGGTTTATATCATTCTGCCACTTGCTCTTAAAAAAGATATAGCATTTTGTAGCCACTTCTTTTATATGAAAAAAAGTGAAAACGTGATTTTTTTCCCTAGCTATTCCAAGATTCTATTATCGAACACTCCCATTGTTTGGCATTTTCAATATTCTAAAGAATGCTGAGAGCACCCTAATATAGATTTCTTTGTCTGTGGGGAGGTAGTGAGTGAGTGAAGGTCACTTAGTTGTGTCCAACTCTGAGACCCCATGAGTCCATAGAGTTCTCCAGGCCAGAATACTGGAGTGGGTAGCTTTTCCCTTTTCCAGGGGATATTCCCAACTGAGGGATCGAACCCAGGTCTCTCACATTGCAGGTGGATTTTTTACCAGCTGAGTCACAAGGGAAGCCCAGGAATACTGGAGTGGGTAGCCTATCCCTTCTCCAGTGGATCTTTCTGACCCAGGAATCAAACTGGGGTTTCCTGCATTGCAGGCAGATTCTTTACCAACTGAGCTATGAGGGAAGCCCCCATGGGAGGTAGGACATTTTTAATGGCACTTGTATGCTAAGCAAGTCAGTATCAAGGATTCAGTCTTCAAATAGGGCTCTTGACTTTGGTCTCACCTTGACTCCTGACCTCACCCCTCACTCCCACCAATGTCTCAAGGACCTTTGGGGTTGAGTGCTGTCTGAAGGGTGGATCACTGAACTCTGGGTCCCTTACTTGGTCATTCAGGTCACGCTCAGGGTGGCATTTTCCCAGAGGAAGGAAACGTTTTGAAAAATTCAGAGCAGCAGAAACGTCCTGGAGGGTAAGAGGGTTCTTATTATTCATCCCTGTGAACACCCAGGGTCAGGGGGTCAGGGATGAATCCTGTTTCCCCCTTCACCCTCTCAAGTGGAAGTCTTCTAGCTCCATCTCTGCTCTCAAAACCCACTAGAACAAACAACTTTTATATACGATGCTGAAAGCTCAGCTTCTCTGTACAGCAGTGCCAAATCAAATCTCAGAGACAGAATCCTGGGTGAGGTAGAAAAGGATAGCTTTATTGCTTTGCCAAGCAAAGGGGGACACAGTGGGCTAATGCCTTCAAAACCATCTGTCCCTACTTTGGAAACATAGGGAGAAGTTTTATAGTAAATGAGGGCATGATCAGTTTCTGGACATTCTTCTGATGGGTTAGTAGTATGGTAAGTGGGAGTCAGCATCAATCTTCAAGTCCAACTGGTCTGGGGTCTGCATGCTTGTGGACAGGATACCATTAACTTCTCCCACCTAGAGGGGATTTCAGTATCTGTAAAATAGCTCAAAGATATTGTTGAATGTATCCATTGATGGGAAAACAGGACCTTGCCCCAAGGCTGCTCTAGACTGTTTGTTTCTCCCTAGTCTTGCATCACCTCCCTTCCCTAATTAACAACTGCTTGAATCTGCCTATTGGAACCCAGGGAGGGTCATGGAGGATGAATAAAGGCTGTTTCCTATAATCAAAAAAATGGGAGACACAGAAAGGCCTTTGTACCCAGGAGCCTCACAGGGCTCTTCATGGTATCAGATAGAAACTTCTGAACTTATCAGGATGATTAAATGCGGAGGACAATGTTACTGGCCCTCCTGGAAAGTCAGATTCACTGCTTATGTGGGAGAGGGGTGGGATTCTGAGAGAAAGCTCTCAAGACAATGGTGAGCAGGGCCGAAGGCTTTTGAAAGGGAGGGTGTAGACCCTTCTTGGACAAAACTAGATATACATGCAGTTTCACATGACAGGAATATGTGCTTCTTGGTGAAAGACTGGAGAGGGTTCACAGTTCACTGGGAATGAGAAGGAAATCACCTCCTCCCAAGATGCACAGAGATAAGGGAGGAATCCTGAGTCCTTGAGGAGCACAGCCGATGTGTGATTATTCCAGGCCTGGGACACAGTTCAAGGGTCTTGGCAGCCATTTCTCATTTCCTTCAGCATTCTTTCTCTGGAATCATCCCTGTCATAATCCCCTCCCTGAGATGGTGCAACTGGGGAAAGGATGAACCTCGAAAGAAAAGAAGCCATAAAGGCACAGAGACTTCCCCTCCAGACCCAGGGTTGGGAGTTTTATGATGGATGGTTATTGTACAGACTGGGGGCTCTTCAGAGTCTCACAGGGTGTGTGACTGATGGTCACATCTCTGATCCTTTGAGCTAGACCTACCAGGCAGGACCTATGGGACCTTCTAGGGACAGGACCCACTCTCACCCCTTGACCACCACTCCCCACCCCATGATCTGTTTGCTTCTTGTTTCATGAAAAACTTTAGCCTTCTAGGCCTTCCCTGAGTTCCAAAGAACAAATTTAATCAGAGAGGTGAGAAAATACAGAAACAAAGGAAAACAGTTAAGCAAGACAAACCAATAATAGTTTAGCCATTAAATAAAGTCAAGGACCTTTAGTGCTTCCTATTTGGCTCTTGATAATATTCTGAGTTATATCCTTGAGTTGAAATCTCCACGAGGTGGAAGAAATCAACAGCATGCTGACTGCAAGCACATAGACCCCATACTAGCTGGAACCAGAAGGTTGATGATGTTGACTCCAGATTACCTTAATACGAACCAATCAGAAGAATGGCCAAGACCTGATCACACATCCCAAAACCCTTTCCCTCACCCTGTCTTTACAAATATCTTTTAGTAAAAGGGGAATTTCAGGCCTTTTGAGTGTTAGTGGCCCACTCTCCTTGCTTGGCCTTGCAATAAATGCTGCACTTTCCTTCACCACAACCTGGTGTCAGTAGACTGGCTTTACTTCAGCAGGGTGAGTGGACTCAAGTTTGGTTTGGTAACATATGGGTCAGGATTCAATCAGAGAAGCAGAGTCACTGGGAATGAACATCTATACCAGGGACTTCCATGGTGGCACAGTGGATAAGAGTCTGTCTACCAATGCAGGGGAAGCTGGTTTGATCCTGGGGAGGATCCACATGCTGAGCACCTAAGCCCATGCACCACAACTACTGAAGCCTGTGTTCCTATAGCCTGTGCTCCACCACAAGAGAAGCTCCCACAATGAGAAGCCTGCAAACCACAACTAGAAAGTAGCCTCTACTTGGCACAATTAGAGAAAGCTGCACATAGCAACAAAGACCCAGCATAGCCAAAACCAAAATAAATTAATAAAAAAGAATATCTAGCCCAAATCCATGCAACAAAGTATTTGTGTGTATTACATATAATATAATGATTTTATTTTATATATTTGCATAGATACTTCTTACTATTGGTAAGGTCAAATTCCTGCAACAAATCATAGATAGATAGATAGATGTGGTTGGCTAATAATATTATAAGCCTTTGACTGTGTGGATCACAATAAACTGTGGGAAATTCTAAAGGAGATGGGAATACCAGACCACCTGACCTGCCTCTTGAGAAACCTGTATGCAGGTCAGGAAGCAACAGTTAGAACTGGACATGGAACAACAGACTGGTTCCAAATAGGAAAAGGAATATATCAAGGCTGTATATTGTCACCCTGCTTATTTAACTTATATGCAGAGTACATCATGAGGAACGCTGGGCTGGAGGAAGCACAAGCTGGAATCAAGATTGCCAGAAGAAATATCAATAACCTCAGATATGCAGATGACACCACCTTTATGGCAGAAAGTGAAGAGGAACTAAAAAGCCTCTTGATGAAAGTGAAAGAGGAGAGTGAAAAAATTGGCTTAAAGCTCAACATTCAGAAAACTAAGATCATGGCATCTGGTCCCATCACTTCATGGGAAATAGATGGGGAAACAGTGGAAAGAGTGTCAGACTTTATTTTTTTGGACTCCAAAATCACTGCAGATGGTGATTGCAGCTATGAAATTAAAAGACGCTTACTCCTTGGAAGGAAAGTTATGACCAACCTAGACAACATATTAAAAAGCAGAGTCATTACTTTGTCAACAAAGGTCCGTCTAGTCAAGGCTATGGTTTTTCCATTGGTCATGTATGGATGTAAGAGCTGGACTATAAAGAAAGCTGAGTGCTGAAGAATTGATGCTTTTGAACTGCAGTGTTGGAGAAGACTCTTGAAAGTCTCTTGGACTGCAAGGAGATCCAACCAGTCCATCCTAAAGGGGATCAGTCCTGGGTGTTCTGATGTTGGAAGGACTGATGTTGAAGCTGAAACTCCAATACTTTGTCCACCTGCTGTGAAGAGCTGACTCATTTGAAAAGACCCTGATGCTGGGAAAGACTGAGGGCAGGAGGAGAAGGGGACGACAGAGGTTGAGATGGTTGGATGGCATCACCGACTCAATGGACATGTATTTGGGTAGACTCCAGCATTTGGTGATGGATAGGGAGGCCTGGCGTGCTGTGGTTCATGGGGTCGCAAAGAGTCGGACATGACTGAGCAACTGAACTGAACTGAATAATATATTGGGGAGACTATTTATTGGTCTCTATTCACACTATTTATTGGTAAGGTCAAACTTCTGAAACACATTATATGCCTATATATGTGACTGTAAAGTAGAAGAGAGCAAAGGACAAGCTGGAACCCACAGGATGAGTGGGGTCTCATGAGGATAAACTTAAGCCCATGTCAGTTTTCACTGCCTCTGGACTGGGTGGTATGAGCACCACCATAAGAAGCTGAGGCTCTTCATCAAAGTGTGAAACACACTCTTAGTCCAGGAACTGCACAAGCTGAAGAAGGATCCAGGAAGGCAGAGTAGTTGCATCCCTGACTTCTCCTTCACACCAAAGAGATGAGCCAGCAGAAAAATGAGCACACGTGTGAGCTATTCAACACCTGCAGCTTCCCTTCCATCCCCAACTTCAATCTCCCACAAGAATATCTCTTGTGGCCCATCCTAACCAGAAACTCTGAGCCAAAAAAGGGAATCTAGCAAATGTACGGTGGCTTAACCACACCGACACATCACACAGATACTGGAGTCTGCTTCCTGACCATTTGGCACTCATACACACTCCTGAAACTACACTTTTTAATCTCCAAATAAAGACAGTAGCAAGGTCATCCTTCCACCTACCATAACATGACTATTTAGTGTGCAAACAGAAACACTCCAAGAATATAGAATCCTTTTTTTGGTCTTTGGGTAGTTTCTTCTTCCCCTAGGAGATTCACACACCCCCTTTTACATCCTTTACTTTAAATATTGACATTAAAATACCAGGAAGGTAGATAAGGCATTCTGTAGGTTTATAGATGATAGTTTTAGCAGAAGACCTGCAGGCAGGAAAGGCAAATTTCTATCCAGAGTAAATGGCTACTCTTCCATAATATTCCATAAATATCCACTGGGACTATTTCTCTTTTCCACTGTCCTCTGGCTCATCCAAGAGTGAGGCTATAGTGAGGCAGCCACCTGCTTTCAGGTACAGAATCAACTGTGAACGATACCCAAAAGTTCTTCATTCTTCTCCTCAACAAATTGTCATAGGGAATTTCCTATGAGGCCATAGGTGTGGGTTAAAAGAGAGAAAGTGATGAGAAGATAGAGGAGCTGTGGTGGTGGTGGTTTAGTCGCTAAGTCTTGTCCGACTCTTGCGACCCCACAGACTGTAGCCTGCCAGTCTCTTCCATAATGAAAGTGGTCCAAAGTAGTTAACCTGCTGCCCAGTCTTCCTGAGGAATGGTGCCATATTAGTGGCTCAGTGTTGATCTTTGCTGTTGGCCAACTGGACACTCAGCAGAAGCTGAGACCACAACAGCCTTGGTAAAGAGGAGTCTATATTTCTGAGCCATAAGATCACACTGTTCATGAGTCCACTGGCTAATAAAAGGGGTGGTGGGGGAAAGAAGCTAACAGGTCATCCTATCTACTTGATTAATTTCTCCTCTGAAGAGATCACCCTTTAGTGAATATTTGTGTATGAGGCATTAATACATTCACATCCCCATTCCCATTTGGAGAGGCCTATCCACATACCTCTCCCCCACACCTCCTTACTGTAACTTTCCAGTCTTTTTCCATCTAAGCTCAGACATAAGCTATGGATCATAGCAGCTTAGAGCCATATTTCTGGCCATTTTTCCTTCCAGGCACAATGAACAATCAGGTACCCTACTCCAAAATCTACCCACTGGGCCACTGGGAATATTTTCCTTTTCCAGAATATTTCCTTCTTGCTCATCCAAGAGTGAGGCTATAATGAGGCAGCCACCTGCTTTCAGGTACAGAATCAACTGTGAACGATACCCAAAAGTTCTTCATTCTTCTCCTCAACGAATTGTCATAGGGAATTTCCTATGAGGCCATAGGTGTGGGTTAAAAGAGAGAAAGTGATGAGAAGACAGAGGAGCTGTGGTGGTGGTGGTTTAGTCGCTAAATCATGTCCGACTCTTGCAACCCCACAGACTGTAGCCTGCCAGGTTCCTCTGTCCATGGGATTCTCCAGGCAAGAATACTGGAGTAGGTTGCCATTTTCTTCTCCAGGGGATCTTCTCAACCCAGGAATTGAACCCAGGACTCCTGTGTTACAGGCAGATTCTTTACCAACTGAGCTATAAGGGAAGCCCTAGAGGAGCTGTAGGGATCTGATTTACTTCTTCATGCAACTTGAATCTTTAAAACCTGCTTGACTCTGATCTCATATGTACCACTTCCATATGGTGATGGAATGCTGCTGTGGGTCAGACAGCCCCCCCCCCGCCCCCGCCATAGTTTACAATGTGTAGCTCAAGTCATATAATAATGTAGTGTCCTCTGGTCAGGAGCATTAGAAACTAGAAACGCTCACTAGAAAGCCCAAAGCTGTTGTTGTTTCTCAAAGGAAAGTAGTTATCTGCATAGGATAGCATTACTTTGCTCCCACATCCTAAGAATTTGCCCTGTGAATCACATACAAGTGCCTTCCAAAGCATCCAGACATCATGCCTACCAGCCACGGCCACTTCAAGCGTGATTGGATCTGTGGTCCAAATGTCAGAGCAGCTGGCATGGCAGACGTGCTTTAAAATCTTCTCTTGCTCTGGAACACTTTCAAAACAGGAAGCTTTTTAATCACTTGGTAAATGGGTATGTGTTGCTTCCAAAATCCAGAGAACCACTGTGCAGGATGGGACCGAGATAGCAATTTGTCTTTCACATTGGAAGAGACATCACAACATGTCTCAGACAATGAAATTTCACTAAGGTTTTTGTGGAATTTATTTCCCTTACCTTACTTAGATGTTACCTCAATATGCCTGAAGTTTGCTCACCAGGTTCAATTATTATAACATCATCAATGAAATGGACAAGCACAGTATCTTATGGGATGGAAAGGTGGTCATGTCCCTATGGACTAGATTGTGGAACAGGACTGGAGAGTTTCTATAGCCCTAAAATAGAACAGTGAAGGTCTATTACTGGCTTTGCCAGCTGAAGTAAACTACTTCTGATGATCTTATTAACAGGTATAGAGAAGGAGGCATTTGATAGACCAATAGCTGCATACCAGGTGCCAGAGGCTGTGTTGATCTACTACAACAACAAAACTACATCTGGAAGAGCAGCTGCAACTAAATGTACCACCTGATTAAGTTTAAGGTAATTCAAGTTCCATCTGTTTTTGACATAGGTGAAGTATTATAGGCTAGTTGTATGGGATGTGGTAGTAATCACCATGCCTACATCTTTCAAGTCCTCAGTAGGGACAACAGTCCCCACAATCTCTCCTGAAATGTGGTACTGTCTTTGGTTTCTGATTTTCCTACATATAGAGAGTACTAGCGGCTTCCCTTGGTCTTTCCTAGCACAATAGTCCTCATTCTACAGATTAGGGATTCTGCTATGTCAATTCCAACTATGCAGCCCAGATCTGGGCAAGTAACAGCAGGATAATTTCAGAAACCCACTGAGCCCCCCATGAAGTGTAACTGTACCAGCATTCCACCAGTTATTTGATCAATAGAACCTCTGCTCTGACTGGTGGACCACAGTGACGTTTTAGACTTTTCAGGAATTCATGCAAATCCAGATTCAGTGTCCCAGAATCCCTGAAAAGTCTGAACGTGTCTCCTTCCCCAGTGCACAGCCTCCCTGGTAAACAGTCAGATGTCTTTGGAGAGAAGGATGGGAGGGAGTTAAACAAGATATATTTTTGATGCTGGAGAGGTGTGGAGAAAAGGAAACCCTCTTAACACTTTTGGTGGGAATGTATTGAATAAATCAGTGCAGCCACTATGAGAACAGTATGGAGTTTCCTCAAGAAGCTAAAAAGTAGACTTACCGTATGAACCTTTAATCCCATTCCTGGATATATATCCAAACAAAACCATAATTCGAAAAGATATATGCACACATATTTTCATAGCAGCAGTATTTACAATAACCAGGCCATGGAAGCAACCTCAATGTCCGTTGACAGATGAATGGATAAAGAAGATGTGGTGTGTATATATATATAAAATATTCATATTATGTTGTATGTAATATAATATGAATATTGAATGAATATGAATGAATATTATTCAACCATAAAAAGAATGAAATAATACCATTTGAAGCAACATGGATGGACCTAGAGATTATCAAAATAAGTGAATTAAGTCAGAACAAAAAAACAAATACCATATAATATCACTTGTATGTGGAATCCAAAACATGACATAAATGAACATATCTATAAACAGAAACAGATTCACAGTCATAGAGAACAGTTGTGTTTGTCAAAGAGGAGTGGGGGAGAGGAAATGATTGGGAGTTTGGGACTAGCAGACACAAACTGTTATATGTGGATAAACAACAAGGTCCTACTGTATAGCACAGGGAACTATATTCAATATCCTGCGATAAACTATAATGGAGAAGAATATGAAAAAGAATGTATATATGCACACCTGAGTTACAGCAGAAATTATTACACAACACCGTAAATCAACTATAATTCAATAAAAAAGATACATTTAATGAGAGTGTGACAGGCTTCTTCAAGGACCCACTGAGTGTGGGCTGGTGAACTGGGTGGGATAAGTTTGGAGATGGACTGAAAGGCTAAAACTTTCTAGTTTGGTAGCTTGAGTCAGAATTTTGTTCACTTAACTTTGAGCTTTGATAACTATACAAATAAAATAAGGTTTTAATATACCATCCAACTATTTTGGTCCTAGGGACAGAAGGATCAGTTATTCAGAGCTAAAGATCTCTGTGAGTCAGACTTTTGATTACTGCCTGGACTCTTCTGTGCCACTCCAGAGTCTGCTCATTCTCATCACACTTAGGAATCACAGTTGAGTCACAAGTCACACTATACTATCTGACTTACAGAGAAGAGCAATCACAAAACTCTTCAATGATGCTGGTGGAGGGTATCCTCTAATTAATTTATCACAGCCTTAGTGAAAAGTGTATCCTCTGGACCCCACCCAGAGTGGATGAGATGGTATTATACAATCTCTCCATCCTATCCATCCCAATCTCAGCAAGGAAGTTTTGGCATCTCATCTTCATTTACTATAGACCACTCTTGGATACAAATTTCACTCAATCAATCAAGCAAAATGTGAGAGCTGTTCCAATTTCCTTGAGCTAAATCCTCAATTATGGATTCTTTACTTAGTGAGCCTGTATTAATTAGAGCTTTCCAGAGAAACAGAACCAATCAGGTGTGTGTGTGTGTGTGTGTGTGTGTGTGTGTGTGTGTGATTTATTACAAGGAATTGGCTCACATGACCATGCAGATTAATTCCAAGATCTGCAAGGTGAGATTTGTGAGGTGAGTTCCAAGTCTGCAAGGTGAGTTGGTAAACTGAAGACCCAGGAGAGTTGATGGGGTGGTTCCAGTGTGAAAGTAGGCAGGCTTGAGATCCAAGAAGAGCTGATGTTTCAGTTCAGGCCAAAGGCGTGAAAAAGTCAATGCCCTAGTTTGAAGCTCCTCAAGCAGGAGAGCTCTTTCTTACTTGGGAAAGTTCACCCTTTCTGTTCTATTCAGATCTTTGACTGATTGGATGAGGCCCCCACACACGAGACAGAGCAACCTGCTTTACTCAGTCTACTGATAAATGTTCATCTCATCCAAAAACAACTTCATAGAAATATCCAGTATAGTATTTTACCAAACATCTGGGCACTCTGTGATCAAATTAACACAGAGAATTAACCAATTTAGAGTCCTTATCAATAAGTTTGGACTGATTCAAGTTTATAATTCTTCTATCTGAACTAAGGAACTAACTAACTAAAGGAGAGGGAGTGGAGTAGAAAGCTAGGATAGAGAATCTCTATGGTATATAATGATCTTACTGGTCACTATTTATACCATGATGTACACTCTTTAGAGTCCCCAAGAGATTGATAAGGCACACTTCCTAACTAGCAAGGCAGCTAGCTTTCCCCTTAATTAGCTTATCTTTGTATTGTTAGCCTATTCTTAATTTTTGTATTGAGTGGAGTAGACAACAGAACTAGGAAAGGATGCTATTGTCACCTGGATTCTATTCCTGCTCCTTCTTTTTGGAAGGAAAAGTACCTAAATTCTAGTTTCTTTCTCTTTGAATGGGGTGTTACTTTGTGTAAGGTGTGATGATTAGAGACACTGTAAAGATCTGAGTTCTGGCTTCCCAGGAGGCACAGTAGTAAAGAATCCACCTGCCAATGCAGGAGATGCAGGAGACTCCAGTTTGATCCTTGGGTTGGGAAGATCCCCTGACATAGGAAATGGCAACCCACTTGAGTATTTTTGCCTGGAAGGTTCCATGGACAGGAGGAGCCTGCTGGGCTATGGTCCACAGTGTCACTGAGATTGATCACGACTGAGCATGCACACACTACTGTAAAGAGCTTGGCACAGAGTCAGCATGAAATAAAACATTTGGTATCGATTCTTACCATTAGGCCTAAGCATTCAAGTAAATTCCATTCCCATCCTTTTTGCCTGAATACTTCTGGAGAGCTTTTTTGCTTTTAAATCTTGAATTTTGTGTAATCAGAAAATTATCCCTTTCATACTCATATACAATTCCTTAAGAAAACTATCTGAAGGACCTGACATCACAGAGATAATGAGAAGGTGCTGTTTTGGAGTATTGGAAACATTCCAATGACTGGTTTATTTTGTGCAAACCTCAGTGCAAATGCTGCTTGACCACATAGGGGGAAAAAAAACAGGGTAGTGGAGTGTTTCAAAGCATATATTCTAGAGCCAGTTGGTCAGGGTTTGAATCCTGGCTAGACATGGCTTATCAAGTCTCTTTGTACCTTGGTTTCTTCAACTGTACAGTGGGGGCTACTGTGCTTACTCCCAAGGTTTGCTCTGATGATTAAAGGTGTTAACACATTAAAACCCTTAAAACAGCTGCTGGTACACTGTCCTTGTGCTCAGGAAGTATCGCTATTGAAAGCAGGTCTCTGCAGTGTACTGTGGCTATGTTTTAATAATATATGATCTTCGGAGGAAGCAGGGTGAAGGGATTCATGGGAATAATTTTCACTGTTTTTGTAACATCTTGTGTGTCTTAAATTATTTCAGAATAAAATGGTATATAAACAAAAGGGAATCTCCTGACTCCAAAGCCTGTATCCATCCTTAGATATCTCTTTCTTCATTATTGGGAAAAGGCATTTCTTAAATGTTCCACTACAATAGCTGCTCTGGCCTAAGGACTGCAAAGTTAATCAAACAGTTCTTCAGGATCCAACTACACATATAGAGAACAGCTTTAACTGCTTTTGGAGCAACTAATTAAACCTAGAAGGAACTACAAGTAACTTGTAGTTGAGAAGCCCAGAAGTTAAAAGCTATGACAGAAATATCACTCTGTCTAGTTTAACTATGAGTGGAAGACATTGGCAAAAAGTCTTCAGTAGCCTGAGTTTAGGATGTGTGTGCATACACACAACACACACTTGCCTTAGAAACCTCAGAGGTCATCTACTTGTCACGTGTATATGGCTCAGATGTCCGATAAAGCCCCGTTTAAGAATGGAGAACATATGCTATAATCTTGTGCATGACATAAAGGAAAAGAAACAAGAGGAAAATACCCAGGAATATAATTTTCAAGACATTGAAAAGAATGATACATCCAAACCCCTACTGATCAGGTGATTTTTGCTACTCTCAGTTCAGTTCAGTTGTCACTCAGTTGGGTCCGATTCTTTGCAACTCCGTGGACTGCAGCACGCCAGGCCTCCCTGTCCATCACCAACTCCCGAAGTTTACTCAAACTCATGTCCTTTGAGTCGGTGATGCCATCCAACCATCTCATAATCTGTTGTCCCCTTCTCCTCCTGCCTTCAATCTTTCCCAGCATCAGGGTCTTTTTTTGCTACTCTAGGGAGGAACATGAAGATATTTAGAGCCAGGGATGAATAAGAAACAAAAAATTTTTTGACTCCTCCTACTTGCAAAATTATTCCTCCTTCAGAGGCTCTTGAACTCTAGGAAGTATTCCAGAGAATATATGTTCAGACAAAAGTTCCTAGTTGTAATGTCTCTCTCAGCGTTCTTCAAGGGCAGTGAGAAGGTAGAGTCTCTCAAATGGGAATATGAGTGGTTTGAAACATACTTAAATTATAATAACATTATATTTGGAAAACAAACCAAAAAAATCATTTTTGTAATTCTAACTAGAAAAGTAAAACTCAGTATAATCTTAGCTAGGAAGGCTATGTCAAAAAAAAAAAAAAGACTCTTTTGCACATTAATAATTTTTAGGGTGGTTATGAAAATTTTTCATCAAATGGTACATGTGTGGTCAGTCGCTCAGTTGTGTCCAGCTCTGTGACCCCAGGGACTGTAGCTCGCCAGGCTCCTCTGTCCATGGGGTTTCCCAGCAAGAATACTTGAGTTCATTGCCATTTCCTACTCCAGGGAATCTTCCTGACCCAGTGACCAAACCTGCATCTCTTGTGTCTCCTGCACTGGCACAGAGATTCTTTACCATGGAGACACCTGGGAAGCCCCTCATCAAATGGTGATATGGGTTAGAAAAACTACTGACTCAGAAAACTAAAAATAGAATTAGCATATGATCTAGCAATTCCACTCCAGGGCATATATCTGGACAAAACTATAATTCAAAACGATAGATACATGCACCTCTATGTTCAAAGCAGCACTATTCACAATGGCCAATACATGGAAACAACCTAAATGTCCATGATTGGATAAATGGATAAAGAAGATGTGGTACATATATACAATGGACTACTACTTAGCCATGAAAAAGAACAAAATAATGCCATTTACAGCAACAAGAATGCAACTAGAGGTTATCATGCTAGGTGTGTCAGAAAGAGAAAGACAAATATCATATGATATCACTTATATACAGAATCAAAAATATGACACAAATGAACCTATCTATGAAATAGAAGCAAACTTATGAACATAGAGAACAGATTTGCAGTTGCCAATGGGTAGGGATTTGGGGAAGGGATGAATTGAGAGGTTGGGGTTAGCAGATGTAAGTAAGCTATTATATATGAATGGATAAACAACAAGGTCAGACTGCATAGCACAGGAAACTATATTCAATATCCTGTGACAAACCATAATGGAAAGAATATTTAAAAAAGAATGTATATATGTGTGTGTATATATATAACTAAATCTGCTGCACAGAAGAAATTAACACAAGATTGTAAATCAACTATACTTTAATAAAAACAAAACAATTTATATAGACAACTATTAAATATATAGAAATTTATATTTTATATTAAATAACATATATTAATAAACATTTTAATTTATATTTTTAATTACATGGCAGATGAGCTTATTGAAGGCAAATGATACAACAGAGGTGGTAGAGTATAAAAATGCACATGGAATGGTAAATTTGAGGAGAAGTTTTATACTGATGAAGAATAAGTGGTTCTGAAGTCATTATTCAACAAGGGAGATTCTTTACCATGGAGCCACCTGGGAAACCCCTTCTTATTTTTAAAATGATAGAACTTTTAAAAGTAGCAATATGGCATTACATTTGTATTTTCTTACATTGTTTCAAGTCACAATTGAGTCTTAAAAGAAACTAGAAGAAAATCTACTGAAAACTTCTGGACTAGATGGTACAATTCTCAGGTACTCCACATCTTATTTGCGGCGCCCCCCGCCCCCAACTTCTACCTCCATATCTTCCACCATTGGCTAAGACAAACTGGGATGACTGCTAAATATTACCAGAAATTTTTCTATGGCATAATTGAAGACTCAATATTTGGAAGGGGAGTTGGAGAAACATTTTTCCATGGATCTCTGCTCTTTCACTTGTCTAAAAAAGCAGAGTTCTCTGAGCTTTGGAGAACAGCTCAAGGTTTATTTTTTTCCACCTGGTTTCCATGAACTACAGACTACACATCAGCTCACACCTTCCCTCTGTAGTCCTGCTTGACAAGGCTGACTGCTAGACTTGAATCCTATTTCAACAGCTTAAAAGCTGAACTGTATTGAGTGACACATTTAATCTCTCTGAACCTCCATTTCCTCATCTATAAAGTGAGAAGGATAATAAGAGTACCCCTAAGGTGGTCATTGAAATGCTTAAATGAGATAATGCACTTAAAGCCTCCAGCACTTAAAAAGTCCTCAGTAATATTAGCTATCATTATTAATATCTGGGGATATAATTAATTGATCCTTTGCTCTCCTTCACCTAAATGCCACCTCCCCAAGACTTCTGCACATATGTTTTCAGTTCTATCATAGGATCTTATATAAATGCCTGGTCATGTTCCAAGTATATATTTGTTGTATGCGTAAGAAGACAGTCAACTAGAATCAGCATTAATCTGTAATTTGGACAGTGGTCAAGATGGAACCTGGGTATAAAAGGCTGAATTCCAGATGCTTCAACCTGCATCATCTCTCTGGTCAGGAAAGGCCATAGTAAGACCTAATAACAATTCTTGACCTTGCTACTAAGTCCTTAAAAGTGCTATGCTGCTTGAGCTTTCTACTGGGAACCCTGAAACACCTCAAGTTGTAGAAAACAGGACTTTGGTTGCCCACTCCCTTTTCACTCAGGAGTGCTTCCAGCTTGTGAGGACCCAAAAAGTACGGGTCCCCATCTCGGTAACAGATGAGCAGTTTGTCCAGCAGACAATCCAGTGCCTAAGGCTCATGTGCTCCCTGAACACCCATCCTGCACTCTCCTGGATTTCCTCTCTGTGAGCTGAGTCTCTCCGAGATGGAAGCCAGCTGACCTTTGTGAAAGTGACCTCAGAGTGACTCGCATTTACATTTCCAATTTTTTTTTCCTCTTTGGCATTTTTGTTTCTATTTTTTATGCTCCTTTCTGGTATTTGATATATCATTTTAAGCCATCTGCCATCCTTTCTGGAATGAAATGGCATATAAATACATACATAGATGCATACATAAAATGAAATGCTGAGATTTGAGAGAGACATCAAACACAAATGCATCCCTCTAGGTTATTGATATTCAAGAGAGTGACAAGGGAGGGGAAAGGAAAGGGAGCTTCATTTTCCAAAATGTACATCCTAGTATTTTTTTCTGATCCTTCCCTACCCCCACTCCCCAGCTTCCTAGGTAATATGAAAATCAAGGTGAATGGTGGATTTGTATTTTGAAAGATTCTTTCAGATGATTTTGATATACCTCTTTGTCTCCCAATCCTCTCCCCAGAGCTCAGAGCCACATCTCCAGGTTTTCTCAGCTCTGTCCTTGTGTTTGGTCAGGAAGCAGCTCGTTCTGCCAGACTAGCTCATCTCTCCATGGAAATGCCATCCCAGAGTTATGATGGAGAATTATGCCCTTGGCTCTTAAAGTGGGATAACATAAGGAACAGGCAAGACAGCTGAAGGGCATTTCTGAATCATTTGCAAAACCTTAGATGAGGCCACTGTTTGCTATGTGACCAAATGTCACCCAAATAAAGATTTCTCTTCATGGTATTCAGTCCCTGAGAAAGATCTGACTCTCCAGGAAAACTTGACTGTCTATAGAGGAGAACTGCAATGCCCATCATTCTATCATTTTCCCCCCATTATCTTTCAGGGGATTCTATTCAATGCAGCAAATATTGGATGCTGGGTACCATGTTACATACTGGTTTATAAAGATCAGCAGGGCCAGTTCTGGGCTCTGGAACATTTATTCAATACAATCTATAGGATGCAAAGTGAAATACACGTTGCATTATAGCTATACTTTCCTCAGATTCTTCTTATAATGATATCTCCTTACATTCTCAGTAGTTTCTATAATGCTTTGTTATATGAATTTTTTAAAAATATGACGAATGAATAAGAAAGCTGTGGCACATATACACAATGGAATATTACTCAGCTATTAAAAAGAATGCATTTGAATCAGTTCTAATGAGGTGGATGAAACTGAGGCCTATTATGCAGAGTGAAGTAAGTCAGAAAGAGAAACACCAATACGGTATATTAACACATATATATTGAATTTATAAAGATGGCAATGATGACCCTATATGTGAGACAGCGAAAGAGACACAGATGTAAAGAACAGACTTTTGGACTCTGTGGGAGAAGACGAGGGTGGGATGCTTTGAGAGAATAGCATTGAAACATGTATATTATTATATGTGAAACAGATCTCCAGTCCAGGTTCCCTGCATGAGACAGGGTGCTCAGGGCTGGTGCACTGGGATGACCCTGAGGGACGGGATGGGGAGGGAGGTGGGAGAGGGGTTCAGGATGGGGAACACATGTACACCCATGGCTGATTCATGTGAATGTACGGCAAAAACCACTACAATATTGTAAAGTAATTAGCCTCCAATTAAAATAAATAAATTAATAAAAATATATTTTTATATAATTTTTAAAGATTACTTTGTATTTATAGTTATAGAATATGTGCTATATTCCCTGTGTTGTACAATATGTTGTATATGTACAATGTTGTACATCCTTGAGCCTATCTTACACCTGATAGTTGTCTGAATTTTTTAATGTCTTGGCTTTGGTCTTCCCCCAGTGGAAGACAGACTTTTGGAGGGGTTTTCTGTTTTGTTTGCTTGGTTTTGGCTGTTTGCTGTCCTGTATTTTCTATCACCCTATATTCACTACTCAAAATCTCTTTATAAAAGCCTCATGTGCAGTGTAACCCCTCCTCCACAGTCACAGGTAAATGGACTGGAGGTGACCATCTGACCCAAGCTGGGCGACAAGGTTTTTTACACTGGGAATTTGAAATTGGAACTCTTAGAAACAAATCAAGTGGTCTTGGGGGCTCAAGATACCATTTTGAGGTGACTGTGGTGGAAAGTGAGATGAGAATGATGATCTTCAGAAAGGAGGAGACTGAATTAAACAGCCAAGAAAATCTGACATAAAGACCATAAGAATGAAGGAAAAATGGGTATAAGTCTAAGAGGGTGAGAAAAGCAGATGGCAGCACATGAAAGTTCTCTAGATTATTTCTATTTTCTCAGTGAAATGAAAGGTGAGGTCTTCAGCTGAGACGAGTGGTGGGAAGGAGGTGGGCAGCTTGAGAGGAGAGAAGGTGGTGTGAATTACTCATCATGCAATGGGGGAGTGAATTGACTCAGGGAATGTGGTGGGTGTGACAATCAGTGCTACAGACTCACTGGAGTGACTAAGTGGAGACAAGTCATCCTAGTTGTATGCTTTTCTCTGACCACTTTCAGCTGTGTGGATATGGAGCTGCCAAGTGAATATGACAGAGCAAGAGAGGAGCAAAGGAGTCGACTCTGCCTATGAAGGAATTATTCCAACACTGGACCATGGAACCTAATGAGGGAGTGGCCATTGAAATGATGGCTGGGTTCATGATCCCAATATAGTCAAAGCATCAGTGATACTGGAGTACAGAGGGAATAAGCTGGAGACAAAAGACTGAGAATCAGTTCAGTTCAGTCGCTCAGTCATGTCTGACTCTGCAACCCCATGAACTGCAGCATGCCAGGCTTCCGTGTCCATCACCAACCCTCAGAGCTTGCTCAAACTCATGTCAATCGAGTCAGTGATGCCATCCAACCATCTCATTCTCTGTCATCCCTGTCTCCTCCTGCCCTCAATCTTTCCCAGCATCAGGGTCTTTTCTACTGAGTCAGTTCTTCACATCAGGTGGCCAAAGCACTGGAGCTTCAGCTTCAGCATCAGTCCTTCTAATGAATATTCGGGACTGATCTCCTTTAGGATGGACTGGTTGGATCTCCTTGCAGTCCAAGGGACTCTCAACAGTCTTCTCCAACACCAGAGTTCAGAAGCATCAATTCTTCGGCGCTCAGCTTTCTTTATGGTCCAACTCTCACATCCATACATGACTACTGGGAAAACCATAGCTTTGACTAGACAGACCTTTGTCAGCAAAGTAATGTCTCTGCTTTTTAATATGCTATCTAGGCCTAGACTACTGGTTTTTCCAGTAGTCATGTGTGGATGTGAGAGCTGGATCATAAAGAAAGCCGAGCACCGAAGAATTGATGCTTCTGAACTGTGGTGTTGGAGAAGACTCTTGAGAGTCCCTTGGACTGTAAGGAGATCCAACCAGTCCATCCTAAAGGAGATCAGTCCCGAGTATTCATTGGAAGGACTGATGCTGAAGCTGAAGCTCCAATGCTTTGGCCACCTGATGTGAAGAACTAACTCACTGGAAAAGACCCTGATGCTGGGAAAGATTGAGGGCAGGAGGAGACGGGGATGACAGAGGATGAGATGGTTGGATGGCATCACTGACTCGATTGACATGATTTTGAGCAAGCTCTGAGGGTTGGTGATGGACACGGAAGCCTGGCATGCCACAGTTCATGGGGTTACAAGGAGTCGGACACAACTAAATGACTGAACTGAACTGAACTGAACTAGGTTAGTCATAGCTTTTCTTCCAAGGAGCAAGTGTCTTTTAATTTCATGGTTGCAGCCACCATCTGCAGTGATTTTGGATACCAAGAAAATAAAATCTCTCACTGTTTCCTTTGTTTCCCCATCTATTTGCCATGAAGTGATGGGACCAGATGCCAAGATCTTAGTTTTCTGAATATTGAGTTTTAAGCCAGCTTTTTCACTCTCCTCTTTCAATTTCATCAAGAGGCTCTTTAGTTCTTCTTCACTTTCTGCAATAAGGGTGGTGTCATCTGTGTATCTGAGGTTATTGATACTTCTCTCAGCAATCTTGATTTCAGCTTGTGCTTTATCCAGCCTGGCATTTTACATGATATACTCTGCATATAAGTAAAATAAGCAGGGTGACAATATACAGCCTTGACGTACTTCTTTCCTGATTTGGAACCAGTCTGTTGTTCCATGTCCAGTTCTAACTGTTGCTTCTTGACCTGCATATAGATTTCTCAGGAGGCAAGTAAGGTGGTCTGGTATTGGTTTACTCGAAATACAGATTGTGGAAGGTTGTGGCACATGGTAATGACAAAGAATAAAGTGGTGGTGAGCAGAAGTAGGGAGGACAAAATAAGTGGAGAAGAGAAGATCAGGAAACTGGGAAGTAAAGTCCTGGAGGTATTATCTATGTGAATACTGAAATTATCAAGTGTTGTACACGGAATACTAGAAGGAGAGAGAGGGAAACAAAGACCTTCACATGGCTCTGATAAGATGATACCATATGGTACACAAGTATCATGGAAGCCATGTGTGTGTGTTTGTGTGTGTGTGCTTGTTTGTGTGTGTGTACAGGAGGAATGAAGCTCTGAAAGTTGCAATGAAGAGGCAAGAGGACATGTTTCCCACATATAACCTCAGTGGTTGGAGAGGAGTGAGATAAATCTTGGACTTGAGAGGGCTGCAGGAGTTGGGGAAAGTCCCCAGGGAAGAGTCTGGCTTCAGCCAGAGCACCAAGAAGGAAACATTCAGCTGTTAAGGATGGATGGGATTTTACTGATGGTGGATCATGAGTTTCAGAATGTACAATGAAAGAGTTGTGAATAAATAGGAAATTGGATTTGATTAGGGGATGTTTTGAAGCTTATGGGGGTGAGAGTCCAGGTGGAAAAGAAGGACTGGGATTGTGGAATCTTGTGGTGACTTAGGGAAACAGGAATGTAGGATTAGATGGGAATAGCATTTATGGTCTCTGACTGGGAGGTGGACAATCCATTGTAACTATATCTTTTTTTGTATCATCTTCTTAAAAGTAAATTCTCAGACAGACGGTAACAGTGAAGAGGAAGTCCTGGGAAAGGTTGCTTTGTGGTTCTTGATGATGGAGGCATGACTGAATAGGCATGGTGGTGTAGAACATAGGAGCAGGCATGTGACACGTTCAACCAATCACAGACCTCAGCTCCCATCAGAGATGGTCTCTAACACTAGAAACCAGTATCCAGATTTAATGACCTTTTGTCCACATCCTTGCTATAGATCCACCATCTCTTATCTGTTATTCTGAAATCCTCCTACTTTGAAAATCAAAAGGTTTTATATTATGCATTTATTGGCAAAGTCTGACCTGATCTGAGTTAACAAGAAAATTTACATCAACATCATTATCTTGAAAGTGTGACTATTCAAACATTTTACCATAAAAGATTGCTTGAGTTGGATGATGGAGTACTGCTCTACACTCCACTGGTAGGGATACATAATATATACCCTCTATTATGTTTGTAAAATCTGAAAAGTTATAAAACTTATCTGAGTCCTAAGGTCTTGGGTAGAGGTTTTTGGATTTACATACATAACCAAGTGTGCAAAACTCTCTCCCAAGCCTCTCGAAGGTGGGGCAGCTTCATGGGACTTGGCCCCACCTGGGAACACTGTGAGAGCTCCCAGGACCTGGGGGTCCTGTGGGCTTGACCTGCTTATTCTCCATTCCTGCTTCTAGTCTCTTCCTCTACAGGCCAAAACAAGATGGGAAGAGAAGCAAAAATACAGCCATAGGAAAGAACAAAATTTAAAAAAAAGAATGAAATAATGCCATTTGAAGCAACATGGGTGGACTTAGAGATTAATAATATCATAATAGGTGAAGTAAGGCAGAAAGACAAAGACAAATATACCATATGATATCACTCATATGTGGAATCTAAAAAATCATACCAGTTAACTTATTTACAAAACAGAAATAGACTCACAGACATAGAAAACAAACTTATGGTTACCATAAGAGAAAGAGGTGGAGGGAAGGATAAATTAGGAGTTTGGGAGTAGCAGATACAAACTACTATATAAAAATAGATAAAAAGGACCTACTATATAAGCACAGGGAACAATATTCAATATCTTGTAATAACCTATAATGAAAAAAAATCTGAAGAAGTATATATATATAGATATATGTACACACACACACACACATATATATATATGCTTGTATAACTGAATCACTTTTGCTATACACCTGAAATTAACACACTATAAATCAATTATGCTTCAGTAAAAAATAAAATTAAAAGAAGTTACAAACCTCCACCTTTCTCCTCTCCTTATTGATAGGAGAAAGAGAAGGAATTTTTATTTAGGTACTGAAATTCATTCCCACTAGAGATTCCATGGCTGCTGGTGGCTGTGGTTCCTGCCCTTAGAAAAAACTTTCTTTAGGGAGTAAAGGTGAAGCCAAGATTTTAAGACAACATTGGTGGAAGGCAGGGCTAGAAAGCAGGTCCTAACTATGTTCTAGTCCTGGAATCTATTATTTCTGAGTTCCCAAATCCTCATCTCCTGCTTAAGCTGGTTCAAGTATTCTGTTCATATATGACACAGAAGGAATGCCCTTCCAGGCAAGCAGTGTAAAGTGACAGATATCCCTGGACCTGGGGATGTTGGGCATCTTAGAAGACAGGTAATTGTGAGTACCATGGAAGTGTGTCAGCCATTAGCAAAGTCTCTGTTTCCTGGGCTTTGGGATGGGACTCAAGTCCTGTAGAGAGAGAAGGGGAAACCAATAATCCCAGAGAAACTAAAGTCTTAAATGAGTTCCAAGTCAAAGACTCAGGATCATGAGGCAAATATACATATCTCAGTATTACCCTCAGCCAAGCAGGGTCTAAGATGCTGGACCCAGAAGCTCAGGTGGTACATAGAAATAAGAATGCAGTCTCAGGGGCAGCATCTGGGTTGAAACCCAGTAATAAAAATCAAACAGCTTGTCCTAAGTAGTAGTTGTCATTGGAAACAGTCTAGGCAGAGAGGATGGATATGGTAACATTTATAGATAGAAGAGACTTGGTGACTGAGCACACACACCCAGAAGAGAAGAGAAGCAGATGAGAGAGAAGATATTCAAAGAGGAATGAAACAGGTAGAGTCTGGAGAAATTCCTGAGTTGAAGAAAAGGTAGGGTTTTTATGGGTTATCTGTGGCTTAGGTTTTGAGTACAGAGAAAGCTGCTAAGGTAACAGTTCACTGAAGACAGCAGACGCACAATGGTCAGAACTGGGGCACAGGATTGGATTTGGACACGACTCTCAGATGAGCCAGATTGTTCATGTGGTAACTGTTATGCTCATGGTCCCTAGGAAGCCACGTGTCTCAGTATTCACACTCTTGTATGGTCCTTCCCATAGTAGTGACTCTGTGCTCAGCCAGATAACTGGCATTGGCCAATGAGATGTCAGCAAATCTGATTAATTAGAGCTCTGATAAGCACTTGCTCATTGATTTTACACTCTTAGAATTCTCAGTCTTTGAACTCTGAGGCCACCATGTTGTGAGGAAGCCCAACTTTTCCATGTAGGCTCTCAACGTGGAGGACAACCAAGGAACTCAGCCAAGAACCAAACTCTAGGTTCCCCAGTTGGCCAGTTCCCCATCTGAAGCTTCAGATATCATGGAGCAGGAATGAATCTTCTCCATTGTGTCCTTCCCATTTCCTGCCTCATAGCATTGTGAACAAATCAAGTGATTGCTGCCTCAGGTTACTAAGTTTGGGGCCCTTTGTTATGCATCAGTGGGTAACCAAAACAGGTGACCTCCTACCTACAGAGTTGTCATCTTAGGTCAGAACTGGCCCTAAAGCTAGTGGGGTCAGGGGTGAGAACAATCAAGCCTGCAGGTTTGTTAATTAACTGTTGCTGTAGGGGTTTGAAAGGTGGAGACTTGATCCAGGCCTGACACAGTGATCTGTTTGCAGAGGGTGTTGTTGGTTATCTACTATTTTTTATTTCTCTTCCTAACAGATTCTGACCAGGTATACATCTCTACTCTAGGTGATTTGTAGAAAGGTGACCCCAGTCCCCAGGGGTAGATACTGATTATGGAAGGAATATGTGGCTTAGTTTTGGCCAATGAAGCATGAGGGTGAACCTGCAATGGGGATATGTATGGTTTCTTTTTGTTTTTTCCACTTTTTAAACAAGTATAATTGATTTACAATGTTGTGTTATTTTCATGTGTACCATGAAGTGATTCAGTTATATATATATATATTACAGTTTTATATATATATATTCAGTTATACATATATATTATATATATATATTCAGAATATATATATATATTCTTTTTCAGATTCTTTTCTCTTATAGGTTATTACAAAATATCGAGTACAGTTCTCTGCCTCTATAGTTTCTTGATCCTAACAAAGTCCTTTTCCTCTCAACAGTCATTGCCCAGATGACTTGACGACCTATCATCATTTCTCTACAAAGCCTGTTAATGAAGCCAGCACAGGAGGAATGGAAGGAATGAGAAAGTTACAGAGATGTGGGGCTGGAACTCTAATACAACATGTCTGGTCCCCTCTCTGCCCCTGGTCTTCTTGTTAATGTGTTAATGTGTTAACTTTTTGTGTGAGCTTTTCAGTAAATTCAGTTACTTGTAGCTGAAAGTGCATTAACAATATAGGCTCGGGCTTTGTTGTCTTTTAATCTTTGGAAATAAAATTCTTGACATGGGTGTTTATTGCAAGCCGGAAATCCTATAAATAAAAATATTTGCAAACTACTTCCCATCTTCAGTGGGGAGGCTCTATCACTGTGTCCATAATTTCTTCCTACCCAATCCTGTCAGGACCAATTTCTGAAATGCACTGGGATGCAGCAAGGAGCCAGGCTGGTAATTTTAGAGCATCACAGCCATGCAGAATTATTATGGGTAATGTGTATTCATTTTGAACTAAGATAGACTTTTTGGTTCTAATTGTCATCTTGAGACCCAAGTGGGCAATACCCATTTATCCTTGTTCCAAAGAGCTTTGAAGGGCACACCAGACATAAACACTTCTCTTATCCCTTCTTGCTCAGTGCCTAACACATCTGCTGACTTTTCCCTCTGGTACTTGAAACTTTAAAAAAGCAATAAAAGACACACATTAATATGTTAAAATAACTATATCTTCCAAATATCATATTCTGGTTTTCTGGACATAAAAAGTGTACAATAGCCTTGTGTGAAAATAAAAGCACAGCTTATAACACTATTTCCATCTGACATGTTCTCCTGCAGAGAAGACTGTATTATATTTCCTAATGTTTCCCCAACATCTACTTGAGTATAAAACAACTGTAAGATGCTGTTATAGAAATTAGTAGTTATTTATCTGTAATTGTCTTCAGGTTCAACTGTATCTATAATAAGTCACTGTGCTGAGGTCATTAAGCTCTAAATAAATCAGAGGATGGGAATGACTCGTATCTATCCCCACTACTGGGTGACAACTCAAAGCTTGTCCTTATTACTCACTCTGGGGTGTCTTCCTAAAGAGAGAACAAGGCTGAGTTATTTGGAGAAAGCTGAAACCTGTGAATGCAGAGGCACAGCAGTGATCAATGGAGCATCCCCATCATTCATCACTAGGAAAGTCTAGAGAGGGACTATGTGCCCTATTTCCTCTCACTACCCTTAATGGAACACAATCTCATTGCTCCATCTCTCCCCATAGCCTGTGCAAGAGCAAACAGTTTTGGGATGTGCACTCTTCAAAGCAAACCCATTAAGTCAGGATGGCAAATGTTGTAAAGAATTTGCCATTCCTCTTTTGGAGAAGTTGGATAAATGTGGCAAGTGGTAAAGACTTTTCTACTTTTCTACTTTTCGACAGTGACAGAGGATTAACTAAGTTTAGAACAATAGGTTAAGGTCCTTTCTCAGAGGAGAACCACAGACTTCTTCCACTTGGTGTGGTAGCTATACTAGAAACCTGTGGGTTTGCCCTAAGGCTGTAGCTGGAAGCAGGGCAGTTATTGGGACCTTTAGGCCAGAGTCCTTTCCTCTAAGCAGTTCTGCTATTCCAGGAAGACTCTAGATGAGGTAACTCAAGTGTTCAATGAGTTCCGTGTTTTAATCTCCATCACTCCATTGACACTTGCTCTTATCCTATTTCCATTCCTTTCTTTTTGATCTTATGCCCAGCTGTCTGCAAATTATAGGACTTCTTCCATACCCAACCAGAGGGTATCTGGTCACTACATTTCCACATGCTGCCAGAAGCCAAACAGGATAAGAAATTCTAGCAACTCCTTTTGTCCATGGAAGGGAGATGGATGGTGCAAGGGAATTTTTGTTTAATTCAAGTAAGAATATACTAAGTACCACATACTGATGAGGCCATCAGGGGACACAAAGGTGAATGAAGCATGGCTCATCTCAAAGACTTCACTATCTAGAGAAAGGATTGGCAAACTACATCTGAGGGCTGAAGACTGCTGCCTGTTTTTGTAAATAAAGTTTTTTTAGAACACAACCATGTTCATTCATTTACACATGGCCTATGGCTACTTTCCCTCTACAGCGGCAGAGCTGAAGAGTTGTAACAGATCGTATGACCCACAACGCCTATGACATTTACCATCTGGCTCTTTACAGAAGACATTTGCCCACCTTTGTATAATTCAGTGATTTTTTTTTATATATTTACAGAATTATTACACCCATCACCATTATTGAATTTGACAACATTTTCATCACCCCAGGAGAAACCCAGTGTTTATTAGCAGCAAATACCCTAACCCTGGCAACCACAAATTTAATACCCATCTCTATGGATTTGCCCATTCCTGACATCTCATATAGGTAGAATAATATGTGGCCTTTTGTTACTGTCTTCTTTCATTCACTAAGTATACTATTTTTCAAGTTCATCCATGTTACAGCATGGATCAACACTTTATTTCTTTTTATTGTCAAACAATATTCCATTGTGTAAATATACCACATTCTTCTTATTCATCAGATGATGGATATTAAGGTCATCTCCACTTTTTGACTCTTATGGTTAATGCTGCTTACTGTGAACATTTGCTTTGTATGGTTTAAGTTTGCAGTCCTCTTGAGTATATAACTAGGTGTGGAATTGCTGGGTCATACAGTAACTATATGTTTAACATTTTGAGGAACTAGCAAACCGTTTCACAAAGTGATGACACTGTTTTACAAGCTTAGCAACAATGTATGAAATTTCCTATTTCTCCAAATTCTTGCTAACGCTTCTTATTGTCCATCTTTTTGACTCTAGCCATCTAACTGGGTGTGAAGTGGTATATTATTGTGGTTTTGATTTGCATTTCCCTCATCATGAATAAGGTTGATCTTTTCAAGTGCTTACTAGCCAATTGTATGCTTTCTTTGGAGAAATGTCTATCATATCTTTTGCCCATTTTAAAATTTGAGTTATTTGTCTTTTTATTGTTGAATTGTAAGAGTTCTTTATATACTCTTGATCATAGTCACTTATCAGATATATGATTTGCAAATATGTTCTCTCATTCTGTGGGTTGCTCTTCACTTTTTTGATGATATACTTAGAAGTAAAAAAAAGATGTAATTTTGTCAGTGTCTAATTTATGTATTTTTTAAATTCACTTATGCTTTTGGTGCCATATATAAGAAACCATTGCCTAATCCAATATCACAAAGATTTATTCCTATGTTTTTCCTAAGAGTGTTATGGCTTTAGCTTTTACCTTTAGGTCTATCATCCATTTTAAGTTAATTTTCATATATAGTATGAGGTTGGGGCCCAACTTAAAGTTTTTGCATATGATGTTATTTGTTGAAAAGATTATTTTTTCCCCATGAATTGTCTTTATATCTTTGTTGAAAGTCAATCAACTGCAAATATGAGTTTATTCCTTGATTGTGAATTCTGTTCCATTGATCTATATGTCTATCCTTACGTTTGTACCACACTGTCTTCATTACTGAAGTTTTGTAACAAATTTTGTAATTGTGTGAGTCTTCTAACTTTATTCTTCATTTTTAAGACTGTTTTGGTTATTTTGGATTTTAAGATGTTTGCTAATTTCTGCAAAAAAAAACATCATCTGGGATTTTTGATTGTTGTTGTTCAGTCACTCAGTCATGTCTGACTCTTTGCAACCCCATGGACTACAACACACCAAGCTTCCCTGTCCTTCAGTATCTCCTAGAGTTGGCTCAAACTCATGTCCATTGAGTCAGTGATGTCATCTGACTGTCTCATCCTCTGTTTTCCCCTTCTCCTCCTGCCCTCAATCTTTCCTGGCCAGCATCAGTGTCTTCCAATGAGTTGGCTCTTCACATCAGGTGGTCAAAGTATTGGAGCTTTAGCTTCAGCATCAGTCCTTCCAATGAATACTCAGGGTTGATTTCCTTTAGGATTGACTGGTTTGATCTCCTTGCTGTCCAAGGGACTCTCCAGAATCTTCTCCAGTGCCACAGTTCAAAAGCATCAAGGTGCTCAGCCTTGTTTATGGTCCAACTCTCACATCTGTATATGACTACCAGAAAAATCATAGCTTTGACTAGATGGAGCTTTGTCGGCAAAGTGATATCTCAGCTTTTTAATATGCTGTCTAGTTTTGTCATAGCTTTTCTTTTAAGGAGCAAGCATCTTTTAATTTCATGGCTGCAGTCACTATTCGCAGTGATTTTGGAACCCAAGAAAATAAAATCTGTCACTGTTTCCATTGTTTCACCATCTATTTGCCATGAAGTGATGAGACTGGATGTATGATATTAGTTTTTTGAATGTTGAGTTTCAAGCCAGCTTTTTCACTCTCCTCTTTCACCTTCATTAAGAGGCTCTTTAGTTCTTCACTTTCTGCTGTTAGGGTGGTGTCATCCACATGTCTGAGGTTATTGATATTTGATAGAGATTGTGTTAATCTGCAGATCAGCTTGGGGAGAATTCTAGGATCAGTATTCACTCTTTTATTTACAAAATGTGAGGATGGATCAACTGGGTAAATTTCTTCAATGATGTCTAACAGTTTTGAACATCAAGATCCCTCTATAATACAAAATATTATTGTTGGCTCCTCAAAGGGTAAAAATTGTACTTTTTTATTAGTAGTAATCATTTATTGTATAAGTACACAAGGACAAAAACTATTATGAATTTGATAATGCTTTCATGTGAATTTGTATTTTATCAATTCACAGTTGCATCTATATAACATCCAGAAGTCATAAGCCATAATATGGAGAAATGCTAAGTACTCTGCCTTCAGTCATGTGTCTTATATTTACGGTGTTGTTGTATTGTTTGCCCAATGGCTCCCATGCTGAGAACCTCTGGTCAGCATAGAAGTCCTTCTTATGTATTCCATCATAGCATTCCTTCTTTCTGTACAGAATGCCTCAGCCACAGAGGAAGGAAGTTTGGCCAGTACTGGCCCCTGAGAATTAGCCCACAATCAATCCAGTGCTGGTGATAACCTGATTTTCTTGTGGGAGAAGGAAATCCCATACTGAGCCACTGCCTTGCCGTCTCAGGCCAACCATGCTGATTGTCTCACCTGGCTTAGGAATCCTTGCTCCCAAAATGATGTAACAATTGAGCTAATTGGGAGTAATACTCAGATGAACAAATTAGCCACAGAGATACCGTAACATTTTTTCTTTGACACCTCCAATTACCAGTCTTTATAAAAACAGAAAACAAGCAAACAAAACTTATGAAACATTCTGATCGTTCCCGCTGCGACCACTTTTCTTTAGATGTGAAACAAAGTGAAGAAAGGAAACTGATCATTTTTTTTATGAGTCAAGGAGCTCTACTGAGTGAAAGAATGAGATACGCTGATTGCTTACAACTGCCCAGAGAGATGTTTAGTTTTTCATTCTCTTTTACTTGGAAAGATCCATTTTGCCATATTTTAACTGAAAGATCACTGATTTTAGCATAACAATATTTGAGCTCAAGTCTCAAACCCCTGTCTTGCCAGTCCACATTTCTTTATCAGTTATAAAATTATTAATAGCTAACTTTTAGATATGAGAATTAAGGAGAAACTTGAAAAGAAGTAGTTCAATAATTTAAGTATATTTTTGTCATCAGTGTACCATTTCCACATTAATACTAATGTGGATGTGCTCAGTCGTGTCTGACTCTCTGTAACCCCATGGACTGAGCCAACCAGGCTCCTCTGTTCATGGGATTTTCCAGGCAAGAGTAATGGAGTGGGTTTCCATTTCCTCCTCTAGAGGATCTTCCCAACCCAGGGATGGAACCTACATCTCCCTCATCTCTTGCATTGGCAGGTGGCTTCTTTTCCACAGAGCCACCTCGGAAGCCCTCTTTAATACTAATGTGCCTGATACCTAATAAGATTCCCAGACTCTTCTAGAGGGCCTTCTATTTTCAGAGAGGTATGAGTCTATGTGGGCTTCCCTTCCTCTGGAACAAGTAGGAGGTAGGCACAGTCTCAGAAGTGTGCCCAAATCATGGGACACTCAAGAGATGCCAGGTCCCAGGAGTTTGTTTCTTGGACAGGAGTTCTTTCTGATGGCAGGAGTCGCCAAAGGCAATGGGCCACAGGCCCATATGAAGTGAGATTGATACAGCTAGGAGAGAGAGAGGAGCATACAATTTTTCTCTCTCTAACTTCTCACTTGCCCAGGTAACTGACATTGCTTTCATCTTCATGTGCCCTTTGGGTCCCTGGGTCTTATATTTTCTTTTTCAGTATCAGTTGGTATTTTCTAGGCTTCTGGCTTGGTGTAAAAACTATTTGCCTTTATGGAAAATAATACTTAAAAAAAATTCACAGAGTTTTAAAAATCCCTCTAGTTACTCTTTCTTTCCTTTCTTTTCCCTCTTCTGACAAACCAAATTCCATTTTATGTTCATTGCCTCAGGTGCATCTTGAAAGGGCAGGCTAGCTTGCCAGTCACTGGCTTGATGTTTCTGAATTCTGACCCATGAACAAGAGTGGGTAGGGTGCCCTGGGTAGGGTTGGGGGATAATAGGAAAGCATGAAGATGAAAGAAGTGGAAATGCCTCTGAGGAAAAACGCCCAAGGTCAACAGAGAAGAGGTTCTTTCCCCTACTTGCCTTTCTCTAGGCTAGCAAAGGATCCTCTGGGATGAGGTGTAGGTTCAGAGGGAAGAGGTGAGAGCAGAAAGTCAACAAGTCAGAAAAGTTGACTTGTGCACCCTACTTCAAAGGCAGGGCCTGGGATCCCATGCAGCCACAGAAATTTGGGGGAGGCTGGAGAGCAGGTTTGCAACCTTCCTCCATGGCAATAGTCCAGGGAGGCTGCAAGTGCCTAGATGGGTTATGCCTGAGAAGGATGTCTCACAAGATAGGCCACAGAAAACTTGGCTGAGAATCTTGTGTTCTGTTCTGCTCAGAAACTTCACAATGGGTCATAAATAGAACAGAGATGTGCAGCCCCAAAGGGGCTACATGAATATGAATCTTAGGATGTGGACAGGTGACAGAGGAGCAAGAGGGGTAAGGCATATCTTGGTTAATACCTGTGACTCAAGGAACAGGAGATGCCGTCCCTCTACCCCCACCCTCATGGCCTTGGCACTAAGTAATATCTCTTGAATTGAAAAAAAAAACACCCTGGACAAAGGAGAAGTGGATTCTTATCATGTGAGATCACATCTTTGTTATTCTGGCAGGATGAGGGCTCAGATAAAACAAACTGAGTTATAGGAAACTTTGTACTTCTCACATGCTTGAGTTACTGGAATGAAAGTCATACCACCACACGTTTCTTTGTTTATTCCTTATATATACCCTACTCTCCTTGGTGTGAGTCCTTTGGATTGGATTACTTCTGGTAAAACAATTATAATTGAGCCTACCATTTGCCTAACTCTGTATTAGGTGCTAGGCACATCCATGTGACTGAGATGGATTGCTTGAATGAAGCTGCAAGGAAAGCCCAGGTGATCCCTACCTCCTTGGGCAATTTCCCAGGTTTTTTGGTATTTATGATCTTCTGAATCCTCTTCATTTGGGTATTGGCTGGACCTAGTGACTCACGTTTAGCAAAGAGAATATCGCAAAAGTGATGGAATGCCTTTTCTAATATTAAGTTATGATAAGACTACTGAGGAAAGTCAGCTGCCATGTTGTGAGCCATCCCATAAATAGATCCATGTAGAAAGGAATTGATGTCTCTTGTCAACATCCGGTATGTCTTGTCAATAGCCATGTAAGGGAGCTTGATTTCTTCCCATGTTGGACTTAAGCTCTAGTTGACCCTTGATTACAGCTTTGATTGCAGGAGGTGCCCTGAGACAGAAATCCAGAGAAGCCACCTGGATTCCTGACCCTTGGAAATCACGAGATAAAAAATGTTTTCTTTTTGAAGCTGCTAAGTTTAGGGGGGTGGTATTTGTTATGCAGTCATAGATAATTAGTACATGGTCCTTGTTCTCCAATAACTTTTGCTTTAGGATGAGAATTTCTTTGGAATGGGAATCCATGATAATCAATGTGAGCTGGGCAGAATGACACGGGTTCTGTTAATTAGGCTTCAGGTGGTAAGATGGGAAGGAGGGGATACTCAGATTGATGAACAGTGAACAGACAATAATGGCTTTTGACGTCTGTGATGGACTTCCTCTAGACAAGGCATTCTCTTTAATTACAAAAATTCATTTTCTTGAAATGACAATATTTGCATTTTCACTTGGTTGGCAGAAGTTGGAGAAATAGCATCAAGTGGTAGAGAATAAAAATCAGGGCTGTTCTGCTATTGAATTTAGCTCAAATCAACATGTATTTGTGGGGGGCATGTCGATGCTATACTTGTGTATGCTTCATATACTCACACATGTTCTGCCCTAGGCCTTTACTGAGGACATCTTTCCTAGGAAGGACTGCCTGTGAGTGACATCCTTAGTCCCCATCTCTTCTGTGATTGGAACACATAGAAGGAATGGGAGCTCCGAGTCAGTGATTCTCATCTGCCATCATTTACACTTGTAACCAATTTTGGAACTACTTTATTAAAAATGGAAGGGGGTGGTGGTGGAAGTGGAGGTAGTCAGGAAGCAGAAATTGGACAATCACCGTTTCTCCTAAAAAGTCTCAACTTAGCCCAAACATTGGAAACAGTACAATTTTTCTTTTTTGATTCTGCTACCTACAGCTGAGGATCCCTAAACCACTATGAAGGTAAACTGCGTTTTCATCCCAAATAATGTATTCTAACAAAAGCAACCCTGGGCATCTAGATCATTTTCCTACCTATTGACTTTTTTCCCTAGGGTGTCATCATATTGGAACATTATTCCTGGCTCTTTATGTGAGGAGAGTTCAGAAGAAAAGCTTCAAACTGAAAGAGGGCATTGATATCAATTATAAACCCATTAGCTTGAAACAGTTTCCTTGTTCTTTTTCTCTTTCCGCTTTTCTGTATTGGCAAGTCCCCACACATACTGCATTTGGGTGCAATCAAACTGCTCCAATCTTCTGATAACTGTCTTGAATGTCAGGAGTCACAGGGAGTACCAGCAGTTGGGCACCATTTCTGCCAAAACACCACTGAGTTATATGGAATTACGTGAATCTTACTGGAACAGCTTATGTTTCATCTTGTGAGCCCAATACCTTGTTATTTGCAATGTTTGAGAGATAACAAAGGTATTCGCTCCTTTGTCTTCTGTTAACAGCACTGAGTTTCTGGGGAGGGGGTTGATCCCACTCTTGGTCCACATGATTGGGTGGGACTGCTCCCACCTTTGGCTCTTGAAGGAGGCAAAGGACCCAGGTATGAGCCTTCAGAGCACTGTATCTCCTGGACCTAGTAATTGGTTTAGGATGGACTGATTACCCAATCCCGGCCAAGCCATCGAGACTGGATTCCCAGATGTTTATTAGAAGGGTTGGAAAAGGCATGCTCTGTTTTGGGGTTGGTGATGGCACCCCTCTTCCGATCACAAGGGAAGTGCCTAGAGGTGAGTGGAGACAACACAGAGGAAAAGGGAGCAGAGAGAAAAGAGAGAGGGGAGTTTTGTGAGTTGATATATTTCTCTATATCTTCTTTTGGTTTCATTTTGTGTAAACAAGTTTAAGCTGGGTTTCTATAATTTGTAACATGAAGGGCCTTGGGTAATGTCAGGAAGCAACCTGCACGGACTCTGCACACTCTTGTTGGATATGCCAAGGACTCAAGGCCCTGACTGATCTTTTTTTGATACACTTTTCAGGACTGTGTTTGCACAGAGCAACTTGAGGGATGAGGTGACCTCTTCCATAAAGAGCACACTTGTTTCCGAGTGCTATAAAGGTGGTGAATCCTCCAAGCTCAGTGTTCCTTTCCTATTCCACCACTTATCATGTTTGCAGACATTCATTTGATCCAACTGTGTGCACTGGGGAGCCTAGGAGTGGAAACAGGAGAAGAGACACAAACCAACAGAATGTTCACCTTTTCCTGGCCGTGACTGCTAAAGACCTTTGTCTCTTACCCAAGAGTCTCATGTCTCCTGCCAACATCCATGAAAAAGTAACAAAGTAATTTACTAGCTTGAAAAGTAAAGCAAAATCATATGCTTCACCCTTGTTGACACTGTATAGTTCCCAGGGCTTCCCTGGGCTAGTGTGAGGTGCACACTGTTTCACTAGGGCACGCATCAAATAGGAAGACAGACAGTCGATTCTAGGTTCTGCCACTGACTGGCTTTGTGATTGTGAGTTTAGTTACCTAACCTCTTGCATTTCCCAGGTGGCGCTAATGGTAAAGAACCTGTCTGCCAATGCAGCAGACATAAAAGATGTGGGTTTGATCCCTGGGTTGGGAAGATCCCCTGAAGGAGGACATGGCAATTCACTCCAGTATCCTTGCCTGGAGAATCCGTGGACAGAGGAGGCTGGTGGGCTACAGTTGATAGCGGTGCAAAGAGTCGGACACGACTGAAGTGACTTAACACTCATGCACATGTACCTAACCTCTCAGGCTGTCTGCTTTCTCCTCCATGGAATGGGGCTACTATTGCTAATCACAGATTTTTTCCATGAGGACTGAACAAGAAAATGATTGTAGTGCACCTGACACAGAACTTGGCATAGGGTAAGCTCAGCAAGTGTTAACTATTATTAACTCCTTAGTCATAGCATTTAGTACATTATTTTAAAAAATATTCTGAAATATTTTCTCATTACAAAAAAAGTTCATTGCTGAAAAATTAGGAAATACATATCAAAAAATAAGAAAAGCTTTTTAAAAGTTATAATTCCACAACCCACACACTTCTTAATATCGTTTTGCTCAATGTCTAGCTAGAATTTTAGTGTGGATATATATGTGTGTGTGTGTATGGGTGTATGCATATCTTGTTCAAGGCAGGGTCATAATGTACACATTGTTTTGTTGTCTCTTTTTTCTTACTTAATTTACTATGACCAGACCTTCTTTTCAGGTTATACTTCAGTTTATACTTTATACTTCACTAAAGAATGAGTAGCATAGAAGTCATTAAGAGGGATAAAATGAACACCCAGGAGCCCACCATATAACTTAAACAGGAGAATATCCCCTACAACTCTGAGCCTCCTATGAGCCCCTTCCTAATTAGATCATCCTGCCGCATCCCTTTGCTCTCATGATACCACAATCCTGAGTTTCTATTTATCATTCTTTTACAATTTGCATGGTTTTACCATGCATGTGTATATTAATAAACATTGCATAATTTGGTTTGCTCATAGAACTCAGTAGACATGGTATTATGTTGCATATGTTTTCTGTGACTTGCTTTTATGCTTGGCATGTGTCTCTGACATCCAACCATGTTGATACATGCAATTGTTCTTTTGTTTTTCAGGAATGTACCGTCTTCCCATGTAGACATATGCCACTATTTAGTCAATGATATTTGGCTAAATTGCCAAGGAGATGGGTTTGGTGAAGGATGTCTACCTCCCTTGACAGGTGCTTCAGCTCTAGGTGGGAGATGGGAGTCCCACCCCAACCTAAGCTATTTTGCTCCCAGGCCACTTAGAAGTTTCCCAGCACTAAGCAGACTGACCCAAATAATACACATCCCAGGGGTAGTGTGGAGGAGATCCTTACAAGCACAGAGGAGAAAAAGGAGGGTTGGTGGTTCAAGGCTATAGATAGAAGACAGTATGGATGCCATAGGTAGATTGCAAATATTGCACTGAGAGAAAACATTTTCTGATAAGAATAAATGGCTGGATATGCAGTACCGAATAAGTTAAGATTACTTTGCCTAAGAAAAAGCATGGAAAATGTCATGCAATTTAAAAGAAGCTATGTGGGCTGAGCGTGTGGGTAACTGACACTCTCTAACACTGCTAACAAGATGATAAATTAGCAAAACCTTCACAGAGGATAATTTGGCTGAATTTACAAAAATGTAGATCTAAAATGTGCCTAAAATGTACCTTTGAGCCAATGATTAAATTTCTAGGAATTTATCTTACAGATGAGTAAAATTATATATGTAATTAGTTACTTACTGCGGCATTATTTATGATAATAAAACAATTTAAATGCCTTTCTGTAGAGAATTAGATAAATGACATTCATTCCATCCAACGGAAAAAAACGTAGCTGTTACAGAGGATGAGTAATCTCTGAGGTACTAGTAGGGTACAATCCCCACGTTTTATGAATTGAAAAGGCAGAGTGCAGTCGTTTAAAAAAGAAACTGTGCTGTGTATTTTCTATCTATGAATAGAATATTTTTGGTGGTTGCTTCTGTGAATCTGGATTACAGGGAATAAAGATGGGAGAAATATATTATTGCTACCTTTTGTGCCTTTACAATTTTGTACCATATAAATGTATCAGTGAGCCAAAGAGTAATAAACATAATTCGAGGTGACAGGCTGCAGTCAAAGTGAGGGAAGCAGAGGAGTGAAGAAGATGTAAGTATAAGCTGGAGCTTTGAGGAAAAGCAGAGGGATTTGTCCTGAAGGAGACTGTCAGAAGATGCGGTGTTAAAGAGGATTTTTGAGATGTTTTGCAGACTGTTGGAGTAGTATACCATTGTTTTGCCGAGATGCCCTTTGCCCGAGGAAATCTTTACTCTTAATGCAATTTGTGAAGTTGGATTCTTTTTCTTTTATTATTTCTATTTTGTTTTTCACCTTTAAAGCAAAAGTTGTAACAGTGGTAATAACAATAATAGCAAAATAATGATAATGCTAATATCAATAACAAAGATTGGTTACTATTTTGGCATTTAGAATTTGACAGCCATTGACTAAGACTTCACATGCTTGATTTCATTTAATTCTTGTATAAACTGTAGGAAGTCAGTGGCACTATAATTCCTGCTTTATAGATGAGGAAACTGAGGCACAAAAATATTAAGTAACATATGTTAAGATTACATAGCTAGGAAGTGATAGCACTGAAAAGTGAGCTCACTTTGGTCTGCCTTCAAAGACTGTGCTTTTATCCATTTTGCTGTATTCTTTTCCTAATAAATGAGGAATCTGTTAGAAAGTATAGTAGCCTGAAAGCATGCACACACACACACACACACACACACACACACACACACACACACACACACACACGCCTCATCTGAATTTAGATGTTAACTGCTTACAGATATTTATGGGCCAATTTTCAGGTAGAGGTGGGATAAGAACAGGGAATTGATGTTATAATCTCATTCACCCAAGAAAAATCTAGAGATATTAGGACAATAGGCAGGGTTGTCATTTGGGGAGTGTTAGGAAGAAAGATGACTGCAAATCGACAGCCAAGCAGGTGTTGCTGCCATTACTATTAGGCTACTGGGGATTCTCAGAATGTGAGGCTGAGGAGGAAATCAAATAAATACTTTGCTGATTCCACTAACCTGCAAAAGTATTTTCAAAACTCCAAGCAGATTATTGCCCACTGTTCAGAGGCTCTCTGACTCTTGGTGATATTTCAGTGATAATGTGTTAAGCCAAAAGCTCTCACAAATCACCCCAGAGCTAAGATGAGCCAAGCTACTTCAGCTCACATGGGGCACGAAGGAGCCACTATTCTCCCTGGAAGACTAGTTCGTTCTCCCTTTCCCTTATTGTTCCAACAAGGCTGATTCCAGTAAGTTTTGGAGAATAATTCAAGACCTATTTTCTCCAGAGGGAGCTGAAATAACATTAGTATCTTTGTTACCACCAAAGGAGAAGTGTATTTCCATATTGTTTCCCACCTTAAACTTTGACTTGTTTGGACAGAAAGTTTCTAATCAGTTACTCATATTCCCATCAACACCGACACTTTTTAACTCTGCTTTAAAAAGACTAGAGTAGATTTATGCTATTGGAGGCTATAGTCCCGATGGCTCAGTGGGTCAAGAATCTGCCTGCAATGCAGGAGACACAGGAGATGCAGGTTTCAATCACTGTGTTGGAAAGATCCCCTGGAGGAGGACAATGGTAACCCACTCCAGTATTCTTGCCTGAAAAATCCCATGGACAAAGGAGCCTGGTGGGCTACAACTCAAAGGGTTGCAAAAGTCAGACATGACCGAGCAACTAAGTGCACACACACACACACATGCTGTAGTCACTAGTCTATGTGGCTACTGAGCACTTAAAATGTGGCTAATCTAATCTGAGCAGTTTTGTAAGTGTGAGATACATATCTAGTTTGAAGACTTTGTATGAAAAAAAGAATGCAATATATCCCAAACTTTTACATTGATTATTGAAATGATAATATAGGCAGTCCTTGCTTTGCATGACAGTGCAAAACCACAAAAGTGACTTAGTAAGCCAAAACTACACTTAGTAAGCCAAAATGATTGCAATGATCAACGGAGGGAAGTTATGATTATTATGTGACCTTCAGTGCTCACTTTGGCAGCACATATACTAAAATTGGAATGATGCAGAGAAGATCAGCATGGTCCCTGTGCAGGGATGACACACAAGTTCATGAAGCATTTCTGTATTTTTAGCATGAGAAAAGAAACATTCACTCAAGTCCACTTGAAATATTCAGTAAGAGTCCCATATAGGATTACTCCAAGGAGGAACACATCAAGACACATATTAATAAAATTGACAAAAGTTAAATACATAAATATTAAAATCAACAAGGGAAAATCAACAAATAATATACAAGGGAACTCCTAAAAGGTTATCAGCTGATTTTTCAGCAGAAACTCTGCAGGCCAGAAGGGAGTGGCATGATAATGTTTAAAGTGATAAAAGGGAAATACCTACAACCAAGAATACCCTACTCAGCAAGGCTCTCATTCAGATTCGATGGAGAAATCAAAAGCTTTACAGTTAAGCCAAAGTAGAGAATTCAACACCACCAATCTAGGTTTTGGAGAAGGACATGGCAACCCACTCCAGTACTCTTGCCTGGAAAATCCCATGGACGGAGGAGCCTGGTAGGCTACAGTCCATAGGGTCGCAAAGAGTCGAACACGACTGAGTGACTTCACTTCACTCACTTCATACTTTATCACTGGAGGAGGAAATGGCAACCCACTCCGGTATTCTTGCCCGGAGAATCCCATGGACAGAGGAGCCTGGTAGGACCATGGTCCATGGGGTCGCAGAGGGTCGGACACGACTGAAGTGACTAAGCACACAATCTAGCTTTATAACAAACATTAAGGAATTTCTCCTGACAGAAGGAAAAAAAAAGAGAGACCACAACTAGAAACAAGAAAATCATAAACGGGAAAGCTCACCAATATAAGAAAATATACAGTAAAAGTAGGAAAGAATCCACACACAAATATGAAATCAAAACCAGCAAACACAAGAAGAGGAAAATACAAATGGAGGAAGTGGAAGGTGAAATTAAGAGACTAGCAACTTAAAACAACCTTATATATAAATATACTGCTATATCAAAACCGCATGAAAACTGCAAACCAAAAAACTATAATAGACACACACACACACAAAAGAAAAAGCAATCCAAACACAATAATAGTCATCAAATCACAAGAGAACTATCGAGGAAGGGAAGAGAAAAGACCTATAAAAACAAATCCAAAATAATTAAGAAAACAGCAATAAGAACATACGTATTGATAACTACCTTAAATGTAAATAGATAAACGCTCCATTCAAAAGACATGGACTGGCTGAATGAATACAAAAACAAGACTCATATATATGCTGTCTATAAAAAGACCCACTTCAGAATACAGACTAAAAGTAAGGGGATGAAAAAATATATTTCATGCAAATGAAATCCAAAAGAAAGCGAGAGTAGGAATATTCATATCAGACAAAACAGACTTTAAAATAAAGACTGTCACAAGAGGCAAGGAAGGACACCACATAATGATCAAGGAATCAATCCAAGAAGATATACAACTGTAAATATATATGTACCCAATGTAGGAGCACCTCAGTATATAAGGCAGATGCTAACAGTCACAAAAAGAAGAAATCAACAGTAACACAGTAATAGTTGGAGACTTTAACACCCACTTACACCAATGGACAGATCACACAGACAGAAAATTTTTCCTTTTTGTCACAACCACATTCCTCATTTCTGTCAATAAGTTTATCTTCACTAAGTTTCTGAGGCTATTCATCTAGTCTTTTGAACAGTAGAATTGTCAGAGTCCCCACAATTGTTCTCATCACATCTGCTTTCACTTTCAACAGTATCTTTTAAAAATTTCTTTGCTGATCTCTCACTTTATCAGGCAATTCCCTAAATGATTATCCATCTTTATAAAGTGTTATGTGGGTTTAACACTGAGCTACAAAGAAGGTAACACAACTATATGCTTCACTGTCTATGCATGAATTGAATAACAGGTGTGCAGGGAACAGTTATCAACAGACTTTGAAAGAAAAAAATGTTTTGATTGGTCACTGATAATGATGTTGTTCAGGTAGTTGTTTGTGGACTGAAAGTGTAGTAGTGAAGCTTGTACTTTATGAAACTACTCACAGTTATTATATCAGAATAATAGATATTCAGACCATGTTATTAGAAGACTACTTTTCAAGGCTGTATATTGTCACCCTGCTTATTTAACTTATATGCAGAGTACACCATGAGAAACACGGGGCTGGAGGAAGAACAAGCTGGAATCAAGATTGCCAGGAGAAATATCAATAACCTCAGATATGTAGATAACACCACTTTTATGGCAGAAAGCGAAGAAGAACTAAAAAGCCTCTTGATGAAAATGAAAGAGGAGAGTGAAAAAGTTGGCTTAAAGCTCAACATTCAGACAACTAAGATCATGGCATCCAGTCCCATCACTTCATGGGAAATAGATGGGGAAACAGTGGAAACAGTGTCAGACTTTATATTTTGGGCTCCATAATCACTGCAGATGGTGATTGCAGCCATGAAATTAAAAGACGCTTACTCCTTGGAAGGAAAGTTATGACCAGCCTAGACAGTATATTAAAAAGCAGAGACATTACTTTGTCAACAAAGGTCCATCTAGTAAGGCTATGGTTTTTCCAGTAGTCATGTATGGATGTGAGAGTTGGATGGTGAAGAAAGGTGAGTGCCAAAGAATTGATGCTTCTGAACTGTGGTGTTGGAGGAGACTCTTGAGAGTCCCTTGGACTGCAGGGAGATCCAACCAGTCCATCCTAAAGGAGATCAGTCCTGGGTGTTCATTGGAAGGACTGATGTTGAAGCTGAAACTCCCATACTTTGGCAACCTCATGCAAAGAATTGACTCATTGGAAAAGACCCTGAAGCTGGGAAGGATTGGGGGCAGGAGGAGAAGGGGATGACAGAGGATGAGATGGCTGGATGGCATCAACAACTCGATGGACATGAGTTTGGGTAAACTCCAGGAGTTGGTGGTGGACAGGGGAGCCTGGCATGCTGCAAGTCAGGGGGTCACAAAGAGTCAGACACGACTGAGTGAGTGAACTGAACTGAACTTTTATTAAACTAAATGGTGATAACTGAAATTAATGCATTCCAGAACCATGCAAAGTAAAATCTGCCTGTATTTTGGATACTGGGTTAAATAAATTATATGATTAAAATTAATTATACCTGTTTATTTTTACTTTCTGTGGCTAATAGAACATTTTTAAATCACATATGTGGCTTGCATTAAATTTCTATTAGACAGTGCTACTATATACCATATATTAACAAAAATGTTACAAGAATAAAAAGAAATACTCAGCTAGGAAAGAATCAAACACTGTCACAGTTTTCAAGTGAGAAGAACAAAGGAACAGATTCACATCTACATAAACTGAACATAAGTGTATGGCGAAAAACAGGAAAGCTAAAACTAAAAGATAATAAATTGGGAAAACATTTGCAACAAATATGAGCCAAGGGTGAATGGCTGACATTATAAAATTACCCATTCAAATTTATTCTAAAAGTATCAAGATCCCAGTAGGTTGTAAAACAGATGAATAGGCAATTTATATGAGAGGAAATTGAAGTAGTAAGTAAACACCTAAAAAAGTATTTATCTTGTCTAGTTTTCAAAGATATGAAAATTACTGCATCTTTGAGTTACAATTTAGTATCCATTTTATTAACAAAGCAATTACAATACCCAACACCATGGGGAACTTTGTGAATTTATGCATGATAACTGGCATTATAATTAGATATAATACTTTTAGTAACCAGCAGTGTATAAACAGGAAGAGCCATACAGATATTCCTAACCCTTTGACCTCATAATGCCACTCCTGAGAATGACTTAAAGCAAGTAATTCAACAAGAACAGAAAGTTATATATATAGTAAGATACATACTGTATCTGTATCATTGCTTATAATGGCAAAAACCTGGAGATATTCTAAAAATTTAATGTAGAACACTGCATTCACCAATGATAGAATACACAGTGTTTTTCAAATATGTATCAAACATTTACTAGAATTTACCATATGCTGTGTCATAAAGCAACCTGCAATATATTTCAAAGGATTGAAATCATTCAGGGTGTGCTCTCTAAGCATAGTGGAATTTCTCTCAACATCCATAACAAAAGCTAATTAGAAGAGCACCAACTGCTTTTAAAATTGAGCAATAAAATTCTAATCAATCTATGAATCAAATAAGGAAATACACAGAAATTAGAAAATATTGAGCTAAATGACATTGAAAATATGGCATATCAAAACATCTGGAAAATAGTTACATGATGATCAAGAAAATAACTACCAACCTATAATTCTATAATCATCAAAAGTATCCTTTAACTTTATCTTCAGATTAACAAAAACTGAGAGAATTTATACAGTTCCTAGAGGAAAATTTATATTCTTAAGTGTATATATTAGAAAGAAAATAGAATGCTATTCATCAGTGATTCAATTTTCTGTCTCAAAACAAAAAGAATGGCACATACAATTAATTAGTACAGAGAAAGTAGAAGGAAAGAAACAGTAAAAAATAAAAGCAGAGATAAGACAAACAGAAAACAAAATACAATATAGAAAATCAACAAAATGAAGTTTGTCCCTTGAAAAAAATTAATCAAATTGATAAAACTCTGGAAAGATGTAAAAAGATGTAAAAAGAGAGAGAAACAATATACTAATATCACTAATGAATAAAAAGACATTCATTAAAACCATGGCTGATTTATATCAATGTATGGCAAAAACCACTACAATATTGTAAAGTAATTAGCCTCCAACTAAAATAAAAAAAAAGAGAGAGAGACATTCGTATAGGTCCTATAGATATTTTAAAAATAAGACTGCAAATAACTTTATGCTAACTTAGATGAAATAAATTCCTTAAAGAATATAATGTACTGAAACTGACACAAAAAGAAAGAATAATCAGAATATCATATATCTACTAAAGAAATTACATGTTTTATTTTAACCTCTCCACAAAGTATGCTCCTAGCCCAGATAGTTATTTTGGTGAATTCTAGCAAATAGTAAAGAAGGTAGAAACTTCATATATATATATATATATGAAATTTTATATATACTCTTCCAGGAAATAGAGGAAGAAGCTATCTTTTCCAATATTTCCATGGTATCAGCATAATCTTGATAGCTAAATTGTTACAAAAATTAAAAGAAAGGAAAATTACAGACCAATATGCAACATGAACATACACATATAAGAATTTAATAGATTAGAAAAGGGATATATAAAATGGATATATATAATATATATGTATATTACATATATAATATATAAAATGGATAATGCATTACAATTAAATGAAGTTTATTCTAGGAATGCTAATAATAGTTTATCATTAATAGGACTTCCCAGGTGGCCCAATGGTAAAGAATCTGCCTGCCATTGCAGGAGATGAAAGAGACATGAGTTCAATCCCTGGTTCGGGAAGATTCCCTCGAGTAGGAAATAGCAATCCACTCTGGTATTCTTGCCTAGAAAATCCCATGGACAGAGGAGCCTGGTGGGCTATAGTTCATGAAGTTGCAAAGAACTGGAAACAAGTGAGCGACTGAGCACACACACACACAATAGTCAATATAATTCAACACAGTCACAGAAAAATGGAGATAAATAAAATAATGATCTTAATAACTAGAGAAAAACTTTTGATAAAATACTGATTTATGGTGAAGACTCTTAGCAAATCAAAAAGGGAAGTTAATTTAATGGTCAATTACTGAAACTTTCTTCCTGAGATTAGGAACACTATATGGATTCTACTAACACTATTTCCATTAAAAGAAAAAATAAGATCTTAGTCAATGCAATAAGGCAATAAAAATAAACAAAAATCATAATATTTAGGAAAATAAAAAATAAAACTATCATTACTCACAGAAAATATAATTGTGTATAGAGAAAAATCTTTTAAAAAATCTAGAGATAAATATCTAGAATTAACATTTATTATTCAGGTTGTTGGATCTAAGGTCAATGTATGAAATCAATTGTATTTTTACATACCAGCAACAAAAAGTTTGGAAAAGAAATTAAAGTGAGAACACTTATAGTAGCATAAAACCCTTTAAGTCCAAAAATGTATTTGATGATAGATGATCAGGGCCTCTACATTGAAAACTGTAACACTCTGTCAAAAGAAATGGATAAAGGCATAATAAATAGATAAATTATTTTCCCCTATTTTCATGGACTGGGAGAATTTAAAACTGTTAGAATGTAAATTTTTCCAAAATTAATTTTTAGATTAAAAATTAATCTAATCAATTCCAATTAAAATCCCAATACATCTGTGTAGAAATTGACAAGCTGATTTTAAAATTCATATAAGAATGGAAGAAGGCAAAAAAAGTCAAGGTGATCATTAATAAATAGAAACAAGCTGGAGGACTTTTACAGCTGGGAGTCACAATTAAAAAGCTATTAAAATTAATACAGATTGAAGTTAGTATAAGAATAGACTAAAAAAAAAACACGATAGAAAAGAGTTCCACATCTCAGGGCTACCTCATATTGGCAGAGGTGACACTGTGGTGTAGTGTAGAAATAATGCTCTTTTTAACAAATGGTGCTAGGCTATTTGGATTTCCAAGTAGGAATAGTTACTCTTTACTGTCACCCTTCACAAATCAATTCTAGGTGGATTACAGAATTAGATATGCAAAAGTTAAGCAAAGGCTTTTAGAAAAAAAGTGGACAATATTTTTATTAACTCCAGTAGACAAAGTTTTCTTCAATAACATACAGAATATTCTAATCATAAAACATTAACTTAAACTATATTACTTCCCTGGTGGCTCATATGGTTAAGAATCTGCCTGCAATCCAGGAGACCTAGGTTTGATTCCTGGTTGGGAACATCCCTTGGAGTAGGCAGGGCAACCCACTCTAGTATTCTTGCCTGGAGAATCCCCATGGACAGAGGAACCTGGTGGGCTACAGTCCATGGGGCCACAAAGAGTCGAACACAGCTGAGCAACTAAGCACATATTAAAATTAGGACATTCCTATTCCTCAAATGACACCATTCAGTTCATTTCAGTCGCTCAGTCATGTCCGACTATTTGCGACCCCATGAACCGCAGCACGCCAGGCCTCCCTGTCCATCACCAACTCCTGGAGCTTGCTCAAACTCATGTCCATTGAGTCGGTGATGCCATCCAACCATCTCATCCTCTGTCGTCCCCTTCCCCTCCTGCCCTCAATCTTTCCCAGCATCAGGGTCTTTTCCAATGAGTCAATTCTTCACATCAGGTGGCCAAGGAAGAGAATCAAAACTCAAGCCACACAACACTGAACATATTGGTAATTCATATAAAAAGACTCATATGCAGGATATATAAACAACTAAACATTCAATATAAAATAGGACAAATGACTTAAACGTCAAAGAGGATAGCCAAATGGCCAATAAACATATGAGACATGATTAACTTCATCAATTATCAAGAAATGCAACTTAAAATGACAAAGTAATATCACCACACACTCACTGAAATAACCAAAACAAAGTCAGACACTACCAAATTTTGCAAGAGAGTAGAAGAACTGAACTCTCATTCACTGCTGCCAATTTAAGTGTAAATTCATACAACCACTTTGGAAAAATGTTTGACAGTCTCTTCTAAAGCTGAATGTATATAGTTCGTATGAGCCAGTAATTTCTCTCCTAGGTATTCATTCAATAGAAATACAAACACAGGGCTTCCCAAAACTTACAAGAAAGTTTATTGTACTATTTGAAATAGCTGTGAACTGAAATAATATGTATTTGTCAATAGTTGAATGTATAATTTTTGTATGTTTATACAATAAATACAAATGATAATAATGACCCACTGCTATATGCAGCAAAGAGTGAATCTCTAGGAGTGACATGTGCATCATGGAAGCATAATCTACCCCTCTTTTCTCCTTTTTAAACAACTAATTAGACATCCATGACTGAACAAAAGTGCTTCGGCACATTACACCAAGACACTCAGCAGGTTTCGAGCCCACCTGTGCATCTGAAAAACAAATAAGCAGAGCCTGAGAAAGAGCTGAGGATTCAAAGGAGTCAGCAAGCCGGTCCCACCCCACGAGCCAAGACTGGGAGAAAGGAAACCTGAAGATTGCACGTGTAGGCAGATACCCATGGATGAGAGAGAATTTGTGGGAGTGCAACCTGACTAAGGGGGAGAGTCTAGCATAGTACTCGGAGAGGCATAGGGATGAGTCTGAATGCAGAGGGGAGGGAGGAACTTGCCAAGGTAACAATCCTCACAAGGGTGACCCTGCAAAGGGTTGGACTTTTGGTGGCAGCAGTGGAGACATGTCCAGCAAAGGAGGAGAAGAGCAGTGACCTTTCCTATGGAGGAGGTGGAGAGCAAAACTGATGAGTAACTGCCCAGCTACCCCAGTTAATGAACAGAAGGAGCTCTTCACCAAAGAGAGTGAAATTAAAACAAACAAACAGAAATCCTGGACCCGAGTAATTCAATGAATGAGATGAATAATACAATAGAGGTCACTGGTAACAGGGCAGACCACATGGAAGAAAGGATAAATGACTTGTAGGATAGAAATATAGAAGTAATTCAATTAGAAGAGGAAAGAGTTCTAAGATTTTTTTTAAGTGAAGAAACCCTACAAAATCTATTGGATTTGATAAGAAAGGTAAATATAAGAATAACTAGCTTATAAGAAGAAGGGAGGAAGAAAAGAAACAGTATATTTAAAGAAATAATAGCGAGAATTTCCCAAACCTGGGGAAAGACTAAAATTCTATGAAGCTAGTAGAACATCTTATTATTTCAATGCAAAAAGATCTCCAAGACACATTATGGTGAAACTGTTAAAAACTATAATAAAGAATCTTAACGCTAGCTAGAGGGATGAAAGAAAGTAACCTACAAAGGAAGCCCTGTTTGGATATCAGTAGATCTCTTAGCTGAAATCTACAGGATAGTAGAAAGCAGAATGATATGCTCGAAGTGTTGAAAGATGAATTTGTCAGGCAAGAATAATTTCAGTGAAGTTATCCTTCAGTTATGAAGGAAAAATAAAGATTGAAAAAAAACCAATAAAAAATTAGAAAAGAAACAACCAAAAAACTGAGGGAGTACACCACCAGCAGACCTGCCTTGCAAGAAATAGTGAAAAAAGTTCTTCAAGCTGAAATGTAAAGAGAGTAATTGGCAAGATGAGAATATATGAAGGGATACAACACAAACTGGTGTAGGCGAAAACAGATAGAGTTAAAAAAATGTAATTCTGTATTGAAATGGTGTGTTAACCACTTAGCCAGAGTATAAAGATTAAAGGAAAAGAATATTAAAAATATAGGTACTATAATTTGTTGGGCTTCCCTGGTAGCTCAGCTGGTAAAGAATCACCTGCAATGCAGAAGACCCCAGTTTGATTCCTAGGTCAGGAAGATCCCCTAGAAAAGGGATAGGCTACCCACAGCAGTATTCATGGACTTCCTTGGTGGCTCAGATGGTAAAGAATCTGCCTACAATGTGAGAGACCTGGGTTCAATTCCTAGTTGGGAAGATCCCTTGGAGGAGGGCATGGCAACCCACTCCAGTATTCTTGCCTGTAGAATTCCGATGGACAGAGGAGCCTGGCGGGCTACAGTCCATGGGGTCACAATGAGTCAGACATGACTGAGTAACTAACCACAGCACAGCATAGCACTATAATTTGTTAATAAATATACAACGTAAAAAGAGATAAATTGTGACATCAAAGGTATGAAAGGGGATGAGTATAAGAATGGAGCCTTTATAGGTGAACGAAGATAAGTTGCTATCAGTATAAAACTGAATGTTTTATCTGTAAGATGTTTTATATAAGCCTCAAGATAGCTACATAGCAAAACTCTAGAATAGATTCATGAAACATAAAATAGGGGGGGCAGAGCTTACCAGAAGGAAAAAAAAACAATGGAGATACCTAACAAACAGGAAGCAAACAATAACATGGCAGTAGTAAGCCCTTGTTGTTGTTGTTCAGTCACTAAGTTGTGTCTGACTCTTTGCAACTTCATGAACTGCAGCAGGCTAGGCTTCCCTGTCCTTCACTATCTCCCCGAGTTTGCTCAAACTCATGTCCATTGAACCAGTGATGCCATCTAATCATCTCATCCTCTGTCACCCTCTCTTCCTCTTGCCCTCAATCTTTCCCAGCATCAGGGTCTTTTCCAGTGAGTTGGCTCTTCACATCAGGTGGCCAAAGTGTAAGTCCTTACATACCACTAATCACTCTAAATGTAAATGGATTTAATTTACCAATCAAAAACCACAGAAAGGATGGATAGATAAAAAAAAAAAAGACAACTATATGCTGCCTATAGGAGATTCATTTCAGCTCTAAGGACACACATAGAAACAAAGTAAATAGGATGCAAGAGGAAACCAAATGGAAGCAGAGATACTCATATTTATAAGACACAGATTAGACCTTAGGCCAAAAATGGTAACAAGGGGCAAAGAAGGTCACTACAGTTAGAGAACAGGATGCTTGGATAAAAAAAAAAAAGGTCATGTGGAATCAATTATTTCTCTGTGAAATTGTCATTATCCTCACTTTATGGATGTGGCTTAGAACTATTAATAACCTATGACTATACAATCTAGTAATTCCCTGGGGTGAGATCTGAACATGGATCTATTCCACTCTACAGCTTATTTCTTCCATAAAATGTAGCCCATAGCTGTTCGCTATACAAGCAATTCAGTTATAGGAACTCACACAGCAGAGAGAACATGCAGGCCGGGTTGATCTGGAAGCTGTGTGGAGGAGGGGGATACTCTTTGAGATTGGATTTAAACAGCAGACACGTGGAGAGGAAAGAATCCTGGGTTGAGAGTGGAGCTGGTCAGGAAAGTTTCAGTGGTCAGTAAGCAACTTGTTTGATTGAAGAAGAGAATTTTCAAGTCCCTGAAGTTAGGGATTGTGTCTGTTGTGAGAAATGAGCTTATCCCCAGACTTTGACACATCTTAAATGCTTGATTAATATCTGTTAAATGAATGAAAGGGTAAATGAATAAAGGTTTCACATCAAAATTGGGTTGAAGCAACCTAAATGTTCATTGACAGAGGCTAGGATAAGGAAGACGTAGCACACATATACAATGGAATATTTAGTTCCGTCACTCAGTCGTGTCTGACTCCTTGCGACCCCATGAACCGCAGCACGCCAGGCCTCCCTGTCCATCACCAACTCCTGGAGTTTACCCAAACTCATGTCCATCGAGTCGGTGATGCCATCCAGCGATCTCATCCTCTGTCGTCCCCTTCTCCTCCTGCCCCCAATCCTTCCCAGCTTCAGGGTCTTTTCCAATGAGTCAACTCTTTGCATGAGGTGGCCAAAGTATTGGAGTTTCAGCTTCTACATCAGTCCTTCCAATGAACACCCAGGACTGATCTCCTTTAGGATGGACTGGTTGGATCTCTTTGCAGTCCAAGGGACTTTCAAGAGTCTTCTCTAACACCACAGATCAAAAGCATCAATTCTTCAGCGCTCAGCTTTCTTCACAGTGCAACTCTCATACCCATACATGACTACCGGAAAAACCATAGCTTTGACTAGACAGACCTTTGTTGACAAAGTAATGTCTCTGCTTTTTAATATGCTGTCTAGGTTGGTCATGACTTTCCTTCCAAGGAGTAAGGGTCATTTAATTTCACAGCTGCAATCACCATCTGCAGTGATTTTGGACCCCAAAAAATAAAGTCAGCCACTGTTTCCACTGTTTCCCCATCTATTTGCCATGAAGTGATGGAACCAGAGGCCATGATCTTAGTTTTCTGAATGTTGAGCTTAAGCCAACTTTTTCACTCTCCTCTTTCAATTTCATCAAGGGGCTCTTTTGTTCTTCTTCACTTTCTGCCATAAGGGTGGTGTCATCTGCATATCTGAGGTTATTGATATTTCTCCCGGCAATCTTGATTCCAGCTTGTGCTTCTTCCAGCCCAGTATTTCTCATGATGTGCTCTGTATATAAGTTAAATAAGCAGGGTGGCAATATACAGCCTTGACATACTCCTTTTCCTATTTTGAAACTGCCTTTTCCAGTAGTGCAGCCACTGCTGAGTTTTCCAAATTTGCTGACATATTGAGTGCAGCACTTTCACAGCATCATCTTTCAGGATTTGAAATAACCCAACTGGAATTCCATCACCTCCACTAGCTTTGATTGTAGTGATGCTTTCTTTTTTTTTTTTTTTTTTTTTTCATCTTTCAAATCATTTTATTTTTATTTTTATTTTTATTTTTTTATTTTAGTTGGGGGCTAATTACTTTACAATATTGTAGTAGTTTTTGCCATACATCGACATGAATCAGCCATGGATTCACATGTGCTCCCCCTCCCAAACCCTCCTCCCACCTCCCTCCCCCTCCCATCCCTCAGTGTCATCCCAACGCTCCATCCCTGAGCATCCGTCCCATGCATAGAACATGGAATGGTGTTCTGCTTCACATATGACAATATACATGTTTCAATGTTATTGTCCCAGAACGTCCAACCCTCACCTTCTCCCTCAGAGTCCACAGGACTGTTCTATGCATCTGTGTCTCTTATTCTGTCTCACATATAGGGTTACCATTACCATCTTTCAAATTCCATATACATGCATTAGTATACTGTATTGGTGCTTTTCTTTCTGGCTCACTTCACTCTGTATAATGGGCTCCAGTTTCATCCATCTCAATAGAACCGATTCAAATGTATTCTTTTTAATGGCTGAGTAATATTCCATTGTGTATATGTACCACAGCTTCCTTATCCATTCGTCTGCCGATGGACATCTAGGTTGCTTCCATGTCCTGGCTATTGTAAACAGTGCTGCGATGAACATTGGGGTACACGCGTCTCTTTCAATTCTGGTTTCCTCGGTGTATATGCCTAGCAGTGGGATTGCTGGGTCATATGGCAGTTCTATTCCCAGTTTTTTAAGGAATCTCCACACTGTTCTCCATAGTGGCTGTACTAGTTTGCATTCCCACCAACAGTGTAAGAGGGTTCCCTTTTCTCCACACCCTCTCCAGCATTTATTGCTTTCTAAGGCCCACTTGACTTCACATTCTAGGATGTCTGGCTCTAGGTGAGTGATCACCCCATCATGATTATCTGGGTCATGAAGATCTTTTTTGTACAGTTCTTCTGTGTATTCTTGCCACCTCTTCTTAATATCTTCTGCTTCTGTTAGGTCCATACCATTTCTGTCCTTTATCGAGCCCATCTTTGCATGAAATGTTCCCTTGGTATCTCTAATTTTCTTGAAGAGATCTCTAGTCTTTCCCATTCTGTTGTTTTCCTCTATTTCTTTGCATTGATTGCTGAGGAAGGCTTTCTTATCTCTCCTTGCTATTCTTGGGAACTCTGCATTGAAATGGGAATATCTTTCCTTTTCTCCTTTGCCTTTGGCTTCTCTTCTTTTCACAGCTATTTGTAAGGCCTCCTCAGACAGCCATTTTGCTTTTTTGCATTTTTTTTCCATGGAGATGGTCTTCATCCCTGTCTCCTGTACAATGTCATGAACCTCCATCTATAGTTCATCAGGCACTCTATCAGATATAGTCCCTTAAATCTATTTGTCACTTCCACTGTATAGTTATAAGGGATGTGATTTAGGTCATACCTGAATGGTCTAGTGGTTTTCCCTATTTTCTTCAATTTAAGTCTGAATTTGGCAATAAGGAGTTCATGATTTGAGCCACAGTCTGCTCCCAGTCTTGTTTTTGCTGACTATATAGAGATTCTCCATCTTTGGCTGCAAAGAATATAATCAATCTGGTTTCGATGTTGACCATCTGGTGATGTCCATGTGTAGGGTCTTCTCTTGTGTTGTTGGAAGAGGGTGTTTGCTGTGACCAGTGTGTTCTCTTGGCAAAATTCTATTACCCTTTGCCCTGCTTCATTCTGTACTCCAAGGCCAAATTTGCCTGTTACTCCAGGTGTTTCTTGACTTCCCACTTTTTCATTCCAGTCCCCTATAATGAAAAGGACATCTCTTTTGGGTGTTGATTCTAAAAGTTCTTGTAGGTCTTCATAGAGCTGTTCAACTTCAGCTTCTTCAGTGTTACTGGTTGGGGCATAGGCTTGGATTACCATGATATTGAATGGTTTGCCTTGGAAACGAACAGAGATCATTCTGTCGTTTTTGAGATTGCATCCAAGTACTGCCTTTTGGACTCTTTTGTTGACCATGATGGCTACTCCATTTCTTCTAAGGGATTCCTGTCCACAATAGTAGATAGTAGATAGTAGTAGATAGTAGATAGTAGTAGTAGTAGATTCTAGTAGTAGATAGTAGGAGCCATCTGAGTTAAATTCACCCATTCCCGTCCATCTTAGTTTGCTGATTCCTATAATATATCGATGTTCACTCTTGCCATTTCCTGTTTGACCACTTCCAATTTGCCTTGATTCATGGACCTAACATTCCAGGTTCCTATGCAATATTGCTCTTTATACAGCATCCGACCTTGCTTCTATCACCAGTCACATCCACAACTGGGTATTGTTTTTGCTTTGGCTCCATCCCTTCATTCCTTCTGGAGTTATTTCTCCACTGACCTCCAGTAGCATATTGGGCACCTACTGACCTGGGGAGTTCATCTTTCAGTGTCCTATCTTTTTGCCTTTTCATACTGTTCATGGGGTTCTCAAGGCAAGAATACTGAAGTGGTTTGCCATTCCCTTCTCCAGTGGGCCACATTCTATCAGACCTTTCCACTATGACCCATCTGTCTTGGGTGGCCCCACACGGCATGGCTTAGTTTCATTGAGTTAGACAAGGCTGTGTGATCAGATTGGCTAGTTTTCTGTGATTATGCTGCGACGGTGCAGGAATACCAGGCTGCAACAGCACAGGAGCAGCCAAGAGGAGCTACCCCACATCTGAGGTCAGGGGCAGCGGCTGAGAGGAGCTACCCCATGTCCGAGGTCAAGAGGGGGTGGCCGTGAGGAAATACTCCACATCCAAGGTAAGGAGCAGCGGCTGCACTTTGCTGGAGCAGCCTTGAAGAGATACCCCACGTCCAAGGTAAGAGAAACCCAAGTAAGATGGTAGATGTTGTGAGAGGGCATCAGAGGGCAGACACAATGGAATATTACTCAGCCACTAAAAAGAAAAAGATAATGCCATGTGCAGCAACATGGATCGACCTAGACTGTCATACTGAGTGAAGTTAGACACAGAAACACATATATTGTATGACATCCCTTATGTGTAGAATCTAAAAAGAAATTATACAAATGAACTTATTTAAAAAAAACAGAAACAGACTCACAGACTTAGAGAATGAACTTATGATTACTGAGGGGGAAGGTGGGAGAAAGGGATAGATAAGGAATTGGAGCTCGACATGTATACACTGCTATATTTAAAATGAATAACCAACAAGGACCTACTGTACAGCACAGGGAACTCTGATCAGTGTTATGTGGCAGCCTGGATGGAGGAGAATGGAAACATGTATATGTATGGCTATCTGCTCTGCTGAAACTATCACAATATTATTAACTGACTATACTCCAATATAAAATAAAAAGTTTTTAAAAATTGGGCTAAAGGTAACTCTTTATAGATGGCATAGTTTATTTACTCCATGAATAACACAATTTGACACACCAGTTAAAAAGCACCCAGAAAACAAGATGGTATCAGCCAAATTTATTGAGAAATATTCAGGGAAATTGAGCTTTCCAAACATGACTTTGCATTTAGGTGCTGGGGGTATCTTAGAGCACAGGGTGGAGGTGGCTTGGATTAGGGCCAGCACATGGACATGCTACCCAAGGCATCTGCCTCAGCCCTTCCATGTGGGGCTTTAGAACTTTTGTCCTTCCTGTCAGAACTGCATTTCTTGGAAATTTCTTTCTGACTTCTCTTTTCACTAGATATACAATTTGTTGAGATAATGATCTATACAATGCTACAAAATATTTCAGGCACCATCTCTGCTTTTAGGGGGAAAACTGGCATTTTAGGTCACTGTTAAAGAATTTCTCTTTTTTGGTGTTGCAGGAACACTGCTTCTCAAACAGTTTCCTCCTGGGGGAGAAGGAGATGATGAATCTCCTAATCTCAGTGTCTCTGACATTTACATCTGTGGGCTTCAGGAAAGACTCATTTCTAAGATATCATGGTTGGTTAATTACAAAAGGTATTGATTAATGGACCCAAGTCAACCTTAAAAAATGTTTCTAATGGATTGCAACAAGGTTCTGTGACTCTATCCATTTTATTATCTACTCGTGAATATATGAAATCCAGACTTCAGACAGACAATTGGAATACATTAGTAATATATGTTGGATGAGAAATTCCAGTAAAAATTTCAGGCTTCAAAGATGTGCTGAAATTCAATCAGTACAAATGATGTCATAGGTTCGGATAGCCAATATCACAAGTAAGGAATGGGACACATGAGACTATACATCAATTTAAATATAAATGGAAAAGATAGTTTAATTAACTGCTAGTCAAAAAAAGAAACCTAAAACATTGTATTCTCTAGTAAACACTTGCATGTCCATCCGTACCATGACAAGACCTGGTTCCTTGCCCATAGTTAAGGGGTCCAGGAGTGGGCATGTGACTCAAAAATGAGATACCATCGCTTAGTTCTGATTTAATAATTATTAAGTCCATAATAATTTTAAAAATATGATGATTTTGATATAGAGAATGGTAAGCCAGTCTCCCCTTGAAACCCTAGGTTCTGAAAGGCAAAGCTCTGGATTTGTAGGCAGCCATGTTTTCACCACTGGGGCAACAGAAGAATCTGCCATGGAGAGAACATCAGATGAGAGATGAAAAAAGAAACTTCTGTTGAAATTTGGGTTCCTTGGGTCAGTTGTGCCTGTGACTCAGCTCCATTCCTCCTTTCTTGATATCATTCTATTCTAATAGCCTAATAATGTGTGTGTGTGTGTGTGTGTGTGTGTGTGTGTGTGAGTGGGCATGCGTGCACATGCAAGTGTGTCTGACTCTTTGCAAACTCATGGACTGTAATCTGCCAAGCTCCTCTGTCCATGGCATTTTCCAGGCAAAGATACTGAAATGGATTGCCATTTCCTTCTCCGGGGGGTCTTCTCGGCCCAGGGATCAAACCCTTGTCTCTTGTGTCTCCTGAACTGGCAGACATAATTTTTACCACTAGCACCACCTATAACTGAGCAGAACCTGAGAAATTACTTTTTAACTCAAGCTATTTTAGTTTCTGTTATTTATAATACAAAATGTCGTAGGTAATAATACACAAACTTAAGCTCCAACTCTAGTGTCTGGAATAAGGGTGGGATAATCATTAAATACTAAATCTCTATGTAGCTATAATCTGAAGCTCTGTCCTAGCCACACTAGTATGGACTGTTATGGTCATTTCTGGGTTCAACTTTCTACAGATGCCTGTCAACAGGGAGAAGTCTTAGAGGATATGATGCAGCTACATAGAAAAGTTTAAAGGGCTGCCATGTGGAAGGCAGAGTAGATGCTCTATTTGAGTCAATGGACAAAACTGATCCCAAGAGAAGGAAGTTAGAATGAAGATTTTGACTCAATATAAAGATAGCCTTTTATAAATGGAGACAGTAGCATGGATGCATATACACTAACATATGTAAATAGATAACCAATGGGAATTTGCCGTATGACTCAGGGAACTCAAACGGGGGCTCTGTAATAACCTAGAGGGGTGGGAATAGGCGGGAGGTGGAAGGGAGACTCAAGAGGAAGGGGACATACGTACACCTATGATTAATTCATGTTGATGTATGACAGAAATCAAATCAATATTGTAAACCAATCAATTAAAAATAAATATATTAAAAAAATAAAGATGGCCTTTCTAAACCTTAGAGCTATCCAACAATGGAATGGATTCTCTAATGAATGATAAATGTCTCCATCAATGGGAAGGTTGGCTCTGAACATGGATAGTCACTTATTTGGTAATTTGACAAATAGGTAGCAACTAATAGCTATAATCTGTTGAAGGCTTTCTATATGTGAAGTGCAGTGCTTCATATATGCTTTATATAAATTTACTCACTTAATCTTTGTAACAATGAGTGACTATTACACACTAACAATTTTGCAGTACTCTTGGGGCTTCTCTGGTGGCTCAGATGGTAAAGAATCTGCCTGCAATGCAGGAGACCTCAGTTCAGTCCCAGTCGGGAAGATCTTCTGGAGAAAGGGATAGCTACCCATCCAGTATTCTTGCCTGGAGAATTCCATGGACAGAGGAACCTGGTGGGCTATAGTCCATGGGGTTGCAAAGAGCTGGACATGACTGAGTGGCTAATAAGACAGACAAAACTCATTTAATCTCTGTAACAATCAAGCAAAACAGACATTTCATATGCATTTTTAAAAAGTTACTAAATATTGTATATAGGGCAATATTTCAATAATATTTAAAGGTAAAAAAAATGTATAGAATTATACTACAGGTAGTGTCAATCTTTGTCATAAATACTTGTAATTTTACTATTTCATGGTTATTTAAGTTGATAAATAGTTCTCAACTCACTTCTACAGCAAATGGTATCCTATAAGATTTTTAAATATGGACAAGATAAAGCACTTTCATCTCCGTTATGATTAATTCAGTATGTTTGCCCAATAGCCTCCTGGCAGTGTCTTCAGGACCTAGTGGATAATGGCTTTTCATTTATTCTATAGTAGGAAAATTGACCTTTGTTGTCCTAATATTCACTAGTTGCAAAGCTTAAACACTTTCTTTTATAAGTGGGTAAGATAAGGAGTTAAACTGCCTGCTTTACTATTGCTCATCAACTCCAAATCTTTAATATTATCTGCTACATGAAAATTCCAAAAATCACCACTGCTTAACATCAGGCTAGAAATGAATCATTTCTTTTGGAGGATAACCTAAATTTGATAACTAACTCAACCTACCATACTCTTTATATAATAAGGAAATCTTATCTATCACACTAACTTCTAAAATACATTTTTGAGTTTCAAAACATTTTCTGTAGCCCTCTATTCAATTTTGCATTTACTTTTTTTTTACGAGGTACTGTAACAATTTTGCAACAATACATCAGTATTGTTTTCCCTTATCTCTTTTCTTAGTTTGTCCCACATTCTTTTTCTTTATAAACTGTCTGTGGAAAGACTAAACATAAACATACAAAGATCCAAGCTAAGCCAGATGCAGAGAGACTGACGGTTAATGCCAGATGCTGGAGGTTCTCTTCAAATTAAATATTCAGCACCAGGTGTTTGAGTTGGCTTAACAAAGGAACATGTGCTTACGAGGGATACAAACACAGAATTAGAGGGACCAATTCTCATCTGGATAAATTATTTAATCAAAGTATGTAAGGAGGGTTTGAAATCAGAGTAAAAATGAGATTAAGTTAAATCATTCATTCACAGCTATATAAAAGGGAAATATTGCAATTTGTAAAGTTTCTTTTCAAAACTCATACTTAGGACAAATGCTGGTATTTATAATACAACTAAAGGAAAAACCTCTTTAATTTGCTTTAGTGACAGCATAATATTGTCTGTTTCCAACTCCCTACAGACTGGTAATATTTAAAATAATCAAATTTTTTTTCATCTGACTTAAAATAGAAATAGAATTTCTCTCAAAAATATTTTTCTTTACGGAAAGATCTCACAGCTGAAATTCAGGTTGATGCCTTTACAACTGGCTACAGTAAGTGAACACAGTATGACTTCACACAGAAATTAGTGACCTTAGTAGCATTCTAAGATGCTTTCTTAACACAAGTAAAGCAAGTCATCACAAATACAGTGTGAAATGTATTTAAGATAGATGTTTACACATTTGTGCGTGATATGGGCAGGTGAATATTGCTATTGCCAAAGTTGCCACTGTTTCAGAAAGCTATCAAATGAAGGCAGGATGCTAATTTTACCATAAGATGTATTTATCAAGGTAGCACTGTCAACACTTACATTTATTTCATAAAAGTTACTTTTTAAGAATATAATATAGATGAACGAGAAAGTAGTCTCTTTAAAATATTTCAGACAATATTACAAACAGCAAATGCAAATGCATAGCTGTATGGGGCCTTAGAAAGCATCACAACGAACAAAGCTAGTGGAGGTGATGAAATTCCAGTTGAGCTGTTTCAAATCCTCAAAGATGATGCTGTGAAAGTGCTACACTCAATATGTCAGCAAATTTGGAAAACTCAACAGTGGCCACAGGACTGGAAAAGGTCAGTTTTCATCTCAATCCCAAAGAAAGGCAATGCCAAAGAATGCTCAAACTACTGCACAATCGCACTCATCTCACACGCTAGTAAAGTAATGCTCAAAATTCTCCAAGCCAGGCTTCAGCAATACGTGAACCGTGAACTTCCAGATGTTCAGGCTGGTTTTAGAAAAGGCAGAGGAACCAGAGATTAAATTGCCAACATCTGCTGGATCATTGAAAAAGTAAGAGAGTTCCAGAAAAACATCTATTTCTGCTTTATTGACTATGCCAAAGCCTTTGACTGTGTGGATCACAATCAACTGTGGAAAATTCTGAAAGAGATGGGAATACCAGACCACCTGACCTGCCTCTTGAGAAACCTGTATGCAGGTCAGGAAGCAACAGTTAGGACTGGACATGGAACAACAGACTGGTTCCAAATAGGAAAAGGAGTACGTCAAGGCTGTATATCGTCACCCTGCTTATTTAACTTATATGCAGAGTACATCATGAGAAAGCACAAGCTGGAGGAAGCACAAGCTGGAATTATGATTGCTGGGAGAAATATCAATAACCTCAGATATGCAGATGATACCACCCTTATGGCAGAAAGTGAAGAAGAACTAAAGAGCCTCTTGGTGAAGGTGAAAGAGGAGAGTGAAAAAGTTGGCTTAAAGCTCAACATTCAGAAAACTAAGATCATGGCATCTGGTCCCATCACTTCATGGCAAATAGATGAGGAAAGTGTCAGACTTTACTTTTGGGGGCTCCAAAATCACTGCAGATGGTGATTGCAGCCATGAAATTAAAAGACGCTTTCTCCTTGGAAGGAAGGTTATGGCCAACCTAGATAGCATATTAAAAAGCAGAGACATTACTTTGCCCACAAAGGTCTGTCTAGTCAAGGTTATGGTTTTTCTAGTAGTCATGTATGGATGTGAGAGTTCGACTATAAAGAAAGCTGAGCACCAAAGAATTGATGCTTTTGAACTGTGGTGTTGGAGAAGACTCTTGAGAGTCCCTTGGACTGCAAGGAGATCCAACCAGTCCATCCTAAAGGAGATCAGTCCTGGGTGTTCATTGGAAGGACTGATGTTGAAGCTGAAACTCCAATACTTTGGCCACCTCATGTGAAGTGTTGACTTATTGGAAAAGACCCTAATGCTGGGAAGGATTGGGGGCAGGAGGAGAAGGGGATGACAGAGGATGAGACAGCTGGATGGCATCACTGACTTGATGGACATAAGTTTGGCTAAACTGCGGGAGTTGGTGATGGACAGGGAGGCCTGGTGTGCTACGATTCATGGGGTCTCAAAGAGTCGGACACGACTGAGCGACTGAACTGAACAGATTGTCAATACACAGGAGTCTCCTTTCTTCTTTGCCAACCATCACCTTGCAGAAATAAGCTGAATATACAGAAGAACTGTGCAAAATATATCTTCATGACCCAGATAATCATGATGGTGTGATCACTCACACTCACCTAGAGCCAGACATCCTGGAATGTGAAGTCAGGTGGGCCTTAGGAAGCATCACTACGAACAACACTAGTGGAGGTGATGGAATTCCAGTTGAGCTATTTCAAATCCTGAAAGATGATGCTGTGAGAGTGCTGCACTCAATATGTCAGCAAATTTGGAAAACTCAGCAATGGCCACAGGACTTGAAAAGTTCAGTTTTCATTCCAATGCTGAAGAAAGGCAATGCCAAAGAATGCTCAAACTACTGCACAATCGCACTCATCTCACACGCTAGTAAAGTAATGCTCAAAATTCTCCAAGCCAGGCTTCAGCAATACGTGAACCATGAACTTCCAGATGTTCAGGCTGGTTTTAGAAAAGGCAGAGGAACCAGATATTAAATTGCCAACATCTGCTGGATCATTGAAAAAGCAAGAGAGTTCCAGAAAAACATCTATTTCTGCTTTATTGACTATGCCAAAGCCTTTGACTGTGTGGATCACAATCAACTGTGGAAAATTCTGAAAGAGATGGGAATACCAGACCACCTGACCTGCCTCTTGAGAAACCTGTATGCAGGTCAGGAAGCAACAGTTAGGACTGGACATGGAACAACAGACTGGTTCCAAATAGGAAAAGGAGTACGTCAAGGCTGTATATCGTCACCCTGCTTATTTAACTTATATGCAGAGTTCATCATGAGAAAGCACAAGCTGGAGGAAGCACAAGCTGGAATTATGATTGCTGGGAGAAATATCAATAACCTCAGATATGCGGATGATACCACCCTTATGGCAGAAAGTGAAGAAGAACTAAAGAGCCTCTTGGTGAAGGTGAAAGAGGAGAGTGAAAAAGTTGGCTTAAAGCTCAACATCCAGAAAACTAAGATCATGGCATCTGGTCCCATCACTTCATGGCAAATAGATGAGGAAAGTGTCAGACTTTACTTTTGGGGGCTCCAAAATCACTGCAGATGGTGATTGCAGCCATGAAATTAAAAGATGCTTACTCCTTGGAAGGAAATTATGACCAACCTAGACAGCATATTAAAAAGCAGAGACATTACTTTGTCAAAAAAGGTCTGTCTAGTCAAGGCTATGGCTTTTCCAGTAGTCATGTATGGACAGAGGATGAGATGGTTGAATGGCATCACCGACTCAATGGACATGGGTTGGGGTAAGCTCTGTGAGTTGGTAATGGACAGGAAAGCCTGGCATGCTGCAGTCCATGGAGTCGCAAAGACTCGGACATGACTGAGCGACTGAACTGAACTGAACTGAGAGCTTATCATTCTGGAATGGATTCTTTCAATTCTTTCAGACAGCAGATTATTTTTATATTAAAAATAGTAGGAAAAAACAAGCAAATTTTAAATCTGTTACTGATACATTGTTGGACTTCCTATGGTTTACAACAAGAAACACTTTAATATGGTTTAAACCTTGCTGTAAAATCCATATTTTATGTTGAGAATCTTTAGAACACTGAGATTTATTCCAAAGACCTCATGTTAGTCATGATCATTAGAGAAACATGGCAGGAATCAAGAGAACATAGGACACCCCATTAGTCAAATGATAGAACTTTAAATGAAATACCATCACTCTCATGTAAACATCATATATTTCATGATTTCACAAATATGATAAGGCAAATGTTTACACTTTAAGCATATAACATTGACTATTTAAATGATATGGATATGCTTAAAATAACATGAAAAATACAATAATATTAGAATAATTTAAATAATAATCTTGTTTGTTACAGAATGGCTGGACAGTAACTGGTTAATTCAGTTGTTAAGAATGTGGTTTTCATTACCTGTGGCATACCAAGTTGACTATGTCAAAATCTAGGAAACTTAATATTTTTTTAGTATTTTTTCCATAATATTACAACATCATTTTAAAGGTTACATGCATTTTTTAAAATAAGACTTGCCATAAAAACATTCAGACCCCTCATCTATGCTAACCCACCACCACCTCTCTCTCTGCTTAAGTAATTATGTTTAATTTTTCTAGCTATTTCTTCTGGAATTTATTCTGAATTGGGCTTCTGTGTGTGTGTCAGGGGGTGGTGGTTGGTAGGATTTTTTCTTGGTTTTGTTTTGCTTTTTGGCTGTGCTGTATGACTTGTGGGATCTTAGTTTGCTGACCAGGGATTGAACCCAGGCCTATAGGAGTGAGAGTGCCAAGTCCTAACCACTGGACCCCCAAGGAATTCCCTAAAATAACATGTGTGTCCTATACTATTGCTTCCTGAGAGGATGTATTAGTTTTCTGTTACTTGTGTAACACATGACCACAAACTTGGTGGCTTAAAAAACACAGACTTACTATCTTACAGTTCTGCAGAAGAGAAGTCCAGCACTGGCCAAACTGGGCTAACATTGAGCTGTCAGCTGTGTTTTCTCCTGGATGCCCTAGAGCGGCATCCACTTCCTCACCTTTTCCATCTTCTAGAGGCCACCCACATTCATTGGCTCATGGCCCCGTTCATCTGTCTTCAAAGCCATCAACCTTGCATCACTGTGCTTTTCTTCTGTAGTCACATCTTCCTTTGAGAGACCCTCTACCTCCCTCTTTCATTTTTAAGGATGCTTATGATTTTCTTGGGCTCACTGAATCATCTAGCATCATCTTCCTGTTGTAAGGTTGGATTATTGGCAATCTTAATTCCATCCAGTAGCTTAATTCCTCTTTACCATGTAATGTAACATATTCACAGGCCCTGAGGATTAGGATGTGGACATTTTGTGGGGAGGAGTACGTATTTGTTTCAATTAACAAAGGGGTCATGGGGATGTTGCCATCCAAAAAGAAGAGTTTTGCTCAATTTCCTTGTTTTTACTGCAACATCATATCTTGTCTGTTCCTGGCATCTCTGAGTTCCTTGGTTCAATTTCTCCTCTAGTCTTTGGCTGTTATGAAGGAAAATCTGATGACATGCGGCTAGAAAGGGAACCTAGGATTTTATCTGCTTCCTCTACCTTCCCTCACCCCCTTCCCCTACCCTCAGTCAGGCAAGAATACTGGAATGGGTTGCCATTTCCTACTCCAGGGGATCTTCCTGACCCGGGGGTTGAACCCACATCTCTTGTGTCTCCTGCATTGGCAGGTGGATTTTTTTTATGCTGCACCAGCTGCGAAGCCCTCCACAGTGTCATGTCCCCTCCAAATCTTGAAACTCTCTGAGGTTCTTTGTGTTGTGAATCGACTTCTTTCCCTGAAAGAAATTGGCTTCTTTCTGCTTATAAGCATTTTTGCCCATTTTCCCCCTCTCTGTTTCTCTTGTTTCTTATGGGTAAAAAATTCTTTGCTGCAATTTATGAGAGTTTAAAGAGAGAGTGGAGACAAACATGTGTGTTCCATCAGCCATGTCCAACCAGAAATTTAGGATACTCATTTTACAGAAGAAAAGCAAAGTCCCAAGGCTATCAAATAACTTGCCTATGCTCACAAAGCCAGTGAATTTGGAGCCAGAATTCCTGTCTAGTCTTTTCTGATTCTTGTATTGGGAAGAAGATAAAATGAGATGAAATTTAAGTTCTCTCCCTAATCTAAGACTTTATGGATACAATTAACCACAGTGATTCTCAAGATTAACTGTCTCTCTGACCAGAAAGGCAATTTAAATTTATATACATGCCATATAGTGTCTATAAGATGATAATTATCTTTATAACTCATGTGTGTCATAAACATAATGGTCACCTGATAAATATTAGAATGAAATAATAAAAAAATTCTTATTTGTGAACAGATCTGATCTTCAGGGTCGCCTAATCTATAATTCTAGAAATGGTTAGTGTCAGAGCTAGAGCTCAAATCCAGCCCCTGATATAATGTAAGGGTTACCCTATAATAGGATTTCTATGCTTTGTGAGTCAGCAATCTGCTCATGTGGTGTTTCCAAGGCTCTTTCAAAAGCACTTGTAAGACAAGACGCCATGGACATCTGTGTGGATTATTAGCACTTGGTATATATTGGCACAGGATCAAAATTTTGGATAATTTTTCTTGTTGACACTTTTGGTATTTGGGGCTGGAAGACATCAATGTTAGCAATAAAGTTCTTACAGTTTCCTATTACCAGGCAGAGTGGAGATGGTATTAAGCCTGGGCTGTAACTTTAAAGGATCTGAGAATTGTAAAATTTATAGTGTCCAGAGAATGAGAAGATAAACCACAAAGTTGGAGAAAATACTGTCAAAAGACACATCTGATAAAGAACTGTAATCCAACATATACAAAAAATTAAAACTCAACAGTATGAAAACAAACAAACCAACTAAAATGGGGGAAAGACCTTAGCAGATACCTCACCAAAGAAGATATACAGATGGAAAACAAGCATATGAAAAGATAAACCACACCTTGTCTTTGGGGAATGCAAATTAGCACAAAAATGAGTTACCACTACACACCTATCAGAATTGCCAAAATCCAGAACACTGACAATACCAACTGCTGACAAGGATGTGGAACAACAGGAACTCATTCATTGCTGATGGGAGTGTGAAGTGATACAGTCAGTTTGGAAGATAGTCTAATGGTTTCTTACAAAACTAAACATACTCTTACCATACAGTTCAGCAATCATAGAGTCTAACTGTGCAAACTGAGGCAAGTCGTGTTATTTCTCCAAACCTCAGATGCTTCAGTAACATTTGCTTTAAAATACCAACCCCTTAACACATACATACTACTATATATAAAATAGATAACCAACAAGGACCTACTATATAGCACAGGGAACTATACTCGATATTTTGTAAAAACTTACAAAGGAAAAGAGTCTGAAAAAAATAGATATATATGTATGTATAACTGAATCACTTTGCCGTACACCCAACACAACACTGTAAATCAACTATATTTCAATAAAAAAAGAGAAAAAAAATTTTTACAAACTCATTTAAAAACTTATTTTATCTTCTATTTGTTTTTTCTACCTGTGCAAATACATTTGTTTAAGTGAATAAAATACATACTTTCCACAGATGTTTACTTAAAAAATAAAAAACCAATCCCTTAGAAGGAATGTGAGGGAGAAATGGAAAAATACATTAGGAGTTAGTGCCTGCCAATAGGTATGAGTTCCATTCCCCCCTTTCCCATGATAAATAAGGGGATTCTGGTGACAATAATACAGTACATTTTACTGTAATTTAAAAATTACAAAGCAGTTTCATACACATTCATAGAATGACCAAATATTAGTGTTTGAAGATAATTTAAAAATTATCTCATTCTTTATTCCTATCCATGAATAAACTGAGGTCAAGAGACTCTATATAAAATGTATCCAAGTTCACCCAGCTAGACAAGGGCAAGATTAAGATGAAAAACATGGGTGATACTCTGTTCCTAAACACACCTTTGGGTACATTTTATCTTTATGGATGATGTAGAGTAATATAATGGTAGCTATTATTTATAATCACTTATATACCGAAATCAAAGTGATTACATTCTTTATAGCCAAAGATGCAGAAGCTGTATACAGTCAGCAAAAACAAGCCTAGAGCTAACTGTGGCTCAGATCATCAGCTCCTCATAGCAAAATTCAGGCTTAAACTAAAGTAAACTGGGAAAAGCGCTAGGCCAGCCAGGTATGACTTAAATAAAATCCCATAGGAATTCACAGTAGAAGTAACAAATAGATTCCAGGGACTAGATCTAGTTAACCGTGTGCCTGAAGAACTATGGGCAAAGGTCTGTAATACTGTATAGGAGGCAGTGAACAAAACCATCCCAAAGAAAAAGCAAAGCAAGAAGGCAAAGTGGTTACCTGAGGAGGCTTTACAAACAGCAGAAGAATGAAGAGAAGTGAAAAACCAAGGGAGAGAGGGAAAGATACATCCAATTAAATGCAGAGTCTCAAAGGATAGCTAGGAGAGACAAGAAGGCCTTCTTCAACGAACAGTGTTTAATAACAGATGAAAACAACAAAAGGGGAAAGACTAGCGATCTCTTCAGGAAAACTGGAAACATCAAGGGAGCATTCCACCCAAAGATGGGCACAATAAAGGATAAAAATGGTAGAGTCCTAGTAGATGCTGAAGAGGTCAAGAAGAGATCGAACAAATACATGCAAGAACTGTATAAAAAAGATCTTAATGAACCAGATTACTATGATGGTGTGGTTAGTCACCCAGAGCCGGACACTGGAGTGCAAAGTCATGTGGGCTTTAAGAAGCACTGCTGTTAAAAAGCTAGTGGATGCGATGAAATTCCAGAAGAATTATTCAAATCCCTAAAGGAGGATGCCATCAAGGTTTTGCATTCATTATGTCACCAAATCTAGAAGACCCAGCAGTGGCCACAGGATTGAAAAAAGGCAATCCTCATCCCAGTTTCCAAGAAGAGTAGTACCAAAGAATATGCTAACCATCAGACAATTGCATTCATCTCTCATGCTAGTAAGGTCATGCTAGGCTTCAGCATTATGTGAACCAAGAACTTCCAGATGCCCAAGCTGGGTTTAAAAAGGGAAGAGGAACTAGAGATCAAATGCCAACATTTGCTGGATTATAGAGAAAGCAAGGGTATTTCAGAAAAACATCTATCTCTGTTTCATTGACTGCACTAAAGCCTTTGACTGTGTGGATCATGACAAATTGTGGAAAGCTCTTAGAGAGATGGAAATATCTTACCCGTCTCCTGAGAAACCTGTATGCGGGTCATGAAGCAACAGCTAGAACCCTGTATGGAACAACTGACTGGTTCAAGAACAAGAAAGGAGTACAACAGGGCTGTCTGCTGTCTCCCTGTTTGTTTAATCTATATGCTGAGCACATTATGAGAAATGCCAGCCTGGATAAGCTGGAATCAAGACAGGTGGGAGAAACAGCAACAACCTCAGACATGTGGATGATACCACTCTAATGGCAGAAGGTGAAGAGGAACTAAAGACCCTTTTGATGAGGGTGAAGGAGAAGAGTGAAAGAGCCGGCTTAAGACTAAATATTAAAAGAAAACTAAGATTATGGCATCTGGCGCCATTACTGTATGGCAGATAGAAGGGGAAAAGGTAGAAGTAGTGATAGATTTCCTCTTCTTGGGCTCCAAAATTACTGCAGACAGTGACTGCAGCCACGAAATCAGAAGACGTTTGCTTCTTGGCAGGAAAGCAATGACAAACCTACACAGTATGTTGAAAAACAGAGACATTACTCTGACAACAAAGGTCCATATATTCAAGGTTATGGTCTTCCCTGTGGTCACATACAGTTGCGAGAGCTGGACCATAAAGAAGGTAGAACACCAAAGAATTGATGCCTTTGAACTGTAGTGCTGGAGAAGACTCCTCAGAGTGCCCTGGACTGCAAGGAGATCAAACCAGTCAAGCTTAAGGGAGATCAACCCTGAATATTCACTGAAAGGACTGATGCTGAAGCTGAAGTTCTGGTATTTTGGTCATCTGATGCGAACAGACGACTCATTAAAAAAGTCTCTGATGCTGGGAAAGGTTGAGGGCAGGAGGAAAAGAGGGCATCAGAGGATGAAATGGCTGGACGGCATCACCGATGCAGTTAACATGAACTTGGGTGAACTCTGGGAAATGGTGAGGGACAGGGAGGCCTGGCATGCTGCAGTCCATGGGGGTTGCAAAGAGTCAGATATGACTGGGTGACTGAACAACAACAATAATCATTTACCAAATTCCAAGATTTTCCCAATACTTTCTCATCTAATTCCTACAACAATATTCCAAAGTGGGTACTATTATTTTCCCATTCAAGGAATTAGGAGTGGAAGCTCAGAGAGGTTGAGTAACATTTACAAGTTCACTCAGCCAACAAGAGACAGTGTAGGAATGGGTCTGACAAATTCCACAAAAGTGTTATCAAATAGGGTTATTAAAGGACAGTTTGGGTGGAATTAGTTGCACTGTTCAAACCACCTGTATGAGTAACTCCCTGAAACTGGTATTTATTGCTAGGAAACATGGTAGTGAAAAGTCTACCTGCTTTGGAGTTAGGCAGACCTGGGTTGGAGTTGGAACTTCAGAGGAGATCTTTTGAGTGGAGTGGTCCAATATGGACTCTGGTGTCTATCTGACCCATGTTCCAGGCCTGGCACTGTCACTGACCAGCACTGCCACTAACCAATTATGCGACCTCCAATTATGTACTACTTGTCTTCTCTAACCTCTTTCTCCCATCTGTGAAATAGGCATAACAATTGTACCAACCTCGCTGGGTTGTTGTCAGGAGGAAGTGAGACCAAGAATGTTTAGAGAAACATAGAAGAGACACAGCATTTTGTACCATGCTTGTTACCTAGAGGGTGCTTACTGAATGCTAACTCTCATGATTATTGTTTTCAATGATTTTCTAACCTGAGTCTTGGTTTTTTTTATTAGTAAAATGGAAAAATGATATCTGTATTATAGTGTAATCATTAAAGAGATGTGTGCAAAGTACCCGGCACCAAATAAATGGCAACTCTAAAGTCCAGAGTGCCCTAGAGACTTATCTCTGAGTCTCTGCAGATAAATACTAAGCATTCGGAAAAGTATAGATAAGGAGTCTCAATGCCAGTAATGCTGTCCTAGATGGGAAGTTGCTTTCTTATACTCATGTTCTTGGAGAAGGAAATGGCAACCCACTCTAGTAGTCTTGCTTGGGAAGTCTGGAATGGACAGAGGTGCCTGGTGGGCTATAGTCCATGGGGTCACAAGAGTCGGACACAACTTAGTGACTAAACCACTACCACCACCCATGTTCTATTTTGTAAAACCAACTATCAGAAGTAAATGAAAAGCTAAAGATTCGGAAAGATGTCAGCTTTGCCTAGGATTAATTTTTTTTAAATGGCTGAAATGATCTCAACCCCAAGGTTGTAAAGCAAAATCTGTTGTTCTTTTGCCTTCCTCCAATGTTCACTGACAGATGAGTTTGCTGAGACATTAGACTTAGCTTATAAGAAAAATGATTTAAACTAGTTAAAATAGCAATAGTTCCAGAAGGCTCTTGAGGAGGGAATAAAATGGTGGGCGTTTCATGGCTTTGCAAAGAGTGTTAAGTGTGATGCATTTTCTCAAGCGTGCATTTTGTGCTGCATGATTCACACTATGTGGTGAGGTACTGCTCATATTACACCCAAGTGGCTGAGTCTTCTCCTCATGCTCCTTGGCAGGCAGAGAAACAAGTGGTTTTCTGAAGCCAGCGTCTGCTTGGGAACAGGGTGGGGCTGTGAGTAGCATGGCGGGTTGGAAGCAGGGGTCCTGGACCAGAAGTTCCCTTAAGTGCACAGTGGGTAGGAAAAACTATACATCCTCAAGATGCTGTCGTGGGTGGTAAGCAGAGAGACCACTCAGGAGAGCCCTGATGGGAATGTGACCTTGTTGGGTGCCTCTGCCTTCAGCCACAGTGCCCTGAGGTCTCCCTACCTAAAGCCTAAAGAAGGCTTAGCGGGGGTGGTTTCTGACATCGTGGTAGCCCTTCTCCTTCAGATTCCCTCATGGAGGATAGGGTGCACTGGGGCAGAGTGGGATGTCAGAAACCACTGGGAAACAGAGAGGGCATAAGACAAACCCCAGCTCGGTTTTCTATCAGCTGGGGACCCCGGGTAAGTACATAAAGCAACACCCCTATGTTGCTCCCTGACTCAACCATCTGTAAAATAAGAACTATGAAGATGAAACACAGAAATGTGTTCGCTATGATGTATTGTGGGTGCTCCAAAAATGTCTTCAAATATTTAAAAATCATTAATGTTAAATGTTGGAGAAATAGAGAATACATCATTAGCAGCAACAACAAAAACAAAACAAAGTCCCTGAACCAAAACCAAACCTGAGCTTTCCAGGCCTCCTGTTCAAAGCATGAAATAACACCCAGTGGATTGTTTTGATGATTACCTCAAGTCTAAATTGGTAGTACTGTTTAAAAAATAACCATTGATTTAGACTTTACTGGCTTAAAACTCCCTTGAAAGATGTTTTCATCAGTGACATACGCTTTCTAAATTAATTTGAGAGATTAAGTCATAGGACTGTTTGAAGTAACTTAAAAACAATTCTTCTTGAACACTTGTTATCTCAATAAATAAATGAATTTCTAACTTTGGTATTTCAAATTAAGTAATTGCCTATTGTCTAGAAAAAAGTCTTTTTATATTTCTGAAAACTTCTTACTATCATCTTGACAAAATACTTAATTTTGTAGGAATATTGCCCTTTTCACAGCTCACATGATTGCACAAAGATCAATTAATGGATTCTGAATCCCTGATTTGCATAGTTTAAGGCCATAACTATGAAGACTCAGAATATTCTTTTTTATAAATTAGCTCATTTCCAAAGAGCAGTCAAAACTGGATCCTCTGACTATTCCAACCTTTTCTTATAGTAAATAAAGGTACAATAAATACATTTCCCCAAATAGAATCTGTAGGTTTCCATATAGAAAGGCAAAATCTACACCTCCCCAAAATAATAGTGCCCAAGAAGGAGAGGAAATAGTATTTATTGAGCATCTGCTTGGAATCTAAAAGCATTAGATGCATGATCTCATTATACTTTCACAGACTCCATTTCATTTTAATCCTTACAGCAACACTATGACATAGACATTGCTTCCATTTTTCTGCATCCTGCTTCCCAAACCTGTGTCTCTCCCCACTCATCCTCCTTGCTTCAACTCCAGGTAGATATTGCTTCCCAGCATTTTCATATCATGGCATACTTAGAAAGGTGTAACATTTGCATGGCACATTGAAACAAATAAGAGTCCTCTGAAGCACTTAGATACGGCTTGGTGAAATATATATATATATAAAATAAGAAAAATAAAGCACATATATTATAGAAGATATTAAATATGGAATTTGTACCATCTTTACAAATTAAAATTTTTTGAGAAACTTAAAGCCTACTTTTGCAAACAATACCTCATTTTTTCATTGGAAAAGTTTATTGAGGTTTAACATTCAGTGAAATACACTGATTTTAATACACTTTTGATCATTTTTAACAAGTGAACAAATACCTACCCCCCAATCAAGATACAGAACATTTTTTCACCCTAAAAACTTTTTTTGTGCCAGCAATCAGTCAATGGCCCTAGAGGCAGCCCCTTGATCTGGTATCGATTACTGTGGAAAGGACTTCATACAAATGGAATAAATCAGTGTATACTCTTTAGTGTCTGACTCCTTTTATTAAGCTTAATATTTTAAAGATTCATTCAGCTTGTTGCATGTATTGGTAATTTGTTATAGGCATACCTCATTTTATTGTGTTTCATTTTATTATGCTTTGGAAATACTGCTCTTTTTTTCCCCCCCAAATTAAAGATTTGTGGCAACCTTGTGTTGAGCAATCTTTTGGCACCATTTACCATTTTTTCAATAGCATTTGCTTACTTCAGATCTCTGTGTCACACTTTGGTAATTCTCGTAATATATTTTTCAATTGTTATAGTTGTTATGGTTTTTCACTTTGATTGTTATAAAATGTTTTGAGGCTCCATGAGCCATGCTCATATAAGACAGTGACAAATGCTGCAGTATTGATATTAAGCCAATTAATAACCCTATTCTGTCAAAGGAAGATTCACATGTCTTTGAATTTAAATCAAAAGCTAGAAATGATTAAGTTTAGTGAGGTGGTGGTGGTGTTTCTCGCTAAGTCGTGTCCAACTCTTGTGACTCCATGGACTGTAGCCCACCATGTTCCTCTCTCCATGAAATTTCACAGGCAAGAATACTGGAGTGGGTTGCCATTTCCTTCTCCAAGGTATCCTCCTGACCCAGGGATTGAACCTGGGTTTCCTGCATTGTAGGCGGTCTTCTGCACTGCAGGCAATTCTTTCCTGCTGATCCACCAGGGAAGCCCAAGCTTAATGAGGAAGGCATGTCAAAAGCTTAGATAGATCAAAGGCTAGGCGAATATATGGCAAAAACCACTATAATATTGTAAAGTAATTAGCCTCCAATTAAAATAATTAATTTACACACACAAAAAAAGGCTAGGTTTCTTTCACCAAACATTTAGCCAACTTGTGACTGCAAAGGAAAAGTTCTTGGAAATTAAAAGTGCTACTCCAGTGAATACATGAATGACAAGAAAGCAAAACAGCCTTATTGCTGATATGGAGAAAGTTTTAGTGATCGGGACAGAAAATCAAACTAACCACAACATCCCCTTAGGCAAAACACTAACCCAGAAGAAGACCCTAACTCTCTTCAGTTCTATGGAGGCTGAAAGAGGTGAGGGAACTGCAGATGAAAAGTTTGAAGCTACCAGAGGTTGGTTCATAACTTTTAAGGAAAAAAGCCATCTCTGCAATATGAAAGCGCGAGGTGAAGCAGCAAGTGCTGATGTAGAAGTTACCTACAAGATCTAGCTAAGATAGCTATGGAAGGTAGCTACACTAAACAACAGATTTTCATGTAGACAGAACAGTCTTGTGTTGGAAGAAGATGCCATCCAGGACCTCCACGGCTAGAGAGGAGAAGTCAATGCCTGTGTTCAAAGTTTCAAACGACAATGTGATTCTCTTGTTAGGGGCTAATGCAGCTGGTGACTTTAAATTGAAACAACTGCTCATTTACCATTCTGGAAACCCTAGGGCCCTTCAGAATTGTGCTAAGTCTACTCTGCTTATGCTCTATACATGGACCAACAAAGCCTAGATGATAGCACGTCTATTTACAACACAGTTTACTGGATATTTTAAACCCTCTGTGAGATCTATGGCTCGGAAAAATGATTCCTTTAAAAATGTTACAGCTCACTGACAATGTACCTGGTCACTAAAGGTCTCTGATGGAGGCGTACAAAATTCATGTTGCTTTCATGCCTGCTAACACAACATCTATTCTAGAACCCATGATCAAAGAGTTATTTTGACTTTCAAGTCTTATTATTTAAGAAATACATTTGTAAGGTTATCATTGCCATAGATAGTAATCGATTTGGGCAAAGTAAATTTTAAAACTTTTGGAAAGGATTTACAATTCTCGATGCCATTAAGAAAATTTGTGATTCACAGGAAGAAGTCAAAAAATCAACGTTAACAAGAGTTTGAAAGAAGTTGACTCTAGCCCTCACGAATGAATTTAAGGGGTTCAAGACTTCACAGGAGGAATTAACTGCAGATGTCATAGAAACAGCCAGAGAACTAAAATTACTAAGTGAAGCCTGAAGATATGAAGATGATAAAACATTAATGGATTAGGAGTTGCTTCCCTATGAATGAGCAAAGACAGTGGTTTCTTGAGATGGAATCTGCTTCTGGTGAAGATGCTATGAAGGTTATTGAAATGACAACAAAAGATTTAGAATATGACATAAACTTAGATGATAAAGCAGCAGCAGGGTTTGAAAGGACTGACTCCACTTTTGAAAGATATTCTATTAATACTGTGTGTAAAATGCTATCAACCAGCATTTCACGCTACAGGGAAATTATCCATGACAGGAAGATGTGGCTTTGCCACAGCCATCCCAAACTTCAACAGCCACTACCCTAACCAGTCAGCAGCGGCAAATATCCGGGCAAAGCCTATACCACCAACAAAAAAATTCCCTCAAGATTCAGATGTTGGTTAGCTTTTTTTTTTTTTTAGCAATTAAGTATTTTTTAACTAGGGTATGTAAACTGTTATTTTTAGATATGATGATATTGCACACTTATCATGTAGTGGAGTACAGTCTAGTATGAGCATAACTTTCATAGGCACTAGGAAACAAAAAAATATTGTGTGACTTGCTTTATTGCAGCATTGTGATATTTACTTTATTGCATGGTCTGGAACCAAACCTGCAATATCTCTAAGGTATGCCTGTATATAGATATCCAGTTGTACATCCATCACGTTTTAATGATACTTTCCTTTTCTCTTTGAATTTCTTAGGTGCCCTTGTTGAAAAATCATTTCACTATATATGTGTGGGTTGCTCTGTTTTGTTCCAAGAATCTATTTGCCTATCTTTTACCAATATCACACTGTTATGATTAATGTAGCTTTCAAGTAAGTACTGAAATGAAGCTAAGTCCTCCAAGCTTGTTTTTCCTTTTTGAAAATTTGACTCTTGTAGATCCTTCTTGTTTATGTAAGTTTTATATATATATATATAAAATTTTTTTTTCCTTTGGCTGCATCTCATGGCATGAGGAACTTCCCCGACAAGGCATCAGACCTGCACGCCCTGCAGTGGAAGCGCAAAGTCTTAACCACTAGGCCACCAGGGAAGCCCCCTGTTGAAGTTTTAGAATCAACTTGTCAATTTCTGCACATAGTCTGCTGTTATTTTGACTCTAGAGTATTTGAGTAGAATTCCCATAGTAACACACTGATTCTTCCCATTCAAGAACATGAAATTTTTTCCATTTATGTCTTTAATTTCTCTTAGCAATGATGTTTAGTTTTCAGTGTAAAAGTGCGGTGTATCTTTTGTTAAATTGATCCTTAAGTGTTTTCTATTTTGGGGTGCTTTTATAGGATGGTATTTTAATTTAGATTTTCAGCTGTTTATTGTTAGCATATAGAAAAATCATTTGATTTTGTATATTTTTGTATACTTTGTATTCTGTTGCCATTGTTGTTTAGTTGATAAATCGTGTCCAACTCTTTTGCAACCCCATGGACTATTACCTACCAGACTCCTCTGTCCATGGGATTTTCTAGGCAAGAATACTGAAGCCAGTTGACATTTCCCTCTTTAGAGGATCTCCTCTTGACCCAGGGATTGAACCTGCATCTCATGGTTGGCAGGTGGATTCTTTACCACTGGGCAACCTGGGAAGCCCCTTGTATTCTGTACCTCTGTTAAATTTTACTTATTAGTTCTGATAGCGTTTTTGTACATTCCTTGGTATATTCTATACACAAAATTATTCCACCTATGGAAAAAACTGCTGCTTCTTCTTTTACAAACTTCATTCATTTAAAAAAAATAAACTTTATTTATTTTTGGTGATCTTATCGTGTTGGGCAGGGCCTCTAGTAAAATCTGTGATAAAAGATAAAGTAGTAGACAAAACATTCTTATCTTGTCTTGTCTTATCTTATCTTGTTCCCAGTCTTAGCATTTAATATTTCGTTGATATTAGTAACAGGTTAATCACAGATGACTTTTATTACACTGGGAATTTTACTTTGATTCCGTTTAAGATATTTTTGGTTTACGTGACATAGTGTTGAATTTTGTCAAATGATTTTCTGAATTCATCAGGAGAATCATATGATTTTTTTCCCTTTAATTTGTTAATGTGGTTAACTACATTAATTTTCCAAGGCTTAAACAATCTTATATTCTTCCAATAGACTCCACTAGTTCAGGATGCATTATTCTTTATGTTATACATATATGCATATTTCATATTTTTATATGTATCTTTATATTTTATATATACCTAAGTTCAATTTGCCAATATTTTGTTAAGAATTTTTGCATTTACATTCATGAGGACTGGGGTTCTTGTAGGGAAATTTTAATTGACAAATTCGTTTTTTCAGGATGGGGAACACATTAAAAAATGCTGATTCATTCAATGCATGGGAAACAAAAATGTATATTAATCAATATGTGAAAGAGAACACCAAACTCCAGGTTCAATAAATATATGAGACAAATGCTTTTCAAGCTCAGGGCTTTATGTCAATGGGATGACCCAGAATGGATGGGATATTATAAAAAATCATGGAGGCGGGGTTGGATTTTTAACACATGTAAACCCATGGCTGATTCATGTCCTTGTTTGTATGGCATGTGTGCTTTACTTTATGCTAATTGTTTATCACTCTCATTGATTTTCTAAAAAAATGCTACGTTTAAGGAATCCTGATTTTTCTCTGTTGTTTCTTTTCTATTTTTTTGGTTTTGTTGTAGTTTTTTCCTTTTATTTATGTAATTTGAATTAACTACACTGCCTTCTTAGCTTCTTGAAGTGGAAGACCGGATCACTGGTTTTGGATTTTTACTCTTTCTTAATATAGACATTTAAAACTATGAAATTTCCTCTAAAAACTTTTATCTGTTTTCATCTTGAAATTTTTGTCTGTGGTTTCTTTTAAAAAATATCTTCTAGTTTATCACGCTGACTTAAACAAAATGTATCATTATGTAATTTGAATTTAGAACACTGCATTCCATGCTTCTATGAATGGGAAGGATGCTCAGGGATGGTTTTTGGGGATTTTTACTCTTGAGGGATGGGAGGGGGAGAAAGAGGTATGAAATTTCCTTTGGCTCGAGGGGGAGCACTTGTGAATCCATGTATTTCATGTCGATGTTGGCAAAAACTACTACAATATTGTAAAAGTAATGAGCCCTGTTAAAATAAAAATAATAATAATAGTTTATCCGCTGAACAACAACAAAAAAAAAAAATTAGAAATGTGCTGTTTAATTTCCAAATATATGAACATTTTCTATTTTTCTACATTTTTACTATTCAATACAGTAGCCACTAGCCACATGTTTGTATTTAAATTTTAATTAATGAAAAGGATTAAAATTAAAAATTCAGCTGCTAAGTCACTCTAGTCAAATTTCCAGTGCTCAACAGTTATACATGGAAAGTGACCACCTTAATGAGCAATACAGACACAGAATATTTCCATCATTACAGAAAAATCTATTATAATATTTTATGTTATTGATTTCTAATTTAACACATTTCAGCCAGAGAATACTCTATATGATTTTGACTTTTTGAAATTTATTGAGATGTGTTTTATGGTCCAAAAAAGAGTCTATCTTGGTGAATTTTTCGCGTGTACTTGAGAAGATTATACAGTCCTTTTCTACCGTTGGGAGTAACTGTCAGTTAAGTTGAGTTACATCTTCCATGTCTTGGGTACTTATCCTTTTTGTCTAGTTGCCCTATCCATTGCTTAGAGATAAGTGTTAAATTCTTCAATAATTGTATATCTATATATACTTTTCTTTAGCTCTGCTTCATTTAAACCTGTTGTAGCCTTTTTTTTCTTTGATGTGGACCATTTTTAAAGTCTTTATTGAATTTGTTACAATATTGTTTCTGTTTTATGTTTGGTTTTTTGGCTACGAGGCATGTGGGATCTTAGGTCCAGGACCAGGGATCGCTGCACTAAAAAGAGAAGTCTTAACCACTGGACCACCAGGGAAGTCCCCTGTTACAGCCTCCTGATCTATTCCCTTTATCATAGTGAAATGCCTCTCTATCCCAGTAATACTCTTTATCTTGATGTCTACTTTTGTTATTACATAATGGTAGATTTTTAATGATTAGTATTTGCAGAGTATATCCTTTTTCATGTTCCATTATTTTACTTTCAAATTGTCTGTGTCTTTATGTGTCAAGTGTGTTTCTTGTCAACAGATACACTTTAGTCTCATTTATTTTTAGCCAGTCTGACAATCTCTGACTTTCAATTTGGCTCTTTAGTCCATATGCAGTTATTGGTGTGTGTGTATGTGTTAAGCAGCTTCAGTTGTGTCTGACTCTTTGTGACCCTATGGACTGTAGCCCACCAGGTTCCTCTCTCCATGTGATTCTCTAGGCAAGAATACTGGAGTGGGTTGCCCTGCCCTCCTCCAGGTTATCTTCCCAACCCAGGAATTAAACCCACATCTTTCACATCTCCTGCATTGGCAAGCAGATTCTTTACCACTAGTGCCACCTGGGAAGCCCAAGTTACATGAATTTTAATCTACCATAGTGATCATAGTGATCTTTGATTTATATTGTTCCATCTGCTCTTTTTTTGATTCCTCCTCTTCTGTCTTTTTGTGTGTGTGTGATTTAATTATTTTTAATTATTCATTTTACTTTTTATTTTCCATGCTAGTTATTATCAACAGTTATGTCTCTCCTTGTTAAAAATTTAATGGTTGATCTAGAGATTATCATAGACATTTCTAACTTGTCACATATACAATGAAAAATTATTTACTACATTACAATGTAAGAATCTCAAAATAACATGCTTTAATTACTATTCTCTCACTCTTTGTGCTCTTGTTATATATTTTACTTCGAAATATGCCAGAACCTCACACTACAATGTCATTAGCTTTACTTTAAAAGATTAATAGTCTTTAAAATGTGTATTTTTGTGTATGTGGGTTCTAATATCCTTTATATTTACTGACATATTTTCTCTTCCTTCCCAAAGAACTGGTTCTCTACCTGGTATTGTTTTTATTCAGCTAAAACAATTTTTTTGTATTCCTTATAGTAGAGGTCTCTATGAGACAATTGCTTTCACTTTCATCCTTTATTTTGCCTTTTTAATTTAACAATGTCTTTATTTATTATCGGAGGACCCCAGTATCTCTCCTAAATCTCTATATCTATTTTAGATAGTCCCCAAGAAATGTCTCCATATGCTCACAAAACTGACAGTAGCCAATTTTCTTATCTCCTGCTTCAAGGCTGAGATCTCAGAAACTCTCAAAAAATTTGTGAAGGCATTAATCTTCCCGAGTTCCCAGAAAAAGGTCTTAGCTATAGCCAAGGCTGCTGCCTCCTGTACCTGCTTTTTCTGAGTCTCCTGTGCCAGCCCTAAGAAGCTTCTCTGATGCCAGAACCATGTGTGTGTGTTCAGTCCCTCAGTCGTATCTGACTCCTTGTGACTCCATGGACTTTAGCCCGCAAGTCTCCTCTGTCCACGGGATTTTCCAGGCAAGAATACTGGAATGGGTTGTCTTTTCCTACTCCAGAGGATCTTCCTGATCCAGGAATCAAACCCATGTCTCCCGCATACACATATTTCCTCTCTTTTTTGATTTCCTTCCCATTTAGGTCACCACAGAACACTGAGTACAGTTCCCTGTGCTATTCAGTAAGCTCTTGTTAGTTATCTATTTTATACATAGTAGTGTATATATGTCAATCCCAATCTCACAATTTGTCCCACCCTATTTCGCTTTTCTTAATTTTCCACTAGACCTAGAATTCTAGATTGATTGCTTTTCTCCTTTCCTTAAAGATGTCATTCCATTGTTTTCTCTTCTCCATTGTTGAGAAGCTATAATTTCTATTGTTGTTCCCCTAGATGTAATGTGTCTTATTTCTTCTGGCAGCTTTTGAGATTTTCTCTTTATGTTTGTTTTTCAGCAGTTTGGTTACAATGCTCTAAAAGTGCTTTTATTATTTTTTCTTGTATTTATCTTTCTTTGGGTTTGCTGAGCCTATTTGAATCATGGGTTGATGTCTTTCATATATTTTAGAAAATTCTAGGCCAAATAATTCTCCAGGAACTCAAATTACATGTTTATTTGGACATTATTTATATCCAAGGTATGTGTGTGTGTATGTGTGCTAATATATATCTTTAGTGCAAACAGAATTCAAAAGTGAACTGTCTGACTATTTTCAATTTCACCAATTCCTTCTTCCGCTGTGTCCGGTCTGCTAATAAACTCATTGAAATGAGTCTTTATCTCTAGTATATTTTTTATGTCTAGCATTTCCACTTGGATATGAAATTGTTCATCTGTTCAAACATGTACACTTTTTCTGTGTTATCATTTTATATATGTATTGTTATATAAAAATGCCTGATAATTCCAGCAGCAATGCTATTATTTACTAGGTCTGATTCTATTTACTGTTTTCTGTTTAAGGGAAGAGTCATTTTTCCATGTGCCTTGTAACTTGATTTTGACTGAATTCAGACATGATAAATGATCAATGAATAGAAGAGTCTGAAGAAATCAATAGAAAATGGTAGACCTTTTTTTTCTGTCTTTCTGGCAGATCATTAGGGAAAATGATACAATCCAGTCTGTCCTTGATACAAGTCTGAAAGTTTTGGTGCTGGAGTTAGATTTAGTTCACCACATGCTTCACGTTAATCAGAACCTTTCCTGTAGCAGGGCTTGGAATATGAGTGCTTGAGGGTATATTATCAGCACTCTGCCTTGTGCTCATTGCCACATCTGGGGATTTCTCTCAATAGCCCTGTTCTGCCCTTGGATTCTAGCTGGCCCTATGCACTTATGTTCAGAGCAAGGTGTCTCCTTCAGCTCACCAGCTCCTCCCCTGGCAGGCAGAAGGATGGAATCTGGTAAGGTAAGATCCTTTAGTGTCTGTGGGGCTTCTCTCCCCTCTCCTTGGACTCTAGCAGGCTTCACCCAGCTGCACGTGGGGAAGCTTTCCTCAGCTCTCCAGTTTCTCCCCCAGGAGCAGGCAGTTACTCCTCAAAATCAGCACCAGGATCTTAGAGCTGAGGGAGTTCCCTAAGTTCCCTTGCGCAGACTTCTGCAGTCTCCACACACCTGTGCATTGGGGGTCTCTCAGAAATCTTACCATACTCTAGTCTGTCCTGTATACACTCTGTGAAGGATTGTGGAAAGAGTTGGTGGGGAGGGGCAGACCCCTCTGTGTCTGAGCTCCTGAGGATTTAAACACTTTTAAAATTGCACTAAATACACTCACCCCAGTATTCATAGAAGCACTATTTACAATAGCCAAGATACAGAAGCAATCTAAATGTCCATCGACAGATGAATGATTAAAGATGTGGCACATCTGTATGTTTTCTTTGGAGAAATGTCTATTTAGATATTCATCCCATTTTTTGATTGGGTTATTTTTTTGATACTGAGCTGTATGAAAAGTTCGTATAGTTTGGAGATTAATCCCTTGTTGGTTACTTCATTTGCAAATATTGTCTCCAATTCTGGTTACTTCATTTGCAAATATTGTCTCCAATTCTGTGGGTTGTCTTTTGGTTTTGTTTATGACTTCCTTTGCTATGCAAAAGTTTTAAGTTTAATTAGGTCTCATTTGCTTATTTTTGACCAAAAAACACATGAAAAGATGCTCAACATCATTAATTATTAGAGAAATGCAAATCAAAACCACAGTGAGATATTACCTCACACCGGTCAGGATGATCATCATCTAAAAATCTGTAAAAACAATAAGTGCTGGAGAGAGTATGGAGAAAGGTGAACACTCCTATACAGTTGGTGGTAATGTAAATTGGTACAGCTACTTTCTTTCTTATAAAAGTTCCTTAAAAACTAAAAATAGAGCTACCATATGATCTAACAATCAGACTCCTGGGCATATATCTAAAGAAAACCATAAGTCAGAAAGATACATGCACCCCAGTGTTCATTGCAGAACTATTTACAATAGACAGGACATGGAAGCAACCTACTTGTCTATTGGCAGATGAATGGATAAAGAAGATGTGATAACATATATACAATGGAGTATTAATCAGCCATAAAAAGAATGAAATAATGCCATTTGCAGCGACATGGATGCACCTTGAGATTGTCATACTGAATGAACTATGTCAGACAGAGAAATACAGTTATCAATGATATAGCTTATATGTGGAATCTTAAAAATGGTACAAATGAACCTATTTACAAAACATAAATAGAGTCACAGTTATAGAAAACAAACTTATGGTTATCAAAGAGGAAAGCTGGGGTGGGGGCAGATAAATTGGGAGATTGGGATCGACATACGCACACTAATGTATATAAAATACATAACTTATAAGGGTTTACTAGATAGCACAGGGAACTTGACTCAATACTCTGTAATCATCTATATGGGAAAAGAATCTAAAAAAGGGTGGACATATGTATGTGCATAACCAATTAACTTTGCTGTACAGCAGAAACTAGCACATTGTAAATCAACTATATTCCAATAAAAAGTGAAAAAGATATATAATGGAATACTGCTTAACCACAAAAAGAGAATGAAATAATGCCATTTGCAGCAACATGGATGGACCTAGAGATTATCATACTAAGTATCAATAAGTCAGAGAAAGACAAATACCTTATGGAGTCACTTACATGTGGAATCTAAAAAAATAAAACGAATGAACTTATTTACAGAACAAACTTATGGTTACCAAAGGGAGAAGCAGGGGAGGGAGGGACAAATTAGGAGTTTGGGATTAGCAGATACAAACCACTATACATAAAATAAACAAGGTGCTACTAAATAGCACAGGGAACTATACTCAGTATCTTGTAATAACCTATATGGGAAAAGAATCTGAAAAAGAATATGTGTGTGTGTGTGTGTGTGTGTGTGTGTGTGTGTATGAATCATTTTGTTGTACACTTGAAATTAATAGAACATTGTAAATCAACTGTACTTCAATAAGAACCATTGCACTCAAGATTCAGCATTTTTCTTATCAGCTTCCTCTCACATTCACAGTGCTGCCAAGGATAGAAGCAGCTCTCAAGAAGGATGTTGTTACTTTTTGGATTTGGGTTCATTAGGTTTCTTTATACTCACACCAGCTTTCAAAAATTACAACTTTGTAATTGTCTGGCTTGCTCTTATTGTTAGGGTGAGAGCAATGTTCTCCTGTGACTTTCCATATCTCAAGTAGAAAGGGAAGTCAGCATAGCTTTTTCTATCAAGTTTTACGTTGAAATGGTTATAAGCAAATCCTAGTAGGCTCTTTAATGTGTTCTTGTCAAATCCTCATCATCACCACTGAAAACAGAGTTTCATGTAGAGGGGATAAAATACTGGAAAACATTTTTTACAATCATTCAAATAGTTGCAAGAGCTAAAGCTCATTTAAAAACCTCAATAGTGCTTCCTTTTCTTGTATGGACAAAGTTATGTTAAATTTTATTTTGTAATAATGCAACCAGAGTTCAAATGCAAACTATCTTTGGCATATCAAGTATTTGAAAATAATAATGAGGCTTTAATTTACAGAACATACACAGCAAAGCCTTTACCAGGGAGATATTTGGATTGTAGTAAGAACACTTCAGCCACAAAGCAACACTTTCTAATCTGTGTGAAAGAGGTTTGGAACTACACTATCGAATCTTCTAGGGCCCCTGGCCAACAAGTTGCCCCTTGGCCTATAAGCCCTATTCTGTGGACATTTGGAATACCCCTGGCCACCTTTACCCCAACAAGCTGTACCTTGACCTATGACCCCTGTTATGTGGGCACTTGGAATATGAACCTTAGTGGGTCCATGAGTCCCTTGGCTGTGATGGGCAACTGAGTGCTTTACAACTGGCTGCTGATGTAGAGGTCCACCTGGAACAATCTAGATGCTACCTGAGGAAACCAGGGGCCCACCATTAGACCTCATCATGCCTTCATCCCCCTTCAAAAAGCCCTAGAAGAAACTTCTATGGCTACAAGTGCCTGGCCTTGTGTTCACCTTCATCCACTGGCACACACCAATTAGGGAACTCAGGGATAGAAGTGGCCTCACACCCAGCCTCCCCTACTTTTCTCTCACTTAACCCTGTGTTCTGAGCTTGGTTCTCACTTGTAAGGTTGCCAAGTAAAATGCCAGAAAAAAAAAATCAGGTAAACATAGATAACATTTTCATATGTCTCAAACATTGCAGGAAACATATTTTACTTAAAATTATTTTCTATCTGAAATTCTAATTTTACTGGGAGTCATATATTTTTATTTGCTAAATCTGGAAAGGCTACTCACTTGGAGATAGCCAGTAATAAGGCAATCTCCTGGTTATTTTAGTCTTTGATTAGCTATAATGAGTTGGCCAACACACTCAACCTCTGTACCCTCATTAGCTCCACTATTGAACAGGGTTGGGTAAGATTCAAATGAGATAACACATGTGAGTGCTGTTGGTGTATTACAAACTTCTCTACAGAAGTAAGACAGCATAATGATTACAGAAATGACAAAATCCAGTTAAATGACTAATTGTAACAGAGAACAAACCTGATGCCATAGTGGATCTATTCCTTTAGCTCTAACCTTTGTGCTTTGTTGCCTGTGCTTGCTTAGTCATGCGGGCCCTGCACTTTTGTAAAAGAATGTTGCCTATAGCTTGAAATATCTCAGTGCTCTGCCTTTCAGTCTTAGCCTTTAAAGGTATAACAATTTTCCATTCATACTGAGACAAAAAATCACAGAACAGAAATAACAATCGTTTTGGAAGATTATAGGAACCTTGTGACCAGACTTAGCTGGACAGTTGCAAGAACAAAGGATTCCAGCACTAAGAAATTTGCAACAATTAGCTACACCTCCTCCCCTTTCTGTATAAAAGAAGCCTGAATTCTAATTCTGGTAATATAGTTCTTTGGGACACTAGTCTACCATCTTCTCAGACTGCTGGTTTTCTGAACAAAATTGCTTTTCCTTGCTCCAACACTTTGTCTTTTGATTTATAACCCTGTCATGCAGAGAGCAACAGGAGCCTGGACTCTGTAACACAGCCATTTAAAAGTCTTTTTACACTGTTCTCATTTCAGGCCACATGTCTGTCTGTGGGGGAGACAGGATAGTGAAGTCGGGGAGTTCTAAACTTGAGGCCTCAGTTTGAATCCTGACTCTTCCAGTTAACTGGCTGTGGGACATTGGACAAACAATCTGTTATGTCTGTGCCTCAGATGTCTAGAGATCCTGTTAGTACAGAGCTCACAGGGTACTATGTACTCACATTTAGAATAGCATCAGCAAGTAGCAAGCGCTCAGTATGTGAGCAGATCCTCCCTCTTTTGCATCCAACAGGAGATTGCCTCCTCTACCTTTGTACAAGCATTTTCTTATGATATTAATAGATGTTCTGAGAAAAAAAAAGTTTATGTGATTAAAAGTTTGGGAAGTGCTACACATTACAAGCCCCTTTGAAGGTTCATAGCATATATTTGTGTATCAAAGCTACTGAGATGATCCACTGTAAAGAAACTTATTCTATTTATTGATCCAGGATTTCTAAAACTTATTTATACATTAAAACACCTTTTTAAAAAATGGTTCGTCTATTAACATCCTGTGTAACTACGTTCATCTGTCAACATTCCTATTAAAAATCCTTCCAATGCAAGGGAGAAAGTCAAGAGGTATTACTATTTGTGGACAATGGAACAAGACATAATGCTGTGGAATATAACACTTAGTGACAAAAATAATCAGTAGAGGAAGTACAAACAGTGATAAACCTTTACTGAAGTTAGGAATTGGGATGATTTTTATAGGTGAGGCAAATCTTCATCTACTAAAGAGGGTCAGGAGATCTCTCAGATGATCACACAAAGCAAGAGTGATAGAAACATGTTTTTCTAGGCAAGATAAGAACAACCCAAACAACTGAAAACAGGGGTGCGGGGTGGACGGGGCAGAAATGTTGTCTTTTATTACCAATTCCTTGGTAAAAGCCCGACTTTTTAAAAAATATATGCACGTACTATTTGTATAAAAATTTAAAATAAGAAGAAAAACTTTGAATCCTCAAAATTTTCAGGCTTGGGTAACTCTAAGTTGGGCCTACATCTGATGAAAAAGGAATTTCTTGGGACTAAGACCCACCCCCCACCCCCGCCCCACCTCACCCCTCTCACCTTCACTACTTTGACAACAAACAGAGCTGTGATCAATCAACACCAGCCAGGTGGAACTTCATGCATGGCTTTCTACTTGCTCCCTTTCAATTTTGTGCTTGCTCTAATATTCTTCCCTCCCTCCCTTCTCTCTTTTTCACATTTCACACCATCCTGCAGTTCTATATTGTGGGGTAAGATTAAAAAGAAACTAATAAGCCCAGGGCAACTGGCTGATTGGTGAATTCACCTACCATACTATCTAGACAATATTATAACTATTTTTCCTCCAGCAACTCCACATATGCCTGCTCCTTTATGGCTTTTTTTTTTTTTTTTAGCTAAAAGATGCTGAAAAGTCTTAGTAATAAGAAGAATTTCAAGATGCAGCAAACTTTAGAAATGGCATCCAGATGCACTGTTTAAGCCCCCTGACATCACCAAGGTAGCCTGCCTGACTGTTTAAATGATTAATTCTGCCTGGATTTAATTTCTGGCTCTTTTAGAATTCCGCTGTGGTCTAGATTAAAGCATTAGTCTTTTACCGAGAAACATGAATTTGGTTTACATATTGCAGCTCCCATTAGGAACTAGTTCTCATCCATCAAATCTCAGCTCATAATTCACCTCCTTTCCCAACTCCATTTCCCTCCTCCTCCTCTGATTTTACTCCTAATTGCCTATACGTCTCATATGCACCTTTTGTGCCAACACCTCCTGTGCTATATTATAACCTTTTTTACCTGTTTATCCTCACCTGACTTACTACAAGGTACATTTTAGACACAAGATGGTATATAAATGGATGTGTATGGCCCCCTACCCCTGAGCCCAGGCAGGGCCTGTGAAGATGACATCTTATCACTCTGTTGATCAGGTTACTTTACAGGGCAAAGCTGATGGGAGAGTCCCTCTGTGATCACCTTGTGTTGTGTAAGACTCACAGCAGATAGCAGGGGCCTGCACTGCTGATGCCTTGGTTTTAGCCCACCAAAAAAGATCTTTGGATTTCTGATCTTCAGAGGTGTAAAATAATAAATGTGTACTATTTTAAGCCACTAAGTATGTGGTAATTTTTTACAATAGCAACAGGAAATTGATAGAGATTTCAACCCCTGCCCCATCCTATATTATCTTGGTGACTACCAGTCACTGTGCTTATCCTGCTTCCTCTCCAAAGAGAAGACAGGATTCAGATTTCCTATCCTGGAATATGAATTTTAAGTGAACTGAGACCAGGATCAGAATGGAAGTCTTCTGGAGCTAAATCATTCCAGTTCCACACCCAGAATAAGGCTCTTAAACAAATTCCAATTGCTGAGATCCCTATAGGTGCATCGTTCTCAAGGTTGATAGTTTCAATTACACTTTGAGCCAGTTAGTGCCCCAGCATCTTTATAAATTTCTCTTTTTTTTTTTTTGGCTTAAGCTAGCCAAATGCAATTTGTTTTGCTTGCAGCCAAAAAAAGAAAAAACCTAACCAACAAACAAAACCCTACCAGCTATCACGTGGTCAGCACTTATTCTCTTTTTCCTCAAATATTCTCTCCAGCTTGACTTTCCCTCCTAGGTATTGTGCTTTGCCCTTAATTATATTATAACTCTATTACAGTGACTAACTCTTTATAGCAACTCTTATAATAACTTTAGGATTAGCTATTCTTAGTCATTTCACTGAGGGGAAACAGACACAAAGGATTAACTTGCTCAATGCCACGTGGCCATTTCACGGCAGCACCTGAATTCAAACATGGATCTCTTATTCCGAAGGTCCATTTGCCCAGCCATGAAGCTATATTGCTTCAAAATAAGTGATGTTTGTCGAAGAAAGATGAAAGAGGCACTCCTCAGAGGAAACAGAACAATCTAAGGTTAAGAGCAAGGAATAGCCTATGTAGATGTTGTAGATACAGAAGCTAAAGTGAAGTGAAAGTTGCTTAGTCGTATCTGACTCTTTGTGACCCCATGGACTATACAGTCTAGGGAATTCTCCAGGGGGAGTCTATTTTCAAAGGGCAGGAAAACTCCTGGTTAGAGGATGAATCTATCAACCAAAGTAGGCTGTTCCTCTCAGTATTGTGTTCAGTGCTGTGATATTTGGGCCCTATACTGAGCAAAAGAATTATGAGAAACAAAAGGCATAGTTTCTGTACCCATGAATATCAGTAATCTACTTTTGATGATAAAAACCAGTGGTACTAAGGGAAAGGGCTGTTGGAGAGGGCAGATTACAGGAGATAATGCAAGGAAATCTCTCAGCAAGGTGTTTGGCCAGTATTGAGGCTAAATAAATACTTGCTCTAATTCTAGGACTTCAAAGCCCTCTGTTAAGGAAGAGAGTTTTCCTTTAGAAATGGTAGTGCCTCCACCTGAGATTTGCTGCAGCTTACAGCCCTGATCCAATGTTGGTTGCTTCCTGTTTGTGTGTCTGAGGGCAATTTTTATTTTTTTCCTATTTCAATTCCTCAGAGGACTTTTCACTTTGGGTTCTCACACATCGTTACCAACGCCTATAGGATAATGTGGCAGGATGAAGCTTCTTCCTTTCACCCCAGGCTCTCCCAACCTCTCCTCTCCCCAACTGTGTGGTCAGAAGACCATCTTTTATGAGACAAAAAAATTTGAACATAGCAATGCATCAGAGCTATCCTTCTAGCGATATTAGGTAGAAAGGTTGATTGTCTTCGAAGATTCCCACTTACACTGGATTATTCAACCTAATATCCTCTAGAAAAAGTGAAAGTGAGTGTTGCTCAGTCATGTCTGACTCTTTGTGATGCTATGGACTGTAGCCTGCCAGGCTCCTCTGTCCACTGAATTCTCCAGGCAAGAATACTGGAGTGGATTGCCATTCTGTTTTCCAGATCTTCCCAACAGAGGGATCCAACTCAGATATCCTGAATTACAGGCAGATTCTTCACCATCTGAGCCATCAGGGAAGCCCTAAAGAGTAGAAGGATCTAAAATCTTTTCCAGCACTCTCTAGGGGAAACTATTGCAGAGTCGGGGTCTAGAGGAAGAGATGAAGAATGGGGGAAGAGCAGACATAAAAAGACTGAAAGAAACAAAGAGGAGAACTGGGTAGAACAGAGAGGGAGTAGAATGAGAGACAACAAGAGGGACAGGTACACTCCATTCATTCTATGAATATTTGGGGGGATCTACTACATTTCAGGGAATGTGATCATGGGAAAAGAAGGCCCCAGACCTCAAGGAATTCACATGACAGTGGGCAATAAACTAGTTAACAATGGATGAACTAGATGTTTACCGAGAGTGGTAAATCCTAAGACTAATATACAAGAGAATGATGTTATGGAGAGCACCTAGGGATGAGAGTCGAGGGAGTGATATTGGTTTGGGGGCCTGAGAAGGCTTCTGAAGAAGTGGTGGGTAAGCTAAGATCTGAGTGATGAGCAGGCAGCATGTGAAAATGAAAAGAAAGAATGTTCCAGGCAAAACCAAAACTGCAAGTCAACACGGAGGTGCAGAGAAAGACTGACCCAAATAAGAGAAGGACCAAAGTCTCAGTGGTCATGGACCTGCTGTGGTCAAGCAACGGGAAACAAGACTTCAAGCAGAGGAGTTCCTGCTCCTTCTGTTGGAGCACAGGTATAGGCAGCATGGTCCATGGTGAGAGTTTCCTGTAGTGGACTCCTCTCCACTTTCTCAGATAGTACCTTTCCAAATATTCAGGGGAAGTACAGGGATAATGATGTACTTTTTAACAGATGAGGAAACCTAGGTGCAAAGGGAAGATGACACTCCCAGAGAAACAGAGCAAATGAGTGGCTGAGCCAAGGGTTCAAGGGTATCACAGCCACATGATGTATCCCTTAAGCCACACAGACATTCTCTGGGTTCAGCTGTTGGGTTGCCTGCTTCTAAAGAATAAACTTCTCTCTTTTCTCTAACATCCTGTCTGCCGTGGATGTTACAGTTTCTTTATTTGGCCACATCAAGTCTCTTAGTTACATTAAGTAACCAATAGGTAAACTTCCTTTTTCAAAAATTTTATGTTTAAATTATTCATGTATTTTTATTGGTGTATAGTTGCTTTACAGGGCTTCCCTTGTAGCTCAGATGGTTAAGAATCCACCTGTAATGAAAGAGACCTGGATTCAGTCCCTGGGTTGGGAAGATCCCCTGGAGATTGGAATGGCAACCCACTCCAGCATTCTTGCCTGGAGAATTCCATGAACGGAGAAGCCTGGCAGGCTACAGTTCATGGGGTTGCAAAAAATCAGACACAACTGAGCAACTTTCACACACACAATTGCCTTACAATGTTGTGTTAGTTTCTGCTATACAATGAAGTGAATCAGCTGCATGCATACATATACACCCCACCCTCTTGGACTTCCCTCCCATCCCACCCCCCATGCCACCCACCTAGGTCATCACAGAGCACCAAGCTGAGCTCCTTGTGCTTTAGAGAATTTTCTAAGTGCATCCTTGAATATCCCTTGAAATCTGACAGGTATTGTATCACTTGGGTCAGATAGCTCTAGTGGTTCCTGGCTGGGCTTCGGCTCTGAGAACCTAGGGGGAAAATATGGAAGGCTGTGACCCTGGTGTCAAATGTCCACCCTCTCTTGGTGGCCAATTAGTTCTTCCCTCTGTCCCACCTGGCATTGTTCTTCTGGAGGCCTGAACAGAGCTTCCAGTAATGCTGCCTTAGGGAATATACTCTGGATTCACTTGTTCTTTCATTCATTTTATTCTTTCCTTCATTGATTCACAAATGTTTACTGACCCCTACTCTGTTCCAGGTGCTGGTTTAGACCCTGAAGAAGGAGCAGTGATCAAAGCAGGCAGAAGTCCTGCCCTTGTGGAATTTCATATTTCTCTGTTGTTAGGCAGGCAATAAACAAATTAACAAAGAAATACACATAGCATAGCATCAGGCAGTGAAGGAGAAAGGGGTGCAGGGGAAAGGGAAGAGAGGCAGGGGTGCTACTTTGAAAAGGGTGACAGGTCTCCTGGAGAAGATGTCACCTGGGCAAGGCCTGTGGGCAGTGAGGCTGTTCTCCAGGGAAGAGAGTCCTGAGAAGAGACCGGCATAGGTCCAAGGCTGGGATGAGCCAGTGTCTCTGCAGCCAGTGTCTCTGTGGGAAGCCAGGTAGGACAGCTGGAGCAGGAAGAGCAGGATGAAGGGGCAAGAGGAAAAGGACTGAGTTACACGACCGGGCAAGGCCACTCAGGAGGTCACTGGGGCCTTAGAGGGGATTCAGATTTTTACTGGATTTCAAAGGATGGATCTCTTTGGATTCCGGGGTTGATCATAAGAGTGCATGCTGCTGGTGTCCTGCCTGGAGCCTCTGGGACTTCCTTTCCTTGCTCTGTGTATCCATCCCCCAGCTTCTGTGAGTGTTCAGAGGACTGCCCAAGCACCCTGTAGCCATGACCCCAGGGAGAACTGGAAGGGCTACAAGAGCTTGAAAGCTTACAGCCTGCCTGAGAGCTGTGGCCCCAAACCAGTGCTGACTGATGTGGTTAACAAAATCCACCTCCTCCCCTTCCCTAGCATGCTGCCTGCCCCCACTCTCTCATTGGTATTTTGTCACTTGTACTAAATCTTTGGTTCAAGTTCTGCTTCTGGGATGAAGTTCTGCCATGACAACCTCCAGGTTTGCTGATACTCAGTGAGCCCTCTCTTTGTCAGACCAAGTCCCTCATCCTCTGTGGCAAGCAGGCTGGCAGCCTCCAGCAGTGATTCTGTGTAATTTCCACTTGCCTCCTATTCATTTGGCTTTATCTTCCTGATCCTTTTGATTTTCAACATCTCCCTATGACTGAGAGTTCAAAGTGTAATTCTGGGGTGGCAGACTTTCCCATCCAAGAGAGTTTTGGTCTTGGCTCTGACACCTGCTGCCTGTGTGGCCTGTGCCATCTGAGTTGCGGTTTTCTCTTATGGAAAGTGGTGACAATCAAGCCACCTGGCCAGGTGGTTGTACCAGTTAAATGCTACAAAGCATGTGAAGTGCCTGGTTCCCAGGGTTTGCTCAGCAAATGCTGTAACTTTCCTTTCCTGTCCTACCCTTACAGCTTAAACTCTCCTCTCTTCCCTCTCCTCAAGGAGCTGAAGGAGGCTTTTGAAAATGATTACATAATAGCAAACATATTTGCATATTGACTAATATTCCAGAAGTGTTAAACACTTTGCACATGCTTTCTCTCTGAGCTCTCTTGTGTTAACTGTGATTTACTTGAAACTTTTGAACCAGTGTATTCTTGTGTGTATGTGCGATTGCAATTAACCAGATGCCTGGGTGCAGCTGGCATTCCAATGTGGGCTGAATGGCCAGAAGTGGCCCGTAAGCACTCTACCCAAGAGGCCTCTCCCAGGGCTAATGCAGGCTTCTGTATCTGCATCTCCATCAAGATCAGATGCGTTGCCTATTAGCTCAGAGAATGTCAGAAATGTGTCCTTACTGGTGAAATTAATGGCTCGTTAAGTAACATAGCAAGGGCTTCCCTGGTAGCTCATATAGTAAAGAATCCACCTATCATAAAGGAGACTTGGGTTCAATCCCTGGGTCGGGAAGGGATATTCTTCCCCTGGAGAAGGGAATAGCAACCCACTCCTGTATTCTTGCCTGGAAAATCCCACGGACAAAGGAGCCTGGCAGGCTACAGTCCAGGGGGTGGCAAAGACTGAGCGACTAACACTTCACTTCAAATAACATGGATACTGTTAGACATGTGTTTCAATGGGGAAATAAAAATCTTCAAGATGTTTGGGCTGGATAAAACATTTTAGAAATGCTCTACATCCTGACTCCTTAGAAATAACTCACAAAGGCTAAATCTCTAATCTGTCTGATGTCCAGTGTAAGCAAGGAAGAGTGTGGTGCCTGGTGCCAATGAGAACATAAACTGAGTCCCTGCCTCATCAGTCACCGTGTGTCTGCCCTGAAGGAATCTCCCAAGCAGACAGAGGTGGAAACACAGAGGGGCCGAGAACTTCATGGAGCTCACAGACAAGCACTCACTATGAATTCTTTCGGGTTTGCTTTCTAATAACTGTGTGGCAGAATTGTAAAATCTCCTTCCTTTTTAACCTGGTTAGCTTGTAGAGGAGTTGGCCAACTCTTCTCTACCTCAACCCTCTTTGTTACCCACATCTACCGAAAGGAACCCAAGAAATGTGCAAGATTATACGTCATTAAAAGTTATTACAAGAAAATGGCTATAATTCCCTGTGCCATATAATATATCCTTGTTGCTTATTTTGTTTTATACACAGCAGTTTGTATCGCTTAATCCCCACACTCCTAATTTGCCCCTGCCCAGTCCCTCTCCCCTTTGGTAACCACTAGTTTGCTTTCTATATCTGTGAGTCTATTTCTGTTTTATATATACATTTGATTTTAACATCAGACTGTTTCAGCTGAAGCTGGCTGAGATGCCTTCTGCCTATTCCTTTAGGAATAGAGGCTGCTTCAGTGAAACTCTGCCAGTTCAGCCATTGGCCTGTTCCTTTGGAATAGGGGTTGCTTTCTGGAAACTGGCTGATAAAGCTTTTGGTCCAGCTCCTCCAAGACCAAGCTGTCTCCTTAGAACTGGCTGGCAAGCTGCTTGAATTGAGTTGTTTGTACTGTAAGCTGTTCGAACATGATTCTACTCTAGGGGAAAAAACCTCTGAGAAATGGGATCCCAGTTATCTAATATTTAAGTGAACAAGCCCACCAGGGACTCTGGCTGATTTGATGTTTAAAAACCATGATTCTTCCTCATGCATATTTCTAACTAACTGGATTGACCTAACCAAAGGCCTCTGGTCTTCCCTGGTGGCTCAGATGGTATAGAATCTGCTTGTAATGAAGAACACCTGGGTTCGATCCCTGGGTTGGGAAGATCCCATGGAGAAGGGAACGGCTACCCACTCCAGTATTCTTGCCTGGAGAAATCCATGGGCAGAGGAGCCTGGCAGGCTATAGTCCATGAGGTCTCAAAGAGTTGGACATGACTGAGTGACTTTCACTTCACTTCCCAGTAATAAACAATATTATTATCCTTCAGGCTTCCTAGGTAGTGCAGTGATAAAGAATCTGCCTGCCAATGAAGGAGACACATGAGACATGGGTTCAATCCCTGGGTCGGGAACATCCCCTGCAGTAGGAAATGGCAACCCACTTCAGTATTCTTGCCTGGAAAATCCCATGGAGAGAAGAGCTTGGCAGGCTGCAGTCCATGGGGTCACCAAGATTCAGACATGCCTGACCATGCAGGCATACACACACATTATCCTTTGATACTCTGTTGCTTCTAATCCTCATATAATACCAACATCCATTCTCACCAGAAATAAATTTGTTACTGTAATTGATTTACACAGTGTATTCTTTAGTATTGCAGTTGATGAAGCCAGTCAATATGTTTTGGCTTTCACTTGGGAAGAAAATAATTCACCTAGTCAGTAATGCCTCAGGGTTTTACTCAGTCCTTCTTGTTTCTTGTAAATTCTGAAGGCTGTCCTGGATAATATAAGGTTCCCTAGAGGTTCTACTTTCTTGTAATATATGGATGATTTGCTTCTTTTCTCTCCTTCTCAAGCCTCCTCAGAGGAAGACAGCATCTAATTGCTAAAGCTTTTAGCCTTAAAGAGACATAAGGTCACCAAAGGACTGTCCAGTTCCATAGAGACTTCATGGTGTCTTAAGTTTCCCCAAACCCAAAACTAAGTGCCAACTGCAAGGTTTTCTCAGGCTAGTTGGTGCTGCTGAAACTGGATTCCAAACTTCTCTTTTGACTAAACCTCTGTGTGTTTTACTCAACAATAACAAGCCAAAAGCAATTTTATGGGAAGACCAGAATGATATTACCTTTAAAATCTTAAAGGGAGAATTTGATGAACTCATCTACCTTCGGGCATCCAAATGATCAGACTTCCTTCCTCCTTTTTGTACATGAAAAAGCAGGGAATGCCCTTGGAGTACTCACTCCAAAAGACAGCAATCACCATTTACCCAGAGGCTATTATAGACAGCAACTGGACCCTGTTATATGGGGATGCACTCCCTGCCTTAGAGTCATTACTCCCCTTTGCAATGGTGAATGGGATTGATTTCTTAATTTCTCTTTCTGATTTTCCATTGTTAGTGTATAGGAATGCAAGTGTATTGATTTCTGTGTATTGATTTTGTATCCTGAAACTTTGCTAAATTCAGTGATTAGTTCTAGTAATTTTCTGATAGTATTTTTAGGGTTTTTTTGTGTATAGTATCATGTCACCTGAATACAGTGAGAGTTTTACTTCTTTTCCAATCTGGATTCCCTTTTTTTTCTTCCCTCTGATTGCTGTAGCTAGGACTTCCAAAACTGTTGAATAATATTGGTGAGAGTGGGCACCCTTGTCTTGTTTCTGATCTTAGAGAGAATGCTTTCAGTTTTTCACCATTGAGAATAATGTTTGCTATAGGTTTATCATATATGGCCTTTACTGTGTTGAGGTAGATTCCTTCTATGTCCATTTTTTGAAGAGTTTTTATCATAAATGGGTGCTGAATTTTGTCCAAGGCTTTTTATGCATATATTGACACATACAGATGGCTAATAAACACATGAAAAGATGCTCAACATTACTCATTATTAGAGAAATGCAAATCAAAATTACAATGAGATATAACCTCATACCAATCAGAATGGCCATCATCAAAAAGTCTACAAACAATAAATGCTGGAGAGGGTGTGGAGAAAAGGAAACCCTCTGGCACTTTTGGTGGCAATGTAAACTGATACAGCCACTAAGGGAGACAATATGGAGATTCTTTGAAAAACTAGGAATAAAACCACCATATGACCCAGCAATCCCACTACTAGGCATATACCCTGAGGAAACCGAAATTGAAAAAGATCCATGTACCCCAATGTTCATTGCAACACTATTTACAATAGCTAGGACACAGAAGCAACCTAGATGTCCATCGACAGATGAAGGTATAAAGAAGTTGTTGTACATACATACAATGGAATATTACTCATCCATTAAAAGCAACACATTTGAGTCAGTCCTAATGAGGTGAATGAACCTAGAGCCTATTATACAGAGTGAAGTAATGGACACGGCTGGGTGGGGGACAAAGGAGAGGGTGGGAGTTATGCAGAGAGTAACATGGAAACATATATTACCATAAGTAAAATAGATAGCCAGTGGGAATTTACTGTATGATTCAGGGAACTCAAACTGGGCCTCGGTAACAATTTAGAAGGGTGGGATGGGGAGGGAGGTGGGTGGGATTTTCAAGTGGGAGGGGACATGAGTAAACCTATGGCTGATTCATGTTGATGTTTGGCAGAAACCAACACAATGTTGTAAAGCAATTATCCTTCAATCAAAAATAAATAACTTTTTTAAAAAACAACAAAAAAAGTAAGATCATGGCATCTGGTCCCATCACTTCATGGCAAATAGAAGGGGAAAAAGTGGAAGAAGTGACAGATTTTCTTTTCTTGGGCTCCAAAATCACTGTGGATGGTGACTGCAGGCATAAAATTAAAAGACATTTGCTCCTTGGAAGGAAAGCTATGACAAACCTAGGAAGCGTATTTAAAAGCAGAGACATCCACTTTGCCAATAAAGGTCCATCTAATCAAAGCTATGGTTTTTCCAGTCGTCATGTACAAAGGTGAAAGTTGGCCTATGAAGAAGACTGAGTGCCAAAGAATTGATGCTTTCTAATTGTGGTGCTGGAGAAAACTATTGGGAGTCTCTTGGACTTTAAGGAGATCAAACCAGTGAATATGAAATAAAATGGTCTCTATGTTCACACTGATTCAATGGATATGAATTTGAGCAAACTATGGAAGATAGTGAAAGACAGGGAAGCCTGGCATGCTGCAGTCAATGGGGTTGCAAAGAGTCGGATACGACTTAGTGACTGAACAACAACAAAGTTCACAAATTATAGGATGCAATACTTCTATGTGCTCCTTTATCTGTTAAGATTCTCAAGTACTCTAAACTTCACTCTGTAGATGCTAAGGGAAATTAACTTGCTGTTGTTTCTGCAAAGAATGCTGCTCTTAAAAAGACCACCAGCAGCCAAACTGCTACCACAGTCCAAAAGCATATTTTCCCAAATGATAACTTAGAAAAACTGGCTACAGAAGCCCAACAATTGACCTCTGAAAGGGAAAAACAAGATTGGAAATCCAACAATTGTTGGTTGATAAAAAGAGAAAGCTCTGGTTTGGACCAAATAACAACCCAGTCCTAAAATCCCCATTCCTCACCACTGTACAAGCATTAAACCAAAGATCTACTGACACTGTGATAGCCTTCATGAATCAATATTGGTGTAGAAACATAAACAAGACTGTAAAAGTGCTGCCACACTTGTTCCAGTTTTCTGAAGCATAACCCAGGGACGACTGTTCTTGCTACTCCCAGATGTTTTAAAATGCCTAATGGGCCATGAAAGTTCTGGAAAATAAATTTTATACAAGTTTCTCCATCTTGTGGATATAAATATGTTTTAGTCATGATCTGTATGTTTTCACACTGGGCCAAAGCCTTCCCTTGCAGACAGGGTACTGCCTGTTCTGTGGCTAAAGTCCTTTTGGAAAAGATTATCTCTACATGTGGACCTCCCCTTGAACTTCATGGTGATCAAGGGACTCGTTTTACTAGTCAAGTACTTCAGCAAGTTTGTGCTGTTTGGCCAGCTTTACAGCACTTTCACTGCTCTGGTTTAGTCAAATGCACAAATGGCATTGGTAAAACTCAGCTGACAAAATTTGTACAGGCTATCTAAATGCTTTGACCAAAAGCATTGCTGTTGATCCTTCTAAATCTTAAATTCACCCTCTTAAAATCTCACTTGATAGTCATAGGGCACCCAACGGACTTTGCTCCTGCCTGGTTTTTTTTGTTGTTTTTTTTAACCTAAAACTGATAAAAAAAAAAAAAAAAGAGCTATTCCAACATTATATATGCAAGTGAAAGTTGCTCAGTCATGTCCGACTCTTTGCGACCCTATGGACTATATAGTCGTTGGAATTCTTCAGGCCAAAATACTGGAGTCGGTAGCCTTTCCCTTCTCTAGGGGATCTTCCCAATCCGGGGATCAAACCCAGGTCTCCCACATTGAGGGCGGATTCTTCACCAGCTGAGCCACAAGGGAAGCCCAATATTGCAAAAACCTAATTGTTTCTATTGAAATTAACCATATTTTGGTAGAGCACTCTTCACAGTGCATTCTTAGGAGATGAAGACCTGAAGCATCACATTTTGCAACCTGGAGGTTTTGTCTTTTGGAAAAGATACCTCCAAAAGTGTTCTCTTCAACCTCACTTGAGTGGCCACTTTCAGGTACTGCTAACCAATCCTTGGGTCACCAAACTCCAAGAAACAAACTGATGGGTTCACATGACAGACCTAAAGAAAGCACTGAATCCTGACTGGACCTGCATATCATCTGTGATTTAAAAGTGAATTATTTCCTGGAGTTGAAGCAGATAACATCTGTTAAGATAGTTTTCACAAGAGATCAGAACCAGGCCTGTTGGAAGTTTATCCCCACATCTTTGATGATGACATATGGCTTCAGGTGATCTCCAACATCTATGATCTTGAAAACATATGGACTTTAGACTAAAAAGTGCCTGAGAATTCTTCCTTGTACCCCTCCTTTTAACTCAAATGTGACATTAGTAGGTTTCCAATCTGTTTATTTTCCCTCTGACATGGACACTAACCTAAGAAAGATCCCTTCTGAACTGAGGGACAAAAAGCTGCTGAAACTGCAAAACCTAACTCTTGATCAGTGATGCTTTCAGAGAAAAATCTTAATCGAGAGAGAAATGTAAAAAACTAATAAACAGAAACCTCAAACAGAGTTGGGAGACCAGAAGGGAGAGCTCTTATGTGCTGCAGTGGTAGCAGAGCCCAACTGAAAGCACAAAGGCTCTTCTTCTTTTCTGGCAACAACTTGGCCAGTGAAAAGTCATGGAATCTTTGTTTACTACAGCACTCTCAAATTCCTTTCTCCCCTCTATAAAAGAGTTCTGCTTCTCTTGTAGCATGAAGATTTGCATGTGGCTCACCACAGTTGTAGACCTTGAATTGCAATTCTCTGCAAATCCCAAATAAACCCATCTTTGCTGAAGAAACACCTTGCAGTCTATTTGTTTTAGGCCAACAGGACAAAGAGGGCTCAATTTTCAAAAACTTTCTAAACAGATGAAGGATATTATTTGCAGAGACAGAGAGAAAAAAGGAAGATAGGAAGATAGATAGATACTGATAAAGAAGTATAAAAACCATCTCAGTGTTCACAATCTCACCACATCTGTCTTATTTTATATTCGCACAACCACTATGTAAAATATATGCTATTAGCCCGATCTCCACTTCATGGATCACTACCTTGTCATGGTGAAGGGGTTTGCATAACTCCATGAAGCTATGAGCCATGCCATGTAGGGCTATCCAAGACAGATGAGTCACAGTGAAGAGTTCTGACAAAACGTGATCCACTGGTGGGGGGAATGGCAAACCACTCCAGAATATTTGCCATGAGAACCCCACGAACTATATAAAAAGAGAAAAAGATATGACACTGAAAGATGAGCCCCCCCAGGTTGGAAGGCATCCAATATGCTACTGCAGAAGAGCAGAGGACAACTACTAATAGCTCCAGAAAGAATGAAGTGGCTAGGCCAAAATGGAAACAACACTCAGTTTTAGATGTGTCTAGTGATCAAAGTAAAACCCAATCCTGTAAAGAACAGTATTGCATGGGAACCTGGCATGTTAGGTCCATGAATCAAGATAAATTGGACATGGTCAAGCAGGAAATGATAAGAGTAAACATCAAGCTCTTAGGAATCAGTGAACTAAAATAGATGGGAATGGGTGAATTTAAATCAGAAGACCATTGTATCTACTACTGTGGGCAAGAATCCCACAGAAGAAATGGAGTAGCCCTCATCATCAACAAAAGAGCCTGAAATGCAGTACTTGGGTACAACCTCAAAAATGACAGAATGATCTCAGTTTGTTTGCAAGGCAAACCATTCAACATCACAGTAATCCAAGTCTATGCCCCAACTACCAATGCCGAAGAAGCTGAAGTTGATTAGTTCTATGAAGACCTAGAAGATCTCGTAGAACTATAGAAGGTTCTATAGGACCTCCTAATATCAAAAAAGATGTCCTATTCATGATAGAGGATTGGAATACAAAATTAGGAAGTCAAGAGGTACCTGGAATAACAGGCAAGTTTGGCCTTGGAGTACAAAACGAAGCGGGGCAAAGGCTAGAGAGAATGCACTGGTCATTGCAAACACCCTCTTTCAACGACACAGGAGATGACTTTATACATGGACATCACTAAATGGTCAATATCAAAATCAGATTGATTATATTCTTTGTAGTTGAAGATGCAGAAGCTGTATGCAGTCAGCAAAAAGTAAGACCTGGAGCTGACTGTGGCTCAGATCATCAGCTCCTCATAGCAAAACTCAGGCTTAAACTAACGAAAATGGGGAAAACCACTAGGCCAGTCAGGTACAACTTAAATCAAATTCTCTATGAATATACAGTGGAGGTGATGAATAGATTCAAGGGATTAGATCTAGTAAACAGAGTGCCTAAAGAACTATGGACAGAAGTTCATAATATTGTACAGGAGGCAACGAACAAAACCATACCAAAGAAAAAGAAATGCAAGAAGGCAAAGTGGTTGTCTGAGAAGGCTTTACAAATAGCTGAGAAAAGAAGGGAAGTGTAAAGGAAGGGAGAGAGAAAGATACACCCAACTAAATGTAGAGTTCCAGAGAACAACAAAGAGAGACAAGAAGGCCTTCTTCAATGAATAATGCAGAGAAATAGAGGAAAACAATAGAAAGGGAAAGACTAAGAGATCACTTCAAGAAAATTGAAAATATCAAAGGAACATTTCATCCAAAGATGGGCACAATAAAGGACAGAAATGGTAAAGACCTAATAAAAGCAGAAGAGATCAAGAAGCAATGGCAAGAATACTCAGAAGAACCACACTAAAAGATCTTAATGACCCAGATAACCACAATAGTGTGGTCACTCACCCAGAGCCAGACATTCTGGAGTGTGAAGTCAAGTGGACTTTAGGAAGCACTGCTGCCAATAAAACTAGTAGAGGTGATAGAATTCCAGCAGAGCTATTTCAAATTCTAAAATATGTTGCTATTAAAATGCTGCACTCAATCTGTCAGCAAATTTGGAAAACCCAGCCGTGGCCACAGGACTAGAAAAGATCAATCCTCATCCCAGCTCCCAAGAAGGGCAGTACTAAAGGATGTTCAAACTACTGGATAATTGCACTCATCTCCCATGCTAGTAAGGTTATGCTCAAAACCCTTCAAGCTAGGCTTCAGCATTACAATAACTGAGAACTTCCAGATGTTCAAGCTGGGTTTAGAAAAAGAAGAGGAATCAGAGATCAAATTGTCAACATTTGCTGGATCATAGACAAAGCAAGGATTCCAGAAAAGCATCTACCTCTGTTTCATTGTCTATGCTAAAACCTTTGACTGTGTGGATCACAACAAACTGTGGAAAACTCTTAAAGAGATGGGAATACCAGACCATGTTACCTGTCTCCTGAGAAACCTGTATATAGGTCAAGAAGCAACAGTTAGAACCTTGTATGAAAGAACTGACTGGTTCAGAATTGAGAAAGGAGTACAATAAGGCTGTTTATTGTCACCTTCATTATCTAACTTATACACAGAGCACATCATGTGAAATGCCAGGATGGATAAGTTACAAGCTGGAATCAAGACTTCTAGGAGATATATCAACAACCTCAGATATGCAGATGATACCATTCTAATGGCAGAAAGTGAAGAGGAACTAAAGAGCCTCTTGATGAGGATGAAGAAGGAGAGTGAAAAAGCCAGCTTAAAACTCAATATTTAGAAAACTCCGGGAGTTGGTGATGGACAGGGAGGCCTGGCGTGCTGTGATTTATGGGGTCGCAAAGAGTCGGACACGACTGAGTGACTAAACTGAACTGAACTGAAGATCGTGGCTTCCAGTCCCATCACTTCATGGGAGAAGGTAGAAGCAGTGACAGACTTCCTCTTCTTGGGCTCTAAAATCACTGCTGATAGTGACTGCAGCCATGGAATTAGAAGATGATTGCTTCTTGGCAGGAAAGCTATGACAATCCTAGACAGTGTGTTAAAAAGCAAAGACATCACTTTGCCAATGAAAGTGCATATAGTCAAGGCTATAGCCTTCTAGTGGTCATGTATGGATGTGAGAGCTGGACAATAAAGAAGGCAGAGTGCTGAAGAATTGATGCTTTCAAACTGTGGTGCTGGAGAAGACTCTTGAGAGTCTCTTGAACAGCAAGAAGATCAAACCAGTCAATCCTAAAGGAAATTAACCCTGAATATTCATTGGAAGGACTGATGCTGAAGCTGAAGCTCCAAATCCTTGGATACTTGGCGCAAAGAGCTGACTCACTGGACAAGACCCTAATTCTGGGAAAGATTGAAGGTAGAAGGAGAAGAGGGCGACAGAGAATGAGATAGTTGGATGGCATCACTGATTCAATGGACATGAACTTGGGCAAACCATGGGAAATAGTGAGGGACAAAGAAGCCTGGCATGCTGCAGTCCATGGAGTCATGAAGAGTCGGACATGACTTGGTGACTGAAAAACAACAAGAAGCCCCATTTTAGTACTAAGGAAATGAAAGATCCAAAAGTTTAGATAATGTTCCTAATGCCACACAGCTGATAATAGAGGAGATCAAAATCTAGTACTCTCCAACTTTAAAGGCCATGCCGTAAAACACCACCTAGCAGACTTTGACTCTCAATGCTGCAGCACCGGGTTAATAGGGCAGGAGAGAACTGCCTTGGGACAGTGTTTCTCAAACAATCTGCAATGGGGGCTAGTTCTTTTCCAATCTGTTTCAGAGCAATACGTGTGTTTATCACACAGGACCCATTCACATCTCATGCCACAAATGACTCACTAGCAAGTGAGCAACGTCATTACTGTTCCAAACCTGTTCAACGGATCACAGCCTGGGATGTCACAGCAAGGTCAAATCACCCTACCAGTTTCTAATGCTCACTCTCACTCTCTGTTCTTACCTTCTTGTGACTTGGTAGCAAACCATTCACAGAAAAGAAGCCCTTCGTGAACCGCACTCAGTATCAGTGGTGCAGGGCCCAGCTCTTGCAGGGAATCCCGGCCTCCAGCAGGGCCCTGAGGTCAGGGAAGAGACACTGCCCAACCAGCTATCATTCTTCCTTCTAGCCACGTAGCAATCTCTAGGCATTTTACAACTCAGTGGATGCACAGCTGGCTCTAGATAAATAATTTGACAATGTCCTCATTCATGGGGAAGAATATCTATGACTCCTTTGAGATGCTAAATGAAATATTTTCAAAGTTTCCTTTGCTCTCCGTGTGATGTTAATTATAGTGTATATATGGCTGTTGCTACGCGTTTTTGCCTAGGAGGCAGTTGAATCATTTAAGAGCTGCCATTTCAACAAGGACTTGTTAAGGTGTTTGGACATCCTCACTGTTGGTGATTGTGCCTATAATTTTTCTTTTCTTGGAGCACCCACAGGGATTTCTATGTGCTCCTGCTAAACACATGTATTTAAATAGTCTGCTTCTCTCAGGATTATGATTTTTCACTGGAATACAAACATTAGGATTTGCTGCTATCTTTTTCTGTCATTATTCAACACCTGAGGAAACATGTTTTCCAATTTTCTTCTTTGACCCTTGGCTTATTTCCTTCTGGTCGGCTTTGCCTCCCTGTTTGCATACAGTTCACCTCCACAAACATCTCTGAGTAGAAAACCACTGTACTTGCTGGCTTTTGTCTCAGACATGCTTTTTTGGCGCCACCTAGTGGCCAGTTAGGTTGATTTCAGGCCTTGGAATTGTGACTGGTAAACTTGGCCTCACATTGTTTAAGGAACACCTCAAATGTTTGAAAAACGGACGTCTAGAATAATTTGGGGTTTTCTTCCCCAAAAGACCTTACTGAAAGCATAGTTTTGAGAACCTAAAACTCATAGTTTTGAGTCAGGTTTGGACTCTGAGACTTGCTACCTTAGTGACACTGAACACATTACTTAACATCATTGGTCCTGGCTTACTTATGTATAAAAAGGGGATAATAATAACATGCTGGTGAGGATTAAATAAATATTTCTGGGATAAATAGTGCTTGGAAGAACAATCAGACCTGCACCCAGGAGAAGCCTGGAAACATTTGGTAGATGACACAGATGACAGCCGTGCTGTCAGAGCTTCAGTCCAATCTAAGAGCAGGGCACCTCTGCCCAAGTAACCTCAGCCTCAGTGCATTCAGGTATATAGGGGTTTGTATGCACATCTTCATAAATTCAGGAGAGACGCAGAAAAAGGAAGGGCATGGAAGTAACTTTCCACACCCGCCTTCAAATTCACCTATTCAATTCCTGGGCAGTGGGGTGGACAAAGGGAAGGAGGACTCTGCCTACAGACTTAATAAGTTAAGAATGCACTGAGGAGTTTCACAGAAGCATCAGGAGAGGTACCTTGGTCTCTCCGATCCCCAGTCCTGATCTTCTCTCTACTTAAGAGATTCACAAGACCAGAAGGAAGGGGCAACTCTGCCCTACCCAGACTCTCCATGCCTCCTCCAAAGGGTCCAAGAATGCACAGGAACAGAGGTCTGTTACATCTGACACTGCAGGTTCCTCTGCAAGGAGAAGGGTGTCTGCAGGCACCAGAGGGGAGCACTCGGGTCTCACTCCAGGAGCTGCTCTGAGGGCTCCTCTTCGATCTCACTGAAAACAAAGTGTGACTTCAGATGTGATGCTTGGGGTGGGGTGGGTGGGTGGGGCGGTGTACAGTTTCTTGAGTGGCAGAAGCAAGCTGCACTTTAAGGAAAGGACACATGAAACTGGAGATAACTTAAGGACTGGCTCTTCGCTCTATGAAAGGGTGCTTTGATGTAGAAAGAAGATTTGTCATGAAATTAAAGATACTGGATATACGACCTGAGCTACAAAATCTGTTTGTATGCAACATTACAGGAACACATGTCTTTTTTATCTTAAGCTAATCTAAATATTGGAAGCTGAAGAATAAGAGGCCATTAACATAAAATAATAGAAACTGACTCCAGATAGGGAAAAGTCATGGACTTTGGGTCATGCAGACAGGGTACTGAACCCTGTCTCTGCCTTTTACTATGAGTCAAGTGGTCTTAGGGAGGATGCACATCTAAATTTCTTCAATGGGCAGGAAACCACACACCTCAGGGGTCTCATAAGGAGTCTACAGGCATGTAGCTTTAAACTGGCACTGAGCTGGCTCTTAGCAAAAGTTTATTTTTTTCCTGTTCCCCAAGGAGTTGATCAGGATGGTATTCTCACTGCATTTGTGTCTGTGTATGTGTCTGTGTATTAGAGTCTGTGTATGCATCTCTAGACAGACTTGTCTGGTTTCAGAGGGAGCAGGCTAACAGGCTGGGCTTTGGTCTATAAGAATCTCCTGTCTTTATTTTACAGCTGAGTGAGGTCAAATTGAAGGCAATGGCTAAAATTCCCTGGCAGTCCGTGGTTAGGGCTCCATGCTTCTACAGCAGGGGGCACAGATTCAATCCCTGATCAGGGAACTAAGATCCCACATAGAAGTGAAGTTGCTCAGTCGTATCCGACTCTTTGTGACCCCATGGACTGTAGCCTACCAGATTCCTCCACCCATGGGATTTCCCAGGCAAGAATACCGGAGTGGGTTGCCATTTCCTTCTCCAGGAGATCTTCCCGACCCAGGGACTGAACCCAGGTCTCCCGCATCATAGGCTTTACCGTCTGAGCCACCAGGGAAGCTCTGGGTCCCACATGCTGCACGGCAAAATACATAAATAAACGAACTAAAAAGTGAAGGCAACGACTTGGGTTGCTCTTCAGTTGCCTCTAGAAGGGCCCCAAGTTTCTCCCTCTCATGATGTCAGAGAAAAAGTACTCTACATAAGGTAAAAACATTAGTAGGTTGGCAAGTCCCTAATATATAGTTACCCGAAATCATGTGAGATGGTACTTTATCCACGAAGTTGACCAGGATAGCTCCCCTGTTCTAGCCAGGTGGGTGGGAGGGGAATGGGTCCTAGAACCAGCATAGCCTTCTGCTGCTTCCTTGTCCAGGATCCTGGAGACCTTGACCTCATCTGACCACATCCATCTGTGAATATGTGCCATAATATCATGTCCGACTCTTTGTGACCCAATGGACAGTAGCCACCAGGCGCCTCTAAAATGGAATTTCTGTCCATGGAATTTCTCAGGCAAGAATACTGGAGTGAGTTGCCATTTCCTACTGCAGGGTATCTTCCTGACCCAGGCAGGGATCGAACCCACATTTCTTGGGTTTCCTGCATTGGCAGGTGGATTATTTATCACTGCACCACCTGGGAAGTCCACATCCATGCTTCCCTAGAAAAAAAGGCTGGGAAACCAGCAGCAGAGTTCTGAACATTTAAATATCATTCTCTGACAAAGAGAATGCATGACTATGCTTTATTTTCCACCTCCTCTTCTTTACTTTTTTTTTAACAAATATTATTATTCCTTTTGAAGATTTTTTAAATAGTTCAGATATGAATGCACTGATTCATCTTGTCTCCCCTTTGTACCTCTCTGTTCCTGCTCTGTCTCTTTGCGGGACTGACTTGCTCATTCCTGAATTGTAGAGGCCCCTCTCTTTCCCGCTTCACACTTTCTCTTCTCTCCCCAGGCAATACAACCTTCACCTGCAGTTTCAGGAGATGCCACCTCAAGACTCCTAAATTCAAATTTTTGGATGAAACCCATGTCCAGTTACCCAGTGGGTGTCCTTATGGGGTTGTCCCACTGACCTCTTAAGGTCACCATGTCTTGGGCTGAACTTATTTCCTGCATGGACCTGAAAGTTGCTTAAGCCAGAGACCTGCATGTCCAATTTTACTGCTTTCTCTCCATCAACCCTCATAGACAGTCAATAACTGCATCCTTGCTTTTGTCTCTTCTTATGGTCAGTTCAGACTAGATCAGGCTCCTGCTTCACCCTCCTAATGGGTCTTTGACCTTCCATTTTGACCTGCTCCAGTGTGTTCTCCAGAGAACCACCAAGTGTCTCTTTTTTAAGAATGCAGGTTGGGATATTTCTTTACTTAAAAACTTGCAGTGGCTCCCACACCCCATAGAAGAAGCCTCCCTCTCCCTAGTAAGCCAGGAAGGGGCTCTGAGGTCTGGTCCATCTCCCTACTCTGCCTTCATCTCCCTTCACCACCACACTGTATCAGCTACAATGGTCTTGCAGCTCCCCAAGCTCATCATGCTGCTTCCAAGCTGTGTTATGTTTCTGGAAAGCCTTTTCTTCTGCTGTACACTTGGTGAACCCAAATGCATCCTTAGATGTTAATTTTTCCTCTATAGAGTTGTCTCTGCCTTTCGAAACTGAATTAATCACTCCCCGCTCTGGGCAACTGCTGTAACTCACACCATTGTACCTCTATTGTTGCAATTGAAATTGCTTTTGATGAGTTCATTTTTCCCACTAGACTGTGAGTGCTTGAGGGCAGGAACTGAGTCATATTCATCTTTGTGTCATCAACTTCTGGCCTGAGGCCATATTGTCAATATTAAATAGATCACATGGTTCAGACCTCAAGTGTTTCACAGGAGGCTTTCTATGCATTTAGTAGGAAGAGGCACAGGAAAACCATCTGTCCAGCCCTTGTGGCCCTTCCTGAACAGCCCCAAGAATTGCCTTGATATCTGAGAGCTGTTCCCTAGCCTCCCCACAGCATCTTTCTCTGGTCTATAAACTTTCTGAACTATTTTTTCTTCTGAAACTGTGTTCCATTTCGCTTTCCAATATGATGGATAAGCTAACCTGGTCTAATTTTACAAAGGTATTGACGGCTGATAATGACATAAATACTAACTATAGGCAGTATTTGTTGTTGTTTAGTCACTAAATTGTGTCCAACTCTTTGCAACCCCAGGGATTGTAGCCCGCCAGGCTCCTCTGTCCACGAGATTTCCCAGGTAAGAATACTGGAGTGGGTTGCCACTTCCTTTTCCAGGAGATCATCCTGACCCAGGGATCAAACCCACATCCCCTGCATTGGCAGGCAGATTCTTTACCACTGAGCTGCCAGGGAAGACTCGTAAGCAGTATGAATTTACATAATATAACTGCTTATTGGGTTATTTATGCTTTAGTAGAGATGGAAACCTTATTTTTTTTTTTAAGAAAGTTGGTTTTGTATGCATATTATGTCTCCTGAATTGCAGGCAAATTCTTTACTGTCTGAGCTACCAGTGAAGCCCTAATATAGTATTATGGTATGCATATTACTGGGCTTCCCAGGTGGCTCAGTGGTAAAGAATCTGCCTGCCAATACAGGAGATGCAAGAGACGCAGATTCAGCCCCTGGTTTGAGAAGATCCCCTGGAGTAGGAAATGACAACCCATTCTAGTATTCTTGCTTGGAAAATCCCATGGACAGAGGAGCCTGGTGGGCTACAATTCACAGGGCCACAAAGAATTGGACATGACTGAGTGACTGAACACAAAGTATGGTTATCAATATGAGTATAGAAAAAGAATCTCAAATAATTGCTGAACTTTAGCTAAAAGTTTCTTCCAGCATAAGAGATAGCAGTTTTTTTAAAAAAAACTTAAATATTAAAATATTCATAAATAAAATTATAACTTAATGTCAGGAACTAGAGTCAGTATGTTTGTTTAATCACCTGTTTCAAGTTCAGGCAGTGTTTACTGAGTTCCTTCTTTCTTGCTATAATTTTGTTCAGGTCTCACTCTTTTGAAGTGAAAGTGAAAGTGTTAGTCACTCAGTTGTGTCCAATTCTATGTGATACCATGGACTGTAGAACCCGCCAGGCTCCTCTGTCCATGGAATTCTCCAGACAAGAATACTGGAATGGGTAGCCCTTCCTTTTTCCAGGAGATCTTCCCAACCCAGGGACAGAACTCAGGTCTCCTGCATGCAGGCAGATTTTTCATCATCTGAGCCACCAAAATTCACCCTCTTACATGTCCTAATTAATTTGTGTCCATCATGATAGTTCCATTCACCTTGTTAGAGACTGAATGAGGATTCAGTTCTGGCAATGAAATGTGGAAGAGGGTCTACAAGAAAGTCTTGAAAAAATTTTGGTTTTTTACTCTTCTTTTAGAGACGATCACATCCACCTGGATACCTGTAGATATGCCAGTCATGGAGAGGGGGCAAGCAAGGGCCAACCCAAGATGAAGATCACAGGGAGGACACGTGGAAGTGATCTGGATCCTTCATGACATCACAGCTGCTGAATTAACCTACTTGGAGCCTCTGTACATGGGAAGTTTTGCAATGTGAGCAAGTAAATCTTCCTTCTTGCTTACTACAGTGGTTCTTTGAAAAGATCAACAAAATTGACAAACATTTAGCTTGACAGATGAAGAAAAAGAGAGTGAAGACTCAAATTAATACAATCAGGAATGAAAGAGGGAGCTCCATTATTGACCTTACAGAAAGAAAAAAGATTATAAGGCCATCAACAATGGCATACCAACAAATTAGAAAACTATGATGAAGTAGGCAAATTCCTGCAAAGAAAAAAACTATCAAAAGTGACTCAAGAAGAAATAGAACACCTGAATAAACCTATATCAAACAATAAGGTTGAATTAGTAAACAAAAAATTCCCCCAAAGAAAATTCCAGGACCAGGCTTCACTGGTGAATTCTACCAAACACTTAAAAGAGAATTAAAGCCAATTTTCATAAAGTTTTCCAAAAAATAGAAGAGTTTTTATTTATCCTAAAAACTTCTCAATTCATCCTAAAACAAGACAAAGACAACATAAAAACCATAGATTAGTGTTCCTTATCAATATAGACTAAAAATCCTCCACAAAATACTATCAAACTGATACAGCAATATAAAAAGATTATACACCATGACCAATTGGGATGTTTCCCAAAAATGTAAGATTTGTTCAAGATACAAAATTTAATCAATACACTATTAATAGAATAATGGACAAAAATACATCATCCTCTCAATAGATGCAGAAAAAGCATCTGACAAAATCAACAGTCCTTTACGTTAAAAACACTCAATAAACTAGTTATACAATGGAAATTTTTCAACCTGAAGAAGGGCATCTATGAAAAACCTACAGCCAATATCATACCTAATGTTTAAAAACTGAAATCATTCCCCCGGAGATAAAGAACAAGACAAGGATGTCTGCTGTCACCATTTCTATTCAACATTGTACTGAAGGTTCTAATCAGGGCAATTAGACAAGAAATATATGGCATCCAGATTAGAAAAATGAAAAACAACAACCTATCTTTTTGCAGATAATATGATTATATATATGAAATCTTAAGAAAGTCACACCAAAAAAATCATTAGAGCTAATTCATCAGAAAAGCTGTGGGACAGATGATTGCTATTCAAAATTCAATTAATTGTATCAATAATTCTACATACTAGCAATGAACAACCCCAAAATGAAATTAAGAAAATAATTTTATCTACAATAGCATCAAAAAGTAAGTAAATCAAAAAGCATCATAAAGCATCATAAATCAAATACTTAGGAATAGATTTAGCAAAAGGAATGTAAACATCATATACTGCAAACTATAAAATTTCATTAAAATGAATTTAAAGGCTTAAGTAAACGGGAAGATATCTCATAAACTGGAAAACTTAGTATTGTTAAGATGACAAATCTTCCCAAATTGATCTACAGATTCAGTGTAACCCCTATCAATATCCCAAGCAACTTTTTCTTCAGAAACTGATAAGATTATCATAAAATTCATTTGGAAATGCAAGGGACTCAGAATAGCCAAAACAAAAAGAAAGTTGGAAGAGTCACACCTCCCAATTTCAAAACTTAGGACAAAGCAACAGTAATCAAGACTGTGAGTACAGGTGTAAAACGGACATGCTGTTACCATTGTTGTTTAGTTGCTAAGTTATATCCAACTCTTTTGCAACCCCATGGACTGTAGCCTCTGTCCATGGAATTTTACAGGCAAGAATACTGGATTGGGTTGCCATTTTCTTCTAAAGTAGATGCATACATTAATGTAAAACAATTGAGATTCCAGAAATAAACCTAACATTTATGGTCAGTTGATTTTTGACAAGGGTACCAAGATATTTTAATGAGAATAGTCTTTGTAACAAATAGTGTTGGGACAACTGGATAGTCACATGGAAAAGAATGAATCTGGGCCCCTCTGTCATACTACATACAAAAATTAACTCAGAATAGATTATAGACCTAGGTGCAGGAGCTAAAACTATAAAACTCTTAGAAAAAAATATAGGAATAAATCTTTGTGAGCTTGAATAAAATAATGATTTCTTAAATATGACACAAAGCACAAGCAATAAAAGAAAAAATAATAAATGGAATTTCATCAAAATTAAAACTTTTACATTTCAAAGGTTTCCAGCAAGAAAGTTAAAACAACCCACAGAATGGGAGAATATATTTGCCAATCATACATCTGATAATGGACATATGTACAGAATATATAAAGAAATTTTATAGCTCAAAAATAAAAAGATAAAATTAAAGACAAAATAAAAATAGAAATTAAAAATGGGTAAAGAATTTGAATAGTTATTTCTCTAAAGAAGATACTGTAACAATCAATAAACACATGAAAAGATGTTGAACATCTTTAGTCATTAGAGAAATGTTTATAAAACCACAATGAGGTACCATTTCACACACACTAGGATGCTAGAATAAAAAAGACCAACATTAACACGTTAGCTAGGATGTAGAAAAACTGGAACCCTCAGACATTTCTGCTGGGAATTTAAAACGGTGCAGACTTTTGGAAAGAATTGGGCAGCTCTTCAAACTACTAAATGTAGAGTTGTCATATGAGCCAGAAGTTAAACTCCTAAGTATGTACCCAAGAGAATTCAAACATATATCCACATATAAACTATTCATAGCAGCATTATATGTAATAGACAAAAAGCTGAAACAACTCAGATATCGACTAGTGAACAAAAAAATGCAGTATGCTGCTGCTGCTGCTAAGTCGCTTCAGTCGTGTCCGACTCTGTGCGACCCCATAGATGGCAGGCCACCAGGCTCCCCCGTCCATACAATAGAATATTTTCAAACCATAAAAGGATCAAGTACGATTCATGCTACAACATCAATGAATTTGAAAAGAGTATATTAAGTGAAAGACACCAGTCTCAAAAGGTCACATAATGTCTGAATTCATTCATATGAAATGTCCTGAATAGGCACATCTGAAGAGACAGAAGATAGATTAGTGGTTGTCAAGGGCTGGGGGTAAGCATAACAGAATGTGACCAATAATGAACATAGGCTTTCTTTTTGAGGTGAAAAAAATGTTCTGGAATTAGATAGTGTGATGGTCACACAATTTTATGAATGTACAAAAAGTCACTGAATTATATACTTTAAAAAGGTGGATTTTTAAGGATATATCAATGTACCTTAATAATTTATATTAAATATAGAGAGAATAGGGATAGTTTGTTGGAAGTGTTTCTGTTTCATATTCCTCTCTCCTAGCCCTTTTAAAGAACTAAAATCTGTCTTAATAGAGATGCTCTCTGCCTATTCTATGACTGGCTTTGATCTTGAAGCTTTAATTGAAGTATTAATGGATTTAATGTCATAGACATTGGTTATGGCTTTTATGGTAGTGAACTGTATTTTATTTACCAAAGTATAACACACTCAGAAAATTACACCAACCATAAGTACACAAAGTGAACATACTTGTTTAACTGTGAACCAGACCAAGAGAAAGAGTATTTCCAGGATCCTAAAAGTACAATTTGTATATCTGCCCATTCCATAACCTTTCTATTTTCCCTAAACATAACCACTTGACTTCTAACACCATAGATTAGTCTCACCCATTTTTCAAATTTTATAAATGGAATTACACATTATATACTCTTTCTTTTGCACAGCTCCATGTATGTGAGATTCATCCATGTAGGTTGTTGCACACAACTATAGTTAAGCATTTTGTGCTGTACTGAGTTCGTTGCTTGTATAAATAAAAGAGTTTTAAAATTTTTCTGCTGTGATGAACATTTGGCTTACTATCATTTGGAGGGCTATTGTGAATAATGATGCTGTGACCTTTGCTGCATATAACTTTTGGTGCACAGGGGTATGAATTTCTCTTTCTATAACTTTAAAAGATTTTTAAAAATTAAATAATTTTTTGGACACATATATAGGAATTTATGGGTTATTGACCATGTATATATTTAAATTTAGTGGGTACTGTCCTACAACTTCCTAAAGCATTTATACAACTGTATATTCCTATCAGCAGTAAGTGAGAGTTTCAGTTGCTTTACATTCTTGTTGAACTTAGTTTTGCCAGGCTTTTAAATTGAGGCATCTTAAAAATTATACACTGGTATCTTACTATAGTTTTAATATGTATTTCTTTTAATGAGTCTGGGCACATTTTCCTTTCTTAAAAAACTGTGGTAAGAACAATGAGATCTACCCTCGATTTTGGTGTTTTCTTTTTTAATTTCTTTGGAGGACAGATGCTCTACAATATTGTATTGGTTTCTGCCACACATCAATACAAATCAGCCACAGGTTACCCTCAATTTTTTTAAATGTAGACTACACTACTGTTAACTATAGGCACAATGTTGTAAAGAAGATTGCTAGAACTTCTTTATCTTGGGTAATGGGAGACTTTATACTTATTGAACAGCAACTCCCCAAACCCCTCCCCCAACCAGATCCTGCCAGTCACCATGGCATTCTCTACTCCTAAGAGTTTGACTATTTTAAATATAAAAGTGGAGTCATGCAATATTGGCCCTTCTGTGACTGGCTTACTTCACTAAATATAATGTTCTGAATGTCTAATTCATGTTGCTACATATGGCAGGATTTCCCTCTTTTTAAAGACTGAATAAAATTCTATTATATGTATATGCCATGTTTTCTTTCTTTAACCACTCATCTGTCAGTGGACATCTAGATTGCATCTATGTCTTGGCTATTAGGAATAAAGCTGCAATGAACACGGGAGTGCAAATATCTCTTTGAGATACTGATTTTAATTCTTTGGGTAAGTAAACAGAAGTGGAATTGCTGCATTTTACTTTTAATTTTTTTAGGAACTTCTATTTTTAATTTTTTAAAGAACTTCCTTATTATTTCTGTAGTGGTCACACCATTGTTCATACATCCATATATATTTAATATATATACACACACAAATATATATACATAGGTATATGTACACACATCAAGCCCCATTGAATTATACACACTATGTATATAGTGTGTATATATGTATATATACATATGGGCTTCCCTGATGGTGCTAGTGGTAAAGAACCCACCTACCAATGCAGGAGACATAAAAGATGAGGGTTCGATCCATAGGTCAGGAAGATACCTTGGAGGAAGGCATGGCAATCCACTCCAGTATTCTTGCCTGGAGAATCCCATGGACAGAGGGGCCTGGTGGGCTACAGTCCATATGGTCGCAGAGTTGGACTCTACTGAAGCAACTTCACACACACACAAACACACACACACACACACACACACACAATGGTCATCCCAACAGGTGTGGTTTTTGATTTGCATTTCCCTGGTGATCAGTGATTTTACATCTTTTTATGTACCAAATAAGATATACAAATGGGAACATTTTCATCTGCTTGTTGGCCATTTAAATATCATTTTTGTGAAGTACTCATTCAAATATTTTGCCTGTTTCTAAATATATTAAATTGATGGGATTTAAAAATTTATTGATAGGATTTCTTGATATAGTCTGTATACGTGTCCCTTTCAGTTATGTACAGTGTAAAATCTCCCATTTTGTGGCTTGTCTTTTTGTACGCATAGCAAAGTCTTTTCATGAATAGTTATTTTTACCTTGGTCTAATTTGTTATCCTTTCCTTTCTGGTTAATAGATTTTGTGTTCTTTTCAGAAATCTTTGACTACTCCAAGGTCATAAAAATATTCTATTTTTTCTTGTAGATTGTTTTATATTTCACATTTAGGTAAACAATTCATCTGAAATTGATTCAAGGTAGTGATTGGGTTTCGTTTCTTTATATACAGATATCTAACTGATCAGCAAGACTTAGTGACAGAATTGTCTTTTCCCTGCTGCTTTTCATGCCACACTTGTCATAAATCAAGTGTTAGTACTGTATGGGTCTCTTTCTGGGCTATCTATCCAATTCCGTTTTCCTATTTGTGTTTTCTTGCACCAATACCACACTGACTTAATTATTACAACCTTATTACAAGTCCTGGCATCTTTTAGACATCTTTGAATTTGTCTCAAATATTCTTAGTATTTTACACTGCCATATCAATTTTAAAGGGAGTTTGTCAAATTACATACACTCTCACACACACACCACATCCTGCTGATCCCTGTCTGGGATTGTGTTGAATCTAGAGATCAATTTGAAGAGAACTGACATATTTACAGTATTAAAACATCCAATTCAGGGACATGGTGTGTATATATATATATATATATATATATAAATTTATTGTCTTGTTTCTGTGTAGCCATCTTGTACATCCTCTCTCAGATTTATTTCCTAGGCATTTGATTTTTTAATGTTATTATAAATAGTATAAACATTTTTATTTTTGAATTATTTGCTTCTAGAAATACAATTTATGTATTTACCTTTAATCCAGCATAATTGCTAAGCCCATTTCTTAATAATTTATCTATAGTTTGTGTTTCTAGTTATACAACTATCTCTTATGAAAATTATGAAAGTTTTCCTTATTTAAATTTTTTCCCTTGCTTTGTTAGACTGACTAGGACTTCCAGTACAATGTTAATTAGAAATTAATAAGTTTCATTATTATTTCATTTCCAATTTAGAGGGAAGGTGTCCACTATTTCACTAGTAAGCATGACATATGTTTTTAGATTACTGTAGATCACATTTATCACTTAGGAACTTCACTTCTATTCCTAGTGTTCTAAAATTTTATCATAAATAAATGTTAAATTTTATCCATCTTTTTTCCATGCCTTTTGAATAAAATCACGTACTTTTTCTTTTTTGTAAACAGAATGAATAACTTGGAGCTTCAAAACTTAAACCTCCCTTGTACTTCTGAAATTAACTTTTTCACCATTTATTATCTTTCTCATATATTACTTGATTCTTTTTGATAATACTTTGTTTAGTATTGTTGAATCCTGGTATTGTTTTTGGGATTCATGTGTTTGAATCATGAATTCATATTTGGTATGAATTCCTGTTTGGTATGTAACTTTCCCTTCTTGTAACATCCTGTGTCAGGTTTTGGTACTATGGTTATTCTGGCATCAAAAAATGACTTAGGAAACACGCCCCATTAAAAAAAAAATCTCTGAAAGGGTTTATAGACAAGTAATAGACCTTCTTTCTTAGTGATACTAGACTTTGGGAAAACCTGAATCTTCCATGAAGTCCAAGGTAGATGCATTGCTGCTGCTGCTGCTAAGCTGCTTCAGTCGTGTCCGACTCTGTGCGACCCCACAAAGGGCAGCCCACCAGACTCCGCCATCCCTGGGATTCTCCAGGCAAGAATACTGGAGTGGGTTGCCATTGCCTTCTCCAGTGCATGAACGGGAAAAGTGAAAGTGAAGTCGCTCAGTCGTGTCCGACTCTTAGCGACCCCATGGACTGCAGCCTACCAGGCTCCTCCATTCATGGGATTTTCCAGGCAAGAGTACTGGAGTAGGGAGCCATTGCCTGACCCTCACCATATCCCTCAACCAGACTCAGATCTTGTAGTGGTTGGTTTACTTATGCTTTGTGCACACATTTGTTTCCTTTATTATTATTGTTCGGTGGTTTCCTTCTCTCTCCTTTTTTTTTTTTGGAATATAATTGCTTTACAATGTTGAGTTAGTTTCTGCTGTACAATGAAGTGAATCAGTTTTATATGTACACATATCTTCTCCCTCTTGAACCTCCCTCCTACCCTTCCTTACTTTGTTTAAAGTAGCATTGTTTCTCTTTTATCTAACTTTTCAGTTTTAATTAATTTTTACAGAGAGAGTCCAGCAAAAACAGTTCTATTTTTCTAACTCTCAGTGAAAATTCTTCTCCTCTATTTTAATATGGGGATCCTTGCTTTAAGACAAAGAAATGAATATGTCTCTTCCAGACATCTTACATGGGAGAACGGAGGGACTGTATTTGGAAAAGCGAGACTCTTAAGAGAAAGACCACGGCATACTGGATTAGGAGTTAGCAGGCCTGGGTCTTTGACAGTTTCCTTTCTTATTATTTGCATGAGGCACTAAACTTCTTGGAGCTTTAGTTTCTTTTCCTATAAAACACATAGAATAACACTAGCTTTGCGAAGTTCAGAGGATTAATTGGAGGATCAAATGGAATAAACAATATTATTCTATTTGTAAAATGCTATAGGAATATAGTATGTTATTTTCATGCCTTCACATTGAACACTCTGGAAAGCTGTCAGGGAACACGAAACAAAAGAATGCCATAGGTCCTGTTGCCTTTTTATTCCATCTTAATGAATATTCCCCAGCTAATCCATAGTCACAGAGGAGTCACATTAATATGGAACTTACACAAATCATAACCTGATACAGCAGCCTGGAAAGGCTTTAATCAGTTTCCTTCACTTCAAATTATTTTAAAACTTCAATAATGGTCAAATGAGCTGCATGGCAGTTTAATTAATTTGCATTAAGTCCAGAGGTCCTGAAAGAGTAGTGAGTTCATGAATACAACGCCTAAGGGTTCAGCAGGAGTATGTCAAGCCTGAATGGGTATCTGGGCTGGTTCCCTTCCATTTCTCCCAAGTCAAGCTGTGTGTGTGTGTATGTTGCATTCACACAATTCGTCTCCCTGTTTATTACATTAGAATTGGCCTTGAAGCCTCTGAAAAATGAGCTCGCTTGCTGTCACTTGCTAGAAAAAGCTTCGGAATTATCTGTGAATTCCAATTGCCTCTGCTCTCATTGCTCGTTTCTATGGTTAATAGAGAGCTGGCTGCATGCCATTTTTATTTTTGTGGAGAAGAATTGATGCTTTTTATTCCCAGTCCATCACACTGGCTCGGTCATTAGTATGTTACAATGCAAAAATCCCACTGGGTGATAGTGGCATTCCTGAACGGTTTCAGTCTGAGCCAGATGCTGCACTGAGATGGCCCTGCTCATTCTCAACCCGGAGGCTGTCTTCTCAGGCATGGCTCTGGGCAGGATTTATCACCCACACTACCATTTCTCTGAGTTTGGAGTTATAATCCATTCCATCAAGAGACATTTATACCCAAGTGGTCAGGAGGGCAAAGAGGAAGAAAAACAAAGTAGGTAAGTAGAGTCATTCATCTGACTCATTGTATTGGTCTTCTATTTTTCTATCAAATGCAGCCACCAAGTGTGTGATATTTTGCAATGGCAGCACTAGCAAACTAATTCAGGGGACAATAATGTGTTAATACTACATATATCCCAAATTGTGAAGATTTAATGATATGCTGTTTGTGAAGCAGGTCCGACAGAATCTGGACATTGTGTGTGTAGTAAAAAGAGTGGATATTTACTGAACATTTCCTATCTAAGTGTAAGTCCTCTTGCTGAGATGACTTATCACCTTGGTATGTGTTCAAACTCTTTGTGACCCCATGGACTATAGCCTGCCAGGGTCCTCTGTCCATGGAATTCTCCAGGCAAAAATATTTGAGTATTTCTCCCCCTTCTCCAGGGGATCTTCTCCCACCTAGGGGTCGAACCTGGGTCTCCTGAATTGCAGATAGATTCTTTACCATCTGAGTCACCAGGGAGAGTGAAGTCACTCAGTCGCGTCTGACTCTTTGCAACCCCATGAACTATAGCCTGCCAGTCTCCTCCATCCATGGGATTTTCCAGGCAAGAATACTAAAGTGGGTTGCCATTTCCTTTTCCAGGGGAACTTCTCAACCCAGGTATCGAACCTAAAGCCTCCCGCACTGCAGGCAGACTCTTTACCATCTGAGCCACCAGGGAAGCCACACTTCAGGAACATTTCCTATCTAAGTGCAAGTCCTCTTGCTGAGATGACTTTTCACCTTGGTACTTGTTCAAAGAACATAGGGTAGTTCTGAATGGATAGGAATGTAACATACCACTGTTCAATATGACAGCCATGGGCCACATGCGTCTCAAGCATTTGAAGTGTGACTCGTGAGACTGGGAAACTTAATTTTTATTGAGTGTAAGTATAAATAGCCATAGCTACTGTATGGGAAAGTACGGATCTAGACCTCACTAGAAGAGGCCCATTTAAACTTGAAATAGTTACAATATGATCTCATCCATCAGCATGGGGTATCCTTGCAGTCCTCTAGGCTAGTCTATAGTGCCATCAATGTCACTGTCACTAAGAGTTACAGTAAATCCCCTATATACGAACATCTAAGTTGAGAACTTTAAAAGATGTGAATGTGGGTCTGGTTCCAGCCCTTGCTGGAACCTGTCCCATCAATGTCATACATGAATGAAACTGCAGCTTGCCCTCCGTCTCCTATTGCTGATGATCCTTCAGCTCTACCATCTCCCACCTCCTCTCTTGCCTCCAGTCAATAACTCTTCTTGCCTGTTTACTTGATGCCAGCCCCTACAGCTGTTATACTGTACTACTGTGCTTCTCAAGATAATACTATAAGATTAAAAATGTTTTCTTTATTATTTGTGTTTGTGTTTTTTTATGTGTAACTTGTGTGGAAAATATTATAGTACAGAACTATACAATATTACATGTGTGCATGCTCAGTTGCTGAGTTGTGCCTGACTTTTTGTGACCCCATGGACTCCTAGCCCACTAGACTCCTCTGTCCATGGAATTTTCTAAGCAGAAATAGTGGAGTGGGTTGCCATTTCCTCCTTCGGGGGATCTTTCTGACCCAGGGATCAAACCCAAGTCTCCTGTGTCTTCTGCATTGGCAGGTGGATTCTTTACCACTTCACCACTTACAGTACTGTACTATATACAGCTGATTGTATAGTTGGGTTCCTAGGCTAACTTTGTTGGACTTACAAACAAACTGAACTTACGAATGTGCTCTCAGAATGAAATACTCATTTGTATGCACGGCACTTACCGTACACAATGTCAGATCTTAAGTACCCAGCACGTAAGTTAATTGGATGTGTTGCTATTTCCATCCAAACATGTTAAAATCTCCATTGTTGCACATTTTAGTGGTAGAAAATATTTAAAGAATGGCCTGAAAGAACCCTTAAAGGCTTTTATGTGGCTATTTGAGGGAATTTTCATCTTTGCTCAGGTTTGGATGGATCTCTGTGGTGTAAGAAGGAAAAGTTGAACATGGTAAGGAGTTTTCTGAACAGGACTGGAGGTATGAAAGTGAGGAGGAGATGGTGAAATGTGGTTTAGAGGTGAGTAAGGATCTGGATTCTCACTCTTTGCTTTCAAGGGAGAGCCTGGTGGAAAAGAAGCCTCTGCTTTTACCTTAGGGGGAAACCATTACCCCATAGCTTTAACATATTCTATTGTGTCAGAAACACAAGTCCAGCAGGAAGAGCTGATAGTAGGAAGAGGAAGAGGTCTTTATTAGTTAAGTCAATGTCTGTCTATCACCTGGGTATCAGTCCTCTAGGCAGGGAATATAGTGAGCAAAAGTTGATGCTGTCCTTGCCCTCATGCCACTAGCAGGCTAGTGATACAGACAAACATGGTTAATAGTGACTCAAAAAGCTGTGAAAGTGAAAGTCACTCAGTTGTGTCTGATTCTTTGCGACCCCGTGTACTATACAGTCCATGGAATTCTCCAGGCTAGAATACTAAGTGGGTAGCCTTTCCCTTCTCCAGGGGATCTTTCCAACCCAGGGATTGAACCCAGGCCTCCCACATTGCAGGCAGATTCTCTACCAGCTGAACCATAAGGGAAGCCCCCAAAAACTGTAGTGACAGGCAAAAAAATTTGCTGAGGAAGGAAGGTCTGGGCTGAATTCTACAGGATGGGGCCTGTCTCAGGGAGTGTCTCCTGTGACTGAAGATGAAAGAGCAGAAGATTATAATACTTTTTACTCAATACCTTAGTATTTGAGGCACTACATTAACTACTAGTACAAGATGCAAATGTGACTAAGACGATTTCTTCCTTTGAAGACCAGGGGAAGATTTGGAATGTGGTAAACTGGAGGAGTAGTGTGTACAAAATAGATGCCAAGGCAAATACTAGAATGCAGTCAATCTCACATGGTGGGGGAGGTCAAGAGATGGGGTTCAGAAGAGGCAAAGATCTGTCCTAATGGTGACATTGGGAAGGCCTTGTTGACAATGGGCTTTAGACTGGATTTTGGAAAAAGACAGGAGGGTGTGGAGCCCCCTGCTTCAACTTAACCAGGTGGGCTTGAGCAGTGAACACAATAGCTGACACCACCCTACTCAAATGACGAGACCATGCTCATGCATCAGGTTCCCTTGCAAACTCAATATTGTTTCATGGTGGTGGTGGGAGGGCAGATGTGAGAAAGAAGCTCAGCAGTGGCTAAAATTTAATGTTTCTCCAGCTAGGCAATAGAGATTATAACCAATTTAAGTTGATATAGAGGAAGAATGAAGTGATCTTTGCTGTACCTTTGGAGTCTGCAATAAAAGTCATACTTTTTTCATACACTGCATGAAAGTGCATGATTCCTACCCTCAGAGAGCTTACTGTCAGGAGGATGGGTGGATAAAAAAATGTGTTAATATTTTCCACAATGTAATTAGTGCCATAGATGAGGCATCTTATAGGACATTCAGAAGAAGGAAAGGCCACTTGGTAGAACAAAGAAAGTTTTAGAGTATGAAGTGATATTGGTAATAGCTCAAAGAGAACAATGGGATTTCATAAAGGGAAGGGAAGGGAACTCTAGTAGGGAAAAGTGCTTGAACAAAGATTTGTGAAATCTCCTTGTTCTAGGGGTAGAGATGAATTTAGTCCTTCTAGGGAAGATTGGCAGAAACACCTTGCCTTTCCCTAGCTCAGGGTCTGACCATTCTTTACTGGGACAAATCCCCACTAAAAATCAGTATGTTTTTCTTGTATTCCCCCAGATTAGGCATATTTTATTAAGATGTACTTCATGTAGTTTGTATTTTAAAAATAATACAAATATTTATTATTTGAAATAAAGTGTAACATTGGACATGCTTTTTATAAAACACAAAGGACCTTTAAAGACCCTCCCTTTAGACTCTGACTCACTGTCAATCTTCCTCCTCATTTGAAAATCATCAGAGTTTACTTGGGTTTAAGATTTGTCTATGGGGAGCTATGAGAGTTAATATCGGGAAGCTTGGGTCAGACTTGGCAGTTAATACTGAGTGGACACAGAAGAATGGGATAAGATCAGGGGACTCTGACCAGAGTAGGATGAACTTAATCAAGGAAGACATCTTGGGAATGGTACCATGAACCAGGCATTGATGAGCAAAAAGAAAAGATGGTGAAAGGATAGTAGGGTAGGGGGAAGGAACATCCACTTAGTGCTGCAGAATAAGCAGTTACTGAATAAATGAATGAATTACTGCAGGTGATGTAAAATTATTCAAGTGAAAGATCCTATGGATAGAATGAGCCACTGAGAGAGAGTTTCTTCAAAGATGAGTGAGTAAAAATAAAAAAAAATGCATGGCTCATATTTGGAACTCTGTAGGTTGACAGAAGATAAAGAAAAAAATATTATTGCTACTATCACATGAGAAGAAAAGGTGTCCTTGGGGCTAATTGAAATTGAGTGCTACCACCAGACTGGTTACGTGGAGTCAGCGGGAACAGTTGTTTGACTGAGGGGTAACCTGGGAATTTTATCTACTATCAGCTAAAAATCAGAGAGGTCTTCCTTTCATGTGAAATAACCCCTAAAAAATCTCCTGGGTCTTCAGTAGATTAACTGGGAGCAAAATTCAGGCAGCAAATAGCGGTGATGGGCTGATGGGCAGGCTGTGGTATTGGCTGTTGAACCCAGGGTATGGAGTTAGATTTAATTCAGCAGAAAATGATTTTCAAGGTGAGCAGTCCACCCAGTTGGACTCCCAAGACTGAAGCAAGAGTCAGCAATTTTGGTGGCCTCCCAGCAGTGGGAAGGAGGATGGAGGAACAAGTGCATTAGTATTTGGAGGGAGGAGAAGCTTGTTTTATCTGAGATGCAGGGCCTCCTGCCTAAAAGTCAGTCACATAGAGTCCAACTTAGATGCTGGCCTTTACTGTGGGGATGTGGCCAGAGAACACTTTGTAGGTGGCTCTTGCACCAGAGTTCTACTACATTTTAAAAGAGAGAGGAAAGCACAGTAATTTTCTAGAAGGTCTGAAACCTGGTCAGCTCCCTTTCTCTGTCCAGGTTCTGAATGATTTGAGAAGGAAGACAAAAGAGAAGCAGATAGAAGCCAGGATGGTGGATATGGCTTTGGGTCTGTCAATGCCTCTAGAATTAGGCACGCTCCTCCCTCTCCTCACAAGCTGGAGAGGGAAACATGTTCTGGAGGAGTTCCAGAAGCCACCTTCTCCCCAAGCGAAGCTTATTCCCCAGAGGAGAGAAGAAGGGCTGAGATAAGCAGGTCCAGTGGTTCTCAAACTTATCAGACTGGCCCTTGATGGTGTGTGGTGCCAGCAGCAGGAAGAAGTAATACTCTCCTCCAGGATCTGGCTGAATCAAGTGGTTTTCCTGATTTATTTAGAAATGGACTCAGGACTCAGAAGACGGCAGCTCCCTCTACCCTTCCCTTCCCCATCCCTGATAGATCTACTATGGACTTTGAAATCAACTGGATTCTCTGGGGACTATATTGCAAGGAAGGCAGCTTCCTTCTAAGCTATAGTTTCTTACTATAAAGGGACTGGAATAAAGTGCCAGTTTCCTTGAAAAGGTATCTAAAAGTGTTTCAGAGGTTGAAAGTGAAAGTGTTAGTCACTCAGTTGTATCTGACTCTTTGCGACCCTATGGGCTATAGGCCACCAGGCTCTTCTGTCATGGAATTCTCCAGGCAAGAATACTGGAGTGGGTTGCCATTCCCTTCTCCTGGGGGTCTTCCCAACCAAGGGATTGAACCCGGGTCTTCTGTGTTGCAGGCAGATTCTTTACCATCTGATCTATCGGGGAAGGTTGAGTTTATTCAGTTCAGTGAACTTCTCTCATATCTACTAGAGAAATTTTGGATTCTGGATACTGGGAGCTGATGATAAACCTGTACTCAGAATTGGCTATGTAATTTGAAAGGCCTAGCCTGAAGGGAAAATGCAGGTCCCTGGTACAAAAATTATTAAGAATTGTAGGATGGTGACAGCATAGCACTGATCCATGTTTGGGACTTTATCTATACAAGGTCTGGTGCAACTGCAAAGCTCCCACACCATGTGAAGTTAGCCCTTGATGCTACTGGATGTTATTTGTGGTCTGTAGGATAGTTTCTTCCCTGTTTGCTCTCCAGCCAGGAGCATCTCTTTCTCTGTCTTCGTTTTACACATATATGTATAACATGTATAAGAGAAATTTCACTTATTAGTAGTGTACAGCTTGACTGATCTTTCACGAAATAATCACATTAATGTACCCACACCAGTTCACAGAACATTACCAAAATCTCAGAAATCCCTTTGTGTTCGTTTATAACCATTATCTGTCTTTTGTGATTGGTTTCTTTCAGTCAGTTCTCTTTGTAAGATTTATCTGTGTTGTTGTACGTGGCTGAGTTGGTTCATTTACTTTTCATGTTTTAAGTCATTGTACTTATTCTCGGATGTATTTATTCCTCCTATGGTTGATGAACATTTGGATTGTTTCTAGTATTTGGTTATTACACTTAGTGCAGCTGTGAACATTCCAGTGCATCTCTCCTGGAGCATACATGCACTCATTTTGCTGGAGTTTCTGGCTCATGGACTAACCTTTCTCCAAAGTGGTTGACTAATTTACCCTCCTATTAGGCTCAGACAGTAAAGAATCTGCCTGCAATGCAGGAGATCCTGGTTCAATCCCTGGGTCAGGAAGATTCCCTGGAGAAGGGAAAGGCTACCCACTCCAGTATTCTTGCCTAGGAAATCCCATGAACAGAGGAGCCTGATGGGCTACAGCCTATAGGGTTGCAAAAAGTGGGATACGACTGAGCAACTAACACTTGAGAACATATGAGAGTTCCATTTGCTTAATATTTAATACTCTTGCCAACATTGGTTTGTCTTCTTATAAAACTGTTTTTATTTTGACCATTTTGGTTAGAAGGGTATATAAAATTGATTTATGTCTCCCTTGCCTAATTCAGAAAGGATGGAAAAGTTCTTATACTTGTGTATAAAACACACCCCCTATCTCAGCTTCTCTCTGTCCAGTGGCTTCACTTTTGCATCATTTTTTTTTTCTCCACCTGGTGGCAAAAAGAGCCACAGTAAATTTTTATTGCTGTCATAATTTGGGAAAAGAGAAGCCTATGGACTAAAGGAGTCAAGGAAGACTTTGTGGAAGTTATGAGATTTGAGTTAGATTTCTAAGAACATCAACAAGGTGGTGGGTTGGCGGGGAGGGATTCTTAGGGGGATTAAGGTGGAGGGAGTGGTCACATCAAACCTGCTCTGTTTGCAAGGGCAGATTCAGCTTGGGAGCAGTGGTCAGTATGGCTGAGGGGCTGCAGGGCCAGAGTGCATGCAATGACCCCCTGTGGCTGAGAAGCTTGGTTTCTACCCTTGGTTTTCTCATGTCTGGTTTAGGAAAATTAATCTGACCAAGGTCCATTCAAGAGAACCCAAGGGGAAAGGCTAGAAACTAGCTAGGACAGGAGGAAAAGATGATGTGGGGGTCTGGATTAGGGTTCACAGTAGTGTCAGAAGACCAATATTTGGAATATTTGGACATATTTGGAAGAAAGGATGGATGGTCCTTCATATTCCTTGTTCCTATGCCAACATCATAGGAACAAGGGTCATCAAAGGATGCTCGATTAGATGGCTCATGGAGAGGCACCAAGCTGTCTCCTTGTTTGGGTCCTTCCCTCCCTGCCTCCAATACAGAGCATCAATATATAGATATGCATATTAGGCACATCTCATGAAATCCTTATCTAACTGACTAACAAAATTGTGGCAGTGCCTCTTGGTTCTGAATTTAGAAGAATATGACAGAGCTACCTGAAATCATACATTTCAACTGATTTCATGATTTTTCTTAATGGAAAGGAAGGACTGTTTTATTTATTTATTTATTTTAATTTTGTAAGGATATATAGATTATTTTGGCAGTTGGAAGTCCCAAATATATGTTGAATATAGTTGCATGCAGGACATGATATAAGCTATTTTGTGTAGTTCTTTTTCTCCATGGTTGCAAATGATGTCTTCCTGACAGTTTTGCTGGAAAAGGTACAAGTTACCGCTTCAATTTCTTTCACATTTCAATACTTGCCTGCCATGCTATTTGTATATGAAGTTGATTGCCTCTCTATAGGGATGTATGCAGTTCTTCTAAATATTTAAAACAATATTTTCCCTAAATACGCCACACAAAAACTACTAGAACCGATAAACGAACTCAGCAAAGTAGCAGGATATAAGATTAACACACAGAAATCATTTGCATTTCTTTACACTAACAATGAAATATCAGAAGGGGAATGCTAAAATTGCATCAAAAAATAAAAAGTGTTAGGAATAAAACAGTATTTCATTCTGCCGCATTCCCAAATGCCTATTTTAGGATGCAGGAGATATGTACCTACCTCTCTCTTTTGTGTCCAGAAGGCATGAACTCATATACAGAACGAATTTTCAATGGCTTGTGCTGAAGGGAGGTGGTGGTGGCAGGTGAGTAACCAGGGGTCTCCAATCTTTGCCAGGATCTCTAGTCTTTCTCACTTAAAGCCAAATGTTTGTTGCTGATGCATGTGGGTTTCTGTGCATGTGGGCACCTTCAAAATAATCATGTGGGTAAGAGTTTGGAGAGTAGTATCCCTAATGAAGGCTCCAATTAGCCAATGACTAGGAATGGCTGTATATTCCTTGAGTGATGGTTTCCTGCCCTTTTTCCCACCATAAATGTTCATAAGCTTTGGGACCTTCTTGGTGTCCCAGAGGCTAAGACTCTGCACTCCTAATGCAGGGAACCTGGGTTCAATCCCTGATCAGGGAACTAGATCCTGCATGCCACAGCTAAAGATCCCACATGCCACAGCTAAGGCCAAGCACAGCCAAATAAGTCAATAGTAAAGTGAAAGTCACTCAGTTGTGTCCAACTCTGTGACCCCATGGACTATACAGTCCATGGAATTCTCCTGGCCAGAATACTGGAGTGGGTAGCTATTCCTTTCTCCAGGGGATCTTCCCAACCCAACGATCAAACCCAGGTCTCCCACATTGCAGGTGGACTCTTTACCAGCTGAGCCACCAGGGAAGCTCTTTTAAAAAACTGTCCAGAAACCTCAAGACAACCACCTACACTCACTGGACCTCAGTTTCCAACTGTCTAGGTTGAAGTTAAGGCCATTTGTCCTACTTTTCTCTCAACTGTATTGTAAGCACCCCATACATGTGAAAGGTATATGGGAGGCTTACATGAAGGATTTTTGTTATTAACCAAATAAACACTTCAGAAATCCTTCAGAGATTCCCCCGTGAGACATTTAGACTTGGAGCATTTGACTTTACAGAGTTAGAAAGACAGGAAGAGAGAATATTTATTACCAGTTCTCATTTAGGTAGAGTTTGCTTATCCTGTTTATCTATAATAAGAGGCAACAATCTGGAGTGGTTTTGATTGGATCTAAATATTTCTCCACATTTGAATGGACTCCAGGGGTATGTTTCAGCATTTGGGCCAAGAGATCCACACGTTCTGCCAGGGAGCGAGATTGTCTGTGTGCGCAATGGTACTGCTCTGGCTGCACACAGGTGATGATGTCATGTCCCCGCCACACTAGCTGTCACCATCACCTGCCTGCTTCTGCTCTAAGCTGATTGTGGGCTAGGAGCCCTGGAATTATGAGAAGCAAGCTTCTGCTTTTCACAACTCAGGACACTCTGGACATTTTAACTCTGAGAAACTGGCCTTTGCTCAGGCACTGTTCATACTTTGGGAGAGAAGAATTATCATAGCTAATATTTCTTGAGAATTTATGTACCAGATATAATTCTAAACACAGTCCTTCTGCTGACTCATTTAATCTTCCTAACACTTGAGGTAGGCAGTGTTACTTTTCCTAGTTTACAGATGAGGAAACTGAGGTGTAGAGAGGCTGAATATCTTCAGTCCACCCTGCAGTAAGGGACAACATGGGTGATATTCAAAAGCTGTAATGAGTAGGATGATCCAGACATTGGCCAATCAGAGGCAAGACTGTGACCTCAGAATAGATGCTATATGTAAGCAAAGCTGACATGGCTACATAGGTCCTACTGGCTGAGCATCACTCCAAGTGGGGATTCAAACCAGTAAGCCTTTCAAGTTCCCAAGTGTCTTTTAGGGAAAGAAATAGAATATATAGACTGGAATTTCTCCATAGATGGAAAACTGACACAGAGGGCTTCCCTGTTGGCTTGGTGGTAAAGAATTCACCTGTCAATGCAGGAGACATAGGTTTGATCCCTGGTCTGGGAAGATCCCACATGTCATGGAGCAACTAGGCCTGTACTCTAGAACCTGGAAGCTGCAACTACTGAGCCCACATGCTGAAACTACTGAAGTCCGCACGCCTAGAGTTCATGCTCCACAACAAGAGAATTCACTGCAGTGAGAAGCCCTTGCACCACAACCAGAGAGAGCAGCCCCTGCTTGCCAAAACTAGAGAAAAGCCTGAGCAGCAACAAAGACCCAGCACAGCATAAATAAACAAGTAAAACTATATATATATATATATATATATATATATATATATATATTTAGAAAGCAGACACAGACTTTCTGATTCAGTAGGTCCAGAGGGAATCCTGAGAATCTGCATTTCTAACAAATTTTTCAGGCGATGCTGCTATTGCTTGTCTGGGTACCACACCTTGAGATCATAGCACATTATTCCTCTGTCTCTAGAGCCAGCCCACCTTCTTAGTGATTGATTTCACCTAGGAAAGGCCTCCTGGCTCAAGGCTCAGGGCCTTTTCTAGTCATTTCTCAGTGGCATTGGCCGCATTCTCATTAAGGGCACTTGTGGTGAAGAGTTTATCCTGACCCATGTCCAATACCTGGGCCTTGCTGGCCTGAAACCAAGGGCTGCTCTGAATGTGGTGTGGTATGGTGGTGGTCATGGGCAACCAGGAGTGCTCGTGATCAATGTCCACTAGGAACCCATCAATCTCCAATTCCACATGCTTGCTACTGTCCCATTGGGATCCTGATGTCAAAAGGCACAAAAGGGTGCCTAGTGCAGATTCCTCCTCATACCGCTCCCCACCCCCACTCCCAAGTTTTCCTCCTTAGAACAGTCTTACCTCTTTTCTGGAATCTTATCATTCCTCTGCAGCTTTCACTTCTGGGACTCCCTGAGCACTCCTTCCCATCAGTTTTATGGCATTGATTTAGCGTGTGAGCAGCTGGAGGGCATGTCTCACTGCCTTGTTGATCCTTGTCAAAGTGCAGAGCACACTGTAGGCATTCTCTGAATGTTTGATTATTGTTGTTCAGCCGCTCAGTCATTTCTCACTCTTTGTAAACCCATAGACCGCAGCATGCCAGGCTTCCCTGTCCTTCACTATCGGAGTTTGTTTGAACTGATGTCCATTAAGTCGGTGATGCCATCCAACCATCTCATCCTCTGTCGTCCCCTTCTCCTCAGGCCCCCAATTTTTTCTAGCACCAGGGTCTTTTCCTATGAGTTGGCTCTTCACATCATGTGGCCAAAGTACTAGAGCTTCAGCTTCAGCATCAGTTCTTCCAATGAATATTCAGGGTTGATTTCCTTTAGGAATGTTTGATAAATGAAACAAAGGCACCAATTAGGAAGATAACATAACACAACAGAGGTAAGGTAGTCTGACTCTGGAATCCTCTGACCTGAGCGTAGGTTTCAGTTTTGTCATTTGTTAATTGCAAAACCCTGTATAGGAATTACTCAACTTTGTTCTCAGTTTTCTAATCCGCAAAGTGGATACAACAGTATCTTCCTCATAGAGCTGTTGTTTTAAGATAATACATATAAAGCTCTTATCACTGGGCACAGAATAGGTTCTCAGACAATGGTATTTATCAGCAAAAGAAACACTTGCTAAACAGATGGGGGGTGGGCACAGAAAGAGGAATCTTGGGACATTTATGTTTCAGGCTTTCACCCAATATCACATTTTAGCTTGATCTATTGAAGTGGGATAAAGCAGGAGACTCTGGAGAGTAGATGTGTCAAGTCTGAAGGGACAGAACAAGGAGAGTGGAAAGAGACAAGACAACAGACCCAGCAGGCACTTCACAGCCTGTCTGGCCTTTGTTTCCATTTCTGTGTTTGTTTCCAATGGTGTTAATTCTCTGTCTGCTCTCTTTCACAGACACACTTTTTGTCTGTATTCATCAACAGATACAATAAAACCTGAATCACCCTGTGCTGAAAACTAGGACACCAGAGATCTGTGTTTAATAGGTGTTTGGGAATGCCACTTCTTACTAGTATACACGATATGTCAGGGCTGTTAAAAACACACGCCTTGTTCAGTCCTCCAAGCTGCACTTGGCTCTTGTATTAGCTAACTTCCCTTTGGTGCTGTGGAGAGGCACACCATGTAATGTGGCAGACATCCTGGGTGCCAACGTCACACTAGTATCATGTCCAGTTTTCCTTCCCCCTGTGGTTGAGCAGGGCCCTGAGCCTGGTCCTGAGTGGCCTGTGAGCAGAGGCAGTGAAAAACTCCCACAGCTCTCTTTCTGAGGGCATGTGATCCTGCAGGAGGCTTTGTTTTAGGGGCAGAGGTTCAAGGTTAAAATAACCTGGACCCTGAGCTGCACCAGGAGGAAAGCTGCCTTAAAGAGGTACTTGTATTATCCCAAATCATTTGATGCATGAAGGCATTGAAATTTTGAGGTTGTTTGTGACTGTCAGATACCCTGGCTCATTCTAATTTTTAAAAATCAATAAGAAAACATTGCAAGTCTTTTCACACTTTTTCCATCATCAGTAGGTTATCTGTTTGTGCTTTTTATATAGTAGCCCAGGCATGTCAGTTTATAATGTTCTTGATATTTCTGTTTTTGGCCAGGAGCCTTCTCTGCATTCTCCACTACCCACTCCACCCCGCAATTTTGTAGGCCAGGTGGCACTAGTGGTAAAGAACCTGCCTGCAATGCAAGAGACATAAGAAATGCAGATTCAATTCCTGGGTTGGGAAGATTCCCTGGAGAAGGAAATGGCAACCCACTCCAGTATCCTTGCCTGAAGAATCCCATGGACAGAGGAGCCTGGTAGGCTGCAGTCCATAGGGTTGCCAAAAGTCAGACATGACTGAAGTGACTTAGACTGCACATAGCACACATATTTGCCAAAACTCTTCAAGAAAGATCTAGATGCCATCATGGTTGGATCAAACCTATCCCTCTCCTGCTGAAAAAATATTTATATTTTACTTGTGGTGAGAAAAGAGTGCCAGCTGCTTTGTAAACAGAATCAGATCTCCAGATAGATCTTTTAGTGATAAAGTCTAGAGAAATACATGAACCAATAATTTATTTTTGTTTCTTGTGTGTGTGACCCCAAGTAAGAAGTAGCGTAGTGTAGATATATAGATGAGGGACTGTGAAATTGGGTTTATAAAGGAGACTTGACCGGAATCAGCAGTGTGGTTGAATGTAATCGTATGTCCTGGGTCCCTGCTCATGAGTCTGAAAGACACTTCCTATTGTGTGTGATAGAATTGGGGCCTCTGGGACTGCATAGCATGGCAGGCCCTGAATATGTCCCATCTACACCTCAGTTTCCTCGCTGTGGAATGGGACTGTTACATATTTCCCAGGCCTTTGGAAAAGACACAATGCTTGGTACTTTACTATATAGCTTTGCTTTTTCTTTTTTACTATGGGTGAATTTATAAAAAAATCCACAAACAAAAAGGATTTCAAAAGAACTTAGGATCAGAAACACGGACGAAATAAAAATTCTGACTGATTAAACTATATAAAACTCTCAGGGGTGTATCAGGATATAATAGGTCGAAGGGCTAGCCTACTCTCCCTAACTCCCACCCTGGGACCAGATCTGGACTCCTGATTATTTCTGTAAATAAAGTCTCATTAAAACACAGTCAGGGTTTCCCAGGTGGCTCAGTGGTAAAGAATCTGCGTGCCAATGAGGAAAGCACAGGAGACACAGGTTTGATCCCTGGATCAGGAAGATCCTCTGGAGGAGGGCATGGCTGCCCACTCCAGTATTCTAGTCTGGAAAATCCCATGGACAGAGGAGCCTGGTGGGCTATAGTCCAGGGGGTCGCAAAGAGTCAGACACGACTGAGTACGCACTCCCGCACAAAACACACTCAAGCTCATCCACCTTACACAATGTTCATGGCTGTTTTCATAGTACAATGGCAGAGGTAAATAGTCGTGACAGGAATTTATGGCTCACAAAGCTTAACATAGGTAGGATTTGGTCCCTTCTAGCCGAGACTGCAACAGTGGTCCTCAAACTTGAGCAAGCATCTTAGAATCACACGGTGGACTTATTAAAATACAGATTTCTGAGCCCTACCTCTAGTTCAATAGGTCTGGGGTAGGGCCCATGAATCTATATCTCTATCAAGGTCCCATCCAGGTTTGATGCTGATGTTGCTTGTCTGGGAACCACATTTCGAGCACCGTAGGACTGGAGATTTTAGTTGGCAAGCTCTAATGATGAGACAAATTCTAATAGAACAGAATGGGCACCAGCTGTGTTGGGACACTTCTTTAATCTCTAGAACAGAGTCGAGGAAGGAGGGGGGTGCCTCTTTCTCTAGGACTCCTGAGCTGATTATCATTGCTTGGCTTCCTCTCCCAAAGGCTACTTCCCAGAGCTCAGCAGTTGACACCCATCAGAAAGAAGTCATGGATGAACAAACAAACAAAATGGTATATTCCAGGGCTGCACAGAAGTTGCTGTGCATGTATTTGGGGAACTCCATGAATAAAGCTATCTATAAAACAACTCCTTTATTTGTGGGTGTGTGGGAATCCTGTAGATCTGCAGAGCCTGAGGCAAAATGCTTCTTACATACAATCAGCAGGTACCAACTTGTGGCTATATAATTACTGAATTCCAGATGAACATGTCGAAATTCATCTGGTATCACTTCTTTCTGAGGGGTGTCAACTGCTGAGCTCTGGGAAGTAGCCTTTGGGAGAGGAAGCCAAGCAGTGATAATCAGGCTTTTTAAAATATTTACTTATCTTTGCCCCCATATTCCCTTTGGAATATTAGTTCATTGGTATAGGGATTGAGAGGAAGCCACTTGGTGTAAAAAAGGAAGATGGGAGGTGGCAAAGTCAGTCCCAGAATAGGGAATGAAATAGAGGTTGCCCACAACAATTCTTGTGTTGGAAATTCAGCTGTAAAGGAAGAAGGTTAGAGTCTTCTTACCTGAGAGGATTCAGAAATGAGATCCTGCTTTTATCCCTTGCTTCTGAAAATTCTCTCCACACAGCCACACACCAAGGAGAATGAAGAAGAGGGAGGTTTCTGGTCCCTAGTGTCCCTTACAAATAGGACTTCATTGCCTTTCAGGCTGGGCTAGGGTTCTTTGGGGGTGAGCACTCACAGACAGCAGAGGAAAGCTGGAATTCACCCAGAGCCGCCTCTGCTCCACCCCCTCCACACGCTGCTGCTTGCCTCTTCATCTCTTTAATGTGAGGCCCTCCAGGCACAGAGAAAACACAGCTGTTCTGATGGCCCCACATGGAATCACCCTGGCAGCCCCACTGCAGGTGGTTTAAATTAGCCCAATCACGATAGTCCCGAATGGAGCACGATGGCAGTTAGGAGCCTGACTGACCATTTAGCCAAGGGCTGATGAATTAGGTATCAGGTTTGCAAAGCAAAACTCCAAAGTACACCTTTTGCGGCCCAGCCAATGGGCACTTCTTTCTCTGGGGCTTGTCTCTTCCATGCAGGCTCAGAAGACACCAGACCAACTGAGAAGGGCTACTGAGATGCATGGATATTCTAGGGCCTCTGAGTCCTCCTTTGTCTCCCTGGAGGCCTCCTTCTCACCCTGTAGATTCAGTGATAGGATCACCCTTCAGTCCTGCAGAAGCAGGCTGGCTTTCGGCTTGTACTAACTAGCTCTAGGCAAAGGCACACTCTTGCTTCCATCAGTAATGTGCACAGGGAGCAGGCCATGGGATGAGGGGTTTGTGGGTAAGGCATGCAGAGTGTTGGGATGCCTACAGGTGAGGCACCCCCAGTGGCTCACGAGAGGCCTTTCAGTGGAGTCTCTGATGTGGTTAGTAGGATCTGTGTTCCTTTGATGAGTTCTGTTCTGAGCCCGGGCTGCTATTCTTTTAGCTGCTCACCACTCCCTGTCATGTGATTGGCAATTCAGCATTCTGAGTGGAAAGCGAAAGCAAAAGTTGCTCTGTCACGTCCAACTCTTTGGGACCCCATGGACTATATAGACCTTGGAATTCTCCAGGCCAGAATACTGGAGTGGGTAGCCTTTCCCTTCTGCAGGGAATCTTTCCAACCCAGGGACTGAACCCAGGTCTCCCACATTGCAGGCAGATTCTTTACCAGCTGAGCCACAAGGGAACCCCAAGAATACTGGAGTGGGTAGCCTATCCCTTCTTCAGCAGATCTTCTCAACCCAGGAATCGAATCAGGGTCTCCTGCATTGCAGACAGATTCTTTACCAACTGAGCTATCTGGGAAGCCTATTTGGAGTGGGGTGAGAGGCAAATGTCCCTCTTTGGCAGTGACCAGCACAGTTGTAGAAGTAGGGAGTTTACTTACATACTCCCATTCTCCCCATGGGAGGAGGAATCATGGGCTGATTCCTTGTCACTGTCCTTGTCCAGTGATCTCTCTTGTCCCTGAGCTGTGCCATCTTGGGGGAAGGGGTACACAGGTAAATGAAACTGTTCCTTTCATCCTCCTCAGTGTGTAAAATCTTGGATTTTGGTTTTTTCGTTTGTTTGTTTCTGCTTTTGCTCCAGCAGTGTGCTGGAACTTCTCTGCTGGAATCCCAGACTTCTGCAATGCCCTTCTTGTCCACAGGTGACTGTCAACATTGGTATTCTTTGAGGGGAAGTTGGTAGAAAACTTGCATTTTGCCATGTTGATGATATCACTTTCCTCATTTAATCTTCATAACAACACTGTGAAGTAGGTATTATTATTATACTCATTTTATAGATGAGAAGACTGAGTCAGAAGGAGGTTATATAATTGCTCATAATTACACATCTCATAAGTGACAGAGCTGGTATTCATAACTAGGCAGTCTGACTCTGGAGTCTTAACTACAGTGCTATACCACTTCCTCTTATGGGAACTGCTTGTTCTTTTTTTCATCTTTTATTTCTAGTTTCTAACACTGAGCCAGGAAAAAGGAAAAACTAACAAATGTTTTTGAAAGAAATAATAGAGCACTTATTTGCTAGGAAGACAGAGAACTGAATACTTTTTTGGAATCAGTACATACATATCCCATTTAATGGAATCCACACTGTGCTAGTTTATTATGTTATTTGTCTCTGGAATTATTTTCCTAACAAAAATAGGTATGTGTGTGTATGAAAAATCCCTTGTAGATTCCTTTTACATATTTCCACAATGTGCCTTTGTATATTTTCATTTTAAAAAAAAGTGAGAGTGCAGACATAGAGAACAGACTTGTGGTTGCCAAGGGGGAGGCAGAAAAGGAGGGGGGAGGGCAGAGGGCTCTACTGAGAGTTTGGGATTAGTAGATGTAAACTATTCTATATAGAATGGATAAACAACAAGATGTTACTGTATAACAGGGAACTACATTCCATATCCTATGATAAATCATAATGGAAAAGAATAAGAAAAAGTGATTCAGTTATATATATATATAACTGAATCACTTTGCTGTATAGCAGAAATTATCACAACATTGTAAATCAACTATTGTTGTTTAGTTGCTAAATCACTTCTGCCTCTATGCTACAAGAGTGGAAACTGTCCTGGACACTCTTAAATAATGAGTATTGGCATCCTCTAATGAAAACCATCTATGCCAATGAACCCTCCACCCTCACTCTTTTTCTTTATTTTTGGCCACTGCATGGCTTGTGGGATCTCAGTTCCCTGACCAGGGATTGAATCCAGGCCATAGTGGTGAAAGCCTGGAATCCTAACCACTAGGCAACCAGGGGACTCTTATGCCCTTATTCTCTTGAGTATATTCCATAAAGAGGGCTGCTAATGCCTCTGTAACCTCTCTTGCTGCTATGTATTTTGTATCCCAGTACATTATTTTAATCTATAGTTACTGACCAAGGAAATGTGTAAATTAAGGGTCTGAGCCTGTATCAAAGAAACAGGCAGAGGATCAAGTTGGATCTTAAAAGATAGGCAAGGTTGTTCTCTAGATCTGGCAGAGGTGACCACTAGCACAGCTCTGAAGTGTAATATTCTATAAGCAGCTCTTCATCCAAGAGAAATTAGAGAACCTCTTCAGTCACCTCTAAAATGCAAAGGAAAGAGCCATGAACAAAAATATCTGGAGCCAGACCTAGATGACGGGATAGATTCAAACACTGTAGAAACCTAGAAGGGTAAAATGTTTAAGGAGGGAGCTGGTATGGACCAACAAGCTGCATTTGGATTCCCCAGCACTCCAAGGACTTCACAAGCCTGATATTAACCCTCTCAGCCTGTCTTCATTGTGGATAAACCTTGCCTTTTTTGGAAGCATGTGTTACTAAGTCACTTGACTCTTGAGAAAAGAACAATGCATTAGGTTGTAAAATCACCAAAGATAACTTCACATTCTTGCTGGGGACCATGCTTTGGCAGAGTCTAACCTGAGCCCCATGACTATCCATTATTAAATGAGCTGCTAAGTCACTTCAGTCGTGTCCAACTCTGTGCGACCCCATAGACGGCAGCCCACCAGGCTCCGCCGTCCCTGGGATTCTCCAGGCAAGAATATTGGAAATGGGTTGCCATTTCCTTCTCCAGTGCATGAAAGGGAAAAGTGAAAGTGAAGTCGCTCAGTCGTCTGACTCTTAGCGACCCCAAGGACTGTAGCCCACCAGGCTCCTCCGTCCATGGGATTTTCCAGGCAAGAGTACTGGAGTGGGGTGCCATTGCCTTCTCCGTATTAAATGAGAGCCAACACTTTATCTTCATGTGGCTGCATTTGTTATAATGGGGCTGTGCTGTTACCAGACATGTACATAACTTCCTGAATATCGTTTTCTTTTATGCACATGCATTTTATAATATACAACATTTTAATTAATCTGCTTATTACTTGTACTACAGTTTAAATAATCAAGCCCATGATTCTTAGTAATAAAGAGTTTGGATGGTAGGAACACATTTCCATTGGGATTATTATAAAATGTCCCTTTACTAAGGATTTAGTTAAGGCTCAAGTTTTCAGAATCATTCACAGTACCAAATGCTATGTGCCATGTTCTGTGCTAAGCTTTTTACATATTTTATCTCATTCAGTAGTCAAGATACGAACTTAGGAAATGCAAGGTTGAAATTGCAACCAGGTAATAAAATGCAGATGTTATCCAAACTCATTAATTCCTTTGTGTGGGTTTAGAATTGGTAGGCAGAAATCTAGTGCCTCAAATAGTACTGAACACTCTTACTGAGTACCTGCAATTATACTAATTAAGAAAAACATCTTTCTTTCTTTCATGACTAACTAGGCAGTTGGTTATTCAATAATAATTGTCCTGTATCACTTAGGGCTTACATTCAGCAGCAAATATCAGATGTTAAAGAATAGTGACTTATTCCAATGAAGAGTTTCATTTTTCTAATTCTAAGTATGGATATAGTCAGTGCAGGACTGGAAGGGCAACTCCATAATGTAATCAGAGACCCAGCAGATTCTAAAATCTTTCTGCTCCATCATCTTTAGTACATGCTTGTCTCATGGCCACAAAATGGCTGCCATCCTCCAGCCATCTTATTTGCATTCTTGGCAGGAAAAAGACAATGGGCAAGGGTTAAAAGGAACATGCCAGCTGAGTCAGCTTTTCTTTATTGCAGCTTTCCCAGGTTTCTTATCTGTGAACTTCCTCTTGCTTCTCATTGGCCAGCTTTGTGTCTCATATTCATTCATTCATCCTAAATGAAAAGGTGGCTGAGAAAATTAGTTACCTTTTTGAAAGGGACATATAAACCTGCCACGCATCTTTGAGCTTTGGTTTACTGTTTCCTGCTTATGTAGGGACAGGGTGGGTACAGACACAAGCAGATTCACAGCCACCTACATGGTATGGATTAGGGAACACTGGGTAGGCTCAGAGGCCAAGTCATATTGTCAGGTAGTGACAGAGCTGGAACCAGCATCTTTGAGCCTCTCATGACCTTGCCAGTCTTATCATACTTCACCTGAGAACTCAAATTCCTGTAAACTGACAGCCCACTGAGTAACTGAGTGAATGGCTCCAGGCAATAAAGGTTCTTTCTAAGCCATATGACCTCTAAGTGGCCAGTAGGACATTTACAACCCTAGAGTATCAGTTAAGAATGGAAAATGTCCAGATGGTGCTCTTTACTTCCCAGCCTCTGGGCAAAAGCAAAATAGGATGGATAATTCTAGAGACAATTGAGCCATTATCTGTCTTTACTACAATCATAGATTGAGGTTGGAATACTGGAGGAGGGGAAATTCTTTATATTGTAAACACACAATTACAGGACAGAAAAAAGAAAGTAAACTATATGTAGTTAAAAGTCATTTTTGAGGCAGTAGGAGCCTCATAGTAGCCAAATTTTAGATAGAATTTAATAAAATCATGAATGACAGCCATACAATTGATTTTATCCCATCTTTGGGACCAACTACATCCAGGAGCTCTATACTCATTAACACATTTAATCCAGGTAACAATCCTCCAAAGCAGTTGGTTATCACCCTTGCACAACTGAGACGACACTAAGGTTTAGCTGGTGAGCAGCTTGCCCTGGGACATATAGGGTGGCTGGGTTCAATTTAGCTGCTCCTAATCTTATGTTCTTCTCACTACCCTATGCAAACCTTACAAGGCACTGTTAACATTTTCCATGCAAAAGGGAATAAATTTCTTTTTTCAAGGATCACAGTGTTTATTGATAGATACACATCTATAAAACCAGGGCATGAGCATGACTTGATACATTAAGCAGACTTGAATTTCAATATAATAACAAGAGGGACAAGTGGAGCCCTGAACCAAAATCACAAGATAAAAGTCTCTGGAACTGACCAAGCCCACACCAACTGTTTCCATGAGCCTCTGGATCTAACTAAGCCGGCCAGTTCCCTGACCCCATATTAGGTAAAATACCCACCCTATAGCATCCTAACCAATCACCTAATGCCACCATTCCAGTGGGAATTTTCTCTGTCTTGAGGCTATAAAAATTGGCTACTAGCCTGAGAAAGAGGTCAGCTCTCCCTTGAGCTGGCCTGCTGTTCGAACAGCATCTCCTACTCTAATAAACTTTATTCTCCTCCATTCTGCCTCATGTCTGGAAATTCTTTTCCAACCCACACAGGGACGACGACAGGACAAATTCAATTTCTCACCAACTGTTTTACGTCTATGAAAGCCACTTTAAAGGCATTAACCATTTCTCAAAACTCATCAGTTTTGTGCAAGTAAACCATGTTTCTTCTAAAAAGACTTGTGTACCTGCCCAGGCTAAAGGATATTAAGTATTAGGAGATTGGAATTAACACATACACACTAATATATATAAAACATATATAAATATATATCTGTATATAGTTTTATATATAAAACCAAGGACCTACTGCATAGTATAGGGGAATAAAAATAAATATCTGAATCACTTTGCTGTATACTTGTGAGACAGGAGGGAAGGGGGCAAGGCACAACCTTTGAAAGAATCACATGGCCATAGGACATGACAAAAACTGTTTAGAACGAACTAGGTCCGAGATGGTAGAAGATACCACTTCCACTAGACCTTGAGCTTCATTATACACTCATTGTAATACACTGTTGTTGCTGTTTAGTTGCTAAGTCATGTCCAACTCTTTGTGACTCCATGGACTGTAGCCTACCATGCTTCTCTGTCCATGGGATTTCCCAGGTAAGAATATTAGAGTGAGTTGCCATTTCTTTCTCCAGGAGATCTTCCCAACCGAGGGATAGAACCCAGGTGTACTACATTGCAGGCAGATTTATTGCAGGAAGGGGGACCCCTTCCAGGGCCCAAAACTGGGCTCTTAACTATCACTCAGAAATGAATTGTCCAAGGAGACATATGTGCTGACAAAGCAAGAGATTTTATTGGGAAAGGGTGCCTGGGCGGAGAGCAGTAGGGTAAGGGAACCCCGGAGAACTGCTCTGCAGTATCAGGTTTTATGGTGTTGGGATTAGATTCTGGGTTGTCTTTAGCCAATCATTCTGACTCAGAGTCCTTCCTGGTGGTGCACACCTTGTTTAGCCAAGATGGATGCCAGCGAGAAGGGTTCTGGGAGGTGGTCGGATATGTGGTGTCTCTTTTTGACCTTTCTCGAACTCTTCTGGGTGGTGGCTTATTAGTTCCATATTCCTTACCAGGACCTCCTGTCATAAAACAACTCATGCAAATGGTTACTATGGTGCCTGGCCCAGGTGGGCGATTTCAGTCAGTGTGCTTCCCCTAACAGATTCTTTAGGACTGAGCCACCAGAGAAGCCCTATAATACATTAGCATATGCTAAATGACACACCCACCAGCACCATGACAGTTCTGACGTAACCATAAACAACCCAAAAGTGGGTGGTGGCCCAATTCCTAAAAATCCTTGCCTTTCCCCCTGAAACATTTGGAATAATCCTTCCACTCCCCAGCCTATGAAATTACTCAGCGCATAAAAACTAACCATCCCATATATTGGCCCTCCCTCTCTCTTTCAGAGGCGAGTTGCGCCTTTTAAGATGGCCCACACTCTGCCAGTGGAGTGTTTCTCTCTAAATACATCCACTTCTTACCTATCACTTTGTCTCCAAATTCTTTCTTGACAAAGCGAGACCTAGAATTCACCAGGAGCATATTGGCAAAGCCAGCCAGAAGAATTCAGGAAGCCTCAGCCCCTCCTCTCCCCTGTGCTTCCGTCACTGCCTCACTTTCCGCCATTACTCTTCCGCTCTCTGTTGCTCCCTTCCTACCTCACGCTTACTTTCCACTCTTTATCTCTTTCTCTGCTGGAAAAGGGTGAAAAGAAGACTTCCAGGCATTTTCCACCTTGCCGCCAGGAATTCCGCTTCTTACTGTACACGCGCACAGGGAATGTCAGGGAAAGTTTCCAGCCTTCCTCACAGGCAGCTCGGGACCTGAAACACAGGCTCTTTGCCCTCTGGGTTTGCCTTATCTACCATTTAATTAACTGTTAACAGGTCCAGTTGTGTAAAAACATGAAATTCAGCTTTACTTAGAGTCTGTGCCACTGTTAAGATGGCGACAGCAGTCCCTTCTGGAGCGCCCACGAATCACAGGCAGGCAGTCTGTGCGCATGCTCCCAGGTGTTAGGCGTGGGGGATAGTCCTGTGCCACATGGTTGGGACTTATGGTGGTGGGGCCGTCGATCCCAATGTGCCTCCTGGTTTTGGCCAGCCTTGCAGGGTCTACCCTCATCCCACCTGCACTCCCTCCCTCTTAGGGCGGCGCTGGCGGCTCAGGCTGGGTGGGAGGTACACTTGGCACAGCCCTGGGGATACACTCCTGGGCAATGATTCACATTTGCCATGTGTACCTCCTCCGGGTGGTAGGATTGGGAGTGTGTTTCCGAGGTCCTGGGGTCCTCCATCCCCACAACTACAGTCACAGTGCCTCCTCCTGGGCTGCCACAGCTGCCTCTGAACCCAGCCCCACTGTCCCACTGGCCAGAGCACATGTGGGGAGAGGGAAGAGAGAGGATGACAACGAGGTCCCAGGGGTGCCTTCCACAAAACAGAAAGGAAAAGAAAGGTTTTTTTGTTTGTTTGTTTCCTTTTTCACAAACCCTCTTCCTAATAGCCAGTGCCTGATATTGGAAACTTACCACCTTTTAAGAGAAAAAGACTGGGGCTTAAATAGGTCTCAGAACAATGAGGATATCTCTTCCAGGGGAACATATCCTGGAACACAGGGATTAATCTATAGAATCTGCAAAAAAACTTTCAGGAAGATCATCACTCATCATGAGTACCTCAGTTAGTCAGCTCAGTCGCTCAGTTGTGTCCGACTCTGTGCAACCCCATGCTGCAGCACACCAGGCTTCCCTGTCCATCACCAACTCCCGGAGCTTGCTCAAACTCATTTCCATCGAGTCAGTGATGCCATCCACCATCTCATCCTCTGTCGTCCCCTTCTCCTCCTGCCTTCAATCTTTCCCAGTGTCAGGGTCTTTTCAAATGAGTCAGTTCTTCACATCAGGTGGCCAAAGTATTCGAGTTTCAGCTTCAGCATCAGTCCTTCCAATGACTATTCAGGACTGATCTCCTGTAGGATTAACTGGTTTGATCTCCTTGCAGTCCAGGGGACTTTCAAGAGTCTTCTCTAACACCAGAGTTCAAAAGCATTGATTCTTCTGCTCTCGGCTTTCTTCATAGTCCAACTCTCACATCCATACATGACTACTAGAAAAACCATAGCCTTGACTAGACGGACCTTTGTTGGCAAAGTAATGTCTCTGTTTTTTAATATGCTGTCTAGGTTAGTTGTAACTTTTCTTCCAAGGAGCATGAGTTGGACACAACTGAGCGACTGAATAACAACAACAAATACTTCAATAAAAAAATAACACATAAATCTCATTCCTATAGGTGGAAGTAGAAGGACTATAATACTGCAGCAACAATCATCAAATGATCTGCATATTCTCTTCTTCAATGGGACTCGGGAAAATCTGTCCTTTCTCCATGTTTACAGTTTTCCAGCAGATGGCACCAGATAGCTTAGAATCAGTTGCTGCTGCTGCTGCTGCTGATAAGTCGCTTCAGTCGTGTCCGACTCCGTCCGACCCCATAGACGGCAGCCCACCAGGCTCCCCCGTCCCTGGGATTCTCCAGGCAAGAACACTGGAGTGGGTTGCCATTTCCTTCTCCAATGCATGAAAGTGAAAAGTGAAAGTGAAGTTGCTCATTCGTGTCCAACTCTTAGCAACCCCATGGACTGCAGCCTACCAGGCTCCTTCGTCCATGGGATTCTCCAGGCAAGAGTACTGGAGTGGGGTGCCATTGCCTTCTCCGGAATTAGTTGCAGAAAGAGTTGAACTGGGTTAAAGTGAACCTAGCAGACAGCTCAGGTGCTGTCAGAGGGGAGGAATCTCAGTACAGACTTGTTACCGCCAGCGTTTAAGCATTCTCCATCTATTCAGGGAACTCTGGGCTGGTTCTGAGGTGGTTGAGAGATGCAGCTCTTCAAGAATCAAGATGACTCATAACGTGAGAGATGTTTGGGAGGAGGGCAGACTATTTGAAGGTAAGGCTGACATCTGAAAATGGAGATGTTGACTTCTTTGTAATTGGAAAGAAACAACAGAACAACCAACTTCATTCTGTAAGGAAATGGACCACTTGGTGAAATCTCCCCAGGGATCTCATCGTGTTACCTAAGTATTTAGTCTGTACAAAGGGGAATGGGTTGTCTAGGAACTACAGAAGGTGGTGCTAGTGGTAAAGAACCAGTGCAGGAGATGTAAGAGTCATGGGTTCGATCCTTGGGTTGGGAAGATCCCCTGGAGAAAAGCATGATAACCTGCTCTAGTATTCTTGCCTGGAGAATCCCATGCACAGAGGTGCCTGACAGGATACAGTCTATGGGGTCGCAAAGAGTTGGACACAACTGAAGCGACTTAGCATGCCCACAAAGAAGCCACAGGACAGGAAACAAGTATTGCCTCCAAGGGGTTTTCTTCTTGAGGCAAAAATGGAGAAAAAAAGAGAAGAAAACCAAAACCCAACCCCAAACATTTTTTTTGGGTCCAATTCCGTGAAGGTTTGTCCACTAAAATGGCTATCTGCAAAAATACAGGTGACCCCCTTACCATTTCCCCTCATTGCCATTAAGTTGAGAGCAGCCAGCTATATGCCGCACAAGGTAGGGCCTGTGTCAGCCCTGAGGTGGGCTTCTCTGAGCTGCAAGGTGAGGTCAGTCATAGGCCCTTAACTCCGGAGCCCTTTCAGGTTCAATTTCACATCCACAAGTCAATTTCACCTGCAGCCTAGAGTCACTGGGGATTTACCTGGGGGCCCAAAGTGAATGTTCTCTCCTTCTGATGTTTCTATCTTTTCCTATTAAATGCATTTTGAATTTTCCATGGGTATAATAATTTTTTTAGAACAGGCATTTATAAATATTATAAAAATGTTAACACCTTGAAGCCATCTGGAGACAGAGATCTTGAAAGCAGTCCAATTCAGAAACAGACCAACAGAGCACATTTTGAGGGTCTCCCTTTACACTGCTGTTGTTTGCCTTAGAGAGCCCACGTGTGAATATATGTATTGGAAACTCAGAGTTGTATATTTCCTTTGTCCTTGCTACTTGAAATGTAGTTCATGGACCAGCAGTATGGACATTGTCAGGGAGCTAGTTAGACATGCACCCTTTTGGAATCCAGTTGCATCAGAAACTGCATTTTAACAAGATCTCTAGGATTTTGTATGTTCTTTAGAGTCTGAGAAATGCAGCCCTATGAAACTCTTTTTAAAACTAGGAGCTAATAAGTCCAACAGGGTGGGGGAGGATCCCAGAGCTGGGTTCTGCCTCCTGGGGTGGGTGTACTGTATTATTATTAATCACCAGGGACTGTATTTTCTTCCTCATTGTCCTCTTTGAGGAAAGAGGGCTGATTGATAGGTATCAGCACATTGCATTAGATAATAATAGGCAGGGGCTACATATCTGCCATTTCTGGGTACGGGACATGGATGAGTGATACACAGAGAAAGACAGCTCTTCTGATGAGCAAGTGATGGGCATGGAGTGTCAGGGAGGGAGAGGTGTCAGGAAGCGGCCAGAAAACAATGGAATCTCAGCACAGACATGTTCATTCAGGCTGCCAAAGATCACCTGGAATCATAAAGCATCTCCTGAGATGAGAATGGGTGGGCAGTCTGAGCTGGAAGCCTTCAACCTTCTCAGGCAACACCCACAAAGATCAAGAGATTTTCCACAGCCAAAAGATTCCTGTCTTGTCTCAGACTGTGCCTGGGGACTGTCCCCAGCAAACTCTCTGTGCTAAATGAGACGATTTGGCTGTCTGGTTAGGTGGCAAATGGAGACAGGGTAGAGGTGCACAGCTCTCATAGTTAAAGAGATTTTTGTGCCCATTAAGTAAGAATATTAGTGGCCCAAAGGGGCCATTCCCATTCTTTTCCTGACCATCACAACTGCCTGTGGTGTAGCAGAGATCAGATCAATATCTGTGTCTATGTAAGTATTACAAGTACTTTTAAAATAGGATCTAACTTTTGTCTGGGATGAAGACAAATTTTCTATGATATTCTTAGACTAATGGATATAATCTAATCTGATTTTTCTTTTAAAATGAAAACAATATTAACTGCCACTGTTAAGGGAATAACTGGAGTGAGAAAGGAGGTGTTACCCACCAGAAAGGCAGTTCACCTAGATTGTTTGGGGAAGGGGAGTGAAGGGGAGTGCTGGTGAGTGGTGGAGGGTGGAAGCAATGCCCCACTCCTTTTTCATATCTGCAAATGTTATTAGAAGTCAAGCTGCCCTTTCAGAGCATGCTTCATGTCCTGACCTACTCTTGAATCTCCAAGGCCACCCAAGTGTTTGGAATTTCATCTTGAGAAGAAGTAATATTTCTCTCTCTCTCACTGGCTTCTTTTTCCCCCTGGGGTGCCTCAGTTATTCATCAGGCTTTAGTTTCTATCTGCAGAATATTACCCAGAGAGAAATACAACCCAGAGGGAAAATGGCAGCAGGTCACACGAGGCCTCTGCTTGGCATGTTGGGCCTTGTAATTTGGTCAGAATCCCAAATCTATAAGTTAAGGTTCCTGACAGGCTGAAGTCTCCTCTGTGTGCCTCTGAGTTTCCCAGGCACAATCTGACACTTCAGAAGCAGTCGGCCATCGTTTCTGGTTTTCCTGTCGCCTGGAGTGTTGGTCCCTGTAGGACTGGGATTTGGTAATGACTTTCACCCTGCATCCTGATGGGTTGGTTCAGCTTGTTCTCTGGGGGCATCTGAACACTGATGGTTGGGCCAACTGTGTTAAGTGTGTCTTTTTATTCTGATATTTGGACATCTGGTACCTTGCAGACTCTGGAGAGACTGCCTCCCAGTGTTAGCGAATTCTTAGAGACACTAAACCGCCTTCCTGGAGGTGCATTCTTCATATGCAAATCAGCCAATCCAGAACCCACACCCACAACCCTCTGCATCTGGCTTTTAAAACAACTAGAGACAATCTCACAGCCTGCCCAAAATATTCAAATTAGCCTATCCTTGGCTGTCTGCCTGCTTCACCAGTGCCTTCCCATGGAAACCATGATGAAGTCTTTTGCCAGCATCTTTTCACTCTCTCTGCCTCCTGCCTGACGCTTGTGCTGTTCTGTGTGGCACTGCCTAGCATGCTCTGCCTCCTGTTTCTAGAGAACTTTGAGTATAAAAGCTTCTTCCTCCAGGCCAACCATTTGCATGTCTCACCAAATCTAATTAAAACAAATCTGGAGAACATTTCAAACACCATCCCTCCTACCCCTAGACTGAGATTGGGCCCTGCATGGTGTTTTCCTGTACTGGACGGGTCTACCTCCTGCCTTTCTGACTTCCAACATGAAATTATTTCCTTCCACATACATTTTGTAATTTTTTATTGTCACTTTACTCGATAACCTAGGGCCAGCAATATCTGGAAAGTAGGAATAGGACTATCATGCACACCTCAAACACTGTACCTGACCCACTGAAATGCATTTTTCCAAACTGGTGCTGTTATTTCTGTGGGGTGGATTCCAGGAGTAAAACTTCTGGGCTGGGGGATATGTTAATACAGTCAATTTTGATAGATGTTTCCAGATTGTGTTATAAAAACAAAGCTGTCAAAATTTATATTTCCATCAGCAAGAGTCGAAATGAACCCTTTCCCACAAGCTCCTTGACATTCCTAGAATCTAGCCCCTCAGCATCCCAGATGGTAAACACTCTCTGCTGCCAAGAGTGTGGGGCTCCCAAGGGAGTGGGTGAGGCTGTTGGCAGCTCACAGATGTTAAAGCCACTTAAGAACCCAGGCTGACTGGTGAAGGCAGGGGTGCCTCCCACTGGCCTGCCCATAGTGGGTACTGCTTCTCTGAACTGAGATCATGCAGGTGACATTGTTTACGGCCCCTTCCTTTCAGTTGGGATCCCCAGACTCAGATCACTCTGCGTGAGAGTCCATTATTGCATTTTAGAATCAATTTAAGGGAGGAAGAGACAAGCTTCCTCTCAAATAGTTCCTGCCACATTTGCTTTCATAATTATTGAATATCAAGGATTTTATGGTTCCTGGTTTGATTTTCTTTCTTTCTTTTTTTTTTTTATATTTTTCAAACCATTTTGACTTCCAAGCCAGGACTGGTCTTAGTGGCAGTTAGCTGCTGGGGGTGGTGGGATTTCCTGGTGGAACCCAGAACAGAGGGCTTGCTGCTTATCTTCAAGACCACCCTAGTGACTCCCTCTTTTTATGCTCTAGGGCTCTCTTTTAAAAATATACTTTAACTTTTTTAGAAAATTGCAAGAAGATTGTTATTTTATAAGAGAAAAAACAACTAATAAACAAATAAAATATTATTTAAATATGACTAACCAGAACAAACTGTGGAAAATTCTTTAAGAGATGGAAATACCAGACCACCTTACCTGCCTCCTGAGAAATCTGTATGTAGGTCAAGAAGCAACAGTTAGAACCAGAAATGGAATAATGAACTGGTTCCAAATTGGGAAAGGAGTATGTCAAGGCTGTATATTGTCACCAGCTTATTTAAATTATATGCAGAGTACATCATGCAAAATATTGGGCTGGAAGAAGCACAATCTGGAATCAAGATTTCTGGGAGAAATATCAATAACCTCAGATATGCAAATGACACCACTGTTGTGGCAGAAAGCAAAGAGGAACTAAAGAGCCTCCTGGTGAAAGTGAAACAGGAGAGTGAAAAAGTTGGCTTAAAATATTCTTTGCAGCCAAAGATGGAGAAGCTCTATACAGTCAGCAAAAATAAGACTGGGATCTGACTGTGGCTCAAATCATGAACTCCTTATTGCCAAATTCAGACTGAAATTGAAGAAAGAAGGGAAAACCACTAGATCATTCAGATATGACCTGAATCAAATCCCTTATGACTATAGAGTGGAAGTGAGAAATAGATTCAAGGGATTAGAGCTGATAGACAGAGTGCCTGAAGAACTGTGTACAGAGGTTCGTGACATTGTATAGGAGCCAGGGACCAAGACCATCCCCAAGAAGAAGAAATGCAAAAAAGGCAAAATGGTTGTCTGAGGAGGCCTTACAAATAGCTGTGAAAAGAAGAGAAGCAAAAGGCAAAGGAGAAAAGGAGAGATATACCCGTTTGAATGCAGAATTCCAAAGAATAGGAAGGAGAGATAAGAAAGCCTTCCTCAGTGATCAGTGCAAAGAAAGAGAGGAAAACAATAGAATGGGAAAGACTAGAGATCTCCTCAAGAAAATCAGAGATACCAAGGGAACATTTCATGCAAAGATGGGCTCAATAAAGGACAGAAGATATTAAGAAGAGGTGGCAAGAATACACAGAAGAACTATACAAAAAAATCTTCACGACCCAGATAATCACGATGGTATGATCACTCACCTAGAGCCAGACACATCCTGGACTGCGAAGTCGAGTGGGCCTTAGAAATCATCACTACAAACAAAGCTCGTGGAGGTGATGGAATTCCAGCTGAGCTATTTCAGATCCTAAAAGATGATGCTAAAAAAAAAAAAAAAAGATGATGCTGTGAAAGTGCTGCATTCAATATGCAAGCAAATTTGGAAAACTCAGCAGTGGACACAGGACTGGAAAAGGTCAGTTTTCATTACAATGCTGAAGAAAGGCAATGCCAAAGAATGCTCAAAATACTGCACAATTGCACTCATCTCACACGCTAGTAAAGTAATACTCAAAATTCTCCAAGCCAGGCTTCAACAGTACATGAACAGAGAACTTCCAGATGTTCAAGACAGATTTAGAAAAGGCAGAGGAACCGGAAGTTAAATTGCCAACATCTGTTGGATTATGGAAAAAGCAAGAGAGTTCCAGAAAAACACCTACTTCTGCTTTACTGACTATGCCAAAGCCTTTGACAGTGGATCACAACAAACTATGGAAAATTCTTAAAGAGAAGGGAATATCAGACCACCTGACCTGCCTCCTGAGAAATCTGTAGGCAGGTCAAGAAGCAACAGAACCAGACATGGAACAAAGGACTGGTTTCAAATTGGGAAAGGAATACACCAAGGCTGTATATTGTCACCCTGCTTGTTTAGCTAATATGCAGAGTACGTTATGCCAAATGCCAGGCTGGATGAATCTCAAGCTGGAATCAAGATTGCTAGGAGGAATATCAATAACCTCAGATATGCAAATGACACCACCCTTATGGCAAAAAGCGAAGAAGTACTAAAGAGACTCTTGATGAAAGTGAAAGAGGATAGTGAAAATGTTGGCTTAAGACTCAACATTCAGAAAACTAAGATCATGGCATCCGGTCCCATCACTTCATGGGAAATAGATGCAGAAACAGTGAGAGACTTTATTTTGGGGGTTTCCTAAATCACTGCAGATGGTGATTGCAGCCATGAAATTAAAAGATGCTTGCTCCTTGGAAGGTAAGTTATGACCAACCTAGGCAGCATATTAAAAAGCAGAGACATCACTTTGCCAACAAAGGTCCATCTAGTTAAAGCTATGGTTTTTCCAGGAGTCATGTATGGATGTGAAAGTTGGACTATGAAGAAAGCTGAGCACCGAAGAATTGATGCTTTTGAACTGTGGTGTTGGAGAAGACTCCTGAGAGTCCCTTGGACAGCAAGGAGATCAAACCAGTCTATCCTAAAGGAAATCAGTCCTGAATATTCTTTGGAAGGACTGATGCTGAAGCTGAAACTCCACTACTTTGGCCACCTGATGTGAAGAACTGACTCATTTGAAAAGACCCTGATGCTGGGAAAGATTGAAAGCAGGGGGAGAAGGGGATGACAGAGGATGAGATGGTTGGGTGGTATCACTGATTCAATGGACATGAGTTTGAGTAAACTCCAGGAGTTGTTGATGGACAGGGAGGCCTTGCGTGCTGCAGTCCATGGGGTTGCAAGGAGTCGGACACGACTGTGTGACTGAACTGAAAACTCAACATTCAAAAAACTAAGATCATGTCATCTGGTCCCATCACTTAATGGCAAATAGTTGGGGAAACAATGGAAATGGCGAGAGACTTTATTTTGGGGGATTCCTTAATCACTGCAGATGGTGACTGCAGCCATGAAATCAACAGACGCTTGCTCTTTGGAAGAAAAGTTATGACAAAACTAGACAGCATATTAAAAAGCAGAGACATTACTTTAACGACAAAGGTCCATCTAGTGAAAGCTATGGTTTTTCCAGTAGTCATGTATGGATGTGAGAGTTGGACCATAAAGAAAGCTGAGTGCCAAAGAATTGATGCTTTTGAATTGTGGTGTTGGAGAAGACTCTTGAGAGTCCCTTGGACTGCAAGGAGATAAAACCAGTCAATCCAGGAGATCAGTCCTGAATATTCATTGAAGGGACTGTTGCTGAAACTGAAGCTCCAAATCTTTGGCCACCTGATGCGAAGCGCCGATTCATTGGAAAAGTCCCTGATGCTGGGAAAGATTGAAGGCAGGAGGAGAAGGGGTCAACAGAGGATGAGATGGTTGGATGGCATCACTGACTCTATGGAAATGCGTTTAAGCAAGCTCTAGGAGTTGTTGATGGACAGGGAAGCTTGGTGTGCTGCAGTTCATGGGGTCGTCAACAGTCAGACATGACCGGGCGATTGAACTGACTGAACCAGAAATAGTTGTTACTAACATTTTGGGTAGATTGTTTTCCAGACTTCTTTCATGAAAAGATTATTATTTTGCTCTGTCACCTACATAGGACAAGCTAAAAAATCATATGCATCATTCTTTGTCAGTATATTGGTTTACGGCAGCACTTTGCATGGGTGCATGAGTATTTTGTCATGCCTTATATTTTTTAAATAATTCCCTATTGTTTGATTTTCTCAGATTTTTGGTATTGTAATAAGTTCTATAATAAACTGCTTTGCACATATGCCTGTATAATTGCCCAATTATATTCTTAGGCAAAATGCCTAGAAGTGAGATTACAGAATTAAAGCTTAGCTACTTTTTAAGAGCTTTTGAGTTGAATTGTATGCTACAAAATGTGTACCAATTTACTTTCTCCCAAGAGGTATTTGAGTAACTATTTCCCCGAACTCTCCTCAATAGTTAAGATTTTAAAAATATAGGTACATTGAATATATTTACCCGTAAAGGCAATAACCCCCTATCCTCAATTCCAATAAAGCCTTATCCTTTATCACCTCACCATCTAACTTGAAAGGCTAATAACTTGGGGTCTGCAGTCAGAAAGACCATATTTTTAGGACCCTGGGTTAGTCACTTAATTCTTATATTTCAGTTTCCTCAACTCTAAAATGGTGCAATAAAAAACTTTATATCACTGATTACCGAGTGTTTAAGTGAAGTAATGCAGAAACAGTGCTTACCCGTGCTTGACACAACATGTACTTTTAATAAATATGTTTTTAGAGAATCCTCAAATATGTCATGTGGAGGATGCTGGAGGAAGAACCTTGGCTACCTGGCTGCACACAGAGAGGAGTAGTGAATGAGGACACATGTCTGTGTGCTGTCTTTCAATGAAAGAAGAAGGTAGGGAAGAGGGAGATTTTATACAGCTTGCTTTGTATTTTGGCCATGCCTTGTGGCATGCAGGATCTTAGTTCCCCAACCAGGGGTTGAACCTGTACCCCCTGCAGTGGAAGTGCAGAGTCCTAGCCACTGGACTGCCAGTCCAGTTCCAGTTCCAGTTCAGTCGCTCAGTCGTGTCCAACTCTTTGTGACACCATGAATTGCAGCACTCCAGGCCTGCCTGTCCATCACCAACTCCTGGAGTTTACCCAAACTCATGTCCATCGAGTCGGTGATGCCATCCAGCCATCTCATCCTCTGTGGTCCCCTTCTCCTCCTGCCCCCAATCCTTCCCAGCATTAGGATCTTTTCCAATGAGTCAACTGCCAGGGAAATCCCTAATACAGCTTCTCTGAAGGAAGTTCTGCCAATTTGATAAGGTCAGATGAATTGATCAAACGTCTTATCTCCTTTCTTTTCACTTCAATTCCAGTATCAGCTCAGGAAGATGATTCCCCCTGAAAATCTTGAATCCAAATGTGCAAGTGAGATGACAGCGTCACTAGCGCCCCCGCATAGGAGCTCCTCATAGGAGGACATCTGTCAGAACTAAGACCAGTTTCAGAACACTCTTTTGGGTGACTGCGAATGGACACCTCCTCAGGGTCCAGCCTGAAAGTGACATCGGCTCTCCTGGCCTCCATTCCACCATCTCAGCCTCTCCCTTCCCTCTGGGAACCCTGTGAGACCCAAGCAGGTCTGGAACCCTCACCACAACCTCGGAACATTTCTCAGAATCTTTTGATTTGCAGTTTATTTTAGCAGCTTTAGTTATCAGACTCAGCCAGTAACAGATGAAAAACAAAGAATTGTAAAAGCAGAACAGAAGGTATCCAGAAGGAAAAGCGATAGTCAACAAGAAGGCAGAAGAAAGACCACTGACACACTTTGGGATTGAGTCATAAACTGTGTGGATCCATAAACTGACGGAGCCTCTTGAATGGGCTGTCAGTGTGAGCCCACCTGTCAGTGAAGATTCTGTTCTAGCAGGAGGTGGGTGCCTGTTATCCAGGCAGGTGCCTGGTGGTGCGCTTGACTAAGAGGTGCATGAAGCTTAGACTTGCATCCCATGTCTGGCACCGATCAATCAGATTCCTTATGGTGAGGAGACATCTATCAGCCCCTCTGTGTCTGGTGGATGCCATTTTGAAAATCAAACACAATGCCAGGTACATATTAGGCCTTTTGCTTCCCTTAGCATTCTTTGGAACTTGCACTTTATGGGACATATTTTATGTTGCCTTAAGTCACTTAGAAAAGTTTAAAGTTGATTCAGTATATCTCCTTCACTGACCTTAGTTCTGTGATATGATACATTTTAGGAAGATTTTTGTTAAACATGCTTAAAGACATGTCAATTTTAGCTACAGATTTGCATAAGTGCTTCAGGGAGCTTGGGACACTCCTGGCTTGCTCCAGGGGCTGATCTGCATAAAGTGCTCTAGGCTTTGGAGAAATTGCTGCCCAGGCCTACCTACATTTAGGTTAAGACTGTTCCCTCCAAAAGGAGTGATACAGAACATCTGGCCATCCCAGGATCACCAAAAGCCAGAAGTACCTTCTGTCCCACTGTCTTCCCATAGCCAGTGACTGGTGCTCAGCTGTAAAAGCCCAACTGCCTTGTCTGACAGTGAAACAAACCCTGTAGTAAAATAGCCACATTAGATCACCCTACAGAATCAGGCTTGGGCTGTGATTTTGTCTCAGATTTCCACCTTGCCAAATTTTTCTCTTCCCCTATCTTCTTCCCTGATTCACTTGCCAGGTTTTCCTGGTGTCACCTCTTTGATAAAGCACTGGCGTGTAAGTTTTGCCTCAGAGTTTGTATCCACAGATCCTAAACCCAGACAGGCACTAAAAACTTAGCAATACTTCTTAAGCATTTAACACATTCAGTTAGCATAAGATTTTCACGAGTGTTTCATTTATTTCTTTTATTAGTTTGCTTTTTGCATAAGAATCCAAATATGATCCACATATATCAATAAGGAGACTTTTAAAATCCCTTTTAATCTTTAGATTCCTTTTATTTTCTTTCTCATTTCATTTTTTTTTTTTTAGTTTGTTTTGTTTTTGAGAAATGATCCTGCTTTCCTGAGAGTTTTGCACAGACTTGATTTGAGTGCTGGCATTCTCTTGGTCTTATTTAACATTTTCCCCTGTCTTTGCTTTCCTGTAAATTGGAAGTCACCTCTACAAGCGGGATCTGGTTCAGATTTGATTTTTGACAAGACTCTTTCATAAGAAGTATTACACTCTTCCATCAGAAGGTATCTAATTTATGGTTGTTTTTCTCTTTGTGATGTTGGTATCATCACAATTGAATACTGATGCTCAATACTCAGATATATTAATTCATTGAGGGTTGCCAAATGGTGATATTCAAATTCTAATATCTCTTCTTCATTAGCACAAATATCTTGAGAAACTTTCCTTTGTCAACTATTTGGTTACGTTGAAGTACAGTTTGTACAGGAAATTTGAAGAAGAAATATTTGATTTTTATCCTTAAATAGCTTATTTTCAAAAATAATGAGTTGGTCTCCAAGCATGCTTGAAAGTTTTCTTACCTTACTAGATTTCCTTTTGTATCATGAAGAGCTCAGGGATTTATCCATAGAGCATGTTTTTCAATCCGCTGTAGTTGTATGAATTTTCAGAAGAAAATGTTATCCTACTGTATATTTCATTTTATAATTTCCATTTAAAAACCTTTGAAGTACAACTGGTGGATCTTTTCAGGCTTGTGTGAAGATCTACCTCATTCTTTTCATTGCTACGGAGTGTGACACTATATATATGTCTTTAGGTTTACATTAGAGTCTTCCGAACTAGGCTGAGACTTTTGTGTGCATTACTTCATATAGTCTTTAAGACACCCTATGATAGAAGTATGGAATTCTTCTGTTTTGGATGCAGAAGAGGAGTTCAAGGTTATCTAGCTTTGAAGAGGTAACCTGGAATTTGAGCCCAAATCTGCTTGACTTTGGAAGCCCTCTGCTTGGTACCAAGTCTCTGTCTGGTCCAAGTGAAGATGCTTTTCTCTTCCAAGAGAGTTCTTCACATGAACCCTTCTTTGTCTAGTCCAATCCTTCTCTGGGTGGAACCTCCAACCTCCTTAGGAATCCTGCTTTAATCAGTTATCCCTCTGGGTACACACATCTGCCTCTCAAGTGGAATCTTTCCCTCAGTAGTAAAACAGAATCCATCCTAAGAAGACAACCTACTCACCCCTTGACCCTGTGCCCTCTGACACAGCCTGCCTGTCTCTCCCACAGCTGCTATTTATTTGATCAAGTTGGTTGAGAGTAGGGTGGTCTGTGAACTGGCTTTTTGTTTGCTCCCTGAGTGACCTTTGGGCCTTTGTACCTGTCCTGGAGGGATTATCTCAGCCCATCCACTGCAGCTAGCTCAGTCTCTGTAGAAACTCCTACTATTGCTCCTACTTGCACTCCCCTGGCTCAAGCCTAAAGAGCGGGTAAATTTTGGAAAATCAAACATGGCCTTTGCACTTCCTGCTTGGAGATGTTGGGAAAGTTGCAAGAGAGAAATCTTGACTTAAAGAAAAGTATTCTTTTCATAGTCAGGAAATATCTGTCTCCACAACTTGGATATTCATTCTTTCTTGATGAATTTTTCCTTGACGTGCTCAGCCTTCATTAATATGTCTTTTTCTGTCCAATTAGTTACAGTTCTCTGCGTATTCTGGTTTCCCTGATGGCTCAGAAAGTGACGAATCTGCCTGCAATGTGGGAGGCCCAGGTTCGATGTCTGGGTTGGGAAGATCCCCTGGAGAAGTGAATGACTACCCACTCCAGTATTCTTGCCTGGAGAATTCCATGGACAGAGAAGCCTGGTGGGCTTGTTTATGGGGTTGCAAAGAGTCAGACATGCCTGAGTGACTAACACTTTCACTTTTTCACTTTTCTCTGCATATTCTGCTTTGCATTGTTAGCCAGGTTGGAATAAACATACTTATAAAATCTTTGAGGGCCAGTATGTCTCCTATTCCCTTAAAATTACCTAACCCACTAATTACCCTCCACATGATGGGCACACAGAGTTGTTGGAGGATGGTTTAATTTATTGTTCTTACCAGCCATTGGGGGAATAAATGAACTATAATAACAGACAACCTAGACAAACCAGGCTTTAGAAGCTATCTACTGATTTAAGGGATCAGACTGTGGTGACATCCCTGGGTAACGTCTTGCATGAGCTCCCCCTAATAGCCTATTTCTGACACCACTATTCTCTGAGATCTCTGTTTTAGAACTTTCTGCTGTTTCTGTGAGCTCTTCAGAGAGACTCATTGTTCCCACCATAGCTGAATTATGGGGTTTCCTGGTGTCCAATCTTTTTAACATTAAGTAATAGGACTGGGATGGCATTCATTTTGCCTGCCAAGAATCCCTTATGCCTTTTAACAATATATCTTCCTTGAAAGACCATCCCGTACCTGTAATCAGTCCTTGTAGTTGGGGTTAGGCCTGATTTTCCCTCTTCTTGCCTCAGTTCTGGGTATGTGCAGATCACATGACCCAAGTCAGGCAAATGAAGCTCAATTTCTGGGGGCATGACAAAGAAAGGTGTGTTCCCTGCCTGCTGGATTTATCAAAGTGGAATTAAGAGGCTGCCATGAAGACAGAGACTTTCTGAGAGAGATGCAAACACACAGTGAAATCAGAGCAATCAAGACAGAGCCAGGTCTGATGACATTGTGTGAGCTTCTGGATCCATCCATGCCTGAAGCCTGAATGCTCCCTGCATTGACAGTTATGTGAAACAACTGGTTCCTCATTTTGCTCAAACCAGCCTGTGTACATTTTCCATCACTTTAAACCTAAAGAGCCCTGTGTTAGTCGTTCAGTTGTGTCCAACTTTGTGCGACCCCACTGACTGTAGCCTACCAGGCTCTTCTGTTTATGGGATTCTCCAGGCAAGAATACTGGAGTGGGTAGCCATTCCTTTCTCCAGGGGATCTTTATCACGCAGAGATCTCACCCAGGTCTCCTACATTGCAGGCGGACTCTTTACCATCTAAGCCAACAGGGAAGCCCTTAGAGCCCTAACTCATAGCATATCTTCCACATTTAAGTTAGATTGTTAGAAGGGTATAGTGTTTACAGAGGAGAAGCTCTGTTAACTTTGTTTTTTCCCATGAGTTCTCTATTTTCCTAAATGTTTTGACAATGGTCTAGTGGGGAAAGGGAGCAAATCAAAGCAACAGACTCATGTTGTATGAGAACCTCCTTCCCCATCCAAGGAAGGCTTTATCACCAGGGTACATCAGTTACAAATATGTTTGGCTTTAGGTAGTAGAAAATTCCAACAGAGACTTAAACCAATAGGCATGTAATTTTGTTATGTAACAAGGATTCTGTAGGTAGGTGGTTGGTGTAGATGAGGAGAGTAATCATGTCTGCCAATTCTGTGGTGTTTATTGTTCTTCCTTCATACTGTTGCCTCATGGTCATAAAGTGGCTGCCGCCACCCCAGACATCACAAGCACTTTTAAGACAAAGTGAAGATGGAAGAGAGAAGGATGTTACTACCTCCATGGCTCCTCTTCCATTTGAAAACTGGAAGATCTCTGAATCTCTGGGCAGATTTCTGTTTTCATCTAACCTGCCAGAACTTAGTAACATGATCACTCCTACATTCAAGGAAAGCTGGGGGAAAAAACGTTAAGCTAGATGTATTGATTTATAACCCTTACAATTATACAGTACAAGTGACAAATAGGTTCAAGGGATTAGATCTGATAGAGTGCCTGATGAACTATGGATGGAGGCTCATGATATTGTACAGGAGGCAGTGATCAAGACTATCCCCAAGAAAAAGAAATGCAAAAAGGCAAAATAGTTATATGAGAGGCCTTACAAATAGCTGAGAAAAGAAGAGAAGCTAAAGGCAAAGGAGAAAAGGGAAGATATTCTCATTTGATTACAGAGTTCCAAAGAATAGCAAGGAGAGATAAGAAAGCCTTCCTCAGTGATCAATGCAAAGAAATAGAGGAAACAATAGAATGGGAAAGACTAGAGATCTTGTCAAGAGAATTAGAGATACTAGGCGACTATTTCATGCAAAGATGGGCACAATAAAGGACAGAAATTATATGGACCTAATAGAAGCAGAAGATATTAAAAAGAGGTGGCAAGAATTCATGGAAGAACTATACAAAAAAGATCTTCATGACCCAGATAACCACGATGGTGTGATCACTCACCTAGAGCCAGACATCCTGCAATGTGAAGCCAAGTGGGCCTTAGCTTCGAAGAATCACTATGAACAAAACTCGTGGAGGTGATGGAATTCCAGTTGGGCTGTTTCAAATCCTAAAATATGATGCTGTTAAAGTGCTGCATTCAATATGCCAGCAAATTTGGAAAACTCAGCAGTGGACACAGGACTGGAAAAGGTCAGTTTTCATTCTAATCCTAAAGAAATGAAATGAGTCCTGAATATTCATTGGAAGGACTGATGCTGAAACTGAAACTCTAATACTTTGGCCACCTGATGCGAAGAACTGACTCATTTGAAAAGACCCTAATGCTGGGAAAGATTGAAGGCAGAGGAGAAGGGGACGACAGAGGATGAGATGGTTAGATGGCATCACCGTCTCGATGGACATGAGTAAGCTCTGGAAGTTGTTGATGGAAGGGGAAACCTGGCGTGCTGCAGTCCATGGGGTCGCAAAGAATCAGACACGACTGAGTGACTGAACTGACCTGACCAATGTTTGTGTTTCTTTAAATTGAAAAGAGGTCAAGAATGGATCTTAGTTACTTAGCAAACACATGTCTGTTCTCTCTCAACTCCCTTGTTGTGACTTCTCTACTAGGAGGCTCCTCAGACTTATTGCAGAAAGGCTCTAGCAGGTATCCCTTGCCAGGCTATCAGATCTATCTGAATCCCAGCTGAAAGTAATTTTCAGTCCCCTCTATGTTTGACAAAAGGATTCATCTGAGAAGATCGAAGGCTAAATTATAAGTACCAGTGTTCTTACTTGCTTTGTAAAAAGGTTATAATAAAAATTCTGCAAACAGCACCATAAAAGACATAAAGTGCCTAATGCAGTGTCCAGCATATGGTTGGCACAAAATGAGTATTAATTTCCTTCTCTCTCTCTCTTTCCTATCAGTGTCCACCTCCTCCCTTTTACCCCCTTATGTCAGTAAGAGAGGTCATTGCAACATGCACTGGGCACTTCAGCTTTTTGGTTTATAACCCAGAACACTCAGAACAGATCTGAAAGAACATTATCAGTCTCTAAGATCAAAGAAAGTGAACCAATTATCCTTCAATTAAAAATAAATAAAAATGTTTAAAAAGATCAAAAGAAGCCACAAATGTCACATATCTTTGTTTTAATTCAATTCACAAGTTGTTCACCCAGAAAACATGAATCTATAGCAAACCAGACCCAATTCGTTCTGGTGCTTGCTTCATGGATCTGCTCATTATCCTGTAATAATGTAATCAATACTGCCCGCTTGGCATGGAGTAGAGGTTCCAAAAGATGCAGAGACACTGAGAGGCCATTCAGTCTGCAGCATTACAAAGGGAACTTATCCTAGTGTTTTGCAGCAGAATCACTTCTGCACAGAGGCAGGGAAGATGGCCTCCTATGTCACACAAGATCAAAGCAAGGACTTCTTCCCTGCCTTTATTTTTCCCTTCTTGTGAGATCCTGTGCTGAAGTAGAAGGAACATCCAAATGACGGTCCCAGTACGAGTTTGAAATTTGTATCCACCACCGACTAACTGTATGATCCTAGGCAAATCATTCAGCCTCTCTAATCCTCCATCCTCCCTAGCCAAATGGGCTGTTGTGAAAATTAAAAAAGGACTCCTGTGAGAGGATATGGTACACAGTAGGTGCCAATTACTGCCTGTTTCTTCTCCTGCCAAAACAATAAGAGCATCTACTGTGGACCAGGTATTTTCAATATGTTAGATCATTGATTCTCATTGTAAAATGAAGTATGGGTAGAATTTCCAGTTATAGATGAGAGCGAGAGCTCTGAAGCCCTGAAAGTCTAAATAACCTGTCCTAAATCACACACTGGGTAAGTGAGGGAGCCAACATTTGTTCCTAGGATGGTTTTATTCCCTATCTTTCTATTCACGGACATAGTGCTTACCAGAGTCTTTTGACTATTCCTGGCCTAAAATCTTATGACTCTACCTATCACATTTTCATTCTCATACGAAGTAAAGTTTAGACTAAATGGAAAGCCTTCATAATGGCATCCCAGGCACCCGAAAGTTAGATGAGGAGATTAACCCATCAACCAAAGTAAACTTGATCTATAAGACTGAACTCTGAGACTTCAGCACTAACCTAGCCATCTAAGTTGGATAAGAGCTTCCCTGATAGCTCAGTTGGTAAAGAATCCACCTGCAATGCAGGAGACCTCAGTTCGATTACTGGGTCAGGAAGATCCCCTGGAGAAGGAATAGACTACACATTACAGTATTCTTGGGCTTCCATTGTGGCTTAGCTGGTAAACAATCTGCCTGCTATGCAGGAGACCTGGGTTCGATCCCTGGGTTGGGAAGATCCCCTGGAGAAGGGAAAGGCTACCCACCCCAGTATTCTGGCCTAGAGAATTCCATGTACTGTATATTCCATGGGGTTGCAAAGAGTCAGACATGACTGAGCAACTTAAAAAAAAATTTGGATAAGCCCCCTTTCAAGACTCAAGACCCTAGTAAACCCACAGAGCTGAAAGCGAAGGAGTGTGGCTCTAGAATCTGTCAGGGCAGAGTGATGTAGAAGGGCATTTTTACCCTAGTATGTGATTTGACTAACACTGGACCATACTAGCTTGAGATTTTCCCCCAGGAGAATTGGGTGAAAGCCACTTTATTATATGTGCACATTTCTATTTTCAAAAACAAACCATATCACACTACAGAGAAGCATCTACGCCTTGCTTTTTTCACTAAACAATACATCCTGGAGATGTTTTACATCAATGCATGTAAATCTATCTCATTCTCTTTAATGATTTTATAGTATCCTATTGTATGGAAGAACCATATTTTATTAGATGTTTAAGATATTTTCTATATTTTGCTGTTATACAGTACTTGCAGTAAAAAAGAGAAAAAGATGCTACTGGACACTATGGCAAACCCACTCTGCCCAGAGATGGATCATGAGGATGTATGAGCTCCCCTGTCCCCTCAGGCCTTTCTGGGAGGTCCATTCCTCTTTTCTCTTGTAGATCCGGGCACAAGGCCATCCTCCTTTATGAAATCCTGCAGAGAAGGGAAACATTTTTCTTTATCTCCCATCTGTTGCCTTCCAAACAATACACAATCCCTACTGATTTTTTTATGCCACAGAGAAACAGCAAAGGGTGAATCCAAAGGTGAACTACTTGATAAATTATGTAATGTTAGGAAAATTCACGAAGCTATGGTGGGCATTATCCTTTCTGACATGTAAATGTTGGTGGTCTCAGTTCTCCAGTCCCCTTGCCAGCCATACTCTCATCTCCTCCTTAGGAATATCCAGCTTGGTTTACATTCTGTTTATTCTCTGCCTTCTCCTCTTCTCTGGGAGAGTAACTTTCAACTTCACTGACATCAGTCCAGGTCTGGCATCCAATAAACTTGCTTTAGCTCTACCCCTTGTATGACTTTGGATATTTCATCTCTCTGAGACTCAGTCTCCCCCTTCTCCAATGGCATCTCCTCAGGTTGTTGTTATTAAGATCAGATAGGAACACACAGGGCTTCCCAGGTGGGGCTAGTGGTAAAGAACCTGACTGTCAATGCAGGAGATGTAAGAGACACATGTTCAATCTCTGAGTCGGGAAAATTCCCCTGGAGGAGGGCACAGCAACCCACTCCAGTAATCTTCCCTGGAGAATCCCATGGACAGAGGAACCTGGTGGGCTATGGTCTATAGGGTAGCACAGAGTTGGACATGATTAAAGTGACTTAGCAGCAGCAAGAACATACAAGAATGTGCTAAGCCCAGTGCTAAGTATTAGTAAGTAGGTATTAGTCGCTCAGTCATGTCCAACTCTTTGCGACCCCATGGACTGCAGCCCACCAGGCTCCTCTGTCCATGAGATTTTCCAGGCAAGGCTACTGGAGTGGGGTGCCATTTCCTTCTCCAGGGGATCTTCCCAACCCAGGGATCGAACCCGGGTCTCCTGCACTGCAGGCAGATTCTTTACCGACTGAGCTACAAGGGAATGGTAAACAATTAACGTGTTAACCAGTCATAAGAATCATCATCCCGTAAGAAAATCCAAATGAAGTCTTCATTTTGGTTTTTTTCACTGTTTTTTTTTCCCCCTTCTGGGTAACTACCGGAACAACAAAAAAGAACTGGCTAACTCAGGCCCCAGAGTTCAGAATCAATCACTATTTTGTATCTTCGTGACAAGGGGAAAGAATCATATTCAAAAAGATAAATCATTTCATTCATGGAAGAATCACCCACGTGTCATAGATGGAATGATTGGAGGACTAAAGGAGAGTCTGTGAAAAGGCTGAGGACATAATATATTGCCACAATGTCGTGGGTAAGTTTTTTTGTTTTAAGGAAGTCAGCAGACAATGGAGTGAAAGATTTGTCTGGATTTTTCCCTCTGCTTTTGCTTCTTTGATCTGAGATCAATGGGGTTGTTCTTTGAAGAGCTGGTTTCAGAGGCTTCTGATGAGTTGCAGGTGGCTTTCCAAACCATCATGTAATCATTCATCAATCTCCGTGACATATTTTGCCAACACCCAGGTGGAAATTTTGAAATCTTTTTGGCTGATTTATATATGCAAAATATGACACGTACATTCGAGGTCTTTATTTAGGGTCAAAGGATGGCCCTATCTGCTTTAAGCATGAACCCACACAGATAGCTATCAAAACATTCATTATTGCTAATGGGGAGGGTGTCTGCAGACCACCCCAGAGGTCACCCAAACACTGTGAATCATTTACAAATGAACAACTGTGGCATCTACATAAAAGTGACTGTGTGGGCGGAGGCAAAAAAGCATGTATTTTCAAAATTTTCCTGGTGAGTGGGATGTTATTTTTGTGATTCTTGTAAACCACTCAGAGCATGATTTTTTCCCCATATTTGTCATACATGTTAGTAGGAAAGAGTCAAGGAAAATCAGTGAAATAACTTTTATTATTTTGTGGGAATCTTAACTACTATCTGAATTTTCTAGCACATGAGTTCTTGCCTTGATATTTCTTAGGAAAATCCTTTGGATGAATAATTCAGTAACTTAAAATGTTTGCTTTGAGATTTTTCAGATTAAAATTGCTTTCATAATTTCCCAGTTCAAAATCCCCATAGTCTTTGAGCCCAAACTGATAGTTACGGAGTCTCCATCACCTGCCAAGTGTTTTGTTTTTTTTTTTGATCAGCATATCCAACAGAACTTTTTCTCTGGTGATGTAAAAGTTCACTTTCTGTGTTGCCCAGTAATTTGCAACTAGCTGGTAGAACTGAATTTTTGGTTTAACTTTAATTATTAAAATTTCAATTTCGGTAGCATATATGGCTGGTCCCTTCTTTATTTGACAGAGCAGGGTCGGAGCCTTCTGAGAGGGATGTCAGGGGACCTGCATTTCCTGAGCTTGACTAAGGTCAAGGAGAAGAGCCTCATGGCCTCTTTGGGTCAGGAAAGAGAGGCAGCATTGCAATGTGTCCTCTGGCTCCCATCTCTCCAGCCCCACTCAAGTCTCCCCTGAAAGCCCTAACAAGATGCTCCTCCTCTTGGTACCTTGTAAATCACCATCTCTGCCTCTGTCTTGGTCCCCTGTGAGGCTACCTTGTGTAACAAGGTTTCATCCTGTAGGTCAACCCTCTGTGTACCCCAGGACTGTAAGGTCACTGAAAGTCCTATCCCAGCATAGGGAGAAACTAAGGCAAAAACTAAGCAGATAGACCACATGCCAGGGCTTGTGAAATTCATCCCAAACTCATCTTGACCTGCTTTGCAACCTCCCCTTCCCCACACCACCCTTATTTCCCCTTGCTTTTTAGAAACTCATTTTTTTTTCTCTCCATCATCCTCTTTCTCCTATTAGTGTCTCCTGGCTTTGACCCGCCCTCTTGGTTCCCACTCTAGTACCTCTCTCAAGTTTTCAGCACCTTGTGAATTTCCCACTGTGTTTCCTGGTACCTGACCTCTTTGGATGAACACAGGTGTCCTCCTGAGGTCAGAGCCAGGGCAGATCCTGCTGAGGTGCCTGGGGTTCTGGGGTTGTCTGCCTCCTTCTTTAGTGATCATGCTCACGCTTAGTCGCTAAGTCGTGTCCGACTCTTTGCAACCCCACGGACTGTAGCTTGCCAGGCTCCTCTGTCCATGGAATTCTCCAGGCAAGAATACTGGAGTGGGTTGCCATTTCCTTCTCTAGAGGATCTTCCTGACCCTGGGATCGAATCCACATCTCTTTTATGTCTCCTGTCTCCTCCATTGGCTGGTGGGTTCTTAACCACTAGCACCACCTGGGAAGCCCCTTCCTTTAGGTATGTTATTCAGTCGCTCAGTTGTGTCCAACTCTTTGTGACCCCGTGGACTGCAGCACACCAGGCTTCCCTGTTTTTGACCATCTCCCAGAGTTTGCTCAAACTCATGTCCATTGAGTCAGTGATGCCATCCAACCACCTTGTCCTCTATCGTCCCCTTCTCCTCCTGCCTTCAATCTTTCCCAGCATCAGTATCTTTTTTAATGAGTTAGCTCTTTGCATCAGGTGGCCAAAGTATTGGAATTTCAGCTTCAGCATCAGTCCTTCCAATGAATATTCAGGGTTGATCTCCTTAATGATTGATTGGTTTGCTCTTGCAATCCAAAGGACTCTGAAGAGTCTCCAACACCATAGTTCAAAAGCGTCAATTCTTCAGCATTCAGCCGTCTTTGTGGTCCAACTCTCACATCCATACATGACTACTGGAAAAACCATAGCTTTGACTAGACAGACCTTTGTTGGCAAAATAACACCTCTTCTTTTTAGTATGCTGTCTAGGTTTGGCATAGATTTTCTTCCAAGGAGTAGGCATCTTTTAATTTCATGACTCCTGTTACCACCATCTGCAGTGATTTTGGAACCCAGGGAAATAAAGTCTGTCACTGTTTCCATTGTTTCCCCATTCATTAGGCATAGGGGCCTATAAATACTTGTTGAGAACTTAAAAAACAAAAATCTTTTTAAAAAAGACATTTCTGTTTTGTTTTGAATTGCTTCTCAGCGGTAAAACACTTGCAATTGCTTTGAAAAAGCAAAACCAAAATGGGGGCCATGTGGGGGGATCTAACCACCCAATTAGATTTCTCCTCTTTCTTATTACTGACTTGCAGTGAGGTTCATAAGCCATTATGTTGTCTATATCCAGCAGTAGTGTGGCGTGTTGTGGGAAAGGTAAGCCGCAAGTAGGATAAGGGTCTCGTTCATGTATCTACAGTGTATGAGCAGGATAGCCCAAAAGGAATGACATTTTCCCCAGTGAAGGGGCCGGGAGGATGTTCACAGAGATCAGAGGAGCAGTGTTGCCTGGTTGGAAGGGTGAGTGTATCCTTGGGCTGTAGTTTGTTAGACATGTGACCAGATGGTAAATGCTTTGGACATAAATGGAAAAGTGCTATCGTAGGCTTCCCAGGGCAATTTTTAATCAGTAGAAAATTTTTCTAAAATTTAGGCAGCATTTAATCCCTCTGTTGACTGAGATGTCCATCTTGTAAGGCACTAGATAGTTTTGTATAAAATATATGCATATACAGACATACACATAGATGTATGTACTCATAAAGAGCTCTAGTGGAGTCATGGATGACTTATCACATTCAGCAGTGCAGAAAAATGTGTTTTCCTTAATCTGCTTGTTACTGACATGATTTTCCTATGAGGCCCCTTCCTATGGGAGGGGGGAGCCCAGTTCAGTTCAGGTCAGTTCAGTCGCTCAGTTGTGTCCGACTCTTTGCGACCCCATGAATCGCAGCACGCCAGGCCTCCCTGTCCATCACCAACTCCCGGAGTCTACCCAAACTCATGTCCATTGAGTCGGTGATGCCATCCAGCCATCTCATCCTCTGTCGACTCCTTCTCCTCTTGCCCCCAATCCTTCCCAGCATTAGGGTCTTTTCCAATGAGTCAACTCTTTGCATGAGGTGACCAAAGTATTGGAGTTTCAACTTCAACATCAGTCCTTCCAATGAACACCCAGGACTGATCTCCTTTAGGATGGACTGGTTGGATCTCCTTGCAGTCCAAGGGACTCTCAAGAGTCTTCTCCAACACCACAGTTCAAAAGCATCAATTCTTCGGCACTCAGTTTTCTTCACAGTCCAAATCTCACATCCATACATGACCACTGGAAAAACCATAGCCTTGACTAGACACACATTTGTTGGCAGAGTAATGTCTCTGCTTTTCAATATGCTATCTAGGTTGGTCATAACCTTCCTTCCAAGGAGTAAGTGTCTTTTAATTTCATGGCTGCAGTCACCATCAGCAGTGATTTTGGAGCCCCAAAAAACAAAGTCTGACACTGTTTCCACTGTTTCCCCATCTATTTCCCACGAAGTGATGGGACCAGATGCCATGATCTTAGTTTTCTGAACGTTGAGCTTTAAGCCAACTTTTTCACTCTCCTCTTTCACTTTCATCAAGAGGCTCTTTAGTTCTTCTTCGCTTTCTGCCATAAGGGTGGTGTCCCAGAAGGTACTTAATTTAGTCTAATCTGGCAGTCTCAGTCTGAGCCTATAGTTTGAATAAACTCTCCAGGTAATTTTGTTTCTTAGGGGGTAAATTCTGCCTTTCCCTTTCTGCCTCTCCCCACCTTCTTCCTTTCCCTTCCTTGGACAGATGGAGAGAGGGGTGTGGCTTAGGGGACCTGAGCAGTGGAGGGGAAGTGGGGACTCTTGCATCCACAGGGCATCTCCTGGGGGCTCCCTGACTTCTGGTACAGTGAGGCAGGACTGGCATGTGTGGGACTGGTACCACCGACCTGGAATTGATGAAATTGTCCAGATGGTCTGATGGGCTGGTATTTATGCTACAGACATTAGCTTCCACATTTCACATCCAGTTTCAAAGTTCTAAGCTATCTTTAAGGTCCCTAGCCTTCTGCTTGGCCATATGGCTTTGAAGCATCTCCAAGACCCCCATTAGGGCCTCTGAGACCCCTACATGCCACACCCTACATGCCAGACCCTACACGCCACACAAAGCCAGCTCCTGCTGCTAGTTCTGGGACAGCCCATCAATGATCTGAGGGGCTGCTTGGAGGTGTCTTGATTACCTTGGGCTGCCATAACAGGATTCTTCACACTGAGTGGCTTAAACATCAGGAATTTATTTCTGGAGGCTGGAAGTCCAAGATGAAGGAGCTGGTAGGGTTGGTTCCTGGTGAGACCTCTCTTCTTGGCTTGCAGATGGCCACCTTCTCACTGCATCCTCATATGACATCTTTTCTGTGTGTGTACCTCCATGAGGTCTCGTCCTCTTCTTTAAGGACACTGGGAGTAACTTTAATTACATCCGTAAAGTTCCTAATTCCAAATAGTGTCCCATAGGGTTTTAGGGCTTCAGCATATGTATTTATGGGGAGGACACATATTAGACCACATCAGGGGATGTCTTCTGGAAGCTTCTTCCACTGTACCTGTGGGAGCTGCCACTGGCTGTCAGGTCTTGTTCCCTACCTCCTCCGTACCTGTCTGGATGTTTCTAGACTACCTGTGCCTTCCATAGATGTACCAAAAATGAAGACTTCACAATCCTTGTCTCTATCCCTCTTCCTTCCCACAACTGCTAAAGAAATTGTGTCGTCTGGATCTTCCCATCTTCATGCCTGATAGGTTGAAAGCATCTTAGATGTGACTTTCTTTCTAAATAATCCTGGGCTTTCCAGCTTCTTGTCAAAACAAAATCCATTGTGACTTTTCTCTGCTTGGGAGCTAATCCCACCCTGAAACACTGAGTTAGACCCATGGTCTGAAAGCCCCAGGGACAAGGAGGGTCACAGAGTGAAAAATATCTCTGAAAATGCCTTAAAAACTTCACATATCTACCGTATATATTTATGCACAAACACAGAGGTACCTTCAATGCTCTATCTTTTGCTTCTCTCAAATTCAATGGAATTATTTATGTAAATATTAATCACTGTCAGCATATATCAATGATTAGTTGTATTTTATATTTAATATTAATATAGTTAATAATTTAAGAATGTCATTCATGTCCATGGATGGACTAGGGGGTATAATGCTTAGTGAAACAAGTCAGACAGAGAAAGACAAATACTGCATCCTTTCACATACACATGGAATCCAGAAAACTTAAAAAGAAAAGAGTCATTATAACAAAACAGAAATAGACTCACAGATGCAGAGAACAAACTCATGGTTATAGAGGAGGGAAGGGTGGGGGAGGGACAAAATAGGGAAAGGGGATTAAGAGGTACAAACCACTAGGATAAAATCAGTAAGTTACAAGGTTGTCATGTACAGCACAGGGAATACAGTCAATAGTTTATAAAAAGTGTGTGGAGTTAAGTCTATAAAAATATAGAATTACTATGTTATATATCTGAAAGTAATATAATCTTGTAAGTTAGCTACACTTCAATTAAAACAAAAAAGAATGTCATATTCTGGAAGTATAATATTCCAAATCCTGAGCAATGGGGTGGCCTAAAGGTATTTTCTTAAGAATCTGCCTTCCAACACAGGGGACACAGACTCAACCCCTGGTCCAGGAACTAAGATCCCACATGCCCTGGGGCAACTAAACCTGCATGACTCAAATACTGAGTCCTTGTGCTCAGGAGCTCCAGAGTCACCATTGTAGCCACGCGTTCCAGGAAACAAACTCACTCCAAAGGACAATGCAGATAGTGGAGTGCAGTTTATTACACCAGTGGGCCCAAGGCAGAGTCTCCTCTTAGCCAAGGGCCCAGACCAGTTTTTGAGAAAACCTTATATACCCTAAGTGTACGTGCCCAAACCCACCTCCCCAAATTCCCTGAAACTAGTCTGAACAAAGGAAAACAAAGATACAATCAAAGTTAACCTGTGATTCATATGCCTCAGGCCTGGGTAGTTAACAGTGGACAATTATCAATAGGCCTGTGGTCATACCCCAATAAACATAATAGAATTTATGATTCTATTTGGTTACACAGACAATTAGGGTATTCTTTTAAGCAATGGAGAGTCTAGGTACGAACCCTGGGGCTTTTCCATAGGGTGGGGGTGGGGGTCTGGTTTTCCAGTTGGTTTGTCATACTGAGCATACAGCTCAAAGTCCACAGTCCGGCCCAACATGGAGTCCTGCTTTCAAGATGGAGCCTATTCTGTCTGTTTTCTCCATCACAACTAGAGAAGCCCCTGGGTGCCACAACGAAGACCCAACACAGAAAAAAAAAAGTGATTGCCCAGTATTCCCTTCTTTGGTTGTTTAAACTATTTAACTAGTCGTTAGCTATTTACATGATTTAACTGTAAACTATTTAACTAGTCTTCTCTTAAGAAACACTGGATTATTTCCAATCTTTGATATAAGCAAAACTGCACTGAATAAACTCATATACATGTCATCTTGTACCCATCTTGCAGATATGTCGATAAGATAAATTCCAAGAAGTAGGATCGATGGGGCAGGTCTATGTTCTTTAGTGGATTTGCTAGCTATGAACAAGTTTCAGTTTCCTGAGGCTGTTTCCAGGTGGTTCAGTGGTAAAGAATCCGCCTGCAATGCAGGAGACCTGGTTTCAATCCCTGGTTTGGGAAGAGCCCCTGGAGGAGGGCATGGCAACCCACTCCAGTATTCTTGCCTGGAGAATCCCCATGGACAGAGGAGCCTGACAGTCCATGGGGTCGCAAAGAGTCAGACACAACTGAGCATGCACGCATGCACAAGGTTGTACCAATGTGTGCACAGTAGTGTACTACTGCCACTGAGAGGCAGGCTTGATTCAATCATGCATTTCTTAAATACCTTAGATTATGAGTCTTCAGTGTGACAGGCAGTGTTTAACTACAGTAAATTACAGTTGGCACCTCTGGCTTACCTTAGTGTCTTGCTTCTCAGTAATGTTCCAGCATTTTCGTGTCCTTGGCCAGGAACCACTACCAGACTAAACACAAGGTGCTTGCTCTCATGCAGGCCTGGTTTCCCCAAGATGCTGCTTAATTTTATTGGCTTGAAATAACTTTTTCAGGATAATATTCTCTTCTATAACATCTTGACTGCTTTTAAGGTCATCAGATTGTTACAAAACACAACTTGGATCTGCTCGCCCACAAGCAGTAAGGCCACTCTACTGACACCAGGTCGTGGTTAGGGCAAGTGCAGCATTTACTGCAGGCACCAAGCAGGAGCCTAGAGCAGGTAGTGCTTAAAAGGTCTGAACTCCCTGAAAGCTTTCAGGGAAATGTTCATAAAGATATAGTGTGGGAGGGGAGTTGTGGGGTGTGGGATCCATTCACAAACATTCTTCTGATTGGTTGGTGGTGAGGTAATTGGGAGTCAACATCATCAACCTTCTGGTTCCAACCCATCTGGGATCTGTATAGGCAGCATACAGTTAACTTCTTCTATCTGATGGGGGTTTCAGTATCTAAAACAACTCAAAGGACATGGCTCAGAATAGTATCCATTGTCCTTGAAGAAGAACTAAAAATGGCCTTGACTTTGTTTAATGGCTAAGCTATTATTATTTTCTTTTCCTTTCTTTTCTGCATTTTTTCACTTTCTGATTATATTTACTCTTTGGAACTCAGGGAAAGCCCAGGAAGCTAAACTTTTTCTACAGACAAAGTAGGCAGAGGACAAGGAGAGGGTGAGGGGTCTTTTACAACAAGGCCCCACAGGGTCTTGCTTGGTTACAAAAACCACAGTTAAAACTTGTGACTTCCAGGTATGTGTACCTGGAAGTGCTCCAGCCACCCCTACCATGTCTGTTTGCTTTGAGGCTTGGTTTTTCCTCTTGAGGGGGTACGAAGGGTTTCTCTCTTTTGCATTCATGAATATACAAAGACTGCTTCTCAGAGGTACAAACGACACCATCTTACAAGTCTCTGGTCATATTAACCACTGCTTTCAGAAGCTGAAGCAGTCTTGTCTACTGTCATAGCCTCATCTTGGTTCTTTCTAGAAGAGTCTTCAGATGAACCCTTTGCTTGATCCTGACCCCTCTTAGCTCCCTCTCCTCTTAGCCCCTCTCTGGAGCAGCATTTCCTTTTTTCCTGGGAGAGAGAGCCCAGTAATGGAAACAGTATATTGATTCTGCAGCCTTTGTTGTTTCTCCAAGCCTCAGTTTCCTCAGTTGTAAAGTGGGATCATTAATAGCATTCTCTAAGCTTCACAGAGCAGTAGTGAGAATGCTCTGTGCACTGAAAAGTGTTATAAAGAGTATATTTTTTCCTAATTTTAAATCTAAAAAATTTTTATCAGAGTGTGATTGCTTTACAATGCTGTGCTAGTTTCTTCTGTCCAATGAAGTGATTCTGCAATATGTGTACATGTATCCTCTCCCTCTTAGACCTCTCTCTGACTCCCCCCATCCTACCCATCTTCAAAAATGAAACATTGAAGACATATAAAAGGGATCTGAATATTGTATATTAAAGCATATGTATGAAATCTAGAAAAATAGTACTGATGAACCTATTTGCAGGGGAGGTAGAGAGACACAGACAAAGAGAATAGACTTGCAGACACAGTAGGGGAGGGAGACTGTGGGACTAATTGAGACAGTACCCCTGAGATATATATATATATTACCATATGTAAAATAGATGACTATTGGGAAGTTGCTGTATAACACCGGAAGCTCAACTGGGTGCTCTGTGACAATCCGGAGGGGTGGGATGGGATGGTCAACTGATTATTTGATTAGTAAAGTAAGCTTGGAAGCTACATGTTCGGTTATCTGAATATCATAACAATTGTCAGATATAACTTAATATAACCCTTTCTAATGAACCCTGTGGCTGCTGCTGCTGCTAAGTCGCTTCAGTCATGTCCGACTCTTTGCAACCCCACAGATGGCAGCCCACCAGGCTCCCCTTTCCCTGGGATTCTTCAGGCAAAAACACTGGAGCGGGTTGCCATTTTCTTCTCCAATGCAGGAAAGTGGAAAGTTAAAGTGAAGTAGCTCAGTCGTGTCTGACTCTTCACGACCCCATGGACTGCAGCCCACCAGGCTTCACCGTCCATGGGATTTTCCAGGCAAGAGTACTGGAGTGGGTTGCCATTGCCTTCTCCACTAATGAACCCTAGTGAACTACGAATCTGGTGGCTTTGCATTTGCTTGGAAGAAAAGTGTTACAGACTTGAGATCTAATAATTCAGATCTAATGGGACCCTACTTTGTACGTTATTGATACTGTAAAGTTTTCCAATCACTTTTATAGCTTTTATTTCACACAGTCCTCACTGCGTCTCTTTGAGGCAGTTATGACAGCTTTGAAGCCCTGATGCATCTGGGTCTGCCACCCTTCTGGGGTCACATTTCACTTGAACATAAAAATAAGAAGACTGAAGTCTCCCTTCTGTGTGGTTCAGAAGGGAGCATTCAATGGTTCCATGTACCTCCAGGGGAGACAAACTTGGGGTGGAGAATGGAGAGATGAGTTCTGTTCTGCTTCAGAGGGGGCCCTTATGAGGGAAGTTTGCAGCCCCCCGTCAGTGTCAGCCTATCCTGCTGCCATCTGCTGGCAGGATGCTGTCTGATCCTCTCGAGTGCTGTGCCCCACCTGACTGTCATTCTATGGACAGCCTTTCTTCATCCTGACAATTCACTATTCACACCAGACTGCTCTGTATTGCAGACATTTTTGAAGTTTGGGGGAAAATGGAAGATAATTACACTGCAGGTAGAAAACTACTTTAACTGCCATTCAGATGTTCTTGTTCATAGAAATCTACTAAGCACTTTTCACCACAGGGAACTTCTTATTCACCTGCTGCCATTTTGTCAGAACCTTCTCACTGCCAACAAGGCCTCCATCTTTTCTTTCAGACAACTCTCCACCCCTTTATTCTGGGCCTAAATTTTCTCTTACTTTGATTTGCAGAGAAATTCCTTTCTTCAGTTTGTTTTTAACCTTCTCTTTTCAGACCATGACTCTGGAAGTTCTTACCTTTGATTCTCAATACTTTGATAAAGTATTGTCATAAATAAAGAGCTATTAGATTTGAATCCCTAGCTATACCAAAGTGGCTACAGCTGGTTCTTATATTAAGTATTGATTTTTCTTTCCTTTTCATGAATAATTCTTTCCATTTAACAGATGAGGAAACTGAGGCTCCAAGTCTATAATTAAATGAACACCAGAGCTAGTAAGTGGTGCTGCTGAGACCTTATTTATCCACTCTATTCTGTTTTTCAAGAGACTTTAATGACAACTTCATTGTTTAATGTTGTCATGATATCAAGCTGTATCTTAATTTACTTTTCTCCATTAGAAGTGATTACCTCAAAGAACACTTTCCATTGACTTTCCACTGCTCAGAATGAAAGGAACAAAATCTCTACCCTAAGGAGCAATGGATGTCATAGCTGCTGTTCACACAGCTGAGTCAGGCTGTTTATATTTCTTGTAAAAGTGATTGTCTCATTAATCTTCACCTCAATGACCTAGTCCTGTGCCAAGGTCAAAGATGCAGGTGAATTGCAAATATGTTCCCATGCACACGGAACACAGTGCCTATGTCAGTTTTGTTTGACGTGGCAATGAATGTGGAGGAGTCAGAAGCTGGAGGTGAGAGAGATAGAGGCCCACCTTTTGCAAATGTGCACAGTGTCTCTACTTTTCGTAACACCGAAATATGTATGTTAACCAGCCATGGAAAAATCCTGTTCAGCAAGGGAGGGCTAATTTCCCAAGGAATTACATTCTACCATTGTTGTAGAAACCAGTACTTGAGAAACCAAGCACCACACTGGGAGAGTTGGAGAACTCAGGTTTATTACGCTGGCGGGCCCGGAGGAGTTAACACTCCAAGCTCTGAGCTCCAAACAAAGGGGTTACAGAGTTTTTGTATATGGACAGGCATGATTAAGTGGGTTTGTGGGTTTGCAGGGGCTAGGGCAATTGCAAAGAGCAGAACAAGGGTGGGTGAGATAAGCTCCAGTTTCTAGTATCGTGCATCCTCACTTTCTGAGACCTACGTGATCTATATTTTTCAAGGAGCAAGCTGAGTTACTGAGGCAAAAGGAGCAGGAGGTTATACAAAAATTTTAATTTTTCATGTTCACCATAAAAAAGGCTGAGCACTGAAGAACTGATGTTTTCGAATTGTGGTGCTGGAAAAGACTCTTGAGAGTCCCTTGGATGGCAAGGAGATCAAACCAGTCAATCCTAAAAGAAATCAACCCTGAATATTCATTGAAAAGACTGATACTAAAGCTGAACCTCCAATACTTTGGCCACCTGATGCGAAGAGTTGACTCATTAGAAAAGACCCTGATGCTGGGAAAGATTGAAGGCAGGAGGAGAAAGGAGTGACAGAGGATAATATGATTTGATGGCATCATCGACTCAATGAACTTGAGTTTAAGCAAACTCCAGGAGACAGTGAAGGACAGGAAGCCTGGAGTGCTACAGTCTGTGGAGTCACAAAGAGTTGGACATGACTGAGTGACTGAATAACAACAGAAACAAATTTACTCATTTACTCAGTGTTGAATTAAATGGTAAACTTTTACTCCATTCTTAGGCCTTCGTTTGTTTCTTACTCATCATCCTGCTGTCACAGAGGCAATGACTTAAATGCAGAAGCACCCACACAGACAAGAGTTTTTACATCAATGCTCAAGTTACATCACTGGGCGATAACTGTAAAAGAACTATATCACAGCAGGTCACTGATTTGTGGGCTAAGCTTAGGAGAAAGAAATAAGGAAAAGGATCCTTAGAGATGGATTATACATCTTTTAGGAGCGAGAATCAAGTGCGTGCCTTTTAATTTGGTTTTCTTATTCGATAGTTACCCACTGGGCCAGGTATAGTGTTAAATACAGGAAAAGCAACAGAGAAGATGCTGAGCCTGTTTTCAGAAGCTGAGGGTAAACAGGTGATTATGTTATGACTGCCCAGATGAGCTGACAGGTGATGGGAGAGAGGTAAAAATCCAGGGTGCTGTGAGACCCTAGAGCAGCACAGTCTTGGTGGGCAGAGAGCTTCTTTGAGGAAGTGTCACCCAGAAGAACCCTACGGGGCCTTCTTGGAACAGACTCCCCACCCCCATGTCCTCCACCTACCACCTGTCTATAGAAAACTTCAGCCTCTTAGGCCTTCTCTGAATTCCAAAGAGTAAATTTAATCAGAGAAGTGAGAAAATGCAGAAAGAAAGGAAAACAGAGAAGCAAGACAAAATAATAGTTCAGCCATTAAACAAAGTCAAGGACTTTAAGTTCTTCTTCAAGGACTATGGATAATATTCTGAGCCATGTCCTTTGAGCTATTGTACAGATGCTTAAAGCAGATGCTGCTTCTCCCAGCAGGTGGGAGAAGTTAACTGTGTGCTCCCCACAAGCACGGAGACCTCCAGACTGGTTGGAACTAGAAGGTTGATGATGTCGACTCCCAATTACCTCACCACTAACCAATCAGAAGAATGTTTACATGCTGATCCTGCATCCTACAACCCCCTCCTTCCTCCTGTCTTTTAAAACATTTCCCTGAAAGGGATCGAGGATCAAGGTCTTTTAAGCACAACTGTCTTGACTCCTTGCCTGAAAGTGTGAAAGTGTTAGTTGCTCAGTCGTGTTCGGCTCTTTGCAACCCCATGGACTATATAGTCTGCCAGCTCCTCTGTCCATAGGATTCTCCAGGTAAGAATACTGGAGTGGGTAGCCAGTCCCTTCTGCAGGGGATTTTCCAGACCCAGGGATCAAACCCAGGTCTCCTGCATTGCAGGCAGATTCTTTACCATCTGAGCCACCAGGGAAGCTGGTTCCCTGCAATAAAGTCTGCACTTTCCTTCACCACAACGCAGTGTCACTTGATTGGCTTTACCGTGTGCCGGCAAATAGAACCAAGTTTGGATTGCTAAATGGAAGTAAGCTGGTATTTGAAGGACGAGAAGGAGTTTGTTAGGCAAAAAGAGAGATGCAAGTGGGTATTCTAAACAAATGGGAGGGCAAAGTTCAGAGGCTGGAAGAAGAGTTGTGAGTGGGAGAAACTAGGTGTAGTCAAAAAGGGAAGAAAGAAAATAAGGGCTAGTTTTGGACTCAGTGAGGTTGAGATACTTTAGGAGCATCTAAGTAAAGATGCTCAAGAGAAAAATGGAGCAGACTAGGGGTGAAATGTGGGCTCAAGAGTCATGATCACTCAGCCCTGGAAACATTGGGAGTTGAAGCAAGCACCCAGGGTGTGATGTGTAGACTGGGACGAGGAATCCCATCATGTAAGAGATGAGCAGAAGGAAAGAAGATTACAGAGGTGGGATGCAGAGTGGCAAGATGCCACTCTGCTTGTTTTTCACTTGGGGGAATGAGCACTGCATGATCTCAGGAAGAACCTTCCAGTGGACTGGTCCAGGAGATGTCACGAGCCAGGTAGAGCTGGTGTGATGTGGCACATGGTAAGTGTGGCATGTCTGCTGGCCAGATTCAGCTTCAGGATGGCCGCTCTGAGACCCTGAAAAGAAATCAATTCATTGTGTTCTCAGATGAAGAAACTTGACACCATGGTTCAGTGACTTGCCCGGTGACTCACCTTTGGTTATTGTCAAAGCAGAGAGAAAACACACACCAGTCCTGAGTGCTTTCCCATGTTCCACCCTGATTCAGTTTAGAATAGGCATTCACAGCCCCTATTGGTGCCAGGTTTCAGGTGAGGTGGGGAAGACGGGATACTCATATATCTGATTAAGTCATGAAAACTCTCCATGCTATAACTGATTCACTTTGCCTGAAACTAACACAACATCGTAAATCAACTACTCCAATAATTTTTTTTTTTTTTTAGAGAATACAATTCACATGAGCCTATCTAGGAAGCAGAAACAGACTCACAGATATAGAGAATAGACTTGTGGTTGCTAAGGGGGAAGAAAGGTTGGGGAGGGATGAAGTGGGGATTTGGGGTTAGCAGATGCAAACTATTATATATAGAATGGATAAACAACAAGGTCCTACTATATAGCACAGGGATCTATATTCAATATCCTGTGATAAACCATAATGGAAAAGAACCTGGAAAAGAGTATATATATGCATTGAGTCACTTTTCTGTACAGCAGAAATTAAACACAATTTTGTAAATCAACTAAACTTCGATAGAATTAAAAAAAACAAAACCAACTCTCCATGCTGTACTGAAGAAATAAGGCTTTTCATGCACTTTTTTCTGTTTCTTTTATGAACAGAGGACAGTGTGTGTGCTTTTCTTCCACTTGGTAGAGATGGTATACTCATACCCCAGATTCACAGAACATTCCAGAGTCTACCAGAAACCTCTGGAATCCTTTGATAACACAGACCTCACATTAGAGAGTAACAGTCCCACTCAACTCAGCTAGCACTTTTGGGGCTAGCACTGTGCAAATGGGCTTCCCAGATAGTGCTAGTGGTAAAGAATCCACCTACCAATGCAAGAGACTTACAGAGATCCCTGAGTCTGGAAGGTCCCTTGGCAAAGGGCATGGCAATCCACTCCAGGATTCTAGCCAGGAGACTCCCTTGGACAGAGGAGCCTGGTGGGCTACAGTCCATAGGGTTGCAAAGAGTCGGACACGACTGAAGCAACTTGGCATGCACACGCTCTGCAAAAACTGTTTTTAGTTTTTAGTTTCTTTTCACTGGGAATGTAAGAGGTTGAGGGTGACCGGGTGCTTCTTATTAGGGCACAAATAACACCAAACTTGTCTTTTACATCTTGAGGAACACCTTAAAACCCTTCACAAGCTACCAAAGCTTTGGGGAAAACAAAAAAAGGTTTTTCTACAAAGCTTGCCAATCATAGCCTGGCCCCTTGCGTCCTCAGAGGCGGGGGCAGGCCTTCAGAGCTTCGAGGGCCTAGAGAAACATGAATGGACACAGTAAATTCCTTCATTCTTTCATGTTTTGAATAACAAAGATTTTACTGTATGGAGTTGCCAGATCTGGTTCTCCCTTCAAAAATTCTTTAAACTGAATTTCTTTTTGGCCTCAGGCAGGACAAGCCCATTCCATGCACCGCCTTGGGCACAGGAAGCGGCACACCTTTGTCTCTTTTTGAGTACTCTTTGTGCAGAGAGGCCAATACTAGGATAGGCTTTTGAGAAAAGAGTTCCACTCAGAGATCAACCAGGAAGAAGACCATAGGTAAAGCTCTCAAATCTGTCTCCTGGATCCAGGGTTCAGTGTGAGATGTAAGGAGCTGGGGGTAATTTCAAACTTGGAAGTTGGTTGCTGATCCCGAATTAGTCCAGACAAGCTACTCCTGCTGCTGGAAGTCAGATTTTCCTTACTGAAGAGCTTCTTGCTTGCTAAGGGGTTCTGGAGGCAGCATTTCTATTCTTTGGGCTCCGCAGATGGAAGGTTCTTGGTTCCAGGTCATCCTGGCAGCGTGGGTTCCCATCGTGCACACGCTCAGTGCTCTCTCTAAAAACCATTCAAGGTTTGATTAATCAGCCTAAGGAGGCAAAACCAGTTAAAACTGGTCAATGTTTTACACATTAATTTACTGCCCTGCTTCCCTTTCCTTGCTTTTTTCCCCTCTTCTTGTTTCTATTTCTAGCTTCCCCTTTCTGGCTTTTTCCCCACTTCTTTATTTTGCTTCTTGATTCTTTTTCTTTAAAAAATTTTTATTGTAGTATTGTTGGTTTACAATATTATATTAATTTCTGCTGTACAACATTGTGATTCCATATTTTTATAGATTTATACTCCATTCCATATTTTTAAAGATTTATTCTCCATTTGAAGTTACTATAAAATATTGGCTATATTTCCTGTGCTGTACCATATACCCTTGTAGCTTATTTATTTTATACATAGTAGTTTGTTCCTATTAATCCCCTGCCACATGCTGCCCCTCCCCACTTCCCTCTCCACACTAGTAACCACTAGTTTATTCTCTTTATTCCTGGAAACCTGGGGCACAGAGTTTCCTGACTGAAATAGGAAATTCTTCACATTTCAGCCTGGAAACTTGGGGTGCAGAATTTCCTGCCTGAAATTGGAAATTTTCCATATTTCAGCCCAGAAACTTCGGGCAAAGATAAAATATGGGAAATACGTCTTCACAGTTAACACCTTTTGAATCATTTTTGAAGAAATCATCCAAGTTTTTGTATATCTTATGGTACTCATTATCAGAGTACTCCTTATGAGAACAAGTATCAGAGGTACTCATTATCAGAACGTGGACCTGGAAAAGGATGACTTTCGCATGGCTTTCTTGTCCCTATTTATCTTGTTGATAGATTCATTGGCTTCTTTTGACTAATTAGTTCTTTCTGAAGCAAAGATTAAAATGGTACATCTAGTTCATGTGGTTTTTAATAATCTTATCCAAAGTAATTTCTCAATTGGTTTTTCTATCGCTTAAAATTTCCCATTTTCATTTTGTTACTTTCTTCTTCTTGTTTGTAGCTATACATCAATTTTTTTTTTTTTGTAATTGCAGTAGAGTTGATTCACATAACTATATTTGTGTTGCAGTACGACATAGTGATTCAATATTTTTACGGCATAAGCTTTATTTAAGTATTACCAGGTTGTGAGCTGTTTGTTGGTTTTGGAGATGAATTGCTTGTGGGTGTCTTGGTTTGCAAATATTTCTTTCATTCCTTAAGGTCCTTTTTTGGGCACCTGCTTTGAAACTGAAGTAGGTCATGTTTTGCTGGTTTTGGTTTATTTCTCATTGCTCTATGAGATTGATTCAAAAAGACCTTGCAATAATGTCATCCAGACTCAAAAAGACCTTGTAGTTTATTTCATCACATGTGCTGCCTATGTTTTCCTTAAGACTTTCATAGAATCCCTCCTGACCTTTAGAAATTTATTACTTGGAGTTAATTTCATGTATGGTGTTTAGAGTGTTCAAACCTCATTCTCATTTTCTTTGTTTTAATAACCCTCACAAGATCCTTCATAGTATCTCTTACCAATGTATAAGCACCAGGGGAGGAATATTCCCTTTTCTCCATACCTTCTCTATCAGTTAGTGTTTGTCAAGTTTCTGACAATGGTCATCCTGAGTGCTGTGAGGTGCTTCGTGCCGAAACTTCTGTGGTTTTGATTTGCATTTCTAATATTTAGCGAAATTGACCTCTCTTCTGTAATTTCTTTTCAAGGATGAATTCATGTTACGACTCGAGGAGGCTTCTTATAACTTGACCCTGTTTTTTTGTTTTTGTTTTTTTAAATATTTATTTATTATTTTGGTTACTCTGGATCTCAGTTGTAGCAAGTGAACTCTTAGTTGAGGCACGTGGGATCTAGTTCCCTGTCCAGGGATTGAACCTGGGCTTCCTGCATTGGAAGCACAGAGTCTTAGCCACTGGACCACCAGGGAAGTCCCTCAACCCTGTTCTGAATTCTTTTCTTATAACCACCCCTAGGACATTTGTTGAGATCAGATGTTTTTGACTTACAGACCCTTTGGCCTTGAGAATACTCAGTGCCCATCAGCACGCTTGATCCCGGGAAGAAAAGCTATGACCAACCTAGACAGCATATTAAAAAGCAGAGACATTACTTTGCCAACAAAGGTCCGTTTAGTCAGAGCTATGGCTTTTCCAATAGTCATGTATGGATGTGAGAGTCGGACTCTAGAGAAAGCTAAGTGCCAAAGATTTGATGCTTTTGAACTGTGAACTATTGGAGAAGACTCTTGAGACTCCCTTGGACTGCAAAGAGATCCAACCAGTCAAACCTAAAGGAAATCAGTCCTGAATATTCATTGGAAGGACTGATGTTGAAGCTGAACCTCCAATACTTTGGCCACCTGATGCAAAGAACTGACTCACTGGAAAAGACCCTGATGCTGGGAAAGATTGAAGGCAGGAGTAAGGAGTGACAGAGGAGGAGATGGTTGGATGGCATCACCGACTCGATGGACATAGGTTTGAGCAGGCTCCGGGAGTTGCTGATGGACAGGGAAGCCTGGTGTGCTGCAGTCCACAGGGTCGCAAAGAGTTGGACACCACTGAGCCACTGAACTGATCAGCACAGCTTTTCAAGCTGTTGTTACAGAAAATGGCCACAAAGCGGCAGCATTATTTAACCCGACACATTACCTGCCCTCCCCTCCCCGCCCCCCCCCGCCCGGCCCCCCCACCGCCCCACCTCCTCCGTCATTTCTGTGTGATTTTACATTGGAATAGAGGTGATTTCTGATTTTATGTGTGTTTCAGGTGTACAGGAACTTGATTCATTAAGATATGAACAATTATTTATTCTCTTTCAAGTTCTTGTTCCCATCTAGGTGATTACAGTGTGTTCAGTAAACTTCTACCTGCTATTCAGCAGGTGGTTTTCCATCATCTATTAGATACATGTATGTGTGTCTATGTGAATTCAAGTCTTTTAATTTACTTTGCCTGTATCCAGAGATTGAGGGCTCCTGCAGAGGGCAAGAGACACTCCAGAAACATCGTGGGGTGACAATGCCTGTCACATCCTCCCAGGACGCTGAACCCCACAACAATCCAGCCTTGGGACCCAAGCCTGCCCAGTCTCCAGGGATGTGATTCCAGTCAAGGTAACCATAGGATGAGGGGAATAGAGTCAGTATATGTTCTATACTTATTGTGTTTATACAGTTATCTAAACTTGAGTTTATAGGTGAATTACAAGGCAGTGGGTGTTTTGTTTTTTGCTTTTTTCAATTCATAGCCACTTGATTCACTCATACATAGATGTGTATATGTTGTATTTCAGTCACTGCTCCTGTATCGATTATTACAGAAATTGGAGTATCATTCCTCGTGTTACCCAGTGGGTCCTTGTGACTTATTTTCTAAATAGTATTGTGCACATGTTAGTCAAGTAGCTCATTTCTATGTGCCCAACACCTTTCTTTGCTAACGGTAAGTGAGAAGAGTTTTTTCTAAGTCTGTGAACTATTAATCTTGGTTCAAGGAGCTCATATGTATCCATTTTTAGATTCTACCTAGAAGTGACATCATATTATATTTGTCACTCCCTGTCTCTTATGTCACTTGCTATGATCATCTCTACCTTCTTGCCTGTGCCTGAGCTTGGCATTGTTTCATTGTTCCTTATGGTTGATTAATATACCATTGTGTGTATATAACCCATTTTCTTTATTCATTTCTGTGTCCTTGTGCACTTAGGTTGCAGCAGTGTCCTTGCTATGGAAACTGGTCTGGCAGGGATGGCATGGGTACCCTTGTCTTTGAAAATGTTGCGTTTTCCTGACTGTATGCCCTGGCATGTGAATGCTGTTTCCTAAGGCACTTCCATGTTTCATTTCTTAACCACCTTCCATGTTGTTCTTTCTATAAATGAACCAATGGACATTTTTAGTAATCCCATCCAAATTAATCTCTTGATGGGAGTTTCTATTCCTAAAATTTTCCCATTTTTATTTTGCTAACCTTCATTCTTGATTATTGCTTTTGTTTGTGGGTATCCATCACTCCTTTTCAATTGGGGTACAGTTGATTCACATTACTATTGGGATACAACATAATGATTCAATATTTTAATGGGATGCTAGTGCTAAGTTGCTTCAGTTGTGTCCAACCCTTTGCAATCCAATGGGTGGTAGTCCACCAGGCTCCTCTGTCCATGGGATTTTCCAGGCAAGAATACTGGAGTGGGTTGCCATTTCCTTCTCCATTTAATGGAATATATACCATTTAAAGATATACATCAAGGCTGTATATTGTCACCCTTCTTATTTAACTTACATGTAGAGTACATCATGAGAAATGCCGGGCTGGATGAAGCACAAGCTGAAATCAAAATTTCAGGAAGAAATATTAATAACCTCAGATATGCAGATGACACCACCCTTATGGCTGAAAGCAAAGAAGAACTAAGAGCCTCGATGAAAGTGAAAGAGGAGAGTGAAAAAGTTGGCTTAAAATTTGAAATTCAGAAAACTAAGAACATGGCATCTGGTCCCAAAGCAAATAGATGGGAAAACAATGGAAACTGTGAAAGATTTTATTTTGGGGGCTCCAAAATCATTGCAGATGGTGACTGCAGCCATGAAAATTAAAAGATTCCTTTTCTTCCTTGGAAGAAAAGCTATGACCAACCTAGACAGCATATTAAAAAGCAGAGACATTATTTTACCAACAAAGGTTCATCTAGTCAAAGCTATGGTTTTTCCAGTAGTCATGTATGGATGTGAGAGTTGGACTATAAAGAAAGCTGAGCACAGAAGAATTGATGGTTTTGAACCATGGTGTTGGAGAAGACTCTTGAGAGTCCTTTGGACTGCAAGGAGATCCAACTAGTCCATCCTAAAGAAAATCAGTCCTGAATATTCATTGGAAGGACTGATGCTGAAGCTGAAACTCCAGTACTTTGGCCACCTGATGCGAAGAACTAGCTCATTGGAAAAGACCCTGATGCTGGGAAAGATTGAAGGCAGGAGGAGAAGGGGACAACAGAGAATGAGATGGTTGGATGGCATCACCGACGTGGTGGACTTGAGTTTGAGTAGGCAGGCTCTGGGAATTGGTAATGGACAGGGAAGCCTGGTGTGCTGCAGTCCATGGGGTTGCAAAGAGTCAGACATGACTGAGCTACTGAACTGAACTGAAAGATATTATAAAATCTTGGCTATATTTCTCTCTGATGCATACTATATCTTATTTTTTTCTTATATTATACATAGTGATTTTTGACTCAATTTTTACTTCAATCTGGCAATACCCACAACCAAATCCCCACAGGCATCCATTATTTTCTGGATTTGTGAGTCTCTTTCTGCTTCATAGATAAGTCCATTTATGTCTTATTTTAGATGGAACTTAAATGTGATTTCTTATGGCAATTTTCTTTGTGTTTCTGATAACCTGGCCTTAGATGAGAATATGTAAATACATTTTTCTGAGACGAGTATAATTTTCAGGAATAGTATAATGTCAAAAAGAAGTTTATTCTCTAGATCTTTGAGTCTGTTTCTGTTTTGTTATATTATTTATATTATAATATTTGTTTATTTTACTTTTTCAATTCCACATATGAATGATAAGGTACAGGTTTGTTTTTCTCTGACTGACTTTTATTTCACTAAGCATAATACCCTGTATGTCTATCCATGTTGCTGCAAATGACATTATTTCATTCTTCTTAATTGCTGAGTAATATTCCATTATATGTATACACACACACACACACACACACACACACATCTTTATCTATTCATCTGTCCATGAGCACTTAGACTGTTTCCATACCTTGGTTACTGTAAGTAATGCTGCTATGAACATTGGGGTGCATGTGTTTTTTTCAAATTAGTGTTTGCTTCTCTAGTCTTGCTTCTTTTTCTTGGTTCCTTCCCCCCTCCCTTTCTGTATCAGTTTTCTCATTTCTCTTTTGTTGTTTCCGCTGATGGCTGGGCAGCTTCGGTGGCCATTACACTGCTTTCCCTGGTGCTTCTCCATCCTCCCGCAGTCTGAGGTTCTCTGCCCTGTTATACCAAGGAAGCAAAGCTATGACCATGAAGGTAGGGGCTGGTGAATGTGTTTCTGGCTGAAAATCTCTCAAGAAAAAAGGCCTTTTTTGTATATGAAGAGGGGGCTGGAGATGTACATCAAGGGATCATCTTGTGATTGAAAAGTGAGTTTGGTCTTCTCAGTCCAATGCCTCTAACTTCACAGCGATGAATTCACTTTATTTTCAATGACATTCTCAGGCTGTGGTTCTTTCCTCTTCTCAAGGCAGAATTAATTGTTTCTTCATCTTTGATGCCTTTGCTTTTGTGTATTCTTGTATTGGGGCACTATCTCCTTGGAATAGAATTGGTTGTCTGGGGTCTGCTTCTTCCCTTACACAGTTGAGCATGTACACATTCACCCACAACACACACACACACACAATCTTCTTTGAGGCCTTTGTTCATCTCTATTTTTCCTTACATGATGCCTGGAACATAATAAGACATCAGTAAATGTTTGCTGCATGAATAAGTGACTGAATGAGAGTTGTTCCACCTAGGATTGCCTCCCTTTCTGTCCACCATGTTCTAGTTCTTTCCTGTGTGTTCCCTGTTACGAAAACACACATATACGTTTCACTGTTTCTTCACGGTCCTACTGGGTGACTGGCTCAGACATTTGATTTTCCAAACCATGGTAATGCAATAGTGAATGCAATGGATTATGTATTTCCCTGCACTGGTGTTATAGCTAAGTGTCTTCACATCTTAATCTATACAGAATGATTTCCCCATGTGCCCTCTTCAGCAATCCAGTTATTTTGTAGTGTTTCTGATCAAGTATGCTTGTACTTCTCTCCTAAGTGACATGCCTCCATCAGCCGCCTGTGTTGCCTAATTATGGTGCAACCTTGGATTAACTCCTCCTCAAGCTGACTATTCATCTTCCCTTTTCCTCCACTGTTTTTTATCCCTGCAATAATTTCCAAACCATGGCAGCTACTCGGGACATGGTCGTTTTGTACTGAGCTTCCCGTCTTGTGGCTGAGTGAGTAGGGGCTGCTGTTTCCTACCTTCCTAAAGATATTGAAGGGGGTCTCCTGGCATCTCTGAAGGTGGTGTGAAAGAGATTCATGTGTATTTGTGTCTGTGTATTAAGCCTGTGAGTGCATGCATGCTCAGTTGTGTCTGACTCTTTGCAACCTTATGGACTATAGCCCACCAGGCTTCTCTGTCCATGGGATTCTCCAGGCAAGGATGCTGGTTTGGCTGTGCGAGCTCTTCATTGCAGACTGAGGACTTTCTCTAGTTGCAGTGTGCAGGCTCCTTAGTTGTTGCACATGGGCTTAGTTGCCCCACAGCATGTGGAGCTGGAGTGGGTTGCCATGATCTCCTCCAGGGGATCTTCCTGCCCCAGAGATTGAACCTGGGTCTTCTGCATTGCAGGTGAGCTCTTTACTGCTGAGCCACTGGGGAAGCACATGTGTTAAGCCTAAACTACTCATATTCTAAAAATCTGATTATGGTCAAAGGAGTGAGTTCAGCACAAGGAAATAAAAATTAAAAAAAAAAAAAGAGTACTTTCCTTTCTAAAGTGGTATCAACGTTGGTGTCTACCCAGATCGGAGTCATTTTGCAGATGTTTGGGCTCTCCCACTTCACCAGCATTCTGCCACCTGACAGCTGATCACTTAGAATTTGCTGATTCAGAGGCTGCTTATAGCTACAGAAATTTTAACCCACTTACTGTCTATAACTAGTAGCTCCTCTGGTTATGTATAACCCCCCATAGGAGCTCTCAGCCGTGCATGGGCCAGGTTTTTGACAAGTGATTTTTGCACATATAGGATTAAATTATTTCACAGGGGAGAAAAAAGAACAAGGAATGGGAACATTGAAGGCTCCAGAAAAGGGGAAAGCAAGGTCACAGTAGTTCTTTTTTCTCAGATCCTACAGGAATCTCTATAAGTTTTCTGGCTTAGGGAAATGACTCTGATATATCAGAATATTTTCCTAAAATTGCCTTTTTCAAAGACCACAATCATAAAGGTTTGAACCCCAAAACAGCAGTTCAGAGTCAGGCCTCTGGAAAACTCTTCAGTCATAGAAATCTTTGTAGATATCCTTCCTCTTATTTTTGCAACACCGTATTTGCTGAAGCACCTGGTATGTTTATTGTTTTGATTGTTAGTGGTGTCCTTTAGATGAATGTAGCCACTATTAAGAACAGTATGGAGGTTCCTCAAAAAACTAATAATAAAACTATCATATGACCCAGAAATCCCATTCCTGGGCACACTCCTGGAGAAAACCATAATTCAAGAAGGCACAGGTACCCAAATGTTCATTGCAGCACTATTTACTATAGCCAGGACATGGAAACAATCTATATGTCCATCAACAGAGGAATGGAGAAAGAAGATGTGGTACATATATACAATGGAATATTACTTAGCCACGATAAGGAATGGAATAGTGCCACTTGCAGAGATGTGGCTAGATCTGTAGACTGTCAGAATGAAGTAAGTCAGAAAGAGATAATCTCTAGGTTTCTTAATGACAGGTATTTGACTTCATTCATTGTGGTAACTGTGCCTGCTATATACCAAGTACTCAAAGTCCTTAGCTGTGAATGTTGTGATAAAATGTGTCAGAGAACTGACAAACTAGGATTTTTCAGATCCTTTCAGAGAAAGTTACAATGACACTGTAGCACAGAGAAATGCCACAGGAGAGGGGAGTCTAGGCCACCTAAGTGTTAACGTGGAGGAACCAGTGTGTAGCTGAGGCCAGTAAACCTTGGCAGGCCATACTGGGATGGTGTCATGCTTTAGAAGCTTGGTGAGCAGGGGATCATACAGCAAAGCAAGGTGTAATCCTAACCTAAGCCAAAAGCATCACTCAAAGCATATGACCACTGACCTCAATGGGACCAGCGTTCCTTCTGTGATTACATTTGGGGTGATGGTGTCAGTGGTGAAATTGAACCTTACAGTTCTCTCTACTTGGCATTTGGAAGTCACATGGACTCCTTGGGTCTGAAAAAGGGTCTAGAATATAAAAAAATCATAGTAAATGTGAGTCTTAAGAAGGAGCATCTGGGCTTCCTATTGGTAAGAACAGCTTAGTGCACCAGTGATTAACTGGAAAAACAAAGTTTTTTTTTTTGTCCCAGGTTGAGGTGACCAGACATAAAGTTTCATATGTAAAATCTGAAACATCTATGAAACATCAAGGTGGAGGTTCCAGAAGGCACATATGAGCCTAAAAACAAGGACAGGTTGGGGGTGGAAATACAAGCTTGAAAATCATCAGCATATAGATAAGACTGTCTTGTATCTAGCTTAATATCCCAGTACCTATAGAGTAGGGGTGAAAAATTAGCTTTTGTTGAATGAACAACTTGATGAATAAGTGAATGAGTCAAGTTCCAACAACAAAGTAGAATAATTAGTTTTTTAAAGCAAATATGTTAGGAATTTTCATCTAGATTTTTCTCTACTTCAAAGTAATCATCTTGGATTTATTCCTGCAATATCTTTATTGCCCAAGGCAGTTTCAAGCTCCTGTAGGAATTAATTGCATTCAGAGCACATGTTTTTACTTATCTTCAGTGGTGACAACTTTTTATCCTTTGAGGGGGACTGTGATTTTTGGAAACAACTGAAAGCAATTCATAGTCATGTTTGGTGAATGATTTGGGGAACAGGAGAGAGAACATGATTTTGGTCATTAACAGTTTTAAATTTTAAAGTGAAAGAGCTTAATTCCTAGCTCTGAAGTCAGTTTTAAAATAGGAGCGCTAAAACCACAGCCCCCCATGGTGATTACTTTGAAGCCCAATACTGTATTTATTTTAGTATCAAGACCTAAAACAAAAGAACATTTATTTTAAAAAATATTTATATAAAAATTTCAGTAAGTATAATGTGAAGATCTTCAGCGTTGGCCAAAAGTATGCTTTCTCAACTTTCTGTTCTTCCTCATCGGAATTCACCTTCTCTTTCTTTTTGTTCCAATCCGTATATTATTCCTTGGATCGTAACAGCTGGGTTGTTTAAAATGCCTTATGAGTAGAGATAAGTACTCCTAATGATAGGACACACTCTGGCAAATGGCAGGAGATGGGGTTGATACCTCACTACACTTTGATTCTTGTGTCTTTCGTTACATTGTGTTTGCGTGCCTGTGTGCTAAACTGCTTCAGTCATGTCTGACTCTTTGTGACCCTACGGGCTATAGCCTCCCAGCCTCCTCTGTCCATGGGATTCTCCAGGCAAAAATACTGGAGCGGATTGCCTTCCCCTACTCCAGGTGATCTTCCCAACCCAAGGATCAAACCCTCATCTCTTATTCTCCTGCTTTGGTGGTTGGGTTCTTTACACTAGAGCCACCTGGGAAGTCTCTGTTGTGGGGATGGTAGGAAAAAATCCAATGGTACACTCAGAAGACCTGGGTTCCAGTTCTGCCAATATTAAAAATGTTATTACTTTTCCTTCTACTATTACTGCTGCTGCTGCGATTACTAGTGCATCTGTATTTTAGACTTACACAAATATTATGTATATTTTGTCTCAATTAATCTTCACAACAGCCCTGTGAAATAGGAAACATCAATGGATCCATTTTCAGATAAGTAAAATGAGTACAAAGTAAACTTTCAATATTCAATCCAGAACAACATTGGACAAATCAGTTTAGGTCCTGGAGCTAGACCCTCTAAGACTCATATTACACATTTTATATTCTTTTCTTTTAATAGGGTGCAATGTGTCATGTTATCACAGTATAGCTCTATATTTTATGAATTCCTCAGAAATGGGATCCTAGGGAAACACTCTCTCCTGGTAAGAGTTATAATATGTGCAACAAACAAGTTACAAAAAGTCAAATACTTAAGGAAAAGATTAAGTCATGAAAGTGTTTGTTTTGAGCATATTGTAGTCTTCCTACTTTCCCCTCTAGGTTGGGTAGAACCACTACTCTTAGTGGAGAAGTTGCTATGGAAACCAATTTGCACTGTCTCCCTTTGCCATGGCATTTTTCATAGGCATGCTCTATCTCTAAAAAATCTTAGCAGCAGTGAAACAGACATTCAACCCCAGAGGATTAAAAAATAGGATTTATATTTCTTCTCTCCAGCCTCACCCTCCTCCCTTCAAAGGCGTGTCTATCAACAAATTGGTGGCTCACAAATTCTACCAACAATGGTCTATTTTCCCCTCAGACAGATGCAGACAGAGGGGCTGCGGCCTTGATGAAGGGAAGGCTGTGACTGCCAGTCTGTGACTCTCCTGCTGACTACAGTCCCATCTGCAGTGGACACAGGTGCTCTGTCTTGGTTTGAAGGATGAGAGCCATTCACCGTACTGAGAGGAATATAGGAAACACAGAATTATTGTTCATCAACATCAAAATGATCAAGCTGGTAGCAGAAAGTGGAATGAGAATGAGGCTAGTTTTATTTTTAGGGTTCTGAAGGCACTGACCAAATAGGCATTGGGGAAACTTGGAAAGAATCCGGAAACATTGAGTTTGTGGGGTTCTTAATCTTGTAGGAGAGTTTTCATTATGGTTTAATGAAGCTACTGTCACATCAAGTCTATCTATCATGGACTAATGGGGTGTTCCAAACAAGGGTTCTACTGCTTGTCTAAAAATAGTTTCAAAACTTAGTGATATAAACTGGCAGCCATTTTACTTTGCTAACCAAACTGTGAGTCAGAAAGTCAAGACATTTCTGGCTTAGAAGCTCTCACTTAGGACCTCTTATGTGGTCTACAAAGGTTGCCTGAAGTTACTGTCATCTGATGGCTCAGCTGGGCTGGATGCTCAGGATGACTCAGTCACAGGGTGGCATTTAATACTGTCTGTGGGCTAGTCATTCAGCCACGGCTGTTTATTGATACCCTACATGTGATATCAGAATGATGGTTTCATGATAGTTGTATTTCTTGCATGGTGGCCGACTTTCCCTGGAGTGAGCATTCCAAGAAAAGTAGGTAAAAGGTACACGGGCTTTGATGGCCCAACCCAAGTCTTGGAGCATCATTTCTGCCATTCTGAATTCGTGGAAGCAGTTATGAGCCTGAGAGGACACAGGACAGAGGGATGTAGACCCTAACTTTTGCTGAGAAGGCTGTCAAAGAGCTCATGGTCATTTAAAAAACCTTCTAAATAGATGGAATTTCTGGAAAACTGCTGAAGAGTTAAAGTGCAAAACTTTTAAAGGAAAATTCTTTCTGGATATCTCAGATCTTCATTAAGATCATCTGCTAATGCACTGTCTGAAAGTAAGTGTTATCCCTAGGGCATATTGAATAGAATAATTCTCTTTTTAAAAAACTACCTTTTACTGAGTGCTTCCTCTGTTCCAAGTGTTTTACATGTTTTATATCAGTTAATATCTGTAATACTCTAATGGTAGGTAGATAATGTCAGCTGCATTTTAAAGGTGGGGAAGCTGAGGATTAAAGACAAATTGCCCAAAGACACACAGCTAATAGGCCTCAGAGGTAGGTGGCTAAGTTTGAAGTGCCAGATTGTAAAACCCAGATTTTTTTTTTTTTTTTTTTTGGTGGGGGAGTGATGGTGTTCTTTTTTTAAATTGAAGTATAGTTGATTTATAATGTGTTAGTTTCAGGGGTACAGTACAGTGATTCAGTTACACACACACACACACACACACACATATATATATATATATATATATATATATATATATATATGTTAGATTCTTTTCCCTGTTAGGTTATTAAAACTATGGACTGTAGTTCCCTGTGCTATAGGGTAGGTCCTTGTTGTTTAGCCATTCTATATGCAGAAGTATGTATATGGTAGACCTAAACTCCTAATTTATCCCTCCCTACCCTTCCCCCTTTGGTAACTATAAGCTTGTTTTCTATGTCCGTGGTCTATTTCTGTTTTGAAAATAAGTTCATTTGTGTCATATTTTAGATTCCACATATGAGTGATATCATGTAATATTTGTCTTTGTCTGGCTGCCTTCACTTAGTATGACAATCTCTAGATCCATTCATGTTGTTGCGAATGGCCTTATCTCATTCTCTTTATGGCTGAGCAATATTCCATTGTATATATACACCACATTTTCCTTGTCCATTCATCTTTTGATAGACATTTATGTTGCTTCTATGTCTTGGCTATTGTAAATAGTGCTGCAGTGAACATTGGGGTGCATATATTTTCAAATTTTGTTTTTCTCTGGGTATATGCCCATGAGTTGGATTGCTGGATCATACGGTAGCTCTATTTTTAGTTTTTTAAGGAATCTTCATACACTTCTCCATAATGTTGTGCCAATTTACATTCCTACCAACTGTGTAGGAGGGTTCCCTTTTCTCCACGGTGAGGGTATTTTTTTAAAAAACATTTCCTCTTGAAGGCGATAGGGGCCTTCTCAGGCCCAGCATCTTCTTCATGTTCTCTTTCCTGTTTGAGGACAGCCACTTTCCACTATTCTGTGATGAAGCATCTTCTTTACCTACATTTTTGAGTCCTTTTCCCTGATAAAATGATTGACAGAGAGGTCTGTCTCCTTAATTTTCCCTCTAGCTTATTTTACTGCCCCCTCAAACAAACTAAGAAACACTTTGTGCTTAAAGAGTTTACTGCTGATCCTCATAAAAAAGGCAGACAGAAAGCAACAGCAATTTCACTTTTGCAAGCTTAGTAAGAGTCCACCTAGCTTTAGTCTCTGGACTAAAGTTCTTGACGATATTTTTGCTCTAAGTGGTAGGTCTGGGACTCCCAGTGATTGCTTCTAAACAAGGTTAGGTTTGTACTCATTGTATTCAGATGGAGACTGACCTCCAGCTTGCCTCTCCCCAGCCTATTATTGAAAACCCTTCCTGGTGCTGTCTCAGGGGACCTCGTTACTAGATGATGGCCAGCTTGTGTCTTCCGCTCCGGCCTCCTCCTTCAGCTGTCCGGCCATGTCTCTGCTGGTGACCCTTGCTGGTGCCCTCTGCTGCCACCACCATCCTGCCTCAGATGGGGGAAGTGGGCAGAGAGAAGTCATTACCTCCCTGTTACCATGCCTTTCCAAGTGTGGAAGAGATTTTTCTCTGCATTCCCCACTGCACAGCCAAGGCCAGGCTCCTTTTGATTATGAGCTGGAGATTCAGGTGGGTCACACACCTCAGCAGAAACTCGTAGCTCTTACTAAATGAGCACCACCCCAATGGTCCCTGAACGTGAACTTCTTTCTTCATAAAGGAACAGAGCTCTTCTCCACCTGGTTGCTGGCCTGCCACCTACACTAGTAGGCAGTTCTGGTCTCAGCAGCCCTGAAAACCAGAGAGCACAGGAAAGACATCTCCTTCCCTGAATCGAAGTCCCATCCAGGACTCTTCATTTCCTGCCATAAGTCTGACTTCTTTCTAGGAAGCTTGAGGGTAGGAATATTCACTTCCTTAGGGGAAAACCACCCCTCCTCTGTGGTATATTTTTTTGGCTTCTCCTCTGCTTTTTTTCTTGGCCAACTTCTGAGATTTGGAGAGTGGCAATTTGGGGATGAGAGGTATCCACATCACTGAGATGATGAAATGAAGATCACTCACTAGTTCATCACCCACCTCCAAGCTCTGCAAGGGGAGATAGGACTTCACAAGGAGGGAGCAGGCCATATGTCTTGTGTGTTGTCTGCATCTTGACTGGGGAGGGAAGGAGGTCAGGCTGGGTGGGTGTGGAGATTTGCCTCAACTTAGGTCCAACTTTAAGAAAAATAATTAGAGAGTTTTTTATTCATCTCTTGGAAGTAGAGGATATGAGGACATCTAACTTATATAATGTACAAGGCATCTAACTCCTACCCAGTAAAACTTAATAGTTGTATCATGTGAAGTGAAAGTCAAGCTGGTCTTGGAAATGCCCTGCAGTCTGGGGGGTGCAGGGCACTCTGTACGTATGTAATTCCTGTGGGTCTAACGTGAATTCTTTGAAAAAGAATCAGGCATCTGTCTTCTTTATTTATTTATTGGTTGTTCTGTGTCTTCATTACTGCACGAGCTTTTCTCATGGGGGTGGCTTCTCTTGTTGCAGAGCGTGGGCTCTAGGCTCTCGGGCTTTAGTAGTTACAGCACATGGGCTCAGTAGTTGCAACTCCTGGGCTTAGTTGCCCTGAGGCATGTGGGATTCCTCCCAGATTAGGGATTAAACCTGCATCTTCTGCTTGGCAGGCTGATTCTTTACCACTGAGCCACCAGGGAAGCCCAGGCATCTGTTTTCTTATCCTACTCAAGGGGACCCTCTGGAAGGGTGAGATAATTCCCAATAGGAAGAAGAACCCTAAAAAACCAGGAGCTGAGGGAGCATCAGAAGTGAATAGCTGGGAGAGATGTCATTTGTGGCAGGGGAACTGCAGGTAGGAGGACCCCAGCCCCCTGCATGGAACAGGTTCTCCCAGTGCCTCATGAGAGATTTGGCACTTTTGCAATGGCACACATCCAGAAGGCTCATGGCCTTCCACAGGTGTGCTGGCCAGAGAGGACTCTGTTCCCTCCTTTTCTCCCAAGCCCAGGCCAACCCAAGAGTGGCCAAATAGCTCTGCTAGTGAGGAAGGAAAAGTACAGGTAGAATAGTAAACTTCTTATCAAGTCTGTGCTCCCTACTGCTGGCTCCTAAGTCTGGAGCCAAGAGAATCTGGAGACACAAGACAATCCAGGAAGGCAAGGAGTGTCTATTTTAGGTGTTTAAGTACTCTGTATGATATTGTAATATTGGATATGACATTATGCATTTTTGAAAACCCAAAGAAATTTATAGCACAAAGAGTGAACCTTAATGCACACAAATTTAAAACCAGTTTAGAATGTTAGAGGATTTCAGGAAAGAATGTATCCTATAATAAAAGAATCTAATTGTGTCACAAATGTATGAAACAGCTCACTGAAGGAGTTGTAAGGGGAAGGTATTGAACTAAGTCACTTTGGAAATTAATGGAGTCTATAAGACTAAAGACAAAAGGAACTGCTCATAAGAGATGTATTTTAGTTAATAAAGCTGTTTTTCCACAAGGGTACAGGTTAACAGTTCTGATACTGCTATCTATGTATAGTGGAGTGGACCAATTAAGCAAATGGATGGTGGATGGTGGGATCAAGGTTTCTCATTGTAGAAGTGGTAATTTACAGATAAGCAAGGGTGGGGGATGTTAGAATCCATGTGGGGTGGTCCAAAGGTACAAACTTCTAGTTATAAACTAAATAAATTCTGGGGATATAATTAATGTATGGCATGGTAACTGTAGTTAACAATACTGTATTTTGTATTTGAAAGTTGTTAATAGAGTAGATCTCAAAAGTTCTCATCACAAGAAAATAATTGTAACTAGTTGTGGTAATGTATGTTAACCAGATTTATTGTGATGATCATTCCACAATATAAACAAATAACAAATCATTATGTAGTATAGGAAAAGGAATATGTCAAGGCTATATATGGTCACCCTGCTTATTTTAAAACTTATATGCAGAGTACATCATGAGAAATGCTGGGCTGGAAGAAGCACAGCTGGAATCAAGATTGCCGGGAGAAATATCAATAACCTCAGATATGCAGATAACACCACCCTAACAGCAGAAAGTGAAGAAAAACTAAAGAGCCTCTTGATGAAAGTGAAAGAGGAGAGTTAAAAAATTGGCTTAAAGCTCAACATTCAGAAAACTAAGATCATGGCATCTGATCCCATCACTTCATGGCAAATAGATGGGGAAACAATAGAAACAGTGGCTGACTTTATTTTTCTTGGCTCCAAAATCACTGCAGATGGTGATTGCAGCCATGAAATTAAAAGATGCTTAGTCCTTGGAAGGAAAGTTGTGATCAACCTAGACAGCATATTAAAAAGCAGAGACATTACTTTGCCAACAAATGTCCGTCTAGTCAAGGCTACGGTTTTTCCAGTAGTCATGTATGATGTGAGAGTTAGACTATAAAGAAAGCTGAGCACCAAAGAATTGATGCTTTTGAACTGTGGTGTTGGAGAAGACTCTTGAGAGTCCCTTGGCCTGCAAGGAGATCCAACCAGTCCATCCTAAAGGAGATCAGTCTTGGGTGTTCATTGGAAGGACTGATGTTGAAGCTGAAACTCCAATACTTTGGCCACCTGATGCAAAGAGCTGACTCATTTGAAAAGACCCTGATCCTGGGAAAGATTGAGGGCAGGAGGAGAAGGGGATGACAGAGGATGAGATGGTTGGATGGCATCACCGACTCAATGGACATGAGTTTGGGTAAACTGCGGGAGTTGGTGATGGACAGGGAATCCTGGCGTGCTGGGGTTCATGGGGTCGCAAAGGGTTGGACAAGACTGAGGGACGGGACTGAACTGAAGTGAATGTAGTATACCTGAAACTAAGACAATGTTATATGTCAATTATATCTCAACAAAAATCTTGAAAGAAGAAAGATTCATGTGGACTAGAGTTATAGATATCAGTTAGAATTAATGTTAACTTAATGGAGCCATAAATAGTTACATATAGAAATGTTTATATAAAGTCACATATACACATGTATTTGTTCTGCCCACTGAGAAGGCCAGTAATTAATGAGCACAACTAGTGTCCAGATTTTGGTTTTCAATATCTTTCTCTAAGAGTACCCAGGGCTCCTTGGAGACATGGCTGATTCTAGGATTGGGACAGGAAATATGCAAATGAGCCAGAAGCATCTTGTAGTGCCAAAAAGTAAGGAAGTCAATAAACAAAAACAAAACAAAATGATGACTCATTGGCGGGGCTTCATTTGTGGGGTATGTCAAAGGGACACAGGAGGGAACGGAAAGAACCCCCAGTGGCTAAAGCTGGAAGAATCTGAGTGACAAATTAAAGTAACATTGGGTCATAATGCAAAGTTCCCTTCTCCAGGGGATCTTCCCAACCCAGGGATAGAACCTCGGTCTCCAGCATTGCAGCAGACCCTTTACCATCTGAGCCACCAGGGCAGCTTTATACATAAATATATATATATCCATGAGCCTCCAGATCACTGATGCATTAATAAATGGGAGAAGAGACCACTTTCCTGTGCATAAGAATTCCAAATAAATTATGTAGATATTCCATCCTACAGGAGCATAACTCCCCACACCTTAAATGTGCATAGTAATTTCCTTCCAAAGAATACAGCATGGAAAGATGGGAGGGAAAAGGAGTAACTTTACTGACAAATACTACTCAGCCAGGGGATCAAAGTCAACATCAACTGTATAAATCATGTTGATAGTATGCACACTTGATACAAAGTGCTGAAAATGGCATTTTACATCTGTGATCTTTCTCCCCCAAACCCATTACCTCCGTCTAATTGTGAGAAAGCACCAGAATGGTTCTAATAAAGGCGCATTCCACAAAATCCCTGACCAGCTCTTGTAAAATTGTCAAAGTCATCTAAAACAAGGAAAGTCTGAGAAACTGTCTGTCTAAAGGAGCCTCAGGAGATACGACTAAATGTAATGTGGTGTCCTAGATGGGATCCAGGAGTAGATAAAGGACAGTAGGTAAAGCTCAAGAATTTGAGTAAAGTATGGACTTTAGGTAATAAATATATTATATAAATATAATAAATATAAATAATAAATATATTATTGTTAGCTCATTAGTTGTGGCACATGTAACATCCTAATGTAAGATGCTAATAATATGGGGAAACTGGATGTGGGAGGTAGAGGGGAACTTTCAGTACTATCTTGATCAATTCCTCTGTAAATCTAAAACTGTTCTGAAAAATAAGCTCTGTTGATTAAAAATTAAAGCAATGGATTCTATATCTAACCATGATCTTATCCAAGATATGGGAAAGAACAAGTTGACGTGGCTTCAAGTTAGAAGATTGTGGAGTTCAAGTCTTCTTTGCCATTAACTCTCCCATGACCTTGTGATGGTCATTTGATCTCTCTAGATCTCAGTTGATTTATTTATAAAATGGTAGTAATATTATTGTATTCACCAGGGTTCTTCAGAGAAAGAGAACCAATAGAATGTACTATATATACAAATCTGTAGAACTGCTGCTGCTGCTCAGTCGCTAAGTCATGTCTGACTCTTGGTGACCCTATGTACTAAAACCCACCAGACTTTTCTGTCCATGGGATTTTCCTGGCAAGAATATTGAAGTGGTTTGCCAATTCCTCCAGGGGATCTTCCTGACCCAGAGATCGAACCTGAGTCTCCTTCATCTCATTCATTGCCAGGGGATTCTTAACCACTGAGCCACTGGGGAAGTCCTCCATACATATACATATACATATACATATACACATACATATACATATAGACATAGTACATCTTATTGGCTGTGTAATATGTCATATTATAAGGAATTCACTTACATAATTATGGGGGCTGTCAAGTCCCAAGGTCTTTAGATTGAGACCCAGATAGAGACCCAGGAGAGCTGATGGTGTAGTTTCATTCTGAAGCCCAGCAGGCTCAAACCCAGGAAGAACCAATGTTTCAGTTCAAATCTGGAGGCAGGAAAAAGCTAATGTCTCACTTTGAAAGCGGTTAGACCAGAGGCATTCCCTCTTATTCAGGGTAGGATTTTTCTTCTATTCAGGCCTTCAGCTGATTGGCTGAGGCCTACCCACGTTAGGGAGAGAAATCCGCTTTAGTTAGTCTACTGATTTAAATGTTCATCTCAGACAAAAACACCCTCCTTCGAAAGAAACATCAGAACAATGTTTGACCAAATACCTGGGCACTCTGTGGCCCAGTCAAGCTAGCACATGAAATTAACCAACATAACTGTCTTTTCACATACACCTTTGTTATGAGAATCAAATAAGATAATAAATGTTGTAGTGCTTTGTAAAAGCATAAAGTGCCTAGCTATTGGTTTTGAACCACTCTTTGGAGTAATGCATGACTACTTTATAATTCCAAAACTTTTCTATTAATAAATATGTTTTAGGACTATTAGGTATTTTTATATAGTGACCTCTTTGTTTTCTTGGTGCCATCTTGTACTCTTTTTGTATCCTGTGCAGGTTTCCCTGGTGGTTCACCTGCCAATGCAGGAGACATGGTTTGACCGCTGGGTTGGGAAGATCCCATGGAGAAGGAAATGGCAACCCACTCTAGTATTCTTGCCCAGGAAATCCCACAGACAAAGGAGACTGGTGGCTACAGTCCATGGGGTTGCAGAAGAGTTGGACACAACTTAGTGACTAAACAACAACATGCAAAGAGCACTCTGATGTACTCATGGATCACACGGCCTTTGGCCCTGCCTGCCCTGTCCGATTGCCTATGTGTCTCTCTGCTTCTGCTCACATTGTTTTCTTTTCGGATTTTGTTCTTTCGGGTTCAAACCCTGTATTTTTCTCTTAAGTTCCTGCTTGTTCATGGCCTTGGTGCATCAGGACTGACATCAGCTCACCCACTTTGTGATTATTCACACAGTCCATGGACTAGGTTCCTAGCCACTCTCTGGGTCCCCTGACTCCCTGCCCATTTCATGTTTATTTCATGTGGTCCCCTCTCTGACCAGTACCCTCCTAGCCAGTATTTAGTCAGGCTCCTTGTTCCTTGAACATCCACACTTGCCGTTTTTATTTTGCCAGGAGTCCATTGTGCCCTATGCCCACTGGAGGGCAGACTGGAGAAAGAGGAAGACAATGAAACATGGGATCAGTTGGTCTCATGGTAGCAATTCGTCTGTGATGCTGGTGTCTCAAGTCGCTCGTGCCCTCAGGACCCTCTGTACACAGAGTACACAGAACTCACTCTGTTGTCTGATGTCCTGGCTGGACGTGCAGGTGAGGGAGCTGCTCCTGTTTCCAAATCTGAAGTCTGCACATAGCTGTTGTCATTACAAAATAATTCCTTTTCCAGTGGCTGCTCTGTTTTTCAAGTAGGTAAAAGTTGTCCCCCTAAACGGCTGACATTTGTTACTCTCCCTCTCAGATTGCATGCTTAGCTATGTCCCCAGCTCAGCTTCATTTGGGTCTCAGCAGGATCCTGGAACCAGTGGAGATTAACAGCATGACTAATGCTGGTGTCTAATCAGTGACTAGCTTCCCAGTGACCATGCCTCCAAGTCTTCCCTTGAAGCTTGTGAGTCCAGCTCATTTTAGACCCCAGCCAGCTGCTCACATCTCTCCTAGCAGCTGCTGAGCATGCAAATGAGAGCTCTTTCAGGAAAATAGTTCTGTGACTACTATGGACCTCCACTCTTATCGCAGAGAGGAAATGCTTATCTCTGAGTCAAAATTCAAATGAGAGAGCTGCATAATGTCTCTCTCCTTTAAATTACAGGGAATCAGTGTCTGTCCTTCTGAAAGTTCCGCTGCCTCTGCCTGAACGTAAATGATGTCAAAGTAGGGAATGTCTAGTGACGCTTGTCGCTAGCAGGATGCTCAGCATCTTCACCAGGCAGGGCAGCCAGCAGGCGCCTCAGATATTTCAGATACTGCTGTCCCTTGAGATCTCCTTGAGGTTCCCTACATTAATTAGTCTATTCCTGACATTCACATCAGATAAATATCAGGAGGAAACACTCGGGTAAAAGAGGGTTTTGAAACTGTCTCCCATGAATGAGAAAATTAGAGTGAAAATGCCCACCTGCTATCTTTTGTGGGTGAACTGGACTCTTTATGCAAAGAAGATTATAAGGATGTCTGCTTTTATGCAGAATATTTCTCAGCCTGAAGGCTAGATAGCAATTTGCAGGGATTTTACAAACCTATGATTATGGCTAGTTTGCTGATTTTTTTTTTTTCTGTGCCTTTTAGAAGTATTATGACTTGCCTATACTTGGAAAACAGTAGTTCTCAGGAAGCTCTACGCTACTCCAATTGTTTTATGTATAAATGTTGGTTTAAAAGTGAAGTTATACACAACTGTGTGTCAAATAGAGAGCTGTGGGAAGCTGCTGTATAGCACGGAGCTCAGCTCATGGCTCTGTGATGACCTAGAGAGGTGGGATGGAAAGGAGGTCCAAGAGGGAGGGGATGTATGTATATCTATAACTGATTCATGTGCAGCAGAAATTAACACAACAACATAGTAAAGCAATTGCACCCCAATTTAAAAATAAACAAAAACTGAAGTTATTACTCATGTTTAGGGGTGGTAGGACCAAATTTTATCATTTCAAGTTACTATTCAAGCTTTTATGTGGAATGTCACTATCAGTGATGACCCATTTCGAGGAGTGCCATCATGGAGAGGGGCTGTGATATGGGTTAAGAGCAAATTCCAAATTCAGGGATGTGTATGAAGCTATTTCTCTTGGGGAAGAACTTTTAGGAGGAGGAGGAGAAAAATGGAAAGCTATATAAAATGATGAGGGACAAAACTTTATTTTTAGAAATTGAGATATAATTGACATATAAAATTGTATTAGTTTCAGGTATACAGCATGATGATTTGGTATCTGTATATACTGTGAAATGATCGCCACAGTCCATCTAGTTCACATCCATCTGCACATATAGTTATAGTTGTTTTTTCTTATGATGAAAACTTTTAAGATTGACTTCCTTAAGCAAATGCATTTTTGGAATTCTCTTCCTGGGGTGCATTCTGAAGTCGTTGGAAAACTGAAAATGAACCTACCATTGGAAAGTTCAAAACGAACTGGGGTAGGGTCTAGGGGTAAGCAGGCGTGGAGTAGCCTGTAGTTCAGATGAACCAACCCCTTCTCATACCCTACTTGCATAGGCAGCTTACCAGTAAAGATGACTCTGAACTTTAGTCCCAAAGCGTTAGCAAGTGTTTACAAAGCAGGGATTTCTCCTGGTTGCCTCAGACCTTTAGAGAGAAGTTCCTCTGGCCATGGTAGGCGATAAATGAAAGCTTAGAAACATCAGTATCCTGGGCCTCAGCCAGTGGAGGCTTACTATTTTTTTTTTTTAATTGAAGGATAATTGCTTTACAGAATTTTGTTATTTTCTCTCAAACCTCAACATGAATCAGCCATAGGTGTACATATGTCCCCTCCCTCTTAAACCTGCCTCCTATCCTCCCTATCCAATCTCTCTAGGTCCTAACTCTGTTTCTATTTAACATCTCCTAATAACGTAGATATATGTGCCAAGTTACAGGATAAGGTTCTGATGCTGAGAACCTTGAAACTAACACAACATCATACATTACACTTCAATAAAAATTTTTATTTACATTTACTGGTTTTCCACTTAACCAAGCATCCCTTCTACTGTCTTCCTACCTGAACCTTTGACCTCTTAATACAGTGAATGGACATGCTTGGTCTACATACCTCGACAGGTTGACAAAACAGTTTTCATATTTAAAACTCATGACGTATTACACACTTTGTCTACATGTCATATTTAGGAGCTCAGCTATTTTCAATGAAAGGTGTACTTGGCTGTGAGCTGAGACCTACACTCTACCCTGTGGAGTGGCTGCAAGTCACCAATGTTTTATTGGGTCCACTAGTGTATTAATAACTATGTACTATTATTTAATCCAGTCCCAAGTTTCATGTGATTAAGGAATGAGAGACAGGGAAACAAATTTGTGGAACTAATTATTTAAAAGGTACACATGTTGAAAATAATTTACTGAAAATAAAAACTTTTTTATTGAAGCATAATGTATGATGTTGTGTTAGTTTTAAGTGTACAGCAAAGTGACTTAGGTATATATATATATATTTATACACCTAGTTGCTCAGATGGTAAAGAATGTGCCTTTAATGCAGGAGATCCGGGTCCAGTCTCTGAGTTGGGAAGATCCCCTGGAGAAGGGAATGCTTACCCACTCCAGTATACTTGCCAGGAGAATTCCATGGACAGAGGAGCCTGGCAGGCTATAGACAAAGGGTCGCAAACAGTCGGACATGACTGAGTGACTAACATACACTCACACACACACATTCTTTTTTTTAGATTCTTTTCCAAAATATAAAATATTATAAGATAGTGAGTGTAATTCCCTGGGCTATACAGTAGGTCTCTGTTGCTGAAAACAAAAAAATAAATTTTTGAAGTTTTGGATATAGAAAATAGAGTCTTAGATGACTGACTCATGGTTTGATGTAGTTGTGAGGAGCATTTGGGAGAAGAAGGTTATCAATAGCATATCTGCCATGTTCCTTTAAAATGTTCTATAGATCCTTTCTTGTGCAAGATGGATCACAGGTCTGACCATTTTATGTTGCATTTTGAGTCTTAATGCTATACTTAGTTAAGAAGACTTCTTAAACAGAAGACATGCTGAGGTGACATTCTCGAGTGCTCTTTTGGACAAAGTCACCAGCTCTTCCTCCATTACACCTAACCTAATGATTAATTTGGGTCTTGTTCTTTCCTGTGGCCTTGGAGGAGGTGCTGGTAATAAATGTGACTCCTTAGAAGAGCAACAGAACAGGGGAGGAGGAGAAAGAACCAGATATTAGATGATTTACTCCCAGATGCTTTAAAATATTGACAATGCATTGCATTCCTGTCCTTTGCCAAGATAGAAATGAGCCTGACTTCACTGAGGCAAGCCTCCATAAATCTTCCTCATGCTTAGGCAGCCAAAATTAAGCACTTCCGGTCTGCCATAGGCTTTGAAGACCCACTTCCAGCCAGAGCAAGGAGACACTGGGTTTTATCCTACTCCTAAAATCCACGAACTGTTTGACCTCAGTTGTTTCTGTTACTTTCTAAGCTCATTTCTCATTCAGATGCTAATCAGCTGTCTACCTTAGGGTCTTCACTTCATTTTCTACTAATGGGAATTTTGAGCTTAAGGACATTAGGATTTTAGCTTAGGTAACCCTGGCCTAGGAGCTTGTTGAACCCACTAAAATTAGATATATAAGTATGGATGTTGGATGAATTTTTTTTGGAGGAATAGTATCCAAAACTTCCATCTAATTCTAAAGGATCTGTGACTAGAATAATATTATGAGATACTGTATTGGATGGTTTCCATAGCCCATTCTAACCTGGATGTTCCTGGATTCTGGAATGCTTTATAACAAAAAGAAGTGGGCATCAGGCTCAGTTCCTGCTCACTGCCTGTGACAGAGCATCATCTAACTACTTTCATCCATGCTGACCTCTGCTTATCTCCTATAGGCTTTAATTAAATCATTCAATTATTCATTCATCCACACATTCATCAAATATCTACTAGAAAGCCAATTAACAAATATTGATTGAGCACCTAATACATGTCAGGCAGTGTCAAAATGAAGCCCAACTGCTCAAATCAGGCATATTCAATGAGCCAGAAAACATTTTTGGAATCCCTCCTATACTTCCAGTACTACCGAAACTGATTGGTTTTAATTTTGGCTGAATATTGGGGATCATTAAAGCTCTTACATCTTAGCCTTAGCCTAGACCCATTAAATCAGAATTCCTTGGGGTTAGAGCTCAGGCAGTAGGGTTTATAAAAAGTTGCCCCCATGGTCCAATTGATTCCAAAGTGTAGCCAAGGTTGAGAACCGGTAATTGGGCTGGTGTTCCCTGGCCTGGAAATGATGTGAGTAGGCTAAGAAAGACCAGTAGCATGATTGTTTATAATTGTCAAATTGGTTGGCATAAACTCCAAACCATGGTTTCAAGTCCTTAGAAGATCTGGCCCCTCTCCGCATTTATTCATTCATTCCACAAGAATGACTGCATGTCCAAGTTGTGCCAACTGATGATCTAGGCAGTCAGGATTAGAATGAGGATAAGTCAGATATGTTCTTTACTCTCTGGAATTTACATTCCAATGAAAGAGGCAAACTGTTAGCATGTAAACACATTTATTGATAACAGAGTCTCAGTGGCGGTTGTTGTTTAGTTGCTGAGTGACTCTTTTTGACCCCATGAACATAAAGCAGTTATTAAACTTGTGTAGGAAACAAATTAGGTTAGTGGTCCCAAGAGTGATAGGATGGTGGAAGGTTAATTTAGGTTGACAGGTCAGGGAAGAGCTCTCTGGAGAGATAAACTTGCAGCTGAGGCTTCAATGCTCAAAAGGAGTCAGCTTTATGAAGACTAGGGGAGAAAGGACTCTAGGCAGTGATAAAAGCATGTGTGAAGGTCCTGGGGCTAGAGTAGTGAAAATGGAGATGAAATCTGAAGGTGGGCTTTTGCCCAGGTGATTTAGAGCCTTGCAAGCATGGTTTGGGTTTCCCTTGAAATGCCCTGAGGAGAACTTTCTCTGAGGTCCCACTTTAGAATTGGGCATTTATTAAGTATTAGGTACAGGCAGTATTCACATTATACAGTACTACATGATCAAATCTCAGTTCCCACTGAATCCTGCAAAGCAAGGACAAGATTTCTATGTGTATAAGCTCCACGTAACATGGTACCATGCAAAGTGAGGACAACTGTATCATGCATAGTCCTATAATTATTTTTATGCTAGTCTTGTTTTCTTAATTTAATTGAGAGATCATTTGGCAGAGTGATGAGCCCTTGAGCTGGTGGATTATTGCTCCCAGCTATTCACTCCCTTTGTGTGACTAGCTTACACCTTCCGTGGGAGAAGTAGACAGCCTTGCCTAATTGACTTTGAGCTTGGTCACATGACTTACCCTGGCCAGCGGGATAAGTAGGTTGAACATTTGCTATGTTCAAACAGAGTCAGTTCTGCTTAGCCTCCCTCTACTGTTTTGCAATTCCTGCCCACTGCATGTCCCAGGGAGGAGCTCTTGATTCATCCTGGTCCTACAGGGAGGAGACACACATGGCTGAGCTGAGTGGAGCTGAACCAAGCCCAGCAGAGTCAATCAGAGCTGTAGTCAACCCACAGTGCATAAGTAACGTGAGCAAGAAATAAACATTCATCACAGTAAGCTGCTAGTAAGTGGGAGTTGTCTGTTACTGAAGTGAAAACTGACTAATATAGAATAGGTGGTACTGAAAACACAGGACTCATGAAACAGTCCTGAAATATTTAATGACTGATTTAATGCAATCGGGAGCATGGTTCCTGGAGTCAGACTGCTTGGATTTAAATACCAACTCTGACACACAATCTGTGAGATCATGAGCAAGTTACTCAACCTCACTATGTCTCAGTTTCTCCATCTGTAAAATTGGGATAATAGTAGTACCAACCACAAAGGTTTTTGTAATGATTAAATTAGTTCATATATGAAATGAAGTGAACTCGCTCAGTCGTGTCCGACTCTGCGACCCCATGGACTGTAACCTACCAGGCTCCTCCGTCCACGGAATTTTCCAGGCAAGAGTACTGCAGTGGGTTGCCATTTCCTTCTCCAGGGGATCTTCCCGACTGAAGGATCGAACCCCGGTCTCCTACATTGTAGGCAGATGCTTTACCGTCTGAGCCACCAGGGAAGTCCGTATATATGACTGTACATATATGTATTAAGTGCTTTTTAACATACATGAAGGACTTAGACAAAAACACTAATTTTAAAAGATACCCACACCCTGATGTTCACAGAAGCATTATTTATAATTGCCAAAATATATAAGCAACCTAAGTATCCATCAACATATGACTGGATTAAGAAGATGGGGTACGTATATTTGTGTATACACACACACACACACACACACACACACCATGGAGTACTATTTGACCATAAAAAATAATGAAATTTTGCTATTTTCAGAAACATGGATGGACTTGGAAGGCATTATGCTTAGTGAAATAAGTCACACAGAGAAAGACAGATGCTGTCTGATATCAATTCTATGTGGAATCTAAAAACTACTTTGAATATAACAAAGAAGCTGACTCACAGATTCAGAGAACAAACTAGTGGTTACCAGTGGGGAGAAGGAAGGGAGGAGGGGCAACATAGAGGTAGGGAAATAATTGGTACAAACTATTAGATATAAAATGTGCTACAAGGATATATTGTACAACATGGGGAATATAGACTATATTTTGTAACAACTATAAATGGAGTATAATCCTAAAAATTGTTATCACTATATTGTGCATCTGTAACATATAAAATTGTACAACTATGCTTCAATTACAAAAAAACAAGAGAATTAAAATATATATACATGAAGTGCTTGGAATCATGCCATGGTACACAGTATTTGCTGCTACTGTTACTATTCAATATTAAGTCTAGCATAATTTTGACAATACAGTCAATCTTTATTATACATTTAAATTTTTTCCTTCATTTTATGTATTATTTAAAGTGACTTCTTACCAACCACAGTTCATTTTATTAAGTCGATTTTGTGTTGAGTATCTAAGAACTTCCCTGTGAATGTAATATTCCCCTGTATTCAGTGAACCTGTTTTTATTTTCATCTCAGGTCACAGATGAAAAGTTTCAGCAGAACAACATTTTATACATATACATGTCTTATACATGATACTTCAGCAAGTGAGAAAGGATTTTTATTAAGTGGAAAATAATTAATTAAAAAAAAAACACAGAGTGAAATGAAATGTCAAGCAATGGAGGAGATTCCAATGTTGCAAACTGGAATACATGACAGAGGAAGAGATGCTCATATTTAATAAAAGTGATGGACATATGCTTAAAACCAAAGAGCAAAAACAAGAATCAAACTTGCATTTTCATTTCAGAGAGAAATCAAAAGCTCTGTAAGTCAGGAAGTCTGTCAGTACAAAATTTACTTTAATTTCTCTTTCTTGCTTTATTGGTGATGCCTATTCATTCAAGCTTCTATTGAAAAATGCACACCTTTTCATACAGCTAGCTGTGCCTCAATTAAGCTTTGCTAGCACACCCTAAAGCCTAATGCAAGCTAAAGGTTTTTCTTTCATTCCTTTATCTTTATTGGGCACCAAACCTAAGCCATCAATCAGGACTTTATACTCAGTTCCTGAATAGACATTTGTTACCTGGAACTCTTCCCCAGTTTCCCAGAGTGTTCAAAATATTCACTGCCCCTTGAAATACTTTTACGTCCAAAAATACAGACCTTTCAGCCAGAACTGATACTGCCACAATATAATCACTGATTGCCTGAGTTTTTATTTTTGAAACATCATCAGACAGTGGATGTGAACAGAAGTGGGAAATTCATCCAGCTTAACCGGGTTTGTCTCTGTGATAAGGATGTTCAGCAGCAGAGAATTGTCCCTGGGCATCAGAAGCCCTGAGAACAGAGGGAGAGTCATTGCTGAGGCTTTATTGCTACGGATCATCTTTGGGTGAGCTGACGATGATAAAGAAATCGTAATAAAACTAGAAACAAAATTTAGAGTTATTGGGAGACAGTCTAATGGACTGGAAACCTCATGGACTTGAGCAGCAAGTTATCTGTGATCTGACGTCACAGCTTAGAATAAGTACGTCTTTCCATAAGTATTTTAGGTCTCATTTTCCTCATCCATAAGAATCCGAAGCATCCTTTGAGCAAAGAGAAAAAAATGCTTTTTCATGCAGGAACTGACTACCTTGTCCCACACCATTTCATCACCAACAACACACAAAACGAAAACCTCCTATGGGCAGGGACCTTGCCTGATTCGTTTATCCCTATTTTCAGTGCCTAGTACAGTATCTGACACACGGTAGACACTCAGATTAGTTCAAGGAAAGGGATGTCTTTGTACTGATGAGCTGGTCTCTTGGGAGTTCAAGTTCAGGAACAGTTTCTGGCTGGACTTCATGAAGGTGGAATGCCATGAAAATCAAGAATCTGAGGCAGGATCGGGGAGCAGTCCCTTTCACTCTCAGCTAATCTATGCCTCTCTGTGCATTTTCTAATTTCTCCCCTTTCTTTGCATCACTGCCTCCTAACATGTATTTGCATATGGCCTTAAACATTTCCCCAAGCTTGCCTCCTGACTCTCATTGGTGGCTGCCCTGTTGCTCTGTCTCTCAGTTCTCAATTCCTAAGAGAAGAATCTGCTTAGCTGAGTTCATCTGTTGAACTCAGATATGGTAACCTGCAAACTTGCAATAGGATATTCTGTTGGGTGACCAGGCTTGGTCTGGTCAACTGTGGCTGGGGTGAGCAGAACATGCACACAGTACAATGCATGGCTTTTGGGGGTATGGATGGTTACACAGAGCAGTTTCCCTTAGAGTGGGGAGTGAGCCAGTGAGCAGACAAGGAATGAATGGCATGTCCATCAGGGCCCAGCAAGAAAAATGGCAGCAATCCAAGAGAGTTTCATAAACGGAGTTTTTCAAAGGTATGAGCTGGGTGTAGGAAAACCATAGTGGGTATCACAGTACCTGGGGCTGGAATGCCTGAAGCAGAAGCACCAGCAGCTACCAGAGCTCAGAGGGGGCCCCCCAAGTTGCTACCCTCTGTAGGTGGTGGTGGGATCTGTGACTCTTATGGGCAAGAGCAGGGGGTAGTGAGTTACCCTGATCTTTCTCTCCCTTTCCCCTCTGCTCTCCTGCCATGGCTTCCATTAGCCAGATCCAGCTAGAAGCCAGAGAGCAAGGAAATCATTTGGCAGGGAAAATGGTGGAGACGTGGAGAACAGATGTGATGGGCACACTGAGATATCGAGCATGAAAGGGCATCACCAGTCGGAGAGGACAGAAAAAGGCAAGGATGCCGAGACAAGGGATTTTCATAACACTCCCCAGAGGCAGGACTCACACCAGAACTCAAGTCTCTTACTAAGCAGGGACTTTTTGAAAAGCCTCAGGGGACGATTTTGTGGGAAAAAAGCTCTCTGATTTATATCTCTGTTAATAACTTATCCTCACTTGGATTATTGGAGATGTAACTAAAGTGATTTTAGATATATATAGTCAAATGTTAAGTAGATTTTCAGACACTTGAAGTTATAGCCACACTTTTGATTTAAAGCAAAAAAAAAATTCTTTCATAAAAAAGAATGTGTGTGTGTGTAGGTATGTATTTGAATGCATATGTGAAATATATATATATATACACACACATATATATATATATTTGTGATTTGTGTCTATGTGTGGATTTGTGTATGGGCTTTCCTGGTGGCTCTGTGGTAAAGAATCTGCCTACCAGTGCAGGAGACACAGGTTCAGTCCCTGGTTGAGAAGATCCCCTGGAGGAGGAAATGGGAATCCACTACAGTATTCTTGCCCGAGAAATCCCATGAACAGAAGAGCCTGGCAGGCTACAGTCCACGGCGTCCTAAAGAGTCAGATAAGACTTAGCAGCTGAACAACAACAACAACAATGGGCTTGTCTATCTGTGTATATAAAGAAATATGGCTTAGCCAAGAATATCTTTAAAATCTTTTTATTTGAATATTTATTGGCATATAGGTGATTTACAAAATTGTTTTAGCCACGGATAACTTAATGAGTTGACTTAACATTCCTAGTAGATGACAATGTCCCAAGAAAACTGAACATGAGACAGGGCAAGGACGGCAGTGGTGGAGAGACATGATAGGAGTCTGAGGCACTGCATGTGGAAGGAAGACCCGCCAGAGGCAAGGAGGTAATGTCAACAGGAAGCTCCCTTTAGAATTCTGCTTTGATGTGGCGCAGTGGTAAAGAATCTGCTTGCCAGTGGAGATGCAAAAGACGCAGTTTTGATCCCTGGGTCAGGAAGATCCCCTGGAGGAGAAAATGGCAACACACTCCAGTATTCTTGCTTGGAAAATCCCATGGACAGAGGAGCCTGACGGGCTACAGTCTATGAAGTCAGAAAGAGCTGGACATGACTGGGCAGGCATGCACAGGGGCTATTTCCGTAGGAACCTTTATGCAAACAGCTGGGTATTCACAGCCCCAGTTGAATGTTGTGCTGCCCCAGCTCCACATCTTCAATCAGGTTGTCCCAACCTAAACAGCATTTCATTTTTCTTTCCTTGTCCAAAGCCCACCGGTCTGTGGGCACAGCTCAAACCCACTGCCAGGGATCCCCACTACTCCAAGCCCCTCAGATTCACATAAATCCCCCCTATATTTTCAACAGTAGCACTGCTTTCTTGGGCAGTTACTCCATGCCAGCCACTGTGCTGAATACATGAGTAATTATTGCCTTTCATCCTCAGAAGTCTCCTATGAGGAAGCAATTCATATTCATATTCATAATAGTTCTGTGCTTTAAATAAAGAAGGTGGGGCCAGTCCCAGCCAGTGAGTGGCAGAGAGATACACAGTCCTGGGCTTTGAGGTTCCACGCCCAGACGCCCAATTTCATGTCACCTGACTTATTAATGTGTGTCAAAAGTAATTTCCTTTTACTTATGTTACCAGTTTATAAACAAACACTTTGAGGATAAGAATGACATTCTTTTCTTGGGTATTTCTCAAGGCACATATCTTGTTACTAAGCCTAGCGAAGTGAAGTGAAAGTGTTAGTTGCTCAGTCCTGTCCTACTCTTTGCAACCCCATGGACTGTAGCCCACCAGACTCCTCTGTCCATGGGATTCTCCAGGCAAGAATACTGGAGTGGGTAGCCATTCCCTTTTCCAGGGATTGAACCTAGGTCTCCTGCATTGCAGGCAGGTTCTTTACAATCTGAGCCACTAGGGAAGCCTCTTGATAAGCATAGATCAGGCATCAAATAATGTGGATGGTCTGGAAGGGTCTTCCTCGGCTGTGCACACAAGCCTCTCCCACCCACAACAAGCTCTCCACCAACAGATTCGAGAAGCTGAGGTTGGAATGCAATGATCCTCCACTCCCACAGAGAGAAATGAGTATCTCCACTCAGAAAGTAAATGAAATGGCATTTGGGAGTGAACCTGGACCTCTCCGCCTTTCCTATTCGAGGATGTGGCTAACGGTTCCTGTTCTTGGAAAATGAAGATGTGGTACCGCAATGAATGCTGTGTTGATGCTGTCTCTGGCTTCCTTTGGTTCCCATGGCTGCTGCTTTATCTCACTGCGGCTGGAACATTTCACTGCCTCATAAACGACCACCCTCCCTCGCTCTCTCCTGGGTATTCCATACAAGGCGTAATCTTGAATTTGCACTCTTTGGCCTAAATTTCTTCAGCCTTCCCCTTTCACAGAAGAAAATGTGCCTTCCTGAGCATCACCTGAAGGCCCTCAAAAATCTGGCCTTACCCAGTCTTTTCTGTTTGGTTCCACCTATGTGCGTGGGTGCTAAGTTGCTTCAATCATGTCCTACTCTTTGCGACCCTATGGACCGTAACCCACCAGGCTCCTTTGTCCATGGAATTCTCCAGGCAAGAATACTGGAGGGTGTTGCCATTTCCTCCTCCAGGGGATCTTCCCAACCTGGAGATCGCACCCACATCTCTTGCATTTCTTGTATTGGCAGGCAGAGTTTTTACCACTGAGCCACCTGGGTCTGCCTACACCTTCAGAAACCCAATCAGTTCATGGAGAGGAAGATTACCTGTAGTCCAGATGTTAGCTCTTCCCAGCTTGACCTATAGATGCAATGCAATCCCAATAAAAGTCCCAGTAAGTTGTTTTGTGGATAGTAACACAGGGATTCTAAAGTTTATATGATGAGATCCCAAAAAGATCTGTTGGCAAAATATCCCCAAAACTAACATCGAATTGAAGGAGAGGAACAAAATTAGAGGACAGACACTATCTGACTCTGAGTTGTACTAGAAATCCAATCAGATTGGGTTTGGTTCCCAATTCCTGTCCTGTGCTTTCTTGCTTCCTTTGGGTTTGCTTTTGTATAGTGGGCTGAATGGTGCCCTCCCCCTGGGGGATAAAAACAAAAAAGATATGTCCATCTCCTAATCCCTAGAACCTGCACATGCTACCTAATTTTAGAGAACAGTCTTCTCAGAAGTAATTAAGTTCATGGTAGTGAGATGAGATCATCCTGTATTATCTGGTGGTCCCTGAATCCAGTAAGTGTCCTTTTTAAAGCCAAGTCCAGGGAGATTTGACAAACAGGAGGGGAGAAGGCAATGTGACCACAGAGGTAGAGACTGAAGTGATGTGACCACAAGTCCAGGGGAGTTGACAGCCACCAGAAGCTGGAAAAGGCAAAGAACTACAGAGGGAGTAGGGCTGTGCTAACACCTTGACTTCAGACTTCTGGCCTCTGGGACAATGAGAGATAAATTTCTATTGTCTTAAGCCACCCCTCTGTGCTAAGTTGCTTCAGTCATGTCTGATCTTGGCAACTCTATGGACTGTAGCCCGCCAGGCTCCTCAGTTCACGGGATTCTCCAGACAAGAATACTGGAGTGGGTAGCCATTTCCTTCTCCAGGGGATCCTTCCAGCCTGGGGATCCAACCTGCATCTCTTGTGTCTCCTGCATTGGCAGGTGGGTTCTTTACCACTAGCACCACCTTAAGCCACCCAGTTTTTGCTAATTTGTTATTGCAGCCACAGGATACTAATACATTGAGCCCCCTTAACCGTCTGAAATCTTATTTACCATTAACAGCCCAGCTCACATGTGCGCTCACTCATGCAGCCTTCCCTGATTTCTCAAGCTAATGCTAATAGTTATCTCTTCTTTATTTTCCTGTTATAATCTATGCCTCTCTTGTTGGGTTGAAGACATCAGTCTTGACATCCAACATAGCTGGATGATTTGTTGTGGTTATTTAGTTACAAGTTGTGTCTGACTCTTTCGTTCCCATGGACTGTTGCCTGCCAGCCTTCTCTGTCCTTGAGATTTCCCAGGCAAGAATACTGGAGTGGGTTGCCATTCTTTTCTCCAGGGGATCTTCCTGACCCAGGGATCGAACCCACATCTCCTACATTGGCAGGCAGATTCTTTCCCACTGAGCAACCTAAGACACCCAGCTGGATGATTAGAGGTAGGTTAAAAATCCTACCTCTGCCTCTTGCTACCTGTCAATAGATGAATGGAAGCAAGTTAACCTCTTTGAGACTGTTTCCTCATCTTCAAAATGGGTATGATAATAATGCCATTGTTTTTTACCCATATCAGTCCTGTAATGTATGTAACGTGCTTGGCTAGAGTGAACATTCAACATTGGTAGTTATTATTATTAATTATTATTATTAACATGGTCCTTTGTATATCCTTCCATGCATTATAGTATATCATAACTATATATAATAACAATATTTAATACTTATATAATATATTATATTATTATATATTAATTATATATTAATTATATTACATAATAATATTATATATATATATATAAAATAACTCTCTTCTCTCCTAATGAACCACATTATTCTTGATGGAAAGGATCAGAATTGGTTCATCTCTGCCCTCCTCCACCAAATGATTGTTGGGAGATCTTGTAGGTGGTCAGTCTTCAATAAATATCGAAAAATTTGGTTTTGCAAAAATAGCCGAATCTCTTGTTTTGTTATCTGTAAATTGAAGATCAAACCATAACAAAGTCACCTTCAAGACCTCTTTCATTTCCAACAGCATCAGTTCATGAGCTCAGATTCCAGCATCAAGTCGGCTCCAGTGGTCATGGTACAGCATGACTATGTGTGTGTGTGTGTGTGTGTGTGTGTGTGTGTGTGTGGTTGGTGGGGGATACAATAAAATCTCCAGAAGTACCCTGTGGCTCTTGATTGCTTCTGGGCTGGGCTTCCTGTTCTGACTTTGAAGATGGTATGTTACTTTAGGAAGTAATTCTTTTCCCTAAATTTGAAAATTAGTACTTTCCTTGAACATCATTAATAAGGGCATGTACTCTGGATTTAAATTGCTTGTGTTCAAATCCCACATCTGCCTCTTATTCTTTGTGTGGCTCCGGGAAATATGACTTAGTTGCTCTCTGCCTCTGTTTCCTCAAGAGTGAAATAGGATGGCCAGGGTCATTGGGTGGATTTAGTAAGTTATTAGAGGTACTTAGGATTTGGCACATGGTTAGCATTCGATACATATTAGCCAGCACCTTCATCACCACCACCACCATCATCACCATCATCACTCTAAATTCATGTTTACTAAGAACTAAGCAAGTTAACATTGTTTTCTTGTTCATAAATTTCCTGTATCTTATTGTGAGGGCCTGGTTTCTTCTTCCTCCTTTCTTAATTGTCCATTTCTGAGCCGCTTGCAGCCTATATTGTTAGGACTTATCTCTAATGGAGAGAAAACCTTAATAGGGGGTGGGGTTAATAGGAGAGATTCTTGTCTTTAAGAATTTTCTATTTATTAGAGGTCCTAATAATATTGTATTTCTTAATGGAAGAGAACAGTTAAATTTTTATGCTTCTTGGCTGAGCTGAAGATAGAACTGGTCTCAAAAGCCAGTTGTGAGGCGACCTGATTCAAAGTTCCTTCCCTGGTGGTTTCCCTGGTAGCTCAGATAGTAAAGAATCTGCCTGCCAATGCAGGAGACGTGGGTTCAATCCATGGATCAGGAAGATCCCCTGGAGAAGGGAATGGCAACCCACTCTAGTTTCCTTGCCTGGAGAATTCCATGGACGGAGGAACCTGGAGGGCTACAGGCCATGGGGTCGCAGAGTTGGACACGACTGAGCCACTAACATTTTCGCTAACACTTTCCCTGGAGGCTTAGACGATAAAGAATTTGTCTGCAATATGGGAGACCTGGGTCGATCCCTGGGTCTGGAAGATCCCCTGGAGAAGGAAATGGCAATCCACTCCAGTATTCTTCCCTGGAGAACTCCATGGATACAGGAGCCTGGCAGGTTACAATCCATGGGGTTGCAAAGAGTCCCAGACAACTGAGCAACTCTTTCACTTTCTATCCATTCTCACCACTAGATAGCGCTGTGCCCATAGTTTTAGTGTCTTCATTATTGGTTTAGAAAAATGAAACCAGCTCACAAAACATACAAAGAAGTTTCTCAACACGATTACTTAGCGTGAAAAGGTACCTCCCAGGATTAAATTAAGAGCTTTTAGAAACAGTTGGTGGATGGAACAATTTAAATCTCTTTTTGTGTTTTCTTAATTCCTGGTAAGATGATTAGCCAGCAAGCAGAAAATTGGTGAAATTCCTCTGAAAAGGGTAAAGTTGCTGCAATAGTTCTCTTAATGAAACAGCAGTCACTTTCTTTGCCCACCTCTCCTCCCCCCTCTTTAATCCTGAAATATAATCTCCCCACCTGTGCAAATGGAACTTTGAACTTATTTTTAAAGATGGCTATTAAGTGATACCAACAAAATAGTGAGGATTAGATTAATACCCAAATATCTGAAATGAATTAAGCAATTAAAGATACTTTCCTTCATGAGTGCCCTTTTGGATACAGGCGTTTTTAGTTAGAGGTCTTCTCTGGTGGCTCAGGCATGAAGAACCTGCCTGCCAATGTAGGAGACATGGGTTTGATCCCTGGTTCGAGAAAATCCCCTGGAGAAGGAAATGACAACCCTCTCCAGTAGTCTCGCCTGGGAAATCCCATGGACAGAGGAGCCTGGTTGGCTACAGAACATGGAGTTGCAAAAGAGTCAGATACAACTTAGCAACTAAACAACAACATTTTAGTTAGAGTGCCTGCAATTTGCGTATCAGTTCAGTTCAGTCGCTCAGTCGTGTCCGACTCTTTGAGACCCCATGAACCGCAGCACGCTAGGTCTCCCTGTCCATCACCAACTCCCAGAGTCCACCCAAACCCATGTCCATAGAGTCGGTGATGCCATCCAACCATCTCATCCTCTGTCATCCCCTTCTTCTCCTGCCCTCAATATTTACCAGCATCAGGGTCTTTTCCAATGAGTCAGCTCTTTGCATCAGGTGGCCAAAGTATTGGAGTTTCAGCTTCTACATCAGTCCTTCCAATGAACACCCAGGACTGATCTCCTTTAGGATGGACTGGTTGGATCTCTTTGCAGGCCAAGGGACTCTCAAGAGTCTTCTCAAACACCACAGTTCAAAAGCATCAATTCTTTGGTGCTCAGCTTTCAACTCTCATGTCCATACATGACCACTGGAAAAACTGTAGCCTTTACTAGATGGACCTTTGTGGGCAAAGTAATGTCTCTGCTTTTTAATATGCTGTCTAGATTGGTCATAACTTTCCTTCCAAGGAGTAAGCGTCTTTTAATTTCATGGTTGCAATCACCATCTGCAGTGATTTTGGAGCCCAGAAAAATAAAGCCAGCCACTGTTTCCCCAAATATTTGCTATGAAATGATGGGACCAGATGCCATGATCTTAGTTTTCTGAATGTTGAGCTTTAAGCCAACTTTTTGACTCTCCTCTTTCAGTTTCATCAAGAGGCTCTTTAGTTCTTCTTCACTTTCTGCCATAAGGGTGGTGTCATCTGTATATCTGAGGTTATTGGTATTTCTCCCGGCAATCTTGATTCCAGTTTGTGCTTCCTCCAGCCCAGCGTTTCTCATGATGTACTCTGCATATAAGTTAAATAAGCAGGGTGACAATATACAGCCTTGACGTACTCCTTTTCCTATTTGGAAAATACTCCGTTTTGGAAGAGGAAAGTACTCCTTTTCCTATTTGGAACCAGTCTGTTGTTCCATGTCCAGTTCTAACTGTTGCTTCCTGACCTGCATACAGATTTCTCAAGAGGCAGGTCAGGTGGTCTGGTATTCCCATCTCTTTAAGCATATATGTGAAAGTAATTTATACAACCTAAAGTATAGTTAAACTATTAATACTACCTTTAATTACATTTGTCTCGTTGAACACAGGGGAATCGTTTATTGGATTGTGATTTTTTGATAGTGGCCAGGGAAAAGTATGTTCAGGTAAGAAAATAATCACACTGAGGGAGAGAGAGGAGAGAATGCTTCAACAGTATTGCCAAATGAATTACATATATGGTAGCAGAGAAATGAGAAAGCAGAGACAAAGAAAGGATGCATCTCTCATTTCTGCCTTTGAGTATTTTCAGTGTAAGGGGAGAAATAAAACATTAGCATCTATGAAGAGTCATTTTGTGAGACGAACAAAAGCAAATATCAATTGGTTTAGAGCAGGGTATAGCATGCAGTAACTGCTAGTAGGCTGCCTCTTTACCTAATTACAAGGCAAGAGGCTTAATGACAGAAGGTTTCCTAGTATGAATGGATTTCAAAATGAAAGAGAGGGACATGGCTTGGTGAGGCCTGTGAAAATGGCATTTGGGAGGAATTTGTGTGTTGGGGAGAAACAGAGCATCTCTGCTGCTTCAGTGATGAAGACAGATGGGAAGTGAATCCTGTTTAAATTATTGAGTATCCACAGTAGATTCTAACATCAGGGTGAAAATTATCTTTCTCTAAGCATGCTGATTCACCTGTAGAATTAGGAGCATTGCTCCTGTTGGTTTTCAGCTCCCTCACTGATCCTACCTAACCCTCTCTTCTCAGAAGCATAGGGCACACATTCTAGATTGAGTTGATTGGTGGAGTGCTCAGTGACTTTTTGTAAAATAGGTTTTCTTTAGAAACAAGATTCAAGGTAATTTTTTTCAAATTCTCTTCTCTTCAGGTGGTTTCCATTTAGGGAATCAGTATGAAGCTGTGTCTCCACACAATTGGGAACCAGGGGTAGAGGCACTTGAAGGAAAGTGTAGGAAGGAAGCTGTCATGGCAGCGGGATGTCTGTTTCAGAAACTATGAGACCATGATGCCTCATCTCCTTTGGGCCTTGGTTTCTTCATCTGTGAAATGGAAGGAATATTACGAGCTGTCTCTGACCACATGGTTGTGAAGTGGTAAACAGATGTGAAAACACTAAAAAGTGATGAAGAGGATACAAAATAAAGCCAAATATCATATCGATAAAAAGCTGTGATAGATATGAACAATACCTTCATTTCAATGCCTCCTCACAACATCAATAGGCAAAATGCTCATCTTAGCATTGAGTCAAATGTTGTGTTTTTATATCCTGTGGATCCATAACCTTTTAAATTTTGTACTTATTGAGCATTTATTGTGCACAGCTCAAGGATCCTTTCTTTTCCCAAGGAGCAGAAGAGATGCATAGATCCTCGAATAAGCTCCCTTATCTTTTTATTACTACATGATTACTTTGTTTTTCCTTTTTTTCCTTTTTTAGTGGTGGGGAAAGAGAAATCTAGAAAGTTGGTCGTTAAGAAAGGCTCAATTGTAAAATTTTTTAAAAAGTGTGTTTGGGTGCTCATTAAAGGTATCCAATTACATCACTGCCAGTGAGTCAACCCATAACTGCTGTGTGTTTCCTACAGCATCTCAAGGCTGCATGTGGTCCTTCATTGGCCTCCGGGGTGCTGTCTGGGGCCTATCTCCTGAAGCTGGCAGTGCCCAGTGGAGTCTTCAGAGGCAGTGGTGGCGGGGACTGCTGCTTTACATTTGGCTGCTGTTTTGAATGTGGCTGCTGGTGGATTTTAAGTGTTCTAATTAACTTCACTTTTTAACTGTGCAAGTTCTCAGGATTTCTGAAATGAAGGGCCCTTGTTTTGGAAAAGGAACATCAACCACTGTCTGTTCAGCTCTGTGGAGTTTTGTCTGGTTTTAAGGGGTGCTCAGGGAAGGGATCTGGCTCCTCATTTCTGAGCTGCAGTGGGGAGGGCATTGAAATGAAGATATTGTTAATATCTACCACAAATTTTTATAAATATGATATCCACTTTTGTGGTATAGGTGGGGATCAAGAACAAAAGACTGAATAATCAAACACACAAGCAGCCTAGAAGTAGGGCCTGGGGGATATTGAGAATGCTGGAGTTGATGATTTTAGGGGAGCATGCTGGAAGGTAGAAGTGGGGTCAGGCCTCTGGAGGTCAGCACCTGGGAAAGCCCAGACCCAGGGGCCAGAGCAACCTGGGGACCTAGAATCAGATCAGCTGACAGAGGGTCCTGATGGACTGCCAATATCTGCTGGACCTGGTCCCCTGGGTTGGCAAGTCAAGTCCCACTTTTGGCTTCCTTCCAAACTGCCACCCTCACTGACCACTCTTAATGGAGGTAGAGGCTCACAGAGATAGAGGAGGCTGAAAGCAAAATGTACTTTCAGATGCTCAAGGCTTGATGTTGATATTCTCTGCCTAGAATGCCATGTTCATGCCATGCTTGCCCAATGCTGAGCAGTGATCCCGGACTCAGTTGTCATGTTCCTTCTTCCAGTAAACTTCCCTGCGTGGGTCCCTAGCCTTGGTGCATCTTGGAGGCCATGGTACATTCCTTTGTAATACTTCCCCTTCCTCACCACCCCTAGACTCTGAACTCCTTGAAGGCAGACGCCTCCTGACCTGAGTGGTGCTTGGAGCAGAGGCTGGTGTTTGGTCCTCACTCCAATGTTTGCTGAGAACATGCCAGGTGTCTAGATCAGGGTTTTCAAAACTGCATTTATTTTGATGCCTCCTTCACAATTTTTGCTATTCCCACAGGACCCCTTGAAATTTAATTTCATTTAATCTTTTTCCTCAAATAAATTTGAAATCAAATCATCTTTATAAAACTAGCTTTTTTGTAAGCACTAATATCTGTGAAACGACAAGTTTGCTATGCTGGCAATAATTTTTCTAATGTACATTTAAATGAATATATACAAATTAAAGCAAAAGTTCTATCTTTATACTCACCTCACATGCCACTTATGCTGAATCCGTGTGCACTGAGGTGCTTACACTAGTCCTGGGTGACCGAATCCCCTGCTACTGCCCCACTTTGAGCATCACCATCACTCTGCTACAGCCACTAATGCTAGGGGCACTGCTGCTGCCCACCTGCTTGCTCTAGATGCCCTTGGCCCCACAAGACTCCCCCGTCCTTTTTTTTGTATTTTTCCTCTTTCTTTTTATTGGGGTATAGTTTTTCTTTTATTTTTCAAACTTAAGAAATTTAAAATTAGAATGTAATTGCTTTACAATGTTGTGTTAGTTCCCACTGTACAACAAAGTCAGTCAGCTGCAGGTGTATTTATATATCCCCTCCTTCTTGGACCTCCACCCCATTCTGCCTCTCTAGGTCATCACAGAACACTGAGCTGAGCTCCCTGTCCTATGGAGCAATTTCCCATGAGCTATCTGTTGTCATACACATGGTAGTACATATAGCTCAATGTTACTCTGTCTAAAACAAATCAAACCAGCTTCCTATGCTTGAGTGGTCTTGCTTTTACTTGTGAATGGTGGATTTTAATCTGTAACAAGGTATTAAAGGTTATTAAGGTGATACAAATGAATGGCAACTATGGGCTACAGGGAATGGAATTTTTAGGCAAGAGTGGCAGATTCTTTAAGGAAGAAATTTGCAGTGGAGGTATATTTGGGACAACTCTCATAACCTCTGTGGGACTTCCCTGGTGGTCTAGTGGTTAAGAATCTGCCTTGCAACGCAAGGAAACAAGTTCAGTCCCCGGTCTGGAAACTAAGATCTCACATGCCATGGAGCAACTGGTGCCACAACTAGAGAGCCTGTGTGCCAAAACAAAAAGATCCTGCATACCGCAACTAAGACCCAATGTAGCCAAATAAATAAATTAGAAGCAAACAAAAAAAGCCCTATACCCCAATAAAAAGAAAGAGAAAAAATACGAAACAAACAAACAAAGACAGGAAAAAAGAAATGCAAAAAAGGCAAAATGTTTGTCTGAGGAGCTGAGAAAAGAGACTCAAAAGGCAAAGGAGAGAAGGAAAGATATACCCATCGGAATGCAGAGTTCCAAAGAATAGCAAAGAGAGATAAGAAAGCCTTCCTCAGTGCTAAGCAAAGAAACAGAGGAAAACAACAGAATGGGAAAGACTAGAGATCTCTTCAAGAAAATTAGAGATACCAAAGGAACAATTCATGAAAAGCTGGGCACAATAAAGGACAGAAATGTTGTGTTCCTAACAGAAGCAGAAGATATTAAAAAGAGGGGGCAAGAATACACAGAAGAACTGTACAAAAAGTATCGTCATGACCCAGGTAACCACGATGGTGTTATCACTCACCTAGAGCCAGACATCCTGGAATGTGAAGTCAAGTGGGCCTTAGGAAGCATCACTACAAACAAAGCTAGTGGAGGTAATGGAATTCCAGCTGAGCTATTTCAAATCCTAAAATATGATGCTGTGAAAGTGTTGCACTCAATGCGCCAGCAAATTTGGAAAACTCAACAGTGACCACAGGACTGAAAAAGTTTGGTTTTCATTCCAATCCCAAAGAAAGGCAATGCCAAAGAATGTTCAAAATACCATACAATTGCACTCATTTCACATGCTAGCAAAGTAATGCTCAAAATTCTCCAAGCTAAGCTTCAACAGTATCTGAACCAAGAACTTTCAGATGTTTGAGCTGGATTTAGAAAAAGCAGAGGAATCAGAGATCAAATTGCCCACATCTGTTGGATCATAGAAAAAGCAAGAGAATTCCAGAAAAACACCTACTTCTACTTCATTGACTATGCTAAAGCCTTTGACTGTGTGGATCACAGCAAACTGTGGAAAATTCTTAAAGAGATGGGAATACCAGACCATCTGACCTGCCTCCTGAGAAACCTGTATGCAGGTCAAGAAGCAACAATTAGAACTGGACATGGAACAACAAGCAGGTTCAAATTGGGAAAGGAGTACATCAAGACTGTATATTGTCACCCTGCTTATTTAACTTATATGCGGAGTACATCATGTGAAATGCCAGGCTGGATGAAGCACAAGCTGGACTCAAGATTGCCAAGAGAAATATCAACAACCTCAGATATGCAGATGACACAATCTTTATGGCAGAAAGTGAAGAGGAACTAAAGGGCCTCTTGATGAAAGTGAAAGAGGAGAGTGAAAAAACTGGCTTAAAACTCAACATTCAAAAACTAAGATCATGGCATGCAGTCCCATCACTTCATGGCAAATAGATGGGGAAGCAATGGAAACAGTGACAGACTTTATTTTCTTGGGCTCCAAAATCACTGTAGATGGTGACTGCAACCATGAAATTAAAAGACACTTGCTCCTTGGAAGAAAAGCTATGACCAACATAGAGAGCATATTAAAAAGCAGAGACATTACTTTGCTGACAAGGTTCTGTCTAGTCAAGGCTATGGTTTTTCCAGTAGTCATGTATGTATGTGAGAGTTGGACCATAAAGAAGGCTGAGTGCCAAAGAATTGATGCTTTTGAACTGTGGTGTTGGACAAGACTCTTCTGAGTCTCTTGGACTACATGGAGATCAAACCAGTCAAATCCTAAAGGAAATCAACCCTGATTATTCATTGGAAGGACTTTTATGCTGAAGCTGAAGCTCCAATACTTTGGCCACTTGATGCAACAAACCAAATCATTAGAAAATGATTTCCCTGATGTTGGGAAAGATTGAAGGCAGAAGGAGAAGGGGATGATAGAGGATGGGATGGTTGAATGACATCACCGACTCAATGGACATGAGTTTAAGCAAGCTCTGGGAGATGGTGAAGGACAGGGAAGCCTGGCGTGCTGCAGTCCATGGAGTCACAGAATTGGACACATTGAGTGACTGAACAACACCTCATAACTTCTACACTATCACCCTTCGGTTAGAAATATCTTGAGTCTTTACATGCACCCCAATGTTCATTGTAGCACTATTCACGATAGCCAGGACATGGAAATAACCTAAATGTCCATCAACAGAGGAATGGATAAAGAAGATGTGGTTCATATCTACAATGGAATATCACTCAGCTATAAAAAAGAATGAAACTGGGTCATTTGTAGAGATGCGGCTGGACCTAGAATCTGTCATACAAGTGAAATGTGTCAGAAAGAGAAAAACAAATATCATATATTGATGGATGTATGTGGAATCTAGAAAAATGGTACAGATGAACCTATCTGAAGGGCAGGAATAGAGATGCAAATGTAGGGAATGGATATGTGGACTTGGTAGGGGGAGGGGAATGTGATGAATTGGGAGATTGGGATTGACATATGTGCACTGCCATGTGTAAAACAGACAACTAGTGGGAACCTACTGTACAACGCAGGGAGCTCAGCTTGGTGCTCTATGATGGGCTAGAGGGATTCAATGAGGTGGGGGTGGGAGGGAGGTCAAAGAGGGAGGGGATATATGTATAGACATAGCTGAAAGACTTCATTGTACAGCAGAAACTAACACAAAATTGTAAAAGAACTATACCTCAATTTTTAAAAATTATAAAAGTTTTTTAAATTAAAAAAGAAAGTTATTTATTATTATTACATGACTGTAACATTTTCTATTTCAGGATTAAACAATCCTAGCTTCTCTAACTTTTGGCCTACTAGTTATTTTGTATCTGCACCCCCCCTCCACCTTTTTTTCGGAATTCCCCTCTTTTCTTTCCTGAATTTTTCCTGGTGGACTGGAGACAGCAATTTAATTAGTGACTTCTGAGGAAATTAAGGACTCAGTGCCCAGGTTTATAATTGTGCCCTGTTTCCTAAGCACATGTCTGTGTATAAGAAACAAATGCTTTGTAAACCTGAGTGCCACAGAGGCTAATGGGAGGAGCATTCCCCTGAGGTCGCGAGAGCAGGTCCTAACCCTGCCTTTGTGAGTCTGAACTCTGTGACTGTGTGTCAACCATTGATCTTCTTTTTTTCTTAGCTTCTCATCTGTAAAAGAGGGAAAGTAATATTTTCCACATCCTATTCACCCAAAGTTATGCTTATGGTGAGGAAGGAAAACAGTGTATGCTCTCCGTACCTGCCAGCATCATCTCAGAGTGCTTGACCCACCCTGTGTCTGATTATGCTGGACATGTTGGCTGGCCGAGTTGAGGGCCACCTGCCTCTCCTCTGTAAAAGAGGATGTCCGCCTGACAGTGTTAGGGCTACTGAAGATGCTTCAGAGACTGTGGGAAACCCAGGGGAAGCTGTGAAAGATTCTGAAACACCCCACACCTTTCAAGTCATTGTACATCACATGTGGAGGCCATGCAGTTGACACTGACTGTAATATTTCTCTTATCCTTTATATTGGGTGAACTGAACCCACAATGTTTAGCCATTGCATTCTAAGGTCTCCTTGTTTTTGTTCCATTGCTTTAAGGAGCCTGTAGGGCCAGCTCTGAGCCAAGTTGAGGGCAGTGGCTGCCAGGATTGTCTGAGAGCCAAGTGTGAGCCTTCTGTAAGCCCAAGGGGGCCATAACACCTCATATCCAGCAGGGAGGGAAACCCACTGCTCATAAAACTCAGCGCAGGAGAACAAAAAGAGACATTGAAGTCGGTCTAACTCAAAGGGCGTTTCAATGGAGTCTGGCTGATAGAGGCTCAGATTCTGGACTCTTTAGTCAGATGGTTGCCTCTGGGGTGACACTGCCAGGTCATTGGTGACCTCATTTTTGCTCTGGAGAGACATGGATAGGTATCATAAGACTCTCGTCTGACCAGGTCTGAATGGCAGCCTCTGTTTAAAGACAGATGTCTGACAGGACCGGCCTGGATGATGGAAGATGTCAGGAGAGCCCTGACAAAGGCAGGGGTGGGTGGGGACAGTCAAACAGTGTTTCCCTCTGTACCGGCTGGAACCAGTCCGAGGTCTCTGGAGGCTCTTTTCACGAGCCTCTTCTTCCTCCTCCTCGCCTCCCACCCCAAGCCAAATGATGTAATTGTGATAAATAACCGCAGTGAGCATCCTGGCCGGCATAAATTCATCCTTGTTAATTTGTGCTTAGCTTGAAACCTTTGTCATCACAGATCACGCCTAATCCAAATACATGCCTAAACTTAGTTCTGGACCTGCAGTGTTATTAGTGAATTATGTGGGTTTGGATGAGGGTAGGATATTGTTAGCAGGCTAGTCAGCTGGAGGAGGGAGCTCTGGGTGTTCCCACAGGATCTGAATGAAAACACGATGTCTAATATTTCAGCAAGTGCCTCCCCCTCCCTTTTCAGAACCATTGCAAAACCCAGCCATTAAGGCTGCTACTGGAATCTTGGCACATTCTTTCTGCCTCGTTGCTGGGAATCATTTGTAAAGTTATGTTGTGGCAATGTACTCGAATGATACTAATCACGTCCAGCTCTGTTATTTCTTTCACACGAGGGACTGTGTGTTAGTAACCAACTCAGAGCTTATTCCCACAAATCCATTTATTTCTCTCTGCAACTTGAAGATGGAATTTCTTCTTTAAAAATTACATATGTTGATTATAGTTGACCCTTCTTTTGTCTAGAGATAAACACCAGAAACCATCAGTTTGAAAGGTAATTTCCAAGATCACGTTTTGGGCTTGAGTTTATCTTTGTAGAAAGAATCGAATGAGTAGGGAGTATAGAAGGAGTGTGCTTTGAAGCAGCATTGAATCTGATTTCATGCAAGTGGTTCAATTATATTATACGGTTATTGTCTTTCTCTAATTAAAAATTTGGGTGGAGGGGGCAGATAGCTCTTGAACTTTGTAAAAACTTCAAATAGTACCAAAAGATATACAGAGTGAAAGTGAAGTTCACAATTCTGACACTCAATGCTGCAGTACACCTGGGCCACCAGCAACTGTTACCTGTTCTTTGTTGTCATTGCTGTGATGGTCTATGCATATAAAACACATTAGAGAGCGAGTTCTGTGTCCTACATTTTGTCTTGCTCACTGCTCTATTTCCAGCTTTCAAAATAGTACTGGGCACATAGCAGGATCTCAACAAATGTTTGTTGAATGAATAAATGAATAAGCAGGAATGTAAGCACAAGAACACACAGTTGGTACTATGCTATTTACACTGCTCTGCACATTTCACATTTTTTATAGTTACACCTGTAGATTTGCCTCATTCTATTAACAGGTGCCTTGTATTAATACATTGTAGGAATGTGCTTGGTTTACCAAGCCACTAATAATGGGTATTTAGGATATGTCCATTTTTCCTCTGTAGAAAAAAAAAAAGTTGCAGCACTATCTGTGTATCTATGGCTTCATGCACATTTTGAAATCTCATCCATAAGATAAATTTCTGGTTAGGCTCTGAGCTATCTGTAAAATAAAATTTTTGGAATGACTTGATTGAAGTATATGCATATGACATGGCTACTTTCTAAGTAACTAGCCCTTGCAAACTGTAAGGAGGGTTTCCCATATTCATCAGTTAATGCAAAACTTTTCTTCACTGTTTCCTTTTCTTGAAACTGTCTTCTCATGCTCTTTAATTGGAAAATTCCTAGTTAGCTTTTCTGAACCATTCAAATGTTACTATGTCTATGAAAATCTTCATATCACATTAAATTATTATTTGTTTGTGCACTTGTTTCTTTAAATAGACTGAAAATTACCTGGTAACCAGGGTTGTGTGTTATAATCTCCATATCACCGATGACTGGCATAATGAGTGCTATATTGTAAGTACTGATGAAGATTTATTTAATGGTGAACGTGTCAGTGAATTTTAGAAAGTCAGTGTGGAAAACAAAAGTATAAGTACTCCTCAATGTTGAGCTTTGGCAGTGGAGGCAAGAAGACACATTTGAATTAGCACTGTGAGATTCAAGAACAAGACCAGAAAGCTAGGTAGGCTTGGATCCAGCCAACCTGAATCTAGCTGGTCAGGTTAGATGGGACTTGGAAGTCAAGAGCATAGCCTGTCAGTAGGTTAATGCTGAGCATCAGGCCTGGAACCACATGGATGGAGATACGAGAAGAAAACAAGATGAGTCTGAATCCAGTTATTTGAGCAGAACTGACGGGATGAAAATAGGGTTAGGAATTAAGGTGAGCTGTCTCCAGGGAGAGTTTTCTTCAAGGACCAAGTGCAGTGGCTTGGGTTCAGGTATGGGGTTTTTAGCCAGAAGAAGCAAAGTCATATTCAAACTACTTCAAAGAAGTGGGTGCTTTTTGAGAAGAAGCTTATAAGGTAATCCATGGACTAGATATCTCTCAGGAACTAAGAAAGGCTATTAATTATCTATTGTTCTATAACAAATTACTCCAAGATTAGTAGTTTAAAATAACAAACATTTATATCTCATAGCTTGTATGGGCCAGAAATCCAAGAGCAGCCTGTGTGGTTCTGGCTCAAGGACTCTTATAAAGTTGTAGTTCAGCAGTCATCTCAAGGTAGGTTGTGCTTCCAAGTTGACTCACATGGTTGTTGGCAGTTCCTCACTGGCTGTTGGCTAGAAACTCCTGTTCTTCTAGGCAAGCTCTCCATGGGCTGCCTGAGTGTCCTCATGATGGCAGCTGGCTTCCCTCAGAGTGAGTGATCCAAGACAGAGCCCAGGACAGAAGCCATAGTCTTTAATACCTAATCCCAGCCTTAAAACCTAGTAGTCTTGAGGGAAGTTTCCAATAAGGCAGAGTAGAAAGACCCTGAGCTCACTTCTTTTCACAGGCATACCAACATTGCAACTATTTACAGAGCTACTACTGATGAAAAACCCTGGAACCAAACAGAAAAGATCCTTTACTACTAAAGATACAAAGAAGGAAACACAATGAGAGGGGTAGAGCTGTGATACATTCAAGACCCACACTCCTGGGTGTGTGACCCACAAGTGAGAGAATAATTAAAATGGCAAAGGTTCTCCCCAAGGAGTGAGGAGTCTGAGCCCCACATCAGGCACCTGGAGGGGAAGAAGAAAGAAAGTCAGGCTTTCAAGGCCAGTGGGTTTCCTTTCAGGAGACCCAGAGGACTATGGGAAATAGAGACTCTGCTCATAAAGGGCACACACAAAACCTCACACATTCCAGGACCCAGGGCAGAAGCAGTAATTGAAAGGAGCCTGAGCCAGATCTACTTTCTGATCTTGAAGAGTCTCCTGGAGGGGCAGGAGGCAGCTGGAGCTCACTCTAGGGACAGAGACACCAGTGGCAGCCATTTGAGGGAGTTGGTTCTACCACACTGATGCTAGTGCTGGCAAGCACCATTTTGGAATCTACTCTCAAGCTCCTTAGCCTCAGGCCTCAGTTCTGTCTCTGCCACCAGCCTATGGGCACCACTAGTGGAATATCTCAAGCCAAGCAATTAACTGGAAGCCAAGCAATTAACTGGCTGGGGATGCAGCACCACCCACCAGCAGATAGGCTGTCTTAAGACCTTCTGAGCCCACAGCCATCCCTGGACATGGCCTTGTCTGCTGGAGGACCAAGAATCTGGCCCCAGACACCAGTGTGCAGGCACTGTAATTGGGACCCGCAGGACACTATAGCCAGAGACCCGAGGACCGAGATCCATACACCAGTGAGCAGGCACCAGACTCAGAATCACCTGAGCCCCAGACCTTCACCCCAGCAAGCCTACTGTAGCCAGGACCAGCTTCATCCTCCAGCAAGCCAGCACCAGTTCTGGAACTGGCTGGCCTCAGATTCATCCACCAGCAGGCCAACACAAGTTTCAGGATACCTCAGACCCTGCAGCCAGGTGAGTCAGGAACTGGTCCCACCCACCAGTGGTCTGACACCAGCCCTGGAAGCCCAGAACTCAGTCATGCATGCCAGTCATCCAGAACTAGATCCAGGAACTGGGATCATCCTCTGGTGGACAGGGACAAGTTCTGAGATGTCCTGAACCCTAGAAGAAGACATAGGCAGAATAGTGTTCGACATATATTGTAGCAATATTTTTTTGAATCTGACTCTTGAGCAAAAAAAAAAACAACAACCCAGAAGCAAAAATAAACAAATAGGACCTAATTAAACTTAAAAGCACTTGCCTGATAAAGGAAATCGTGGTCAAAACAAAAAGACAACCTACTGAATGGGATAAGTGAGTGAAGTCGCTCAGTCGTGTCCAACTCTTTGCAACCCCATGGACTGTAGCCTACCAGGTTCCACCGTCCATGAGATTTTCCAGGCAAGAATACTGGAGTGGGTTGCCATTTTCTTCTCCAGGAGATCTTCTCGACCCAGGGGTTGAACCTGGGTCTCCAGCATTGTAGGCAGACGCTTTACCGTCTGAGCCACCAGGGAAGTATGGGATAGAATATTTGCAAATGATATGACTGATAAGGGTTTAATATCCAAAATATATAAACAGTTCATACAAATCAATATCAAAAAGACAACCTAGTTAAAAAGTGGGGAGAAGATCTGAATAGACATTTTTTTCCAAAGAAGACATACAATTGGCTATAAGGCACATGAAAAGAAGCTCAACATTATTAATCATCAGAGAAATGCAAATTAAAACCATAATGAAATATTATATCACACCTGTCGGAATGGCTGTCATCAAAAAGAACACAAATAACAAATGTTGATGAGGTTGTGGGGAAAAGATCCCTTGTACACTGTTGGTAGAAATGTAAACTGGTGCAGCCACTGTTGAAAATAGTATGGAGTTTAGTCAAAAAACTAAAAGTAGAACTACCACATGATCCAGCAATTCCACTTCTGCACATATATCTGAAAAATGAAAACACTAATTTAAAATGATACATGCACTTCAATGTTTATAGCAGTGTTGTTCACAATTACCAAGCTATGGAAGCAACCTAAATATCCAAACAGAGGAATGGATAAAAAAGATATGATGCCGATATATACAATGGAATACTACTCAGACATAAAAGAAATGAATTTTCTCAATTTACAACAATGTAGAATGACCTAGAGAGTATTATGCTTTAGTGAAATAAGTCAGATAAAGAAATACTGTATGTTAGCACTTATATGTGGAATCTGAAAAATAAAACAAACTCGTGAATATAACAAAGAAAGAAACAGATTCAGAGATCTGGAGAAAAAACTAATGGTTACCAGTGGGGAGAGGGAGGTGGTGGGGGGCAGGATCAGGGTAGCAAATTGAGAGGTACAAACTACTATGTATAAAATAAATAAGCTGCAAGGATATATGGCACAGCACAAGGAAAATAGGTAACATTTTACTATAACTGTAAGTGCAGTATAATCAGTGAAACATGTGAATCACTGTTGTACCTCTGAAACTAATACAATATTGTAAATCAACTGTACTTCAATAAAGAGTCTTTCATAATCTAATCCCAGAAGTAATATACTATTACTTCTGCCATATTCTATTATTAAACACACCAACTCTGGGAGAGGGCTCCATGAGGGTGTGAATACTAGGAAGTGGAATACATGGGGTGCCATCTTCGCTAGTGACTATTAGACAAATACAACATCAGACCTCATTGCAACGTGGGCAGGAAGACTATAGGTACCAAATCTGCTTTTTCATTGACTCTTTTAGAAGATGTTTAGCCTTTTTCCCATAGCATTACTGCTACTTTATGCTCATCTTCTGCACATTCATTCCCCTCTCCACTAGTTTTACTCATTGACTTCTTCTTCTTATTCATCATTCATTGGCTGACACATGGTTCTACCGGGGCTCTCTGGTCCAGGCCTGCTCATATGAATTTATTTCCTCTTCCTAACTGCTTGATGCCTTGGTCACCCAATTCTAAATTTATACAAGATAAATCTGATTGATCAGGCTCATCTTTTTACATCAAACCATAGGTAGTGGGTCAGCCTCTAGTGGAATAACACTTGGGATAAATGCCCACGTCCCAGCCTTCAGTCATTGTTAGGGGCTTGCTTTAGATGGTACCCAACAGGAGCCCTGAAATGTGAATACCTATGGTGGGAGGTAAGTCTCCTAGAAACTTTGTGGACAGGGTAAATACCGATGGAAAGCTGGAGCTTTCCAAAGTAGGGCCTGAATCTTGGTCTGTAATTTACTATCCATGTCTCCTTAGGTAAGGTGTATGTGCCATCTCTGTAAAATAGACATAATAATAAGAGTATAGTTTTGTGTTTTCATGAAAATTAAAGGACATTATACATCGGTACAGTGCTGGGAATATAACAAGCTTCAATAAATTCTAGCTGTCATTTCTACTGAAATGACAAAACAGGTTTTGATGATGTTTTGGAGGTCAATGGATGGAAGAGAAGGTGTGTCTCTTTCAGTTTTAGCCATTCATTCATTCATTCATGAAACAAGTACTTATTGATAGGTCTTCTTCCTTTATCTTGGAACTTGCTTTTTGGTTATAGTATAGGCACTGAAATTATATATATAATCGATTCATTATCATGTGATTCACAAAAGCTCTTTCAAGCCTTTTTATTTTTAAAAGTTCTCTACAGATGCCCAGCTCTCCTGGAACCTTTTCTCACTTTTCATAGATAACATCTTGCCTGCTTTCCTGAGAAGAGGTAATAGTAGGTAATGGAAAGAATCCTAAACTTGGCACAGGAAGATGTGAATTTGAGTCTTGGCTTTGCCTCTGATGGGTTGGCAAGTTACTTGTCTTCACTGAACTGACTTTCTCCTCTATAAAAGGGTTATAGTATGACTTACCTCACCTTCACCTAAGAGGCCATAGGGTGTGGTGGTTAAGAACAGTCTCTGAAGCCAAATCATCAGGTTCAAATTCCAGGTCTCCCTCTCACAAGCTGACCCTGCTCAAGTTACCTAACCTTTCAGTGCCTTGGTTTCTTCATCTGTAAAATGAGATGTTGATATCAGGACCACGTCCATAGAGTTGAGTTGGGAGGGTTCAATGAGCTGATGTAAATAAACCACTTAGAATAACCTGGCAATCATAATTGACACATAAATGTTATCTCTATGTAGCTTTGCTCCTGACTCTGAGAACCAACAAAAATAACATTTTAGTGTCTTCATCAGACACAAAATAAAATAAGAACAAATATTTATAAGTTGAAAGTCAGGAGTTACTTCAGTTTCTCCCAGGGATGCTTTACATCATAGTCTCTTCTTTACTGGAATGTCCTTTTATGCTGTTTCTACTAGTTTCTATCACCAGCTTCATGAAAAGGGAAACACAGTTCCCAGTTACATTTTTGTTTTCGATAACTTCTGTCTCCATTGACCCTCCAGTCTGGTTTCTAGCCTCCTACCCATCTTCAGACTCCTGAGAGTCCCTTGGACTGCATGGAGATCAAACCAGTCCATCCTAAAGGAAATCAGTCCTGAATATTCATTGGAAGGACTGATGCTGAAGCTGAAACTCCAATACTTGGCCATCTAATGCTAAGAACTGACTCATTTGAAAAGACCCTAATGCTGGGAAAGAATGAAGGTGGGAGAAGAAGGGGATGACAGAGGATGAGATGGTTGGATGGCATCACCAACTCAATGGACATGAGTTTGAGTAAGCTCCAGGAGTTGCTGATGGACAGGGAGGCCTGGCATGCTGCAGTCCATGCGGTCGCAACGAGTTGGACATGACTGAGCGACTGAACTGAAATGAACCTGTCTGCATTCATTCCCCCTCTTCACCAGAGTCACTTCATTGACAGTCACTCAGGGCCTCCTCTTCTGGCATAGCTCCATTTGCTTTCACGGCTTCATCCTTCTGAGCATCCACCTGGAATTCTGTTCTATGCCTCACCTCCTTTTAAAAAACTTTGGATCACCCTTTTCTTTCCTTTTTTTTCTTTTTAATGTGCTTTTCATTTGTTTTATCCTCAATTTCCAAGTCTGTCATCAACAGCCTTCTCATTGAATAATCCTCTTGCTTTGCAAGTCAGTCTTCTCCAATGACTTATTCTCATCTCTGTGAAGAAGGCTTCCAAAGTGTAGCTCTGAGTCCAACTTGCCTTTTTGAGTTCAAGTTCTTTGAGTTTTATATTCAAAATGTCTGAAACAAAATTCATCTTCCAATCTAACTTCTCATGTCTCCTTACCTCTATAAGTGGCATCTCCCTTGCCCTGATCACCTAAAGTTCAGAGTCATCCACTCATGGCTCATTCAATTCTTTCAGCATCTATTGTGTAACAAGTATTTTGCTGGATGTGAGAGTGCAAAGATGCATCTGACACAGTCCTTGGGCTAGGGAGAGAGAAACGTGGTGATGGGAGAGTTTAGTGAGTGTGAACAGGGCTCCTTCAAGTGCCCAATATGCCTGGTGGGACTTATGAAAGGATACAGGAGGAGGCATGGCTTGATCAGAATATCACAGGTGAGAATGTTTTCAGAAAGAGCTGGAAAAACCCAAACAAAGAGTCTGAGCCAAAACAAGAGAAGAGAAACAGTCAAGAGCTGTCATGACATGAGCACCTGCCCAGCCAGGCACTCTGGCTGGGTTTCCTGGCAGACCCAGAGAGACATGTCTCTGCCATTTGTCTTTGCCTCTCTTTCCCCAGTTTCTTATTCAGTCCTCCATATTTATTATTGGTTTGACTTTACTATTATACTCTTCTTGTGAAATGTTTAAAACACATACAGAAATAGATGCTATCATAACTTCCCATGTACCTATCACAGCTTCAACAGTAATCAACTCTACATTTCCACCTAGCCCTTCCCGTCTGTATTGTAATGAAGAGTCTCACACATTATCTCAGTTTATCCACAAGCATTCCTAAAAGATGAGTGTTAAAGAAACACAGCCACAACATACAGCTCAATAAAGAAATTAACAGTCATTTCTTATCATATACTCAAGTCTCAGACATGGCTTTATTTTTCATAGTTTGTTTCTATCAGAATCCATATAAAGTCCACTTTTGTGGTTGGTTGGTCACTTTAAAATTTTTCTTTTAATCTATAGGTTCTGCATCCATTTATTTCTTTCTCTTGCAATTTATGTGTTGAAGAACCAAGTCATTTATCTTTAGGTTTTCCTATGGTTTGGATCTTGCTAATTGTATCCCTGTGATGTCATTAGAAATATTCTTCTGTCTCTTGTATTTCTTATGAATTGATTGGTAGACCTACACATCTGATCTACAGATTAAACCAAGACAACCTCATAGTGGCATGGGATGGACATAGTTTCTACTTGTCTCTCTTTTGACATCATTGATGCTCAGGACCATTCATTCGTAAGAAGTGGCAAAATGGTGATATTCTAAATTTTATCTTTCTCTATTCATTTATCAGCGTAAATACTTCTATAAGAGTAAACTTCTTTCATTTAACATCTGGGTTCCCAGTGGTACACTTCATGGAGGAAAGACAAGATCAATGCATGATTGTTTCCCTTACTTACTGATTGGTTTCCCAGTGTCTTCGAATAGAGAACAATTAATGTTTTTCTTTTAAATACTGTTATGATATTGTAGATTTAACATCTGTAATGTGTTTTCATACTCTTCAGTTATGATTCCAATTAAATGCACAAATTGCTCTGTTTTTGGCCTATGGTAGCTTCTCCCAGTTGGCTCTGAGTTCATTTTATACAACCCAGTGGTCTTTGATAGCTTCTTTGCTATTTGACATAAGGTACTCCAGATTCATCTTATAAATCTTCTGGCCCAGACTTTGGATCAGCCACATCTCTGAGGACTTCCTGATTTCTTGTATTGGGAAGTGTATTCCAAGACCACAGTTTGGGTACTAGGGGTCTCCATTACTTTTAATCTCAGCTGCTATAGTGAACTTGACCCACTAGTTTCTGATTACTGTATACTTTACAGTTATACTGCATTTCTGCTGCTAGATCCTCCTGAATCCCAGAACTAGTCATGTCTTGCTTCCATGTAGCCATTTCACAAGCCTCCCTGACCCATCAGATCCACTACTAGCTGGGTATTCTAACATGTTTCCCAGCCTGGCCAACCTGAGTTCCCAGGTGTGACCCTGCTTCTCCCTTGTGTACCCTGCCATGTACCAACCAAACTGATCCACCAGCCGTTTCATATTCTGCCTCCTACTTTCCCATCTCTGTGACATGGTTCATGCTATATATTCACTTGGGCCTTTGGATTTTAGATGTCCTCTGAACCTGTGTTTTTAGATGTCCTTGGAGATATGGCTGATTCCAAGTCTGGGACAGGAAATGCACAGTTCAGTTCAGTCGCTCAGTCGTGTCTGACTTTTTGCGACCCTATGGACTGCAGCACGCCAGGCCTCCCTGTCCAACACCAACTCCCAGAGCCCACCCAAACTCATGTCCATTGAGTCGATGATGCCATCCAACCAAATCATCCTCTGTTGTCCCCTTCTCCTCCTGCCCTCAATCTTTCCCAGCATCAGGGTCTTTTCAAATGAGTCAGCTCTTCGCATCAGGTGGCCAAAGTATTGGAGTTTCAACTTCAACATCAGACCTTGCAATGAACACCCAGGACTGATCTGCTTTAGGATGGACTGGTTGGGTCCCCTTGCAGTCTAAGGGACTCTCAAGAGTCTTCTCCAACACCACAGTTCAAAATGTACAAGCCCTCTCTTAAATGTCCCTCTGCTTTGGGGGCTGGATTGATCATGTCATAATGAAAGTTCTCCAGGTTTTGAATTCCTGTGACTCTGTCTCATGGCACCAGACATACACATATCCCCTATGGGACTATGAATTCCTAGAAGGCTGAGATCCTGGCTTATTTATTCTTTAAATTCCCAGGGCTAAGCATTTTCCCTGACATATAGCAGATACTCAGATACATGTCTTTTTAATGAAAGACTGATTTGATGACTGAACAGTTACTTATAGTCTGCCTAGTGTTATGGCTATTAGGATGCCCTCCAGCTCGCATCTATTCAGTCTCACTGGATGACAGTCTCCTTGAAGGTGAGGGGAGGAATGGAACTTCCTCACTTTTGTCTTTTCACCCCTAACAATGCCTAGCTAAACTTAGAGTAACTACTGACTGTATATTGGTTGAGTTGAGTTTATGGCAAAAAAAGAGGAATTTAAATCCAGAAACTCACTCTTTTGGCTCAGCCAACAAAGATCTGAGCTTTTGACCCATTCTCTTCTGCATCAGTGACAGAAAATTTGAGAAGCAAAGGAAGGCACAATTCAATTTTCTTTTTTTGCCACTATGCATTTCTGGATAGGCCAGCTTAATATTGCAATTCTTTCTTTTTTTCTTTTCTTGCTTCTTTTCCTTCTCTCTGAGGCATCTTGTGTGATTGAGGCTCTTCTAAGCTCACTGCAGAGGCTCAGCATGGCAGTAAAAAGCTTCCCAGAAAGCAGTCCAAGAACAAACAACCAGTGACCCTGGGGATGGCAGCACAAAAATGCTATTGACAAAAGATGGGCAGAGAGCGGTTGCCTTTATTTGGACAGAGTGAGGAAAAGAACTCGCACTGAGTCTGTTAGCCAAGCACACCCTGGGTGTTCTATTGCTCTTTTGGGGAGAGTCACATGCCTGCAATATCTGAAGCTAGGGAAAGGATCCAAGACTCTCAGCGGCTGCCCAAGGACCTTCTGACGGCAGTGTGGAGATGGGTGATATGAGCTGGACCACCAAATCACCCAGCCCGGTGTCTAGAGTTGGAACTTGGACTCCATGGGCTGAATGTTTAGGGCATGTTCTTTCTCCCATGCCAATCTCTATTTTGTAAAGAAGCCCAGGGTTGGTTTTATTTCCTAAAGAAATGCAGAGGCCAGCAAAATATCATGGAAGCTGAGTGTCCTAAGACCTGCTTTTTAATTCCTGTTCTTTCAGTAACTAGCAGCAAGACACTAGTCCTCTGGTCTAGTTTTTCTCATTCTCTTTATATACCTAATGTCTGGTTTCAGTTATCGTCAAAGTCCTTTCCAGTTCTAAATATTTTTAAATTAAATTTTCTGCTGTTGGAAATTCTGCTGATTAAAGTAATTTCTAAACTGGCCTTTAGAATGCTGTGGCTGATGATTTTAAAGAAATCGTCAACACTGGAATTCTCAACTCTGCTATTCAGGATTATTCTTAAAACATAGAATTTTAAACACAAAGGGAGGGTTTCCCAAACAGCAATGCATTGACTTGTGCCCTTGGTCTCCTGGCCAGCCTATGAGAATCCTGCCCTGCTAGCATACTACCTGACAGAGATGGAGCTCACTTGTGTTAAGGGTGTTTCAGTTGCCTAAGGAAGAGAAAGATGCCTGACCACCCAGGACTAATATGAACAATGAAGTTCTTTTCTGAACTCTTGGAATACTCATGTCAGCTGACTGAGGCTGTTATTACTTTGGGAAGGTTGGGAATTTCCAGTTCCTAAATGCCTCCCCTGTGCTGGGGATGGGACTCGGTGCTTTATGTAGAGTCTCTAATTTAACTCTCACAACAGTTCTGTGAAGCAGTTATTATTTTCCTCAATTTCCTCATGAACTGAGTAGAGAGAGGGGGCTTACTGAAGTGTTATTATGAAGAAGAAGGGAAAAAGTGGGGAAAGGAGGAAAAACAGAAAAATTACTTTGCTCAAAACCACACTGAATAATGTACTCTGAAACCAGGTGTGTCCCATTCCAAATCTGGTGTTTTATTTCATCCTAATTGTTATGGTTAAAGAAGCCTATGAACACCTCCCTTCTTCCACTTAGCATTTTCTGGGTTAAGTCATTGAAGGTCTGTGTGCAAATACAGGTATTTCTTTTGAGAGGAAGAGATGGGAAGACTCTGTCCATCTTTCCTGTCTTGGGTAGGATTCCTTGGTCAGGTTCACTTCACCTTCCACCGGGGTTGGAGGCAGAGGCACCTAGCACAGGCAAGTTTTAACCATGGATCTGAATAAAGACAGGGAGCTCAGGCATGTGAAGAAGCACCCAGTAAAGTAATCATCTCATCCTTGTAGGGACAGAGTCCTGAAAAGAAGCATGAATGGATCCAAGTCCTTTATGCTTGCCTGTCTCTCACTTCAGAGTCATGTGTACTATCTTAGTCTGTGCTGGTCATGAGTGGATCGGGCTCATCTCTGTCACATGACCAACCCTAACTACTCATTAGAGAATTAGGCTTTTGATTTACACAGCTGAACCTTGTTCTAGGCATTGCTGCCCCTCTGTTCACTAGGGGCAAATAAGCAACCTGATTTTTACCCAAGTGCCCCAAGAATAGGTAGACACAGAGTGAAGGAAGGGCACCGTAAGCCGCTGTTGCTCCATGGTGTGGACCAGCATTTGTGGGCTCCATTTTGATGTGACTCAGTCAACATTGCTTTCTTGACTTTGGACTCTCCTTTCAACCCTGACCAGCCAGCTTACAACACCAAGAGGTGGATATGGGACCGGAATGCTAATGACTCAACAGGGCTCTTTGTCTCCATGGTGAAGTCATGTATTTCACACGCTCCCCAGACAGAGACTCACCACCCCACATTCCTCCTGCTCTGAGAAAGAAATGCTTTATTTCCCAAAGAGGAAACTATGATGGCCCAGGAGGAAGTTGAGGGGCTGCCTCAACTTATCTCTCCTCCCTTCCCAGTGCCACCTCCTCACTGGCTTAATCTTGGGTAGGGCAAGGAGGTAGTATTACTTTCTGTTGAGTACTTTAGCTAAAATGTATGGACAAAACCCTTTTGACTTCAAACATTTTCATGCAGCTGAAACAAGAAGATTGTCAATCATGTGACCAGAAGTCCAAGGACAACTAAAGACCATGTCCATTGTGTTTCCAGCAGCACTGCATCCTCAGGGAATCTCTTCCTGGTTGTGGATTCAGGCAGTGGAAGGAGCTCCATTTTAGCAGTTCTGCCTTTGTCCACACTCTGTTCAGCTGATGATTCAATTCTGAACTTGCTGCTGCCGTGTTCCCTCGGTTGGTTTACCAGCAATGATATATCCTAACTCCTTGGTTTTTATCTGCCCCAGACCTGCCTCAGAAGTAGATTTCTAGTTCATTTTAATGATATGGTATCCTTTGAAATGGCACCAGCCTTCAGCTCTGGCTCTGGTGTGACCTTCTTAAATTAGGTTCACTTATGGTCTCATGTTTCCACTCACCTTTGTGCTCCACTGCTTCAACTTCTGGTAAGCAGAGTCCTTACTTCTGATTTTTACTTACTTACTTCTGATTTTTACTCCCAGAAGTTCTTACTTCTGGGACTTCTGCTTTTCCCTCCCCTCCAATCTCTACAAAGGAGAGTTGATGGGGCCAGCCTGGCTGGCCAGTTCTGCAAGGTTGCATTGAAAAATGAGAGGACCCTTTGCCTACAACTGTGGCATGTAGGATCAGAAGCGAAGGTCAAAATCAGGGTTGTAAGAGCAAGGAGATCGGATGCGAACTTCAGAAACTACAGTGTATTATTGGATTGGGTTAGTGTCTCAGAGTTCTGTGATAGCCTATCTGGGAAAAGAATCTGAGAAAGAATGGATACATGTATATCTATAATTGAGCCACTTTGCTGTACACCTGAAAATGACACAACATTGTAAGTCAACTATACTCCAATATAAGTAAAAATTAAATTAAAAAAAGATGAAAATGAGAAACAGTGAGCAGGAATGAATAGGTGGCATAAGCCCTAAGCAATATGTATTATTCCCTCAGCATTGGATTTTGCACAATTCCTTCCCAGAGATTGTGTAGATGCAGCAGCTCCATTCACAAAGACTGGACAGGTTGCGTCTCTAGCATATAAACCTATACTTTGGGGTCAGGTCACTGCTGAATGTGGATTGGACATTGTGGCTTAGTAACAAGAAGAGTGAAATCACAACGAAAACACAGGCAACCACATATAATACCTTATTATTATTTCTTATTCTGGGGACCTCAAAGAACTGAATAGAAAGAATATCTTTTCTTCCTTTTCTAGATGCCAAAAGTCTGACTCTAGTTTTCTTTAGCAGTTGACTTTGTCAAGCTTACTCCAATATAACAGCCTTTTGTATATTTTTTTCCGCCAAATCCCCTTGGCCTCTGAACTAAAGCAAACTCCACTGAATGTTATTGCTGAATAGCTGGCGGCATGTTTACGATATGTATGCCTTTCTCTGGCTGACCTCATGGAATGGGGCTGTTGCCTAGCCAGGGACCCATTTAGAGTGGCAGAGGATGAGAAATTATAGACCGTCCAGCCTAACCTCAGAGGTGGGCAGATCCGAGAGACATTAAGAAAGAATGAGCTCACAAAACATCTGGAGAAATATGAACTGACAAAAACTAGCCATTGTGGTTTTGTAAGGGTAAATATTCTTTGACAAATGTGGTGGGACAAAAAGAGAGTGAGAAAGAGGGAATAAAGGAGAAAATGTGGAAAGCAGAGGGTTTTGAGACAGCGGACATCAACTATTAGAATATCCAAAAGACTGTGGATAAGGTATTGCTGAATAGGGGCACACATTGGGTGGTACCTCTAGGCTTTCTAAAGGAGTGTGCATCAATCATTGCAATAAAGAGCTCAAGTCAAGCTGTAATTATCCCCTTTCTTTTCCTAAGGGTACTGTCTTAGATTCAGTTATTACACACTTGGGTGGTGAGCCTAGAGCCAAGTAAAGCTGTGGAGTTTAAGACCTCCAACTTTCTCTGCAAGGTGGTTAAAATTATCAGTTGGCCTGGGTGCGCATACAAAAATTATTCAGGAAAGACAACTGAATCTCTTGAGGAGGATCATCAAGACATCAATGAAATAGATTTTTTTGTTCAGTGGTCAGCCAACTACAGCCCACAAGCTAAATCCACCTGTGTCTGTAAATAAAGTTTTATTGGAACACAGCTATATCCATTCATTTACATATTATGGATGACTGCTTTGATGCTCCAGTGGCAGATTTGACTAGTTGCCATGATATGGTCCAGAAGCCTAAAATATTGACTATTTGGCAATTTACAGAAAAAAGTTACCAATCCCTGTTCTAGTTTATCTGTACCCTGCTCTGATCAATCATTTTATACAGTCCCTTGGTGAATCTATCACTTCATTTTCTTTTACTTTCTCATAGCACATGTCATTTTTTAAACCATCCTGTTGAGTTTATACTTTTGAGTTTACACTTACACTTTGACTATTTCCTCCAAACAGAAAGAAAGTTCCTTGAAAACAGATATCTTGCCTATTCTGTTCATCATGATATATCCTCAGCTCCTGGCACATAGAAGTAGTTCAATCACTTGTTATTGCATGAATGAATGAGTGAATGAATAAATGCAGGTGAGAAAACATGGTGAGAAAAACGGGAGTAAGAATGAAATGCTGACAATGCTTAGTGACTGATAGAAAACAGAATAACCATATATTTGTATTTTCTGTTTAACTGACCAGATAACATTAGTTTTAAATTAGTTAGAAAAAGTATCCACATTTATCTACCTACTCTGTTATGTCAAATTTTATAATCCACTCTAAGTCATCCAATGCGTGTATTTCTCTTCATGGTTTATAAACATTTTCAGGAATGGATGTTGCATGCCTAGTGCCTTCCTGGTTCTCTTGTGATTGTCTCATTGCTGAGTCCCTGACATCTGGGCCATGTCTCTGAAATGGGAAGACTACTCACGGTGAGATGGAAGGAGGCAAAGAAGAGTCAAGACCTTGGGATCCTCTCAACTAAGTCTGTTTGCAATTGGGAACTTGGGTGTTACCTACTTTATATTTGATTATATATGAACTTCTAGAAGGAATAGTCTTCCCTAGTGGCTCAGACAGTAAAGAAAGAGTCTACCTGCAGTGCGGGAGACCCGGGTTGATCCCTGGGAAGATACCCTGGAGAAGGGAATGGCAGCCCACTCCAGTATTCTTGCCTGGAAAATCCCATCCATGGGGATTTTCAAAGCCCCAATCCATGGGGTCACAAAGAGTTGGACATGACTGAGCACTATTACACTCACTAGAAAGTATCACTACACAACTGGCCATTGCAGTTATATACACTTGTAATCTAATCATCAAGTCAAATAGAGCTTTGTGGTTTCCAGAAAACGATAATGTAAGCCTCTTAACAGTTAATCTGGTGGCTCAGATGGTAAAGCATCTACCTACAATGTGGGAGACTGGGGTTCAATCCCTGGGTTGGGAAGATCTCCTGGAGAAGGAAATGGCAACCCACTACAGTATTCTTGCCTGGAAAATCCCATGGATGGAGGAGCCTGTTAGGCTACAGTCCATGGGGTCGCAAAGAGTCGGACATGACTGAGCAACTTCACTTTCACTTAACAGTTAATAATAATAACAAAATCCCTAATATTTCTTGAGCTGTTGGAGAAAAGTCTGCAAAATAAAAGGACTTGGCTCTAGCCTCTGAATCCCTACCTTTTTCATGGAGCTTTTCTCAATGAATCTCTGAAGCAAGCGTAGTTCAGTGGGTGTGTGTGTGTGTGCTAAGATGCTTTAGTCATATCTGACTCTTTGTGACCCTATGGACTGTAGCCCACCAGCCTCCTCTATGCATGGGATTTTCCAGACAAGAATATTGGAGTTGCTATTTCCTCCTCCAGGGGATCTTCCTGACCCAGGGATCAAACCTGCATCTCTTATGTCTCCTCCATTGGCAGGCAAGTTCTTTACCACTAGCTCCACCTGGGAAGTCACATTTTGTTACATAGGCTGCCATCTGTGATAGAAGAGCAGTGATTATCTGCACAAAAATTCTCTTTATTCTGTGGATGTTTTAATTTGTTTCAAAATGTCTGTCATGGGCTACTAGGGTCAAACAAAAAGGACTCAAGTGCCAACTTTAACCAGGCTCCACTGGTCAAAGATGATACAATTTGAGTATCAAACAAAGAAATCAACTGCATTGGATTGATATTCATCAAATATAGTGAAATCCATGAGTTCAAAATGGCATTGGGAAAAAAAAGAAAATGAATTGCTTGCTGTTGGAGGATACTAGGGAACCAATTCATTATTATGAACTCTAAAGGAAAATGATTAAATATTTTTGTTGTCTGTCCTATATAAACTGTACCACTGAATAGCTAAAATATATAGTAGTTGTGTGCATGCATGATAAGCTACTTAGTCATATCTGACTCTTTGCAATCCCATGGACTGTAGCCTGCCAGGCTCCTTTGTCCATGGGATTCTCTAGGCAAGAATAATGGAGTGGGTTGCCATGCCCTCCTTCAGGGGATCTTGCCGATCTAGGGATTAAACCTGTATCTTTTATGTCTCCTGCATTGGCAGGCAGGTTCTTTACCACTGCCACCTGGGAAACCCATATAGTAGATAATGGGAAATTTATAGATGTAGTCAGCTGGGAAGTAAAGAAAACATGGCAGCATTGGAATGTCACGATGATGGAACCACTAATGAGGGAGTGGGTCTTGGCACTGAGCATGAGTGACTACTAATAAAAAGAGACAACCACACGTTGTGACCCTCCTGGAAAACACACCACTGCCTTTGAAACAGTCTTACCAACAGATAAAACTTGAATCTGATCAAGCCTCTAGATACAATAGCAATTTGCAGGAAAATGCAGAGGACAGATGATCAGTGTAGTAGACACTGCATGAATGCAGTTGGCAAAACCCAGATTGGTAAGCTCTGAAAATAAGTGATCTTGTTCCTTTAATAAATTAATTGTAAGAAAGAGAAGATGAAGGGGAACTATGGATTGAAAGAAAGTTAAAAAGCATCATTCAGTCATAATTAATGGGCCTTATTTGCAGCCTGATTATATAAGCAAAATATAATAAATTGTCAACATTTATGTTTCAGTTGAACAGTGACTAAATATTATATAGTAATAAATTATTGTTAATTTTTAGGTATGATATGGATATTATACTTTTAAAGAGTCCTTTTAGAGATACTGAAATATTTTAGATGAATGATACAATGTTTGAGATTTGTTTTAAAGTAATAGAGGGTAGAGAGTTAGGTGAGAATATTAGATGAAGCAAAGCCAGTTGTGAGCTGAAAATTGTCGGGTTCATTGAGTTCGTGGGGTTCATTATACTGTTCTCTCTGCTTTTATGGATGACTGACACATCCATTACACAAGAATTTTTTAAATGACTATCTTGGCAGAAAGAACAGCGGTTATTCAACTAGTTCTTTTAGTGGCAGACAGAGAAGGTGACATATGACTATAAATCATTCATTGTGAGACTTATCTATGGGAACGTAGGCTATATATTAATAAATAAATATTTTGCGTATAATATAATGTTTTTTTCCGATTATAACATTAGATTATAATATATATAGTTAATCACCAGGTGATCTCAGTGATCTGTAAATATTTAAGTAGTCATTTAAAAGATTTAGTTAATGTAATACATGTTACTATTTCATTACTGGGTAACTACTTAGATGAGGGCAGTTACAATGGGGGAAATTATTATTGATTAATTTCTTCTTTTTTTTGAAGAATTTTCCCAAGAGTCTACTATTAATATATGCCAGCACCAGACTAGGTTCTGAGGATAAAACTCACCCAAGTCCTGCTCCTTCCCGGGAGAAATTCATTTTCTAGTGGGTGAAACAGACAAGTGGATACCGTGCAACTACAAAATAGCAGCCAAGGAAGCCATGGTTCATCTACCAAGGGAATGCAGTCAACCTGTCCTGAAGAGAAGAATGCCGGCTAGCAGGCTAAACCTTTGGTAGGTAAGAGGCAGGGGAGGGACAGAGAAGGTGGAAAGGCAGTGATGGCAACAAGGTACCCCGGGAGTACATTTTGCTCTGTGTAGCAGGATTGTTGTGTACAAGGGGAAGAGCAAGCACAGATGAGACTGGGAACATTTAATGCTCCATATTTCAGAGGAGGTGGAATAAGCAAAAGGCACACTGCTCCATGCACAGTCCATAGGATCTCATCCCACTGAGTTCCCGTCCTGCTCTTGACTATGACAGCTGACATGAAGCAAAGCCTCTGTTACTCAGAAGCTGCTCCTCAAATCCCCATCTACACACTCCCTTCTTGCCAAGCCTTCCCTCTGCAGCCTTTCCTTCCTAACTTCCTGGTCTGTCCTCTCTCCCAGCCCTGGCTTCTTTTTCTTGCTTTTCGGTCCAAATCTCAAGAGGACAAAGGCTCTGTCTTTCTTTGCATTGCATTTAGCTTCACTTGCCTGCATTGGTGTTTTCCAGGGATGCTCATGGCCTTTTTTTCCAGTTAAGTTTGTCAACTAGAAAAGACCTTGGGAATGAACAATTTGATTTTTTTAACTTGAAGAACGATCTTAAAGTGGTAGCTTGTTTTATGTGATCACTTATCTCTATTCCTTTGGTTTAATTTACCCCTTTAAAGCAAGGGGGAGAAAAAACTTGAATAGTCCAATGAGGGTAATTCCTTGTCATTTATTGAGAGCTTTTTCTTGGTCAAAGAAAACATTAGCATTCTTAGCTGTTCACTTATTTATACTACAGGAAACCAACAGTTATGCAAAGTCATTGCCAACATAATCACGAGCTGCTGTGTGGAGTCTTAAGTACCTCATGGAAAAATAACTCTGAATTGGAATTCTTCCCAAAAGTAGACTTCATTAACGCTTTGACAACTGAGGCAGGCAAAAAAAAAAAAAAAGGAATCTAGAAAGCAGTTATAAACACGAATGGCTGTTAAACTTTTCAGCAGGGTGATTTAGTGTAAAAAATGTAAGATATTAGCACAAATGCTCTTGCAAGAGTACCACGACTGTGTCATGTCTTTAATTTACCTAGAATTAATTGCAGGTTTAAAATGCTTTATAGTTTAATGAACAAACAGAACACAGCCTCAAGCATGTTTATTAACCTGGTTGTACCTTGTATTTTAAAGAGTCTGAAAATGTGGGAGATAAGGTGTGTGTGTGTGCGTGTACAAAAACATAGAAGCAGTGTGTAACACAGTGGATATTAGGGCAGAGGGTGTGGTTTGTTGAAAAAGTCATTATCAAAACTGTACATTTCACTCAAATTGCAATTAAGTCTTGGACGAATATATTCTGGGCCCTTGTCTTTAAAAGGAGTTTCTGGGTTTTTTGGGGTTGCTGTTCTTTTTATTTGTTAAATCGACTTTGCCATGAGCATTTCCTGAATGCATATTCTTCCCTTATAAGTGAAAGGTTGGAGCTATGAATAAGAGTAAGAACTTTGGAAACGAGAAGGGTTTCTAAGGTTATTGGGTACTTTTCATCCTTACTGAGCAAACAGGGGGCAATGGTAGACACCACCTTTTGGAACAAAAGTGGTCCTTTAATCTGAGAGATGATGGGTAGAGACTGGATTTCTAGGACCTAAATGCCTGGAACACTTCAGGGGGGTGGTCATTGTGTTTGTAGTTCAAGCCTTTTCCAACTTTAAAAATTGTCACTTGCCATCTGCCTCTACAAAGATGACGTCACATGGTGCTGCAGCTGCTGACCTTTAACACACCTTGAAAAGAGTTCAGGGTGGAGATTAGGAATGAGGCACTTTGTGCTTTAGGAAAAACTGGCAGAACAGGCCTTCAGGTAGTTAGACATTTTCAGAAGATTGTGTGAGCCCATTTCTTGCATCTCCTTATTCCTGGTAGATTTGAGATTCTTGCTTTGTCACAAAAGAATTCAGAGATGAAGCGATAGGTAGGAAGTGGATTTATTTAGAGAGAAACACACTCCACAGACATTGTGCAGGTTATATTGGAAGGCAAGATTCCAATTAATTTGGGGGAATGGGCAGGGATTTCCAGAAATTGAACAGCCATCTTTTATGGTTGTCCTCAGAACTATCATGGCACTGGTAGATGTATCATTTAGCAGGCTAGGGTATTACAATAAGCATATAATGAAACTCAAGGTCTATTGGAAGTCTAATCTTCTGCCATCTCAGACACAGTTGGTTCAAACCAGTCTTTTCATGTTCTATGGCCAAGTCATTCTTTTAAATGTTGTGCCCTGCCCCCTTCCCTCCTGTTTCATTCTCCCCTCAGAGATTTTACTCCCATATTCTTATGGGAAGAAGAGGGTGTCTTCTGTAACTGCTTCAAGACTGAGCAGGGGCATTGACCCTGCCTGTCAGGGAGTAAAAATATCTGGATGCTTGATCTAGGGGTCGCAGGGGCAGGACAGCTCCTTGTGTTAAGTTGGTCTGGGATCCTTGCATATTGAAACTGTTATAATTGCTTCCGTAGCCTTCCTATGAATCTCCTTGATGATGAAGTGCTTTTTGTAACAGCATCAGAGTACAAAAATGTCTAAAAATGATGAAAGACTTAAAAGGCATGGTTATCTGATTACAGTATAATGGATAAAGAAACTTGGTTACAATAACCAGAATTACAAATGATTATATTTAACTTATATCAAATAATCCTAGTTAAATATTTCTCTTTGAGATACCTCAGGGACTCTCTAAGGTATCCCAAAGTTAGCTGGAAATCAAAAGAAGTTTAACTGAAATTTGATATTTGGGAAGTTTGTCCAGAAATCTTAAAACACTTGGTCAAATGAGCTCATAGGCATTGTGAGACAATACTTATTCCTTAACCAAAGTGACAGTAAAAGATTTCAAAGGCAAATACAGAACAGGTCACTTACAAGCAAAGAAACTTAAACCTGTCATCATAGGCAATTCGAGAGGGTGAGGGCGGGACGATATGGGAGAATGGCGTGGAAGCATGTAAATTATCATATGTGAAACAAATCGCCAGTCCAGGTTCAATGCATGTTACAGGGTGCTCGGGGCTGGTGCACCAGGATGACCCGGAGGAATGGGATGGGGAGGGAGGTGGAAGGGGGGTTCTGGAAGGGGAAAACATGTACACCCATGGTGGATTCATGTCAATGTATAGCAAAACAAATACAATATTGTAAAGTTAAAAAATAGAAAATAAACTAATTAAAAAAAAAAAAGAAAACGTATCTTTTTAACAGAGGCAAAACCTTAATTCTGGTTTGTACCAGCTTACTTTCAAAATTCATTTACTCAGTAAAGTTTATTCTAAACTTATTCAATCTTAACCATGCAAAAAATCCTTTTCTCAGGGTCCACTTTCCATTAACTTTCCATCACTTTCTTTATCTATCACTTAATTTGTTTTCCATCCAGAAACAACCAGAAGACAGACTTTCCTTCTTTTCCCTTAGTAAAATGCAATTCCACTCCTAATACCTTCTTTACTGAAAACAGACATCCTACTTGACATGTGAAAATCCCTTCCCAGTGACAGGCTGGGACATTCAAGCATGACAAGAAACTTGTTAGTGATGAGAGCTTTTTTCCTTTTCTTTTAAAAATGCCACATTTTAATATAAAAAGCTATTGTTGTTGTTTAGTTGCTAAGTTGTGTCCAACTCTTCGAGACCCCTTGGACTGTAGCCTGGCAGGCTCCTCTGTCCATGAGATTTCCCAGGCAAGAATATTGGAGTTGGTTGTCACTTCCTTCTCCAATAAAAAATTATACTATATATATTTTAAAAAGCTATACTGTATATTTTTAAAAAGCCATGCTATAAATTACTACATAGTTATTGAGTAAACTCAATGCTCTGAAAAAATACCACCTTGGGAAACCGCATCAGAATTTCAAGTTTGCAGGACCTGAATTTCACAGCAAACTCTGTACAGTGGTATTCACAACATGGAAGAATGTGCGTGCTGCATCTTTGCAGGTGCTTTGGCACCTTCTAAGGAAATTTTTCTAGGCTGGTTCAGTGAGGTTCACAAATATATTGTTTTGCTTTTGTTTATAGTTCCAAGTCAACTGATTTTTCTGATTAGTGATAAGATAGATTGATGCTAAGCTAAAAAGTTATCTTGCTAGGAAAGAGATCTTGTAAAGGCACTATTAATAATATTTCCATAACCCAAACTCCAGCTACTTACATTTCTGGGAGAAAAAACACAAAATAAAAACTAACTCACTAATCACCTAAAACTGACTATTTTAAATGCAAGTTAGAGGGGTGGTGAAATATTTCAGTTTTGACTTTCCTTTGATCCCAACAATAGAGCAGGTTTCAGTAGCAAGGGACCCAGTAAGTTAGAAGCCAGGACACAGTAAGTGGCTCCTGGGTCCACCAGAAACTGGAAAAGCTTACCTCCCATGTCAGTGGTCACCCATGGTTCCTCCCTTGTAATGATGACTGTCTTTTGGGGAGTCTTGGAGGTTCCCAGGTCCCATCAATCACCCATTGCCATGACTAGTGTGGGGGAATTTCCTCTCTTCCTTAGGAGCTGGGGGCCTTCCCTCTTCCAGAAGCCCATCTTCTTGGAGAGTAGGCATGACTTTTGGGGTGTAGGCTGGGACTTGCTTCCTAAACATTCCTTGTTCCAGTGTTCGGGACTCCCACAGCTGAAACTGGCTCCCTTAACTGGTGGAGGTCCTCTGGGAGTACTTTTAGGGTGACCAGGAGGGGGGGCTAGGTCTTGTCATGACAGCTGCCAAAAGTCTGGTGTGCCGTTGTTCCTTCCTTAAGTCATGCTGTTCCTTCTTTTCCTCCCCATCCTGGTCCCTATTGTTAAAAAACTGAAGGCTGTGTCAATAAGTTTGCCAGGGGTTTAGGGCCCCATGGCAAGCCTTTGGTCTGGAATTCTTCAGTGAACCCATTAGGGTCCTCTGAGAATCTGCCTGAATTGGTGAGGCATTGGTTAAGTTCAGGCAAGGGAAAAAGGGTTGTGGACTCTGGTAATTGCCTGAGGTTCACCTATTCCTGAAGGGGTCAAAGAGGCTCTAGCTGTATTTCTGGTAAGGAAGGGTAAAGAGGTGGAAGAGAGGCTGAAGATGATAGAAGAGTGTTGGGACTTGGGTCTTCTGTCTGGGGTACCTCCAGGGCTGCCACTAGAGAGGGTTTTTCTGTAGGCTGAATGAATCCCAGCCAGCAAGGTTCTCTAACATAGGACTTACATAGCTCCAGATTTTCTCTTAGGGCCATAAAAGCCTGTACATAAGGAACTTTTGTCCATTTCCCCTGCTTTTTGCAAAAAATGTCTAACAGTAGGATGGTATTATAATGAAGGGTCCCATTTTCTGGCCAAGCTTTATCATCCTCAAGTTTATACTAGGACTAGTCTTCGTTCCAAAAGCAAATGAACTTTTTTGCATTTTAAAGAATCTAGAAAAAACATATCCCAGTGACTCAGAATGTACCCAAGGGGGGAGTCCTTGGATATGGAGGAGGTGTTCCCATCATTCCTCAGGGAGAGGGTGCTTCCATACCAGAGAGGAGCACTTGTTAGGTTCCACGTGTCCCTGTCCACCTACTCTTATCAACTTCATTCACAGTGGAGGTCAGCTACTGCCCCATGTGGCCATCCTGTTGGCCCCAGGGTCCTGGGGACTGTGTCCTATTCTGGTACCTGAGGTACCCAGGATGAGTGATGATCTTCCTGAAGGTTTTTCTACAGATTCTATAGATTAATCCCTGTGTTCCAGGATATGTTCCCCTGGAACAGACATCCTTATGGTCTGAGACCTATTTAAGTCTCAGTCTTTTTCATAAAAGATGGTAAGTTTCTGAAAACAGGCACTGGCCATTAAAGAAGATGGTTTGTGAAAAGGAAAAAAGCATCTCTTTTCCTTTTCCTTTTGCGGGAGGCATCCCTGGGGCCTTGGTGTTATTCTCCCCCACATCCCTGTCCACATGTTCTCTGGCCAGCAGGCAGTGGGGCTGAGTGCAGGGGTGAATATGGCAGCCAATGGAGAAACCATGACTTCAGTTAGGGGAATGGAGGGACATTCTCAATCCTGTGACCCTGGGGAAGTAAGCACAGCCAGTGCAGGTCATTGCCTTGGGGCATATTTCCCTTGGGCTTCCCAGGTGGCGCTACTACTACAACTAAGTCACTTCATTTGTGTCTGACTCTTTGCAACTCCATGGACTGTAGCCCACCAGGGTCCTCTGTCCATGGGGTTCTCCAGGCAAGAATACTGGAGTGGGTTGCCACGCCCACCACCAGGGGATCTTCCTGATCCAGGGATAGACCCAGGGATCAATCCCATGTCTCTTATGTCTACGACATTGCAGGAGAGTTCTCATGCCTGCAAATGGAGGAGATACAAGAGATGTAGTTTTGATTTCTGGATTGGGAAGATTCTCTGGAGAAGGAAATACTCCAGTATTCTTGCCTGGAGAACCCCATGCGCAGAGGAGCCTGGAGGGCTACAGTCCATTGGGTTGCAAAGAAACGGACTCGACTGAAGGGACTTAGCACTTAGCATATTTCCCTAGGTTGGGTCCAAGTGCTAGAGCCACCCAACTTGAGTAGACTGCCCTGCCCTAACAGGGAGGGGTGGGCGTGGGGTCAAGGTGGACCCTAGAGTGAGCGAAAGTGAAAGTTGCTCAGTCGTGTCCAACTCTTTGCAACCCCATGGACTACACAGCCCATGGAATTCTCTAGGCCAGAATACTGGAGTGGGGAGCCTTTCCCTTTTCCAGGGTATCTTCCCCACTCAGGAATCGAACCAGGGTCTCCTGCATTCAGACGGATTGTTTACCAACTGAGCTATCAGGGACCCTGGAGGGGGTGGGGCAAACACCAGGAGGAGCGCGGTGAATGATGGTCCCACCATCCCCTTCTCCTCACACCTGGCGGTAAGCACACAAACTGACTATGAGGAAGGGCGCTCCTGCAGGAATTGCGGCCGCTATAACCATGGCACAGACTGTAAGTAAGGCCGTATTTCATGTTTTTACACAACTGGACCTGTTACCAGTTAATTAAATGGTGGATAAGGCAAACCCAGAGGGCAAAGAGCCTGTGTTTCAGGTCCCGAGCTGCCTGTGAGGACGGCTGGAAACTTTCCCTGACAGTCCCTGTGCGCGTGTACCGTAAGAAGCGGAATTCCTGGCGGCAAGGTGGAAAATGCCTGGAAGGCTTCTTTTCACCCCTTTCCAGCAGAGTAAGAGATAAGAGTGGAAAGTAAGCGTGAGGTAGGAAGGGAGCAACAGAGAGCGGGAGAGTAATGGCGGAAAGTGAGGCAGCGACGGAAGCACAAGGGAGAGGAGGGGCTGAGGCTTCCTGACTTCTTCTGGCTGGCTTTGCCAATACGTTCCCGGTGAATTTGAGGTTCTTGCTTCATCCAGAAAGAATTCAGAGATGAAGAGATAGGTAAGAAGTGGATTTATTTAGAGAGAAGCACATTCCACAGGCAGAGTTGGGGCCACCTCAGAAGATGAGAGGGCGACCTGAAATATGGCGTGGTTGGTATTTCGGGGCTGGGTAATTTCATAGGCTAATGGTGGGAGGATTATTCCAAGAATTGAGGGGATTTCTAGGAATTGGGCCATCACTTACTTTCTGGTCTGTTATGGTTGGCTTCAGAACAGTCATGGCATTGGTGGGTGTGCCATTTAGCATATGCTAATGTATAATAATGAGTGTATAAGGAGGCTCAAGGTGTACTGAAGTCAAATCTTTCACCATCTTGGACCCAGTTGGTTGTGATCAGTCTTTGTTATGTCCTATGGCCATGTCATTCTTTTAAAGGTTGTGCTCTGCCTTTTTCCCTCCTACTTCATCCTCATATCCAGAAAAGTATTAAAATTATTAATGGAGATGTCTGCTTTTCATGACTAGCAGTAACCTTCATGAGCAACCTTCTTCAAAAATGTGTGCTTCATTGCACACATACCCCTTCACCAGAATCATGTATATCCTGACCTTCCCCCCTACCTCTTCAGAGCAGTATTCAGAGCTATCTGAAATGCTGTCTCCTGGGATATATTCTTCATTTGTAGTTAAAACCTAACTCATATTGCTTACATTGTGCTTTTTTTTTTTTCAGTTGTCACCATTTTACAATTTCTGTCAGTAGTTACTTAGCCATAGATACTTACACCTCCTTTGCAGCATTCCAATTTCATTGTCCTGGTCTCTTGGCTGCTTCAGATGATTTGATAAATTTGTAAACTTAATTCCAAATTGGCAGGAGAAGGTGTGAGAGTTCAGTGTGATGTGGCAATGACGACTATGGTAGCTAGTGTTGGTTCAAACTAACAAGGCACCAGGCATTGCACAAAACACTGGACCAGTCATTATTCCCTTTATGCAGGTGAGGAAACCAAAGCTTAGTGTGGCCAAATTAAGGATAAAGATACATGTGTGGAAAACTGGGTAGCTAATGCCAGAGCTTGGCCTTCATCTAGTGTGCTCTTGGGTGCTTCTCATCTCCTGAAACCAGAGGACTCCATTCAGCTTCTACCTTTGCCAGGAGACAAGTGGTTTCTCTCCCGATTGCTGGGTACACATGAAACTTCCAAGATGTCCATGAATCCCACTCACATTCTTTTTTTAAAATAAAAAGCAGTACTTCTAAACCCGTTGGAGAAAAAGAGAATGTTTTCCCAGATTAGAATTTTTTTAGTGCAAAGGTGATTATGCTTATTATATTGAATAAAAATTTAAACATTATAAAATTATAAAACATTATAAAATTAATGTTTTAAAAATTTAAGCATTATAAAATTATAAAACATTATAAAATTAATATTTTAAAAATTTAAGCATTATAAAATTATAAAACGAAACTTTTATTTCTTGTTTGCTTTTTATTTTAAACTCATCACATTCTTCATCATCCAGTCAACTCTAAGCTCGGTTCCATTCACCAGATATAACCAAGGTTAAGAATTTGAAATCTATCTCTTTATCTCTGTCTCCATCTCAGTCTCTTTCTTTCTATCTACTCACTGCCCCCAGTGCACACACTACTTGGCAGTGTTATGTGGACATATTGCGGGGCTAGACTCCCTGTATTAAAATCCTGATTCTGCCATTTATTAGCTAAGTGATTTTGTGCTAGCACTCTCTCTATGCTTCATTTTCCTTATCTGTTAAATAGAGTTAATATTACCTACATCATACATCATAGATTTATGTGAAGATGACATATATATGTATGTGTGTGTGTATATCTATATATATATATATATATTTATAGTGAATATATAAAGCAGTTAGAACAGAGATCAGCACAGATAAACCCGTAATAAGTGTTCTAACTCTGTGTGTGTGTAATATATGTGTATTTAACACACATAGAGGTGATAATGTTTAAATTATTTTATATCTCTTACTTTTGATAACATTATTTTTAGTAATATAAAACTTTAAAAAACTAATTTGCAGTATTCCATTGCATACATATAACCTGTTAGTAGATGTTTAACCATGTCTGTTTTTCACTCTGAATAAACAATGCTATGATAAACTTCTAGGTACATAAAGCTCTACAGGGCAGTTGTAGGATAAATTTTTAGAAATGAAATTGATGATAAAATTGTATGCACATTTAAAACTTTGGTTGTAACTGCCAGAGTGCCCTCCCCAAAGGCCATATCAATTTGCAATTCAGAACATAAATTTTGGATATTTCTTCACAACTCTGTGAATGCTAATTATGAGAGTATTTTTTAATCCTTACCAGACTGATAGGTGAAAATCTTATTGCTGTTTTAATTGCATTTCTTTGATTACTAGTAAGGTTTAGCTTTTTTAATGAGTACAAATGACTATTCATAGTAGTCTTTGTGAAATGACTGTTCTTATTTTTCTACTGGGGTGTCTTTTAAACTGATTTTTAAAATGCTTATATATTAAGAATTTTTATCTCTTATCAGTCACATATATTAAAAACTTCCTGCATATTTGTTGGTCTTTTTTTAAACATTTTTTTTACTGCATAGAAATTTGAAATGTATATAGAGACAAATCTGTGCATCTTGTTCTCTCTGGATTAGAAAGTTCTTGGCATCTCAAGTTTATATAATTCTTCTATATTTTCTTTTGACAGTTTTGGGGTTTTTTAATATTGAAATATGTGCCAAATAAGATAAGGTTTATAAGTGCTATGGTATGAGGTGGGGAGTTTAACTTCATTTATCCTTAAACAAATGGGCAATTTTTAGAGAAGTTGACAAACAAAGGAACTGTATATTTGGAAAAACTGTAGCACATATTTATTCATTCATTTAGCCAATTAATGAACACATATTTCTTGAATATTTATCCTATGACCTATACTGTATAGGTCAACACCAGCTGATAAAACTTTCTCTGATGATGAAAATAGTCTCTGTTTGTACTACTAAATACAGTAGCAACTAGCCACATGTGGGTATTGAAATATAGCTAACATGATCAAAGAATTTTAAAATTAAACTTTAAAATTTAAATTTATTTAAATTTAAAGTAGAAAGCTACTTTTGGCTATTGGTTATCATAATATAGAACAGTGAGGCTATAGATGATGGTAAAACAACAGAAGTGTGTGTGTGTGTGTGTGTGTGTGTGTGTGTGTGTGTGTGTGTGTGTGTGTGAAAGAGAAAAAGACAATGTATGTAAGAATACAAAAAGCATAGCCAAATACTTTCTGTTAGAAATTGTAAAATTTTATAAAAAGTCCAATTTTGTTATCTCTTGACTTAAGGATAGGAAAGTGAGGAAGTTTAGACAAAAGATAGGATACATTTTTGGCCTTGAGATTCCTGGCTCCCTACATAGGCAAGAAGGAGTCTGCTAGACAATAGCCCTTCTTTTTCAAGCATTTAAACTGCATCTCTGCCTCAGTTCCGCAGACCTCCATCTCTTTTCTACATTGCATACTTACATCTCTTTTTCGACAAGGCTATAGCAAACCTACAAACCCAACAATCTATCTCTATATTAGATTCTCCCTTCTGGGAATAATGATATATAATGATATACTTCCTTTAAGAAATGAGCCAAGAAGATGGATATCAAATACAGAACATTCTGAATATGGATTTTGAAATTTCTTTGATCTTTTCTGTAGGATCTCCTTGGTGTTTCAAGAGTTAGAGGTCATGGCTCTTAATTCACTTGCTACTGAATTGTTCAGAGAGTCATAGGGAATATTCATTTGATGATATCACCATGTCGATGTATTTGAGTGGTGGAAAGTCCTGCAGATTATAGACAGTGAAACTTTCATTTCCATGTTGCTAAAGAAAATAGATCTATTCCTCTGTTGTGAAGACAAGCTGGTGAGAATTACAGCAAAGTTGTTCTTGTGGCTTTGGTTGTACATGGAGGAGGAGGTTGTTCATGTGTGACAGGAGGAGCGGGAAACGCAAGCCTGGGTCCAGCAGCTTGAATCTGCAGGTGACCAGAGCCATGTGCAGGCTGTCAGGCATCTGGCCACCAGATTTATTACCAAGGTAAAAGGCATAGATTATGTGCAGAGCCAGCTGGTCACCTGTCAGGTGGAGAGCTGAGGCTGGAAGCAAGCTGTTCAACATGGAGGAGATAACTGGTTTATGGGGAATCAGCAGTAGGGGTGTTAAAGGAAAAAACAAAATCCTCTCTGGCAAGGTACACCTGCATCATTTTTTGTGTGATAAAACTGGAGGATGAGAAAACAAATGCAAGTGCTGTTGAAGTGTTAGACCTTGAGGTTTAGAGAATGTTTGATGTAGCATCTCATAAAACTTTAATCATGAGATTCATTCAAATTCATTGAGATGAGCAGGATGATAGGAACTGACATGTGGAAGAAGCCGTCTTAGTGTGGGGTGGTGATTTATGGGGAGGCAGAGCTCAAGATACTCCTGGCTTCCCCCTCCACTCTCTCTTAACAACTTCATTAATAACCCAGATAAACAAGCCATCTCCTTCATGAATAGCATCTGATATTAAATTGAGAGGTGTTGGGAATAAAAAGGAAGTCCTTAGCAGACTATGGGCCCACATGGAGAAAAACAGAGGCTACTGACCAAAAGTAAGTAAGATTCTATTTGAATATGGAAGATATAGATGTTTATTTCTGGTCATCTCCAGACACATTTGAGAAAATAATGGAAATCCTTCGAGTAATAATTAGTAATTATTGAGTACCTATTCCAAACTCTCTCATTGAATCTTCACACCAACTTTAGGGTGTTGACTTTATTATCCTTTTTTTTTTCAAATGCTGTAAATGCAAGGTTGGGAAGCAAAATTAATTCATGCAGATAGTAAATACTATAGTTGGAATTGGATATCTAGGTCCCTTAGCCTTGGAAAACTAGTGCTCTTTCTTCTGTATTCGTGCTACTCGAGCTGTGGTCCACATGCCAGCAGCATCAGCATCATGGTGGAGTATGTTAGAAATGAAGACTCTCAAGCTCTTTCCTTGATCCCTTGGAAAGAGAATCTGCAGATTTAGTAGGCTCCGTAGATGATTTATGTGCACATGAAAGGGCAGAAATGGTGTGGACCTAACAGAAGCAGAAGATATTAAGAAGAGGTGGCAAGAATACACAGAAGAACTGCAAAAAAAAGATCTTAATGACCCAGATAATCACGATGGTGTGATCACTCACCTAGAGCCAGACATCCTGGAATGTGAAGTCAAGTGGGCCTTAGGAAGCATCACTACGAACAAAGCTAGTGGAGGTGATGGAATTCCAGCTGAGCTATTTCAAATCCTAAAAGATGATGCTGTGAAAGTGCTGCACTCAGTATGTCAGCAAATTTGGAAAACTCAGCAGTGGCTACAGGACTGGAAAAGGTCAGTTTTCATCCCAATCCCAAAGAAAGGCAATGCCAAAGAATGCTCAAACTACCGCACAATTGCACTCATCTCACATGCTAGTAAAGTAATGCTCGAAATTCTCCAAGCCAGGCTGCAGCAATACGTGAACCGTGAACTTCCAGATGTTCAAGCTGATTTTAGAAAAGGCAGAGGAACCAGAGATCAAATTGCCAACATCTGCTGGATCATTGAAAAAGCAAGAGAGTTCCACATAAACATCTATTTCTGTTTTATTGACTATGCCAAAGCCTTTGACTGTGTGGATCACAATAAACTGTTTAAAATTCTGAAAGAGATGGAAATACCAGACCACCTGACCTGCCTCTTGAGAAATATATATGCAGGTCAGGAAGCAACAGTTAGAACTGGACATGGATCAACAGACTGGTTCCAAATAGGAAAAGGAGTACATAAAGGCTGTATATTGTTACCCTGTTTATTTAACTTATATGCAGAGTACATCATGAGAAACGCTGGGCTGGAAGAAGCATAAGCTGGAATCAAGTTGGCCGGGAGAAATATCAATAATCTAAGATATGCAAATAACACCACCCTTATGGCAGAAAGTGAAGAAGAACTAAAGAGCCTCTTGATGAAAGTGAAAGAGGGGAGTGAAAAAGTTGGCTTAAAGCTCAACATTCAGAAAACTAAGATCATGGCATCCAGTTCCATCACGTCATGGCAAATAGATGGGGAAACAGTGGAAACAGTGGCTGACTCTATTTTTCTGGGCTCCAAAATCACTGAAGATGGTGATTGCAGCCATGAAATTAAAAGACGCTTACTCCTTGGAAGGAAAGTTATGACCAACCTAGACAAAAGCAGAGACATTACTCTGTCAACAAAGTTCTGTCTAGTCAAGGCTATGGTTTTTCCAGTAGTCATGTATGGATGTGAGAGTTGGACTATAAAGAAAGCTGAGTGCCGAAAAATTGATGGTTTTGAATTGTGGTGTTGGAGAAGACTCTTGAGAGTCCCTTGGACTGCAAGGAGATCCAACCAGTTCATCCTAAAGGAGATCAGTCCTGGGTGTTCATTGGTAGGACTGATGTTGAAGCTGAAACTCCAGTACTTTGGCCACCTGATGCAAAAAGCTGACTCATTTTAAAAGACCCTGCTGCTGGGAAAGATTGAGGGCAGGAGGAGAGGGGGACAACAGAGGATGACATGGTTGGATGGCATCACCGACTCAATGGACATGAATTTGGGTAGACTCTGGGAGTTGGTGATGGACAGGGAGGCCTGGCTTGCTGCCATTCGTGGGGTCTCAGAGAGTCGAACATGACTGAGCAACTGAATTGAACTGAAAGTTTGAAAGGCCCTGCTCTATAGTTGGTAGATGGGAGAGCAAAGTCCTCATGTTGACAGCTCCCTGTAACCTTCTCATTCCTGCCCTGGGGTCATCCTCATGCCATCTACTTCTCAGTGAATGTCATCATTGCTCTCACATAGCCACTGGTGCCCATAGTCTCACATGCAGCTCTGTTCATTTAGGAAGTAAAAGGAAGTTTCCTGGCAAATAACTAACCTTTGCTGCATTCATAACCTGTGTTTCTTACAAACACAGCACTTAATGGGCAGAACTGGAGTTGTTAATGTAATTGTTGTTAGTTTCCCATTAGCCTGTTAAGACTTGGAGGGCAAGGGATTGTCTTTACCCATCTTTGCATCCTTGACAGCTGATACAGAGCCTCACCTGGCCCAGCGAAGATGCCCAATAAATGAAATTGACAGACTGTGAATGAATAAATGAACACTGGCAAAGATTTTATTTCAACTTGGGCTCCATCTCATGGATGACTTACCCTGGATGCTTGAAAACATCTGGAAAGCTCTGGGGTTCCTGCCCCACATTAACCACAGGTATATTTTCCTTGTAGACCCCAGCAGATGTTCTTTTCTGGCAAAAACTAAAGAAGGGAAATCTTCACTATCCTCTTGACAGTGAATTTAGAAATAAAAACCAATTGTAAATAAGAAAAATTATTTCACAGATGGAATTTTTATGTTCTAATTTCTGCTGCACGTTGCAATTTACAGTGAAAAGCACAGATCAAGATACATTTATTCATTCATTTGACATATATTTATGAAGACCTTTTAAGGCATCAAATGTTGAAGCTATTCAGATAATCAGGTATACATCTTACCTACTCTTGTGGAGCATAGAAATTGACAAGTAAGATAAGACTTTAAATTGAAATAACTAATTCAAAGTAATACATGAAGTTCAATGAACTTGAGTCCCAGCTGTACACTGTGTGCACTGTGCCAGCCGCTGGGAGACAAAGATGCTTCAAACAAAATCCCTGATTCAGAACAGATCACAAGGCAGGGAGACCAGCTCATAAACAGATCATCTCTCTGCTGTGATGGGGCAGAGATGGAGGGATATCCAAAATGCTAAAGGAGCATGATGCAGGGTGGGGGACATAAGTGGGGTGTGGGGCAAAGCGAGGTGGCAATTAGAAGTTCTCAAAGGAGGAGATACCCAAGCTTAGTTTTTAAATATGAGTAGGGGTTTGCCAGGCAAGAAGGGGATGAACAAGGAGTCAACATTTCTGTGACTCAATTGAAGGATCAAAACAGCTAAGGACCAGAATATAGGAATACTGAAGAGCTCTGGGAATTCTGAGGAAGGAGAGATCAGTTGTGTCTCAGAGATAGGTGGGACCTCATGAAGATTGAGTACGGTTTGCAGCATTGAGACAGGACATCCTATGCTAATAGAAAATGTCTGAGAAGACATACAAGTGGTTTCCTGTCTCTGTTTCTCTTCCAATCTTGGTCTTTCTCGATCTCTGAACGCTCACCTTTTGAAATATCTTGTACATGAAGAAATTCAGGTATTAAAAATTATATATTTTTAAAGTTTCAAAATTAAAACTATTTAAACACAAAAGATAATCATGAGATTTATTTCATGTATCAATTTTTTGTTCACTAAAGTTGATTGGTGTTGTCCAAGTAGTGGGCAAGGGATTAGAGATGTATGATGTTCATCTTCACTTACCAATCCCATCCATGTGTTTCTGTAATTAACTGCACGAACAGGTTCTTTTGAGGATGGCTTCCAAAGTCTAGATTTGAAAGCCCCTTGAGAATGTGATGCTTGGCCCAAATGGTTCTTCTGCCCCAGCTTCAGACTATAGTGGACATTTTCCCTTTAATTTCAAAAAGTATCTGCTGAGGATGTCGTGGCTGTATTTTATGGTTTGAAGGGGACATCTCGGTTCTAGTGCACACACTAGCCCTCTGGCTGTTCTCTCTATGTTCTATCATGTTAGGCTTCTGCTTGGGGACAGAGCTTAACCCAGCCTCTAGGACCTTCCAATGAGAGCAGAAAGCTCTTCACTGCCCTAATCCCTGGGTGGGACCCAGATGTAAAATTTTTTAATCTTACAAATCAATAATGAAATACTAGGAAAAGCTTGGTGCCTTCCTAAGATGCTGGTGGAGAAACTCAGTTGGAAATTCCAAGGCACTTTAGAGCAGTAAAACTCTCAAATGAACTGATACGAAAGGGAACACCAGTGCCCTTGCGTGTATTGTCCTCCTGTTCCCTGGTGATCTCAAAGATTTCTCTTAATTTTTGTTGTGTTTTTAAAATAGAGTTCTTCCATGCTCTGGAGCTCTCCTCTTTGGTATCTAAGAGGAGAATTACAGGTAACATGGAGAGTCTCAGAGGGTCTGTATTACTAACCACTGGTCATAAATATGAGTGAGGTCAGAAACCCCTGTGGCAATTCCTCATGGCCTCTGCCTAAATCACAGCCAAATTTTTCTTGGGAGGATTTTCAGGGAAGCCAAAGGTTATGTTCTCTGCTTTATTTTTTAAACATGTCACAGTACATTGGACCTAGAGACTTGGGGCCCCTCACAGCTGGTGGTACAGTCATAGCTGTGGTCTTTATTAAGATTTAAATCACTTAAAATCCCATAACTCTTTCCCTGACCTCCAATGTAAAGAAGATGTATAATACCGAAAAGGGTTTTCCATGAGTCTATGATTTCTTTTTAAAGTTAAAACACTGTTGACATAATAATGTATAATTCTTTATGTTACAAAATCTATGTCACATGATAATTTTTTTTCAAGTAAACTCAGATGGTCAATTTTTTAAAATATAACAATGACCCCCTATTGTGGCATTTTTCATATTTAGTTCAAATGATATGTGATAGAGGATATGTTAGGTGATTTACTTCCACAAAATCAAGTGTAGTTGTCTAGGTAATAGTAATAATGGTAGTAGTTGTGGAAATAGTGCCTTGATAATGGAGTGGAATATGGATAATTTTCATGTCATTACTGTATAAAACCCATAATTCTTAGCAGCAAATCCATTTACATGTAGCTTTAAGGGCCAAAAAACTTGAGCAAATTTCCAAAGCTGGCTCTCATATTACCTAGCTTTCATGAATTAGACATATTTACTATGAAGTAGTATCATAAATACTTAAAATTATACTACAACTGTCAAGACGAAGAAAATATGTTTTATGATCCAGAATGTCTCATTTTATGGCTATATTTAGTAGCCTCTCATCCCTCAATTTCATTAATCCATAAAACATTTCCTGTTCAATAATACAAAATAAGAAAATGCCATATTTTGGCTTTTAGTATAGTTTTTAAAGCAAAATTATTTCTCTGTGTTTGTGCTAATTTCGGCAAGGGAAGGAGAATTATTGTTTTTAATCCTCAAGATTATACAGTAAAGTAATAAGCAATAAGTGCCCTTCATCTTGTGAGTGTATTCTTTTTCTTTTTTTCTCGAGATGCACTGTTTGTCATGAATATGGCATTTGTTTGTTTGAGGCTTATTGTGGAATCATATTTGGGCTAAAGTTTAGGCTACTGTGTAGTCTTAGGCAAATCAGTTAACCTCTTTGAGCCTCAGTCTTTCCATCTGTAGAATGACGATAATATCTAAATCTTGGGCTTTTTTGTAAGGAGTAGCAATATTGCATATACGTTGTATAGTGCCTAGCTCCAAGTTGGTGCTAAAAAAATGCAGCTATGATATGAAAATAAATTATTACATAACAAATAAATGCAAAAAATAAATGATAAGTAAATGTATCTATTCTATACTAGATACTGTGTTATCTACTGGAAATTTTTTGAAAAAGGAAATTTTGGCTTCTATTCTCAAAAAGCTTTTGATTTGGGGAGATGGGAGGGCAAGAGAGATGCACACAGAAAATTATAAAATGAGCCAGACCATGTTTAGATTTCTACACATGGGATTATGGACAGTGCTTGGGAGCCCAAAGATGGGAGTAGTTCATTTTGGCTAGGGTAAGGGAAAGGAAGAAATCAATGAGATATTAGGGAAAACTTTAAAAAATCATATTTGAGTACCTTGAAGAATAAACAGAAGTTGGATCAGTGGAAGAAGAAAGAACATCCCAGCAGGAGCAGATACCACTAGAAAAGGCGCAGTGGCATAGGACATGCCTACAGAGCTTGAACTGTAACTTGGCTATTCCCAGGTCTCCAGACTCCTGGCCCAACCTGCAGATTTTGGGGTTGCCAGCTTCCACATTTGCATGAGCAAGTTCCTTATATCAATCTCTTTCTCTTGTAGATAGATAGAGGTAGAGATGTATAGATTAATGTGTGTATATATGTACTTATTTACACAAACATCCCATTATATATACACACACACATCCTATATATATATATACACATGCTGTATATATCCTATGTATGTGCATGTATATGTATATACACATAATTGTTTCTGTTTCTCTGGAGACCCTAATATAGATAGAAAACTCATATTTAAGAGTTTATGGAAAATTGAAAGGACTTGCTTCTATTTAGATATGGATGATGACCATAAGCAGTGTCAAGATACACTATTAGTTTCAGAGTCCTTCAGAAGAGACTCAACTCCTTTACTGAAGTCATTCTCTGTTTTTATCAACTCACTGTTTCTTGGGTTTTTAGTCACCCCTTTACTACATGGCCCTCCACCAGCAGCATTTTGGATATGATGGGGTTAAGGTGTGTTGCCAGGGCACCATTCTCTGGACGCTGCCTGAAATGATTGCATCTGTTGGGCTCCCTTTTCACTTTCCCCGCTTCAGGAGTCAGAGAGAATGAGGCACATGTTATCTTGTCATGTTTTCTGCATGGCTGTCTGAATTCCTTAACACCTAGATGCACTTTACCAGATTCCAAGGTTTGAAACCACTTGAACTGAATTATTCTTAAATGAAAACTGTAAAAAATCATAATATCTTTCCATGCTCTGCAAAAGCTGATGCGTGCTGCATTAAAAAACCAGGGGCCAGGAGTGGCCCCATCTTACTGATGCTTTTATTATAATAGTAACATGTCATATTTGACAGCTGCTTCATTTATTTTTATAAGTGTTATCTCATTTGATCTTCACAAATATTAGATCGGGAAGGAGTTCTTATCCTAATTTTATATACAGACACTTATGGAAGCCTTGAGAAGTCAGGTGGATATAAACACACAAGTGAAAGTATTAGTCACTCTTTCATGTCTGACTCTTTACGACCCATGGACGACCCATGGACCCATGGCCTGCCAGTCTGTTCTGTGAATGGAATTCTCCAGGCAAGAATACTGGAGTGGGTTGCCATGCCCTTCTCCAGGGAATCTTACTGACCCAGGGACCCATGTCTCCTGCATTGTAGGTGGATTCTTTACTCTCTGAGCTACCAGGGAAGCCCATAAACACACAAGCTGATGGTAATTGGGGGAGTTGGAATCTCCGTCTTAATCTTCCAATTCTAAATCTCAGCTTTCCTCTCTCCTCTTAACCTCCCACCTCTTAACCCATCCCTCAACAACACTTATTTATTAATTTCTATGTCAGGTATGGACATGGAACAACAGACTGGTTCCAAATAGGAAAAGGAATATGTCAAGGCTGTATATTGTCACCCTGATTATTTAACTTATATGCAGAGTACATCATGAGAAACACTGGGCTGGAAGAAACACAAGCTGGAATCAAGATTGCTGGGAGAAATATCAATAACCTCAGATATGCCGATGACATCACCCTTATGCAGAAAGTGAAGAACTAAAGAGCCCCTTGATGAAAGTGAAAGAGGAGAGTGAAAAAGTTGGCTTAAAGCTCAACATTCAGAAAACTAAAATCATGGCATCTGGTCCCATCATTTCATGGCAAATAGATGGGGAAACAGTGAGAGACTTTATTTTTTGGGGCTCCAAAATCACTGTAGATGGTGATTGCAGCCATGAAATTAAAAGACGCTTACTCCTTGGAAGGAAAGTTATGACCAATCTAGACAGCATATTAAAAAGCAGAGACATTACTTTGCCGACAAAGGTCCGTCCAGTCAAGGCTATGGTTTTTCCAGTAGTCATGTATGGATGTGAGAATTGGACTATAAAGAAAGCTGAGCGCCGAAGAATGGATGCTTTCGAACTGTGGTGGTGGAGAGGACTCTTGAGAGTCCCTTGGACTGCAAGGAGATCCAACCAGTCCATCCTAAAGGAGATCAGTCCTGGGTGTTCATTGGAAGGACTGATGTTGAAGCTGAAACTCCAATACTTTGGCCACCTCATGCGAAGGGTTGACTCATTGGAAAAGGCCCTAATGCTGGGAAGGATTGGAGGCAGGAGGAGAAGGGGATGACAGAGGATGAGATGGTTGGATGGCATCACTGACTCAATGGACATGGGTTTGGGTGGGCTCTGGGAGTTGGTGATGGACAGGGAGGCCTGGCATGCTGCAGCTTATGGGGTCTCAAAGAGTCAGACACGACTGAGCGTCTGAACTGAACTGAACTGAACTGATGTCAGGTATTGTCTCAGGTTTTGGAGATACAGTGGGCAATGAGACAGACCTCTTCATGGACCATTTCCACGGACCATCTTTATGGAGCTTGGAGTCTAATGTAGAAGATGGGCATTAAAATATAAATAATTAATTTCAGTTGTGAGAAGTGCTACTGAAGAAAAATATAGGAGGGCTTTATAGTGTGTAAATATGCTCATTTATCCAGCCCTGTCTCAGAATAAAATGTTGCCTATAAACAAATATTCCAAATAACTGAGACTGGCCCCTTCAAACATAACACTTTCATTTTGGATGAAAGTGTTTTGAAAATATATTAGAGTCTTCTTTGCCTTCTTAGGGTCATGTGGGATATATGTTTTCCTTGCCCTCTGGATCAAGGAATGACCTATGGTTTTAGTACTGTATGGAATTCATACTCATCAGGAAACAAATGGCACACTCAAAAAAGGTAATTGGCGAGGAATTAAACGAAATCCTTACAAAGGTGTGGTGTGCTTAGTCACTCAATCATGTCTGACTCTTTGCAACCCTATGGACTATAGCCCGTCAGGCTCCTCTGTCCATGGGGATTCTCTAGGCAAGAATACTGGAGTGGGTTGCCATGCCCTCCTCTAGGGAATCTTCCCAACCCAGGAATTTAACCCAGGTCTCCCACATTGCAGGCAGATTCTTTACTGTGTGAGCCACCAGGGAAGCCCTACAAATGTGTACGTAAGTCCAAAAGAAAGAGAGGGAACAGTTTTCAGAACCAAAGTTGTGTAGCTGTAGGAGAGGGCTGTTCCCTTCAGCCAAATACACATCAACCTCATTCTCCTCCTGCCCGCTCATGTCTGCTGAGCCAGCCTGCATTCAGGGGGCAAAGGGGCTTGTTAAATGTGCCCATTCAGCTACCCTCCATAGGGCAGGTGAGAAGAGTGTGGAGGGTCTGGACTGGCAAATGAATAAATGGTAGATGAATAATAGCCTCTTCTGATCCTTGCTAGCTCATCTGATTCTCAGACTTCTCTGCTACTATTTTTAACTCTAATAGCCTTATGAATGGTCTCCCTGCTTGCATGCATAGTTGGCCCTTACAACAAAATCCCCTCTTTTGCCCCTAGAAGCCAAAGTGATTTTAGTAAAAGCCCATGAAGCAGATAATGTGCTCCCTGCCTCTACAGACCAGATGCTTTCCATTGCCCCTAGATGAAAATCCAGACTCTTTCCTAAACTTGGGGTCTTACATAAGCAGCCCAGCCTCCCTTCCTAGCTTCTCTGGGTACCATTCCCTTCTTTGTGCATTCCTGTTGCCTGTGATGCCAAATTTGTTCTTGCATCAGGAGCTTCATACTTTTTGTTCCCTCTGCTTGATGGTCTCTCAAACCTGGTAGTTTACTTCTTCCATTTCTTTTTCCTTTTCCTCAGCCCCCTCCTTCTTGTTCTCCAAAGCAACTTACTTTTTCCTTGAGGTATAATATCATACATTAATGTTTAAAATTATAAGTATGCACACCTCAGTGAATTTTTACACACACACACACACACACTATCTATCTATCTATCTATCTATCTATCTTTATCTATATCTATATAGATATAAGGCATTTCCAGGTCTGCAGAAGGTACCCTGGTGCTCCTGCCAGTCAATATCTGCCCCCTTTCCTCAAGGTGTAAAAGTATGCTGAGCTCTATCACCACAGGCCAGTTGTGCCTGCTTTTGAGCTTCATATATAAATGCAATGACACATTTGGGTCAGTCTTCTTCTGCTTAAGAGTGTCTATGAGATTTTTCCATGTTGTTCCTTATACCAGCAGTTGGTTGCTTTTGCTACATAGTATTGCAGTGCATGAATGAACTAGAGTTTATTTTTCCATTCTAGATGGGGAAACAGTGCTGCGATTCATGGGGTCGCAAAGAGTCGGACACGACTGAGCGACTGAACTGAACTGAACTGAACTGGCTGAAAGACATTTGTTTCTAGTTGCTGTTTCTTGTTTCCGGTTGCTATTATGGGGAATACTGCTATAGGTATTCTGTTGGGTGTATATACCCAGGAGTGGAATTATTGGCCCACAGAAAAGGGTTTATTTTAGCATCTCCAACTCTGTCCCACACCACAAAGTCCCACTACTTCCTCCACCTCCACAAACTTCCAACTACTCCTCCGGTTTCGAGCTGTACCCACCTTTGGAGTGATTCACCACATGGGACAGACCCTAGAGCCAGGCTTGGGCCATGTGGGCAGGTCAGTGGGGTTTTCAAGCCCCTGGAATGCAGTCTAGAAGGGAGGGTGGGTTCAGGCTACAAAGTGGGTGAGTTCTCAAGGCCCACAGAATTCCCCTAATCCTTCCTCTTCACCTACCATAGGGTGGTCCAGAGCTTTGAAAGCCAGAGCAAGGCTGAGGGTAGTGGGCCTTCCTGAGCATGCCCCTCCCCTATACACGTGTTTCTTCATCATTTGTCTGACTCTGAAGTTATCTTGTTTATTTATTTTTTCCTTGTTTATTATCAGTCTTCCCTACTAAAACTGATGCTGAAGAAAGGCAAGGATCTCATCTCTCTTATTCACTACATCCCCTGGGCGTAGACTCATACCTGGAACATAAGTGAGAAAACAGACATCTGGACTTGTTGAAAAATGCCCCCTAAATGACTGTCACAGACATTGAGATTAAGGGCCCAAGGGGTGAACTGAGGAGCAGTGACCCTTTTTGTTTGCTCTCTGGTTTTTGTCGAGAGGCCTGGGATGGCAAGGTGACTAACCCATTTCTGGGACTTTCTTGGTTATAACAATAAATTTCTGCCTCCTGACATCCTCTGAGTCCTGGGCAAATGGAGACCCCTGATTGATCTCTCGATCAGGTATGGTCAGAAAGCTGATTCAGGAAGAGTTGAATTTCTCTGATAGTTGAAGGGCCAACTTGGTCTTCTTAGCACCTCCTTACAGTGTTAAGAAAAAGAACACTTCTCAGAATTGAGTGAAGCTGAAACATGTATGTTGTATTCTGATCAGAATTGAATTAAACATCATGTGATGAGAGAGAGCCATTTTCAAAAGTATGTCATACCAAGGCTGAAAATGTGACTTGTGATAAAGAGGATGCAATTGGGATGACATCTCGTTTTCAGCAGCTTTCTCTTCATTACTTTCTGAATGATGTTTAGTTTCTGTTCTTCCTCCATTTATTTAAAGATTTTATGAAAATGTGCTACTTGATGACATTTTGGGCACCACTAATGATGAAGACTTGTTGTCCATGATGCTAAGTTGAAGAGAACAGAAATTACAGTGTCTGAGGAAGGTCTGGCAGCAACAGCACAGGGTCCAACATAGCCAGAAATTCCAATGAAAGGGGCAGAGTGTACATATACGGTACTGTTCCCAGGAGGATGCCCAGTCCCCAAGCGACTTCTTGCTAAAACAGAACATTTAGCTGCTGGGACACCCGTCTCTGTGAGGTACTCTTTGGATTTCTTTCTGCTGAGAATTACAGGGACCTGAACAAGAGTTGCTAAACTTTGTGAGGGGGTTAATGTCTACCACATAGAGTGAGGTCAAAAGGTAGCCAGTTCAGGACTTTAGCTCCATTGTGCCAGCAGGGACAAGTTGCTAATTTTCTGTTTAGCCATTCTTACCTTGTGGTTTTTGTCCTAATGCTTATTTTATGATTCCAAGATGGTTGCTTTACCACCTATATTTGTCTCTGTTCCAGTCAAGGAGGAAGGGAAGTGTGAAAAGCAAAATATGAGTGCCAGGGAATTAAAAGAGTTTTCAAAGAGGCATCATCTAACATCTCCTATTTGTATCTCATTGGCTAGAGCTGTGTCACATAGCCACCTATCCATCTGATTTTGTTGTTTTTGTTCAGTCTCTAAGTCATATCCAACTCTTTGTAATTCCATGGACTGCAGTAGGCCAGGCTCCTCTGTCTTCTACTATCTTCTGGAGTTTGCTTAAATTCACATCCATTGAGTCCATGATATTATCCAACAATCTCATTCTCTGCTTCCCCCTTCTCTTTTTGCCTTCAATCTTTCCCAGAATCAGAATCTTTCCCAATAAGTCAACACTTCAGGTTGCTGAAGGATTGGAGCTTCAGCTTCAGCATCGGTCCTTTCAGTGAATATCCATCTCATTGGCGAGGGCTGTGTCACATGGCCACTATCCATCTCATCGGTGAGGGCTGTGTCACATGTCTCCTATAGCTGCAAGGGTTGAGAAGGTAGTCTTTTTAGCTGGGAACATCACTGTTTTCCATCCTACCTCTATTTCAAATCAGAGTCCTATTAGTGGGGAAAAGGAAGAGCTATGGGGTAGGCAGTTAGCAGTGTTAGTCAAAAGAAAAGGGTCTCTCCATCACCTTCTCCAAGATTAGAAATCTATGTCTTATCAGGGTGTCTGCTTAGTTGGAGGGAGTGTATAAAATACAATAGAAACTCCAGGCAATGTATTACACAAAGTCCCTTGGTGAGATGAAATACCAAATAAATGGGAATAAGCAGTAGGAAGACTTCAGAAAATGTCATTTGAGTATAGTGCAAGGGAGAAAATATCCAAACTTTATTTAGAAGAAATGAGAAGTACTTTATAATTAAATTAATCCAGCACATGGTTCATACAGCAACTAAACTTATGATTTAACACTGTGCTATTGATTTGAGAGATAATGCTAATTGATACTTTTGTCTTTTTAGATGATCATATTTTCACTGATGGTATAGGACTAATACATGGAAAGTTAAATAAGAACCAACTGAATAACTTCACGATAAGATATGGAGAGGTCACTGGGCTGAAGTGGTCAGGAAAGGCTTCATTGAGAAAGGGAGGCTTGAATGGGGATAGGGGATTGGATTTGTGCAATTGGACAAATGATGCAGGAGTCCCAGGGTTATTGCAGTTATAAACTTGGGATGAGTTGTTCTGCATGAGGATGTATGAGAAAACCGTCTTAAAGGTAAGTGTGCAGGGACTGTTAGAGGCCTGCATATTACTATCCTCTCCCCTTTCTTTCATTGGAAAATCCCTGCTTTCATTGGAACATTCTCTTCTTCATTGGGTATAGAAATATGTCCATTTATAAAACTACACTTCGTAGCATGTCTTGCAGCAAAAATGGCAAATGATGTATAACTGTAAATCTTTGGGGGAGACTAATACTCTCAGGACAGATCTTTAAAAGGTCCTGATATAATTGTACGGAGAAGGCAATGGCACCCCACTCCAGTACTCTTGCCTAGAAAATCCCATGGACGGAGGAGCCTGGTAGGCTGCAGTCCATGGGGTTGCTAAGAGTCGGATACGACTGAGCAACTTCACTTTCACTTTTCCCTTTCATGCACTGGAGAAGGAAATGGCAACCCACTCCAGTATTCTTGCCTGGAGAATCCCAGGGACGGCGGAGCCTGGTGGGCTGCCGTCTATGGGGTCGCACAGAGTCGGACACGACTGAAGCGACTTAGCAGCAGCAGCAGCAGATATAATTGTAAGCGTGCACTTTTTGTTGTTGTTTTTCCCCTCTCTTCTGCTGCCTAAAACATTGACGTGATGGCTGCAGCTACAGTGGCCATTTTATGACCATGAGATCATCTTGAAATTCGGAACTATAAGGTAAATGTTACAGAGCAAAAAGGTATACAGTGCCTGCTGTTCCTTGGTGCCAACAATACACGAGAAGATTTCAGTGGTTATCTGACCCAGGGTTCAGATGATATGCTCAATAAAAAATGTTGTGAGGAGTGAGATATACTGTTAGGCATTGGGCCATAATCCCCAAATCTGGCCGCTTTACCAGCTGGATCTCAGAGATCTGCAAGTTCTGAATCCTCTCTTGCATTTGGCACATTTCTCGACCTTGGATATCCACTTACTGCTGAGGAATCTCTCTCTCCTCTGCCCTTTCTGCTGCCATGTGATGTGGACAACAAAGTACTGTTTTAGGGTCTCCCAGCTTGGAGACTGGGAGGGAAGAGAGTAAGCACTGGCTATCTGGTGGTTGGGGAGGGCTGCAAAGAGAACTTCCATGCTGGCTGCAGCTTGTTCTTGGCTAACATGTTTAAAATGCAACAAACCTCACAGCTCAAAGATGACTGTCTTCCACAGACCCCCACGTACATAGTTCAAACACCATTTCCTAAGAGCTGTTCACTCAGATTGTGTTATGCTAAGAAAGCATCTGCTTCCTTCCCAGAGAAGCATGTGTTTCCTGGACCCCAAAGGGAGCTGGGCTCAGTTCCCTGTACTCCAGGTGACCTTCCTTGAGGAGAAGGAGACTCACTCAGGTCCACTGTGACATTCCACAGTGATCCCATTCCATCCTCATAGTCACCACACAATGGATTATGTTCATTACTTATCATTCTGGGCAGTCAAGATACCATGTGTTGAGGCAATTGAACAGAGGGAATGAGGACATGGATGCAGGTCCCCAAGGCAGCCAAGTCCCTTCACTGTCTGATGATGGCCCATGCTCACTATGAGAGTCTGGACTGTATGGATCCATCCATTCATTTGTTCAGTATCAGGCACTTCTGTGAGCCAGCTGGTCCCTGTTTCTGGTTAACTGTGTTTTTTTTTTTTGAATAATGTTATTTTAATTAATTTATTTATTTTTGGCTGTGCTGGATCTTCATTGCTCTATGGGCTTTTCTCTAGTTGTGGTGCTCAGGCTTTTCACTGTGGTGGTTTCTCTTGTTTTGGAGTACAGACTCTAGGTACATGGGCCTCAGTAGTTGCAGCACATGGGCTTAGTAGTTGAGGCTTCTGGGCTCTAGAACACAAGTTCAGTAGTGGTGGCGCTGCTCCATGGGTTACCTGCTCCACAGCATGTGGAATCCATCTGGATCAGAGATCAAACCCATGTTTCCTGCATTGCCAGGTGGATTCTTTATCACTGAGCCACCAGGTAAGACCTGGGTAACTGTGTTTTAAAGGAGGCACAGACACTAATGTCATTTGTGACCTTAGCTAATATGGACCAAACATTGCCAGACTCAAGCTGAGCCCTTCTCCTATGCTTTCTTCTCATAGCACCCCGTGAAGAAGTAGGAGATATTTTCAATCTGTGCTTTGCTGCTGATGAAGCTGAGGTTTAGCAACATAGAGCAGTTTGCTCAAGATCACATAGCAGGTAAGTGGCAGCATTCTGACACCAGGGTTCAGATCCTCTGTTGCTAGGCTGTATGGCTGCTTTCTTAGGAAATGAGGAGGCATCAGAGGTCTTTAAAGCAAAGCATGGTCTGCTAAAATTCACATGTGGGAGGGAGTACAGGGCGATGTGCTGCTGGGCCAGGTTGCCACTGAAGGCACCAGAAGAGGCAACATGCTGGGACCCAGATAGTCTTGAGAGATGCAGCTGGAATGATCAAGGGATTTTCCCCTTAGGACCGATTTTTGAAAATAATCTGCAGTTAAGAAAGATTAAAGATGGCCTTGGAATATAATTCCAAGTCCATAAAAGCAACCACTGGTTATAGACCATGTAAACACAGACTTGTTCTTTTAAATCTACAAGATGAGAAACAGGTGGCCTCTCTTGTTCTAGGACAAAAAGAGGGACTTGTTGCTTCCCACAGCTGGCAGTGTGTGGGGGCTTTATGTAGATCAGAAAGAGCAAGTACTTTGTCCTCCCTAAGGCCATTGCTGAGGGAATCTGTGGTTTCCAAAGGTCTTACAGAGAAATGTGGAGCTTTTGTTCAGATGACATTTTGTGAGACAAATCCAAGAGGTGCTGCTGTTGGGCAGTGGAGGGCCTCCCAGTTTATAGCAGCTTCATAGAGCAGGACTGAAAGCCATAGGGAGAATTCGAGTTCCATGTCTGCGTGCAAGCAGCATTTCTGAATCTTGTGATCCAATAACACTTCTGGGGCATCAGGTGGCATAAGAACCTTTTGACGTCATCAAGTAGTAAGAGAGTGAGTAATAAACATGGGAACAAGAAAGTTAGGAAGGAACAGCATGCAAGAGGTGGTATCTGCAAAACCTGGAAGAAAGGCCTGCAAAGATGCTGCCCTGGGCACAACCAGCCTGGTAGATGGAATTAGGAGGAGAGATGATGGTGGGCCTGTGAATTTAAGCACACACATCTGCTTCCTTGGGGTGTTGCCTTGGGGAATTAAAGTAAAAATCCCTGTTATCAATTCAGCCTGAAATTGTACAATGCTTGTGATTTGTGAGAGTGGGATGTACAATCCAAGCATCTGGTCTGAGATGTGCTCATATCCAGTCATAAATTAGGATATGGCTGGGGGTAAGGTTTTCATCCATTTATAAGATTTGTGGTGCTTATTTTTATGTTTTTGGTTTGGAAGTCAGAAGAGAAGTGCAAACCACATTTGGACTGACTTTCACATTTGGAATGAGATAGTAGCTTTCAAACAATTTTTGCAGTTGCTTCCAAATACTTTTAAGGAGCAGAATTGTTTTCAAATGAAATCTTACTTGATATTGAATAGACAATGCAGTAGTCTATCAGCATAAATTTATTCTGTAAGTCCAAATGTGTAATATTTCTTTTACATAAAGTTCACCAGGGAGAAAAATGGATCTGTTTTGATGATCAATGATATTTGAAATTAGAACTTAATATCACAGTCTTTATTAGTTTCCAAATCCAGTTTGTTCCACGTGTTTTTTCATTGTTACCACAGATTTGAGAAAACAGTTGTGTACACATATAAAGGGCAGTAAAAGCTATGAGTTGTAAGTAACTTGCTGTTTCAGTTCAGTTCAGTCGCTCAGTCATGCCCAACTCTGTGACCCCATGGACTGCAGCACGCCAGGCTTCCCTGTCCTTTACCAACTCCCAGAGCTTACTCAAACTCATGTCCATCGTGTGAGTGATGCCATCCAACCCTCTCATCCTCTCTCATCCCCTTCTCCTACCGCCTTCAGTCTTTCCCAGCATCAGGGTCTTTTCCAATGAGTTGGTCCTTTGCAACTTGCTGTTTAGTCCCACAGAATTTTCTTTTAATTAACCACAGGTAGAAGAAGGTATTTTATCCTAAGTTTTCCCTCAGAATAAGTTTCATTGGCACATCAGTCAGTATACTAGTTTTCTCCCATTAGCTAAATTTTTTAAAATTAAAGTTTAAAGATAGGCACTTTGGTTAGTCGTAATTGTGGTACCCAGTGATATTTCTTCCTGCTATTTTCCTGTTTCACATTGCACCTGTTCTTAGGTAGTTCTAGAATCTTCTGGGACAAACTGGGTGCCATTCATGATCCATCATTTTACTGGTTTTTAATCTGAGTTCCAGGAATTCCTTGGTGGTCCAGTGGTTAGAACTGTGCACTTTCACTGCTGGGGCCTGGGTTCAATCCTTGGTCAGGGAGCTAAGATCTCACAAGCCAAGGGGCTTGGCCAAAATAATAATAATAACAATCTGAGTTCTGTGTAACCCAGGAGTTTGATGATTTGATTTTATTTAAAAATACATTACCTATTTTCAAAATGTCATCTTAAAAAACACACATATCTTATCACATCAGACACATCTGATGCACTGACTTTACTGTCTATCACCCTAACTTCCTTGGACAGATTTTTGCATAAAGCATCTTCTGTTATCTTTGGTTAATGGAAGAGTGTACTGAGATTAATCAAGGACTTATCTTCTATGTATAAGAGATTTCTAATTACTTTTGCAATACCTACTTTATGCTTCTTTCTAAAAATGGGACCCACAACAATGTACCCAGCTAGAAGACATTTCCCAGTCTTCTTTCCAATAAGATGAGGTGGCATGGCCTAGTTCTAGTCAATGATGTATAAACAGAGTATTGTATTGCACTTTCAGGATATTCCTTATGGAAGATTCAGTTCTAGGGTATTCTCCTTTATTGTCCTTCCACACTTTCCCTTTCCTTTGTCCTGGAATGTGAATGTGAAGGCTGGGGTTTCAGCAACCACTTTGGACCATGAGGTGATCTTGAGGACAGCAACTTACAGATGATAATTTTGCTTGATAGAAAAAACCTGAGTTCACGATGACTATAGAACCATTATGCTAGCTCTGGAATTCCTACCTCTACTTCTTTCACTTCTTGTTTAAACTGTACTTATATATGCCTACATACATGTTCAGTTGCTCAGCCATGTCTAACTCTTTGCAACCCCATGGACTGCAGCCTGCTAATAGTCAAACCTAATTCTGATGCTATCAGAAAACTCTGGTCAAGAAGGAAACTATGAATCTTTAGGTTGGTAGATGTTCCAGTTGACATCCTTTTGATTTCATGTTATGGACACTCAAGTAATGGTGGATTAAATAATACATTTATTTTATATAATGGAAAGTTAGAAGATAGGTGGTTACAAAGTTGGCTCAGCAACTTGGTAATCTCACAGTGGATCCAGGCTCTTGCCCTTTTTCTGCTTTTACAACCTCTGCATTTAGAAACTATCTCCCCCCTCAGTCTCAAAATATCTACACAAATTCACACTTGAAGAAGAGAGCAAGGAGGCTGACCTATCTTTGAGCATCCCTATATATATATATATATATATATTTTTAATCAAGAAGTATATATTTCCAATATACCCTCAAGTATACTTTGCCTTATTTGCCAGACCCAGAAATCTTGCCCACCACTGGACCATTCACTGACAATGAAATAGATTACCAAGATTGACTTAAAAGCAAATACAAGCTATCCCTTGAGATTGTGCACTTTGCAATGTAAACAAAATTGAGATTCTGTAAACCAGAGGAGAAGAATTAAATGACTCCTGGATCAGTAACATAATAGACTTTCCTAAGTGATTTTTAAAATTGCATTAGCAGGTCAGCTAAAGAGCAGTGAGCCTAATGGAACCAACCAGTATGCAGGGCCTCCTGGGACTCACCTCTGTCCTTAAGGGAGGGTAGAGGTAACTCCTAGGCTGGCCTTGTAGAAGCCAGAGAAGTCTATCAGGCAGGATGTTCTTGAGAAATATTGTGGAGGTAAGGACCCTCACACTTAGGTTTCCTCCTGTGTCTATCGGGTGAAGATGCAAGGGACCTGCTGTCTGGAAAACCCATGCCCACCAGCCTCAATTCATCTCTTGTTGCTGGGAAATGAGGTTGACCACATTAACAAAATGTATCTAAAGTGTTAAATCATTTTTCCTGCATGCTATGCTGTGTTCAGTCGTGTTGACCCTATGGACTGTAGTCTGCCAGGCTCCTCTGTCCATGGAATTTTCTAGGCAAGAATACTGGAGTAGGTTGCCATTTCCTACTCCAAAATCATTTTTACTAAAATATTTATTATTCAGCTTTCTCTGCTAAAATATATGAATTTTTTTTATCTTGGCCACGCCATGCAGCTTGTGGGATCTTATTTCCCTGACTAGAGATAAAATCAGCAACCCCTGCGCTGGAAGCATGGAGTCTTAATCAGTGGACTGCCAGGGAAGTCCAGTATGAAATATTTTTAAGCATATTTTGGTAGATCACTGTCATCTTTTTAACAGCTTTGTTAAGATATAATTTTACAGGCCATAAAATTAATAACTGTTTAAGTGCTCAGTTCAATGATTTTGGGGCTTCCCGGGTAGCTCAGCTGGTAAAGAATCTGCCTGCAGTGCAGGAGACCCTGTTTCGATTCCTGGGTTGGGAAGTTACCCAGTGATTTTTGGTATGTTTGAAGTTGTGTACCCTTCACCACTATGTAATTTTAGAACATTTTCACCACTCCGAAAAGAAACCCTGTACTTAGCAATCACTCCCCGATACTACTCTCCTACATACCTTCACACATCCCTCTCCCAGCCCCAGCCATAAGCAACTCCTCGTCTGGTATTTGTCCCCATTAATTTGCTTATTCTTGGTATTTCAGGTAAAGGGGATCACATAGTCTTTATGTATGACTTCATTTACTTAGAATGTTTTTGAAGTTAATTCATGTTGTAGCATGTATCAGTACTTCATTTTTATTGCCCAGTAGCATTCCATGGTATGGATATACCACATTTTGTATACCAGTGGATGGACATTTTCACTTTTTGGCTATTATTCATTATATTGTCATGAACATGTGTATTCGTGGTTTTGTGTGGACATAAGTTTTCATTTCTAAGAGTATCAACTTTTTTATAGTGTTTTGTGGAAGAAGATTATGTTAAATAATAATAAAGAGGCATAAAGGCTTATAAATATAAGGTAGAGTATGACTTCTCTCCCATATTATTTGTGTGGCAATAGTGATGCTATTTAGAGCCATTGAGAAAGGTTCAGAGAGGGCAGAATTCCAGTGAGGGGAAGAAGAGCAGTGAGAGGTGTGTGTGTGCGTGTGTGTGTGTGTGAGAGAGACACTGTGTGTATACACATTCATATGTGTATCTTGCTTTAAGCCTTAGTGTCATTTACTAATCAGCCTTCTCCTACTGACTTACATCATAGTATCAACTCATTTTAGTAAACAGCCATTGAACCCTACCAGTGTACAAGGCATTGAGTATCTCTATATTCACTGTGGCTACTAACACTTTCTCTAACGTCTCTCAGCTTCTCACTGTTCTCTGGCAGCTGCCTCCTGGTTAGTAAAGGAATATTTGGTAGGTTGGAGTATAGATGTAGGCAAAATAATTTCAGAATTTTAAAATATATATATTTATTTGGCTGTGCCAGGTCTTAATTGCAGCACGCAGAATCTTTCGTTGTGGCATGCGAACTCTTAGTTGAAGCCTGTGGGATCTAGTTCCCTGACCAGGGATGGAACCTGGACTCCTGCATCGGGAGCTCAGAGTCTTAGCCACTGGACCACAAGGAAAGTCCCCTGAATGTTTTTCTGAAGTGCTTAATCTTTTTATAAATCAGATAACTTTTTCTTTCTTTCTTTTTTTTTGTAGGTTTGGATATGTGTGAATATTAATGAAGAGTAAAAATAACTACCTTTTAGTGAATTATCTTTATTGCTAGGCAATAGATTTTTCACCTTAGCTGCACATTAAAATCATGTGGAGGAGCTTTGAAAATGTCCTGGCCCCACTTATAGAGATTACTGATGTAATTGGTCTGGGATGAGACAGAGGCATTAGTTTTATTAAAATATCTCCAGGTAATCCTGAGCTACATCCTGGCTTAAGAGCCACTTACACCAAACAGTGTCATGGGATGGTGCTTTTCATGCATTATCTCAAATCTTCTTCATAACCTGTGTGGTGGATGTCAGTATAACCTATTATAGATTTTAGAAACGTTTCTTGAGTACTTACTAGGTGGTAAGCACTTTGAAACATTTTACATGCGTCAACTCATTGAATAATGACAATGACCCTTTGGAGTAGGTGCTATTATCACCTGCATTTTATAGATGAAGAAGCCGAGTCTCATAACATTTGAGTAACTTGCTCAACCTTGTGTAACTAATCAATGGAGGAGGCAGAGGAGTTAGAATTGAAGTTCCACAGTCTTAATGCTCAAGCTCTATTGCAGAGGAGGAAATGCAATTCCAATTTGTTCTAGGAAAATAAGTTATTCACAAAGCTAGTTTGGAAACCAGGACTTCCGACTTCAAATAATAGCAGTACTTCTTTAATACTAGACATAATTACCACTAGTAGTTGTAACACTACTGCTACTAAAGAAATGATCATTTCTACATTTTGCTCCCATTTATTGAAGGCTTTCATGATTCAGATATTGTGCAAAGGACTTTGTTTCATTTAATACTTATACCAACTTACTGAAGCAGCTCCTATTATCTGCATTATTATTATTATTTTTTTCTGGTCTGGTAATTGAAACTTAGAAGGGTTAATAATGGTACCTGAAGTTCTTGGTGGATCTGGGATTCAAACCCAGGTCTGGATGACTACAAACTCCCACTATTTCCATGGCTGCTGCTGCTGCTGCTAAGTCGCTTCAGTTGTGTCTGACTCTGTGCGACCCCATAGATAGCAGCCCACCAGGTTCCTCTGTCCCTGAGATTCTCCAGGCAAGAATATTGGAGTGGGTTGCCATTTCCTTCTCCAGTGCATGCGTGCATGCTAAGTCATTTCAGTCCTATCTGACTCTGTGCCACCCCATGGACAGCAGCCCACCAGGCTCCTCTGTCCACAGGATTCTCTAGGCAAGAATACTGGAGTGGGTTGCCATTTCCTTTTCCTATCCATGGCACTCTGTGCATATAAACGTGAATGCATGCATACAGGAATATTGCTATTCTGTTCAGCCCTTCCAATGACTCCTTCTTAGGGGCAATCAGATTCCAATTTTTTTTTTAAAGTCACCAAAGACAGTTATTCTTATTTTAATAAGTGATTCTGAATGAATATTGGCACATGTAGGAAGAAAGATAAAGGATATATTCAGGGGAAAGTGGAAAAAGTTATAAAAATTTAGTCTGGGCTTCTGAGGTCAAAAATAAGTTTCCGTCATGGGTGTATGAACCATGTCCAAGGCTAGGGTGCACTGTAGAGGCAGGAGAACTCTAGGAGGGAGGAGGCACAGTCGAGGAGGAGGGAGAGATTGTCCCACCGAAAGAATGAGGGAAGACTGGAAGATGCCTTGTGGGACCATCTGACCCAGTCTGCATAAGTGATACTTAGTCCTGGTGCAGGGAGGACTGATTGGCAGTTAATATAGAGGAAGACTTGTGACTTCATAGGATGAGGATGCAATTAGTTTCATGTCCTGGAAGGAGGCACTGTGTGCTCAGTTGCTCAGTCTTGTCTGACTCTTTACAACTTCATGAATTGTAGCCCATCAGTCTCCTCTGTCCATGGAATTTTCCAGGCAAGAATACTGGAGTGGGTTGCCATTTCCTCCTTTAGGGGATCTTCCCAACCCAGGGACTGAACCCACATCTCTTGCATTGCCTACATCTCCTCCTCTTTAACATTGAGCCACCTGGAAAGCCCTGGAAACAGGCAGTCTGGAGGTCTAAAAGTGATGCAAATAAAGAAAGGGATGGCATTGGCTCGTAGCTCATGATGGCAAGTCCAAATACAGGCAAGTGGGAAGTGGGGGTCACACCTTTGATTTTTCACTAACAAGAAAAACTGGGGAGAATTGATGAAACTAATGTTTCATGAGCATTTCTAGGCAACATTCTGGACAAAGTGTATGCTAAAAAGGCTTCAAGGTACATGGTTTGGGTCAAAGTGACAGAACAGATATTGAAATGTTAGGTCACTGACTCCTTCGCCTGCAATAGGACCATAATCTTTCACTTATGAAAGGTGAGTTTAACCTGGTTGAGAAAGGGTATAGCATTCAATTCTGATGTCCTTCATCAAGGGGCCCCTGGCGACTCTCAGCCTCCAGTGGGCTACTCAGGACCACGTGGTATCCCTGACCACTTCTAAGTTTGGGAGTTTTTGGCAGCAGTGTTGAATTCCATGGACTTCCACCCAGGGGTGATGAATTTATTGAACAAATATGTTCTATCTAGAGAACAGGTCCATTCACAGTCTGTCTCGCGCAGCCTCTGAAAGCCAATGTTGTTATTTCTCCCTGGGTGTGTGAGTGTGTGTGTGTGTGGGCACACATGTGTGAAGTTGTAGGTGGGAGCTGGAGGTGGGAAAAGGGGGAAGGTCAATATTTATGAGTGGGTTTCTAAGATTTTATTTTTCTTATTTCATTTCCATGATCAACATATGCCTTCTCGTGTCTAAGACCCCGTGATTTTGCATTTATAAGTGACTCAGAACAAAACCTTATTATAGGAAATTAGATTCTTTTGCTTTAGCTTATTTTTCATTTTTGACTTCATAAAAATGGAAAGAAATTCTATTACCAGAGAGAGGGCTTTCACTTAGAATGTTATTAAAACAAATACCCCAAATGCCTGTGATCTAGACTGGACTCTTTCTGTAAAATTGCAAATATTAATATATTCAGCACATTGGCTGAGTTTTCTGCACACCTCTCTCTAGGCCCAGCCCATAATACATGCCTTTTCTCTCCTCTCTAGGCTGCAGATCCCTTCTTGATTTCTTCCTTCTTTTAATTCCTTGCTGTCAGTATGAGGTACTTCTCCTCTTTACACATGACTAAACTTTGCCTGGAACTTCTCAGATTTCACTGGGGGCAATCTCATACCCATAGGCCTTCAGTTCTAATTATTTAAACCACATGACTAATCTATGGAAAATCCCCAGGTTTTAGCCATTTTCAGACATTCTGGCATCTTTGCAACAAAGAAGTGATTTTTCCGAAAGACTGAGTTTCTTGTTTGTTGTTGTTGTTCATTTACACCATTCACAGAGTCTTTCCTGATGAATCCTGTTGCCCTTGCCAAAGAGATGACCTATTTTTCCAGTGTCTGGTGTGAGTGGGGATGTTGTTTTTGCCTGAGTGTTGAATGCAGAGCAGCAGCGTTTATCGAACGCTTACTGTGCGCTTAATACTGAGACTGGCAGCTGCAAGCGAGTTGGAAAGAAAGTGCTGACACTGTCTTTGCCCTCAAGGAACTCAGTCCCTAATGGGGAAATGGGGTGAAAGACAAACATAGAAGAAAACAATTTAAAAAGAGAAAGGACTCAAATACCAATGACCTCAAGTGCCCAGCTTTGGCTGTCTGCCCATGATGGGATCCCCCAGGAGCTGAACCTGAGTGGGAGAAAAGGGAACAGGATGGAGGGCCACATCTTAGGGACATGCTCTCCATAACTCAAATAACTTGAGTTATTTGGAGGCTGTCACAATTGCTGCTATGTCCAGGTCCTCATAATTTTTAAACATTTTACTCACTTTTTAAAGGTTACATTTATTTATTTTTTTAAAAATTATTTAAAAATTAGGAGGTAATATTACTATCAATATTATTACCCTGAGTGTAAATAGGTGATAATAAAGCACATATGCCTTTTTATCCATTGTATAAATACAATGAAAACAAAACAACATCATGACTTTTAGCCAGCTCTTGCTGTCTGAGCTTGAGACTGGTTGTCTTGTTACACAGGGGAGACAGTAATAGTGGTGGAGACTTAACATAGCAGCATAGAGCTGAGACTGCTTCTCTGGTGTAAGAAAGGGTGGGAAGAGAAGCGAAAGGGAAATGATGTTCCTGATGTTGTCTCTGTGCTGTGGTTACAACTTGAAGGAACCTGATGTCTGGCCTGGAAGGGTCATGCTCCAGAAAGGCCCTATCAGTCTAGGGATGGCACCCTAGTGAATGAGTCACAATTAGGAGTCTGTTGCTGCTGAGGGTGGCCAGGTACAGTGGCCAAAGTGGTTCAGTTGTGCTTTAGCAAAACCACTGCTGGGTGGTCAGTTTCATGGGTGGAGCCAGGTTTTCCTGGTGGATGGGAGCAATTCAAAAGTCACCCAGGCTGTGATGGTCCATGCTGACAACTCCCTCCTCAGGTCCAGATGTGTACCTGTGAACAGTATGGAGGAGGCAGATCCAACCTGGGGAGAGGGATGAAGCAGAGATAATTGGCTGCACAGGTACTGAGAGCTCACTCCAACCTGGGGACCACTTCTGGTTCACCACTTTCCAGTTTTCTCCACCTCTCTGCCCAGCCCCTTGACACCTGCCTTTCCTGCTCTGCCTATAACTTGATCTGCCCCTTGTTGGTTATCTCCTGGCTCCTTGCTGTGCCATCCACACAACCCATGAGACTTTAAGATTCTTATAGAAAGGTGTTAAAGGAAGCAGAATAAAACATGACTACAGCACTGATGGTCAGACTTTGAGAAGAAGGTATTGAAAGGGTGGTGCCTTCAGGGGCTGGCCCCACTTGCAAACAAGTATCTAGGTTCCTTTCTGCTAAAGGATTCAAATGAGAGCTTGCCCCTCCTGAGGTTCAGAACTGGCCATGCCGAGGAATTCCACTTTCCCTTCAAGCCCCTCCCCACTGGACCACCAGAGTTCTCAGTGGCTGTGTCTGTCCCCATGGCTATGGCTTGTCTGTGACACGATGGAAGTCCAAGTCCTAGCCCTGAATAATAGCAAGATAGACAGAGGGAAGGATATGGGGGCCCAACAGTTGAGGCTGCACTTCATCCCTGGGCTGTGGGATTTTGAGCCCTACTAAGTGATTGCTTTGCACTAACGGCATCCCAGACTTAAGGGGTGGGTGGTGACCTCTGTCTATGCATGGCAGAGGGTCTGAGGGTGGTGAAGTCAGTGTCCATTGCCTAGGTACAGAGGGGCATGCACCTTCCCAAGCAGGCTTTCCCTTCCTTCTGCCCTGCAGCACTTGGGTCTGTTTGTATGCCACTTCACAGCTCTAATCATTGCATCCCATTGATGGGCTTGAGCCTGTTCCCGTCTCCAGGCCATGAAATCTTGGAGGCTGCATTCACATCTTATTTGTCTTTGCATCTGCATCCCTACTGTGGCATTTAGCAAAGTGTGGACATAGCAGCCAGCTTTCTTAGCTGGTAGCAGCTGAGCCTTCTTTACTTACAGCAGAAAATGTACGAATGAAATATATGAGTTTACGTGTTCACAGAATCTGTGCAAGGACCAGTATGAGGCTTGGAACAATGCCCACCCCATCATGGGGGTTGTGAGTAAAGCCCTTGAAAAAGAATGTGTATGTATTAATAATAATAATACCCTGCTTCTGCCACTGGGCACAAACACCTCAGATCCCAGCCTGACAAAGGCACTGTCAATGCTGCCACTTCTCAGCATTGCTTCTCCACCACCACCTACTGGAAAAGCATTCCTCCTGGTTCAGACTTCTTAGCTTCCCTTTACATCACCACCTCTTGTGAGCATCTCTGATTTTTGACATCCAAGACTGAGAAAGATATGGATCTCTAGTTTCTACTAGGGAAAGTCAGGGCTCTTAAGGAAGCAAATTCTCCAAATATAGGAAGGCTGTCTAAAGGATGATGGATGCCATGAAGCCTGATAAAGTCCCAATGGTAAATATATGTTGAAGGAATGAAATAGAATGGTTTTCATCTGCATTGCATTGTGATGTGGGAGCTAGTCCCCTGGTTATATGGCAAGTCAACTGGAAAATTACTCCAGGCTGACCTGTCTCAGGAAATATTCTAATTTACATCAGTTCTGCAAAAAGGCAGAAGCTATCTCCTTCTCTGTCTGTGTTGGAGGGCTTGTACCACATCTAGACAGAATTTAAGTCTTTTTTAAAGCATCAGTTCTATTAGAGGTGGTTTTGCCTCTATTGGCTTACCCAGGTTTACTAAAACTGGACACCAGAACATCAAATAAAACAGTTGGCTCTGATACCCTGAGCTCAGAAACTTGTGTGCAACTATGCCTGCAGGGCTCTGTAACACTGAGGCTTATGGCAATGACAAAAGAATTTGTTGAGAGTGACTGAAACCAAATTCCAAAAAGAGAATAGCTTTTATCAGTCATGTAGTGTGGGGTGGGGAGGGGAGAGGTACAAATAACCTAGTTTCTTCCCCTAGTTTGTAATATTCCTCTTCCACTCCCCCCCCCCCTTATCAAAATGTAACATCATAACACTAGAACAAAATTTTAAAATTATTTGCCAGGAATCTCAGAAACTATGAAGCACAATAATGAATGAAATCAGCTACACAAATTTTGAAACTTGCTTTTTGGTTTGATTTTTTTCAGGCACATAGTACATTTTTCAAATTTCCCGTCATAGTGGTAACAAAAAGCAGGGTAAACTATTTTCCACACATCAAGGGAAGCCTCCACCACTGCCATGTCAGCTTATGCCTCTTCTGTTACAAATCTATTATCTCTGATATGGGGAAGGCAGGTTGGGTATGTCTATAATTTAACTTACTACATATATGATTAATGAAACAACACAGTACGAGCTTGTGGACACCATACTGCTAAGTTAAGACAAATGGAAGGTAGCCAAGCAAGCTGTTAAACAGCTCTCCATATGCCTTTCTTGCTCCTACTTCTGCTCTGCTGTGTCATCCTTGCTTGAACACCTGACCCTTTACCTGGTTCTTTGTGCTTCAGCTCCTACCTTGAAAGACAATTCCTGTCTCCTGTTGCAGTCTCGTTTCCCTCTGTCTGGCTTGTATCCTGTCTGGTGTTCAGATTTCCCAAGACCTGGGAATGTACCTTGTTTTTAAGTGGATATGGAATGTGTGTCTTTATATCTGGTGTGACTGCTTTGGCAAGACCCTTCTATCTGGTCCAGGCCACGTGCCAGCCCAGATGTCTGCAGTCACAGCTGCGAGACCCCCCTCAGCTACAGACTGTCTATCTGGTATCTAGTCCTTGCCCTAGCAAATCCTACCCAGTCGATTTCTGACTAGCTGGTTCTGATAGTAGATTAATGTAAGTGATGGAGAAAATCGGCAGTGTCATCTCAGCATGCAGGTTGACATCCAGTCAAGGAGGATTTTGAATATTTATGAAAAGATTCAGAGTTCATTGTGGAGATCATGGAGAGTGACTGTTCTCTGAGCAAGGTAAGGAGGGACAGGGTCTTAGCTGTGGAAGGAAGTGATGTCAGACCTATTTCTAGGAGAGAGAGAATGGGACATCGTGGCAATTATACAGATGAGGTATTACAAAGGCCTAAAATAGGGTGGAGAGTACCGGAGTGGAGATGGAGGAAGGTGAATGAAGAGTGATAAAAGAAATTTTTACAGGGACTTCCCTGGTAGTCCAGTGGTTAAGACTTCGCCTTCCAATGCAGGGGGTGTGGGTTTGATCCTTGACCGGAGAGCTAAGATCCCACATGCTTTGCCCAAAAACCAAAACATGAAACAGACCTGATATATTTATTTATTTATTTATTTATTTATTTTAGTTGGGGGCTAATTACTTTACAATATTGTAGTAGTTTTTGCCATACATCGACATGAATCAGCCATGGGTTCACATGTGCCCCCCCTCCCGAAACCCCCTCCCACCTCCCTCCCCCTCCCATCCCTCTGTGTCATCCCAACGCTCCATCCCTGAGCATCCGTCCCATGCACAGAGCATGGAATGGTGTTCAAACAGACCTGATATTGTAACAAATTCAACAAAAACTTTTTAAAAATGGCCCATATCAAAAAAAATCTTTTTTTAGAAAGAAATTTTTACATGTTGAGATATAGGAAAATCATTCTGTCTTATACATGAGTTAAGTTGAATGTTATGCTAATTGAAACAGCCTGTTGTGGCCTATCCAGATTTCCTGGAGAAGGAAATGGCAACCCACTCCAGTATTCTTGCCTGGAGAATCCCATGGACAGAGGAGCCTGGTGAGCTACAGTCTGTGGGGTCACAAAGAGTCAGATAAAACTGAGTACATGCATGTCAAACATACATTGTACATCTGCTTTAATTATTAAAGAAAAGGGCACACTGACCAGAAGTAAAGAATGTGTATGTTAAAAATAAAGGTGAAATGCCCCTCTTCCTGGGATACCAATGCTGGTCCTCCTTTGATGATAAGACTATTTCCAGGCATCTAGGTCATACCGTACCTGCTGGATGTGTTCATGCTGGTCTTTTTTTTTTTTTAATCTTGAAGAAGTGACTCCCTGACTTGTTTAATATTCTTTGTTCTGACAAGGTATAAAACTGTGTTAAAAGCCTGCTTCTCCAGAGTAGTTTCTCTGAGTTATCTGGGAAGCAGTTTTCCAAGCTAGCCCTCAGTTTGGCTCAAGTGAAATTCTTTTCTATTGTTATTATAGTTTATTGATTATTTTCATCGACCAGAGGAAGGCATGGTGTTGAGTTTCCTCCTGAGTGATTGGGTGGGCCTGACTCATGGGATATGCTGATTGGGTTGGTAGGGAGGGAAGAGAGGATGAGGTGCTTTTGGATTTTCACGTGGAAACTTTGAGTAGAGGGGGGCATCTGTGAGGACTGATCCAGAATCACTCAGATGAAGGCATGGAGCCTGGTAAGAGGAGTGTGTGTCAATGTGGAGGTTTTTGACATGACACTGCTCAGGTGCTCTGGCCTGAAAAGTCTTTGTGCTCCGTGTAAACCTGGACTTGAGCTCCAGGACAGCCTCAGGGACTCTGGAGCCTGGCAGAAATGACACACACACAGAAAGGAGTACAGGCTGTCAGGCAGAAGAACTAAATTCAAACATAGCTCACCTGCTTAGGAGCTGTGTGATGTGGGGCAGGTTACTTAACACCTGTGAGTCTACTTCCCCTCATGTGTAAAATGAGATTAGTGAGAATGCTCTGGAGCAGGATTGGGAGGCTCAGTGATGCATGCTTTCAGTGCTTCTGTGTTTCCTGCCACAAAATAGGTCCATAGTAAACTGCAGCTATTATAATTCCTGACTTGAGTGTTCACAAATGATTATGATATTTTGTGAAGTCATCGAATGAGTCCCCCCTTATGTATATATTTTCTTTCTCACATTTGCTTTATTTAAATTTATTTATTAATTTAGCATTTTAATTGATGTGTAGTTTACGTATATTATATAAGTTACAAGGGTACAATATAGTGAGTGATTCACAATTTAAAAGGTTATACTCCATTTACAGATATTATAAAATATTTGCTATATTCTTCATGTACAGTATATCCTAGTAGTTTATTTTCTACCTAATAGTTTCTGCCTCTTAATCCCCTTCCTGTATTGCCCCTCCCCACCAACAAATGGGAGTTAATTAGGCTTAAAAGTTTTTGAACAGTAAAGGAAACCATCGATAAAATAAAAAACCTACTGAAAAGGAGAAAATATTTGCAAATGATTTGATCGATAACGGGTTAATACCCCCAAATATACAAATAGCTTGTGCTATCAATATCAAAAAAACAAACAGCCTAATTAAGAAGTGGGTAGAAGAAGTGAATACACATTTTTCCAAAGAGGAAATGTAGATGGTCAACAAGGGCATGTAAAGATGCTCAACATTGCTAATCATCAAGGAAATTCAAATCAAAACCACAATGAAATATAACCTCACACTTGTCAGAATGGCTATCATCAAAAAGAACACAAATAACAAACACTGGTGAGGATGTGGAGGAAAGGGAATGCTCCTCTCTGTTGGTAGGATTGTAAATTGGTACAGCCGCTGTAGAGAACACTATGAAGGCTGCTCAAGAACACTAAAAATAGAACTACTATGTGACTGAGAAATTCTAATCCTGAGTCTGTATTTGAATAAAGCAAAAACACTAATTTGAAAGGATACATGTGCCCCAATGTTCATAGCAGCTTTACTTACAATGGCCAAGTCCTGGAAGCAACCTAAGTGTCCATCAACGGATGAATGGATAAAGAAGATGTGGCAATTTTTTTAAATTTAAGATTAAAGTTTTAATTCCATTAAAAATTTTAAGATAAAAGTTGTATATTTTAATGTCTACAGCATGATAATTATGTGTGTGTGTGTATTTAGTCACTCAGTCGTGTCTGACTCTTTGTGACTCAACTGTGTGTGTATATATATATATATACATATATATATATACACACACACACAAATGGTGAAACAATTATTATAATTAAGCTCATTAACATAGTCATATCTTCACAGTTACCTTTTTGCTTTGTAGTAAGAACAGCTGAAATGACTCTCTCAGCAAATTTGTAGTGTGCAGTACAGTATTGTTAACTATAGTCATCTTGCTATGCGTTAAATCTCTAGAATGTATAAATTCTTTACACCTTTGATCATTGTCTCCTCATTTCTCCCAAACAGAGATCTTAAGCTGTAGAGGCTTCTTTATTGTGCTTTGATTCTGTCCTTATTTTTGAAGGTTCTGATTTATACCTGGTGTATCAGAAAAAAATATTTCAACAAAGTGTCCTATTGTAAATTAAGAGCCCCAGCCATCATCTGATGGTTTTATTTCTTGTCCCATTCATAACTAAAAGTTACTATTTTGAAATTTTATATGTTTGTTTTGTAGTATTTTTAAATATTTTATTTATTTATTTATGGTTGCCCTGGGTCTTTGTTGCTGCTTATGGGCTTTCTCTAGTTGCGGCAGGTGGGGGCTATTCTCTTGTTGTGGTGTGCAGGCTTCTCATTGCAGTGGCTTCTCTTGTTGTGGAGCACAGGCTGTAGAGCTTGGGCTCAGTATTTGTGAAACACAGGCTTAGCTGCCCCTCTGCGTGTGGAATCTTCCCGGACCAGGGATCAAACCTGTGACCCCTGCATTGACAGGCAGATTTTTTACCACTGGACCACCAGAGAAGTCCAATGTTTGTTTTAAATTCAAAGTCTTTGGTAAAAGTCACATTAAGGATGACTGAAATAATTCCAAGGGAGCCATGTTGGAGTAGTTGTAGACAATGTATTTGAATTAATGTGATATAAAACTACAATAAAATGGAAATTTCATGTACTTGCTAAATTCTCAGTTTGTAAAATAACCTTCATCTCTTTGGCATCAAATGCTTACATTAATAATAATAAAATAAGATATGGACCTTTTCCATTGTTATTCAGTCACCAAGTTGTGTCCAACTCTTTGTGACGCCATGGACCGCAGCACACCAGGCTTCCCTGTCTCTCACCATCTCCTGGAGTTTGCCCAAGTTGATGTCCCTTGAACCGGTGAGACCATCCAACTATCTCATTCTCTGACATTTTCCATAAAACATGACAGAACAAAACAAAACAGGAAAAACTCTACTCTCTGTTTCTATGAATTCAATATTTTTAGATTCCACATAGAAGTATGGTCACAAAGTATTTTTCTTTTTCTACTGCATGTTTACGTTCACATGTTTCAGTAAGGCTCTCATGACTAGGCAGGGTAGGAAGGACTGAAATGTTTTATGGATGAGGACCCCGAGGCCAGAGTGGGTGAGGCATGTAGTGACACCATGGGCTCAGTCCTGCCTTTCACACCCACAGTTGTGAGAGGAATATGCTGCATTTCACCAGATTCTCAGAACTTCCCTCTTTCTGCTTTGAATTGGAAAATGTCCCTGGGAACACAGATTAATTATATGCCTTAAGTAACCACCTGGATGTAATTGCTTACTTGCTGTCCCCTTCAGAGAAAAACAAGTGCCCACCCCCATCCCCCAGCTCTTCAGCTTCCTGTGCAATTGATTTGTGCTAATCCTGGAATGAATTTGCAGATTCGAAGCCTTGTCCTCCAGAGTCCAGGATTCCACCTCCAACCCTGTCACCATCTGGCCAGACTGTGTGGAAATGGAGGTGGGGGGATAACAGCAGGCAGCAGGCCCTTTGCAGGAGCAATAGTGCTGGGCTTTAACTTGCAGAGGGCCAGGGCGTCCCTGCCATGTGCACCAGCATACAGGTCAGTGGGGCAGGTCAAAGGAGAGAGTGCGGGAACCCGGGAACAAAAACCTGTCTCTCATGGCTGTTCATTGTCGCCAGTGGAAGCCATCCATCATACTGCTTCTCTAAGCAGCTGGATGCGCCAGAACTGCCTCCCGCGGGATCTTTTCTTTCTCTTGCATGTCCCAGGAGCACTTGATGGCTGTCTTTTCAAAGCTACTTCCTCTTAAGACCCTTATGCGCAACGTTTTGAATGCTGTGAGGCCAGTCGCATTTTGGACTCTTGTGAAGTTTTTGCGTTGTGATGGGTGGGGGAATACAAACCAGGGATCATCTTGGCTGATCCCTCAGAAGTTTTTCACAACAAAATGAGGGGAGCCTTGAAGTCAGGCCTTTAGTACAAAGACCTGTGATGCTTTGGAGTTCCCCCTTGTCATGATTAAGTAGGGAGAGCAAGTTGCATGCATCAGATTGCCTGTTGCTTGCATGAATCAAGTGGTTCTGCCTTTTTTTCCTTGACTGATGTGATAATATGAACACTGGACTTCCAGTGAATCTGTTATTTTGCGTACGCATCACCCAGTCCTTGTTAAAATGTTATTGCAGAACTTTTCCCAGAGTAACGAGTGAAATCTAGTTATGATTCAGTTTTGATGGAAACTCGCTGCATGTATGTTGCAAGGTAACAGATTAGATTTAGTGACTCAAATGGGCTTAGATTTAATAGGACTGTAATTGTACAGTGAATTTTAAATGCCCTTTTGATTATTGCACCAGGGTTATATTGAAATACATACTTGTCATTATGTCTTGACATTTTAAAAACAATTACATCAAATCTAATGAGAGGGAACCCAGTAAAAAAAACTCAATTACCTCTCAAGAGTGCCAGGTTTTCCATTTCACCTCTGTGGTTTTCACTGACCTTGGCGTTTTTCTCCCAGTGGTGATAGAAAGATAATAAATTTGGTTGGTATAATTAGTCATTATTCTCATCATAGTGTTTTCTAATAAGCACCCCAAATTATCCAGTCTGCATTTTTCTCCTTCAGGCTGCTTCCAACACCCTACATTTGTTTTTGTGTCATTCTCCGAAGGTTGGTGAAGATATACCATGGTTCCTGGGATAAATGTGCTCTTGAGTTTAATTCAACACTTTTGTATCTGAATAATATTCCAGGGAATATATATACCACATCTTTTTTATCCATCCATCCACTGATGGACACTTAGATTGCTTCCATAGCTTGGTTATTGTAAATAATCCTGCAAAGAATATGAGGATGCATATATGTCTTCAAAGTAGCATTTTTGTTTTCTCTGGATAAACATCCAGAAGTGGAATTGTTAGATCATATGGTCATTCTATATATTTTAAATTTTTTGAGGAACTCCATACTGTTCGCATTCCCACCAACAGTGTACAAGTATTCCCTTTTATCCACATCCTTGCCAACACTTATTTCTTATCTTTTTGATAATAGTCATTCTGATGAATGTAAGGTGATGTCTCATTGTGATTTTAACATGCATTTCTCTCAAATGGCAACCCACTCCGGTATTCTTGCCTGGAAAATCTCACGGATGGGAGAGCCTGGCAGGCCACAGTCCATGGAATTGCAAACAGTCGGACATGACTGAGCGACTTCACTTTCACTTTCATGATTAATCATCAAAAGCTCTAAGACACTTTTCACCAACAGCATATAGTGAATGTGCAGTGTGTTCCATATCTCACAAGGTCAGTGACAGAACCAGGCTAAATCCCTGGAGTTAAACAGCTAGTGCTTAGAAAGGAGCACTCCCTTACAGCTGACACAAAGCCCTTTTAGTTTTAGATGGAATATGAGGAGTTTTACTTGTTTCTTTTGATTCAAAACTTAATAAAATTCATATCTAAAATGGATATCTCATTCCCGTAGTTTGGTTGCTATGTATAGTTATACAGGCTTTGCAGTGTACAACTCCAGGGGGCACTGCTCACATAAATCGTGATGAATATGACACCCCTGAAACTGGACAGTGTAGTTAGTGGCCCAATTCTTGACAACTTCATTTCCCATAAAAGCACGCCCTATGACATTACTGGCATTATTTCTATGTTAAGGCAAAACTCCATATTATGTAATAAGAAATTAACATAATGAGACTGCATCTGCACATCTGTGTGGTACAATGGATACACATTTCCAATCCTATAGATCTCTTTATCGCTTTATCCAGCCTTATTTACTTTGTGTAGGCTCTAAAAATCTTCATGTGGTCACATATGGCCAGTGTTGCCTCTTTCCTGTGAGTACATGAAAGAAAACAAAACTGAGCCACTGATAGAGTTGCAAGAAGAATACAGATCTGGGAAGAGATCCTGAGGGAATGCAGCAAGTTTACCAGACTTACGCAAGGGATGAAGAGGAAGGTAGAACTGAAACTAGGCATGAAGACAGAGTACAGGGATGAAGAATATTTGGCAGATTCAGCCTGAGAGGGAAAAAACAGAGCAGAAGAATCAGAACTTACATTTGTTTTAGCGGGTTAGTTTTTCAATCCATAATCAAAGATTCCAAGAAGTCCTCATCTTTCTCTTGAAGGCATCCAATCACTTCTTTAGTCATAATTACTCTGAGGGGCCTGACAACTGACTGTATCCTACTTATCCTAGAGGTTTTTTAATTATAGGCCTAGATGTGATAGTAGAAGATGATAAGTGAATTTTAAGTGATAGTTGGTAAAGACATTTTGGGAACAGGACATTTCTTGGAATGTCTCAAGTCAGACAACCCCCTGCCCATATTTATGAAGCTTACCATGGTCCAAGGAGGGCAGAAAGCACAAGAATACTTGAAACACTTGGTCCCCAAAGAAACAAATGTTTCCCTAAAACTAAGAAACATTTTTCTTTTCACTTCAGTTTACTTCAGTCACTCAGTCATGTCTGACTTTGCAACCCCATGAATTGCAGCATGCCAGGCTTCCCTGTCCATCACCAACTCCCAGACTTTGCTCAAACTCATGTCCATTGAATCAGTGATGCCATCCAACCATAATAGCTAATACATAGTCTGTATATTATTGAGTTCCTTTGTGTCATCTTTTAAAAACAGTTTTGTTTTCATCATTTAGATATTATCAGTTACTATTTAGAGTATGGAAGACAGGCAAAAATAAAAAATTTTTCCTGACTCTCCTGAAGTGCCTTAATGGCTGTGTATCAGTTGAAATGAAAGCACCTAATTAGTTACTCAATTCAAAGTAATTGTCCATATCACTCATCTAAGTAGTTACAGAATGTTCTAGCTCCCTGGAAAATACCATCAATTAGAAAATGCCAAACTCTCTGCAATTCTTTAGTTTCAGATAATCTATTCTCTCTTTCTGTCATTTCAAATACATACTCCTCACATATTTGACTTATGACATCCACTGACCTCTGGTATAGTTTTTAAATAAATGCTTATATTATATTCCTTATTTATACTTCAAAGTATACTACCCATAATAAGCTTCTTGCTTCTGAGGAAATGCATACAAGTTTTGAATATTTTATTTTCTGAAAGACCTGAGGTATTTTACATCCATGGAATCCTCAGTTCTGCTCTGCTCAGTTGTCTTTTTTTTTAAATTAATTTATTTTTGACTGCACTGAGTCTTTGTTGTTGCACATGGATCTTCTCTAGTTTCAGTGAGTGGGGGCTAATTTCTAATTGTGGCACAGGGGATTCTTACCGTGGTAGCTTCTCATTGCAGAGAATGAGAAGGGCTCTAGGGTACACAGGCTTCAGTAGTTGTGACGCATAGGCTCAGCAGTTGCAGCTTGTAGCTTGCGGGTTCTAGAGTGTAGGTTCAGTAGTCATGGCCTTTGGGCTTACTTGTCCCATGGCATGTAGAATCTGCCTGGGGCAGGGATCAAGCCTGTGTCCCCTGCACTGGCAGGTAATTCTTAACCACTGGACCACCGGGAAGTCCTCTGCTCAGTTCTGATGTATTGTAGAACACATGGCTAATTATTATTCAAGACGGGATTAGAATCCTTACTTTCCCATTCTAGGCAACCTTTGGTAGAATGCCCTTTTGCATTCACCTATCAGTCATCCCCTTTGCCTTTCTAGTACTGGCTGGAAGGATTCTATAGTCCTCAAGCTCTCCAGGAGCCTGTACTGTGTCACTCTTCCTCTACCCCTTCTCCTTGGACTATGGGCAGTACTCCATGCTCTGGAGTTCTCTCCCTTGTCATAACACCTTTATGCCCTGTAGTATAAATAAATAAATAAATATATATATATATATACACACACACACACATATATATAATATTATTATTAGTATCTTTTTATTTCTTTCTGCTCAATTCCTGGCACAGAGTTCCTAAAACCCTTGGAATTTCCTAAGTGATAAAAATGTCTCTTTTATGCTAATAAGATTATTTATGATGTGAAGTCAGGGAGGTTGGGATGTAAGAGGGTGAAAGTTGAGGGCTAGGTAGCCATGATTAGAAGGTTGAAATTTCTAGTTCCACCCCTGGACCTCCAGGAAGAGGAAAGGGATTGGAGAGTGAATTCAGCAGCTAATGGCCAATGATTTAATCAATCATGTTTGCCCAACAAAACCTCTATAAAAACCCCTAGTCAATGGGTTTCAGGAAGTTTCAAAGTATATGAACATATCCACATGCTGTAGGTGGGAGAGTGCTTCCTGACACCTGGGGGACTGAGGCTGTTGCCCTTGGAACCTTTCTGAACCTTTCCCTATGTACCTATTCATCTGGCTGTTCATTTGCATCCTTTATAATAAGCTGTGATAGTAAATATAACACCTTACTACATTCTGTGAGTTGTCCTGGGGAATTATTAAACCTTAGAGAGAGGGTCATGGGGAACTCTAAAATTTGTAGTCTACCTGGCAGAAGTGTTGGTAGCTACTGGGCACCTCATTGATGGCTGGCATCTTAGTTGGAAGCAGTCTTTGAGACTGAACATTTAACCTGGGTGTATTTCCTAAAGGTTCTAGTTCTGTGGGTAAATCCTGGCTGATACCTAAGCCTTGATGCCCTCTTCTCCATTTCAAAACAACTACTATCTTAGAATATGCCACTGGCCTCTTATTGCTTTTTCTTATTGTGGAAAAGCAGTCTGGCCTCCTATCATTCATTCTCTACCCAGCAATTACAGGGATCTTTTTATGATATGAAAGTACATCATATCACTTCCCTAAATCAAAAACCCTCAAGGCTTACCTTTATACTTAAGAACAAAATCCATACATGTCATTCCAGGACTACCTGACTAGCCCCATTCACTTCTTCCATTTCCATCTGCACTTTCTGCCACACTCCCTTCTCATTTACTGTCTTTTGCATATGGGGTCCCTTCCACCTTTCTCTTCCAGAGGCAGCCTAGAAACATAGGTGAGGAAGGAGAACTTTAAGGAAGGTTAGCCCCAAAACCATGAAAACAAGCTTGTGATAAGCCAAATATGATGGAACCAGAATTTAAAACATTTTGGACCATGATCCACAGTAAGAAAATCCACTTGACATTGCAACCTAGCATATGCACACACATACACCACAATCATTTCATTAAACAATATAATATGGCATTTATGTGGTCTGCACTCTGATTCTTCCTATTTTAAGCTATTCCCTCCTCTTCCCTTCCCTGAGAAAAATGTTGGGGACTTCCCTGGTGGTCCAGCAGTTAAGAATCTGCCTGCCAATGCAGGACACACAGGTTTGATCCCTGATCTGGAAGGATCCCACATGCCACAGAGCAACTAAGCCAATGTACCACAACTACTGAGCCTGTGCTCTAGAGACCTTGAGCCACAACTGGTAGAGCCCAAGTGCTACAACTGCTGAAGCCTGTGTGCACCTAGAGGCCAGGCTCCACAACAAGAGAAGCCACCGCAATGAGAAGCCCATGCACGACAGCTAGAGAGTAGCCTGCACTCACTGCAACTAGAGAAAACCTGTGCGCAGCAACAAAGACTCAGTGCAGCCAAAAATAAAGAAATAAGATGCTCATAAAAAGATTAAAAAATGTCAGCCATGAACCATAAATTAATTTCATGACTCACCGATGGGCCATAACTTGCCATTTGAAGTGCGTTGGATACAATAAAGAGGTTTTGGGGTGGGGGATTAGGGCTTTGAGGACTCTGGATCCTGAGAACCACTAGAGAATAAGAAAAATTGGCTCGTGTTAGATCGTGACTTTTGGTTCAACCTCTGTCATCTCTATTTGGTTTGCTCTTCTGAAAAGGAGTCAAGACCTGGGCTGTAGGTTCTGAATGCTTTCTCTGCTCTGTGTTAAAATGTAAGTCTCATAAAGGTCCATGTTATCTTGTTTACTTTCTAAGTTTCAGTGTCCTCATCTTAAAATAAGAATGATAATAATTCCAACTTTATATAGTCATTGTGAAGATTGTATGAGGGAATGTACCAAAAGAACTCATCACATAACTGCATGTAATAAATAGCCAATAAATGGTAGGGTGTGAGCTAAGCAGTCTCTAAAAGGCAGGTGCTACTAGCATCATTTTGTGGCATAGAAACAGAGATTCATTAAGTCAAAGTAAATTTGCCCCAGATTCAGTGATTTTTCAGTGTTTCATTTTCCTGACCCAGTTTGAACCACTTAGAGATAAACAAAGAAGCTAGGTCAGATAGGGATTGAAATATCTATGACACGTGTCTTAGGTACCTCGGAGCACCCATGAGTCTCCCCAGTAGTGTAACTGACTTAAATGCAAATGTGAGTTGCTGTTCACATCATTTTCTTGGTTAATCATGAACTTTTTATATATTGAAGTTTAAATTGATCTTTCATAAAATCCTGCTCAGGAATTGGAAATTTTCTCTGACAAGTTGCATTGATATTATTGGCTTTTTCTTTATGATTATGTTATATAAATTAAAACACTGTTCTGAAATATTAAAGGTCAAATGTGTGAGAATTAAATTAGTTCAGTACCAATGTACTTGATGAAAAAGATTTTGAAAATTTCTAGAAAATGGTAAATTAATATTTTTACTCAGACTCCTTCTTCCTTGAGCTGTTCATATCTTTCTGCTACAGATTCTTTTATATCACGGATTTAAAAAGTCTAGAATATTAACATAGTAGCTACCATGCCACAAAGTGTTTACAACTCTGATTTAAGCTGACATACATTATAAATAGCACATTACTTACATCAGTGTTTAAAAACAAAACTTTTTATGTGACACAGATAGCACCTGTATCACAAAGGCAAATAGTATGAATTATTGCTTTTGAATGAAAGCTTGTCTCTGAGCCCAATGGTGTATGTGTGTGTGTGCTCAGTAGCTGCAGTCATGTCTGACTCTTTGCTACCCTGTGGACTGTAGCCGCCAGGCTCCTCTGTCCATAGGATAGAGGTCCAGTTCCATTCTTTTGTATGTGGCTGTACAATTTTCCCAACACCATTTATTGAAGAGACTGTTATTTCCCCGTTAGTTCTTTTGCCGTAAAGTAATTGGATGTGCGTGCATGCTCAGTCACTTAGTCATGTCCAACTCTTTGCAACTCCCCTCGACTGTAGCCCGCCAGAATCCTCTGTCCATGGATTTTTCTAGGCAAGAATACTGGAGTGGATTGCCATGCTCTCCTACAGGGGATCTTTCCAACCCAGGGATCAAACCTGCATCTCCTGCATTGCAGGTGGATTCTTTATCCGAGCCACCTGGGAACCTTCCAATGATATATGCTAAATAATAATGATAATAAGAATTTACCTAGTAGCATTGCAGACCAAAATAAATATATCTTGCTAAAGTATTTTCTGTTCAGGAAAATACATCTCTTGGGTAGCTTTTTCTTTTCTGACCTGCAAGGTAATTGGAGGTTACTGGTTTGGTCTGATAGATTGCTTGGCATATAAAATAGGGTTTAACAAATTATCTTCTTGGCTGACATATTTTAGAAAATCCTGCAGGTATTTGAACTATAGAAGGGAGTATTTTACCATGACAAATACAATTCTGATCAATAAAATCTGATCAAGATATGTATGCTTGGTCGCTCAGTTGTGTCTGACTCTTTGCGACCCCATGAACCGTAGCCCACTGGCCTTCTCTGTCCATGGGATTTCCAAGGCAAAAATACTTGAGGGGTTGCCACTTCATTTTCCAAGGTTCCTGACTCAGGGATCAAATCCAGGTCTCCTGCATTTCATGCAGGTTCTTTACCATCTGAGCCACCAGGGAAGCTCAAAATCTGACCAAGAGGGCTTTTTAGTTTTTCCCTCAAAAGATCATTGGTTCACAAAGCCAATTACTCTTGGGGTTTTGAAAGTGCTAAGACATGATGCTGGGAAAGATTGAGTGCAGGAGGAGAACGGGTGACAGAGGATGGTCAGAGGTTGGATGGCATCATCAACTCAATGGACATGAGTTTGAGCAAACTCCAGGAGATAGTGAAGGAGAGGGAAGCCTGGCGTGCTGCAGTCCAGGGATCTCAAAGAGTTGGACATGATTGAGTGACTGAACAACAACAAAGACATTACAAAGGATTTCAAAAAGTTCTTTGTGCTTCGCGAACTCCTGGAAAAATAGGGAGCCAGGAATACCCTAGTGGGAGAGAGGCATTCACAGGATGGCTCCACTGTCAGTTTCTTCCCCAGTACCAGTAACAAATGTGGCGTTTCCTCCTCCTGCTTTAACACTTGACCAAAAAGACTTAAAAAACAGAGATCAAATTTCCTGAGAAGGAAATCAATCTGCCCTCTGTCTTGGAGGTAGATTGTTTCTCTGTCCTTCAGGCTTTTTTAAACTATACAAACATTCTTGAAAAGATAGTTTGAGACAATAGCTTTTACAAAATGTGTAGAAACATAATGGAGAATTACTTCCCAACACAAAGAACAGATGAGGGTAATAGAAGGCAGCAAGAAGGTAGATTTTAATCCAACCATGTCAATAATCACATTAAATATGATCAGATTAAATAAGCCATTTAAAAGACAAAGATTGTCAGGTTGAATAAGAAAGCAAGACCTAACTATACTGTCTACCAGAAACTCACTTTAACTATAAAGACATCAATAAATTAAAAATAATAGAATTGAAAAATATATGCTATGTAAATATGAACCATAAAAAAAGTTGGAGTGAAAGTGAAAAGAAAGAAAGTGAAAGTCACTCAGTCATTTCCGACTCTTTGCGATCCCGTGGACTATACCATCCATGGAATTCTCTAGGCCAGAATACTGGAGTGGATAGCCTTTCCCTTCTCCAGGGGATCTTCCCAACTCGGGGATCTAACCCAGGTCTCCCGCATTATGGATGGATTCTTTACCGGCTAAGCCACAAGTAGCTATATTGAACAGTAGATTTCAGACAAGGAATATTATCATAGATAATCAGGGATATTGCAAAAAGATAAAAAGAGTGGCTATTCAGGAAGACATAATAGTCATAAATGTGTATGTATCTAGCCACAGAGCTTTAAAATAAATGAAGCAAAACTGATTGAACTGAAGGGAGAAGTGGACAAATTTACAGTAATAACTGGAGATTCAGTACGCTGAGTATTTAATAGAGCAAACAGACAGAAAGGCAGTAAGAATGTAAAAGCTGAATAACCACCCACCTTGACCTAATTGATATTTATAGAATATTGTACCCAATAACACTAGACCACAGTTCTTTTCAAGTGCACATAAAAGATTCACCAATGTAGACCACATCTGAGGTCACAAAATAACCCCCCTTATGAAATTTAAAAAGAATAGAAATCATGAAAGTATGTTCTTGAATCATTCCAGAATTAAACTAGAAATCAATAGCAGAAAGGTATCTGAAAAATTCTTATACGTTTGGAACTTTAACACATTTCTTTTTTTTTTGTTTATTTTTTTCCTTTTCTTCCTTTTTTTTTGTTTAAATATTTATTTATTTGGCTGCACCAGGCCTTAGTTGCAGCATGTGAGATCTTGTTCCCTGACCAGGGATTGAACTTGGGTCCCCTGCATTGGGAGCTCAAAGTCTTAGCCACTGGACCACTAGAGAAGTCCCTTAACACATTTCTGAATGACAAATGTATTAAAGGGGAAATCTCAATAGAAATTTTAAAATAATTTGAAATAAAATAAAAATCCAACATATAAAAACTTCTGGGATAGAGCTAAATTTTACTTAGAGGAAAATTTATAGCATTGCAGGCTTATCTTAGAAAAGGACAGAAGTCTCAAATTGGTACTCTAAACTTCGATTTTAGGAAATTAGAGAACAAAATAAAACAAAAGCAAGCAGAAGGAAGGAAATAATAAATGCAAGAGCAGAAATTGATAAAATTGAAAGCACATAAACCACAGAAAGGGCTTTTCAGGTAGCGCTAGTGTTATAGAACCTGACCGTCAGTGCAGGAGCTGTGAGAGACATGGGTTCTATCCCTGGGTTGGGAAGATTCTCCTGGAGGAGGGCACAGCAACCCACTCCAATATTCTTGCCTGGAGAATCCCATGGACAGAGGAGTCTGGTAGGCTGTGGTCTGTAGGGTCGCACAGAATCGGACATGACTGAAGCGACTTAGTGGGCAAACAACAGAAAAAAAAAATCAGGAAACACACAGCTGGTTCTTTGGGGGAAAATAATGGCAACAAAGACAGTAAAATTGAATTTGTAAACTACTAGGCAGACTGACTAAGAAACAAGAGAAGACAAATAAGTTTTTCAGATTTTCTGTAAATGTAAAATTATATCAAATGATAATATTTTAACTGATATAGGGCTATTCTCTCATCATAAAAGATGGCTGTATTATATACTCAATAATAAATAGTTGCTGAAATAAATTGAACTCAGTATCCTAGTAGCATGGGGCAGAGATTAAGATCTAATAATTAATGGTTTACAGGCATGCTCAGTTACTCAGCTGTGTCCTACTCTACAACCCTACGGACTGTAGTCTGCCAGGCCCTTCTGTCCATGGGATTCTCCAGGCAAGAATACCAGAGTGTGTTGCCATTTCCTTCTCCAGGGGAATCTTCCTGATCCAGGGATCAAACCCATGTCTCCTGCATTAGCAGATGGATTCTTTACTGCTGAGCCACCTGGGAAGGCCCCAATTAATGGTTTGCCAAATAATGGTTTACCTCAAAGTTTAAGTACTATTGTGAACTAAGATTTCTACCTGCAATTTAGTTTGTGAAAGTCAATGTTTGGATTACTTACAACAATTTTTAAGTCACTTCATAAAAATGTTAGAATTGTATATTTGAATTTTGATTATGATCTTTTTACCAGAAAATCTAGTCATGAGTCTAACCTAGGGATTCTTAAAAATGTGTTGCAAGCGCACTTCAGTAAATGAGTTCTGGTGTATCATTTGAAGCTCAGTGCAGTTGCTTTGCCAAATTTTCTTTTGACCTGGGGTTGGATGGGTATCTATCTTAGATGAATATCTAGAGAAAGTTCCTATTTTGTTACCTAGAATTTGTATAGCTCTGACCTAGTAAATACCACTCTTCATATTGCCTTTATACATTATAATTGCTTTCATGGTTGTCATAGTCATGGCTATATTCATCATTAATTCACCCATCAAAGTGAAATTATTGCTTGCAAAGAATTCTATTCCCAGTTCCTACCAGGTCCTTCTGTACAGAACAGGTGCAGGCAAATATAAAACCCTGGTCTTGTGCAGTGTTTTTTGTATTTGAGTTTTACTGAGAGGAGCTTGTTATTTTAACCTTTTCTTACTGTGCCTAGCTTGAAGGATTCTTTGAAGCTGGTCTGAACGTGTTTTGTTCCTCACTGTGGGGTCTCTTTCTCCCACAGCTTCTGTTCTCCCATCCCTTTGGGGGTTGCTCTTGCATTCATTTTTCTCTTCCTCTATTCACTCCCAAGCTTTATCATTTTACTTTTGACTTGGCTTTGTTCCTTCAAACTTTTTGCTTTCATTTGACAAGCCCTCCAGGGGTAAGAACAAAATGATCCAGGAAAGTAGCGATTGAAAATAAATGTTAAATCCTCAGTATTGCTCTGCTATGTTAATTTGTGTTGAAATTTTGGGTGATGAGGGGGAAAAAAACCCCTGTATTTTGAAAAGAAACATCTCAAGCTGTATATAATACTATTTTGCCTTCAAAACATTTGTTTCTACAACCTTAAGTAGAAATTTCCATACAAAGTTTCTCCATTGGCAGTTTGTGAGTTAGTTTCACTTGTCTTTAGTTAGCTTTAATACACTCTCTAGCTAGACAAACAAAAGATCTTTGGGCCAACTCTAGTCCTGGATTGATAGAAATCCAAAGACTCATGTGATTCAGCTTTAATGTGTTTTGCTCTGCTATCTAGAGTAATACCAGCTTTATGGGAAGAGGAGAAAGGGCTTGGGAGGCATAAAGACAAAAGGAAAGAAGCCAGTCAGTAGGAAGATAAAAGACAGTGAAGTGCCATTCTAACACTCTTTACAATGTCCCACATCACCTGAAACCCTTTAATTGGATGTTTTTGGTATGTTTTATACTCAAGCCCACAGTCAAGACATGCAAACACACATACATTCACAGGCAGATATGAGATATATGAAACACAATTTCAGAAAACAATATCTTTCCTTATACCTGACAAATGCTAATGTTTTCTATTTTATGTCCCTTGTAATTGTTGGTCACAGATGACTAGTTAATTTCATGACCCATTAGTATGTGGCAACCTGTGGTTTACATAACACTGCTGAAGAGATTGCAACTCTTCATTTCTGAGGATAAATTCTCACATTTTCTTATTTTTCAATAAACATTTTTATCATCTTTTTCTCATCTCAAACATTGAGCGGTACTATTTGTCAAATGGAAAGTGACTTTTTCTGACCTAGTTAAAGGCTTAGAGATGTAAATAAAGGGAAGATTGAAGCCCTGAAAACCCAGGGTTTAAATGTCAGGAAAGTAAATTCACAGACCAAACCTGTTGGGAACGAATAGGAGATTACGAACAGGAGATTACGTGACAAGGAAAAGAAAGGGATAAAGAAAACCCGTTAATCACAACCAGAATCTGAGAGTTTAATGTAAGCAAAGACCACATTCTGTTCAGCAAAATGCATAGTTTACAGATAAATAAATATTCAGATTTCATCCCAAATCGGTACATCGTATAGAAGGAGATATTAGTAACCCTTCCCTCAGTGGTTGAATAAGATATTCTTAAGAATTTAATTGAATCCACCCATGGAACAACAGGGATAAATGCTATTAAAGGTTAATGTCACTCCTGAGTAATAGCCCACCCCCATCCAATCAAAAAAGCAATGAGATCCTATTTTACATAATGGAGGACTGCTGACTCACTTGGGGGAGGCTTTAGCTCATTACCTTCTGGAGAAAGAATTTTATCGTTTGTGGAAAAGCACCTATGCTGGGTGCTCCTCCACTATGGGGTGTATGTAGAATCACAGGTGAGCTTTTTATAAATACTGATCCAGCTGAGCCATCAGGATGAGTACAATTCAAGTGAAAAGAAATAAACACTGGCAAACACCAAAAAGGAAATCTGAGCTGAGGACTCACAATTGACTATTGGATTTTGCCCTCCTTCCCACCCATTTCCACTTCAGCTATTCTGATCAACTTGGATGCAAAGGGCATCAGACTTTCCATCTGAAGCCCTGGGAAGTCCATACCCTTTCTACTCAAGTGTGGTTCACACACCAGCATCACCTGGGAGCTGGTTAGAGAGGGTGGAACAAATGACAACAGCCCTGGATGTTGGTAAGGGAAGAATGGAAAGACCTCTTATGCTACAGGCGTGTTTTCAAATAGAGAGACTCAAGAAAGAGGATAACTCCTATACTGCTTGTGGAAATGTAAATTGGTGCAGCCATTGTGGAGAACAGTGTGGAGCTGTCTCAAAAAACTAAAAAAAGAATCACCATATGATCCAGCAATCCCACTCGTAGGCATATATCTGAACAAAACTATAATTCAAAAAGATGCATGCACCCCAATATTCATAGTAGCAGTATTTACAATAGCCAGGACATGAAAGCAACCTAAATGTCCATCAACAGATAAAGAAATAAAGAAGATGTGGTATATGTATACAGTGGACTATTAGCCATAAAAAAGAATGAAAATAATACTATTTGCAGCAACATGGATGGCCCTAGAGATTATCATACTAAATGAAGTAAGCCAGATGGAGAAAGACAAATACTATATGATATCACTTTTATATAGACTGTAAAATATGACACAAATGAACTTATCTAAGATACAGAAACAGGCTCACAGATATAGAGAACAGACTTGTGGTTGCCTTGGGGAGGGATGGATTGGTAGTTTGGGATTAGTAGATGCAAACAATTATGTATGGGATGGATAAACAATGAGGTCCTATTGTATAGCGCAAGGAACTATATTCAATATCCTGTGTTAAAACACATGGAAAAGAATATGAAACAAAAAATAAAAAGAGTAAGACAGTTCCTTTTACTCATCCATGTATGACTGAGGGGAAGAGAAGATGTCCAACGTTTGGCTTTCTCAAATACTTCCCACTGTAAACACAACTGATAATGAAATTTCTGGATCACATGAAATGAAAAGTCAGAGGGTTACTTGCTTCCTGTAATACAATGTAGGCACCATAAGATCAGGAAATTTTGCCTATTTTATTTCTTGTTATAATAACATCTGAATCAATCTTCATTTCCCCTACCCTCATACAGACACACACTCTCATACACAGAAGCAAGCTGTATATATTGCTTTGGTTGGGATAGGCTGTATTGCAGTAACAAACAAAAAGGCTTCTCATTCATATGCAGGGTCAGTATAGTTCATCAGAGGAGCTTTGCTCATAGTGTTAGTGAGGCTGATGGAGGCTGCATCTCAATGTGTGCTTTTCAAGCACTTTGGTAGAGATAAATCAGCTTTCAAAGGCTTCAACCCTAAGTGACCTCTAACACTTTCACTCAAATTTCTTTGGATGAAGCAAGTCACATGGTCACACCAAATCTTGAGAGGGCAGGAGAGTTAAACAATACCATGCATCCAGAAGGAAGAGAAAGAGAAATATCTGATGAACCACACTAATGACTACTGGAAACTAAGTAAAGCTGATGAATCAAGTTCTATGTAAACATAGATGTTGTTGTTGCTTGGTCATGTCTGACTCTTTGCGACCCCATGAACTGCAGCATGCCAGGCTTCCCTGTCCTTTACTGTCTTCCAGAGTTGGCTCAAACTCTTGTCCATTGAGTCGGTGATGCCATCCAACCATCTCATCCTCTGTCATCCCCTTCTCCTCCTGCCTTCGGTCTTTCCCAGTATCCGGGTCTTTTCCAGTGAGTCAACTCTTCCCATCAGGTGGCCAAAGTACTGGAGCTTCAGCTTCAGCATCAGTCCTTCCAATGAATATTCAGGACTGATTTCCTTTAGGATGGACTGGTTTGATCTCCTTGCTGACCAAGGGACTCTCAAGAATCTTCTTCCAGCACCACGGATCAAAAGCCTCAATTCTTTGGTGCTCAGCCTTCTTTAATGGTGCAACTGTCACATCCGTACATGACTCCTGTAAAACCATAACTTTGACTATATGGAGGTTTGTTGGCAAAGTGATGTCTCTGCTTTTTAATATGCTGTCCAGGTTTGTCATAGCTTTCCTTCCAAGGAGCAAGTGTCTTTTAATTTCATGGCTGCAGTCACCATTGGTGGTGATTTTAGAGCCCAAGAAAATAAAAGTCTGTCACTGTTTCTATTTTTTACCATTCTATTTGCCATGAAGTGATGGGACCAGATAACATGATCTTAATTTTTGAATGTTGAGTTTTAAGCCAGCTTTTTCACTCCACTCTTTCACCTTCATCAAGAGGCTCCTTTAGTTCCTCTTTGCTTTCTGACATTAGCATGGTGTCATCGGCATATCTGAAGTTATTGATATTTCTTCCAGCAGTCTTGATTCCAGCTTGAGCAACATCAAGCCTGGAATTTCACATGATGTGCTCTGCATATAAGTTAAATAAGCAAGGTGACAGTACACAACCTTGATGCATTCCTTTCCCAATTTGAACCAGTCCGTTGTTCTGTGTCTGGTTCTAACTGTTGCTTCCTGACTTGCATACACGTTTCTCAGGAGGCAGGTAAGGTGATATGGTAGTCCCATCTCTTGAAGAATTTTCCACAGTTTGTTGTGATCCACACAGTCAAATGCTTTAGTGTAGTCAATGAAGCAGAAGTAGATGTTTTTTCTGGAATTCTCTTGCTTTTTCTATGATCCAGTGGATGGTGGCAATTTGGTCTCTGGTTCCTCTGCCTTTTCTAAATCCAGCTTGTACACCTGGAAATTTCTGTTCATGTACTGTTGGAACCTCCGTGAACGATTTTCAGCATTAGCTTGCTAGCACGTGAAATAGTGCAATTGTATGGTAATTTGAACATTCTTTGGATTTGCCCTTCTTTGGGGTTGGAATGAAAGCTGACCTTTTCCGGTCCTGTGGCCACTGCTGAGTTTTCCAAATTTGCTGTCATACTGAATGCAGCACCTTAACAACATTATCTTTTAGGATTTGAAATAGCTCAGGTGAAATCCCATCACTTCCACTGGCTTTGTTCATAGTAATACTTCCTAAGGCCCACTTGACTTCACACTCCAAGATGTCTGGCTCTAGGTGAGACACCATCATGGTTATATGGGTCATTAAGACCTTTTTTGTATAGTTCTTCTGTGTATTCTTGCCACCTCTTGTTATTCTCTTCTGCTTCTGTTAAGTCCATACCACTTCTGCCCTTTATTGTGCCCTTCTTTGCATGAAGTGTTCCCTCAGTATCTCTAATTTTCTTGAAGAGATCTCTAGTCTTTCCCATTCTATTGTTTTCCTCTATTTCTTATTGTAAGGGATTTGATTTAGGTCGTACCTAAATGGCCTAGTGGATTTCCCTACTTTCTTCAGTTTAAGTCTGAATTTTGCAATAAGGAGTTCTTGATCTGAGCCACATTCAGCTCATGGTCCTGCTTTCGCTGACTGTATAAAGCTTCTCCATCTTCGGCTGCAAAGAATATAATCAGTCTGATTTTGGTAGCGACCATCTGGTGACGTTCATGTGTAGAGTTGTCTCTTGTGTTGTTGGAAGAGAGTGTTTGCTATGACCAGTGCGTTCTCTTGGCAAAACTCTGTTAATCTATGTCCTGCTTCATTTTGTTCTCCAAGGCCAAACTTGCCTGTTACTCCAGGAATCTCTTGACTTCCTACTTATGCATTCCAGTCCCCTGTGATGAAAAAGACATCTTTTTTTTGGTGTTAGTTCTAGATGGTCTTGTACGCTTCATAGAATCATTCAATTTCAACTTCGGCATTAGTGGTTGGGGCATAGTGAGTTACTGTGATATTGAATGGTTCGCCTTGGAAACGAACCAAGATTATTCTGTGGTTTTTGTGTCTGCATCTAAGTACTGAATTTTGAACTCTTTTGTTGACTATGAGTGCTACTCCATTTCTTCTAAGGGATTCTTGCCTACAGTAGTAGATATAATGGTCATCTGAATTAAATTTGCCCATTCCCGTCCATTTTAGTTCACTGATTACTAAAATGTCAATGTTCACTCTTACCATCTCCTATTTGACCATTTCCAGTTTACCTTGATTCATGCACCTAACATTTCTGAAAATAAATGATACAACTTTAACACATTTCAAAATGTTGACCTGTTCAAAGAAATTGGAATTTCTTTTTTTTTTTTACATAGACTCATATCAATGCAAGGAAATATTCTTATTTGAAAAAATATTCTCCACTTATAAAATAAATCTTATGTTTTTCTGCTCTTTTTCTCATTTTATTCCCCCCTGAATGGGATATTTCCCGTCTTCATTTTTCTTTAGGCGTTTGATAGATTTTTGTGATACCAGTATAGAAATGTGGGCTGGAGCCTATAATGTTGATAGATTTATAGCTGATGAATGATTTGAGGTTGTTTGGATGAAGATCTTCAGTAGTCTGCCAAAGTTTTCTCTCTCCTTTGACGATTTTTATCCTAGATTTGAATTTGAAAAGCATAATATACCACATTTTCAGATGACATGACATTGGGTGTGGGAGAGTTAGGTCATGTTATCTATAAAAAAATCAGAATCCAGAAAGATGTTGTAACAAATGTGTGGAAAAACCACAGGATAAATTTCACAATAGGCAAATGAAATCCTTACTTCCAAGTTAAAAAAATTGTTTAAATACTTTATACAATTACATAAATACTACATATCACTTTGTTCCAATACAGAGATATAATAATTTTTAACAATATATGGAATTACATAAGATCATCTAAGTTAGAAGTAGAGGAGAGAGAATAAAGAAAATGAAAGTTGGGGCAAAGAAGGAACCAAGAAAGAAGGTTAAAAGTCCCTCTAGTGATGATGTATGGGGTATGGGAAAGTGTATGAGAACAAGATTGATAGATACAATGTTCAAGATGACTGGACAAAACAGCATTCAACATGGCTCAGGATGGAGTCAAGGCAGGGCTGACAAGAAGAGGTCAGCTAATATTTCAATTCTAATTGATTGGTAAGTGAATTCTTAGAGCAGCATGAGAGGAGGGCTTCTGAGACTAGGTTTAGCAGGAATGGATGTGGTCATACAGCAGTCATTAGTGGAAATGGGGTGGAGCAGCATTTGTGTTGGATCTTTGGCAATCCTAGGTGAAATCTCTCCATTTTATGCTAGCAGATATATACACTCAGGGAGGCAGATGTCAAAGCAAAATGGTCAGGGGTGAGGAAATTAGATAAGGTTAAGTGGCAAGTCCAGTGGTGGGCTCATTCAACACCAATGCCAACTCTCTCAGTGCAAGGAAACTGCTTGGACCACATTTTATAGGGCCTGATGCCTCCTTCATAGGTAGGGAGGGATTTTGGTGGATGCTAGAATGTGTTCGAAACATTTGACTTGGGAAAGGCAGACCTTGATATGCATGCCTTTTACTTTGGAATTCCCCACACCATCAGAGTCTTTATTTTTATTACATTGCCTTCTGCTCCCATTTTCCATCCTGGAGTCTGTAGTGTCCCATCTATTCTATCATGGGTGTTAAGTCAGAGTGGAGGATGATCTCTTTCTGAAAGTTGCCAAGTCATATCTCTCCACTTTCCACCTACAACTGTCACCCTAGGAGTATAAAAGAGAGAGCAGTTTCTTGCACTGTGAATTCTGAGTTTAACTTACACAAGTTCTGGGTGGTGGTTTTCTTCCCCAAAAAGTGGAACTTGGAGAGAGATTTACATGGAGCAGATCACATGGGATGAAGGTTTACCAATTAGCTTTTGCTATATAAGATGTCACCAAAATCCAATATCTTAATAACTTTTCTTATTTCTCATAATTCTGTGCATTGGGTGGCCATTTCTTCCGGTTAGCTGATTTCTGCTGCCCACTGGTGACTTAACTGTGACTGAGTTGGCTAGACCAACTCTCTCACCTATCTGTTGGCTTTATGTCATTTGGGTGAGTATTGGCCTTGCAGTGTTCCCAAGAGCAAGAGAGAGCAAGTCCCAAGGCCCAAGTATTTTGCAAGTCTTTGCTTGTGTCACATTTACTGTTGTATCATTGGCCAAAAATAACCACAATGGTGTGATCACTCACCTAGAGCCAGGCATCCTGGAGTCCAAAGTCAAGTGCGCCTTAGGAAGAATCACTATGAACAAAGCTAGTGGAGGTGATGGAATTCCAGCTGAGCTATTTCAAATCCTCAAAGATGATGCTGTGAAAGTGCTGCACTTAATATGCCAGCAAATTTGGAAAACTCAGCAGTGGCCACAGGACTGGAAAAGGTCAGTTTTCATTCCAATCCCAAAGAAAGGCAATGTCAAAGAATGTTCAAACTACTGCACAATTGCACTGATCTCACACGCTAGCAAAGTAATGCTCAAAATTCTCCAAGTGAGGCTTCAGCAGTACATGAACTGAGAACTTCCAGATGTTCAACCTGGATTTAGAAAAGGTAGGGGAAGCCGAGATCAAACTGCCAACATCCATTGAATCATAGGAAAAGCGAGAGGATTCCAGAAAAACATCTACTCTGCCTTATTGACTACACCAAAGCCTTTGACTGTGTGGATCATGACAAACTGTGGAAAATTCTCAAAGAGATGGGAATACCAGACCACCTTATGTGCCTCCTGAGATATCTGTAAAGTCAAGAAGCAACAGTTAGAACTGGACATAGAGCAATGGACTGGTTCCAAATTGGGAAAGGAGTACGTCAAGGCTATATATTGTCACCTTGCTTATTTAACTTATATGCAGAGTTATGTCATGTGAAATGCCAGGCTGGGTGAAGCCCAAGTTGGAATCAAGATTGCTGGGAGAAATATCAACAATCTCAGATACGCAGATGACACCACCCTTATGGTAGAAAGTGAAGAGGAACTGAAGAGACTCTTGATGAAAGTGAAAGAGGAGAGTGAAAAAGCTAGCTTAAACTTCAACATTCAAAAAAACAAAGATCATGGCATCCAGTCCCATAACTTCATGGCAAATAGATGAGGAAACAGTGGAAACAGTGATAGACTTTATTTTTGGGGGATCCAAAATCACAGTGGATGGTGACTGCAGCCATGAAATTAAAAGCCACTTGCTTCTTGGAGGAAAAGATATGACAAGCCTGGACAACATATTAAAAAGCAGAGACATTACTTTGCCAACAAAGGTCCATCTAGTCAAAGCTATGTTTTTCCAGTACTCATGTATGAAGGTGAGAGTTGGAGCATAAATAAAGCTGAGCACTTAAGAATTGATGCTTTTGAACTGTGCTGTTGGAGAAGACTCTTGAGAGTCCTTTGGACTGCAAGGAGATCCAACCAGTCCATCCTAAAGGAAATTAGTCCTGAATATTCATTGGAAGGACTGATGCTGAAGCTGAAACTGCAATACTTTGGCCACCTGAAGCGAAGAATTGACTCACTGGAAAAGACCCTGATGCTGGGAAAGATTGAAGGCAGGAGGAGAAGGCAGAGGATGAGATGGTTAGATGGCATCACTGACTCGACGGACATGAGTTTGAGCAAGCTCTGGGAGTTGGTGATAGAAGCCTGGCATGCTGCAGTCCATGGGGTCACAAAGAGTTGAACACGACTGAGCAACTGAACTGAACTGGTTTACCAAAGCAAGTCACGATGACTACACCTGAACTGAAGAGGTAAAAATATATTCACTACCACTGGATCAAGGAGGGATATATCGATTCTATCCCTCCACTATAAAAGAATTTGCTAAGTCAGATTGCAAAGAGGTGTGTGTAGGAATGAGAGATCTCTGTGGTCATTTTTGTAGCCTGCCACAGAAGAGGGCACCTGCTTACCCACATTGAGCAGTCAAATCAATCATTGCAGATTGTCCTCCCATTACTTTGTTTAAAATTGAAACTGGAATCCTACTTTCCCAGTGAAACACTTTCAAAGATGCCTAGGGCCCTTAAGGAAGGTTTATTCCTTGATATTGTACCACCACTATATGATCACATTGGAAATCTAGTTCTAAGTATTCAACTTTAAAATGACCTTTGAAAATACAACCCATTTCTAATTTGAGGTCTACCTGTCTTGTTGATTGAAACAGAGTTGCAGAAAAGGACTAGTGCCTTTCTTAAAAAAAATCATTCTGTACTCTGACAGAATTCCTTTCTGAGGTAGATACAGATGATAACCTCATGGTCTGAGTTTGAAGTTTGCTATTTCATTTTTTGGCTAGTTATAGTCAGAACTGCTATTTTCACTGTAGAGCCAAATGATTATTTATACTTCTCCTGGATCATTCTTTATGTACCATTAGCAATGACATGCAAAGCACAAGGGATTGAATATTTACATCCAAAATTCTGAAGTGAATATTCTCTTTTTGGCAGATACAATTGCTCAGGGTTTTGAGGCCCACTAATAAAGAACCATATGTCATTTATGGATTGGATGCCGCTGCAGCAATGGCTTTTGAGCAGCTGAAGCTCTAAGTTTCCCTGCTTTTCACTCTGTGTCTGAGTGTGGCTGAGTGTTGCTTTGGTGTTGCCTGTTAAAGAAGTGTGGAAGATGATGAAGATATCTTTCTTTGATTTTTCGTAATGGCTAATCCCTCAGAGTTGTTGTTTTTTTTAATAAATGGAGTCTTATAATTACAGCCGAAGAAGGCGATGGCACCCCACTCCAGTACTCTTGCCTGGAAGATCCCGTGGACAGAGGAGCCTGGTAGGCTGCAGTCCATGGGGTCTCGAAGAGTTGGACACGACTGAGCGACTTCACTTTCACTTTTCACTTTCATGCATTGGAGAAGGAAATGGCAACCCACTCCAGTGTTCTTGCCAGGAGAATCCCAGGGACTGAGGAGCCTGATGGGCTGCCGTCTATGGGGTCGCACAGAGTCGGACACGACTGAAGCGACTTAGCAGCAGCAGCAGCAGCAGCAGCATAATTACAGCATGGCATGATTAAGGGTTCAATGCAAAAAGTATTTCTTAGGCATTTAGGGAGATTCTGAACTTGAGGTTGCTCTGATGTATGGCGCAAAAGACATGTTCCTTGGCCTCAGCCAGCTTATGTACTAATCAGATTGTAAGAGAGGAACATTAATAATACCAGCAGTGTCCAGAATATGCTGAGTCCCAAAAAGAATGCAAAGAAGGGTGTATGAAGTTCAAAGAAAGGAAGGAGCAATGTCATTCAACTTACATTCATAGCAATGACGACATGGCATTTAATCATTGATTTTCTTGTCCCCTTGGTGGCAAAAGCTTAGACTCCCCTGAGTTTATCATCTCTATTGCCTTTCAAAGTGCCTGCCACCCAGTAGAATACATGTCAATGAATTTATGCAAAATGAATGAATGGATGAATGGATTGATTCACTTAGCAGGAGGAAGAAAAACTGTGGATTTTCAAAAAGTTGCAAGGTGCTTAGAAGAATTGGCAGATAGCAGTGGATTAGGGAGAGGAAGTGTTTGTGATGGAGGGCACAGACTGAGCAAAGATTTGAAACAAGGAAAGTACAAAACAATTAGAAAAAGAATCCATTTTGGCTGCAGTGTGGGAGGATGCATTTATATCCTAGAACTTTCGGTGTAAAACTTCATCAAGCCATGAATGATGCTTCTTAGCTCCTGTCCTCTTTCCTTTAAGGGATGAACATCAACCCGTCCATTCTGTCCTTGATTCCAACTGGAGATTTGGGCAGAGTGAGGCAGAGCAATAACAGGGAGAAGAGCCAGCAGTGACATCAATGGTTCCTGAACCCCTAGACAAGGGACCACCACCATCATAATAATAATGATAATAATGGCTCCAAACTTATGAATTCATACTAGTTGTCAGGCACTGTGTTAACTACTTAATATGACCATCTTATTTTATTCTTGCGACAGCCCCAATTCTTGCTTTGACAAAGAAAAACAACACATTCTGCATAGAGATATTTGAATGTATAAGGTAGTCACATTTTTTTTAAAGCGTAATTTTATCTTCAGAAAACTAAGATCATGGCATCTGGTCCCAACACTTCATGGCAAATAGATGGGGAAACAATGGAAACAGTAACAAATTTTATTTATTGGGGGATCAAAAATCGCTGCAGATGGTGACTGCAGCCTTGAAATCAAAAGACACTTGCTCCTTGGAAGAAAAGTTATGATCAACCTAGACAGCATATTAATAAGAAGAGACATTACTTTGCCAACAAAGGTCCATCTAGTCAAGGCTATGGTTTTTCTAGTAGTCATGTATGGATGTGAGAGTTGGACTGTAAAGAAAGCTGAGCACTGAAGAATTGATGCTTTTGAACTGTGGTGTTGGAGAAGACTCTTGAGAGTCCCTTGGACTGCAAGGAGATCCAACCAGCCCATCCTAAAGGAAATCAGTCCTGAATATTCATTAGAAGGACTGATGTTGAAGCTGAAACTCCAATACTTTGGCCAGTGAAGAACTGACTCACTGGAAAAGACCCTGATGCTGGGAAAGATTGAAGGCGGGAGGAGAAGGGGACAAAAGAGGATGAAATGGTTGGATGGCATCACTGACCCAATGGTCTTGAGTTTGAGTAAACTCTGGGAGTTGTTGATGGACAGGGAAGCCTGGTGTGCTGCAGTCCGTGCGGTCGCAAAGAGTTGGACATGACTGAGCGACTGAACTGTACTGAATTTTATCTTCCCTTTATGTGCATGCATGCTCAGTCATTCAGTCATGTCTGAGTCTTTGTGACCTCATGGACTGTAGACTATAGCCCTTCAGGCTCCTCTGTCTATGGGATTTCCCAGGCAGGAATACTAGAGTGGGTTGCCATTTCATACTCCAGGGGATCTTCTTGACCCAGGTATCGAACCTATGTCTCATGTGTCTCCTGCATTGGCAGCCAGATTCTTTACCACTGGGCTACCTGGGAAGTCCTTATCTTCCCTTTATAGTCCCCAATAACTTTCACATATTATTTGTTCTTATTAAATTCATTTTGATAGCATATATTAGTTTTTATGATAGAAGTGAGGTAGCTCAGCACAGTGGTTAAGAACATGAACTCTGCAAGTATATTTACTACCTAGATTAAAATTCTGACTTAGGCACATTTTGTGTCTGTGACTCTGGGCCGGAAATGTATCCTCCCTGTACCTTAGTTTCCTAATCTATAAAGTATAAATAATAACAGAAGAACCTATTTCATAGTGTTGCTATGATAATTAAGTGAATCATTATTTGCAGAAGACTTCAGGAACACTCTATAATTGTTGGCTATTATAACTATTACAATGTTCATTTTACAAATGGGGAAACCAAGGCACAGGAAAGCAAAGAAAACTTACCCTGTGGTGGTTAGTAAGCAGTGGGACCCAGCATACTGAGTTCAGGGTACCACCTCTAAGACATGAAGGAACTAACTCTCTCATGGACCTTTGATTGTCCATCAGAGTTGCATCTTTTATGGTTGCATACTTGACATAGTCTCAGTGGACTGACCCAGGCAAATAATCTTAAGTGAACTTTCTATTTCTTCCTGTTGGAAGAGTTTTTAAACTTACTGATAGATGCTTATGCTGAAGCTCCAATACTTTGGCCACCTGATGCAAAGAACCAACTCATTGGAAAAGACCGTGATGCTGGAAAAGATTGAAGGCAGGAGGAGAAGGGAATGACAGAGGACAAGATGGCTGGATGGCATCACCAATTCAATGGACATGAGTTTGAGCAAGCAGCTCCTGGAGATGGTGAAGGACAGGGTAGCCTGGCGTGCCGCAGTCCATGGGGTCACAAAGAGTCAGACATGACTGAGAGACTGAACAACAGTACTAGAAAAAGCATGAACCTTGGTCTTCAGAGTGCTATTGATTACTTTCTCTGCACAAGGCATGGATGTCAAGGTTCTAGAGAAACACCTGGCAACACTCTGTAGCTCAAAGAGCTTACAAACAATTATAAATAGATGTAATGTATTCATGAGAAAATTCCAGAATAAGGCACATTTTACTACTATTTACCACTTACATAAAAAGAGAGAGCAATCCCTATTTCAATATGGGCTGAAATGATTAGGAATGGAGACTCCTTTGGGGATAGGAGATACTTTGAGTTTTGGAAGAGACAGCCAAGAATTATATCCCTAAGGGCACAGGTACAGGTGATGTGGGAGGGGGTGGGGTGTGTGTGTGTTGTGTATAGAGGACATGTCCACAATGTTATAGGAAGAATACATAGGGCAGGTCCAGAGGACAAATGGAATGACAGGCAGATTAGGATGAGGAAACAAAACAAGGAAACAAACTGTAGCCTGAGGACCAATATCTAAGCTTGAAAGAATGTAGGAAATGGTGGTTGTAGGTCTAAGATGAACCTCTCTGCTTCATCTGGCACTTCAGAGCACAGGTACCTTAATATTTCAATCTTGTTTTTTTTCCTAAATGGCCTTAATTTTTACATAGATTAACAGAAACAGGAATGCTGCAATATTTGGGATGAAAGCTTTATATTTTCTATTCCCCTGTTGTTCATTACTAAGGTGTCCTATCAGTATAAAAGTACAATGTGTGTTTGGGTCAGTGTTCTTCTAAAGGCAAAGAATAGAGGAATTAAACTCGAGAAGAATATCATCTAATTATTACCGCACTGTTCTGATCCTAAGCTTTGAAGTAAATGGCTTTCTTTTGGTCATTTATTGATTTCCTCTTTGAAAGTTTTTGTTCCCATATATCATCATTTTGCATACATCTTGCTAGATCTCTCTAGTTGATTGCTATTATAAATTTTACCTTATTCTCTTATATGGTTCAAGCCAGTTTTTTTTTTTTTAGTTAAAACACATGAATAAGTAATAAATAATTACATTATTGATCTCTTCTAGACATCTTTGCTGGATATGAAGCTACCATTTCCTAAACTTATCATATTTGTGTAGTAAAAAATTTGCTGTAGCTTTACCAGTCTTGTATTAAAATTTTTTTTCTATGGCATTCCCTGTCTTCTTTTCTTAAATGCCTTTCCTATAATTTAATGAAAAAGGACAAAAGTAGAGCAGAGGAAAGACACTGAAAAATGGCAATGGGGAGGATAAGAAAGATGCTCTTTAAATATAGTGACAGTGAAAGATTAACTTTTTCAAGTGCAACCATATTTATAAAAGTTAGTTTTTTTGCTACTTTTTAAAATGTAGGATATAATATTTCTTTGAAATGATTTTTAAGGCTATTAATTAATTTTAAGTGCTCTTATCATTAAGTTATTCTAAAGGTTTATCAGACTGGTTAAATCTGATGAGCAAACTAGCTTGTGAGCCAATATGTTTTCTGGTTTCTTCCAAATGTGATTAGAATTCAGTGACAGTTTGGAAGTCCTACAGAATAATTCGATGATATTGTTTACCATTTCAGATATTTTACCATTATAAGGCCTTTCTTAGCAACTGATTTTGCTTTTGCAGCTAATGTCATTAGGAGCCTCAGTGCTTGGTTATCATATTTTTTAAGTCCAGAGTACTTGAGGTCCATCAGTAAGAATGCTCCAACTGTCTTCATGTTAGTAGTTTTAGCCCAGGGATGAAAATGGAAGAGAAGTTTACATGAATTAGGGTCTGCTGATAAACTGGACTTTTTCACATTTTATATTGTGAAATACATTGAAAAATACAATATATTGTGAGTACATTCTGTGTACTCCTTACAAAGTCGTATTGTCATCCCTCCTTTGAGACAAAGACTCTGGGACTCAGAGAGGTTAAGACATCTACCCAAGTTCACAGGGATAGTAAATGACAGAGCAGAAGTTGACCTTAGATAAGTCTAACTATGAGGACTGCCATATTTCTGGGGGATCTGTTGCCTCTGCCTGAATAAGAGGAGTTTCGTTCTGTAAAGAAGCAGTATATAATGCAGAGGTGGGTTTGGGCAGCTGGTGAACCTGGAAACAAGGCTTGAGAGAAGTTCGGGTCCAGAATCCTTCCCTTCTCTCTTCCTCCTCCCTTGCATGGCCACCTTTCTCCAGTCTATCACTTTCCTTTACCTACACTCCAGTCTCTGAGGAGGATTACCATGATAGTGAAGAGCCAAGGTAGATTGTTTAGGCAACAAATACCCATGAGAAAATCTATAAATCCAAAGCAAAAAACACCAGTTTGATTTTGAAGGTACTGAGCCTTGGCAGAAAACTGTCAGTTGGCAAAACATGCTTTAGGGAAACATCTTTCCAGGCAAAATAAAAACAAAAGCAAAATTTAAGCTGTCTGTAAAACTGAGCATCTGTAGACATCTACGTGGGGGATGGATGCAGAAAAGACACGCTGACTGTTGGAGAAAGTAGTAAAGACCAGACACAGCAATAAAATCAGTCCAGATGAAACTGGGGCTCTGTGCACAACTGCTCTATCTCTAAAGGCCAGGACAGTGTGCTGCCAAGAGGGCTAGGATGGGCAGTGGTTTAGGAATGAAGTTTCCTCATTCAAATCAGAACTTTACCACTTATATCATGTCAAGTGAAGACAACTCTGTCTCAACTTTTCCATCTGTAAAGTGGGAGGAACAGTGACACCTACTTTACAGAGGTATATTATTGGAGTCTAGTATATACTTGGAATGAGACCTACTATATAGAAAGCCCCATGCGTGGATTGACTCTTGAACCTGCTGTTGAATTGCCTTCTCATGTAATCAGTCAATGAAGCCTTGAAAATTCAAGACCTCCTTATAATCCTATATGTGACAAAAATGAGGAAGGGTCACTTGTACCAAAAAAGATGCATCTCTAAACCCCATAGCAATGATATTACTTCTCACTCACTACTTTGATGAATTTTTCAGTGGGGAAGATAAAATGGAAATTGGCATTGTATACTTGCCTGCAGCAACCACTATCATATGTGGTTCATCATCTGTGACTTACCAAAATATGGTTGAATCGATTCACTCCTAATCTTCTGACGGTTCTTTCAATATTAGTTCTTTAAAGTGCAGCCAGTGAAGACAAATACAATTCAGCATATTTCTCTCTCCTTTCTCACTGCCTCTCCCTCCCAGCTATAAATCATTATCTGTTCACTGGATAAACAGCATCTAAATTCCCTGGTGCCCAACAGCCCACTGATTTCACTCAAAGGTTGTCTCATCCAGCTCTGAATCTGGAGTCTGGTGTCTGAATGGCCAGCAGGATTTATTTTCCCTGGTGGTTAGAGCAGATCTGTTTTACCCAGGCAAACCACTTTCAACAGAGGAATAAATACACGAGGCGAAATTATTTGCATAAAATAAGTGAACCCCATCAATGAACTGCATTTTATTTTGTTATCAGAGAACTAGCTGCCTGCTAGTGCTGCCCATCAGCAGATGGCCTCTCTGACCTTTCTGACTTCAGTTCACAGTGGATTGCACTTTTCACTAGTAGTAGCCTAGATACTCAAATCAATGTCATGGTTTCATACCCAGAGGCTCTGACACTCCTAGGCACCAGATTGTGGGGATAAGGAGACCCCATTAGAGGCACTACTTCAACTAACATGAGCTTCCCACTTGCCTCCTGTTGCTTCATTTAGAGTTGGCAGGCAGTGTAGCTTCAGGAAAGCATAAAGAAAGCTGGGATTATATCTTGGCTCTGCCAATTTCAGGTGGTGACAATGTCAGCAGAAGTTTTGACATATCTGAGCTTCAGTTTCTGAATCTGTAAAATGAAGATAAATACTATTTTATTCAGCATTTTTTGAAGATTAATAGAAGTGCTGGAAGTTGTGTCTAGCATAATACCTGCCACTTAACAGGTGCTGGTCAAATATTTCCTACCTCGTTTTTCTCCTTCTTGTCCTCCTTTTCCCCTCCCTTCGTTCTTTTTTTCCCCATTCTTCCATTCTCTTTCTTCCTCACATATAATTTTCAGTTTGTCTGGGGCTCATTTTGTGATTCTAAGTGATCACTTCTGGGGTAATTGTCACTTTTGGGGCCTGAGATGTGGCCCTAAAGCCTGAACATCAGTCTAAGTCTTGCCCATCAGCCTTCAGCCTCCCTTCCCACCCACGGGACACTCCTCTGCAGAGATCAAGTCTCTAAGTCTGATTTTCTCCAAAACTTAATAATCAGTTTACTTCACCCCTAAGATGACTCTTGTTATCTCTTGGACAAAAATTCAGTAGATGTTTAAAAAGTGCTTGATAAATTGGACCAAGCTACAGGCACTGTACAATTGTACAAGCTACAAAGCCTTTGACTGTGTGGATCACAATAAACTGTGGAAAATTCTGAAAGAGATGGGAATACCAGACCATCTGACCTGTCTCTTGAGAAACCTGTATGCAGGTCAGGAAGCAACAGTTAGAACTGGACATGGAACAACAGACTGGTTCCAAATAGGAAAAGGAGTACGTCAAGGCTGTATATTGTCACCCTGCTTATTTAACTTATATGCAGAGTACATCATGAGAAACGCTGGGCTGGAAGAAACACAAGCTGGAATCAAGATTGCCGGGAGAAATATCAATAACCTCAGATATGCGGATGACACCACCCTTATGGCAGAAAGTGAAGAAGAACTAAAGAGCCTCTTGATGAAAGTGAAAGAGGAGAGTGAAAAAGTTGGCTTAAAGCTCAACGTTCAGAAAACTAAGATCATGGCATCTGGTCTGATCACTTCATGGGAAATAGATGGGGAAACAGTGGAAACAGTGTCAGACTTTATTTATTTGGGCTCCAGAATCACTGCTGATGGTGATTGCAGCCATGAAATTAAAAGACGCTTACTCCTTGGAAGGAAGGTTATGGCCAACCTAGATAGCATATTTAAAAGCAGAGACATTACTTTGCCAACAAAGGTCCGTCTAGTCAAGGCTATGGTTTTTCCAGTGGTCATGTATGGATGTGAGAGTTGGACGGTGAAGAAAGCTGAGCACCGAAGAATTGATGCTTTTGAACTGCGGTGTTGGAGAAGACTCTTGAGAGTCCCTTGGACTGCAAGGAGATCCAATCAATCCATCCTAAAAGAGATCAATCCTGGGTGTTCATTGGAAGGTCTGATGTTGAAGCTGAAACTCCAATATTTTGGCCACCTCATGCGAAGGGGTGACTCATTGGGAAAGACGCTAATGCTGGGTAGCATTGGGGGCGGGAGGAAAAGGGGACGACAGAGGATGAGATGGTTGGATGGCATCACCGACTCGATGGACATGGGTTTGGGTAGACTCCGGGAGTTGGTGATGGACAGAGAGGCCTGGCATGCTGCAGTTCATGGGGTCGCAAAGAGTCGGACACGACTGAGTGACTGAACTGAACTGAACTGAACAGGCACTCATGGAGTATGAGACACAGATTCTGGGCATTAAGTGTTTTGTAGTCCTGATAATCAAATGTGTCTACAAGCCTGGCTTCTGGAAAAACAGCTAGGTGTCAGGTTAAGAGCTTGGGTTCTAGAATCACATTGGCTCATCTTTGTGTTCTCCAACAGATTTCTTAATTTCTCTAAATCTGAATTTTCCCATCTGTTAATAGGTGATAGTAAGGTGGTTTTGGAGCAAATAAGAAGTGACCCCTAAAGTACTTAGCACAGAGTCAGTTGGCTAGTGGGAGAAACAAAAAATAGCTAGTCCTGAGATAATCTGAAGGAGTTGTGTCTGTTATGGCCCCCAACCCTAACCCAATTCATATACTGAAGTGTAACCCCTTGTGACTCTAATAGTTAAAGAGTTTTTAGAGAGGTGATTAAGTTAAAATAAGGTAATTAGGGTGAGACCTAATCCAATATGAATTGTGTCCTTAGAAGACAAGATTAGGGCATAGATACATCCAAAGGAAAGACCATAAGCAGGCATAGGAAGAAGCCAGCCATCTGCAAGCCAAAGAGAGGGGGTCTCTGAAGAAACCAACCCTACCAGCACCTGAATCTTGGATTTCCAGCCTCCAGAAATGTATGAAAATAAATTACCATTGTTTAAGCTTCCCAGTTTGTGTTATGTCATTATGGCAACCCTAGCACCGTCACTCGAAATGCCAAGCTGGATAAATCACAAGCAGGAATCAGGATTGCTGGGACAAATATCAGCAACCTCAGATATGCAGATGATACCACTCTAATGGCAGGAAGTGAAGAGGAACTAAAGAGCCCATTGATGAGGTTGAAAGAAAAAAGCGAAAAAGCTGGCTTGAAACTCAACATTCAAAACACTAAGATCATGGCATCTGGTCCCATTACTTTATGTCAAATAGAAGGGGAAAAACTGGAGGGCATGACAGATTTCATTTTCTTGGGCTATGGATAGTGGATGGTCCAAAATCACTTTGCATGGTGACTGCAGCCATGAAATTGAAAGACCCTTGCTCCATAGAGGGAAAGCTATGACAAACCTAAATGATGTATTGAAAAGCAGAGACATCACTTTGCTGACAGAGGTCTGTATAGTCCAAGCTATGGTTTTTCCAGTGCATGTGTGTCCACTTGTTCACTTGCATCCGATTCTTTGCAATGCTATGGACTGTAGCCCGGTAAGCTCCTCTCTCCATGGGATTTTCCCAGCAAGAACACTGGAGTACATTGCCATTTCCTCCTACAGGAGATCTTCCCAACCCATAGATCGAACTCACTTCTCCTGCATCTCCTGCTTTGGCAAGCAGATTCTTTACCACTGAGCCATCTGGGAAGTCCATGATTTTTCTAGTAGTCATGTATGGATGTGTGAATTGGATCATAAAGAGGCTGAGTGCCAAAGAATTGATGCTTTGAAAATTGTGATGCTGGAAAAGACTCTTAAGAGACCCTTGTACTGCAAGGAGATCAAACCAGTCAGTCCTAAAGGAAATCCACCCTGAATATTCTTGGAAAGAATTGTTGCTAAAGCTGAAGTTCCAACACTTTGGCCACCTGATGTGAAGAGCCAGCTCATTGGAAAAGACCCTGATCCTGGGAATGACTGAAGGCAATAGGAGAAGGGGTAGCAGAAGATAAGATGGTTAGATAGCATCACTGACTCAATGGTCATAAATTTGTACAAACTCCTGTAGATAGTGGAGGACAGAGGAGCCTGGCGAGCTGCGGTCCATGGGGTCGAAAAGAGCCAGACATGATTTAGTGACTGAACAACAACAAAAAGCCCCACCCTCCACCAGGAATGTTTTCCCCCAGCCCTATGATCCTGAAGAGAACTTTGCACTCAGCCTGGGCTCAATCAATGATGATATGTTTGAATTTAACAAACATATTAAATGTTTTTCTCTTTCCTCTTGGAGTTTTACTCCCTGGTGACTAACATCTCCAAGTCATAGGCTGGCCATGTCTCAGAATAAGTTTCTGCTTTGCACGTGTGGAAGCCCGTTTTGATCATCTTTTCAATACCAGTATCTTAATCCATTTACTGTTTGTCTTGATTTGCCCCTTTATTTCCTTATGAACCAAGAAAACTGAGCTTTGATTGTTTTCTCAACAATTTGGCCATCTACCTGTGTGAGTTTTCTGGTTTGCCAGAAATAGGGACCTAGTTGCTCCATCTGTGTTCTTAGATTCTGACCCATTGCCACATCTGACCTAGGTTTTCCATGTGGGCCCTGAGTACTTTCTAAAGCTTCAGTGGCTCCAGTGCCTATATAATTGAGGAATGGGAAAAGCACACACATTAATTTGAGTGATGAGTGTAGTTAGTATAGCTGTGTCATGCTACACAGTAGGCAAGTCAGAATGGGGAACCATTTGGGCGGTCCGATATAGGAACAGGCATAGGAAAAGGAAGTATGTGACTTAAGACACATTGTTTTGTGAACTTTCTGTGAAGTCATTAATTGTTTCTTGCTTCAGTAAATCCTCTTTTAAAAAATAATAGGTTGGGCAAGTTGCTCTCTAAATTCTATTCTATTTCCCCAACACTAATCTGTTTTATTTGTTAAGTACCACTGTCAGAGCACATTAGCAGTACAGCTAACAGATACAAGATACCAGCACTATTAAGTATTTGACATCTGAGACCAACTTCTTTTCTAGAAGAAAAATCATTTTTTGTATGGTTTTTACTAAGGCTAGAGCAGGTCAAAATCCAGTTGTAAGGGCTGGTCTTGGAGAACACCTCTGAGAGCAGAAGGTGACCCATGGGTACTCACTTCACATCTCTAGTAACTCGTGAGCTATTTGGCCCTATGGCAGTGGGTCAGCAGTGCCTTTGAGGCTTTGGCACTGAATTTGACTTTGTCAAACCATGAATTAAGGCTCAGGAGGAATTAAAAACAGATGACAGCTACACGTGGAGCTTTCTGTCCACAGAATGACAGTGGGGAAGATGAATTTGACTACATGGGAAGCAAAATGTTTCTGAACCAGTAAGATGAAGTGTTACTGAACCAGTAAGATGAAGTGTTACAAACAGTGAACCATCAGTTCAGGGTGAACCAGTTAGAATCCCCCCAGATCACTCTTACTGCTCTTGTGTTTACTGGAGAGATTCTTCTTCCTAGGTCACCCTCCTTTATCCTTGCATTTGCTTCAAAACCTGTTAGAACATTTGGCAAGACAAAGTAGGGTGATATCTACACCCTCAATATGATATTGCCAGCCCTTTTCAACTTTGACTATGTGTTAATCAGATTTGTGCTATCTTTCTCAGGACCAGCTACATAATTTCCTGAGCCCAAAGCAAGATGAAAATAAGGGTTCCTAGATAGCTCAGTCAGTAAAAAATCTACCTGCAATGACAGGAAACCGCCTGCAATGCAGGAGACCCGGGTTTGATCCCGGGCTTGGGAAGATACACTGGAGAAGGAAATGGCAACCCACTTCGTATTTTTGCCTGGGAAATCCCATGGACAGAGGAGCCCTGCAAGCTACAGTCTATGGGATCACAAGTGTCAGATGTGACTTAGAGACTAAACCACCACCACCAGTTCAAAAGTGAAGAACTTAAAGATGGTGCTGGCACAGGATTAATCCAAGTACAGATCTCTTCTGAGCACAAGAATCTATGTGACTGTACAGGCTGGATGTCTGTAGAGCTGACACTCATTCTGTCTCCCAATCTTCTGTTCCTGGAAAGGAGCCTGTTCAAGTAGGATGCTGGTTTTCATCTCTGAGCTGTTGGACAAATCCACTCAGGCGAGTTTGTATATACCATTCTCTGTCTTGTACTGTCTTGTTAGGAACCACAGACAATTTTGCTGAAGCTTGGAAAAGGCATCAGAACAAATTTGACAATGTTTTCTGGCTCACATTTTCCATTGAGAGGCATCCTCAGGTTGCCAAGATGTTCCTACATATGCTGCCTTTAAACCAGGGGTTCTTAATGAAGGGTGAAAATCAGGATTACTTAGGATGCTTCTTCAAAACATACTCCTCAGAGATTCTAAATCTGCCAACATAGTTTACATAGGGTATTGAAAAGTCTTTGAGCAAAATATTGGTAAAGAACTACTTAAAAATTATTCCATTTATTTGTTGTTTTTGAGGAACATATGTTTATATATCTGTCATGATGTTAGAATCTGTTGAAACTGACATTTTTTTTTTTCAGAGTGCTTTAACCTTTACTTCAGTGAGTAGATTCTGGGTGGTGATGATTATCCACTTTGACACAGAGTGAATTTATTTGCGACCTGCTTTCACAGAGGCCACAAACTAGTTATTGCAACCAACCAAGAAAAAAATAAGAGAAAAGAAATGCCACAAGTATTGGCAATATTTACTGCAGCATACGGCTAATGTGTAAAGACGTAACAGAACGACATATCTCAGGGGATCATTCAAAAGGAAAATTACTTAAATTAACTTCTCAGGCAAAGCAAATTATGCACCATGCCCCCTCCTGTAATGCTATACAAAGTCAATGTTTGTGGAGAGTAGAACAGGGGACTATCAATCAAGTCTTTCATAAGAATGGTTGTGTCTGCAGGGATTTATTTTTTTCCTTTGTATTTTTGGCTTTTAGATGAATGAAGAATTTTTCTCAGCAAATTATTAATTACTCCTTGCCTGTCGAATTGAGTTCACTGTAGTTATGTAGGAGTCAATGGTATTCAAACTGCAGCTTTTGATGAAGTAATCGGCTGCTTCTGGGGCCTCTTTCAGCTGCCCTGGGCGTGCTTCACATGTAAACGACTGCCAAATGGATTCTTTCTACATTCCAGCCAATTAAAATACATTTAAAGTGCAGCTGGTGGAGAGGGAAGCCGGGTGATTGTATGGAGAACTTCAGGGCAGAGAGACAGAAAACAAACTTTGTGGAACCCATTTCGGGCAGCCCAGCCAGGGTTTGGGGGGCAATGGAGAAAGTCCCCCAAAGAGGGTATCTTTAGTTGCTGTCATCATCAAAGATGACACTTTGAGCACCACCTTAAAAGACACAAAAGAGGGAAGCATGTTTGTTAGGGTGTCAGTTTTCTCCCCTTGCCTCTTGAAACTGTGTTGGCTGGTTGCCCAATGCGGTGCTGCATACAAATATTGACAGAACACAGCGGTGTTTGTTAAACCTGGTCTGGGGAAGCCAGTGATTAAAACTCTTGAAGGAAGATCCGAAAACCCCAGGAACTCTTCTCAATAGCCTTAGAACACTGACCGAATGAAAGAGAAAGCACTGAGTGGGCTAAAGTGAATATATTCACCGTCCCTGCTATGCCTTTTCGGTAAGGTCAGAATTTTCTTTTCTCTCTCTTTTTTCTTTAATGTTTCTGTTGGTGTGGAGGCGAGAGCTTCCAACATGCTAACTAAGTGCTCTGCTTCAGACCTCTGATTTGCAGAGCACAGGGTTTGCCTGTGATTTTTCTGGAGGGCTTGAGGGGATTGCAACGTGTAAATAGACACAGGGCATCACCCAGCACACATGTGGAGTCCGCCAGTGCTTTTCCAGAATTCAGGATACATTTTTCAATATTTGCCTCTGTTGATCTGTCCCAGTATTTGCTGCCTGTGTCCAAGTGTCCTGAGGTTGATTACAAGCAGATTCCTCCTTTGAACCAATAGGTATGCTGTACGTGCTTGTTTCGTTTTTATTTTCATCATTAATGTCTTGTGCATTCTGCCACCAGCCCCTTGCCTATGCATGCAGACAGTGTATTTTTCCTCCTGGGTTAATATTCAATCAGACACAAGTGTTCCGTTTTACTCGAGCAAATCCCAAATGTTTGGAAATGCCTTGTTTTATCTCAGCTTTCCTTGGAGAAGCTGCTAACTTGGGAATTTGTTCTGAATCACTCTTATACTGGAAGAGGCAGCTGCAGTTGCACTATCTCTATGGTTCTGCAAGCTCAGTAAATACCCGGCTCTGTGGGTTGGACTCCCAGGCCCATCTTAAATTCCTGAGAATGTTTAGGAAGAGTAGGGCTAAGCAGGGGTATTGATTGTTATCCATCAATTGACCAATGAAAGACACACAAAGTTCCTGATTGTTTCCGATCCTAGCTTGTCACGGTTGGCCCTTTTTGACTTTGGTTTTGTTCATTGCAAACAAAGAATCTTGCACATTTCATGGTGAAGGATCACGTTGCAGTGTCCTGAACTCAGTTCAATGCTCTTTATTAATCTTTAATGTGCCAGTAGCTCTGAGGCTATGCCAAGCTGAGACTTTCCAAAACTCTTCAAGCTACCTGCTGCCAAGATAAATGGTGGTAGGCTCAGAAGGAATATTTTAAGGAAACTTGCAAGAGCAAAGTTTTAGCTATTAAATTTGTTATGGGTCAATGAAAGAAATCTTAAATAAAAGGGATTTCAGAAAGGGCTACTTCAGCTCTGCCCTCCATTTGAGAGACCTGCTGTTGGAGTCCATGTTCTCATATACACAGTGGTCTATGTTCTGTGTGTGGAGAATATAAGGTGACCTACTGTATGGGTGTTGGGTTGGGTTTATGAAGTGGGTGCTGTGTGAATGGAGGCATGCAAATGCAGAAGGCCTTTCTGCTCATGACAGTGCTGGAGCCCAGGGCTAAACGTGGCTATACATGTGGTGGCTGCTTGTCCCATACAACCATTTCAGACACACCAAATGAGCCAGTGATGGACAGTGCTCACAGGAGTACCTGTGGACAGAAATGCAACTATGTACAAAAGAAAAATGGCATGGTATACCTCAAAAAATTGGGCCCTGGAGGTGATCTCAGAACTCAGATGAAATGGAAACTTACTGTGAGGCCCTGGAGAATGAAAGGCTGTGGCCTCTTGTGTCTGTCAGTTGCTCACCAGGCTAATGGAAGGTCATCATTAGGTGTCATCATCATTTCTTGGAGATGCAGGTAAAAGTCAAATGGATCCTGCCTATAGACACAAGTTCTATAAGCAGAGGCTTCATCTGTCATGGTTGCTATGAGAAGAACACTGAATTGAAGTGAGAGGAGCTTCAAACTCCTTTCTGATTTAGAGTCAATGATGTAAAGACTTTACACACACTTGTAGACAGTGATGAGAAAGGGGCAAGGGTGAGGGAATCCTTAATTAAATGGGTTTTGTTGATTTTAGAGTCAAGCCCAGTCTCCTTCCTGTGGCCTAGAATAGGGTTGACAAACTGGGCATCACAGACTAAATCTTATCACCATGATTTTTTTTTCAATTAATAAATTTTTATTAGATCCAGCCAAACCCCTTTGCTGATATATGGTCCACAACTGCTTTTGTGCTATCATAACAGAATTGAATAGTTGCAGCAGAGACCCTATGACCCCACAAAGCCTAAAACATTTAGTGCCTGGCTCTTTACAGAAAAAGTTTGAGAGATTGGACATGGAGGACAATGCTTCTTAAACTATCTCATAGATTGGTTTTGTTTTTAATTTCCAGTCTGTTTTGGACTGGAAATAATTTTATTAAATGTGGCAAAATGTTGCTTCAATGTTGTGGCAATACCAAATTGCTACAATATTTCTAAACATTTACTCTTAAATTTTGTACTTATCATGGATCCTTTATTTTAATTAATTTTTTTATTTGGCCAAGTGGCTTGTGGTATCTTAGTTTCCCAATCAGGAATGAAACCTGGGCCCTCAGCAGCGCAAGCTTGGAGTCCTAACCACTGGACCATTAGGGAATTCCCTGTCATATATCCTAAGCAAACAGTTTGCAGACAAGTATCAGTCCTGGGACCACACTTTGAGAAGCTGTAATCCCTGCTAAATTTTCTAGTTTCATCTTGTGACATTTGCCCCACATCTCTAATCATACTATTCTTCTTTCTGAAGACTGGATGCAATAAACTCTTTTCCACATTTGGGCCTGTGTTATGACTATTTGCTGGTCCTGGAACTGTCTAAATCTTGCCTTAGCTTTTTCTTTGTATGAGGGCTCTGCTTTGGTTCATTTCATCAAGAAAACCTTTTGACCACTCTGAAAAATCTTTCCTCACCTTACATCACTCTGTCTTTATTTTATAAATTACAGTCGATGCTTGTGTTGTTTATGTTCCTATTATTTGTCTCCCTCCATTGGTCTGGATTCAGCAATGATCCATTTCAGCTGGTTCAAGCAGAAAGGGATTTCATATTTGTTTTAGGTGGCATGTGAAATCTTGCAGGTGCTGGGGAGCCGACAGAGCTTCTGAGATAATGCTCAGAACAACACAAAAAAATTTACCATTACATCTCTGTCACTATACAAAGCTAAGATTCAGGAAGCTGATGCCACCGTTGCCAGCTTCCGGATCACATTGCCTCTGGAGTCATCTCTTCCACCAAAACGAGCATTTCTGTTTCTTGAAAACACATAAACCTAAGGACAGGATACAGGGATCTTTTCTAAACAGATTACAGAATACCCCAAACCTCTGGCAGGAACAGTAAGCATAGCATCTACCACATGATCTTCACTCTGATTTTCAAATCCCACTGAATGGGAGGTAAAATCTGGGTGAAATCTGGGTCACTGCAGAATTTGAGCTGTGACAGCATCAAGGAAATGCCAAATTAGGTTTTTTAGTCTTTAATGCTGTAATGGAATCACCAGAACCTGCCTTCATCCCCTGTTGGAATTTCATCTCTATGATGGTAGGGACCCTATCTGCTCATTCATCACCCTTCACCAGGGCTAAATTAATGCCTGATATGTGCCCAGTGAATGTTGATAGTAAGACTGCATGTGTGAATGGCGTGTTTCCCAGAAGTCCATGATTTATATATGAGGATAACATGTGGAACACCTGGGAGAGATTTATGGATGTCAGTCAGGGTGGGAAATTCTCTGGTTGGGATATGCAAGACTACCTATAGGTGACAGTCTCATTTTTGAAACATACTTGTTTTTCAAAGCTGAAACATATTTATGTAGCTGTAGTTAATCTGCTTAGGACTGGGATTCTTCTAGTTACTACCTAATATCATTTTTTGAGGCTATTCCATGAGGATATTTAATATTATCATTTGCTGAGTAACACAGTACACTAAGTGTTATATATAATTAGCTCATTTAATCTGCAAAATATCTTGATGAAGTGACATTACTTCCACTTACAAAGAAAGCAGAGGTTTTGAGTAGAAGAGTGTCTTCTCAAGTCACAGAGCTGGGGAGTGGTACAGTCAGATTTTATCCCATAACTTTTGAAACCTGAATTTATACCCTTCACCTCTAGTTATAACCCTCCATATTAATTTATCTTTGTGGTTGCTGTCTCTTCACTTAAGACTCCCTAGTTTTGTTTCCATCCTAGTGGTTTGTTAATTTACTGCTTTATCTACTTTGTGCCTTAGCAAGGTAAATCCAATCATCAGGACTGAAATATCAATACAAGTTTCTGGTTATCATATTCATGCTGACTATCAGCAATGAATCTGTGTGTCTATAGATGATGATATAAAAGTAGGTAGGAGAGAACTAAATAAGTAGTGATCAAGATATGAAAAGTTGCGCTTAGGACAAAAATCCTAAAAGGTAGGTTATTTCTCTTGTAATTGTACAAACTTCTATCCCCATAGAATTAACAATTTCAGGTCTTTTTCAGTGTTGTGGAATGAGATTTCCATTGGGGCTTTCAAAAGCTCACATATTCCTGGAAATATAAAAGGCGTGCACATGCACAGAGGTATGCATTTTCTCAGGAAAGACCTGAGAAAGCCCCAGTCTCTCAGCTATTACTGACATTGAGCCTCTGCACAAGCAGGGAGTGAAAAGTAAGAATTGTAAACAGCTGGCAAATTGAAGGTGTGCCCCTCTATACACAGAAATCCCCTCAGCAAAGCCTGGAACTTATTGGCTGAGGGCATTATTATTATTATTATTTTAAAAGAAGTTTTCAGCCATTAGCTGGCCACTAAGCTAACCACACATGACAAAGAATGCAGACTCTATAGAATATGGTTAGGAAAGTCACTAAACAAATAGGAAGAATAATGACAGCAGCAACAAACCGAAACAACAAACCATAGCTGGGAGAGTGATATGATTTCAAGAATTGATGTTTTATATTATTTTAAATGTCCAGTTTTCAAAAAAAAAATGAGACATGCAAAGAAACTAGAAAGTGTGTTCTATTCACAAGGAAGAAAAGGCAATCAATAGAAATTATCTTTGAGGAAGCCCAGATATTGGATTTACTAGAGCAAGACTTTAAATCAGTGGCCATAAAAATGTTCACAGAACTAAAAGAAATCATGTCTAAAGGAATAAAGGACAATATGAGAACAATGTATCACCAGAAAATATCAATAAAGGGATAAAATTTGTAAAAAGCAGCCAAATAGAAATTTTAGAGCTGAAAAGTACAATAACTAAAAAAAAATCACTACTGGGTTTACCAGCAGGCTTAAGTAGACAGAAGAAAGAATAGAAAATTTTAAGATAGGTCAAATGCAGAGTACATCATGAGAAACACTGGGCTGGATGAAGCACAAGCTGAAATCAAGATTGCCAGGAGAAATATCAATAACCACAGATATGCAGATGACACCACCCTTATGGCAGAAAGTGAAGAAGAACTAAAGAGCCTCTTGATGAAAGTGAAAACAGAGAGTGAAAAAGTTGGCTTAAAGCTCAACATTCAGAAAACTAAGATCATGGCATCTGGTCCCATCACGTCATAGCAAATAGATGGAGAAACAGTGGAAACAGTGGCTGACTTTATTTTTCTGGGCTCCAAAATCACTGCAGATGGTGATTGCAGCCATAAAATTAAAAGACGCTTACTCCTTGGAGGGAAAGTTACGACCAATCTAGACATCATATTAAAAAGCAGAGACATTACTTTGTCAGCAAAGGTCCGTCTAGTCAAGGCTGTGGTTTTTCCAGTAGTCATGTATGGATGTGAGAGTTGGACTATAAAGAAAGCTGAGCACAGAAGAATTGATACTTTTGAACTGTGGTGTTTGAGAAGACTCTTGAGAGTTCCTTGGACTGCAAGGAGATCCAACCAGTCCATCCTAAAGGAGATCAGTCCTGGGTGTTCATTGGAAGGACTGGTGTTGAAGCTGAAAATCCAATACTTTGGCCACCTGATGCGAAGAGCTGACTCATTTGAAAAGACCCTGATGCTGTGAAAGATTGAGGGCAGGAGGAGAAGGGGACAACAGAGGATGAGATGGCTGGATGGCATCACTGACTCAATGGACGTGAGTTTGGGTAAACTCATGTTGGTGATGGACAGGGAGTTGGTGATGGACAGGGAGACCTGGCGTGCTGCAGTCCGTGGTATTGCAAAGAGTCAGACACGACTGAGCGACTGAACTGAACTGAACAAATGAGATTATTCAATCTGAAAAGAGAAAGGAAAAAAAGAAGAAAAATTAGCAGAACTTTGATGAGACAGTATCAAGTATACCAATATACACATAATGAGAATCTGAGAAAGAAAGAAGCAGAAAGGGACAGAAAGAATATTTGAAGCAAAAATGGCTGAAAACTTTCCATATTTGATGGAACGTGGGAATCTACATAGTCAAGAATCTCAATGAACTTCAAGTAGGGTAGATTCAAAGAAGTTCACTTTGAAACAAATTATAGTCAAATTGTCAAAAATCAGAATCTTGAAAGCAGCAAGAGAAAATTGTCATGTTATGTGTAAGGGAGTCTCATTTATATTCATAGGTAGTTTCTCATCAGAAACCATGGAGGCCTAAAAGCAGTGGAATAATATAAAGTACTGAAAGAAAAAGACTGTCAACTTAGAATTCTATATCCAGCGAAACTGTTCTTCAAAAATAAGGATAAATTAAGATATTACATGGAGAAGGAAATGGCAACGCACTCCAGTACTCTTGCCTGAGGAATCCTCTGGACAGAGGAACCTGGTGGGCTACAGTCCATAGGGTCACAGAGTCGGACACAACTGACACACACACAATCATTACCAGGTTAAAATCTGAGAGAATCTATCACTGACAGACCTTTCCTTCCTGAAATTACTAAAGAAAGTCCTTCAGACTGAAATAAAAGGAACTAGGCAGTAACTTTAATTTGCACCAAAAAATAAAGAGCACTGCTAAAATATAAAAGTCAGTTTACATGTATTTTTTGTTTCTACTTCCTTTCTTTTCCTCCTGCCTGATTTAAAAGACATTTGCAAGCTATAAGCATAAAACTATATTGATGAGCTTATAATATATAAAGATGTAATGTGTATTACAATAAGACAAAGAAGACTAGCTCTATAGAAGTGAAGTTTTTGTACACTGTTGAAATAAACTAGATATTAATTAAACTAGACTACTTGAGAAACCTGTATGCAGGTCAGGAAGCAACAGTTAGAACTGGACATGGAACAACAGACTGGTTCCAAATAGGAAAAGGAGTACGTCAAGGCTGTATGTTGTCACCCTGCTTATTTAACTTCTATGCAGAGTACATCATGAGAAACTCTGGGCTGGAAGAAACACAAGCTGGAATCAAGATTGCCGGGAGAAATATCAATAACCTCAGATATGCAGATGACACCACCCTTATGGCAGAAAGTGAAGAAGAACTAAAGAGCCTCTTGATGAAAGTGAAAGAGGAGAGTGAAAAAGTTGGCTTAAAGCTCAACATTCAGAAAACTAAGATCATGGCATCTGGTCTGATCACTTCATAGGAAATAAAAGGGGAAACAGTGGAAACAGTGTCAGACTTTATTTTTTGGGGCTCCAAAATCACTGCTGATGGTGATTGCAGCCATGAAATTAAAAGATGCTTACTCCTTGGAAGGAAGGTTATGGCCAACCTAGATAGCATATTTAAAAGCAGAGACATTACTTTGCCAACAAAAGTCTGTCTATTCAAGGCTATGGTTTTTCCAGTGGTCATGTATGGATGTGAGAGTTGGACGGTGAAGAAAGCTGAGCGCCGAAGAATTGATGCTTTTGAACTGTGGTGTTGGAGAAGACTCTTGAGAGTCCCTTGGACTGCAAGGAGATCCAATCAATCCATCCTAAAGGAGATCAATCCTGGGTGTTCATTGGAAGGTCTGATGTTGAAGCTGAAACTCCAATACTTTGGCCACCTCATGCAAAGAGTTGACTCTTTGGAAAAGACCCTAATGCTGGGTAGGATTGGGGGCAGGAGGAGAAGGGGACGACAGAGGATGAGATGGTTGGATGGCATCACTGACTCGATGGACATGGGTTTGGGTAGACTCCGGGAGTTGGTGATGGACAGAGAGGCCTGGCGTGCTGCAATTCATGGGGTTGCAAAGAGTCGGACACGACTGAGCGACTGAACTGAACTGAATTATATTAGATAATCTAGATAAAATAGACAGATTGCTAGACACAAAATACTGGAACTGACTCAAAAAAAGAAAATCTGAATAGACTTTTAACAATAAAAATATTGAATTAGTTATCAACGACTTACCACAAAGAAGAGCCCAGGCCAGGTAGTTACCTGTTATTTTCTAGCAAAAAAGAAAAATTAACACTAATTTTTCACAAACTTTTCCAAAAGATAAAAGAGAAACACTTTCCAGTTCAGTCTACGCAGAGGGTATTGTTACCCTGATACTAGGGAAATAAGAAACAAGAACTACAGCCTAATATGTTTTATTAATATGGACATTATAATTGCCAACAAAATACTAGCAAACCAAATTAAGCAAATTATAAAAAGGATCATACACCATGACTAAGTAAGATTTATTCCAGGAATGAAAGACTGGTTATGCATATGAAAAAAATCAATGTAACACAACAACATATTAATAGAATAAAGGGAAAAACCATATGATTATTTCAATAGATGTATAAAAAGCACTCGACAATAGCCAACACTTTTTAATGGTAAAAATCTCAACAAAGTAGGAATAGAACTGTCTCAACCTGATAAAGGGCACCTACAAAAATCTTACAGCTAACATTATACTTAATAGTAGAAGACCTTCCTCCCTACAATCAAGAGCAGATAAAATTCTGCTCTTATTATTTCTATTCAATATTGTACTGTAGGTCTATCCAGAGAAATTAGATAAGAAAAATAAATCCAAAGGCACCCAGATTGGAATAAAGAAGAAAAACTGTCTTTATTTGCTGGTGACACAATTTTGTATGTATAAAATCCTAAAGAATCCATTTAAAATAGAATTAGTAAATTAATGCCACAGAATACAAGATCAATATATAAAAGTCAATTGCATGTCTATACAATAGCAGTGAGCAATTTAAAAATGATATTTATAAAAAGCAATTCAATTTATAACAGCATCAGAAAGAAAATGTTTAGAAAGAGTTTTAACAAAAATGTGGGACTTGTAATACTTGTAATACTAAGTATTGATAATGAAATTAAAGAAGGCCAAAATAAATGGAAAGATATCCCATGTACATACCTTGAGTGACTTAATATTTTTAAGATGACAATACTCCCCATATTTATCTAGAAATAGAACACAATTGTTATCAAAATCTAAAGCTGCCTTTTCTTTCAGAAATTGCAAGCTGATAGTAAGATTTGTAAGAAATGAAAATTACAGGGGGCTTCCCTGGTGGTCTCATAGTTGAAAATCTGCCTGCCAATCTGGTTTGATCCCTGGTCTGGGAAATTCCTACATGCTGCAGAGCAGCTAAGCCCCATGCACCTCAACTACTGCTCTAAAACCTATGAGCCACAATCACTGAGCCCCTGCACTGCAACTACTGAAGCCCACATGCCTACAGCCTGTGTCCTGCCACAAGAGAAGCCACTGCAGTGAGAAGTCTGAGCATCACAATAAAGAGTAGCCCCTGCTAGGCGCAAATAGAGAAAGCTTGCACGCAGCAATGAAGACCCAGCACAACCAAAAATAAATAAATAAATCTTAAAAAAATGAAAATTACCAAGAAAATCAAAACGATCCTTAAACCAAAGTTTAACTCACGTTCTTGATTTCAAGTTACTGCAAAGCAACAGTACTAAAAAAAAAAAAAGTATGTTATTAATATAAACCTACATATTAGATCAATGAAATGAAATTGAGAGTTCAGAAATAAACCCTTACATTTATGGTCAATTGATTTTTGACGATGGTGCCAAGACAAATTCAATAGGGAGAAAGAATAGTCTTTTCAACAAATGGTGCTGGGAAAGGTGGATGTCCACATATAAAAGAATAAATTTGGAACTCTAACTCACAACTCAAGCAAATATTAATTAAAAATGGATCACAGAGCTAAATGTAAGAACTAAAAGTGTAAAACTCTTGGAAGAAAACATAGGAGTAAATTTTCATGATTTTGGATGAGGTAAAGTTTTCTCAGATGTAACACAAAAAGCAGAAGTAACAAAAGGAAAAATAAAGACTTTATCAACATTAAATCTTTTGTACTTCAAAGGACATCATTTAATAAAGTGAAAAGATAGCCCACCCCATGGAAGAAAATATTTGCAAATCATAAATTTAATAAGGGACTTGTATCCCATACAATGACATATTCAACCAGAGTATATAAAGAACTCCTACTATCAAACATAAGACAAATAATTCTTTTAAAAAATGGGTAAAGGATTCAAAGTAATTTTCTTCTAACAAGATGTACAAATTGCCAGTAAGCACATGAAAAAGGGTTTGAGATCATTAGTTATTGGTAAAATGCAAATCAAAAGCAGGAGAAATACTACTTTGCCCCATTACAATGATTATAATGAGAAAGGTGAACATTAACAAATGCTGGCAAAGATGTAGAGAAATGAGAACTCTCATGTATTGCTGGTAGGAATGTAAAATGGTATAGCCATTTTAGATAAGAAATGACAATTGTCAAAATGCTAAACATCGAGTTCCCACATGATCCAGAAATTCCTCTCTTAAGCGTATACCCAAGAGAATCATAAATGTATGTCCATACAAAAACTTGTACACAAATGTTTTTAGCAGTATTATGCATAATTAACAAAAAGTATGTGGTATATCCATACCATCAAGTCATATAAAGGAATCAAATACTGATACCTGCTAAAATATGGATGAATCTTGGAAATATTATGCTAATGCAATAAGACACAAAAGGCCACATATTGTATGATTCTATTATATGAAATGTTCAAAATAGGCAAATCTGTAGAGACAAGGGGAGAAACCAGAGTAATTGGACAAGTCAAGTCCACCTTTCCAATTTTTGAGCATAAGGCAAGAGTGCAAATAGAGGTTCACATACCATAAGTTAAAAATTAAAAATTATAAGTCAAGCAAACACTGTCTTAAATATGTCTATTCTCCTACTTTGACAAATATACCTTTGTCCAGAAACAGCCTTGAACTATTGGCTATGGGAAGTCAGTAAAACTTTAAGAAGAACAGTAATGTGATTATATTATCATTTCTGAAACAGCCTGCTAGCAGACTTGTCCATGTGTGAATAGAAAAGAGTCTGGGGATTGCATTGCTAAAGTGATGGTTCTACCAGGAACTGGGGAGTACTTAAACCAACATCCTAAATATGGAGAGAGTGTTACAGATAAAACAGAGATTCTAAAACCTGGATCAGCAGAAATGAATGTGGAAAGGAAAGGAAGGAGGAGAGAAAAGAGAGAGGCCAGCTTACCTTTGGCGCATGAGTGACTTAGGCTGGTGACATGATTACCTAAGAGGAAAAAGAAGCAGTTTTGATGGGAGTGGAAGTCTTGCCAGCTGGGCTTTTAAGTATGAGAGGCTGAGCTATCTATTGGGCCTCTGGTGAAACTGGCCAGTTAGCATTAGGAAGCATGTGCGTGTAGCTTGGAAAAGAGGCCTGAGTTAATAAAATGATTTAGAAGTCATCAAAATTATAAAAAAATCTCAGGAGGGAGTAAGATTTCATAAGGGGAGAATAAATAAAGACTAAGAACCAAACGGAAAGAGATACAACAGAGCAGTATCATTAATAATCAGACTTCCTTGGTGGTCTTGAGACACTTCCTTGGAAGGGAAGTGGGTACAGGTTTGATCCTTGGTCAGGGAACTAAGATCCCACAAGCTGCTTGGTGTGGCCTAAAAAAATTAGACTTGAATTGTTTGCTAAAAACAAATGACAAATAGAATCTTTATAATGGAGTTTTAATCACATGGCAAGCTTGATCCTATTGATTAGAAAATGGTGATTATGATATGATCCATAACTAGCAACAGTTGGGAAGAATAACCAAAATCAGAGGAATCATATATGGAAAAACATATAACTAGCTTTTAATACATATAACTGCTTTTATATAAATATGTATACATACATATATTTAAAACTAAAGATGTATGTATAACTGGCTTTAGTTTGTTAGGGTTGTTTTTGTGTGATCATCTATGTTTGAAAGAAGAAAAACAGGCTGTTAATTGCCTTAACTGGATGATAGTGGTCCTATTTAATATTATTATAGGATTTTATACCTTGAAAGCACTGCAGAACCATTAATTAGGCACTCCTTATCAGCTCTCTGCACTACCGTCCTGCTTGTGTTCTTTCTGCCACTGCCATTCCCCCACATGCTGTAATTTATGACAGGGTATGTGATTGGAGTTCATGGGAAAAGATCTTAGGACCAAGAAATTGCTTAGTTTTTGTTTCTTTGAAATAGCATTGATTTGAGTTTGAAACCTTGGGTTTGCAAAGATTTTTTGTTTGTTTACTTACTGAATGAGTAAAATTTGCATGCTTTCAAAGGCTTAAGCTGTTGTCTGAAACACTCTTCTGTCCTTTGATTGACAAACTGCAGGGCTATAACTCCTTCTTGTCACCCAAACCTAGTCTTAGGAGTCACTGTTTTACATTATCACCAGGAAATGGCCCAATATTTGGGCAGTGTTCTTTCCCCTTGGTTTCACTGGGATTTAGCATTTCTAAGAGAAGCAGGTAATTTGTACAATAAGTAGTTGAACTTAGTGGAATATAGGAAAGTAAGAAGTTAAATGAGTTAGTCAGGCCTTTAGTCTTAAATTAGAAGTAGTCACCCATTTTCAAGGAACCATGAAGGAGCTTGTTTGGGGGAAATCTTTACAAGAGATAAAGATTTCATACATGCCTCTCCATGTTGATCTACCAAGGCATTCCAATCCTCTTCTGCCCTGGCTTCTAGAAATTCCATAGCAGGATTGACTGTCTTCTCCCTCTGTGACTTGTATGCTATGCTCTTTTATGTCTTTATCTCTCTGCATCCAGTTTTATTACTGTGATTGGATATAAAATTGGTTGCTATGAGGCAGGTGATCTCATAATCTGATAGCTGACGTGTAAATTGGTGTGGCTTTTATGGAAAGCATTTTAACAATGTATGTTAAAATATTTTAATCTATTCTAATTTAATCTATTCAAAAGAGATAATGTGTGATGTATAAATATCAGCTTACAAAATTTTTCATTACTATATTAATGCTAAAGTGAAGAAAACAACTACCCATCAACAGGAGAGCTGTCAAATAAATTATGGACTAGAGAGAGCTCTTACAAATCAATAAGAAAAAGATCACTATCCCAATAGAAAATTGTTAAAGGAAATGAAATGCAATTTTCTAAGGAGCAATATAAATTGCCAAGAAGCATTTGAACAGATGTTCAACCTCATTACAAATTAACAGGATACAAATAAAAATAATGAGGTATTATTATGTTACCTATTATTAGCAGTGATTAAACCATCCTCATTGGTGAAAAAGTAGAAATCAGGCATTCTCATTTACTCTCAGTGGGAATGTAATTAGGATGAATAAGGGGGCAGTTTGGCTGGGAGAAAGCATAATTTTTGACTCAGCAATGCACTGCTATGAGTATTATTTTAAATAATCAAAGTCTATAAAGAGTATGTATAGGATATTTATTACAGTAACATTTATGCTAGTGAAAACTGAATAATCCAAAGTCCACTGGTAGGTGGTTGTTAAATAAATTGTAGTACAACCGCACAGTGGAACACTATACAGCCTTTAAATACTGGTATAGATCTAGTAGATAGGAATGATGCCTATGAGATACTAACAGTAAGTGAAAAATGTAGGCTAAAAGTGTGCATTATAAAGTCATTTTTAAAAAATGTTTTTATTCACATGTATGTGTCTGCATACAAACAAAATTTGAAAGTACTTCCACTAAAATAAGAAGATAATGTTTACTTTGTTGTACATTATTGTTTTGCTGAATTTGTTTTCAATTCACATATATTAATACCATAATCAGTAAAATGCAGCCTCATCATTGTAATCAAAGAAGTAAAATGTTACACCCATAAGATGGTATATTATATAGGAAGTTAAAACAGGAATTTTGAAAAAGTAGTCAATTAAATGATACTAAAGAAAAAATAACCTCAGAGAAGAAAGACTAGAAGGAAATGTATCAAATGTTACACAGTGTTTAATCTACAATAAATACAAAAATAATTAGAGCCATAACCAAATTATTTTTAATAAATATCTATCAATTTAATATTTGGAAAAAGTTTTAAAAATAATTTAAAAGAGTTATTAGTATTGTGACCAGATTCTCTATAGTCTCTTTTTTAGGTGTCACAGATCAGAATGCCATAGTTTCGTCTATAAACACTCACATAAAAAAGTAAATGTTGCACATGTCAGATATATGTCATAAGTCAATTAAAAAATTTTATGTAGAAGCTTCTGTAATAGTGGATACTGTAGGCACTGTGGCAGACAGATTTTTAGCTGGCGAGTCTTCTGGAAAATTAGGGAGAAGGGTCATAGACACACAAAACATTTCTGTATATTTAGCGGACAATCCAAGACTTGGGTAAATGTTAAAAACAAATTAGAAACAGGGCTTCCCTGCTTGGTCCAGTGGTTAAGACTCTGCACTTCCACTGCAGGGTTATGGGTTAGTTGCTGGTTGGGGAACTAAGATCCCACATGCCACAGGAGGTGTGGCCAATAGCTAACTAAAATATAAATATAAAACAAATTCCGAAGTATATTATTATACTATTTGCTATTTCAGATAGAGAATTTGGAAAATTGGGTAAGATATATTTTTCACGAACCAATCTAAAGTGCTTTAATAATTTACACCCCTGTGCCCCATCAAATTATCTTAAATTGATTTATTCTTATGAATCTTTTAGTTTTGTCACCTTCTTAAAATATTTTTGATTTTCACAACAATCTTGTGAAGTAGGAAGGACAAATATTTACAATTCACTGTTAAGAAGCAAGGTTCAGAAAGGTTAAAAACATTGCTCAAGATCTCAAACTAGAAAATTGAGGAGCTGGGATCTGAACCTATATTTTCCTGATAATACAGGTTAGTTCCAATTGTTACTGGGACTTGAGTCTGAGTTTACTGACTCCAAATCCAGTTACTTCCCTTTCACTTTTCATTGCATGCATTGGAGAAGGAAAATGGCAACCCAGCTGGAAATCTGCTTTTAAGGTCAAATCGTCCCATTTTTAAATGCTAGCATTAATTTAAAAATAATATTGTGTAGGCTGACTAAAATATTGGGTTGGCCAAAAAGTTCATTTGGGTCTTTATACCATATTTATGGATATACTCAAATGAACTTTTTGGCCAACTCAATACACCCGAAGGCCATCAAAGCCCTTCGAGTTGCCTCAGTTTGTGATTTCTGGGACATTTTTTGTCTTACCAGACTTCTTACTGATCAAATTCTGTTCTGTTTCCTTGATGTCTTAATTACATCACTGTGATTCTTGACATTTGTCCTTACACATTTAGGAAAGCATCCCACTTTCATCTTCTTCACACTCACCTAAACCAGCCTCCCCTATCCTGGTTCTTTCTCAGCCTCTATCTAAGAGATTGGAAGAGGAGGTTGCTCCTGAAAGGATTTCCCCATTGTATCCCCAGAACAGTCTGTGCAAACACCGCTGTATGTGAGTGCCAAGGAATGACCCTCAGGGCTTGGGAAAGGTTGCATTAATTAAGTTATATTTCTGACTTAAATTATTGCCTAGACCAGAACTTTTTCCAAGACTGTAAATGTATGGGTGGTGGCTTGGTGATACAAATCACTCAGGTTTTCTTTATCTAGGAAAAATCCGACCAAGAGGGGAAGGTTCAAGAGACATATGAGCAATGATGCAAATCACCATGTTAAATCTGCAGACTAGATTAAACATTTGACTGCAGACTTGACCTGAAATTGGCAAAGAAAAATGTCCTCCTAATCCCACAGGAAGCAGCACAACAAAGGCAAAATATACACATATCTGACTCTCTCTTTCTTTTTCACACATACAACATTTAGTTTAGTGAACATTCTGATATATCTTTGGGACCATCTTCACTTTGGATAACCGTCTTAGGGCTAGTTTATAATATTTAAATATGTAATTTTTAATTTATAGGGTGTCTTTAATAATGATTCTTTATAGAACATTTGGAAAATACCACAAATTATGTGGAAGAAGATGAAAAATTACATATAATCCCATCATCACCCAGAGACACTCACTCTTATAATTCTGGCATATGTTCTTCTAACCTCTTGGTTATACTTGTATGAAAAAACAGACAAAACAAATGAATAATGACAATAACAACAACAACAACAAAAAACCCAAAACCAAGCAAACTCTTGACTTTATATGGAGAATTTGAATATCAAATAATAGATTTTGTGGACAATTCATTCAAGATAAGTAAACAGTGTGGAAAAATGCTGAGAGGTAAGGCTACAGGAAGTCAGAATCTAACCCCTAAGTGGAGAGAATGCTTCCTCAGGAACGTGTTTTGACTGAAGGGGTAAAGGTCAAGGAGGACAGAACTATCTGGGGTATTGGATACACTTACGGCAGATGAAACACATATGAACACAACTTAGAGCTCCTGATAGAAATATGCAGGATTCTTACAAAAACAGACATCATTTTAAAGGTTTTTGGTGGCAAGAATTCTTATCCTAATGTAGTCTGAAGTCTCTTTCATTAGTCATTCTATTTCTAGAACTTTCTGCCTAATCACTTAATCATCAATAGTCATAAATAAAAGCAACAAAAATCTACATTTTCAACACTTGTTACATGTATACTTGTATGTAAAGTTTCAATGTGTACATTTTATATATGTACTCTATTATGTGTACACTGTGTCACTTAATTTTTTGGTAACTTCATTGAGATATCATTTATATGCCACTTAGAGTATATAACAGTGATTTTTAGTATCTTCAAAGATTGTGCAATTATCACTACTATATAGTTTTTTAAAATTTATTTTATTGAAGTATAGTTGCTTATAATGCTGTGTTTCTGATGTACGGCAAAGTAATTAAGTTTCATAAATAAATGTGTGTGTATATATATATATATATATATATATATATATATGCTATATGAATGCATGCATGGTAAGTCGCTTCAGTCGTGTCTGACTCTGTGTGATCCTATGGACTTCAGCTTGCCAGGCTTCTCTCTCCATGTGATTTTCCAGGCAAGAATACTGAAGTGGATTTCCATGCCCTCCTCCAGGATGTTTACTATATATATATATAAATGTGTGTGTATATATATGGACTTCCCCAGATGGTAAAGAATCTACCTGCAGTGCAGGAGACCTGGGTTTGATCCCTAGGTCAGGAAGATCCCCTGGAGAAGGGAATGGCAACCTACATGCACGCATGTGCATATGCACATGCACACACACACACACACACACACACTTTTTCAGATTCTTTTTCATTTTATATTATTACAGTGTATGGAATATAGGTCCCTGTGCTATAAGTAGAACGTTATTCATTCATTCTGTGTATAATAGTTTGCATCTGTTCATCCCCAAATCCTAGTCCATCCCTCTCTCCACCCTGAAAAGGAACCAGTTGCTGTTACCAATTGCTCTCATTCACTGTAAACAAATCTAGTACATTCTGGTACTGGACCCTTATCTGATATATGATTTGCAACTAGATTCTTCTATTCTATGGCTTGTGTTTTCATTTTTTGATAGTATCCTTTGATCCTCAGAAGTTTGTGTGTGTGTGTGTATAAGTATTATGCTTTAATGAACTCCTTAAATAGAAATGTCATGATGAAAATATACAATTGGAAGAGATAGGGTGTCCTGTATATAGTCCATACCCATAGAAAACTATAAAGGAAGAAGTAGAATTTGGAATTAAATAAGCAACAAGAGGAGGTGAGAAGGAGGTCTGTAGGCCATCTTTTTGGCACTGATAAACAGTATTAACTGATTCTCACAGTTTACCAGTGGAATATTCAAAATTTCCATCTCAAAGGAATGGGATTGCTCTGAAAAAAAGAGACCGTTTTTCTGGATTGTTTTTGTTTCTTAATTCTTCAAATGACAAGAAACTATTTAAACCAAACAAGGCAGAGTAAGAGCTGGATAAGGTTAGCACCACTCATCTGCAATGGAAACTCAAGTCAAGATATTGTTTATGGGTTGGTGTATGAAAGTTGAGGCAGCAAGACCAGATAAGAAAAACCGAAGAATTAGACAAAACTCTCCCTCACCCCAGACCATTCTCTGCCCTGCCTGTGAGAAAGCCAGCAATTTCAACAGGATTGGGAGAGAATGGTATTTAGATTTCTTTCCTTGGAGTGATCCTCAGGAGATATTCATGGTATCCCTTTCCTTAATAACTCCTGAAGATGGGATAGCTCATCCTGGAGGCCAGAGACTGTGGGAGCTGAGAGGCCCATCTGTACATCAGGCCTTCCCCTCAGGTAGCAGTGTCTTTAGAGCCTGATCTGGGTCACAGACATTCAGGAAGCAACAGCCCTGGGGGTAAAAGGCAAGTTCCCCAATGTGAGGGGAGCCCCTACTCCTGATCAACCAGGCTTTCAGAAGAGATAGCAGGTCGAGGGAACCAATGAGAAGAGACTGGCAGCAGGGAGGGACTGTTCCACCAAGGACAAAGCTGATTCAGGGGTGTCAGAGCCCCTCTAGAGAAGAGCCACACAGAACTGGGGAGCCCAGGAACAATGAAGCTTGGCTGCTGTTTAGGGAGCCAGGAATCTGGACAGTGTTCTGGGTCATAGCCTCGATTATGAAATTGTAGTATTTGTTCACTGCTGTAGCATAAATTCCAGTCCCAGACAGATAGCTGTGGGTTAATAGAGAACCCAGCAGTATAGACTTGTGTATAGTTTTTGAACTCACTTTTCATATTCAAGACTCCAGAGGTTTTTAATTTTGATAAGTCCAATTTATCTCTCTGTTTTTGCTTGTTCTTTTTAATTTCTAAAAATTCACTGCTTAATCCAAGGTCATGAAGATATACTTCCATATTTCTTCTACGAATTTTATAGTTTTAGTTCTTACATTTTGGTTTATGATCCACTTTTAGTTAATCTTTGTATATAATATGAGGTAGGAAGGCATCAACTTCATTTTTCTATAAGTGCATACCCAATTGTTTCAGTGCCACATATTGAAAAGACTATTATTGCCCAATTTAATGTCTCATTTAATTTGCACACTAGTCCAATGAAGTAGAATTATTGCCCCTGTTTCCAGAAGAGGAAACTGAGACTTAGCATGGTTAGTGACTTGTCTGAAGCCCTGAAGAATTCCAAGTAAGAAGAAAAATTTAATTGGGCTCCAAGGGCAGGGTTCTTTCAACAATGCCAAAATGGACATTTGTGTCATGCCAGCTGATGGTAAAAGAAAAACATACAAAAAAGAAATTGAACAAATATATATATTTTTTTCAGTTAAATACAGCCTTCCTGAGGAGCCATGTGCATTGAGAGCTCCAGGACTAGGAAAGATAAATAATCATAGTTCTTATTTTTAAAAGCTGACAATAATACAGTAAAAATAAGGGATTCCCTATGGATGGAGGAGCTTCATATGTAGGCTGCAGTCCTTAGGGTTGCAAGAAGTTGGACATGACTGAGCGACTTCACTTTACTTTGCTTTTTACTTTAGGATGGCTGCAGAAGTCATAGTTTGGGTCACAGCAACAGAAAGCAGCTTACAGAGCCACAGTCAGAGTCAGCAGAAACCTGGAGAACCAGCAAACAGACCAGAACTGAGGCAGGTCCAATCACTGAGAAGCAGGTAGCCAGGGGCTGCCTTGGGCAAGCCATAAGGCCAGGACATCATGGCCATTGTGGAATCCCACTGTGGACACTATAAGTGAACTTCCTTGTCTCCAAGTCTTTGCATCAATAGGTCTAGATCCAGAAAAAGGTAGAGGAATGAGTCTGGCTGGTTGAGCCTGAGACGTGTGGTCCTGCTGTGTGGGCAAGAGGCCAAGGGGCATTCCATCCAGTCCTTAGTACACACAGTGAAGTATCCTTCAAAGTAAGTGGAGGATGCTGGAAATGAAGGGCTTCCCTGGTGACTCATTGGTAAAGAATCTGACTGCCAATGCAGGAGACACAGTTTCAATCCCTGGGTCGGGAAGATCCTTTGGAGAAGGAAATGGCAACCCACTCCAATATTTTTGCCTAGAAAATCCCATGGACAGAGGAGCCTTTGTGTCCATGGGGTCACAAATAGTTGGACACAATTTAGCCCCTGACAACAAGAACATGCTGGAAATGCCCACACCCAGAAGAGGGGAGAAATCACTCTTCCCTCTGCTATTCCAATTGTTTTCATTGTATCAGTAGTTACAGCACCAGTCTCTCTTATATTTAGTTCTCAATATTTCACATGACCCATTTTCTAATGAGAATATAATTTCTTAGTGGTTAGGACTACTAGTATTTTATATGCTACTACTTTGCATCTCTCATTGTATTCTAAATACAGGTTCACAGGATGTATTTTCAAATGACTGATGATTCCTAGCCTATCCCAGGGACCACAATCCAGTCTTCAAAATCCACATCTGGATTCTGTATGCTGCTGCTGCTGCTAAGTTGCTTCAGTCATGTCCGACTCTGTGCGACCCCATAGACGGCAGCCCACCAGGCTCCGCCGTCCCTGGGATTCTCCAGGCAAGAACACTGGAGTGGGTTGCCATTTCCTTCTCCAATGCATGAAAGTGAAAAGTGAAAGTGAAATCACTCAGTCATGTCCGACTTCTAGCGACCCCATGGACTGCAGCCTACCAGGCTCCTCCATCCATGGGATTTTCCAGGCAAGAGTACTGGAGTAGGGTGCCATTGCCTTCTCCGGACTCTGTATAGCCAGTTTCTAGTTTCTAATCTTAAGTCTGATTTTCCTTCTTGCTCCATATGATCCAGAGGACCCTACCTCTGCCATTGGTTGAGGATATGCATTTGGTTGGGCTCTGTTAGGGAAGATTCTGGACCAAGTCATAGCTTTCGCCTAGCACATACATTTCTACTAATATTACCTTTGTTTTGAATGCTCCAGTTCTTTAAGGTAGTTCTTTTTAGGGCTTCTTTCATCCATCAACATTCTGTGGAGTTTTGGGTTCTTTCCCTTGTTTATCATCAGGGGCCAGAACTGTTTGTCTTTTCTGCTTTACTAACCTCAAGGGATGTGAGTGGAATCCCCCGAATAGCTGAGCTCTGACTCAGAGCTTTGAGGACCTTCTGCCTCACCCTCTCCTCACTCCCTTCATTACTTTCCAAAGTTTACAAAGCACTAAGTTCGTTTGATCCACTCACAATAAAAGTATCTTGACTGCATGGCAAAGTAACATCACGTTCTTATTTTACTCATACACATTCAAGGTGAAGGCTACTAGACAACATGAAAGGCATTCATTTGTTGTTGTGTCATGTCTTGCTATAGTTCTTTTTGTCCTTGGAGCTACAGGCTATAATGTCACTTGACTTTTTTGAGAAAGTAGATGCCCACCATTAGCCTTTGGAAAGACCATGCAATTTTCCTGAGGGAAAGAAGGACAGAAGGCCGAAGTCAGGAAAGATGAATAAATGCAGTCATTAATTTTTAAGAAGTTCACCAAAGGTTGTGTGCTAAGAGAGTTTTTTTTTTTAATTAGTTTATTTTCTATTTTTTAACTTTACAATATTTTTTTTGTTTTGCTGTACACTGACATGAATCCACCATGGGTGTACATGTTTTCCCCTTCCAGAACCCCCCTCCTACCTCCCTCCCCATCCCATCCCTCTGGGTCATCCCGGTGCTCCAGCCCCGAGCACCCTGTATCATGCGTTGAACCTGGACCGGCGATTCGTTTCACATATGATAATTTACATGCTTCAGTGCCATTCTCCCATATCATCCCACCCTCTCACTCTCTCATAGAGTCCATAACACTGTTCTATTTATCTGTGTCTCTTTTGATGTCTCGCATACAGGGTTATCATTACCAATTGACTAAATACCATATATATGTGTTAGTATACTGTATTGGTGTTTTTCTTTCTGGCTTACTTCACTCTGTATAATAGGCTCCAGTTTCATTCACCTCATTAGAACTGATTCAAATGTATTCTTTTTAATGGCTGAGTATTTATAAGTGATGGAAGAAATGTTGACATCATGAGGTAAGGAGGGGCTGTCGTGAGTACATACCCCTTGTCCAAGGTAAGGAGCAACAGCTGCACCTTTCTGGAGCAGCCGTGAAGAAATACCCCACGTCCAAGGTAAGAGAAACCCAAGTAAGACGGTAGGTGTTGCGAGAGGGCATCAGAGGGCAGACACACTGAAACTAAAATTACAGAAAACTAGCTGATCTGATCACACGGACCACAGCCTTGTCTATCTCAATGAAACTAAGCCATGCCATGAGGGGCCACCCAAGACAGATGGGTCATGGTGGAGAGGTCTGAAAAAATGTGGTCCACTGGAGAAGGGCATGGCAAACCAGTATTCTTGCCTTGAAAACCCCATGAACAGTATGAAAAGGCAAAAAGATAGGACACTGAAAGATGAACTCCCCAGGTCAGCAGGTGCCCAATATGCTAATGGAGATCAGTGGAGAAATAACTTCAGAAAGAATGATGGGATGGAGCCCAAGCAAAAACAATACCCAGCTGTGGATGTGACTGGCGATAGAAGCAAAGTCTGATGCTGTAAAGAGCAATATTGCATAGGAACCTGGAATGTTAGGTCCATGAATCAAGGCAAATTGGAAGTGGTCAAACAGGAGATGGCAAGAGTGAATGTCGACATTCTAGGAATCAGTGAACTAAGATGGATTGGAATGGGTGAATTTAACTCAGATGACCATTATATCTACCACTGTGGGCAAGAATCCCTTAGAAGAAACGGAGTAGCCATCATGGTCAACAAAAGAGTCCGAAAGGCAGTACTCGGATGCAATCTCAAAAACGACAGAATGATCTCTGTTCGTTTCCAAGGCAAACCATTCAATATCACGGTAATCCAAGTCTATGCCCTGACCAGTAACACCGAAGAAGCTGAAGTTGAACAGTTCTATGGAGACCTACAAGACCTTTTAGAACTAACACCCAAAAAAGATGTCCTTTTCATTATAGGGGACTGGAATGCAAAAGTAGGAAGTCAGGAAACACCTGGCGTAACAGGCAAATTTGGCCTTGGAGTACAGAATGAAGCAGGGCAAAGGCTAATAGAGTTTTGCCAAGAGAACGTACAGGTTATAGCAAACACCCTCTTCCAACAACACAAGAGAAGACCCTACACTTGGACATCATCAGATGGTCAACACCGAAATCAGATTGATTATATTCTTTGCAGCCAAAGATGGAGAAGCTCTATACAGTCAGCAAAAACAAGACTGGGAGCAGACTGTGGCTCAGATCATGAACTCCTTATTGCCAAATTCAGACTTAAATTGAAGAAAGTAGGGAAAACCACTAGTCCATTCAGGTATGACCTAGATCAAATCCCTTATGAGTATACAGTAGAAGTGACAAATAGATTCAAGGGACTAGACCTGATAGAGTGCCTGATGAACTATGGACAGAGGTTCGTGACATTGTACAGGAGACAGGGATCAAGACCATCCCCATGGAAAAGAAATGCAAAAAATGCAAAACAGCAAAATGGCTGTCTGAGGAGGCTGTACAGATAGCTGGGAAGAGAAGAGAAGCGAAAAGCAAAGGAGAAAAGGAGAGATATTCCCATCTGAATGCAGAGTTCCAAAGAATAGCAAGGAGAGATAAGAAAGCCTTCCTCAGCGATCAATGCAAAGAAATAGAGGAAGACAACAGATTGGGAAAGACTAGAGATCTCTTCAAGAAAATTAGAGATACCAAGGGAACATTTCGTGCAAAGATGGGATCGATAAAGGACAGAAATGGTATGGACCTAACAGAAGCAGAAGATATTAAGAAGAGGTGTCAAGAATACACAGAAGAACTGTACAAAAAAGATCTTCATGATCCAGATAATCACGATGGTGTGATCACTCACCTAGAGCCAGACATCCTGGAATGTGAAGTCAAGTGGGCCTTAGGAAGCATCACTACGAATAAAGCTAGTGGGGGTGATGGAATTCCAGCTGAGCTATTTCAAATCCTGAAAGATGATGCTGTGAAAGTGCTGCACTTGATATGCCAGCAAATTTGGAAAACTCAGCAGTGGCCACAGGATGGAAAAGGTCAGTTTTCATCCCAATCCCAAAGAAAGGCAATGCCAAAGAATGCTCAAACTACCGCACAGTTGCACTCATCTCACACGCTAGTAAAGTAACGCTAAAAATTCTCCAAGCCAGGCTGCAGTAATACATGAAAAGTGAAGTTCCAGATGTTCAAGCTGGTTTTAGAAAAGGCAGAGGAACCAGAGATCAAATTGCCAATATCCGCTGGATCATGGAAAAAGCAAGAGAGTTCCAGAAAAACATCTATTTCTGCTTTATTGACTATGCCAAAGCCTTTGACTGTGTGGATCACAATAAACTGTGGCAAATTCTGAAAGAGATGGGAGTACCAGACCATCTGACTTGCCTCTTGAGAAACCTGTATGCAGGTCAGGAAGCAACAGTTAGAACTGGACATGGAACAACAGACTGGTTCCAAATAGGAAAGGGAGTATGTCAAGGCTGTATATTGTCACCCTGCTTATTTAACTTATATGCAGAGTACATCATGAGAAATGCTGGGCTGGAAGAAACACAAGCTGGAATCAAGATTGCTGGGAGAAATATCAATAACCTCAGATATGCGGATGACACCACCCTTATGGCAGAAAGTGAAGAAGAACTAAAGAGCCTCTTGATGAAAGTGAAAGAGGAGAGTGAAAAAGTTGGCTTAAAGCTCAACGTTCAGAAAACTAAGATCATGGCATCTGGTCCCATCACTTCATAGGAAATAGATGGGGAAACAGTGGAAACAGTGTCAGACTTTATTTTTTTGGGCTCCAAAATCACTGCTGATGGTGATTGCAGCCATGAAATTAAAAGACACTTACTCCTTGGAAGGAAGGTTATGGCCAACCTTCCTGGCATATTGAAAAGCAGAGACATTACTTTGCCAACAAAGGTCCATCTATTCAAGGCTACGGTTTTTCCAGTGGTCATGTATGGATGTGAGAGTTGGATGGTGAAGAAAGCTGAGTGCTGCAGAATTGATGCTTTTGAAGTGTGGTGTTGGAGAAGACTCTTGAGAGTCCCTTGGACTGCAAGGAGATCCAATCAATCCATCCTAAAAGAGATCAATCCTGGATGTTCATTGGAAGGACTGATGTTGAAGCTGAAACTCCAATACTTTGACTACCCCATGCGAAGAGTTGACTCATTGGAAAAGACCCTAATGCTGGGTAGGATTGGGGGCAGGAGGAGAAGGGGACGACAGAGGATGAGATGGTTGGATGGCATCACCGACTCAATGGACATGGGTTTGGGTAAACTCCGGGAGTTGGTGATGGACTGGGCAGCCTGGCGTGCTGCAGTTCATGGGGTCGCAAGGAGTTGGACACGACTGAGTGACTGAATTGAACTGAACTGAATATTCCATTTGTATATGTTTTTATCTTGGGCAGCAATGGTTCCCCCTGATGAAGTGAAAACATGTTAAATGAGATTCAGTGGTTTGAACTATCAATATCATTCATTAATGGATGGATAATACGTGTAGCCAGCCACCTCTTCTTTTCCCCTATAACATGCACTCTTGATCAGCAGTTGTATTGCCAGGCTTGTTCTCAGTTATTGAGAGGCCTGTAGAAGGTGATGGGGGGAAGCTGGTCAGGACATACAATGAGGTGTGTTTAATGTCATAGGGAGACAAAGTTATTCTGTGATGGTGGTGGTGGTGAAGGGAGAACTGGTTGGAGGGAAAACATCTCTTGTTTATTAGCATTTGAATCAAAGGAGAAATAAAAAGACATCTCCAATTGTGAAACTTTAAGTAAAATCCTGTTTGTGTTTAGAGTCCAGCCTGTTGAAAACAATCCTACACTTGAGAACTTTCAATTTGTACTTGAATTGTTGATAATTCTTTACTCCATTAAGACAAGAGCCTTTCCAGTACCATGTGTGTCTAGAAAGAAACAGAATTCTGAAGCAAGGGGGTTGTGAGATGGAGTGGAGGGGTGAAGATTTATCTTTATTATTTCCCATGATTATTTTAGGTTTCGCTTTCCTGTCTTGGAGGTTACACTCCAGACCTTATGTACCAGGCAACTGTCCCTGTCCCGTTGTTCAGATCTGCTATAACAATTCTAATGATAGGATTCCATTAATACTTTCTTATTGAGCACCTACTGTGTGCCAGATCCTATTCTAACAACTAACCATAACAATAGCTACTGTATTAATATTTATCATGTGGCAAGTGCTTTGTGTATCTCACCTCACTTCCTCCTCAAAAAATGACTATTTTGCAGATGGGGCAATTGAGACTCAGGGAAGTTGATTTGTCCAAATCAAGTAGCTAATGGGGGCTTCCCTGGTGGCTCAAATGGTAAGGAATCTGCCTGCAACACAGGAGATGGGTTCAATCTGGGAAATCCTATGGACAGAGGAACCTGGTGGGCTCCAGTCCAGCAAATAGCTAATGGGTGGTAGAATCAATATTTGAACTCAGGTCTATTTGACTATAGAAACCATATGCATTTTGTTGACTAACTTTTAATAAGCGCCTTTGTCCTGTTTTTAAGGTGGATGTTGCAGTTGAATAGGGGAAGGGAGATACATTAAAACCTTTGAAAACTTTTGAGGCCGGATACCTAACAACAGATCTGACAGAGTAGAGCAGGTTTAGCAGCTGATGGGGCCCCTTGTGGATGCTATAATCTCGGATACTTTTGGTTACTAAGCTCTGTCCTCTATGGCCCCATCCCTCTAGCCTTGAATATACAGGCAGAATGTCTCCCATCTCTTCTGGCTCCCTGTACCTTTGGAACCCCCATCTGCTCAAATGATAACCAGAACCACGCTGCTTTACAAATGGAATCTCTGAATTCCTGCTGGAGCTCTGTTCTCTCTTGACATACATATTGTTCCCAGGTCCTTGGCTAGTGTTTTCATTGTAATCTAAGACCATATTAGACAACAGAAACTTAAATTAAGAAATGAATTCTCACTGTGGGCATGATGGCTTATATTAATGAAATATAATTTCAACTCTAGAAAAAAAATGTGCTCCTCATGTTACCTTAATTGATTACAGTAGGAAGTTAAAGCTAGGTATTTGTGTAAAAAGTTGCAGAAAAGAAAAGGTGAATAATTTCACAGTAGAATGGAATCACCTGTAATATATGGGGGATATCACTTCAATTGGGAGAGTATTTCTTCATAAGGTTGCCACGATCTCTTTAGCTGTAAAAGTAAATAATTTCCCTTTATTTCCTCGTTTATAAATGCCAGAGTTGAGCCCAAAGAAAGAATTAAATGATTGAGTGAATGATGGTCAATGTCTATAGTTAAAAGTTCACAGATGAAGGCAGCTTTGGTTGAGTTGGAGTTGTAACTCAGTTGAATTGTCAGGCCTCATGCTTCTGCTATGTGATGCATGAATCTGCCCCAAGACTCCAGTTGAAGGTTATGACACTTTCAAAATACTGAGAAGAGCCTAAGTAGGAACCTCTGTGATGGTAAAGAAAATGGAAAATATGGTATTGATTCCTCCACCAATCTCACTGATCAAACTACTTGTGAAAAAAGCTCAGCACCAGGGAGGAATACCTTACTCATTCAGAAACTATTTAGAAGCTACTTTGTGTTTGATGTTGTGCCAGGCACTGGAATGCTTTTGTGAATATGAAACAATTGCTGTCTTCAAAAATGTACCATCAGTGGGACATAAGGAAAAGATAGGACATGAGCCCACATAGGCCCAGCATCTACAGAGAAGGGGCTGCTCAGGGAGAGCCAAAGGGATGGAAATGGAGCCTTTGGTGGAACAAGGAGGAAATTATTGCTCCTGATGCAGGACTGGGAAGAGATTGGGGTGAGTGCTGCTATTTATCTCAGTCATCGTGGTCATCTTTTTTTTTTTTTAATTAGTTTATTTATTTGTTTTGCCATACATTGACATGAATCCACCATGGGTGTACATGTTTTCCCCTGAGTTTAGAGATTTGAGGAATTTTTTTTTTTGAGGAAATTTTTAACTTGCATATGATGAATCAAAAAGAATGCCAGACCCAAAGACCAGAGAACTTTATGTCTAATCACCAACAAAACCATGACAACTGCCCCCTACCCCAACATTTACTTTGGCAAAATGATCAGAACACTGAAGATCTTAATTATTTGAAAAGTAAAATGGTAATAATAATAGATTCTTCTCTAAAGGTAGAAGTCTGGACCTCCTTAGAAAAGGAAAGATTACATTGGGTTTTGAGTCTTGAAGGAGCTGATAAAATGCTTTCCCAAGGCTGTCTCTAATATTAAAATTTGTTTAACAGCCTTCAAACCAGAGCTGGACACAGGTAGCAGCCAGAAGATAGACCATAGACTAATCCCTAATATTGGGAACATAGGATGCATTAGAACAAGAGAGGGCAAGTGAGGAAACTTGCCCTGGCAAAGCCTGATTGTGAACCAGGTACTTAAAACTTATTACTGTGATAATTCCATGTGATAATGTTCCCCCTATTACTGATCAGGAGATTGAAGTCCAGAGGGGCAAGGTAAAAAATTTATCACTTACTAGGGCAAGGTTTGGGCTTGTCTCTACATCTACCAGGATGAAAAAAATCTGTGTGAAAGGTGACAAATGATGCAAAGAAAATTGAATGCAGTTCATCAATTTATTCTCATACAGTCAACTAAACTAATTGATAACAGAAATTGGCTGAGATCACTAGCCACTCCAACTGTACTGGAAATTTAGATAGAAACTGGGCAGACAATTGATTGCAAGCCTGAGAGACAATGTGTCTGTGCTTCTTATTCCCTCAGTAGGTTTTATAAAGTTCTCTGGCCAAAAGGAAACTGCAGAGCAACTCAAAAGCTATATAAAGCAAATGTGTAATGCTGTTGGCAGTGTTCTGAAGGGAGCTACCAAGAATGCATACTACAGGGAGGAATAAAGAACTGATTTCTGGCTGAATTCATTTTGGATGAAAAACTTTAATGAACAAATTCCCCATCAATATGTTGCTGCTTTCCATTTAATTGTCATCATTCACTATTTGACTTTTAAATCTTTCTGCATGTACATACATGACTCCATTGGGAGGCTGTGGAAATTATGTTTTTGAACTATGTGTTCTCCTTCCTTAGAGAGTGAACAACTGTCTGACTCAACACTGTATCCTCTTCTCTTGCCTTGTGATTATTATTGGCTTTATTTCATAGTCAATATAGATCTTGGTCTGGTGTTTCACCTTACCTGCTTCCTGAGAAACCTGCATGCAGGTCAAGAAGCAACAGTTAGAACTGGACATGAAACAATAGACTGGTTCAAAATCAGGAAAAGAATATGTCAAAGCTGTATATTGTCATCCTGCTTATTTAATTATATACAGAGTACATCATGCAAAATTCTGGAATGGATGAAGCACAAACTGGAACCAAGACTGCCAGGAGAAATATCAACGTCAGATATGCAGATGATACCACCCCAATGGTAGAAAGTGAAGAGGAACTGAAGAGCCTCTTGATGGAGGTGAAAGAGGAGAGTGAAAAAGCTGGCTTAAAACTCAGCATTCAAAAACTAAGATAACTTCATGGCAAATAGATGGGGATATTGGGCTCCAAAATCACTGCAGATGGTGACTGCAGCCATGAAATTAAAAGACCCTTGCTCCTTGGAAGAAAAGCTATGAAAAAACTAGATAGTGTATTAAAAAGCAGAGACATTGCTTTGCTGGCAAATGTCCATCTAGTCAAAGCTGTGGTTTTTCCAGTAGTCATGAATGGATGTGAGAGTTGGACCACAAAGAAAGCTGAGCGCCAAAGAACTGATTCTTTCAAGCTGTGGTGCTAGAGAAGACTCTTGAGAATCTCTTGTACAGCAAGGAGATCAAAGCAGTCAATCCTAAAGGAAATCAACCCTGAATTTTCATTGGAAAGATTGGTGCTGAAACTGAAACTCCAATACTTTGGCCACCTGATACTAAGAAATGGCTCATTGGAAAAGACCCTGATGCTGGGAAAGACTGAAGGCAGGAGAAGGGGACAATAGAGGATAAGATGGTTGCATGACATCACTGACTCAATGGACATGAGTTTAAGCAAACTATGGGAGATTGTGAAGGACAGGGAAGCCTGGCATGCTGCACTCCATGGGGTCGCAAAGAGTCAGACATAACTTGAGCAACTGAACAACAACCAAAGACGTTTCACTATTAAAATTTGAGAACTTGATTTTCCCTCTTCTGTCTTTGCTCATTAGGAATCACATGGGTGAATCAGTCCTTCTACTTTAATATGTAAATATGGGAACTAAACTTTATGTGCTTATCAGGTGCCTTTCATGTCTTTTATAAAGTGGTGAGTCACTAACCCTTTTCTGAGTAGTCTTGCAGGTCATGTCAGATCAAGAGATCATCCCACTCAGGTTTTTTGTTTCGTTGATTTCTGGGGATGTCTCCTGTGATTGTTCTTGCCAATGGGCCATGAACTGTACGAGTGGGAGGGAAATGCTGGGTTATTGCAAAGGGTGTATAAATTCATATGTAATCCAAGCAGTAATACATGTACTACTATTTTTCAAAAGCATATAGTAGTAGGGGGAAAGAGTGGGATGGGATAAATTGGGAGATTGGGATTGACATATATACACTGTTGATACTATGTATAAAATAGGTGATTAATGAGGACCTACCTTATAGCAAAGGGAACCTACCATGTAGCAAAGGGAACTCTACTTAATGCTTTGTGGTGACCTAAGTGGAAAGCAAATCCAAAAAACAGGGGTTATATGTATACATATAACTGATTATTTTGCTGTACAGTAGACACTAACACAACACTGTAAAGCTACTATCTATGTGTATGTTAGCTGTTCAGTTTTGTCTGACTCTTTGCGACCCCATGGACTGTAGCCTGCCAGGTTCCTCTGTCCATGGAATTCTCCAGGCAAGAATACTAGAGCGGGTTGCCATTTCCTATACTCCAATAAAAACTTTTAAAAAGTATGTAATATATATGTGTGTATACATAATACAGTATCATGAATTAATGAATTAAAATACCCTTTAAACATGTTGAAGTTTATTGAACTCATAGTAGGTTTAAGTTATAATCTATTTTTGAATCAGCACATGCAAAAAAAATTAACATGTAGACGGTCATGGAAGTTTTTGAGGTTAAAAAAGGAAACTTCATAACAACAAAAAAAGAAAGTATAATCTTATGTTCTACCTCAATTCAAACCTGTTTAAAGCACTTACATCATTCATGACCTGGAGTATGGGCATAACAAACTTGATCTACTTATTTTCCTTCACTTTGCAAAACAAAGACAGAAAAACCTGAAAAGGTTGATTTCCTCCCAATATTTATATATTTTCTTTCTTTCTTTTTCTATTCTCACTGTGTCAACTCAAAATGTTTTGTCATTGCCTCTGATACAAAGAGGAAGGATGCTCATATTTTATTATTTAGTGTATTTAGCAGTTGGTTTTGGGTAGAACCTCTTTCCTGTATTATGGAAGTATGCTTCTATTCTTGACTTTTTTTTTAATTAGCAAAAATCAGGAATAAATGTTGAATTTCACAAACATAATTTCAGCTTCCTATAAATGTGTATAAACTTGACTACTCTATCTAGTATTGTTATAGATTATATCATAGCAAACCATTCTTGTTTGTGATACTTTCTTCCTTTTCAAACTGCTGATCTTGATTACTCATTTATTTGAGACATTATAAATGAGTCTGGCTTGTAGTTTTCCATTTTTATTAGTTACTAGCTTTGTCAAGAGTGCTATCAGGTTTATGCAAGTTCACAAAAGGAATTTGGAAAATGTTCATCTTTTTCTGTGTTTTAGAAGCTGTGTATATAGATAAGGCAGTGAAGCTAGCCTTTGTGCCCATGGTCTTTGGGGATATACACAGATGTCTGTATGATTCTGGGCTGTTCACTTGGAAGTTGCATAAAATTGGGCTAGTTATTCAACTTGTCTAAATATCTTTTTTGTCACCTATAAAACATAAACACAAGTACCTATCCTAAAAGGTTTTGTGCAATTAAATAGGCAAAGCCCTTGTCACAGTGCCTGGCTCATTGTGATCCTTAAATAAATGTGGCTTCTGTTGAGATTATGACAATGATGATTACACAGTTATCATTGCATGAAAATTATCTTTCCCTTGAAATTAGTTGTGTTCAACAATGCAACAGTTTTCTAAAAAAAGAATTAGGGACAATTTTCCTCAAGTTCTTCTTTAACTTATCCAGTTTTCCTATTTTTATTCAGTTAATTTTAATAATTTTTTTCAAGAGAAACTTGTCTTTAGAATATGAAGCTCCTCAAAACTGTTAGGCCAAGTAAAATGTGTTTTATGAATGATCCCTCTCTTTCTTTTCTCTCTCTCTCTCTATATATATGTGTTTATATTTATACATATTTCTATATTCAATGAAATTATGAGCCATGCCATGTAGGGCCACCCAAGACAGACAGGTCATGGTGGAGTTCAGTTCAGTTCAGACGCTCAGTCATGTCCGACTCTTTGCGACCTCATGAATTGCAGCACGCCAGGCCTCTCTGTCCATCACCAACTCCCGGAGTCTACCCAAACCCATGTCCATCGAGTCAGTGATGCCATCCAACCATCTCATCCTCTGTCGTCTCCTTCTCCTCCTGCCCCCAATCCTACCCAGCATTAGGGTCTTTTCCAAAGAGTCAACTCTTTGCATGAGGTAGTCAAAGTATTGGAGTTTCAGCTTCAACATCAGACCTTCCAATGAACCCCAAGGATTGATCTCTTTTAGGATGGATTGATTGGATCTCCTTGCAGTCCAAGGGACTCTCAAGAGTCTTCTCCAACACCACAGTTCAAAAGCATCATTCTTCGGCGCTCAGCTTTCTTCACCATCCAACTCTCACATCCATACATAACTACTGGAAAAACCATAGCCTTGACAAGACAGAATTTTGTTGGCAAAGTAATGTCTCTGCTTTTAAATATGCTATCTAGGTTGGCCATAACCTTCCTTCCAAGGAGTAAGCGTCTTTTAATTTCATGGCTGCAATCACCATCAGCAGTGATTTTGGAGCCCAAAAAAATAAAGTCTGACACTGTTTCCACTGTTTCCCCATCTATTTCCCATGAAGTGATCAGACCAGATGCCATGATCTTAGTTTTCTGAATGTTGAGCTTTAAGCCAACTTTTTCACTCTCCTCTTTCACTTTCATCAAGAGGCTCTTTAGTTCTTCTTCACTTTCTGCCATAAGGGTGGTGTCATCCACATGTCTGAGGTTATTGATATTTCTCCCGGCAATCTTGATTCCAGCTTGTGTTTCTTTCAGCCCAGCGTTTCTCATGATGTACTCTGCATATAAGTTAAATAAGCAGAGTGACAATATACAGCCTTGATGTACTCCTTTTCCTATTTGGAACCAGTCTGTTGTTCCATGTCCAGTTCTAACTGTTGCTTCCTGACCTGCATACAGGTTTCTCAAGAGACAGGTCAGATGGTTTGGTATTCCCATCTCTTTTAGAATTTTCCACAGTTTATTTTGATCCACACAGTCAAAGGCTTTGGCATAGTCAATAAAGCAGAAATAGATGTTTTTCTGGAACTCTCTTGCTTTTTCCATGATCCAGCGAACATTGGCAATTTGATCTCTGGTTCCTCTACCTTTTCTAAAACCAGCTTGAACATCTGGAAGTTCACGGTTCACATATTGCTGAAGCCTGGCTTGGAGAATTTTGAGCATTACTTTACTAGCATGTGAGATGAGTGCAATTGTGCAGTAGTTTGAGCATTCTTTGGCATTGCCTTTCTTTGGGATTGGAATGAAAACTGGCCTTTTCCAGTCCTGTGGCCACTGCTGAGTTTTCCAAATTTGCTGGCATATCTAGTGCAGCACTTTCACAGCATCACCTTTGAGGATTTGAAATAGCTCAACTGGAATTCCATCACCCCCACTAGCTTTATTCGTAGTGATGCTTTCTAAGGCCCACTTGACTTCACATTCCAGGATGTCTGGCTCTAGGTGAGTGATCACACCATCGTGATTATCTGGGTCGTGAAGATCTTTTTTGTACAGTTCTTCTGTGTATTCTCGCCACCTCTTCTTAATATCTTCTGCTTCTGTTAGGTCCATACCATTTCTGTCCTTTATCGAGCCTATCTTTTCATGAAATGTTCCTTTGGTATCTCTAATTTTCTTGAAGAGATCTCTAGTCTTTCCCAATCTGTTGTTTTCCTCTATTTCTTTGCATTGATCGCTGAGGAAGGCTTTCTTATCTCTCCTTGCTATTCTTTGGAACTCTGGATTCAGATGGGAATATCTCTCCTTTTCTCCTTTGCTTTTCGCTTCTCTTCTCTTCCCAGCTATCTGTAAGGCCTCCTCAGGCAGCCATTTTGTTGTTTTTCATTTCCGTTCCATGGGGATTTTCTTGATCCCTGTCTCCTGTACAATGTCACGAACCTCTGTCCATAGTTCATCAGGCACTCTGTCTATCAGGTCTAGTCCCTTGAATCTATTTGTCACTTCCACTGTATACTCCTAAGGGATTTGATCTAGGTCATACCTGAATGGACTAGTGGTTTTCCCTACTTTCTTCAATTTAAGTCTGAATTTGGCAATAAGGAGTTCATGATCTGAGCCACAGTCTGCTCCCGGTCTTGTTTTTGCTGACTGTATAGAGCTTCTCCATCTTTGGCTGCAAAGAATATAATCAATCTGATTTCGGTGTTGACCATCTGGTGATGTCCACGTGTAGAGTCTTCTCTTGTGTTGTTGGAAGAGCGTGTTTGCTATTACCAGTGCGTTCTCGTGGCAAAACTCTATTAGCCTTTGCCCTGCTTCATTCTGTACTCCAAGGCCAAACTTGCCTGTTACGCCAGGTGTTTCTTGACTTCCTACTTTTGCATTCCAGTCCCCTATAATGAAAAGGACATCTTTTTTGGGTGTTAGTTCTAGAAGGTCTTGTAGGTCTTCATAGAACCGTTCAACTTCAGCTTCTTCGGCGTTACCAATCGGGGCATAGACTTGGATTACCGTGATACTGAATGGTTTGCCTTGGAAACAAACAGAGATCATTCTATCGTTTTTGAGATTGCATCCAAGTACTGCATTTTGGACTTTTTTGTTGACCATGATGGCTACTCCATTTCTTCTAAGGGATTCTTGCCCACAGTAGTAGATATAATGGTCATCTGAGTTAAATTCACCCATCCCAGTCCATCTTAGTTCGCTGATTCCTAGAATGTCGACGTTCACTCTTGCCATCTCCTGTTTGACCACTTCCAATTTGCCTTGATTCATGGACCTAACATTCCAGGTTCCTATGCAATATTGCTCTTACAGCATCGGACTTTGCGTCTATCACCAGTCACATCCACAGTTGGGTATCGGTTTTGCTTTGGCTCCATCTCATCATTCTTTCTGAAGTTATTTCTCCACTGATCTCCATTAGCATATTGGGCACCTACTGAACTGGGGAGTTCATCTTTCAGTGTCCTATCTTTTTGCCTTTTCATAGTGTTCATGGGGTTCTCAAGTCAAGAATACTGAAGTGGTTTGCCATTCCCTTCTCCAGTGGACCACATTCTGTCATGGTGGAGAGTTCTGACAAAATATGGTCCACTGAAGAAAGGAATAGCAAACCACATCAGTATTCTTGCTTTGAGAACCGCATGAATGGTATGAAAAGGCAAAAAGATATGACACTAAAATAGTTCCCCAGGTTGGTAGGTGCCCAATATGCTACTGGAGAAGAGCAGAGAAATAGCTTCAGAGGAATGAAGAGGCTGAGCCAGAGTGGAAACAATGCCCAGATGGGGATGTGTCTGGTGGTGAAAATAAAGTCTGATGCTGTAATAACAATATTGCATAGGAACCTGGAATGTTAGGTCCATAAATAAAGGTAAATTGGAAGTGGTGAAATAGGAGGTAGCAAGAGTGAACATCAACATTTTAGGAATCAGTGAATTAAAATGGACTGGAATGGGTGAATTTAATTCAAATGACCACTGAATCTACTACTGTGGGCAAGAACCCCTTAGAAGAAATGGAGTGGCTCTCATAGTCAACAAAAGAGTCCAATATGCAGTTCTTCGGTGCAGTCTCAAAAATGAAAGAATGATCTCTGTTCGTTTCAAAGGCAAACCATTTAATATCACAGTTCTGTTCAGTACAGTTGCTCAGTTGTGTCCCACTCTTTGGGATCCCATGGAATGTGGCACACCAGCATTTCCAATCCATCAATAACTCCCAGAAAAACATGTCCTTTTCATCAGAGGGGACTGGAATGCAAAGTAGGAAGTCAAGAGATAGCTGCAGTGACAGACACGTTTGGCCTTTGAGTACAAAATGAAGCAGAACAAAGGCTAACAGAGTTTTTCCAAGAGAACAAACACCCTCTTCCAACAACACAAGAGATGATTCTACACATAGACATCGCCAGATGGTCAATATCGAGCCAAAATCAGATTGAGTATACTTTCTGCAGTCGAAGATGGAGAATCTCTATACAGTCAGCAAAACAAGACCGGGAGCTGACTGTGGCTCAGATCATGAACACCATATTGCAAAATTCAGACTTACATTGAAGAAAGTAGGGAAAAACCACTAGCCCATTTAGGTATGACCTAAATCAGATCCCTTATGATTATACAGTGGAAGGGACAAATAGATTCAAGGGATTAGATATGATAGACAGATTGCCTGAAGAACTATGGATGGAGGTTCATGACACTGTATAGGAAGCAGCGATCACAACCATCCCCAGGAAAAATAAAGGCAAAAAAGCAAAATGGTTGTCTGAGAAAGCTTTACAAATAGCTGAGAAAACAAGAGAAGTAAAAGGCAAAGGAGAAAATGAAAGATATACCCATCTGAATGCAGAGTTCCAAAGAATAGCAAGGAGAGATAAGAAAGCCTTCCTCAGCGATCAATGCAAAGAAATAGAGGAAAACAATAGAATGGGAAAGACTAGAGATCTCTTCAAAAAAATCAGAGATACCAAGGGAACATTTCATGCAAAGAAGGGCACAATTAAGGACAGAAATGGTATGGACTGAACAGAAGCAGACGATATTAAGAAGAGGTGAAAAGAATGCACAGAAGGACTGTACAAAAAATATTTTAATGACCTAGATAATCATAATGGTATGATCCCTCACCTAGAAACAGACATTCTAGAGTGTGAAGTCAAGAGGGCCTTAGGAAGAATCACTATGAACAAAGCTAATGGAGGTGATAGAATTCCAGCTGATCTATTTCAAATCCTAAAAGATGATGCTGTGAAAGTGCCGCACTCAATACGCCAGCAAATTTGGGAAACTCATCAGTGGCCACAGGACTGGAAAATGTCAGTTTTCATTCCAATCCCAAAGAACGGAAATGCCAAAGAATGTTCAAACTACTGCACAATTGTACACCTCTCACATGCTAGCAATGTAAAGCTCAAAATTCTCCAAGCTAGGCTTCAACAGTATGTGAACCAAGAACTTCCAGATGTTCAAGCTGGATTTAGAAGGGCAGCGGAACCAGAGATCAAATTGCCTACATCCACTGGGTCATAGAAAAAGCAAGAGAATGCCAGAAAAAACATCTACTTCTGCTTTGTTGACTATACTAAAGCTTTTGATTGTGTGGATCACAACAAACTGTGGAAAATTCTAAGAGTTGGAAATACCAGACCCCCTTACCTGCCTCCTGAGAAATCTGTATGCAAGTCAAGAAGCAACAGTTAGGACCAGACATGGAACAACAGAATGGTTCCAAATTGGAAAGGAGTACTTCAAAGCTGTATATTATCACCCTGCTTATTTAACTTATATACAGGGCACATCATGCAAAATGCCAGGCTGAATGAAGCACAAGCTGGAATCAAGACTGCTGGAATAAATATCAATAACCTCAGATATGTGGATGATACCACCCTTATGGCAGAAAGGAAGAAGAACTAAAGAGCCTCTTGATGAAAATGAAAGAGGAGAGTGAAAAATTTGGCTTTAAAACTCAGCATTCAAAAACTAAGATCATGGCATCCAGTCCCATCACTTCATGGCAAATGGAAGGGGAAACAATGGATATAGTGACAGACTATTTTGGGGGGCTCCAAAATCACAGTGGATGGTGACTGCATCCATGAAATTAGAAGATGCTTGCTCCTTTGGAGAAAAGCTATGACAAACTTAGACAGCATATTAAAAAGCAGAGATATTATTTACTGGCAAAATCTGTGTAGTCAAAGCTGTGATTCTTCCAGTAGTCAAGTATGGATGTGAGAGTTGGACCATAAAGGAAGCTGAGTGCTGAAGAATTGGTGCTTTTGAACTGTGAAGTTGGAGGACAGTCTTTTTTTTTTTAATTAGTTTATTTTCTATCTTTTAACTTTACAATATTGTATTTGTTTTGCTATACATTGACATGAATCCATCATGGGTATACATGTTTTCAGCGTCCCTTGGACTGCAAGGAGATCAACCAGTCAATCCTAAAGGAAAACATCCCTGATTATTCACTGGAAGGACTGATGCTGAAGCTGAAGCTCCAATACTTTGGCCACTTGATGTAAAGAGCTGACTCAGAAATGACCCTGATGCTGGGAAAGATTGAAGGCAGGAGGAGAAGGGAACGACAGAGGATGAGATGGTTGGATGGCATCACTGACTCAATGGGTATGAGTTTGAGCAAGCTCTGGGAGTTGGTGAAGGACAGGGAAGGCTGGCGTGCTGCATTCCATGTAGTCGCAAAGAGTCAGACATGACTGAGGGACTGGACAAGAACAACATGTGTTTGTATTTCTTTATATTTGAATATATACATATATAGAGAGAGAGGGAGAGAGAGAGAAAGATCTATTATCTGTATGTATTCTCATATTCACTTTATAATTTTTATTTGTGAATTTTCTTTTTTCATCATAGTATTATCATGAGTTTATTTTTGTCCTTGTAGAAATTAGACATTAAGTTTATTTTCAAACTGTTTATATTTTGTTTTTAAAATCCTTTCTTCTTTAATCCATATTAATCTTTCTATGCTTTTCTAAGTTTATATTTCAATATTTTTGAAGATTAATATTTGGTAATTTATTATTTACTCTTTTTTTTCTTGAATGTTGAAATCATTAAAAGATGTTGGTTTACCTGTGAATACAATTTTCCCTGCATCTCACAAGTTTTTCTATATAGTGTTTTTACCACTTTTGTTTTTAATTATTCTGTAAGTTTAATTTTGATATTGTCTTTGATCTGAGAGCTTTTTAGGTAAATAAGTATAACTTTTCAAGTTTTTATTTGCTACTATTTATTAATTTATTTCTAAGGTTTTTCTTGTAGATGTCATAGAACAATGCCTATCTTTTGCTTTAGGAATTATGATTTTTATTTTATAAATGTTCAAATTTGGTAAATATTCCATGAGTAATGGAAAAGGAAGCATATTATTTTGTAGATCATTGAATTTGAAGACTACATAAAAATGTGTATGTGTACGTATATTATGCATGCATGCTAAGTTACTTCAGTCATCTCCAACTCTTTGCCACCCCTTGGACTTTAGCCCGCCAGACTCCTCTGTCCATGGGATCCTCCAGGCAAGAATACTGGAGTGAGTTGCCATGCCCTTCTCCAGGAGATCTTCCATACCCAGGGATTGAACCCGTGTCTCTATGTCTCCTGCATTGGCAGGCATGTTCTCTGCTAGAAGCGCTACCTGGAAAGCCAGGACATACATGCATATACACAGACAAAACAACACATAGAGTCAGTCATTATTGTTTAGATCTTGTTACCTTTTTTAGGGTCACTTTTTGCTTTAAGAACAACAGAAAAACTGGTAAAACTTACTCATTTTATCTTATGATTTTATGAATTTTCTTTTATTTACAGAATTTTTCTGTATATACTTTAATGCTGTGTTATCTGTAGTATTAATAACAATTATATCTTGCTAATCTACTATTACTGATACAGATACTAAAAACAACTATTAGTTTTTGAGCATGTACTGTGTTGCAGGTATTGAGTTGGTGTTTTAGATGAATTTTCTTATTTAATGCTTATGACACATTTATAATAAGGTGGCTATATCTATCACTTCCAGTGGGGATCCTTGTGGACCTTATTCTTCATTAACAGACATGCAAATAAAAACCAAATATTTTTACATAAATGCTTTTTGCCTTACCATTGCTTCTTTAATGTTAATATTGTGACTCTTGCTTTCTTTTTGTCTGCATTTGCCATGTATACCTGTCTCTCTCAACATGTAAACTTTTTGTCACTGGGCTTCCCTGGTGGCTCAGTGGTGAAGAATCCACCTGCAATGCAGGAGACACAGGAGATGCGGGTTTGATCCTTGCATGGGAAGATCCCCTGGAGGAGGGCTTGGCAACCCACTCAAATATTCTTGCCGGGAAAATCCCGTGGACAGAGGAGCCTGGCAGGCTCCTGGCAGGCTCCCATGGTCCATGGGATCTCAAAGAGTCAGACATGACTGAAGCGACTGAGCACACAGTCACTTAGCGTGGTATTGGTATATAGGGGATATCCTACAAAAATGTCTGTAGGATGAACAGACCTTTTGGAGTCATTTTATTTAATGTATATCTCTTCTAGGAGGCATATAATTGGATTTTGTTTATGATGCAATGTGAAATGCTTATTAGGGGCTTATTAGGGGAGTTTAACCCACTTAAAGTTATTGTGTTAATGATATGTTTGTTTTACTTCTAACATTTAGTGTTTTGTATTTTTTTTTTTGGCTGTTTCCTTTATTTTTCTTTTACTCTTGCCATATGGCTGTGAGCTCTTGATTAAATATACACACAAGTTGGTGTGGAGAGTATACATCTTGATTTCATTTCACTTTTGATTGACATCTGGCTTGTCCTACAGCTGAGTACATTCACACTCTTGGCATGATAGTTAAGAGTTTCCATTGCAGCTGCTGCTTCCCTAGGCTTTACATTCATGTGCCAGTCTACAGTAAATTATGTTTATGGTCCTGAATTTCTCATTTTGTTTATGATCTCATCTGAAATAATTTATTCATTTGAAAATGAAACATATTTGTTACATTGTGTAGTCTTCATTTGTTAGTTTTATCCTCATCATATAACAAATGTTAAAGGATATGTATTGATTATCTCTTATGTACACTGTGGCAAACTATGTGAACTCAGAGAAGAAAGAAGAGGAATGCAGGGTAGTTCTGTTCCTGTTTTTAAGTTGCTTAAAGTAACTTGGACCAAGTTATTTTAAGCATGGCTCCTGCCATGGACCAAGCAATTGGCAGGAGACTAGATGTATATCTATAAAAAGTTAAATAACTCAGAAGTTAAAATAGAAATGATGTCACTGGCACTGTGTAGAAATAAATATCAAATGAGAAACATACGCAAAATGTGCCATGAATTCAGAGGTCAGAATTACTGCCTAGGGTTAAAATGTTCAGAGAAATCTTTAAGGAAGAAGGAAACCATCCCAAGATGAATGAATAGTGTGAGCACAGGAGTGGAGATGGGCATGCACAGGGTGTGTTCATGAGATGACAAGCAATGATCATGGACACATCAGAGGTTTCATGCAATTGGAGATGTTTGTTAGGATAAATAATTCATTCTACATATCTTAAGCACATAGTACCTAGAGAGAATACAGAGGGCACTTAAGCCAAGGTATAGGGCAGAGGTGTGTCTGGGAAGGCTTCCATGTGAAAGCCCTAAAGGACAAGTAGGTGTTCAACAGGAAAAAGTTTAAGGGAATGGTGGGGAAGTTGGGAAAAGAATAGGGGAAGCTAAAGATACGAAAGCTTATAGGTAAGAGAGAACTTGGTGCTTTCAAGAGGTATAACTATTTTCCTGTGGTTGGTCTATGAAATGTGAATGGGGAAACTGGGCAAAGAGTTTGGAGGGAGAAAAACTAACCCAGGTTATAAAGGATTTGGGGTACCATGATGGCTTTTGGACTTTATTACAAGACTGGGGGACTTAAATAAGACTCAAAATGACTGGGATAGTGGAGTTGGACTGTAGCTAGCAAGGTTAAAGGTAGGAAGATTGATTGGGAGGATATTGGATTAATTCAGGTGAAAGATACCGAGGGACAGAACACAGGGGTTGTGTGGGTAGCAATGGGGATATAATTGAGGACAATTAAATGTTAAGAGCTACAGTTTCTAGGTCATGGAGGAGTTGTGGGGTAGGTTGAGATAACATCATATAAATGTGTGTATATATATATATGTATTTCCCATTCTTTATGGCATTTTCCTACTGAGTTTAGAATAGTAGGGTTTTAAATGGTAGCATTGCCTTAAGACTGTGATGGGTGTATAGTAATGGTGAAATTACTAGATCAATAAAGTGTGTACAAATGTACAGACTTGTTGATTAAACAAACTTTTATTTAGCTCCCAATCCCATAAATGGCCAAACAACTAACAATGATAAAGTTTGTTTCAGTAACAAAGCCTCCCAAAGAAAGGGAGATTTGGATGCCTTTCAACAAAATAAATTCCTTTCTTCTCAGATGACATGTAAACTGATGTCATTTCTCATTCCATAAAAAAAGAGAGAGAGAGAGAAAGATGAAACTTGCTATGGTTTGCAGTATTCCAGTGATGACATTCTTCCTCAAAGTAATCTAAAAAAAGACATTGTGAGCAAACTTGTACTTCCCCTGCCAGAAATGCATGCCTGGCTATAATGCAAGTCTTTCTCATTTAGCCATTTAGATAATGGTTTCTACATGAACTTTCATAACATTTATTTACTGCCATAAATTAATGGACCAAGCTCTGTTAGAAGCCAGGAGTCCAGTTCCTCAGCAGGTGGGTTTCTCACTACTTTATCTCAACATTATAAAGAGTGCTCTGAAAATGGTCTTTCCTGTTAATAATTCAGAGGCAATGTGAAATGTATGAATATCTCAGTTTTTCACTTCTACAGTTTTGCCTGCTTGTGAAATATTTTAGCTTCACTCTATGAAGACTATGCTCTAGTTATAAATATTTCAACTCCCCACCCCCACTCTTTAGGGTGTATCAAGAACATTTTCTTTCTCCTCCCCTCTGACTGACTGATTCATACATTCTCTGAGTTGCAGCTACAAGAAAAATTAATACAGGCAGAGGCTGCCTGATTCTAAGACAAGTCTTTCTATATATTCATCTTGATAAAATGGTAAAATATTACTTGGGCTGATCTGCTAATGAGAGTTTAACCAGGATAGATGTGTTTATCACTGAATGGAGAAAAGTGTCTTGCTGTAATAGGTTTTCCATTTACATGGTAGAGGTGATGGATGATGATTCTCCCTGAAAGAATTTGAATTCAAGATAACTTTGCTAAGCAGATATCTGACTTGTTGAAGTCCCACTACCTCCTCTGGTCTCTACATGCTGAGCCGTGGGGTTTCCTCAGGTTGAGCTGGTTAAACTGGACAAACCACAGTCTCCCAGAGCACGCTCTCAGTCCATGGCCTCGGGGCTGGCTCCTGCCCTGGCAGGAAGCTGTGCCCACGTGCTTGCCTTCATCATCTCCCACTCTGTTAGCTCCAAGCACAGCCAGGCAGGAGCAGGGGATGGCCACGCACAGGGCAGTCAGCGTCTGACTTTAGCCTGTTCTAGAGACATTATTCCAGAGTGCTCCCAGATCTTGGCTGGCATCCTGCAATGGACTAGGATTAGAGATCAAATTTCAGGAACCTCACTCTTGGTGGCCGGAAAACAGAACCAGATGCAGCTGTGGAGGAAGATGGTGGAGAAAGGTAGAAATAATTGATCTTTTAAAATAAAATTAGAGTTTATTTTTAAATGAGGTATTTATAAGATATTTTTATACAACAGTCTTCTATGTTTTCTCTCATAAAGTAATTGGATTGCTTGAAGGCATGGGTAGGGGAGAACCTCAATAAGACAGGTAGAAGGAAAGAAAACAGAACATTTTACTGTGGGAAAGCAGAGAAATTAGTTGCTAACACTTGCTGCTCTTATAGCTATTAAGAAATCTCTGCTGTCCACATGAACAGAGATGCACATAATTGCATAAGATCCTCAAATACCAGAGAGCCTCCAAAGAACTTGTATTTGACTCTACAATTTAACTGTTGAATTTATCCACTGTATTTATGCTTAATTGCTGAGGAGGGATAAAGAGAAATGGAGCAAAATCCTTGCTTTCACAAAGGGTACAGGAGAATGGGGGAGTCATTACCTTGAGAGGTATGAGTGTTATGGTGCAAATATGGTGTAGATTCTTAGGAAGCAGTTTAACGTCTTCACATCCCCACTGTCTAACACAGGGCTTAACTGGTGGTGTGGGTCTTCATATGAGTTGAAAGTTGTACTTTGGTTGCAGTCATCATGAGTTTGAATCTTTTTAGCACACACTAATTCTTTAAGTGGTTTTCAGTCATTCTATTTATTCATCCATTCAGTGGGAAAATACTTACAGACAGAACTACCATACAAAACCAGAAATATGTGTGTGTGTGTGTATATATATATACACACATATATATATATACACACACACATACTTTTATATATATATATATATATATATATATATATATATAATGAATATCAGTAAAATTCCAGACTAAATTTTGACATTTGCATAAGTAATCTAGAAACTCTTTTTTGCAAGTGAAGTGATATTGTGTATAGAGGTTGTTTGGTAGTGGGTTGGCCAAAAAAGTTCATTCAGATTTTTCCATAAAGTGTACAGAAAATCTCAAATGGAACTTTTGGGTCAACCCAGTATATTGAAAGATTGGCAAAATGGATTACTTGTTGAAGATTGCTTCATTATTTAAATATATATATATATATTAATTATATAATTCCTAGGCCAGTGAAGATGTGATTTTATTTATAATCATCTCAGTGCTGTAAAATGATTCCAGAATATTCTGAGGAATGTCTCCCTTTTGACTCCCATTCAAGTGATCTCCCAGAGATTCTGCATCTCCCTAACCTAGGAGAAACCTTCTTCAATCTTTATGAATTTCCTCCTTTATAAGAGTGATATGTTCTAACTCTACTTCTTTACTTCATACCCATTCATTCAAAATATTTATTATGAAATGTTTCAGAAATATTATATGAAATATTATGAAATATTTCATAAAGACCCATGTTTTACCAATCAGACTAAGAAATAAAACATTACCAATAAAATTGATGTTCCTGTCCCCTTGCATCTTACTTCCTTCAAATGTGCAATCATGCAACCACTATCTTAAATTTGGATTTGATACTTATCATTTCTGTATCAGTCTTTACAGTCATACTAGATATACATGCATCCGTAATCATTATATCATATTGTTTTCTATACTTTTAAACTTTACATGATGGTATTAAGTGTATGTATCATTCTATCAATGGGTATCTTGGTATTTTCATTCATTATTGTGTTGGTAAGGTTCATCCATAATGATGGTGTTCCTCTGTATGAACTTCCATAGTTTGTTTCCACACTCTCCTGTGGATGGACATTTAGTTTGCTTGCAACTACTGTGTCAAGGGGTCAGGACAGATATCATCAGTATCACTTGGTGTAAAACGGGACTCATTTGGCAGGAAAGTGGTCAGAGTCTCATCATCCTTTTCAGAGGTGTACTTGAGCTCCATGGCATTTGGATGCACTGTGGAATGGGTCTCCTGCAGACCGAGTCCACCAGTGGGACTCTTGCTACTCTCTCTTTCTGTGAATTGAACAGGAGAAGAGCCTTGTAAGACTTGGGGGCAGACTGCGTTGGTGTCAGTATGAAAGTGAAGTGTGAACTGTTTGCAGTCATTGGGGACATTAGCTACCTCACACTTGAGGTTTAAGGGGGATGCCTGTAATGCACTTAGTTTCTTACCAGGCAATATAAAGGGAGCACCTTATGGATTGTCATTTGTCACTACAAATCAGTTTTTTCTTGTTTCAAATACTGTTGCCATGATCATATCCCCTTGTGTACATGTTCGAGATTTGTGAAGGATATGTAACTAGGAGTAGAACTAATGAATTGTGGGGATTGTACCTTGTCAGATATCCTGGAGGTTGCCATTTGTTCTTTAAATCGTTGAACCAATTTATACTCCTACCAGTCATTGGTCCACATCCTCTCTGAAAACTAATAATGTCCAAATTTATTAACTTTTTCTAATTTGACAGGTGGTATGATAGTACCTCAGACAGGTAGGTGTTTTGCTTATGATTAAGATTGAGCAGGTTGAGGGGGTAGGAGGAAGGCTCAACAGGGAGGGGATATATGTATCAGTACAGTTCAGCTCAGTCGCTCAGTCATGTCTGACTCTTTGCTACCCCATGGAATGCAGCACGCCAGGCCTCCTTGCCCATCACCAACTCCCAGAGCTTGCTCAAACTCATGTCCATCAAGTCGGTGATGCTATCCAACCATCTCTTCCTCTGTTGTCTCCTTCACCTCCTGCCTTCAATTTTTCCCAGCATCAGGGTCTCTTCCAGTGAGTCAGTTCTTTGCATCAGGTGGCCAAAGTATTGGAGGTTCAGCTTCAACATCAGTCCTTCCAGTGAATATTCAGGACTGATTTCCTTTAGGATGGACTGGTTTGATCTCCTTGGTGTCCAAGGGACTCTCAAGAGTCTTCTCCAACACCACAGTTCAAAAGAATCAATTCTTCAGCGCTCAGCTTTCTTTATAGTCCAGCTCTCACATCCATACATGACTGCTGGAAAAACCATACCTTTGACTAGACAGACCTTTGTTGACAAAGTAATGTTTCTGCTTTTTAATATGCTGTCTAGGTTGGTCATAACTTTTCTTCCAAGGACTAAGCGTCTTTTAATTTCATGGCTCCAGTCACCATCTGCAGTGATTTTGGAGCCCAAGAAAATATACTTACAGCTTATTCACAGTGTTGTACAGCAGAACAATTTTTAATTTCAATAATTATATATCTGTTTTACATCAATGACTATATTTTAATTTCTGTAAGTCTAATTTGGTTTTTTAAGATTTCTTATTTGTATTTTTTATCTTTCACAAACCTTGATATACGAACTTCTGGGAAGTCTACTTTTGAAGGTTTTATTTCTACAAATGCTTTCCCCTACTGGCCTGTTTACTTAGATATGTTTTTTGAATTAATCTCTTTTTTAATTGAAGTATAGTTGATTTACAGTATTATATTAGTTTCAGGTGTACATTATAGTGAGTCATCATTTTTTTAAGTTATTTTATATTGAGAACTTATATCTGACTGCTCTTTATGTATGAGAATCCTGAGAGCTCTGGGTGAGTGTGTATTTCTTTGCATTTACTTCTGCCACACATTCAGTTAGCATTTTGGTTTGTGGGCTTCCAAACCCTAGTGTTTGTATAAATTTGAGCCCCAAGCTCACATGGAATAGGCCTATATTTAGTAACTTTTGGTTGTGGGGAAGAAGTGGGAAAGTCAATATAACAGTCAATTTATCAGGAAACAAAATATTTTTTTTCATCTAGTTAAATTTGATTTTCAGGTAGATAATAAGCACTTTTTTTTTTGTTTTAATTTTTTATCTGGCTACTTGTGGCCAGTGGATGGAGAAATTTTGTTTTCCTAACAAGAGCTGAAACTGTATGATAGATTTACATATTGTCTTCCTTTGTAGGTGAAGAGAATTTTTTTCTAATCTATCATTTCACGGAGCATCTAGTCTTTCAAAGTTCTTGGGTTTTCATCTAAGTCCCAACTCCCCACCTTGTGGAAGCTTTGTGCCCTGTTCCCCAAGTTCCAGGTCCCTGGAATGGGGAAATTCTATCAGCATAGTTACTGATCTAGCAGTTGCTTTCCTTTCAGGTTTTCTGTTTCCTATTTTGTTTGGTCATTTGGTATTTTTAGTGCTTAGGATTTTTCCCTTTCTTTCAAGTGAGATATGCATTTTAAAGAACATTTGCTATATTTTCATCAGTTATATTACTGGAAGCAGAAACACTTCCATTCACTCCTAACCAAGCCTTAGCCTTTACCACTGTTCTCAAATTTCCCTCTGAAAGTTCTACCTGGAATGCTTTATTGCTAAATCCACTGTCTCTTCTTGAGAGCTGCCTACTTGAAAACTTTCGTCCCTTGACTATCCTTTCTTGTTCACTGACTTCCATGACTCCAGTTTTTCATATTGTTCTGTTTCTCTGACCAGCCATCATCAGTCTTCTCCAATGGGTCTCTTTCCCTCTGCTTTTCCTTTGGTATAAATATGCTTCTTGGATAACCAGTTTACTCCTAAACTAGTGTCCTGATCTCTAAACTTTGCAGACTTGTTACAAATTGTTTTCTGTGAAAATGTGTTTTAAAAACAGATCTTACGAGTATTCTTGCCTTTGAAAATCTTTGATAGCTTTTAATTGCCAAAGTATATCATTTTAGCTTTAAAATTCCTCCATAACGTGACTCTTAAGCTATACTTTATCCAGCTTTCTCAGCTACCAAATTCTCTACTCATTGCACTGCTCTGTGCTTCTTGGACCATGTTGCCATTTCACTCCTTCTTTGTTCATAACCCTAGAGTAGCTGCTGTTTGCTGTCTTACATTGAAATCAGACCCTTCCTTCAAGGTTAGGGTCAGATTTCCCCTTGGTGAAGGTGGAATACATTCCCACCTTCAGCTGGCTGTTCATTTGTGCTTTATTCATGCTTTTGCTATTAATACAACATATATATTTTGTGCTATCATAGTTATTTTTGTATCTCTCTCACATTCCGAGGGTAGAAGCTATTGTTTATTCATCCTATCACTTTAATTTTGAGCACAATACTGTCTATTTGGTAGCCTTCAACAAATTTGTCTTTAATCAAGGTGCTTTTCTTTAGTGTTTGTGAGGACATATTAGATAGGCTTATAGTATCATACCAGGTTTTATTAAAAAACTGAAGATCAGCTTAGAAAAATTGCTAGAGCTGCATAGCAGTATGGATCTTCATTTTCAGTTTGGAAGAGTATTTCCCTTGATCTCCTGTATTATTAGAGGGTTCAACTTCTATGTTGGATTTTCATGCAGACTGATGGTCACAAGTCTGAGGATTCCTAGAATCTCATGAAAATGTCTCCCAGAAAATGTCCAACTTCTGTGGCCTTTGTCTGTTCATTCATTTCCCCAGATTCCTTTTTTTCTTCCTCTACTTTAAAATCATCAAAATGTGTGAATTAGAGGTAGGCAGCTTATGCCTGTTTAGCACATTTGTTCTAAAAGATCACACTATTATATCACCTTCAAATATCTGTAACACCTGTAACACCTGGGAATCTTGTCCTCCTTCCTTTTTGTCTGTCTAGGGTTGCCAGATTTTGCAAATCAAAGACATCAGCAAAACTTGATTTTCAAATAAACAATGCGCACATTTTTTAGTATATATTTCAGTGTCACATGGGACATACAATAAAAAAAGTCATTACTTATCTGAAATTCAAATTTAACTGGGCATCTTGTATTTTATCTGGCAACCCTATGTCTTTACCACTTCCAATTCTTGTTGCTTGTCATCTAATCATCTAAAAATACACAAAGGCTCTCCATATTCAGAAATGAAGTTTCCCTAAGTGATTCTCCCTGGAAAACTCAAAGATTTCCTAGCTTGCAAATTTTAAGTGTGGAGAAGAATGTTAACATGGCAACAGGGTAATTAATTCTAAAGTGGGGTGGTGAGAAAATAGTACCATAGTGTAAAACTGGTCTCAGCTATGGGAGTTGATTAGTGTAAATATGTCTCTGATCATTTTTCCAATACAATTAACACATTGTGGCAAGCACATCTGGGTGACACACACACTGTAATTCAGTAAAAATGCTTGGGAGAAAGCATGCGTGTGTGTATGTGTTTGAGTTAAACAGCCTTTTGTTATGAGGGAATGGAAACGGGCCATGAACATTGGGCTGAAATGCAAGCTAATTGATGGATAGTATAATCACCACCTTAGTTAGTACCCCGGGACTCTTTTCATACCAGTAAGCTGTAAATTTAAATGGAAACCAAAAGGCTAGTACTCAGCCCATAACTCTGCATTCCATTACTTCATGTATGAAATATTCAGTGAGTAAGAAAGAGGCTTAACAGATAATAGCTGGAGAGGAGCTGCATGGTGATTAAGGTAAGACTCAAGTGGTTGGTAAAAATCTCCATCTAACCATGTACAGATAAGAGCTTCTGTTTGAGGGATTAAACTGTATTCTTTGCTCAGAATGTACTTTTGAGTGGTGAACAACACAGTGATCTCTTCTATTCAGCCCTAGTCCAAGACAGTATGTTCTTTTTGAGATTATATGATTATGGATAAGAGGACTCTATCATGAGCCCAGTCAATCATGGCATATTTATTTTTCAGAGGCCTGCTATTTAGTGTCATTGAAACTACCTGAATTTTCTAATCAGACTGCATGTGTGGGTGCATGCCAAGTTGTTTCAGTCGTATCTGACTCTTTGCAATACTATGGACTGTAGCCCACCATGCTCCTCTGTCCATGGGATTCTCCAGGCAAGAATACTGGAATAGGTTGCCATGACCTCCTCCAGAGGATCTTCCTGACCCAAGAATCGAACCCATATCTTTTATGTCTGCTGCATTGGCAAGTGGGTTCTTTACCACTAGTGCCACATGGGAAGCCCCTAATCAGACTGATTTGGATTCAGATCCCACCCAGCTCTACCCCTTGAATCATAATATAAACTTTCCAAACCTTTTTTATATTCATCTATAAAATGAAGTTGATACCATCCATCTCTCGGGATTAGGATGTGGATTAACCAGGTTTATTACATGCAAACTGGATTTTGTTCATTAAATCATGAAAGATAGGCTTGTCCTTCTCCATTTGTATGCTTTCTTACATTCTTCTCTTTGCTTAAGCTTGATGGCAGGGATGCTGCTTTCTAATCTCATACACTTCCTGTTTGCATTTCTCATTTTTTTTGAGACACCTTAATTTGAAGTTGTGTTACTGAGCACAAGTCAGATGAGGTGAAACAAACCTAAATGTCACAGTTTGGAGCAATGAAAGGCTATTGCAGAGCCAAGCAAGGATAATGGATGGCTTATGTTCAAAAACCAGAACTCCCTGCTTATTTGGGGTGAGAAGTTTTTATAGGCAAAATTTAGGATGAGGATGAGGGTATGTGACTTCTGATTGGTTGGTGGTGAGGTAACAGGGTAGTGCTCTAGGAATCTTGTGCTCAGCCTGAAGTTACCATCCTTCACCTCCGTGGGGGCATTGGTTCCTACCGAAGAACTCAAAGATATATATATATATTCCTTGAAGAGGAATCAAGCTGAGCGCCGAAGAATTGATGCTTTTGAAGTGTGGTGTTGGAGAAGACTCTTGAGAGTCCCTTGGACTGCAAGGAGATCCAATCAATCCATCCTAAAAGAGATCAATCCTGGATGTTCATTGGAAGGACTGATGTTGAAGCTGAAACTCCAATACTTTGGCCACCTCCTGCGAAGGGTTGACTCATTGGAAAAGACCCTAATGCTGGGTAGGATTGGGGGCAGGAGGAGAAGGGGATGACAGAGGATGAGATGGTTGGATAGCATCACCGACTCGATGGACATGGGTTTGGGTAAACTCCGGGAGTTGGTGATGGACAGGGAGGCCTGGCGTGCTGCAATTCATGGGGTCGCAAAGAGTCGGACACGACTGAGCGACTGAACTGAACTGAAGAGGAATCAAGACTCTACCCCACAGTTATACTGTCATTTTCTTGGCTGCTCCTCTTTTGTTTTTGCATCCCCTCCCTTCCTTGATAAGCAAGGAAGGAGTTTGTTTGAATTTGCCCTTTGGAAGTCAGGGAATGTAGAGTGGCTGAATGAAGCCTATTTTCTACAAATAAAAAATGGCGGATGCAGAAAGGATTTGTTTCCAGGAGGGCCCCATACAGTCCTGCTCCGTTTCAGGGGCACCACAGGTGAGGGAGAACATTTACTCTAGGTTGGAAATGGCAGAAGGCTGTTCTTTCCCAGGCTGACTCCCATCAGTGGGCACTGGGCACTGGCTGCCCACCACAGTGTGTTGGGTAAGATCATGAGACCGCCTGGGTATGCTGAGAGATAGCCCCTGGCTGACTGATGAAGGCTTCCATTTGCACAGGGAGGGGAGAGCTGTGTGGTTGTTGATGGGGCGCCCCTTGGTCGAGTTACGAAGCAGGCAGCCTGCCTTCAGGAACATTACCATCCCCACTTCCATTCTTTCATCCACTTTTTGTGTCACCTTCCTAGGTTCACTAGTGTTCATATACTGGCTGTGGGACAGAAAATGAAAGACAAACTCATTAATTTCTTTTAGGATCTGGGTACTTGGCAATCACTTCTTTCTGCAGAGTGCCCTGAAGGGAAAGCCAGTGTGCTCTGGGTCAGCCTTAGCTGCCAGTTTCCCCAGATGCAAACTGGTGGTCCTTAGCCTGTATATGTGGCTGCTACATGGCAGCCCTATGCAAGACTATGGAGGAAAGGAAGTCCTTCAGATAATCCATCAGGTCCTTTGAGGTTCTAACTTCTGAAAAAAGGTTCAAGGAATCTGGCTTTATATGCAATGAAGTTTAAAAAGAAAATTCAATTATCCAGGGGCCTGTAGGGATAATTTCTTAGTTTCTGGGAAAGGCCAAACAATCCAAAATACCTTTCTGGATTTTGGTTATTGACTAGATTCTCACTGATGATGGCTGCATTTCTTTAACTTATACCTCTGTTAAAATTTAAATTTTCCTGAAAAAAACCTAGGGTGGAAGTATTGAATAAAATATTTTACAATAGATTGAAGAATGAGAAAGAGAAATTATATCACTGTGAATGCAAAATATTGACTTTCCAGGAGGAGATGGAGACTCTCTGAAGCAGATAGGGTAAGACAGAAGAATTCTGGGGAGCTTCAGCCTTTCACACAGCTACACATTATTCTTTTTCTTAAATTGGATGATAATTACTTTACAATGTTGTGATGGTTTCTTGCCATACATCAGCATGAATTGGCCATAGGAATACATGTGTCCCCTCCTTCCTGAGCCCCCTTCCCACCTCTCTCTCTACTCCATCCCTCCGAGTTGTCACAGTATATTACTCTTAAAGAAGGGTATCTGATCAGTTTTTTTTTAAGTAGCATTTTTTTTTTCTGATTATTATGGTAGAAATTTTGCAAAAATGTGGAAAGAATACAAAAGAAAATAAAAATTTATAATAACCCCACACCAAGGATTGACCCAGTTGGCTAACAGTCTGGTACATTTGCTTTTAGTCTTTTTCCTGCATAGACATTTACATATTTGCACATAAACTATCAACCCCAGCAGCACTTGTTTGCCTGAGGCTACAAAATAAGGTGACCTTGTTAGTTTTCTTTAACCTTCATTTTTAAAAAAATAACAGTAAACATTTATTGTCTCACAGTTTTTATGGCTCAGGAATTCAGCAGTGCCTTAGCTGGGTGGTTCTAATTCAGAGTCTTTCATGAAATTGCAATCAAGATGTCAGTAGACTGTAATCTGAATGCTTGACCAGGACTAGAGGACCTGCTTTCAAAAAGGTCCACCCCCACAGCTGCTGGCTGGAGTCCCAGGTCCTCACCATGTGTGTCTCTCCATAAGGTGGCTTGCATGTCCTCACAATGTAGCTACTGGCTTCCTCAGAGTGATGATTCTCAAAAGGGCAAGGAGGGAGTCCTAATGTCCTGGCTTTGGAAGTTACACACTGTTACTCACATCTTGTTCTGTTTATTAGAAGAAAGTTGGGAAGCCCACTAAGAGACCTTGCAGTACCTTGGACTTGGTCTTGTGGCCTGCTTGCTTTAACCATCATTTTTAATGTCCTGTTATGCTAACTTGTGTTCCAACAATGGAGTTGCGAGACAGTGTTCCTCAGCAGCTTCTGAGAGTTTTTCAGAGGCTTAGCCTCATAAAAGCTTAAAAATAGACTTGTTCTGCTGTGGCCTCCACTGTGTACAGCCATGCTATGGCAGCTGCTGCCCATGTGACTTGATCAATTAGGTGTTTCTTCTCCTGGTCCTCTCTGATGACTTCTAGTGATATGGCCACTCCACCTTTCAGAACAGGACATAGCTCATTCTGTGGTCTTTCCCATCAATTCTTGGGACAGCCCTATCCTCCAATGTCACATGAAGAGAAGATCAAATCTCTCCATCTTTGAGCTATATCTCACAGAACAACAGTGCATCTCTCTTTAAGGACAAGCAATGATTTGATGGTATATAGCCATCTAAGACCAAATTTAAAGAAAAAATACTCTCTAAAGGAACTGATCTTCAGAGATATAATTTTAAAATGCAGCTGTTTTACATTTATTAAACAGAACACCTGAGAACCTTCTGCATGTAGATTGCTTCAACACATTTACATATTCACTCTTGCTTTAGGTTGTATAACTTAAAGGGGCCACACAAAAGTCGGGAGTAATCTCCCTAAAGACAAAGTGAAACTTTGCATGAAAATTTGAAAACAGTAATTTTTTAAAATAAGTCTTCAGACCAAATCTCCATCTGTGATACAACACACATATTTGCATAATTGGAAATCATATTTTGCATATAATAATCAGCTGTGATCAATTTTCTATTGTAAATATTTTAATATCATTAAATATTTTATCATTGATCAACTCATCAGTGATAAAATATCATTACATTTTGAAAATATGATTTTTAATGCTTTATGATCTCAGATCTATAGTTATTATTAACCTAATTCTTACTTGTTGGACACTTATATTGTTTCCAATTTATTAATATAGATGATATTAAAATGAACATCTTTGTACATGTAATTGCTCATTTTTTTCTGATTACTTTTCAGTAATTCAGCTTTTATTAAGAGACCACTTCAAACTTAATGGCTTAAACCTACAAACGTCTATTATTTTTCATGATTCTGTTGATTGACAGAACGTAAGTTTTTCTGGTCTATGTTGGCTCTGCCAGGACTGAGTGGTCTAGGATGGCCTAACTCATGTGTCTGGGATGACTGGCAGTACTGAGGTCATTGGGCCTCTCCCCATATTGTCTCTCATCTGCCAGGAATCTAGCCCAGACTTATTCATGATGGCAGAAGGGTCCCCAACAGCAGGAGAGGACATGCTGCATGCTAAGTCACTTCAGTCATGTCCAACTCTTTGCACTGCTATGGACTGTAGCCCACCAGGCTCCTCTGTCCATGAGATTCTCCAGGCAAGAATACTGGAGTGGGTTGCCATGCCCTCCTCCAGGGGATATTTTCAACCCAGCGATTGAACCTGCATCTTCTTATGTCTCTTGCGTTGGCAGGCAGGTTCTTTACCACAAGCGTCACCTGGGAAGCCAGGTGGTTTTTAATTTTCAGCTTATGTTTCATTTTCTCAAGTCCAGCTGGCTAAAGAAAGTACCATGGCCAAAGTCATATTCAAAGGATAGACAAATAGACTCCACCTCCTGATGGGAGGGGGAGAAAATCACTCTGAGAAGGGGCCTGAAAACTGGAAGGAATGATGGCAAATGCAGCCATTTTTGCATACAACCTACTATGTGTGCATGTTCAGTCACTCAGTCCTGTCTGACTCTTCGTGATCCTTTGAACTGCAACCTGCCAGGTTCCTCTGTCCAGGAGATTCTCCAAGCAAGTAATACTGGAGTGAGTTGCCATTTCCTCCTCCTGGGGATCTTCCCAACCCAGAAATCAAACCTGTGTCTCCTGCATTGCAGGCAGATTCTTTACCTACTGAGGCATCAGGGAAGCCCTTCGTAACCTGCTGTACTTTCCTTGAATTTCTGGAAGTATTGGGTTGGCCAAAAAATTGCTTTGGGTTTTTCCATTAAATCAAATGGAAAACCCCAAATGAACATTTTGGCAACCCAACAGAATGACCACCTCAGAAAGTATACATATTTGTTTATAAATGTTTCTTACTATATATTGCCGTACTTACCCTATAGAAAATTTCTCCTAGTTTGCATTTTTAACAGCAGTCTATTATAGTGCCTATAGAAAACATTTATGGCAGCATTAAATGTTTAAAAATTGTAAGTATGTAAATTGTACATATTTATTTTGCATGCATTTCCTTAATTACCCATGGAGACTGATATTTTCATAAATATTATCCATTATATTCCCTGCTTTGTGAATTTTCTTTTTGTGCTCATTTTCCCTGAGGTCCTTGTATTTTTCTCATTGATTTGTTCATGGCTTTTATGAAGGAATAATGTTAACCATTATTCTGTCAGAGTTTATACAAATATTTTATCCAGTTTTTTGTTTGTTTGTGTTTAAGACATGTGAATTTTAAGCTTTTCTGTAGTCCATATATTTTCCTTTGTGATTATTTCATTGCTTTTAAGATGGGAAATTTATTACTGCCAATGTAAAAATATTTATTCATCTATATAGTCTTTACTTTTTGTGTGATATCCTTTTTTAAACATTTAACTAATTCTTCTGAAATTTATTTTGGCATGTGATATACTACAAAAACTATTTTTTTCCTCAAAAGCTACTTCTCTTCAATTTCATTAAAAATATATACACCTTTTTGAAAGACTTATCCTGGGTAATTTCAAACATATATAAACTTAGAATAGTATAGTAAATCTCTATGTATCTATTTCTAATAGATAAAAATTTCTAACTTTTTTCAGATTAAAAAATTATCTATAAATACCCAAAATTAGTTTATCTGTTATTTCCTCACAATTTTCAGATTATTTGTGTCAATGAAAAAATTAATCAATGATCTAAGAAAGAAATGGAAAATTTTATTCAAGACAACCTGAGGATTATAAGCTGGAAGACAGTTGTTCAGAAAACTATTCCAAAGAGGTAAAAGGGGAGGTCAGTATATACATGATTTTTGGTGAAGGGTTACGTGTAATCAAACACATCTTAGTAGAAGCTTGCTACAATTTGGAAGGAGCAGATATCTTGGTTAATGGTTTTAGTGCTTTTCTAAGTATGGGAAGAATGAAGAAACTGGGTTCACAAAGTTTTCTTCTGAAATATCTAACTAGCTGAGGGTCAGTTCGGTCAGTTTTCTGAGAGCACAAAATGCCTCATCCTGCTCTTAGCTCTGAATTCTTTTCAGAGTGTACTGTAGGTCAGTGACTGCAGTGGCTAATGATTTCATTCTTGTAGAACTGGATAGTGAGCAACATTCTTCATTTTACAATGCCTTCCCTTTTGGTCTTAATTTTGACCAAGATTTGAGAAACATTTCATGACCAATTTGTCCCTGGGAATGCTCACTCCCATGTTAGGAGAGGATTTTGTTGATAAGCTATTCAATTTACTATTACTGGACTAGACCTTTTAACAGTAACCAAAAGCCTCTGAGTTGCCTGTTTTACTAGTCTAGAGCTTCCCAGCTGGTGCAGTTGGTAAAAAATATGACTGTCAGTGCAGGAGATGCTGGAGACGTGGATTCAATCCCTGGTTGGGAAGATCCCCTGAAGTAGGAAATGGCAACCACTCCAGTATTCTTGCCTGGAAAATTCCATGGACAGGGGAGCCTAGCGGGCTACAGTCCATGGGGTCACAAAGAGTCGGACATGACTGAGTACGCATACACACACACAAACGTCTGTTACGGTCCAGGAAATGTTTCCCTCTTATATAGGCTTCTTCCTGTATCTAGAGTTATATACTCTTACAATCAGGGATCTTATAGGGCTATATATTTGATCAGTCTCTTCAAGTTGCCTAGTCATCATTATTTTTATTGGAGGCTCAGTCACATATTTGGTAATGCAAGACAGAATGATCTTATAAAATAGGCAGAATAATGAGTAATATAACTACCAAAATTAATAAGGGCATAAGTAAATATTTCAGCTAAGAACTTCCAGTGGGTGCTGCCCAGTATCTCCCCAGACTGTCCAACTAGTTTGTTCTGCACCAACCCCTGTCTTTAAGGGAAATGATATATTAGCATCGTACATACAGTTCACCAAAGATGGCTGCACGTACAAGGTAAGTAGTGGGTCATTGTGATCCCCTAAGGGATTGAGAAAGGTATGTTATCTTTTAAGGATTTACATGGGTGGCACCAGAAGGTGAAATATAGATCTTTATAACTGAACAGTATTTCTGCCATTGAGGAGTTCAGGTTAATGCAAGATGCAGATGAGAGAGGGGAGGGAGGAGGCCGAAGGGCAGTGAAAACATTTTATGCTTAAATTTTTCCTGTCCTGCTTTCAAATATGAATTTTTATTCCACTGACAGACATTCTATGATTTTAACATCTATTTCTGAAAGATAAAGACCTTTTAAAAGCATAGTAGTATCATTATTATGTACCAGGTATTAATAATTCTTTAATACAAAAATTTCACAATTGTGTCATAATTTCTTTATACTTCGAATAGGAGTCTAAGTAAGTAAATACACTGTGATTGGCTGCTGTCTCTTAATTCTCTTTAAGCTGCTAAGACTCTCTTTTATTTCCCTTGCAATGTATTTGTTGAAGAAAATAGATTGTCCTATAAAGTCTTTCCTTTTCTAGATTTTGCTGATTGAATCTTATGGTGTTGTTTATCATGTTTCTCTATGCTTACGTTTCCTTTAACTTGGTATTTAGATCTAGGAGCTTGACTAAATTCATTTTACATTATTTTTGAGCCAGAATGTGTTCTAGATGATATCGTTATATATTTCCTTCAGTATGCACATATTATCAGGTTGTCTGTCTTTGAAGAATAATAATCATGAATGATTATTACCTAGATCCATTAATTCTTTATGGATCTAGGGAGCAATATTCTAATTGTTTCCCTTGATCCTCATTTACTAGCAGAATGATTTGATAAAAGGAAACTTTCCCTCACCTACATGTTACCTGTGGTACAATTTATAAAGGAGAACCTTGATTCTTTGCTTTTATTTAATAGCTTTCAAAGTGGTTAGTTCTTTAGCATCCTCCTATGGTGACTAAGCATTTACAAATACTATTATGTACTTTAACATTTAAAAACACATTATGTTTTAAACAATTGCAATGAGGCTCAATTTTTTCTCATGTTGGTCAGTAGGAGCCTCCTCTTCAAACTGGTGCCTGAATCTTTTTGGCATGAACTTAGACGTCTTTGGAAGCTTCCTTGCTCTGTGATATGACAGGATATTTCAGTCTTTCTGTATCTATCTCCTGCCTCTTAATGGGATATTAATGGGAAACCCTGGTTCATTCTGGTGGAAATTGGTATTTGGAAAGCCTGATTTGATTTCTTGGAGGACTCATTGCTAGAGGGTTGGTCATTGTTTCCAGTTGTTGTTTTTTTTCATCATTCAGAGCTAAGAAAATGTATACTGTAATTATATAATTTTATAAAGATAAAGTATATCAAGGATTTAAATGCAGATTTTTCTGATTCACATTCAAGACCACAGAATTTTAACTAAACCATTTGATCTTATACCTGTATTTCTTTTCCCAGTGGCTGAATATCACTTTACAATGATACCAACATAATTACTAGTTTGTTTTATTTTACAGTGCATATGCAGCAGTCTGGGAATAACCAGCAAATGGATCTCAACAATAGATTACTGAAAAAAGTTTAAGTCCTTTTTTAGTTGTTTAGTGTAGTTGTGTGTGTGTGTCCCCTCTTGGCGTGTATTAAGATGTTTAGTGGAAGTCATTGAGTGGTTCCTCTCTATACATTGTGTCGACAACTCAGACGCAGATTATTTCATTTTGCTTTCAGTTTTTAGGGTTTGCTACATTTTATCAATCCGTAAGCTTTTTTTTAAAATCTAAAATTTTCCTCTTAGAGCTGTCTCTTGTAGTTAGAACATTAAATGAAAACTGTCATTAAGAGTATGATATGTATTACACGGCATCCAAAATCATCACATATGGACTGAAACATGCCAGGGTTCTGAATCTTGAGTCCATAAAGAGTTTTTAGGGCAGGAAATGGCTCTACTCAAACAGCATCATAATGTTGAAGAGACACTAAATGAATAGTCCAGTAACGGACAGCTTTTGCATGCTCTGAAAAACATCATGTAGCAATTGTGCTGTAATTATTGCCAACTTGTTTACTGTTGTTTTGAGCCTTTTCATCCCTTCAACTGTGCTGCCAAAATTCTAGTGTCTGAAAGAGTGCCTTGAACATAAACCACAGATGGAGGAGGTGGATAGAGCATTGCTGGCCTGTGGTGGTCTTGCTCCAGGAGCCTGGAACAACATAGTACATCTGTACCAGGGTTTTGTTGTAGTAGGACCTGAGAAATTTATGGGGATGACACTTGGGGGACAGAACTTGCTTCATTGACAGTGGATGGTGGGAGAGACTGCTTCAGGAAATTCTTTGTTCTCTTCAAGGACTCATGCAAGAGTGACGAGAAAGAAGCTGTAAGAAACTAAAAAGAATGCTTTCTTTTTCTTTTAACACTCTAAGAACACAACCAATTCCAGTTTTATAGCCAGTATAGTCATGTGCTATGCAAGTGATTTCCCACTTCAGTAAAGGGAATGCTGGACCACCCATAATACAGGGAAGAGAATGAAGAGGGAGGTCTTGGAACAAATTGGAGTCAGTCTCCATATGGAACAGAAGCAGCTATATAGGACATTAACTTAGTGAATTTGAGGAAACAACATAGACAGCTCTGTAGCAGGCAGGAGAGTAGCGACTGGGGCCACATCACAGCCAAAGGATTGCGATAGAAAGAATCTCTAACTCTGTTTCATATCCTTGATTATTCTACTTTCAAGCTAATGTTAAACACATTCTTCCTTGTTCTGAGTAACTGAACAGTGGCTAAAATTTCTTGGTGAGCGGTAGAGCTAGATAAATATTATGCAGCTACTGTTATTGCAACCTTAATTTTACTCCTGGGCTGGTATTATTGCAGTATAGTCTTCAGGAAGTAAATCATTCTCCATAATCACAGCAGTGGGCATCTGTATAAATCTATTCCCTTACAAAGTAGTTTTGCATCCATTGAACATAAGAGAGGTGGAATACCCCACCCCACCCCCTCCTCATATGTGAACTTTCAGCTAGGGAAATAATTCTATCAAAAGTCATAGAGGTGTTACTAAGGGAATGTCTGCATGGGGCCTAGGATTTGACTCTCCTGTTCTACGATCTTTTTAAAGGTTGTTTTAGCTTTTATTTATTTTTGGCCACATCAGGTAGCTTGTGGGACCTTAGTGCCCTGACTAGGGATCAAACCTGGCCCCCTGGCAATGAAAGTGCAGAATCTTAACCACTAGACTGCCAGGGAAATCCCCATTCTATGATTTTTCTCTATGATTCATGGAGAAGTAAGGAGGAAGTGCCTTTGAGGTGGGACTTTGGATATTTAAATTTAGCTTTACTTCAGTTCTAGGGATGCTCTCTATCTAGCCCTCCTCAACTGTTTGTTCTCACTATTTTCTTTCTTAACATTCTAAGTTTCCTTCATGGAAACTATTTTGTAGCATCCATTCAGATGGATTCCTTCTCAGTACCTGCTACTTATCAATGCTATATGGTAAGTACTCAGTCCAAGTTCCTAAAGGGCTGGGTGATTGAACAGCAAAATCCTCTTAGGGACAGCATTGCAGAAGGCTTTATCACTACTCTATATGAAATAAATAACCAACAAGGACCTGCATATGGTACAGGGAGCTGTACTCAATATTTGTAGTGACCTATAAGGGAAAACAATCTGAAAATATAGATAGATAGATAACTGAATCACTTTGCTGTGTACCTGATACTAACACAACATTGTAAATCAACTACACTTAAAAAAATAAAGTAAAAGAAGGCTTTACATCTATTCAATCTTTCTTAAATGTCAGGCAGACAAAGCTAAGAATTTCTTGGCATGAATTGGGTCCATCTCCCCATTCTTAACACACTACTGTGTTGTGGCAAATACAGGAATGAGAAACTTGTGTCTCCACTTTTCTTAGCATTTTTTAGTGCCTGCATATTAATGAAGAGGAGCTTCCCAGGTGGCACTAGTGGTAAAGAATTTGCCTGCCAATGCAGGAGATGCAAGGGATGAGGGTTCAATCCCTGGGTTGGGAAATTCCACTGGAGGAGGGCATGGCAACCCACTCCAGTATTCTTGTCTGAGAAATCCCATGGATAGAAGAGCCTGGTGGGCTACAGTCCATAGGGTCACAAAGAGATAGACATGAATGACTTAGCACACACACATTAACAAAGAAGCAAGAAGAAATGAAGTTCCTCTACAGAGAATATTTACATTGATCATAAAACAAGAGCTTATAACAAGAAGAATAAACTGCTAGTCTAATGATCATGATATCTTACACTTACTCATCATTTTGCAGTTTAAAAAGTACTTCGATATGTATTATCTGGGAGACCAATAAGGGTGATTGATCGTGTAATGATGTACCATCCTTTTGAATGTTCTAGCTAAAAACAACGTTTGAGATGGAAGATCAGGAAAGGATAAAGATGTGCTTTTTCAACCCAGATGCTTTTAGTGGTTTCAGGTTTTTCTCTGTCCTGTGGGAATCCATCAATTGTATCATTTGTTGTGAGACTCAATGCAGATATTCTACCAATGCCTTCCTCTCCTTTTCTTTACAAGATAATATCTTATTTCCATAATGAAGCTTGGGGTATCACTCTAGAAACCTTTCTGGCATTTTCTGGTTTCATATTTCCTTCTTATCTTCCCTGTGAATTCAAAAGTTTATTGATGGTGTTGGACAGTATACTAATGCATGTATATGGAATTTGAAAGATGGTATTGGTAACCCTATATGTGAGACAGAATAAGAGACACAGATGCATAGAACAGTCCTGTGGACTCTGAGGGAGAAGGTGAGGGTGGGACGTTCTGGGACAATAACATTGAAACATGTATATTGTCATATGTGAAGCGGAACACCATTCCATGTTTTATGCATGGGACGGATGCTCAGGGATGGAGCGTTGGGATGACACGGAGGGATGGGAAGGGGAGGGGGGTGGGAGGAGGGTTCGGGAGGGGGAGCACATGTGAACCCATGGCTGATTCATGTCAATGTATGGCAAAAACTACTACAATATTGTAAAGTAATTAGCACCCAACTAAAAAAAAAAAAAAGTTTATTGATGGTGTTGGAATTTTCAAAAATATGGAATGGTCATTATGGCCTGGAGAAGGCAATGGCACCCCACTCCAGTACTCTTGCCTGGGGAACCCCATGGACGCAGGAGCCTGGTAGGCTGCAGCCCATGAGGTCTCGAAGAGTCGGACATGACTGAGTGACTTCACTTTCACTTTTCACTTTCATGCACTGGAGGAGGAAATGGCAACCCACTGCAGTGTTCTTGCCTGGAGAATCCCAGGGACAGAGGAGCCTGGTGGGCTGCCATCTATGGGGTTGCACAGAGTCGAACACGACTGTTGCGACTTAGCAGCAGCAGCAGCAGCATTATGGCCTATGAATGGCAGCCAGACACAGTAGTGAACTATCCATGAAGAAAAAGTTTACTCTTAATCTGTATGAAAACTTAATAATGTATATATTGTGAACATAACAGAATGTTGAAATGCCTCCCTTGATGTCCAAGAATTTTGGTTGACATGTCAAAGCTGAAATCTGTGGGTGCTAAGTACACCCACATTCTATAGGGTGCTGCCAAGTAACTTCTACATAGGATGCCTGTGTGCGTGCTAAGTTGCTTCAGTCATGTCCAACTCTTAGAGACTCTATGGACTATAACCCACCAGGTTCCTCTGTCTATGGGATTCTCCAGACAATAATACTGGAGTGGATTGCCACGCCCTCTTCCAGGGGATCTTCCCAATCCAAGGATTGAACCCGTGTCTTTTATATCTCCTGCATTGGTAGGCAGCTTCTTTACAACTAGCACCACTTGGGAAATCCCTACATAGGATGTGTTATAGCAAATTAGGTAAAAACTCCATCCTGCTTAGTCTGTAAAAGAGAAGATTAGAAGTTTGAAAACAAGGATATTTGAAGGAGTTTTGATAGAAGAGAGGATGTTTTAGCATTTCTGTTTTAGAATGAAGTTAGAGGTCTCTAATACCCTGCAGGAGCCCATAGGGAGAGCCTGTTAGTTGCCACATTCCCCTCCCCCAGCCTTTTCATCTTGGGTAGAATAATTTAAAGTGAATCTCAGACATCATGTCATTTCATGGGGTGCAAGGAGGCTTGCTATATTATTGAAGATAAAAGACAAACCAACAAAATAACACAAGAACCCTTTTTGAGGGGAGAATTCCTTTTGTCTTTGACTGACAGGCAAGCAAACAAGTAGAAACATAGACCCTTTGGGGAATGGAGGATCCCACAAACCATCCACCCTAAAAGATAGTGCAAAAAAAGCAATAAAGTGAAAAGATGAATTCTTCCCAAATGATCACCTGCCTGTTTTTGGCTGCACTCTGTGTCCCACCTTGCAAGACTATGGCTGCTCTTACTTGGAGGAGAGGTGAAGGGGACAAGAAATTTTTTTGCAGCTGCCAGAGGTGGAAGAATGCAACAATCCGTTTCTTGCGAGTGATCTGATGGATGCATCACACATCAAAAAAGAACAGAGAAACACTTTACCTCCTGTTCTTGAATGCAATGCCCCTTTTCAGGCATTTAGCCTGTGCTAGTATTTCAAATTTAAATCCAAGGTCATTTCTCTGGGCAGGGGGTCATTCTCACATTTCTAAGAAGAGAAAAGAAAAAAGTACAAAAGCCCCAGAAAGCCCTGAAAACAAAGACTGTATTCTGCCCTTCCTATTGAAACACCTTGTTAACCCCACTGTCCCCTCGGACCAATACAGATGGCATTTTCATGGAAATCTTGGTCAGTGGGAAAGAGCTGCTTGTTGAAGGCAGAAGATTTTCTGATATAATTGTGTTCTTATTTGAAAAAGAAAGCAAGTTTACTGTAGAAAATAGAGATACAAAGAAAGAAGAAAGACAAAATAACCCATAGTACTATCACTCAAGAGCAAGCACTATCAACGTCTGATTTTCTTTTGGTCTAATTTTTTCCATCTTTAAGCCTTTTATTCCATAGCTTTTTAAAATTTTATTTTATATTAAAATATAGTTGATTTAGTTGTGTTGTGTTAGTTTTAGGTGTACAGCAAAGTGATTCAATTGTACACGTACATGTGGGGTGAGTATGTGTGTGTGCTTATTAATTCTAACCAGTGGAATAATTCCAGACTGTTTGGGGGCTTTCATTTTTCACCTGAGCCACAAGGAAAGCCTGAAGAAAAGACTATTCACCCTTCTTCTGGATATGGGGTTGCCTGGAACTTTTCAGCACCCCTCCCGCTCTCCACATTTAGGCTGGCATGTTGAGAGGGAAAAGAAAATGCCCCTTTTTGGGCGTACCTTGCTCTGTTGGGTAGCAATGGAGAGGTCACAGAGGCCACCACAGTAGTGTGAGGGGCTCTGAGAATGCTGCTCCTTTAGCCCAGAGTGGAGAAGTTATCTCCTCCAGCTTCTCTCTTCCCCACCATACAAATATATCTCTAATTCATCTTCTAAACACAATTTATTACCTCTTTCATCAATCCTTTGTACTTTAGGGTACTTGGAAGGTTGCTATCCTACAGGAAGTATACCCTTTATAGCCATCAGGGCACAACTTCATACAGAAATCACCCCATTGTATTTCTCTTCATGGTGTTAAGGAGGAAAAAGATGATATAAGAGCAAAAGCCCATATTCAGTGTGAGTTCTGGGTAGAAAATCAAGCTACTTATCGACAACGAGGAAGAAAGAAGGCGACCCAAGAAAGCAGGAAGGTACACTGTCTTCTCAAGATCTTTGCTTCCTACTGGGATTAAGTGGGTTTCTGAAGGTTAAAAAATACCACATTTCTCTAGAATGAAGCTGATCCAGGAATTTAAATTAAAATTCCTAAGGGACTACTCTATGTGGGTGGTGCCCTCTTTTCTGCTAATTGCCTTACTTATTATTGCTATGTATTATGAGTAACTCTTGACACACCCTCTCCAAATGTTTGAGCTTTATCATTCTGGAAAAACTTTCTGAAATGTGTGATGAATGTTTATTATGTATCTCTAGATTCCTTGTTCATTATCCTGGTAATGTTTGGGGTATAAAATCCAATTCTGATGAGTTAGCTTGATACAGAAGGCCAAGCCATCCAATAGAGATTATCCTGGATGTGAGTTTAGAAGCCTGGTTGTCTTTAGGGAGTACAAATCTGGAAGATGAGCCACAGTCCCAACATGGCTCCCCTTATGGCTCAGAGCTAGTAACCAAGGTGGAGAGAGAGAAGAAAGTATTGAATGACTGTGATTTATCAAGTTGGTAGTAAATAATGTCCAAAGCCTTCACATGCATGAATTATAACCACTCATTTCTAGAATAAAAAATGGCAGAAATTGTCCTTCATCCTTTCAGAGTTTTTGAGGTGCCTGGATATCAAAACCATATGAATTTCAAGCTGAATAAAACATAGTTTACTCATTCAACAAGCATTTGACAAGTGGTTTCTATGTACTAGCATGAAGATAAAGAGATGAAGAGGGAACAGTTTCTTCCCTCACAGAACTTCTAATCTAGTTGTAAAGTAATAAAAAAAAAATCCCATGAAGCAGACTGAAATTAACACTATGTTAGAAATACACCTAAAGTGTCATTATAGGGAAAATAAAATAATCCAGTTCTGATGTCTGGCACAAAAAGACACTCAAAAATAATTGAATGAGTGAATGTTATCAGGAAAAGTGTCTTTAAGGGAATGTTACCTTTGAACTGATCATTGAGGAGAGGTAGAATTTCGTCATGAGCTAACTAGACAGTTTGTGCAAAGGTCCAGATGTGAGAGCACGTGAAATGTTCAAAAGTGTGGTTGGTTTGTGGGAATACAGAGAGAAATAGAGAAGCACATGACTGTGAAGGATATTGAGTACTGTTGAATTTTATTCTCTATATAATGGGCAACCAAGAGTCTCTGAAGAGGAAAGCTACATGATTTGACTTCTTTTAGGAACAGAATTCTGAGGGCAGCTCATGAAAACTTGGAAAGGCAAAAGTGGCAATATGCAACTATACTATCTTGTGTTCACCTCTATTACTGATTCTTGAATCGCAAATGAAAGCCTTGAGGCAGTCAGATTTTGATTGTTACCCTCATTTTCCTTAGAAGAGAATATCCTTGGATAGGGGGTGAGGTTTGCCCAGGGTGGCACGCTGAGTGACACAGAAATGCTCCAAGAAGCCTGGTCTTTTCATTCTATTCCTAGTGCTGCAAACACTCTTTTCTTTCCTTGAAAGAAAGAGGTGATGTGATGCCAGGATCTCCTCATTATGACTGTGTGTCTGCCTCTAAGCTACTTGCTTTCATTCTAAATTAATACTAAAGGAACATCAGGACTGTGGGACATAAAGTTTTTGATCACAGGAGCAATGGTACTATTATTATTATTCAAATTTTATAGGCAAAATTTGTTACTATGAATCATGAAACTCATTCTGGACTCTTGTGCCCTTTATTTTCACCATATATGTATGTGATTTTTCTTTCCTTGGTTATTACCTGCCATTTGGACATCTCTGTAGTTGGAATTGACTCATTAATAAAATGCCTTATTCTTGATGTTCAGTCGCTAACTTGTGTCCAACTCTTTGTGATCCCATGAACTAAGCACGCCAGACTTCCCTGTTCTTCACCATCTCCTGGAATTAGCTCAAACTCTTGTCCATTGAGTCAGTGATGCTTTCTAAGCATCTCATCCACTGCTGCCCACTTCTCCTCTTGGCCTCAATCTTTCCCGGCATCAAGGTTTTTTCCACTAGGTCGGCTGTTTGCATCAAGTGGCCAAAGTATTGGAGCTTCAGCTTCAGCATCAGTCCTTGAATATTCCAATGAATATTCAGGGTTGATTTCCTTTAGGGCTGATTGGTTTGATCTCCTTGCTATCCAAGGGACTCTCAAGAGTCTTCTCCAGCCACACAATTCAAAAGCATCAATTCTTCAGCATTCAGCCTTCATTATGGTCCAACTCGTACATCTATACATGACTACTGGAAAAACCATAGCTTTGACTATGCAGATCTTTGTCAGCAATGTGATGTCATTGCTTTTTAATATGCTGTCTAGGTTTGTCATAAGAGCTATTAGCTCATTTGGAGATTAGTCTTTTAAACTAATAAATAAATAGTTAATATATTGATTCCATACAATCCTATAAACTTACTCCTACAAAGTCAATGAAGAATATTTGAAAATGGTTGAGACACACCTTCATAGAGCAAGGAATCTTTGATCATGAAAATCAAGGGGCTATTAATGAGAATTTCAGTAAGAAGGATTAGAGTGATAGAACATTCAACATTTCAGTTGAGATGTTGTATGTGACTAAAAGCTGTTTTTTAGGAGTTCCATCAAATGAAATAAATAACTTTATCCTGAAAACAGATAAAATGTTAAAATCAGGTCCATATTACGCATTCATCAGACCCATAGATTTTGTTTTTTTTTTAAATCACTTCCCCCCCCCCCAAAATCACTGAAACTTGATACTGGAACAGGAATTTTCTGAGAAGATGTGAGTTAATATCAGTAAGTTGTTATTGAGTCTCATCAGCATTAAACTATCATGTTAAAAGCTGAAGCCCATGACCATGATACAGTCATTAAAATGAGTCCCAGACTCACTCTACAAGAAAATACATGTAGGGATTTCCTTGTGGCTCCTTGGGTGGGATAGGAATGTCAAAAGTGATGGCAGGGTTTGAATCATACTTGTCTGAGATTTGTGGCCTCTCTAAGCAAGTGCTTAGAAATTTCAGCCTTTCCTTTAGTAAATCTAAGGTTGAACTTTTAAAATTATGGATGCTTTCTTTTTTTCCTTCTGTCACATTTTAACTTTGGAAGCTTTGAAAATACCCTTAGGCATGTTCAAATGAATTTCATAATACACAGAATCTGTTATTCCCAGGTGAGCTTCATCAAAGAGTCTCCTTTCCTCAGTCCCTTTCAACTGCCCCCGCTTCCCAATCTTAATCCAGTGTTGTTTCAGTTCATTGGATTTTGGCAAAAATACAAATCTAACTGACTGAGTAATAATAATTGAAAAGTAAAAGTGTTAGCCACTCAGTCATGTCCAACTCTTTGCGATCCCTTTGACTATAGACTGCCAGGCTCCTATGTCCATGGAATTCTCCAGGCAAGAGTACTGGAGAGGGTAGCTATTTCCTTCTCCAGTGGAACTTCCCAACCCAGGGATCGAACCCAGGTCTCCTGCATTGCAGGCAGATTCTTTACCATCTGAGCCACCAGGGAAGCCCAGATCTTCAATAATAAATGAAGAAATGCCATTTTATCTGTCCAAATGGGCATACCCCACCCAGGTATCTCTCATGTCTGGCAAGTGCTTGGGAAGGAAGTAGGGAGCTCTCCTCTGTGACTCAGAGGTAATTAATGATATGCTCAGGTAATTTATGTGAAAAAGCTACCTCGAAACAGACTTTTGGCATTGTTTTCTCAAGTCAAAATTATTAAAATTACAAATTAAACAAGCTGGAAATTATGAGCATTTTCTGTTGCATAGAATAGATATTGACCTCATAAACTATAAAAGTCTGTTAAGAAGATGGTAGATTTTATTTTTTTAATTAAAAAAATTTTTTTTGATGTGGATCATTTTTTTTTGTCTTCATTGAATATGTTACAATATTGCTTCTGTTTTATGTTTTAGTTTTTTGACTGAGAGGTATTTGGGATCTTTAGCTTCCTGATCAGGGATTGAACCCACATTGATTGAACCCACATTGCCTGCATTGGAAAGCAAAGACTCTTTGCGACCCCATGAGGCTGGCCCCAACCTCCCCCTCTCTTGGGCTTCTCTCTACTTTTGGACTGGCTTTTTTTTTTTTTTACAAAATTTATTTATTTTAGTTGGGGGCTAATTACTTTACAATATTGTAGTAGTTTTTGCCATACATTGACATGAATCAGCCATGGGTTTACATGTGTTTCCCATCCTGAACCCTCCTCCCACCTCCCTCCCTATCCCATCCCTCTGGATCATCCCAATGCCCCAGCCCTGAGCATTTGTCTCATGCATAGAACATGGAATGGTGTTCTGTTTCACATATGATAATATACATGTTTCAATGCTATAAAGCAGCGATTCTCAAACTTGCCGAGCATCACAATTGCGGGGAGCAAGCTGGTAACAGTTCAGAGGCCCAGGCCCTGTTCTCCCTCAACAATCACAGGATTCTGTACTTTTTCATAAGTTCTGCTGGTGATTCTGATACAACCCAGAGTTTGAGAACCATTCTTTTAGAGGGTTAGCAGTAAAGAATCCACCTGCAATGCAGGAGACATGGTTTTGATCCCTGGATTGGATTCCCGTGATCAAATGGAATCCTGTGGGTTGGATCCCCAGAATTTTTTGCCTGAAAAAAAATGGGCTGCAGTTCATGAAGTCACAAGAAGTCAGACACAACTGAGCACGCAGGCATGCATAGTTGCTTTACAATGTTTTGTTAGTTCTCTCTGTACAATGAAGTGAATCAGCTGTAAGTTTACATATACGCCCTCCCTCTTGGGTCTCCCTCCTATGCCCACCCCCATCCCACCCCCATCCCACCCATCTAGTTACAAAGCTGAGCTTCCTGTGCTTTACTGCAGGTTCCCACTAGCTATCTATTATATACATGACTGTATATATGTCAGTCCTAATTTCTCAATTCATCCCACTCCTCCTTCCCCCTACTGTGTCCATACATTTGTGTCTCTATTCTTGCCCTACAAATAAGTTCATCTGTACCATTTTCCTAGATTCCATGTATACGTGTTAATATAAATTTGTTTTTCTCATAGTTTCTTCTTTAGGAAATTCTACTTCAAAGGATTTTTGAAGTTATATCAGAATTTGATTTGAGGTATGTTTGGTCACTACTAGCAAGGCCAAGGCGAGGACTAATGCATGTGAAAATAGCATTTTTAAAATTAATCTGCTGATGCAATTATGTCACATGCAAAAAGATAGGCTCAATTTTAGTTATTGTATTCTGTGGTACTTTTTAACATTTTATTATGGTTCTTCGGCTCATGGAATCTCCTGCTGTCTTTTTCTACTTCATTTACCCAGGTCATTGCAGCTTGGTTAAGATGTATGCTAAAGTAGCAAGGAATTAAATTTTAAATATGCCTGAAGAGCTGAGATACATTTGTAACACTTTGTTCTGAGTTTTCTCAAGAAATAAGATGCCCACATGGGAACAAACCAAATCAACAAAAGCAAAGCATAGAGCTAGGTAAAACCCTGATGCAAATTATTTATATTGATATATCCTAGACAAAATAAGATTTTACAAATCGATGAGCAGATTTATTTCTTGCAACAGTTTCTAAGTAGGACCCTATGACTAATTCAGGGACCATGCTTTCAGGCTATTCTACCCCCTTATCAAATCCATCCATATCCTCCAGCCCTGCTCCTTCTCCGCTCTGGACCCCTCCCTCATGCCTTCAGCCACTCCATGAGTTTCTCAGAAACCCAGCCAGGAGGTCAGGGACTATAGCATCGCCTGTCAGAGTCACTTCAGGATTGAGCCCCAGCTCTGTGCCCAGACCACACAAACATCCCTACCTCCCCTCGCCCAAGGCAAGGATCAAGAATTTTCACACTTAATTGCACCAGGCAGAGGATAAACTTAAATTCACACAGACCAGCTAACCAATTTAAAGAGAGCAAGGAGGCTGTTATATGAGATGAGGGGGCAGTGGCTGAGAGAATTGGGTTGAAAGATGCAGAGACCAGCTTATTTGGTGAGAACACAGTGCCTGTCTGCTAAGAAGCTTAAGGCACTGCGTAGGGATTAATTCTACAAACAGCCCTGGGAGGTAGATAAATCTGTATTAATTAAAACTGCAAAATGTTCTCTACCTGCCTAGTTTCAGTCTTGTGAAAGAAAATATCTCTCCCAAAAGGCATAGGAAGAAAGGAGATGATGATGGCTGTAAGATTGGTTCAACTTTCACCTACATTCTCAGTGAGAAAAAGAGAAAGGGTCAGTCCTTGGTGCTGGGCAGGGAGACTCCTTGGACCTCCAGCCACTTCTTCTATGTCCTTTTAGTTAGTCCCCAGGATAAGCAGAACAGGAAAATGCAGAGGAGAGCACTGACCTAGGACATAGGACAACACAGGTCTGAGCCCTGCACAGAGACTGACCGTCTAATGCCTGTGATGGTCCTTGCAGTGGGCTCTGTTATTACCTACCCCTCTTGCAGAGGGAGAAACTGAGGTCCAGAAAGGGGAAGTGACATGATCCAGACAATGTGAGATTCAAACCTGATTGCTACATCAAGTCTTCTTTCTGTGTTACTGAACTCTGTTGCCTCTCAGTGATAACCAAGGACAGTAAGACTAGAGGAAAAAAAGGAAAGACTCAAAATCACCCTGTGTGTTCTAATATGAATTATGCAGTGTCCTAAAAACTGTTCTTATTTCTTGGGGAGCCTGCTCCTTGCTGTCATTAGCTGATTTTCATGTTTCTCTCCCCACCTAGACATTTCTCACCTGCCTTACCTGCCCTTCTGAGCCCTCCTTTTCCTAGGAAGCATTCCCAGACATTCCAATGAGCTGTCCCTCCCAGATCCTTGGTATCTCTTGCCTCTCCCATGACTTAACAGTAAAGACTGTACCACATGGTCTGTCATGGTCCTTCAAAGTGTCTAGTCCAAGGTTAAAGAGTTGGCAGGTGCTCAGGAAACAGGTACTGCCAAATTGCCAGAGGACCAGCATAAGATGTAGGAGAAGCTAGGCAGTGGATGAAATCCCTGAAGTCATCAGCACCACCAGCCCACTTCTAGGGGTGAAATGCTCTTCTGGGAGTCCCCCAGAAGGCTGTGTCATCATGCAGTTCTCTGATCATTCTTTTGCAGCTGACCCCATGCTTTGTATTTTTGGCTGCCTAGTAAACATAGATGTGTCTTCCCTTTGTCTTTTTCTCTCTGCATGCATGTGTGTGAGTACATGTGTAAGTCTGCAGCTTAAACCACCTCCCACCCTTTGCTTGCTTTTCATTTTAGCTAAGGAATAAAGCCCTTCTGCCTGTTACTATTACTAGAAGTTTTTGAATCACCCTCTGCCCTTCTGCACTTCCACTCTGCCCCTGCCTCCCTTGACAGTTTGCACAATGCCTCTCAAATCTGTGTCCTCGCTTCCATCTTTGATCTAGCTCAGTCCTCCACATCTTCTGTAGGGCCAGCTAACTTCTCTCCTTCTCTAATCCAGGGGCTGGCAAACTACAGCCAGCAAGCCAAATCCTGCCCAAGGCCTATTTTTGTAAGTTACATTTGATTGTAACAAAGCCACACCCTTTGTTTCTGTATTTGTCCAGGGCACAGAGTTGAGTAGTTGCAAAAGAAAACTTACAGCCTGTGAAGCCTAAAATATCCACTCTCTGGTCCTGTGTAGACAAAGTTTGCAGACCTCTGCTCTACTCTCTTCTCAGAGCTTGTCCTCCCCACTGCAGCCATGACTTCTGTGCTCTCGCTTCCCTCCTGAGCAAGCCCCCTCCCTCATGACATAGAAGACTATTTCTGCCCAGCATTGAGCCCCTCACCACCTGGTACTCAACGGCCTTCCTGACCTCATCTTCTTCCACCTCCCTTTCTACACCCAGTCTCCAAAATCACCTCACTGTTCAGCATTCCAGAACAAACCCTGTTTATTCGTCTGCTCCTTGCTGTACCCAGATCTCTCAGGCTCGACTCAAACGCTGCCTCCTTGGTCATCCCCACACTTGGAGATGCTTTGATTCTCTGGTTCTGGACATTCTCTTCTTTGGATTTCCAGCAGTTTCCCCAAGGCACTTCCTATGATGGTCTACACTAAATAGATGGTCCTATAATAGCTCTTCATTGGTTTCCTTTTCTACTCTCTCTTGCAATCTGTTTTCCACAGAGCAGGTACATGAATATTTTTTATTTATTTTGATTTTTTGGCCCTGCTCTGTGGCATGTAGGATCTCATCAATGTTGACCTGGAGTAGCACTTAACCCTCAGCTTTGGAAGTGCGAAGTCTTAACCCCTGGACCACCAGGGAAAGTGAAAGTGAAAGTCACTCAGTTGTTTCCAACTCTTCCCGACCCCATGGACTGTTGCCTGCCAGGCTCCTCTGTCCATGGAATTCTCCAGGCAAGAATACTGCTCTTCCCAACACACAGGTTAAACCTAGGTCTCTTACATTGCAGTGCAGACAGATTCTTTACCATCTGAGCCACCGGGAAGCCCAAGAATACTGGAGTGGGTAGCCTATCCTTTCTCTAGGGGATCATCCCAACTCAGAATTGAACTGGGGTATCCTGCATTGCAGGTGGATTCTTTACTAGCTGAGCCTCCAGGGAAGCCCTGGACCACCAAAGAAGACCCTGTTATTCAGATGACCTCACCTCCTGTTCCTCTGAGTTCTGTCTAACCTCACCTCCCACTGGCCACTGACTGTGCTGTACTCTGACTACACTCATCTTCTTTCTGCTCCCAAACATGCCACACTTGTGTCTATCTCAGGACTTTTGCCCTTGCAAAAAAGGAGTTTTAAAAACCCTTCAAGGTAGGAATTAAACAAACAAAAATCTTGATGCCCATTGTATTCCAAAGGCTCCAAAGCCTTTTGTTGGTGCCAAGAAATATTTGCTGAATAAATGATTAAGTGGGTGAGTCTTCCTGGTCCCCCAGTCTGGCAATGGCCACTGAATCAACACATTTCCTGATTCATTCATTCAGAGGCCGGCAGACAAGGCTGGCTGCTTTATATTTCAAAGGTCTTGTTTCGTTGTACTAGTACCTCTGCTGACAGTTCACGGCAGACAGCTCCCTTCACCCTCCCATTATTCCACCTGGCCATTCAGACTTGGTGGATCATGAGTGGGCTCCGCTGGGAGGGTCTGGGGTTTACACCAGGTGGGCTAAGGCTGTATGAAGAGGCTAAATATGTCATTCTCAGAAAGAGTGGCCATGGTGAAGGCTGGAAAGGTGGTGGCCAGGTGAGAGATGATGTGGAAACTCTTGAAGTCAGAGGTAGAGATCAGGAAGGCACCAGGATGCATGTGAGGAACAGGTGTGAGAAAGCAGCTCCCCATGTGCCTGCTGGAAGTGGCTAGATTCTACTTGCAGCTTGGAACAGCAGTGCTGGGGGCTCGACTCACAGGAAAGGAGCCCTCCAGGTGAGTCAGGTGGGCCTTAGTGACTGCTTCAGAGCAGGATTCCCCTGTCATGGTCCAGTCACCCCCATGGGAGTGGGTGCAGAGCTCACATATGAGGGCCTGTCCGTCTGACGGCTGCTATCAGGGGTCTGGCTGTCAGGAAGGATTCACCTGTAAAGAACTTTCTCCACTGCTTCCCAGGGATGAGACCTTTTCTCAAATCGAGAGTGAAAGTACCACACATCAAGAGTGAGAGGTGCCAACTAGGCCTCCCATTCAGGGAATTGATAATGGAACTTCATTTTCCACCAATTTGCAGAAAACTCCTGGGCTCCCGGCTTGTAACTCGGTCAGCTCTGCTTCAGTGGACACGTGAGCCGTTCTCAAAGGCGCCCCTACAGCTCATTGTTCCGGATCTGGCCTTGGAACAAAAAGGGTTTTGTGTGCTTGCCGTAGTGTATGCCAGGACTAAAGTGTTTCTCTCTTTCCCCAGAGGCTAACTTCTTTCTTTCTCTCTCTCTCTCTTGCTCTCTCTCTCTATTCCTCTCACTTTGAGTTCTTGTCTTGAGAAACTGGAAAAAAAATCTTCTATCAGGCGAATGCCCATGAGATCAAATCCAGTTCATTGGAAGACTCAGGCCCCTTGGATATGTGCAAGAGGACAATTGATTCCTGCACGGAATGAAGATCCTGGACGATCTGTTATTAAATGATGGCAAAACCACACTCACTTCGTTTCAGGGTGGCCTTTTGGGTGCTGGCTCCCTACCATCTTTTGCGATGAGTTAATCCTCTTGATAAACAGGGCTTGATGTCAGGGCTTCCCTGATAGCTCATAAAGAATCTGCCTGCAATGCAGGAGACCCCGGTTCTATCCATGGGTTGGGAAAATACCCTGGAGAAGGGATAGACTACCCACTCCAGTATTCTGGCCTGGAGAATTAGAGTTGCAGCTAGAGTTGCAAGGAGTCAAACATGACTGAATGACTTTCACTTTCACTTTCACTATCCTCTTGAAAGCTCTATTTCTAGACATACCCTACAATGTGTCCCTTAAGCCATTCCCACCTCACTGGAGATGCGAATAAGCAGGGTGCCATTGTTTAGACTGGGTGGTGGGCAAACCCAGCAAAGCTAAACCTCAGCCAGTGGATCTGACAGGAGGCAGCTGCCACTCCAGCCCTCAGAAATCTTTCCATGAGCCTTAAATCTCACTGTGGGGTGTGTGACGGATTGGCTTTCACACCGTTGCTAAGGCATGGATAAGCTGATTGGAGTCATCCCAGGAGGCAGTGGGAAAGCCCTTCTTCCGTCCTCCTTCTGATTTCATGGCCTCTGGGGGCAGTGACAGAGTTTCCAGCTGAGGCATGTGGAGGTGGTCCTGACTCCAAGCATCTCACCCAGTGTTCCAGAGATGGAGGGCGTGTGCGTACCAGCCCTGCCACCCCCACCTGCCTGCCCTCACCCTCTGTCCTCCCAGTCTCTTCTCTTTCTCAGGCAGCATAGTCAATGTCTAAATCAAGGCTGAGCATGACTTGAGGCTGATGAAGTGCATCTTATATGCTAGATAATGTCTACACATCTAAACATTGAGTACACCTAGTACTTACAAAGGACTCTGTTCCATGCTTCTTTCCAGCCAGAACCCAGTGGGCTCCCTCCTTCTGCCAGGCCATATCCCCAGTCTCCCACTTGGACATTCCCTTTGGACATTTTGCATCCCTGTACTTTCTCTGTTCTCTGCCTCCATGAGGCAAGCACCTGGCAGAAGAGCAGACGGGGGAGCCCTCCCACTGTTCCAGGTAGGCGTGACCTCAGTGACTCATTCCCAGGCTCCTTCCTGCCAAGGCTCCTGACCACCTCCAATCCTCACACAGCCTTGCACACAGGCTGCTTTCAACTGCTCTGAGTTTGCACTTGAGACGAAACATCTGCCATCTGTTGTGGATTGAATTGTGCCCCCCCAAAGAAATATTGATGTCCTAACCAGAGGTATATTTGTGAATGGGGCCTTATATGGAAGTAGGGTCTTTCACATGTAATCAAGTTAAGATGATGTCGTGCTGGATTGTAGTTGTTCAATGGCTCAGTTTCATCCAACTCTTTGTGACCCCATAGACTGTAGCACGCCAGACTTTCCTGTCCTTCACTATCTCCCAGAGTTTACACAAACTCATGTCCTTTCAGTTGGTGATGCCATCCAACCATCTCATCCTCTGTCACCCCCTTCTCCTCCTGCCCTCAATCTTTCCCAGCATCAGGATCTTTTCCAATGAGTTGGCTCTTCACATCAGGTGGTCAAAGTATTGGAGCTTCAACTTCAGCACCAATCTTGCATGCTGGATTAGGGTGGCCCTACGTCCAATGATTGGTATCCTTATAAAGAGAGAGAGACTCAAGGATACTCTGACACACCGGAAGAAGTTGCAGTGATGCAGCTACATAAGCCAAGAAACAACAAGAATGGTTGGAAAATACAAGATTCTAGGAAGCATTGAGGAAGGATTCTTCCCTAGAGCTTTCAGAGGGAGCAGGGTCCTGCTGACATCTCAGTTTTGGACATAAAGCCTTCAGAATTGTAAGAGAATAAGTTTCTATTGTTTCAGCCACCTAAATTGTAGTAATTTGTGACAGCAGCCCTAGGAAACAGACAAACCATCTTTGCTTTCTGCATTTCCACCCTGGTCAGAATCCTAGGCCTCTGGTACAATACTCTGACTTCCTGTTTTGGAGATTTCAGCCTTATCCACTTTGGGAGGGTTGGTGGAGATTCAAGGGAGAGGAGACCCCCAGTACAGCTTAGTGCACCTGAGTTCCTGTCAAGGAGGAAGGCTCCTTCAGTGGACTCATTGGACCCCTGGAGAGGTAAGAGCCCTGGGACTAAGATGACACTGTGAGTCTTGTGGAAAGAACCACTAGGCCTGCTTCAAAATAGTCCTTTGAATTAGAGAAGAAGTAAAGGAAAATTCTCAGAGATGTGTGCTTGAGCCTGATTCATGAATGTAGGGCATTGTACAGGATTTGGGAGACAAGGCCTAAACTTGCCAGGAAGATTACATTTTCTTGGAGATCTTCAGAGCATGGTTGCCCCATGAGCATGCAGTGCATTATGGGTTATGTGGTTGATTGAAAATGAGGAATTTCCTGCTTAGAAATAATAGTAAATAGCACTCATGTAGCACTGTGTGCCAGGCACTGCTCAATGTGTTTTGTAAATATTAACTCATGTAGTCATCACAACAACCCGAGGAGCAACATACTCTAATTATCTTCATTATAAAGGTAAGGAAACTGGGCACAGAGAGGTTCGATAACGTGCCTGAGACTACTCACAATTGTAAGTGAAAGAGCAGAAATTCTCGCTTATGAAGTCTGACTTCTGAGCTGTACTCTTAACCATAACACTCCTTAGAGCCCTTCTTTCTCCCAGTTTATCCAGATGGATACTCCCATTAGTTTTTATATCATTCGGCCAAACTTCCTTGAGCATAGCTGAGCAGTGGGCATGAAGGCTGGGATGGAGAATTTTTAACCTTACTCAGCAAGAACCTCACGGCCTGTGCAGTTGATGCCGAACTGAATTTTGGAGACAGAGTTTTGGGTGAAGTAGAAAAAAATAGCTCTATTGCAGGGTGCTAGGCGAAGAGTCTAGGACAGTTAGTGTTTAAAAGACCCAAACTTCCTGAAAGCTTTCAGGGAAAGGTTTATAAAGACAGGGTGAGGATGTGGGGTGTGTGGTCAGCTCATGGACATTCTTCTGACTGGTTGATGGTGAGGTAATTGGGAGTCTGCATCATCAACCTTCTGGTTCCAATCCAGTTTAGGGTCTGTTTGCTTGTGAGCAGCATTCAGTTAACTTCTCTCACCTGGTAGGGGTTTCAGCATCTGCAAAAACAGCTCAAAGGACCTGGATCAGAATATTATCTGTAGCTCTCGAGGAACTACATGAGGAGGAACTAAAGGTCCTTGACTTTGTTTCATGGCAATACTATTATTATTATGTCTTGCTTGATTTGTTTTCCTCTCTTTTTGCATTTTCTCGCTTCTCTTATTAAGTTTATTCTTTGACTAACATTTTTCTACAGACGAAAGAAAGACAGGCAGAAGACATAGGTGGGGATCTATTCTAGTAAAGCCTCAGAGAGTCCTGCTCAGTTACACCCTTGCCTTAGAGTAAAAGAACCGGCATCAATTGTTCTGAATTAACCAGAGCAGTGAGGAGGGGGTGAGCAGGGGAATGTCAAAAGTCATGGCAAGGACAGCAGCAGCTGCCTCTTTTAGGTCATTGGTTTTTAAACTTGAGTATCCATCAGAATCACCTGGAGGATTTGTTAAACCACAGACTAATGGGCCCACCTCCAGAGTTTCAGTAGGTTTGGGGGATCAGGCCAAGGAATCTGCATCCTCTCAAGTCTGCAAGTGATGCTGATGCTGTTTGTCTGAGTACCACATTTTGAGAATCATTATTTGAGGTTAATTCCCTCTCTCCAGGATGCTATGATGGGCTCCTAGGTAATCACAGAGATCATAAGACCATATACTAAGATCTTCAACAGTTTTCTTTCTCCCAATTATACTATTGGCACTTTCAGAGGAGATTTGTCATGAAGCAATTTTCATGAAGATGAGTGAACTTAACAGCTTTACAGTGTTCATCCATGGGGGTTATTTGTCAGTGGGCCTCCATCTCTGCTGTAGCAGAATGAGAGGAAATGAGCATGTTTCACATGGAGGATGTAGTTTATACTGCCTGCTGTTGTTGTTGTTCAGTCGTTAAGTTGTTTCTGACTCTTTGTGACCCCATTGGCTGCAGCATGCCAGGCTTCCCTGTCCTTCACTATCTCCCTGATTTTGCTCAAACTCATGTCCATTGGGTCAGTGATGCCATCCAACCATCTCATCCTCTGTTGCCCCCTTCTCCTCCTGCCCTCAATCTTTCCCTGAATCAGGGTCTTTTCCAGTGAATTGGCTGTTTGCCTCATGTGGCCAAAGTATTAGAGCTTCAGCTTCAGCATCAGTCCTCCCAATGAATATTCAGGGTTGATTTCACTAAGGATTGACTGATTTGATCTCCTTGCAGTCCAAAGCACTCTGAAAAGTCGTCTCCAGCACCACAATTAGAAAGCATCAATTCTTTAGTGCTCAGCCTTCTTTATGGTCCAACTCTCACATCTGTACGTGACTACTGGAAGAGAAGGAAGAATTCTCATTGGTCTGGGATGATTTAATTCTGAATTTCTCTTGAGGTGGAAAGATCAACAAGATTCCTCCTTCCTGCCCCTCTATCCCTAGGGTCTGTGGTGATATAAGCCACGTGTATTCTTTATAACAGTTCCAGTCACTGCCAGGGCCTTACTCTACCCACATACCCTGTAAGTTCCCCAAGTGACTGCATGTCTAAAGGAGAACTTTATGTTTGCGTTCCTGAACCCAAGTTTGGTTTCTGTCAGTTCATAGCAACGTCTTGTTCACTCATCTATGCTGAAAACCTGCAGGTCATCCTTGACTCATCTGTCTACCATCTCCCCCACTTCCATGATCACAGTTCCTCCAATCTGATTCTCTGCCCCTTTTCCATGCCAGGCTCAGAATCATCTGTTTTTTTTTTTTTTTTTTTGGTCACCTCTCACCTGGGCCATTGCAATGGTCACCCAGGTGGTGCTTCTGCTTTCAGTTCTGCCATTTTGCCTTCACCTTCATCACTCTCCCACAATGATCCATCTAAAATAGGGGCTGGTAAACTAATCCCTGGTCATATTTGGCTCATCTAATTTTGGATAACTCATGAGCTAAGATGGCTTGTACATTTTTTAATGGTTAAAAACATTTAAAGAAGAATAGTGTTTTATGATGTGAAATTCTATGCAATTTGAGTTTCAATGTTCATGTATAAAGTCTTGCTGTAAAACATGCCCATGGTCATTCATGTACATATTGTCTGTGGCTACTTTCATGTCTGCAACCATAGAGCTATGTACTTGTAACAGAAACTGTATGTCCCACAAGTCTAAAATATTTACTTCCTGGCCCTTTATGAAAAAGATTTTGTTACCCCTAATCTGCAAAGAAGATCTGACCAGGTCTATCCTCTGCTTTGAAACCTTTGTGGGGTACTTCAGAGGCCTCACTCTGGGTGAAGTTCGAGCTCCACCAAGTTCTTGGTTCAAGTTTAAGTGAAGTGCATGGCCCACCAAGACCTCTGTGACCCAAACTCTGCCTACCTCTTTGGTTCCCAGCTTTGCCAACTTAAATGCCATCAAGGGCCAGGCTGGCAATGGTTTAAAAAAAAGCAGCAAATAAGACTGATAAAATGGAGGCCACTGGTGAACTGGAGTGTTCATGCCCCACAAAAACATTCATTAAAATAAAGCAAAACAATACAAGATGAAAGCAATATCAACCACAGAGCAACCATTTGAACCTACCCTTTGACAGTCAGGGAAGGTCATGGAAGCTGAATGAAGCTTCTTTTCTGCAAATAAGAAACAGGGGACATAGAAAGGCTTTTGTGCCCAGGAGCCCCACAGGGTCCTACTCAGTGTCAATACCATTGGTCCCAAGGTATATCTACTGTTTTTTTAAAATTTTGTAATGAAATTCCAAAGTCCAGGATCCTGTTATCTCTATTATACAGCTGATTAGAGTACCTTCTTCCTGTCTGTTTTGTGAAGATGGCCAAGGAAGCTATACACACATCTGTGTGCATGCATACACAGAGATGTATTTATGTACATGTATCTATGAAGGAAAGTGCAATATTAAATACATTTTAAAGAAGCATTTCTGGGCTTCCTGTGGATTCTGCTTCAGCTTTGTTGAGATATAATCTGCTTAAAATTATGGTAGCAATGACTGTTTATCTTATAAGCATTGTGAACTATTGAAACTTCCTCAAAAAGAAAATTCAGGGTCACACTGCCCATGGGTTACAGATGGCATTGGAACTTTATTTTAACAGGACCAATCCAGCTGCTTTCTGCTTCAAAGATATTCTGTATTTTGTCTCCTGAGGCCTGAACTGAAGTTGAGAACAAGACTTGACTCCAGTGAATCACCATTAAGCCCCTGATGAAGCTGAGTATGTTTCTCAAACGAAAACTAAAATAAATCTCTACATGTTTGTATTTCAGACAAAATAGAAAAACAAAAACCAGTTTTCCTCAAAACCTGAGCACGAACTTTATACTCATTTCAAACAAGCACAAATAAACAAATGTTTCCTTTTTATCAAAGGTCATGGGGCACAAAACATAAAGAAAAACCAAAGATGCCTTTATAAACATAAATGGATGTTAATTTATACATCCCTGTATTTGTATTTGCATGACATCAGTTCAATGAAACTGAGAAATTCAGTGAGCAGTTTGGTCTTGGTGATATCAAATTGGTGGTGGTGTTCTAATGACTAGTTCCCAGTGTTCTGAGAATGCAAACCCCAAGATCCACATGGAGTCAAGAAACTGTCTCCCAGTTCCTTGCTAGCAATTCAAGGATCTGACAGGGGAATGGAAAAAGGGTCCAAAGGCAAGCCAATGAGAACAGCGTTCAGGAAGAAGAGGTCTGAGTGTCAGGGTCTTAGGCCTTATCTGACACTAGGTGTTTTATAAATTAAGAAATACCTACATATATAAATAACTTTAATTTTGCCTGAGGCTGTCCTGGAAAACTTATTCTCTGACTAGAGCAATATAGTTTTTTAGCAAGAGAGCCTGGTATGTACAGCAAGGTACTTGGGTTTGAAACCATCTAAATATTCATCAGCAAGGAACTGATTACATAAACCAGGGTGCCCTGACTCAAACAATCCTATGTATTAATGGATGGTAAACATGGGCTTCCCAGGTAACGCTAGTGGTAAAGAACCCACCTGCCAATGCAAAACACATAAGAGACACGGGTTCTATCCTTGGGTCAGGAAGATACCCTGGAGGAGGGGACAGAAAACCACCTCAGTATTCTTGCCTAAAGAATCCCATGGACAGAGTCCATAGGGTCCCAAAGAGTTGGACACGACTGAAGAGACTTAGCATGCACATACATTGATATACAGATACATTGTCAAATGAAAATGTTTTCTATTCATATGTATGTGTGTAAAACAATCATATTTATATATATTTTGGGAGTACAAGACATAGTTACCAGTAGATAATTATCTTCGAGGACTGATTCATTCTACTGTCAACAAATGCAGCTTTGTGTGCCTAACACACAGTGAGGCCAGACAACACTGAAACACCTGAGTTTGGAGCAGAGAGAGGTTTACTACAGGGCCATGCAAGGAGACGGGGGACTCTTCCTCCGAAAAGTTCAAACTCTCTGAAGGCTTTTGGCAAAGCACCTTTAAAGGCCAGGTGAGGGAGTAGCATGTTTGGTCCTTGCACACTTCTTGGTATAGGAATCATTTGTTCTTGCAGCTGTCCACATAGGTCATGTCACTATGATCCTGTAACCTCCCAACAAGACAAACGTTGTTCTCTGTTGTGCAACTTTTTGTCTGTATATAAATGGGAAAGTGTTATACCTTTAAAGACTGGATCCTTGAGAATGGACTATCGTGTACATTTCAGACTGTAGGCAACATTCTTAACTGGAAGCAAAAGCAAAAGAATACAGAGAGGTTCAAGCCAAAGAAATAGATTGAATATGGAATCATATTTGTTCTTCCCTTATTATACTAGGAATGAACAATTTTTTTTCCACTTTTTTCTTTATACTCTTCTGTACAGTTTGGAAAAAAATACCATCATAAGCATGCATTACTTTTATGATAAATACTAAGAAAATTAAAGGCTTTAGGCTCATTTCTGAGATTGCTTCTGTAAAACTAAGTTTTCTGAGCTTCAGTTCCATTTTCAGGGTTAAGAGGAACAAAAAGAATGACCCATGTAAAAGTCCTCTGCACATTCTAAAGTAGTGTCGAGGTGTTTTCACCTCTTTTTTTCACATGGAGCCCAGGAGCCCTCTCTTGGAGTGTGAAGGAGCCAGATGCCAACAGGGACAGTTATAGTAAAGTTTTCTGCAAGCTCTTTAGAAGGCCAGGATTTTCAGACTCTATTTGCCCTGCAGCCTCTGACAACTGCCTGGATCCCGCAGCGCTCTCCCCCTCCTTCCTGGAGACACATGGCTCTGTGTTCCCAGTGCAGTGGGAGATGCCTGTGTTATCGGGAAAGGGCAGGGGACAGCAGCAACTCCCCTGGCAGCAGAATGGGGCGGCTGTTTTCTGAGACACGTGACTTCATGCAACCTCGGTTGGCAAACATATCACCTCATCAGGAAGGAAAACTCAGCCATTCAGATGCTTTTTGAAGCCCCAACTTAGCTCACACTGTTTATTTGGGCTCTTAGTTGAATGTTGATCGCTAGGATCTAAATAGTGATTCATGGCCTCACCTGACTTGCAGCCCCATTTTATCTTCCAGGCAGGGAGGAAGTTCCCGCCAAGTGGATCTTGGCTTTATTACAGCTTCTCTGCAGTCTGAGCCCCAGCACAGGTGTGATACAGATTTAGAGAGGTAGAAACACACACAGACTCACGCGCACTCACACATGCACCAGTCCCACACACACTAAAAATACACACCACTCATACACACATACATACAGCACACATCACTCACACACTCAGACCCACACTCACATGCATTCACACACACATTCACACATATATATCACTCACACACATTCACAACACTGGCAGCACTCACACACATTCACACACATACTGCTCACATACTCATACACATTCATATACAACACATACTACTCATGCAGCATATTATTGGGTTCGCCAAAAAGTTCATTCGAGTTTTTCCAAAGGATCGTGCAGAAAACCCAAACAAACTTTTTGGCCAACCCGATATACCCTCACAACACCATACACACACTGCAGCATTTCTATGAACAAACACTCTGAAATATGAGAAAACATACAGAAAACTGCTTATCAAAATAGGCGAGTTTTTTGCTCCAGGGCTTGGCAGAAAGAGAAATTTTTCCTTCTAGATATTTAGGAGGGGCCACTGTAAACAAAAACAATGCCTTAGGCAATGATATTTAAAGACATAGGATAATTGACTAAAATGAGGCTTGACCAGTTATGCCTGCTTATGGAGCTGTTCCTATTCTTGTTTGGCTTTGTGGTTTGCTGTAGCTGTCAGGATCCCTTTTCACCCAATGCAAATCACAATGCTTTTCCCTAAAAGTGTTGAAAGGAGGATCCTCAGGATGGAGAACTGGGGAGATCGCCATGTTCACCAGGTCCAGCTGAGCTGATGCTTCTTGGGAGAATGTCCTGGAGTTCTGGGAAGCGAGGCAGAGCAGGCTGAGCGCGGGTCAATGGAGAAGGAAGGCAGGAAAGGGGTCTTGGAGGATGGGGGTGGGGCTCCTGCGGAGATGGGCTTCTGCCCCAGCCCAGTGGGGGCCTAACTATGCACAGCTTCCTGGCTGAGTTTGCTTTCAGGCTGCAGAGAGAGACCTGCTGAAAGTTCTTCTGCCTGTGGAAATCACATCAGTTTGAGTTTCATGTTCATTAGCAAGTCTCTTCTCCTTCAAGACTGAATGTTTTTGCATCTCCTTTTCACTTTAAGGTTGTCAGTGCCTGGCACCGGCAGGCAGTCAATCACTGTTTATTGCAAGAAGGAAGGGCAGCTTCCCTGATCCTGCAGTCCAGATATTTCTGTACAGTCCCCTACATACATATAAAGGGGCTTTGGCCATCTGGTGGGCATGAAGACGATTATAAAGTGCTTGAACATTACCTCACTGTCTGAATATCTTTTCTTCTTTATTTATGTGTACTTCCTTGGTGATCTCATCCAGCCTCATGGCTTTAAATACTAGTTATATACTGCAACTCCCAAATCTATACTTCCATCCCAGATCTCTCTTCTGAATCCCAGGCTCCTATACCCAGAGGCTTACTGGGCATCTCCTATTAGATACTTAATAGGCATCCAGCCTTAACATGTTCAGAATGACTCTTCATTGCTTCCTGAAACCTATTTCTCCTGTGGGCGTCCCCTTCTCAGGAAAAGCAACTTCATCTTTTTGATTTCTCAGGCACAATCCTTGGATTTATTCTTACCTTTTTAAATTTCTTTCACACTCGTATTTACCCCATCAGTGTGTCAAATCTAGGTTTAAGCACATTCTAACACCTCCAACTGCTATCTTTCTGGCCAGAGTCACCCACCATGTTACTCCCTGGATAACACGTTGTCCTAGCTGGTGTTCCTATGTCCTCTCTTTACTTCTCTCCAGTTCATCTTTCCCTTAGTGTTCTTTTAGAAATGTTGGTGAGGTCAGATCAGCCCTCTGCTCCAAAAACAGTAGTGGGTCTGCATCTTGCTTCAAGTGTAAGCCAGAGTCCTAATCTTGTCCACAGCGGCTATAAGATCTTCACCCCATCACCCCATTTCATTTGCCACCCACTTGTCCCCTCATTCTTGCCTCCAAATCACACTGAATTCCTGCCATTCTTCCCAGCACCAAGCAGATTATCATCTCAAGGCCTCTACTCCACTGGTCCCTTTGCCTGGAACTCCCTTTGCATAAATATTGTTACGGCTTGCTTCCCTCTTTCTTTCAAGTCTGCACCAGTGCTCCCATATTAGATATTTTCTGACAAACCACCACACCAGTCATGCCTACTTACTCTCCATAACACTTATCCTTAATTTATGGGATAGGTATATTTTTGTTTATATGTTTATTGCTAAACTTCTTCTAGAATGTAAGCTCCAGGAGAGAAGGGACTTCATGGATTTTTGTTTCCTTCTGTACCTCTGTGACCTAGCACAGTGCCTGGGTTTCAGTAGGCTCTCAATAAATTTGTGATGAATGGAGGAAGGAAGGGAGGGAGGGAGGAAGAGAGAGAGAAAGAGAGAGAAAGAAAGAAAAGAACCATGAGTTCTATTAAGCCAGCACCCAAACACATCAGACTGTGGGACATTAAAGCAGTATTTCTTAAACCATTTCAATCATGGACCTTCAGTAAGAAATTCATTTTACATTAGGACAGAATTGACAGATATAGATGTATGTATATATATATATATATATATATATATATATATATATATGTGTGTGTGTGTGTGTGTGTGTGTGTGTGTGTGTGCGTATATATATACACACACACACACATACTACAATGCTTGCAGTCTATTTTCTATTCCTTTTAATTCTATTTTAACATTTTCTACTTTATTTTCACAACAAAATACTGTTCTGGACTCATTAAGCTGATTTAACCATCAACAGGTTATTAACCATGATTTGAAAAATGCTATAATGTAGTAACTGAAAAGTCTTGATGGGGGATAAAGGTTAAAATGAAAATAAAGTGAGCAATTATTATACTATCTTGTAATTTAGAAAATCAAACTGCTTTCTTTGGAAAAATCATGCATCTTTGTTAGAGTCAGGGAGAAAAAGATGATTTTCTAGTATGGGTGATTTGTGGAGAGACAAGCATGAGCTGAATGCTGATGGCAACGTGTTTTCAAATTAAGAGGATGTTAAGAGAGGCTAGAGGAGGGACTTCCCTGGTGGTCCAGTGGTTAAGACTCAAGCTTCCAAGGCAGGGGTTGTAGGTTCAATCCCTGGTTGGGGAACTAAGCTCCCACATGTCGTAGGGTGTGGTCAAAAACAAACAAAAAACCAAGAGAGGCTAGAGGAGAGGCAGGTGCCAGGAGAAGCTCATCCTCACAGTACAGGGAAGTTGATGTGGGCTAACTTGTTCCCTGTACCATCCACATTTCAGACTGGGACAAACCCAGTTTCAAACCCCACCTGCCTCTCCTCTGCCACACTGAGGATTTTTCCCATCCTTCCCTTCAGATGGAGTCTGTGTGTACAACGTGTACCCCCTCTTCTGTCATCCACATCAATGTCTTTCCCAGGAAGATGTAATTAATTCCAGATTTTTCCATTCCAGTGTTCCCTGCCAAACTGAGAGATGACTGAGTATGTCATCCTCAGGTTATCTTCTCTAAAGCAGACATGAGACATTTCAGTTGGTCATGCAATGATTGTTATCTGACAATGAGTCTTTATTATGTGCCAGACATTGTTCTAAGTAATTTACAGCAGCTCTATGAAATGGTGGTGCCATTAGTCTTTACATTTTTACAGATCTGAGCCTGATTAAGTACGTTCCTCAAGGTTACCTAGCTGGAAAATGGTGGACTAGGATTCAAACCCAGGCCACCTGGCTCTCCAGTTCTTGTTCTCACTCACCACTTGCTCTTACAAAATATGATGACTGATATGATGGTGAAATTGGTGCCAGCCCATTGCTTCATGAAGGGAAATGAGGAGAACTTCTATGGCATCAGAGGTGGCCTGTGAGATTAGGGCCAGGACACACCTCTAGGACAAATCCCATTATTTTATCTTTATTTGAAGTCAACTTTTTGATAGAAGTGCAATTAATCCAGGCTAAAAGATGGATTGTCCAATATAGAGATCATGAACTGGCTGCACACCTCTTTTGTTTGGTCCACTAAGTACTTAAAAAGCTGTAGATCTTTTGCTGGCTATGAACTTTGCTGCTCATCACTGTCTCCACCATTCCTTACTGTCCCCACTCTGCTGTTCTCTCAGGTCACTGCCTTGTTCCTGAAGGTAATGTGTGTGTGTGTGTGTGTGTGTGTGCGCGCGCGCGCATGTGTGTGCATGCATGTGTGTGTGTTGCTGTCTTAAATGGGATCAAGTGCCAACTGACTTTACTCCCTATCTCTTAACATGATCTTGTTAGTGTTAATCTGCTCATACCCCTACTCTGAAAATTAAGAGAAGGCAAACTTGGCATGAACTTAGCTAGTACTCTTTTTAAATCTAAAAGAACATGTATGATTCTCATTAGTTAGAGGAAAACCCGCTGGGAGCACCAGACCTTAAGAATCATCTGGTACCTTTTTTCCTGAAGTTGACACTATTAAATGTGATCCAATAACAAGTGAGAGACTACTGAGGGAGGAAGTCAAGGTGATGGTAAATCACCCACTTAAAGCATCAGGGTTCAAGAGTGAGTGAGGGCAAGAAGATAAACCCTCAGGTCAAGTACACAGGTGTTCAGGAACTGGTCAGGAATTAGAAGCAGAAGGGAAGGAAGTGATGGGGGATTCAGTGAGAATATTATTGGCAAGCCGGTCACATGGCACTTGTGTTGGCAGCTTACTGGGTAGTTCTGAGACACAGGTTTTTACAAACATAGAGAATGTTTGGCTTCAATTGATCATTAACATTTAAGTATTTAATGAGGCCCTACTAAGGGTCTGAGTTCATTGTAGCTGAGTGAACTTTTACTATTGAAGATATAAGCTCTTAATGAACTCTGTGCTGAAGATGCTAAGGATAAAATGCCAGATCTGCCTATTATCTCTAATATCGGCTCATGCTTAATCCCAGGCTCTCACTTTTTCTTTTTTAAATGATTAGCACTATGCCAAGATCTTATTTATGCCAAAACACAGAAACTTGATGCCAGCATAAGAGGTGGGAGGAGTTGGAGAAATCTTTCTCTCTAGAAATATTTCAGAATGGAGAAATTCAGAGCAGCATAGATTTTTCTGTAGTCCAACAGATGGTTTGAATTCTGGAGTTGATACTTTCTTCCTGCATGTACTGGGCAGATTCTTCAACCCTCTGAGTCTCAGTTTTCTCATTTGCAAAATAAGGTGACTAGTACCTAGAATGTTACAGTGTACAAAACATTATAATATATACATATGTATATACACACACATATATAATATATAGAACTTTAGAGCATATTGAGCTTGTTGTAAAAAGAAATAACAGATAAAATGATTAGAATAAGCCTAAAATGTATTATGCATTCAATGATTTTAATTTTTATTGTCAGTTTTTCTTGAAATACTTGTAGGAAATCTAGATGGAGGTGGTCTATGACCTATGACAAAATATTACTTTGTATGTTCCTTTCAGTAAAACAGAAAGAAAAGTAAGAAACCCTGGTTGGCATTCTTAACTCTAACCAAGATATGTGAGACCACTTAAGCTATGAGAAGTAGTAGACAATAGAGTCTGCAATGCATGAGCTTTGATCCAGATAAACTTGACCTTGATCTGTATTTATTAAGTGATTTTGGATAATCAAGCATGTGTGTATGGATCTTTTCCCAGTTTGGTATAATAAAATAGTGTGTGTGCTTAGTTACTCAGTCATGTCCGACTCTTTGTGATCCCATGGACTGTAGCCTGCTAGGCTCCTCTGTTCATGGGATTCTCCAGTCAGGAGTACTGGAGTAGGTAGCCATTCCCTTCTCCAGGGGATCTTCTTGACCCAGGGATTGAACCCGGGTCTCCTGCACTGCAACAGATTCTTTATCATTTGAGCCACCAGGGCAGCCCAATAAAATACTGTAACCATTCCTAATGTATGTATCAGTCATTTCTATCCAGTTGTTTTCAGTGCCTATCTCTGTGTGTTCCCATGAACATAGGTACTATATGTTAACTTACAATTAAGAAAAAATAGGACCTCACTGTTTATAAAATTTTGCATCCTGTGTTTTTACTAAACTTTATCTTGTGATTATTTTTTAATAAATTGTGCTCAAGAATCAATTTATAATTGGCTGGTTTATAGTCCATCTTGTAGAAGAACTAGCTTATTTAACCTTGTATTATTTGAAATGTAGATTATTTCCCCTTTTTTCATTTTAAAAAATATAGTTAGAGAGAAATTTCTTATATATTAATCATTTTTTTCATCTCTGGGCAATTTCCTTTTGGTCAGTTCCAAGAAGTGTAATTACTAAATCAAATGATATGCCAAAGTTTTTCCCAGAAAGGTTGTACCAGTTTACAACTCCTGTTGGCATTGTATGAAGATGCCTGTTTCACTATGACCTCAGCAACAGTAGGCATCGTCGCAAATTCTATTCTGTAGGATGATTTTATCTATGAAATTTTTTTATTAGCTGTCTGGAGACATCTTGAATAGATAACAGTGTATCCCTATCCCAGTCTCTTACCTGGTCAAGGTTGAGTGAGGCTTAGAGAATGTCTTAGGAGTTCAGATCTCAAGGTTGACTGGACTATGAGGCTGGAAACATGCCATTCATTAGAACAAAGGGTAAACCCAGATCTATTTTTATAGTCTTAATTGAAAGATCACTGGCAACTTCGATTACCACCATCTATAAAATGGGGACTTTTATGTCTGTCCCATGGAGGAATTTTGAGTAGAATTTCTTGGTGAGTTGGTACATCTGGATGTCTGCAGAGCTGCACATGTTACAGCTAATTACTACTATGTGTATGGGGAAGGGGGGTATATTTTGTGGGAGCAGGGAATTAGACAGCTACTACTAGTAGCATCTTTTATGAGAAAGTAGGAATAGCATGGATTAGATGTAGCTGAAGCAGGAGTGGATCATGATGGAATGATGATTCAGAGAGCATGTGTAACTCTCTAGAGCAGCAGTCCCCAACCTTTTTGGCACCAGGGACCAGTTTCACGGAAGACAATTTTTCCATGGACTGGGGATGAGTTGGAGGAGACAGTTTCAGGATGATTCAAGTGCATTACATTTGTTGCTGGCTACTAAGTCAATTTAGTCACGTCCAACTCTTTGCGACCCAAGAGGCCAAGCTCCTCTGTCCATGGGATTCTCCACAAGTGAATACTGGAGTGGGTTGCCATGCCCTCCTCCAGGAGATCTTCTTGAGTTAGGGATCGAGCCCATATCTCTTACATCTCCTGAATTGACAGGCACGTTCTTTACCACTAGCCACCTGGGAAGCCCCATTATATTTGTTATGCCTCCATAGTCTGACAAGAGGCGGAGCTCAGGCAGAAATGCAACCATTTGGGAGTGGCTGTAAATACAGAAGATTAGCTCACTAGCCTGCCTGCCGGCTACTCACCTCTTGATGTGTGGCCCGGTGCATGACAGGCCATGGCCCAGTACCAGTCCCCTGGTACTGGGGACTGGGGACCCCTGCTCTAGAGTAAACCTTACACTCCTTCAATTAGACCATATCAAGTTCTAGCTTCACCTAGAATGTAGTTATCAAACTTTTCTTGCAACAGAATCACTTGGGGGGGTACTTTTCAATTATTTTTTTATTGAAATATAGTTGATTTACAATGATTCAGATGTATAGCAAAATGATACAGATATATATGCAACAAAAGATATATATATGGGCCTCCCTGGTATCTCAGAGGGTAAAGCGTCTGCCTGCAATGCAGGAGACCTGGGTTTGATCCCCGGGATGGGAAGATCCCCTGGAGAAGGAAATGGCAACCTACTCCAGTACTCTTGCCTGGAAAATTCCACGGATGGAGGAGCCTGGTATGACTACAGTCCACGGGATCTCAAAAAGTTGCACACGACTGAGCAACTTCATTTCTCTCATATATATATATATTCTTTTTCAGATTCTTTTCCATTGTAGGTTATTATAAGATATTGACTGTAGTTCCATGTGCTATACAGTAGGTCCTTGTTGTTTATCTCTTTCATATACAGTAGTGTGTTTCTGTTAATCCCAGATTAACAGATTTGTGGCAAGGGAGGGGTAGGGGTTTGTTGAGACGTTGTTGAGTGCCACTCACAGAGTTTCTGATTCAGTAGGTGAGGTTGGACCTGAGGATTTGCATTTCTAATAGGCTCCCAGGTGACACTGATGCTGTGTTCAAGGGACCACTCTTTAGAAACCACTGGTCGGACTGCTGTAGTGGTTCAGTGGTTAAGACTGTGCTTCCACTGCAGGGGGTGCAGGTTTGATCCCTGGTTGTGGAACTCAGATCCCACATGCCTCGAGGAGTGGTCAAAAAAAACCCCAAAAAACTAAACAAAAAAACCCCACTGGTCTACAGTACCCCTTTCAGCAGTTTATCATTCTGTCGTTAAATTAAACCACCACCTGCTGGGGACTGTGTTTTTTCAATAGGAGGCCACCTAAATTTACATACTAGCAGCATTAAACTTCACCAAAAAGCAGTCTTCTAATTATTTCTCCAGGACATGGTGTTGTGTCTTTGGAAAACGTAAATACATTAAGTTTACCTCTGCATGATCCATATCTTCATCTGGTATATACCTGTAGTTGAATGTGTATTACATGGTCATGCCCAATATTGCAAAAAAGGAATATATTCTAGCCAATGTTAGCATTAACTCCTGCTTTTCAAGCAGAGCTCGCCAATTTAACAGTGATTTACATGAAGTTCCAGCCTCATTTCAAGCAAGTGGAAGATGTCCTATTTCCAAATGCATGTCTGTGAGAACCCTGGGTCTGAGTGGCCTGGGAAAGATAAGGGGATATTTCATAATTTCAGAGGGGACCTCAGCCCATAGACACTGAGCTGTGTTCAGTGAGCGGACAGCCCTGTTTGGTTCAGCCCTCTTCCAGGGAAATGGCTCCAATCCAAACACATGAGCAGGCCAGAAAGCAAGATTATGTAATCACCTGGAAGCTCAGCCTGCCACTGAAGTTGTTGGAGGAACCTGTCACAGTCGGCTTGCCAAGATCCCAGGGCCAGATGCCTTCTCTAGGAGGATCATTCCCAAACTGACACCTGGGCTTCAGGATAGCCAATGAGATTCCACCAAGTGGAACAGAGGGCCCCAAGTTAGCCAGTGTGTTCCAATCAGAAGGAGTCACTTTCCATAGGAGAGGAAGAATCCCGCACAACAGGAAGTGGCAGGGAAAGGAAAGAGATGCAGACGTCCTATTAGATAACCATCTCCAAACATGACTTATAAGCATGCAGCATTTTGATGCTGTTCTCTGGGAACCCAGATGCATCTGAGACATTTCCTTCCCGAGTTTACTTTAAACATTTTTTAAACGCCTTTTGAAGGGAGGGAAACAAATGTCCTCATTCAATAGAGATTTATTTTAGCAGCAATGGAGGATTAACTTGTGATGAGGTCATTCCGTGTGAAACAGTTTTGAAAAAGAGTGAGTGCTAGTGCCTAATGTAGATATGATTACATTCTTCTTGACTTAAATCATATGAGAAGGATGGGCAAGAAGACAGGAAGGAGGAAGGCGATTGGAAGAAAAGGGAGAAAAACAGGATGTCAGTTGAGCTTTTTAATAAGTAATTGCAAATAGTTATTGAGTTTGGAACTACTTTGTTCCAAACCTCTATGTGTGTGGGGGGGGTGGGGAGACTTTATACTGATTACACATTCTGGGTGGGTCATGTATTCCTGTATTTGCACAAATGCCTGAGATATGGTCTTAAAAACAATGACTAATGTTTTTAAAAAAATGATATTTTTATGTAATCAGGATGGAGGCATCACACACAAAAGCATAGTCCATCCACAATGTTCCCTTACCTCTGAGGGTGTGTGCATTGAATGTTCTAAGGTACCAAGAGGTGTTTAAAGCTTGTGGGGAAGTGCTGAATCTGTCTTGAAATAAACCATGCTGATTTGTTCTAAGTGAGTAAGAGACTTCCCTGAGCCTTCAAGAGACAGTCTGCATTAGACAGTCTGATTTATGCTGCACCATGACTATATTACACTGGCTGAGGTAGAGGGAGCCATCACCCCAAGTTATTAAAACTGTTCATTTCTCCATAGTGCTCTGTGGTACATAGGATTTCCATGTAAAAGAGAAAATAGCTGTTTTCCTTTCTACGTATCTAGCCTGGGGTTCAACGTCCACATCCATCTGAATAGTACACAGAGCTCAGAGAAACAGAGGCACTGAAGTGTAGATCCTGCTTGACTAAAGACTTGGAATATGAATAATCTACAATGTAGGATTTTTTAAAAATTTATTTATCTTCAACTTATTCTATTTTCTGCTACCAAGAAGCAGAAGGTAGGATGTGGTTTAAAACTTTCATCTTTGAGAAGCAGAAGTGACCTGGGTTATCTCAGTTCAGCAGTAACTCATGAGTGAGCCGACAATTCACAAAGGAAAACAGGCGACTTGGGCTTCCTGAGTATGAGGGAAGGAATCCAAGGCTCACCCCTGTACCCTTGAATTGATGTGTTGGTTCATTGGTTTGTCTAGTTTCTCTGCAGCATCCTGGTTGGATAAAAGGGAAAGAAAAAATGTCATATCTATTATTTGTGTTATGTACTGAAGCCAAAAATACTCATGGTGTGTTCCTTATCTATCCTATTTGCTGGGAATTAAAGGAATTGCATTTTCATGGTGGAATCAAGATGGGGATAGAAAGGTACCTAAATGATACCCACAAGTTTGAAAATGGGCCTGGATGTATCTCAGTTTAATACAGAGGATTTCCTTATCCAGGGAGAAAGGAGGGCCATCAAAATATTTATGTGGTCTATTGACGCTGGAGGGCTATGTTTATTGCCGTGGGATGAGGGTATTAACCTTATCACTTGTTTCCCTTCTACTGAGTCAAGTTTACTTCCTATTTCTATCAAGATTTGTCTTTATTCCTGCATTTCTCTGTCCAGGTACATTCATTTATCTGCCTTCACATGCAGACCTAGTCAGATCAACCCTGAATTGGCCTCCTGTGACATAAGTGAAGGATGGAAGAGAGGCCAGAATCCTGCTATAGAATCAAGATCTCTGCTGTGATGAGCTGTTCTCATGTCCCATCTGAACTGTCCCTTTGAGTCCTGTGTGTCTTCAGGTTCCTTACCACCTGATTTCTCACTACCATTCACCCTCTTCTCTAGTTTGATTATAGGTACATGGAGTACACATATTATATTCACATCATATAGAATAACAGATTGGGGGAATCTTTGGGGCCAGCTGTTTAGTTAAAATCCTAGCTCTTCCCACACTTTGGCTATTCAGCTTTGAGCGCTTACTCCATCTATGTGTGCCTCAGTTTCCTCACCATAAAATGAGGATAATGGAAGGAGCTAGCTCACGCTATTGTGATGAGACTTAACTAAGACACAAAGTGCTGTGAAAGGCATTGGGCACATACTAAGTGCTATATAAGTGCTTATGGTCATTACAGTTTCCACTACGATTATTTGACCTTATGCATCTTATTTAATTATTAAAGCTGCTCTTTTGCTTTCACTTTGTGTTTCTTTCAGGTTATCTGTTCAGTTGTTTCTGCCTTGCAGCATGTGCTGTGGTTTTTCAGATTGCAATTTCTCATCCTTATTCGGTATCCTGGTTATCAAAGAAAACAGACTTTGCTGATTACTCTGGATAAACTGTACTTTCCCCTTTTTAATGTAAAGTTCTCAATTTTGGAGGTTACAATATAGGTTTGGTTCTCTGAAAGCAGGAAGTAAGTCTTATATCGAGTGGTTTAAGCTATTGTGGGATGTTGTTGTGAGGTGCACACCTGCATAAGGGCAGGGAGGAATTTGGACAGGACACAAGGAGAAGGTGATTTATGATGCAGGCCCAGCAGAGCCCCAGCCAACCCTCCAGGCAGCTGGGGAATGCATATGGCCTTGGAGTGACCCAAGTCAACTCGGACTTTCTTGACCTTTATATTCCTACATGGATCAGTGACTGGAGATGAACCATTTTGGAAAGGATGGGCCATTGGGTGAGGCAAATCCTGAGGAACTGGCTGATGGAGGCTCTCTGCTGCTTGTGGAGGAATCTATCAGTGCAAGCACACAGGTTAAATTCTCACTAAAAGATGCAGCCTTTCCAGGAAGGCGTACATCTCTTGTAAAGACTTCACAGCTTACTCAAACACCTGTTACTGAAATAGGTTGGGGAAGAAAAGGAGGTCGCCCAAGGGTAAGGGATAATGCTGAAGGAAGGAAGGATGGCAGGGAAGAGGGATACATGGAATAGAACAGAGGTTTATGTTATGGTAAGAAGTGGGACTCAGTGGGAAAAAGAGGAAGCCAAGTAGAATTTTCACATGAGAGGGGCTGATGGCAGTCTGGTAAAGGTTAAGGGACTTGTGTAGAAACATGCCATTTCCACTGGCATTTGTTTTTTGAGGCTTTCAAAAGTGTCAGTCATTCAGTCATGTACAACTCTTTGTGCCCCATGGACTGTAGCCCACTAGCTAGGCTCCTCTGTCCATGGGATTCTCCAGCCAAGAATATAGGAGTGGGTTGCCATTCCCTTTTCCAGGGATCTTCCCGACCCAGGAATCAAACCCAGATCTCCTGCATTGCAGAGAGATTCTTTACCATCTGAGCCACCAGGGAAGCTTGGGAAACCACCAGGGAAGTTGGTAATAGAAACTGTGGTGGGTTCAGAGTAATAAACCCTCTTTTGCCTGGACTAAGGGGTTTCCCAGGATGCTTGCCTTTTAGTATTAAACTTTCATCCTAGGTGGGTTGATACCAACTGTTTTCCAAACTACCTCATGGAGTTACAACTGAAGCCATGGAATAATGCAAGGGCAGAGGGTTGGGAAACCATGGGCAGATATTTTTCTGCTCAGAGTGACAGGGAACAGACACATTATTGATGGTTCTTGCAGTGCCTCACGTGGACTTGGCAGCTCATGAATACAGATCAAGAGGAAATGGAACATGAGGGCAATGAATTAAAAGAGAAAATGATTTGGAACAAACTGCTGAGGACAGGGAAAGAATAGTAAAATAGGCAATAAATCTAGAATGCAAACCAGAGCTAAGTGTAATAATGCACCCGGATACTTACAGTGTCAGAGAGGTCGGGCTAGGTCCTAAGCCAGTGTCTTTGGTTTAGATCAGGTGCCCCTGTGCCCATGTGTATCATGGAACAACCCCCTCTCTGCACTTGTCTTCACCTCACAGATTCTGGAATATCTTTTCCTTCTTTCCTTCCTACTCGCTCACCAGAGGGGTATGTTATTCAAAGTTAGTGACAAACCCACTTCTACCCTCTGACATACCCATTCTTCTCCCTCCCAGAAGGAATGAGTTTCTCCTATGACTGGACATGTTGTAGGGCTGGTTTGGAAGTTTGGGCATGAGAGTGGGGTGGGGCATGCTTTTACCTGCTTTGGAGAGTGCATTTGTAGGGGTTGCTTCCTCCAAGTCCAAGACCCAAAAAGTTTGCTGGAAACATCTTGTCTCTGCATTGAAATGAGAGCAAGACCTGCTTACTTTGTTTCCAAACTATGTAATGTGTTTCAGGAAAGGCTGATAAGCTGTTATGTTTCACTAATTCTGACCTTTGGACTTTCTGACCTCATACAGACCATAGTTGACCACTCAGTCAACAATTATATCTCCAATGAAGAACTGGGCTCCCCCAGGAACTAGTTCTTTGTATCCAAGATGCTGGTACATCATGCTCACTTCCCTGTACTTTATTGTCAGGTTGCCTTCACTTCTCTAACACACAATCTCAGTTATTCTCTCTGGGCCTTAGAGTAGTGCCTCTACAGGTTGATTTTATTTTTATGAAAATAGGGATTGAAATATCTTTTTCAGTGTATTTTTTACATTATATCTCCCAGTCAGTAGAAATCCAAGGAATGTTCTATGAGTGTTCATAGCTGCTCAGATTCCAAAATAAAATAGATCCTGGAATTCAGGAGGTGCTCAATGAAGATTTGCTGTGTACACTGTAAACTGCTTCATGTAATGTTTGGTGAATGACTCAGTGGATGAATGAGCAAATACAATCGCAAATTAAAAGATAGTGATTTTGAAGATTAGTGCTTCCATGTAGCCCTCAAGTTCACATGACATTTGTTAGACGATAATGTATTATTTTCTCTGGACTTTCAACATAGTGTTCACCATTATTAAGTGATGCTGATTGCATCTTGGGGAAATAGGTGGAAATGATCATCTGCATCTGACATATGATTTCGAAGAGGGTGCTGAAGAAGGAAAAGGAAGAAGACAAAGAAGAAAGACAGTCAGGTTTCCTTATCTGAGACTCTGATGCCCACATCCCCGCCACCTCACCTCCCATTCAAGCCTGTCACTAGCATCCCAAGTTGATCAAATCTTCCTGCTTGCTAACTTTTAGGCCTCCAGTGACTTTAAGTCTCCTTCTCTAACTGGAACAAACAGCTTGTGCATGCTTAGTACCAGGCTGGCACAGAGGGAACTATGGACACATAGAAACATGGTCTCTGTGTCAGGATGATGACAATCTACTTGGGAGGTAAGAGGTGCCTGCAGAAAGCAAATGTGAACACACAAGTCCTTGCCGTGCATCATTAAGTGCCAAATTGGGTGGTGCAGAGGGTATGGGGCCAAGGAGCTCAGAGGGCAGAGGTCCAATATAGGATAAAGTAAACAGGGAAAGCATGATTTCATTTAGCTGAATTCATCCAGCCCCATCTGTAAAATGTATGTCTTCTCTCTTCTCTTTTCTGCAGGTGGGAGTTGGGGTGGGCTGGCAGGATGGGCTGTAGAACCTCTCCAGGGACACTACCCTCTGAGCTGTTGTATGTCACTAAATTCTACCCAAGATTTCATTTCAAAAGTATCCTATTGCTAAAATAAAATTCCCCAGCCTCCTTATTATATTGACTAGACTCTTAGAAAACAAAGAATTTATCTTTTTATTGAAGTATGGTTAATTTGCAATGTTGTGTTAGGTTCAAATGTACAGCAAAATGATTCATGCATATATGATTGATACTTATTCATATACATATGTATATGTGTATTATACACACACACATATATATATATACACACACATATGTTCTTTTTTCATTCTTTTCCGTTATAAGTTATAAGATATTAAGTGTAGTTCCCTGTGCTTTTCAATAGGTCAGTAACATCATTTTTATATTTATTCCAAAGGTATTAGCTGTATTCTTAAGCAGCTTCTAACCTAACAATAGCATCTCATGACCTTAATCAATAGGACTGGCATTACTACAATTTGTCAAAATAGTAAGTGATAACCAATAAATTGAATCGTTATTCTCCTTTGTTCATAGCCTCTGCTTTAAAATAATTTCCTCACCAGCAGATTTTTAGATTTCAAAATAGATTATTGTACCTGGAAAAGGCTTAATCTGTTTTAAATCAGTTCCCCTGGATTTACTTAAAATCTAAAACAGCAGTGATGACAGAGCTGAGGGCTTTACTACCTCCAAAGGTCTTAGAGCTTAGAGTTCGGTCCCTTAGCCTTTCTTACTGCTCAGGAGAATTATGGAGGCTTTTAAAATTTAATTTCATTTTTCTTTTTTTTTTTTTGGCCACGCTGCTTGCAGAATCTTAGCTCCCTGACCAGGGATTGAACCCTGGCCCTTGTCAGTGAAAGTGCTGCATTCCAACCACTGGGCCACTGGGGAATTCCCTACGTAGGCTTTTAATACCACAGCTTCCTGGACAAAAGGTCATATCTCCACACCATAGTGAGCTTTGCCTGGGCATGTGAGGAAAGAAGGGGCACCGACTTTTGGCGGCAAAGAGGGTGGCAAAGAGGCCAAATGTGCACCATGGCTGCTTGCATGATGACCACTGCTTCCCTGGTCTGTCCTGGACCTGGCCATGCTGCCTGGGGCCCAGCCTGTTTGCCGCATCCCCTGCAGTGTGGGCCTGGGTTTCCACAGGTGTTCTTCACACCTGAGCTTGTTGCTCTCCCATGCCCCCACTCCCCAGTCTCTGCCCTTGCTGTTGACTTCCCAGGACTGTTTAGTTGGGGACACGCTACAGAGATGGCTGCCTCTCTCACTGATCTGTAAGGCATGCTTTCTAAAGGGCCTTTGAGGAATATTTGCCACAAAAATAAGGTGTTTCTGGGGCCTAAAATATTAGGCTAGCAGAAAAAGAACGCCTGGGTGTGTATGTGTGTGTGTGCACTTCCAAAGGAAACTAAAAGGAGGAAAGAAGAAAAAGAGGCACACCCCTCCTCCAGTCCTCCCCTCCAACACACCCCTGACCCACTTTCCCTGCCACAGTCCCCTCTTTTGTCTTTTCAATGTAAGAGGCTTCATCAGCATGAAAGGAGGAATGCTGGGGCCTCTTGAGTGGGCCCAAGCCAATCCAGGGCTCTGCTGACATTTTGGGCAAAAGTAGGCAGGGGTTTCCAAGCCTGGGCACTGTCCCCTGGGGATCCACCTTACCTCTCCTCTGGGGCACCTCCTCCCTGGGCATCCTAGCTGTTAACAGCCTTTCCTCTACGCCTTGTGTCCCATCCCTGGCTAATGTCCAGGGCTGGTAAGAGGAGGTGGGAGCAGGGCTAGTATGTGCCAGAGCCCCAGGTTTCAGAAACCACAGGGATTCAATGCCATTCAGGGCAGGTTTTATCAAAGGCATTAATCACCCAGTAATCCTGGTGGCAGGCATCGAGCTGGGAAAGCCAGTGGCTATCCCCATCCCCTTCCTTTCCTGAGAGCTTATCTCTGATTGTAATGGCCTCTCCATAGCTGGTGAAAATTGAACTCAGGGCCTTTTTCTTTAGATAATCACCACGGACCACAAAATACTCTCACTTTACAGACAGCTGTGTCCCTTGAGGCTTCCCATGGGTTCTGGTTTCATAAAGACTCAGTTGTCAGGTTAGAAGGAATGCAATGTGCGTCTCCCAGTTTACTGAATTTGCACAAATCTCCGAAGTAGCATTGCTGGACGTGGCTTGCAATTGCAGACTTTAATGCTGTGCACTGATTTGTATAAAATCAAAGTTGGGGAGGGTTATGGCCCCCCTCCTAACCCTCTTTTCCCACAGACTCTCACCCGGCCCTTTTTATTTGGGGCCTGCAAAGTAGTTAAAAATGTCAAACTCACAGTATGCACTGTCAACATCACAATGAAGAAGCTGAAATCAAATCCTTCAACTTCTGAGGTGATACTTTATGCGTACACACAGGCCTTTCCATCAGAGCCTCCAGCACCTTAGGGAGCATTAACCCTTGTTTTACCTCCTGGGATTGGGCCTGGAGCACAAGCTGGTGAAGGCGGATGTATTGGGGGAGGGGTGTAGCACCCCATTTCCATGGCGAGTCCCAGGTCAATTGTCATAGATGCTCAATTTTTTTATCTCTTCCCTCCACCTCCTCTTTCAAGGGGCATCTACCCTATCACCCTCTAAAGGTTCCTAGTGCCCCAAGGGTGTCAACAACCCAAAAATTGGGGGCGGGAGGAGAAGGGGATGACAGAGGATGAGATGGCTGGATGGCATCACCGACTCGATGGACATGAATTTGGGTAAACTCTGGGAGTTGGTGATGGACAGGGAGGCCTGGCATGCTGCGATTCATGGGGTTGCAAAGAGTCGGACACAACTGAGCGACTGAACTGAACTGAACTGATGTGTTGAGAGCACTGGCAAGCAGCCCTCTCTCACCCATTGGAAAAATAAAAGCATTTCTAGGCTTGAAGTATGATCTATCACAAATGCATCTAAGCCTCCATTATGGGAATAATGTAAACTTTGTTGGACTTCACACTTTATGGTTTACTCTTGTTTTTGTTGGATTTATGTGTGGGGGATGTTGGTGACATCAGCAGCGAGAAAAGCCTGTGAATGACTTTATCCAACGACATGTCTGGGACCATCCCTGTGCCACCTGCTGTGTCTTTTCCAAGTTGCACTTGGTGCCCCAACTTTGTGTAAGGTATGATCTGTTGTCGGTGAGAGTTACCAGGAATTTGCTGTTTGATCCCAGTGCTCATTCTGCAGAAACGTGGACCTGATCTTTATCAATGTTTGATCTTAGATGGAAGGGTCATATATTTGCTTCTCTTGGTATAAACAGTGTTTCTTAAAATGCAATCTGAGGCCCATCTGCATGAGAATGATGTGGATCACTTTTGAAATGTGCTGATTTTCAGGCCCCCAGGGACTCATACTCTTCAAAACCACGCTAATTTGTTTAAGAAATGCTGGAGTGTTCCTGTGTTACTCCTCCTAACATCTCTGCTTCCTATTTCTGATCCTGTTAACTTTTATAGGGCAGACTCGCTGGCCACAGGCTGTTTCTTAAGCTTTGGTAGAACCATTACCACCATGAGCAAAGGAACCAGAGTTACTGAAGGTTCTCAGCATAAAGGGAAATAGGCTGTAAACATGATTAAATGCCTGCCTCCAATATTTTTCTCCTTCCCATATCTGGATCTTGTGCATCTCCAAGGGCATGGAGCACTTACTCCATCATGATACTGTGGGAATAAGCCCTGGGAAATGAGTCCCATGGTCTTTGAGGCCTATGATACATCTCCTCTAAGAGCCAAGCAGAGGGCCTGGGTTATAGAAAGCAGCAGTAGTCACACTAGTTCAAGACTGAAGTGTGAAGGTCACTGCCATCTATCTGTGTATAGAATTCAGAACTGAGTAGTGAAGGCTCTGAGTGTGTGCATGCTAAGCTGCTTTGTTGTATGGACTCTTTACAACCCTATGGACTTTAGCCTGCCAGGTTCTTCTGTACATGGGGATTCACCAGGCAAGAATACTAGAGTGGATTGCTATGCCCTCCTTCAGGGGGATCTTCCTGACCCAGGGGTCAAACCCATATCTCTTATGTCTCCTGCATTGGCAGGCAGGTTCTTTACCACTAGTGCCACCTGGAAAGCCCATAATGATGACTACATGCTTTTAATCCAATTTTCCATTGTTCATATTGGTTTACCAACTCTCTTTTCAATGTTTATAGTCCTCAGAGAGATCTAGGGATTCTAGGCATTCCCTGGGACACTGGAAGGTCAGGCAGAGTTGAAATGGTGGAAATTATTATCTGTGTGATCAGAGTCAAATCACTTAAGTAACATCTCTCTCTGAGCCTCAGTTTCCTTGGTTGTAAAAGGGGACTGGTAATGAAAGTATGTAACTCACTAGGATATTTTAAATTAAATGATGTATTTAAAGCAAATGGCACATATCCATGCTTAATAAATGGCAGTAGTTTATGTGTTTATCAGGATGAGAAGGGTAGATGCATGTGTGCGCAGTCGTGTCTGACCTTTGCAACCTCATGGGCTGTAGCCCACCATGGAATTTCCCAGGCAAGAGTACTAGAGTGAGTTGCCATTTTCTTTTTCAGGGGATCTTCCAGACGCAGGGATCGAACCCACGTCTCCTGCATTGACAGGCAGATTCTTTACTACTGAGCTGCGAGGGAAGCCCAAGGTAGAGGGGGAATTAGATCCTGGAGGTAGAAACTGTATCTGAGGACAGGCTTGATAGTTGCCATCACCAGCTACTGCTAAGTCGCTTCAGTCGTGTCCAACTTTGTGCAACCCCATAGACGGCAGCCCACCAGGCTCCCCTGTCCCTGGGATTCTCCAGGCAAGAACACTGGAGTGGGTTGCCATTTTCTTCTCCAATGCATGAAAGTGAAAAGGGAAAGTGAAATCTCAGTCTTGTCCAACTCTTAGCGACCCCATGGACTACAGCCTACCAGGCTCCTTCATCCGTGGGACTTTACAGGCAAGAGTACTGGAGTGGGTTGCCATTGCCTTCTCCAACAATCACCAGCAAGCACCTCCAAAGCAGGTCTTGGCTATGTATCATGTCTTGCAGATATGATTACCATCTCTGACTTTCCAGTTTAAGACAGAAAACACTTAAACATGAAGAATACAGCATAGCACTTTAAAAATAATGAACAGGTAAAGACACACATATATGCCTGTTGTACCTGCCCAGCCATTCCCCACCAGGGAGAGCAGCCTGATGGAGAGAGAGGAAATTGCCTGAATGAAGGACTAGAAGGCACTGGAAGGGGAGCTGGGCCAAGCATCTCAGCAGGTGGAAGTAATTTTTGGCAGCAGTGTTAATGATCACCTGGTCAAGGTGGGGAAGCAAGCCCTGCCCACTCCCTTTTCCCTTATTTGTTTTTATCCTGAATTGTGAAAGTGTTAGTCACTCAGTTGTGTCCGACTCTATAACCCCATGGACTGTAGCCTGCTAGGCTCCTCTGTTCATGGGATTCTCCAGGCAAAAATACTGGAGTGGGTTGCCATTCCCTTCTCCAGGGGATATTCCTGACCCAGGAGTCAAACCCAGGTCTTCTGCATTGTGGGGTGGATTCTCTACTGTCTGAGCTACCAGGGAAACCCTGAATTGTAAGTCAAGTTAAATGCTTGTTTTTAACTCTCAGTTGGGAAAGTGTGACCCTATCACACCCAAGGGGCTCCAAATGTGCTTTTAAACAGAATCTGGCCTCAGAATCCTAAGATATGTGGATGAATAGATCATAAAAAACAAGCAGGAAATATGGCTGTGCTTTCATTTTTTTCTTGAAATGATTAATAAGACATCTCACTAGAAATTAAGACAAGACTTCAGTATGTTTTCTCTAGAGGAATAGAAATAGTGCTTTGGGAAATCTATCTTACCTTGGAGGAAATCTTCAGTGATTTGTTTTTACTTGCACTTTTTTCCTTAAAGAAAAATGTAGTATCTAATATATGGCTTATCTTTGTTACTTTCTACTATGGAGGTCTGGAGGCTGTATGTAGGGGAGACAGAGCTGTGTTGGGCATCATAACTCCTGACCACTGACTTTTTCAAAGTCCCGAGTCCCCTTGTAATAAAGCTCCAAAGACTCTGTGTAGAGTAGACTTTCCTAACCTCCCTCACTGGAGAGTTCCTTAATGTTACACCAGCCATGACAAGGATCTGGGCAAACCTGTGTCCTTACCAGGTTCCTGAGTTTCCCTCCAGAGCTTGCTGGCAATCAGTGAACTGAACCAAAGCGGTTCTTGCTTGTCTTACCTTAAAACTCCATTTGTCAAACAGCAGTTGTACAAGGGAAAGGTCAGCACTTTATGTTCTGAGCACTTAATCATTTCTTAAAATGGATAGAGTCCAAGAGGTTTTCAAACTAGTCCTTAAATGTAAAGGAAAGGAGGTAGGTCATTCCATTAAGAATAAAAACCCAGTGCCTGTTCTTCTTTGTTACCCCATTCCATCCCCCCATACTGCTGTGTCCCAGTAGAAATGTCACAGATCTGCAACCAATCAATAGATCTTTATTGAGCACCTACTATATGCCAAACATTTGTTGAAGGAATAGCTAGGATTTTCCTTATGATTTATTTTGAAAATTGTACAATCATGTTTACTTTTATTATTTTTTAAATAACGAAAGTGGAACACATTCACTTAAAAAAAATGTCAAACCACATAGAAAAATTCTCCAGGGATAACCACTGCTGATAATATGCATAATTTCTCCTATTATATACAATGATTTGCTGTATTCAGTCAACAAGCTACCTACTTCTTTCTATGTCAGTATATGCACTGTTAGCTCAATTTTTTCAACCCCTTCTAAGTTTTTCTTTCTACTATACATGTACCACAATTTGTGTGACTTATCTTTTCTCATATTAATGAATATTTATGGTGTCTACTTTATTGGCTTACAAAGAATGTTTCAAAGAACATTAGTGAGCTTATATCTTTAGGCTCTGCGTGGTCACTTTGGAAAAGAGGAATTGTTGGGTGTCAGTGTTTGTACTTAAAAAACTTCAGGTACTTCTAATTTGCTTTCCATAAATATAGAGTTTATTTAAACCCATAAGTGGCATATTAAATAGGCACTATCTTTAACCAATTCCTACATGAAAGTGAAATATTTGGGGACCTTAATACTCTAACAAATCAATAATAATCAGTGCTCTTTGAAAAAACAGTTTTTGGAAGTGGCAAAGAGCATCCACTCACATGGTAATGGGGGGTGTGAGTTAATTATTTTCCAAGTGCAGGGAGAGTGCTTATCTAACATACACCCCATTCCGTGGGCTCTGCTAACCTTGTTCCTGCCTTGTCCCTCAAGGTCCTCCTCCCCCCATTTCTGCTTCAGATTCATGACGGCGGGAGGTATGGGTATAAACAAATAACAACACAATGGCTGCCCTCAAAGACCTTTCAAAGTGACTTGGGGAGACAGAAACACAGATGGCTAAAAAACAAGCTAAAAATATATCAGTATATAAAAAGCAGCAAATAAATATAAATAGTCAGCATCATTATAGCAGTTCAGAGGAAGGAAGGAAAACAGTGAGCTACGGTGTTCCAGCTTGACGGCAGGAATGTGGTATAGGGTTTGTGGATTTCTCAGGTTGGGGCGGGGGGGAGAAAACCCATAAAAACCACGAGTAAGAATCAGTTCACAGAAGAAGGGAGATTCCTTGAGAGAGTGGAAAATAGCAGGGGAGGCACCCATTTTTATCTTGTGAATTGGAAGTGGGTGGGGCTTATAGTACTTCTTCATGTAATTAGAGATACTTGGCAGAGATGATTTATTGATTTGATTTTTGGTGTGATCAGAGTGGTGTAGGAAGGTGATTACGAATCTGAAGAAGCCTATTCTCAGAAAAGAATGCTCCCATATGCACATACATAATTTGGGATACATTTCAGGGAGCCCTACCCCCAAGTTGAAAAACTTTATAGTATACCTGAAAAGAGTTTCATTTTTCCTAGGACAAGCCATTCAGGAAAAAAGTCAACCAGGTACACACACACACACACACACACACACACACACACACACACACACACACGTATCAGTCAAGGAGGTGTGTATATATGTATATATATGCATATATACACACACATATATATCACAGTAAAAGTTGTTAGGCAATATAAGACATAAGTAATTGTTACGTTGTTGTTACACAGGCAATATAAGATGTAACTAATATTCATTTACTCATGAATCATCATGAAGCTGACTGGAAACAGGTGGGTAACAACTTGTCAAGGGCCCACTGGCCCTCACATGGCTCCAGCTTAGCCACCGTCAGTGGGAGGAGGTGATTCTCTTTGCCTTTCTCAGGAGAAAGGATATGACCTGAGGAAAACCAGGCTTCTGAAAATTTGAATCAATGGGATTATTTACGCTTGCATCACCGGAATCCGCTCGGAGATGCCGATTTTGCTGCAGAAAAGATACTCTTGCTCCCCACCCCCTCCTTTCTTTTTGACAGTCAGTTAATAAAGACTCAACAATAAGCAGCTGCCAGTGATGTCATGTGGGACTTTGTCCACGGAGCTTGTATTTACAAGCTCAGAGCAACCACGGAGCCGCAGCCGGGGGAGCAGCCGACTCTCGGCAAACTTGCTCTGAATTCGCGGTAGCAACTTTTGCTGCTGCTTTGGCTGTTCAGGAAAACTGGCGTGTTCTCTGAGCCCAGCCTTTTCAGGCTTCACAAATAAACAGAGGATCAACTCGGGAGGAAATGTTTAACTGGAGAGAATTGCAGTTCCTGTGTTTGTCTCCAGGGCTGTGAGATGTGTTGACTGCAGAGCTGACGACAAGTAAGACTGTTGGAATTTTTTTAAAACTCTCGTAACAGTTCTTCTTATTTATATGGCTTGCTTTGCTTTTAAAGTGAGATGATGAGGTGTATGTATTTCTCCAGGCTCTCTTGCTGCCGCAACAAGTATGCATTTGTTTCAAGTAGTAATTACAGTGCACTGAAGTTGATGGGGTAGGTGTAGAGAACTTGCACGTAGCTGATAACGAGATACTGAGTTCCTGATCCTCATTTGCCTCTGCAGGGAGATTGGAATTTTTTTTTTTAAATGAAAAGCAACCAACCATACAGAAAACTATTAGCTTGACCTAGGAATTTTAGTATAAAACTGTAAAGACTGATTTTTAATTAACTGTTTGTGTTGGAAAGGAAAACACACTCTTGTTTTTCTTCTCTGATCCTTTCTGTGGTTTATAGATTTTAATGTGTGTGTGTTCAATGTCTACTTCCCTTCTTGATTACACCCTCCTTCCAAACACACACACACACACACACAAACTCATTCATTCTCAGGGAATTTGAACGTCTATAGACAAATGTTTTGCAATGGAAACCACTTCTATCTGGATTTCTTCCCTTTAGGTATCTAGAGAAATGTTTGCTGTTCTGACTTGTCCTCTGAGATGGGAACCTGAATGAAGGTGCTACTGAAAAAGTCAAACTTTGACACTCAGCTCTGTGGGGATGGGAGAACCCCATCCTTGCTTTCACTTTCCTCCAACTCTTTCAAACTCTCTGAACACATTCTTTGGGGAATAGGAAGGGTGGGCTCTGTGTACCGCCAGCCTGGACCAGGTCTCCCTCTCATTACGGCTGCCAGGTGCCACCTGGAAGCGCTGCATCAGAGCCACGTGGATTTGTCTTTCAGCTGCGTGCTTCTAGATGCAGGGTTTGCACCTGAGCGCCTGCGGCTCAGCCCCTTGTAATCAGTAGCACATTCTGGCCAATGCCTGCCATCCAATCCTAACAGCCCTGCCACATGGATTGGAAAGTGGCTGTTAGCCTGTTACCTCCTGCATGTGAGCCCCATGACTTGATCCAGGAGACCTGGCTGGTCCTCAGTTCAGCAGCTCTGTCACCAGCCCATAGGAGCAGTGACAGCCTTCACTGCCTTTCCCTTTTTCTCTGGTCTCAGAATTGTAAAACGTCAGTGCCCAAAAGCTCCTAAAATATTCGACAGTTTGCAGTGGAGTTCTGATATGGGCAGCCTCCTCATGCATGTTTGTCAGCTACAAATTTTTTCATCAGAGCACACTCTCTTGGACATGTTCTTTTTTGTTTTGTTTTTTAATTTTATTGAAGTATATTTGATTTATAATGTTAATTTCTGCTATACAGCAAAGTGACTCAGTTTTGTGTGTGTATGTGTATATATATATATATATGTATATGTATATATATGTACATATACATATACATATATATATATATATATATATATATTCTTTTTCTTTGTTTTTGACTGTGTTGCACAGCATGTGGAATCCTAGTTCCATATCTAGGGCTCAAACTCCCACTCCCTGCTTTGGAAGCACAGAGCTTTAACCAGTGAACTACCAGGGAAGTCTGGTTTATTACAGGGTATTGAATATAATTCCCGTGCTTAGACTGTAGAACCCTGTTGTTTATCCATCCGGTATCTACTAGTTAGTACTGGATATGTTTTATGTATTAAAACTCAATGCTTTCTGTGAATTTTTACTTAAGAATGGGGAAGTGCTACTAAAATAGTTTCCAAACCATTAGTCAAAGCTTATCATTTATAGAAGAAAACCTGAGGCATGAGGAGAGGAAGTAATTGGTCCAGAGTCACCTAGCAAGACAGTGGCAGAGCTCCAACCAGAAAGCCATGCTCATCCTGGCATGCATTTCACATTTCAGTTCCTCCAGAATGTAGAAGAAATAGGACCCATGTATGGTTACTAGCCTTCTTGCAGGAGCTGGCTGAGTGAAGGTGTATAGATGAAGGTGGTCTGGTAAAGAGAGAACATTTCTGTTTTGTCTTTGGCTCTGGGTATGTTTCTTAACAACTCTGTTCCTCATTAGTTTGGCTAGAGAACCGAAGAGCACTTTGTGATTACTTGACAGTTGGTGACCTCAAGTTAAGTGAGACATTTCAGGTGGTGGAATAGTACCTAAGGCAGTTTGCATCAGGCGCAGGATGAGAGACCAAAGTTGCTTTTTAGCTCTGACATTTTGTGCTTCTGCTTTACTTACATCTCTCAAATTGCTTTTATTGACCACATCCTTACCTGTCTTCCTCCTCTCTCCCAGTCTCATTTTCTCACTGCGGCCTGGACCTCCGATGCTAACACTCAGCTTGATTCCACTAACGCCCTGTGTTTCTCTTTTCTCCGGAGCCTTCCTTGTCCCTGACACTTCTGCCTGTGGAATGCCTCCATGGATTCTTCAAGTTGAAATGATGATTTTCTTCTTTGGACCCTCATGGTATCCTGTGCTGATTTTTGCTGTGGGATCTGAAGCTCTTTGCCACACAATTAAATACATCTTTCCATAAGAAGCCAGGGCTATGGTTCAGTACTTCTATATCCACAGCACTGTTACAGAGTGGTGGTTAAATATATAATAGTAAAGAAGTGAAGGACTGAATTGCTAATCTTAGGTATCCCTTTTCCTAAACCAAACATGCATGCTTCTACACATGGCTGACAAAAATATGTAAGTGTGCTGAGTGGCTTGAAGTCCATCTTCACTGAATGAAGGCCCTCAATACTGGACTCCCAAGCATGCAAACAGCGCTATTCCTGAAGTGATGTCTCCAACCTCCCCTGCCTCATTTCTCTCCACTCCCTCCCATGTACTCTGTGTCCATCCTGGAGATTCCTGACCTGACGATTCATCTATGTCTTCTGTCACGGGTTGAAGAACAGCATAGTAGAGCCATTCAGGATTTGGGTTCTGGAACCCAACTACCCAGCTCAAGTCCTCCTTTCATCACTGGCCAGCTTTATGATCTTGGTTAATTCACTTGAGTTTTCTCTTTCTGCTTTTCATCTTTAAAATGTGGCCGATAAGAGTGCCTACCTCATAGGAGTATTGTTGTTGTTCAATCAATAAGTTGTGTCCACTCTTTGCAACTCCATGGACTGGAAGCACAGGAGGCTTCCCTGTCCTTCACTGTCTCCTGGAGTTTGCTCAGATTCATGTCCACTGAGTTAGTGATGCTATCTAACCATCTCATCCTCTGCCTCCACCTTCTCCTTTTGCCTTCTGTCTTTCCCATTATCAGGGTCTTTTCCAGTAAGTGGGCCCTTCACATCAGGTGGCTGAAGTATTAGAGCTTCAGCTTCAGCATCAGTCCTTCAGTGAATACTCAGAATTGATTTTCTTTAGGATCGACTATTGTGGTCACTATTGGCCTGACCAGTGCTCTTGTTTCACCCTAGACTTAATGATCAGCATCTCCAAGGTGGGACTCAGACCGAGGCATAGTTAAAAAGTTCCTCAGATTATTTGGTTTGGAATTCCTATGTTAGCTACCAGGAGGTGCTTTCTGTTACCTACATGTGCTGGGATTGTATGTTCTCTAGCACCTCAATACCTTTATACTCTTGCTTGTGGCACCTCCCCACCCACCTAGTTTATCCTCCAGGTCCTGGCCAAATTTGTAATCTCATACCTAACTAAGCACGTGGCACAGAGTAAGTTCCCAAGAGATGATGAAAAATAAAAGTGTATGAACGCATGTTTGATAGGTACTCTAAGAGAAGATTTAAACTTTCTTCTCCATAGTCTAAACTCTTCATAGGTGCTATCTCATTGTGATCATTTTGCTCATTTTCTAGGTAAAGATACTTAGGTCCAAAAAGGTGAGGTAATGTGTAAAGGTCACATGGGCAGTAAAAGAGGCAGAGATAGGACCTGAACCCTGACCCCATACTCTTGACCTTTCATGGCAAGACTCTCCAGACGTATGGAAGGCAATCTTTCTTGTGAGCTTTACCAATGGTGGAACTTTGATTTTTCTTGTCTTTCCATGCACTGATTGTACTGGAGAGCTACACATCAGGTGAACACTTCTAGGTGCCAGCTGACTGAAGGGATGATTCACATTTTCTAGCTTTGCAGAAGGGTCAAAGCCCATGCCCAGTCCTTTGGCATTTTTGTTTTTCTTTTAATCTCAGACATGAATCCCTTTGCAGGTTGCCCCAAGTTTATGGCTCAACATCAAGATTATTTGCATTCTTGGTAGACACGTTGGTAGGCTGAGTTCAGCTTGGTTAAGAGTATGATTCAGGGGATTTAGGTTAAAAAAAAAATTGGAATTGATCGTTGGCCATTCAGTTGGTCTCTGGAAAAGTTTACCAGGGGAAGTGGTAGTATTTTGTTTAGATAGCCAGAATGGTTGAGGTTGAACACTGGCAAGTCATGCAACCAGTTAAACGCAAGATACCTTATAGCCTTATTTTTCTCTACTTCTCTAATTCTACAAAGTTTAATGCCTTTGAAATTGTAGATTCCCAACTGTGCTTTCTTTAAAGATGAAATAATAAATCTCTCAGATACATGAGAACATTACCCACAGCAGTTACTATGCCTGAATACATACTTGTCTAATGAAGTGTGTCCTGTCCTTTTGGAAGCCTCCATTACACAAGGTACTTCCCAGTAGTTACATAAATTAATCTGGTATTTTCAGGGCAAGAAATCAGATCTCTCCTTTTAGAAATAAACTTTCTGAATTAGTGATTCCTTTGAGTAGAATTTGGATGCACTATAAGAAACCAATGGACTGAGTTCAAGAAGAAAGTCTCAAACCCATTTTGGAACTTAAGCTTGGATAATAATAGGTACATATTATAATATTGAAAGAAAAACTGTTATTTCTAAAATGTGGGAACAAGTATTACTGTCAGTGCGTGTCTGACAAACTATTCCAAGAAGGGTCCTTGCTTCATTTGACAAACTGAATATGGAAACATAGACCCCTGATCCAGGCCAATCCAAAAGATATATCCTAAGTGGATTCCATTGCCAGGACTGACCTGTTCTTAGAAACTTTTTTTTAAAAAAATAAAAGTAATACATGTTCATAATTTAGAAAACCAAATAGTACAAAAATGTCTATATAAATAACTATATTCACATATGTCACTTGGTATATATTAAATGGTAGTCCTAAAATTGAGTTGGACACCACTGAGCAACTGAGCACGCATGCACTAAAATGTTTACATATATATAAACAGTGCTTGTATATATGACAAGATATATATCTAACAGTCCTGAGCAACCTCCAAACCCCATTCCTCAGTCCTGCTTTTCAGAGGGTTTTCTTTTAGCTGTTTTTTCTATAATATTTTTAAATAATGCTTTTTATGTCTAGTTATAATATAAAATTATTGTTTACCTTCTATTATGATAGATTACAATATATATTTGTTACACTTCCCATACTTATCCTGTTCCCCAATGGAATTATATCACAATTTTAGTTAAATGTATATTCAGTGCTTATTTTTATCACGACTATAAATAACATTTACTGTTGAGTCAAATAATTATTGTATTTCCTTTCTGTTAAAAATATTTGTTCTCAAATTATTAATTGCCTCATTTAAAACACTAACTTGGCTTTCTAGGAAACTATAGATAAAATTTCCAACAGCCTTTTGATGAATATGCCAAAGATAACTTAATTTTAAAACATTATTCTATGGATAAGTTCTTAAGTCACCATATACTGTTTTCTTTTCTTTTTTTTGGTTAGTTGTCAAGCAGGAGAAGTTAAGTATTTGTGTCATATCAGAATCAGTTTAAAAGGCCTGCCTTCAGTATTTTTTTAATTCTAATTATAGTCAATTACTCATATGTGAATAAATAGACTGAAATGATCTGGTTTATTGTAGTTTGTAAATAACATTCATAATTTAGTTTTATGGTTGCATGAATATTAATACATTTCAGTGTAGGAAATAGCCTTTGTTTCTGAGTACCTTTGATATACAGAATAACTTTATCAGAGGAAAGCAAATGTAATGTTATTTTATGAATAGCTAAATGAATGGCCCACTCAAAATGACATTTATTTCTTCCCTTTCTCATTTTCTTCTCATTCTTTCAGCCCAGATTTGCACAATCAGGAATGTGAGATGCTTTATTATTGGGAGTATTAGTTAAAATAGTTTACTTAAAGTAATGTGAAAGAGACTGTGTTTTTGGAGATTGCCAGTAGAGGGCCTTATTAAACTGAGTAAAACTTCTCATACAGACCAATTGCAACAGGTACCATGAAAGAAACCGTTGAAAGTTTTTTAGGACACCTGATTAACAGCAGTAAAAGTACCAAGGTAATTTTTTAAAGTGCCTTATATTTCTTCCAGTCTGGAGAAATTAGAAGTCTTAACTCTTCCATTCTTAGGGAAAATTGGAGCATTCATATCATTTATATAGCTCATCTATCAAACCAGGACTTTGGATGCCAAGTCATAAAATATGTACGACTATTCTTTTGGAGTTGGAGCACTGGTCTCTGAGCCTTTTGGGGAAACTAATGTTGGCTGCTGAGTATGGAGGGAAAAAATGACGGTTCTCCTATGCTAGGAATATATCCTAGTTTATGTATGCTTCCTATATTTGAGTGATCCCACTCTTAACAAAATGGGTTTTCTGTTTCCTGCACCTGGACTAGAATCTTCCTATTCTGTAGCATATCCTCGATTCAGACACAGGGAAGGAGAATCTAGAGAAATCATGAATGCTGGAGAGCATTTTTAAGTTCTCATATTGCCATGTTGCAATGAAGCAAAGAGCTGTGGGGACTTGAGCTGACTTGTCTAGAGTCATTCGTTGGGTTAGCACAGAGCTCTTCTCTTCCTACTCACCAAAATATCTCCTCCTGAGGAAGGCTCCCTCTCCCTCCCCAGCCTTACTGAGACAGTTCCTGCTCAGCCTAAATAGCCTTTCCTCAGGAAAGTTTTCCCTATCTGTTATAGATACGGAGAGCTTCAGGTCCTTGCTTTGCATATCACATGTCACCAGAGGAATTAAACACATGGTCAGATATTGGATTCAGAACATCTCCCCATACTGTTTCTTGTTCCATGGAGGCAGAACCTGTGTCTTTCACGTCTAATATGGTAGGTTGAGCATCAAAAGCAGTGGCTGATAAACGGTAGATGCCCAACAGATATTTGGTGCATGGACAGATACAAGCAAATTTTCAGACTTTAGTGCTTTCTCCTCTCCATTCTTATACTTCTGAAAACATTCCTTTTTATAACTCAACTGATGGCATTCAACATTCCGAACAAAGGCAAGACATTTCTTTTTACCCAACTTTCAATGAGTGAGTGAGTGCCTGTTTAGTTTCAGTAGTGTAGGTATCAATATTCACTGCATTCATCAGTGGGGGCTCTATAGGTATGAGAGTAAATGAAGAGGATGGACAGGATTTCTTTTCTTCCTTCATTGTTGAAGACAAGGGAATGGGAAGAGAAAGATGTCTTGAGCTGAGTAATGTGGCTTTTTACGTTTTCCAACTTGGGCTGGCAACTTTCTGGATACCCTTTCCCTGAGAGGCTGCCTTGTACACTAGAAAGACCAGGATTTTTTGAAGTTCATTAATACAGATAGAGTAACAAAACAAGTAGCTAAAGCTCATGCCCATGTGGCTTTAATCCTTAAATACACCTGGGTTCCAGCCTCTGACCTGATCTCCATCGACTTTGAGAGAACTGTTTAATTTCCTTGAGCTCAGTTTCCTTGTCCATAAAATGTAGAACATCAACAATGATTTCACATAATGTTTATTAAGTGCTTGCAGTATGTCTAGCCCTGTCATGCTTTCTATTTATATTGTCTCATTTAATCCTCAAAATAGCCCTCTGAGATAGAGATTCCTATTAATTCTATTTCATAGATGAGAAGACCAAGGTCCCAAGAGGTTAATTTGTTCACAATTGCACAGTTAGACTTTGACTCATATATTTGGATTATATTACCTCCTTATCACTGTAAGGATTAAATGAGATAAAGTATGTCCAGCACCTGCACAAAACTAGACTCATAGTATGTGGTGACTATTAACATTATTATTGGCTCCTTATCATTGAAGACATGGGCCCTTATAAGCAGGTGATTGTTGAAGGGAAGGGCTTCACTGGTAACTCAGATAGTAAAGCGTCTGCCAGCAATGCTGAAGACCTGGGTTCAATCCCTGGGTTGGGAAGATCCTCTGGAGAAGGAAATGGCAATCCACTCCAGTACTTTTGCCTGGAAAATGCAATGGATGGAGGAGCCTGGTAGGCTACAATCCATGGGATTGCAGAGTCAGACACGACTAAGAAACTTCACTGGTTCACTGGTTAAAGGGAAATGAGAGGCTGATGTCAGCACCATGTGTCTGGTCATAAGGACTTGCCGTTTCATCCCAACATCAAATGTCAAGAACTCCATTTACTCGGCATTTTGGCACTTACCAGTATCTGCAGCCCCCAAGAGCTACTGAGGAGCCTGTCCACCTCTATGCCTCCTGGGCCATGAATACATGTGTTATATGTTCTCATTATTTGGGCATATTTTTCATTGCTCAGTACTTTTATGTGTCTTTCTGTGTGATGCCCTTGGCTTTATCATTTCTGCATTTTGGTTGGCAAAATTCAAATCCTGTGGTCTTTTGTATGGGTAGAACTGCTTATTTGAAGAATAATAGAGTCAGGTTATAAGGTTGGATGGATATAAAGTGTGCTCAGCTCCTTTAGGTGGGATCTTAATTTGATGTGCTTTTCCTACATCCCTGGACCGCCTTTCCCAGCTGTTCCTGCCCCTCTCTTCCTCTTGTCCCCCCTTCTCTCTTTACCCTACTTTATTTCTCTATCCTTGTCTCTCTCTATCATCTCTCTTCCCATCTCTCCCTCTTTTTTCATTCTTTTTGTTTTTCTCCTTCCTTATCTTAATTTACCTCCTCTTTCTCTCCTGCTCCCCAGAAAGCTGAGTAGAGAAGTGATGGTGGTCATTGTTTCTCACTGGTGATGGACCAGGCAATGGAGAAGGGAATCATTTCAGTTTTCTACCTCTCCATAAACTTCAGATGTCCTAGGGCCTCATTATAATGCTGATCCTATTAAACAGAGAAAACATCCAAGTTCCAAGCCAAAGCAAGGGAGAAACCAAAAGAGCAAGCAGCATGTGGAGTGGAGTGAAATCTGGGTGGAGACTTGAACAACCCTGCTGCTAAAATTGTTCCACAGCCAGCTATAGGACGTGGGATCAAGTGGCCCCATCTGCAAAGTGAAAGGTGGGATCAGATAGTCATAAGGCCGTTTCTGATGCCGGGATCCTGTTATTCCATAACATACAGTGACCTCCATCTGACTCATAGTCCAGATAATCCAGCACAGCACTCGGGAGCAAGGCCCCTCCCCCAGGACAGCAAGAAGACCCTCACAGCCCCTGAGATCTCGAGAAGCCTGGTTTTTCCAAAGTGCTGAAGTGATTTAGTCACTGCATAGTGCTGTGGGCCTTCACAACAGATGTTGAAGGATCACCCTTGAAAGGGTGTTTCTCCAGAGCATTTAATTATGACCTCCAAAGAAGATTAACAGATGTTATAATTGTCTTTACTCTTTGATTAAATAGTTTCTGCATGAGTAGCTTTCTTAAATTTTCCTTCTCTGTTTTGTATGTTCTTTAAAAAGAACTGACATGTGTCTGCAGTTTCCTAGAGATAGCTCCTCAACGGGCTTAGAAGGAATCTTTGCAGATTTATAATTTCATTCTTTCTCTTTTCCTTATCTAACTGTCTATCTGTGTTTCTCTCTCTTCTCTGCCGTCTGTTTCTCTCTGCCATCTCTCTCTGTCATCTCTCTCATCTCTGTCTCCTCTTTCTGTCTCCTCTTTCGCTCTGTCTCCTCTCTCTGCCTTCTCTCCGTCTCTGCCATCTCTCTGTGTGTGTATCATCTATATATCTATCAATCAATCAGTCAAACCTGGGTTGAGGCAAACTGTCTCTCTATAGATGGAACCATTGGTTATAAAGGCAGCTGGGTGATGGGAATATGAATGTGGCTAAGAAACTGGCCACTCTTTTTACCATTTGTCCAGGAAAGTGACTGATGCCCATAAATATTCTCTTTGGAAAAAACTGTGCAAGTGGGAAAAGAAAGTTGTACAAACCTCATGCAGCAGCCAGGCATGCCAAGTGCCAAGTGTGCAAATAAGTGTGTGAGCAAAGAGAAAAAACAATGTTCACTAGGTGAATGTCTGCAGATTTCCTTGGCAGTATTTTCTCTGGGAAGATAAGTTATCAGCCAGAATCCTTATCGACATCAAAAGCATTATTATCATTCCATTATTGAGAACCCAGGATACTTCCTTTCCATCAGAGATGTGGTTTGTGTTCTAGAGCTCATTTATCTCACCTTCTACTTAGCCCAGCAAGAAAGAGGATGCCACTAACTTTGCATGAATAAGAATGCTTCTTTCTCAGCATCCAGTGTTTTTTCCTTGAGAAGAAAAAACTATAAGGAAAGGGTTCAGACATGAGGTGAATTTATGGTTGATGATGATAAGAGAAATAAATAAGTACTAAATCAATGTTTATAGGGGTCTGCCTAGTGACTGTTTCCACCTCACCATGTGGAAACATCTGAAAAGGGCTCAAAAATCAGGGCAAAGATCAATCCTTGATGAGCTTGAGGGAAGAGAGCAATCATTGACTTCTCTGGATAGTTGAGTTTAGTTCAGTCGCTCAGTCGTGTCCGACTCTTTGCGACCCCATTAATTGCAGCCCGCCAGGCCTCCCTGTCCATCACCAACTTGCAGAGTTTACACAAACCCAGGTCCATCGAGTTAGTGATGCCATCCAACCATCTCATTCTCTGTCGTCCCCTTCTCCTCCTGCCCCCAATCCCTCCCAGCATTAGGGTCCTTTCCAATGAGTCAACTCTTCGCATGAGGTGGCCAAAGTATTGGAGTTTCAGCTTCAACATCAGTCCTTCCAATGAACACCCAGGACTGATCTACTTTAGGATGGACTGGCTGGGTCTCCTTGCAGCCAAGGGACTCCAAGAGTCTTCTTCAACACCACAGTTCAAAAGCATCAATTCTGCGGTGCTCAACTTTCTTCACCGTCCAACTCTCACATCCATACATGACCACTGGAAAAACCATAGCCTTGACTAGACGGACTTTTGTTGGCAAAGTAATGTCTGTGCTTTTAAATATGCTATCTAGGTTGGCCATAACCTTCCTTCCAAGGAGTAAGCTCTTTTAATTTCATGGCTGCAGTCACCATCAGCAGTGATTTTGGAGCGCAAAAAAATAAAGTCTGACACTGTTTGCACTGTTTCCCCATCAATTTCCCATGAAGTGATGGGACCGGATGCCATGATCTTAATTTTCTGAACGTTGAGTTTTAAGCCAACTTTTTCACTCTCCTCTTTCACTTTCATCAAGAGGCTCTTTAGTTCTTCACTTTCTGCTATAAGGGTGGTGTCATCTGTATATCTGAGGTTATTGATATTTCTCCCGGCAATCTTGGTTCCAGCTTGTGTTTCTTCCAGCCCAGCATTTCTTATGATGTACTCTGCATATAAGTTAAATAAGCAGGGTGACAATATACAGCCTTGACATACTCCTAATCCTATTTGGAACCAGTCTGTTGTTCCATGTCCAGTTCTAACTGTTGCTTCCTGACCTGCATGAAGGTTTCTCAAGAGGCAGGTTAGATGGTCTGGTATTACCATCTCTTTCAGAATTTTCCACAGTTTATTGTGATCCACACAGTCAAAGGCTTTGGCATACTCAATAAAGCAGAAATAGATGATTTTTCTGGAACTCTCTTGCTTTTTCCATGATCCAGCGGATATTGGCAATTTGATCTCTGTTTCCTCTGCCTTTTCTAAAACCAGCTTGAACATCTGGAAGTTCATGGATCACGTATTGCTGAAGCCTCGCTTGGAGAATTTTGAGCATTACTTTACTAGCATGTGAGATGAGTGCCATTGTGCAGTAGTTTGAGCATTCTTTGGCACTGCCATTCTTTGGCATTGCCTTTCTTTGGGATTGGGATGAAAGCTGACCTTTTCCAGTCCTGTGACCACTGCTGAGTTTTCCAAATTTGCTGGCATATTGAGTGCAGCACTTTCACAGCATCATCTTTCAGGATTTGAAATAGCTCAATTGGAATTCCATCACCTCCACTAGCTTTGTTCGTAGTGATGCTTTCTAAGGCCCACTTGACTTTACATTCCAGGATGTCTGGCTCTAGGTGAGTGATCACACCATCATGATTATCTGGGTCATAAAGATCTTTTTTGCACAGTTCTTCTGTGTATTCTTGCCACCTCTTCTTAATATCTTCTGCTTCTGTTAGGTCCATAACATTTCTGTCCTTTATCGAGCCTATCTTTGCATGAAATGTTCCTTTGGTATCTCTTAATTTTCTTGAAGAGATCTCTAGTCTTTCCCAATCTGTTGTTTTTCTCTATTTCTTTGCATTGATCGCTGAGGAAGGTTTTCTTATCTCTCCTTGCTATTCTTTGGAACTCTGCATTCAGATGGGAATATCTTTCCTTTTCTCCTTTGCTTTTCACTTCTCTTCTCTTCCCAGATATCTGTAAGGCCTCCTCAGACAGCCATTTTCCTTTTTTGCATTTCTTTTCCATGGGGATTGTCTTGATCCCTGTCTCCTGTACAATGTCACGAACCTCTGTCCATGGTTCATCAGGCACTCTGTTTATCAGATCTAGTCCCTTAAATCTATTTGTCGCTTCTACTGTATACTCATAAGGGATTTGATCTAGGTCATACCTGAATGGACTAGTCGTTTTCCCTACTTTCTTCAATTTAAGTCTGAATTTGGCAATAAGGAGTTCATGATCTAAGCCACAGTCTGCTCCTGGTCTTGTTTTTGCTGACTGTATAGAGCTTCTCCATCTTTGGCTGCAAAGAATATGATCAATCTGATTTCGGTGTTGACCATCTGGTGATGTTCTTGTGTAGAGTCTTCTCTTGTGTTGTTGGAATAGGGTGTTTGTTATTACCAGTGCATTCTCTTTGCAAAACTCTATTAGCCTTTGCCCTGCTTCATTCTGTACTCCAAGGCCAAATTTGCCTGTTACGCCAGGTGTTTCCTGACTTCCTACTTTTGCATTCCAGTCCCCTATAATGAAAAGGACATCTTTTTTGGATGTTAGTTCTAGAAGGTCTTGTAGGTCTTCATAGAACCGTTCAACTTCGGCTTCTTCGGTGTTACTGGTCAGGGCATAGACTTGAATTACCGTGATATTGAATGGTTTGCCTTGGAAATGAACAGAGATCATTCTATCGTTTTTGAGATTGCATCCAAGTACTGCCTTTCGGACTTTTTTGTTGACCATGATGGCTACTCCATTTCTTCTAAGGGATTCTTGCCCACAGTAGTAGATATAATGGTCATCTGAGTTAAATTCACCCATTCCAGTCCATCTTAGTTCGCTGATTCCTAGAATGTTGACGTTCATTCTTGTCATCTCCTGTTTGACCACTTCCAATTTGCCTTGATTTATGGACCTAACATTCTAGGTTCCTATGCAATACTGCACTTTACAGCATCAGACTTTGCTTCTATCACCAGTCACATCCACAGCTGGGTATCGTTTTTGCTTTGGCTCCATCCCATCATTCTTTCTGGAGTTATTTCTCCACTGATCTCCAGTAGCATATTGGGCACTTACTGACCTGGGGTGTTCATCTTTCAGTGTCCTATCTTTTTGCCTTTTCATACTGTTCATGGGGTTTTCAAGGCAAGAATACTGAAGTGGTTTGCCATGCCCTTCTCCAGTGGACCACATTCTGTCAGACCTCTCCACCATGACCCATCTGTCTTGGGTGGCCCCTCATGGCATGGCTTAGTTTCATCGAGATAGACAAGGTTGTGGTCCGTGTGATCAGATTAGCTAGTTTTGTGTAATTTTAGTTTCAGTTTGTCTGCCCTCTGGTGACCTCTCGCAACACCTACCGTCTTACTTGGGTTTCTCTTACCTTGGACGTGGGGTATTTCTTCACGGCTGTTCCAGCAAAGTGCAGCCGTTGCTCCTTACCTTGGACAAGGAGTTACTCCACATTCAAGGTCAGGAGGGGCCGTCGTGAATATATTAGTAGATGGAAGAAAAAAGAGTAGATGCAGCCGCAGGTTTATTTTAGAATGTGTATGGAACATAGGTTGACACAGTTCAGTGCTGGATGCTCAGAACCAATAATAAGCATCCTAAAGGAAAGTGGAGACATTTGATCAGCTCTATCAGAGGTCAAAGGATGCCTGAAAAATGCTCTGGAGGAAAGTTATTCCATAGGGTGCTGGCCAGATAACACTCCCCAGGGCATAAGAACATGGCAACATTTCTACAAGAACATGGCAACATTTCTACAAGACTATGCTTCTGTACCTGTCTCTTTTTCACTTCAATTTCTAGGAAGCTTAGAATCAAAACCTAAATGTTTAATTGCAAGTGCTCTGTTGGCTCATATCCTACATATTTGCAATTTTCCATCCTCTCATCTTTGTAGCTTGTGACAGACAGAATTCTATGATAGGCCATAAGAAGCCATTCCCTTGAATAATCCTCCCCCCTACTTTGTGTGGGCAGAGCCTAATCACTCTCATGATTAGGTTACATGATATGGCAAAAGTGGAGAGATTTTTTGCAAATGTAATTAAAGTCCCTAATCAGTTTACTTTGAGTTAATAAAAAGAGATTTTCTTGGGTGAGCCTGACCTAATCAGACAAGTCCCTTAGAGCAAGTCTTGAGATTAGAAATTTGAAGCTTGTGTTTTCCTGCTGAGCTTAGAAAAGCAAGTCATCATGAGTTCTACAGATAAAAGAAAATGAATTCTGCCAACAGCAACATGAGCTCAGAAGAAGACTCTAAGCCTCAGGTGAGACCTGAACAAGGTCCCAAATTTAAGTTGTTGTCAGATTCCTGAGTCATGGAAGTTGTAAGATAATAAATGTGTGTTATTTTTAAGCCATTCAATTTGTTACACAGCAATAGATAAGTAATAATAATATATACATTTTCACTCATCTCTATGTCAGTTTTATCCTGTATTTGTTGTGTAGATGGCCTCTTTAGTTTCTTTGTAATTTGATTAAAGTTGAATGGATTAAGGAATAAATAATGTCCTAGGACCTCTGACACCTACTCCAGGGTGACAGGGGTGGTGCTATCCCCTTCATCACATTAGGCTCCCTCCCACTTCTGTGACTTTCATTTATCTCTATTTGGAAGGTCTTAGAATCTCTACTTCTTCAAACTTCATCCTAACTTAGAGGCTCAGCTTGAATTCTCCGTCCTCCATAATTCTTACAATCTGAGTTTTTGGAGGTTTGTTTTTTGTTTTTCTTTCTAAAATCCCTACAGCAAGGGTTTCCAGTCTGAGGGCTGACAGCATCATAATTACTTCAGGGAGGTTTTAAAAATGCAGATTCCCAACGTTCTCTCCCTCTCTACCTTTTCTAGAAATTCTGGTTCATTACTGAATTTTTGAAAATCTTCCCAGGTTGTATCACTGGGCATCGAGGTTTGGTAACAGTTGCCCTGTCATTCTTAACACAATGTTGGCTCTGTATATAGTGTCCTGTGTGACTTAGTACCTGGTCTTGAGGCTTTCAAAACTTCAAGCCAAATACATAAATCACCTATAGCCTGGACAGCATATTGTGCATTTCTTTAATATTAACCTTGGTTTCATTATGTTTATACTAGTAGCTTCCCTTTGGCTTTCCTTCCTCAATTATTTATAATTTTCTTTTTGTGTATATTTTTGTATTAAGTAATCACAAATCCTTGTTGGGTGGGGTGAGATTTGGAATGAATAAATAGAAAACCTGTGTCCTCATTCCTAATATTTTAATATATGTGAATCTTGTTTCCTTGGCAACAGCAAAATTTTCTAAACCACAAACTCTGACTTATCCTCTTTCATGCCCTCATTATACCTTGCACAGTGTGAGCATATAGGAATGGTGCTCAGAAAACTCAAGACTGATGGTTGGACTGATAAGAAAAGGTTCTTGCTTTATACAAAGAGTATTTCTTCCTCTCCTTTCTGCTCCCACCTTGTCTCCTTCCTCACCTGCTTCTCCTATCTTTTGAAGCACTGAACAAAGAATTACTCTTTTTTCCTGGACTCAATCATTCGAGGCTGGCACAATGCAGAGATAAGGCTTTAGAATTCATAGGAGGACTCTTTGTCTCTTTCAGGGGGTTTCATCTGCCTGAAATGGCTTTACCCTGAGGTGTGTTATTTTTTTAACCTCCTGGTTCTGTGAGCAGGCACAGTTTTAGACACAAGACTGGAGGTGTGAGCAGGAGGAATAATCATTGGATGCTACCCTTTCCCTTTATAAAGCCTCATTAAATGGGCTGCATTCGAGACAGCAACTATGCCCTTTTATGCCAAAGCACACATCTGTGGTACCACTGGAAATAGTATTGTGCAAGCTGTATTTGGTGAGTGGAACATTATTGCGTGGGGAGGCTGGTTTATCATATAGAGCTGAGGAATGCTCCAGGGAAGTTCTACAGATACAGTCATTGTGGAAAAATTGATAAAGTGTACTCCTCTAAATACTCCTTTGAAGCATTTTCAACTGTTTTGAAAATGTATACTTTCTTGAGCAGTGAGGAGTCTCCTGTGTCTTTCTACTTGTCCTTTCTGTAAATCTCTTTTTACTTCGATTCTCCTCAGTGGGTGACTATTTTTTTTTTTTTTGCCATTGACTTTCTCTTGAATGTATTTGATTGTATCTGAAGATCTGAACTGGTCAGGTGGGCATGATGAAATATGCTGTGTATTTATGTGTCTGTACATGTGTGCATATATGCATATGAGCATATGCATTTGAGTTTCGAGGTTCCTTTTTTTTTTTTTTGCCATTTCCATTAGACAGAAACAGAATGCTATTTCATACATCCTCCAATTTCCAAATTAAACTAACTGAACTTAGAAGGCACTCTATAAGAAACTCAAATAATCCCAGGGCATTTTAAATAGTGGCATTTATCATTTTCTACTAAAATCAAAAGTACTTTCTGCTTGATGGAAAGCTTTTTGTGCCATTTTCTCCAATATAGTGGGATTACACTTAAACCATTTTAAATCTTATCAAAGGTAAGTGTTTGGGCCATTAAATTCTGCCTCTTTCCTACTTCCATCACCCTATGTACTTGTAAGGATACAGAATATTCACACGACTCAAAATGTTTCAGTTTTATTTCTTAGATACATATTTAGTGAGAGCTCATGGAAGCATTATACATTGTAGGTTCTCAGAGCCAACATCTTGCATGTAGAGAAGATCTGTGTAGTAGTGACTGAAGCTGACTAGACTTGGAGTCAGTCCAGCCAAAAATTCTGGGCTGGGTGAAGCTCAAGCTGGAATCAAAATTGCTGGGAGAATAACCTCAGATATGCAGACAACATCACCTTTATGGCAGAAGTGAAGAGGAACTAAAGAGCCTCTTGATGAAGGTGAAAGAGGAGAGTGAAAAACCTGGCTTAATACTTAACATTCAAAAAATGAAGATCATAGCATCTGGTCCCATCACTTCATGGCAAATAGATGGGAAAACAATGGAAACAGTTACAGACTTTATTTTCTTGGGCTCCAAAATCACTGTGGATGGTGACTGCAGCCTTGAAATTAAAAGACGCTCCTAGGAAGAAAAGCTATGACAACCTAGACAGTGTATTAAAAAGCAGTGGTATCACTTTGCCAACAAAGGTCCATATAGTCAAAGCTATGGTTTTCCAGTACTCATGTATGGATGTGAGAGTTGGACCATTAAAGAAGACTGAGCCCTGAAGAATTGATGCTTTTGAACTGTGGTGTTGGAGAAGGCTCTTGTGAGTCCCTTGGACAGCAAGGAGATCAAACTGGTCAATCCTAAAGGTAATCAACCCTGAATATCCTGAATATATGCTTCCAATATCCATTGGAAGGACTGATGTTGACGCTGAAACTCCAATACTTTGGCCACCTGATGCGAAGAGTTCACTCATTAGAAAAGACCCTGATGTGGTGAAAGATTGAAGGTGAGAGGGGAAAGGGGTGACAGAGGATGAGACGGTTGGATGCCATCTTCGATTCAATGGACCTGAGTTTGAGAAAACTCCAGGAGATAGTGAAGGATTGGGAAACCTGGCGTACTGAAATTCATGGGGTCTCAGAGTCCAACATGACTGAACAACATTAACAATGTGAGGAGCAGCAGAGCCTGTAGGCAGTTGTGTGTGTGTGTGTGTTTGTGTGTGCACGCGTGCGTGTGCATGCCTGCTCAGTCGTGTCCCATTCCTTGTGACCCTATGAACTGTAGCCCGCCACGTTTCTCTATCCATGGGATTCTCCAGGCAAGAATACTAGATTGAATTGCCATTGACAGGTGAATTCTTTACCAACAGCACCACCTGGGAAGCCCTTAGGCAGCCATGCAGCACATCAAATGCTAAACCATGATGCTCCTCAGTGAAACAAAAACACATATTTTTAGAGATCATACATGCATTACAGTTTCCTTCACTGCCTTCACTCTCTGCCTTGGCCTCCAGCTTATTAAATATATGCTGATCACAGGCAGAGAGAAGTGGAGAACTAAGTGTGTCGGTCAGTTTCCTTGATAAAGCAGCTCTGGGTGCAGGGTCCCACTCTAGGAGCCACCTTTCAAACTCAGCAACCTAACTTGGCTATTTCTGTATCTCCTGCCACATCGACTTCAAACAGGAACAAGCAGAAAATTTTTCCAAGGATAGCTTAAGCAAAAATTTCAATGTTGTATAACAGATAATGAAGAAAATTGGGTGAAGAAAAAAAATGAGTTTAGCTTCAAGTTCTCCACACCAGCTGCCTTCAATATTTGGTTCCATGTCTGTCTTCATATTTGTGTGTGTGTGTGTCTGATGGGGAGAAGTGTCCTTCCTGAAACCTGATCAGGACTTTGCGTAAGCCTTTCTCGCCCAGGCTTCCAAAGGAGTTATGCCTTCCTTAATCAGACTTACAGAACTATCAAGAATTATGCTACAAGGAGGTTGTGGTTAGCAGAGCACTGAAAACTGAGTGCACAGGAGTTCCGAGTTAATGACACAGAATTACTTGAAAGTGAATTATTGTACAGGCATGGGACACTTTAAGGGGGATGTGAATTTGATTCTGAGGTTGATAGTTAAATTTCTGGGAGCTGATAGGCATCATTCTCTGCCTTTCTGAATCAAAAATATAAGCACTCATTGGGACAAAAGAGGAAGCAGTTAATAGTTCAGATAAATAAGAATGTGGGTGTATTTAAAAGTGGAGGGGACCTTTAGCTATTTATCTTAGAAAATAGTTCATCTGTATGCTTGAAGTGGTACGTGCAAGGGTGAACATTGTGGCATCACTTGTAATACTGCTCAGTTATCACAGTCAAAATGCCCATCAGTAGAGGAGGAATAAAACAAACAACCCTCCGTTTACACTACAGAGCCCACGTAGCATTAAAAGAACAGAGGAGACCTATATGTATCCTCCCACTGGAAGACCTCTTGGACAAAATACTGAATGAAAACAAACTGTCAAAAATATGTAGAACAGGGTACCATTTCTGTTTCCATAAATCTTCTAAAATTGTTTATACAGATAATATATGTAAATGGACTGAAAATGTTCTAGAAAGATAACAAATCATTAATTGTTTTTTCCCCTCTAATTGAGACGATATCATTGGGAGTACATAAAAAGGAAACTTTTGCTATTCTCCATATTGGTTTCTATATAATTTTTAAACATTTTATTTTGAGAATATGTTTTAAGAATTATCTACATGTGTGTATGTGTATATAACTTCATATTTGTTTATACTTTAATAAGAAGGGGATATTCTGAAATAATATTTCATAAGATTATGAGAAAGGGAGTTATTTTTTCCCAGATAAGTAATCTGAGGTAACGAAAGGTAATATAGAAGAGGAACAGAATCTCAGCTGTTCTCTGGTTGGGTTACAGTTTCCAGACAGGGTAATGTCAAATGTGAGATACAAATAAAAGCTGTTTAAGATACCAATCACCAGCTATTTCTCAATACACATGAAGCAGCATAAATTATTTGCAAAGAAATCCATTACTCAGGAGTTTAATTTCATTTCAAACAAGTTCAGCTTGTCTCAAACATTCAGTCTTAGGACTGGGGATAACCTGATAAGTGAGCCACAGTCTTGGTCCTAGAGGGTAAACAGCTGTGGGAAGGACAGGCATGTAAGCACTTATCATTGATTTACAAGTCCCCACTCCAGCAGAAGTGTGAGTGAAGGACTCAAGGGAAGGACAGGCTGTGGGCATGCAAAGAGAAAAACAAATATTGATTGTTTTCAGGCAGATAAGAAATCTATTTTCATGAAGAAGCATGTGAAGCAGATCCTGGGGTCTAGGACGGACACAGGGGGAATGAAGATGGGACAGGGCTGATGGCCTGGGAACCTGATTATGGTTCAAAGATTAGAGGTTTTGATGCTGATGAAAGTTGATTTCTGGAAGTTAACAGTGATAATAATTCGTTCAAATAATAATACTGGATGTGAAACTTCAGGGACCTGAAAAAAGGCAACTTTATATGGCTAACAGTTGACATACCCTTTTTTTATTGAAGTATAGTTGACTTAAAATACTGTGTTAGTTTCAGGTGTATAGCAAAAGGATTAAGTTTTATGTATGTATTTGCACTCGTCTCACATGCTAGTAAAGATGCTCAAAATTCTCCAAGCAAGGCTTCAGCAATACATGAACTGTGAACTTCCAAATGTTCAAGCTGGTTTTAGAAAAGGCAGAGGAACCAGAGATCAAATTGCCAACATCTGCTGGATCACTGAAAAAGCAAGAGAGTTCCAGAAAAACATCTATTTCTGCTTTATTGACTATACCAAAGCCTTTGACTGTGTGGATCACAATAAACTGTGGAAAATTCTGAAAGAGATAAGAATGCCAGACCACCTGACCTGCCTCTTGAGAAACCTGTATGCAGGTCAGGAAGCAATAGTTAGAACTGGACATGGAACAACGGACTGGTTCCAAATAGGAAAAGGAGTACGTCAAGGCTGTATATTGTCACCCTGCTTATTTAACTTATATGCAGAGTACATCACGAGAAACGCTGGGCTAGATGAAGCACAAGCTAGAATCAAGATTCTTGGGAGAAATATCAATAACCTCAGATATGCGGATGACACCATCCTTATGGCAGAAAGTGAATAATAACTAAAGAGCCTCTTGATGAAAGTGAAAGAGGAGAGTGAAAAAGTTGGCTTAAAGCTCAACATTCAGGAAACTAAGATCATGGCATCCAGTCCCATCACTTCATGGGAAATAGATGGGGAAACAGTGGCTGATTTTATTTTTTTGTGCTACAAGATCACTGCAGATGGTGATTGCAGCCATGAAATTAAAAGACACTCCTTGGAAGGAAAGTTATGACCCACCTAGACAGCATATTAAGAAGCAGAGACATTACTTTCTCAACAAAGGTCCATCTGGTCAAGGCTATGGTTTTTCCAGTAGTCATGTATGGATGTGAGAGTTGAACTATAAAGAAAGCTGAGCTCCAAAGAATTGATGCTTTTGAACTGTGGTGTTGGAGAAGACTCTTGAGAGTCCCTTGGACAGTAAGGAGATCCAACCAGTCCATCCTAAAGGAGATCAGTCCTGGGTGTTCATTGGAAGGACTCATGTTGAGGCTGAAACTCCAATACTTTGGCCACCTCATGCAAAGAGCTGACTCATTTGAAAAGACTCTGATGCTGGGAAGGATTGGGAGAAGGAGGAGAAGGGGACGACAGAGGATGAGATGGTTGGATGGCATCACCGACTCAATGGACATGAGTTTAGGTGAACTCTGGGAATTGGTGATGGACAGGGAGGCCTGGTGTGCTGTGGTTCATGGGGTCTCAAAGAGTCGGACAGGACTGAGTGACTGAACTGAACTGATATATGTATGTGTGTATATATGTTATTTTACATATTCTTTTCCATTATAGGTTATTATAAGATATTGAGCATAGTTCCCTGTGCTATACAGTAGCTGTATAATAGCTGACATTTTTTGATCACTTTGTTCTTGTTGTTCAGTCACCTAGTCGTGTCTCTTTGTGACCCCATGGACTGCAGCATGCCAGGCCTCCCTGTCCCTCACCATCCCCCGAAGTTTGCTCAAGTTCATGTCCATTGCATGGGTGATGCCATTCAGCCATCTCATTCTGTGACACCCTCTTCTCTTTATGCCTTCAATCTTTCCCAGCATCAGGGACTTCTCCAATGAGTCGGCTGTTTGCATCAAGTGACCAAAATACTGGAGCTTCTGCTTCAGCATCAGTCCTTCCAATGAGTATTCACGGTTGATCTCCCTATAGCCCAAGGGACTATTAGGAGTCTTCTCCAGCACCACAATTCGAAGGCATCAATTCTTTGGCAATCTGCTTTCATTATGGTCCAGCTCTCATAACCATACATGGCACTGGGAAGACCATAGCCTTAACTGTATGGACCTTTGTCAACACAGTAATGGCTCTGCTTTTCAACACTGTCTAGGATTGTCATAGCTTTCCTGCTGAGAAGAAGTCATTTTCTGATTTCATGGCTGCAGTCACCATCTGCAGTGATTTTAGAGCCCAAGAAGAGGAAATCTGTCACTGCTTTCATCTTTTCCCCTTTTATTTGCTGTGAAGTAACTGGGCTGGATGCCATGATCTTAGTTTTTTTTAATATTCAGTTTAAAACTGAAGCCGACTCCTTCATTCTCCTCCTTCACTCTCATCAAGAGGATCTATAGTTCCTCTTCGCTTTCCACCATTAGAGTGGTATCACCCATATATCTGAGGTAGTTGATGTTTCTCCCATCTATCTTGATTTCAGCTTGTAATTCATCCAGCCTGGCATTTCACATGATGTGCTCAGTGTATAGGTTAAATAAACAGGGTGACAGCAGACAGCCCTGTGGTACTCTTCTCAATCCTGAACCAATCAGTTGTTCCATGCAGGGTTCTAACTGTTGTTTCTTGACCTGCCTACAGGTTTCTCAGGAGACATATAAGGTGGTCCAGTATTCCCATTTCTATAAGAGCTTTCCACAGTTTATTATGATCCATACAATCAAAGGCTTTAGCATAGTTGATTAAACAGAGGTTGATGTTTTTCTGGAATTCCTTTGATTTCTCTGTGATCCAGTGAATGTTGGCAATTTTATCCCTGGTTCCTCTGTCTTTTCTAAACCCAGCTTGGACATCTGGAAATTCTTGGTTCACTTAGTGCTGAATCCTAGCATGCAAGATCTTAAGCATGACTTTACTAGCATGCAATTGTCTGATGGTTTGAACATTCTTTATTACTACCCTTCTTGGGAATTGGGCTGAGGATTGACTTTTTCCAGTCCTGTGGCCACTGCTAGGTCTTCCAGATTGCTGACATATTGAGTGCAATACTTTGATAGCATCATCCTTTAGGGTTGTGAATAGCTCTACTGGAATTCCATCCCATCCACTAGCTTTATTGACAGCAGTGCTTCCTAAGGCCCACTTGACTTTGCACTCCAGAATGTCTGGCTCTGGGTGACTGACCACACCATCATAGTTATCTGGTTCATTAATGTCTGTTTTTGGTACAGTTCTTCTATCTCTTCTTGAACTCTTCTGTGTCTACAAGGTCTCTACTATTTCTGTTCTTTATTGTGCCGATCTTTGGATGAAATGTTCCCTTGATATTTCCAATTTTCCTGAAGAGATCTCTAGTCTTTCCCCTTCTATTGTTTTCCTGTATTTTTATGCAGTGTTCATTGAAAGCCTTCTTGTCTCTCCTTGTTATTTTTTGGAACTCTGTGTTTAGTTAGATGTATCTTTCCCTTTCTCCCTTGCTATTTGCTTCTCTTCTTTCTTCACCTATTTGTAAAGCCTCCTCAGATAACCACTTTGCCTTCTTACTTTTTCTTTGGGATGATTTTGTTCACTGCCTCCTGTGCAATATTATGGACCTCCATCCATAGTTCCTCAGGCACACTGTTTACTACATCTAATCCGTTGAATCTATTCATCACCTCCATAATAGCTGACATTTTTTTGGATTGCTTTACCTGTTGTTATAACTGACATTTCTTAAACAATTTATTTATTTATTTATTTTAATAAATTTATTTATTTTAGTTGGGGGCTAATTACTTTACAATATTGTAGTAGTTTTTGCCATACATTGACATGAATCAGCCATGGGTTCACATGTGCTCCCCCTCCCGAACCCTCCTCCCACCTCCCTCCCCATTCCATCCCTCTGGGTCATCCCCATGCCCCAGCCCTGAGCATTTGTCGCATGCATAGAACATGGAATGGTGTTCCACTTCACATATGACAATATACATGTTTCAATGCTATTGTCCCAGAACGACAACACTTTACTATGTTCTTGGTACTCTGCTAAGTACATTATTTGAGTTATCTTACTGAATCCCTAAAAGTAACCCCATGATGTAAACAGCATTGTAATCCTACTTATGGTATGGTAATGTTGTAATTTCCATTTTATAAATAAGCCATGTTGAGGCTCAGAGAAACTAACTTACTTATAACACTAGGTTAGCTCCAAACCTCTGATTTTATTTATGCCAATAGTGCCCTCAGAAATAGACAACCTCAAGTTTTTGTTCTAAAGGGAATAACTGGGATGTATAGTTTCCAGAGGTCAAGTACCTTCAGAAGATAAGAACATAACACATCATGGCTATCCTAAAGGACTGTTAAAATGGTGACAGGATGAAAATCACATCATAAAATATGTCCAGGAAATCCATGTGAAGGTTGGTTCCACCTCTGGTTATGGTAGTGAACAAGGAGGAAAGGAAAACTGGACAGGAGCTAGAGCTCCACAAAATGGCAGCATGTTCTGAAGCTTGTTAGTTGTAGAGAGTAGTAAGCGGTGGTAAAACTCCATGCTGTGGGATGAAAAGGATGTGATAGAGGACATTTAACAATATCTCTGAGGTCATAATCTGAAACAAAAGATCGTGGCTGGTCACGAAGTTTAAGCACCTGATACGAAAATTGGAAACCATCTACATGTTTAATAAAAAGGGATGGCTAAAAGACAAGATGGTGCATTCAGTTAATTGGATGCTGTCAGTTCCCACAAATGGTACTGTGGAAGAATGCTTAATTGCATTAAGTGATACTTACTACATAGCTGTAGGTGGAGAATTTTATAGCATGTTTTCCCATTTTTGTAAGCATGTTGTCGTAGACATCTGTTATGCCTGTGACTGCTTGTTATCTTATGAACAGCTATTTTATATTTGGGGACATTCCCATGTTATGACCATCTCCTTCCTGACACTGAAGCCAGGATTCAGATTTCCAGTCTCCCTTGCAGCTTCTTTCCCTGAATGTGGATTGAGCTCTACCAACCAGATATATTTTGTGAGAGAAATCATTTTTTTTTATTTTTTAAAATTTATTTATTTATCTATATTTTACTTTACAATATTGTATTAGTTTTGCCATACATTGACATGAATCCACCAGGGGTGTACATGTGTTCCCCTTCCAAACCCCACTCCCACCTCCCTCCCCATCCAACCCCTCTGGGTCATCCCGGTGCACCAGCCCCGAGCAGCCTGTATCATGCATAGAACCTGGACTGGCAATTCGTTTCACATATGTTAATTTACATGCTTCAGTGCCATGAGAGAAATCATTTTTGAAAAGAGTAATGCATGCAAACCATTCTTGTGCAAAGCTTTTCATTTTACTAAATGGGTGATGGCAAGAATATTGAGCACTGAGTTTGGGGTTCAGGGGAAGCTGGGTTTGGAGGGAACAGCAGCAGCTTTCTCATCAGCCCAGTTCTTTAGTGTAGTTTTGGGTTTGTTGCTGGCAGTTTAACCTTGAATCTAGTTCCCAGCCCTCCCAACCATTTTGTGAGTCACTTAGTAAGTTTTTAAAAATAATTTGCTTCTGAATCAGTCAGCATCAGTTCCAAAATAGAGTTGATTTTGGTCTTTTGTTAGTGTTCTTTTTCTTGGTTTTCTACAGATATTCTTTCAACAGAAAACGATCAATTACTTACTATTTGCTGAATACTTACCCAGGTATTAAAGATAAAGATACTTGATGATGCTTTTTCTATTTCCAGTCCACGTATTATATATACAGTCAGGAAAGTTTCTTTAAATAATTTAAAGTTTCTTTAAATAATTATTTCTTTAATTTTAAATAATTTCTTTAAATAATTTTAAGGATTTTTCTATAGGATATATGGGATATTAATAGCTTGGAGGACTGTGATGCAATTAGCATATATTGCATAAAGCTTGTTTAAAAAATTTTATTGTAATCAACTCTGAATTTATTTCTATTGTTAAATTAGCCTATTTCCTCTGTGGCTGTTGCTCTCATCTTTTATCCTCATTCACATAATTCTCCATTTCAGTTGAGTTCTCTTTTTTCTTTTTAAGAAAAGTAACTTGATTGTTAAATTTGCTCTATTATTACCTCTTCTTTGTAATTAAAAGTTATAGCAAAGTTTAAAAAAAGACGAAGAAAAAAGTCATACATTTTGTCTTCAGGATATCCTTCAGTGCATTTTCATTGAGGGTCTGGGGAAGGTAAACTTTTTGTTTTAGTAAGTCTGAAGAATTTGTTTTTTTATGTCTTTTTCTCATGCTTGGGCTGTATTGTAGCTCAATTTGGAATTCTAGGTTCACAGTTACTACCCCTCAACATTTTGAAGACATTATCCTCTTGTGTTCAGGGACTTACTTTTGCCAACTAGAAATATGTTGTCAGGCTAGCTATTCTAACAGGCTTTCATTTGTATGTCACTGTAAAAATGATTTCTAGTAAGTATTCAGATTTTCTCTTTAGCTTGATGTTTGTATAGTTTTACTATTATACATGTTGATAGGAATTTACTTTTATTTATACTGTACTTCAATCATAAAAACACATGTTCAATTTGGGAAACATTTTAGCCATTATTTTTTAGAATATTTCTTCTATGTTATTTTATTTTCTTTTTCTTTTTTAGGGGGGATACTGTAGATGCATTTTAGAAACTTGCAATCAATTCTCCCCATCTACAAGTTTTTATTTGTGCTTCATTCAAAGTGAATTCATTAGTACCATTTTTAAATTCTTAATGCTCTCTTTGATTATCTTGTTAGGTTTTCTCTGGCTTGTGGTGTTTTATTTCAGACCATGGTTTTCTTTTCTAGATTTGTAATCTATCGTCACACTGACTTGTTTATGTTTTTTACTTGGTTGTTCTTATATCACAATTTCTCATTCCTTTTATTAATACTATTCCAATTTATTTTTTGATTTTTACTTGTTCTTTTCTTCAGCTTTATTGAGGTATACTTGACAAAAATGGCATATTTTAAAGCATTCTATGTGATGTTTTGGTATAGATATACATTGTAAAATGAGTGCCACAATTAAGCTAATTAATGATGACATCACCTCATATAGTTATGATTGTGTGTGTGTGTATTTGGTGAGACACTCAAAATCAAATCTCCTAACAAATTTCAAGTTCACAACATAGTATTACTAATTATGGTCACCCTGCTATAATTAGATCTCCAGAATTTATTCATCCTGCAGCTGAGCCTTGGTACCCTTTGACAAACATGTTCCCGTTTCCCTCATCCCCCACATCCCTGGATAGCACTATTGTACTCTCTACTTTTATGAGTTAAGCTACTTTTAGATTTCTCACTTAGGTTATTTCTATATCCTGGCCATTATGAATAGAGCTGCAATGAATATGGAAGTATAGATGTCTCTTTGATATAGTGATTTTGTTTCCTTTGGATATATACCTGGGAGTGGGATTGCTGGGTCTTATGGTAGTTCTATTTTTAATGTTTTGAGGAATCTCCATATTGTTTTCTAGAGTGGCTGTGCCAATCTGTGGTCCAGCCAACAGTGTACAAGGGTTCCCTTTATTCCATATCCTTGTGAACACTTGTTATTTTTTGCCTTTTTGATAATACATATTTTGGGGAGGACAGGGGGAAGCTACTTTATTTGTTTTTCTTTTACTGAAGTGTAGTTGCTGTACATATACAGATATACAGTATAGTAGGGCTTCCCTGGTGGCTCAGTGGTAAAGAATCTGCCTGCCAGTACCTACCAATGCAGAAGATGTGGGTTCAATTTCTGGGTCAGGAAGATCCCCTGGAGAAGGAAATGGCAGCCCACTCCAGTAATCTTGCCTGGAAAATCCCATGGACAGAGGAGCCTGGCAGGCTACAGTACATGGGTTCACAAAGAGCTGGTCATGGCTTAGTGACTAAAACAATGAAAACAATACAATATAGTAATTCACAGTTTTTAAGATTATGGCCCATTTATAGTTATTACCAAATATTGATAATATTGCTGTGTTGTACACTGTATCCTTATAGCTTTTTTATACCTAATTGCTTGTACTTCTAAATCCCCTTATCCCTAAATTTCCCTCCCCCGGGTCCCTCTCCCCTCTGGTAACAACTAGTTTGTTCTCCAAATCTGAGTCTGTTTTTTTTTTTTTTTATACTCACTAGTTTATTTTTTTAAATTTCACATATAAGTGATATCATACAATATTTCTCTGTCTCTGTCTGACTTATTTCACTTAGCATCAGTTCAGTTCAGTTCAGTTGCTCAGCCGTGTCCAACTCTTTGTGACCCCATGAATCGCAGAATGCCAGGCCTCCCTGTCCATCACCAGCTTCCAGAGTTTACCCAAACTCATGTCCATCGAGTCGGTGATGCCATCCAACCATCTTATCCTCTGTCGTCCCCTTCTCCTCCCGCCCCCAATCCTTCCCAGCATTAGGGGCTTTTCCAATGAGTCAACTCTTCACATGAGGTGGCCAAAGTATTGGAATTTCAGCTTCAACATCAGTCCTTCCAATGAACACCCAGGCCTGATCTCCTTTAGGATGGACTGGTTGGATCTTCTTGCAGTCCAAAGGACTCTTAAGAGTCTTCTCCAACATCACAGTTCAAAAGAATCAATTCTTTGGCACTCAACTTTCTTCACAGTCCAACTCTCACATCCATACATGACTACTGGAAAAACCATAGCCTTGACTAGATGGACCTTTGTTGACAAAGTAATGTCTCTGCTTTTTAATATGCTATCTAGGTTGGCCATAACTTTCCTGTCAAGGAGTAAGCATCTTTTAATTTCATGACTGCAATCATCGTCTGCAGTGATTTTGGAGCCCAAAAAAATAAAGTCATACACTATTTCCACTGTTTGCCCATCCATTTCCGATCAAGTGATGGGACCAGATGCCATGATCTTAGTTTTCTGAACGTTGAGCTTTAAGCCAACTTTTTCACTCTCCTCTTTCACTTTCATCAAAAGGCTTTTTAGTTCCTCTTCACTTTCTACCATAAGGGTGGTTTCATCTGCATATCTGAGGTTATTGATATTTCTCCCGGCAATCTTGATTCCAGCTTGTGTTTCTTCCAACCCAGCATTTCTCATGATGTACTCTGCATATAAGTTAAATAAGCAGGGTGACAATATACAGCCTTGACGTACTCCTTTTCCTATTTGGAACCAGTCCGTTGTTCCATGTCCAGTTCTAACTATTGCTTCCTGACCTGCGTACAGGTTTTTCAAGAGGCAGGTCAGGTGGTCTGGTATTCCCTCCCATCTCTTTCAGAATTTTCCACAGTTTATTGTGATCCACACAGTCAAAGGCTTTGGTGTAGTCAGTAAAGCAGAAATAGATGTTTTTCTGGACCTCTTGCTTTTTTGATGATCCAGCAGATGTTGGCAATTTGATCTCTGGTTCCTCTGCCTTTTCTAAAACCAGCTTGAACATCTGGAAGTTCATGGTTCACGTATTGCTGAAGCCTGGCTTGGAGAATTTTGAGCATTACTTTACTAGCATGTGAGATGAGTGCAATTGTGTGGTAGTTTGATCATTCTTTGGAATTGCCTTTCTTTGGGATTGGAATGAAAACTGACTTTTTCCAGTCCTGTGGCCACTGCTGAGTTTTCCAAATTTGCTGGCATATTGAGTGCAGCACTTTCACAGTATCATCTTTCAGGATTTGAAATAGCTCACTTAGCATAATGCCCTTCAAGTATGTCCATGTTACTGCAAATGACAAATTTCATTCTTTTTTATATCTGACTAGTATTTCTTTGTTGTGTATATGTGTATATATCACCACATCTTCATCCCTTCATCTGTTGATGAACATTTTTGATGAACACTTAGGTTGCTTCTGTAGCTTGGCAATTCTAAATACTGTTGCTGTGAGCATTGAGATACATTTATCTTTTCAAATTAGTGTTTTTGCTTTTTTCAGACATAGACCCAGGAGTGGAATTTTTGGGTCATGTGGTAGTGCTACTTTCAGTTTTTGAGAAACCGCAATGCTGTTTTCCACGGTGGCTATAGCAATTTACATTGCTACCAACTGTGTATGAGGATTCTCTTTTCTCCACATCCTCACCAACATTTGGTATTTGTGTTCTTTTTGATGATAGTCATTCTGACAGGTGTGAAGTAATAGCTCATTGTGGTTTTAATTTGCGTTTCTCTACTGATTAGGAATGTCAAGCATCTTTTCATATGCCTGTTGGCCATCTGTGTTTCCTCTTTGGAAAAATGTCCATTCAGTTCTTCTTCTCATTTATTAATTGGGTTTTTTTTTTTTTTTTGATGTTGAGTTGTATGAACTGCTTATATATCAGCCATATCATTTGCAAATACAATATTTTTTTCTCATTCAATAGGTCGTGTTTTTGTTGGTGGTTTCCTTTGCTGTGCACGAGCTTTTAAGTTTAATTAGGTCCCATTTATTTATTTTTGCTTTTATTTTCTCTACTTTAGGAGATACATCAAAAAAATTCTTTTGCCATGATTTATGTCAGAGTATTCTGCCTATGTTTTCATCTAGGAATTTTGTAGTATCTCATCTTACACTTAGATCTTTAATCCATTTCTAGTGTATTTTTGTGCATGGTGTTAGAAAATGTTCTAACTTCATTCTTTTCCATGTAGCTGTCCAGTTTTCCCAGCATCACTTACTGAAGAGACTGTTTTTTCTCCTTTGTATATTCTTGCCTCCATTGTCATAGACAGATTGACCATAGGTGCAAATAATATCCATTTTAATAGCTGTGAGATGATATCTCATTGTACTTTTGGTTTACATTTTATAATAATTAGTGATGTTGAGTGAACGTTGACATTTTAGAAATCCGCGAACTAAAATGGACTGGAATGGGTGAATTAAACTCAGATGACATTATATCTACTACTGTGGGCAAGAATCCCTTGGAAGAAATGGAGTAGCCATCATAGTCAACAAAAGAGTCTGAAATGCAGTACTTAGATGCAATCTCAAAAATGACAAAAAGATCTCTGTTGGTTTCCAAGGCAAACCATTCAATATCATGGTAATCCAAGTCTATGCCCTGACCAGTAATGCTGAAGAAGCTGAAGATGAATGGTTCTATGAAGACCTACAAGATCTTTATGGCTGATGCATGTCAGTGTATGGCAAAAACCACTACAATATTGTAAAGTAATTAGCCCCCAACTAAAATAAATAAATTAAAAAAATATATATATATAAAAGAACTAACACCCCAAAAAGATGTCCTTTTCATAATAGGGGACTGGAATGCAGAAGGAGGAAGTCAAGAAACACCTGGAGTAACAGGCAAATTTGGCCTTGGAGTACAGAATGAAGCAGGGCAAAGGCTAATAGAGTTTTGCCAAGAGAATGCACTGGTTATAGCAAACACCCTCTTCCAACAACACAAGAGACGACTCTACACAAGAACATCACCAGATGGTCAATATCAAGCCAAAATCAGATTGAGTATACTTTCTGCAGTCGAAGATGGAGAATCTCTATACAGTCAGCAAAAACAAGACCAGGAGCTGACTGTGGCTCAGATCATGAACTCCTTATTGTGAAATTCAGACTTAAATTGAAGAAAGTAGGGAAAACCACTAGGCCATTCAGGTATGACATAAATCAAATACCTAACGATTATACAGTGGAAGTGAGAAATAGTTTTAAGGGACTGGATCTGATAGACAGAGTGCCTGATGAACTATGGATGGAGGTTCATGACATTGTACAGGAGACAGGGATCAAGACCATCCCCAAGAAAAAGAAATGTGAAAAAGCAAAATGGCTGTCTGAGGAGGCCTTACAAATAGCTGTGAAAAGAAGAGAAACGAAAAGCAAAGGAGAAAAGGAAAGATAAACCCATTTGAATGTAGAGTTCCAAAGAATAGCAAGGAGAGATAAGAAAGTTTTCCTCAATGATCAGTGCAAAGAAATAGAGGAAAACAATAGAATGGGAAAGACTAGAGATCTCTTCAAGAAAATTAGAGACACTAAGGAAACAATTTCTTGCAAAGATGGGCTCGATAAAGGACAGAAATGTTATGGACCTAACAGAAGCAGAAGATATTAAGAAGAAGTGGCAAGAATACACAGAAGAACTGTGCAAAAAAGATCTTCATGACCCAGATAATCACGATGGTATGATCACTCACCTAGAGCCAAACATCCTGGAATGCAAAATCAAGTGGGCCCTAGGAAGCATCACTAGGAACAAAGCTAGTGGAGGTGATGGAATTCCAGTTGAGCTATTTCAAATCCTGAAAGATGATGCTGTGAAAGTGCTGCACTCAATATGCCAGCAAATGTAGAAAACTCAGCGGTGGCCACGGGACTGAAAAAGGTCAGTTTTCATTCCAATCCCAAACAAAGGCAATGCCAAAGAATGTTCAAACTACCACACAATTGCACAGTTTCACTCATCTCACACACATTTGTAAAATGATGCTCAAAATTCTCCAAGCCAGGCTTCAACAACACATGAATCATGAACTTCAGGATGTTCAAGCTGGTTTTAGAAAAGGTAGAGGAACCAGAGATCAAATTGCCAACATCCGTTGGTTTTGAGAAAGCAAGAGAGTTCCAGAAAAATACCTATTTCTGCTTTATTGACTATGCCAAAGCCGTTGATTGTGTGGATCACCACAAACTGTGGAAAATTCTGAAAGAGATGGGAATACCAGACCATCTGACCTGCCTCTTGAGAACTCTGTATGCAGGTCAGGAAGCAACAGTTAGAACTGGACATGGAACAACAGGCTCCTTCCAAATCGGGAAAGAAGTATGTCAAAGCTGTATATCGTCACACTGCTTATTTAACTTATATGCAGAGTACATCATGAGAAACGCTGGGTTGGAGGAAGCACAAGCTGGAATCAAGATTGCCAGGAGACATATCAATAACCTCAGAAATGCAGATGACACCCCCCTTATGGCAGAAAGTGAAGAAGAACTAAAGATCCTCTTGATGAAAGTGAAAGAGGAGAGTGAAAAAGTTGGCTTAAAGCTCAACATCCAGAAAACTAAGATCATGGCATCCGGTCCCATCTCTTCATGGCAAACAGATGGGGAAACAGTGGAAACAGTGGCTGACTTTATTTTTTTGGGCTCCAAAAACACTGCAGATGGTGACTGCAGTCATGAAATTAAGAAACGCTTACTCCTTGGAAGGAAAGTTATGACCAACCTAGATAACATATTAAAAAGCAGAAACATTACTTTGTCAACAAAGGTCTGTCTAGTCAAAGCTATGGTGTTTTCAGTAGTCATGTATGGATGTGAAAGTTGGACTATAAAGAAAGCTAAGCGCCGAGGAATTGATTCTTTTGAACTGTGGTGTTGGAGAAGACTCTTGAGAGTCCCTTGGACTGCAAGGAGATCCAACCAGTCCATCCTAAAGGAAATTAGTCCTGAATATTCTTTGGAAGGCCCAATGTTAAAACTGAAACTGCAATACTTTGACCACCTGATGCGAAGAGCTGACTCTTTTGAAAAGACCCCGATGCTGGGAAAGATTGACAGTGGGAGGAGAAGGAGATGACAGAGGATGAGATTATTGGACGGCATCACCGACCCAATGGGCAAAGTGTGAGTAAACTCTGGGAGTTGGTGATGGACAGGGAGGCCTAGTGTGCTGCAGTCCATGGGGTCGCAAAGAGTTGGACATGACTGAACGACTGAACTGAACTGAGCACCTTTTCATGTACTTGTTGGCCATATTTGTGTATCTTCTTTTGTTGTCAGTTTTAGTTTGTTTTGTTGTTTCTTTTTTTTTTTGTCAATGAATTCTCTCTATTTTAAATTGTTTCTCTGCTCAGTTTCCATGTACTTTGTTTTCCATTTCATCTTGAGTGTGGATTTTCCCCCATTTTCTCTACATGCTCCTCTCTATCTAGAGGAATAATGGATACCTCTGGAAGACTTACCGAATGCCCAATCCAAGATCAGGGTTTATGTGAGTGATTTGCTGCATCTATCCAGTAATATAAAATTGGGCACATCTCATATAAAGCTGAGCTAATAAATGACTTGATTAAACTTTTATCTTTGAGGCAGTCTGTCCTCCTGTTGTACGGATCAGCAAACTATATTATCTGAAGTCTAGGATAGCAATTTGTTTGTACCATCCTTCTTTTAAGTTTGAGAAACTCTTTTTTCTGAAGGTAACATGCTGCGTTTTGGCTTCAAACTTTATAGAATTTTTTTTAAGGTTTTATTCTTTTAATTAGAAGATAATTACTTTACAATATTGTGATGGTTTTTGCTATACATCAACATGAATTGGCATTAGGTATACATAAGTCCCCTCCTTGACCCACCTCTACCTCCTTCCCCATTATTTGTTCTAGTTCTGTGAATAATACCATTAATAGTTTGATAGGGATTGCAGCGAATCTATAGATTGCTTTGAGTAGTACTGTCATTTTCACATTATTGATTCTTCCAATCCAAAAACATGGTTTATCTCTCCATATGTTTATGTGATCAATGATTAGTTTCATCGGTGTCTTAGAGTTTTCTGCATGCAAGTCTTCTGTCTCTTTAGGTAAATTTATTCCTAAAAATTTGATTCTTTTTGTTGCAATTGTGAATGAGATTTTTTTCCTTAATTTCTCTTTCTGATTTTTCATTGTTAGTGTATAGGGATGCAAGAGATTTCTGTGTATTAAATTTTTATCCTACGACTTTACTATATTCATTGATTTGTTGTTGTTCAGTCGCTCAGTCTTGTCTGACTCTTTGTGACCCCATGACTCCTGGAATTTGCTCACACTCATGTCCATTGAGTCGGTGATGCCATCCAGTCATCTCATCCTCTGTCATCCCCTTCTCCTCCTGCCTTCAATCTTTCCCACCATCAGGGTTTTTTCCTAATGAATCAACTCTTCGCATCAGGTGGCCTAAGTGTTGAAGCTTCAGCTTTACTATTAGTCCTTCCAATGAATATTCAGGACTTATTTCCTTTAGGATTGATTGGTTTGATCTCCTTGTAGTCCAAGGGACTCTCAAGAGTCTTCTCCAATACCACAGTTGAAAACCATGAATTCTTTGTTGCTCAGCCTTCATCATTGTCCAACATTCATATCCTATACATGACTACTGGAAATGCCATAGCTTTGACTGTATGGACCTTTGCCACCAAAGTAATGTCTCTGCTTTTTAATATGCTGTCTAGCATTGTCATAGCTTTTCTTCTAAGGATCAAGCATCTTTTAATTTCATGGCTGCAGTCAGCATAGGCAGTGATTTTGGAGCCCAAGAAATTAAATTCTGTTACTGTTTCTATTGTTTCCTCATCTATTTGCCATGAAGTGATGGAACCAGATGACATGATCTTTTTTTTTTGAATGCTGAGTTTTAAGACAGCTTTTTCACTGTCCTCTTTCACCTTCATTAAGAGGCTCTTTAGTTCCTCTTCATTTTTCTGCCTTAAGGGTGGTATCATCTGCATATCTGATGTTATTGGTATTTCTCCCAACAATCCTGATTCCAGCTTGTGCTTCATCCGGCCCGGCGTTTCACATGATGTACTCTGCATATAATTTAAATAAGCAGGGTGATAATGTATAACTTTAATGTACTTCTTTCTCAATTTGGAACCAGTCTGTTGTTCCATGTCCACTTCTAATTGTTGCTTCTTGACCTGCATACAGATTTCTCAGGAGTCAGGTAAAGTGGTCTGGTATTCCTGTCTTTTTAAGAAGTTTCCACAGTTTGTTGTGATCCACACAGTCATAGGATTTAGCATAGTCAGTGAAACAGAAGTAGATATTTTTCTGGAATTCTCTTGCTTTTTCTATGATCCAGTGGATGTTGGCAATTTGATCTCTGGTTCCTCTGCCTTTTCTAAATCCAAGTTGTACATCTGAAAGTTCTTGGTTCACATACTGTTGAAGCCTAACTTGAAGGATTTTGAGCGTTACTTTGCTAGCATGTGAAATAAGTACAATTGTGCAGTCATTTGAACATACTTTGGCATTGTAGTTCTTTAGTATTGAAATGAAAACTGACCTTTTCTAGTCCTGTGGCCACTGCTGAGTTTCCTAAATTTGCTAGCATATTGAGCGCACCAGTTGCAGAGCATCATCTTTTAGGATTTGAGATAGCTCAACTGGAATTCTATCACCTCCACTAGCTTTGTTGATAGTAATGCTTCCTAAGGCCCACTTGACTTCACACTCCAAGATGTTTGGCTCTAGGTGAATGATCACACCATCGTGGTTATCTGGGTCATTAAGATCTTTTTTGTATAGTTCTGTGAATTCTTCTCACCTCTTCTCAATATCCTCTGCTTCTGTTAGGTCCATACAGTTTCTGTCCTTTATTGTGCCCATCTTTGAATGAAATAGTCCCTTGGTATCTCTAATTATCTTGAAGAGATCTCCATTCTATTGTTTTCCTGTATTTCTTTGCATTGTTCACTTAGAAAGGCTTTCTTATCTCTCCTTGCTGTTGTTTGGAACTGTGCATTCAGATGGATGTATCTTTCCTTTTCTCCTTTGTCTTTTTCTTTTCTTCTTTTCTCGGCTTTTTTAAGGCCTCCCCAGACAACCATTTTGCCTTTTTGCATTTCTTTTTCTTGGGGATGGTCTTGATCACTGCCCTATGTACAGTGTTACAAACCTCCATGCATAGTTCTTCAGGCACTCTGTCCATCAGATCTAATCCCTTGCTATTTGTCACTTCCACTGTATAATCCTAAGAGATTTTATTTAGGTCATATCTGAATGGCCTAGTGATTTTCCCTACTTTTTTTCAATTTAAGTCTGAATTTTGCAAATCTGAGTTCATGATCTGAACCACAGTCAGCTCCTGGTCTTGTTTTGCTGACTATATAGAGCTTCTCCATCTTTATCTGATAAGAATATAATCAGTCTGATTTTCGTATTGACCATCTGATGGGGTCCATGTTTACAGTCATCTCCTGTGTTGTTGGAAGAGGGAGTTAGGACCAGTGCATTCTCTTGGCAAAACTCTGTTAGCCTTTGCTCTACTTTATTTTGTACTCCAAGTCCAAACTTGCCCGTCACTCCAGTTGTTTCTTGACTTCCTACTTTTGCATTCCAGTTCCCTATGGTGCTTCCCATATGACTCAGTGATAAACAATCAGCTTACCAATGAAGGAAGCACAGGAGACGGAGGTACAGGAGACGGAGGTTTGATCCCTGAGTCCAAGAGATACCCTGGAGAAGGAAATGGCAACCAAGTCCAGAATCCTTGCCTGGAGACTCTGTGCACAGAGGAGACTGGTGGGCTGCAGTCCATAGGGTCACAAAGAGTTGGACCCCATAAATCAACTTAGCACACATGCACCCCTATGTTGAAAATGACATCTGACTTTGATGTTAGTTCTAGAAGGCCTTTAGGTCTTCATAGAATCATTCAACTTCATCTTCTTTGGTATCGATTGGGGCATAGACATGGATTACCATGATATTGAATGGGTTGCCTTCGAAATGAACAGAGATTATACTGTCATTTTTGAGATTACACACAAGTACTGTATTTCGGACCCTTTTGTTGACTATAAGAGCTACTCCATTTCTTCTAATGGTTTCTTGCCCACAGTAGTAGATATAATGGTCATCTGAATTAAATTCTCCCATTCTGGTCCATTTTAATTCACTGATTCCAAAAATGTCAATGTTCACTCTTGCCATCTCCTGTTTGACCACTTCCAATTTACCTTGATTTATGGACCTAACATTTCAAGTTCCTATGCAATATTGTTCTTTGTAGAACTGGATTTTACTTTCACCACCAGACACATCCACAACTGGGCCTTGTTTCCACTTTGATTCAGCCTGTTCATTCTTTCTGGAGCTATTTCTCTGCTCTTCTCATGTATCATACTGGGTACCTACTGACTTGGGGAGTTCATCTTTCAGCATCATATCTTTTTACACTTTCATACTGTTCATGAGGTTCTCAAGGCAAAAATACTGAAGTGGTTTGCCATTCTCTTCTTCAGTGGACCACATTTTGTCAGAACTCTCCACCATGTCCATTTTATAATATACAATTTTGTACTGAAGAGTTTTTTAAAAGGATAACCTATGTACACACAGTTAATTTACCTCAAAGTACTCTCTGGTCTCTGGTATCTCAGACAGTGAAGCATCTGCCTGCAATGCAGAAGACCCGGATTCAATCCCTGGGTTGGGAAGATCCCCTGGAGAAGGAAATGGCAATCCACTCCAGTACTCTTGCCTAGAAAATTCAATGGATGAAGGAGCCTGGTGGGCTACAGTCCATGGGGTGTCAAAGAGTCAGACACGACTGAGCTACTTCACTTCACTAACAAATACAGTGTAAACATTTAAGAGGCACAACAAATTCTACTGTGGTTCAAATATTCATTGATTGGGTCTAGTAATTTTCTGGTAGCATCTTTAGGGTTTTCTATGTAGAGAATCATGTTATCTGCAAACAGTGAGAGTTTTACTTTTTCTTTTCCAGTCTGAATTCCTGCTATTTTTTTCTATTCTCTGATTACTGTGGCTAGGACTTCTAAAACTATGTTGAAGAATAGTGGTGAGAGTGGGCTTCATTGTCTTGTTCCTGAATTTAGAGGAAATGCTTTCAGTTTTTCACCATTGAAGATGTTTGCTGTGAGTTTGTCATATATGGCCTTTATTATGTTGAGGTATGTTCCTTCTATGCCTATTTTCTGGAGAGGTTTTTTTTTTTTTTTATCATAAGTGAGTGTTGAACTTTGTCACAGGCTTTCTCTGCATCTGTTGATAATGTTTTTATCTTTCAATTTGTTAATATGGTGAATCACTGATTGATTTGTGTATATTGAGGAATCCTTGCATACTTGGGATAAAGCCCACTTCATTATGTTGTATGATCTTTTTAATGTGTAGCTGGATTCTGTTTGCTAGAATTTTGTTGAAGATTTTTGCATCTATGTTCGTCAGTGATATTGGCCTGTAATTTTCTTTTGTGTGTGTGTGGCATCTTTGTCTGGTTTTGCTATTAGGGTAATTGTTACCTTTTAGAATGAGTTTGGGAGTTTTCCTTCCTCTGCAATTTTCTGGAAGAGTTTGAACAGGATAGGTTTTAGCTCTTCTCTCAACTTTTGGTAGAGTTCATCTATGAAGCCATCTGGCCCTGGACTTCTGTTTGTTGGAAGATTTTTGATTATAGTTTTGATTTCTGTGCTTGTGATTGGTCTGTTCATATTTTCTATTTCTTTCTAGTTCAGTCTGGGAAGGTTACACTTGTCTAAGAATTTCTCTATTTCTTCCAAGTTGTCCATTTTATTGACATACAATTGCTCCGAGTTTTCTCTTATGATGCTTTGTATTACAGTGCTGTCTGTTTTAACTGTTTTTTCATTTCTGATTTTATTCATTTGAGTCTTCTCCTTTTTTTCTTGATGAGTCTGGCTAACAGTTTGCCAAATTTGGTTATCTCCTCAAAGAACCAGCTTTTCGTTATATTGATCTTTGCTATAGTCTCTTTCAAATCCTGAAAGATGATGCTGTGAAAGTGCTGCACTCAATATACCAGCAAATTTGGAAAACTCATCAGTGGCCACAGGACTGGAAAAGGTCAGTTTTCATTCCAATCCCAAAGAAAGGCAATGCCAAAGAATGCTCAAACTACTGCACAATTGCACTCATCTCACATGCTAGTAAAGTAATGCTCAAAATTCTCCAAGCCAGGCTTGATGAACCGTGAACTTCCAGATGCTCAAGCTGGTTTTAGAAAAGGCAGAGGAACCAGAGATCAAATCGCCAACATCCACTGGATCATCAGAAAAGCGAGAGAGTTCCAGAAAAACAACTATTTCTGCTTTATTGAGTATGCCAAAGCCTTTGGCCGTGTGGATCACAATAAACTGTGGAAAATTCTGAAAGAGATGGGAATACCAGACCATCTGACCTGTCTCTTGAGAAACCTGTATGCAGGTCAGGAAGCAGTAGTTAGAACTGGACATGGAACAACGGACTGGTTCCAAATAGGAAAAGGAGTACGTCAAGGCTGTATATTGTCACCCTGCTTATTTAACTTATATGCAGAGTACATCATGAGAAACGCTGGGTTGGAAGAAACACAAGCTAGAATCAAGATTGCTGGGAGAAATATCAATAACCTCAGATATACAGGTGACACCACCATTATGGCAGAAAGTGAAGAAGAACTGAAGAGCCTCTTGATGAAAGTGAAAGAGGAGAGTGAAAATGTTGGCTTAAAGCTCAACATTCAGAAAACTAAGATCATGGCATCTGGTCCCATCACTTCATGGGAACTAGATGGGGAAACAGTGCAAACAGTGTCAGACTTTATTTTTTGGGGCTCCAAAATCACTGCTGATGGTGATTGCAGCCATGAAATTAAAAGACACTTTCTCCTTGGAAGGAAGGTTATGGCCAACCTAGATAGCATATTGAAAAGCAGAGACATTACTTTGCCAACAAAAGTCCGTCTAGTCAAGGCTATGGTTTTTCCAGTAGTCATGTATGGATGTGAGAGTTCGACTATAAAGAAAGCTTAGTGCCGAAGAATTGATGCTTTTGAACTGTGGTGTTGGAGAAGACTCTTGAGAGTCCCTTGGACTGAAGAAGATCCAACCAGTCCATCCTAAAGGAGATCAGTCCTGGGTGTTCATTGGAGGGACTGATGTTGAAGCTGAAACTTCAATACTTTGGTCACCTCATGTGAAGAGCTGACTCATTGGAAAAGCCCCTAATGCTGGGAAGGATTGGGGGCAGGAGGAGAAGGGGACAACAGAGTATGAGATGGCTGCATGGCATCACCGACTCGATGGACATGGGATTGGGTGGACTCCGGGAGTTGGTGATGGACAGGAAGGCCTGGCGTGCTGCGATTCATGGGGTCGCAAAGAGTTGGACACGGTTGAGCGACTGAACTGACTGATAGTCTCTGTCATTTCTTTTTCATTTACTTCTGCTCTGATCTTTATGGTTTCTTTCCTTCTACTAGCTTTGGTTGTATTTTGTTCTTCTTTTTAGTTGCTTTAGGTATAACATTAGGTTGTTTATTTGATGTCTCTCTTGCATATTAGATATCAGCCTCTTTCTCATTTTTGTGTGCTTCTACACCCAGAACTCGGAGAAGGCAATGGCACCCTACTCCAGTACTCTTGCCTGGAAAATCCCATGGATGAAGGAGCCTGGTAGGCTGCAGTCCATGGGGTCGCTAAGAGTCGGACATGACTGAGCGACTTCACTTTCACTTTTCCCTTTCATGTACTGGAAAAGGAAATGGCAGCCCACTCCAGTATTCTTGCCTGGAGAATCCCAGGGACGGGGGAGCCTGGTGGGCTGCCGTCTGTGGGGTCGCACAGAGTCGGACATGACTGAAGCGACTTAGCAGCAGTAGCAGCAGCAACACCCAGAACTCAGTAGGCCCAGGATGTTAGTACCTTTACTGAGCTCAGTTTCTGATTCATAGAGATGTTTATCTTATTTATAGATAATGTAAAATAGAGGATGTGAAAACCTACAAAAATTATGTATCTTTCTCAGCTATTAATTAATGGAAAGCTGTTACTTTGAGGTCTGTTTATCTATCCATGGTTGTGCTGCAGATTACCATAAATCCTTAGAATTGTGCAAAAAAATGTATACATAGTAAATGTTTGTGTTTTTCCAAGGTGTTTTGTATTTAACTTCCTCTGATCCTTGAAGTTTTTAAGAGCCACTGACCTAATTTGACTCTTTTAATCTAAATACATATTATATTTGCCAGGAATAGACACAGTAATCAGAATTTATCTTATAGTTCCTCCACAATGTATAATTACATTTTTTTTAACCTTGAACAACATTAGGATAATAAAAGGCATTGGTATGGTGGCAACTTTGGTAAGGTTTGAATGGAATCCCCCAAAGTAAAGCTGAAATTCAGCTTCATCGTACAATTTTATTTTTTCTTTTGGCAGTCAAAGGAAATACTTTCTTTAATGGGAAAATACAATTATTTAAAGCAGCAAGCTGGGAAATGATGAGGGTTATTTATTATGCGTTAGTCTCTTAACAACTGTTTTTCTGACATTGTGGAAGTTAAATGCAGTTTGCTTGTTAGATACAGAAAAATGTGTGAGTAGCAAATGTGGGAACTAAGACAATGTCACTGCTGTACATTCAGTAAGGAGTCAGTGTGTACTAGTGCAGGATGATGGAGTCTATTGCCGTTTATTCTAAATGATTGAGTAGCCAGGCATTCAGCTTAACTTCAGTGCACACATTTTCTATACAACTGTTATGAATCTTTTCACAACTTAATTAAAAATAAAATGAAAAAATAAAATTTGAAAATATAAATATGTTATGTAAAACTAAAATAAAAATGAGTGCATCATTTAAAGCAACACACACAAAAAAAGTTAGAATGAAGTAAGACCTAATTTTTCATCTTGAAGCTTAAAAGGGATAAGTGCAATGAACTATTCAAAATTCTAATCAAGGAAACAATCTCATACATAATACCAACCAAAAGAATATGCCATCTAGGAATAAATTTAGCAAAACATTGTAAGACTTACACACCAAAATTCACAAACTATTGTTAAAAGAAGATTTAAAAGATCTAAACAAATAGGCATCCTATTTTCATGGATCAGAAAATTTAGCGTTGTTAGGATGGAAATACTCTCCTGGTTGATCCACAGACTCAGTGCAATCTGTATCAAAACTCCAGCTGGCTTTTTTCAGAAATTTATAAGCTGATGCTAAAATTCATATGAAAATACAAGGCATATTCATATGGAAAATAGCCAACATCATCTTGAAAATAACGACTAAAGTTGAAAGACTCACACTCCCAATTCAGAACTGACTGCAAAGCTATATTAATCAAGATACTGTGGTTCTAACATAGGCTAGACATAAATTTCAGGTGAATAGAATTGAGAACATAGAAATAAACTGTCACACATATGGTCAATTATTTTTGACAATGGTACCAAGACAATTCTCAGGGTAAAAGAATAGTTTCTTCAATGAATATTACTAGAACAATTGGGTGTGCTGTGCTGTGCTTAGTCACTCAGTCATGTCCAACTCTTTGTGACCTCATTGACTGTAGCCCTCCAGGCTCCTCTGTCCATGGGGATTCTCCAGGCCAGAACACTGGAGTAGGTTGCCATGCTCTTCTCCAAAGAATCTTCCCAACTCAGGGATTGAACCCAGATCTCTCTCACATTGCAGGTGGATTCTTTACTGTCTGAGTCACCAGGGAAGCCCAAGCATACTGGATTGGGTAGACTATCCCTTCCCCAGGGGATCTTCCGGACCCAGGAGTTGAACCATGGTCTCTTGTATTGCAGGCAGATTTTTTACCAGCTGGGCTGCCAGGGAAGCCCAAACAATTGGATATCCACATGTAAAAGAATGAATTTGGACCTCTACCTCACATCATACACAAAAGTTCACTCAAATCACAGACCTGAGTGTAAAATATAAGATCATAAAAATGTATATGTTTCAGGGCTTCCCTGGTGGCTCAGACAGTAAAGAATCTGCCTGCAATGCAGGAGACCTGGGTTTGATGCCTTGGTTTGGTAGATCCCTTGGAGAAGGGAATGGCAACGCACTCTAGTATTCTTGCCTAGAATGGATAGAGGAACCTGGCAAGCTATAGTCCTTGGGGTCACAAAGAGTCAGACTCAACTGAGCTACTAACACACACACATAATAGGAGTAAATCTTCACAACTTTGGAGTAGGCCAGGGTTTCTTACAAATGACACCAAAAGCATTAGCAACAAAACAAAAACATAGATAGCTTGTATGTCAATAAAATTAAAAATATTTGTGCATCAAGGGACATTGTCATAAAAATAAAATGATAACCCCCCAAATGAGAGGAAATATTTGCAAGTAGTATATCTGACAAGGGACTTGTAAGCAGAATAAAGAAAGAACTCTTACAGCTGGACAATAAAATGAGAGATCATCCAATTAAAAAACGGGCAAATGTCTGTATAGATATTTCTCCAAACAAAATAAATACATGAAAAGATGCTAAACATTATTGTTTATTAAGGGAATGGAAGTCAAAAATACTATAAAAGATCACTTGAAATCCACTGAAGTGATTACAATAAATATAGACAATACCAAATGTAGGCAAAGGTGTGGAGAAATTAGAACACTAATACATTGCTGGTGAGAATATAAAATGGTATAACCACTTTGGAAAACAATTTGGCAGTTTCTCAAAATGCTAAACTGAGAGTTTCCATTTAACCCAACAATTCTACTTTAAGGTATATTTCCAAGAGAAATGAAGACATATATCCATATGAAGAATTGTTAATGAATGATCAAAGTAAAAATGCAAAACAATCCTATGTCCAATGGCTGATAAATAGATAAATAAAATACAGTAATTCATACAATGGATTATTATTAAACCATAAAAGGGGATAAAATACTGATGCATGCTATAGCATGAGTGATTCTCAAAAGCTTTATATTTTGTGAAAGAAGACGGTCACAAAGACCATTCATCATGGTTCCACTTGTGTGAAATATCTAGAATAAACAAATCCATGGAGACAGAATGTAGACTTAGAGGTTGTCTGAAGATAGGCAGAGGAGAGAGCATGGGGAAGCACCACAAATGTCCATGGGTTTTCTTTCCGGAATGTTGAAAATTTTGTAAAATTAGATTGTGCTGATAATTGCACAGTTCTGTGAACTAACTAGAAACTACTGAGCTGTACACTTTAAATGAGTCAATATTCTATGAATTGTATCTCAACAAAGCTGAAAATTAAGAGATGCAATGAATTGAAAAACCAAAGGTTTTTTTTTTTTAATTTATTTATTTTAGTTGGAGGCTAATTACTTTACAAAAAACCAAAGGTTTTTATGTATATAAATTGCTTTACAGTTCAACATATTTTGGGGTCAAAAGAAATCTTAAAGATCACTTACTTTATTTTTCTTTAAATGTGAGATGAGGAAACTGAGGTCTAGATATTTTGGTTAATTTGTTGAAGATAATATAAGTTGTTTGTAACAGAACCAGATATATAAAGCCTATATTTGAATTTCTAAAATGTATTGAGATTTGCTAAACCCAACAGAGACCAGCTACACAGCACAATATGAGGTAATAATATGGTCATAATTCAGATAATTAGTGTGATCAATCAAAATATCCGCATGACATTAATTATTTTTTGTGTAGATGAGACGGAAATACTAATACTAAATACTAATGCTAAGGGAGAAAAAACATAAAGGCAACCAAAAGATTACAGAAATACATATTCACATACCTTGGATAATCTATTAAATTAAGGAAATATATTAAATTGTCTTTGAAGGAAAGACTTTTAAATCTCATGCTATAAAGAATAGTGGAGTGAGTAGCCATTCCCTTCTCCATGAGAACGTCATATAATGGCATACATGAATATCTAAAAATTATTCAGTAACCCAAGTAATACTTTAATTTTAAAGTAAGGAGAAAAAACCTTTATGCTCTCAGAACTTATTCTATGACTTAAGGTAATTGCTTCCACATTTTGACTTCATGTAAAAGGATAATATATTATCTTTGAACAGAAAATTTGGATTTTTTTTTGCATAGACAGGTGGTGGGAAATTAAATTGCACCACCCCAACAATTGCTGTTCTTAGTTTTTAGTACTAGTGTTTAAGATTACAATTTTATTGAAGTTTAATATTCATTCAAAATTTTCAAAATAACTATCAAGTTTTAGAGGAAGAAGGAGGTTTGTAAGAATTCCTGTAGTCAAAATTTGCAAGTTTGTAGCTTTTAGACTGCACACTTCTCAGAGATGAATTTTATTGGGCTTGTGACATATATTTTTAAAATCTAAACAATGTTTAAAAATGAAGAGATTTTGAGTAAATACCTGAACTTTAGGCTTCTCTTGAAAAATGGAAGGGCTTGATAAAATGGACCTTCATTCCTGCATCGTAGTTTTGGCTGCATTTGAGTGGCAGCTTCCTTTTTGGAAAAGATGTATGCTACCCAGGTGGGCACAGTCCTCCCAGGGCCAATTTCCCTCATTGTACATTACATTCCTGATATATTATCCTTTTAGGTTTGTAACTGCTAACTATGCCCAATCATCTCTCCTGCCCTACATTTCCCATAAGGCACTTCATCAAATGACTGTGCACCTAGTGAAATAACTCAGAACTCATGGTCACTCTGGTACCTTCTCTTGGTCACAAGAGTCATAGGTCTTGCTGACTATGTAAGAGAATCAAGTTGACTTTCCCCAGAAAAGGAAATTGAGAAACCTGAACGTATTTCATATCCTTAGAGAGGAATGTTCTCAACAGGGACAAAAATTAATAACTGGGGCAAAAAATTTAGAAATCAGAATGTGTCATGATATTTCATGGGGCCACAGTACATAAATAGATATACAGTGTAATAGTTTCATGGGAGAAGGGGAGCAATTAGAAGAAAAAATTTTAATAAAGAAGATTTAAACATTATAACTAAAAGAAATAAAAAATTTAAAAATGTGGGAAAAGCGATGCAAAATTGAAAAAAAAAAATCCACTGAAAAAAGGAGGACTCAAGACTTAGAAAGGGTAATTCCTGGTCTCGCCTGTTCTTGTCAGTTGTGGTTCCTTCCTATAAGAACCCCGTATAAATGTATCAAGAAAGTTGTAATCAAGTAGAGTAAATGCACTGCCTTCAATTCAACTGCTTAGGAGGCTGTCTAATCCATTCACAAAAATAACCAAGGGTTTCATTTCTCCACACTCCACCAAGATTTACTGAAATACAATTACATAAAGTATAAGTTTATGTATACAGTGTGATTACTTGATACATGTATATATTCAAAATGATGACCACAATAAAGTTAGTTAATACCTTTATCACTTTACATAATTATAATTGTGTGTGTGTGTATGATGAGCACATTTCATATTTATTATCTAGCAACTTTCAAGTATACAATACATCATTATTAACTATAGTCACCATACTGTACACTCCCACACACATACACACAGACATACATGTAAGTATATCCAATGGAATACTATTCAGCCATAAAAAGAAGGCAATTCAGCCATTTGTGACAACAGATAGATACCTTGAGGGCAGTATGCTAAATAAGTCAGAGAAAGACTATGATTTCACTTACATGTGAAATCTAAAAAGCTAAACTCACAGAAGCAGAGAGTACAGTGATGGTCGCCATGGCCTGAGGGGTGGGGAATGGAAAGATGTTGGCCAAAGTGTACAAGCTTTTAGTTATAAGATGAGTAAGTTCTGGGGATCTAATGTACAGCATGGTGACTAGGAAAAGAACCATGTGCACACTGAACTTTGTTATTATTAAAGCATTTCAAATCAGTGGGGGAAAACTTCAATCACAGCACTAGTGAATAGCTTTAAAAAGCAAAATTAAAACTATGCTTTACACCATGGATAAAAGTACATTCAGATGTGACCATAAAAATGTGAAGAGAACATAACTGAAAATGTTCTTTCAACTTAGAAAGTTTAAAGGCAAAGATTGATGCATTTGACTACTACTGTTACAGCATTCTATACAGTAATGAACAAAGTAAAGAACCAAAAGACAAACTTGAAAGAAATATTTGCAACACCCCTTAACAATGAATAGATATTCAGAATGTATTAATAGGGAAATAATTTAATAAGCAATGCAGACAAAAAATCATTCATTTGACCAACAAACATATAAAGATGTCCAACCTCACTAATAATCATGGTATGTAAAGTAAAACCATGAAACCTTCCTCCCTTCCTTTCTTTGCTCCCTTCCTCTTTTTTCCTTCTTTTTTTCTCTTTCTCCCTTCCTTTCCTTCTCCTCCTTTCCTTCCCTTCTTCCTTCCTACCTGCCCTCCTTTCTTTCTTCCCTCTTTCCCAACCACCTTGGAAAAGTTTAAAGATTGATTCTATTCAACAACGAGACTCATGTGAAAAATAGGTAGTCTCATATACTGCTAGTGATAATGTACAATCTTAAAATATTTTCAAAGGCTATGAGCAATTTCAATCAAAAGTTAAAATTTTTTACACTGTGCTATGTGCTTAGTTTCTCAGTCATGTCTGACTCTTTGCGACTCCAACAGGGAAGCCCTTTTTACACTATAATTTTACCTTTAAAGATGTATACTTTATAAAGGAACTTCCAAAGGCACAAAAGAAGCATATGTAAAGCTCATGGCAGCACCATCTAGAATCAGAAAATATCAATGTCCATCTAAATTTCTTTTCATAAATTAATAAGCAATTTATTGCTCATTCATTCTGTAGAATAATACAAAACTATAAGAAAGATGAATTAGGCCCATGTATATTGAATCTACCAGATGTAACAAATGTCACAACAATAGATGCTTATCCTATTTATATAAAATGGGAAAAAAAGTAATGTTAATAAATGTACATGTTTCTATGGGTAAAGAAATAGAAAAGCTATTAAAATGATTACCTTTGGGGAGAGGAGTTAAATAGGGGGGCAGTGAAAATAAACAGTTTTACATTACAATCTATATACATTTTATTTTTACTGCTTTTATCTCTTACAAAGAGAATAAATGCACATATTATGTATTTCTTTCTAAAAGAACTAGGATAAAAGACATGTCATGGAATTTCATCAAGTTCTAGCAAGTACTAGAGACAGTGACAAAGAGGGGTAAGGTCTGTAGCAACTTTCTCCTAAAAGAAAATGTTGAAGAAGAAGCTGGGGGTATTTTGCTTGAGTAAAATAAAACTTTTATTTTGCTCCAGAGAAAAGAGATGATGCCCAGTGGGTGAAAATTCAAGAGACAGATTGAAATGTTCTAACCATGAGAGAACCGCAAATGTGAAATGGGATGCTGCAAAAGGCAGTGTGAGCTTTTTTCCTGGTTTGTGTGAATGCATGCGTGCTAAGTCTCTTCAGCCATGTCTGACTCTTTGCAACCCTAGGACTGTAGCCTGCCAGGCTCCTCTGTCCATGGGTTTCTCCAGGCAAGAATACTGGAGTGGGTTGCCATGCCCTCCTCCAGGGGAGCTTCCCAACCTAGGGATCGAACCAGAGTCTCTTACTTCTCCTGCATTGGCAGGTGGATTCTTTACCACTGGTGTTTGTGCTGGTAGATTCAAGTAATTACCAAAATTTACCAAATACACTTGTTAGATTTATTTTAGAAGCAATGACTGCTGTGGTGGGTAAGTGAAGAGAGAGCCTGGAAGAAAGCATTTAAACCTCAGGATCTGGAATTGCAAGTATGAATAGAAGCTAGCACAAGAATTACTGTACATGATAAGCTAAACTGTATAGTCAATGAAGGATCTTAAGTTACGTCAAGAACTACATCATCATAACATCTAGCTAGATGAGCATAGCTTTATGAGAAAATTCTCAGAATTTTACTCTTCTATGTATACAGATAAATTCTCTAAGTTTCAGATCCTTTATTATCAAAGTGCAGTCCACAAACTAGGAACATCAGCTTATTAAAAATGAAGAATCTCAGCTTCACCAAGACCCAATGAATCAGAATCAGTGTTTTAAGGAGCTCCACCAGTGAGTCCTGTTCTTGAATTTGAGAAGCACTGGTTTACCCAGCTATCCATAGGACTTCTCTTATTCTTGAGCCTTCAAAGCCCAAATAAAATGAGTCAACCCATCACACACACACAAAAAAGCTCTAATAATGAGAAGTTTTGATTGTTATTGTCTATAACTTGGGAGAAATAAGAGAAAAAAATGACCATATATACATATATATGTGTACAAATATTTATATGTGCTATGTAAATATATGTACATGTGTGGGTAGCACATATACATATACTTTCATTGAACATATAAGAATGTGCATATACACATATACACACAAAAGCAAAACTTAAGTCTTTCTAGCTGTCAGTTTAAGTGGGTGGTCAACTGTTTTACCTTTTTAAAGAGATTTTAACTCATTTTCCTCCCCACAAGTGAATAGCACTCAATTTAATGAAACACTGAATTAAGAAGGTAAACATTTTTGAGACATTTCTTATACCTTTCATTTTGACAGCTACTATGACTTAGAACATCTTTAATGTCATATTATACACTTTTGGTTTATTAAGAATTCTCTCGGTGGCTTTCAGCATATTGATAGGTTTTTAAGACTTAGTCCCTTAACTTTGATTTACTAGGATTCTAATATTTTTTTCGCATTATGATTATTTGGGGCAGGGGAATTGTGTGAGGAGGTTACTATAAAAGAAGACTGGATAAAGTGAAAAAAGTAAAAAGAAAAAAAGCTTTCAGGTAGGGAGACATATTCTAATTACCAGCTAAAGCCTTGACAAAAATGTACTGGCTTTCAATTGATTTTACTGTATCAATTTCCTGAATCATTTTGATTTCTCATTTGTGTGTAAAGACATTTAATGAGCAATAATGAATTCAGCAATGTATGGGGATGTCATGGTAAAATCTTTTGCTGGATTTTTAAAACCTATGATTTTCATAAACTGTTTCCTTAACAAGTCATGTTGCCTCTCAGCCATCTTTACAGAGTTTAAAGCATATTCTTCCCAACTGGCCCCAGATGGAAAATACTCTCTTGAAATTGAATCCTTTTTTTTGAAGTGTAGCTCTGCATGGCCTTCTTAAAGGAAAAAAAATAAGTTTGAACAGAATGTGTTTGGTAGTCGGTCTGTAATTCCCCTAGCATCCCACATATTTGGATTTTTTTGCTTTTGGCAGTGGGATTTTTCTAATTTAATTAAATTATTAGCATTAGCAGATGACAGCATGAAAATTCTTTTCCCTAGTCACATATCTAAATATGTCTCCCCAGTACCCCAGTCCACTGGGGTTATGTGCACACTTTATCTATTTTGAAAATGCATTCATTTGTTTCATTTCTACACTGACTTTCCCATTCAGAGTTTATGGGCAATGTGTAGATGTTTCCCATAATGAACTGCAACCTTTTTTTCAAGCAATAAATGGAGAAGAGGCCAAGGAGGGAAGTAGACAGTGGAGAAAATCTTTACAAAGAAAGACTGGGAGAGAAACAGCAGATGGTTCCGGAAGAGCAGCCAGAGCTGAAATGCTTATCCTGGTCCAAGCTCCTGCCATTCTGTCTCTTGCTTTGTAGCTCATACACTGTAAAAATGTGACAATGGTTTGTGTCTAGAAATTAGCTGGCAATACTTCAAATGGCAATAAAAGCAAGTTTTTCAGGATTATCTGAACCAAAAGTGAATCTTCTTTGCACTTAAACCTTTCACTCATTCATTCACATGTTTTTAAACCTTACTTTTTACTATTGATATATAGATCTTCCCTTCTTAGATTTTAAACTTCTTTGAAATTTGAGGATATATACTTTACATCTTCCTCCTTTTCCTTCTTTATTTCTTCTCTTTCTCTGCCCTCCCCCCCCCGCCTTTTCCCTCCTCCACATCCTTCTTTTTCCTTCTCTCTCTCTTCTTTCTCTTTTCAGGGCCTCACTCAGGGCCTGGGACAAAATACATATTGAATAAACAAATATTACTGAATTCTGAGCGAACGGAATTCTGTTGCATCATTCCTAGCAGTTACTGAATATCTACTGCAATATTTTACAACAGGCATCATTTTGATCCTGAGAACAGTCTTGTTAAGATGGTTGCTGTCATCATTATCTTGATTTTCTCCATGAGGATGTAGAGGCCAAGAGATATTAAATAAATTGCTCATAGTCACAGAACTCTTCAGTTAGAGAATTTGAACTCAGGATGGTCATGGATACTCAAAAGGATGGTGACACTAGACAGTTAAGATTGATGAAGCTCAAGCAGTGATGAGGGATCTTCTTTGCATTTCTATAGCATATCTCCAGTTTCTGTCACAAATAAGTCAGTTTTGGGTGGTGGAAAGGGTTGACTCTGAATTGCGCACTTTAAAAAAGTGAATTTTATGGTATGTAATTTAGATATCAGTTTTAAAAGATTTAAATAATAAGGATTGGAAATGAGTGAATTTTAGACATTTTAGATGTTCTAAGAGCTTTCCCATCCTTTTTTCCTTTAGGATCTTAGTTTACATTAACATCAATTCTTTAACTGTTCAACTTCCTGAAACCACATGTTGAACCAATAGCCAAAATTTCCAGACCCAGATTTTACTGTATCCTTAGTTCCCTGTGTTGGAGGCACCATTTATCTGAGGAGGGGATCATGGAACAGTGATTCTTAGGAGTCTGTCCAGCATTTAAATCATCAACTATAAGCCACTGACTAGCTTCTAGGTTGAGAAGTTTAATAAATGTGAGCTCATGAAACTGTTATGAAATAAGTCAGAAAGACAAATACTTTATGTTATCACTTATATATGAAATCTAAAAAATAAACTAGTGAGTATAATAAAAAACAGACTCACAGAGAGAAAATAAACTAGTGGTTACCAGTGGGGAGAGGAAAGTGGGGAGGGACAAGATGGGGCTAGAGATTAAGAGGTACAGATGGCTATGTATAAAATAAATAAGCTACAAGGATATAATAGACAACACAGAATATACCCAATGTTTTATAATAGCTGTAAATGGAAGATAATCACATTTTTGAATCACTATGTTGTACCCCTGAAACTAATATAATATTGTAAATCAACTATTCCTCCATTTAAAAAATTAGAGAAAAACAGCTTTCATCATGATGCACAATCTTCCTCCACTTCACATTAAACAACAACAACAACAAAAAAACAAGCCTGTTGTCATATCCCTCAGAGAGTGTTTCCAGACACTAATGTATCTGGCAAGGATGAGATACCACATTTGGGAAGTCTGTTTTCATTCAGTCTTCTAAATCCATTTCAGAGTGCTGTTACAATTAAAATACATATTCCCTGGTGAGTCAGATGGTAAAGAATCTGCGTATAATGCAGGAGACTCGGGTTTGATCCCTGGATCAGGAAGATCTCCTGGAGAAGGAAATGGCAACGCACTCCAGTATTCTTGCCTGGAGAATTCCATGGACAGAGGAGCCTGGTGGGCTACAGTCCATGGGGTCACAAAGAGTCAGACATGACTGAGTGACTATAGTTGAAAGTTACATAATTTGGTATTTTTTAACACTTATGTCCAGAATGGAGACAGCAGTTTTTTGTTTAGTTGCACGTGCACACACACATGCATACACATATACAATCACATGTACACAAGCATATGTACACATGTACATATGTACAAGCATATGTACACACACTTATGCATACGGCTCATGAATGGATGGTATCATAGCAAAAAGTTGTTGTTTAGTTGCTGAGTCATGTTCGAATCTTCTGTGACCCCATGGACTGTAACCTGCTAGGCTCCTCTGTCCATGAGATTTTCCGGGCAAGAGTACTGGAGAGGGTTGCTATTTCCTTCTCCAGGGGATCTTCCCCACCCAGGGATTGAACTCGCCTCTCATCTCCTGCATTAACAGGCAGATTCTCTACCACTGAGCTTCCAGGAAAGCCCAGCAGAAAGTTATTGAGCCAATACATCTTCTGAAAGGAAACCGTCGTATGTATATATTTAAAGTATAAGTGAAGTGAAGTCTCTCAGTTGTGTCCGGCTCTTTGCGACCCCATGGACTGTAGACTACCAGGCTCCTCCGTCCATAGGATTTTCTAGCTAAGAATCCTGGAGTGGGCTGCCATTTCCTTCTCCAGGGCATCTTCCTGGCTCAAGGATTGAACCCAGGTCTGGGTAGAGGAAGTTCTTTCCTTCTTTTTCTAAGTGATGTGGTAGCCTCACCCTGAGTTTCTACGACATTTGCTTGTTAATTTTGAATCTAGATTTGATATTTCTGTCTTTAATAAACTTTATTACCTCCATAAAGCCAAAGACCAGTTTAAGCAGGATGATTAGCGAGTGGGGTGGGAGGAAGGTGCAGGTCCAAATTGTTTATTTCTAATGTTTCTCTTCTTTGGGGTCAGAGTTTGCAAATTAGGAATTGCTGGTTGCAGTGACTAAAGAAAGGCAGTTGCTGCTGTCAACAACTTTGTCTCTCAGCCCTTGAGAAAGGAAAGGAGATCAAGGAAGGGTACCTAAAATATGTTGCTATGATTTATGTCAAAGAGTGTTCTTCCTATGTTTTCCTCTAAGTGTTTTATACTGCACATACCCTGAGAAAACCATAATTCAAAAAGACACATGTACCCCAATGTTCATAGCAGCACTATTTACAATAATCAGAACATGAAAGCAATCTAAATGCCCACTAAGATGCCCATACATGGCTAACATATACCAATGGAATCTTACTCAGCCATAAAAAGAAATGAAATTGTATCATTTGTAGAGACATGGGTGGACCTAGAGAGTGGCATACAGAGTGAAGCAGGGCAGAAAGAGAAAAACAAATGTCATATATTAACACATGCATATGGAATCTAGAAAAGTGGTACAGGTGAACGTATTTGAGGGGTAAGAACAATGATGCAGACATAGGGAATGGACATGTGGACATGAGGGGAGCGGTGGGATGAATTGGGAGATCGAGATTGACATATGTGCCCTGCCATGTGTAAAATATATAGTTGGTGGATACCTACTCTATAGCACAGGGAGCTCAGCTCGGTGCTCTGTGATGACCTAGATGGGATGGAGAAAGAATAGGGGGAGGTCCAAGATGGAGAGGATACTTCTCACACCACACACACACCACACACACACACACACCACCACACACACACACACACACACACACCACAACACAACACACACACACACACACACACACACACACACACACACACACGGAGGTGATTCACTTCACTTTATAGCAGAAACTAGCACAGCATTATAAAGCAACTAGTGTATGCATGTGTGCTCTGTCATGTCTAACTCTTCTAACTCTTTTTGGTGACCCCATGGTCTCTGTAACCCACCAGTATTTCCTCTGAGTCCCTTGTGAAATTGAAATTTTCCAGGTTAAGAATACTGGAATCGGGTTGCATTTCCTACTACCATGGATCTTCCCACCTAGGGATCAAAAACAGGCTTCTCTTGGGTCTCCTGAGTTGGCAAGCAGACTTTACCTTGCCCACACCAGCTGTACAAATAACCAATAAAAAAAAAATAAAGCAGGGGGCCATACCATCACCTCTTTCAAACTTGTGGCTCCATATGTTTTGTGTGATGGAGTCCATTCAGATATCTAAAAGGATGAGAAGTTTTCCACCTTTAGCAACCAGCCCCTGATTTATTTGGTCTGGGGATAGGTTTTGGTGATATCCCTCAGTGAAACTAACATGCAACAAAAACTGAAAACCATCACATTCCACCAATGGTTTCCATCCTGGCTACTGTCCCCCATACTCTGGGTTGGGTCCATGGGCCCTGCCATGCCCCAAAGACATCAGTGATCTGGGATGGGGCCTGGGCTTGATATATTTTATAAGCTCCCAGGGGTCCGGTAAGGAACGAGGCAGGAGGAGATCTTCTGACTACCTGGTCAGCAGATTTTATCGTTTTGGCGTCCCTTTGCTGTATTCAACTCCTGAAATTACTTTTGTAGGGTTTAATATAAGGTAGGGTAGAGCCAGTGTGATTTGTGTTGTTCAATAGGAGATCCAATGAATGACACATAGGTGTCCTGTTCTCTGTGATGCCATTAGGCTGTGTGCACGTCATAGTAATATTTTGTGTACATATTGTTGAATTAATGAAGCTAGATTGAAACTACCTTAAATCTAGATGTAGAAGGCTTTTTTCCTTGCATTATTCCTCCAAACCCCAACCATCTCTTGCGAGGAAAAGAGGCGTTATGAGATGTAAATTCGCTGGAATTTAGAACATGTTTCACATAGTTACATGGCAAAGATGCTGAGAAAACCAAACCTTCAAAAGACTTGGCTCTAAAACCATTTCCCCCCATGCCTTACTGGCACAACCATACCCATGAATATTTTACAAAGCAGGCGTGGGAGTGGAGGAATCAGAGAGGCAGAAATAGAGATGGAGAAGAACTATTTTCTGAATGTTGTTGTATATGCAGTGTGTAGTGTGATGTGGTGTGTGTGGTGTGTGTATGTGATGTGTGTGTGTGTCAGTGTGGTGATTCCTTGACGCATGTGAGAAAATAATCCATTGGTGGTTCTATTTAATGGTACTGGTTACTTGTCCCTGTGAAAATTATACAAGTCTTTAAAGTCTAACGAAAAAAAAGAAGAAATTACTGACAATCTTTAGGAATAATAAATGTGCCTGCGTCTGACACTGAAAAGACCATTACAATACCTGTGAAGGAGACATTAAAAGAGTATTATTAAGGCCAACTCGATTTCTCATTCTACTGATACCAAGAAATAGTATATTAATCAGCTAGAAAGAGATGTATGTGAGGGCAGATCACTAGCAATGACCATCTGTCACCACCAGAAGATGCTTAATATCCTGTCTTTTCTTAATACCAATGACCGATTTTCCTCGCGTAACAAGGGAGGAGAGACATCCACACGCACCATCGACTCCTCTAGAGGAATGTAGATGCTCTACATATAACCAGAGTTGAAGAAGCCATAGAAACAGTACCACCGGACATACTGATTATGGTGCTTTGTAGGTGCAATTCTTGGGCCCAAGCAGTAATGTTTATGGTTGAACAGTGCTTTAGAACTCAAATCAAGATTAAAATAGTTGTCTTTGTGGCTTGGACTTCTATGTCTGGTATGTTTCCTTCTAAGAAAAATAATTTCAGTGTTTATGAAATCCATTAAAAGGGCCTTTTTTGCTTTAACACACATATAATTGACTTCCCCACCTTTATTGTTCATGAAGATAGCCAAATCATTCAGGAATTCATATATCCCCATTGCATACAACAAATTGCTCATTGAGAGTATCCCTGCCCATTTTTCTATGCATCAAGCATTAATACTACCTAGGCATAACCATAGGGTATAAAACATTTTTCCCTGCTCTACAAGAGCTAAGTGGCCTATGAAATTTTAATTTCCATGCTGTCCTTTCAGAGTGTATTAAAAGCAGAGACAGTCACTTGCCAACAAAAGATCTGTCGCAGTCAAAAGCTAATGGTTTTCTCCATGTCATGTACAGATTGAAGTTGGACTGTAAAGAAAACTGAGGCACCTGAAGAATTGATGCTTTCAAATTGTATGCTGGAAGAATACACTTGAGAAGTCACTTGGAACAGCAAAGAGAATTCAAACCAATCAATCCTAAAGGAAATTTAACCCCTGAATATTCAGTGGAAGGAACTGATGCTGAATCTAAGGCTCCAATACTTTTTGGCCCACCTAATGCAAAGAGCTGACTCATTGAAAAACACCCTGATGCTGGGGCAAAGATTGAAGCGGCAAAAGGAGAATAGAGATGGCAAGAGAATGATGATGGTAATAGCAATAGTGTTCAATGGGTATGAACTTAGGCGAAACTCTGAGATGGTGAGGACAGAAGGACCTGGGCATGCAGCTGTACCATGGGGTCCACAAAGAGTATATATGACTTTAGTGACTGAGCAAAAACAAACAAGTTTCAGAAGGTTCACAAGAAAGCAACCAGGGATTATCTCAGGAAGACACTGCCTGGATCCAAAGGCAAATCTCTATCTTGACGTCAATCATGGTCAAGCCTGGAAAAAATAGAAACTACTTATTTTTCAAGTCCAGAGAGGGATTTACTGCAAGGAATCAGTTGTGAAGCTTTTGGAAGGAATTGGAGGGGCAAAAAGACATAAGGTTATGGTACTCAAGGCTGGGCAGCTCTCTGCCCCCTCTTCAATAATAATAGATTGGAGGAATCATGGAAGTTACTGGAACGCTTGGTAGTCCCCTGCTTTAATCGCTGGCTCATCTTCAGAAGATGGAAGCAGATGGCTCTCCCTTCCTATTGTCTTCTGATCTCTCATTAACCTCTTAATGGTGGCATCCCAACTACTTTGAACACAACAGCCAAGAAGTCATTGAAATGTAATTTTTACCTCTAGACCTGTATCAACAGAGACAGAAGTTATAGCAGTGAAAGGCAAATGCAGGTGGATGGTGGTTCAGAATTCCAGTAATCAAATAACTACTAGAGAGAGTTAGGGTCTTGGATTAGTCACTGACCAAACCCAAGTTTTTCCTGCTTGGTACAATGAGATGTGATCAGCTTTGAAATCTGACTGAAAAGAACTATTTATGGACTGAAGTATTCTGCCCTTCTGCCAACCCAAATTCAATTTGTTTATGAACGCCTAACCTCCAATGTGACCTCTATTTGGAGACAGAGCATTTTAAGGATATATTAAATTAAATAAACTGTAATAGTCCGTGGTCTCATTTCAATCTTGTGTTAGTTGCTCAATCGTGCCCGATGGCTATGCAACCCCATGGGACTGTACTCACTAGGCTCCTCTGTCCCATGGAATTCTGCAGGCAAGAATGCTGTAGTAGTTAAGCATTCCAGGCAGTCTTCCTGACCTGAAGTGATTGAAACCGGTCTCCTGCATTTTTTTGGGCAAAGGACTATATTCTTTACTTCCTGAGCCACCAAGGGAAGGCCCCATTCAATCAGACCGGGTGTCCTAATAAGAAAAGGATGAGACAACCATAGGCATGTGTACAAGAAAAGCCATTTGAGAATGCACAGAGAAAGGCAGCCAAATTCAAGTTAAAGGAGAGATCCTCACCAGAAACCAACCCTGCTAGCACCTTGATATGAACTTGGGCTTCCATAAACGAGAGAAAAATAAATTTCAATTGTTTAAAGTAAAGCCACCCATGTGTGAGTATTCTGTTTTGGGCCACACAAGCTGACTAATACACTAAGAAATAGATAAATGATTGAATATAAAGATAGATCAAATGTCAAGTAGAAAATTTTTACTAAAAAAGTTAACTATTCTGAAAGATTGCCTACTTATAATTTTTCTGGTACAGAATACTTCTTCTACACTAAAACTACAATGATGGGGGCCTTCTCAAGTGGTCCAGTGCTTGAGAAAACTGTCTTCTATGGCTGGGGACATGGTTTGATCCCTGGTCAGGTAACAAAGGTCCCACGTGCTGCCAGGCAAACACATAAACGAGCTAGAAACAACATAGCTCATGATCTCTGGGAACCTGTGAGCTACAGCTAAGAGACAAAGCTGTTGCACTGGTATGGAATAGTGTACAATGCCACATGAAAGATTCCTTATGCTACAATGAAGATCCTGTTGTGCCACTAAGACCTGACACAGCCAAAAAAAAAACTACATGGTACATCAAATAAAATTAGGAGTTGTTTGATGACAGTCCTCTGACCAGGGGTGTTTTGTTGGAAGATATAATAGCCAGTGTCATAAACAAAATGTTTCTCATCTCTGTTGAATTCACCAGACAAAAGTGGAGTTGGGTATGTCCTTCCCATTCTTCAGGGGATCGTCCCAACCTAGGGATTGAACCCAGGTCTCTTGCATTGTGGGTGGTTATTTAAGGTCTGAGCCACCAGGAAGCCCCTAAGTGCCTTTCAAGTCTGACATAACCCATTTTTCCTCTAGACCCACAGTCCTTGTTGGGTTTATATACACAAGGGCACTCCTCCCCCATGGTGCTGGGGGCAGAGTGTATCAACCTTTCTGATGTTCCCTTTGTGGCTTCCTCCTCTTTTCATACTGACACATCCTGGCTGCCATTTTGTTTCTTTTGGGTGGTCTTGCATTGACCCTTTTAGATGACTCACTTTGATCCTTTGCATGTGTTTTATTGTTTAATTCACAAATTTTCAATTCTTGGGGGCAGAGGTAGTACACACTTAGGCTGGTAATTGCCCAGGATACACTGCTAGAGCTGTATTGCTTGTTGCCTTTGTTCTCTTCTGATCCATCAATACTTGTGCTGCCTCAGTCACTAAATGTTTTGAACGTCAGTCTTTTCCTGTGTAATTAGCACCATAAAGTGTGAAAAGAAATTGACCAGTTTAAGCTGTTCAATTAGCCTTCCATATAGCAGACTAGACTATTTGAGAACTGTCAAAAAGGCTTCCACTTCCGAAAATAACAGCTTCATCAGTCTATCTCAGAGCATAAAATCCAGTCGCTAGAGTTGCTTCTTAATAAATTTAATCTTATTTACCAGAAGGGAAAATCAATATGTCTAACATTTAAAACTTACCTACTGTGTGATCTTTATTTATTTAATTAATTTTTTTCTTTGGGGGGAGGAGCAGAGAAATGTTTATTGCAGGGCCAAGCAAGCTTAAAAAAACTCCAAACTCCCTAATGGTTTTTGGGAAAAAGATTTTATGGGCAAGATTTGGGTGAGGGTAGCAGGGTGTGTAGCTTTCTTCTGATTGATTGGTGGTGAGATAACAGAGTGGTGTCCCAGAAAGTGGTATGCCAGGAATCATGTGCTCATCCTGAAGTTATCATCCTTCACCTGGGTAAGTGCCTTAGTTCCTGCAAAAGAGATCAAAGATATTGTTATGTATAGTCTTTGAGGAGGAATCAGGCTCCAAGTATTTCTTGGAGCCTGCCACAAGGCTGCACTATTGTTTCTTGGCTGCTCCTTCCTAGTTTCTTCATCCCCTCCCTTCCCTGATCAGCACCTGATTGAATATGCCCTTTAGAACTCAGGGAATGTAATGGAGGCTGAATGAAGTCAGTTTCCTACAAACAAGAAATGGGGAACTCGGAAAGAATTTGTACCTGGGAGCCCCACAGGATCCTGCTTGGTTTCAATCCCCCCTTTTATCTGATAATTCTGTCTTGAGGAGAACAGGTGTTGGACAAGAAAGAGCATAATGTTTTGGATAGTTACTGTTGTTTAGTCTCTAAGTCATGTCCTACTCTTTTGTGAGCCCATAGTCCGCCAGGGTCCTCTGTCCTTGGGAATTTCCAGGCAAGAATACTGGAGTAGGTTTTCATTTCCTTCTCCAAGGGATCTGCCTAACCCAGGGATCAAACCCGCTTCTCCTACATTGGCAGGCAGGTTCTTTACCACTGAGCCACCAGGTAAGCCCCAACATTTTAGATAGAGACTTTAGTCATAAACTCAGCAGAAGAACTCAGTTTTAGGGGGACTCAGTTTAAATTCTACTATGTGATCTTTAAATGGATCATCTCATTCATCATCACAACAACCCTACTAGGAAAAAAGAAGTGAAAGTGTTAGTCACTCAGTCATGTCCAACTCTGCGATCCCATGGACTGTAGCCTGTCACGCTCCTCTGTCCATGGGATTTTCCAAAAAAGGGTACTGGAGTAGATTGCCATTTACTTCTCCAGGGTATCTTCCTGTCCAAGGGATCAAACCCTGGTCTCCTGCATTGTGGGCAGATTCTTTACCACCTGAGCCACCAGGGAAGTCCATTACTAAGAAGAAAGTCATGTTATTAGTGTCCTTTCATTGATGAATCAACTGGAGCTTCAATAGGTTAAATAATTTGTTAGGACTCCTCTGGCAATCCAGTGGTTAAGACTTTATCTTCCAATGCAGAGGGTGTGGGTTTCATCCTTGGTCAGGAAGCTAATATCCCACATGCCTGGTAGCCAAAAACCAAAAACATAAAACAGAAGCAATATTATATAACAAACTCGATAAAGACTTTTAAATGGTCCATGCTTAAACTCAATATTCAAAAAACTAAGATCATGGCATCTGGTCTCATCACTTCATGACAAATAGATGGGGAAACAATGGAAACAGTGACAGACTTTATCTTCTTCGCCTGCAAAATCACTGCAGATGGTGACTGCAGCCTTGAAATTAAAAGACGCTTGCTCCTTGGAAGAAAAGTTATGACCAACCTAGATGGCATATTAAAAAACCAGAGACATTACTTTACTGATAAAGGTCTGTATAGTCAAAGCTGTGTTTTTTCCAGTAGTCATGTGTGGATGTGAGAGTTGGACTGTGAAGAAAGCTGAGCGCCAAAGAATTGATGCTGTTGAACTGTGATGTTGGAGAAGACTCCTGAGAGTTCCTTGGATGGCGTGGAGATCAAACCAGTCAGTCCTAAAGGAAATCAGTCCTGACTATTCATTGGAAAGATTGATGCTGAAGCTGATGCTCCAATACTTTGGCCACTGATGCAAACAACTAACTCACTGGAAAAGCCCCTGATGCTGGGAAAGATTGAAGGCAACAGGAGAAGGTGATGATAGAGTTTGAGATGGTTGGATGACGTCACTAACTTGATTAACAGAGTTCGAGCAAGCTCTGGGGGTTGGTGATGGACACTGAAGCCTGGTGTGCTGTGGTCCATAGGGTTGCAAAGAGCTGGACACAACTGAGTGACTGGACTGAACTGAACTAAACTGATGTCACAAACAGAACAACAATAATAATTTGTTTAACATGATCAGTTGGTAAAGAGCAGAGAATCAAATCCAAAGATTAACCATTGTGTTTAGAACAAACAAGTCACCTCGACCTACCAGATCCTGTGTGATCTAGTTGTTACATTTTAGAACATTTCTCAGACTCTTCCTAACTTGCTTTATTCCTAAGAACATGGTCCAAAGTTCTGGGGTACACAAACCTTTTACCCAGCTATTTCCCAGCAGAAACACTGACTCCTCTACTGGGAATGCTCTTTACCCATGTTTTTATATTGCCAGCTCCTCCCCTTGCCATCTTATCTAAAATTTGTTCTCTTTTCATATACTTGACCCCATGTTAAATCAACTACTGGTGGTTATTTCCTTCATAGTGAAACCGGTCTAGGCCCTATGGGGCTCCTGGACACAGAGAGCTTTTTTTTACCCACCTCTGTTTCTTAAAGGTAAGACTCCAGCCCCTACGACCTTCCCTGAGTTCCAAAGGGCAGATTTGAACAGTTTCTAATGAAGGGAGGAGAAGTCACGAAACCATCTAAGGCAAGATTGAAGAGACCAAAGAAGCTCATCAGGTTTGGGAGAAATGACCACCTGAGGCAAGGTTAAGGGAATGCAGGCCCTACACACACCCTAGTCTTGTCAGAGACCTCACCTTTGAACCATTGTTATAAAACCCCTCATCAAGTCCTCTGAGGTTGGGACACAAAGTTTTCAAGGGCAGGAGCTCACTGTGTCCCGCTTTGCCTGGCAAAGCAATAAAGCTCTCCTTTTCTACTTCACCCAAAAGTGAAGTGTCTCTGAGATTCAGTTCTTCACCAGTATAGAGAGGCCAAGCTTGGCATCAGTAGTAGGCACCTATCATAATTTGGAATTGTTTACTTATTTGTTTTCTGTATCCTCCCACTGGTCTTCCCAGGTGGCTCAGTGGTAAAGAGCTCACTTTCCAATGCAGGAGATACAAGAAACATGGGTTTGATCCCTGGGTCAGGAACATCACCTGAAGTAGGAAATGGCAATCTGCTCCAGTATTCTTGCCTGGAGAATCCCATGGACAGAGGAGCCTGGTGGGCTGCAGTCCATGGGCTGGCAAAGAGTTGGACATGACTGAGTACACACACACACACACACACACACACACACACACACACACACAATCCTCCTACTAATTTTCATGAAGGCAAGGGCTTGATCATTGTTATATGTGGCTGTGTCACAAACACAACACAGCAGAAATATTGAGTCCTCCATTTATTAGGCACTTAACAACTTATTTACCAGAGATGTATTAATACATCTTTTGTTATCCGAACCTTATTGAGTGGAAACTTATCAATATTCAGTTAAATAACGAAGTGCCAAACACACACATTAGTTTCTGCAAAAATCCTCCGATCAATAATGTTAATAAATATGAATTAAATGCCAAAATATCATCTATTGTGATCTATTAAACCCCAAAGTTCTTGAGAATAAGACTCAGGATAGTATGCTTTTGTTGGACAGGGACCTCTCAGAGCCTGAGTGGTCTCTGTAGCTGGACTGATCATCACAGAGAGTATTCTGAGTCACAGTGCATAAAGTCACAGAGATGAGGAGGGGGCTGCAAAATGGTTGGGGACAGCTGAAAGCAGGAAAGACAAGCTCCCAAATAAATTTCAGTTGACTTATGTGCTCAATCACCTCCAACTCTTTGCGACCCCATGGACACTAGCCCTCCAGACTCCTCTGTCCATGGGATTCTCCAGGAAAGAATCTGAAGTGGGTTGCCATGCCTTCCTCCAGGGAATCTTACCGACCCATGGATCAAATCCACATCTCTTACATCTACCCACATTGGCAAGCAGGTTTTTACCACTAGCACCACCTGGGAAACCCTCTTAGTGTGTTTGGGGATTGTAAAAGACTGGTTGGCAGGAACTAGACCTTGAACGTGACATTGAAAATTTTGGATTTTATCCTTGTTATAGTGGACTCCTAGGACTTTCTGAGTGGACTAGTAATGAATTAAAATGAATGTTTCTGAAAGTGAGAGATGGAATGATTAAGATTGAGGAGGGAGTGTGTACTGGAAAAGGAGCCCGTCAGTTTCTGACAAATTGACTATAATGTGGGCAAACCGTGCCTGGGGCACAGCTGTCTCAACTCTCTTCCTGGCAGAGGAAACCAAGGAAAGAGGCCACATACTGCATATGGGCTGTGCAGTCTCATCTGTTGTATCCTTGTTAAACTTAGAGCAAGTTGGAAAAATTCTAAAAGATATTTCTTCAATTCTATTAGAAACTGATTGGTATGGTATTTTGTTAATCTCAGCTCTTCTATATTGGCAGTACAATGACTGGTACAAAAAAATGTTTTCTGCAGATGATGAGCAATTTCTGTACCTCAGAGTACCTTCTGAATTATCAAAGACATATTAAATTATGTTGACTTGTATTTAAGGTTAGCTGGTTTTTAACATAATCTTTGCATAATTAGAACTTAAATATAAGTTGTCATTTAAACCATTTTTATATACATCATTTGATAGCCATTTGTTTGTTATCTGTTGTTGCAGTGGAGAAAGATTAGCTTCAGAGAACCTTGGTGTCTTGTACAAGGTCACTTGGCTAGTAGGTAGAAACACCTGGGTTTAAACCTTTCTTTCATTTCCAGCATTTTATATCTTGGTAAAAACTGGAAGCTAGTGTTTAATACATATAATGCATCCTTACTAACCAGAATGCTGAATCATTATAGAACAAGCAACTCAGTGGAGTGCAGGGGTTGACTCTATCTGATTCGGTGAAATGCAGTGGGTGTTCAAATCACTCAGTAACGATAATGATGTCATCACCATTCATTCTGATTCAACCCATCCCAAAGTGAATGTATCTTATAATGTTCCTCAAATAGGTTTAAATTAATTAGTTTTAATTAAATATTGACAGTAATGTTCAGGCTTCAGTTTCTCCTCATTGGGTTTTGGACTCGACAACTCTAGGATATGGAGTGTGGCTTTGTTCATTTGCTCTCCTGGAATTTGCAGACAGCAGCTATGTACTTGGCAATAGGTTGATGCTGGCGGAGAGAGAGAGGACAGCTATGAAACAAGTGTGGCATAAAACTATTTGCTTTTCTCCACCACAGTCTGCTGATTCAACCTTCAAACCTGTTCCCCAACTTGGTTAGCAAAACCTGTGAAAACACAGGGGCCTCCATGAAGATAACTCTGATGTTGGCAGCTGGAGAGAGCTTCTGAGTCCAGTTCTAAACTTATGATTTGGGCCTGGGTATTTTTTGATTCAACACTTGCCCTTGGTTAGAAAGTGAAAAACAAGGGTCTAAACACTATTCACTCGGATAGTAAAACACATGTTCACTTTTTGCAGTGACCCTGGCGACAGAAGGGGAATTCTTATAAATCACAAAGGAAAATAAATCACTTCACCCATGGAGGGAAAGAGACAGCTTGAGAAAAGGGACTTTGGAAAAAGGCTCTCTTTAGATAGCAGTCTCGTGGTAAGTACTAAATATTCATTACACTCTATATGTTTTGGCTTGAAATGCATTATTCTTTGTGATTTCTTGAACCCCATGCTTTCAAAAGCCTCTATTCCAGTTACCCTATTAGCAGTATCCCCTGGGATTTTTGTTTCACTTATTTTTTTTACAAAGTCAAAAGCCAGCAAGTTACTGGAATGTTTGTATAGTGTCCTAATAGGCAAATGTCATAATCTGTCAGCATTACATGTAATTACATTAATTCCAGCTGAAGTAGACTTTAACCCATACAAAAACACTACTGTAGAGCTAATGCCAAATGCCAAGCCTATTTATAGTTGTTCTGTCACCCACTTATCTTAACTTTGGGGGTAAGTTGAATAAGAATTCAGTAGAGTTTCTAATACTGAAGAGAAGAGAAAATCTCTGAGATCTTAGGTATAGAAATTAGTTCATTGGTCCATAAACTTTATAAAGTTTGAATGCTGATGATCATCGTTCTTAAATTGGTTGGGTTTCGTGTATGAGAATCTGGTTAGTTCAAAGAAATAGACTATTATATCAGTGATTTCTGAATGTTGGCACTTCTTTCACAGTCTGAACTAAGATGTTTGGGTCACTTACTCACGTAGGCATCTGAGCAGAATAAGAAACCGAATGGAACAAGTCACTCCTTGCTCTTTGGGTCATTTACTCACATGAAAATTTAGCTTATTTCCTTCTTTGGCGTGTCGTTGAGGAATGTGGCTTATCCATTTTGTGTCTTCCCGGTTCCTGGCCTGGAAGTGGGGTCAGAGTAAATGTCCAATAAAAGATTTGTTGAAATGATTTATCAGTTGCCCTTTTCCAATCTCTGACTGCTGAGGTTTCACATCAGAAACTATTCATAGATGTGAGTTTCTGGAAATTGAGAAAAGGATGGCTTTAAACTTTTGTGTCTAGTTCTTCGGTTGTTAACATCAACTTCTCTGTCTCTGTGACTGAGGCAGGCACTGAGCAGCATACCTTTAGAGGCTAAGAACTCTTACAGGATTTTATGTTCTCCTCCCAATGAATGCACCTTCTTCTCATCTCTGAGGTTTTTCTGTCTCTAGGTAGAGTGTGGTGAAAATAGTATGTGTGTGTGTGTGTTTGTGTGTGTGTGTGTGTCTGTCTATACCCTTTGCAACTTCTAGGGAAACTTAGAATAAAAAGATAATTTCTCAGCCTCCCCTTTTTCTCTTTGCCAAAGGTAACACTTGTTACGTATCAGTCTGCCAGTAGGGTCTGTCTTATGCCTAGCCAGGCACTCACATTGTATATATAATATGAGTAGTAAAAGAAAGTTTCTCTTAACCCAGAAGTATCGTCCTTGCTGATTATTTCCTAAAGCTCATAATTCTGCCTTAGGTCCAAAAGAAGCTAAGCTAAGCTATTGTCCTTTTTTGATTGGAGGGGGGTGTTATACTATTTTATTCACATTTAAATTTCACCAAGAGTTCGGGAATATGCTAGCCTTATTTTCAGATTTTTGAAATGAAGGTAAAATGGACTAACAGCTTTAAGGGTACAATGTATTAATATTTAACACTGCACAATATTAACCAATTAGACAATCTAGGGGATGGTGTAACTATATGCTTTGGAGCACAATATAAGGACAAGCCCTGGAATTGAAGGAAAAAGCCACCATTCAGGACTGAACAGAGGTCCTTGGTTGCTGATAGAATCTCCCCTTGACTTCAGACTTGAGACAAACTGTGAGAGTCTGTCAGTATACAAGAACCCCTGAATTCAGGACAAACAGTAGCAGGATAGATTGACCAGAGCCCTTCAGATTGTGGTGGCCTGTCTGAAGTGAGCAGGAGTGGCTGGAGGCTGGAAATGTTGCAGCTGAGGTCTGGGATCCTTAGATGAGAGCAGCTATCTTCGAAAATTCGCTGATTTCCAGACAAGTTCCTAAGATGTTTTTCCCAGACAGTGTAAGCTATTGTCTTTTAATCATTCACAGTAGCACTCATTAATAAAAGGTCTTGGATCATTCTCAGGTGTCAGCCAGGTGAGTAGAATTTTGTTGAGGTTTTGGTAAAGAAACACATGCAGAGCATGGAGTCCTGGTGTGCAGCCTTAGGGCAGACTTGACTGTGAGCATAAATCAAAGCCCTTCATATTACCTGTGCTGGCTGAAATCCCCAAGATGAGCTTGCATTCCCATTGGCATGTGGCTCTAGCCTGAGTCTTGCGGGGGCTGTGGATCTGTTTCTTTACTTACAGTGTAAGAGACCACTGTGAAAAGAATGTGTTGCTAGGTACCACTTGAGAATCATCATCCTGTTAAATCTCCCTAAATGATGATTGGAAGGGCTTTTGCACAATGAAATATCTTCCTTGTTTCCTGGAGGCAGACTGAGTGTAACATTTGCATGTGCATGTTGGGAAAATCCTGAAAGTGTGTGGGTATGCTCTCCTATGACTCTGTGGCTCCATGTACAGGAATGCTTGAATACCATTCATCATTATACAATACAGGCCATATGACTGATTTTTGTCTTCTATTTCACTGTTATGCGCTCTCTTCACATAGGATGCCACTGGTGGAACAATGACAGCAAGATGATTCTTGTCAGGTTGGTTTTTAGGGTGTGAGACCCATTGAAAGGCCCTTAAGTGAATTTTATTTTTACTCTAAGAGAAATACATGAGGGAGATTAAAGCTGATTGGCCTGTAAAGGACTTGAACCCAAGACTTTGTCCTCTTTTGGAGCTCCATGCCAAAACCACACAAATAACTAGGCGAGAAGCACACAAGGATGATTCTAGACCAGGGTGTCTGGTAAATACAAGAAAAAAAAACACCTGGCATTATATCACATACACACTTCATTCCCAAGCACGCTTACTTTGCGTCATTCTATCCCATTCTATTCTATTCTATTCTATTCTATGCTATTTTTAAATAGTAGAATGCAATTTGAGAATGGGTTATCTAGTCCCCCCACTTTACAGGAAAAAGTATTGGGTTGGTCAAAAAATTCATTCATATTTTTTCAGTAAATGCTATGGAAAAACCCAAACAAACTTTTTGGCCAACCTGATAGTTAATAATCAGCAGGGTTAAATGCTTTCCCTGAGGCTACACAGCTAGGATACAACCAAGAGTAGAAGTGAAGTTTCCAACCTGAAGATTCACTTCTTTGTTTTTTGTTCTCTAATAATAACCCAGTAAGAGAAGATCCTTTTGGAAAACTGAGCAGAGGAAGGAGAAACATACTGAACTCTTAAGTCTTGACATTCCGCTGCAGTAATCGTTATGAGCCATATTTTTGAGAATTAGAAGGCCCAGAGGTAATTTCCACTTACAGATTTTTGCAGGCAAAAAATTCCTTAGAATGTACTGCAAGGATAAGGGACTATTAACTTCATTACACTTTTTATTTTTCATAATCAAATCGTGAAGTGTTGAGTAGAAATTATTGCCCCCCTGCAACAGTTTTTAAAATTTTATTCTGGAGGAACCACAGAATTAAAAAAACCTCACAGTAGAGATACTGAATAAAAGCTCCAAATGAGGGAATATGAGTTTGTGGTCCTTGGTCACAATTTTTCTTTCAGGATGTGACACGGGGCGGGCACGTGTGTGTGTGTATCTGCACACATGCTCACTCTAGTAAGGGTTGAGTATTCTTTGATGTTGATGATTTTTTACTTGATAAACCATCCTTTTAAAGACAAAAGTGGCAGGGAAGTCAAACTGAAATGAAAAATATGTTTCCATGTCAGGGGTAAAGACCCTGAGAGAAAGACAAGTGACTGCACATTTGCCTCCCCACAGCAGGAGTGTGCCAAGTAGCCACATATCCATGGCAAGCACAGTCTTCTCTCTGATAACAATAAAAATCACCCCAGAAATTGGGGCCTCTTCTTGACCCGAAGCTCTTCAGCCCACACCCCAGGATGTTTTCTGATCAGAAAAAGTCAGCATTTCACAATGTGCTTTATTTATAAGAATCATCCCCAGGCTGTGTGTTCAGCTATTTGACACTTGTAGCTGTGATAGCATTTAGCTGATGAGCAAGTCAGGGAGTGAATTATCATTTTTACCAGCTCACATTTCAAGAGCGAAGATTCTCTTTTAATTTTGGGAAGAATGCTTTTTGCTTTTAAACACAGATAGGAGTAACAGTTTCTCTTATGAATGATGAATTGCAGTCGGTACCCCAATCCTTTCTCCCTTGCCAAAAGGAAGACAAAACATACTAGATCCTTACACCTAACCTCAGCACAGTTTTGATAGACTTGTGGCAGCAGGAAAGGCCCTATGCATGACCTTCAGTTCATCCTTCAACCTCTTTGATGGTTTGCATCCAAATCATTAGAGTAATAAGGCCTTCCACAGGCTATATTAACTTTGTTGATCAACAAGCACCATTAAAACCTGCTTTATATTTAAGATGCTTTAGTAGCCATGGGATGTGCTGGATAGTTGCCATTCCCCCACCCCACCCCTACTCCAGATGCACTCCATCCTTCTCTACCTGGCTGTCCTTCGCTGCAGGATGTACCACATGGACCTTGTCAAAAGAATTCCTGGCCTTCTGGCATCTCATTCAGTTTGGCCAATGGGATGACCTAGCAGGACATCATTGGTTGGGAGGAAAGAGAGGTAAAGGTAATTGTTTTCCTGCTGTCTCCCTTCCTGGCTGTGGACCACAATGACTGGGCTACTCTTCCCAAGGCCACAGCTTTTGTTGGGCAATCCTATCCCACAACTCTAGCTGCAGTTATAATCACAGCTCTCTGTGTTCTGGCACTTTCCCTCTCCCCAGGTGCCCACAAACATGGTAGTGATGATTCCTGGATGTCACCAGCCCATCTCACATTGGTTTGTTTTCGGTCTGCCCACACTTCAGTGAATAGTTTCTTTTACCAAAATTTCCTCAATTAGGTGGTTTGAGTGTGTTATCATTTTCCTGCAGGGTGCCCCTGCCTGATACAAGGTAATACTCCTTCTCAAAGTGTTTATAGTTTATTTGTAGAAGCTGACCTATTAAAGAGGAAAAATGGCATAACACAGAGAAGGTAAACCAGGTGTGACATTGACAGTGATAGGAGTTGAAATCCTTCTGGGAGGATGTAAGGAGACACCACACAGGAGCTGCAGTTAGAGCCGTGCTTTGAAGCAATGGAGAGAATTTAGGAAGTGAGGACTGGGATAGAAGAGAAGAAAGAGGCAACCCATGGATATTGTGCTATGCACCTTGGTGACAACTCACTTCATTGCTGAATTATTTTTTTCCCAGAAAAGCTTCTTCCTTATATCAAATCATGATGGTTAATTTTATATTCATTTCAACTGGGCTAAGGGATGCCAAGATAGCTGGCAAAACATTATTTCTGGGTGTGTCTTGCTGGTGTTTCCATCAGAGATTAGGATTTGCATTGGTAGGCTGAACACAGAAGACTGCTTTAATCAATGGGGGTGGATATTGTCTGGATACAGTTGAGTGCCTGTATAGAACAAAAAGGCAGACGGTGGGTGAATTCATCTTCTTCTGTCCTCAGACAAGGGTGTTCCTGGTTGTTATGCCTTTGTACTGAGACTGAGACCTGTATCATTGTCTCCCTGATTCCCAGGTCTTGGGGTTTGGAATCGACTATACCACCAGCTTTCCTGGGCCTCCAGCTCCCAGAGAGTGATGGGACTTCTCAGCCTCCATAGTCACTAGTGTAATCTCTCATGATAAATCTCTTTATTCACATGTACACACACAGAGCTCTGACTCACACACAGAATTAAACCTTTCTGCTGTTTTATCTTCAGTTATATCCCCATGTTTAGTGACTGGAAGCTATTCAAAGAAGGGGTCAGCAAACTCTGTAAATAGCCAGAGAGTGATCGGTTGAGTCTTTGCAGGCCCAAGGAGGAGTCACGATGACTCAACTCTGTCACTGTAGCCTGAGAGCAGACACAGACAAGACACTAATCAGTGGGCGGGACTTGTGTGCCAATAACACTTTATTTACAAAGACAGGCAGCAGGCTGGATTCTACAGGGTATATGCACACGTTACAGAAATGGGAAACTTGAGAGTCCAGGTTGGAGTTTTCCTGAGTGCTGCCTTTCTGACCAGTGACTTGTGTTTCCCCTCAGGATACACAATACACCAAGGCAGGCAAAGGGGTAGGTTGAGGCTATTAACATAAAAATGAAGATCTTCAAGTGGCCAGAAGTTGAGCAAAGGGAAAGATTTTAGAAAGTTCCCAAGTCACTGAGACTTTTTCTAAACATGAAGTAAGGTCATGGTTAGTGTGGCTCAAAGTAGCCATTAGATTGTGAATACTCAGGAAAAAATCTGCATCTTGGAATGCTCCAGGCATTTCTTTAGCCTTCTCTACTCTTTTGGTGTTACAGTTAGACCACCCCTCACTGGAGGGATGCTGTGCAGAAAATACCAGTTTGCAGGAGAAGGTTTCTAGCTACTCAAATCCTAACTACCCTTGACTCGTTCTACTAATGGAAGCAAATGTAAAGTATGATTTACTCAGTGCTTTGACCACTGGGCAAAGACCAAGCTGTCCCCTGGGAAGCCTGACCTTTGTTCTCTGGTGTCAAGATTGTTTGAGATTTCCCAAGTGAGCATCACGTGGAGGAGGGTCAAGGAATGTGAGGGAGCTTCTTATTTCCCAACCGCATTATTCCCTCTAATGGGGCTATTCTCTTAGCCATCTGTTAGATGTCCTAAGAACAGACCATGCATTGGAGCCTAGTGTTGGAGGGTATGGTTTGATGTCTGAGGATCCAGCCGGTCTTTTTTAAAGAAAAAGCAACAATGGAGAACAGACCAGCTTTTATCTAGGTTAGTCACCTTTCTGAAGTGGCATGCTGAATCTGACTGCTCCCCTTGAAAGTGGGAAATGGTAGAGTTTGAGAAGTGTCAAATCCTTATATGGATATTTATCTGGTGAATCTGCCTGCTAGCCTAGCCCAGTATCTTGACCAGCATGGCAGGTCAAGAGAAGACTGGAGAAATACCCTGTCCAGCTGCCCTCTAGCAGGGGACTATGGATAAATTCAGGGCAGATGAGTGGGTGGAGGTGGGGAAGACTGGAGAGGCTTGGCCAAGTGGGCACAGCCCACAGTGCCTGGTTGCTAAGGGTTGTAAAGGGGCTCCGGACAAACAGAAAGAGTTTGTAATCCAATGAAAACAGTGATGGAAGGGAGGTTAAAGAACTGAGCAACGCTACTGCCAGGGACAGAGTCTGAAGGGAGAGTAAGAACAGAGGACCATGTGTAGAATATGCCTAAGCCAAGGGGCTTAGAGTGTCAGCAGCGGTGCTGGTTGAGTCTAATACAGAAGCCACCTTAGCAGACATCTCAGCATGTTTAGGCAGAGAATCATGCATTGAATCTCAACCAGGAGGGCTTTCTTCCCTTAGTAATAATAGCAGCAATTTGTTAAGGCTTACTATGTGCCAGGCACTATGCTCAGTGCTTTAGTTGGAAACTGAAGCTGTCATTTAATACTCATGAAGCCCTTTAAGGTAGGAACTCTAACTATTTTATTTTACAAGTGAGAAATCTGAGGCTTAATGAGCTCATCAACTTCCTCAAGGCTAGAGGACTGCAAAGGGAATTAGAGTGAGTGATGAGCTGGGATTTCAACTCAGATCTGGCTACCTCTAGACTACTCTCTGCTGTGCAGCTTGGAAGCAGAAAACTTTTTTCTGCCAGTGGCTGGGGGCTCCTCACATGATTGCTTCCCAACCATAAGGAGCCCCAGGCTCAACAGGGCTAGAGGTTTACATGTGCTTTGACTCATCTGCCATATCTTTGCCTCCTGATGACTGAGGGCTGGTCCTGGTTTCAACAAAAGAATTGTCAAGGGGCAGAGGTTGGAGGTGGAGGGTTATAAAGAATAAAAAAATGCATGTGTTGAAACTTGGTCTAGGCCTAATCTGGTCTTGTGTTTTTTCATATGAGCCAGGTCTTGGAACCAACTTCTATAAAGATTAAACTTTGTAATACACACACAGCACTTATATGATAGATACATATTTATAATATATAATTTATCTGTAAGTTAATGTTTTTAGCCATATGAGGAATGATTGTGGTGTGTATGTGTACAAGGTGAAATTATTGACTAGACAGGAGTAGAGTTGGGAGAAAGTGGTGAATGATGGGGTACATCAAAAATACAGGTGTCCCCCAGTAAGAAGCAGGGTGTATGACTTGAGCGATGCCTACCAAATGGCTGGACCTCCTTTTGACTGGGCCACTGCCTGATGGAGATGGATATGGAGCCAGCATCATTTCCCATAAAGAGATTCCCAAAATATGTCATGTGTTTGCCCACTCCTTGCAACTGGTGCCCCTTCCTCTGATGTCGCCCATAAGAGGGTCTACCTTTATTATGGTGATGGCTCCCCTTAAATGACTCTTCTCTCTCTTCTTTTCTTCATCTCATTATTGAAAATCAGGAAGATGTAAATAAATAAATCAGATTTCTTATTAAAATGTCCTTTCCTAAGGTGCTGTAATAGTCACTTCTGATCTTATCTCCACACGTACCACTTGAGCACATGCTTGTCTACTGAAGAACCTCAACCGAGGCACTACTGACATTTTGGACCCTTTATTTCTTTGTTGTGAGGGCTTTCCTGTGCATTGTAGAATGTTTAGCAGCATCCCTGGCTTCTACCTACTGGATGTCAATAGCACTCTTCCTTCAGTTGCGATGACCAAAACTGCCTCCAGACATGGCTGAATGTCCCCAGGGGAGCACAGTCAGCCCTGACTGAACTGAATGCCCCCTTGAGGACACGAGCCTTTTCATACTCATATTTTCATCCCTAGAGTCTGATGCATAGAAAAATTTCCATGAAATGAATGAGTGAGTGAATGTACCAGTGAGTAGCTGTTTATGGCATGTACCAACCAGTAGGAAACACTGGGTGTGGGGGGAGATGCAACTACTTGGAAAACACTGAATGCTGATTGGGAGAGTCGATGATTGCCTGCTTTTCTGTTTTGCCTAGGGATGAGTCTAATGTGTGGCTAAAGTTTTTATTATTATACATCAGAAATTTTATTATATCTGGACCCTGAGTCCCAAGGTACTTGATAGGGCACATTTATGACAAGATTTCAGAGGTTTAAATTTTCTGAAATATATTAGATTTTATGTGTATATGCTTAAGTGTATTTTCTGAGGGGTAGGTCCACAGGTATAATCAGATTCTCAAGGGCATCTGACTTAAGAGTGGTTAGGTGGCCCTACCTGCTATTAGCCTAGAAAGTCCAGCCTGCAGCACCTGCACACAGATGGCTTCCCTTCCCCAGGTCACAGAGCAGGTCTCAACAGCACCTGCTTCCATCACCTGTGCTCAGCTGCTGCCGTGAGTGCTGTCTGCCTGCTGTGCATACATAGCGTCTCACAGATCACCAAATCAAACCAGGAACTGGGAACATTTTGAAAGCTCTTTGCAAACACTGTGTTATAAGTAGATGATGAAATGAAACTACCTCTACACAAGAAATAAGTACAAATAAGCAGAGACGTTTGCTTGGCATGTTCTGTGTTGTCTTAAGACTCAGAGATCCGCTTGTCATTGTCCTGGTGTCTCTCCATCTTTCAACAGTGGGAATCATCAGATCACACAAGTTTCCATGGCAACTGAGTTTTCTGCATCATTCTCTGGCAGCCTAAGATCATTCCTGCAGCGGACTCTCTCTAGTACTTTGTCCCTAACAAGAGGTAGAGCTTTCATCGATCTCCTTAAAAGCAGGTCCTCAAACCCAAAGGGTAGCTGGGGTGTCCTCTCTGATAGGTGCTTGCTTTCCTTTCTAGAGTTTCTAATGAATCAGCACAGACGCTGAGCATCTAGCAGGTCTGAAGCACTGTAAGGTGAGTGCTAAGAAATGCACGGCATGATTTCTGCTTTACAAAGCTTAAGAAATCTAATCACATGTACAGAAATCGTAGTAATACCAGCAGGTATGCAATGGTGCAAGCAAGAAAGCTGGGATTTAGAAAGGAGAGGTTGCTCTCTGGCTATATTGATCAGGGAGGGGGGCTTCTCAAGAAGGAAAGCTTTCATATCCCCCTCTAGAAAATTGGTCCACATTAATCTATGGTGTCTCTGAATTCCCGGAAGCAGAAATTGATTGAGAAAGCCACAGTGTCTTAAAAGAACAGACCAGGACTCTGAGGTGCCTGGTTTATACTTGTGGAATTGCTAAGACCCTAAGAAAACTCTATTGTGATCCTGAATTATCATCTTAACTTTCCTCCTGTCCCCTCTAGCCACCCCTCCCCACCCTTTTATTAATATTCTCTTACCCATACATCCTGGTGCCAGGCAAAATGCACCTCACAGATAAATCACTTTTATTTTCCTTCTTCTCATTCATTTATCAGTGTATACCCACTGTATATATATTAGCTGCATTTCAGCAGCTTAACTGTCTCACAGTAATTTACCACCCTGTACTCTAGTTCATTATTATCAATTAATATTTATTAAATATCCACAGGGTTCATGACTATGAATTCAACAGCATTTTTATTGCTTTCTGTTGCCTTGCCGTGTTCTGTTGACTTGGCTCAGCTTAGCCAGTATTTATGATCCTCTTGCCAGTTTTCTATTCATGTGACAGCCCTCATATTCATCCCAATTTTAATTAATATTTCAAAAGCAAATCCAGGAGCCATTGTATTAAAACGCTTCACTTAACACCAGATGCACTGCCTTGACTCTTGTCCCTTTCATGTACTAATTTTGCAGTTTTCGCCTAACACAGAATCCCATTTGTCTGGGCTGCTCTCTACAAGCCCAAACAGTGGTTCCTTCTGGTTCCTTTGCATTCCAGGCAGCTCCAGATGTTTCCTCCTCATAAATTTCAGTCCCTTAACTAGGCTTAATGGATCATAATTGTCCATTTCCAAAGATGCCTCTGAGGTTTGCTTGCCTTCTGTCTTTCAGCACCTTTTCGGCTCTTAGTTTGAAGCAGTTGTCTTCAGCTTGGTAGGTTTCCTAATACAATTAATCCATTGACTTGTCTCATGCATGTGTTGAGGGAAATAAAATCATTTGGTCTAGTGAATTCTGGGATCCATCTGTCAGGGCCAGCAGAGAAGCAGGCTCAGGGGCTGTTAGCTTTTTTGTGAGGTGGAGCTGTGGTCAGAGGCCTGCCACCCCTAGAATGGCGAGGCCTTGAAGGTTGGCAGGAGTTGGTGTTGGTGGGTACAACCTGAGCTGACATTCTTCAAGGCACCCACTAGATATGACTGGAACGTAACTGGTACTGTCTGTCATTCCTTCCTCCCTGGTTGGAATCCTAACTAGATGGTGGTAGGAGGAGCTATTTGGTGATCTCCTGGGCCAAGTTTGGAGCTCTGCAGAATACCTGACTTAATTCCTGTTTCATGAGGTGCAGTAAGGAGGAAGTGAGGCTATGAGAGAGTCAGATGTCACATGGTTAGCATTTGCCATCCTCTTAGGAGGACCTGAATAAGGGTCCATAGTTTTGCCTACAAAGATGGTTCATCAACAATCTTGTTTCCTTATTTATTGCATCCATTGAGGTTCTCAAAGGAAACAGATGGCACACTGACCCAGAGGAGGGTTTAGTAAAGAACCCCTTTAGCAAGAGGTGATGGAATTCAGGGAAGCTTATATGACCATAGTGCAGCACCCACGGTTGGAAAGAGTGGGGCACCATTATGACGCTAGGCCTGAAAGGACTGGGCAAGGGGAGGAGGTAAGCAGAAAACCATGTGGCTGTAGGCAGGGAGCCCCTTGGTAGGAGATGTCATCTTAGATGGAAGGATGCAGACAACTAGCAGGGAGGTGATCAGGACATGAAAACTCTCACTGTGGTCCCCTCTTACTCTCCAGGCTCCCGCTGGCACCTCCCATTTGTCAAACCCAATTGAAAGCCAGAGAGAAAGGGGCCCTCAGAGCATCTGGGGACTGGGGCAGTGCAGAGAAGGCTGGAGAGTGCGTGTGTAGGGGCACACAGGGCGTATTCAGTGCATGTATCGCATATCAATATATGCCCTACCTCAGTCCCTCTCTTCTGACATTTCTGAGATGAGAAGATAATACTATCCTAAGTCAGACTAGTTTATTACTTATATATTAGAAATGGGTTCTTGCCTGTTAGATTAGCCAACTTAATTTGACTTGAGCAATATGATGTCACACCTTCAGAAGATAAGTTCCACATAACCAGAGGCATGGTCTTCTCTTCCAGGGTCCTCATAAAAATGCCCAGTGCAGGGCTATGTATGTGTTGTGCAGTGGCTGGGGTTCAAAGAGTGTGATCTAGTGGGTTAATCACTGTATTAAAACTTGATGTCTGTAGATTTAAACTTCAAGTGCACCCTTTAGTAGATGTGTGGGCTTCAGCAAGTCTTTGAAACTCTCTGAATCTCTGTGTCCTCAGTAGTGGAGATGCCTTGAAGGCAAAATTAAATAAAGAACAAGAAGTTATTATACTAAGTGAAGTCATACAGGGAAAGATGGGTATCATGCGATCTCACTTGTAAGTGGAATCTAAAAAAGTGATACTAATGAACTTATTTACAAAACAGAAATTGACTCACAGACTTAGAAAACAACCTAGCCAAAGGGGAATGAGGTAGAGGGAGGAATAAATTAGGAGTTTGGAATTAACATATACACACGTCTATCTTCTATACATAAAATAGATAAACAGCGACGACCTATTGTATAGAACAGGGAACTATACTCAGTATCTTATAATAACCTATAATGGAAAAGAAGTTGAAAAATAATATATATTTACATGTATTATATACATATATGTATAAAACTGGATCAGTCTGCTGTACAGTTGAAACTAACATAATGTTTAAATCAACTGTACTTCAATTAAAAAAATTAGTGATGAAGACAGACAGTCTGTGACTCCACATAATTTATGTGCATAATAAAGTCACCATTGGCATTGAACAAAAAAAGAACAAGTGATTGTTCTGGAGGCTGTAGGATGTTTTGTAAATGAAACATCTTGCTGTCATGGCCCTTCTGCAGCTCCTACCTGCTAAACTTCAGTGGATTAAAAACATACATAGCAGTGGCAGCTTACGGAAGAAATATGCACTCAGAGCCTCCTGTGGACAGAATACTCCTTTCAAAGGCTACAACAGAAACCAATGTCATGTCATGTAGTGGAAAGAGCATGGGCTGGCTGGAGAATCAGCCTGAACTGGATTTGAATCTCAGCTTGCCCAGTTCTGCCTACCTGTGTGAGCTTGGCCATGCTCTTTACCTCCTCTGAGACTCAGTGCTCTCATCTATAGGAAGAGGTGCTAATCTTCTCTTCGAAGGGATGAGAGAATGAACAGAAAGGATTCAAGCAGAGCACACATCCCGGTGCTTAGTGAGTGGGCTCCCTCTGTGCTGAAAATCTGTGGAGCTGGCTGCTGTGGGGCTTCCAGATGGCAGTTTTCTTTGTCTGCAGATGGAAGGGGGCATTCAGAAAAGATGTTTTCTTAATGTGTGGTTTGCATATATTCCTATATGATGTTTAAAAGCTGAATGGCATCTCTGTGATGTTATTAATATTAGCTAGAAATGCTCACCCAGGTGTTAACTCCAGGTTGTGCCTGACCAAACCTTGGATTCCTTTCTTCTTCGTCCAGTGGCTCCGTTGGTCTTCGCCTATTAATGAACTGTACTCCAGACTTTCTTATATGGAGCGTTATATTTTTTCTGGAACTTTTGGCCTACTGCTGTCACCCTTGAAGCCCAGCCAATGTCTATTTATAACAGGCAATTGTATTTGAAAGGCTTCCAGAAGTGCCCATAGTTTTCCAAGCAACTGTACAATGACCCCCTGTGCACAGGGGCCCGCTGGGTCTTGGGCCCCAGGCCCTGTGCGCCTGATAAAATCAGGCAGGAGGACTGGGCACCAAAGCTCTCCTTTGTCTGCCTGATGCCTTCACTTGCTTTGAGCTGTGCCAACTCAGAGTAGTGGGAGATGAGATTCGGGGAAGGGGCTGGGGACCATTTCCCATGTGACTCCCTCTCTTTACTGCAATGGGGCGGGATGGTGGGGGGAAGACTTGGAGGGGTCGGAGTGGGAAAGATTTTCCACTACATAAAGAGAACGAGAAAGGAAACAGGGGCCCAGTGGCCTCTTTCCAGGCTCCAGGAATGTGCCAGCCCTGGGAATTGGCCCCTGGCCAGCCTCCTCAGAGGCTGCTGACTTGGGAAAACAGGCTCCCTGGCCACTGCCAAGAATGCAGACAATGGTCTTTTGGATATTTCACTTTTGAAAGTTAGGCTTTTTGTTTTATTATCACCAAAGGTAACATTTATTGGGCACCTATGTATGCCTGCCAAGAGATAAAACGCATGATTGGAAGTCAGTGTAACTTAAACCAAGCAGAAACACCAGGGTCCTCATATAATATTTACAACCTGCTTCTAATTAGGGCCTAATCCTTTGCTTGGGTACTTTGCTACCTTAAATGTGAGTGCTGAGTGGTACTGTAATTTTAGAATTAAAATTCATTTTTAAGTGCTCAAGTGACTCATATTATGTCATCTGAAAGGGAATCAGTTTGTCCAATTGTCATTTGGCTGAGAAAGGATTTTGAGAGAATGAAGCACAGAACTAGTGTGTTCTGTTGGAGAGAAAGAGGACAAGATCCAGCTATTGGTTCAGGATGGAGTAGCTCCAACATATAGGATGTGAATTCTGAGATGGAAAGAGGGGCACCAGTTACACACTCCCCTCAATGTGTCATCACATTGTGTGAAATAATGATGGTATTATGGAAAAATCAGATGACCTTAAAATATTCTTTATGATTGTTAATTCCCATCTGAATAAGTGCATTGATAATAGTAGCAGCTAACATTACAGAGCATTTGCAGTATCCTGAGTGCTGAACTTAAATCTTTTATTTATGTTCAATTCATTTAGTTTTCATAACAACTCTACAGGAAAGGACTGTAATATACCCATTGTACAGATGAAGAAACAGAAGCTCAGAAATTAAATGAGTTGAGTGCTCCAAGATCACTCGACTAATAAACTCCAAGGTCAGTCTTAACAAAAAGCTCATGCTGTTTGTAATGCCTGCGCTGTCCATGTATATCTTGAATGCATTTTAGAGTTGAGAGGAGCTTGCCTCTCTGGCTTTGACCGGGGGCTCTCTGGCTCTCCTTTCCCATGGTGATGGGGTGGTCTACTTACATGATACCATCTTCTGGAGGGTTCTCAGCTGTAGCTTCAATAGCCATTTGACAGTGGTTCTTCTCAAAGCAGTTTTCCTGTTGGTTTCGAGGCCTTTACATCTGATATCAGTGTAGCCTCCTTCATGTTTAGAAACCTTCCTCGGTATTGTGATGTGAGGTCCTACCAGGATTCTGAGCAGGTGGAAGGATGGAACGAGCTGCTGTGAAATTCCAGGAACTTCACCACTTTGCAAGTGAGGCTGTGCTCACACCTTGGTTTAAGAAAGTTCTATTTATATGACACTAGGTTTACACAGAAGATGTATGGGGGGGTGTTTTTTTCCTCTTTCCACAGAGATTCCTCATATAACAAAGGACTCCCCAGAAGGTTTCTTTAAATCGACTTTAATACATTTTAAATTGAATTGAATTTCCAAAATTCAGTTTGTGGTGGTAGTTTCCCATGGAGCTAAATACCCAAAATCAGACTTTTTTTTTTTTTTAATTTTCTTATGATGGAAAACAGATCATACATGGTATATGGGGTCAGAGCTCTTTCCTCAGGAGCCCTGAAGGGGCTAAGAGCCTGTGACTCTCAGCTCAGTTCAGTCACTCAGTCATGTCCAAATCTTTGTGACCCCATGGAATGCAGCACACCAGGCTTCCCTGTCGACCACCAACTCCTGGAGCTTACTCAAACTCGTGTCCATTGAGTCGCTGATGCCATCCAACCATCTTATCCTCTGTCATCCAGTCCTCCTCCTGCCTTCAACCTTTCCCAGCATTAGGGTCTTTTCTACTGAGTCAGTTCTTTGCATCAAGTGGCCTAAGTATTGGAGTTTCAGATTCAGCATCAGTCCTTCCAATGAATATTCAGGACTGATTTCCTTTAGGATGGACTAGTTGGATCTCCTTGCTGTCCAAGGGACTCTCAAGAGTCTTCTCCAACACCACAGTTCAAAAGCATCAATTCTTTGGCGCTCAGCTTTCTTTATAGTCCAACTCGCACATCCATACATGACTACTGGAAAAACCATAGCTTTGACTAGACGGACCTTTGTTGGTAAAGTAATATCTCTGCTTTTTAATATGCTATCTAGGTTGGTCTTTTAATTTTGTGGCTGCAAACACCATCTGCAGTGATTTTGGAGTCCCCCCTCAAAAATAAAGTCTGTCACTGTTTCCATTGTTTCCCCATCTATTTGCCTTGAAGTGATGGGGCCAGATGCCATGATCTTAGTTTTCTGAATGTTGAGTTTTAAGCCAACTTTTTCACTCTCCTCTTTCACTTTCATCAAGAGACTCTTTACTTATTCTTCACTTTTCTGCCATCAGGGTGGTATCATCTGCATGTCTGAGGTTATTGATATTTCTCCTGGCAATCTTGATTCCAGCCTGTGCTTCATCCAGCCCAGCATTTCTTATGATATCCTTTGCATATAAGTTAAATAAGCAGGTGACAATATACAGCCTTGACGTACTCCTTTCCCGATTTGGAACCCATCTGTTGTCCCATGTCCAGTTCTAACTGTTGCTTCTTGACCTGCATACAGATTTCTCAGAAGCTTGGAGGTAGTTTTCACTCAGGACATTAAGAAGAAGATCACCACCAGAACTCTCAGGCTTGGCTCTTCCTGGGCAGAGTCTGTTTCTTTCAGTCTTGGTTTTTTTTTTTTTTTTTTTTTTTTTGTTTTTTTAAATATTTTTGGCTTCACCACACAGCATGTGGGATCCTAGTTCCTCAACCAGGGATTGACACTGCATCCCCTCTGTTGGAAGTGCAGAGTCTTAACCACTGGACCATCAGGGACGCCCCTCCTTTCCTCACTCTTGACAGCTCTGGTGGGGCTCATGGGCAGTGCTCTGTCATGAAGAATGGGTGGTAACCTACAGTTAATCCAAGCAACTCAGACATCTTCACAACACTCTTGCATGTCTCTGGAAGACTTCTCTGGCAGTTTTTTCTGTAAAACTTTTTTTTAAAGAACTTTTTTATATAAAAGTTCTTCCCTCCTTGCCAATTATATCCGTTAAACATTTATTTGTACAGATGCCATGGAGCCCAATCCTCTGAATAAATGAAAGAAAACATCAAAATGTAAGACACTAGCTTAGAATTAGATTATGACTCATTGGGGATATTGTACTGATCCAGGTTACATATTTTAATCGATCCTTTAACAAATATTTATTGTGCTTGATTCTTTAAAGAATTCTGTGGTTACAAGCCAGATACTGGCCTTCTCTAATGGAGCTTATATTCCAGTAAGTTTTCCCAACAGTCTGTGAAGCAGGTATCATGCTTCCCATTTTAGAGATGTGGAAACTGAGGCTCAGAAAGGTTCAATCACTTGCCCCAGACAGATCACCCAAGTTAATAAGAGGTGGCATTAGTTTCAGAACCAGAACCAAGCTCAACCAAAAGTCAGTTGCTTGGTTTTTCTATACCCTGCACTAAATATTTGTAACACTTAATTAATGATCAAATCTATATTTCTTTTATATTTATTTGATAATTGGAGATTATCTGGAAGTCACAGCAACAACAACAACAAAAAAACCCTCTGGTTTTAAGTGAGGAATTAACCAGGGTGAGTCTTAGTAGAAAAGGACCAGAAAGATAGTTAATCCTTTTCCCTATGTGGTTACCATATCCCCAGTGGGAAATTGGAAAAGTATTTGTAGTGGTTATTAGTGAAAGCACAGCTTTGCAAGTCACACATTTGGTATTTAAAGTCCTTTTGCCCAGAGAGGATCGACTGTCCCTGTTGATAAGCGCATTGCTTCGGGGCTCCTTTAGAAAGGAAAAGGGGACAGGCTGGTAGAAATGACATGTAACCCTCAGTGTCATAAAATATGACCCAGCTCTGCTGGTGCATGGCTGTGTGCCCTCTAACCTTTTCTGAGCCTCTGTTTTCTTCAGGACTTATATTAGAATCAAGTGACATGAGAAGAAAAAAAGTTGAGAGAGTTAAAAATTATACCCCAGTAAACAAAATAAAATAAAAATTATACCCCAGTAACAAATGAGAACAGTAACAATATGGAATTAGGATAAGGAATAAGGGTTTTGACTGTGTATGGTGAGACCCCCCAGTGCCTGGTGGAGGGCTGCTTTCCAAGATGGTCCATGAATGGCTGAGCAAAAGAAAATGAAGGATAATGGTTGCACTAATGAAATAAAAACAAAGTGTCATTGCAGTTGCACTGGCTTTGTTCTTTTTATGTGTCCCTGCTGCTGCTAAGTCGCTTCAGTCGTGTCCGACTCTGTGCGACCCCACAGGTGGCAGCCCACCAGGCTCCCCTGTCCCCGGGATTCTCCAGGCAAGAACACTGGAGTGGGTTGCTATTTCCTTCTCCAATGCAAGAAAGTGAAAAGTGAAAGCGAAGTTGCTCAGTCATGTCCGACTCTTCGCGACCCCATGGACTGTAGCCTACCAGGCTCCTCCGTCCATGGGGTTTTCCAGGCAAGAGTACTGGAGTGGGTTGCCATTGCCTTCTCCATATGTGTCCCTACAGCCACTGCATAAAGCTCTATTCTATTGAGTACAGAGAGTGAGCCACACACAATATTTTTAAAATTTTAACTGAAGTATAATTGATTTACAATTTGTGTTAATTTCAAGTGTATCGCACAGTGATTCAGTTATACATACATACATAGACACACACGCACACACACACACACACACTTATCAATGAATCACTGTGCTGAAACTAACACAACACTGGATTGATAAGATCTCCTGGAGAAGGGAATGGCTACCCATTCCAAATGAAGATTTCTATGTCTACAGCCTTTGTATACACATCTACATAATAAATTGACTACCTAATGAATAAACTAAAATTCTCTTGATTGGAAAGTCCATGGACAGAGGAGCCTGGTAGGCTATAGTCCATGGAGTTGCAAAGAGTCAAACACAACTGAGCAACTAACACACACACACATATATGTATATACACATATATATTCTTTTTTGGATTCTTTCCCCTTATTTCTTAATTAAATAAAAAAATGACAACTTGCCCTTGAGAGTAGTAGGTGCATCTGGCCACTCTCAGATCCTCAGGAAGCAGTTCACACAACTTGATGTGATCTAAGAAAGATCATGGTGGGTACCTGCCCTTACTGGAGCAAGGAAAAGGGGCTGCCTCCATCCAAGGCCCTACCTCCTGAAAGAGCTTCAGCTTTTCCCAGACACATTTGTAGGCTTACCATTTAGTCTTCCATTTACCACATGTTCATTGAGTACCTTCTGTGCGAGGCACTCTCCTCCTATTAAAATCTTTTAAAAATGTAGCTCTCTTAAAAATTCACTATTTATTTCCCTCCGGATTTCTGCCATGCATCCGTCAGAGCTGTGATGAGGGCCCTCTTGGGAAGCTGCACAGATGGAAGTCACAGAAGCTTGTAACATGTGCTGTGAAGAGCTGCATTCAAAAGCTTTGTCTGTCTCTGCGTTGGTCCTTTATGAATGTCGAAAGCGGAAGTGGATGGGTGACAGAAAGGGGAAAGAAGGCAGAGAACTGAGTCAGTCCTAAGGCTGGAATAACTCTAGAGATAAGCTAGTGACTTTTGGGCTGAAGGAATATAAGAGACTAGAAAAATGATAACATGACACACATACCCACACACATAGATAAAACAGTGACACACATATGCACACACAGACACAACAGATATCCAACAATTGGATCTAGTGTCTTCTCTGCTCCCTCACTTCTCAGATATGAGCCAGCATTTATGTGCTATCCCAGGGTAGGTAAGGACCCTGGTTCATAATGTCTGCTTGCGTGAAGAGAAGCAAAGGCCCCTGAAATGACACAGCTCAAGCATTATACTTTTTTTCCCATCTCCAAAATGGGATAAAGTTATTACATTTGGGAGAAGACACACATCAGCCAGATAAAGAAAATGTGCAAATAGACCAGACAGAACCACGCATGGAGTTCTGAGATGTTGGGGAAACCCAAGGCCAGAGCCAGACACCAAAGCAGTAGGCATTGTAGTTACCACAAGTACATGAGGTGATGGGAACTCAGAAATCTAGGGAGCCTCCATGCTCTCATGAAACAGGGCTGCGTGTCAGGTGTTGGAAGTTAATACTCCTTCCCTTTTGAGCTCTGTGATTCATATCCTTGTCCCATGGTTCAGACAGTCCCAAGAGGACTAGAAATTGATAAGGTACCACATTGTGGTATTTCTTAAAACTATTTACCTGAAAGAATTCATGGAAAATTCAATGGAATAAGGGTTCATACTTGACTAATACTATCATGCATGACAACGTACAAATTGATCCTTTAGGAAAGTTAATAACTTAGCCAATATTAATAGTAACCAGTTAGATCTCAACATCAGAATTTATCAAGATTTCTATGTCTACAGTCTTTGTATACACATCTAAATAATAAATTGACTAACTAGATGAATAAACACAACTTTAAATCTGAGTATATAATTAAAGAGCTTGAGCTCTCTCTTCACAGTCTATAAATGCAAATTTTTTTATTAGTAAAATTAAAAACATATCTGCGGGCTCTAAGTTCTAGTACTTCTTTATGGATGCAACATTCTAAGGATACGAGTTTTATATCTCATTTATTAAGCTCATTAGATCAGTTCACAAGGGTTAAGAACTAACTTCTATGTTTACAGGTAGGCAGGCAGATTCATTGTAACTATTGGGTTTTGAGTCTGGCTAACTTCTATATGAAAAGGCACCTGTAGTCCTTTCCTGGCCTAGCCCACAGAGGGCTCAGTAAAGGCTTGGGAGGTTGATGCCAAAACTGTTGATGCCAAACTGGTTTCTGTGCATCAGTGCTGAGTTGAATCTCGGAGGAGAATTTTGGGCGAAGTAGAAAAGCATAGCTTTATTGCTTTGCCAGGCAAAGGGGGGCACAAGGGGTTTGTGCCCTCAAAAGCTCTGTATCCCATCCTGGGGGGATTTGGTGAGGAGTTTTTTAGCAGTGGTTCAAGGGTGGGGTTGCTGATAAGGATCAGGGTGTGTGCAGGGCCTGCACTCCTTTAATCCAGCCTCATGTGGTCTCCTGACAAGTTTCTGTGGTTATCAAACTGTGACCCTCTATCTAGAATGAAGAATGCTTCATCAGATAATTAACATCTTCCATTTTTAGGGGGGCGGGTGGGTTTAGTTCTGTAAAGAGCTCAAAGACATTGTTATGTACATCCCTTGAGTTGGAACCAGGCTTCTGTCCCAAGAACACTATTGTTTCTTGGCTGCTTCTCCCTTGTCTCTGCATCCTCTCCCTTCCCTGATCAACAAATATTTGAACTTGCCCTTTGGAACAAAGGAAAGTGCAAGAAGCAAGGAACACAGAAAGGCTTCCATGCCCAGGAACCCCACAGGGTCCTGCTCAGTTTCAAAGTGAGTTGCCAAGTGCCTGCAGACTCCACACTTCTGAATCTAGCTGTGTCTCTAATGAGCTGAGTCACTCTAGACAATTTTCCTTTTTTTTTTTAGTTTTAGCTTCACCTTTTTGTCTTTGTGATCAGAGGATGGGGCCCAGTGACCTGTCAGGTTCCTTGGACCTCAATGATTCTGTGATATCAAGTGCCTAACATATTGTGAGGAATGCCAAAGATGGGGAAAAACAGATTCCATCTACCACAGTGTTCCCAGTACAGCTCTGGAGATGGAGTTTTGGTCACTGAGAAGGCATAGCAGGCCTTTCCTGTGGGTTGCATTTAAATATGTGATAAAGGGAGGAATGTCTAATGATGGAATTGCAGGGAGAGAACAGAGAGAATAAAGGGAAAGAAATATATGTCACAAATATATCACTATCATAAGAAACTCACTTGTACGTTTCTGAGGAAAATTCAATAGGAAATCATTTGTACTATCTGTAAGTTATTTGCTTAGATTCCTTTCAAATGCATAAAGATAACCTTATTTGTTTATTTTTATTAATTTTCAAAATTTTTATTTTATGTTATCATTATTTATTTGGCTGTACTGAGTCTTATCTGTGACACAAGGGATCTTGGATCTTTGATCCTGCATGTGGGATTTTTAGTTGTGGCATGTGCAATCTTTTCTAGTTGTGACATGCAAACTCTTAGTTGTGGCATGTGGGATCTAGTTTCCTGACCAGGGATCGAACCTGAGCCCCCTGCATTGGCAATGCTGAGTCTTTCAGCCACTGGACCAGCAGGGAAGTCCCGAGATAGCTTTTTTTAAAAAAAGTCAGTTTACAATCCCATCTTAATGCTTTAATTTCTCACTTTTCCCAAAGCCATCTTGTGAGATTTACAGTGAATTTAAGGATTCTATTTTGCCCAGCACACAGTTGCTTCAATGGGATGTGGCCAATTGGTATTATATTTGAGAAACGTTATTCCTATGTCTGGTTTGCATATTTCCCACTAGAGTTGTTCCTCTTCTGCTTTCCAAAGTTGTACTTCAGAAAAACATATGTCAATGGAGCAGTGTCTTTGACCTGATAAGCATGCTTAAGTTGTAAATTTTAAGGAAAAGTCTTGTCACAAGTCATACTTTTGTGGACTTCAGAGGGGTTGAGTAAATGGTCAGACCTCACTGATTTGGAGGCTTTGGAGTTGATGGTCTGTGTGACTGAATAATTTTTAAAAGACTGATGGCTAAGGCATTTCAAATTTATAGTTGAATTAACAGTGAATAGAATTTTTTCACTCTGTTTGAAAGATGAATAAATAAGTTATGATTGGCATCACTTTGCCAAAACATCCATATCCCTCTCCTCCTTTTCTTCCTCCTCCTCCTCCTTTTTGAAGAAACCCTTGCTTGGAAGAGAAAAAGGAGGGGAGAAATAAAGAGATGGAAGCATTTGAAGAAAGTATAAATAAAATTGCAGTGGGGTAAATACGAAAACAAGCTCCACTAGCTCAAAGTCTCACAGACAAGCCTGCAAAAGGGTCAGGACTAATGCTGTTAGGATAGGGACTGCTTTTGCCTTTATATCCTTTGAGAATGAAAGAGCACCCAGCCCATTAGATACCAGTTGAGTGAATGAATGATATTGTGATGAAGAAATACTGCAAAATGGCTCTGAGGGTCTAGGATAAGGACCCAAAGCCAGCAAAGCCCCAGGAAACAGAGGTTGGCTTCTGACTGATAACTCCCACTTGGTACCAGTTCTGAACTTGAGAACTTTGTCAGTCAGGTGAGTGTGAGGCATCAAGTTATCCTCAGCACAGGGAACATATAATGTCTGTTGAATGAATGAATGCAGAAACAGGCATCCATGTTCCTAAAAGCAATGGGTCCTTTTCACAAAATTCCATGTTTTTCTGTAAGTTGATATAGACTAAGTAGATTTCAGATGGAATAATCTTACATTTCCATGTAGTCAACTCAAAACTCATGAATGTTTACAGTGTTTGCTCATCTATATCCTTGTGACTAATCAGAGAAACTATTTGAAAAATATCTTTGGGTCACAAACAAATTAGGATCCACTTTTTACCTCTGAAAAATCAGAAATCCAAAAAATAAGAACACTTGGGCTTTGTGTCACTTTTTCTAGGCATCAAATTGTGGGGTTTTTTATCTGTAAATATTTTCAGTAAATATTGTATTTATCAGTAAATGTTTTCATGTGCATTTATAAAAAACATTCCTGGTTGGTTTTTGATGAGGTGGCAAGAAGAGGTGTCTGCCTGGCATGGGTTATAGCATATGACCTTTGAAAATGTGGTTCTTCCACTTAGTCCATGTGTTTTTAGGACCCAGAGATGATTGAGACAGAAAGACAGACGTGTGTTCCACTATCTTGAGATAGTAGTTTAACTTGCAAATAAGCTTTTGGAGTTAAATATTTATCTCAAATCCAGATAATGTAAAACTTTTCTGTTTAAAGCCTGGTTCATTTTTACCAATTTGGTCCTGGGTTGCAAACCAAAAATAGTTTGTAATTCTTCAGTAAAAGTCCTTATGACTTTGATCAAATCTGCAAAAGTTGCAAGCAAAAAGATAAAGCCATGGATGCCTGGCCACTCCAATTTAGCAGCTGGAATGTTACCAGTGACTTCCCAGTTAGTTTTAAAAGGCTACCATCTCTTCACACAAAGAAAGCAATGTTGATTTGCCAACCTGTATTAGAACTCAAATAAAATGTCAGCCAGCAAGTTCCTTGAATCAAGAGGTCACAAACCTGGGCATGACTGCTACATTTCAGATAGGCTTGGGTTATTCTTGGAGCAGTAAAACAACTGTATGTGTGGAGCTGAAATAATGAACTATCAAAGCTTGTGAGATAATCATGTCAAGCTTGGGGATCTGAGTTGATCACCTCTTGAAGAGGACAAGCTCTCTCATCTCCTTCTAGACCTTCAGGTCAGTGCAGCCAAAATCACTTCCATCTTCTCTTACAAGTGTTTTTGCTGTCTTTTCTTTTCCATTTATTTTGCCAACTCTTCCCTTCATCCCTTTCATTTCTTCCCTCCATCCCTTCCATTTCTTCCCTCACACACATTCTGCCTAATTACGTATCAATGTAAATATCCTGAAAGAAATCGATGAATTCATCTGGACCCTCTACCTGGGGCCTTGTTCAGCAGATTCGCTTATCAACAATAAACTCTTACCTTACCTTCCAAAATATGAAACTCTGAAAACTAACTCTAGCCCTTGAAAATGTGAGGCACAGCTCTCAGATGCTGAGCATTTACAAACACAACCTCCAATTAGCAGCATATTTGCTTATGGACTTTTTTTTTCCTTTAAAAAAACCTCAATCACTGAAACCTGTCATGAAATTTCAAAAACTTAGTCCCTATGAGAAGCTACAAGATCAGAAAAGTGGCGAGTTTTAAATCTGGAAGGGGTCTTAGATATTTGAATAGATATTGAATATAAGCCCAGCTCTGCGGGTCGCATTTGCTCAATTTGAACATCCTGGTTTGTGTTACCTGAGGTTCTTTGTGTCTGTCTGAAGATGCAGAGACAGAATCCCCTACGGGTCTCTAATTTTTACTGGAGACAAAGGCCTGTGTCAGAGCAGAGTTAGCCGTGTTTTGAACTTGTTTGCTTTCTTCCCAGTTGGTCACAGTCATATATAAAATTTGAAAATGTCAAAATTGCCCAAAGAACAAACAAACAGATCTTTCACAGGTCTAAAGCAATTTTTCCCTGGTTTTCCATGCTCGGGAATGGCAGAGAGCAGATCTACTGTTATTAAAAACAGACCTCATTATACAGCAAATGTGTCCTATGTGATAAGGTCATTAGTGAGGACCAGGGAAGGAATGCCAGAAAGAGTGGATAGAGGCTGGATCACTCTTAGTGCTTTGTTACTTCCTGGTGATCTTCCTGGTGGGATGCTCTATGGCAGGGGCTTGGGCTAGGAAACCCTATCTGTGAGCATCTTATTCAGCCCATTCATAGCTCACTCATGACTGAAACTTGGCACGCTGGAGTCCAGCCAGGAGGCCATGGCAACCCATTTAATACCAATGTTCAGAACAATCTCCTTGTAATGAAGGCAGTATTAAGAAAACAGACCTTCTGCCTCGTTCTGGCCAGAGCTTAAAGATGCTAGGCTGCATTGTAGTAGGGCTTTTCTTTTCTCTTAAGTCAAATTTTAATCATTCTTTATCCTCAAATATTGATGAGCCATGTTTGATATTTGGAAAATAAATTCATGGTATCAAATTTTCAATGCTAATCTTTTAAAATTGGCAATTGCCTTAGCTCAGTTGTATGTTCTCTAACCCTATCAATCTGTATAGTACTTGGTTTCCATGGGAATAAGCTTTGCACGTTCATTCATTCATCCCAGAACCTGAATTAATTCAGGAGGCTGTGGTTGTCCTGACACTCAGTGCTAAGCAATTCTCCTGATAATTAGAAATATCATCTGTGTTGCTCCATTAGACAAGCATTTCTCTGTTTTATGTGTGTGTTTTTTTTATTTTTTCATATCAATAATCTTACTGTGCCTACTTTCTGCAAGAAGTAGTTCTTTGCCAAGACAATTGGAAGATTTTTGTTTTTTAACTTCTTCAAATCCATCATAAGAACCTCAATCTTTCCTTTTTCTCATAAGCTAATCAAATTGTCCAAATGCTGATTTGTAATCATAGAAACATAATTCTCCAGTTTGAGATAAAAGTCAAAATCACACAGAAGGCTCAATAAAACACAGATTACCAGTCCCACCCCAAGAGTTTCTGATTTGGTAGGCCTGAGTGGGGCCATGAATTTCCATGTTGAACAATTTCCCAGGCGATGCTGATTCTGGTGCTGATGGACTGGGATATACACCTTAAGGCCCATGAGGTTTGTCAATGTTAAGTTGTCACAAAAGAACCACAAGGCTCAGAGAGAATTCTGTGAAAGTTGCTATGTGCTTGGTTAGCATGTTGTAAATTTTGTCAGATGTATTTTTTTACTATCTTGACTTTGTGTAAATTACATGCAAATTCAAGAAGGATACACAGTGAAACCTATAAATAGAGAAGGAAAGAGAATGAAAATGAGGTGGAGGACACAGAGTAGACTTTGAAGAAGATATTAGACTAGAGCTGACCCTAAAGCAAGTGAAAAATGTGATTTTCATAAAGTAGATAATTGTTTTTTCTTTTTTTTTTTATAGGAAGGAAACTCCTTAGTTGATTTATTGTTTAAATTATAGAAAAGCAGTTCAGTTATAGGACATGTTCTTGCCTTTAAAAGATCAGTTTTTCCATATAATGGCTCTGTAATTTGTGTTAAGAAGTAGATTCCAGTTCGAAAGAGTGATCATGCTTTTGAAATTGTGTTTTCAACTAGCTCTGTAGGTATTTCAATTGATCTAAAGTTAAGTTATTGTCAGTGGAACTTGAAAAACTAATTCACAACTAGTGAGTGGAAGGGCTGGAATTAGAAGTCACATTTTTCCTGACCCCATTTTTACTGAGGGCTTCCAGAGAAGTGACATGGATGTACATGCAAAATAAAAACAAATCCAGATCCTGAATCCTGCATCAGGTGCTTGTGGGGCAGGTATTATGAAGAGCAGTAAGTAGACTCGAAAGAAGAGTTAGGTCAAGGAAAGGAGCAAGCATTCTGGCTGGACTAGCTGGGAAGGCCTTCCAGAAAGCCTACGAAAAAATGGAAGTTCATGGGGGAAGTCACACAGAGAAGAAATGGAAAAATAATCTTCCAATAAAAGCAAGAAAAATATATGAAAGAGACTGAAGCACATTCGTCTCTCTTTTCTCTACCATCCTCTGTGCAGTTCCATTTGCTCCTCGCCATGTCTTCTCCCAAGACTTTCAATATTAAGTGATTTTTTTGCCAAAAACAAAGGCAGGATCATCTCATTCCCCAATGGTTTTGCATGAAAACTGGTAATAAAATCAAGTACAAAAAAATGGATACAATTCCTTGCTCTCCTGATGCCCACATGTTGGGTTTTTACAAAATATTTTTGTAGTGTCCATACTTTCACCAGATTTCATAAGCTTGCCAAAATTATGGTGAGGATACTGCAATAACCTTGAACAAGAATGATATGGAGATATTTAGTCATTGGTTACAGATACTTGTTACTTTCAGCTATGTTTTCTTTTTCCGATGCCCAATCTAGATTATTCCTGCCTTATGGACCTATACTGGCATTCGTGCCTGTATTATTTTTCAACTACTGTACACCTGGCTCTGCCTTCCATACTTTGAAGTGTTATCAGCCAAATGTAAATCCTGTCAAGGTCAGAGTGTCATTTAGAATTGCAAAAAAGTTGCTGGGCATGTCTATTCGGGCACTGTGACCAGCTCCACCCAACTTTGCCCTGCTATTTGGTGAGATATTTATAACACCACATGACTGCTTCAGATAGAGGGACTTAAGCTGAAATAAACACAGAACGATTTGTCAGATTTACCAGTGCAGAGTCCAATAATGACCTTCACCTTGGAAAGAAATACATGGGGGGTTCTCATAACCCTAAGCTGAGTCACATGTACCTTAACAATGGCCTTCTCCTTGTGACTTCTGTTCTGTGCAACATCAGAATGGCTCTCACTACTCCCTTGTCTTTTAGTCCAGGAAGGAGTTGTCAGAGAGAAGTACTTAGTCTATGAATTTCTTTCTAAGGGAATTTCAGCTTCACATAACTGAATTTATGGAGTTAAGAGCCACAGAATCAGAGGTTTTAGAGCAAGAAATGCTTTCTTTTTTCCATGCATTATCTTGTGGATTATATCCAATATCCCTGTGAGGTTAGCATGATTATTCCTATTTTATAGATGAGGAGTTTGAGACTCAGAGGAGTTACATGACCTTTATTCTTGGTCATATAACTAGAAAGTGACAGAACCTGAAAGGAATCTGTCTCTGATAATTCTAAATCGAGTGCTTTCTGGAGCATGTAACACTATCCTCAAAGACCATTGATAGGAAACATAATGTTATAAAAAAAAAAAGTGGAAACAGTGACGTATTTTATTTTCTTGGGCTTCACAATCACTGCGGACAGTGACTGCAGCCATGAAATTAAAAGAAGTTTGCTCCTTGGAAGAAAAGCTATGACAAACCTAGACAGCATATTGCAAGCAGAGACATCACTTTGCCGACAAAAGTCCATATAGTCAAAGCTATGGTTTTTCCAGAAGTCATGTATGTATTTGAGAGTTGGACCATAAAGAAGGCTGAGCACCAAAGAATTAATGCTTTTAACCTGTGGTGCTGGAGAAGACTCTTGAGAGTCCCTTGGATCGCAAGGAGATCAAATAAGTAAATCCTAAAGGAAAACCCTGAATATTAATTGGAAGGACTGATGCTGAAGCTGAAGCTTCAATACTTTGGCCACCTGATGTGAAGAGCTGACTCATTGGAAAAGACCCTGATGCTGGAAAAGATAGAAGGCAAACAGAGGAGAGGGCAGCAGAAGATGAGATGGTTAGATAGCGTCACCGACTCAGTGGACATGAGTTTGAGCTATCACATGATAGCTCAGGACAGGGAAGCCTGGCATGCTGCAGTCCATGGGGTCACAAAGAGTCAGACATGACTTAGCGACTGAATGACAACAAAGTGTTATAGGTACTGTGGGACATAACTGAATAGCAAAGGCATAGCCCCTTATTACAAAAATCCATAGCCCTGCTGACATCTGTTCCAATGCCCAAACACCCGTTTATACTGTTCCCTCTTTACAAACATGCTATAGGTACTAGTGCTCACATTCTGTTTTACAGTGGAGTTTGAAAAACTAGTTTACAACCAGTGAGTGGAAGGGCTGGAATTAGAAGTTGCATTTTTTTCTGACTCCATTTTTACTGAGGGCTTGTCCAGAGATGACATAGAAGTACATGCATAACAAAAAGAAACCTAAATCCTACATCCTACATTGGGTGCTGGTGGGGCAGGTATTATGCAGTTCAGTAGGCTTCCCTGATGGCTCAGTAGGTAAAAAATCTTCCTAAAATGAAGGATACCCAGAAATTGTGGGTTTGATCTTAGAGTCAGAAAGATCCCCTGGAGGAGGAAATGGCAACCCACTCCAGTATTCTTCTCTGGGAAATCCCATGGACAGAGGAGCCTGGTGGGCTATAGTCTATGGGATGGCAAAGAGTCGAGCACAATAGCACACACACACAGAGACTCCAAAGAAGAGCTAGGTCAGAGAAAGGAGCAAACATTCTGGCCGGACTAGCTGGGAAGGCCTTCCAGAAAGCCTACCAAAAAAATGGGAGCTCCTGGGGGAAGTCACACAGAGAAGAAATGGAAAAATAACCCTCCTCCAATAAGAGCAAGAAAAATGCATGAAGGAGATTGAAACTCGTTCATCTCTTCTATTCTCTGCCATTCTCTGTGCAGTTGAATTTGCTCCTTGCCATGTCTTCTCCAAGACTTTCAAGATTAAGCGATTCTTAGCCAAGAAACAAAAGCAGGATCATCTCATTCCCTAGTGGATTTTCATGAAAATGGGTAATAAAATCAGGTATAGTTTCAAGAGAAGAAGAATTAAGCTGAGTCTATAAGGAGTCCCTCACATGAACACGTGAAGTGGTACACATATTTATGCTGTGGCCAGATCTCTTGCATCTCACGACATCACTCTGAGAACATCATTACTCTCTGAACAGCTGGATGTGTTTTATTGGAAAAATAATTTTTCTCTTTGTGTCAGTGTTTCTACTCCAGTGGTTTGGCTCAATAATATGTGAGACCTTTTGTTGAAAAAGGAAAGAAATATAAGCACATTTACAAAGAAATGCATTAAACTTTCACAAGCCTTTATGAATGGACATAAAGATATTGCAGACTTGTATGCATGGTCCTCATCTGACAGGCCCTGCAGGGAGGCAGTGACTAAGTGGTCTCCTGTTTCTACCTTAGCCTGCGCCAATGGCTTTAGCTGACCTGTTCATCTTGAGGTTCTTAAACTATGCTCACATCTCAGAGCAAAGGCTAGCTAACCCTTCACATCTTGTCAGAATTCCTTCCCTCACATCATAGAGACCCCTGTTCAGAGAGCCATTCCTGACTGCTGCTGCTGCTGCTGCTAAGTCGCTTCAGTCGTGTCCAACTCTGTGTGACCCCATAGACGGTAGCCCACCAGGCTCCCCTGTCCCTGGGATTCTCCAGGCAAGAGGACTGGAGTGGGTTGCCATTGCCTTCTCCGAACATCCCTGACTATCTTATCTAAATTAGCTCATGCCAGGCACTCAAGAACCCCAATTCCTCCTATATTTTCATTCAGGGCAATTGTAATTCAGTTCAGTTCAGTCGCTCAGTCGTGTCTGACTCTTTGCAACCCCATGAACCACAGCACGCCAGGCCTCCCTGTCCATCACCAACTCCCGGAGTCCACCCAAACCCATGTCCATCGAGTCGGTGATGCCATCAAACCATCTCATCCACTGTCGTCCCCTTCTCCTCCTGCCCTCAATCTTTCCCAGCATCAGGGTCTTTTCAAATGAGTCAGCTCTTCGCATCAGGTGGCCAAAGTATTGAGTCAGCTTCAACATCAGTCCTTCCAATAAACACCCAGGACTGATCTCCTTTAGGATGGACTGGTTGGATCTCCTTGCAGTACAAGGGACTCTCAAGAGTCTTCTCCAACACCACAGTTCAAAAGCATCAATTCTTCAGTGCTCAGCTTTCTTTATAGTCCAACTCTCACATCCATACATGACCACTGGAAAAACCATAGCCTTGACTAGACGGACCTTTGTTGGCAAAGTAATATCTCTGCTTTTTAATATGCTATCTAGGTTGGTCATAACTTTCCTTCCAAGGAGTAAGTGTCTTCTAATTTCATTGCTGCAATCACCATCTACAGTGACTTTGGAGCCCAGAAAAATAAAGTCAGCCACTGTTTCCACTGTTTCCCCATCTATTTGCCATGAAGTGATGGGACCGGTTGCCATGATCTTAGTTTTCTGAATGTTGAGCTTTAAGTCAACTTTTTTACTCTCCTCTTTCACTTTCTTCAAGAGGCTCTTTAGTTCTTCAAATTTCTGCCATAAGGATGGTGTCATCTGCATATCTGAGGTTATTGATATTTCTCCCGGCAATCTTGATTCCAGCTTGTGCTTCCTCCAGCCCAGCATTTCTCATGATGTACTTACTCTGCATATAAGTTAAATAAGCAGGGTGACAATATACAGCCTTGACGTACTCCTTTTCCTATTTGGAACCAGTCTGTTGTTCCATGTCCAGTTCTAACTGTTGCTTCCTGACCTGCGTGCAGGTTTCTCAAGAGGCAGGTCAGGTGGCCTGATATTCTCATCTCTTTCAGAATTTTTCATAGTTTATTGTGATCCATGCAGTCAAAGGCTTTGGCATAGTCAATAAAGCATAAATAGATGTTTTTCTGGAACTCTCTTGCTTTTTCAGTGATCCAGCGGATGTTGGCAATTTGATCTTTGGTCCCTCTGCCTTTTCTAAAACCAGCTTGAACATCTGGAAGTTCATGGTTCATGTATTGCTGAAGCCTGGCTTGGAGAATTTTGAGCATTACTTTACTAGCATGTGAGATGAGTGCAATTGTGTGGCAGTTTGAGCATTCTTTGGCATTGCCTTTCTTTGGGATTGGAATGAAAACTGACCGTTTCCAGTCCTGTGGCCACTGCTGAGTTTTCCATTACCTAGCTTTAATCACAAACTTACTTATGTGTGTTTTGTCCATCACCCATGCCAGATAGCAAACTCCACAGGAGCAGCTTTTTATTAACCTTTTTTTCTAGTGCTTAAAACAAGGCCTAGCATGTCAAAATGTCCAGTAGCTATTGAATGAATGAATTAATTAATATTCAGTCATGCGGATAAGATACCTTAGGTGGACATGAGATGAGTTTGCAAATTCCCAGTGTTCTCTTTCTCTCAATATCAGTTCTCTTCTTTTCCCACTTCCAACTGAGCATTTTCCTGACATCTCTTCTGGTTCTTTTTGGAAAATAAGCATACCTCCTTTTTTTTTTAAAGGACCTCTTCTCGAGGATAAATCACAGTTCTTCACAGAACAGATTATGAACTCAGTAAATACAAAGCAAATAGACAGTGCTAAAGTCTCTGATGACTTGCCTAAAAAGGAACATTGCCTTGAAATTGAGCACAAAAACTCTGTTGTTAACTGTGTCAGTGGCGTTTTCCTAGGGCTAGCAGCCTGGGTCTGATGGGTTATGTACACAGGTATTCAAAATATTGACATAAAGGTGAACGATGATGCATGAGGTTCTCTCTTCCTGTCCCTTCACTTGACTTTGCATTCGAACGAACCCTAAGTCTCTTGGCTCCAGACCTTGTCTTCCTTATGCTAATAGTGTAGAACATGGTCTATGCAATGGAGATCATGCTTTAAATTTTGGGTGGGATCTTTTTTGCTTTTGCCCTACACCATTCTTTCTCATTCCCACCTGGCTTCAGTTGTTTAGAGATGCTTTTTGATTCAGACATAACCTTGGTAATTCTCTTGCACTTTTCTGCACACACCGTTATTGCCATGGAGCAAGTGTTAACTGCTCACTCTGGAAGCCTGAGGAATCTGGAAACAGTGTTGAGAGGGATCACTTGTGTTGCTTTTTGGACCAGCTTTGGAATCGCCTGAGAATAAATGCTCCTTTAGGGCTCTAGAGAAATTGGCATCACCATAACTACTCTCAGTGGCCCATTCTTGGCCTCACTGGGACCTGTGTCCTAGACTTCACTCAGGATGTGGGAGTAAGGGTGGTTGCAACACCGGGGCTGGATCTAGCTCCAGGGTGTCGATCACTGATGCTGGCACAGCCAGCATGTCATGAGTACTCCCAACTTGGACATTTGGGAAATTATGTCAGAAATCATAAGATTGCCAAGAAGAGGTCCTTGACCCTTTATAGCACTGGTGCTCTGTCTCTGAGACCCCTAGGTCCCTGTTCTGCCAGCATCATAAGCCTATTTTCTACCAACCTCTTCCATAGCCACCTTTGCCCAGCACACTGGAAATTCCCTGCCTAGTTCTGCCTAGATCTCTGTGTGTAATAGAATCCATAGGTTAACAGAGTTGATTATTATAATTTCCACCACTCAGATTGAATCTTGGGTTTCTGGGTATTCTGCCTGCTCCTGAGGCATCTTTCTGTCTCTGAGTTGCCCCCATAGCTCCAGTTCACATCTGAGGATTCAACTAACCTCAGACTGTGTAGCACTGTAGCCTTCAGCCAAGAAAAAAATCGCATATAAGGGAAAAACTCACGCAGTTCAAACCCGTATTGTTTAAAGCTCAGCTGTAGTTACCTGGGAAAGTAAAAGGAAGATATTCAACTAAAGATTTTGTTTGGTTTCTTTCTTGCTACTTTAAAATTCTCTGATTCTACTTTGCTGTAGAATGACCATGTCAATGTGAGTTAGAAGTGAAGATGACTCAAAATACAGTACTACCAAAGCCTTGCTTTCATATGAGAACTTCCATGATTCCTTCTGGATGGATGATTTTTTTTTCCCCAGGTCTCCCCAGAAAGATCCCCTTTGTAACCCATTTTTAATTTTTATCTCCCTGAACATAGACTAATTTCTCAGGGTGTCTTTCTCTCATGTAAGATGATTTGTCCTTTGAGAGCCGTTTCAGATATGAGGTTAGATCATATCTGCAGAAAAAGCAGACATGAACGTTAGGATCCTGACTTTAGACGAGCATTTATACTTATAGTTTCCATATATTATTGACTGATTTCTCAGCACATTTCACAGAAGCAGAAGTAGTAGAGGAAATATCCCATCTGATGACACTCCCAACATACAGGTGTATGTTCCTTTTCATGATAAGAGGGGTGAGAGGTAAGGGAAACACTTTGCATGTCTAGGCTGGATAGAAAAATGTGCATTTGTTGCCCTAGGGAAGTGTAACCATAAACTTGGAGTCCCCATTTCAAATGTTTAGATTTACTCACTAAGTGGACCAGGGCTTCCCAGGTGACACTAGTGGTAAAGAACATGCCTGCCAATGCAGGAAACATAAGAGACTTGGGTTCAAATCCCTTGGTTGGGAAAATCCCTTGGAGGAAGGCTTGGCAATCCACTCCAGGATTCTTGCTGGGAGAATCCTATGGACAGAGGAGCCTGGTGGGTACAATCCAAAGGGTCACAAAGAGTCGAACACGACTGAAGTGACTTATCGAGCACTAAGTGGTCCACATTAGGGACTTACAACCTGATTTTTGCCTACTTAATAGAGCTCAAGTCAATGTGCAGTCAACTGCTGCTTGACCATCCTATGCTAGAAGACTTTCTTTTTCCCATGGAAGGTGTTAGGGTGATTCAGGAGGTCAAAAGACCTGGGAAAATAGACAAAAAAACATTTCTTCAAGCTAAGTAAGTAAAACACTCTGTAAAAATAATGTTAACAAATACTAGAAGAAAATGTCTACTGAGTGTTTAACCCTGTGTCATGCACTTGATAACTACATTTAAAGCTTATAACTGCATTTCTGTCTCCATTTTGGAAAATTAAAAGGAGCAACAACAACAGTTGAAGGTCAGAGAAATATTAAGCAATTTACCAAAGGTCATGGATCTGGTACTCGGCAGAGTAGAGAGTACAGGTCTGTCTGAGCCCAGCACCTGAGCTCTTTACCCATAGGCCATGTGGCCTCTAGTCAAAGGGTGTGCATTCTGCCATCTTGAATTTATGAGCCCTGGGGAGGAACATTCATTTGGGCACCACAGAAGACAGAAGGGAATTTTATGGTTATGGATTTCTGAAAATTAGACTGTGGGCTCCCTTGGTGCTGCTGCTGTAGCCAGGAGGTTGAGGACAGCTTTCTTATCATCCATTTAAGCAGCCGTCCTAGGAGGGGCAAAGCAATGACCATGAAGCTGGATGTGCTTCAGTCTGCCTCATCTTCAAATCCCTTAATACCCTTCCCAAGGGGACTGGAACTTATATATTTGGCAGGTGAATCCAGCATTCCTCCCAGCTCCTTCCCCCACTAGCCAACATTCTCTATAGGTTCATACAATATAACATTTTTGGAATTAGAGGGAATTCTTACAGGCTGTCCAGCTCTGCTTCTTTTACCCTCTGCCCATTTTATGGAAGAGACCTGGAGATGTTTGGGGGCATGCCCAAGAATGGGGGCATGACTAATTCCCATCAGCACCAACAAAAGCCTCGATTTTTCTAATTTCTGCTACACTGCCCTTTTCATATCTGAGAGGCAACCTTTATAAATCCTGCCCTATGCATCTTGCTTTCCTGCTTAGTTTAAATTTCTCATTATTTAAAAGTATCTCCTCTCTACTCTCTTTACTTCTCCTAAGTTTTCCTCATTTTTCCCTTCATTGTGTCTATGACTCTTCCTGTGCTATTTTTGAAGGCACATTAATGTTGAATAATGTCCATTCCTTCATCCAGTTTTGGTTTGTATTTTCTTTGTGGCAGGGAGGGAAGTATGAACGAAATGTGTGCTATGAACAGCTGTTACTGAGTTCTCCAAACAGGAAAATGCCCTTGACTATTTATAAGCCCTGCTTTCAAAGGTGCAGGTCGGGGCACTGCCTTTTACCCCTGCAGTGTGCTGGGCTGTGTTTTCCAGGGTCCAGTTGATAAAAGCTGTGGTTATTGTTTCTTCAAGGGTTTGTCTTCCTCGAAGTGGGACCTAGTCAATGACTGCACTTGTGAAAAAGTGTGGGAAGACTGAATTACAGGAAACACAATGACCTATTGAATGAACTGGTGTCCATCAATGATTCTAGTGAATAGATTATGAATTGTTCTTACCAGAACCAAAATAAGTTCTTCATAATGCCTGACCCTATTTAACTACAACGTCTGGGCTTTTTGCGTAATTGCTGAGAGGAAAAGATATTTTTAAAAGTTCACCACTCAACCTGTTATAGAATAAAAAATTTTGTTAACCTAGTGAGGTCAATTCAGCTGATTGAATCTGAGTTCTATATTAACATGTGTTGAACACTAACCCATCTGTAGTCTCTGATTCTCTGATGGTATGTTTAAAAGCATTTGAACATTAAATTACAGGTAAGCATATGAAGGATTGCCAAGAATGTACCTCAGGTGACAGACAAGTGTTTATCATCATTATCACGTGGCCAGCTCCATATTATTGGAGTTTGAGTTTCCATTTCAAAAGAGTAAAAAAAACATCATGGTAGTGATGCTGCTGCTTACAGCAACAACAACAATAATAATGAAAGATTTCAAATGAAATTAGACCAAGGACTGAGGGATCTGCCCTAAGATCTTTTTCTTGAAAATCAAACAAGATGTGTGATGTTTACCTACTTTGGCATTTAGTGTAGTCACCGGCAACTTAGATTTCTGAGAAAGAATACAGTGGACTTTTACAGGATGGTTAAAGACTAGCTGTGGTCTATTCCATTCCATGTATCTTCTATGTAATCTAGTCTATGTGTTTTCTTCCATGTCATCTGTTGTTTTTGGGCTTCATCACTATTATTGTCTATGTGGACTTCCCAAGTGGCTCTAGTGGTAAAGAACCTGCCTGCCAAAGCAGGAGATGTAAGAGACTTGAGTTTGATCCCTGGGTGGAAAGATCCCTGGAGGAGCACATGGCAACCCACTCCAATATTCTTTCCTGGAGAATCCTACGGACAGAAGAGCCCGGTGGACTGTCCATAGTGTCGCAAAGAGTTGGACATGAATGAAACAGCCTAGCACAGTGTCTGTATAGCAGCCTTTTGACATAGAGACATGTGGTGTCTGTGTGTGTGTGTGTGTACGGACGCATATGTCTGAATGTTTGCCAATTAGCTACGTAACTTGGAAGTGATTCAGTCACTTCTTTAGCCCATAGTTTTCTTCTTTCATATGGATAGATCACCCCATCTACTGCACATAGTTGTGAGGGTATATCTTATGTGGCAGCTGACTTAAAGACATCATTGAGGTTACAAATGTGATCTGGTGTAAACTAATGTCTTGTTAATGGAATTTATTAAGTTTGGGTTAACCCTACCACCCCAATATTTAGCAAGTAGGATACCACAGTAGATGTTTTCCATGACTGGAGATAAATTTCACCAAGCTTTCCATATGCTCTTGGGTTCTTTTACAATCATCTCATGCTTGGGAGAAGAGCCAATGTTAGTAGTTTGTTTTGTGACCATGAAACATTTTTTCTAAGTGAAGTTAATGGGCCTTAGTTTATGACTTTGACCTTGCTGTTAGTTCCTAGCCAAGGGATAATGTTGACACTGAGGTCACATTTTTTGTCTTTAAAGTTTGGAGACCCTGTTGGTTTTCTTAGAAGATATTTACGTAGCTACATAGCCCTGCAAGCAAAGTGTGAATACTTCCTTACAGTTATCTAGAAGCTCCCCAAATCTTTTAAGACTGATCAGTTTCATGCTCTTGGGTAAATCAGTTCATTTGGAGAGTTCCTGGAATGCACAGCCATCTGCCTTTCCACACTTCAGTGATTTAAAGGGCCAGGTATGCTGTCTAGGGTAGGAAAGATTCCAGCCTAAATAATTCCTTTAGAGTGCCTCACCATCTTTCTTTTCCTCCTCAGAAATAGTATCAATGTAATTACATAGTCACTGTTTGTTCGTTATTTTTCTGTTTTCCTTATGACTATAAACTGTTTGTGGTCAGGGAGTATGTTTGTCTTATTATTTCCTGCTTTTACCCAGTATGTAGCCATTGAGTGGTACACTGAAGGCCTCCATGAGGGAGTAAATAAGTGATGGCCTGATAGACAATTACAACATCAAAGGGTTTAATTTCTTCAATTTGAAGATGGAGAAATGAAAACATAAGGATATTTATGATTAGCCTGACTTGGCTATTTTTGTTAGTGGCAATGTTGGGACTTCTGTATTGATATTCTGACTCAGTTTATGGTTCTCTTTATGATGTCATACTTATGTTTGGATTATAATCCATCCTTTCATATTATTTTAAGTGTAGTTTTTTGGTTCTAGGGGATACATTAGGGAGAGGTTAGGGAAAAATCATCTTTTACTGTTCATTTGGGGTTGGGACATGCCAGCTTCCTAGCTGCACCAAGTGGCCCTAGGGAAGAATTTATTCACTGTTGAGATGTGAAACACAAGATGTGAACTCTCCCTGCCTTGAAATTCCTAGAAACAAATCACAACCACATGAAGACAGGGACAAAGCCAGATGGTCTCTCCTCGTCCTTTCCAGCTTTCTGACTCAATCCTGATGGTTCAGCCAGGTTGGTAATAACTTCACATCTTCCCCCTCCCCGGGGCCTGTCCCCCACAAAAGAGCTATAAGAACTATAGTAATCAAGGATCAAATTACCATTGAAAGTCTTTATTTAAGCTTTTTGAAGGGCTTTTTCAAAATGGACGATTTGGACGCAATAATGGTCCAATGATTTCCCATCCAGGTTTTTCTTCCAAAACATAAATCCAAAGGAAATTAATAGAATAAAGTTATAATCACAGGCACTAAAATTTTAACTGCTAAGGCAATATTTAATGTTCAGATTCGAGATTAGGCATGCATGGTTTTCAAACCTGGCTGAATATCAGAATCACCAGGGAAACTTGGTCCTACCTGCCAGAGATTCTGCTTCAGTAGGTTTACTGTGGGACCCTGGAATCTTCTTCTTTTTTTTTTTAAATTGACAGCCCTGCTGAGTGATTCTAATGATGGGCTGCATTTGGAAGCCACTGTTCTAGAAAATCTTAAGAAACTTTCCAAATGGCAAGTTCTATTTTTAAAGCATTGTTTAAAAGCAAACCCCTTGTTCAGGATTCTATTTTAGGAGATAAAAGGCCCATTACTGTGTGGAGTATTAACAAAGTTCTCAAACAGTTATTCATCTTTGGTTAAGCTTTGGATTTTTGTTAGCATTTTTTTTTCTTTTTATAAATTCAACAGAGTGTAAAACACACCCCACCACATCCCCAAGCAGGGGGAGGGGCATCTTGGACTCATTTGCAAGTTTCTTAGTCAGTGGATTTTTATGATCTCCTTGGCATTGGGTCAGTTAGACTTAAACTGCTCCTGTATAGAGGAGTGCTGTGAGTCCAAGAGTCTCAACTCTGTTTCAACAGTTCTTTAGTGTAGTTTATGTAGTATATTAACTTATAAGTTAGACTCACACATCTGGAGAAATCATGACAATAAAAGATACAACAGATTAAGAATTAACAAGGACCAGATGCACCAGAGTAATGTAGATTGTTCTATTTGCAATTTCAGATGCAGATTTTAGAAAAATGGCCACTTTTCAAGACTATACATGTGTATTTGGAATCACTTAGTAGTTAGGTAGAAGACAGATGATAGGAAGAAAGTAGGATGATAGCTAGATAACTGAATGGATGATAGATACACTTGGACTTAATAGGAATCTAGCCTGTTTATTTCAAGTGGCACTGGAAAGCTGTATGATTTAGTGGATAAAAAGAGTCTTGGAAAACCATGTATTTGAATCTTGCATCTGTTCTCCAGTTCCTTACCTGGAAAAGTAGAAAGCAATTTGTGTTTTCCTCCAAAGATTGCTCTATCACGGGAGTGGTCCTTAAGTGAGAAACAACAGAAGGTAATGATTTCAGAGAATGGTGGGTAAGCTAATAGAGAAGGCATAAAATCATATGGAGTCTTAGTTTTAGATGCCCAGGCAGTTGTCAGGGAAATGCTGGATTTCAGCACTTCAACATGCCAGGTGTGGGCATTGGCAGAAACACCATGAATCATTTGCCAGATGACTCTACAGCTCATCCATAATGTTCATTTTTTAAGAGCAACTTAATAATACTGTCAGATATTTCAGAATTTCTTGCCATCTAAAGTAATAACCACACTGATCACCAGCAAGATTTGTATGTTTGTATATATGTACAACTTTCCTCCTATTATTCAAAGGTATAATATGGGTCCACTTGAAATAAACCTATAAATATATACAAGTTATTCGGTGTTAAGGAACAGAAATGGATGCCAGCTACAATTTACAAGTGGACAAAAATGTTATTGGATGGATAGAGGATAGACTGGGGCTTCCCAGGTGGTGCCGGTAAAGAATTCGCCTGCCAATGCAGGAGACATAAGCGACATCTTCCCCCTGGGTTGAGAAGATCCCCTGGAGTAGAAAATGCAATCCACTCCAGTATTCTTGCCTAGAAAATTCCATGGACAGAGGAGCCTGGCAGGCTACAGACCATGGGGTTGCAAAGAGTTGGACACAACTGAGTGACTAACACACACACACAGGATAGATTAGTAACAGAGTGAAATTTGCATAATCTCGCCTTGGGAAGTATGGGCAGAGAGCAGTTTCAGCATCTCAGTATGAAGAACTGTCTTCACTTGGGTTTTCTCCAAGGCAGAGCATAAATAAGAACTTGGAACAGGCAGCTCATTTGGGAAGTGTTTCCAGGGAGCAGCAGTAGGGGGACAAGCAAGGGTGAGTCAGAGGAGAGGACAACCATGCAAAGGTGTGTTCATGAACTGGCCACCATTGTGGGCAAAGGGTGGTCCATCTGTCTGGTGCCTTCTGAAGGGCAGTGTTGTCTACTCAAGGTATAGAAGGTACACCAGTAGCCCTGTGCTGCCTCTGGGGGTTGACTCCCTTTCACTTCCTAGATCAGCATATCTGAGCATACCCTTGTGCAGAGGGCTCTTGCTACAGCATTAATGAAGCTCCAGGGGAGAATAATGACAGATCCATTCCACAAAGGAAAGACCATGAAAGGGTGATGTTACCAAAAGATGGGGAAACAATGAGGCAAGCAAAACCAACAGACATTCCTTAATTGAGGCCTGAGGACGTTCGTGTGTGTGTATGAGAGAGAGAGAATGGGGGAGAGAGAAACTTCATTAGGATATTAGGACCTGGTAAGTTATTCATATTCACCCAGGCTTTCATTCATGCTGTTCCTTCTACTCCTCCTCCATTCATCCAAATCTTAACTAACCCAAGGCTCTAATCCTCCTATATGTCTTGAGAGTGTCATATTTCTCATCATTGTATTCTTTCGTTCTTTTCTAAAGCCTTATCACAGTGTCTCCACCACTGAATTTAAACTTCAGTTATCCCCTAGGACTTTAATGTTTGATTCAGTTCCTTTCCATGGTAGAAATACTTGAGTTTATGCAATAGCCAGAATGAAGCTAAAATTATTATTCTGCCACTAAATGGTTAATGTCATGTTCGCTTGGGCAAGTTACTCCTTGTACCTTAAGGTTAATTTATCAGTAGAATGAGTGTGATAGTAACCACTTGGTAAATTCATAAAGATTATATTAAAGCAAACTATTTACTTTTGCAAAGTGAATGTTAGGCACTTAATAATTATTAGTTCCTCTGCTTTGATAACAAGGACTAGGCCTTATGCTTCTTTTGAATATTCCCTTAAAATATTGGTTCGGAATGAGTTCTTACTTGAGTTCAGAGTTATTTCTTGGTTATCCATGCAAACTCGGTTGTTGAAAGCCTTGCAATAGAGATTGCAAACTCTTGTGATCCATGGGGCAAATCGATCAGTGATGAATTTGACCATTATACGTTTAATAACTGAATGAAAGGCCAACAATAAAAACTCTAAATACTTTGCTTACAGAAATATAGATTGCTGCTTTTCTTAAAATATTTGGCTCACCTTTCTGCATGGTACAATTAATTGGACCCGGTGTCAGTGCCGCACTTTAGGAAGACATGGACTCTCAAGTTTGCTACAGTCCTCAGCACACCTTACATAATCTTATACTAGGTCTTCTTTTTACATTTTTGGTGTCTCCCTGATCCTTCTGCATTTGTGTTTAAAACTCCAGCTTATTCATGAGGATAGAAAAAGATGAAAACCTAAAATGCATTTTAGTTGACTATGGTCAGAGTGGTGAAACCACTGTCTTGTATGACTTATCTTAAATATTTGCTAGTTTGTGTGACAGCAGTACTTACTCAGATGATTTTTAGAGCATCTGTGTGAGCCCTAGTGGTTTGAAAATTGGCCTGGAAGATTATACTTTATGGGACCATCACCCATAATCCTGGCTTTCGAGGTGACAGGACAAGTGGCATGATCATCCCATTTAATGACAAGAACCCAGCCTCTGTGGGATTATGAGAGTATCAAGGTCCCAGTACTAGTAAATGGTGGAATTACTGACTCCAAATCCAGGATTGTGCTGATGTCTGGTGAAGGAAATTTTAAAGAAAGCAAAGGTCATTGACCTCAAGGAGTTCATTATCAAATGATATTTCTATAAAAATGCAAGGAAATGTGTCAGGAATATTTATTGGGAATACATATAATGGTACAAAATGAGCTACTGGTATGAACAAAGTGCAGAGGACTTGCTGGCATGATTAGGGTCAAGTGATTCATGATTCATTGTGATAGACAAGAAAGAGAAAGAAGTTTGAAGCCACATTCTGAAGATTTGGTTCTTTTTGCACGGGCTTAACTTTTCCCTTTATGTTTTAAAGTTATAATGTAGATCCATGTGAAATTGAGTAATAGGAGAGTATCTATGGGAAAACACTGTCATGTCATTAAAAACTCAGTATTTAAGTGGAAGATGTATAAAAGCACCAACAGCAACTTGGTCTTCCTGGAACAGATAGAAGAGAATGTCTAAGCTGAAATAAAAATAACTCAGCAAGAAGATTTTATCAAAGGGAGAAGGTACAGCTTTCCAATTGCATGCTAAGGGCAATAGCCAGAGTTCCTTGACTTTGAGATTATAACAGGAGCAGTCAACTAGTCAGGCTGCTGGGTCAGGACACCTGGGCTCAGGGCCAATGTTCCTCTCTCTTTTCCTCTTCTGAGGAAGTAAAATTAGGGTCATATTGCTCAACAGCTTTGGAAAAAAATGTACAGAGTAGTTAAAATCAACCTTAAATTTTCTCCATAAGGGAGAAATCATGAATAAAAACATGTTTCGGGAGCATATTGAAACTGACCAACAGAAAAAGAGGAGAAAGGAAAAAAGGTTGTACCAAGGAAGACCACGTAGATTCTGTTGTTGTTGCCTGGGCAATTTCAAATAGGGAACCGTGATATGAATTCCAATCTCATGTCTAGCTCATGATGGGAAGGTGTTCAGAAAGAGAACAGGTAATTATAACAACATCCTCAGCCACTACCTTTTTTCTTTAAGCACTTTATATTGGAGGATCGGGAAAATCAGATGTATTTTCCTAAAGAAAATCTTCATCCATAATGTAAAAATCAGTGTGCTATATATGAGCATGAAGGATAGTCAATGTGAATGGGAAAAGGTGAACTAAAGATGGATGACTCTATTTAAACACTTTAAAATATAATTTTACCTGGTAATTTATTTTTTCTTCTTGATTAATTTGATATTGATTAATATCATTGGCTCTAGAGGAAGAATATATGAAGAGTAAGCTGAAACAGTAGAGATTAACTCCTCTACTAAAATGTAAGGGCACAGAAGGCAGGATATAGGGCTATCATATGCTGCTTGATGACTTGATAAGGGCTCTGGAAACTGAAGGATGCTGTCAGCAGAATCAGAAGCTTTAATCACGCAGGTGTGAAACTTTCCAGTGTGAGGGCAGCCTGATTAGAATGGATGGACCTTGGCTAATAAAAACCTTACAGGTTATGAAGTTAAACTTTATAATTAAAGAAAATCACTGTTATCTTAAAGTATTTTTTCTTTCTCCATGGTTTAACGCTTAGTCAAGATGAAAGAGAAACCTGACTTTGCATTCCTCTCTGCAATGAGTTTTATTTACACTGAAAGTATGAATCAAAGGGCACCATTGGTAATACCTTTTCCTTATTAGGAAAAACCTTCAGGGCTCAAGCAACCGGTTAAATTCAATTTTAGTTTTATATTTGATGACTGTCAAGTCACACATATGCCTAGGAACTAGACAACTCCAGAACCAAAGGATGCTAAAGAAAAACTTTTCTGGTTTGACTTCCTTTCTGTCAGGCATACTACAGAGTATTTATTTTTCTTGTTGTTTTTCTTTGGGAAGATTTTTTAAAATTATTAAATAGATAGGAGACAGCTGGCTCTTGGATTGATGCATAAATCTTCCTGTTTCCAAACACTGTGATTAATTGCATGCTGTGAAAGATTACCTGGAGTTATGATAGGGGAATACTGATGCCTTTAGTCATTGTCATGAATCACACCCATCATTTCTCTCTTAAAAGACACACCAAGATAATGCTGCTTGATCCAAATACATCCAGTGTTTATATTAGATGACTTAGACCAACATTTTTCTGTACATCTGTTGAAAGTGTAGCTGAACTCTGGGTGTTTCATTGTGAGAAATCTAACATGTCTCTGAGAAAGTCCAAAAAGGGCATTTATGGTATGTGAAGCAAAATGCTGTTTGCCATGTCATAAAAGAGTCTACATTTAGTTGTTCATTCAGTATGTCTTATTTATTTCTGTATGAAGAAACAGGAGCAGCTTCATACCTATTTCTTAGGCACACTGTATTTGGACATAAGAATAAAGTGTAAGATCTAGTTTCTGTTCTTGAGTTGCTTTGTAGTGAAGACTAATACTTGTACAAACAGTTTAATTGAAATAGATGCTTTCATATAAATTTTAACCAAGTGTCATAAGATCAGAAAGGGCAGTATCACTAAGGCTGTATGTGTGTGTACACGTGTGTGCTGTGTACACATTGAGAGTATGGTTGTGGGTAGCATGCATACTAGGGAAGCCGCATTGAGGAACTGACATTGGTCTTCCCTTTGAGAATTTGGGCTGAGTTCAGCCATCATATGGTTTCATTGTTGAAAATTTTTTGAGTCCATTGCACATATCTAAGTATCTGGAGATTTTGCTTAGAAATCTGAAATTCCGGCTTCTTTTGAAGAACATCAAAAGTCTTAACGATAGTTTCATGGGGATAATAACAGTGAGGAGCTGGGGAAAGGCTGAACCTTTAAATAGAACTCTCTTCATGTTGTCATTCTCTTGTTTCATGCATTCTTGACTTCCTACTTGGTCTACATACATATTTGAGTTTGTGATTTCATTTAGTTATTTGCCAGTAGTAAAAGAAAACTTGTGCTAACTAGGTTCATGGTGGTGGAATAGAAGAACGTGCACTCATCTCCTCCTGTGAGAGCACCGAAATTGCAACTAGCTGGTGAACAACCATTGACAGGAGGATGCTAGACATCACCAAAGAAAGATACCCCACTGCAACAGGATGGCACAGTCACAACAAAATCAAATCCCTTACTTGTTGGGTGGGAGACCTCCAAACTGGAGAATAATAATACCAAAGAAGTTCTCCCACTTTTGTGAAGGTTCTGAGCCCCACACCAGGCTTCCCAGCCTTGGGATCCAAAAAAAAAGGGACTGGGAATCCCCAAGGAATCTTACTTTGAAAACCAGTGGTATTTGATTGCAGGACTTCCACAGTACTGGGGGAAACACTCTTGGATGGCACAAACAAAATCTTGTGTGCACCAGAACCCAGGGGAAAGGAGCAGTGACTTCACAGGAGAGTGAACCAGACCTACCTGCTAGTGTTGGAGGTTCTCTTTCAGAGGCATGGGTCAGCAGTGACTCACCATGGGGATAGGAGCACTGGCAGCAGCAATGCTGGGAGGTGCCCCTTGGTGTAAGCCCTCTTGGAGGTTGCCATTAGCCCTACCATAGACTCCAGAGTTAGGTTGATTCAGGTCAAATAACCAACAGCAAGGGATCACAGCCCTACCCATCACCAGACAGTCAGATTACAGTCTTACTGAGCATGGTTGTGCCCACCAGAGACAGTGCCGCTTTTACCCACTGCTAGTCCCTCCCATCGGGAAGTTTGCATAAGCCTCTTAGCCTCATCCACCAGAGGGCAGGTAGAAGAAGCAAGAGGAACTACAATCCCATGGCCTCCAGAACTGAAAACCAGAATCATAGAAAGTTAATCAAACTGAAACGGCAAAGGATTATGTCCCAGTTGAAGGAACAAGATAAAACCCCAGGAAAACAGCTAAATGAAGTGGAGATAGGCAACCTTACAGAAACAGAATTTAGAATAATGATAGGAAGATGATCCAGGATCTCAGAAAAAGAATGGAGAAGATGCACAAAATGTTTACCAAAGACCTAGAAGAACCAAAGAACAAATAAACAGGGATGAACAGTATACTTGAAGAAATCAATAGAGGAATAACTGAGGCAGAGGAATGGATAAGTGACCTGGAATACAAAATGGTAGAAATCACTGCCAAAACAGAATATAGGCAAAAAGGATGAAAAGAAAAGAAGACAGCTTAAGAGACCTCATCCCAGCTGGCACAGTGGTAAAGAATCTCCCTTGTCAATGTAAGAGACGCAGGTTTGATTCCTGGGTTGGGAAGATCCCCTAGAGGAGGCATGGCAATCCGCTCCAGTATTCTTGCCTGGACAGTCCCATGGACAGAGGAGCCTGGCAGACTACAGACCATAGGGTCGCAAAGAGTCAGACATGACTGAAGTGACTTAATGTGCACACACACAGGAGACCTCTGGGACAACTTTAAATGCAATATAGGGGTCCCAGAAGGAAAAGAGAGAGAGAAAGGACCCAAAAAATATTTGAAGAGATAATACTGAAAACTTGCCTAAACTGGGAAAGGAAATAGTCAGCCAAGTCAAGGAATCACAGAGAGTCCCAAGCAGGATAAACTCAAGGAGGAACACACTGAGACACAGAGTAATCAAACTGACAAAAATTAAAGACAAAGATAAAGTATGGAAAATAACAGGGAAAAACAACAAATAACATACAAAGGAATTCCCTTAAGATTATCAGCTGATTTCTCAACAGAAAAAGAAGGCTTGGATACAAGGGCTACTCTGGCAACCATATATAAGGAGGGGCAATTCTGAAAGCAGTTAGGAGATGAGCATAGTTGGTAATTTTAGCAGGCAGGAAAGTCATTTTCACTGGTCAGCTTTACAAAGTAAGGCTGGATGAGTAAACTGAGTCCAAATTTTAAAATGTACACAATTAGATTGTCAATTATTAGATTATCAATATTATTTTACAGACTAGCAGATTTCAATGAGTCATCCCCAGACTAGCAGCTTTGGAATCCCCTAGGAACTTCTTAGAAACACAGATTCTCTGGCCTGACCCCAGACCTACTAAATCAGAAATTCTGGAGGGTGGGACCCAGAAAACTCTGGTTTAATGAGTCCTCCAGGTAATTCTGATACATGCTGAAGTTGGACAATGATATAAGCAAGAGAAAAAACTAATAAAATACTTAATTGGACAAACATTGCTTAAGATCAGATGGGTTACAGTGGTAAATTGTCAGCATGGAAATCAATTGCAGACAATTATTATATAAGTAAAAGATGACAAAGACCTAGAACAAAGCAGTGACCATGAAGGAGCCAGTAAGAGAAGCACCCCAAGGTGTGAAAGAGATTTCTAAGACAGTGCTAAGGAGGACTTAAGATCTATTGGATATGGAGGAGAGAGAGAAGAGATTCCTAGTGTAGTTGCCAAACTCAGAGATTGAATGAATCTTGGTGCCTTTACCTGGGTGCCATTACATGTCCACCTGGAAAGTGGAGTAATTTCTAGAAGTTAGTGTTTATTGCTTGTGAAAATATTTGAGGTTTTGGTGGGTATATGTTTGCTGGCTAACAGATATAGGTCTGAGGCCCTGGAGAAAGTTAGGCCTTGATTGTGGATGATTTCACCCAGATGAGAAGAAGAGTGAAGAAAGAGAATTATTCATGAAACCCAAGAGAACCCTGACTGTTGAAGAGTGGATAGTGGAGGCGGAGCTTATAAAAGAGATGGAGAAGGAATAATAATCAATCCTAACAAATAACCAAAGTTTAGAAAATCTATATGTGCAAAGATATCCCGCACATAATTGTTTAAATGACAAAAATAAAAAGCCACATTAATGTTTGATAGCAAGATTAATTATAAGAAATCTAAAGAAAGATTACATAGGCATTAGAAATGATTGTTATAAAGCCTATAGTATGGTATAAAAATGAATATTTACAACATGAAACCAAGCAAAATTTTAAAGTACACACCATTTCATGTAAATATGATTTCAGTTATGTAAAATTACATATAAAATGCAGTTTGGTGCATGAACATGGTAGAAGTAAGAGAGTGAGATAGTGAAATTATGGGTGAATTTATCTTTGCTCTAAGAATTTTTTTCTTTTTTAAATTTATTTTTAATTGAAGGATAATTGCTTTACAATTTTCATTGATTTCTATGCATGAATCACCCATAGGTTTACCCATGTCCCCTCCCACTTGAACATCCCTCCCACCTGTCTCCCCATCCCACCCCTCTAGGTTATTATCTAGCCCCAGTTTGAGTTCCCTGATTATCATACAGCAAGTTCCCATTGGTTATCTATTTTACATAAGGTAATGTATGTTTCCATGTTAGTCTTTACATACCTCCCACCCTCTCCTTTTCCCCCATCCTCCAGCCATGTCCATAAGTTTGTTCTCAATGTCTGTGTCTCCATGCTGCTCTGCAAGTAGGTTCATCAGTACTGTCTTTCTAGATTCCATATATATATATTAGTATACAATAATTGTTTTTCTCTTTCTGACTTACTTCACTCTGTATAATAGGCTCTAGGTTCATCCGCCTCATTAAGACTGACTCAAATGTGTCCCTGATTTTGGCTGATTAATATTCCATTGTATATATGTACCACAACTTCTTTATCCATTCATCTGTTGTTGTTTTGATTTTCATTTCTCTAATAATGAGCAATGCTGAGCATCTTTTTATGTGTTTATTAGCCATCTGTATATCTTCTTTGGAGAAATATCTGTTTAGGTCTTTTGCCCATTTTTTGATTAAGTTGTTTGTTTTTTTTGGTATTGTATAAGCTGCTTGTATATTTTTTAAATTAATCCTTTGTCAGTTATTTTATTTGCTGTTATTTTTCCTATTCTGAGAGTTGTCTTAAAATACCTAGGAATAAGCCTACCTAAGGAGACAAAAGAGCAGTATACAGAAAAGACACTGATGAAAGAAATCAGAGACAACATAAGCAGATAGGGACGTATTCCATGTTCCTGGGTTGGGAAAAATCAGTATTGTGAAAATGACTGTATTACCAAATGTAATCTACAAATTCAATGTAATACCTATCAAATTACCAATGGCATTTTTCACAGAACTAGCACAAAAAAGTCTTCATATGGAAACACAAAAGACTTGAATAGCCAAAGCAATCTTGAGAAAGAAGAATGGAGTTGGAGGAATCAACCTTCCTAACTTCAGACTATACTACAAAGCTGTAGTCATCAAGATAATATGGTACTGGCACAAACAAACAGAAATATAGACCAATGGAACAAGATTGAAAGCCCAGAGATATACCCACGCACCTATGGATACCTTATTTTTGACAAAGGAGGCAAGAATATACAATCGGGCAAAGATAAGTGCTCATTGAAGCAGCACTTCAATAAGTGCTGGTGGGAAAACTGGACAGCTACATGTAAAAGAATGAAATTAGAACACTTTCTAGAACCATGTACATAGATAAACTAAAAATGAATTAAAAGCTTAAATGTAAGACCAGAAACTATAAAACTCCTAGAGGAAAACATAGAACACTCTATGACGTAAATCACAGCAAGATCCTCTCTGACCCACCTCCTAAAGTTATGAAAATAAAAACAAAAATAAACAAATGGGACCAATCAAACCTAAAAGCTTTTGCACAGCAGAATTTTTTTTTTAATGTTGTTATGTTACAGTTGGGCTTCCCTGGTGGCTCAGTGGTAAAGAATCTGCCTGCCAATGCAGAAGATGTGGATTTGACCTCTGGGTTGGGAAGATCCCCTGGAGAAGGAAAAAGCAACCCACTCCAATATTCTTGTCTGGGAAATCCCATGGATACAGCAGCCTGGTGGGGTCGCAAAAGAGTCGGACATGGCTTAGTGACCTAAACAACAACAGCATGTTATAATTACTTCTAAAAGTTTACTCAATTAAGATTATGCATAATGAACACTAAGTTGAAATAAAAAATAAACAAAAATTTATTAGCAACTACTCTTTCAAACTAAAGCATAATTTATGGTATTGAAAGTTTGAGACTTAAGAAGAGTGCTTTGAAGGGGTTGTAAGCAAGGTTTGCATCATTTTCTGGGCATTGCAGAGGGAGCCTTGAGTAGGCAAGGAATAGGAGATCAATGTCTATGGGCAAGGCAAGAGGAGTATTAGCTTGTCAATTGTCCCTTGGGAAAAAAGTTAAAAAGGAGTTTAACCTGTGATGAAAAACATCCGTGGAAGCTATGTTTTATTTACACCTGAGACACCAGTGGTCCAGATAAAACACTGTCAGAAGGTCATCAAAGTTGCCTTCTTTCTGAATGCTTATCCCCAACAGCCACAACTTTAATCTGTCCCTGCGTGGTTACTTTTCTCCTCTCTCCCAGATTTTCATTTCCCCTGATTTTAGAACCTGGAAATAGTTCTATCATTAGGCTCCTTGAAAAGGCAGACAAAATTTAGAATGATGAAATAACTAGAGAGAAATGCTATTGCTTCTTTCTTGGGTTAAGGGTTGGCAAGATAAAAGCTGGTCCAGTAGACAGGGATGTTCATGAAGGACACTTTATTTTTTTCATCCTTTTCTGGATAAGTACCACTGGCTAGCGTGAATGCAAAGCTTGTGGGCATGTTAGTAACTATGACTATTCTAATAGTACATAAAAGCCCTTTGTCAAACAGGGAAAAGATGTGCTGAAAATCTGAGAGATTATCATTGCAATGAATATACCTATTGAATATACAGCATAAAATAAACACTAATACAAATTATTGGTTAGAAGGGAGGTATAAGATTTTACAACTGGATTCCTAGGCAAAACTATGGTAAGATTAAATATCCTGTAAAAGAGAATCCTCAGAATCACTGTGTTATGTTGATCTTGGGAGATTTGGAGAAGGATAAGGCAGAGATGGTGGTGTATTTGGCTATTACTGATAGGATTCCAAACCCATGCAGTGCTATAGGCCATCTTGATGTATTGGCATGTGCCTGGAAGATGCCGTGGAAGGAAACATTGAAAGTGCATTGAAATTTCTAGGGAAGACAGACCAGTTTGGGGCCAGTTTGCCCCAAAGTGTTGTTGGCTGTCTATGCAACATGGTGAGGAAGGAAGAGCCTTGGTAAGAACCAATAGACTTGAGTCTGTATTCTAAGTCAGTGACCCCACATCTCTGTGACTCTGTTTCTTCACCAAAAAATCTTCATCATCATAATGCCTGCTTTTATATTAATAGTTAAAATGACATGGAATATTGAGGAAAACTGTGTTTCAAACTACAAAGTATTATACAAAAGTTTATTCACACTTTTCAGAGTTATCTACTGTGGATTTAACTTTAGTATATGTGGTCTCTCAGTTTATTGTGTTTCTGTCTTTCTACTTAGAATATCTGTTTGCTGAAACTTTGAGATATCCCCAGAAGCCCCAGATGTCTCATATAAACTGCCAAGGCAGCAGACAGAAGTCTGGTATGACCCAGAGTCCATTGATGAGGCATTGGGAAATGCAGATGCAACAGTGCTATTTGCAGTCAGTCATTCCACGTGAAGATGCTAACCTGAAATCCCCAAGCTTGGTCCAATGGGATGCTTGCTGAAATATATGGTTAATAGGAGAAAGAGATTGGATTATAAATCTTTGGAAGTAAGACTTCTGAGATAACATCTGATGCTGGAACCTCAAGGGAACCTAAACTCTTTAATCGATTGAAAGCCTGCCTTGCAAAAGCTTTTAAACATTTAAACACCACCATATAAATCAAGTCAGAAACATCTCACCAAGGAATAAAGGGGTCCTTGCCATGTAAAATATTAATTCATCCTTTCAAGGCAGAACAAACCCTTCATCTAGAAGAACATTGGCTAAGAAGTGGTGGAGGAAGCAGAAAATGTAGAGTAAACTCATTATATTGACTTTGGATGCCCTCTTAAATGTCTCAGATCTTTGGGCTTTTACTTATACTGAAAAGTGAAGATCGTTTAGTGCTTTGTTCAAGAGTATTTTACTCAAAGTTGTTCTCATGTCTTCGATCTCATGTTGCACATTAGTTGTTCCCAACTGTTTATTAATAAATGATCTGCAGTTCAACAGTTGAATTCAGCCTAGAATTTAACAGATAGGCTCCTGGAATGGCAAAGGAATATTGGCAGCGGCACTAGATTTTAAAACACAATTGCTCTACAAAAACAACTATGAATGAATCACAAAAGGGCAAACATCTACAACATGGCCATTACTTCATTTGCTACAATATACATGCATCAGGAGTAACACTGAAGCCAGCCTGGAAGACGACCAGAAAGGAAACTATATGATTAGCAATGTTAAAATCTGATTTGCATCTAAAAAATGTAGGGTATGTTCATTTATGTGCAAATGTAATGGAAAAAGGCTGTAGGTAAAGTGACTAACGCCTAAACAAAATAAACACTTAATTTTCTTTTATTGTACCCTGTGACTATTAATAATATTATGGTACCAAGTCAGAAACATTAAGCCAAGCAGGGGAGCAATAAATGTTTCTAGACTGTGCACCACTGTTGATATTAGCAACTAATCACTCCAGAGTTCACATTAAATTCAGATGGGAGTACAAGGAAGATATTTGATGAAGTCAGCAGTGGCAGGAACCATTCACAGGTGAAACCAATAACTAGAGGGCTGGCTCAGCAGGGGCAGGCCCTGGGGAAGAGATCGAGAAAGGCTTCGAGAATCATTGCTTTTGAACCTTTCCGTACCTATTGACATATGGATGTTCTTAAGCTCATAAGTTTCTTGATCTTAATCTCAACTGACAATATTGTTTGAGAATTTGCAAAATTCTTTATCATTTGATCATTATTATGACTCGATGAGATGTGTTTGATGACTCTGGTCCTTCCCATCCTTCCGTGCCTGCTAGCGAGCTCAGTCATATCCAAATCTGCCACCCCATGGACTATAGCCCACCAGGCTCCCCTGTTCATGGAATTTTCCAGGCAACGATACTGGGGTAGGTTGCCATTTCCTACTCCAAGGCATATTCCTGACCCAAGGATTGAGCCCACATCTCATGCATTGGGAGGCAGATTCTTTACCACTACACCACCTGTCTTCCCATGAGCAAGAAATCAGAGTTGTGAGTATGGTCTGTTGACAGAAAAAATTCAGAAGTAAAACTCTAGGCTTATGATTCCAGCTCTCTTGTTCTTTTGATTATTTTCCTTAAATAATTATATATGCATATAACATATATATATTTACATATATATAATTTATGTAAGTGTGTATGTCATTATAATTTATAAAAGCATGTATGTCATGTAACATGGTATTTGGGGCTTTCATCTCTGATGTGTCTTAGACAGAAAACCCTACACCCAAGAAGAAAATTAAAATGCTGATTAAAGTGTAAAACAAACAAATAAACCTCATAATTTTAAGTGTATTGCAAAGCTGGAACAAAAGCAAGGATTCTAGAGAGGCCAGAATTTAAATAGCAACAAGATTTAAGGAGGGAAGTGGGCACCAAGAAATTAAAGGGTATCTGCCAATCCATTAACTGCCATTCTGATGGCTTCATAGCATGATGTAATGTGAAGTAAAAGCTCAGGGCCACTCAAGGTGAGACCTAAAAGGACTGTGATCTCAGAATGGTGACAGCTGGAAATACATGCAATGCCCTGAAAAGATCCGCAGGGAAACTTGTCTGTGAGGGCTAACAGAACTTAAATCAATTTAACATTGTTTAGGATTGGTAAAGGCAAATGTATTTGCTCCCTGGAAGAATGCAACTTCAACCCAAACCTCAAAACATTCCCACAAAAGATCTCCCATAGAAGATAAACTCACAGTCACAAATCACAAAAAACAAAGGGCAATATGAAATGATAAGTACAAAACAGAAAACAGCAGATTCAGACTTTCAGAGACTTTGATAGTGGATGTATTAATCACATAATGTAACATCTTTATATTTCATGTTGTTGCACTCATTTCACATGCCAGCAAGATTATGCTCAAGATCCTTCAAGTTAGACTTCAGCAGTACATGAACTTCCAGATGTACAATCTGAATTTAGAAAAGGCAGAGGTACCAGAGCCCAGATTGCCAACATAGGCTGGATCATAGAAAAAGCAAAAGGATTAAAAAAACCATCTACTTCTGCTTCATTGACTATGCTAAAGCCTTTGACTGTGTGCATCAAAACAAACTGCAGAGAATTCTGAAAGAGATGGGAATACCAGACCACCTGAACTGCCTCCTGAGAAACCTGTATGCAGGACAAGAAGCAACAGTTAGAACCGAACATGGGAAAATGGACTAGTTCAAAATTGGGAAAAGAGCACATCAAGGCTGTATATTGTCACCCTGCTTATTTAATTTATGCAGAGTACATTATGAGAAATGCCAGGCTGGATGAATCACAGGCTGGAATCAAGATTACTGGGTGAAATATCAACAACCTCAGATATGCAGATGATACCACTTTAATGGAAAAAGTGAAGAGGAACTAACTAGAGAGCTTCTTGATGAAGGTGAAAGAGGAGAGTGAAAAACCTGACTTAAAACTCAACATTCAAAAAACTAAGATCATGGCATCTGGTCCTATCACTTCATGGTGAATAGATGGGGAAAAGGTGGAAGCAGTGTCAGACTTCATTTTCTTGGTCTCCAAAATCTATTCAGACAGTAACTACAGCCACAAAATTAAAAGACGCTTGTTCCTTGGAAGAAAAGCTATGACCAACCTAGACAGCATATTAAAAAGCAGAGACATCACTTTGCCAACAAAGGTCCATATGGTCAAAGCTATGGTTTTTCCAATAGTCATGTATGGATGTGAGTATTAGACCATAAAGAAGGCTGAGTGCCAGTGAATTGATGCTCTCAAACTGTGATGCTGGAGAAGACGCTTGAGAGTCCCTTAAATAGCAAGGAGATCAAACCAGTCCATCCTAAAGGAAACCAACCCTGAATATTCATTGGAAGGACTGACAAAGAAGCTGAAGCTCCCATGCTTTGGCCACCTGATTCAAAGAGCTGACTCATTGGAAAAGACCCTGATTTGGGGAAAGATTGAGAACAAGAGGAGAAGGAGGTGACAGAGGATGATGGCTGGATAGCATCACTGAGTTTGAGCAAACTCAGGGAGTGAAGGACAGGGAAGCCTGGTGTGCTGCAGTTCATGGGGTTGCAAAGAGTCAGACACAACTTAGCAACTGAACAAGAACAAAGATGTTTCATAAAATAGATTTTCACCTATTCCATAGTAATAGTAGAGGATACACTGCTGCCTAGTTTGACTGCATGCCCCTGTTCCCTTTGGAATCACATGTGCAATCATAATTAGGTTCTCACAAATAGAATGTGTGTGAAAGTGATGTGTATCACGGCCACCTATTGCCCCTTCAATCTTGAATGAAGCCCGGAAAAGTCAAAACCAAACTCTCACTATGCCCATGTTGACAGTGTTTTAGGAGGTGGAAGAACATTGTGTCTCTGAATGAACATAGAAAGACCTAGGTCATTCAGGCTCAGATCAGGTGAAAGATATGTAAACCTCTGAGTATTTAAGTCTCTGTATTATATTGTTGAAACTCTAGCTTTGCCCTTAATAATATATATCTGCTTTTAAAAAATAGTGAAGAAGCTTGAACATATGAGCAAAAAAACCACCAAATCAATGGATCAATAAAAATATCAAGGAGGGAGTTTTGAAAAAGAGTTGAGTAGAACTTTCAGAAAAATTTTTTTCATTCAATTTAGACAACTTATAAAATATAAGAAAACATAGGGAAATGGAAAAGGTTATCCATATTTCCAAAGACCATGTTTACATTCAGAGGTCCTTCCTCCAGTGAAGATTGCCGAAGACCAGGGTGCATTTTCCTGCAGCCCTCTGTTCACTGGCCCATCCCATCTCCATTTGGCTGCTTTGTGTTGCTTGGGCACAAAGAACATCATTTAGGTTTTATGTGGACTAACAGAAGACTCACTTAAGCCACTTCTTAAAACTCATTTGGAAGAATAGGGTTTTTTTTTTTTTACTTTAATGAAAGAGATAGGTTTGTTTTTCTCTAAAAATTGTAAGTAATGTACTGATCCTCTGATTTATCTTAAATATTGTAAATTCTATACTTTGCCTTAATTTTGAAAAGTTTTTGAGACTTTAAATATTAACTATTTTGTAAGGGAGCTATTTTAAGTAGAAAAATACAAGAAAGTTTGGTTTCTTTTTCTTAGCAAAAATAATGTTTTTCTCAAGATGAAATTTCTTAGCTATTTTTTGGGGTGCTATTTCTGTTAGTTAAAGGAAAAACATTTATGTTGCAATCTATGGTTCGCACATAACAATTCTAGTTAAATGACTTTTCTTCCATGCTTTAATAGTGATCATACATACCTGGTCATGTTAAGTGTCATTCTAGCAAATGAGCTACCCTTATTCTATTCTTAAAAGTTTAAGTTTTAATTTCATTTAAAGTTGTAATATGAAGTAAATTGGTGGATGTTTCTAAACTTCTATTGATACTTAGTAGTAATAATATACTTACAGCAAAACCAGTGTTAAGAATATATTGCTTAAATTGATACTGTTCATAAAATGAAAATATATTGACCTTCCTTTTAAGATTTATTCTACCATTAATCCTAAAATCAGGTAGCCCTAAGTAGACTTCCAGCAATACAATGATTCATTAATGGATCTATTTCAGCCCTGTATCTGATTCAGCTCAGTAAGTGAGCAATTTAGAGTTTTGCCGAATATCAAAGTGTAAAACTAGGAATGGAACCGTTTTGGGTGATAAATATGTGTGAGCTAATTTCCCCTGTTAGGTTTGGAAGGGTAAAAAGAGGAAAATGTAGTTACTGGGCACTTTTTTATCCATCCAGTGAGGACAGAGTACAATATAAAATCATAAAACTAGGCATTAGCCAAAAATAGCACTCTTCTATTTGCTAATAGACTAGTAAAAAATAATTGATGTGAAGTTTTTTTTTCCTCCCTTTCCATGTGTCTTATTCTCTCATGTACCTATAATCATTTTAATATTCAAACAGATATAATACTGAACTTGATATTTGTTTTCAGTTTCTTATTTTCTTTTTCTTTTTTTATTAATTTATTTATTTTAGTTGGGGGCTAATTACTTTACAATATTGTAGTGGTTTTTGCCATACATTGACATGAATCAGCCATGGGTTTACATGTGTTCCCCATCCTGAACCCCCCTCGCACCTTCCTCCCCATCCCATCCCTCTGGGTCATCCCATTGCCCCAGCCCTGAGCATTTGTCTCATGCATCGAACATGGAATGGCATTCTGTTTCACATATGATAATATACACGTTTCAGTGCTATTCTCTCAGATCATCCCACCCTCACCTTCTCCCACAGAGTCCATAAGACTGTTCTATACATCTGTGTCTCTTTCTGTCTCGCATATAGGGTTATCGTTACCATCTTTCAAATTCCATATATATGCATTAGTATACTGTATTGGTGTTTTTCTTTCTGGCTTACTTCACTCTGCATAATGGGCTCCAGTTTCACCCATCTCAATAGAACTGATTCAAATGTATTCTTTTTAATGGCTGAGTAATATTCCATTGTATATATGTACCACAGCTTCCTTATCCATTCATCTGCTGATGGACATCTAGGTTGCTTCCATGTCCTGGCTATTATAAACAGTGCTGCGATGGACATTGGGGTACACTTGTCTCTTTCAAGTCTGGTTTCCTCGATGTGTATGCCCAGCAGTGGGATTGCTGGGTCATATGGCAGTTCTATTCCCAGTTTTCTAAGGAATCTCCACACTGTTCTCCATAGTGGCTGTACTAGTTTGCATTCCCACCAACAGTGTAAGAGGGTTCCCTTTTCTCCACACCCTCTCCAGCATTTATTGCTTGTAGATTTTTGGATAGCAGCCATTCTGACGGACGTGAAATGGTACCTCATTGTGGTTTTGATTTGCATTTCTCTAATAATGAGTGATGTTGAGCATCTTTTCATGTGTTTGTTAGCCATCTGTATGTCTTCTTTGGAGAAATGTCTGTTTAGTTCTTTGGCCCATTTTTTGATTGGGTCGTTAATTTTTCTGGAATTCAGCTGCAGGAGTTGCTTGTATATTTTTGAGATTAATTGTTTGTCCATTGCTTCATTTGCTACTATTTTCTCCCATTCTGAAGGCCGTCTTTTCACCTTGCTTATAGTTTCCTTTGTTGTGCAAAAGCTTTTAAGTTTAATTAGGTCCCATTTGTTTATTTTTGCTTTTATTTCCAATATTCTGGGAAGTGGGTCATAGAGGATCCTGCTGTGGTTTATGTCGGAGAGTATTTTGCCTATGTTTTCCTCTAGGAGTTTTATAGTTTCTGGTCTTATGTCTAGATTTTTAATCCATTTTGAGTTTATTTTTATGTATAGTGTTAGAAAGTGTTCAAGTTTCATTCTTTTACAAGTGGTTGACCAGTTTTCCCAGCACCACTTGTTAAAGAGATTGTCTGTTCTCCATTGTATATTCTTGCCTCCTTTGTCAAAGATAAGGTGTCCATAGGTGCATGGATTTATCTCTGGGCTTTCTATTTTTTTCCATTGACCCACAGAGATTCACAGAATTGGGTTGAGAAGAGAAGGAGGAGGGGGTAGATAGAGGTGCCCTGGGGGAGAAGAAATAGAGTCAAAAGGGGGAGAGAGTAATCAAGCCAGTAATCACACTCCTGAGTAAAAATGGGTACTAAAGATTGGGTTCTTAAATGTACAAAATTGATATCAAATACTATAAAACAAAGATTAAAAATCTAGAGTAGAGGTTAGACTTAAAAAAATACAATATTAAAAAAAAACCCAAATCACAAAAAGTATAAGATAGATATATATATATACATATATATATATATATATATATATATATATATATATATATATACAGTTTGCTTTAAAAATAGGGTCTTTTTTTTTGGAAGGTAATAATGGGTTATAAAAATGAAAATTAAAGGTGTAATAGAGGACTTAAAGAAAAAAGAAAAAAAATTTTAAAAAAATGATAATAGTAAAAATATATCCAGGAATTTATCTGGAGCTGTTGCAGGCAGTGTGGGGTCAGTTCAGTTTCAGATAGTCCCTTGTTCCTGCTTATACTTTTTAAGATCTATAGTCCCCTTTCAATGTAGTCGGTGTTAACTACAGGGATTTTAATCTGTTGCACCTGTCACTTTCAAAGCGGTTACCTCTGTTTATTTGGCTTCTGTTTGCAGGTCTCTTCAGTGTCTAATTTCCGCCCTGACACAAGGAGGCGGAGGTGGTCTCTTTAGATTCCCTTGTTCAGTCATGCTGTGGGGAGGGAGGAACACTGCAAACTAATATCACCGGCGTGTGTGTGGAGAACTCGCAGTGTCTCGGCCGCACTAGGTTTGCCCCCGCTCACGACGTGTGTGCTTTCCCAGTCTACCCTGCTCAGGCTTCAGGTTATTCTGCCGGGGAGTGGGCCCTGAGATGCATGCACTTCCCAGGTCTCAGCCTCTCAGGTTCAGTTTCTTGGGTACTCCACCAAGGCGCAGACTCGGTTGGGCCCACGGTTTGTGCCGACCCCTGGTGGGAGCAGCTCAGGCAGCCAGGTGTTTGGCGAGCACACTGTTGGGGTGGTGTGACTTATCACCTCCCTGGTCCCAGCCTCGGTTTCTGGGCGTGCCTGGCTCCGGTGTGCCATGTGTCAGTTCTGGCGAGCTGGTCTCTGGCTGCGACCCTCCCAGCAGATGTCAACCATCCGGAGTCTCAAGAAGTTTTTGCTCTCTGGGGCTGAGTTTGCCCCTTTCTGGCTCTGGCTGGCCCCGCCTGCCTGCTGCGTCAGGCGGGAGATGGGGCAGTCTGCAGCTGGCTAGCTCTTCTCTGGTATTGCTCAGTCCTTTGTTCTGTGAGCGGGCCGGCACTGCCTTAGATTTGGGCTTTTCACGGGATAATTCTCTCTCTCTCTGGCTATCCCACAGTTTAGGTTGCTATCTCACGGTAGCTCCCTCAGATTGCCCTCAGGGCGTTTGGGCCTGGTCCTTACCCTAAGCAATGCCACCAGGTCCTCTCCGTTCAGCCCCCACTTGCTGGTGGTGGATGTGAGTGTCTGGGGTACTTCTCTGCTGCGAGTTGCCTTTAGGCACGTAATCGGTGGGTTTTATTTATTTATTTTTCCTCCCGTTTATGTTGCCCTCCAAGATTCGACAACTTCCCCTAAACCCACCGGTGAGAGGGTTTCCTGGTGTTTGGAAACTTCTCCTCTTTCACGTCTCCCTCCCCAGGGTGGGTCTCTGTTCCTAACTCTTTTGTCTCTCTTTTGTCCTCTAACCTCCTTTTGAAGACAATGGGCTGCTTTCCTGGATGCCTGATGTCCTCTGCCAGCGTTCAGAAGTTGTTGTGTGAAGTTTGCTCAGCAATCAGATGTTCTTTCGAAGAATTTGTGGGGGAGAGAGTGGTCTCCCTATTCCTATTCCTCCGCCATCTTAGCCAATCCCCCCTCTTTTTTTCTTATTTGAAGTATAGTTGATTTACAATGTTGTGTTAGTTTCAGGTATACAACAGAATGATTCAGTTATACATATACATTCTTTTTCATATTCTTTTCCATTATGGTCTATCACAGAATATTGAATATAGTTCCCTGTGCTATACAGTAGGACCTTGTTGTTTATCCATTCTATATATAATAGTATACATCTGCTAATCCCAAGCTCCCAATCCACCCCTACCCCAATCCCCTTCCTCCTTCGCAACCACAGTTCAGTTCAGTTCGGTTCAGTCACTCAGTCGTGTCCAACTCTTTGTGACCCCATGAATTGCAGCACACCAGGCCTCTCTGTCCATCACCAACTCCCGGAGTCTACCCAAACCCATGTCCATCGAGTTGGTGATGCCATCCAACCATCTCATCCTCTGTTGTCCCCTTCTCCTCCCGCCCCCAATCCTACCCAGCACTAGGGTCTTTTCCACTGAGTCATCTCTTCGCATGAGGTGGCCAAAGTATTGGAGTTTCAGCTTCAGCATCAGACCTTCCAATGAACACCCAGGATTGATCTCTTTTAGGATGAATTGATTGGATCTCCTTGCAGTCCAAGGGACTCTCAAGAGTCTTCTCCAACACCACAGCTCAAAAGCATCAATTCTGTGGCGCTCAGCTTTCTTCACTGTCCAACTCTCACATCCATACATGACCACTGGAAAAACCATAGCCTTGACTAGACGGACTTTTGTTGGCAAAGTAATGTCTCTGCTTTTAAATATGCTATCTAGGTTGGCTTCCTTCCAAGGAGTAAGCGTCTTTTAATTTCATGGCTGCAATCACCATCAGCAGTGATTTTGGAGCCCCCCAAAATAAAGTCTGACACTGTTTCCACTGTTTCCCCATCTATTTCCCATGAAGTGATGGGACCAGATGCCATGATCTTAGTTTTCTGAAGGTTGAACTTTAAGCCAACTTTTTCACTCTCCTCTTTCACTTTCATCAAGAGACTCTTTAGCTCTTCTTCACTTTCTGCCATAAGGGTGGTGTCATCTGCATATCTGAGGTTATTGATATTTCTCCCAGCAATCTTGATTCCAGCTTGTGTTTCTTCCAGCCCAGCATTTCTCATGATGTACTCTGCATATAAGTTAAATAAGCAAGGTGACAATATACAGCCTTGACGTACTCCTTTTCCTATTTGGAACCAGTCTGTTGTTCCATGTCCAGTTCTAACTGTTGCTTCCTGACCTGCATACAGGTTTCTCAAGAGACAGGTCAGATGGTCTGGTATTCCCATCTCTTTCAGAATTTTCCACAGTTTATTGTGATCCACACAGTCAAAGGCTTTGGCATAGTCAATAAAGCAGAAATAGGTGTTTTTCTGGAACTCTCTTGCTTTTTCGATGATCCAGCAGATGTTGGCAATTTGATCTCTGGTTCCTCTGCCTTTTCTAAAACCAGCTTGAACATCTGGAAGTTCACGGTTCACATTTTGCTGAAGCCTGGCTTGGAGAATTTTGAGCATTACTTTACTAGCGTGTGAGATGAGTGTAATTGTGCGGTAGTTTGAGCATTCTTTGGCATTGCCTTTCTTTGGGATTGGGATGGAAACTGACCTTTTCCAGTCCTGTGGCCACTGCTGAGTTTTCCAAACTTGCTGGCATATTGAGTGCAGCACTTTCACAGCATCACCTTTGAGGATTTGACATAGCTCAACTGGAATTCCGTCACCTCCACTAGCTTTGTTCGTAGTGATGCTTTCTAAGGCCCACTTGACTTCACATTCTAGGATGTCTGGATCTAGGTGAGTGATCACATCATCGTGAGTATCTGGGTCATGAAGATCTTTTTTGTACAGTTCTTCTGTGTATTCTTGCCACCTCTTCTTAATATCTTCGGCTTCTGTTAGGTCCATACCATTTCTGTCCTTTATCGAGCCTATCTTTGCATGAAATATTCCTTTGGTATCTCTAATTTTCTTGAAGAAGTCTCTAGTCTTTCCCAATCTGTTGTTTTCCTCTATTTCTTTTCATTGATCGCTGAGGAAGGCTTTCTTATCTCTCCTTCCTATTCTTTGGAACTCGGCACTCAGATAGGAATATCTTTCCTTTTCTCCTTTGCTTTTCGCAACCACAGGTCTGTTATATATGTTTGTGAGTCTGTTTCTGTTTAGTAGATAAGCTAACTTGATATTTTAAACATAGAAACCTTTGTTCCCTGTGGACATATACACATTTGAGTAACAGTTCGTGTACCAATGACAGCAAGGAGATCAAACCAGCCAATCCTAAAGGAAATCAACCCTGAATATTCATTCATGATGCTGAAGCTGAAGCTCCAATACTTTGGCCACCAGATGTGAAGAGTCAATTCATTGGAAAAGACCCTGGTGCTGGGAAAGATTGAGGGCAATAGGAAAAGAGGGCAACAGAGGATGAGATGGTTGGATGGTATCACTGACTCAGTGCACATGAATTTGAGAAAACTCCAGGAGATAGTGAAGAACAGGGGAGCCTGGAGTTCTGCAGTCCATGGGGTCTCAAAGAGTCGGACACAACTTAGTGACTGAGTAACAACAGTGCTTCCTTAGGGAAGTGTTAGCTTCTCATTCCTGACCAGATACATACGATGTTCACCATTACATATTTGTAGATCTTTACAGGCTTTTAGTAGGTCAGGAGCGTCTGGCCCATTTCCAGTTTTCAGAATGCTAGTCTATTAAAAAAAGTACAAATGGTAATCAGTTAGGAAATGGATGGATTTTAAGTGTTCCCATTGAACAACTGAAGTGAAATCATCCATGTGGAATTCTTTCAATCCTTACAGTGTAACTCTCCATACATAGGCATGGTTTCAATTGGATAAACCCAGAAGTTTAAATTTTAAACTGTTGGTAAAGAGGAGGCCTGGCCTAAGTGGCCCCTAAACTCCTCCTAGTATAGGCCCCAGAGGAATCCTACAGAAATGTATTCACAAAAGCCAAAGGGACAAATTGTTAGTCCCTGATGCCTTGGAGCTTTGCTCAGGCTCACATCCCAGTATGGGAGAAATGTACAAACATCATGGAATCTGGTTTTGTGATGAAAAATTCCAAGAAAATCCTTTCTCAGCCAAGTGCTCAGTTCTTCAGCTGTTACAGATCCAGCCTTTGTGCTAGTTCTTCTCATGAGCTTAGCTCTAGAGAAAAAGAGCACAAGCCTGCATAAAGTTGAAGTAAAGCCAGCACAGTTGGTAACAAACCAGAAATGGAACACATATGTATCTAGATTTCATAAGGCAGGAAGTCACCCAAGAGTCCTCCTTCAGGAAAGTTTATGATAATCATCAGAAGCCATTTTAAGGATTTTCTAAGTTAACATATTTGTGAAGATGAAATTCTCTGTAGGCCAGTCAATAATGTTCCCATCTCAATTTGTTAGTATTGATGACCTGCCTATTTAAATACCTGTTTTCTCAAATCCTAAGATTCTTACCAGCCTCCTCTTCACCCCTCAATCCTTCCCCTCACTGTCCTGTTGTACCCAGGAGTGATTTCTTCATAAACGTTCTGAAGTAGTAAACACAACAATGAAAAAGATTTTATTCCCTTTGTTAAGGGCTTTTTTTTTTTTCCTGCAGGAGCCTTCTAAAAGGTGACAGAATCTAAAGAGTTGATATTTGCTTTTAGTTTCTTTTTTTATTTAATATAGTTGATTTACAATGCTGTGTTAGTTTCAGGTATACAGCAATATATATATATGTGTGTGTGTGTGTATGTGTATATATATATATATATATACATACACACACATATGTGTTTTTTTTCATTTTCTATAATGTCACATAGTCGATTTAGAAGGTTGGTGTGGCGTGTGGATAGGGAACAATCCACCTCCAGTCCCATGCTTCCTCTGTTCTGATCAGATGGCAGCCAGGATATTGCAGTGGTCCCTCAAGTTTTTCCTGCCTCTGCACATTTGAAACATCTAAATGCCTAATACATAATGTTGCTCATGTTTTTAAGTTGTCCTGATGCTTAGGATATGGTCTTTTAAGATTGGGTTTGGGGGACAGAGAAAAGATGGAAATCTTCATGGGAGGTGGGAACATTGTTTTCATTGTTAAAGGAGTTTCAGCTTCCAAAGTACACCATGAGGAATACCAGTCCCCATCCTCTTCTCTGACAAACAGTAGATTTTAATTAATCCTAGAAATGTGATTCAAGCTACTACTAGTCAATACCTAGTCCACTGGCAATGGATGGGCCTATTGTAAATGCAACTGTGTTCTCTTTAACTCTGCTTATGTAGCTTAAACTGAACACATCTTTATGAATGCTCCTGGAACTCAGAATTTTTTTAAGTAGCCACCAGGCTTGGTTGCACATGCCAGCTGAGCTCATAACGGATTTATTGGCTGACATATGAGGGAACAGAGGCCTGACATCAAGGCTGAACACAGGAAGTGGTGAAAAGGGGCATGCATGTTTATGTACTAGTCTAAGCAAAGGAAAAGGGAGAAAATCATGTTTAATTTTTGTCCTAGTACAACTGTCTGAAATTTCAAAGTATGTAATTTTCCTTTTATTACCAGTCATTATGTATAGCCTGAAGAACATTGAAAAAAAGAATTAGGATTTACTCACAATCTTAGTTTAAAAAAAAAAAAAGAGGGAGAAACTGGCCCTGTAAGAAGAGATTCTTGCATTTCCCTTTTCAGATTATACAAATAAAGATTATTAGGTAGACTTGTCTGTATAGCCAAAGTTATATTTTACAGTAGTCATGTATGGATGTGAGCATTGGACCATAAAGAAGGCTGAGCACTGTAGAATTGATGCTTTCGAACTGCAGTGCTGGAGCAGACTCTTGAGAATTCCTTGGACTGCAAGGAGATCAAGCCAGTCAATCCTAAAGGAAATCAATCCTGAATATTCACTGGAAGGACTGATGATGAAGCTGAAGCTCCCATGTGTTGGCCACCTTATTCGAAGGGTCAATTCATTGGAAAAGACCTTGATGCTGGGAAAGATTGAAGGCAGGAGGAGAAGGGGATGACAGAGGATGAGATGGTTGGATGGCATCACCAACTCGATGGACATGGGTTTGAAGCAAGCTCTGGGAGATGGTGAGGGATGGGGAAGCCTAGCGTGCTGTAGCCCATGGCATTGCAAAGAGTCAGACATGACTGAGCAGCTGAATAGCAAAAAGTAGACTTTATTGAGTGGCCTTACACCTCATCTCACTTGGAAAAGCATGAATGTTATTTTTGATGTGGATTATTGATTGTTCTGAATGAAATGGTTTCCATAAGATTTTTCTCCTTCAGGCTATCAAAAAATAGTTACTTTAAAATTTATCTTCTCGTCTTAAATATCTTACTTTTGTTCTTGAGCCAGCTCTACGCTCTTTTGAAAGTATCCTATTTTGAAATATGAAGATGCAGTCTGTATTATCATTCTATCTTGGACATGGTATTAATATAAGTGCTTCTGTGAACATCTTTGCCTCCACATCAAATGAGAAAGAATTCACAGTGGCAGCATTTGATATCTAACCAAGGGAAGGATTGACTCTTTGAGGTCAGATTGTAGCTTTGGCTCTACAAACCCCAGAAGCCATTATCTTAAAATTATATAAATTCAGTTACAAAATGGAAAGATGATTACATGATTAATGGAAGTTAATGAAGATCATTGAAATCTTAGCCTGGATGAAGCCATTGGAAACTATTGAATCCAATTTTCTTTGGCTCCAGGCAGGCCACGTGGGAACCACTTTGTCAGATGGAATCTCTCTCCTCATCACATACCTCTCTGGGGAAGTCAAGTACCTTTTTAGTATGAAATATTATACATCTTAAGAATCTATGTTTACCTGGGACTTCTTTGCTACCAGTGTTTCTCACTAGAAATTAAGCTCTTGGCTGTGGACTAATAAAAGGAATTGGTTGGACAGTGTGGGAACTGAAACACAAAGCTCTCCCTCCACTAATGACATATCCAACTGTCCCCAAAACTTTAGTAAGCATTTACATGGCTGCTGAGAGGAGGAAAAGAGGACGACAGAGGATGAGATGGTTGGATGGCATCACTAACTCGATGGACATGGTTTTGGGTAAACTCCGAGAGTTGGTGACGGACAGGAAGGCCTGGCGTGCTGCGATTCATGGGGTCACAAAGAGTCAGACACAACTGAGCGACTGAACTGAACTGAACGGAGAGTACGACGGTTAGATTTATATGGTTGACACCCTATTTGTTGTTCAGTCACTCAGTCATGTCCAACTCTTTGCAACCCCATGGACTGCAAAACTCCAGGCTTCCCTGTCCTTCACTGTCTCCCAGAGTTTGCTCAGACTCATGTGCATTGAATCAGTGATGCCAGCCAACCATCTCATCCTCTGTCATCCCCTCCTCCTCCTGCCTTCAATCTTTCCCAGCATCAGAGTCTTTTCCAATGAGTCAGCTCTTCACATCAGGTGGCCCAAGTATTGGAGCTTCAGTTTCAGCATCAGTCTTTCTAATGAATATTCAGGGTTAATTTCCTTTAGGATTGACTGGTTTGATCTCCTTGCAGTCCAGAGGACTCTCAAGAGTCTTCCCCAGCACCACAGTTAGAAAGCATCAATTCTTTGATGCTCAGCCTTCTTTATGGACCAGTTCTCACATTGGTATATGACTACTGGAAAAACCTTAGCTTTGACTATACGGACCTTTGTTGGCAAAGTGATGTCTCTGCTTTTTAATATGCTGTTTAGGTTGACAAAGGACACCCACAGGGTACATTTGACAGTCTTTTAGTTCAAAATATATAGGAAATACTACTTCTGTTTAAAAAAAAGAAAACAAAAAAGGCCAATTGAAAAAAAAAAAGTTGTATTTGTTCTATCTAACCTATTCTCACTAATGGAAAAACAACTTGATTAATGTATTACTGATTTGGGGTCAGCAGCCTTCTTCAAATTCACTAATGATAAGACTAGTACATCAGTTAGGAGTTAGGTATACCTGCAAATAAGAGATATGAAGTATCATGAAAATATCTCAAACAAGAAAGGTTTTTTTTTTTTCTCTGCAGCATGAATCTTGGAGGAGGCAACCCAGAGCTGATATTTGTGACTCCTGGATGTTATCAGGGAACTGTACTACTTTTTTCGGCTGTCCCACCATTCTTGCTATATAGCTTCCATTATCAAGGTCTTGTCAAGGTTATCTCAGGTCACAGTGTTATTGAAGGAAGGAGGAAGAGGGAGATAGGCGGGCAAAGCGGCAACTGCCAACTTGGACACCTTTAAACAGTTTCCCTGGGAACCCTGGCACAACAACAGTGACTTTAGCTTACATTTCAGTTGTTACCCCTGTCCTCCAAGGAGCCTACGAAATGCCCTTTTTCAGTTGGGTGCAATGCTACCCTTGCAATACTGAGGTGTTATTAGTGAAGTATAAAAGGAATAAGGAAACTTTCTCAGGAAACTGCCAGTCTCTGCATCAGGTTCTATCCTTAATTTTTGCTTGTGTGGGCTCTCACCTGGGATCACAAAGGGATGATTTCATTGCTCATAAAACAATAAAAGTTCAGAGAATCAAACAAGATATGGTACACAATTTACTCCATAGATTCAGAGCCCAGATGTCTTTCCATTTTGATATTGTTTGATTTAGTGAATTTCAGCCTCCTCTTCTTCTTCTCAACTATGGTTGGGAAAATAAGTTACAGGGTGTTTTTACCTTTGCGCTTTTATCAATTAATTTATTTGTATCTCAACATTGCTGATGTATGATTTAATGCCTGCAAGGTTTTACCTTGGCAGCTATTTGATTGTTAGAATTTCAAACCCTAAAGAGTTTTATGTTCTATTTTTCTATAATGAAAAAAAATTGACTGGGTTTTTCAATTGCAAAGACTTTTTCATAGATAATCCTTTATGCTCCCATTTCATATTGTCTTCATGTTTTGTTTTGTTTTTTCAGAGAGGAGGTGGGGGTAGAAGTGGTGTAAAGTGTGTTTGGATTTGAAGGTATCTTAGCTTCTGATCAGAATTTGAACAAGCAGAAAAACCTAAGATAGAAAAAGAAAGTAGAAACATTGTAATTTAGAGTAAATGAAGAATGACCATCATATAGTGCAGTCTAGATATAATTACTCCGTTAGGTAGGAATTCCTGAGAAATGGATTTGATTTGTAGAGCCCAGTGACACAAGTGTGCAAGAGTGAATTTGGAGTAATAATGAATACATTAGAATATTTGTCACACAAATGACTAAGGCCACTAACTTATGATAAAGCATGGAAGGGGGAAAAGCCATAATTCTAATATTCATAAAGCCATATCAAATGACTGACCTTGAATTTAGACATGGAGGAAATAGACATGAACTGTATCTCCATGTGGCATTTTAGAATTTACAAAAAGAATCTGAATTGGTAAGACTTTAAGATATTATAAGTTAAATAAGCAGGGTGACAATATACAGCCTTGACATAAAAAGTTGGCTTAAAGCTCAACGTTCAGAAAACTAAGTTCATGGCATCTGGTCCCATCACTTCATGGGAAATAGATGGGGAAACAGTGGAAACAGTGTCAGACTATATTTTTTTGGGCTCCAGAATCACTGCTGATGGTGATTGCAGCCATGAAATTAAAAGACGCTTACTCCTTGGAAGGAAGGTTATGGCCAACCTAGATAGCATATTTAAAAACAGAGATATTACTTTGCCAACAAAAGTCCGTCTAGTCAAGGCTATGGTTTTTCCAGTGCTCATGTATGGATGTGAGAGTTGGATGGTGAAGAAGGCTGAGCGCTGAAGAATTGATGCTTTTGAACTGTGGTGTTGGAGAAGAATCTTGAGAGTCCCTTGGACTGCAAGGAGATCCAATCAATCCATCCTAAAAGAGATCAATCCTGGGTGTTCATTGGAAGGTCTGATGCTGAAGCTGAAACTCCAGTACTTTGGCTACCTCATGCGAAGGGTTGACTCATTGGAAAAGACCCTAATGCTGGGTAGGATTGGGGGCGGGAGGAGAAGGGGATGACGGAGGATGAGATGGTTGGATGGCATCACCGACTTGATGGACATGGGTTTGGGTAGACTCCAGGAGTTAGTGATGGACAGAGAAACCTGGCGTGCTGCAATTCATGGGGTTGCAAAGAGTCTTACATGACTGAGCGACTGAACTGAACTGAACTAAGATATTATAATCATACCAAAAAATTGCCGAGTCTTTCTTTTTGGACTATATAAAGAATATGCTGTTGTTTTGTTGTTGTATTACCCAGAACACATCCAGGCTTGATTGAACTTTTGTGGCTTGTAGAAAGCTATACTTTACCCAGTATTTGGATAAAGCCTCTGACCAATCATCATGAAATATAGTTTGAAATATGAGTCATAGGTTTTGGTTCATTTCATCTGTGAAATGTGTTGGTTGTAAAATAACCACTGTTACGTCTTCAAGGGTACAATGAAGCTGTGGACCTGGGGTTGTTTTTGTGGCCTCAGTACTTCCTTTGACTGCTCTAAGAATAGTCAGTCTCCTGATCTGGTGCAGTTCAGGGGATGCAGATATCTTATTAGTCGTATTTGTCCAAGAAAAAATGTTGGGTTAGCCAAAAATGTCATTTGAGTTTTTCCTTAACACCTTATGGAAAAACCAGAACAAACTTTTTGGCTAATCCAATACTTAGCACCTTCCTCTCTGAACTCCTTAAGAAAGACTGTTTTGAAAATTAGTATTTGTCCTTCCTATCAGTTTCAAGTGGAAACTTTATTGTATTTATAATCTGAAGGAATCAAGGGATCTTCAGCTATGTTTAAAAAAATGTTTTCACTCAAGCTGCTAGTAATATACCAGTGTTGAATATCATGCCACATATTTGCTCGATTCATACACTTTGGATAAAAGTATGTGACCATTGGTTCAGATTCTCTCTGTGTGATAGGTGACATCCCAATTGTTTTCATTTTGGATTGATTACCGGAACTGAAAGAGTATCTTGGGTTGTGCAAATAGTAGGGTAAAATATTTCAACCTATTAAAAAAGATTAGAGAAAAAGTCCCTGAAAGGAAGTAAGCCCCACAACCTGTTTACACAAACAGCCTTGAAAATCAAAACCATCTATAGAATGTAGACATGTTTATACTTAATTGGGCTTTCTAGGTATGATTATTTTGAAAATGTCAGCTACGTCCAAAGCACTTCAGTTCTTACAGAAGCTGACATCTGAAATACTAAACAGATTCTTTCTTGGTGCAGAGAGGGTTTTGAGTTTACTAGTATATTATTTGATCTAAAATGTTGATAGCCATTATTGATGCAAATGATTGTTTGATAAATATTACATGGTTTGATCTGAGTATTAAATATATGCTCATCTCAAAGGCACAGAGCACTGTTACAGATTTCTAAAGTATTTCTACATTTTCTTGTCTTTAATGACCTGACTCAGGTAATAGACATAATATTTATCAAAATCTTTAGTATGTTGAAGTATAATTCTGTAGGAAATGATTTCACTGTAAGTTATGGAGTTCAAAGTAAGTCAGCCATGCTTTACATGTGGTAATCACAGGAATCACTGGCTCATTCCATTTCAATTGTATTGTCCAGCTTGCATACCCTGAAAGCTGTTTTGCTAATGCTGTTTAAAAGAGAAGTTTGAATAATATTAGCTTGATTTCTAATTATAAGTGCCTAGTTTCTTAGCTTCTACTCATATTATTGAAAATTAACATGTACTATCCCTTTTACTGATTTGCAACTGCCAACTGACATCAAAATAACTTAATAACTACTATTGCCCTTTATAAGATAATTATTAAAGTAAATTCAAAATATGTGAGAAATTCTTATATGTTTAAGTAACAGGCTTGAAAGTGCTTAGAAGTAGTTTTAAAACCTGACTCTCCTATGTCACTTCTTATTTTCAACTTCTGTTTTTCATTGAGGTATAATTGACATATGATATTAGTTTCAGGTATATTACATAATAATTTGGTGTTTGTATATACTGTGAAATGGCCATTCACAATCATGCATCTGAGTGGGACAAGAGTGGACAGAGGAGGAAGTAGGGGGCAGGTGATACATTTTCTGCCTGGATAGAATCTTCCCAAATGGCCCCTGCTTAACAATTTCTAAAACAGAAGATGTCAACATGACAGAAAGGCCATCAGAGGAAGCAGTGTGAAACCAACCTGTCTACCATTCAGCTCCAGTTAATATCCATTACTATTTATAATTACACATTTTTTCTTGTGTTGAAATCTTTTAAGATTTACTCAGCAATTTTCATTATGTAATACAATATTATTAATTATAGTCATCATGCTATGTATTAAATCCTCATGATATTTATTTTCTAACTGAATGTTTGTATCTTTTGACACCCTCAAGTCATTTTGCCACCGCCCCCCACTCCCTATGTCTAGAAACCACCAGTTTGTTAGTCTATTCTCTGTATCTAGGAGTTGGGGTTTTGCTATTGTTTTCCATTCTACATATAAGTGAAATCAGAGTATTTTCAACTTTATTTTTTTGTAATTTATTTGACTATGTTTCTGAGTATGAAACTAATACTTGATCATTATAAATATAGCCATGAAAGTTCAAAAAAAGAAAACTAAGTCAACATTTTGGATGGCTGCCCTGCCTACCTGCCTTCATTCCTTCTGACTGCCCATCTGTCTGTCCATCCATTCATTTTTGAGAGACCATACTAGGTGTATAACCTTTCATTTTTCTGTTTTCATGAACACTGTCTTATCCATGTTTTCCAGTGAAATGATAAAATCTGAAGCAGTACTACTTTTACTGGCTACATTGCATGCATGTTCAGTTGCTCATTTGTGTCTGACTCTTTATGACCCCATGAACTGTAGCCTGCCAGTCTCCTCTGTCCATGGAGTTATCCAGGCAAGAATACTGGAGCGGATTACCATTTCCTCCTGGGTCAGGATCTTCCTGACTCAGGGATTGAACCTGCCTCTCCTGCATTGGAAGGTGAATTCTCTACCACTGAGCCACCTGGGAAGCCCAAATATTCCATTAAGTAAATTGATCTTATTCTGCCAATTTCTAACTGAATTCCCTCCCTCATTCCCTTCCTTTCTTTTTCTTTTCTTATTTTTCTTTTCTTTTCTATCATAAGCTGCGGTGAACATCTTTGCTTGTAAGAATTTGTCCATATCTATTACTAATATCCTAGGAAATGTTATTATAAATGGAGTTATTTCATCAATAATGTGCAGAATATTTTCTTCAGAATCTTTATAGTAGGCAAGATTTTCTGTTGAGATTATTGCAGCTTAATCTAAGACTATTGGTTGCCTTAAGGAGATGGAGGATTCCAGGGTTCTTTATCCTGTGGTTCTACAAATGTCTTGAAATAGTTAAATAATAAATTTATTTTGATTATTTTTGCTTTTAGGATTTTCTAACTTTCACAGATCTTGTGATTGAGGTGACTTGATGACTAGGAGGAATCATACATTGTTTCACTTAACTGTCTGATGTTCTTCATTTAGAGTTAGGTGGTAAAGATAATAAATACTTAAAGTTCTATTTTTTCTTTAAAGTTGAAGCTATTGTTTGATATATTACTGAATGATTTATTTGGAGATTTTTAAGTCTCTCCTGCCTTGTATATAAATTCACTTATTTAGCAATGACTTTATGTATGTAGCAATGCAAAGAACAGGAGGAAAAACATGAAGAGGAGAGGCTCCCTCAGGGAGTTCAGTATCTAGTGATGTGAAAAAATATACTAGATTAGACTTCCCTGGTGGTGCAGTGGGTCAGAATCTGCCTGCCAGTACAGGGGACATGGGTTTGATCCCCAGTCCAGGAAGATGCATATGCCACAGAGCAACTAAGCCTGAGGACCACAACTACTGAGTTTGTGCTCAAGAGCCTGTTCTGAAATAAGAGAACCCACCACAATGAGAAGCCAAGCAGTGCAACAAAGACTAGCCCCCTTTCGCCACAACAAGAGAAAGCCCACACAAAGCAATGAAGAGCCAGTGCAGTCAAAAATAAATTATTTTTTTAAATATACTAAATTGCAGTAAGTTGAATTAAGAAGAGGTGGCAAGAATACACAGAAGAACTGTACAAAAAAGATCTTCACAACCCAGATAATCATGATGGTGTGATCACTCACCTAGAGCCAGACATCCAGGAATGTGAAGTCAAGTGGGCCTTAGAAAGCATCACTACAAAAAAAGCTAGTGGAGGTGATGGAATTCCAGTTGAGCTATTTCAGATCCTGAAAGATGATGCTGTGAAAGTACTGCACTCGATATGCCAGCAAATTTGGAAAACTCAACAGTGGCCACAGGACTGGAAAAGGTCAGTTTTAGTTCCAATCCCAAAGAAAGGCAATGCCAAAGAATGCTCAAACTACCGCACAATTGCATTCATCTCACATGATAGTAAAGTAATGCTCAAAATTCTCCAAGCCAGGCTTCAGCAATACATGAACCGTGAACTTCCAGATGTTCA